>OY756948.1:22317000-25239000 GCA_963580275.1 Crataegus laevigata
CAAATAGGATATCCTCCATCTTTCCGAGTTGACATCAAAACCAACCTGGTTCTTAGGTTGTTCGAAAAGGGTAGTTTTGGTTTAAGAGTTGGTTCAGCTCCAAATCATTATTTGATTGGGCCCTAAACCAAGAGAGATTACCAGAAACACCAAGTTCATTTTGGTCAGGGTTGCAGCATAGGTTCAATTTGAGCCGTGAACGAATTTGAAGAGCTCTATCAACAAATATCCACACGTCTGTACTGTTTCTGCATAAAACCACAAACTCAATTCAACCACACGGAACCATTTTAGCACTTACTTTTGGGGTTTTGAGAAAACAATTTAGCATTTTTTGCATATAACCCAAATGGGCATGCTGCTATATCCATTTCAGACACAATCTTTACAGAGAATAACATCTACTGAATTGAAAAGTCCAATCTACGTTGCGTTTGGTTGCTGCGAAAGTGAGGGAAAATTATAATGGAAAATATCAATTAACGCATTTTGTTGCTAAAGAAAGATCACGAGGGAGGAGTTGAAACTTGAAACAGGACAATGGAGGTGTAGTGTTGTGATACAAAGGTTATTTTAGGAATTAGAGTGGGTGGGGAATAAGATTTTAATTTTAAGTTATTATAGTGGGTGAAATTATTATGTGGATTGAGAAACAGGGCACAAGGGTGGGTCTAGTTGCTTTTTTAATTTTTTTTTGTTAACAAATGATATCTATACTAAGGGATAGGGGTGGACTCAACTTCACAATGAGCTAGCAATAATATGATTCAAATTTGTCTTTAACGAGAATCGAACCTAAGATTCACTTGCAAGTGAGGAGGAATACCACTAGATCGTAGGGCTTAAATAAAATTATTTTTACGGCTTTTACATATTCAATTGAGACTTTAAGATTTTAGGACCTAGATAAAATTATTTTTAAATTTAAACATGAATGGTTTTCTAAAACTAATTTAAGTTTCTATTTTTATAACTTACAATATTTAAGTAATTATAGCACATTTATTCTTTATAAACGTACCACGTGAACTTTATTCAAAATTCAAGTTCTTA
The DNA here is from genome assembly GCA_963580275.1 of Crataegus laevigata. NCBI lineage: Eukaryota > Viridiplantae > Streptophyta > Magnoliopsida > Rosales > Rosaceae > Crataegus > Crataegus laevigata. The sequence goes on from OY756948.1 coordinate 22,318,054, forward strand.
TATAAAAAAAAAAGTCAACAACAAAACAAAAACAATTAATTTATATTTAAAAAAAAACTTATATGTAAGAATGTATCGGTACATAAGTTTTGGTCCAAATGTGAGGGTAAGTAATTATACTATTTAAACATACATAAGCCACTTAGTACTATGGTCTAGTAGTATTCGTTTTCACTGATAAGTGAGAGGTTTTATGTTCAATTCTCGTTAAAGGCAAATTTGAATCACATTATTGCTAGCTCATTGTGAGGCTTAACCCACTTTTCCACCTATTTAATGTAGATAATATCATTTGTTCACAAAAAAAAAAAAAACATACATACATGGGTACGTAAAATGTATATTCATATATATAGAGAAATTCACGTACAATAACAGTAAATGATAATTATGAGAACTTAATAATAATTATCAATGATAAATAATATTTTATTGTTTATGGGAATCAATATATAACCTACACATAAAAAACTCAATATTACAACCTAATTAATATTTGAAAATTACAATTAAATGCTAAGGACCATAGTTAGTTTTTCATCTTAGGCAATGTTTCATCCAAAAAGTAATTTTTTCAAGGATTACAATAGAATTTCCCATATTTTTTTTAACAAACGACATTATTTACACTAAGAATGAGGGGTACGCTTAGCCTCACAATAAGCTAGCAATAATGTGGTTCAAATTCTCATTTGGCGAGAATCGAAACTAAGACCTCTCACTTACAAGTGAAGAGTAATATTACTAGACCGTAGTACTAAGTGACGTAATTTATTAGATGGTAAGTGTCTTCTTTTAAGCAATTTATTAGGTTAGTGTCTTCTTTTAAGCAAACCAAAAGCATAGAGCGCATCTAGAGAACAAAAGTATTGTTCTTAAAAGATGTAGGCAATTAAAAGTTTTCCACCTTAACATGCAGGGAATGAAGGCCTATGTGGAGGGCCAACTAATATAGCATGCAGTACCCACTCGAAGAAGCCCGCACCCTGGATTATCGTGCTGATTGTGATCGCTGTCATCGTAGCAATCGTCGCCATAGTTGCTTTATTGGTCTTCCTCCTTCGACGCCGCAAAAATACATCTGAATCATCGGTAGAGGCTCCACCACCATCAACAGCAACTGTCCAAAACAAATCAGTTCAAAAAGAACCAGAGCACCAAGCAAGTGCTCCGGGATCACCCGAAAACTCGAGCAGAGGGAGTGGAAAGAAGGGTGAACAGAGCTTGAAGCTTTCGTTTGTGAGAGATGACAGGGAGAGGTTTGATATGCAAGACTTGCTGAAAGCCTCGGCGGAGGTGTTAGGCAGCGGTTGTTTTGGGTCATCTTACAAGGCTGCTTTGCTGACCGGACCAGTGATGGTTGTGAAGAGGTATAAGCAGATGAATAATGTGGGAAGAGAGGAGTTCCTAGAGCACATGAGAAGGATTGGGAGATTGGAACATCCTAATTTGCTTCCACTTGTGGCTTATTATTATAAGAAGGAAGAGAAGCTCTTGATTGCTGACCATGTTCAAAACGGCAGCTTGGCTCGTCATCTTCATGGCAAGTTCCTTTTCCTTTAAACATATACATATTTGCATTTTACCTAAACATGAATGACCATATTTTCTAGTTGTTCTAGTAATTGATGAGATACTACTTTTAAGTGATTAAAACTATTTGTATACCACATCTCTAATCGAGACATGCCGCACATTTGTATAGGCGGAGTAATGCCTTTATCAGAGATGTGATTTGCAATGTCGTCCATATAGCATTGCTCGTAAATATAGCTTGCAAATCTTTAATGTCATTATAGACAATTATACTTCTAATGTTTTAGTTGTATACATCAAGTCCTTTCTCTTCCGCGGTCTCTCCTTTAGATCGAGGAAGAGACATAAATGAGTGGCTAATCAATTTACTTGGTATTATTTGCACTTTCATGATCAGGAAACCAAACCCTAGGCCAACCAAGCCTTGACTGGCCAACCCGTTTGAAGATTGTCAAAGGAGTTGCACATGGCTTACGCTATCTCTACGCTGAGCTTCCCAGCCTAGTAGCACCCCATGGCCACCTCAAATCATCAAACGTTCTTCTCAACGAGTCCTACGAGCCCCTTGTCACCGACTACGGCCTAATCCCTGTGGTAAACCAAGAACATGCCCACACCATCATGGTGGCCTACAAGTCCCCAGAGTACATGCAAAGCAAGCGCATTACAAAGAAGACCGACGTTTGGAGCTTTGGAGTGTTGATCTTGGAGATCTTAACGGGGAAGTTGCCCACCAACTTTCTGCAGCAAGGTAAAGGAAGTGAGGAGGATTTGGCAAGTTGGGTGAGCTCGGTGCCTCGGGAGGAGTGGTTCAATCAGGTGTTTGATACAGGAATGGGGGCAGGCAAGAGTAGTGAGGGAGAGATGCTGAAGCTCTTGAAAATTGGGTTGGAATGTTGTGAAGGGGAAGTGGAGAAGAGATTGGATCTGAAAGAGGTTGTGGAGAAGATTGAAGAGTTGAAATAGAAGGACCCCGGCGATTCAGATATTTTCTCTACGTGAGCTAGCGAAGGCGACATGACGAAGATTGTTGGCTGATGAAATAGTTATCTCTTTCTGCATGACATGCTCAATGGTTCATTGATTCAGTGATGATAAGAAACCTCTTAATTTGTATCTAGTCACGTCCCTCCCAATTCCCCCAACAGGATGAGAGACAACAATGAACTGCTTGTCTATAAGATTTGGCTTTATATGCAAGCTAGGTTTAAACAAACTACTTTAATATTCCACAACATAATTCCTTCTAGTATAACCACTTATTCATCAAATAATCCTTAACTGCAATATCATACCCAAAAGAGTTATAAAATTTCATTTCGCACCACATCTAAATGGAATAGAATTTGTACACGTTTCAAATTAATTGCAGGTTCAAAGCAATGATATACTCTCCACCTATGTACTCGGTATTTATCACTTGGTTCTTATATTTGACTATTCCAAATCATCAAGGGAGGGGAAGTAGAACCAGCCGGGGAGAAAATGATCACTAACATCTCCCTTCCCACCCTCACAAAATATATAAAAAAATAAATAAATAAAAAAATTAAAGAAGAAAAATTAAAATTTCCCAATAAATTCTCTCCATATTAACTCGAGAAGGTAAGAGGTTTTTTCTTTTTCTTACTAAATTATAGAGAAAAATTACTACTAAAAAATTCCTATGATCGATCCTAAGAAATAGGAGAAACTTTGATTGTACAACATAAAAGTGATTTTTCTTATTGTTTAGGCCCAAAATATTGGTTTGGACCGAGTTTAGAATTGTTCTCGGCCCAAAAGCCTTGGTTAAGGGTCACCGTGAACTATCCGGTTCATGGGCCACTTAGCCGAGGCCGGCCAAGTCCTATTGAGGAGTGGAGTGTTCCAGATAAGGATGGAACGGTTGAGTCTTGGTGTAACAGGGAGTTTTGATAAGATAAGGCTGAGATTAAGGGTGCGTTTGGTACGTGGGAAGGGACGGGACGAAGTGTTCCGTCCCGCGTTTGGTAAGCCAAAAATGGGTGGAACGCGCTGTTCCACGGGACAGAAATTGGGTGTTTTTGCATCCCACCTCCTCCCCCCGGAACGGGTTGTTCCATGTATGTGGAACACAAAAATTCCACTGTCTACCTTCCCTCTCTCTCCCGCAGCCTCTCTCTCCCGTAGCTTCGTTACCCTCCATCTCTCCTGCCGCCATAATCACACGCAGATTCAGCTCCAAGCTTTCAAGACTCTCTCGTCATCATTCATCATTGTCTGCATCCTCCACCTACCTCGCCGCCCAAAACCCTAAAACCCCAGAGCACTTCACTCACTCCTCCAATTCCACTCTCTCCCCAAATCCTTTCAAATCTTCATCAAACCCCACCACCATTATCGATCATTACATAAAATCATCAAATCCAAAACCCAAAAACCATAATCTAACTTGGGTACCCAATTCAAAATCCATTACTCAAAACCCTGAATTCAAAAAAATCAATCTTGGTCTTACTTTTACACAATCGTGCTCAAGTTTCAGTACCAATTTGTGCAATCCTAGGTTTAATGGGTTAGCAGATCAAAAACCCAGATTTTTTTCAACCTCTTCTAGTTCACTGTCACCGGATTCAGAATCTGAAAAATCCCAAATGCTTCCTCAATGGCTTGAAGAGAAAGATAGTTTGATTTAAATTGGGGAAAAATAGTTTGATTTACTGGAATTGAAGAGAAAGATAATGAAATGAAGAGAAATTTGATTTTTTTTTGGGAGATCTGAGCATGCGGGAGAGAGAGAGAGAGTCAAATGGAAGAAGAGAAAGCAGAGAAACAGGAGAGAGAGAGAGAGTCAAATAAAAAGGGTAAGTTAGTCATTTAATCCAGTTTCGTTCTGTTCCATCTTGCCAGTACTAAACATGACATGAATCTTTGTTCTGTTCCGTCCCGTCCCGTCCCGTCCCGTCCCGTCTGCGTACCAAACGCACCCTTGGAATGAAAGGAGGATTCAGAGTTCTAATGGAGTTAGGATGATCCAAAGCCTATTTAGATCAGAATAAGGAGTCCTAATCTAGGTATAGTTTTGGTTCAACCGTAAGAAGGTTTGCTGCTATAAATAGAGGGGGAAGTGCACCATTCAAGGCCCTTCCAATTCAACACACAAACTGACATGTGCAAATTCTTGCTCTACGTGAAACCTCTCAACAACCTTGAGATTTTTATTTTATTTTTCGCCAACACATCTTCAGTTTGGATAAACATCACTGTGAAGGCAACCGGTGATATCTTCAGTTTGGATAAACAGCATTATCGCCGTAGAATCAGTCGACCGAGGAACATCTTCAGTTTGGATAAATAGTACTGCGTCGAGTTCGACTGATTATCTATCCAAGTCTTGATCGAGAAGGGTTTTTAGTCCTTATTGACAAAGGTCATCTCACTAGCCTTCTCGGCAAAGTGAGCTGTTACAGATTACTGGGCTCGACATGTTAAACGTTGAGTTATTTTATGATTTGATACTCTCAGGTAGGTTTTAGAGTTCGGCATTCCGACGGCCGAACTACATTCACAATTAAGACATATATTTATTTTGAGTATCTGTGCCATTATACTTTGGGGTCGATTCGGCATGCTTTCACCCTTACGAATACAATCACTGTGACCGAATCCGTCGCCGACAATTTGTGAACTTCGCAGAACTAGCAGCCTTGTCTTCAGGCTTCAAGACCCGAAGGCCGAGACGTGTTCCTTCCTTGACAGCAATCGCAAGATCTAGAAGTCATATGTGCGCTCAACACAACATCAACACATTTTACTCCCCGACCGAGCTCGGCCGACGAGTTGGCATGCCCCGCACATAACTGAAAGACGTAGTTAGCTCATTAGTTACTCGACCTGCACGCCAAGTAAGAATAAGTAGTTTTTAGAGTCAACATTTTGCCACGTCCGGTGGGACATCAATGCTAAAACTACAAAGTTCATGCCCATCAAAACACTATTACGAAAGAAGAAAACAGTCATGGGAAAATCGACCGCTACACCTATAACCCAGAACACAGGGTCAGAAGGCTTGTCACAGACACAGATTACTGCTACCGTGACACCTGAAACATTGAGCGCGCCACGCCGAGAAATGGAAGTTGGTCTCGGCGAGCCGCTTCATGATATAAAAGTCCTCACCAAAACGAAAAAAGGAATTTTGGTTGAAGGAATAGTAGAGGATTATGACGAGGACGGTGGTGAAGCCTCTGGTCCACCAACTAGGTCGTTTTTCCAAAGACGACTTAAAGAACAATCTCGGCAGTTCGAGCAAACAATTGGCCGAGAGATAAAAGGGATACTTGAGGAAATGTGTGGTTACAGCTCCGTGCACACTAGATTGCTCGAGGTCTTGGTGAGCATTACCCAGAATATTGGACACATAGATCGATCCAGACAACATATTCCAAAAGACAATCTAATACTAGCAATATCGGCTGAGATATGACCTGCTAGGCTCAAAACGGTTGATTTAGAAAAAATGAGTGAATCAAGCAGCAAGGCGGATGAATTCGACCTGGAAGCAAAAACGACATCCGTTGAATTAGTCGAGGTTCAAAGAATAATCGATTCAGCCTTGAAAAAAAGGCCAAAATTCCCAAAATTCATCATTCCGTACCCGGCTTATGTAGAAAAGTTCGAGTATCCTAAAGGCTTGAAAATCCCAGACTTCAGCCTTTTTGCTGAAGAATCATCCTTGTCCTCATTAAAACATGTGGATCAGTTCACTGCGCAATGCAGAGACGTTAATAGCGATCTCCATAAACTACGGCTATTCAACTTCTCGTTGACGGGCTCAATGTTGGCGTGGTACATCAATCTCCCACCTAATTCCATCCAAAGTTGGAAGGAACTCGTCGAAAAATTCCATGAGCAATTTTATCGACTGGGAATGGAAATGTCAGTATCTTCATTGGCCAGAATGGCTTAAACATCCAACAAGTCACCCATAGAATACCTAACAAGGTTTAAGTTGGCCAGAAATTGGTGTCGAGTACCTCTCCCTAAAGTCGATTTTGTGAGAATCGCTTTGAACGGCCTGGATGTGGAATACAAAAAGAAATTCTTGGGGGCAAACTTCCGAGATATGTATGAATTGGCCCAATATGTCGAACAGTACGATTATCTTCTCCGAGAAGAGAAGGTCTCAAAGTCCACACCCCGATGGACGATTTACAAGAACCCTATGGTCAGTAATGTATAGGTCGAAAGTGAAGATTCTTAATACGCTAGTGTGGATGCGGTCGAGATAGTAATCAATAAATTGTACATGTTGAACAAAAAAAATATGACATATAAAAAATAAAGCCCCCCCCCATACAAATTGGGTCAAATTACAAAACAAAACAAAAGATATAATCTAGCCCAAAAAAATGAGGATGGGCTTTACATACAAGTCAACATCCATCAATAAACAACAATTTTTTTTTAAACCCCTTCCTACAAAAAGGGGAAACGTGCAAAACAGGGGACTCCCCATTTCCTACAACAACAAAAAAATGGGTTGGAGTCAGTTTAAAAGAAAGTGGCAGAAAAAAAGGAGCCTCTATTTTCCCCACGTATAGAAATCTGGAACCTTCCTGAGATGCCTATAAATAGGCATCAACCACAAGAAGGAAAACGGAGAAAAAAGAAAGAGTAGAAACTCTGCAAAAAACAAGAGCAACTTTGAGAGAAAATATCAAAAGCAACGAACTGCTGCAATCATTTGTGCATTCGAGTCAAGATAAAAAAGAAGAACATTCATCATCAGGTATGAAATAAGTTCTGTTAATTTATTTTATTTCTCTAGTTCAATGGTGTGTTGCAGATGGAAGTAAAAAAAGGTGCATAACCAACTACTCAGAACTTGTAACCTTTAGTTTATACAAGAAAACTGCCGGAAAAGGTTTTTTATGCAGGGAAGGTTTCTTACACGGTAGTCCGACTACTCTCCTATACCTGTAACAACAATACAAAGCAGTCCAAAAGAAAAACAGCAGGAGCCATATATTTTCTCTCTGCCTAAATTTGAAGAGAACAAAGAAAACATACAAGAGTTCCACTCCCCACCACTATCGTCATTCCCATGAATTTCTTCGGGGTGGCCTAGACCATCCCGTGAAGTTCCCATCAAGACAAGAAAGAGAGGAGCCATCGGCAACAACAACAAAAGAAAAAAAAACATTGCAGCAGCAACATGGAAAACAAAAAAATGAATGAGGAAAAGGAAACAAAACATGGTAGCTGAGAAAAAGAAGGACAAATCATGTTCTTGGCTTTTGTTTTATTTTTGCTCGCATTGAGGACTTTGAACGACACATCTCCCCCACTAACTGCAGCAGAAAGTCATTTTTTTTTAAAACGCCCAAAGTTCCAGCAAAGCATGGCAATGGCAAAGCATGAAAGTTCCAGCAAAATGGAAAGTTATGTTGGCAAAAATGGCAAATCATGAAAGTCCCCCTAGGAAAGAAAAAATGGAAAAAGAAGAAAAAGAAGGTATTCTGTTTGTTTCTTTCTTTGCTACCCACGGGTACAAAGGTCCAAGGAAAATGAGGATGGCCTTCCCAGGGTCTTTCACGTGAAGGAAAGGAAGAAGCAAAGTTTGTTTTTTATAACTGATTCATGCTTGGAAAGGCAAGAGGGCCTTCCCGAAGTCGAGAGAGCTTTCCCAAGAAGAAAAGACAAGAGACCAAGAAGAAATGCATATGTCAAAGAAAACAAAGTTAAAGCAAAGTCAAAGACAAAAGCAAAGTCACGTGGCCCTTTGTCAAAGAAAGCAAAATTAAAGTAAGCATAAGAAATGCATATGTCAAAGAAATGCGTATGTCAAAGAGAACAAAGTTAAAGCAAACATAACAAAGGAAAAAAAGTGATTGACTCTTGGAAGAAGACAAATAAAAGAGAAGAAGACATCTTTTGGAGGACATAGATGTGGACACCATTTTGGCCAAGTATCTGGTCAAATATTGACCATTTGTCAACACCATTTCTCTGCCACATGAAATTAACATGAAGATCAAACAAAAGAGGGTGTTCAAAGTGTCAAAGCTTTCATATTGAACAACACCATTTGTCTGCCACGTAAAAAAGGACCAAAACAAAAGAGGAGTGGGGGTGGGGTTCGAAAGAGCCTTCATATTGAACATTCGTCAATCCCAAGTTTGCAAGCATTTTGGGGAAGAAATGCACCACTTTGCACAAGAGATTAATATGAAAATATGGCAAGACAAAACATGCATGGAAGACAAATGCCTACTGTCAAGACCTATCTGAAACAGAGGTGCCAAAGAATGATAATTACACACTAATATACCAAAACCCATTTGAAATATGGCAAGTACTACGAGTTACTACAAATTTCAGGTTGTAACTGTCACCTTTGGAGCCATGAATTAGCACTTGTCCAATAAACCAAATCAAAGAGAAGCTGTTGCCCGGGACGCCTGCACGGAAGGAAGAGTTGATAAGTTCATTACAGTTCAGAGATTTAAACCCACTCCAAAATCAAACCCAGAGAATAGAAAATGAAAATGGGTAACCTGCTTGACAAAAGGAAGCACAAGCAAAGTGATGAGCTTTTGATCCACAAAAAAAAAAAAAAAAAGAACAAGCAAAATGGCAAGAACAGGAAAACAAGGCAGCAGGAAAGGTGAAGGTTTTTGTGACTTGTGCAAGAAACGGGTGTGTGATTTAAGACGAAATAGGTGGCAAATTGAAGTAATTTGAACAAAGAATCCGAGCTCCAACAAACCTTACCCATTTTTACTTTGAAATCAGCAGACACCCGATCCAAATAGAGGTCTGAAAAATAGTGAAATCCACAGGAGCCCAAAAGCATTGGCATAGCTTCTTGGTTCCGGAGGGAAACCACCGGGTTATGGAGCCAAAGGTGAATAAGGGGAAAGCATCCCACTTTTCCTCATTTTCTTCAAGCTCCTTCTTGGTTTCAACTTTTTTCTCTTCAAGCTCCTTCTTTTTCCAACTTGCCCATTCAACTTTTTGACCTTTTTGTGCTTTTTTTTTATATTTATTTATCAAACTTGCCCATTCAAGTCTGCACCCCACGTGGTTGCCACACATATAAACCTTAAAAGCATATATAAAAGAAAAAAAAAGTTGGCTATCAGAGGGTTTTTGGACATAAATAGGTTCCAAGTCCATTTTTTTTAATGAGGTTGAAAATCCAACGTGGGACTTGGAGTCCCACTTTTAACTTAAGGAAAAAATAAATCCTTTCCCACTTTGGAAGATACACCTCCCATGGAAAAGAGGAGATGTGGGTCAAATTGGAAAGTTCAAAGGAGATGTGGGTCAACTTAAAGAAAACTTGCTGTTAGAGACTCCAAACGGGTCCAAAATCCTATGTCACATGAGGTTGAAATTTCAAAGGAGCAAAAATATAAAAAGGGGGGTGAATATTGATCTGCACCTCACGTGGGGATAAACAAAGCAAGGGAGGAAACAATGGCTCAATTATCGTGGCTTGGTTCATAATCACCCCTTTTCTTAATTAATCAAAATTAACTAAGAAAGCAACTTTTAAACAATTGGTTTTTGGATCCATAAAATTGATTTAAATGGAACTAAATAAAATGAAAATCCAATTCTCATTTAAAGAGACAAAACCATTTTTGTTCTCATTTTGTTTTGGGCCAAAAACAATGACCACAACTATTTGGGCCATTATGCAAAAACAAAAACTTTTGGGGTCACTTTGCAAAAACACAAAAGTCCACAACTTCATGTAATTGCAACTAGAACCCAAAATTTTTAACAATTGCTAAAACTTCCTTAAAGGAACAAAACAATTTGTCCTTTAATGGTTTTGGACCTTTACGCAAAATACGTAAACTTTTGGGCCAAAATGCAAATACACAAAAGTATCAAAACTTTATGTAATTGCACAAAAGGCCCAAAAAAATTATCCCACTTGGGGGGTTGGCCGGCCTTAAGAGTCAACAAGTGAAAAATTTTCAAAATTTTTGCAAGTTGATTTCAAAGACAAATATCTATAAAGTATGATAATGTTTTAAAATCAAATATCTTTTAAGTGAGAAGAAATTTTGTCTAACATTAAATTTGTTTTGTCAAACTTAAAAGATATTTCTTTTACTTCACAATGAAGTCTTCTCCCAATTTTAACAAACCAAAACTTTATGAAAAAACATAAAATCTTTGAATCAAAACTTCAAAACTTTTTGTTCTTGGCAAGAACTTCAAGAACATTGAAGAACACTCATGAAAACTCATAATAGCTCCATGAATGTTTTCACTTACCAAAACTCAATTTTTCACAACTCAAAAGAGGGTTAATATTCTAGGGTACTTAGGGGTTCCAAAGAACACATTAAAACCATTTTAACAAGACTAATTTGAACCCAAAAAAGTCACCCTTTTAATTTGGCCGAAAATACCAAAAAATATTTGGCACCAATTTTAGTTCCAATATTCATGCTTTTATGAACTACATCTACAACATTTGAGATGCTAAATTTTCAAGCAAAATTTATATTCAAAGCAAGAACAAAGCTTGTAACATTTACAACACATAAATCACAAGTTATGAAAAATCACAAAACCCAAAAGGATTCACCATAAACTAGGCCTAGGCTCTGATACCACTTGAAGGAAAAATTATGTCCTAGTGAAGAACATTAAAGAACATTTGAATACATATGCATAATATTAACAAATTAAATTAAACATGCATCCAAAAACAATTCATAAAACCCATGACTTTCAAAGCCTAGTATATGGTGAACCATGACTCTTTAACAACATTAAAGAGAATAAGGATTTAGAGAATATTACCCTTGAAGCTCATCCTTGATTACACAAGGGATTCACCCAAGTGGAGGGCCTTCAAGTCACCTCCTTGCTTCTTTGAGGATTTGTTCTCCAAAACACCAAAGATGTGATGTCTCCAAGTCTCTACACCAAAGATAAAAATGTGAAGATAAAATGGATGACTTAGGGAAGAAGAAATTGCTAGATTTTCCCTCCCTATGTGGCCGGCCCCTTTAGAGAAATTAGAGAGAAAGTGTTTCACCCAATTTCATCCAAAAGAACCCTAAATGAAATAAAGCTATAAAGTTTAATTTATACTTCATTTCTTGTGAGTGGCAAACTTGTAAATAACACAAGTTTGCTACCCTTGACATATATGGCCGGCCATTCCTTGTCTTTGGGCTAATTGCCCAATTTGTTTTAGTTGTCATACAACTTAAACATAATGGGCCTTGTGGACCAAAACACTTTTGGGCCCCGAAACCCAAGAACAACCTAGAAGCCCAATACGAACGTTTCGTATAATTAATTAACTTTGACCATTCTTCAATTAACTATTTAATTGCTTATCCATTTCATTGAATTACTTCACTTTCATCTTTACTCGGTGTACGATCCATTAGGTTCCAATTAGCGAGGCAGTGGGCGATGTTACTCTTAACTATCGATTGTGAATTGAAATCACATTTCAATTCTCCCTTAAGATTAGTGTTTGCCAATCTTTAGGGCTTCCACAAACCATGAGTGACACCTAGCAGCATGTCATGGTTACCCAAGCTAAGTAGAAGTGGTTGGAGAACCTATCCAGTTACAATTACAATGCAATACGGTCTTTCTCTAATACAATACTCTTAATCACATCGTTTAAGTGATAGTTTGTTTCATGTCTACTATCCAATGTGATACTTCTCTATATGATTCGCTTGAATAAGATTTGGAACAAACTTCCTTTGTCATATTCATATGCTTTGGCCAAAGACTCTCGAATCATATCTTAGAGTATTATCCTTCCATAAGGTTAGAGATCCTTTGTTGTGCATTCATATGTCTACATGACTAGATGGCTTGACCCCAACCATGCCGTGGACACTCCAAAGGAACGCCATTTGACACGATCAAAGATCAAGGACCTAACCATTAGACATCAATGATGCCTCAGGTCAAAGGACTACTTTGCATATTGTAACCATCGAGTTCTTACATGACATGTATGTTTGAACTCTGTTTTGATCGTTGTTCAGTGTACTTGATTACTCTTTCAAGCACCTATGTGTTTGTCTTAATGTCCAACACTAAATGACTTGAGACTTGTCATATCCACGCTTGAGTCGACATAACACATACTAACCTTAGCGGATTGTCAATGCCTAATTGGCAACCCTATGGCTAGGAACGTTTTAGGAATGAGCATAAGAGAAAGGTCTCGTAAATCTAACTTACTTAGATCACTTATCTCTTAGATCAAATACATTCCTTGGATTCCCTTATTGTTTAAACACAAGATACAATAAACAGTGATTAACAATAAGCTTTGCCCTCTATTAAACATTTATAAGTTTAATACAATAAGTATTCCAAAAAGCTATTACATCAAATGAGTGGCTTTGTGGGCATACTTCCAACAATCTCCCACTTGCACTCAAACCCATCCTCCCATGTATCTAATACCCATCTTTTCCATATGACGGTCAAGTTGGACTTGAGACATTGGCTTCGTCAGTGGATCTGCTACGTTATCGGCTGAAGCAACTTTGAGAATGTTGACTTTCCCTTCGGCAGCATATCTTCTAATGATATTAAAGCGCCTGTCAAAATGCTTGTTCTTTTGATGTGCCCTGGGCTCCTTGGCTTGAGCTATCGCCCCACTATTATCACAGTACAAAGTTACTGGTGATGTAATGGTTGGAACCACTCCAAGTTCAGTGATGAACTTCTTCATCCAGAACGCTTCTTTGCCGACTTCAGCTGCAGCGACATATTCAGCCTCTGTCGTGGAATCAGCAATTACACTTTGCTTCTTGCTTTTCCAGCTGACAGCCCCACCATTCAGAGTGAATACATATCCGGAGTTGGAACTTCTATCATCAACGTCAGATTGGAAATCTGCGTCTGTATAGCCTTCCACTCGCAACTCTGTCGCTCCTCCATAAACGAGGAACATGTCATTAGTTCTTCTTAAGTACTTAAGGACCGTCTTGACAGCTGCCCAGTGTTCTGATCCTGGGTTAGATTGATATCGACTAGTAATGCTCACAGCATATGCGATATCAGGCCTTGTGCATATCATGGCATACATGAGACTTCCTATGGCGGAAGCATAAGGAATAATATTCATTTGCCGTATCTCTTCAGGAGTCTTAGGTCCCATGGATTTAGAAAGGTGAATTCCATGTCTCACAGGAAGAAAACCTTTCTTAGATTGTTCTATCTGGAACCTACTTAGCACCTTATCAATGTACATAGATTGGGATAATCCAATTAGTCTTCTGGATCTATCACGATAGAGCTTTATCCCAAGTACATAAGATGCATCTCCTAAATCTTTCATGTGGAAGGTTTTGGACAACCACACTTTTACAGAAGAAAGTACTGCAGTGTCATTCCCGAACAGTAATATGTCATCTACATATAACACTAGGAATACAACTGCATCCCCTACGACCTTTTGATAAACACAATTGTCGTCTTCGTTTTGAGTAAAACCGAACGATTTGATTTTAGTATCAAAACGGATGTTCCAGCTCCTGGAGGCTTGATTAAGTCCATAAATGGACCTAAGAAGCTTGCATACCTTAGTCTTTTCAGACTTAGACACGAAACCTTCGGGTTGAGCCATATAAAGCTCTTCCTCTAGGTAGCCGTTCAGAAAGGCCGTCTTCACGTCCATTTGCCAGATTTCATAATCATGGTACGCAGCTATAGCAAGCAAAATCCGAATTGACTTAATCATGGCTACAAGAGAGAAAGTTTCTTCGTAGTCAATCCCTTCTCGTTGCCTGTAACCCTTGGCTACTAGTCTAGCCTTATAAGTCTCCACGTTCCCATCAACGCCTATCTTCCTCTTGAAGACCCATTTGTTTCCAACAGGTACAATACCTTCTGGAGGGTCTACAAGGGTCCAGACCTGATTTTGATACATGGAATCCATCTCGGATTTCATGGCCTCTTGCCATCTCTTTGAATCAATGTCGGACATTGCTTCTTTGTAGTCCCTAGGGTCCTCCTTTGTGTCATTGTCACCTAGAAGGTACAATTCCGCAAAGTCATTGTCTAAGCCATACCTCTTAGGTGGCTTACTAACCCTTTCAGATCTACGTGGAGCTAGGGGTCCAGGAACAGGGTTGTCAACTTGTTGAGTGCTTATTTGTGGTTCATCATTAATCTCATTAATTTCCATCTCTTTACTTATAGTTTCTTTGAGAACAAATTCGTCCTCTAGAAACTTAGCAGTTTTGGCGACAAAGACTTTCTGGTCGTCAGGATGGTAGAACTCGTATCCCAAAGTCTATTTGGAATACCCCACAAAATAGCACTTAACAGACCTCGCTTCAAGCTTGTCACCTTTAAGCCTTTTAACGTAAGCCGGACAACCCCAAATCCTAATATGATTAAGATTTGTTCTTTTGCCATGCCATATCTCATATGGCGTTTGTGAAACTGACTTGGAAGGTACTCTATTAAGCAAGTAAGCTGCTGTATATAGAGCGTATCCCCAGAATGATACTGGTAGATCAGCGGAACTCATCATAGAACGAACCATGTTCATCAAGGTTCGGTTTCTCCTCTCAGAAACTCCGTTATGCTGAGGAGTTCCTGGTGGAGTCCACTGTGATACTATTCCACACTCTTTGAGATAATCTAGGAATTCGTTACTCAGATACTCTCCCCCTCGATTGTCCAAAGTCTTCGCCTGCAAGAGCCTAAACTGCACAAAAAGGCATCGAACGCTCCAATTGTCCAAAGTCTTCGCCTGCAAGAGCCTAAACTGCACAAAAAGGCATCGAACACTCCAATGGCTCAAAGTCCTTGCCCGCACGAGCTGAAACTGCACAATGCATCGAACCCCAATAAATATACAAGGAACTATGAGTGACTTGATCCCTCAACGAGGGTACGTAGGCAATCTAGGGCTTTACCTAGATGCAGTCCCAAAATCAAATAAACCCCAAACCCCCAAGTTACGATTTATTCATGTTAGAATCAAAGGGTATTCCTTTCACTGGAGAAAGGTTGTAATTAATAGGCGCGTAGCCTAGAATGGGTCGAACTCGAAATTAATAAAACCCTCTTCGGAAAAAATGAACGAGGGTGAAATTATGTCGAGTAAATTACTTGTTTACACGTTATGTACAATTTTTGCTCAACAGTACATATACAAGGCATTGGCCCACAGTGACTCCAAAGACGCCAAGACTCGCTCGGTTTTCGAAGATATAACCAAAACATCAAAAGTTTATAGATGATACCACCAAGGTCGACATAATTTTTGATCAGTTGTCGCTTGCCAAAATCATCAAACTTCAGCCAGGGCATAACATTCCCAAGGCTGAAGAACTGAAAGGCAAAACATATTTCAATTACCATAATTCGAATAAGCATACAACAAACAATTGTGTCGTGTTCAATGATGCCATTCAAAGTTAGATTGACAAGGGCAAGCTCAAATTTCATGACAAACAAATGGTGGTTGACATCAACCCTTTTCCGTCGGTAACAATTGGCATGGTCGATGCTCATCTGCCTAAATACAAAGGAAAAGAGAAGGCCGAGTTCATTCAAATGCAACACATCCCGAAGCAAAACTCTCGGCCACGACTCAAGATTGATTTATTTTCGAATGAACCACCTATAGAGTTTTCGGGACCGGCCATAGTTGAAGCTATCAGATTCGAGAGCCGAAGAAATTGTTGGGCCGATGGTTTTATGTAGTCGTTGTAAAGCAAGCGTCGTCCTCACCGAACCAAAGGAGAAACCCCATTTGGCTCAAACACCACGGCAGCCATCTACGGCCGCAATGACACATCCCCTCCCCCTAAAGGTGCTTGGCGCAGACTAGCGTCAGAAAGTGTTCGATAGGCTCGGCCTTTAAATACGAATGGATAGCCTAACTTCAGCTAGACGACAACTTGATTTCGATGCACCATTTTACAACGAAGATTATTACTCGCGCAACTCCAGCAGCTCAAGTTCATCGGTAAATAAAAAAACTTTCAAGCCACATGACCAACGATGGTATAGTTACAATTCTCCTACCCGCATCTATACTGCATTATCCAAATCTTAGAAATATCGACGCCAGCGAATAGACTGCATGGCTCGGCAATAGGCAGCACATGCTATCTCAGTTACCAAATGGTAGCCAAAAGAAGTAGCAGGAAGTGGAGATGACCGACAACCCCTAGCAATCATGGCCGACTTACTTTAAGGAAAAAAGGTAATTGATCACAACTTTGAAACCACTATTGAAGAGTATGAGAAATGCATCAAACTCTTTCTCCCGTTCGAGGAAATGAAAGCTCATTTTGAGCAATTCAGAAAAAAGGCAGAGAGCAAACTTCCTCCACTGCCCCCGCATGAGCCATTAATTAAAGTTCAACGGAATCTGCACCCTCAATTTCTCGGTATAGCCTTAGAGTACATACATGAGTTTCTCAAGAAATATTCCACTAATGAATTGTACGGCCTACCCAAAGCATGTCAAGAGGCTCTTGACCTGGCCCTAACATGTCCTGACGCCGAACAAATTATTCAAAAAACCACCTATCCAACGATGAAGGCTAGGTTCCAGCATATACGTGAAGCTCGAGTTCTCGGCTTCGAGGTCAATCCATATACTGATAAAGACATTACCGAGCTTCTATTTTCTCTCGAGGACCTTCAATATTTACTATACCATTTTGAAGTCTTCTTGGCCGCATCTTTTTTCGGTCTCACGACCGATGAACAAGACCGTGTGGCACATTTTGATACTTACTTAGATGCGAGGGATGCCCGAATTGCTTATTAGGAGCAGGCTCGTAAGGCGTTGCAGGGACAAGACCAAACCCCAACGTCGAGTGAACTCAAAGAAGACAACCAAAACGAGACAACGCCGAAAGACTATCACATCAATTGCCTACCGAACTAAAGGAAGATCAGGCTGAGGTTACTCCGGGAAAAGATACTATAGTTGATAACTCAGACGATGACGATCCTGACCCAATGGGCCCTTTAGTCATTGAGAATATAGAAATCAATGTGGTCCTTGTGTTGCCAGTTGAATTCTAGCTAACCACGTCATAACCAAATTTCTTGGATGGTGACGTCATCACTGAAGAAGCAACACAAGTTGACTTCGTCACCACCAAGAAAGACAGACAAGCTAGTAAGGAAGAAAAACTTAAAGCAGCCCTTGCCGAGCTTTTCCCCCGCTCTTCTTCTATCAATCTTCAACATTTGAAGCTGTTGTATGTTACGGCTCATATTGAAGGATACCCAATTTCCAAGGTGTTCGATGATTGTGGAGCAACAGTCAACATCATGCCCGTATCCATCATGAAAGCATTACGACGCTCCAATGACAAACTCATATCGTCAAGAGTAACCGTGAGCAGCTTTGTCAGAGACAAGTCCCAAACAAAATGGGTGCTTCCTTTAAAAGTGAGTGTTGCAGGCCGTAATCACATGACCGTATTTTTTATAGCTGACTCAAAGACCGAATATAATGCGTTGCTCGGCGTGACTGGATCCATCAAACCAGCTGCATTCCTTCATCCCTTTATCAAGTTCTCATTTTTTGGGACGGTAAATTGGTTATGGTTCACCTGGCCAATAATCAACTGTTCGAGGCTAACATGATTCAGGCCCGCTATTATGACGATCACGTCGATTACATTACCCTGTAGAGTTTTAATGAGGAAGGACGGCCGACTCGGATCTCAGTTTAGAAAGCCATTGAGGTAGCCGCCGAGACTATCCACAAACCAACGCTGATGATTGATGCTAAACAAGAAAGGTGCTGGGCCGCTGTTTCATCCACCATGGAACGATTACTGGCCCATTGGTATGCTATTTCTAAGCAACCAAATTCAGGCATAAACTTAATCAAATTTTTGGCCAAAGGAGATAGCGGCTGAGTTCTATCGTTAGATAAAGTTCAGGCCGCACCGGTCGAACTCAAGGATAGTCAGCCTCAGGTCAAGGACCCCTTAGAAGAAATAAATGTTGGAACCACAGCTTTTATTCGTTAGTGTTTTGTTACCCCAACATATGAAAGCCAAGCTTTGTAATTTACTTAAGGAATTTAAAGATTATTTTGCTTGGAGTTACCATGAGATACTTAGTTTAGATCGAACACTCGTCGAGCATGAGTTACGCATTAAACCTGAGTGTAAACCATTTCGTCAACCACCTCAATGATTCTCAACCGAAGTACAACTCGGTATAAAGGACAAACTCGTTCGACTTCTAAAAGCTTGGTTCATTCGGACAGCTCGATACATCGAATGATTAGCGAATACCGTCCCAGTTTTAAAGAAAAGTGGTGTTTTACGTATCTATATCGATTTTCGAAATTTGAATCTGGCAACTCCTAAAGATGAATATCCAATGCCTATTTCAGATTTGTTAATTGATGCAGCAGCAAACCACACGAGATCTTATCTTTTATGGATGGACACGTCGGTTACAACCAGATTTTCATTGCCGAGGCCGATGTTCACAAGACTACTTTTTGTTGCCCGGGAGCAATCGGCACATACGAATGGGTTGTCATGCCATTTGGCCTTAAGAACTCCGGCACCACATACCAATGAGCGATGAATACTGTATTCCATGATTTAATTAGAACCGTCGTCAAAGTTTACAATGACGATGTTGTATTCAAATTGAAACGTCGGCAGACACATTTGGATGATCTTCGACAAGCTTTTCTGTGTATGCGCTAGCATAATCTGAAAAATGAATCTTGCCAAATGTGCTTTCGGCGTATTAGCAGGTAATTTTTTAGGATTCCTTATACATCACTGTGGTATTGAGGTCAACAAAAATAAGGCTCAAGCAATCATCAATGCTCCACCCCCTGCAATCAAAAAGCAACTACAGTCGTTGCTCGGTAATATTAACTTCCTCCGCCAATTCATTGCTAGTTCGGCAGGGAAAATGCTGGCCTTTTCCACTTTTTTGAAACTCAAGGATTCTGACACTTTCGAATGATGGACTGAACATCAAGAGGCTTTTACACAAATCAAGGTTTCTCTCATAACCCCATTATCCTTATGCCACCTCGACGAGGCAAGCCTCTCAAATTTTATATCTCAGCGACCGAAGAATCCGTCGATTGCCTTCTGGCGTAAGACAATGACATTGAACACTAGCAGGCCATTTTTTATCTAAGCCGAAACCTCAATGCTCTTGAGATCAATTACTTGGCTGTTAAAAAGCTCTGCCTACCTTTGTTTTTTGCCACGTCAAAACTTAGGTCATCGCATAGACTAACGTCATTCGTTATATGTTCACTTGACCGATAGTCAAAGGCCGAATTAGGAAGTGGACAATGGCTCTGTCCAAATTCAGCTTGCAATACGTGCCTTAGAAAGTCGTCAAGGGCCAAGCATTGGCCGATTTCTTGGCCCAACACCTGTCCCCATATTGTTTTGGGGGCAATGACATCGAAATTGGCATGGTGGAAACTCGAGATAATTATTGGACAATGTATTTTGATGGTTCTAGCACTTCTGTTTCGGCTGGTGTTGGGATAGTCATTCAGTCCCCAAATCACCGCCACTGGTATTTTTCTTTCAAGCTCGACTTCGACTGTTCAAATAACTAGGACAAATACGAGGCCCTTATTATTGGCCTCAGTGTCCTTCACAACTTGCGGGCAACCCGCGTCCTAGTCATCGGTGATTCAGAACTTGTGATTGACCAACTCAATGGCACTTTTCGTTGCATGAGTTACACTCTAGCGCCCTATCACATGGTTGCCAGTTATTTGGCCAAGTCATTTGATGGCATTACAATAAAATATCTCTCGAGTTCGAAATACTGATGCAGAAGAACTGGCTCAAATAGCCTCCGGTGCACAACTTATGGGGGGCAAGATAGGCCGAGCGATACCTGTAATACGACGACCATACCCGACCCTAGTTAATCAACAAGTTCTCCAGCAGGATCATGTGAGCCGGACACGAGTTATGTCTTTACCTTCGTTGTTGGAACGAGAAGATCATGTAGATGTTTGCGCAATAGAGGCATTACCAAATGATTGGAAAAAGTCGATCATGCGGTAACTCGATAATCCTAATGGTAAACACGACCGTAGAACGAGGGCTCATGCCACAAATTATGTGTTGTACCAAAAAGGTGAGGATGACCTATTGTTATTATGACCCAGCCCGCAAAAGGCCGCCCAGGTGATCACTGAAGTTCATGAAAGAATCTGCAGAACACATCAATCTGGACATAAGATCCATTGGTTGCTTCACTGACAAGGTTATTTCTGGCCAAGTATATTAAAAGATTGTATTGAATTCGCAAAACGATGCGTACAATGCCAGATTCATGGGCATATACAAAGAGTCCCAACTGAATCACTTCATTGGGTCACTAAGCCGTGGCCGTTTAGAGGATGGGCCATGGATGTAATCAGCAAAATTATGTCGTCTTTTGGTTCAACAAAGCATACATGGATACTCGTCGCAATGAACTAACCAAATGGGTCGAAACGAAGTCATACGCCGACTTAACGTCTAAAGAAGTTTGTGCCTTCGTGGAAGAAAACATCGTGACCAGATTTGGTGTACCAGAAATAATCATAACGGACAATGGAACGATCTTTACATCTAATAGATTTAAAGAGTATACGGCGAACTTGAAAATTCGACTTGATCAATTTACGCCATATTATCCGCAAGTGAATAGACATGCCGAAGCAAGTAATAAGGTTTTGATCGATATTCTTGAAAAATGGTAAGAGATAGGCCTGGCATGTGGCATTTGAAGTTACACAAAGCACTGTGGGCTTATCGAATCTCATTCCGATTAGCAACTGGGACGACTCTATATGGACACGACGCGATGTTACCAATCGAGCTAAGTATAAACTTGTTGTGAATAGTTGAACAAAGTAGTTTGTTCAGCGCTAAGTATAGCCAAGCCATGAGACAAGAATTAGAAGATTTGGAAGAAGTCCGGCTTAATGCTTATAATCTATTGGTGGCACAGAAAAAGATTGCCAAGCGAGCTTATAATCAATGAATCAGACAAAAAACGTTCGGCGAAGGATAGTTAGTTTGGCAAACTGTGCTTCCCATGGGAATTAAAGACCCTAGGTTCGGCAAATGGGCCCCAAATTGGGAAGTACCGTTCATCATTCATAAAGTCCTCGGCAAGGGGGCATACCACCTCAGAGATCGGACTGGTTTGATTCACAAATTACCTATTAATGGGAAATTTTTAAAGAAATATTATCTGATTACTAGGGAGATGCAGGAGTAGAAAGCATAATTCATTAATTTTGCAAAGATACAAGTAGATAACAAGACCTACAATCTACAACGATATACAAAAAGCCTAAGGGGTCAAAGGAAGCTTTGAGGGCAGCTTTTAATTCCAGCCACCTTACATCGCCCATTGTAACCTCGGCCTGCCTCGTCTTTTTGTCAAGCTTTAGTTTTTAATGCGCTTCACACCAATCACGAACTTCGTTAACCGAGCCTTGTTCCACTCAAAATCTCTGTCGAGTTCAAAAGTGACAGTCGATCTTTGAAGTTGAAGATTTGCAATTTGGTCAAAATCGGCCAGCCGTTTCTTCTTTACTTTGATCGCTTCAAGCTCCAGTTGAATTGCATCTTGAGCAACCATTGCAGCCTTTAGGTCGTCCTCTGCTCGAAGAACCCTCTCAAAGATAGCAAAATATTCTCAAGTCATCTCCAAGACAGATGACAAATGAATAACAGACTCGTTACTCAACTGACCCCCAGAAGCAAGGTTGTTCAGACATTCTCCCACGAAGTCGAGACCTTTACACTCTAGGATTTTTGAAGCCAAAAGAGATATGAGTTCTTGCAACTTGGCGAATGCGGCAGATTCGGCCGTAGTTGCAACAGGCTCGACTGAGGCAGCAGAAGGCCCAGAGGCTCCGAATGTGCCATGATTCTTTACTTACAAATTATTGTATAAAGAAATGAGAGTTGCCTTGAACAACTCTTGAAAGTTTGTAATTATGTTTAGAACATAATGGTTGGTTGACAAAAATAGTCCATCAATATGGACTTATGATGATTTTGAATCATTGAGTGTTGAAGTGTTAAACCACTTAACGAGACGGAAACTAGGAAAGGACTTCACCTTTGTGTCCCTATCCTAATGATTTACTAAGTTTATTGTAAACCATATAGTGAACAATAACCACAAGCTCTCCAAATTGTTTGATGTGTATAACACAATTGAAACAAGTTTCAAAGAGAGATAGTGGGAGTTTAGGGACCATGACTATTGTAGTCAAAGGAGAAGTTAAATGAAGAAGGCAAATTAACTCCAAGGGAACAAACTTTCTTTATGAAAGGAAGGACATTGGAAGGGGTATATGCAAGAAATGTCTTGCAAGTTTCAAGAACGCACCTTTCAAAGGTGATGTAAATTGTTCTTGAATAATTCAAAACAGTTGGTTCTCCTACTTGAATACATGATTATGTATTAGCAACTATGTTTTACAAATCGTTGTAAAAGTGTGGCTAATAAGAAGTAGAAGATAAATGAGAGAAGAGAAAGTACTTCACAATCGGAACGTGAATAAGATATAGATCTTTGCGAAAGCAAATATTACTTACTTCCTCATATGAACTACCAATGAAATTGGAAAAACAAAGATTGTCTTTGCATTCCAATTTAATGTAAGGAACTTAATTCCATCAATATAAGAGATGGATGAATGCTTTGTTTGACAAAACATTGTTCTTTATTAATGAATGATTGGATTATTGTAATCTAATTAATTGTCTCCATAGTAGAGATAATATGGTAGTGTTAACTGTTTAGAATATAATGATGCTTAAAACCCAAAAGGTTGCAAGGTAGTGACTAATCCCAACTGGGTTGTGATACCTATAAAACATAAAATACGAGTTGGTCGTAGATGGATGCTTTGGATCGTTAGATCCGGATCCAATACCTTCTTGTCAAAATTGTATAGAGGCGAAACGTTCGAATCTTTATTCTTTTGGAAAGAAGAAAGAATCACAAAGTTGTTGAGGTTAATTCACTTAGATGTTAGTGGCACTTGTCCACAACATAATACTACTCATGTTATATGACATTCACCGAAGATCACTCTCGGTTGGACTATAGTTTATTTTGAATAAACACAAGTCCGAATACTTTGCAAAAGGTTTCAAAGAATTCAAGAAATGTAAGTTGATGAGTAAGACGTCTAAGGTATTTACCTCCTTAGATTTGATCCAAGGAAAGGTAACACTTTAGATAAGTTTCCTTGAAAGATATCAAGGAAAATAGCATCATAAGATAATGAATTTCTCCATTAGGAGAAGAACGAACTTGAATAAGATTTAGTTCGTTGGATGTTATCTATTACCCATATATAGGATATATATACTTCTAAAAACAATATGATTGTCAATTAGAAGATCTTTCAAAATTTTCATAAACTCCATAAGATGTAGTTGGAAAGAAAGACAAATCTTAAGCATGTTAAGATTTGGGGTTGTGTGCAAATAAGCAATATTTGTTTGATAACGATCTTGTGGGATATCCTTAAATTAGCTTTTGAATATCACTTCTATAAACCAACTAACAAATGTTGTTTGTTGGGTAGTTCATTGTAATCTTACAATATGATTTGCATAAGCGCAAATGAACGAGTGATAGAACTCAAAGAAATGGGTTCTTTGAGAGACAAGAAAGTAATCAACAAATATAACAACCTAGTTCCTATACCACAAGCTCCAAAGTAGTCGAGAAGGATTTGTAAACCGTCTCAGTTGAATGGTTTGAACTTTATGACTATGTCATAGAGTTGCACCTCTTAATTCGAAAGAAATAAGAATGAAAATCCTTATGACTACATTAAGTGTGTATATACGATATATACTCAAGGAAATGGTAAATTACCATTTGACCCGAAATAATGAAACCTTCATAGCTAATTGGTAGCTTAAGGTGACTACAATCAAAGAGAATGGTTGACTTTGAAGAAACCATCTTTGACATAGTCTTGGTTTCAATTAATTCGAAGATTGCTACCTACAACTAAATGGTGATTCAATGTTTGGACATAATATGGGTTTCCGA
Organism: Crataegus laevigata; assembly: GCA_963580275.1. NCBI lineage: Eukaryota > Viridiplantae > Streptophyta > Magnoliopsida > Rosales > Rosaceae > Crataegus > Crataegus laevigata. The sequence goes on from OY756948.1 coordinate 22,342,645, forward strand.
AACCATTATTAAGATAGTCTTGATAATATATGTCTAAAACTATAAATCACAAGACATGTAAGTTGTAGAGATCCATCCATCATGAATCTTAGCAAACTAGTGGGAGCTATAAGCGTCTTATGAGAGAAAGATCAAATCGTTTGATTTTTCATAAAGATGTAAATGAATCTTTTGTTTACAAAAGGATTAGTGGGAGTTAACCATGTTCCTAAAATTAAATATATATATAATATATTAATTTAGGAAATGAAAAGAATACTTCTTCGTTAAAGTTATGACTTTAAACATTCTATAATGATAGAATGTATATGGGAGATATAGTCTATATATATGGGATGGAAATCTATAATGATATATTTCAAGATATAATTGGATTATATCAATCCCTAATAATAGACAAAAGGATGCTAGGAAGTTTCTCATTCGATGATAAACTTCAATAAGAAAGACGACTCTGGTGAGACTAGTAAGTTGCTTTTCTCAAAGGGAATGTACCCTTTGACTCCCAAAGAAATAATGCGTAAATAGAATCCTTTATGCATAAGCAGAAAGGTGATTTATGTATTTCATATTGTATGAAAGACATTGATATGAGTTGTACCTAGAAAGGTACAAAATGATATCAGTGCAAGCCCAGGATCAGAACCATGGCAACTGTCAAGTGAGTCCTTAAGTATTTAAGAAATACTAAAGGATAGATTCCTTAAAGAATGAGGAAGAATTAGAGTAACGTAATGGAAGCGTAAATGTATTAGATTATGAATCTAATCCATCATTGAATTTCTCTTCATTATGAATGAAGTGATAATTAGATATCTCTTTATTATGACTAAAGAGATATTTGGGTGAAAACATTAAAAGTAATGACTTTAATGTGTTCCATCGTGTATGCAAAATATATTGCCATATAGAAGCTCACAACATTGTTGTTTGGATGGGAAAGTTCATTTATGAACTCTCTATTCGGTTCCAACCAGAAAGTGTATGACACTAATGGAGCGATAGCTCAAGCCAGGGAATCAAGGTCTCATCAAGGTCCGAACTCAAATGAGAGACTGAACCACATGATTGAGAATCATGTATAATGGTGACGTTGTTAATCTCAAGATTGCTTCTATGGATAACATATAGATATCCATTGTCTAGGCTTACTACTCAGCCATTTATGAAATGACTACAGAAGAGGTATCATCACTGATAACTAAGCTGATTGGCTCTAGTGCAAGTGGGAGATTGTTGGAAATGTGCCCTAAAACCAATCAGTGATGATACTTTATGGACATTTCACATGTTAAACTAATATAGTTTAATAGAAGGGCAAATATTATTGTTTTTAAGCTGTCTCATATAAATGTTATATGCTTGAACAATAAGTCCAAGGAATATGTGATTGAGAGAATGCGATCTAAAGAAGTTAGATTCATGAGACCATTCTTTCGTAGACACATCCTAAACGTTCCTGATCATAGGATTGCCAATTGGGCATTGGCAGTCCGTTAAGATCAGTACGTGCTATGTCTTCTCTCAGGGAGAGTGACTAGTCTCGAGTCATTGGTGTGAGTGACACCAAGACAAGCATGTAGGTGCTCAATAGAGAATGAGTTCACTGAACACGATCAATGAGGAGTTCTCATACTCATGTCACATGAGAACTCATGGTTAGGATAATGCAAATTAGTCATTTGACCTGAGGCATCATAGTTGTCTTGTGGTTAGGTACTTAATCTTTGATTATGTCAATTGTCACTCCATCTGGTGGGTCCACGGCATCGTCGGGGTTAAGCCACCTAGCTATAGAGGTAAGTGAATGCGCAACAAGGGATCTCTAACCTTCAAACCGTTTGAGGGAGAATACTCTATGATATGATTAAAATCTCTGATCAGAGTATGAATGAGATTTTGGAATGCGTTCCAAATCACATTCAAGGGAATCATATAAGCACGAGATTCACATTGGATAGTAGACATGAATAAACTATCAAGCCAAACGATGTGGTCAAGAGTATTGTATTAGAGAAGGACCGTATTGCATTTGTAATCCTAAACTGAATAGGTTCTCCACCTCTTCTGATTAGCTTGGGTAACCATGATATGCTGCTAGGTGTCACTCATGGTTTGTGGAAGCCCTAAACGTGTGTAATCACTAAAGGGAGAATTGAAAGAAGTTTCAATTCACAATCGATTTAAAAGAGTTTGAATCGCCCACTGCCTCGCTAAAAGGAACCTAATGGATCGTACACCGTGTAAGGTAGAGATTGAAGATTCAACGGAGATGAGTAAGAATAATTAAATGGTTTAATTATTTATGGCAAGGATTAATTAATATGTTAATTAATCAAACGAATGAGTTCGTTAAAGACCTCGGGATAGTTTTGGACCTGAAGGCCCAATGGGCTTCGAACGTCAAGTCCATTAACTTAAGTTGTATGACAACTTAATGAATAATGATTCACAAAGGCCCAAATAGCCCAATTAATCCCTAAGGCCGGCCATTTAAAGAAGGGTAGCAAACTTGGACTTATTTATAAGTTTGCCACTCAAATGAATTAAGGTATAAATATGATTTTATAGCCAAAATTCATGAAGGGGCTTTCTTTTGGGGAAATTGGAGAAAACACAAACTCATTTCTCTCTAGAAATGGCTGGCCACCTTAGAGGGATTATCTAGCAATCCTACTCCTCCAAGGTCACTCATTTCTTCTCCAATCTAACCTTGGTGTAGAAACTTAGAGGTTCTCAATTTTGGGAACTTAGAGAACCTATTCTTCCATCCAAATCCATAGATTTAATATGCAAGGAATGAAGGCCCTATCTTTGGGTGATTAGCCTTTGCTTATGCAAAGAGGAATCTACAAAGGTATAATTTCAACTCACTTTGTTTTGAGTTGTGTATTGGTTCACCAAACTACTAGGCTTTGAACATTCATGGGTAATGTTTTGTTTTAAGTGCAAAGCATGATTCCGCCTTTAATTTGTTAATTGCATGCTAATGATGTTGCTTAAATGAACATGTATTCTCAAAATAATCTTTCACTAGGAGATATAGATAACACCCTTCAGCGCATAGAATTTTCGATAAAATGAGAAAGTGAGCACCTGACATTTAATATTTTCTTGGTTTAGAATTCTAAGACAGAAGATTAACCAAAGGAAAACAATAAGGGTACTTACAAAGGCCAAAGTGGCTTCTTGGGGGTGAATGCCAAGGTCTTGGTCCTGTGGGTGAATTGGTGTTTCCACCGTCGCTTCAGGCTCGACAAGAGGCCTTCTTTCAAAGATCGGTTGTAAGAGGATCGACTTGGTCAGTCGCCTCAACCACAGGTGGAGGATTGGTAGTTGGTCGAAGACGACTTGTTAGCGAGATTCCTTCGCTATCGTCGTCCTGAAATAAGGTTTGTTAGTATTTGGAATCTAGTCGAAGGAAAAATTGGTCAGCAACATAATCATACCTCTTCCTTCAGAACGAACGCTGGTTTTATTTTTGGATTTTGAGGGAGACTTTTGTCGGCTAAGGGGCTCACCTCTTCCAACACAGGAGCAACAGCGGGTCCCGAAGCTACAAGTTTCTCGACCATTAGAGCAACAATTGGTTCGACCACGACTTGTGGGACGGGTCGAACTTCGGGTGCTTGGCCAGTTAGAGTTGGCTGTATGTCCATCGAGGCCTGGACGACAGGAGATGAAGGAGAGACACTAGGAAAAGTCGCTCCCGTGGTCTGGCTCGAGATGACGTGAATCTCCTGATGAGGGGTGGGGGTGGTAAACTTCCCAGCTTGCTCGGCGAGCATAGCAGTTGGGGGGAAGGTCGCGTGTTAACATGAACGACCCCCAGTTTTGACGAAGATCAGCATCTTCAACTTCACTCCATCCTAATGATGGAAACCTGATGAAGGAGGGGTACTCTTAACGATGACATACTAAAAATTCGTCATCAGATAGGTCTTCTAGGCCAAAGAAATATTTGAAGACTTCTTCAGCCCGATGAGGAGGCGCCGATCGAAAGGTTAACTGAAGGCCGAACGCTTCAGTGGATTAGAAGTTGGGGATCTCTGGCCGAAGTGTGGCAAAATAGACCTGTAGCCAAAGTTGGAAAACCCGGAGAGGACCGTTCTGGTACGGGTCGATTTTGTTGATGGTCACTTCAGCTAGACAACACAGAAGGTTAGCGAGGACGGCTAAACTGAGGGCCGGGTGTGACTGCTAGCTAGGGATTTGGCCACCGGCATGTTCTCGACCAAGCACTTATTCAACTTGGTACATTTGTTGTACCAATAAAATAGGAAGGCTTCGTGCTCTCTCATCCATAGGCTTTCTTCCCCTCGGCCAGCAAAATAAAGGATGAATGTGTTGTAGTTGAAGAAGTTCTTGTGTAACTTCTAAACTTCTTCTTTTGAAGGTTCTTGGCCTTCTTTGCTCAGCGTCTCAATGGCCCGTTCGTCAAATAATGCCTTAAGGTCGAGATTGGACAGGCACCCAGAGAGGGCATCATCGACTAGGAGGCCAGAAGGGGAAGTCCCAATGATAGCTGAGATGTCAAGGATAGTGAGGCCAATAGGGCCGAGGGGAAGGACCGTGGTGTTGATGGTTGAGCACCAGAAGCTTAGAGCTGCCATAAGGAGTTCTTTGTCCATGGCGATCTCCACAATCGAGAGTTTAATGGCATTATAGATGCCGAGAACCTTCCATTTTTGGCCAAAAAAATTTCCATCTGTTTGACCCAGACCACACAGGCTGCGGTGGTCGAAGGCCAGGTTCCTTGGGGCTTGGTCAGGTCATACTTTGACCAATCGAACCCTTGCAACAAAGGTGCCAGACAATGAGCCTTGAGGAGGGTGATGATGGAAGATGGCACGGCGTCCTTAAAGAATGGCCCCTAAGATTTGATGAGTGGAGCTCAAATCACCTTTGAAGCATAAAGTCTTGATGGCACTCCGGTCGATGAAGTCCCTGCATTTGTTGCATTTGTCGAAAAGCTTGGAGATGAAGGAGGCCATTGATGAAAACTTGAAGTTTTTCTGGGTTTGAAGAAAGATCTATAGGTTGAGAGTGTACAGGTTTTCTGGGATTTTGAAACCAAATGGCAAGATGGTGGAAGCGTAAAGTGCGAATTGAGGAGAAATGGGTATTTATAGGCCTTTTGGGAGGAAGGTTAACTGTTCGGTTTTCAAAATTGGGGGGAGAAACCAATTGGGGGATTTGATAATCATGATGGGATTCATAAAATCCAGATGAAAAGACCGAACTTTTCCTGGTTCAAGAACGCACGATTGCATATGGCGGCAGATTTAATGGTGAAAGACATTTCGACGATAGCACGTCTCAGGGGTAATTATGAAAGACTACTAGGTGAACCGAAGAGCCGCCATATGGCAAGGAATTAAAGGGAATCAGAACGTGTGATCATGCTTCATTAATGCACATGGTTGAGATTTTCGAGGTGTTTCAATACCCCTCCAAGGCATGCGACAATTTAGTTTCGCTTCTTTAAGGTCAAGGTTCGACTAAGATAGGCCGACGACCTCAAAAGCAAGGGGGCAATGTTTGGGCCCAAAATATTGGTTTGGGCTAAGTTTAGAATTATTCTTGGCCCATAAACCTTGGTTAAGGGTCGTCGTGAACTATCCAGTTCATGGGCCGCTTAGTCGAGGCTAGCCAAGTCCTATTGAGGAGTGGAGTGTTCCAAATAAGGATGGAATGGTTGAGTTCTGGTGTAATAGGGAGTTTTGATAAGATAAGGCTGAGACTCGGGGAATGAATTTAGATGGAATGAAATGAGGATTCATAGTCCTAATGGAGTTAGGATGAGCCAAAGCCTATTCAGATCAGAATAAGGAGTCCTAATCCAGGTATAGTTTTGGTTCAATCGTAAAAGGGTTTGCTGCTATAAATAGAGGGGGAGGTGCACCATTCAAGGCCTCTCCAATTCAACACAAAAACTGCCATGCACACTTGCTCTACATGAAACCTTTCAACAACCTTGAGATTTTTATTTTCTTTTTCCGCCAACACATCTTCAGTTTGGATAAACAGCACTGTGAAGGCAATCGATGATATTTTCAGCTTGGATAAACAACACTATCACTGTAGAATCAGCCGACCGATGAGTATCTTCAGTTTGGATAAACAACATTGCGTTGAGGCCGACTGATTATCTATCCAAGTCTAAATCGAGAAGGGTTTTCGAGTCCTTATTGACAGAGGTCATCTCACTAGCCTTCTCGGCAAAGTGAGGTGTTATAGATTACTGGGTTCGTCATGTTGAATGCCGAGTTATTTTATGATTGGATACTCTCAGGTAGGTTTTAGAGTTTGGCATTCCAATGGCCGAACCACATTCACAATTAAGACATATATCTATTTTGAGTATTTGTGCCCCTATGGTATCGATTCAGTGTGCTTTCACCCTTACGAATACAATCACTGTGACCGAATCCAGTGCCGACGATTTATGAACTTCGCAGAACTAACAGCCTTGTCTTCAGGCTCTAGAACCCGAAGGCCAAAATGTGTTTCTTCCTCGGCCGCAGTCGTAAGATCGAGAAGTCATCCATGCACTCAACGCAACATCAACACATTTTACTCCCCGGCCGAGCGCAACCGACGTGTTAGCACGCCCCGAACACAACTGAAGGACGTAGTTAGCTCATTAGTTACTCGGCCTGTGCGCCACGTAGACTTAAGTAGTTTTTAGAGTCAGCACTTATATCAGTGATTGAACAATTACAGTTGTCGTATTCTAGCTGCTCGTGTTCATAATCTAACGATATGCACGAGAACCAAGGGTGTGAACCAAGTCTAGGGCCTGGGCTTTTCATTTATCTCTTGTTATTTGTAGTATATTTATCTCTCGTATGTATTGGTTCCTCTATATGTAAGGGAAACCCTCTAAGAGATCACTACAAGGTCAAAAACCGAAACTTAACTGCCTTTTTTTTCTCATCATTCTTCAAGTTCTCCATTGTAACACGTCATCTCTCATCTGACGGTGCGTACATGTGGAATCAAAACTTTGTAGGTAGACTCGGTTAATATTAGAAATTTTAACCGATGTGGGCGCTTTGGAATGCATCTGCATCAATCGTCTCCATATCTAGGGCCAAATTTCTAAAAGAATGCTGTAGATATGGGGGGTTAATTAGCTATAACCGAGTTAATGTTTGTTTTAATTAACTTTAAGTAGTTTTGAATATTTAAGTTCCTCTGGCCCTTAGGCGATTGGGAAGTTTAAGAGTCCAGAAGGAGAGACAGAGAGAAGGAGACAGAAAGCTTTGCATTATTTTGTTATATTATAATTTTTTATTTTTGAAATTTACTTATGTTCCCATATTCATATTTGAGCAAGAAGTTGTTGAATCTGAGAGTTGAGAAAGAGGAAGGGCGGAAGAGAATAATGTGGTATAACAATGTTGATAATGGAAATGATAATCAAGGCGCGGGGACAATAGCAGTGGCAATCGGCGAGGGCGTCTCCAGCCAAAATGCTTTGAAATGGGCTATTGATCATCTCGTCTCTAGATCTACCAGCCATGCTCCTATCAAGCTTGTCCATGTTATTCACCAATCTAATTCCTATAATAAACTTCATGCAACTGGTAACTCCCTCTCTCTATATATTTCATACATATGCACGTGCCGCATGTTGTCCGATAATTAGTTCTATTCATCAATCAATATTGTGTTAATTATCACATTTCTAATACAGGTGAGACTCATCTATGTGAATGTCTAACACAGAAGTTTTCTGCGTGTTGAGATGACACAAATAGCAGTACTCTTGCGTGAATAATTAACATATTTTGTTTGATTTTTGGTGGCGCTTATAGAGAACAACCCATCAAATGAAGGGCAAGCTCATGATGCTCCAAATACAGATTTTTTACTTCCATTTCGTTGCTACTGTACACGCAAACGAGTAGGTTAATTCAATTCATAACTTCTTTTTTTGTAAGAAACCTCCGTGATAATAAATGATACTTAGAAAATGAATTACACTTAGTCTGGAGGACATAAAACTTTATCCATCACTCTTTTTTTTATTCTAATCAAATCAACATACCTATTTATATACACTAAATAATTAAGAAGCTAGTTATCTATGATTAAATATTTTAAGTTTTGACAAATTATAAGTAGATGTGGTTGATTTGTGAAATTAATATCATCAGGTACAATGCGAGACTGTTCTACTGGAGGATCAAGATATAGCTGAGGCCTTAGTTGAGTACATTTCCCGCCAGGGCATTGTGAGTATTGTTGTTGGTGCGACATCCAGGACTGGTGGGTTAACAAGGTATGCAATATAGCTAGATATGTAAGATTGTGCGTCTATGTGCAATGTTGTTTGTCCAAACTCATATGATGTTCAAAACATATTGTTCAAGTAGGCGTCGATTCAAGGCATCTGAATCTATTCCAGGCAGAGTCCTGAAGTTGGCACCGCATTTCTGCTCAGTATACACCATCAAACAAGGAAGGGTGAGTGAAATGCGTGAAGCGTCTCGTCCACTTCCAAATATTCCTGCTGGGGAGAGGGCAGCAGATCACCATTCCGATCACATGTAAGCAATTATATATTCAATAAATATTGGATCATTTTGCCAAACTTTCAATTTCTACCAAATATTACATTAAAAAACATACAATACAAAGGTCTATTTAAACAATATGCAACCAATATGTTACTTGCGTTGAGAATGAGTCCCGCATTGATGGGAAGAGAGACCTTACATGGGCTTATAAGAGGTTGGGCTACTCCCCCTACTCCCCATATTGCCAATTGGTTATATGGTGAAACCTCAACTTTCTTCATGGTATCAAACCAGGTTGTCCCACGTGTGAAGCCAAACGGCCACATGTGCTCTACGTCATCCCGTTATGTTGATCCACCTGTTAGGCTCGAAAATTCACAACACGTGAGGGGGCGTGTTGAGAATGAGTCACACATTGATGGGAGAAGGGACCACGTGTGAAGCCAAATAACCACATGTGCTTCACGTCACCCCGTTATGTTGATTCACCTATTAGGCTCGAAAATTCACAACACGTGAGGAGGCGTGTTGAGAATGAGTCCCACATTGATGGGAGGAAGGACCATATGTGACCCAAACGGCCAAAAGTGTTTTACATCACCCCGTTATGTTGATTCACATATTAGGCTCGAAAATTCGCAACACGTGAGAGGGCGTGTTGAGAATGAGTCCCACATTGATGGGAGGAAGGACCATATGTGACCCAAACGGCCAAAAGTGTTTTACATCACCCCGTTATGTTGATTCACATATTAGGCTCGAAAATTCGCAACACGTGAGAGGGCGTGTTGAGAATGAGTCCCACATTGATGGGAGGAAGGACTTTGCATGGGCTTATAAAAGGTTGGGCTACTCTCCATATTCCCATTAATTTTATGGTGGAACCTCAACTTTCTTCAACTTATTTGACTCATTTATTAATTAACTGATTTGGTTGATGTCTTACCTAGAGGTAGAGGTCCGATCAACGGAGCATATGATGAGGTCTCAATGGCTGAGAATGATGTTTCGTTTGTAAGCTCAGAAAGACCAAGTACTGATAGCATTTTATCTTTCTACCAAAATTTTGGGCCAGCTGGACTGACCCGATTTCCTTTAGAATCATCATCAAACATGGAGACTATCGCAAAACTGGACGAAGATTTTGACAGTTTTGATTTTTACGCTCCGCATGAACCGTCATCAACTGTACAACGTTGTGGAGGAACACCATTCTTGTCGCAGAAAGTATTGGTAAGTCATTTGAAAAGGATACGAGTCAATTACCAACTAAACACAAAAGAAAGTTTATTTTGATTCGAAATCTTTCAGTACTTGCAGGAAGATATTGAAGAGGAGATGAAAAGGCTTAGAGTGGAGCTGAAGCAAACAATGGACATGTACCATGCAGCCTGCAAAGAAGCAGTGGCAGCAAAACAGAAGGTTCTAGCATAATTTAAACCCTCATAAATCTTCCTAGCAACTTAAAGCTAGCATTTTAGCTAATAGCGTTTTCTCTTACCATCAAAAGTTTTTAGGTTGCATGCATGTATCTCACTGAATCTCTTTGCTCTTCCTTCTCCCTCGTAAAGGTAGGACCACTTGCATATACAGCCAAAGCTCCAGATTCGATTAGCAATGTGATCGTAATAACTTGTTTAAGCATTCTTGCTAAACTTATACCGTAGAATATTTAGAATACACATTCATATAATATATAGCTATGTAACACTCAACCCGATCAATAATTTTAGATTCACGGTCAAACAACACGACAAGAGAGAATTTCTCTATATAAGTGTATATGGCATAATGATATTCGCATTTTTTTGTTATTTGGTCCATGCATCATGGCGAACAATTATCACCTAAACTTTGAGTATTCTTTTTTTGGTCGAAAACTTTGAGTATATTATATCGTAATGCCGTACTTTCATCTATTTTATTATTTGGATTTAGTGTCTCAATAACTATCCTGATTGTAGTCTTCTCATCTTACTCATATTCAATATACAGACTATTGAGCTAGAAGAGTGGAAACTGAAAGAAGAGAAAAAACTAGAAGAGGCACGACTTGCCTTAGAAGCAACTAGGGCAGCTATGGAGAAGAAAAAAGCAAATTCTAAGGCAGCAGTTTTGGCAGCTGATCATCATCACGAAGCCGCTCAGAGGTTTGCTGAGAAAGAGGTGCAAACAACGATCAGTGCAGATCAAATATTCAAAGCTTTAAGGGAAGCTGACGATGAAGAAAAGAAGAGAGTTTTGGATGCTTTAGGCCAGTCCCAGATAGTTTTCAAATACCAAAGCTTAGTTCATATCTTAGTTGTTTTATTGTTACTTTCCTTTTACTGTTCACTGTTTTAGTGAATTTGTTTCAACAGATTTAAGTGGCCTTTGTATGGCATTTCAATTGGTCTGTTTTTCTCCATATACATATTCAGGTTCAAGGAGCTGCACGGAATTACGCACGCGCCATAGGTCTATCTAAATCATCCATGTTATGCGCGACTTACACTTATACTACATTTAAGTTACTTTGCAGTCAACAAATTCTTATGCTGAAGAAACATTGTAATATACTTTTTTCCTTCATGATGGTGTATATTAGACAAGAAAAATAAAATAACACTCACTTTATTTAATCAGGAGGATTAGTCTCAATAAATATTTTGGTTGGAACTCTCGTTTTGAAGATGCAGTTGAGCACATTCCATATAGGGAAAGTTAGGCATTAACAATATGAAGTGCCTCTTTCTTTTTCAGCTTTTTCTTATAGCATAAACCTATATTTATGGCTTCTGATGAGTCCATATTTTACTATATATTTTATTTTTATTTTAATATTAATTTATTGATTATTTTAGCGAGATTTTGATACTTTGAATTATATTTTTAATATAGAACTTTTAATTTTTTTCTGAGAAAAAAAGAGATCAAACAGATGAATTTTGGAGTGATTTTAATTGGAGGATGTTCGTGTATCTCCCAGCTTGTTTGTATCAAAGTTTCATATTTTTCTACCAAGCGGTTTATTTATGGCGATGAAATAAAGGAGCAGCGCACAGTACTGTCAAGGTGATATTTTCGGCTTATTTGGGCTTTTTAGCCTTCAAGATGATGTCTTTGGGTCTGATGCCTTCTGCAGTTTTGTTCGGGACATCTCAAGCTTTAATTCTAGCCACTTTGGGCCTATTTGGAAGCCCTGAATGTCCAAAAACGTGGCTGATTTGTGGCTCGGAAGATTTCCCATATTTGATTAGGATCATGTTTCCTAGTTTCTCTTAAATTATTATTTTTCCTAATTTTTAGAAGACCTTTTCTAGTAAGGATTTTAATTGTGTAGTATTATAAATAAGGTTTTTTAGTCATTAGAAAAGATGGGGGAAAAGATCGCATTACTTTAGGGAAATGCACTACTTTGAAGAACTCAGCTTAGAGAGCTTTTGACGATTCAAGTTTATTTTTAAGGTGTTTTCTATCCTTGTTTTTAATAATATTTTGTTTTATGATTGTTCATAGCTAATTTCGTTTGTTAGGGTGAGGCCACGAGCCTTAGCATGAATATGTAGTTTCTTTTCAATTTACTTATGATATTATGCAAGCAGGTTTTGAATTATTATTTATCGTGTTTGAAACTATCTACTTTTGTTGATGATTGGCCACCATTAGAATATTTAGAAAAGTAATTTGATGCAATTTTGGCGGAAGCCTGTCCTTGGAATTGACTAAGGCTTCTTGTGGTTAATATGTGTAACGTCTTAGGATGGATGACACATCGTAAGGGTTATATGGTTTTTCAAAAGGTTTTCACAAAACTTAATGAGTCTTACATGTTCACAGTCGATCTGGACACTACAGACGGGTTGCATGTTAGATATATGTTCTATGTTGGAGGTTCCTAAGACACACTTCAGGAAAACCTAACCTTCAAAATATGCATAGGTAATTCATAAGTAATTGGAAGAACTATATAAGATTGTTAAGGTGGAGGTGGAACCCTAATGCTCAAATTTATTTTCAAAACTATTTTCCTTTGTTTTCTTCACTTTACCAAATTTATTTAATTGTTTTAATTAAATTCGTTTTTAATATTTTAGGTCATTAAATCAACTTTTTTCAAATTTTGTTTCCTAATAATTAATTAAGATTTGATTTTAATATAAATTATTCATTCAATCCCTGTGGAGAATGACCTTACTAGAGCCGATTATATTATGATTACCATGTACTCTTATAAGTATTTTTAAGTGTTTTTATCTCTACTTTTGCACACTTGAGGTGTAGAACTCTGAATAGAGATGATTCAAACTCATTTTTGAGTCGTTTCTCATATTGATATGCTCCTAAACAAACTTTGAAAAATATTTCCTAAAATATCATAGGTCTTCAAACAGCAAAGTGCACAAATTGTAGGTTTAAATCCATAAAAAAAAAAATTTAAAAAAAAACTCCATTGTGTAGATATGACCATAAAGGCAGTCCTCCCGGTTGTATATTGAATCTAAGAGGAGCTACAAATTCCATAGTTGCACAAATTATAACCTAAAAAAAAGAAGTTAAGTACAAGAATAATTAACTAAGAATTGATAAACACAAATTATTTAAAACAATCCCCGACAACAGCTTTAATTTCTTGATGAGATTTTTACCACCTGCAAAAGTAGAGATAAAAACACTTAAATACTTGCAAGAGTACAAGGTAATTGTAGTATAGTCAGCTCTAGCAGTGTTGTTCTCCACAGGGATTGAATGAGTAATTTATGTTAAAGTCAAACCTTAATTAATTATTTGATAACAAATTTTGTAAAAGGTTGATTTAATGACCTAAAATATTACAAAAAAATTTAATTAAAAATAATTAAATAAATTGGTAAAGTGAAGAAACAAAAGAAAATAGTTTTGAAAATCAATTTGAGCAGTAGAGTTCCACCGTCACCTAAACAATCCTATGTAGTTCTTCCAATTAAATATGAATTACCCATGCATATTTTGAATGTTAGGTTTTTCTAAAGTATTTTCTACTTGGAACCTCTAACTTAGAACGTATATCTAACATGCAACCTGCCTATGGTGTCCAGATCGAGTGTGAACATGCAAGACTCATTAAGTTTTGTGAAAACCTTTTGAAAAACCATATAACCCTTACAATGTGTCATCCATTCTAAAAAGTTACACAAATTAACCACAAGAAGCCTTAGTCAATTTCAGGGACAGTCCTCCGCAAAAATTCATCAAAGTACTTTTCCAAATATCCTAATAGTGGCCAATCATAAAGATAAGTAGATAGTTTCAAACACAATGGTTAATAATTCAAAATATGCATGCATAATATCACAAGTGAGTTGAAAAGAAATTACATATTCATGCTAAGGGTGCAAACAAAATTAGTTACGAACAATTATAAAACAAAATATTATTTAAAATAAGGATAGAAAACACCTTGAAAATAAATTTGAATCACCAAAGCTTTCTAAGCTGAGTTCTCCAAAGTAGTAAATTTCCCTAAAGTAGTGCATTCTTTTCCCCTTCTTTTCTAATGGCTAAAAAGCCTTATTTATACTACTACACAATTAAACTCCTTACTAGAAAATGTCTTCTAAAAACTAGAAAACATAATAACTTAAGAGAAATTAGGAAACATAATCCTAATCAAATATGGGAAAACTTCTCAGCCACTTTTTTGACATTCAGAGCTTCAAAATGGCCCAAAATGGCTAGAATTAAAGTTTAAGATGTCCTTAACATAATTGCAGAAGACCTCGAACCCAAAAGACATCATCTTGGACGCCAAAAAGCCCAAATAAGTCCAAAACATCACCTTGACAGTACTATGCGCTGCTTCATTAGTTCATCATCATAAACAAATCGCTTGGTAAAAAAAAATATGAAAGTTTGATACAAACAAGCTGAGAGAGACACAAACATCCTCTAATTTAATCACTTAAAAATTCGTACGTTTGATTCATTTTTGCGCAGGAAGAAGTTGAAAGTCCTATATTAAAAATACAATTCAAAGTATCAAAATCTCACCAAAATAACCAATAAATTAATCCTAAAATACGGGTAAAATATATAGTAAAATATGGACTCATCCGCTTCGCATTCGTACTCTTCAAGATGATGGCAACAAATGCACGTATAGCTCTAGTTATCTACGGTTAGTTGGGCATTCATATTTGCTTACGTTGTTTACAAATTCTTTTGTACTCAAACTTGGTACTTGCAGTAGAAGAAATGTTAAACTTAATTTGCAATAGGCTATTCATAGTATTTTGTAAGTTGATTAAGAAAAAAGGAAAACTAATGAAAATGGTTTGAAAAAAATTAGTTTTAACCAAAAATCATGTTATAAGTTTGTTTAATGGTTAGTACAAGGCCCATATTAAAGAATCCAACTAAAAATGTCCCAACTATAATAAATGATGATTTGTTGATTTTACCCTAACTTTTTAGGTTGAACGATGAACGATGAACGATGGGTGAACTTCAAGGGGCTTTTGGGCTTGATTCTTGAAGAACGGATATGTGGATCCAAGGGCCGTCGGGGTTTGATCTTGGAAGGTGGATGAACGTTGCTTCAAGAGCCGTCGGGGCTTGATCTTGAAGAATTGATGAACGGATCTTTAAGGGCCTTTGGGGCTTGATCTTAAAGGTGGATGAACGGATGAACGATGAATGGATCTTCAAAGGCTTTTGGGCTTCATCTTGAAGGACAGTTGTGTTGATCCAAGGGTCGTCGGGGCTTTATCTTGGATGAAGAATCGGCACGTGACCAAAGTGATAAGCTCATATTTATATATATTTTACATCAAATTCTCTTGTCTTTTCATAGTTAGTTCCTTATATTTTTGAGCTATTTACTTTGATTTTGTGTTTTATATGATTTGTCAAGCAAATAAAAGAAAAATAGCACAAGTGAGATTTTATGTAACAAATTCGTCAAAACTGCCTGTGCAGATCAGCCCATTTTGGAAGCAATTTGCGAACGACCCAAAATGAACTAGAGAATGAGCCTTATATGCTTGGAAAGCTACAGATGTCTATTTGCTAGAGAATTTTGCGGATTGTTAAGATCATTTTTCTAGAAGAAGTTATGAGCATTTTAGTAAGGGAAGGTCAAAAGAGCACATGGGTCAAAACTGCCTGTGCAGATCAGCCCATTTTGGAAGCAATTTGCGAGCGGCCCAAAATGAACTAGAGAATGAGCCTTATATGCTTGGAAAGCTACAGATGTCTATTTTCTGGAGCATTTTGTGGATTGTTAAGATCATTTGTCTAGAAGAGGTTATGGGCATTTTAGTAAGGGAAGGTCAAGAGAGCACATGGGGAAGGAATAGGCGGACAGCTGCAAGGATGACCCATGGCATGGATGAATGATTATGTTTTGCAAGTGTGCTAGCTTGTTTAATCATGAAATACAAGTGTGCTAGCTGTTTTGCAAGTGTTCTAGCTGATTCATCATGAGAAGACCAAGAGAAATCCAAGGCATGGACCAAGGAGGATGAATGCAAGTTGTTTCATCATGAAATTTCTGCAATGAAGCATGTGTGCTAGCTGTTTTTGATGATTAATTCTTGCTTTGTATTTGTTTATTAGAATCACTTGAGTGGCTCTTTACCTTTGTGCACCTATAAATAAAGCCTTCTTGCAAGGCTTAGACTCACCAATTCACACAACAATCCCATTTCACACACCCTAAACTATCCTAGTCGTAACCCCCCTTCTTTCCTCCACAAAATATGCCCATAAACCTATCCTAGCCATCATAAACACCACCATACATCCCCCTATCCACTCCTCTATACAACCAAACCTTCAAACCACATCCACTCCTTGTGCCATAGCAAAGGAAGGGAGGGAAAGTGCTTGGACGTGCATACCACTCAACGAGGACCGTTGGAGCGTTTAGGTGTTTTCTTTCTTTCATTTGCAATGTATAAATCTATTTACCTTTGTTTTATGATTATGAGGAACTAAACCCCCCCCTTTTTGCTAGGGGGATTCAAAGCCATGATTACATTTGCATTATGAATTAATTACTTTTGGTTGTGATTTAATAATTTGTGATTTCAATTCGCTTAACTATTTGATTGATAACTTATTTATGTATGTTGATTAAGAGTGCACGCTTAGTTTTCATGCATAAGTTTGATGCTAGAATATAAGGGAATTTCACCTAATCGTTATGAACTTATATTCAAGAGTAGTGAAGGTTGCTATCCACAATCGTGTTAAGTGAATTCCTGGCAGGAGTATCATGCTTTTCATAGTTACAAATGCCTTGTCGATGCTTATGATTTCCAGCAAACGTAATGATTCTAACTTGTGTCTTTATCATGCTGTTCATATAAAGAACTTGTTAGGAATGATTTGGTTGCGATGCATATTCATCCAATTCAATGATTCTAGGGAAATCTGAAGGTTAATTTAAGCGGACCTAATTAACTTGGAGTGTTGAGTTTCATAAGTTATCGAAAGAACAACTAAAAATTGGTTTATATACAAGTGTATCATGTGTGGAGGAAACCCCTCTAGCTAATCCATCATCCATTCAAACAACCATATTTTGTGCTTAAATCTATCTAGTTTTCAATTTGTTTATTTTCAAGTTATTCTCATCAAGATCAAATCCCCCTTTTTCAATTTTTGTTTTTTGACTTGAATTTACCTTATTTGATTTCTTTTGAGTTCTTTGAGTAATTTAGTTTAGAGTTGGTTAATTTTCATAGCTTGAATCTTTTAAATTCATTCGTGATTTTGTTTTAGTTTATTTATTAATTTTATTTTAAGTTATTCTAGTTTATTTGGAATCATTTGAATCTAGTTAAATGTTTTGATTTTAGATTTGTGTTTTTAAAAGTTTTATTTAGTGCTTCTAAATTCATTTTATATAGAATAGCAATCCCTCCTAATCCCCGGTTTAAGAACGATCCCTACTTGCATATATACTACAATTGTCAAAAAGAGGGTTTAATTTGTGTGTTAGTTTATTTATCGCATCAAATTTTGGCGCCGTTGCCGGGGATTAGCAACTTTGCTAATCCCTTATTTCTTTTTTATTTTTTTTGTTTTAATTTAGATAGTAACTTTGCTTTATTCTTCTTGCTTCTTAGGTACTAGTGTATGACTCGAAGTTCTCATCTGGTTCAAAAGCATATCTCTGACTTTGACAATGACTTTGAGCGAACTTTGAGAAGGACAAAGAAACAACAGGAAGCTCAACCATCCAATCTTGAACCTGAGCTTGAGGAAAACAAAGTAGAAGAGGAAAAGGAGCCCAAGGCTCAAGGAGTTGAGCAACCACAAGTCATGGCGGCGGATAACCGAACAATCAAGGAGCTCTTAGCTTCGGGATTGGACAACACCGCACCCCTATGCATCCAATACCCTAGGGCAGCCCCTGAGAAGACCGATGAATTTGAGTTGAAGTCCAGTTTGCTACATCACATACCCAAGTTCCATGGGTTATCAATGGAGGACCCCAATAAGCATTTGAAGGAGTTTGAAGTAGTATGCTCAAGTATGACACCGGTGAACGTGGATAGCAACATATTGAAGATGAAGGCTTTTCCTTTTTCTTTGTTGGAAAAGGCCAAGGATTGGTTGTACGAGTTGGCTCCCGGAACTGTCACATCATGGGAGAGTATGAAGCGAGATTTCTTAGAAAAGTTCTTTCCAACATCACGAGTCATTCTTCTTCGCAAGAAAATTAGTGGAATTCAGCAAAACCAAGGTGAATCTTTTCCAACTTATTATGAACGTTTTAAAACCCTTGTTGCTTCATGTCCACAACACCAATTGAAGGATGAGCTTCTTCTTCAATATTTCTACGAAGGGCTCTTACCAATTGAACGGCAAATGTTGGATGCATCCGCGGGAGGAGCTTTAGTGGATAAGACACCCATGGATGCCAAAATTCTCATTGCTAATCGAGCACTCAACGCACAACAATATGAAGGTGTTGGGCAGAGAGAGACCCCACGACCACATCATGTCAATGAGGTAAGTTCTATTTCTGAGTTACAATCCCAAATGGCTCACCTTACGTCCATGTTGTCACAGTTTGTTGAAGGCCCCAAACCGCAAGGAACTACAATCTGTGGTGTATGCTCCATTCAAGGACACCAATCTGATCAATGCCCTCAATTAATTGAAAATGGAGGATGGGAATCTGCCCATGCCGTGGGTTATGGGAATCCAAACCAACCAAGAGGTGATCCTTTCTCTAATACATACAATCCGGGATGGCGTGATCACCCCAATTTCAGATGGAGAGATGCACAACAACCGGCCCAACAAGGTGGATTCCGACAACCCCCGGGTTTCTTTCCAAGGCCAATGGCACCACAACCACCTCCTCAAGCACAATCATCCCAAACCAACTCAGGTATGTCTATGAATGATGATAAAACATATCAGTTATTAACCACAATGGCACAGAGAATGCAGAATCAAGCAAAGGAGGTTAATGAGCTTAAGAAGCAAATGGGCCAAATGGCCGAATTTTTGGGACAATTTCGTGAGAATGGTAAGTTACCAAGCAATACGGTGATCAATCCAAAGGGTGGTTTTGAATCTGCAAAAGCCATCATTTTAAGAAGTGGAAAAGAAGTGGGAAGCAAAGCACATGAACATGCCCTAAACAAGGAAGAAGAAGAGCAATTCAACCCCACGGCAAGGATGGAACCAACCATGCAGCAGCCATCTAAGCATTCCAATCCGTCCACCTCAGGTAATGTTGTCCCAAATGTTGTGATTTCAAACACTAATCTGCCCAATGTTCCTTTTCCTCGCAGATTTGCACAATCAAAGAAGGAAGAAAGCGACAAGGACATTTTGGATACCTTTCGAAAAGTCCAAGTAAACATTCCTTTACTTGATGCCATTAAGCAAGTGCCCAGGTATGCAAAGTTTTTAAAAGAGTTATGCACAACTAGGAAGAGAATTTCAAACAAAGAAGTTGTGAAAGTAAGTGAAAATGTATCTGCGGTCTTGCAACGAAAGTTACCTCCAAAGTGTAAGGATCCAGGGAGTTTTACTATCCCATGCATAATTGGAAACACTAGATTTGAACAATGCATGTTAGATTTAGGTGCTTCTATCAATGTAATGCCATATTCCATTTATGCTTCAATGAATCTTGGTGAGTTAAAACAAGATGGCGTTATAATTCAATTGGCCGATCGTTCTAACGCTTATCCCAAGGGAGTCCTTGAGGATGTTTTAGTGCAGGTCAATCACCTTATCTTCCCTGCAGATTTCTATGTTTTAGACATGGAGGATTCAAGCCATGCTCCATCATTGCCAATCTTGCTAGGCCGTCCATTCATGAAAACAGCAAGAACAAAGATTGATGTGTTCACGGGAACATTAACCATGGAGTTTGATGGGGACATTATTCATTTTAATCTTTCTGAAACCATTAAATATCCACTTGAGGACCATTCTTGTTTTGCTATTGACATTGTTGATTCTTTGGCACAAGTGCAATTGGATCAAATGAACGAAGATGCACTTGAGGTAGCTCTAGTGCACGGCATAGGAGCAAGAATTAGGTGTGGGGGAACCTTTGAAACCCACGACATGCAATCTGACCATATTGTCGTGCCCCCTTGTGATGAAGTACTTGAAATGGTCGCTGCCCTTGAGTCATTGCCCTCCTACTCTGGTAAGTCTCCACTCTCACTTTTAGATTCGGTTTTGACTAACAAGTTACTTCCATCAATTGTGCAGCCACCTACACTTGAGTTAAAGCCATTACCTAGTCACTTGAAGTATGTTTTCTTGGGACAAGATCAGACGCTACCCGTCATCATCTCCAACTTACTTAAGGCCCAAGAAGAAGACAAGTTGATAAGGGTGTTAAAAGAGCACAAATCTGCCATTGGATGGACATTGGCGGATATCAAAGGCATTAGTCCCACCACATGCATGCATCGTATCCTTTTGGAGAAGGAAGCCAAACCATCTCGTGAAGCTCAACGTCGCCTTAATCCACCCATGTTGGAAGTAGTAAAAAAAGAGGTTATAAAATTGCTTGATTGTGGTGTTATATATCCTATTTCTGATAGTCGTTGGGTGTCACCTGTGCAGGTTGTTCCAAAGAAGTCCGGAGTCACAGTGGTAAAGAATGAAGAACAAGAGCTTGTACCCACTCGTGTTGTTACTGGTTGGCGTGTTTGTATTGATTACAGGAAGTTAAATGCCATGACAAGGAAGGATCACTTTCCATTACCATTCCTCGACCAAATGTTGGAAAGGTTAGCCGGTTATGAATTTTATTGCTTTCTTGATGGATATTCCGGATATAACCAAATTGTGATAGCTCCGGAGGACCAAGAGAAGACAACATTTACGTTCCCCTTTGGCACTTTTGCATATAGACGCATGCCATTTGGTTTGTGCAATGCTCCGGGGACGTTTCAACGATGCATGGTGAGTATATTTTCTGATTATGTGGAAAAGATTATTGAGATATTCATGGATGATTTTAGTGTTTTTGGTAATTCATTTGATCATTGCTTGAATAATCTGACCTTAATCTTGAAACGTTGTGTTGAAACGAATCTTGTGCTTAATTAGGAAAAATGTCACTTCATGGTTAAGCAAGGTATTGTTCTAGGACATATTATTTCTGAAAAAGGCATTGAAGTGGATAAATCTAAGGTAGACCTTGTTCGCCACTTACCCTCTCCAACTTCGGTTAGAGAGGTTCGTTCGTTTCTTGGTCACGCAGGTTTTTATAGGCGTTTCATTAAGGATTTCTCCAAGATTGCACAGCCACTATGCCGATTGCTTCAAAAAGAGGTGGTTTTCGAGTTTGATGAAGCATGTTCCACGGCATTCAAGCACTTAAAGGAGGCCCTCACTTCGGCTCCTATTATCACACCTCCAGATTGGAGCCTTCCATTCGAGTTGATGTGTGATGCTTCGGACTATGCCATTGGTGCTGTTTTGGGGCAGCGAAAGAACAAGCAACCCCACGTTATCTATTATGCTTCTAGGACATTGAATGATGCTCAATTAAATTATTCAACCACTGAGAAAGAATTACTTGCTGTGGTTTTTGCATTAGATAAGTTTCGATCTTACTTACTGGGTACTAAAGTTCTTATTTTTACTGATCATGCAGCTCTCAAATATTTGCTCACGAAAAAGGAGGCCAAGCCTAGACTAATTCGATGGATATTGCTTCTACAAGAGTTTGACATTGAGATTCGGGATAAGAAGGGCGTGGAGAATGTGGTGGCTGACCACCTAAGCCGAATGGTGCATGAGGAAGCAATGCCAATTTCTGAAACCTTCCCCGATGAACAAATAATGTCTATCCAGGTAAGTGAGCCTTGGTACGCAGATTTGGTGAACTTTTTGGTGTCTAAACATACCCCTAGCACACTTAATAGGAATCAACGTGATAAGCTTAGAAAGGATGCTAGGTTTTATGTTTGGGATGACCCATACCTTTGGAAATTTTGTCCCGATCAGATTGTCCAACGTTGTGTGAATGAATCTGAGTTTCAATCTATTTTAACATTTTGTCATTCATATGCCTGTGGGGGACATTTTGGCACCCAACGCACTGCCCTTAAAGTCTTAGAATGTGGGTTTTATTGGCCAACCATCTTTAGGGATGCTAGGACGTTTTGCCTTACATGTGATCGTTGTCAATGAATGGATAATATAAGTGCTAAGGATCAAATGCCACAAAACCCTATACTTGCTGTTGAAATATTTGATGTGTGGGGCATTGATTTTATGGGTCCTTTTCCTTCATCACATGGTTTTCTCTATATCTTGTTGGCAGTGGATTATGTTTCCAAATGGGTGGAAGCAAAAGCCACCCGTACTAACGATTCCAAGGTAGTTGCAGATTTTGTGAAGTCTAACATTTTTGCTAGGTTCGGGATGCCTCAAGTCCTTATAAGTGATGGAGGTTCACATTTCTGTAATCGTACAATTGAGGCTTTGCTCAAGAAGTACAACGTTACACATAGGGTTTCCACACCTTATCATCCTCAAACAAGCGGGCAAGCCGAGGTGTCGAATCGGGAGATAAAACAGATTCTTGAGAAGACGGTGGGTCCAACAAGAAAAGATTGGAGCTTAAGGCTAGAAGATGCATTGTGGGCTTATAAGACCGCCTACAAAACACCCATAGGAATGTCCCCCTTTCGGCTTGTTTTTGGCAAGCCATGTCACTTACCTGTGGAGTTGGAGCACAAGGCTCATTGGGCCGTGAGGAAGTTCAACATGGATGTGGATGCCGCGGGACTTCATCGTAAGCTTCAATTGAATGAACTTGAGGAGATACGGAATGAAGCTTACGAGAATGCTCGCATTTACAAAGAAAAGACGAAGGCCTTTCATGATAAGATGATTCGCACCAAGTCCTTCTATGTTGGACAGAAAGTGTTGTTGTTTGATTCTCGTCTTCGTCTATTTCCGGGTAAGTTACGTTCACGTTGGATTGGACCCTTTGTTATTACTAACGTTTTTCCTCATGGTGCAGTCCAAGTTCGTAGCTTCAAAACAGGTAAAGAGTTCAAAGTGAATGGGCACAGATTGAAGCCTTACTACGAGGGCTTTGTAGAAGATGATGTTGAGGAGACAACCCATTATGCTGTGGGTTTCCATGAAGGTTGATCACTGTGGCATCGTCCGGCTGCAAGACGTTAAAGCAAGCGCTTCGTGGGAGGCAACCCATGCATTCAACAAAGGAAGACCTAGGAATCACTCCAATTCCAGATTTGCGTTCCTAACTCTTTCTCTTTGTTGTTTCTATTCTTCTATGTTTAGTTTGTTTAATTTGGTTTGAGTTTCTATTTAAAACATTGAGGACAATGTTTGATTCAAGTGTGGGGGGGGGGGGGGGGTAAACAATCTGTTTTGCATGATTTTCGTGGGTTTTATTCACCTATCACTTCCAATGTTGTTTCTCACTGTTTTTAAGTGTTTTTAGTGTGTTTTGAAGCATTTTAGTGTGTTGTGGCATAAAAATCCGAAAAACTCATAAAAATTTGAAAATAAGTTTGGAAAATACCAAAAAGAGTTGTTTTTGAGTTGTTTTGGTGTGTTTGTGTCGTAGGTACCTTCCAACACAATGATGAGGATTTGGTTTTGAATTGCATAACTATTAAAGAAAGTTACAAGCATGGATTGAAGTTTGATATATTCTTGGCTTATGCTTAGTTGTAGTTGATGTTTATGAACTCACATTTGATTATAAAGTGGTTAAAATCAGTTTTTGTAACATGCTTGAAGGAAAAAACTCAACTAACGCTACATCCTTGTGAGACTTGAGCCTTTACTTCTTTTGGAGAGTTATAATCTGTGATTTCTTGTGTTCTTAAGTCGTTGCATGATCTCATTATTCTTTGCTTGGTTGCTACTTAGAATGCATGCGTATCATGATAGAATTAAATGCTATAACTTATATCCGTTTCATTCAAAGCATGATATTGAATTGCATAACACACGATCAAGATGAAGTTGTGTAGTTGCCACCATAGCCAAATAGCCTTACTTCCCTTATGGCTTATGTTTTGTTGTTAACTACATTAACCTTACCTATCCTAGTTTAGGACAGTCCACCCCTTGTTCTTAAAATATAGTGAGCATAACTTAAAATTAATTCCTTTTGAGTTACATTATGCAAGAAAATAAGTGTGGGGGAGGGAATGGTTATTTTTGAGCTCATTTGTACGTTTTGAAAAAAAAAAAAAGAAAAGAAAAGAAAAGAAAAGAAGAAAGAATGAGTTTGAAAGTGTTGATTGTTGAAGAAAAGGGTCCAAAAGTTTGAATTTGACCCTAAGTGTTGCATGAATCCCCCCTTGTGTTCAAATTTGAGTTTGCATTCAAAAGTGAATTCTAAGTTGATTTCATTGCTATTGCTCACTATGTTTTTAAGAACCCTTGTTTTCCATATCTGTTCGCTGTAACCTATCACCCTTAGCCCCGCTACAACCCTTACACTTCTATCTTGAGTGTTATGTGTTCAATATGTGGAGTTTGGGATTGGTATGAGCATATGGTGTCACTAGTTCTTGCATCTAAGTAGTAGCTTTCCTTTCATGAGATCATATTCATATATTCACTTATAACTCCAGAAAAGAGCTTTCTTTGTTAAAATATGTGAGTTTTAGTTTTCATGTGTATATCAATCTTCTCACATATACCTAGTGTAGGGAATGAGTTTGAAAATCTGAGTGAAAAATGAGTGCATATCTAGTAAGGAATTGAGGGAATTCTCTAAAGCATGTTATTACATTCAAAATGATGTTTTAAATGATTAAAAGAGAACTAGTAAATGGTGACTGTGGTTAAGTGTATGCTTAAGGATATTGATGACCAAAATCTATGCAAGTAATGATTTTTAACATGTGCATTATAAATCCCTGAGGTAACGTTGGAAGGTTTAGATTGTGTTTTGTTTCTTTTTGTTTTCTTTGTTTTGCTCGAGGACTAGCAAAAGCTAAGTGTGGGGGTATTTGATAAGCTCATATTTATATATATTTTACATCAAATTCTCTTGTCTTTTCATAGTTAGTTCCTTATATTTTTGAGCTATTTACTTTGATTTTGTGTTTTATATGATTTGTCAAGCAAATAAAAGAAAAATAGCACAAGTGAGATTTTATGTAACAAATTCGTCAAAACTGCCTGTGCAGATCAGCCCATTTTGGAAGCAATTTGCGAACGACCCAAAATGAACTAGAGAATGAGCCTTATATGCTTGGAAAGCTACAGATGTCTATTTGCTGGAGAATTTGGCGGATTGTTAAGATCATTTTTCTAGAAGAAGTTATGAGCATTTTAGTAAGGGAAGGTCAAGAGAGCACATGGGTCAAAACTGCCTGTGCAGATCAGCCCATTTTGGAAGCAATTTGCGAGCGGCCCAAAATGAACTAGAGAATGAGCCTTATATGCTTGGAAAGCTACAGATGTCTATTTTCTGGAGCATTTTGCGGATTGTTAAGATCATTTTTCTAGAAGAAGTTATGGGCCTTTTAGTAAGGGAAGGTCAAGAGAGCACATGGGGAAGGAATAGGCGGACAGCTGCAAGGATGACCCATGGCATGGATGAATGATTATGTTTTGCAAGTGTGCTAGCTTGTTTAATCATGAAATACAAGTGTGCTAGCTGTTTTGCAAGTGTTCTAGTTGATTCATCATGAGAAGACCAAGAGGAATCCAAGGCATGGACCAAGGAGGATGAATGCAAGTTGTTTCATCATGAAATTTCTGCAATGAAGCATGTGTGCTAACTGTTTTTGATGATTAATTCTTGCTTTGTATTTGTTTATTAGAATCACTTGAGTGGCTCCTTACCTTTGTGCACCTATAAATAAAGCCTTCTTGCAAGGCTTAGACTCACCAATTCACACAACAATCCCATTTCACACACCCTAAACTATCCTAGCCGTAACCCCCCTTCTTTCCTCCACAAAATCTGCCCATAAACCTATCCTAGCCATCATAAACACCACCATACATCCCCCTATCCACTCCTCTATACAACCAAACCTTCAAACCACATCCACTCCTTGTGCCATAGCAAAGGAAGGGAGGGAAAGTGCTTGGACGTGCATACCACTCAACGAGGACCGTTGGAGCGTTTAGGTGTTTTCTTTCTTTCATTTGCAATGTATAAATCTATTTACCTTTGTTTTATGATTATGAGGAACTAAACCCCCCCCTTTTTGCTAGGGGGATTCAAAGCCATGATTACATTTGCATTATGAATTAATTACTTTTGGTTGTGATTTAATAATTTGTGATTTCAATTCGCTTAACTATTTGATTGATAACTTATTTATGTATGTTGATTAAGAGTGCACGCTTAGTTTTCATGCATAAGTTTGATGCTAGAATATAAGGGAATTTCACCTAATCGTTATGAACTTATATTCAAGAGTAGTGAAGGTTGCTATCCACAATCGTGTTAAGTGAATTCCTGGCAGGAGTATCATGCTTTTCATAGTTACAAATGCCTTGTCGATGCTTATGATTTCCAGCAAACGTAATGATTCTAACTTGTGTCTTTATCATGCTGTTCATATAAAGAACTTGTTAGGAATGATTTGGTTGCGATGCATATTCATCCAATTCAATGATTCTAGGGAAATCTGAAGGTTAATTTAAGCGGACCTAATTAACTTGGAGTGTTGAGTTTCATAAGTTATCGAAAGAACAACTAAAAATTGGTTTATATACAAGTGTATCATGTGTGGAGGAAACCCCTCTAGCTAATCCATCATCCATTCAAACAACCATATTTTGTGCTTAAATCTATCTAGTTTTCAATTTGTTTATTTTCAAGTTATTCTCATCAAGATCAAATCCCCCTTTTTCAATTTTTGTTTTTTGACTTGAATTTACCTTATTTGATTTCTTTTGAGTTCTTTGAGTAATTTAGTTTAGAGTTGGTTAATTTTCATAGCATGAATCTTTTAAATTCATTCGTGATTTTGTTTTAGTTTATTTATTAATTTTATTTTAAGTTATTCTAGTTTATTTGGAATCATTTGAATCTAGTTAAATGTTTTGATTTTAGATTTGTGTTTTTAAAAGTTTTATTTAGTGCTTCTAAATTCATTTTATATAGATTAGCAATCCCTCCTAATCCCTGGTTTAAGAACGATCCCTACTTGCATATATACTACAATTGTCAAAAAGAGGGTTTAATTTGTGTGTTAGTTTATTTATCGCATCACAAAGTGCTTGTTGATTCTTCAAAGGTTTTGGCGAAGTTTCTTCAAGGGTCGTTGGGCTTGATCTCGAAGGTGGATGAGCGTTTCTTTAAGGGCCGTTGGGGCTTGATCTCGAAGAACGATGAATGAAGAACGAAGAACAAACTTCAAGAGAATTCTCTTCCAATTTGGGAGTAGAGAAATGTATTTGTGAATTGGTGAATGAATTGGTGTGGAATGACCTCTGTTTATAGAATTCCAAAACTTGATTTTTGGATTTAATCATTTAAATAATCAGATGAAATAAGTCGTTTCTGCCCGGTGTTGACACATGTCCTGTTTGATGGCTTTTCTGACTCTTTTCGATTTTTCGTCGAGTCATACGCTACGTGTAAAATTTATGTGACACGTGAGCGTTGAAATTTTAATTATTGGTCAACATTTATTTTACCAAAATTTCAATGTCTACAAATGCCCCTACTTCAAAGCGTGTCGTATACATGTGTTTGTCACGTGTAGAAGATGCGTTTTGAAGTTCCTTAATGTAGATGTCGATCCAAGGGCCGTCGAGGCTTAATCTTGGATCGGGCTGGGATCTCCTTCAAGTGCCGTTGAGGCTTGATCTTGAATTAGGCTGAGACTATATTCAACTTTACTGGGGTGAATCGACACGTGTATTTGTTTGTGCTTGTTGACTTTCCACAGGCTTCATCTTGAACTGGTTTTGATTCAAGGGTGATGGACACTTGATCTTGAATTGGATCTTGATTTCTCCAAGGGCTGTTGCGGCTTGATCTTGAAGGTTGTCGAACCACGAGCATGTGCAGTTGTACGACCCATGCTGCATTATTCTCTGCTTTGTTTCTTTTGCATTGCAGGCAGGCACGAGGTAGAGGTGTTGGTCTGTTTCTCTGTTCAATCTTTCCAAGTGCCGACCAATCGCTCTATTTCTCCTTGTCCCGTAGGCAAAAGCAAGGGTAAAGGAAAAGCATGCCATGAGATATCTTTGCCTTTGACTTTGCTGATATGAGATACTTTTGCTTTTGAAGAAGTATCTTTCCACAGGTTTATTCTTAAACTGGGCTGGAGGGTTTTCTTCTGCTAGACTTGCTAAAAGTCTGAGCTTCCCCATTTATCTGGAGTTGAAGTTGATTCAAGGGTGGTGAACACTTGATTTTGAATCGGACTTGTGATTCCTTCAAGGGTCGTTGGTGGCTTGATCTTGCAGGAAATGGGACCATGAGCAGCTCTACGTGGCAAGTGATCTTCGCGAGCAGACTCAAGAATTTGAGGGTCAAAACAAGTCCATCAAATCCAGAGTACATTAGATCTTGATGATATGAAATACTTTTGCTTTTGAAAAAGTAGTGGACGGCCCGGCACATGTTTCGTCGTGCTTGTCTCTACATGCTTCAATGTATTATTTTCCTTTGCCTTATCTGTTTCTCTTGCAGAAGCGGCATCTTCTTTGGTTTTCTCCCATGCATGTGTGGCATTTTCTCTTGCAGTATTTGCTTTACTGATGCAGGAGTGGAATGCAAATGCTAAGCAATCAGGGAAGGGGTTCCAGGCAGTCGGTTATGGATCAAAGAGTTGATTCCAAATGCCGGCTGATTGCTCTCTTTTTCCTTGTCTTGCAGATAAAAACAAGGACAAAGAAAAAGAAAAAGAAGGGATAAAGCGTGATATGAGATACTCTTACTTTTGAAGAAGTGGTGATGATTTGTCAGCGTTGCACAGTGAAGCTTTGCTCTTCGGCGACGGTATTAGCTCATCGTTGATCCTTCTGCTTCAATCTTTTTGCATAGCAGAAGTGGTGCGCAACCTTTGCATTTGAATGGTGAGCCACCACCGTATCCACTGCACTGAAGTATTTGACGAAGGAATTCGTGACCTTGACAATAGCTGAGGATGAGTGCTTGAGAGCAATGCAAGGTAAGCAACTAGGCAAAGGTTCCGGGCAATCAGTTCCAGATCAGAAGTTTGTTTTCAAGTTTTGACTGTTTGCGTTCTTTCTCCTTGTCTTACAGGTGAAAACAAAGACAAGGAAAAGGACAGGAAGAAAGCGTGATATGAGATACTCTTGCTTTCGACCCTGATGATATGAGGTACTCTTGCTCTGGTGTGATTTATTTGCAGAAGTATTCCAGGGGATGAGGAATACTGAGTATTTCGAGAGGTTTTGTTGGAAATGCATCTTGGAAGAGCTTTGGCATTTTTACAGGTCTGCCTTACCGTAAATGATGAAGGTTGGCCTATATAGGGATTTCTGAGTAGCCGACATTGATACTGTTCGTTTACTCTTGTCAGTGACAGTGGATAACTAGAATAGTAAGATTCACGCGTTTTTAGACCCGTCCGTGACTTCTGCAAAGCTGAGACAGCATATAAAGGGTGGCGACAAGCTTTTGAAGAGGCGACGCCTCTTCGATTTCTGGGTAAGCAACTCTTCAATTTTTGAACAAGCGGCAGAGCTTTTGAGGTTTGGAGGATAGTGTCGAGCTTCCTTGATTTTGGCCCGTGGCTCCCTCAGAGCTGAGATCGCCTGTGAGAAGTGGCGATAATCTTCGGTTCAGGGAGATGACAAGCCCCTGTGATTTTGTCCGTGACTTCGGCAAAGCTGAGATCACTTGTGAACAGTGCTGACAACTTGATAAAAAAATCCAGCTTTTTGAAAATGTGGTGCCTTTTCGATTTTTGGGCATGCAACTCTTTGATTTCTGAGCAGGCGGCCTCGTTGCTTCTTCTTTTTATAGAGGCATCGATTGCTTCCCAAAGCACACTTGAGAATTGCTACTTGCAGAAGTTCCCCTCTTGTACCTTTGAGATCTTCATTTGTCCGACCTTTTCTTTTCTTCAAAACCTTCGAAAAATGTCTTGCCCATCTGACCGTCGTCTTGATTTGAATGTTGGGGAAAAGGCTGTAATATCTTCTCCGGACAATATATGACACACATCTTTTTTATCTCCGAACGGTCCTCTTACGGTTGGGGATTCGGTGATGAAGAATGATATAACAGCCACAGTGGTGGCCAGAAATCTTCTCACCCCCAGAGACAACATGGTGCTTTCCAAGCGGTTCAATGAGCTGGCTGTCCAGGACTCATTGGCCTTTAGCGTCCAGTGTGCGGGCTCTGTATCGAACATGGGCTAACACCTTCTTGCTCGTACTCGCCAGGTTGAATCCTTGATGGCTGAGGTGGCGAGCCTTAAGCAGGAGATCAAGGGGCTTAAGCCTGAAAATCGGGAGTTACACATGCTTGCCAACAGTTACTCGACGAGCATGAAGAAGAAGCTTGACCAGCTGCAGGAATCTGATAGTCGGATTCAAAGTGATCATCAGATGTTTATGGCTTTATTCCAGAGGCATCTTTTGTCGTCGTCGTCTGGAGCTTCACTAAGTGTTGAGGCTCTGGATAATCAAACTCCAACACCTCGTCTTCCTGCAGCTCCACCGAATTTGAGGCCTCTCGCGACCGTCTTTGAAGAGTCTCTGCTTGTTTGCACATTTCTTGTACTTTTTTTTACATGTATAATGTAAATTTATGTAAAATTTCAGAGAAATAAATAAAAATGGACTTTAATTTCACTAAATGCATTTTTTTTCTTCCTTTTTTTTTGTGTGCTTTCGGTGGCTGCCCATTTCCTTCATATGTGGTGCCAGCCAGCTTTATCATCTTTTGCCCCGTTTTTTACGTGGACGGATCCACCATTCAAAAACTTTCTTTTATTTTATATTTCCCCCCCCCCCGGCCCCCCCTTTTTTTCTTTGTCGTCTACCTTCCTCTTTTTTTTTCTTCTTTATAAATGGTGACTTGCAGAGATGAAGAAATGGACGCATCAAGGAAGAAGACGGAGGAGGAGCTTGCAGAGGCAGAGGAAGACGGAGGAGGAGCTTGCAGAGGCAGAGGAAGAAATGCCCCCCCCCACGAAGCACTGAACAGCCCCTACCACGAGCACCACCCACGGCCCACCTTGGAGTTGATGGCATGAGTTGTGGATGTTTTCCAGATCCACGAGCAAATCATCCATTCCTTGAAACACATGGCATGACGATGCAAAATTAAACCTCCATGCAGCTTTGAAATCAATGTTGCGTTTCATGACAAGCGAAGGCGACGATTCCTCCTTATAAAACGACGAGAACCGAGACAGGACTCGGTTGCAACTCAGCTATGTTGTGAAGCAGGAAGACGCGATAGAGGGGTAGCAGTGGGTGTTGGTGATGATTTTGGAGGATGCCAGCTTGCTGATCATGGTGCTGCAGGAGGAATCTTGCAGAGGAGCGGAGATGGAGCAAGGGAGCCAGAGGACTCGGGTCCATGCTGTGGTGGGAAGTCAGGTCCAGCAAGCTCTTTATGTCCAAATATTTCGCAGCCATGATGAGACCGAAAAGCGTGGCATAGTCAACCTTGACGAATTCGGCGTCCCAAGCCTTGAGGCCTTCATCGCCGGAGGTGAATTCTTCGAGCTTAGCGCCCTCGACGTGCATCCAACAATACTCGATGACCATCGCCAAGATCTTGCTTTTGACATTGGGCAGCGGGATCCCGTTGTTGGCATGATCGTTCTCCGCCATGTGTTTTATCGTTTGAGACTCCAAAGCCACCGCCTGATAATACACCCCGAGCGGTGACTTCCACCAACGTTGAGCTTGTGCCAGCCATGGCGGGGAAAAAGATAAAGAAAGGTGCACTGTTACTTGGCCGATTCCGCCGTCTATGAAGGAGATAGAGAAGCAACGGCCGAGATCGTCCCGCCTGGCGTACTTGCAGAATTAGTTGGTGTTGTGGTTGGTCCTCTGAAGGAAACAGTTTGAGCAGCTATACCTCACGGAATGTTGACCATCCCTCCTGCCTATATGTACATGTTCTGGCCCACTGCTCATACGTATGGTTATTTTTTACACCTTGCATGAAGAACCAGCCATGCATGCTAGCCTTGAAGGACCTAAAATTGCAGAGCTAATTGCGCTGCATTTCTGTATTAGTTGTAAAGGTGCGGATGACGAAGAGCATGGAGGAGAAACAGCCATGGAGTGTTCGGGGTCGAAGATGCTGGGTCACCTTTAAACAACAAATTAAATTGTGTCATGTGAATGATGGAGACAAAGCACAAATCCCATAACTCAATGATCTGCTGTCTTTGTTTCTTGAAAGTCATTTGCCATGAGACTTGGGGTGTTGAACTGCGCCCATTTAACAGGACACCGCGGCTGGCTGAAGGTGAAGGACTTGATGCTGGAGACAAGGAAGGCAATGCACTCCGACGAGTGGGAGTAGGTGGACGAGAGTTTGGTCGTAAACCATGTGAATTCAAGTTTGCAGGAATTTGTGGCCTGGAACTACTCGGAGTTGAGGGCCTTGATGAGCTTTGCACTGGGCTTGGGCCGGGTTTGGACAATGATGTGCAACATTTAGGCTTGGGCCAGATCTTTTTTTTTTTTTAAATACATAACAACATATGTAAATTTTTTTTTTTTTTTTGTAAATACATAAAACATATGTATATATTTTTTTTCTAATAAAACATTATTTTTTTTGGTATTTTCTTTTGGTGCCGTTTGCAGTTTCAACTCATGCAGGCAAGGAGCTTTCGTTCATGCAGTTTAGGCTCGTGCGAATAAAGAGCTTTGTGTCTTGCAGTTTAGGCTCTTGCAAACAAAGAGTATCCATTCATGCAGTTTAGGCTCGTGCGAACAAGGAGCAAGCGCGGATTTGTCAAGCCATTTTGGAGAAGCGTTCCTCACAATCTTCATAGCAAGAAGCCTTGACCGAGTAATTGAATAATTTTTCGAGGAAGAAGAGTTTGCGCATGGACGATCTTTGTGTCGAAATTTCCTCATCTTCAACACTTTCCCATTGCTTTGAAGGTTGACAAAAGCTGTTTTGCCCCATTTTCGGTTGGCTAACTTATGGTGGAGACGTAGGCTTCATGCGCCTTTTCTTTGGAGCGACATGAATCCATCCTTTAGCTTCACTTGATTCGGAGCATGCCCCCAGCGGCGGCAATGAAGACTTCGAACTTGATGATCCCTTGTTGGGCCAACCTCATGATGAGATCTTTCAGCATGAAGCATTTTCCCATCGGATGATTGACAAAACGGTGGTACTTTCAGTACCTTGGGTTGTCGATGTGATTTATTTCTTTCAGCCATCGGCATTCAGGTAAATCGATCACCTTCTTCGCCAATAGGTCATCCAGCATTGCAGCCACGTCAGAGTCCGGAAAAGGATACGTCTTCTGCTCTAGTTCCCTCAAGGTATTTTTGTACCTGTCTTGGGTGCGAGAAGACTCTCCTCTCTTTATCTCCCTCATTTTGTACTTAGACGAGATTTTGACGAGCGTAGATGAGATTTTGACGGGGGCATTGTTGACGTAAAAGCTTCTTTGGCGGGCTTCTTCCCAGTCTCGTCCACCTTCGGAGCAAACACTTTTTCTTTGAAGTTGGTGATTGGCTTCTTTTTCCCATGGTTGGCGATGCTCAACTCCATGTCATGGGCGCGGGTTGCTAACTCTTCAAAGGTCCGCGGTTTTATGCCTTAAAGGATGTAGTGCAATCCCCATTGCATGCCTTGGATGCACATCTCAATCGAAGAACGCTCCAAGAGTCTATCTTTGCAGTCGAGGCTAAGAGTGCGCCATCAGTTGATGTAGTCAACAACTGGCTCGTCCCTCCATTGTTTTGTGCTTGTCAGCTCCAACTTGCTGACTATGTGGCAGGTGCTGTAGAAGCGATTGAGGAATTTCCACTCCAATTGCTCCTAGCTGTTGATGGATTTGGGCTCGAGATCGATGTACCAATCAAAGGCGTTACCTTTCAATGAGCGCATGAAATGCTTGGCAATGTAGTCCCTTTCAGTGCACGCGTTGTTACAAGTTTCAACGAAGTGGGTGACGTGCTGTTTCGGGTTTCCCATTCCATCGAACTGCATGAACTTGGGTAGTTGATATCCCATTGGCATCTTCAGGGCATCAATCTTCTTGGAGTAAGGCTTCGAGTACAACCCGGAGGTATTTGAGCTCCCTTGGTACTGTGCCTTGACGGTGTTGGCAATCATCTCCTGCAACTGCTTGATGGAGAGAGATGCCATGAGTGCTGCTGCTTGGTCCGGTTTTGGGTCTTCTTCAACCTTTTCCACTAGAGGCTCTTCTTCTTCGTCGCCACCTTTCTTGGAATCGGAGCCAGATCCTTCATCATGCCTTGCCCCCAGTTTGCCCAAGAGCATAGCGATCTTTAAGTCCTTTTCTTCAAGGGTTCTCGTCATCGTTGCAATCATTTCCTTCATTTGAACAAGCTGTTCTTTCATGGAGGTAGCGTCGATGACTTGTTCCTTGTTTGAAGACATCGTTCTTGAAGTGTGTTTCAGTTTTCTTGAATGAAGAAGGAGATGAGAGGTAGAGATGGTCCCACCGAGCGTGCCAAATTTGTGAACACGAAAAATTCCTGAAACAAGAACAAGAACAACGTGTACAAAATATTATTTGTATTTGATGATTTTGGGTTACAATCTCTATTTGTTCCTCTGATTTGATCTCCGTAAGACTTTGATTTGTGGACTTGATCCAAGGGCCGTCGAGGCTTGATCTTGGATGAACAGGGGAAGTTTCTTCAAGGGCCGTTGGGCTTGATCTTGAAGTTTGGCAGATGAATGTTTCTTCAGGGGCCTTTTTGGGCTTGATCTTGAAGTTGGGTGAGGTTTCTTCAAGGGCCGTTGGTGGCTTGATCTTGAAGTTGGATGAACGAATCTTCAGGGGGCCGTTGAGGCTTGATCCTGAAGTTGGATGAAC
Organism: Crataegus laevigata; assembly: GCA_963580275.1. Classification (NCBI taxonomy): domain Eukaryota; kingdom Viridiplantae; phylum Streptophyta; class Magnoliopsida; order Rosales; family Rosaceae; genus Crataegus; species Crataegus laevigata. The sequence continues at coordinate 22,377,632 of OY756948.1, forward strand.
GTTGAATGACGAACGGATCTTCAAGGGCTTTTGGACTTGTTCTTGAAGATGGATGAACGACGAATGAAGAACGGTGAATGATGAACGATGGGTGAACTTCAAGGGGCTTTTGGGCTTGATTCATGAAGAACAGATATGTGGATCCAAGGGTCGTCGAGGTTTGATCTTGGAAGGTGGATGAACGTTGCTTCAAGGGTCGTCGGAGCTTGATCTTGAAGAATGGATGAACGAATCTTCAAGGGCCTTTGGGGCTTGATCTTGAAGGTGGATGAACGGATGAACGATAAATGGATCTTCAAGGGCTTTTGGGCTTGATCTTGAAGGACAGTTATGTTGATCCAAGCGCAATCGGGGCTTGATCTTGGATGAAGAATCGGCACGTGACCAAAGTGCTTGTTGATTCTTCAAAGGTTTTGGCGAAGTTTCTTCAAGGGCCGTTGGGCTTGATCTCGAAGGTGGATGAGCGTTTCTTCAAGGGCCGTTGGTGCTTGATCTCGAAGAACGATGAACGAAGAATGAAGAACAAAGAACGAAGAACAAACTTCAAGAGAATTCTTTTCCAATTTGAGAGTAGAGAAATGTATTTGTGAATTGGTGAATGAATTGGTGTGGAATGGCCTCTATTTATAGAATTCCAAAACTTGATTTTTGGATTTAAATAATCAGATGAAATAAGTCGTTTCTGTCAGGTGTTGACACGTGTCCTGTTTGATGGCTTTTCTGACTCTTTTTTAGTTTTCGTCGAGTCATACGCTACGTGTAAAATTTATGTGACACGTGAGCGTTGAAATTTTAATTATTGATCAACATTTATTTTACCAAAATTTCAATGTCTACACATAAATGTAAACAAAAAATCGACGGTTAAATTTTGATCTATGATTTATATGATTATAGTGGCACCTTTCAAAGTCAAGTCCTTTAAAAAAGTTGTAAAGTTTGTCATTACAAGCTATATTTTTTCTATATTTTTCACACTTCTACATTAATTAAAAACTATTAATGACTTTACTTAAATAATAGCCATATGATAAATGAGAGGAGAGTGCTAATGTAGAAAGCCTCACTAAAAATATCATCAATATAACTCTAGAAGACAATATATCAAGCCAAAGTTCCAATACCATTTCACATGGTGATTGATGAAAATTGAAGAGTTTGATTGTAAGAAAATGTGCTAGATACCAAACCTTGAAACATAACTCTCTTAATTTTGCAAATCTTTTGAACATTTGATATTTTGTGATGTTCTAATGGATTTTTTTTTTATTATGCTCTTATTTTGGGTATGTAAATATGTAATACTTGAAAGACAAATGGGTTTTTATGTTTTGAATGTGATAATATGGTATGTATATACTTATTTAGTATTATGTTTTTCATTTGATTATTTATTGGTTTAAAATATATTTTCCTTAATGGGTAACGAGTCGGGTCGTATTATCTATTAATATTATCGGGTCATTTTACCCGTTTATTTTAACAGGTGTTGCACGACACAACCCCGTTAAGATATCGGGTATAACATGAAAACGACACGAACGCAGAAAACACGACACGAATGCCAGGTTTAGGTACAATACAATTACAAGATCATATAGCTAAAAAGGTCTTAGAATTTCCAGATAAGTTAGAAGATAAAAAATAGTTACAAGCATTTTTAGGATTGTTAAATTATGCAAGAAATTTTATCCTTGATTTTGGAAGAAAAATAGCAGTATTACATAGTAAAACTAGTAAAACATGACAAAAATATTTTAATAGTGAAGATATTAAATTAGTTCAAAAAATAAAGGAAGAAATTACTCAACTTAAGCCATTAGCATTATCATTATAATACATTAGAACATATTGTCAAAATATAGTTTCTCATTATAATAAGATACATGCTAATAAACAGGCAGCCCGAAGATGGGTTAATTTTGTTGATTCAATTACAGGAAATGGTTTTAAACCAATTTTTGAACATATAAAAGGTAATGATAATACATTAGCTGATATTTTATCCAGATTAATTTGTTGAACATGAATGGTATATCGTGGACCATCATCCTCAAACAGCACAAGACCACAAGGCGAAAAAGCACCTTTCAGTAGCATAATGATGCATCATGGACCTCCACCATTCAATGGATTCCAAAATAGCATAAGCAAACCAACATCACCACCAGTACCTGATCGGATCATATTTATATATATTTTTATATCAAATTCACTCATCTTTTCTTAGTTAGTTAGTTATATTTTGAGCTATTTACTTTATTTTTGTGTTTTATCGAATTTATCTAGTAAATAAAATAAAAATAGCACTAGTGAAATTTTAAGTAATAAATTCGTCATTTTTACCTTACTACCTTATTTTCTTTGTTTATGTTTTCGAATGTGGTGATTTATAGTTATCATTACATGCTTGATCCTAAAGGGCTGGGATTAAAAAGAATAAAAAAATAATAAAAGAAAACAAGCTGCCAAAGGGCAGCACTAAATGAGACTCGGTGGAAATAATGATAGCAGAAAATAGAAATGATGGAGAGCTCTCGGTGGGTGAGTTGGAAAGCAGAAGGCCACATGCAAGATTGAAAGAAAGAAATAAAAAAATAAGAGGAATCATTTGGATAAAAAAGAAACAATGCTGGCAAGCACTCGGAAAGAAAGGTGAGCATTTGGGAGGTTGATAAGGAAGCTTCGAGCTGAGTTACGGGGGGAGTCACCGAGAGGAGTCGGTGGGGAGTTCGCAAAAAAAAAAATAATAATAATAAGCTGCCATTCTGGGCAGCAGAAGGGAGCTCTCGCAGGGGAGTCGTTTTGGGCGCCTGCAGCTTGGCTCGGAGGAGAAAGAGCGCACAGGGCAGCTTGCGATAAGCCAGGAAAAAGAGGGCAGTAGCGGAGCTACCAGGGCAGTCCATTAGCACCGAATTGAAAGAAAAGAGGGAGGGGCAGTGCGTAGAGAAAAACGCACGAAGCTGATTAGAACAAACAGAAAATATAAAAAAAAGGAAGAAGCCAATCAGCCAAAGGCTGGGAGTAAGGGAGTTTTGGAGACAAAACAAAAGGGCAGCGCATATAGGAGCTGCGCGAAGGCAGCCCATCAGGGAGTTGATAAAGAAGAACGAGGAGCTGGCAGCTGTTGCGCCAGAAGGCAGTAATAGCCGAGGGCCGTGGTGGAGTGAAGCTTTGAGGTTTGCTGCTGTGGAGAGAAGGCAGCGAGAAAAAGCACTGGAGCTGCCCTTTCTGGGTGCTGTTCAAAGGCAGCGGCAAAAATAGAAAAGCAGGGCACGGGGCAGACAATCAAGCAGTGCACCAAGGCAGCCAAGCAGTGAGAGAGCACGGTGCAAAAACAGAGCACAGAAGCACTTCCCCAATTTTGGTTTAATCCTCCAAACTTTTATTTTAATTTCTGTTTTATTTATGTTTTTAATTTATAAATAATGTGTAATTAAATTATATTGGCTAGAGGATAATTCAAAACCATGATTATATTTGTAATATGAATTGATTACATTCAGTTGTGATTTCTGAGTTGTGATTTAATTTGCTTAACTGCTTGATTGATAACTTATTTGTGTTTGTCGATTAAGAATACATACTTAATTTACATGCATGAATTTGATGCTAGAATATAAGTGAATTTCACCTAATCGTTATGAACTTATATTCATGAGTAGTGAAGGTTGCTATCCGCAATCGCGTTAAGTAAATTCCTGGCAAACGTATCATGCTGTTCATAGTTACGAATGCCTTGTCAACACTTATGATTTTCATAGAACATAATGATCTTTAATCGTATCTCTATTGTGCTTTTCACGTAGGGAACTTTTGGGGAATAATTTGAGTTGTTGTATGCTGTTCATCCAATTCAATAACATAAGGAAAATCTGAAGGTTAATTTAAGCGTACCTAATTAATCTGGAGTATTGAAATTTACAATTTATCGAAAGAACATCTGAAAATCAATTTAGATTACATATGTGTCTTGTGTGGAGAAAAACCCTCTAGCCAATCCGTCGCCTATCCGTTCATTTTTAAGTTTATGTTTTTGTCAATTTGTAATTTAGTTAAGTTTAATTTACGTTTCATCCAAACCAAACCCCCCCATTATTATAATATTATTATTTAGTTAATTTTTATTATTTTTTATCTTTTAATTTAATTTCCGTCTAATTAATTTCCTAGTTTATATTTTAAATTGTTTTCATTATTTTGAGTCATTTTTAGTGTGTTTCGAGTTTTTAGCTTAGTTTGTATTTTCTAGAGTCTTGAGTTGTTTTGAGTCTTTTGATTTGTTTTAGTTTATTTGTTAGTTTTATTTTGAGTTATTTTAGTTAAGTGTTTTTATTTTAGTTTAGTGTTTTAAACTTTGTTTTTACGTTTTTAAATTATTTTAGAGGTTTTAGCAAGCCCTCCTAATCCCCGGCCTAGAACGATACCCTACTTACATCTATACTACATCTTTCAAAAAGAGGGTTAAATTTGTGCGGTTTAAAATACCCGTCAGTACCCACTTTCAACTTTAATGGCAATATTGTTGATGGAATCAGAAATCCAACTATGAGGTATAAGACAAGGGTACCAAAACTTTCTAATAGGCAACATGTTCTTTTAGATAATTTTTGGAATATCCAAATCAAACAGCCAAGCATGAGGTTAGTTCATGATAAATTAATTAGAGCCTTAGAACAAGAGTTTGATAGCTTTAATTTTAATTTCCACCAAAGCCAGCATCAGATTCATTCTCTTGAGTACAAACTTCAAGTTATTTCCAGAGACCATGAGTCATTACTTAGTAAGTTTGCCAAAATGAACCAAGAACTCCAAACCCTTAGAATGCAGCAAAAGGCAAGTGACACCCTAAAAAGAGAATTAAAAATAGGTTTAGAAGCTTATCAGCATAAGAATAAAGAAAAGGAAGTTATTGAACCCATAGAGCAAGAGGCTAATGAGCCCATAGAGGAAATTAAGATTGAACTCTTAGAAGAATGCATTGAAATAAAGCAGCATCAAAATTATGAGCAGCATTAGTATTTGAGTGATAAAGAAAAATAAGAACAATATAAAAGTTTTCTTAGGAACATATCTTTAGACTTAATAATAGATGAGATCTTGTTAGATGAAATTTCAAAAGCAAAATTAAGACTAATGCCACCAGATATTCAAAATGAGATCATGAGCAAAGCATCACAGTCCATGAAAGAATTACAATTACAATGTGCTTTGTATAAGTCCATCTTTGATCCAAAACCAGGGATGGATATTATTACAAAGATGTATCTACCATGTCTTTGTGATAATACAAAGAATTGTATTTGTAAACCAGAAGTTAGCATAGCTGTAGTCAGGATTAACATGAAAGATTTTAAATCATGGCATTTTAGTTATGAGTATCAGAAAAAAAACATAATGTAGTAGAAGTTACCCCAGCCTTATTATTAGAGTTTGGCTATCTTGATAAAATCTTTATTAACTCTATTTCCCAATTAGGATTGTTCCCTAAAAAGCTTACAAAAGTAGCAGAAGATTATCTAGGACAGTGGAAAGAAATTTGTATAAGTTTTATCAGTAGTCCTCCAGATTGGTATGCACATATGCATAAGGAGAAAGTTAGGCATATAGCCATGATTAATGAAGAGTCCTTTAGGCTATCCCCTATCTCCTCACACAGGTGGACTCCTTCATACAAAAATATTCTAAAATTTAGGGGGATCCAAATGTTTGCCTTAGATGAGTTTGAAGATTTTAGGTATGATATGTTGTTAGTAGTAGAAGAAGAAGAAATGCATATTTACAGTAAGACAAAACTCAGCCATCAACCCTACTGGAAGCCTTAAATTTTCAAAGGAGAAACAGCAGAGATGTATTACAAGATAAAAGAAGACAAAGAAAGAGATGCTAAGCTAGTAGAAGGCGATGAACAGTACTAGAACAATTTGACAGATGAAGAGCTACATAACATCGACAATATGATGGAAGCATGAAGAGCTGGTAGCAAATTAGCATAAGTTGAATAGCATCATGTAAAATAATGTATTTCCAGACAGAAATGTCAACATCATTGTGGACCACTTTTAATGGCATAAGAGTAAATAAAGAAAATGGCTTTACCGATTATGGACCTTTCATACACAAAATGTCCTTTTGATTAAGAAAGAATAGTGCTAGGCCGTTTTCATTAAAACTCCCTTAAATTAAACAGTAGGCGGAGACATGATTAATTCTAAGTCAGATTCATTAGAAAAAGCACTTCAGCTCAAATTTCAATATAAAGTTAGACATTTAGGCCTTCCACAATAAGCCGAAAAATGAGTGATATACCAATATATTGAACTTATACTAGAATCACACTCCTACAGTGGCTTGAAAAGTTGAATGTGTTACCAACATAAATTAAACATATGAGTTCAATATATTAAGGGGTGTGATATCCACACACCCTTTTTTACTTCTCTCGCACCTTTTTAGTTTTCTGCAGTTAGATCGGATGAATTGAAGAAGATCAACGGACATAAATCAATAAGGGGTGTGTGAGAAGTAAAAAAGGGGTGTGTGGATAGCACACCCCTATATTAAACTCATGAGCATGACATATATATTGATATCACATTAGTGTTGCAGTAGTACTACTACATATGATCTAGTGATATTGTTTCCATTTGTAAGTGAAATGTCTTAAATTCAACTCTTGTGGATGGCAAGTTTGACACCAAATTATGATTGGCTCATTGTGCACCGAATTCTCTCACGTTGTATTAAGAAAAAAATAGGTAAAACTTGAATAAGGGTTGATTGGTTATCAAATGTCGTCATAATTAAAAGAAATATCGAGGCCTAAACAAAAAGTAAATTTCTTTAACAGAAAAAACAAAAACAAAAACAAAAAGTAAATTTTAAGAAGCCTGGAAAATTCCCACCAACTAAATCAAGTTTGTCGACTAAGAACTTCTCTACCTTCAAAATATTTCGTAGGCAATAACTGAAGTTGTTGGGAAAAATGTGCGCCAAAATCCTAGCCCTAGTATGCGTGTTTACTTGACAAAGCAAAAATTTCGTCAGGTGAAAGCTTGTACTGACAAAATTTTACTTTATCGACTTAGAATTTGTCAGTGAAATGATTTTAATGCAGGCTGGGAATGAAAAGTCAGCATTAAATGCTTAACTTGCTAGGCTTAACATGCATTTAATGCAAGAATGTAGTTTAATCCTAACTAAGGGAGTTGGTTTGCTAGAGAAAGAGGTAAACTAAGCTAATTCTCTCTCAATGATGCCTGCGTGAAACACAAAGGATATGACCTTGGATCTTTGGGCCCCAAGCAGTCCAAAGTCTTCCATAATCCCGATTCCACATAGGCCCGAAACCGTCCACACCATAATTCACTTGACAAGCCCCGAATATGTGACTGAGGCTTAGCATGAATAGTGACTAAGAGAGCATGGCATGATGAATAGGCATGAGTATGGCGTGAGTATCCGACTTAATCATCGTGGCATGGCATGTTTGTAAATATATTCCTCATTGCTCCCGTGCCTTGGAATGTATTTGGGTTTGAATGTAGGCTTTGCATGACAATTGGGCCTTAAGACTTGGTTGGATTGGTGTGTGACATTTTTGGGCCCCAACAAGGCCAAATTATGATTGGCTCATTGTGCACCAAATTCTCTCACGTTGTATTAAGAAATAAAATAGGTAAAATTGAATAAGGGTTGATTGGTTATCAAACGTCATTTTAACTAGAAGAAAAATCGAGACCTAAACAAAAAGTAATTTTCTTTGACAGAAAAAATAAACAAAAAGTAAATTTTAAGAAGCCAGAAAAATTCCCACCAACAAAATCAAGTTTGTCGACTAAGAACTTCTCTACCTTCAAAATATTTCGTAGGCAATAACCTAAGTTGTTGGGAAAAATGTGCACCAAAAACTAAGCCGTAGTATTTGTGTTTACTCGACAAAGCAAAAATTTCATTAGGTGAAAGCTCTTGTGCTGACAAAATTTTACTTTATCGGTTTAGAATTTGTTAGTGAAATGATATTTTCTAGAATTGAAAGTATACTTTAACGCGCTGTTTACTATTAGTGATGGGTTTTTAGTTTTGATTTATTGGTAATTCACTTAATATTAGCCTATCATGCACGCTCAAAGCTAAAATACATATAAACCTCCCCTCCATATTCTCTTGTACAAGGAAACTGAAACAACAACAAAAAAAGCAACCATCAATGTTAGTTGATTTCTCTTGACCCCTTTCAGTAGTAGTTTCTCAATAAAAAAAACATGAAGTGTATGGTTTTATGTAAATGAAAAACATGAAGTGGATGGTTTTATGTAAATGAAGTTAATACAAAACACTAAGGATTTTAGTTTACTTTTTTATGTTCTTGGCAAAAAGAAAATAACTTTAAAGTTCAAAGCTTCTAGCGCAACCAGTACATAAAGTATTTAACACTATATCATTGCGAGTAAAACACAAAAACTTTCACTTATAGTGCGTTTGTTGCACCGGACTATCTCGGACTGGATTAGGTTCCGAGACTAAGTTGGACTGGTTTGTCTTGGACTAAACTGAATAAGGATAGAAAAGTGTTTGGTGTAGTGCCAAACTAAACTATAAACTATATTATTTTTAGGATTCAAATTATTTTTTGTATCATTTTTAATTTACTTTTGCCTTGAAAAACAATAAACAAACAAATTTCATATTATAAAATATAATTAGTAGTTATTTAATTTTTAGAAGCCTAATTAATATTTCACCTAAAAGTTTGCCGATTACTTTTTAAAAGATGAGAACCCAGATAATTTGCAAAGCTCTCTCTCTGCCTCTTCGCTTCCTAACAAATCCATTGCAATTCTTAAAATCAAACGAAAGAGCAAGAAAGAGAATAAAAATTTAGGAGTCGGTGTGGGGTGCATGTGTGATTGGCTCGAAGGTGGGAGATTGTGGTTGAATCTGGTTTCGGTTTTTGGGTTTTCTCGGTTTGTAGCTTTTTTGGGTTTTTTGGGTTTCTGACTTTTTTTGATTTTCTGGGTTCAAATTTTGGGAGTTGAATTTGGTTTTGAAAAGGAATAGGCTGCAAAATTCCACGAAATGGGTTTACAAAACTCCACGGAATGGCTTTCTCAGATAACGAGTTTCTGAGAGAAAATGAGTTTTCTGGGGGACGACTTCGTTGGAAGAGGAGTTTTTTGGGAAGACAAAAATAGGAGTCAGCAGATACCAAGTGGAGAACTTGCAAAGGGGTGAAAAGGGGAGGGGCAAAGCGGAGCTGGTCTTAGCAATCCGCCCAATTTTGGGCCCTCGCTAACACCGCCTAGTGAGGTGTTTAGTCTGGGCGAGTCTCCTTTAATCTCATTAAACTTAGTCCTCCCTGCATACAAACATGAGATTTCACTGACTAGTATTCCTAGCCAATCCAATGAAACTTAAGGAGGCCAAACAAACACGCCCAAAGTATACTTGAGTTATACTCGAGTAAATCAAACCCTACACTTATCACAAAAATAAAATTTAAATGTGTCCTAAAAGACGAATTATCATGAGAAAAGTGTCATTCAAAGGAAGGTCAGAAAATTTCTCATCCAATGCAACCAAATGTGATTGTTTGTTTAGGGGACCTGAAAGAATCTCTTAGCATTACAATCTTTAATTTGATATGATTGGGGGTGGTTTGTTTTGTTTGGGGGACCTAAGAGAATCTCTTAGCATTAAAATCTTTAATTTGATTTGATACGTTTCCTTCTAACATAAAAGCCAATTCAAAGTATAAGTTTTCCTAGAGTTAAAAATAATGCTTGGTGTCATTCATAAGAGATAGAGTGGTATTAACTTATAATTACCACTAGGGATATTTAAAATTTAGAAATCAATAATTGCTACAAAGAATAAGAATAGTCAAGAAAATGTAACATTTGCTTTTCTCTCTTTTTTTTATAAAGAAAATTGGCTTATATGTTCTCGATTGATTACTTAACTTAGATTTGGTCAATTAACTAAAAATTCATCAAATTGAATTTTGATTTCGACAAAATGTGAAGCATTAGTCTATCCATTATAACGTTGTGTATTATATAAGAAAACGAAAGTCGTATTCTTAGTAGTTAAATAACCTTTTGAACCTTTAACTAAAGGTCATTGATTTTAAAATTTTATCAAACGCTTAACTTAGTAAAACAATATTTTCTGAAAAAAGAAAAATACCAAACAGGACGAAACTCATTTTTGAAGTAACTCACTCACAAATATTATGTAGACCTGGCATTCGTGCTGTGTTTTCCTTGTTCGTATCGTTTTTGTGTCATACTCGATATCTTAACGGATCGTGTCATGTAACACCCAGTTAAAATAAACGGGAAAATCGACCCAACCCAAAATCGACCCAATAATATTAATAGGTAATATAACCCAACCCATTACCTGTTAAAGAAAATATATTTTAAACCAATAAATAATCAAATGAAAAACATTATACTAAATAAGTATATACATACCATATTATCACATTCAAAATATAAAAACGCATTTGTCTTTCAAGTGTTACATATTTACATACCCAAAATAAGAGCATAATAAAAAATAAAAAAACAAAAAAACATTAGAACATTACAAAATATCAAATGTTTAAAAGATTTGCAAAATTAAGGGAGTTATATTTCAAGGTTTGGAACCTTGCACATTTTCTTACAATCAAACTCTTCAATTTTCATCAATCATCCTAGGAAATAGTATTGGAACTTTGACTTGATATATTGTCTTCAAGAGTTATATTGATGATATTTGCAGTGAGGCTTTCTACATTAGCACTCTCTTCTCATTTATCATTTGGCTATTGTTTAAGTAAAGTCTTTAATAGTTTTTAAATTAACGTAGAAGTGTGAAAATATATATATATAAATGCTCATAATGACAAGTTTTACAACTTTCGTGAAGGGCTTAACTTTGAAATGTGTCACTATAATCATATAAATCATAGATCAAAATTTAACCGTCGATTGTTGTTTACATTTATGCTTCATTTTTCTCACTAAATTTTGTTTTTTCAAATTTTTTTTTTTTTTGAAAACATGATCTATTAAAGGATACAAGAAAATGAACAGTTTGGATCGTTGATATTATGTTCAGAGTTTTACCGTTAGTGAAAATATTGCTTGGTGTTTATAAAGTCTCTACAAATTATATAACATTGACTCATATTTTAATTAATCGTAAATATCGGGACGTGATATCAAAGAGCCGAACTGTTCATCTTCCTACATCCCCTAGAAGATCATGTTTTCAAAAAAGAAAATTTTAAAAATGAAATTCAATATAAAGAATAAAGCAAAAACGACAATCGACGGTTAAAAACAAGTTTAAGGTTTTATGGATTATAGTGTCGGATTTCGAAGTTGACTTCTTCACAAAAGTTGTAAAGCTTATCACTATGAGTGATTATATATATATATATATATATATATATATATATTTCTTTTTTTCTTTTTCTTTTTTTACATTTCTTACATTTCTACAATAATTATTATTAATTTTATTACTTTTACACTCAAATAAAAAATATTATTCATGATTGTTTGGAGGGTTTTAAAAATATAAACAATAATGTAAGTGTAACTATTGTCTACTCGTGGAAGAATTATGAATCACAAGTGTTTATATATTCTTTCACATTTTTCATACTTGTAGGAATGTCGTATTGCATATACTAATACTATACTAGTTGATTTTAATTTTGAACAACAACATGTTAAGTAAAATTTATTCTATTAATGATAATAAGAAACTCTCATAATAAAAATGAATAAATGAATCAAACTTATATAGAATAATAATACAAAAATATATATTAAATATAGAATATACCAATTAGTTATCGTGTTGGCCCGACCCGTTATTTTCATGTCATTTTCGTGTCATGTAAGAAATTGTTAAATCTAATATTATGATCTGTTTGGTAAACAACAAATATACAAGTAGTCATTTTAAATTTCATTTCTGTGTGGACACAAATGAAAAGGTTTCAAAAGAATCTAACAACTCAATGGCCATAATTCATTAACCAAAACACGGACGGGGCGATTTAACAGAAAAAGAAAGAATAAGGAAAGTGACAACCACCAACTATTACACACTGTCGAAGTCCGCAGTCAATTATTTCTGTAATGTTTGCCCAAAAAAACAAGGGAAAATTATTGTTTAATAAAAATTAAATTTATTAATGGTAGAGCAAAGTCTTTATTTTTGCCCTTTCCTCTGAAACCAGAGAGGCGTTAGAGAAGACCAGAGAGAAGAGACCTGAAGGGTGATCTTCCTCTGCATCTTTCTCTCTCCCTCTCTTTCTCTCTCTAGAAACACTCAACCTTTTAGATTTGAGAGAAAGAGAGAGAGAGGAAGTACTTCTCGCCAAAGCTGCACTGATTTAGCAAATAATAATAATCCCTTTCCTACTTGCTGCATAATCCATTGCTTCTACTCTACTCCCTCTAAGTTTTGCAGAAAACCCTCTCTCTCTCTCTCTCTCTCTCTCTCTCTCTCTCTCTGTTAAGATCTCCAATCTTTCCTGGTTTCCTAAAGAGTCAAGAAAAACCCTTTTCTCTGCACTCGGTCTTCCTCTGCTTTGACAATCCACCTTTAATTCAGCTCAAAAAAATCACAAATCATTCAATTTAGCAAAAATAAGGGAATCTGAACAGGACCCAGTTGCAGATTTTCCCGGAAGATGGAGAACATTTCCGGGAAAAAGCGACCCACAATCAGTCTCTCACTTTTTACTACTTTTTCCGAGTCAATTTCCTCTGATAAGTCCCCCAATTCAATCAAATCTCCCCGAAATTTTCAAGAGGGGGTTGTTGGGCTTGGAATAGTGGCTGCCATGACTGATTTGGGCAACCCCAATGAAGTGGCTTTGTCTGACAAGTCGCCTAGGTCGAGCCCGATCCCCATAGTCTCTGCAGCTAAGCCTGCAGCTAATTTCAGAGGTGGGTTTTGTGTGGAGAGGGCAGGGGCTGTGGTGGATGAATTGTCCGAGAGCTATACATGTGTGATTTCGCATTTCGGAAACAATTTGACATCGAAAAGGGTTTATTTCGATGATGAGCTGAGTGGGGTTGTGGATGATCCTAATGCTGGTCTGGTGGTGGCCTCTGGGGTGTTCTATGTTTCTCCACTGAGTGTTGGTGAAGTGGGAAGAGAGTTTTGGGCCTCGGATTTTCTCACTTCTTGTTATCTTTGCAAGAAGCAGCTTCATGGACTGGACATTTTCATGTACAGGTAAAAGAAAAACAAAATTCATACATACATGCACACATATATACTTACATACATATGTATTTAAGTTCTCTTGATGTAGTGTTATGAATTAAATCCCTTTTGATTATTCATTTCGGTGAAGCATGATTTAGGAAATTGTGGATTTTGAACCATGTTGATGGTTTTGATTACGGGCTAATGTTTGGCATATTGATTATGTTGTCTTAGTGGGAGCTTGTGTTTTGAATGGATTTGAACTTAGGCTGATGGTTGTTTTATTAGCATGGATGAATTGACCAATTCTTGGAGATGTATGATGCATCGGTTTTGTTCAAGTTTAGAAGTAGATTTTAAGTTCAAGAATGATACCGTAGATGCTGAACAAACTGGTCAATCCTTTACATAATTTTTGGTCTATGGTAAGCTGTCGGTCTAGGCTGGAGGATGTAGGTTCTCATTTGATTGTATTGAAACCGATTCTTTTCCAGAAAATTAAGCAAAATCATTAGTGACAATGTCTTAATCTTGTGAATATATCTGTATAATTATTTATGCCAGGCTGTACACCAATCATTAGTTTGTTAATTTGATGTCATTAGACTGTTGCATGCTTAAGAAGTAATGCCATGTTTGTTTTCTCTTGAGACTCATTGGAACATGCATCTTTAGAAACTTAGGATGGAATGCCAGCTCCAAGCTGTTTCCTTAATGAACACTTTCAATTTACATCTTTGATTGCAGTCATTTGATTTTATAGTATTAAAGATTCCGTCGAGTTAATATGTGCGTATATATTAATTATTATAACTTTCTTACTAGTACTCCTATAAGAAAGTGGTCATTTCCAAACAAACAAACAAAAACAAATTGCTCACTGCTTTTACCATGGTATAGCATCGCCACTCTACTTAATGTATCCACCTGTTATACAAGTACCGTTCCCGTAGACCCCATGGTCCAAAAAAATTGAGGTAACCCACCGTTTGATCTTGTTCCAACAGTGGAGGAGAAATTACAACAACAAAAGTTAAATGACCTACTGTTGGATTAAGATCAAACGTTGGGTGACCACAATTTCCTTGGACCATGTGGTCTTGGAGAACGGGTAGTGTATGGTTAAGTTTTTGTAATAAATAAAACCGTGCTAGTTACACGTAGATAGCATTGAGTAGGGTGGTAAAGTTGTACATTAATTGAAGGTAGTGAGCAAAGTTGTTCTCTTCTTAATCTTCCGAGCAAAAGTTGGAGAATTAGTGGCTTTTCAGTTGTGTAGCATTCATAAATTGGAGAATCGTACTAACAATTAGTAATTCTACTGCTTTCTCTTACGTACTTAAATTCATTTTTTTCCTGCACAAACGCTGTGAGAAATTGCCTTAGATGGTGTAATATCCAACGATATCTTTTGAAATCGGATGAGCCTCTTTGGGATTGGAAATTTAGTTCACCGTTCATAGAAAGCTCATCTTTGAATTATGTGTGAAAATTCTCAAGGTCTTAGAATCCTGAAAGTGCAGCTTTCTGAAAGGACATACGCATTATGTTAAGAGAGAGATCATTATTGGAGAAAGATTCCAAACTCCATGCTGGTGAGATATTTTGATGCAATTATTGATCGAGAAAATACCAGCTGGTTTTGTTTTTGTTTCAATTTCTGAGTATTTAGATCTCTTAATTGAGATATTTTACGATAGATAGCGAAAGAACTTTATTTCGGAATTGTAGTCCTTGTTTGCTACTGCATATGGTGTTGACTGTTTTTTTTCTTTTTCGAATGGTAGGGCTATGAACGAGTCAATTTGAAAATGGGGGATGGGTCTTTGCAATATACTCGGCGTCTTCTATATCCTCTGATGTAACTTAGATTCTTTCTTCACTAACAAAGGCATTCAATTCCCCCTTTTCTGCAGGGGTGAGAAAGCATTTTGCAGCGCCGAGTGCCGTGACAAGCACATTCGAAGCGATGATCATAAAGAGAAGTGCAGATCCGAAGCATTGAAATCGCTTGAGTACTCGGTGTCTCCCTGCTCCAGTCCGCTCGTCTTCTTATCCGGGGTTGCTGTGGCATGAAAGTATTGGTATACCTATATAGTAAATAATAGAAGAAAGGATGGGAAAGATGATCCGAATAAATTGGGACAAGGTTCAATCAGGCAGTCTCTACAGTCTACAATTCAATTTGCAAGATTTTTTTTTTAATTAGATTGGACAAGTTGTATTGAGAAATTGGGAAATCATATAATCTGAGGGAGAGATTTTTACCAACTTTGCAGATGAGGGATAATTTCGGTTGGAATTGGAGTTAAGTCTGTCATAATAATTATGTTTCAAACTCGCTATCCCTGAAACTTCTTATGTAAAAATGAAGAAAATCGTCATTAGACCGTAGTGTTAATTAAGTATTGTTTTAATCATATGAATTTTGTATCATTTTTATTTTGCAAGTCTTTTTAAAACCACGTTGCATTGAAATATGTGGAAATGAATGATTGATATTAAAAACAACATATTTAAACAGATGCGAAAGTCAACTTTTAGCGGCTAAAATACTTGCAGCATTAAACGATTGAGGCCATCCCATTTTTTGGGATGATCTGCTGGTTTCTGTGAACATGATTCGGCCTTGTCTATTTTATAGGGTCATATTTAAGCCAGTGAAAGTCCAGCCAATTTGCAGTCCATTTATTGCGACAACAAACCGTCCCTGCCAAGTTGCCAACTGAAATCTTCTGTCTTGTCAACAAGCGTTTTAGAGAAAAAAAGGAGTCAAAGACGACACGGAAGAAATTTGTTGCAAACAATCAACCGAGCTACAAACTCTTTACCAATTCAAATTACTAGTCGATTCCAATCAAATTCTTTTAATCCCGAAAACCTAAAAATAACTTCTCATTCTACAAAGATTCATCCTTGCAACACTAATCGAACAAGTTTTTGCTAAATTTTGAACACTAAATTTGAATAATATAACGCCGTCACCAATTTAACAAATAATGAATTGCATTGTAGTTAATGAGCAGCAATTAGTAAAACAATCACATTTAGACTTCGATGTCAGGAACTAGTACATTGTGATGTTTTCTATGAATCAAGTTCAACTTAGCATCAGAAACCAAAGAAAATCAATAACAACGAGGCAAGCAAAAGCTTCATGGAGCTCCCAAGTAAAATCTAGTCCTCAACCTGCCAAATAGTATTCAAAGGCAATCACTAAATCAGTTGTTCTAAAAATAACAAAGTTAGACTAGAAGATGGAACCAAAAAACCAGTTTTATGAGCCATCTCAAAGAGTCAGATGACAATTGGTGACCATGTTGGAAATAATAAGATTTTCTCTATTAAATTTTGTCGTGAATATCGTGCTTAAGAATGAGAAAAAACAGAAGAAGAAAAAACTCAGAAATTGAAAACAAAATAACCATGACAAACAACACCAAGAATTAACGTCGTTTAACTATATGTGCCTACGTCCCCAAGGCAGCAGCAACAATCTTTCACTATATCAATAATGAGTACAACATATAATCTTGCCAAGCCTTTAGGATTAAGACTTGACGAAAAACCTGAAAGACAAGAACAAGAAACTAGTAAACTCTTATCTCTTTTATTTTCTTTACTTATTGTTTTGCTCCAATTCAAAACTAGTGCAATAGCCCCTTTATACAAACATAATAAAGGTCTTCTTCAATAACGATTACTAATCCTAATTGGAATCTAGTTATGAATCCTTCTCCAACTGAGAAACTAACTCCAATTTGGTAAACAATTTAAATTGGGTAAACAACTTCAATTGGGTAAATAATTAAAATTGGGTAGGCAATATAATGAGTAAACAATTTAAACTGGGTAAACAACTTCAACTGGGAAAACAATTCCAATTGGGCAAACAATTTAATCCTCTAAGACTATATATCTAATAGACTTGGGACAACTCATCATGGCTGGAAAAACCCAACAAATTTCTCGTTAGTTCTGGAAGCAGTAATTAAACCTATGCCCAAGTGAATCCCATATACTTACTTCCTCTCAACTCGCTAAATTATCAGCCTTTCCACCCCCATGAGTCTGTCAGCAGAACACGGCTTGTATACTAACACTGCATAGAGGAGACAACTTGAAACCACTAGGTTACTTATGACCATGCAACTTCATTTCCTCTAATACGAAAAAATCACCCAATATCGTGGAAGCTAACCAGACACGACAGATTGTTCATCTAATATCAGTTAACCCACATCCCCATTTTAAGAACTCATAAACCATGATAAAAATGGAACACAACTGAAATATGACTCCAAATCACTCCATAAGTGGTCAGCTACGGGAAGCGCAATTTCATAGATGAAATGAACTATTATATGAAATGCTTTAATTGATGTTTCACAGATATGCTTTTTTAAAATAGAATGAAAACACCAATACCAATTATAACATAGAGTAAGATGGGTAGTGATATGCATGTCTACTAGGATCTTTTATAAACATCAGTTACCCTTCCAAAGTTCATGTGCATCCAATCTCCACTATTATGCCCATCTAAGCTCTTTTCCTGCCAGTAGTGTTGATTATTTCTCTTAGTTCAAACTTCAGATATCTACCAAGCACGGAATTATATTCGTAACTCTTTCCATTTCTTTGATTTTACTCTCTAACTACACTCTGAATTCACATCAATTACCCTTCCAAAGTTCATGTGCGTCCAATCTCCACTATTAAGCCCATCTAAGCTCTTTTCCTGCCAGTAGTGTTGATTATTTCTCTTAGTTCAAACTTCAGATATCTACCAAGCACAGAATTATATTCGTAACATTTTCCATTTCTTTGATTTTACTCTCTAACTACACTCTGAATTCACATAGCACTAATATCTTCCATCCATAACTTTCCGCGAAATGCTCATCTTAGAAATCTACTTTATGGCTCCATTAGGTTCCAATCGACTTACTCACTGACACACACACATGCGCGCGCGCACGCACACACCCCATTATAAATAATTATATCTGTGAATGCATATTATAAAGATTTTCTGCCTAGTTTTGTTGAAAAGAATAAATAACCAAGGGCAACATCCTTTCTATGCCTGGAAAATGGCTTAAAGGTTCGACCCTAAAACCAATTGGCAATAGTAGTAGCCCAACTCCTTGTATAACCATGCAAAAGTCCCTTTAACTTTTCGATGTAGGACAACAGCCAACATCCTCACATGCCTAGATCATAACAATGAACAATCTAAATTGGTTTTTCAGTTATTCCCATTTTGTACAGACCCAAGTAACATCACGATGTGCTGCAATTGACTCCCGAAATTCATGTCAAAAAAATGTAAACTTGCTTCTTTTAATTGCACTTATGACCAAAACCCACATAGAAAATCGTTGACATTGGTAAATTGAACATATCATAATCATTTGCAATAATTTTGAAATTGTTGAGATGGGTATTGGGTAATAATCATTTCTGAAAATAATTGCCATGAAGGGATAAAACTATCAGAAATTCAACCAAATCACAGATACAATACATTAGATTAAAACAACGAAATTAAAAGTAAATAAACATTAATACCCGAGCGGGATGATGATTCGGGCCTGGTGACAAAGAACGCTCAAGGTTCACAATTCTACCTTCAAGAGCATCAAATTTTTGCTTCACCTACAAAATCCCCCATAGAAGAAAAAACGAAACCTTTGAAAAGGGGAGAGAGAGAGAGAGAGAGAGAGAGAGAGAGAGAGAGAGAGAGAGAACGAGAGTTGATGGGTTACGTACATCGGAGGAAAGAGCGAAACGGTCGACGAGAAGATCTTTCCAGACGAGGTGAGAAATTGCAGCTCCTGTCAGCGAAAACCCAACACCGAACCAAACCAAACGAGTTCGTATCATCGTTCTTTTTGGTTGTCCTTTTAGGGCTTTGAGAATCTCTGAAACCTTACAAGCGCTACGTGTGCGCTGATCAAATGAAACGCAGCAAGGAAGATGAATCTCTGAAATCCACAATCACAATTCTCGTCTTGTCTTGCGCAACCAAAAACGGGGAATATATTTCGGATGGTAATTTTGAAGTTTTAGATTCGCCGTACAGATCGATTTATGCAACTTTTTGCCCTTTGTTTGATTTCAATTATTTAGACTAGAAATACCATTTGTATTAATAAAAGCTATATGAAATGAGTTTCTCTGTTATTTTAAAATACAAATCCCATCGTAAATTGTGACGTACATCTTGAATTTTTTTATTATAATTTATTTTTTCGCATTTTCCATTTTTGCCACGAGCCTTGGGGCTCTCAAACGGCTGTGCATCGTCAAT
The DNA here is from genome assembly GCA_963580275.1 of Crataegus laevigata. Taxonomy (NCBI): domain Eukaryota; kingdom Viridiplantae; phylum Streptophyta; class Magnoliopsida; order Rosales; family Rosaceae; genus Crataegus; species Crataegus laevigata. Next base: position 22,397,172 of record OY756948.1, read on the forward strand.
GATGCTGCACACAATAGCCATGCCTAAGCAGTAGGCAACGCCGATCGGCGACAAACAGACTACCCCTTTGAGCCCACCCCCAATTGAATTTAAACATCCTCATGATTGCGATTGAAGGATCGACTAAACCACATCCACAACCCCTCAATTGTACTCATGATAGTTGGATTTTAATCGTCAACAGAACCTTAAATTAGCTCTAGATTTCTGACTCGATTTGTCACTGAAATCGACATTCCATTGACATTGGGCAAAAGTCCAAGTGTGAGGAAGGTTGGTCCTCCACCTGTGGAAGCACAGCATTAGGAAGCATTGCCTTATTTGAATGCCACTACACCTTATAATATCATCATTCAAAGGTTGATTTCAGCCAACAACCCAATAACAAAATCCAGCAAAAAGTGAAACCTTAAAAAATGGCTTTTTGCTGGATTAGGATTAAACCTAAATTATGAAAAAGGATCTTGCTTAATATAAATGGTTTGCACAACCCAATACAAGTTTGTGTACCCAACAGAAACAAATGAACACGTCAAAATTTCAAATGAAATACTCACATGCCAGGCATGTCACTAGTGTTACTAGTTCTATCAAGTAGCAATTCGAGAGCCATCCATGTAAGCAGATGCAGCGGCTAGTTCTTGGCAGCGGCTGCAGGCACCAAATGTTGGGGCTGTTGGCACATGAAAGAGGCATTAGCTAATATGAGAACCCATAATGGAAAATCGAAGGCTTGCCAGTAAATTTGTGTTCCGGGTTAGACTAGCTTCTTACCGCTTGTAGCTCCTCTTCATGCTTTGGAATAAAAGCAGTATCCACCTTGCCATTTTTGAAATCCTCTATATCAAGGATAAGTTTATGGTATTCAATGGTTGTGGGAACCCCTGTGGAACAAAGGCAATAACTACATCAACTGCCATGAACAACGAAAAAGGAATGTTCTAGATTTACAACATGAATTAGAGCAACCTGAAACTTCAAATAAAACATCGACAAAAATAATGTTGCCCCTTTGATTCTATGAATACGACAGCTTAAATTCAATTGGCTCACACTGTTTTTTCTACACAAAGTTCAATCATGCTGACATAAAAAGTAACTCAAATTGAATGATTTCACCAATTAACTTTATTACTGTTTACCTGTTATAACAGTGTCGTCAAGAGCCCTCTTCATTCGCTCAATTGCCTTTTCTCTTGTTGGTGCCCAAACAATAAGCTACACCAAGGGAGCAATAATTGCCTCAGTTACTAGAATTTGGATCAATAAACCAGAAAGCTATAATTTCATATTGCTGATGTATATGGGCCCCAAACCTTTCCAAGAAGGGAATCGTAATTTGGAGGAACCACATAATCAGGATAAACATGGCTATCCATTCTAACAAAGGGACCTCCAGATGGTAAGTAGGCTGTTATTCTTCCTGTTAAAAAAGGCAGAAAATTATGTATTAAAAAATACAATGAATACATAATGTCATTGTTAATCCAGTGCCTGCGCAACCTGAGTTAAATCAATGGAATTCTTTAAGTGCTGAACTAACTTAGAACCCTATATCATCAGGGTTTGGCTGCATCACGTAGAGCCAATACAGAATAACGAAAAAGACCAAATGTAGCATAAGTGTCATGCTGTACTAAGCAATAACCAAGGACATACCTGGCCCAGGTCGGAATCCTTTAAAAGCATCTTCTGCATTGATACGGCATTCAATTGAATGTCCTCTGAGCACTATATCTTCCTGTAGATGGAACCATCTCCGTCAGACATTGAACAGAAAGCTTCAGATGTGTCTCGAAAACTACACTACCGTAATTACCTGTGTGTATCGGAGTTTTTCACCCATAGCTACACGAATTTGTTCTTCAATCAAGTCAACAGAGGAAATCATTTCTGTCACAGGATGCTCAACCTGTGGTTCCGTTGGCAAAATATTTTAGTTTAGCATAGCTAAGCAAACTTTTAATACCAGTCAAAGCAATCCTCAAAACTTAAAAATATTAGTTTAACCTGAATCCGAGTGTTCATTTCCATGAAGTAAAAGGAACCTCTTTCATCCAAAAGGAATTCAACGGTTCCAACACCAATGTAGCCGATCGATGCTGCTGCAGCAACTGCTGCATCACCCATCGCTTTCCGCAGTTCTGGGGTCAATGCAGGGGAAGGTGCTTCTTCCAGAAGCTTTTGGTTCCTTCTCTGTGAATGTTACATTCAAAACATGTAAACAATTTGGCAGGTGTCATTGAGTTTTGCATTTCTCAGAAAAGAATAGAGGATAAATGGATAATAACTAGAAGACAGCTGTATTCTAATAATACAAATAAACTTTCACAGTGATTCATGCAACCAATAAGGCTGGTTAAAGTACCTGGATGCTGCAATCCCGCTCTCCAAAGTGAATAACACTGCCATATTTATCTGCAAGAACCTGCTTTTACAAGGGAGAAATCAAGAGATTGCAGGTTGGCATCAAATGTCAAAATGAATACTAACAATAATCCAGAACATACAATGTATAAACAATATCAGGAACTTTTACAAGCACATTACCTGAAACTCAATGTGTCTAGGATTTTGGATGTACTTTTCCAAATAAACTCCATCATTTCCAAAAGCAGCTGCAGCCTCACTCTTTGCTTGCTGCAAACAATCAGATTGAGGCAGAAAAATAGAAGAAGGAAGCAGCAATGTATTACAAAAATTTAATATTCATTTAAAGATAACAAGACCAACTAAACTAAGAACCCAACCATACAATTTATAGTGATAACTTCATTTAACACAAAACAATATCTCTGAAGATGAACGAAGAAACACTTTAAGAGAAGACAAACAAAAAAAGAAAGAATCAGCGAAGTAACAAAATAAGAAGAAAAGGCATTGGGTGCAGTACCTGTAACAACTTCACAAACTCCTCAGGTTCTTTAGCAAGACGCATACCACGTCCTCCACCTCCTGCTGTGGCCTTAAATAGCAAAACATACTAATCATTTAACAGAAACATTAACAGACAAAATTCTATATTGGCTCTCCTTAACTCAGAGTTTGAAAGAAAATATTAAAGAAACACCAGAATACTAAATAGCCATTCCTGTCATGAAACTTTATTTTTAGCTCATTCAAGTCTTACATCTGATTCATTAGAGTTTAAATATAGCACACTAGTAACTGAGATCGTTTAGATTTACTTTTACCAAATGATGAAATGGCCTCATCCAAAGATTGAAGGTAACAGTTACAACTCACTAAAGTTACTAGGAACTAAGCAACAAACTTAAATTTCTGTAAGAAACTCCATGCTTGACTCAAACTCAAAACTAAAACCTGCAAAACTTTTCTTCTAGCTTCATTGAGTTGGTACATCTTCATAGCTTAGCATTATAACAAGGAAATTGGGTAGTGTCAAACAGATACAATTTGTGAGCAGCTATTCTATGTAATAGGCATGTGTTCCTCTCAATTAATTTCAGTTTACAATTTAAAAGAAGTTAAAGAAATAATTCTACTATATTAAATCATTAGTTTCCTTTTTTATAGAATGGGAAAAGAAACTTGGTAAATTAGGAATACGGTTAACTGAACTTTCACAGTTAACATTAAAAGGTGAGCACTGTAAATTCTACGACACAGCAAGGTACAATGAGTTTTAATTATCATAAAACATAATAGGACAAGATACTTTACTTTGATCATAACAGGAAAACCAATTTCAGCCGCAAGCCTGATTCCTTCCTCTGTGCTCTGTGAAGGAAAAATGATTACAATTAACGTAAAATCAATTATATGACTACCTATTCCTGGAGGTATTGAAACTTAAAATACCTAAGGTTAAAGTAAATACCTGTAGTAATCCATCACTTCCTGGTACAGTTGGAACACCTGCTTTCTTCATTGTGTCTCTGGCAGTCGATTTATCACCCATAACACGGATGCTTTCAGGCTGCAAATTGTAATCAGATTTTCAAACTTTGTCCCCCATGAAAAGATGAACTAACTAAAAAGCAACTAAATATAACCAAATGCTTCTATACAGCTAAATGGATCAATCACTGTTCACTCTGAGATGTTGGGAACAAGTGAAATACGTTGTATAAAACTGAATAAAATACAACTCAAGAAAAAGAAAAAAAAATCATTTTTGTCGAAGTGAAAAAATAAATTTTTTTCAAGTTGAAAAATCTTCATTAATAACCAAAAAGCTATCTAATACATCAATCTAACATATCGCATGAACTTATCACAGAAACATTCTCTTGATCACTCACCCTTGGAATTGATATCAAGTGTTGAGATTAAAACATTAAAAGCACGTCCATTTATTCTCCACCCTTGATATCAAATCCAATGGTATGTGGCCATGAATCCTTAGTCACCAGGTTAGCAAGAGAACAGGGCTCTAGCTTATCATGTGCACGCACGAACCCAGAACTTCACAACTGAGCCTTGGAACTAAATAAGATAAAGAGAGGAGGAAAAAAAGAGAGGGCTGAAATGAGAGGTAAAAGCAAAAAGAAATTCCCTTGAAATGGGATGGGGCTATCACACACCGAAGCCACCATCTTTGTCTGCACCTAATTTAAATCTAAAAATTAGAATTAAGAGAACAGTTTCTAGCTTGAAGTGTTTAAAGTTTTATTTTATTTTACTTGAAGTACTTACTGTTGGTTGATTAAGGTCTAAACTGTGATTTCTTTATTTTAGCAAGTTAGTACATTGTGTAAATAAAATGGTTAGAGATCAAGGGCTGAGATTAGATCAACTTGTACTAGGCTCATATGTGAGCAAGTGTCAAGATCTCATAAGGTCTTGTAATGAATGGTTGGATGAGCTCATAGGCTCTCCTAGATTATCTCCCTCTCTAACAGTTATGTAAATGCTGATGTGAAGAAATGAATACACGCAGAAGAGCATTCTAGCTCTCTCTGAGATTTTGAGCACTCTCTTTCTATCTCTTCACTCTCTCTCTCTCTAAATTCTTTTCCTCTCAGTGTTGAATTGCTGCAAATACACTATCAAATTTTACAGGATCTAACATGGTATCAAGAGCCTAGGTTCGATTTCGGACTGGACGTCGATTTATGTGAAATTGTGCGAGAGAATCCAACGTGAAATCTCTCGATTTCATTCCGATTCAAGCTGAAATGGTTTGGGTCTGGAAGCAGTGATTTACGAGCTCCTGTTTTTTATGGAACGGAATTCGAATTCTAATGGTCACCATTTTCAAATCGTATGGGATTTGGAAACTGGTAGACAAAGGAATTGTTGCTCTAGAGTCGAAGAAGAAGAAGGGAAAAGGGAACACAAAGGAGAAAGACAAGGAAGATTCAGCCTCATCAGATGATGATGGAGACAACGACAAGTTGGACGCACACATGGAGGATCAACTCAAGAAAAATGCTAAGGCACTAGGAATTATTCAGAGTGCTGTTTCGAAGGAGATCTTCCCTCGGATCGTGAATCAAGAGACCTCAAAGGGTGCCTGTGATCTACTCCAGGAGGAGTTTCGCGGCGATGAACAGGCAAGATCTATCAAACTTCAAAGTTTGCGTCGTGAATTTGAATATATGATAATGAAAGAAAATGAATCTCTATCTGCCTATCTTACTAGACTGTTTGAACTCATTATCAAATGAAATCTTATGGTGAGATCCTCACTCACGAAGGAGAGGTTCAAAAGGTTTTGATTAGTTTGTCTAGTAAATATGATCCAACCTGTGTTGTGATTGAAAGAACTTCTAACCTTAATACTGTGACTATGCAAGAAGTGGTCGGATCCCTTAAGAGTTATGAACTTAGGCTAAGTAGACATGAAGATGATATTGCTAGCTCATAGCATGCTTTCTCAAGTATGAGTCTTGTGTCAAAACGACACAATAGGCCATTTGTGCAGGGAAATCACAGTAAGGGAAAGAAGAATTGGAAGTCTAAGCCTAAGAAGTGGGAAAACAAAACCCACCAATCTGAGAGGCAGAGTGAAATCATTGAGGGTGTTAAACAAATGTGCAAGATCTATGATAAGGCTCACTATGGAGAGTGTTGGTTTAAGGGAAAACCTAAATGCCATAACTGCAACAGATTTGGACATGTAGTGAAGGATTGTCATCAGCCAAAGAAAAGTCATGCTGCTAACTATTTGAACCATGTTCAGAACAATGCAATGATGTTCTATGCTTGTCATAAGGCTTCTGTGCAAGGAAATAGTGTGTTTGGTATTTAGACAGTGGTTGCAGTAATCACATTACTAGTACCAAATCTCTACTTATCAACATTGACAAGAGCATAAGGTGCAAGGTGAAAATGGGCACAAGGGAATTGGTTGACTTAATTGGCAAAGGTACTCTGGTAGTGGAGACTAAGAGAGGCACAAGGTTCATACCAGAAGTCATGATTGTACCTAGATGAGAACCTTCTCACTGTAGGCCAAATGGTAGAACATGGCTATTGGCTGGTGTTTGGTGACTTCATGGCTTGCATATTTAGTGATAGTGAACAACAAGACCATGTTGCCATTGTGAAAATGAAGGGAAATAAATGCTTCCCACTAATGTTTGAATCTGTGGATCACTTTGTAGCAAATAGAGCAACTACTAAAGGCAATACATGGAAATGGCACAAAAGATTTGGGCATTTGAACTATGACAGTTTGAGAATGCTGCAAGAGAGGTGCATGATGTATGGCCTGCCTTATCTAAAGGAACACAATCAGGTGTGTGAGAGATGTGCCACTAGAAAGGCTCACAAAGAGGCCTTCAACAAAGAACAAAGATGGAGGGCAAGATTTCCACTAGAACTTGTACACACAAATGTGTGTGGACCCATGAGAGAGACTCTTGGAGGTAGCAGATACTTTCTTACCTTCATCGATGACAAGTCAAGAATGTGCTGAGTCTATTTCTTGAAGTGTAAGTCTAAGGTATTCAGAATTTTTAAAATGTTCAAGGCCATGGTTGGATTATAAACTGGTTACAAGCTGAAGAAACTCAAAAGTGACAGATGAGGAGAGTATACATCTCTAGAATTTGAGAAGTTTTGTTAAGATGTTGGCATTGAAAAGCAAATCAATGTTGCTCATTCTCCCCAGCAAAATGGCATTGCTGAGAGGAAGAATCGTATCATTGTAGAGATGGCAAGAACCATGCTCTATGAAAAGAAGTTACCACTCAAGTTCTGGGGTGAAGCAGTTCATACTGTTGTCTACTTATGCAACAGGTATCCAACAAAGGCATTGGAGAATAAGACTCCATTTGAAGAATTCTGTGGCAGAAAACCAGGAGAAAAACACTTGAGAATTTTTGGTTCTGTATGCTACACTCATGTGCCAACTCAATTAAGGCAGAAACTGGATGAAATTGGACAAAAAGGTGTGTTTGTTGGATATGGGACAAGAGAAAAGGGCTACAGAGCGTATGATTTGAAAAGCAACAAGATCATTGTTTCAAGAAGTATAATTTTTTATGAAGCAATGCTTAATTGGAGAATATGGAGACAGTGCACATCTCACTGCCCTACTCAGAAGTTAATGAGGGGTGTAAGCATAACTGAGATAGAAAATGGTGTATGTGAGGAATCTAGCATTTGTCTTCCTGAGTCAAACTATCCAAACACAAGTGATGAGTGTGTTCCTGATGTACACTGTGATGTCTTTAATGCTGTAAATGTGGAAAGTGAGATCAAACTCACAAATACTTATGACAACACACCAAGGAAGCAGAGAAATTTGAACGAAGTGTTTGCACAGTGCAGGCTTAGTGTCATTGACCCTGAAAACTACAAGGAAGCCTCTCAAGATGAAGCTTGGAAGAAAGCAATGGAGGATGAGATGACTATGATTGAGAAGAATGGTACCTAGGAATTGGTTGATAGACCAAGTGATAAACCCATTGTTGGAGTAAAGTGGATTTTTACGACCAAGCTAAATTTAGATGGCACTATACAGAAACACAAGGTAAGGTTAGTTGCCAAAGGGTACACTCAAAAGCCTGGAATCGATTTTAATGAGACCTTTGCACCAGTGGCCAGATTGGAAACTAAAAGTCTGCTTTTCTGAATGGGATCCTTGAAGAAGAAGTGTACATAGATCAATCAGATCGGTATATTGTCAAGGGGGAAGAACACAAGGTGTATAAGTTGAAAAAAGCCTTGTATGGTCTAAAACAAGCTCCCAGAGCTTGGTACGACAACATTGATACTTATTTGCTGCAGTGTGGATTTGAAAAGAGTCCAAGTGAGCCTACCCTATATGTGAAGCATAAGAAAGGACAGGGAACATTGATTGTCTCCATATATGTGGATGACATTGTTTACACTGGAAGTTGTCCGCAGATGGTTGAAGATTTCAAATGATATGATAAACAAGTATGAGATGACAGATTTAAGCCTGTTGCATCACTTTCTTGGAATTGGAGTAATTCAACAAGGGAGAATTTTCATTCATCAGAAGAAGTATGCATTGAGCTTACTGGACAAATTTGGATTGAAATATTGCAAATTTGTCTCAATTTCCCTACCACCCACTGATAAACTAAGGAAAGATGATGGGAGTGAAGCTGCAGATGTGGAATTGTATAAAAGAATTGTTGGCAGACTTTTGTATTTGACTGCAACAAGGCCTGACATCATGTACTCAGCTTGTGTTCTTGCCAGATACATGCACTGTCCATCCACCAAGCATCTTGGCATTGCTAAGAGAATTCTAAGATATGTGCAAGAAGGGAGATGCAGCCTTGCTCATAGGCTTCTGTGACAGTGACTGGAGTGAGGATGAAGATGACATGAAATCCACATCAAGCTATGCTTTTAGCTTTGGCAGTGGTACATTATCTTGAGCCTCTATGAAGCAACAAAGTGTTGCACTCTCAACTGCATAATCCGAGTATATGAGTGCTTTTGAAGTGTGAGGCATGAGGCAAAGCCTCACGAGACCTGAACTTTTTAATATATACACTGAGGGTACACATATATTATATTTATTTTTTTAAATTATTAATCAATAATCACCCTAAGCACACACATATATACACACATATATATTCATATATTATATATATAAAATAGAGGATAAAAAGCACAATGAGCACAAATACAACAATACACGCTGACAGCACACACATCTATTATATAAAAAAATAAAAATCAGAAGAAAAAAAAAGGCAGAGAGATGATAGTGCAAGGAAGAGGTATAAGGCAGTTAAAATCCTACCCAAAATTTGCGTTTGGAAGTTTGAAAAAAAAAAAACCACTTAGGCGCGCCGCAACGCCTTTCGCCCACTCCAGCAAAACTAAGGCGTTAGCCTTGGCGCCCAGCCTCAAAGGTGCCCTAGGCGCACCCCGAGGCTAGTTTTTTTAAACATTGGCTACTACTCAAGCCATATGGCTGAGATTTGTGTTGCATGATTTTGGTGAAGAACAGATTGAACCAACTCCTTTAACATGTGATAACACATCTGCAATTGCCATGTCAAAGAATCCTGTATTTCATCAGAGGTCTAAGCACATCAAGAGGAAGTTTCATTTCATTAGGGATGCAATCCAGGAAGGAACAATTGATCTGCAATACTGCAAAAGTGAGATGCAACTAGCAGACATCTTCACCAAGGCTTTGGAAGATAGGTTGTGTGCTTTAAGGGACAAGCTTGGTGTAATCTCAGTTAAGACCTTAGAAGGGAGTGTTGGTTGATTAAGGTCTAAACTGTGATTTTTTTATTTTAGCAAGTTAGTGCATTGTGTAAATAAAATGGTTAGAGATCAAGGGCTGAGATTAGATCAACTTGTACTAGGCTCAGATGTGAGCAAGTGTCAAGATCTCATAGGGTCTTGTAATGAATGGTTGGATGAGCTCATAGGCTCTCCTAGATTCTCTCCCTCTCTTACGGTTATGTAAATGCTAATGTGAAGAAGTGAATACACGCAGAAGAGCATTATAGCTCTCTCTAAGATTTTGAGCACTCTCTTTCTATCTCTTCACTCTCTCTCTCTAAATTCTTTTCCTCTTTGTGTTGAATTGCTGCAAATACACTATCAAATTTTACAGAATCTAACACTTACCTTAGGCCCAATAAAATTGATTCCATGTTCTTTGCACATTTCAACAAATGATGCATTCTCAGAAAGGAAACCATATCCCGGATGCAACATTGTACATTTCCGACTGATGGCAGCAGATAAAACGTTTGGAACAACTAAGTACCTGCAGAAAGATATATCAAAATGGCCAAGTTTAATCATTATCATCTGTAACAGAAACTGGGAAATAAAATTATTATGTTCTTAAGATAAAGAATGTAGTTCACAAGTAAAGCAGTAAAACAGGGCAGGCCAGCTTGAGCACGGCACAATTCAAATGAGCATGGAGGGGCTAGGTCACATCCTTTGTCATGCCATGCAAACCAAAAGGCATAAGGCATTTAAAACCATTGGTTTACTATAACTACAATCTTTGTTTGCAGTTTCTTTATTGCACATCCTTATAAAAAATGATTATCTATCAACTATGTTATTATGTGTTTACTTTCATCCTTGACTTCTTTCCGACAGAAAAATAATAATAATCACTTATTTGTAATCTTACTAGCCACATCTTAGTAACTAAGATTAACTTTATTTATAATAAACTGTTACTAAGTGAGATACAAAAAGAATTGTAACGAATGATCACGTTACTCCTAGTTACTGTACATGGAATACTTAAAAAATATTATGGTTCCCCTTGGATTCCTAACTCCTGAACTCAAATGGTTTTCAGAAAGGATTCCTTTGTGAAAGTTATGATAGGGGGGAGAAGGACAAAGAACAACGTAAAAAAGAAATTAAATTGATCAACCACTTACGATTGACTGCTTGCTGCTTCACCAATGCAAACCGATTCATCAGCCAATTTCACATGAAGTGCATCCTTGTCTATTGTTGAGTAAACTGCCACACAAGGTATTCCCATCTCATGGGCTGTTCGAATAACGCGGACAGCAATTTCCCCTCTATTTGCCACCAGAATTTTTTCAGCATGACATGTAGCATGAAGAGCTCCCCCATGCCTCCTGGATTTAATACTAACTAGAGCACCCTGAGCTCTCTGCCTTAAAAAGTTGACTTTATTTCCCACTATAAAGCTACATTGGGAGCTCCGGATCTCTCTAGTTCTCCCAAAAAATAAGCCCTTCCGTTGACAGAAGAAAACAAAAAACAAATGTAAAGAAAATTGCGAATAAACCACAAAGCATGCCTGAAGATCACAACAGAAGCAATAACGAACAGTATTCTGAAGAACATATAACAATCACACCTCATTTGTTTTGCAACGCTATTTATCTAGGAATTCCAATATGTTACTTTCCCCTAATGAGTTATAATCATTCTATTATCTTCGGTTTTGATGCATTGGATAAGCAAGGTAAAGTTTTGAGCTTCTCCACAGCACTGGAAGGTACTTATCTACGAAGCCACATTCTTCGGTCTATATAGTTATAAAAAGAGACCCAATAAAGTACCTAAGAAATTAAACCAAACCTCAAACTAACTAACACGCATTTGAAAAGTTGATCCGTTTCAATATATATATATATATATATATATATATATATATATATATATATAGCTTGAATAATTCACTATCACACCGATCATATCCGAACTAAGATCAATTGATTAACCACTCCAATTAAAATTAATCAGAACACCACGCAACATTTGAAACCCAAACCCAATTCCAAAAACGAAATAAGCATTGGGCAACAGAGGTACTTACCGGAGTTGGCGTGACAGTCTTGCAGATGGGCATTATGGCATCCATTTTCAAAACAAAGCGATATGTGTTACACCAAATATCCCAGTCACTGCCATTGGAGAAGAACAACAGACAAACAGCATACTTCGTTAGAAATTGTAACACTCTCTTTCCACAAAATCGAGAAGAAGCTAAGCAGGAATCAACCATTCACATGATTCTAATTCTATCGTAGAATGAAATCACAACCCAAAAAAGGGGAAGTTGCTGCCATTTCGAAACGATCCAAATGCTAAAATTTGACACTGGAACAGGGAAATACCTTTCTCAATTGGCTCAGATCAAGCTCAGATTGGATGAAGAACAAGAAAAGGAAGTCTCTTTGGTACCCAAGAGGTCTGGAGAGAGAGAGAGAGAGAGAGAGAGAGAGAGAGAGAGAAATGCGAAGTGGGAAGGTGGGAAGGACCGAGGGTAGATATAAAGAGAGTAGAGTTGTCGATGAAAACGAGGGGAGTGAGTGATTGAAATCTGGGCCCACAAGGAAATGGGAAAACCACCGCCAGCCCTGGAAGCCGCCGCCCTCCCCCATCCCCGGCGGCCCTCCACTCCTCTCTATCCATATTCCCCAAAACAGAGAAATAAAACGAAAAGCAAAACATTAAATTGAATTCACTGACTGACCTGCAATGGTTTTATGTTACTGTTGCTGTTGACCGTGCCAATGAAGAAGGAGTGAGGCGAGCTGGGAGGCGATGAGAGGAAGAGGAGTGGAGGACGGCTGACGGAGGAGAGCTAGTTGGACTGCACGGCTACTACGCCGCCACTGCCGCCTCCCATGTCAATGATGCTAATTGCTAAGTTTTCATCCACGGTGGCGGTGTTACGATGCCAAGAAAGCTTACGTATCACTAACACGTGGATTAGTAAGCCACGTTACACGTGTTTCGATTCAAATGAACATGGTACAAAGGGTACGTAAGAGTGTATGTCGTATGAACAACAAAAATTTTAGGGCTTATTTATGGCTATAACACTTATTGGCTTGTTTGAAAGTAATTTCACCAAAAAAGATTTCAGATATTTTAAAAGCACTTCTAATCAAGCTCATACTCTTTACTGAATTTTACTTTCTTTACACTTTATATTATCTTATTTTACCAATTGTGCTCCTTTCTTTTCTTACTTTACTCCATGCACTTTATATTGTCACACCTTATCACATACTCTTCTTCCTTTGCAAATATTCTTAGGGTTCTGTCATGAGAATATTTATTTTCTCTTCTTTATTATTCTAATATGGAGAAATCAAACCTTGTTTTGAGTTTAACCAACTTCGGATTATACAATTGAAATGACTAAATTGTTCGTGTCAAATCAGCACAATTAATAGCTTTTATTTGAAAGGGTAGGGTACAGTGGGACTTTTAGGAAGAGTGCAAATGTTAAAATGAGATAATATAGAATGTATGGGATAAAGTGGAACACAAGGGAAGAGTGCAGGTGGTAAGCAAGACAATATAAATAAAATTTAATGAAGAGTATATAGGTGTCGTAGCTAAAAATAAGCCAATTTATTATATACAAACCTGACACTAGATATTATGTTCACAATTGAAACATAAGGCATTTTGAGTTAAACAATAATTTAATGAAAAACAGTTCGAAATCAAGAATAGTTTTGATTGTAGGATAAGGGACATAATCCTCTCTGGATCCTGTATGTGCGGACCCTCGAGATCAATTGATCATGATGGTTCACCGTAGATCAACGGTTACGATCCCACCCAAGTTTTTCTCCAACTTCACAAACCTTTGCACCTCCCAACAACGCGCCACTGTCTACTCCAACATTTCCTGTCACCACCCCTGTCCATGATGACCTCTTCCGCCTAGAGCAAAGAAGTCATCATGATAGAACCCTGAGAAGGAAACTCGAATCGGCGAAAGAACAAGCTATCCTCTTGAGCCCACCCTCAATTGATTTTGAACCTCCTCATGATTATGATGCAAAGATCGAGTAAAACCACATCCTTAAATCCTAAATTGTAATCATGACAGTTGGATTTTAATATTCAACAAAATCTCAAATTTGCTCTAGGAACTAAGTAAATATTTCTTACTCGATTTGCCCCCCAAGTCTGAACACATATTACTACGAACGACTCAACAAAACTGAATAGCCAAATGGGAATCAATCAATTTTATTTTCAAATTGTGAATTTCCCATCCTCACTTCCTTTACATAATGAGTTCTCGAAGTCCACCTAAGGCATTTTGCCTTTTCAAGAGGGAGAAATTCTCAGGAGTATAGAGTTTCTCCAAGGTTGACTGCCGATCTATCTCCCTACTTGGATTTTTCTGGGTCATCCATGTGGAGAGCATATATTTCATTTTTTTTTAGAGAGACGAAGAAGAGGCATTACATGGAGTTTCCGTGATTACCCAACTAAGCAATTTGTGAACGTCCAAGGGGAAGTGTTGCAGGACATTTATGTCTTTCCACTACTTAATATAACAATTGTAACCGTTAGGCCGTTGATTTCTCAAGTGAATATGCCATTCATTTTGTCACACCCCGATTCCGATGTACGTCCAAAATCGACACGTGACGTCATCAAATATCCACAAATCTAACATACCTTGCCTCCAGGATATGGACAAAGCACAACTCAAGATTTAGATTGCGTAGTAATTTTCATATACTTTATGACTGCATCTAACCTCCTCGTTAGACTGCCTACGTACCCTAAATAGGAATCAAGTCATTCGTAGCTCACCATTTGTTAAACTTTACACTTTTTCGTAAACACACTTCTAGCTAAAAACATAGAATATCACGCTACAAATCAACCATAAGCCAGACAATAGTTGTCATCATGCCATTCACGCACATATGATTTCCAACATCATTCCACAATCATATCAATCAGTAACACAAATGATGCACTAAAATGCAGGGCTAGAGCGACACAGTTCAGTTGAAGCCTACATCTCTGAAGAATGGGATTTCGAACCACTCAACGAAATCCAACAACATCGGGCTTCGGACCACTCAACGGAACCAAAATACCAAGCGGGATTTCGAACCTCTCAACGAAATCTGAGTGGATACAATTCTGGACCACCTAATGGAATCGCGGAGTACAATGGATATCAAACCACTCAATGAAATCCAAGGCAGGATATGATTCCAACTCACTTAACGAAATTGTAGATCACGAAGGATTTCTGGATAACTCAACGAAACTGAGCGAAAGTCCAAGGAACATAACTATGGCTCGAAGAAACAAAACATGAATCAAGTGTTCAATTACAAAGGCTCAACGAAATGAAACAAAGCACATGTATTGAATTTAGAACGGTTCAACAAAGCTAGAAATGAAAAAATGAAATGGGATATGAAACAAGCTCTGAAGCAATAAACCACATGGCAATGGGTTAACGGTTCACTACTAGCTCTCACATTTCATCGCATCATACCAATCATGCAAATCAAACCACATATCAAATATGCACTTCAATCACATTTCACAAATATTTTCAATGCATAGTCAAATCACATTTAATAAATCAAGTGATAACCACAAAGAATGCTAAATACGATAGCAGGTGGTAACCATATCACATATATTCAAGCCACTTACTAACCAATGTAGGCCAAATTAGGCTTCACTTAGTCTCCCAGAGTACTAATTTTAGTATTTAAAACAATTCAAGACATGTTGACCAAAAGTCAACTCTCAGTCAACAGTGGGGCCCACAACCCTACGTAATTCGATCTGGAAGATCCACACATATAATTTCATATCTATAAATTTCTAAGATCCTCATTATGCTCATAGAACAACATACTAGAATTTCATCGCAATCCGACAGTCGGATCTCCGCCAATCACAAATTCAAGTAGCAGTCAACGTTTGGTTTTACAAACTTAGAAATTCAATTTAGGAAGATCTTTACGTCAGATTATTGATCCGTCAGTTTCTAATGTCCTCAAATATTACGTGCTATAATACATTAAAGTGTGGTGATGATCCAACGGTCGAATCATCGATTCAAATAATGATCAAGCGGCGTATTATAATAAAAATAGGTTCAAACAATCAAATCACATCAAGCAGATATCGAATCTAAAATCAGGACATCTAATTTAGCTTAAAATAGGATCGTTGGCCTACTGGCCACGTTCCACCGCAGGTGGCAGTTTCCGGTGAACAGAAACCCAATTTGCCGACTAACTCTAAAAATTACTGAGGATGGAGCCTAGTTGCGGTGGCAACTAGAGCCAAAGCAATCCCTCCTCACCCAAGTTCGATCCCCCCCAATCCTAAGTCCTAACTAATGATAAAAAAAAAAAAAAAAAAAAACTCTAAAAATTACTAAATTTTACAAAAATGTAGAAATCATCAAGAGGAAGAACCTTCATACCTGAGCTGAAGTCCAATTCGGCCAAAAAATACCTCAAATCACCCTCGATCTGCTGAAAACCCTTGAAATAGGTGCTCTCGATTTGACCTCAAAACGAACTCCGACGCCTCAACCACTACTTAGGTTTTGTTCTTGAGGTTAGGGGGAATATATTGGTGGTGGTAATCGATGGAGTTAATTACAAGATTGATGGATAGTTGTCGTGGAACCATTGCACCCACATGTGCAGTTCTTCATAAACCCAAGCCAAATTTCATAAATTTTTTGATGAAATTGGTAGCGAGAAGGCCGTCGAGCGTTTTTCAAGTGGTTAGGTGTTGTAGTTCGCCGAAAAAATCGATGAAAAACTACTGGAGAAGACGAAAGAGACCGGTTGGGTCAGGAAAAGGGAAACGGATCGAGGATCCTATGCTTTTCCTCTCCCTCATTTCCCATCCTTTCTTTCTTTTCTGATTGGTCCATTTCCCGTCCTTCCTTTCTCTCATTTTCTTTCCATCACAGCCACACACTTGGCTTCACAGATCTTTGCTCCACCAAATATGGAGCCTTCCAGATAATCGTCAAATGACCATCTTGCCCTCAACTTTGCTCGTTTATAACTTCTTTGTTATAATTCCAAATTACATTCCATTTGAACTCACACATTTGTATCGATGAGTACTATCCAAATATGTAAAGAAATTTGTAAAATCATGAAATGATCAAATACGTTCATAAAAAATCTCATTTAGTCCATTAAAGGCGTTTTTGTCATTTTACTTATCAAAAAAATTATACGCCGCAAATACAAACGCGTCAAAACTAAGAATATAATATGAAATACGTAATTTTAAATAGTAAAATCTAGAAATGGGGTTTCACACATTCTTCAACTGATTAATCAATTGATTCTCTCTGTTGAAATAAGGTTTCTTGTGTAATTTCTTAGGATAGCCACACCATTACAGGTGGTTACGAAAAATTCTCTAATAAAATTATCTCATTCTCTCAAATTGTTTTCCTTTACAACAGTTAATAATAAAATAAACCTAATGATATAGGGAACTATTATTAGCACTTCAAAAATCTAATTATGAACTCCTCACAAGTGTATTTTTTTTCTCTAATTATAGAAGGTTTGGAGTGCTAATAACAATTTTCTATAAAAATAGTAAATAAGTTAAAAATAAAGGGAATAAATGAGATTAACCTAATTCCAATGACAATGAAAAATTCGAGTTGGTGTTATGGTTTCCAATTGGGAATTTCGAGCACAATTACTTGATTCATGTTTGGCTAATCGGTTTTGTTGATTCGTTCTTGGTAATATGTGTTCGGACTTGGGGGCAAATCGAGTAAGAAATATTCGTTCCTAGAGAAAATTTGAGATTCTGTTGATGACTAAAATTCAATTGTCATGATTACAATTTAGGGTTTATGGATGTGGTTTTACTCGATCTTCCTATAGTAGCCATGAGGAGGTTCAAATCCAATTGCGGGTGGACTCAAAACAGTAGCATGTTTTTTTGCCGATTCGAGTTTCCCCCAGGGCCAATCGTTTCCTTCCTACTAATGAAGAAGAAGAAGTGTGGGGCGAGCTGGGAGGTGATGGGAGGAAAAGAGGACGGCTGACAGAGGAAAACTAGTTAGACTGCACGACCACTATGCTACCACTGCAATGTCACATGTCGATGATGCTAAGTTTTTTGCCATAGTGGCGATGCCATGAAAGTCTACGAATCTCTAACCCAAGGATTAGTAAGCCATGTGTAATGTGTTACTGTATAGGTGAACACGGTATAACGGGTACCACTACTACAATATTAGCTTTAGGTGTCGGACAATCCTGGCGGTTAATAAGCCATTCTGACGGATAAAAGATATCCGACACATAATTTATTTACTGTCGGATTAAAGTTACTTTTTGTCGGATATATCCGACAGAAATTCCTGGCGGATTTTTCCTGGCAGATTTAACCCTCAGTATTTTTGAATTCTTTTTTTCAAAATATTTTTAACATATTCTGGCGGTTTTTTAAGTTAATGGTGGCGGTTATAACCGACAGAAATTGACTATTTTATTGTTTTAGTTTCTGGCGGTTATTATTTTATTATTCTGACGGTTATAACCGACAGAAATTGACTATTATATTATTTTTTAAAATCGTAACAAATTTTTTGGGGGGAATTTAAAATTTTGGAGGAAAATTTAAAATTTTCAGAGAGAATTTTGGCGGGATATTTACCGCCATTTTGTTTCTGTCGGTTATAACCGACATTAATGAAAATTTTCTGTCGGTTTTTATTTTTAAAAAATGTTTCTGTCGGTTTTAACTGACAGTAATGAAATTTTTCAAAATAAAACCACTTCGTCTCTTCCTTGCGCTGGTGCTTCTCCCTTCCTCATTTTCTCCTCTCCTCATTTCCTTCTCCTTCTATTCTCTCCTCATTTACTTCCAGTTCGAATATGGTGAAGAAGAAGGTAACACTCTCTCTTTCTCTGTGTGTGTGTGTGTCTCTCTCTCTGACTTGAAGAATTTTGTGTTGTTTATTTCAGTGGGTTGGATGTTGTTGGTGGTGGTGCTACGAGCGGATGTCATCGCTCAGAACCGTTAGCACAGCATTATGGTGTTGATGTTGCAACCCAGATGTGGAGGTGGAGCATAAGAGCAGGAGGAAAGAAGAATATGGTGGAGCATAAGAGAAGGAAGGCTTCCCTGCTCTCCAGGTAACCTTTTTCTCTTCATTTTTCGTTGTTCGTCGCAAATTCCATTTGGCTTCGTTTGGTTATTGTTTCAATTAAAATATTTAGGCATTATGAAATTTCCATAGTTCAGATCTTTTGGAATTTTCGAGAGAAGAATATGGTGGTGCTTTTCTGAAGTTTTTTAATTTGGTTACAGTGATGCAAGCATGGAGTGGTTTGATGGTAAGCTTGCATGTCTGTGCTGTTGTTGTTGTTGGGTTGCTGAAATTAGAGCTGTGAGTGTGAGGATGGTGATGATGGAGTTTATGCAGATATATTTTTTTTATTATTAATATATGTTCTGTCGGTTTTATCCGACAAGATTTCTTTTATTTATTCTTATTAATAACCCTCTGTCGGTTATAGCCGACAGAATTTCTGGCGGTTTTTGTACTTTCTATCGGTTTTATCCGACAGAATTTCTGGCGGTTTTTGTGCTTTCTGTTGGTTTTTGTACTTTCTGTCGGTTTTATTCGACAGCATTTCTGGCGGTTTTTGTACTTTCTGTCAGTTTTATCCGACAGAATTTCTGGCGGTTTTAGAGTATTTTCTGTCGGAAAATTCATTTCCTGACGCAGGCAATGCCGTCGCTTATTATATCCGTCACTGCATCCAAAATCCGACAGTAATATACGTTTTTTGTCGATTTTTGAACCGCCAGTTATAGATAATTATGTAGTAGTGTACGTAAGAGCAAGGTCTAAAATATCCATAATATCCCGATATTTCCATCAAAATTTCCGTGTTTTTGGACTACCAATATTTCCGATGTCATCAATATTTCCATCGAAATTTCCGTGTTCTTTAAATTTCTATATTTAAAAAAACACCAAGGGAATTCGAACCCCTCCCATTTTACTCCTTCAACACCTTAACCACCATATCACTTATGTTTTTGTGAAAATATGCTAAAATATTTATATATATGGTTTTGTTTTGAATTCTTTTTGCAAGAAACAAATTTGCACATGACAATAAATCTTTGACAATTTCTTTTCAAGTATCTACTTTTGAACTACTCACCACGTTCACTCACCTAACTAATTAGTTGTAGTCATATTTCTATATATATGGACAACGTCAACCAATCTCGGATCTATATCGGTGGAAAGAATCTGAGACTCAATCTTCAAATAATTTTGCTTATGGACAATGTCAACCAATCTCGGATCCATATGGGTGGCATGTTAACAATTACATGCAAAACTATTTTGGGGATTTATCATTTGATGACTACTCTTCACAATACACTTACTCTACACATAGAGATGACGAAGATAGTGAAAATTTTGAACCTCATAGGAACTCTATGTGGTATTAAGTCAATCATGTATCTTACCATGTAATGTATAAAGTGTAAAATATTGTACTAATTCATTATATATAATGATTATGGTGTGTTTAAACTTTTTTCATTAATTACTACATATTTTCTACACTCATAATGTTTGCCAGCTCACTATATAATCAACTTAAATCAGTTAAATCCATCATGCAATGCATTTTCTTCCAATTTTTTGTGATAAACTAATAGATAATTGACTAAATAAACATCCTACAAAGTTTCAATAAAAATTTCCAAGTTTTTCTTACAATTTCCGTAGTTTTTATTCAATTTTTATCGATATCGATAATATCCCGATATTTTCATCAAAATTTTTGTGTTTTTGGACTACCGATATTTCCGATATCATCGATATTTTAGACCTTGCGTAAGAGTGTATGTCGTATTGACAACACAATTTTTTGGGCTTATTTCTTGCTATGCACATTTTAGTTTGTTTGAAAGTACTTTTAAATTTACTGAAAACGCTTTTAGAGAAAATTGTTTTGGTTCCAAAAACACTTGAAGTACTTCCTACAAAGCGCACCAGTTATGTGCTTCTTGCATGAAGCTATAAAGTGTTTTTTTATTATTTGTTTGCATTTTTACTAAGGATTCGTTTCAAAAGTTTTGGTTCCAAAAACACTTAAAGTACTTCTTGCAAAACGCACCGGTTATGTGCTTCTTGCATGAAACAATAAAGTGTTTTTTTATGATTTGTTTGCATTTTTACTAAGGATTAGTTTCAAAAGTATTTTCATTAGAAGAGATTTTAACTATTTTAAAAGTATTTCGAAACAAGCTCATATTCATTACTAAATTTTACTTTATTATCTACACAATTGTCACACTTTATCACATGCACTCTTCTTCCATGTCCACTTTACCTAATTCCATCAAATAAGTAAAAAACACCCATTAATAATATTGACTGTTGCATAGACAATTTAGTATTTTTAACTAGGTTTGTTGTGAGGCATGTGATATGGTATGTTAATGGAACCCAAAGACAACCGGAGATGGGTTAAACTCAAATTAGAGTTTGAGCTCTCCAAGAGAAAATTAAAAGAAGATAAGGTTGAATTTCGAGATTTGGGAATCAGTTTTTAAGTTTTCAAATTCCTTTGCAAAGATTCTTAGGTTCTATCATGAGAATTTCTACTTCCTCTTTTTTGAAGAAATCAAACCTTGGTTTGAGCTTAACCAATATAGTTGAAATGACTTAATTGTCTATGTCACGTGAGCGCAATTACTAGCTCTTATTTGACGAAATAGGGTAAAGTGGGACTTTCAAGAAGAGTGCAAGTGTTAAAATGAGACAATATTAAGTGTAGAGGGTAAAGTGGAACACGAATGAAGAGTGCACGTGGTAAAACGATACAATATAAAAGAAACTTGGTGAAGAGTATATAGGTGTCATAGCTAGAAGTAAGTCAATTTATTATATACAAACATGATAATAGAATATTATGTTCATAATTGAAACGCAAGACTTTTTTTTTTTTTTTTGTCAAACGATAGATCTTATTAAATTGAATGTTAGATTAGCCATCGATGAAGTTTCTCAACATCTCCCACCACTGTAATAAAAAAACCACTTGCAAACATAAGACATTTTGAGTTAAACAATAATCTAAGGAAAAACAGTTCGAAATGAAGAATAGTTTGACTGTCGGATAAGGGACGGGACCCTCTTTGGAAACTTTATGTTCGGACTTTGAAATCAATTAATCTTGATCGTTCACCACAGATCAAACGGTTACGATCCACCCAAGTTGTTCACTACCTTCTCTCCCTCCCTCTCTTTTCTACTGCCACATGCATGTGTCCATCTCTCCTTTTCTTCTTCCTCTTTTCCTCCACCTTAACAGGCTTCTCTGTGCTCTCGTCGCCATGACATCATCTTCCCCATCCATGATGACCTCTTCCGCCTAGAGCACAGAGAAGTCGTCGTAAAGGGTCCGAAAGGAATGCACAGAAAGGATTCCGAGAAGATCGTAATATGTAGGATAACACGGTACATTTTGGACATTCTTCTAAATGCCTATAATTTACAACTTGGATGGATCCAACAAGGCATACTTACTACCCTAATCCATCTCATCTCATAAATCATAATCCTCCACCGAAGGTCCTCAAAGGCCTTGTTTGTTGTCTAGTATTGGAATGGATAGGACAAACTCTTTAGATTTAATGTATCTTGAATGAGTTAGTGATACCAACTTCCAAGCTGTCTAAATTGAGGGTAGGGGATGAATTAGTTGCGAAGAAAACTTCAAAACTAATCATGGTATGAGTTTTCTTCACGACTAATTCATCTTCTAGCTTCAATAGGATACAATTTTGAGAATTGGTATCCGCTTCTTCACTCAAAATATATTCAAAGTGTCTTGGGAGTTGGAATCCAAGGATTTATCCAATCAATTTCGTCCTTAGATACCAAACGTAATAAGACGATCGGTTGTCAATGCCTTGAGATTGCAAAGTTTGCGTCAAATTTTGAGATGAAGGCTCCTCTAGGGGTGGAGAAGATTGATACGAGTGAAAAAAGTGGGTGGGTCACAAGTGGTAGATTAAACAAGAAGGGAATGATTTGATGGCAAATTTTTATTTCATGATTAAAACAAGAAGCTTTGAAACAAGCGTTTGAAGTTACTTAGAAGTGCTTTCAAAATAACTAACAACATTTTCAAATCATCAACAGTCACACCGGTTTACGACATCGGCATAAAAGGGAAACAGGAAGGTTCGCACACGCCTACTTAAACCCCACGTCACAACGAACAGGAGGCGATGTACAAGCAAAGGAACTGGAGTTAAGTAGGAAACAAAAAGACTCTGCTGTTCCTTCTCTGTCCGAATATATATGAATTGACATGCACAACTGTTTGGTATTGTATCATGGTCAAAGCCAAATTTGTGAACACATTGCATTTCATTATATCAGTTCGTTCTTCTAGGTTGCGCCTGCAAAGTAAAAAAAATGTCTTGCTGGCTTTAAACTGACCAGTTTCCTTTTCCTTCCTCCACTTCCAAAATTTCTCTTATCAGAGAATCAAGCACATTAAAGATCTGCAGAAGGAGGATGAAAAATAATCTTTTTTTTTCCACATTTTTGCGCTTTTAGCGGTTAGGGTCTTGTTCTACAATGAAGGACGTGAGTGACTTTGAGAGCCTAAAGAAAAGCAATCTTAGAATACAAGTCTAAATTACGGGCCAACGGAAGAAACTTGATACAGTAACAAAAATTATAGGGAACAAATAGAAACATAACTTATCATGTCAGCCTAGGCAACTAAAGATAACTCACATGGCAACCAGTCATCACTACTGTGACGGAAACCTTTGTCTCCACCATGCCTGAGATGGCCTGCAGGAAGAAATCTACAGATACAGGGAATTTGCAAACATGATACCTCGCCGGAGGCTTTCGCTTGCTCCAGTGAATTTCTCTTCCAAAGCAACTTCTCCCACAGCCTGAGCAGCAGTACGCAACTGAAAATAAAGGCCAGTCAGTTAGAATCAATTATCAAGTGCTGCCTCAAGTGCTCAAGCAATTAATGTTTAGGGCACATTTCTCAGAACTAAAAATTAGTCGCTCAGAAATTTCCGTGCATATCTAATCTGTGTTCAGAACAAAAGACTACACCTACGGTTGGAGATTTTCAGCATGCTATACAAACATGGATAGGCTACACACCCTTTTTCAGTGTTCGGAAAGCACTTTTCAAAATTGAATACCAGTTGTGCCATGAGAAGTTATATTTCATCATAACTAAAAATAAAAGCTAATAACATGTTGGGACATATTGACCAGGCCAGGTTAAGCCCAAAACGCTAGCCTAGCATTAAGGTCATTATAGCAAGGACAAGGACACAGTCGTAAACATGGATTTGCGTACTTTCTTCTTACCTCTATGCTTATCAAATGACTATGACTGAATCTATTATAGTACTACCAATCCTAAATGTTAATTTTCCTTGACAATCACAAACGTTATATTGGGCAAATAACCTTCCGATGGTTCTGAACATAGTAAAAGAGGCCCTTGGATGATTGCAAAACCAACTTATGAGATATAATGTTCAACTTCCCGAACAATACCTGGTTCAAAAATTCATCTAGTCTTCTAGCAGCTCTGATGATACTACCCTCAAATATATCTGTCATTTGTGTAACCTCCGCGAAACTTGCACCCTGATGGAATATTTATTAGAAAAAAGAAATAGGGAAAGATTAGTCCAAAAAGTCCTTACTAAAACAATCCAAAAGTTTTTTTATATTTTTATTGGCTTGGAAAAATCCAAGGGCTACAAAATGAAACCTCTTAACAAAAAAACATTAACAAAGTTGAACCCTCCAGACATTACAACGTCCAGTAAACCAACATACTACAGTACGCAAACCAGTACAGTGATTTACAAAACACAAACAAAACAAAGAACCAGAAAAAGTTGGACACCGATAGTAAAGTGTCTTAAACATTATCCAAATTTTGTCAAATGAGAGCAGTATGAGCAACAGACAAATAAATAACCTGTAGATGCAAAATCAAATTGGTAGAAATGAGATAATAGCAGGAAATTTTAAAACCACTGCATGAGCAAAGATGAAGAAAAAATCTGTCATGTTCTATCTTGTAAAACATTTCCACCTTTGGCAAATTATAGTTTCTATCACCCACATGCAACAAATTACACAAAAATATAACAAACTAACCTTTGACCAACAATAAATCACATCCATCAAGAATGGTCGCACTGTTGATTCCACGTACTCCTCAATGTTTACATCTAATTTGCATTCATGTTGTATCTGCAGTCATGTAGCAACAGTTACAGAATAGAAAAAATAAAAATTTGTATGTATGAACAGTGTGAAGCTAAACATTATAAGACCTCTGCTATTCTTCTAGCACTCTCTTGGAGTTGTTGTAATGGTCTAGCAAGCTCCGTCCTCAATTGTATCTGCTCATTTGATTTATCTACTGGAATAAAACAACTTGCGATTGCCGCAATTTGTTGATGATCCAAATCGTTGAATGTACCTGATCACATATAGCATTTATACTTACAGAAAGCTGAACAATATTGATGCAATGCCTGAAGAGCAAAGGTGTTCTAAATAGATAATATGACCAGTTTCACTGGCTCAGTGGGCTTGGCTAAGGCCAAAATCAACTTTATTAGCCTTCAGGAGTTCCTTATCTTATCAATCGAAATTTTATTGATAAAACCTTTTCAATTGTAGCCAATATCTTATTACCTAACTCCATATATGAAATAATACGTATGAACGGAGGATTGAGGATAATATTTTTTTTTTACTAAAATTGGAATTTGCAACAGAATTGATAATTCTACTTAGACTTATGGAATTTTGTATAGAATATCAAAACGAAAAGTGATTCAATTTCTACCATTATTATATTATGATATTCTGTATTCCAATCGAATACTATCTTTCTACTGTTCTTGCATTGGCCAAATTCATCCCAATAGTCTGTCTTATAATAGGTCTTAAGTAATAACGTGAAAAGAAAAGTGTAAGATAACTACCATTAAACATCAGTTCCGTAACAAGGAGCTCATCTCCTGTGTCTATCAGGCAGGCTGCCCGCCCCTTTAACTGGACAACACCCTCAGCATCAATGTGACCAAGCTTCTTCAAGACCCGTGAACGGTTCTTAAGTTCATCACGAAATTTTTGAAGCTGCAGAATCAATTATAGTTAAATATGCATATTCTTTTGCAAATTTCTTTACATGCAACATCAGAAGGTTGTAATACACGCAGTGTAACATTGACTCATCATCCCATATGAATCATGGTTCTACTTTTGACTCATCATCCCATATGAATCATGGTTCTACTTCTTGCAACCGTCAAAACTGTTTATGACAGAAGTATCCAGATGAGGAGGCGTACCTGGGACTCACGCATTTTGGACTTAAGTTGTTGAATTTCATGATCCACCTCTGCTTTCCTTTGAAAGCATTTAATCTGGTTCACATCTTGAGACTGCAGCGAACCAAATAGTAAGGACAAAGAGTGATGGTGAGGTAAATTCCATCAAGAAAAGAAATTTTTCTCCAGACAGTAGAGTTCCTTAATAATTTGTTTTATAGAACAAAGTATTTTAAACAAATGACAAACCTTATGCAGTGGATGTGCGTATAATTTCTGTTCAAGATCCTCTATTTGATTGACTAACTCAACAATTTCAGGATCTTCAATGCCCATATCCTAAAATCAAAATGAACTTTGAGAAAAACATAGAAAAAATAGGAAAGATGGTATTGTTGCAGACATCGATACTAATAAATGGTTTAGTGAAAGGGATATAATCTTTTTTTTTTAATGCACGGAAATAGGGCCTTAAATAGAACAGATTGCTAAGTTGCAGTCTTACAGATTAAATCCTTACCATTTACCAGTGATATTTTAAAGAGTTACAACCAAAACATTACAGTTTGACAACAGAAAATTGTCGCAAGAGTATGGTTGAAAAAATGTCTTTGCCCCAATGTACCAGAGACAGTTGATCATTATTACCTTTACAGGATTCAGCTTTGGAAGACCTTGTGGAAAACGAGTTCCCAGCTCCTGAACTGCTAGAAGAATACTTTGCCTCGCCTCTAACGGCCGCAAATCAGAGGGAATAGATATTCTGAGTTTGCTTAGAGCAGAAATCAGGGGCAATTGTACAGGGACCTAAAACAGATGGAAAGAAATATCAGGAACCCCAGAAGACCAATTTAACTACTTGAAAAACTTAATGAACCACATCGAATTTTAAAATTCAGTTGCTTCAAGTGCATGAACTTACTACATGCATTTCACCCTTTTCTCCAGGGCGAGGAGGGCAAGGCTTTGGCTGTGAACTGTTCTCACTTGAACCAGGAGAACAGTGGAGCAAAGTATCCACTATATACCCACCACCGCGAGAGGACAGTGTGCCTAACCCGTATGAAGGCTTTTTTACCACATTAACTACAACTCCCCAGCCCCAATCTGTACCACCTTCCCTAATCTTGACCTGCGCCAAGAAAAACATGTCCTGAGAACAGGCAAATACATGACCTACAACCCTTGTAGTGGAAAATCAACATCGGCATTTCTAAGCTTAACAAGCAATCAAGATGACGCAATCATTGGTATTAAGCGAGTTTATATACAATATAATCGAAGTGAGCATAGAAGGTTAAGGACAAGGCATAAAATGAAATATTAATATCAATAAATGATTAGGTAAGAGTTGTAAGATATCAATGCAACAAGTAAAGCAGTAAATATTTTCTAAGCATGGTGCTATACACACACCCAATTTTACCTTCCAAACACCTTTCTCAATTTCCGGTCGTCGGATTGAACCAATTGAAGAGGATCAAAGGCTAGAAATTAACAGAAGGTGTGTGGAAGGTAAAAAGGGGTGTTTGGATACCACTACCCTTTTCTCACTGTATCTAGCAGACTAGCACTACAACCAGAAACAAGTATCAAACAGAAATTAGAAGAAAAGACCTCATTTTCAGTTCCAAACCTCTTAAAGATCCATCTATACAAATTAAAACCAAATTTCAACTAAGAGACTACATTATCCAATTTAAATGCTATTTAGAAATCAACAAGGATAAGTTTACAAAAAATTCCAAACAGCGTGACCATTCTCAGCACATACCAGGCGGCCAGGAAGAAGAAAATACAGTACTCTTTCAGGCCTCATTATCTCTGACATTATTTTCTTCTCAAGTTGAGCTATATCAAGTTTTATCTTATGATAGTCAGCAACTTCAGCCTGCACATAAAACATTAAACTCTAAGCATGTAACAATAACTAGAAAAAACATATTTAAGATCAATGGGGAAAGGTTACCTCTCCTGATGCATCAAGCAAAGCCGCTTCCTGCTCAAGCTTTGAAACCTTTTCCCCTATAACAGGCAAAGCCTAAATAAGAGAGAAAGATCCGGAGTGGTTAGTCATTATGCACCAGATTCTGGTGCAGAACAAGTAATCTATGTGTTCCAGTAGAAACCTTTTCATACTGAAATTGGTGGAATGAATTCTTTATCACGCGTTCAGCTGTGAATTGGCCTTCCGCACGGCTCAACAAATTCAAAATTGAGTAATAGCTGAGTCTGAAAGTGCTAACTAGAGGAGCTGGTTTACCCAAAACCATATCCTTTAGTGTGTTCATTTCCATCTGTAAAAAGTAACAAATTTCAAATTAATTTCATGACTTAAGATAGTAAATGGCTTTCTTGCTTGTTCAACATCACCCTGGGCTGTGATAGAATTCAAGCGATATAATCAAACAAAAATAAAATAAAAGGATCATTCTGTTTTACCCTTTATAAATATGAATTTATCTCTGAAAATATAAGACAATAAAACATAACATAGCAAAGAAACAGTTAAAACTCAAGGTGACTAAATGGAAGACCTCAATATGTGGAAGGACTTCCAATGGTTGATGTGTAATGAATAATGATAAATTTATCGATTTTGAATCTATACAGAAATTAGTGAGTGGCACTTGTACACTAAAGAGAGATGACTACTAGTAGCATCACCTGTTCATCGATCATTATGATACAAATACCCCGCTCATCTTTGCCGCGACGCCCAGCCCTTCCACTCATCTAGAGCAATTAAGACAATAGTTAATAATCAGAAAAAGAAATAATCCACACACAAATATACAAACATGTGTCTTTTTCACTTATTATTTCTCTTAAAGAGAAGCAACGAAATGTTCACTCACCTGAATATACTCACCAGATCCGATATATCGATGACTATCACCATCCCACTTCTTAACAGCTGTGAAAACAACAGTTTTTGCTGGCATGTTTAAGCCCATTGCAAACTGTTCACAAAGTACAGATATTGAAAAGTTATTCCATCTTATCATCTAGGCTAGACAAATAAGGTACAGCTGTAAACTAAATATATGAAAAAGGAGACGAAACAGGAGGGAAAAGGTGTTTAAGAAACGTTCTTACTGTCTCAGTAGCAAAAAGGGCTTTTACAAGGCCTTCTTGGAAAAGAAGTTCTACCAGTTCCTTGATGACAGGTAGAAGGCCAGAATGATGAACGGCAATTCCTCGTTGAAGGAGTGGCAGCATTAACTCAATAGCAGGCAACTCCCTGTCTTCCTCGTTTAAGCAGAGTATTGCATTACGAAAAACCTGTTCAACAGCATCTTTTTCTTCTTGGCTGTTAAAATCAAGCTTAGACATGGACATCGCATGTTGTTCACACTCTCTTCTACTGAAGCTGAAAATTATAACCGGCTGAAATTTCCGTTCCATAATCATCTGAAATTCAGGGCAGAAAAGTGTAACTAAATAAATAAATGAATGAACAAAGAAAGATAAGCATATGTGTGATGTCGATTAAATAAAGCACCAATGTTGGTGGATAAATATTAAATATTAAAGTATTTGCGCTAAGAGCCTTGAATGTGGGAAGCAGCCTTGTTTCTAACAATCCACGTGCTGAACAGCCTCTAGGCAACTTGCCAAACAGGCAACTAAGGAAAACATTAGGATCTGAGATCATTTTATACTCTACTTTCAATTTTAAACAGGCAACTAAAGAAAACATTAGGATCTGAGATCATTTTATACTCTACTTTTCATTTTACTTTCTTTCTCTTTGTTTACATAAGTATAACCTTTAGATGTCCTGCTCTCAGTACCCTAAACAGTGACCAAATCACTTTCTGGACAAGAATAATTATTCGACAAGAAAACTGCCATCCAGATTCTCAATGCTACTGCTAGTGTTTTCATGAATCATCTTTGCCAAACATGGTCTAAACTTTCCATCAGTGAAAAAACACCATGCAATCATAGTACTAATAATAGGTAAAAAGATGTAATATTTATTTCATGGTGTTTTTAAAATATAAGAAAAACCACCTTTTGAAGGAAGAGCAAACCTTCAAGAAGAAAGAACGAAAGTTAAAAATGAAGGGCACACCTTCACAATTTTGAATATGTCAGAACCCCCAGATGCAGTCCCGCCTTTTGCAAGTCTCCCACTTGCCTTGTTATTCCTGTGACCATCACCCAATTTCTGCTTTGAGAAAGTATCATGTAGCTTCACAAAATTTTCCTCCTTGAATTGTTCATTCTCATCAACCACAAGATACAACCCGTTCCCACCCACCGGAAAAATGTAATGCTGCAGAGGAGTTGGTCGAAAATCTGTGTACACCACATGACAAGGCTGTTTGTGCAAATTACAAATCCACTCTGCAAACTCAGTCGCATTCGACATTGTGGCTGAAAGAAAAACCATTTTAACAGCGGGAGGCATAAATATAATACTCTCTTCCCAAACAACCCCTCTTTCACGATCCTTCATGTAGTGAATTTCATCGAAGATAACCCAGGCGACTTCCTTTAAAACCTCAGAACCCCTGTAAAGCATTCCCCTAAGGATCTCCGTTGTCATAACCAAACAACCAGCATTAGGTGAGAGTGTAACATCTCCAGTCATCAATCCAACATCTTCAAACTCCTGGCTGAGCTCTCTATATTTCTGATTGCTCAAAGCCTTCAATGGCGAAGTATATATAACCCTCTGCTTGTCTCTAAAAGCCATGGCAATTGCATACTCCGCGACTGCAGTCTTACCTGCTGAAGTATGGGCGGAGACCAAAACTGACTCTTTCCGTTCTAAGCATGCCACAGAAATCTGCTGAAATGGGTCAAGGGTAAATTGGTATGTCTTGGCCGCCTCGCCATTATACACAGGATTCGAAAGGGTTCCATAAACCGACTCATCCTTGGTCGAAGCATAGTCACTGGGAACTGCAACCTCATGCACACATGTTCGAATCAAATGCCGTCGCTTCAGGGAAGATTCATCGGTGGGAGTCTCTGTGATCTCTGACGCTTCAGGTTCTCTTCGTTTTGCAGGTGTTGGGGATTCTTCCATCCCTAAAACTATATCCGCTTCTAAGCTAAACCAAACAAAATTCTCCTACTAATAATATTGAGCTTTCCTTCTGCAACAAAAACTAACCAAGCATGAATCAAAATGTCGTTTGTTCAACAGAAAAGCAATCTTCTTTTTCTTTATTGGAGGAAAATTAATAAAACCCAATACTCGCAGAATATAAACGTCACAAATATTCAAAATTACACAAAAAGTTTGATTTTTTTTGTTTTTTTTGTTTTGAAAAGAACTGCTTTTGGATTTCAGGTATGAACAGCCATTGCACCTATGACCAGCGTCAGCGAGGTTCCCCAAAAAGAGTCAAATTATTGAAGTTAAACCCACATTCTATGAAAATTGTGAGAAATTAAAAGAAAATAGGAAGAGAGAGAGAGAGAGCAACCAATTCTGCTCTGAAATTGGCGAACCTGAATGCTGAAACGGAGATTTCCCAGTTAGCCAATGCCCTAGCTTGACATATAGTGTACGGTAATATAGGAGAACTGTTCAAATCGAAGTTAGGGTTTTATTGGAAGACCCAATTGTAGGCAATTGGGGCTTCACCTTTCTGTTGCAGGTGGTAACCAAGTAACAGCGCCTATTTTTTACGAAATCAGCATTATGCTTCAATAGTATTCATCTGGTAACAAAGGGGTTGAATCATATTATTAGTCACCCGCTTAGCCCACTCCCCTAACAGAAATCGAACCAAACCATTTGGTTGTGGTTAGCTTTTATACGATTTAGGTTTCGGTTTCAAAACTTTCACACTATTTGTAAACTAAGAGTGCGTTTTTTGCACTAAATTATCTCTGACTGGACTAACTTTAAGGACTAAACTGAACTGGTTTATACTCGATTAAACTAGAGTGATTTAATAAAGTGTTTGGTGCAGACAAAGAAGCAAGACTATAATATTATATTATTTAATCTTATCTATACTATATTATTATTAATTTAATAAATTTTTATTAATTTTTATTTTTCCTATTTTGTAGAACGTTAGGTCAATCATCTTTCTTTCCATCTAACCTCTTCTTTTTTTTTCTCGATCGTGTCTCTCCCCTCTCCATCTAACCTCTAATCTTTTCCTCCCTCTGGATATCTAAGTTGCTTTGCTCTTTCTCTCCCTTTGTTGCACACATAATTTGAATTAAAATCACAAAAAATGGAGACTTGCCTCCCAAATTCTCGATTCCCCTAAAAAAAACCCCAACTCCTCCCTCTCAAGCTTTAGCATCGCCAATTCAATGGCGGTCATGGTGAGTTTTCTTATTCAGCTCCTTCTCTCTTCCCTTTGTTTTTCCATTCAAATCCCTCTCTCTCTTCCCTCTGCTCCTTTTCCCGTCAAACTCCCTGAGTGGTAATCAGATTCTGGGTGGTTACCAGATTCTAAGATTTTAGGTCGTGGAGGCTGTGGTCACTGATGAAGGCGACTTGAGACGGATTTAGGGAGACAAGAAGGCAGCGACATCTAGTCCTAGTCCTAGCTAATACCATGCTTTTGGTTAGGATTAGCTAACAACAGGTAGTGTGGCCCAAAGTCAAGCGAGTCCGAGCTAGCGTCATTAAAGCTAATCCTTTGTTGCTGTTAGTCTAGTCTAGTCTAGTGAGAGCTAGGGTGTCAAACAAACATACCCTAAATACTTTATGCCATTAATACAACCTAATTGAAAAATAATTCATGGTCACCACACTAAAATTCAACTTGAAATAAAATTCAAAATCAAAATGCCTTATGATTTTGGCAACAAAAAAAAAAAAAAAAAGCCTTGTGACCTTACTTTAGTGGTTCAAACAAACTTCAACATCGAAATGCTTAGCATTAGTAGTACAACCCGAATAAATAAATTGTGCATACATTCAACAAAAAGGTTTTGGTGCTTCAACTTTAAAGTCCCTATTTTGTATTATTTAACCCTCTCTTTTCCTTTCCTTTTGCTACTTATTTTTCAAAGGTTGAGGAGGCCTTTGAGCTTGTGAACGAATTTGAGAATGCAATACTTGGAAGACTTTGAGAGATCAAAATATGTTTGTGATTTGAATTATAGATGATAACAATGGAATAAGTTGAATAGTATTGCGTTATCTAAGCAAAAAATGCCTTAAACCTTAAATCCTTTATGAATCCAAGTTTTCAAAACCATTCATCCATGAACCAATAAACAAATTGTTTTTAAACCTAAAAATGCACAAAATAAAAAACTCTGTAGGTGATTTTTGGTATATTTGATGGGCACAAAGATGCAAAAGTTACTCAGTTTGCAGCAAGGATATTTATTTTTTTTGGGTCAATTGCAGCAAAGAACTTGTCAAAGGTCGTTTTACATGAAGCTGTGAGGAGGGATGATGATAAAATTGAGGAAGTAGTCAAGCATGGTATCTAAATATGAACTAAATAAAAAAAACAATTTACAGTAAAAACTTAGAAACAAAAAAATTTATTTGCATTTTGCACAACAGCGGTCATAAAGAGCATGAACTGATCAACTAACAAATCAAAAAACAAAAACAAAAAACGAATACTTCCCATTCAACACAAAAAGTCTGCTAAAAGAAAATAACTTCTCATTGAGAAAAAAAACATTAGAATAAAATTTTGGAAACCATTTCTTGTCTTTCTTCAGGATCATCTTTATGATTTCTGGACATTTTTCATAATAAAAAAAATAGAAATATGAATCCAAATAGCATCCAGAAAAAGAAAAAAAAGTAAGAGAAATTTAAAAAAAAATCATCATTTCAATCATTTTCCACCCTTTCAATTGCGATTCTATAGAGAATATAACTAAAAATCTCAACTTTCTCAAAAAACTATTAACATTTATTGCTGATATCATGGCATCATATAAATGGAGGCCTAGGATGAGTAGAAGTTATCTAATTTTGCTACTCATATTTTTTGTAGAACGATCAATTGTAGACAAAATGTACCTTGCCCTGCTACAGTGTTTACTTAGATCTTGACATAGGACCTTGCTTAATTCCCTTGCTCTAACAGACCTTTCCTTTACAAATTCAGTTAACTAGAAGCTTAATTTCAAAATTAGCAGATAAAAAGCATTGACATTAAATGATAAATGTACAATACGAATAACCATTAATTATTTGTTTCATTGACGCCAAAAATATAGGAGTATTAAGCCACCTCGTTTTCTATGTCCAAGTAATATGTCCGAAATAAATACATTGGTTATGCTTCTAAATCATGATAGCCTTAACTGGCTTATAAAATGCTCATTAGAGTTTCAAAAGACAAAATATTAAAATTACCATGAAAGATAAGTATTGGGAAACAAAATTGGCATCTCACAATCCACAATAGGTCAAAAATTCCTTTGAATGTGCTTTAGCTTCTTGTGTACCTGAAAACACACATTCTTTGTTCAGAATATCATAATTTCATGAAATGGTTCGTCTTTGAATCAATAAGAAGAACTCCATTTGTTTTATGAATGGTACATATAATGAACTCATAATATTGGATCTCAATTTATTTCAAACTTCTCTACATTTTCTACTATTTTAGGATCCATTTAAGCAATCTCTTAGAGCATTAGTTTGTTTTCTTTGACAAAAAAAAATAGCACATCCACTTTTAGCTTAGTGACTTGATAAGTCAGTCACAAAGATAACATGTAGAATGCAAATATGAATCAGAAAAAAAAAAATAACAGCTATAGAATTGACTATATAGAAAAAGAAATACATACTTATTGTGAGATTATCTCAACCAGGTGGTAAGCATTGCTAACAGAAAAAATGGATGAATAACCATAATGCACCCAAAGAGTTAGTGAAATCAAATACAGAACGTACAATCATTCATAAAACAACATAAATAAACAGAGGAAAGCTTAATAACTCACCCTCACAGAAATCAATCAAACACTGTAAACCTGCAATTAACAAAACAAACAGTGATAATTAAAAAAAAAATGAAACATGCAAAAAAAAAAACAAAAACAAAAAGGACTCTACGTCACAAATTTATGCAATCTCATTGCCAAAACTGAGCAAACAAACACAAACACACGTTACGAAATTAACATTTAAAAGAAAATGGAGCTCATCTTTCTCTTGAAAATTTAAACACTAATACATAAGATTGTCCATTAATTCTCAGTTCTTCTATGCATCGTGTGGTCATATGCTAACCTGAAGTTGACATTATAGTTTGTGAATTTTATTTAAATGATCCTTAACTTTCTATCTTGACAGTTAAGATGTATGAAAAGCTAATATATATATATTTACTCTAATTGATCAAATGCTTAGTCTAAATCTTAAACTATGTAATGTATAACATAGTCATCTTTACACATTTATTATGGAACAAACCACAACTATCATCAATGATAATTTGATATAATGTCACATGCGGAAATTCCTTAGCCCATCTATTGAAGATCGAATATGTGAAAAATAGGCTACAACAGAAGAGTAAACCAAGCATAAGTTGAAAAAGAATATTTGATTGCAAATGACTTGACTGTTAAAAGTAAATTGATAAGAACTTACCCTGGGTCTGAGCATCATAATGACAGAAGCTGAAGACTGTTCACAAAGATTTATCTATATACCAAAGAAATAGTGAAACACATAAGTAAAAATAAATTCTTATCTACCAAGTCTTTATACAACTAAAGAAGTTAGGAACATTAATCATCACCTGCAAGACGAATTTATTGGATGCTTTGATTTGAAGTTGGTTAAAATCTTCGAGTTTTCTTATGATTCCAAACGTGTTCAAACTATCCGTTGTTTTCAAAATAGCTACTACGTGAGTTTCATTTTCATTGACATCAAGCCCAATAAATACTTTGAAAATACAAATTTACTGTCAATTAATGGATGAAATATTTATTTTAATGTTTCCTAGCCTCAAGTTAATGTTTTATTTGCAACTATGAAGTTTCATTCTTTTAACGCTGATGTAAGATACTTCCAATAACATTTTTATATTGAACTCCAGTTCCATCCTTTGACAATTCAAACAAAAAAGAAAAATAGGCAACCAAAGTTGAAAAAAAAATATACATATATACGTACATTGTGACAACCCGTCCCGATTTATATGGATTTACCAGTTATGGAATGACGGAATTGCCCTACGAGGATATTTTTGTACGTGTGCATGTGTGTGTGTGTATTGGACCACACACTCCATTATTTTCAGACTCTCTCTCTCTCTCTCTCTCTCACCATCAGACTCTCTCTCTCTCTCTCCTCCGTCGACTCTCTCTCTCTCCCTCGCCCAGAAAACGTACGGCCAAGGCCAAAGGTGGCCAAAACTTCACAGATCGAACCATCCATCACCACCATTCGACTCCTGAGACTCCTACGAGTACGTTGACACCCATTTTAGGTGAGGTTTCGTTCGTTTTCACGTCGTTCTCACGATGTACGATTTTGGCACTGTTCATGAACTTTTCATACGTTGTGTTTTAGGCAAATCTAAGCTCACCACGAGTCTTAGAAGGTCCCAAGGAGGCTCGGGGACGTTCGTTGGCTAGGCGTTGACGTCGGGATCGTCGAGAACGGAGGTGGCCGGTTTTGGAGAATTTCCCGACGAGATTCTCATTGGTTTTCGAAGTTTTTGAAGGTATAGACTTACTCTACACTTAATTTAGAGCACGTAGGAAGAAAAATGAGAGAAAATGGTGAAGAAATGGACGAGAAACAAGGAGTTGCAGGTTTTCCGACGACCGGTGGCCGGCGCCGGCGGAGCTCCGGCGAGCTCGAGGTAGAAGGCGCGTGGCGCGCACGCGCGCGCGCGTGGGGGGCGCGTGGGGGCGCGTGCCACGTCAGAAAATTATTTTAAAAATATAGCGACGCTCGTGACGTCGAGTAGGTCGCGTTGGTATATTCGTATGCCAAAATTGAGCTATGTATGAGAAGTTAATTTCGTAGTTACGTGTATGTGCTTAAATGACGTATTTATAGTGATTTCTCATATAGGTGAGACCTACACCGAGGACGAGCGTAGCCAGGCTCGACGCGGGGGCTACGACCCAGCGACTTATCAGTGAGTGGGCAGCTTTTACCGTATTCACCTATATATTAGTATTATTTTTCCCAGAAAACGATAATGAACGTTTATATGATTTTAAGACCATGCAAAGTATTCACATATCATTTTAATGCATTAATGATTGCATATTTGCATGTTGGTGCTGCGGACGCACAGGTAAGGGCCAGGTAAGGGCATGCATTAATGAGAATCGATAAACTAACAGTGATGAGTTTGATGTGAAATGAATGAGATATATATATGCAGCCGAGGGCTGAGATGATTATGTGATATATATGCAGCCGAGGGCTGAGATGATTATGAGATATATATGCAGCCGAGAGCTGAGATGAGTATGAGATATATATGCAGCCGAGAGCTGAGACGATTATGAGATTTATATGCAGCCGAGGGCTGAGATGATTACTTGACATTTATTCACATCAATAGTTTATGATTGAGTTTCTGTTTTGAATACTTTGGTATGGCATACATATACTTTAAGCATGATTTTGAGAACATACGTATATATGAGTATATATTTTGATTATGGGAAATTATACAGGTTTTACGGTGAGGGGTTAGATGTTTAAATAAAGATTGGTTTTTAAAAGAGAATTGTTTTGCTGACCCACTCAGTTTTATTTTTCGCCCCTCCAGGTTCTAGGTAGCGTGAGATACGAGTTTGACACTTCGAGGACTTCCGGCTTTCTGACAGCTTTATCCATATGTATGGCACTGAGGGTGTAATTAAACCCTTTCTATTTATGCTTGACTGCAGTTGAACTTAGAACGCTCTGATTTTGTGTAAGTACCTTATTATGCCTCTAGTACACTATCGTATCTAGGGTGCTAGTGGTTTTGTTTTTAATCTGTTTGTTCTTAGTTTTCGAACCTAGCTTCCGCACAGCGCACATGGCTACGTCATACTCACGTGACGGCCAGCACGCCCCATTCTCGGGTGCGGGTGTGTCAGTTTGGTATCAGAGCCCTAGGTTGCAGTCTTGCATATTTTGTGAAATTTTTAATGACTTGATGTCTTTTGTCAGAACTATGCCGCCTCGTTGTGAGCCACGTCGTTCTTCGGAGCCTATGTTCCCCAATATTGCCCAGCTGGGGGAAGCTATTGCCCATGCATTTCAGAGTATTGTCCGTCCTCCTCCTCCCCCTCCTCAGAGGACACCTTTGGAGTTAGTTCATAACTTAAAGATTAACCCATTAGACGGGAGTGAAGGGCCCGAGGGTTCTGAGAAATGGTTCATGCATATCGAAAAGACTTTCGAAATTCTGACGAGTCAGGGGAGTTTACAGCCGAATAAGTGGGTGGAGACGACAAAATGGTTTTTGACCAAGGAACCAGCTTCGTGGTGGATTGAGTTAGCTAAGCACATGCCTGAGGAGCAGGCAAACGATTGGGGGGTATTTAAGGAACTGTTCTACCGAAGGTTTATTCCTCCAGCCTACATCGATAGAAAGAAACAGGAGTTTACCAGCCTCAAACAGAAGAATTTGGGTGCTAATGATTATTACCGTACCTTCACTGATCTTTCGCGCTATCACCCGGATGTTGCTGCCAATCAGGAGGAGATGTTGCGCCGGTTCAAGTTGGGTACCAAGAAAAAATGGCGTACGATTGCTACCGGATTTCAGTGCACCACTTACCACGAGTTTTACGAAATATTGCTTCGGATTGAGGACTCGGAAAACTTGCCGAGTGATAGTGAAGAGGAAAAGGAGGCCAGTCAGGGTAAGAATAATAAGGGCAAAGGCCCGTACGTGCGGGGGCCCCGGCAGACCCAGAACTTCAAACGCAGTGGGGCCAGCTCGAGCTCCTCGAGTGGAGGTTTTAGTTCCACCGGGCAGAGAGGTGGAGGCCGATTCTTCGGTGGTGCCAGAGGTCAGAGGCAGGGGAACTCTGGGAGGACTCCGTTGTACCGTCAGTGCAACAATCGGCATTTTGGTGAGTGTCGGCGGGGTACTACGGGATGCTATACTTGTGGCCAGGACGGGCACCTGGCGAAGAATTGTCCTCAGGGCCAGCAGAGGCCCCAGCAGAGGCCCCAGCAGCCTGCCTTACCGCCGCCAGCACCGATTCAGCAGCAGTTCTCTGGGCCGAGCGGTTATGCTCAGATCAGTTGTGGTGGAGCATTCCATTATTCTGGGGAACCCGTTCCGTATCCTTCAGAGCAGTATCAGTATCTGACGGACCCCTATCAGCAGAGCGGTTACGGCCAGTATTCCGGAGGATATATGCCTCCTCAGCAGCAGTATTCCGGAGGGTATATGCCTCCTCTGCAGCAGTACTTAGGTGGGTATCAGCCCCAGCAGCAGTTTACGGCAGGTAGCTCTCAGTGGTACTCGGGGGGACAGCCCCAGCAGTTGGATGCTACCTCTAGTGGTGTTGGATCGTCGAGGCAGACTGGATCGTCGAATCAGGGACGAAACCCGCAGGGGCGTGGGATGCACGCAAACCGAGGTCGCGGGGGACGTCAGCAGACCCAGGGTCGTATCCATAACCTATCACTTCAGGACGCGCAAAACAACCCGGATCTGATTATGGGTACGTTGAATATTTTTGGTCATTATGCTAGAGTTTTGATTGATTGTGGTGCTACTCACTCAGTTATTTCTCATACATTTGCTCAATTAACTCAACCTCAATCTTCACCCCTGGGGTATGAGTTGGAGTTTGCCATGCCTAGAGGGGAGAAATGCTACGTAGATTACGTGTATTCAGGATGTCCTGTGATAGTGGAAGGTGAGGTTATGCCTGCTAACCTCACTCCGCTGGATATAGTTGATTTTGACGTCATCTTAGGCACTGATTGGTTACATTACAATCGTGCTAAGATTGATTGTTACGAGAAGTCGGTGACTTTTCATCGTCCTGGATTACCTGAGATAACTTTCGTGGGTGAGCGTAGTGGAGTCAGACATGGCGTTATTTCAGCTGTCAGGGCCAAAAAGTTATTAAAGAAGGGTTGTCAGGGATACCTAGCTCACGTAGTACTTCATGATGATGTTCCTGCTAGCTTGGAAGATGTTCGAGTGGTTAGACACTTTACCGACGTATTCCCTAATGATTTGCCTGGGCTACCGCCAGATCGTGACGTGGAATTTACCATTGACTTATTGCCAGGTACTAATCCTATTTCGTTGACTCCATATCGAATGGCACCTGCCGAGCTACGAGAATTGAAGATTCAGTTGCAGGAATTACTCGAGAAGGGGTTCATTCAGCCCAGTACTTCACCTTGGGGAGCCCCAGTCCTATTTGTTCGGAAGAAGGATGGTACCTTGAGACTATGTATCGATTACAGGCAGTTGAATCGGACGACGATTAAAAACCGTTATCCGTTGCCGCGTATCGATGATCTGTTCGATCAACTTCGTGGTGCCAGTGTGTTCTCAAAAATCGATTTGAGGTCAGGCTACTATCAGTTGAAAATCAGGAGTGACGATGTTCCTAAGACATCTTTCAGAACTCGTTATGGGCACTATGAGTTTCTGGTTATGCCTTTTGGTTTGACTAATGCACCAGCTGCTTTTATGGGGTTGATGAACAAGGTGTTTCAGCCGTATCTGGATAGATTCGTTATTGTCTTCATCGATGATATCCTGGTGTATTCTAAGTCAAGGGCTGACCATACTCGACATCTGTCGTTGGTATTGAAGAAATTGAGAGAGCATCGATTGTATGCTAAGTTCAGCAAGTGCCAGTTTTGGCTAGACGAAGTAGCATTTCTGGGACATGTTGTGTCAGCTCAGGGTATTCAGGTTGACCCTCAGAAGATAACTGCAGTGGAGAATTGGGAACAGCCACGAACCGTCACTGAGGTTAGGAGTTTCCTTGGGTTGGCAGGTTACTATCGGCGGTTCGTTAAAGACTTTTCGATTATGGCCCTACCGCTGACGAAGTTAACCAGGAAGGACGTTAAGTTCGAGTGGGATGGTGATTGTGAACGGAGTTTTCAGCAGTTGAAGCATTGTCTCACTCACGCTCCTGTCTTGACGCTTCCTGATGATGAGGGTAACTTCGAGATTTACTGCGATGCTTCGTTGAATGGCCTGGGTTGCATTTTGATGCAGCACGGTAGGGTGATTGCTTATGCTTCGCGTCAGTTGAAACCCCATGAGAAGAATTACCCTACACATGACTTGGAGTTAGCTGCTATTATCTTTGCTCTAAAGATTTGGAGACATTATCTCTATGGTGAGAAATGCAGGATTTTCTCGGACCATAAGAGTCTCCAGTACATTTTTACCCAGAAGGAGTTGAATCTCCGCCAGCGTCGTTGGATTGAGTTGTTGAGCGACTACGACTGCACGATTGAGTATCACCCTGGTCGTGCAAATATGGTGGCTGACGCTCTTTGCAGGAAGTCCCAGGGCAGAGTTAATGCTTTTCGTGCGAGTCGTGTTCCTCTTCTTACTGAGTTGAGATCTACTGGAGTACAGCTAGAGATTGATAGTTCCAGGGCCGTAGAACGAGAAGAAGCTTTGCTTGCCAGCTTTCGAGTTAGGCCAATCCTGATTGACAGGATACTTGAGATTCAGGCGAACGACGACGAAATTCAAGAACTTGTTCAGTTGAGGAATGATGGTAAGAAGAAAGACCTGCGAGTCAGAGAATCTGATGGTATGCTTATGCAGGGAAACAGGATGTACGTGCCGAATAATGCCGAGTTAAAGAAAGATATCCTTGATGAGGCGCATATTTCAGCTTATGCGATGCATCCGGGAGGCACGAAGATGTACCATACTATTCGACTGTTCTACTATTGGCCGGGTATGAAGAGAGAAATCGCTGAGTATGTAAGCAGATGCATCATATGTCAGCAAGTCAAAGCCGAGAGGAAGAAGCCGTTTGGGTTGATGCAACCCCTACCCATTCCGCAGTGGAAATGGGACGATATCACTATGGATTTCGTGTACAAGCTTCCTCGTACTCAGAACGGATATGATGGAGTTTGGGTGATTGTCGACCGACTCACGAAGTCAGCGCATTTTATTCCTGTCAGGGAAAAGTTTTCGTTGGATCGGTTGGCCGAGCTATTTGTATCGAAAATCGTGAAGTATCATGGTGTTCCAGCGAGTATTGTTTCTGATCGCGATCCTCAATTCACCTCTAAGTTCTGGACTGCTTTCTAGGAGGCATTGGGTACGAGACTGTTGTACAGTACGGCTTACCATCCTCAGACGGACGGTCAATCAGAGAGAACTATTCAGACTTTGGAGGATATGCTGAGATCCTCAGTTTTGCAGTTTGGCGACTCATGGCATCGGCGTTTGGATTTGATGGAGTTCACTTATAATAACAGTTTTCATTCTAGCATTGGGATGGCATCGTTTGAGGCACTTTATGGGAAACCATGTCGTACACCCTTGTGTTGGTCAGAGGTTGGCGAAAGAGTTTTAGTGGGCCCTGAGATAATAGAGGAGACTACTCAGAATGTTCAGGTTATTAAGGCTAATCTGAAAACTGCCCAAGATCGCCAGAAAAGTCTAGCGGATAGGCATGCTACTGACCGAGTGTATAACGTTGACGATTGGGTATTTCTCAAGTTATCGCCTTGGAAGGGTGTGGTTCGATTCGGGAAGAAGGGTAAGCTGAGTCCTAGGTACATTGGACCTTATCGGATCACCGAGCGAGTCGGTGCTGTAGCTTACGGACTTGAGTTGCCGTCGGAGTTATCCAGAGTCCATAATGTATTTCATGTTTCGATGCTTCGACATTATGTTTCAGACCCATCGCATGTGATTCCTCTGCAACCTCTAGAGATTAATCCAGATATGACCTACGATGAGGAGCCAGTCACGATACTTGATTGGAGGGATAGGGTGCTCCAGAACAAGACGGTTCGTTTGGTGAAGGTTTTGTGGAGGAACCACTCAGCTGAGGAAGCTACTTGGGAAACTGAGGACGGGATGAGAGAGATGTATCCGAGGCTGTTTTATGGATACTAGTGTATGTGTTGTATAAATTTCGGGACGAAATTTTTATAAGGTGGGTGGATTGTGACAACCCGTCCCGATTTATATGGATTTACCAGTTATGGAATGACGGAATTGCCCTACGAGGATATTTTTGTACGTGTGCATGTGTGTGTGTGTATTGGACCACACACTCCATTATTTTTAGACTCTCTCTCTCTCTCTCACCATCAGACTCTCTCTCTCTCTCCTCCGTCGACTCTCTCTCTCTCCCTCGCCCAGAAAACGTACGGCCAAGGCCAAAGGTGGCCAAAACTTCACAGATCGAACCATCCATCACCACCATTCGACTCCTGAGACTCCTAGGAGTACGTTGACACCCATTTCAGGTGAGGTTTCGTTCGTTTTCACGTCGTTTTCACGATGTACGATTTTGGCACTGTTCATGAACTTTTCATACGTTGTGTTTTAGGCAAATCTAAGCTCACCACGAGTCTTAGAAGGTCCCAAAGAGGCTCGGGGACGTTCGTTGGCTAGGCGTTGACGTCGGGATCGTCGAGAACGGAGGTGGCCGGTTTTGGAGAATTTCCCGACGAGATTCTCGTTGGTTTTCGAAGTTTTTGAAGGTATAGACTTACTCTACACTTAATTTAGAGCACGTAGGAAGAAAAATGAGAGAAAATGGTGAAGAAATGGATGAGAAACAAGGAGTTGCAGGTTTTCCGGCGACCGGCGCCGGCGGAGCTCCGGCGAGCTCGAGGTAGAAGGCGCGTGGCGCGCACGCGCGCGCGCGTGGGGGGCACGTGGACCCGTGCCACGTCAGGCGCGTGGGGGCGCGTGCCACGTCAGAAAATTATTTTAAAAATATAGCGACGCTCGTGACGTCGAGTAGGTCGCGTTTGTATATTCGTATGCCAAAATTGAGCTATGTATGAGAAGTTAATTTTGTAGTTACGTGTATGTGCTTAAATGACGTATTTATAGTGATTTCTCATATAGGTGAGACCTACACCGAGGACGAGCGTAGCCAGGCTCGACGCGGGGGCTACGACCCAGCGACTTATCAGTGAGTGGGCAGCTTTTACCGTATTCACCTATATATTAGTATTATTTTTCCCAAAAAACGATAATGAACGTTTATATGATTTTAA
The DNA here is from genome assembly GCA_963580275.1 of Crataegus laevigata. NCBI lineage: Eukaryota > Viridiplantae > Streptophyta > Magnoliopsida > Rosales > Rosaceae > Crataegus > Crataegus laevigata. Next base: position 22,441,417 of record OY756948.1, read on the forward strand.
GACCATGCAAAGTATTCACATATCATTTTAATGCATTAATGATTGCATATTTGCATGTTGGTGCTGCGGACGCACAGGTAAGGGCCAGGTAAGGGCATGCATTAATGAGAATCGATAAACCAACAGTGATGGGTTTGATGTGAAATGAATGAGATATATATATGCAGCCGAGGGCTGAGATGATTATGTGATATATATGCAGCCGAGGGCTGAGATGATTATGAGATATATATGCAGCCGAGAGCTGAGATGAGTATGAGATATATATGCAGCCGAGAGCTGAGACGATTATGAGATTTATATGCAGCCGAGGGCTGAGATGATTACCTGACATTTATTCACATCAATAGTTTATGATTGAGTTTCTATTTTGAATACTTTGGCATGGCATACATATACTTTAAGCATGATTTTGAGAACATACGTATATATGAGTATATATTTTGATTCTGGGAAATTATACAGGTTTTACGGTGAGGGGTTAGATGTTTGAATAAAGATTGGTTTTTAAAAGAGAATTGTTTTGCTGACCCACTCAGTTTTATTTTTCGCCCCTCCAGGTTCTAGGTAGCGTGAGATACGAGTTTGACACTTCGAGGACTTCCGGCTTTCTGACAGCTTTATCCATATGTATGGCACTGAGGGTGTAATTAAACCCTTTCTATTTATGCTTGACTGCAGTTGAACTTAGAACGCTCTGATTTTGTATAAGTACCTTATTATGCCTCTAGTACACTATCGTATCTAGGGTGCTAGTGGTTTTGTTTTTAATCTGTTCGTTCTTAGTTTTCGAACCTAGCTTCTGCACAGCGCACATGGCTACGTCATACTCACGTGACGGCCAGCACACCCCATTCTCGGGTGCGGGTGTGTCATACATATATATATATATATATATGTATATGTATATATCATATGCAAGATATGAAATAATTTTCCAACATATGAATGCAGCACATGTAATTAAACTATCAGGAAATCATTGTTGGCATCTTAGAAACTTTTTGGTTGAACCTGGATACAAAATAGAATTTGAAATTGAAATAGTCAGTATTTTTAAAAAGCTGATATTGAATAACTACAAAATAAATTTAGCAGAATCTAATTAAACCTCGTGATTTTTCTAATTAATCAAAGATTCCTCCTTTTTTGCAGCAATGATGTTTTGAAATGAGAAAAGGAAGAACATCTATTTGTATCCAAAACTCCCCACCACCGTTTCCTGAAATTGAAAACTAAATCAAAACAAATTCCCACACACAATATCCAAAAGTACATAGAAAACCCACAAAATTAGAAAGGCAAAATTTAAACACATATCCCCCGAAATTACAACAGCAAAATTTAAACACAAAATTCATCCCTAAATTGAAAACCACCAATCCAATAAATAAATTTTTTAAAAAAAACAGATGCATTGAGAAAGCTAAAAAATATGGCCAATATCAAACTTACCTAAAGTATGTGTGTAGCATGTCACAGATCCTATCCAAACATAATATGGAAAAATAGATACATAAATGCTTTCAAATTAGTTCATTAACTAACATCTCATTACAACTTTCCAATCCACTATTTCATTATGTAAGTCTCACCTCAAGTGTTTTAAAATTGCAGAAGCTGTCCAAGATGTTCTCATCTCAGTGCAAACATAACCTGCAAAACAAACTAACTGACAAAAAAAATGATAAATGATAAAAATCAGAAACTCTAGCACACAAAATCCCAAGAACGGGATAAAAATTAGCAAAAAACGTATACTCTTTGGCACTAAGCCTCTTGACAGCACTGAGAACCCCAATCCCAAACAAAACACCATATCAATTTGAAAAAAATTAGTCCAAATGAGCTCAACCCATCCCTCTCTCATATTCTTCTTTCCTTCCCCCGTTTTCCTACCCCTAATCCTAAATCTCTCTTCCATCCCTTCTCTCTAATTTTTCTCTCACCCTAATGTTTTTATTTGCAAAACTTGAACACCCCTCCCAGTACAAACACCCTCCAACTTGATCATATTGCTTTGAGTTATCCACCCTCCAACCTAATCTCATTCATGTCTATCAGAAAAAATTGCATGCTTGGATAAGTATGCTACAAAACTCTCAAAACACACACACACACACACAATCTAATTAAAAATTTCACCCAATTTTTAGCATTCAAAATTGAACAAAACCAAACCCAGAGATTTGGAAAAAAAAAAAAAAAACCTCCTAGATGCAATATTCGAATAACTTACTAGAAAATGATCAAGTTTGAAAGCGATTGAGACCGACAAAGAAGATAGCGAGAGAGAGCAGAAGGACAGAAAAACCAGAGAATCGAAAATAATGGAAAGACAATTCCAAAGAAAAGAGTGAAAACCAATCGAAGAAGCTAGGATATGCATCGATGACAGACACATGGAGAGGAAGGGCATAAGCACCATTTTACTGTGGAAAACTTGAAACAAAGTGAAGCCAACAAATAAATGAACAATAAATCAAAGATTTTACAAGGCTAATTACTTTTTACATCTACATTTTTATTATACATCAGTAAATTGACATTAAAGGGTAAAAATTGGTATCAAACTCATCATTCACGAAATTGGAACTTAAGACATACTAGTGATGGGGATTATCATCAGATTGTAGTATTAAGTAGCACACCTTTCACATTTTTAGGTTATTTTTAAATGGGTTACAAAGTTTTAGATCTATGACATTGTACCATGAGGTTTTAGAATCGTAATAGTTTATGTCATCTATCTCTTTTATCATATGATCCTATATTCAATTGAATTATCACAAACAAAAAGAGCTTTAGGCCTTCCATAATGCACCATAAAATTGACTGTGATATCAATTATATAGGAATCAAACTCCTACATCATTCTCATGATGAAGACGACAGACGAGTATGGAGAACTGTTGAAATAGGAAGGCTTACTTTTAGCTACGCCCCTCAGTGATAGGAACATATTTATGTGACTTTATTAGTTTCATCTTATTATAATGTTTTAAGCTATTTTCGTGTGTTTGTAGGTTCTAAATAACAAAGTTAGCAAAGAAGTGCATTTTGGTGCAATTTGGAGCTATTTTGGGGTGAAATGGATTGCATGCATGGGGAGCATAAAAAATGGATGGTTGTGATTAGGGATGGGCAAATACCCATTGGTTATGGGTAACCGCAGTTATTCGCCCATTTAAATTAAACGGTTACGGTTATGGGTAACCATTTAGATAAATAAATGGTTATGGGTATAACCGTTTACCCGCAAAATTTAAATGGGCGGTTATGGGTATTAACCGCGGTTATAAACGGGTAACCGTTTACCCATTTATTTTATATATGTAAAATTAACACAAACCATGTTTTCTATCGGACAAAACTTAGATCAATGCTATTGACTATAATGCATGGTTTATATAGCTAATTATAATATAATGTAGCTCATTATATATATATATATATATATATATATATATATATTATGTTAATATCTTACATTATGGGTTGTCTTCTAAACAAGTTTCGTAACTTAAGAATACTTAGCAAATATTATATTACCTTCATTGGTAATAGTTAGAAATATCGTCCGTAAACAATTATTTCAATTATTAGAATGATATAAGGACTTAAAAAATTAAAATACTAAAATGTACGATGAATGTACCTATAACGGTGTTTAATTGTAAAAAAAAAAAAAAAATTTATGACAATTTTTTTTTAAATTTTCAAGTTGTTAAAAAACATGTAGACGGGTGAAAAAAATGGAAATCATAAAAAAAAAAAAAGATAAACGGGACCTAAAAAGGATAAATGGGTAAACGGTTATGGGTAAATGGGTATGCGGTTATGGGTATGGTTAACCGTTTATAAACGGTTATGGGTATGGCTATAACCGTTTAGGTAATTACCCAACGGGTAAACGGTTATGCGGGTATGAACATAAACGGTTATGGGTAAAATAACCGCGGTTGCCCGCCCGTCATAACCATTGCCCATCCTTAGTTGTGATTCATTCTCACCAACAAAATGGATGGTAGTGATTCATTCTCACCAACAAAAATGGATGGTGGTGATTCATTCTCACCAAGAAAATGGATGGTAGTGATTCATTCTCAAAGCCTATAAATAGGCTTCTCCATCAAGGCCAAAAACCAATTCACATCTACAACACATTCCATAAACAACACAATTTCTGCCGCAAGTTTCCTTCTTCCTCCATCCATTTTCATCCACCTCTTTTCCTATCCATCCCTTACCACCTTTCCATACTCTCTCAACCTATCCAATCTCTGCCACATCACCTAGACCATCCAAACACCACACCCACCTTGGTGCCGCATGTTTGCAAGAAAGAAGGAGGACTTGGAGCTGTGCTAACCATTCAAGACGTTGGATTGCTGGAGCGTTCTAGGTGTCTTCTACTTTTGTTTATCATGTTTAAATTCAATTATAGTTGTTTAATTGCAAATATGTGGAACTAAATTCGTTTTGGCCAGAGGTTGATTCAAAGCCATGAACATATTTGTAATATGAATTGATTACCTTCAGTTGTGATTTCATGAGTTGTGAATTCAATTTGCTTAACTGCTTGATTTATAACTTATTATTGTATGTCGATTAAGGATGCATACTTAGCTTGCATGTATGAATTTGATGCTATAATATAAGAGAGTTTCACCTAATCGTTATGAACTTATATTCACAAGTAGTGGAGGTTGCTAGTCACAATCGCATTAAGTGAATTCTTGGCAAGAGTATCATGTTGTTCATAGTTACGAATGCCTCGTCAATGCTTATAGTTTTCACAAGGCTTAATGATCTTTGGTTGTATCTCTATTGTGCTATTCACGTAGAGGACTTTTGAAGAATATTTTGAATTGTTGTATGTGTTTTTCCGTCCAATTCAATAACTTAAGGAAAACTTGAAGGTTAAAAAAGTGCTGTTCACGGTTAATCTGGGGTGCTGAGATTCATGGTTTATTGAAAGAACAACTGAAAATTGGTTTGTATGCAAGTGTGTCATGTGTGGAGAAGAACCCTCTAGCTAGTCCATCACCCATCCATTCACCTTAATTTTATGTCTTTGTTTAATTCTACAAGTTTGTTTAGTTTTAGTTTCAATTTTCGTGCAAACCAAACCCCTCATCATTTAGTAGTGTCAATTTAGTTATTATTTGTCCTAATTTGTGTTTAGTTAGTTCCTTGAGTCTACTTTCGTCCAAATCAGTCCCTATTGTCTAGTTTGAGTCAATTTGGTTGTTTTGAGTTGTTTTGAGTCATTCTAGGGTGTTTTGAGTTATTAGAGTTTAGTTAAGTGTCTTTTGCCTAGTTTTGTGTTTTTTAGTCTTATTTAGTGTTTTTAAATCAGTTTAGAGTAGATTAGCAATCCCTCCTAATCCCCGGCCTAGAACGATCCCGACTTACATCTATACTATAATTGTCAACAAGAGGGTTTAATTTGAGTGTTGTTTACAACGCATCACTCAGAACTCAATTTTGATCTCACTTTACACATTGTAACTCAAAAGTCACTATTTTTATCTCTGAAACTGAAAATTTGTTCAACTTTACAATGTTTTCTTTTCTTCTGTCAAATAGCCGTTAAAGTTGTTGATGTGGGTGGGTAAAAATGTAATAACATGGGCTTATTTTTAGTTACACCTTCTGAACTCGATTTTGATCCCACTTTGCCCCTTAGAACTCGAATTTGATCATACTTTGCCTTTGGAACTTTATTTTGATCCCACTTTGCCCCTAAACTCAAAAATCATCATTTTATAGATCTTGACTATGAAATGTTGAATGTTTACACATAGTGGGGATGAATTTGATTATAAATCTCTACTATGAATTTGATTATAAATCATGTGTTAACATTCAATAGTAAAAAATATTAAGTTTAAAGAAGAAATTAATGATTGGAATATTTTTGGGTTGTTGTGCTCGAGTTGCGGAGATCTAAAAAAATAAAAAATAAATTGATTAGGCTGGTGCACCTAAATTAGACCCACATAATGGAGTTTGCTTCAATTCTACGGATAGCAAATCAATATTAGAGCGCGTTTACGTAAGGGTAATGTGAATAAAAAAAAGGGAATGAATTCTGATTACGGATTATTCCGGTGTTTACTAAATATTGGGAAATCAATAGTGCAGTGAATCCCACCCGAAACAAGGAATGCAATTCCTAAAATTGGAGGAGTGAGATTTAGGAGGGTATGGAAATCAAGAACGCATTTTTTCTTCATATTATATCCTCATTCACATTATGCACAACTCCATGCATACGCTAAAGAGAAGAAACTACAATTTGAGCGAGAAAATTTAAATATTAAAGTTATAAAAAAATAAACAAAAGCATTTTAGTGTGTCTATGAAATCAAAAACAATTTAATGTTTTCTTATTATTATATACTAGCCTCCCTGCACGCTCTCACGCGCGTGCGGAAGGCTCTTTTATAATGACGTCATTTTATGCGTGGCTTATACAATTTAATGTATTATCTACATAAATTTGAAAAGTGAATTAAACATAAAAAGAATGAATGCAACCTTATCATATATTTGATGAAAGCAAAATATCTTTGTATACAGCATTTCTTGTGAAGACTCCCATAACAACGAAAAGTACGAAAAACTTAAACTCAACCAAGTGGTTTTCTTAAAGCAAGAAATTGGAGCTAACACAAACAAAATCTATCAAATTACCAATATGCAATCAGTGAACAATTTCATAACAAAAATAGCTAAATAGACCTAAATGAGATTAAAAGTTAAGATTTCACAAAACCAATTGAAAGTGTAATTCTAAAATTCCAAACACCCACCAAATGATTTTGGATAAAGTTCTAAAGTCAAATACATGTTATTGATACATAAGGGTACATAAGAATGAGAAGTAAAGTGTGAAAATTTTAAAATGAAGGGCCAATCCTGCTCTTTGGGAAATCACATTTTGAGCTTGGCTGCTTTTTAGTTTCACTCTACCCTTAGATTTGTTCTTCTTTATGGGTAGGCTTTCCAACCAAACATCTGTTCACAGATATGATTGTCCCTAGGTACACCAACACATTCCAAAATCATTCAGAAAATTAAAAAAATATAATTTGATAAAATTATACCTAAAGAAACACCAAATTTCCAGTCAAAGGAAAATTAATACAACCTCAACAAAAAATAATCAGGAGATAAAAACACAAATACCAAAAAATAGAGTCAGCAAAATAATCATATAAATTGTGATTTAGATGAAAATTTGGGTAAAGATTGGAAACGCACAGAGAGGGAGGCCTTGTATTTCTGCCAATATGAAATGCAATCTTCCTTGTCCCATTGGCCCTTGACAAACTTCTCCAAAACACATGGTTAATATATGGTCATTACAAAGAGATCTATGAACTATCAATATGAGAATTTTGTACAAAGATCTATATATCAATTGCGAAAGCATAATTTGTGGTTGTGGTATGCTAGTGTTCATTTGTAGCACAACAGATGCAAACTCATAATAAAGTAGAGATGGTCAATGTAAATACAACTTGATCTCACCACATTGTGCAAAAGGAATTCAAGTCTGACACTTATAAATTACTCCTTTCAATAAAACCAGTTGAAATTAAGTTTAGTTCTCTACAAAAATCAAGTTAGCATCATAAATTGGCAAAAGGGAAACAAAAATTTAAATCGCTCAAAAGGAATAACCAAGAAAGAAAAACCCAATAAAACTTTAAAAGTTCTTAGAAACAATTAACCAATCAAATTCCAAAAAACCCAGTACAGCTAATAAAAACATCACATTCAAGACTTTACACCTGATTATTGGATCTACTGGAAAATTTAGTACATCGAAAGAAAGAAAAAATCTTGCAGTTATATACACACATATATAAAGTATATTATTGCAATGCAAAGATGCTGACCTAAGAAGACGACTTCATGTTCATTTGGAAGTTGAAATCAACTATTGGGTGCTCTGCCTCCAGAGCATCAATGGAACATTGGTGGTCACCAACTCCCTCCCTGCCCTAATCCCAACTAATGTCCTCCCCTCGCATGAGGCCTTGAGATCGATTATGGGATTCCTATTCACTTGGATAACCCTGATCACCTTCAAGTACAATCAATACATTAAACTCTTTTCAAATATATATATATATATATATATATATATATATATATACACACATATGCGCACTGCACACAGTTGCCAACTGGCTTAATTGTTTGATTTCTTGTATCAATAATATTTGGATGTATATACAGTCATGTTCATGTAATTTGAAGAGGAACAACAATATACCTGAATTTTTTCAAATGATCTGTCACCCTTTCCCCGAATCACTTGAATGTTAACATTCTCATGAGCTTGTTTGTTCCATATCGTGCGTTGCTCCTATTCGGATCATTCTCTTTTTTCTCCTTGGATACTATGATTCAAGTAAAATCAAACATTCAAACAACTCATATCTAGATTGATTGGTACCCAATTAAGGCCATGAATACTTATTTCTAATTTAATTAATAAAAAAAATTATACGGTTGAATCAATTTAGCAAATCGGTGAGCAACAATATGTAATTAATTAGTACTCTTGATAAATATATACCTACTGCTTATCCAAGATATAATTCAATGTTGAATCGAAATCAATATTCATATGAACTAATTTAAACAACAAAAATAAGGAATTGAATCATTTACCCAAGATATTAATTAACATTACCAACTCTCCTAAATTGACGGAATCTGGCTGGACCTGAGCTCGCTGGTTCTCTGTAAATTCGCCAAAAAATGGGGACTTTAGGATTTGAACTGAAAATTACAAATTTGAAGCAAATCTTCACATGATGAGGAGTTATTTCAGACCAATCTAGAGGCTAGCCGTTGTTGGAACCGACGGCATTGTCTAACGTTAGATATATTCTTCAGTGGCTCATCAACTGTAAATTATGTGTAAAATGTGAAGCTTCATTTAGAGATCCATCATTTTCAGATGAAACAACATTTTGAGAATCTTCTACATAACTGGTTCCACACACTTACCTTAGATGCTCACTATATTCATCATCACTACTGTTTCCAATTTGGTTGACAACATTATTTAACAATGCATTTATTCATCTTTTACCCATAATGCAACTCTTATAACTAATTCAAAGAGAGAGCTACAAAGAGAAGAAGCAAAAAAAAAAAAAAAAAAGAGAAAACAAAATAGAAAGAATTTTTTTTAAAAAAAATACAGTTTGTTTGCAATTCACAATTACCACATAGATAATTAACCCACCGCCAATTCCTACTATCACTCGCCTAATATCCAGCAACAAAGAAAACAGAAGGCAAGCAGAGAAATAAGAAGAATGAATTTGAAAACAATAAAAGAAAAACAACCATTTAAAGGAGAAAGAAATAGAAAACAACAAAAGAAAAGCAACCAAGGAAATGTACTTTTCAAGTCTTAATAATGTCATCCCATCATTCAGTATAATGATCAACTGAATTTGCCTGTTGAAAATTTCCAGAAATTTTGCTATAAAATGTCGCCACACTTTAGATTTCTTAATTACATCTATCATAAGTTGAATTTTTTTTATAATAACATTCTAATTCATATGCTAAAATCAACAATGACTACAGACATAACATATTTAATCTCCATACACAAACTAAATAGAATCACCAAGAAAATCAGCAATAAAGATATGAAACAGAGGGTAAACAAATTTCAAAATAATTGGAACAGTTAACATTAAAAATCACATATCACTAATGAAAAGGAAAAAACAGCACCGATAAATTTTTTTATCTCTTTTCTTCTGCTTTTGTATTAATTCGGAACAAAAATTATTTATTTTCAGCCAAGGCAGAGGGTTGAAAATTTTCAGATACCTATACACCAAAGAAATTTGTTACAATACACTGACAAAAAAAATCATTAATTAAACTTAATTAACAAATTTGTACCCATCATCTCTATCCAACCATACAGTTTACCTTATTTGAACAATTAACATTAAAAATCACATAGCACCAATCGAAAGCCAAAAACAATACAGACAAAATTTTTACCTCTTTTCTTATGCTTTTGTATCAATTGTGAACAAGAATTATTTGCCTTCGGCCAGGGCAGAGCGTTCAAATTTTTTAGATACTTGCACCCAAAGAAATTTGTTACAATGCTTCATTAAACCTAAAAATCATTCATTAAACCTAATTAACTAATCTGTACTCATCATCTCTATCTAACCATACAGTTTACCTTATCACTTGTTCTCTACTGCCCTCTAACTAACAAAAACTATTTTACCTAGCTGAAAGAAACTAATCATACATGCATTTAACAAACCAATACATAAAGTAAAAGCAAGAAGAAAAATGTTGACAATTGCGTCACATTTACAAACCAAAAAATAATATAACGATGGCATATATATATATATATATATATATATTTTTTTTTTTTTTGGGGTAAATTACACCATAACCCCTCAGGTTTGAGGTCTATTACAACCCCATACAACATCTTTAAAACATTTCACTTTCATACCTCAAGTACTATTTTATTTCAATTTCATACAGCCGTTACATTTTCCATCCATTGAACCGTTAAGTGCTGACATGGCCGCCACATATATGCCACGTGGCTGCCAAATGTCTGCCACGTGGCAAGTAAAAATAATTTTTTTATTTAAAAAACCTAAATTTTCTCAACCAAAAAAAAATTTGGGTAAATTACACCATACCCCCTCAGGTTTGAGGTCTATTACAACTTCATACATCTTTAAAATATTTCACTTTTATACATCCAATACCATTTTATTTCAAAATAACATCTCCGTTAGATTTTCCATCATTGGTTTGTTAAATTTTGACGTGGCTGCCACATTTGTGCTGATGTGGCTGCCACGTGACAATTTTTTTTAAATATTTTTAAAAACCTGAATCTTCTAAAAAAAAACCTTAAATTGTCTTCCCCGACTCACCCCTTCTTCTATCCATCATCACCCCCCCCCCCCAAAATCCCACCCGAGCCACCCATCTCTCCCATCCCCCATCACCCACCCCCAAAAATTCCACCCGAGGTTAGATGGATCTATTACAAAATGGTACTGAATATATGAAAGTGAAATGTTTTAAAGATGTTGTATAGAGTTGTAATAGACCTCAAACTTGAGGGAGTATGGTGTAATTTACCCTTTTTTTTTTTTTGGTTGAGAAAATTGGGTTTTTTAAATTAAAAAAAATAAAAATTATTTTATTTGCCACATGGTAGACATTTTGCAGCCACGTGGCATATATGTGGCAGCCACGTCATCACTTAACGGTTCAATGGATGGAAAATGTAACGACTGTATGAAATTGAAATAAAATAGTACTTGAGGTATGAAAATGAAATGTTTTAAAGATGTTGTATGAGGTTGTAATAGACCTCAAACCTGAGGGGCTATGGTGTAATTTACCCTTTTTTTTTTCTTCTGCTAAGTACATAAAATAATTTGACCTGGCTATCTGCAATTCAATAATTGTTCCATTAGCAAGCCATTATATGTACAATAATCTTTCTCTAAAAAATAATAAACAAAGAATGGGCATTGGCGGTTTCCTTTTTCAATTTTCTACCATCAACAAATTAAGCTCTGGTTGATCTTCACTGAATATGAGTAGACAAAACATGAAAATGAGAATTTAGAACCTGACTAACATACAACGGCATAGAATAGCTGGAGAGCAAAAAACTGACTTAAAATAGTCGGACATCAAAAGTTGGACGAAAGAAGTTAATCACAAAAAAAAACACCCAGAGAAGATCAGGGCTTGGAAGTTTGTACATAATAGCCGAAAAACAAACAGGAAGGTCTCCTGATCATACACTCAAGCCGCATCTGACAATTTAAACAAACTCTCAAAATTACAGAATCAAAATTGAAACAGAAAAGCCATCTATAAATTCAAAACAACCCGCAAAATCACAAATACGAAAAATCACACAACTATATATTTCAGTTATACATAAAAAATAAACACACATGGTTAAATAGAGATAAGTAATTACAATTGAACCAACCTTTGCTAATGCTGACCTATCAGCGGATCGAACTGCCTCTACATTAAAGTAGGAAAAAGTTCAATTTACATGACTAAATAAACTTGAGGGTTGCATAAATCAAGTTATTACTAAATAAGGAATAGAGAATCCATGATATTGACTCTAATGTAGGCTTTAACTAACCAAGGGCTGAAGAAGTCTCTCTAGCTTCGAGTAGTGACCTACCATCAGGGAGTGCAAAATCACAAACTGTGGTCACAACGGGTGAATTGAGATCACCTTCAAAAGTTTGCAATGGAATAACGTAAATAACAAATAAATTGATTCAATATATTCTTAAAAAAAGACCCTAAGAACATCCCTAATTGAACCCACAAAATACAATTAATCTAGTAGTTTAATCCAAGAAAAAAAAATTCTTCAAATCACAACGGGAGTCAAGCTTTCTGGTATTAAATTTCTTTCAATCAGAATGGAATTCAACTTGGATTTTCTCAAGAATTCCACGAAAGATATATACATTTGGTGATAATCGTACATGAGATTCATACAATATTTTCATATCTTGCATAGAAATTAGAAATTAAAAAAATAGAAAAAATAAAAGGTACCTGCTGCCACTGCTCTTGAAAAGCAAAAAAAACATTAGATCCTAAATACTAATTATATGCAGATTATTTGCTTGCAGCTAAAGAACAGAACCAACACAAACACGCAAATAAAAAAATTCATGAAATTTGTTTCTACGAATCTATAATTTTGATTTGAAATTGAATTCACAAGAAACAAATACATAAATTCATTAAAAAAAATTAGCCATATGTAAAAAGAAAAAAAGTGTGAAGTAGATGATTTCATTAGAGAGCTTACCTGTGCAATCATTGCCGACTTGAAGAAATCAAGCATCTGTAGTAGCGTTAGAAAGAGATTTGACGAAAGTGTTAGATTCAACTAAAAGGAAAACATCATTGAATAAATTAAAAATGGGAAGTAAAAAAAAAAAAAACCCAGAAAATGCTACAACCAAACTGTAAATTTCTATTTGAAAAATGCTAAAATGTAAAATGAATTGAAAGTAAAAAAAAAAGGAGGAATAAAAGGCAAAAGTTAAAGAATAATACCTCCCTGTACCTAGCCAAGTAAATCCCGAGGGGCTCGATATAGTCGTGAAACCCTAACATGGCCATTGCCCACAACAAATCGTCTCCGTTGATGGTCTTTCGCTTCTCCTTCTCGCTCTTACCGTTGGCCCTAGACACTCAAAAAAACTCCAATTCAAAATCAACACAAAAAATTCCGATTGAAAAGCAAAGTAAATAATAGTAGAGAAAGAAAGAAACATAGAGAGAGAGAGAGAGGTGAAAATTACTCGCTGGTGACGAAGTTAATGAATTTGGAGGCGCATTCCTTGACGGTGTTCGACTGATCGGCGTGAATAGAGAGATGAGATCAGAAAGAAAAATTAGCGTTTGAGAGAAAGAAACTGAGGCAGAGAGAGACGGAAAGAAAAATGCAAAAAAGAAGATGGTAAAGTGAACAGTGCACATGCAGACAAAACTTTGGTGTCACTGGCTTCGACAAAAAAAATTGGATGAAAATGCCCCTCAGCAAAAAAAAATTCAAAACTGGCCCACAATCATATTTCAAATTATGCAAGGGTAAAATGGTCATCTAGCCCTAAAAAAACTGTGCCGCACTGTGCACCTTTTCTTCTGGCTTTATATATAAGATTATATCAAATTTTATTAAGAAAAGTATATAAAATATTTGATTTGGGACGAACGGTATTTTAGTAATCATTTCGGTTTATATTCCGATTCTGCTGATTTAGTAAACAACTTTATAGAATTAGTGTTATTTCTATTCCAATTCTAGAACATTTAAGTAAATAGCTTCAAAGGAATTCGATTATGACATTTCCTCATTCTAACTCTTCCTCAATTCAATTCCTCCTATTTTCATTAGGGTTACATAGATGCGCCATTAGAGAAAGAGTGAAAGGGAGAAGTTCAAAGCAGCCTGAGTTGCATATTCATGCTTCTTTGGCCATAAGCTTCTCCAATTTCGCATTTCCCCTACAAATGCCTCTCTAATTGAATGTGCTATCCAAGTTCGCTTTTGTAGGCCATCTCATTTTTGAAGATGTTGTCCGTATGACTTTGGAGTGCAGCCTCCAACTAAACAGCAGCCTAGTAGGAGATATTCGTGGTGTGTTAGATACAGGGATTATTTTAATGACGCGTTGCTAGCTAAAAAATGTTGGAGGCTTATTCACAACCCCAATTTTCTTTAGGCTTGAATCCTCAAGGCTCGTTATTTTCCACATACTTCTTTCTTTGACGCTAACTTGGGGAGTCGGCCTCTTGGGCCTGGGCAAGCATTCTTGGGAGTCGTGATGTTCTCAAGGCTAGAACTCATTGGCAAATTTTGAATGGGAGTGACATCCGCCTTTGGGTTGATAGGTGGCTCCCCTTGCTTGCTTCTTCTCGGACACCCTGACCTCCGATGCTCCAATCATATTACATTGAATACTAGGGTCTCCTCCCTTATCTGTCAATGCACCAGAATGTGGGAAATTGAGTTCTTACATCCTCTCATCTCTGTGGAGGAGTTTAATGTCATTTGGGATACTCCCCTAGGGCATTCTTCTCAGCGAGATAAGTTGATTTGGTTAGCTGATAGATGCGGTACATACTCAGTCCGGTCGGGCTATCATTAGATTCACTCATCTCGATCGGGGATTGGGGTTTCTCAATCTTCTTCCCCCACTACTTTGGATGATAAGGTTTCAAAAATTGTATGGAAGATAAATGCCCTACCGAAAGTTAGGAATTTTATTTGGAGGGCTGTGTGGGGGGCATTGGCCACCATGGAAGGGTTATTATCTTGTCGGTCGGCTCCCTCGCCAATGTGCCCAATTTGTAATAATCAGGAGGAATCGGTGATGTATATGTTATTACTTTGCCTTTGGGTTGAGCCAGTTTGGTTTGGTGGTCTGCTTAGCTTCCGGATTAATAAACATGGAATTTTTTCCCTTGGAATCTAGTTTAGGAGGATGATTGATGTGGTTGATCGCCTGTTGGATAGGTCACGTTTCCTTTCTGTTATTGCCTTTTCTTGCTGGCAAATTTGGAAGGCGTAGTGTAGTTATGTCTTCAATGCAAAAGCCATTGCTCCTTATCAGGTGGTGCATGTTATTTTCTTCACATCGACTTTCTTTTGGCAGGCTACTATTCCAAGATATCCTGTTCCCCGGTCATCTCCTGATTCCTCTAGGTCAATTTCCCATTGGTGCCCCCTAAATGACCCATATATCAAACTGAATGTTGATGCGAGCTGGAACCTGGTGAATGGTCGGGCTTGCTTAGCAATGATGTTAAGAGACCACGAGGGTCAATTTGTGGTTACCTGTAAGCATTCTCTTGTGGCTTTGAATGTGGTGGTTACTGAGGCGTTGGCGATGCTTCGGGGTTATGAGTTGGCAGCTCAGTTAGGCTTGCATTGGGTTATGGTGAAATCGGACTTCGTGGAGGTAATCACTTCACTGCAAGGGCATATTTCTAATGGCAGCTAGGAAAATTTTCCAATCTTAGAAGGAATTTTAAGTCTGGGAAATTCTTTCCAGGGCTGTTGCTGGTCTAAAATACCAAGATCGGCCAACCAGAAGCTCGGCTGTTTGGTGTTGAGGAAAAACATGGAGATGTGCAATAAAACTTGGGTTAGACGGCCCCCATCTTCATTAATTCACATTCTTAACAAGGATGGTCTTCTATGCCCTCCTTATTAGGTTGTTGTTGCGTGGGTGCTTTGGGGTGATGGTTGCTTCTTTGGCAGTGTCTTACTATTCCTAACCCTAGCACTGCCCTCTCATGTTTATGTTGCTTTGTTGCCCCTATCGTGGGCTTTCCTTGTACGTTTGGCTTTCACCCTGATAATATATGTTTCCAGTTCTAAAAAAAAGAAAAAGAAATGACAAGTTGAAAAAAAATACTGACGACTCACCGCATATTGGCTCTAGCAGCTTCTTACCAAATGATCAGACTCAACAATTACATCATCATAATCAATTGGAGAAATGGTCAAACGAATCAAGGCCTGAGCATGCTTCATGAAAAGAAAGAGAAGTTGTGATTTGAAACAAAGCAAACCCTGAAACAAAACTAATTAAATTAATCCCCCACCTACCCTACTAATTTCCTCAAATTAAAACCTTCAATTGAAAATTAATCCCCAAATTCCTCTTTCTAAAATCCCCTAATTCAAACCCAAATCCTCAACTTGTCAATTAGACCTCAGATCTGCTGTGTTCAATTGACATTTTCACCTTTGGTTTTTGCTTGCGATTCCTTACAGAGAAAAACCCCATGCATGCGGATTTACAAGGATTTTCCCATTAAATAATAACTATGAACAAGAAAATGAAAACTAGAGATCAGTGTACATTACCTTTAAATCATGGATCCAAAACGTTAAAGGTGGGGATCTGTGGAAACAAAAAAGAACGTCGATTTATTTTGAAACGATTCTTCAATTCGAAGGCTAAAGGATGTGTCAGTTCAGATTTGGATTGAGTTGAAGGAAGGTTTTGGTTATTTCTGGTTTGTAGACAGAGATAAAATTCAAGAGAGACGAGACTCGGAGAGGGCAAAGTCTTTTTTTGATCCCTATGAACAATACATGCCCAAGAGATGGCCCATCTAAGTCCCAGGAAAGGAGAAGACTAAGGCCCAAAGAGGAAGGAAGACCCCAAAAGCCCATAAGCCCATAGAGATAGAAAGGGATCTCGTCGAGTGCTATAGCCGACCGCCACTAGCTCAGCTCGACTAGGTTGCACAAAGTACTTTCCGACCAACATGAGCACGTGGACAGACTGACAACTTTATAGCACAAGGCTTAAGGAACAGGCTAACTCAAACCATCAACTCAAGACACATGAACAATCACCAGTCAATGTCAAAGTTTATGACGGGATGTAAAGGTGAATGGAACGATACTTGATCGAACATAGTTGGATAACCAAGCCCGAGCAGGTCGCACGACTCCCATCATTTAGAGAACGATGCACACCTGAATGTACAACTATCACTTCATCATCGTATAGTTGAATAACGAACCAAAGTAGCGCTCGACATGAAGCGCTATGTAAACCATCAAGAGGATACTTTACATACGATAACTTCCTAAGAAGCCTTACAACTAGATTATCATTAAATGAAAGCATGTTGACCAAGATAAGATATTTATTAGACTAGTTATTTATTGGGTGGATAGGAGGAGGCCACGTCATGTTCTCATTGAGACCACACATTATAAAGAGGGTTACTTGCCCATTTAAGGGGAGTGAGGCAGATGGGGGAGAGGGTTGGCATAGTTGGGGTGAAATGGGGGCATTTGCTTCACGGCTTCACTAGGCCAATTGAGGGTTTTAAGCCACTTTGTATGTAATCTCAACAAATATATAGGCAGACTAAAGTGGATATAGCTCTGTTTATGGGTGAACCACTATATATCTTTATGTTCATGTTTAGCCCAATATTTTATAGTTCATATTCCAAGCCCACCATGGGTTCGATGTCTTTGATTGTTTCGTTTAGAACCTGTGAGTGTCCACCAAGATTTCGTTTGGGTTTCGCCTACAAGTTTTGAGCGTTGACAGTGTGAATTATTAATTACAATAGTTTTATAATTATATATTAGTATCATATATAGTTATTAATATAAAGTTTCTACACAGAAGCAATGAAGGGCATTTGGTCTAGTGGTATGATTCTCGCTTAGGGTGCGAGAGGTCCCGAGTTCAATTCTCGGAATGCCCCCAAAAAATTTACTCTTTTTTTTTTTCTCTCTCGCTTTTCCTCCTGAAAGCAAAGCAGGAGTAGTATTTGGTATCTCCCACTAATTGTTCTTGAGCTCTCCCGATTTTCCTGAAGGATGGATCAGTCCATACAGAATGACCTTAATGCCCCTCACTCCATGGGCACCACCATCATCGGCGTCACCTACAATGGCGGCGTCGTCCTCGGCGCCGATTCCCGAACCAGCACAGGTAAAATACCATCATATCGTGTCTCTCTCTCTCTCTCTCTCTCTCTCTCTCTCTCTCTCTCACTTTTGATAGAGCAAAGCCATAGAGCTCTGCGGAATTTTACATAACTTTGGAATTCCCCTAGAGAGATTTTTTTTTTGTTTTCCATTTTTTGTTTGATTTTCGGTGGAATTTGGTTAATTTTTGTTGATGATTATTAGGTGTTTATGTTGCGAACCGAGCATCCGATAAGATCACTCAGCTCACTGACAATGTCTACTAGTGTCGCTCCGGATCGGTATCTCTCTCTGCTTCCTTTATTCTGTTTGCTAAACAGAATTTTTATTTATTTTTTATTTGTTTGTTTGTAAATGCTTGCGATTTCTGTTTGCATACATGTGGGAGGATTAAATCGCGTTCCGCCGTTCAAGCTGTTGGCTTTAGGCAAGAGAAAGAAGAGATTTGATAAATTAGTTAGTTTTGTTTTCTTTCTTGCTAAAATATTATCTTGTATTATTAGTGTACTTTGTTCAATTTTGGTAGTAAAATAGTTGAACTATCTTAATTATCTGTAAACGAAAACTAGTTTGATTATACAATTTCCTAACAACAAAAATTCTTAGGGTTAAGTAAGATAAAGTCATCTTGAAGTCATCTGTTTAGATCTCTTAACTCTTGTTTGTGTAGAAGTAGAAGCTTACGTTTTTCAGGCTTTTAGGTGAACTGAGGGCTTAGTTGGTGGCTGGTTAGATCTTTTGGGCTTTGTTATAGTAAAAAGAATATCTCGACTTCACACACCTGTAAACTGTATTTGGGGTTGGTTGCATGGATTGTCATAAGAAACTAAGCGCAATCAACCCCATGAATTCTCTTATTTTTCCTAGTCGTATCTAGACCTAATATCATCCACAGAATCCTTTGCGGACGCAGCTTCCTAACCACTTCTACCTTTTTCATTCTTTATCTCTCTTTACTCCTGCTTAATTTGTTTTTGAATCATTCAATCTCTCAAGAACATTGTTCGATAGCTAAGTAACAAGGCCTTTTTTTGGGTGGCTGGTAAAAGACTTTGTAGTTGCTTTATTCTGTCATTAATCTGTCTAATATTCTGTTCTCAGGCTGCTGATTCTCAAATTGTGTCTGATTACGAGCGTCACTTTCTTCATCAGCACACGTAAGTGACAGAGCCTCTGGTTTTTAACGACTGTTTTTTGTCTTCCCTTTTGTAGTTGGAATTGTGCAGTTTTTTTATTCTTATTTTCGTTAGTGTTTTCAGTGGCTTTTAAATGTATAATTTTGACATGCTGAATTTTGGCAATAAATCTTAAAGACATAATTCCAAGCAGGCTGAAGTACTTTTGGGAAGCATTTTGTTGCACCCAACTTATGATGATCAAGATATTTTGTTCATCTTGGACTTCATTTTGTGGCATCATGTTTTTTTGGGTTTGCAGAATGCATTTTCTTTGTTTGACATTGCATTTTCTTGCTTAAAACTATAAGATACGTTAGAAATCATGTAACCTGGTAAATACTTTACAAAGTTATGATTTAGAGGTTGAAGTGCTCTCTCTCAAAAGAATGGGGTGGGGGGCAGATATAACGATATACAAAAAATCAGGACTCGCAGTAGGAATTTTAAATTTCTATTGAAATTATCAGTCAAAAGTTTCTCTTTTGTGTAGGATATAGCTGGGCCAGCCTGCAACAGTCAAGGTTGCTGCAAACCTTATCAGGTTGTTCTCATACAAAAACAAGGTTTGTCTCTGGTATTCATTTTTCTTTACACAGCCCATGCATCAAGTTACAACTGATATTGTTAAAGTTTTTGTAATATAAAACTTTAACGATATCAGTTGTAACTTTTTTCCTTTAAGATATTGTTAGTGATTTCATCATTAAGTCATGATTCTGCCTTCATATGTAATCATTTGCTAGTATATTTCGTATTCCTTATGTATTCTTTTTGGTAGAATATGCTACAAACTGGCTTGATTATTGGTGGTTGGGACAAGTATGAAGGGGGTAAAATATATGGAGTGCCACTGGGAGGGACAATTTTAGAGCAGCCTTTTGCTATTGGAGGTGTGTTTTTATAACTCTCCTATGTTCTTCATAAAGATCTTCTATTTTGTTTTCTATTTTACTCTTCTTGGTTTCCTTGTCATGGTTGGAATGGTTTTCCCTGAAATAAAATTTTTCTCCTTTATTTCATATGTAAGTTTTCTGCATTTGCTTATGAGTTGGTTAATTTCTATATTACTCTTGTTCGTAGGCTATTTTCTCATTGAGCATAATAAGGTTATATTTTAGGGTTCTTAGCAAATCTTTCTGACAAGGTATCATCCTAAGGTGTAATTTTAATTTAACTTTAAACTCTACTTGAATTTTATAGTTGAGTAAATGCACATGTAACAATTTTTCTTGCCACTTAATGCTATTGAATTACCATAAACTAGTGGCTTTAAGTTCTCAAGATCCTTGTGTCATCCAGGATCCAGCTCCACTTATCTGTATGGTTTCTTTGATCAAGAGTGGAAGGAAGGAATGACCAAAGAGGAAGCTGAGGTATGTAGTCTTTATGTTACTGACATCTTTTGGTACTGCTTCAATGCTGGCTTCCTTGATATTATTTATTAGTAATGTGCCCAGGTTTGATTCCTTCATCATTGTGACAATGAGAGATAATGAGATCCAAAATTGCTTATTAGTATTGTGTACGATGTTTAATTTGTTGTATGGTGTTTTAGTTAGGGTAACAGGGGGAAGGTGGGGGTGGATGGTCCTTGTGTGGTGGTAAGTGGTTTCCTTAATAGTGCTACTTTTGGTATTTTGGATGGAACATAGGTTTATTTTCTTGGAAGGAGTGTGCTTGCGAATGGCTCTTTAGGGTGGCCACTGCTCAAGGGAAGATTTTGACTATAAATTATTATTTGATGTTACATGGGATGATTTTGTGCCTTATGGCTGAAGATGTATGCACAAGATGATAGAAGAGACTGTGGTTCACATTTCATATGCATTGTCCGGTAGCTTGAGCGCTATGAGTTTGTGTTCTTAGTTTGTAGTTATATGGGTTATGCCAAGGTCTGTTGATAGATGATTTTGGGGTTGCATGGCAATTTTTTCTGTAAATTTAACAATTTGTTTGGAAGGTGGAGCCTATGCTGTAGTCTCTGGTGTTTGTGGTCTGATAGAAGTAGCAGAGCCTTTGAAGGAACAAACTTACAATATAATTGAAGGGATCACTTGTTAAGATGGCTTTTTGAGTGGATTTATAGGACTTCAACTACTCAACACTTGATTTTGTTTTTCCTGGAATCTTATTTTGCTTATGTTTTGCAGGTTATATGCGTGTGATTGCTTGTGTCTATTGCTAAATGTTGGATTACTTGATGATTGCTTAATAGTTAATACTAAGAAATGCAATATGAACTGTTTTTCTTAATGTTGTTTAATCTCTGTAATTTTTTCTCAAAGTTATATTACATAGACTTGCTCAAATTCCTTTTGGTTCCGGCTGAATGTTATCTCAGTCTTATTGTTGAAAATAACGGGTTAAGTTTACATAATTCTTGTCTTTGAATAATTATGACATTTAGAAATGATTGATAGTTTACATAGTTCTTATCTTTGAATAATTATGAAATCTAGAAATGTTTAAAATATTTATGATATTATCTTCTTAATGAGTATCGATATCAAGATAAGAATGTATCCCAATAGGGAATTGACATTCGCACACCAAAATTTCTATATTTAGAAAGAAAAATGCTCTTATGAGGAGTGCACAATTAGATTTTTGGAGTGCCAAAATAATAGTTTGGTCCCAATATTTTATTTTCTGCTTTTTCCTTTCAAAAGTTTGGTTATATTTTATTTTCTGCTTTTTCCTTTCAAAAGTTTGGTTATACTTCTGCATCTCCAAAATATTCATCTGTAACTGCTATATTTCTGGATCCCCAAAACGTCCATCTGTACCGGTGTATAGTTCTGTGATTGCGTCCACCATGTCCAACAACAATAACAATAACAAAGCCTTTTCCCACTAAGTGCGTCCACCATGTCCATAGAAATTAATTTCTTTCTTGATGAGATAATACTTGAATTTTTTTACTTAAAGCAGCTGCTATTAATTTACTGCAGCAATTGGTGGTGAAAACCGTTTCCCTTGCTATTGCTCGAGATGGTGCTAATGGTGGTGTCGTTCGAACTGTCTTGTGAGTTTTTCTTTTATTATACTTTAGTCTGCGATTACTTGATGGTTTTGGGAATAGAAATCTCCTAGTTCCACACTGATGTACCTGCAGCCGTATTCTGTCGGGTTTCTGATTTCTATCTCTAGCCTGTCTTATTAGTTTAAGATACCGATTTCTGGAAATACAAAGCCATTCATGGTTCTCTTGTGAGTTGAAATGAAATTGTATATGATGCTTGCATCTGGCTATTTACTTATACTCGTGCCTCTGTATTGAACTCAAACCTTCCAGTAACGTTAATTGAGTTCTGTGAGGATTGAACTCGAACTTTCTGTTTTTTTTGTTCCCAAAGTTGCTGAGTACGTATCGGTTTGTTTTTCATTATTTTTAGTTGTTTTTCTATCTTTCCTCATCTTTTCTGGTGTTGTATGCTTTGATTGCAGATAAATTCAGAGGGGGTGACAAGAAACTATTATCCCGGAGACGCCCTTCCGCTCTGGCACGAGGAGCTGGAACCCCATAATTCTTTGCTGGATATATTGTCATCATCTTCATCTGGTCCAGACATGATTATAAGTTGAAGACTGTCGTCTCCCTTGAGACTGGGTAATTCCCACAGATACCATGAATGATACACTGTGTGTGTTGAGCAGAAATTGTACAAGAAGTATAACAATTGATTCACACGACACATTTTCACCCTCATTCATTTTTCAAGGAGGGTTTTATTAATTTGAGTTCGACCCATTCTAGACTATGCGTCTATTAATCACAATACCTTGTTAAAAAGGAAACCCTTTGATTTGAGAGATTTGGACTTGAAGTTACCGGTGGCGTCGAGAGAAGACGACCAATTGATGTATTTGTGCTTAACAATCTTGAAAATGCCCGGTCCACAAGAAGATCAGAGCTTAACTTGATGCTGGTGTCACTATGCTTTATGGTTAACATGAATTTTGTATTTGAAAGAAAGTCATGCGCTTCATTTGCCTGCTTTACCGGACACTTTTCTCTTGATGGAGGCGGCATGAGATCAAATCTTCTGAATCAACAATTTGCTTCACCTCAATTGTAGTTTGACGTATATTAAATTTATGACTATAAAATTAAGAAAAATTAAGTTTATACGTACGTGTCAGTCATTAATTAGAGCTACCGCGCTCATTTTGAGTGCAGAAAATTTGATCTCGCACTCTTTTTTGTTGAGAGATGAATTGTGCTAAATCTTATCTTAATTTGGTAAATCTTTTGTAGGATTTGTCCTACACAGGTCGGCTAAAAGTAAGGAATATCGTTGATTTTCTTTATTTCAAACAAAGCTCTTGTGATGCAACTATTTGGATTTCCTTTGGGAGTCCTTAACCATGTCTTTGAAAGCTGTTGGAATTGATAGGTTTCAAATTCTTTCTAATTATTTCAGTTATCTTCTTTTCTCTTCCAAACGTGGAGGCTCTTATGACTAATTCATAAACTTCTCCCGTCTCTTTTAAACGTACTTTTCTGGAAGAAAATGTTTTGATTTGAATTTGCAACTTATTTTTTCGTGATTGTTTCGTTGCAGGCATCATTTGGCAGTGCTCTCTCTTGGATTTGGAAGTTCGCGTCGTCCTTTCGAGAAAAGTGGTGAGATTGCATTACGTTTTATTTTTTCTAATCTTGATTTGTTGATGATTGCTTTCGTAGATTGCTTTTATTTTTCCCACGCTTCTTCCTTCTCTTTTTCGAACTCTTTATGTGGGCGTAGTCATTAGTTGGCCCTGATATTACTTTCTGTCAAGCTTCTTAGTACCATAACCCAAGTGAACGGCACCGAAAGACTTCATGTCCGTAATAACTCCATTCTTTCTGTAAACTTGCTCGCTCGCTCAAGCCGCCAAGGCCATCAGAGACTCCTTCCTCACATGTGGTTTCAGCAGCAGCGTACAATTGTACAGCGGCACTTCTTCAGGCTCGAGCTCTTCTCTGTCTCCTTAGCAGCGGCTGGTGCACCTCTAGAAGCAGCAGCAGCAACAGCGAACTTGCTTGGGTCCTCAGAGATACTCCTTGACCTTCTCTGCTTATGGGAAGGTGTACTCGGTGGCAATAAAAACTGCCAACACGTTCTTGAAGGGTGGGATATGAGACGGCCTAAGCCAATGAAGTGACCACTGAGACACCAGAATCAACGTTGTTCATGAGTCATCCTTAGTCGGATCAAGAACATCTGGGCCTTACTAATCTTGGTGGGGAAGGAGGGGGGCGAGGTTGAGGTAGGCACTGTCGCTTGTCCTTTCCGCATGGATACTGACGGAGCGCTTCATCATTGTGTTCTTTCCCATCTGAACGCGCAACCCCTTGCGTATGTTCTGGATGCTGTAAACTAAACCAAACAATCAAGCAATAAACAAATACATAACATACGAATTAGAGTTCCTCCAATACAGGAGTACCTCTCTGACAATGGAAGTTTTTTTTGAATTCCAATGAATACAAGAGAACTCACAAAAGAGTGCTTTTCTTCCTATCCGTAAACTCTTATCTCTTTGGTGGATTCATTAGAGTGGCGAGTTGTTTATTTTTGAGTACTCACTTGTGGTTTCTCTTTGATCTCCATTATCCGGTGTCAAATTGGTTATCAGAGCTCTATTCGATCATGGTTGGGAGGCGTGGGCATTGTGGAGGCCGACAAGCTCACCAGGACTCACCACATCGTGAGAGAGATCTGCGTGACATTGAGATGGACGACCTAAGGAGTCAAGTGCAGCAACTCCAGCGGCGTCTTGAGAGCTACGAACCTCTGGAACATGATGATCCCCATCATGAAACAGAGAATGATGGATCCGATGATGAGGAGGAGAATCCTTTTGGTGGTGGCAATGATCGAGTCTCGGATGATGAGAACAATCATAGACGGCGTCATCATTTTCAACAAAATTTTGATATCAAAGTTGACATTCCAGAATTTGAAGGCAAGATGCAGCCTGAAGAATTCATAGATTGGATCAATACCGTGGAAAGAATATTTGACTACAAGGAAGATCGCAAAGTGAAACTGGTAGCTATCAAATTGAAGAAACATGCTTCAATTTGGTGGGAACATCTCAAGAAGCAGCGAGCTCGAGAAGGAAAAAGAAAAATTGTAACATGGGAAAAGATGAAGAGAGAATTGAAGAAGAAATTTCTACCAGAAAATTATCAACAAGATTCTTTTCTTAAGTTTCACAATTTCAAGCAAAAAGATTTGTCTGTGGAGGAGTATACAACAGAATTCGACAAACTTCGAATGCTCTGTGACATTGTTGAGCTAGAAGAGCAAACCATTGCTCGTTATCTCGGAGGACTTCGTTTGGAAATTAGAAATATCGTGCAACTCCAGCCCTATTGGAGTTATAAGGATGTGGAGAAATTGGCCTTGAAAGTTGAGAAGCAGATTAAAGAGAGGCGTGGTAACACCCTAAGATTCGGAGTGAAAGAGTTCAATACCAATCAGGCGTCAACGTCCAATACTAAGCTTAGCCTTGCTCCAAAAATAGATGCTCCTGTAAAGACAACTCATATTCAAGAAGTTCTAGCAAGTTCGAGCTGTCCGAAACAAGGTCGTTGCTTCAAGTGTCAAGGGTATGGCCATCATGCGGTTGAGTGTCTAAATCGCAAGATAGTTTCACTTGTAGAACAAGATGGAGATGATGTCGACGAAGATCCAAATCAAAATTTTGAGGAAGCCCCAATGTTTGATGAAGAAATCACTTACGGTGATGAGGGAGAAAGCCTCGTAATTCGAAGAAGTTTAAGCGTAGCTTATGTGGAAGAAGACAATTGGCTTCGCAATGACATCTTTCATACAAGGTGTACTTCTTATAGCAAGGTCTGTAATGTGATTATCGATGGAGGTAGCTGCGAAAATGTGATAGCTACTACTATAGTGGAGAAGTTGAATTTAAAAACGGTAGACCACCCACGGCTGTACAAGCTGTCTTGGCTGCACAAAGGGAATGAGGTAAAAGTGAATAAAAGGTGTTTAGTTTAATTTTCTATTGGAAAATTTTATAAAGATGAAGTATAGGGTGATGTTGTTCCTATGGATGCTTGTCATTTACTACTTAGGAGGCCATGGCAATATGACAGATGAGTTATACATGATGGGTTCAAGAACACTTATTCTTTTGAAAAGGATGGTGTTAAAGTTGTTTTGGGCCCTATGAAAAAAGAGAGCACTCTAAAGTCAAAAAAGGAAGGAGAGGAATTTATGAGATTCATTAGGGATTTCTATGGACTAGCATGCATATACAAATCAAAATATATATACGAAAACAACGGAAGCATGTTAACAATTAATATTAAAGCTCTAGTCATTTAAATCCCCTTCAAGATGCATAGGTTTATGTAAGATGCATCACAAATTATTTTATTGAAGAACAAAGTTAAGGAGTAGATTTGTACCTCTTGATCTACTCTTAAGACCAAGGATGGACCACCTCCAAGATCTTTGGTCCTCAAAGTCTTTGAGCCTAGCCTCCCTCCTTGCCTCCTCCACTTTGATAGATTGAGTGCTCCAAGGTTCCCTTCAAGTTTCCAAAGAGTCCTCACCCACTAGTGTAGTGAGAAGGATGAAGGAATAACCTAAGGGGTGATTAGATGATTAGCTAAAAACTCCCCAAAGGTGGCCGGCCTCTTTTTGTGTTCTAGAGAGATATTTCTTTTTTTCTATTTTGTTTTGAACACTCAAAAACCCTAAGTGAGATATTTCCTATAATGTTTTATTTATAGACAAAAGGAAGCAAGTCAACATTTGACTTCCTCACCTCCTCATTGTGGCCGGCCTTTAGTGTGAAAATTTGGGCTTTGGGCTTTTATTATTTTAAGTCATCCAATGCTTGAATAAAAGCCCAATGGGTTTAGGCCCAATGGGCCCAATTAAACCCGAACCTTTCTTAAGCCCAAAACGATCTTTTATCGCTTTTATGATTTCTTTAGACTTTCTAAATTAATCATCACACTTAATTAATCCAATTAATTATTTCCATCATCCATTGGTTACTCACTACAAGAGTGTATTGGTGAACAATCTTTTAGGTTCTAATTAGCAAGGCAGTGAGATGATTGGTATC
Source organism: Crataegus laevigata (assembly GCA_963580275.1). Taxonomy (NCBI): domain Eukaryota; kingdom Viridiplantae; phylum Streptophyta; class Magnoliopsida; order Rosales; family Rosaceae; genus Crataegus; species Crataegus laevigata. Next base: position 22,468,765 of record OY756948.1, read on the forward strand.
AATCCAATTGATTTAATCCAATCACTTGAAGAATTAAAACTTACTTTTAATTCACGTTCTCCTTTGACGATTACAATTAATCATCTAGAAGAACTCACAAGCCATGAGTGACATCTAAACATATGTCATGGCTACCCAAGCTAATGTAGAAGTTATTCAGAGAACCTATTCAGTTGGAATTACAATGTAATTCGATCCTTCTCTAATACAATACTCTTAATCACATCACTAGGGTATGGATGTGATTATGTCAAACCCCTAATGTGATTATACATTCTTATATGATCCTTTTGAGTCGTATAGGAACGCTTTCCTTTAGTACGCTCGATACTTCGGCCGAAGATTCCCGAATCATATCTTAGAGTATTCATCCTCTCTTAACGAGGATTAGAGATCCCTTGTTGACCATTCACATGCCTACATGTTTAGATAGCTTGACCCCAACAATGCCGTGGACTCTCCAAATGGAATGCCATTTGACATGGTCAAAGATCAAGGACCTAACCATTAGACATCTATGATGTCTCAGGTCAAAGGATTACTTACATTATTCCAACTATCTGAGTTACTTGCTTGACATGTGAGTAGACCTCCATGCAAGTACTCTCGTTCGATTGTGTTCAGTGAACTCATTCCCTTAATGAGCACCTATATACTTGTCTTAGTGTCACTACACAAATAGGATGAGACTTTCCATCCTTCCATTTGAAGTGGACATAGTATGTACTGATCTATGCATTGTCAGTATCCCTCCGACAATCCTATGACCAGGAACCTTTTTGGACATGATGGTTATGTGAAGAAGGTCTCTGTAGTCTAACATCATTAGATTACTTCTTCCATCGATCCATTGTCTATGGATTCACTATTTAGGACATATTTCGTTCATTGAGATAGTCCTAATTAGTATCTTTTCCTTCCGATGTATAAGAGTCATATATACACATCAATACAATGTCCTGAAAGGTTTCTTCCAAAGATTGACTTTCAGGGCATACTTCCAACAGGAACAATTTGTTGACTAAATCCGATTTCCTTATTGCTTTTGAAGAAACTCAAGAAGCTTATGCACTGGTTGTATTACAAGAGAATGAAGAAAATGGAGAAAGCCCATTGGAGCTACAACCTTTGCTTCATGAATTTAGAGATGTCATGCCAAAAGAAATCCCATTTGGTCTTCCACCAATGCGAGACATTCAACATTGCATTGATTTTGTTCCTGGTGCCACTATTCCTAATAAAGCAGCTTATAGGATGAATCCTAAAGAATTTGAAGAGTTTCAGAGGCAAGTTGATGAGTTGCTAAATAAAGGTTTGATTAGGGAGAGCATGAGCCCTTGTGCCGTTCCTGCACTCCTTGTACCAAAACAAAAAGAAGGAGCATGAGCCCTTGTGCCGTTCCTGCACTCCCTGGGTCGAAAACAGTTTCATACCTCATCTTTAAAAAATTTCAATGTCATACCTTTGCTTACGAACCTCCCGTCTGTTGACTGTCAATTCCTCAGTTAAATGCTGACGTGACACACTTTTTATTAAAAAAATTATTTAAAATATTAATTTTTTAAAAAAGGTTTTTTTTTGTTCTTCTGGCACTACCCTTTTTTTTTCCTCCTCCTCCTCGTTCTTCTTCTTCTTCTTCTTCTTCTTCTTCTTCTGGGTTGTAGGGGGTTCGGTCCCCCTTTTTTTTTCTTTTTTTTTTCTTATTCTTCTTCTTTTGGGTTGCAGGGCGTTCGGTCCCCTTTTTTTTTCCTTTTTTTTTCTTCTTCTTCTTCCTCCTCCTCCTCCTCCTCCTCCTCCTTCTTCTTCGGGTTGCAGGCGTTACGCTTTTTCTTTTTCTTTTTCTTCCTTCTTCCTCCTCGGGTTGTAGGCGCTTTTTTTTTTTTCTTCTTCTTCTTCTTCCTCCTCCTCCTCGGGTTGCAGGCACTTTTGTTTTGTTTTTTTCCTTCTTCTTCTTCTTCTTTTTCCTCCTTCTTCTTCTTCGGGTTGCAGGCGCTACCCTTTTTTTTAATTAATATTTTAAATATTTTTTAAAGTTTTTAATAATATTTTATTCATTTTTTAATAAAAAGTATGCCACGTCACACGCCACATCAGCATTTAACTATGAAACTAATAGTCAATTGACGGGAGGTATGACTTTGCAACAAATTCGTAAGCAAAGACATGACATTGAAATTTTTTAAAGATGAGGTATGAAACTGTTTTTGACCCAATAGTTGAGGTAGTTTTTTGTAATTTACCCTAAATTATAATTTTAAAGTTTAATTACTAAAAAATTTATTATAAAATACAATAGCCATATTGTATATATTAGTATATTCTATATTAAATATATATTATTGTATTATTATTCTATATAAGTTAAAAAGATTAAGTTTTATTCATTTATTTATTTTTATTATAAGAGTTTCTTATTATCATTAATAGGATAAATTTTACTTAACATGATGTTGTCCAAAATTAAAATCAACTAGTATAGTATTAGAATAGGCAATAAGGCATCCCTATAAATATGAAAAATGTGAAAGAATATGTAAACACTCATGATTCATCATTCCTCCACGAGTAGACAATGCTTTGTGACGACCCGTCCCGATTATATTGATTTATTAATTGTGAAATGACGGAACTACCCTTCGGGGATTATTTACGTATGTGTGCATGCATGAGGGATATGTGAGGATGGTGGCCCTCAATTATTGGAAGTGAGATATTTTGTGTGTAGAAGACTTTAGGACCACACACCACACACTTCACCCTCACCCTCACCGACACACACTCTCTCTCTTTTGCATTATTGAATCTCACAGACACTCTCCTTCTCTCTCATCTCACGATCTCTCTCTCTCTCTCTCTCTCTCTATCTCTCTCTCTCTCTCTCTCTCTCTCGCCATACGTACGGACTCAATCACAAACCTTCCAAACTCAATAGATCGAGCAAACCATCACCACCATTCAACTCCTAGTGACTTCACGATCACAGTGGTAACATTTTCAAGTGAGTTTTACTTCGTTTTCATGTCGAAATCACATCTCCGAGTTTGAGCACTATTCATCAACTTTATAATGGTTACGTTTTAGGACAATCTAAGCTCACAACGAGCTTTGTGAGGTCCCAAGGAGGCTCCAAGTGGTTCGTTGGAAGTGTTTGGACGTCGAGATCACGTGGTCGGAGTTTGGCTGGTTTTGGAGTTTGTCCCCAAGGAGATTTAAGGCGTTTTTCAAGGTTTTTGAAGGTATATTTATGTTCTTCTCTTAATTTAGAGCACATAGGAAGAAAAATTGGTCAAAAAGGAAGAAAAATGAGCAAGATATGAAGCTTAGAAATTTTTCCAGAAGTTCCGGCGAACCAGTAACCGGCGGCCGGCGAGTCGCCGGAGAAGGTGACTAGAGGGGGAATATTCTGTCAAAACTGATGGAATATTCTGACGCCGTTAACTGATGTCGTTACTGACGCTGTTAACTTTAACGGAATATTCCAGGAATATGCCTGACAGCGTTAACTGACGCCGTCAGTGTGCCAGGCGCGTGTGGTCGTGCCTTCGCCGGCGTGTGGGGGCGCGTGGGGCAGTGAAAAATTATTTTAAAAATATGGGGATGTCCGTGACGACGAGTAGGTCACGTTGGTATATCCAAATACCAAAATTGAGCTATGTATGAGAAGTTATTTCCGTAGTTACGTATATGTACTTAAATGACGTATTTTTAGTAATTTCTCATATAGGTGAGACGTATTCAGAAGACGACCGTAGCCAGGCTCGACGTAGGGGCTACGACCCAGGGAAATACCAGTGAGTGGGCAACTATTTTTTCCGTATAACCTATATATATAATGATTTTCCCAGAATCATATCTTAAATGAAAAGTACGTTTTTAACGATATGCATATAACTTGATTTTGATGCATGAGTATTTATATATACATTTCATGCATATGTTGGTGCCGAGGACGCCAGGTAAGTACCAGGTAGGTACATGCATAGTTGAGAAAGAACAGTTGATACGATGAGATATGATGAGATATGATGTGATATGTTAGCTCATAAACCTTCACATATTGTTAGTGCTCACTCCCAGAGATAGGGGCACAGTCTTTCACGTGTCGTTCACCTCCCGCACCGCATGCTCGCCTTGGATCCAAGTTAGGTGCACAGTCTTGTCGTATAAACCACTTTTGAGTGGGTACGACATGTAGGTGACCCGCGTTCATTCGCATAGTCTTCACGTGATTGTAGCACTAGAGCATTTATTATTGATACAGCGCTGATAATGATGATGATATTGATGTATGTGCAGAGTATGTATGATTATGAGATAGAGATGTTATGAGCTATATTTACAGCCGAGGGCTGAGATGATATCTAGTAGCGATACGATTATTGAAATGCATTGCACGACATATATTGAGATACATTGAAAATGGTTTTATGTTGAGAAAAGTTGTGGTATATATGTACGTATTATTTTCTGGGAAACTATACAGGTTTTACGGAGAGGGGCTAGACTTTTGAGAAAAGAATGATGTTGAAAAGATTTGTTTTGCTGACCCACTCCATTTTGTTTTTCACCCCTCCAGGTTCTAGATAGCTCGAGTTCCTATGATTGGCTAGCGAGGATCTTCCGGCCTTTCTGACAGATTTGACATATGTAGGGCACCGATGGTGTAATTAAACTCTTTTATTCATGCTTGACTGCACTGACCTAGTACGCTCTGAATATGTATAAGTATTGTAATATCTCTAGCACACATTCATATTTAGGTTGCTAGACTTCGATTTTAATTAATTCGTACTACGTTATCGATCCTTGCTTTCGCACAGCGCACTTGGCTACGCCACACTCACGAGACGGCCAGCATGCCCTACTTTCGGGTACGGGTGTGTCATGCTTACACTTACATTATCGTTTAGATTTTTAAAACCCTCCAAACAGTCATGAATAGTGTTTTTTTTATTTGAGTGTAAAAGTAATAAAATTAATAATAATTATTGTAGAAGTGTAAGAAATGTAAATTATACACACACACACACACACACACAATCACTCATAGTGACAAGCTTTACAACTTTCGTGAAGGGGTTACTTCGAAATCCGACACTATAATCCATAAACCTTAAATTTGTATTTAACCGTCGATTGTCATTTAGGCTTTATTCTTTATATTGAATTTCATTTTAAAATTTTCTTTTTTGAAAACATGACCTTCTAAGGGATGTAGAAAGATGAACGGTTTAGATCTTTGATATCACGTCCCGATATTTATGGTTAATTGAAATATGAGTCGATGTTATATAGTTTGTAGAGACTTTGTAAACACTAAATAATATTTTCACTAATGGTAAAACTCTGAACATAATATCAACGATCTGAACCATTCATCTTCCTATATCCTCTAATAGATTATGTTTTCAAAAATGAAAATCTAAAAAAAAAAAATTTGGTGAGAAAAATGAAGCATAAATGTAAACAACAATTGATGGTTAAATTTTGATCTATGCTTTATATGATTATAGTGGTACATTTCAAAGTTAAGCCCTTCACGAAATTTGTAAAGCTTGTCATTACGAGCATTTATATATATTTTCTATATTTTTTACACTTCTACATTAATTAAAAAATTATTAAAGACTTTATTTAAACAATAACCATATGATAAATGAGAAGGGAGTACTAATGTAGAAAGCCTCACTGAAAATATCATCAATATAACTCTTAAAGACAATATATCAACTCAAAGTTTCAATACTGTTTTCCATGGTGATTGATAAAAATTGAAGAGTTTGATTGTAGAAATGTCCAAGGTTGCAAACCTTGAAACATAGGTCCCTTAATTTTGCAAATCTTTTGAACATTTGATATTTTGTAATGTTCTAATGTTTTATTTTTTTATTTTTTATTATGCACTTATTTTGGGTATGTAAATATTTAATACTTGAAAGACAAATGCGTTTTTATGTTTTGAATTTGATAATATGGTATGTATATACTTATTTAGTATTATGTTTTTCATTTCATTATTTATTGGTTTAAAATATATTTTTCTTAACGGGTAACGAGTCGGGTCATATTACTTGTTAATATTATCTGGTCGATTTTGGATCGGCTCATTTTACTCGTTTATTTTAACTGGTGTTACACGACACGACCCGTTAAGATATCAGGTATGACATGAAAACGACACGAACACAAAAAACACGACACGAATGCCAGGTGTAGTTTCTTTGCCTTCATAGTTAAGACTAGTATTTCTACTGCGGGCTTTATTTTGGTAGTGATTGGAACTTGTCTTGCATTTCTCTTGTCAGGAAAGATAACCCTAGCCCTTACCACATCTTCATATATGTCAGCTGCTTTAGTGAGGTCAAAGGAATAAGGCTAGTACTTTGGGGGCTTAATGGGCACCATCAGATCCTTGACAGGTTGAACCAAATCCTTCACTATTAGTGGCTTGAAGGGTGGCACCATATTAGGAGCACACACATCTAGTAACTGTCCCTTCATTGGCCTCAATGTCCTTCCCTTGCTCCATATCTTCAAATTCCAACTGGTGAACTTTGCTCTTATACAAGGAGTGGGCTTTGAGGAATTCTCCATGGTTTACAAGGAATTGACACCTCATTTTGGCATTCCTAAACCTTATAATGAAGTCCTATGTGGACTCATGTTAATACTGCTTGACTTCTACCAAATCATTGATGATCACCTCATGTTCCACTCTGTAAAATTGTACATGTAAGCCCATCTCCATTTTCCCCCCGTTAAAGCAAAAGGGTTTTGCTTATTAATGTATGCAGGATAAGGCTTCTAATAGGTTATCCTGAACATTGGGTAAGTTGAAGGTTGTGCATTTTGCATTATTAACATCCCCAAGTCAGCTACTTTATTCCTAGCTGCGCTGCTGGTTTGCCATATTATTTGGCAAGGACATAGATACTCTTTCCTATTTGGGGCTGTTTTCAGTGTAGACTAGCATCTCAAACATTGTCTCGGGCTGCCTCCAATTGGACTTTGTCTCACCTTTATGGGCCATTGGTGAAGGCATATAAGGATGTGGTTTAGTCACTATTGGAGGCAAGATTTTCCCATCCAATCCTCTATTTGAACTGGAAGTTACAACATTTGTTCTATTGTGCTCGATTGTAATTCCTCTAATAGATGTCATTTGGACCACTGTGGGCGCTCAATTTTGAAGATTTCACCCTTAAGGTCGGGTTGGGAGTGGTGGTCTTCATTTGTCTCCCCTTTTCCACTCCATTTATCTTGTAAAGATGAAGATGCAACATCAACATTTTTTTTTCTTCCAAATTTGACTTTCAACTTCCTTCAGCTAGGTTATTGTCGTTTGTTTAGTGAGATGGGGCAGAAAAATATGTCTCCAACCTTTTATGAAATGCACCAGTGACAAAGCATAACCTGCTAACTTCCCCTCTTGTTTCTAAGCAATTTTTCCAATGTTTCTCATCACTTAAATCATGGTGGACTGCAAGTCTTCATTTGTCACCCTTTGCCCAATCCCTCTAAATGAGTCGTGCTATCTACAACTTTAGAGCTTTGTGGAGAAGCAAGGTCTTCATGTTGGTCAGCTGCCTTAACCCACTTGAAGAGCTATGGCAAGGCTGCTCTGAATCTTCCTCTAGAGTCTATGTTTCTTCCTTTCTGTTTTGGCATGTAACACAAAAGGTCCCACTGGACGTGCCAAAATTATGTTTAGCATATAAGATCCTCACATAACTTCCCCTACATAGGTGATGAACTCTTGTGTTAATTTTGAAAGGTGTCTTAGTGAAGCCTTTATTAGGCTTTTAGGCTCGCGTACAAAGTTAATAAGAATGTCAGTCGTGCCACTGTTGACCAAGACCAACAGATTGGAGATTGGTTTTAGATGTTTTATAAGTCGTTTTATTGCGCCACCAGTTAACTGAGCCTTATTAACGGAAATATTGGTTCCTTGATTGTAGGAATATGTTCTGCTTTATATTAAGATCATATCATGGAGATTATGTAGATTGATTTTATGTATAAATTACCTAGTATAAATAGAAAGTCAACTGTTGTAATCCTATATATTAGGCATCTTTTTGTATACTGATTATTATGAATAAATAACCAAATTCACAGAACGCTTAATTTCAAGATGGTACCAGAGCATCGATCCCCCGCCACGACAAGTGTCCATAACGTACATTTCTTCCAGCAAGCAATGCCACCACAGCAATGGCAGAATCGACTATTTCTTCCAGTAGACCAGCAACCAAACCAGTCAAGAACTCCACTAAGATCTCTGGTCCATATGCACTACATCATTCAGATCATCCGAATCTCTGATCCATGCGCATGGAGTTGTACCATGCGCATCATCCTAAGCGCGAAGAACAAAATTGGCTTAGTCACTGGAGACGTTGAAGCACTAGTAGAAACTAATCCAAACTTTCCTTCATGGCAGCACTGCAACGACATGGTGATATCTTGGATCCTAAATTCTGTACACTTAGATATTGGGAACAGCGTCATGTACACAAACACAGCGGCAAAGGTCTGGGAAGGATTAAGAGAATGTTTCTCTCAAGGAAACGACTCAAGGATTTACCAAATAAAGAAGGACATCGTGGAGCACAGACAAGGGCAACAGTCAATTGCTGTCTATTACACTAAATTGAAGGCTATGTAGGATGAACTCTCCTACTACAACGAGGCTGTAACTTTTTCTTGTGGAGGATTGGAAACACTCAGAAAGAGAGAAGATAAGGAAAAAGTCATGCAATTCCTCATGGGATTGAATGACAACTATTCAGCCATTCGTGGCCAAATTATTTTGATGTAGCTCATCCTTGATATAAGGCAAGTTTATTCTCTCATTCTCCAACAAGAAAAGCAGGTTGAAGTGTCTCTCAATCGAGATAGCATTAGTCATCATGCCATGCAAGCTGCGAATAATGGAGAATCAATAAATCAAGCACATAATTCTTAAAAAAAGAGAACCCCACTCTACTGTTCCTACTGTGATTAGGACAAACATAGCATTGAAACATGTTATTATTTAAATGGTTTCCCTCCAGGCCACAAGTTCTATGGGAAGAATGTCAAACATCCTAACCAAAGACGTTGCATTACCAATCATGTAAAGGTGACAGACACAAACAAACTTGCATACAACAGCTCCAAGCCCTCTTCCTCTAGTGATGGTCTAAGGTTTAACATTGAAGAATACAACCAAATCATACAATGCTTCAGAAAAACAACTATGGTAACGCACACCACCTTGCAAATGTTGTATGTATTGTTACACCTTCATGTGACATGAATCCAGTTGCTCCACATTCCTATTTAGGTTGGATAATTGATAGTGGAGCAATGGATCATGTGACAACTTCCTTTTCGTTGATGAATCCATTATATTTGCCTCCTACAACCACCATTCAAACCTCTGATGACAGTCAAACAAGTATTGAATAGATTGGTTCACTCCAAGTTACACAACATCTTAAACTTGACCATGTGCTGAAAGTGCCCAAGTTCAAAGTTAACCTATTGTCTGTCAGTAAATTGACTCGAGCGTTAAGCTGCAAAGTGATATTTTTCCCTGAATTTTGTGTTGTGCAAGACGCGTATACGAGAAGGATGATTGGCATGGGCAAGTGACATAACGACCTCTATTACCTCACACCAGAATAGAACCCTAAGCTCGCCTACAACATTCTCCGCCATTCCAACCTCTGGCACCAACAACTAGGACACCCATCCATTGGACCCCTCCAAGTTCTTTCAAAAACAACCTCAGACACCATTTTGATTCAAGGCATGTGTGTGAAATTTGTCTGTTACCAAAGAAAACTTGCTTGTCATTTCCATCTAGTTCTATTTCTTCACTTGCACCTTTTGATTTAATACATTGTGATATTTGGGGATCACATAAAATAAATTCACATTTCGGTGCTTGTTATTTCTTAACAATTGTTGATGATTTCACTAGATATACATGGATTCACCTTATGAAATTCAAATCGAGACACAAACACTATTGCAATCATTTATTTCTTGGGTACAAACACAATTCAATTGCATAATTAAGACTCTTCAAGTCGACAATGGCACGTAATTTGTCTCCATGCAGAGAGCAAAGGTATCAATTTTCACCATTCTTGTTCGTCAACCCCACAACAAAACAGGTTGTCGAGAGAAAGCACCGTCACCTTCTAAATGTAGGTCAGGCTCTTTGTTTTCAAGCTAACCTACCATTAGAATTTGGGGGAGAAAGGACACAAATGCTTGCTATTTAATTAATCAATTACCAACACCTTATTTTCCCATCAAACACCATATGAACTCCTTTATAAAATGCCACCCACATACACACACCTACGTTGCTTTGGGTGCCTATGTTATGCTACCAACCTTTTCTCCACACATAAATTTAACCAACGAGCACGTCGTTGCATTTTTGTAGGATACCCTTTAGGTCAAAAGAGACATACGGTTCATGACCTCACTACACATAAATTCTTCTCATCAAGGGATGTTGTTTTCTACGAACATATATTCCATTTTCAAACTCTACCACCTCAGTCCCAACTTGATCCCACAATCCTTCCCACACCACAACTCTTAGACTTTGATAACAACCCTACACATACACCCCACGCCAAACCCTAATGAGCCTGCAACTGCATCCCCAACCATCATTGCCCTTGATACACCTCCCTTACTAACGCCATCTACATCATCACTGCCTACTCCTGCCCCACCCACTTCAATGCCTACCTTAGACACCCCATTCTATCTTCTCCACCACTTGGCTTGTTGCCTTCACCACCACCAAACCCCATACTTCGACATTCTTCATGTGTACCAAAACCAAATGTTTTACTTCACGATTTCCACCTATACCATGTATCGTAGCCCCCAGTTCTTCATCCTCCTCTACAAGTACACGATTTCCTTTATCTACATGCCTTTCTTATGCACAAATTTCAACTCCTTACAGAAGTTTCATTTGTAATGTCACTACACCTATAAAACCTATGACCTTTGAGCAGGCAAACAATGATCCCAAATGGAGAGAGGCCATGGCTACTAAGCTTTTAGCACTCGAATAGAATAATACACGGACCATCACATCCTTGCCTCCTAGACATCGTGCAATCGGTTGCAAATAGGTTTATAAAATCAAATACCACTCGGATAGGACCATTGAAAGATATAAAGCTCGCTTGGTCGCCATGGGATTTACCCAACGTGAGGGAATTGATTACAGAGATACTTTTGCTCTTGTAGCCAAACTCACAACCATGCAATGCTTGCTTGTCGTTGCCGCTGTTCGCAATTAGCCCTTCCACCAAATGGACGTTCAAAATGCCTTCCTTCATGGTGACTTAACTGAGGAAGTTTACATGTACTTACCTCCTGGGCTCCATTAGCAAGGGGAGACTAACATGGTTTGCCGACTCAACAAATCCCTCTATGGCCTTAAGCAGGCATCCCAGAGTTGGTCCAGAAGTTCTCTAGTGCAATTCGCCAAGGTGGCTTCCAACAATCTATGGCCGACTACTCATTATTCACAAAGGTATCAGATGATTCCTTTACTGTGGTACTCATCTACGTAGATTACATGATTATCACTGGCAACGTTTATTCAGCCATAGCAGTCTTAAAGCTTTCCTCCACACCCAATTCCGTATAAAGGATCTTGGCCATTTACGATCTTTCCTTGGTGTTGAGGTTGCTCGTTAAGTCACTGGGATCTCAATATCACAACGGAATTACACATTAGATATATTGGACGAAACAAGCCTACTTGGGGCCAATGGTGAAGCCAGGATTTCTCGGGAGAAGGGGCGAACTTAAAAGAATACGAAGTTCAAGAAAAATGGCAACAACTAAATCTTTTAATATAGAAATGTAATTGTCAATGTATTATTCACCATTAATTCCTGGTTCAGCCCCAGTTTCACTGCCAAACTATGAAGCATCATCCCCATATTTACTTCTACATTCTTAGCACACAAAGACAATACAGTCAACAACGTAGCAACATCTAGTACTAAAGCTTCCTCACCCTCTAAAATCTTCCCCAACATGTTGGAAGTATGCCCACAAAGCCACTCATTTGATGTAATAGCTTTTGGAATACTTATTGTGTTAAACTATAAAATGTTTAATAGAGAGCAAAACTTATTGTTATTCACTATTTATTGTATTATGTGTTTAAGCAATAAGGGAATCCAAGGAATGTATTTAATCTAAGAGAGAAGTGATCTAAGTGAGTTGGATTAACGCGACATTTCTCTTATGTTCATTCCTGAAACGTTCTTAGCCATAGGATTGCCAATTGGGCATTGACAATCCGCTAAGGTTAGTATGTGTTATGTTAACTCAAGCGTGAGTATGACTAGTCTCAAGTCATTTAGTGTTGGACACTGAGACAAACACATAGGTGCTCAAAAGGTAATTGAGTACACTGAACTACGATCAAAAGGAGTTCGAACATACATGTCATGTAAGAACTCGTAAGTTGCAATATGCAAAGTAGTCCTTTGACCTGAGGCATCATAGATGTCTAATGGTTGGGTCCTTGATCTTTGATCATGTCAAAGGCATTCCATTGAGAATGTCCACGACATCATTGGGGTCAAGCTATCTAGTCATGTAGGCATATGAATGCACAACAAGGGATCTCTAACCTTCCATGGTGGAAGGAGAATACTCTGAGATATGATTCGAGAGTCTTTGGCCAAAGCATATGAATATGACTTAGGAAGTTTGTTCCAAATCATATTCAATTGAATCATATAGAGAAGTATCACATTGGATAGTAGACATGAAACAAACTATCACTTAAACAATGTGATCGAGAGTATTGTATTAGAGAAGGACCGTATTGCGTTGTAGTTGTAACTGGATAGGTTCTCCAACCACTTCTACTTATCTTGGGTAGCCATGACATACTGCTAGGTGTCACTCATGGTTTGTGGAAGCCCTGAGGATTAGCAAACACTAATCTTCATCAAAGGGAGAATTGAAATGTAGTTTCAATTCACAATCGATCGTTAAGAGTAACAATCGCCCACTGCCTCGTTGAATGGAACCTAATGGATCGTACACCGAGTAAGGATGAATGTGAAGATACAAAAGAGATGGATAAGCAATTAAATGGTTTATTTGAGAATGGTCAAGATTAATTAATTAGTTAATTAATTATACGAAAGGTTCGTATTAGGCTTTTAAGTTGGTTTTTGGGTTTCAGGGCCCAAAAGGGTTTTTGGTCCAAAAGGCCCATTGAGTTTAGGTTGCATGACAACTAAAAACTAAATGGAAATTAACCCAAAATCAAAGCCAAAACCGGCCTAGGGTGAAAGGGTAGCAAACTTGAGTTAATTGCAAGTTTGCCACTCAAATGTGAGGTGGTATAAAGGCAACTTTATAGCCATTCTCTCACTAGGGGTTTTCTAGAGGCAAAGAAGAGAAACTTTCTCTCTCTTTTACTCCATTGAGGCCGGCCATCTTAGAGGGTTTTCACTAGCATAAAAAACTCTCTAAGTCGTCCATTTCATCTACACACCTCATCCTTGGTGTGGAGACTTAGAGACACTAAATCTTTGGTGTTTTTGGAGATCCTTTCCTCACATCTTCAAGGAGCAAAGGAGCATCAACAAAGAAGAAAATCACAAGGAGGATCCAAGGAGCTAGGAGGTGACTTGAAGGCTCTCCACTTGGGTGAATCCCTTGTGTAGGCAAGGATGAGCTTCAAGGGTAATGAATCTCAAATCCCTCATTCTCTTTAATGTTGTTAAAGAGTTTCATGGTTCACCATTCTCTAGGCTTTGAAAGTCATGGGTTTTAGAATTGTTTTGAATGCATGCCTACTTTAAAGAGTTATTAGTTTTCATATGTGTTCAAATGTTCTCACATGTTCTTAGCTAGGATAAAAAATTTCCTTCACAACAAACTATAACTGTCATGATCTAATCCATTCTCTGAGAACCCGCATATCATCGAATTCCAAGAAGCCAAATTCTTCTCAGGCATTATCTCAAACATTTTAGCTGCATCCTCAACTGACCCACATTTCCCATACATTGCAATCAACACATTTGCCTACAAACACATTCGAAATCAGTCCCATCTTCACAGCCATCCCATGAACAACCTGTCCCAAACCCACGTACGAAATCCCCCCATAGGCCTTAAAAACAAAGGGAAAACTAAAATTATCGGGTTTAAACTCCGTAACGTTGATCAACTCCATAAACACATCAATGGCATCAACAAAAAGCTCGTTTCTTGCATACCCACTAACAAGCGCATTCCACTGGAACAAGTTCTTCCTCTTTAGCCCGTCGAAAACTGAGCAAAAATCCAAAGGAGCACCGCACATTGCATACATGGTAATGATGCATGTGTTGAGAACAAAGTCACAGTTAAAAACGGTTGACGCAGAGACCAAGTTGTGGACTTTGCATCCAGTTTCGACGTCCTTGCGGCGCCCGCAGGCTTGTAATAAGGCTCCCATGGTGTCCTTCCCTTGCTATGAGCTGGAAACTGTATCGTGCATGTGTGCTTGAAGAAAGGTCAAAGCCTCGAAGGGGAGTGGCGAACCTAGCTCTCCAGTGGTGTTTCCCGACGAGGGGAGTGGTGGCCTCCACTCCTCGCCTTCACGTGGCTTCGCCACTGCTTAAGGCAAAGTCGGTACAAACTCCCATATAAGAGAATGCCAAGCTCTCACCCATGGATGGTGAACTGCTCAAGAATGCCTCTTACTATCAGCGGCTAGTTGGGAGGCTCATATACCTTACCATTACAAGGCCGAAAATCACTTACTCAGTACACATTTTGAGTTAGTTCGTGCAACATCCAAGAAAACCACATCTTGACGCAGTTTATGGTCTCTTACGGTATTTGAAAGGGGCACCTGGGCAAGGTTTGTTATTTCCATCCAAAGGCAACTTGTTGTTAACCGATTTCTGTGATGCGGATTGGGCTCGTTGTTCCATAACAAGACGATTAGTGACAGGCTATTGCATATTCCTTGGAGGAGCACTTGTATCGTGGAGAACTAAGAAACAAGGTAATGTTTCACGTTCCTCGGCAGAATCAGAATATCGGGCCATGGCTTCCATAACATGTAAGCTCACATGGTTGCAATATTTACTAAGAGACTTGCAGGTTACACACCACAAGCCAGCTCGACTCTATTGTGATAATTAAGCGGCACTTCACTTAGCTGCAAATCCAGTGTTGCATGAACGCACCAAACACATTAAGATAGATTGCCATATTTTTCACAAACAAATCGTGTCGGCACCATTACAACAGCACATGTGTCCTCTGCCAATCAACTTGCTAACATATTTACTACGCCACTTGGACAAGGAATGTTTCACTGTACTTGGCAAGTTGGGTGTTCATGACATTCACTCTCCAACTTGAGTGGGAGTATTAACGAAAAGATTGGTTCCTTGATTGTAGGAATATGTTTTGCTATATATTAGGATCGTATCATGGAAATTATGTAGATTGATTTCATATATAAATTACCTAGTATAGATTGAAAGTCAACTGATGTAATCCTATATATTAGGCACCTTCTTGTATACTGATTATTATGAATGAAAAACCAAATTCACAGAACCCTCAATTTCAAGAAGCCTCTTAATCTAAAAATTGTTTATGGAGGGGTTAAATCCATAATAAGTTATTTTCTATACATTGAAGACAAGAACTTTAAATTTCTTTTATGTCGAATGCCAAAAACATAATCACAAGCTGATCAACCATGATCCAATCAGTTTACAATCACTTGTGAAAGGATAAGACGGAAAGTAAAGCAAAGCAGATAACAAGCAGGAATTCAAAGGTAAAAAGTTTGCAGGAATTCATAAAGTGTTAGTTTAAAATGACATAAACTGTATAGAAAGACAAAAGTACAAAAGTACAAAAGTAAATAACAAACACAAACGACCAAACCAAGTTTCAACCTATTCAGGCAAACTTAGATGCTTGTCAGGCAAGTCATTTGCAGTTACAATGTATAAACTTAGGAAAAGGAAACTGAAAGCAAGAAAATCGATACTACAAATGAAAAGTAGCAGAGCTAAAGCTATAAAGGAAGTGTTTGAAGTAGCAGAGCTAAAGCTATAAAGGAAGTGCTTGAACTACAAAAAGAATGTATGAAAAGTGGCAGAGATTTTAGAAGTCTTTTTGGTTATTTCAGTTAAGTGTCCTTTCCTCTAATTCTCCTGTTGCCTTTATAAAGGCGTTCAACCTTGTGAATTAAGCTTCTTTGGCTTGATACATTCTCTTTCATCCAAGTGGTTGATGTGATTGTTGGTAAAGGATGAGTCTCCACTTAGATATCTGAGCTTTGATCCTCTTGAATGTATGAGTTTCGCCACTGAAAAGTGTTTTTACTTGCTAAATCTGCCTGCAAAACATCATATTTAGTGTGAACAAGGGTAGTGTTGCCACTCAAACCTACCACATCAAAAAGTGTTTTTCAAATTCTAAGCCAGTTACTGTTTATTTATGTCAAAATTAAATACCCACTAAGAAGTGAGGGTATTTTAGTAGATGGACTGTGGGCCTAATGCCCAATTTCGGTCCAAACACTAAGCCATCGTTTGGCGTCAATGATTGGATTGAAATTATTAACTCAGTAGATTCAATGCATGTTGAAGGAGAAAGTGGACGTTTAACACGTAGCCTTTGTCGAGGTTGAAGGCAGATGAATTAATCATGAATAAACTAGAAGAGAAGGTTTTTTCATAGCTAATTCATTTTTTACTTTCAACTTAGACAAAGTATGGAATGACGTCTATTTTTTACTTCAACGCACATTGAACTTGATGAATTCTTTGACACCAAATTATTGAATAATTAATGCTAGAAAGATTAAATTTTGTAATCTAAATTACATAAAAGTCGATGACACATCACTTTTGCAAACTAAAGTGCTTATTTTCTATTGGTGGCACATCATTTAGTTTGCAAATTTAGGACTCGTTTGAATGTGCTTTTAAAATGACTGAAAGTATTTTTAGAGAAAATATTTTTTGGTTCCAAAAGCACTTAAAGTGCTTTTCCAAAATTTACTTGTATTTTTACTAAAAATTAGTTTCAAAAATATTTTCACCAAAAACGCTTTCAGTCATTTTAAAAACACATCAAAACAAGCTATTAGTCCACCTAGCATTGCCCTTGTTCAATCTGCATGCACTCGGTTAAACACATGTAAAATGTTGTGAAATTTATTTCAGAAATGAAATTTTAGGAACTTCTTATCTGCACATTTACACTCACAGCTGCATGATAAAAATTTCATGATGCTGATTTTTACAACGTACTCGAGTGGGAGAATGAATGTTAAAATTGACTTGAAATATAATCGTTGTATCCGCAAATATAAATATGCCGTACTAGGTTGTTCACGGGGCCACAAATTTGCCCTCCCTCGAACAGAACCCGGACCAACTAGGACTGCAAGAAACTTTGGTTTAGGATCCTCTGTTCAGAACTTCATCCTCTCCAGTGCTTATGTAAGAGCTGGGCCAGAAAGTTAGACGCCAACCTTAACTACTAGACTTCTCAAACTGCTTGATCCAGCAAGTGGGAACAGGAAAGTCACCGGAAAGATCAAACTTTGGTCTTTATACCATGCTGATTACCATGAAAGATTTTCCTACAAACATCTAAAGCTCCTATTAAGGAGAAAAATTGTCAGATTTTGGTACGCTACATTAGGCCTTCCCACCATCCGAGCTGCTGCAAGCTTGATTTGGAAGCACAGCGTTGCCACCAAAATCTCCATCCAAACTCATCTGCTGGACTTCTTGTGGGGAAAGGATCTTGATGCAGCGAACGCAGTTCACAAATTCCCTGGAATAGGTGAAACAACCAGTTTAGAAACAAGTAAAATGACAAATCAAGATCCTATTCTTTTGGCCCACAATGTTAATGGATATTTAATGCAAAATACATTCGACTTTCGAGGGACAAAAACAGGCCATGCTAATTGGTACAATTAAATGTTGAACTTTATGGTATACGATTATACAAACAGGAAAATGATGTTTTGATGTGTGCGCGCATGATGTATTTCAAATTTTAAACAGAAATGAGACATAAAAGACTTACTCCCAAGGGTCATCTCCAACTAGCAGAACATCTTTCTCATGATCTACATACACAAGTTTCCAGCCTACCCTCCCCCGGTCCTCTAGCTGTCCCTCTATACCAAACCGTCGAGCCAAATCTTGTTTAAGCTCATCATAATTTGAATAGCGTGTCATATCTATGGACCTCCCAACAGCTCCGCGTTTGTACACCTATACATAAACACCAACCAACTTAGAGTGAAAGACATAATCCAAAATACTTCAAATAGATCGTACTACAATTCCTTTTTAGTTTTCAATTTAAAATATCAAACCTTGGTGTATGTCCTCATCCGCTGAAGTGGCGGAGCCGGAGCCCATGGGCCGCTGCCCAGGAAGCCCCTATCGTTTATTGCTGAGTCAATCGAATTGAAAGTCATATCTGGAACTCCAAAGGACTGGGAAACCATTGAAGATGAAAGCTCCGGCTGAGCATCTTTTGAATTTTCGTAGTTGCCAAGTATGCCACCTGAAGAGAGATTATTTGAAAAATCTTTTGCTAACCCCACCACACCTTTTGCCAACATAGGATCAGGATTCAAGGGTATCCCCAGTTGGCCATCAATGTTGGAATCATACAGAACATTGTTTCTCTGATCCGCCAGAACTTCCACTTCTTGAATGGCATCCCTGAATAACGTTGATTGTGGATGGAAAGGCAATGGTGCGTTATTCTGCTGTAAATGGACATCGTTCTGCGAGAGGCCAACTGAAGTTGTTGAAGATGATGTGTCCAAGTAATCTGTGTGGGCACCTGCACCGCTCATGTATGCTTGCGGAGTAAGGATTCCTTGACTTTGATTCCAAGCAATGTTCACTGAAGGCTTAACTTCAGACTTATGTTGGAAATCTTTCATTAAGTTACCATGAGATGGCATTGTGTTTATGGCACTGGAACTCAATATTGTGGTGGCAGACAGAGCCATGTCCTCCCCTATTGATGAGTTCCGATGGGCTCTGTTGTTCATCAATGGTTGAATTACGCTAGGACCGTTGTTTGTGGATGGTGAAGTTGAACAAGATGGAACCTCGTCTGTAATCCCTGACTGCCCTGCTCCGGCAACTCCAGTCATCATATTGCTGGCAGCTGTAGAGAACTGATTGGTTGTTGGGTTTGGAAGATGTCCCATATGCCCGGACATTTCAGGCAGCACACCAGGTTGCTGCTGTTGAAGCTTTGGCTGCTGAGGTGAATGAGAAAACCGACTATTAGCTTGGCTGTTATTATTCTTTGTCATCTGCTGTGGCATTGTTCTTGACTGAGGATGTGAGGTTTGTGCCATCTGAGGCATATCTAGCATTTGGGTGGGAGAAGGCCTCGAGAAGCTCTGGGACACATCAAACATTTGTCTCTGCTGGTCCTGGAGTTGGACAAGTTGACCAGGCTGTTGCAGTGCCTGCTGTGCTAAAAGTGACTGCTGTTGCTGTTGAAGCTTTTGAAACAGTTGAAACTGAAGCTGATTATCGGAAAGATGTTGCAACTGTTGGTTCATTTGATCAGGCGGTTGAGACTGAGTAAAACTCTGCTGTTGATTTTGAGCCGCAAATTGTTGTTGATGCTGCTGCAAGTTCTGAGGGAGGTTTCTTTGAAGATGGTTTTGACTAGACGATTGCTGCTGAAGAATACCACCGTTATTATGGACAAGTGTCGGAGGTTGCAAAAGCTGGGACTGAACTTGGCTTGAGGGCAGAGTTTGATTAACCGAATTTTGTCGGCGTTGTTGAGAATTATCACCCAACTGTTGCTGAGGTTGCATCATGGATGCTAACGGGCTCGTTGAGGATGACAGCTTTGGGAGTTGATCAAGCTGTTGCACTTGCTGAGGTAGCCCCTGGCCATTAAATTGTAAATTGTTCATCTGAGGTATTTGGGGAGCTGACAAGCCCAACTGCTGAGAAAGATCTGCTCCAGCAAGGTTTTGCATAGCTGAACCAGAATAAGAATGCATATAATTTGGCTGCATGGAGTTGCCTGGGGACGAATTTTGCTGCATGTTCATCCACTGGACTAAGCTAAGGCCAGGTAGAACCTGGGGGCCCTTCATGGACATTTCATCACCAAGCCAAGGCATTGTTCTCTTGAAAAGACTATCCATATCAGAGTCCTCATCTGCGAAAGAAAAATCAAAGTTGTTGACGTCTTTTCTCCAAAATTTTCAAATCCAAAATGTGGTGACGTTTTTAATGGTTTGTCGACCGACTCAAAAATAGAGTATAAAACATGCAAGTGAAAGAATAATGAAGCCTCCAAAGGATTCAAATCATCAGTTAGCATGTTTGCTTTAAAATACAAAAGATCACAGCAAAAGATACTTTTGAAATCCAAAGGTCAAACGTTGATCATTTTACGACAAAGAACTAGTATAATTTATCGTTTGCTATATTATATCTTTTACCTGGCATTCCTGGTTGCCTGGGACGCCTCGATCTGAAGAATGGTGGGGGACAAATGAAAAATGGAGCAGTAACAGGCTCAATTTCCCAAACCGAGACCCGATTACGCCTTTCCCCAGCAGTTGACTCATCCCAACCAACCTATTCAAAGAAATGTGAGGCGTTAGGGGTTATTTTACATGACCGACAAGATGACCAGAAGTAACAAGGGAAGAGATGCAACCAGAAGTTGCCATAACATTTACCTGCAAATTACGCCATTGCGAGTTCTTCCATCTAACAGGATCAAGATCACTAATTCCTGTAATAGTACCCATGTACCTGCAAAATAAAACTTCTTATGTTCAATTCCTAAACTACCATAAGGTTTTTATTTGTCAAAATCCATCAAACTTGATGACTCCATTAGTTTAAATAATGTGCTATACAGAATTGCATTCCCTAGACCAAATCATCAGCATTTCTAATTTGTAACATCTATTTGTTCATTATTTTCTAGATCACTGATGCTGGGATTCCTGGATTTCATCACGGTAGATATACTGAAATACAAGTATACAACTACCTTCTTGTCCCTGACTCTTCAGTTTCGAACATCATACGAAAGCGCATGCCTAGTGATAGTTGGTTGCCACATGCTGCCTTGTAGTACTTGGCTAAAGGGATAACAAACTCTGATGGACTAGCCCTGCATATAGAAAAGTAAAATTCAGTACTATTTCAGATAAATCTATTAAATTCATTTAAAGAGTAATAACAGGGCGATTCACTCCCACAATTACGATTCTATAGTTGTTGAACTAAGATATTTTAGAATAAATAAATGAAAGATATACCTAGGATTGTAGAACACCGTGAAGGGACTATTATTAGCAGCAGCATGAGCTGCAGCTGCTAGAATTCCAATATGCATACTGTCACTTGATAATACCGAAGATGATAGGTTGGTGGGTTGCCTGTTAGCTCGTCTAATTCCTAAAAGAAGTTCCTGCTTTTCATCCCTGATCATGAAAATTGTGGATCATCATATGAAGTTGTTTGTGCACTATATATTTTCGTGTCCAAAAGAGGGAAGAAAAAACAAAACTCTAAAACAGAAACTCCTCGAATTTTCAATTCATAGTAATTACCTAATGAATAAAACAGAATCACCAGCGAAAAGCCTCTTCCCGCTGATAAATAGGCTCCATCCTGTTGTAAGTAAGTGACGTTTTGGTTGCCCTGAATCAAACAAGAAATCACTTAGGATGTTTAGAAATAGACGGCACCTTATTGATCCATACATGTGACATTCAAATGACTAGAAAGATGTCATACCTCGATAGATATGGCGGAAGGTCCAAACAGCATCATGCAAATCCCTGGCAACAAGCTCTTGAGCAGGTGGTTGCATGGAGAAATCCTATGTAGAAGCAGAAACACTATTAAACATTGCATGTGGTCCAATATCCTAGTGGACAGGGTTTTGCGTTTCTGCTAATGCGTCTTGGGCTTGAAACTCAGCCCTCACCTAAATTATTGTAATAGTTTCAAACCCTCCCCCTTCCCCTCCCCCTAATAATAAAAATAAAAGTGTGGTAAACCTTGGAAATGATGTAAAACTGCTTACGAGAGGAGGGAAAATCTTTTCTGCTGCACGGCGGGGCACTGAAAAACCTCCATGAGTGCTTGTATCACTTGCTGTCAATGTTTTGCAGAAAAACTCTGGTTGGGGCTTATTTGTCTTGAGCGCGAGATCTGATCTCAATAATGCATCCTTGTCAAACTGCACGACAAGAAGTCGATGAATTCAGGTTTCAGAAATTTTTACCTTTTAAAGAACAATGGAATATCACTTAGAAGTGAGACGAGGGGATGTCCATAGTGCTATCACAACGTAATGATCTTCCAGTCATTTTGAAGACAGTACTTACTGATGACACAGGCTGAAGTGTCATCTGAGCATATACTTCGTCTGTTTCGGGGTCCGCCTAGTGAATCAAACATAAGTGAGAAAATCAATTAGAAATGATCAAGACTATAAATCTGTTTACAAAGTAATACTTGGAGCAGATGAAATCAGCCATACATGCAAGGTGACATTGTGAAGGAGACATAGTAGCTTGGATGGAAGGTTCGGGTAGTTTGGTATTTGACCATCCACATCCTTTTTTATGGATGCCGCAACCTGAAATCGGAAATTTCTTACACAAATCAGCACAGACCACCTCCAAATCGAGCAAGAAACAGAAAAGACCGAGGAAATTCTCAAAAAAACAAAACAAAACTAAAACAATAAATGTAATACTTAAATATAAATAAATTCTTGACCTATCAGTGTAACTGTTGACAGACCCAAAATTTCTTTCTGTAAATCCTAAAGTTTTGAAAACCATCAACACCAATTGCTTTATTCGGAAAACAAATTAGTAGTAGGCACAATATCTCTATGCTTTTCAAATATATATACATATATATATGTATGTATTGCTATTAATAGAAAGAGGTGCTTAATAAATGAACTCAAAAACCATGATGAGCATTCATAAAAAAGGCAAAGCAGAATGTGAAGGATAAATGGTGATGCGGCGCATGATAGCAACATCCGTAACCAAAAACACCCACCTGTTCGCTGTGGCCTTGAGGGAAGTACACCACGTGCGTCCCGGCCGGCGGCAAGTTCACCAGCGGCCCGGCGCACGCTTGCCATAGCTCCGGGTTTATGCTCTTTACATTCTCTCCCCCTGCACACGTGTCAGCCAACCATTCGTCAGAAACCCACACAGCACAAAACCCCCCTTTTTGTCCGTTTGTTCCCCGAGAAAACGCAAACGAGGGGAAAGAAAATTAAAGACCAACTGAACGAGAAAGAATCCGGATTCCTGGGAATATCAGAACTAACCGCCGAGCAGCGGCAGTTAGTTACCGAGTCCGTACACACAAAAAAACTTGTAACGAACAAAACGATGTCGGAAACAGACAAAAAAAACAACTGTATCGATCGACCGATCCATCTGCTGCTTTTTGAACATCATCTTTAGAGAGAGAGAGTAAATCGATTGAGTGTTTCTAGAGAGAAAAAGTACCGACCTTGGCATGAATTGGATGCGCAGCTGGCGGCGGAAGCTCCGGCGCCGTTCGCCGGCGGCTTCATTGTTTGGTCCGGGGACTTGGGTTCTTACGAAATTGTATAAATCGCAGAAAATATCACTTGCTCATCTCCCCGGCGAGAAATTGGAGCTGCTTTCCGAACTCGCCTCAGCCCCTGGAGGACGCACTCGGATCAAGTTCTCTATCAGTGGAGCTCAGATCAGCTCGGCAGAATCTGCAGCTCCCAAACAAATTGAAAAAAATGGAAAAATAAAAACTTTCCCGGAGAAAGTTTGTAGCTTTCCCGGGAAAGGTTATGGGCTTTTCCGGCGAAGTAAAAGGGGGGAACAGAGGGGCAGAGAAAAAGCAGCGTTTGCTGAGATTAAGAGAGACCAAATGCTGAAGCTTTGCCCCCTATCTTCCCCTACACCACCCAGACCAGACACTTCCTCTCTTCTCTCTCTTCCTCCTCTCTCCTCCTTGAAAATGGCACTGACTAAAAGGTAACATGGGATTTGGCTCTTAGTTGACTTTAGATCATCTCCAACTCTTGAGCTAAAAGCTAAATTTTTTAGCTCCAAAAATTTAACTTTTAGTTTAAAAACAGTTTTTCTGCTCCAACCCTATCTAACCTAAAATTTTAGCCCGAAATTATTAAAGAATAAACTTAGGCTATTTTTTTCTTAAATTAATTTTTTTTAAAAAAAAATAAATATGTAGACTATCGTAAATTAATTTTATGAACATTTTAATCAAAAAAAATTTAAATTTCGATAAATATTTTCATTCAGTTTAGTGGAGCCCACACCGATTTCTGAGCTAAATTTTGGGGGGAATCTAGGCTTGGTTTAACATTTAGCATTTAGCCCGAATTTTCCCCTTGGGTTGGAGTGAGTTTGGGGGGAAATTTTGGAGAGTAATTTGGCTTTTAGCCCAGGGTTGGAGATGGTCTTATGGATTTGGGGGTTAATTCTGGTTTTCTCTTGTTAACCATGGTTGGTTTTGGAAACGAATTCTCTCGTGATCCCTTCCTTTTAATTCACTAAGTTCAAAGATTTGGATTGTTGTAATTTAATCCAACTTCTAAAGTTATTATAACTTTTAAAATGAGTTCCTATTTATAACCGTTGGATCAAATTTCTACGACTCGGATCCCCAAACTTAGTGAATTAGAAGGAAATGATCCGAAGAGGATTCCTTTCCATAAGTTCTAGCTTAGTCTTACAATTTACAACATTTATCACCACTTCTTAAATATTAACTCAAGTTTTATATTGAATAGATTTAAACACAAAAGATAATGCTTATCAAAGTTTATAAATTAAATGATGTCGATGTTAATAATTAAGTTATTACTTAAGTATTAATTAATGTCAGTCAGTAGATCAAGTAAATTCAAACTAAATTAAAATTTAAAAAAAAATGCCAATGACATAAAAGGCTATTTTGCTTTTTTACTTTGGCGAGTCATTCATTCACATTTTGACAACATACATCAACAAGAAGAAGAACGACTTGGAGTCTCTCCTGAATGTAGTCCTTCTTTTAGCCTTTTTTTGGGACCCCAACTCTTCACTTGTAATATATGATTCAAATTTAACTGTTAATTTGAAAATATCAAACGGTAGTTTAATTAAGTTAACAAATAAATTTAAAATATAAACTTAAAAACTAATATTATTGAGGGGCTGTGTTTAGTCCCTTTGATTTGAGATAGTATATAAGTATAGTTTGACACTGTTTATTTAAAAATAGTTTTTTTAAAGACTATAATTCTAAACAGGACTATATTTAATCATCTCAATTAAAATTTGCCTACTGGAGTCATATTTGTCTAAACCAATTCATAAAAGCTTTGTTTTGTCAAGGATTTTGCTTTGTTTTCATGCTTCTAAAATCACTTCACATCTTACATTGTTCTTACAATTAATTTTTTTTGTTCCCAAATTTACCCTTTTGACCCTTTGACAATATCAACTAGCCCACTACAAGTAAACAAACCAATTAAAGCATGACTATTTGTTATTGGCTACAAAAACCAAACATGATTAAACAATTGACTATTCTGTTGACCGTCCCCGTCACTTTCTCGTGCACCACATGATGGAAGTTATTGTATATTGCTTCTTTGTGTTTCCCTTGTTCTTGTCATTTTCAACATCATGTTTACTAGTTGGCTGTGTTAAATTTCTGGTTTTAATTATAAATTTTTGTTTATTGTCTTAAAAACCTAGAAAACTAAATTAAACTTATTTACACAGCCAAAACAAAATAAAATTTGTAACACACAAGTGAAAAGTGGACGATTTCACCATATATTGATGTAAGATCCATCATATAAATAGGATTATGAATCAGTTCGATTTCGAGGCTTGGATTTGGCTCGTTCTATCAGGTCATGTTAGAAACAAGTCAGGCTTGAGATATACTATATTCAGCTCATAAAGGTTTTTAGTAACTCATTCATAAAAGGTGTTTTTGGGCTCACTGTCTTTCACTGGAATGGACTAGACTAATTATTATTGTAGTATTGTGTTTGATATGTGCTAGGACTAAGTTTAATGAGATTAGATGAGACTAGCTTGGACGAACTCCTTTACTAGAGAGTGTGATCGATGGAAACTAAAGACACCATTTGAGTGAAGGTCCCTGATCTCTGCTCTCTCCACCACCTCAAACAACCATCTCCCAACTAATCTCCTCCACGCCTTCCCTCTGTCTTCTTCTCCTTCAACCTTTGCAACGAGCTCCACATGCCATCCCCTTATGACTCCCTCAGCATCACCTTTGGTGACCTTATCTTATACACCCTCGACCCTTCCTCCCAAGCCCTAGCTTCGCCTCTCCATCCACTTCTCTATTCGTCTGCAAATTCCCAAATTGAATTGAGCCCCAATGTTCAAATTTCCTGAACTCCAAAGCCCTAATTGACGAAGGGACAGTTATGGGCGACTCAATTGTTGAAGAACAGAGGTCTAGAGGTTTGAATTTGGAGGCCCAAGTGATTTCTGATGTGGAAAGTACAGATATTGATGATTCGTCTGATGAGTATTTGAGTTATGTGGTTTTAACTCAGAAACAGCTTTTCTGCTCCAACTTTTCTGGGTTAAATTTTTAGCCCCAAATTATCAAAGAATGAATTTTTAGGCTTTTTTTAAAGTAACTTTTATTTTAAAAAAAAAAGAAATAAAAAAAGTATGTAGACTACACTAATTTAATTTTAGGAACATTTTAGCCTGAAAAATATTTAGATTCCATAAATATTGAAAAATCACTAAACTGACACCATGAAACTCATGAAATACTATGAAAGAACATGAAACACGTGAAAGAGATTTATAAAACACAAAACACATGAATCATATTAGATTTCAGCCGTTTGATTGAATAAACTTAAAACAAAACATTAAAACACTTAAATGTGGACCGTTGGATCCAACAACCCATTTGAATGTTTGCCCTTGGATTAAACAAAAGAGCCATTAGGCTCATTAATTGAATAGACAAATGGGTGACAAGCCCACATGGGTGGGGTTCCCACCTGCAGCGTATCTACGCAAGTGAAATTTTGGCGTTTGGCCTTCAACTCTCGTCCTCCATTCACAGAAGTGGGCCACACCACTAACCCAAACTCAAAAGCTGGCTGAAATTTGCCCTAATTTTGAGTTTTAACTTTTAACCCAAAGCCAAATTTTGGGCCAAAGGTTTAAGAGAAATGGGGTGGGTTTCGAAGCCAAATTTTGAGACTTACTGGAGTGAGTCTTAGAGTTTTGAAGTTTTGTTCTGATTTGGTTTCTCAGTTGCTATCTACAAATCTAGGAAGTTTTGAATTTGCAAGAAAGGAAAGGAAATAAGTGATAGAAAGGAAAGAATCAAACAAAAAAAAAATGTAAGTTTTTATAATTCAAACTAAATAATAAAAATTTAATCCAAGCTGGCCCGACACAGCAGCAAACATTTCACAATTCTAGTATTGCTTAGTCCATGACAAGCCAATCCAACTTAGTCCCTAAAGCTAGTCTAGTTCGAGATAGTTCGGTGCAACAAACCCACCCTAAAAGTCTTAAACAGAAAGGTTTTTTGTGTTTTAAATTTAAAGTTTAAAATACTTTTTAAATGTTAAATACCAAATTTTTTGGGTAGTGCTGCCCACACACCCATTTTTACCACTCACACACTCTTCTCAATTTCTTGTCGTTAGATCAAATGAAATGAAGAAGATCAAGGAACAAAAATTATTAAGGGTGTGTGAGAAGTAAAAATGGGTATCCAGATAGCATTACTTTTTTTTTTGCTATTAATTCTTTAGTTATTGATAAGAAACGAGACTATCACATCCCAGATCGACTCTGTCATAGCACGATATTGTCCGCTTTGGGCCTGGCCCGCACGGTTTTGTTTATGGGGACTCGACATGAGAACTTCCTAGTGGGTCACCCATCTTAGGAATACTTTCGCCCAAACTCGCTTAACTTCAGATTTCTCACTGAATCTGAAGTCAATGAGTCCTCAAAAGGCCTCGTACTATATGGAGGTGGCCATGTACATATAAGGCATATCTCCCCCTCCCTCTCTCTGTTGGTCGATGTGGGATGTTACAATCCACTCCCCTTAGGGGCCCGACGTCCTCGTTGGCACACTCGCACCACATGGCAGAGTGGCTCTGTACCATTTTGTCACGTCCTAAACCGGCTTCGCCGTAGCACGATATTATCCACTTTGGACTCGACCCGCACAATTTTGTTTCTGGGGACGCGACACAAGAACTTCCCAGTGGGTCACCCATCCTAGGAATGCTCTCGCCCAAACTCGCTTAACTCTAGAGTTTCCACTAAATCCGAAGCCAGTTAGTCCCCAAAAGGCCTTGTACTATATGGAGTTGGGCATGTACATATAAGGTATATCACCCTCTCTCCATTGGTCGATGTAGGATGCTACAGAGACAACTGCAAGTGGTAAATTGCCTAGTTGATTAGGATCTTTCTCTTCAACCTATTACATTATGGATTCAAATTTGCTCCCCGCCTCAGTGTAAATTAAAGTAGTAATGTTGTTGGAACCAAATTCGCGGACTGTCGTTGGTGGTGGAGATACAAAAATTTGAGTAACCTGTAAAAAAAATGTAATGAGCCTATCCTCTCTTCTATATTCATATTCAAAAATATATAAACTGACTAAAACGACACAAAAAATCCTGACCCTAAAAGGAGAAGGGCCAGTGATGGGCATTTGGGGGAGTAAACAATCATGTGCCAACCAAAGGCACTCTGACGGTCTAGTTAGTAAGTAAGTCTAAGACTTAAGTAGTGGGCAAGAGAATTATAGTGCAGAGATTAAGTTACTAGAGACAAACTATAGACGGGTGTATTTATATATGTTGGGAAAGATAATCTTTTATGATAGAATCCTTGTTCTAAACCGGGAGAATCCTAAAGGATATATAGAAGTATATATTGCATTCTCTTAGGAATTGTGATTACTTGCGGCGTACGCCAATTCCTAGATTGTAGGAACTCCAAAACTTATTGAGATCTGGTTGATTCCATACCGGATTAGATTCCTTGTCTTACGGAACAAGCATGGTCATTATAGCAAAGTTGTTTAGACTTCACCCATTGCCCTGGAACAAGGTGATTGTAGCACTATTGTTCCGTTTGATCCAACTCCACTCAGAGCTGGTGAGTCCATGATTGGACTTTTGAGGTAGTGATATTCCTATCACCTTACTTGGAAAAATCATGATCCCACAAATATCATTATGTATTTGAAAAAAAAAATAGAATGGAAAGAAACAAGGCAAGCCAAACCAAAGGTTCAAACAAACAAAAAATTAGACAAAAAACTCGATTAAACTGTAACAATCCAAACGAAAATGGTATATATTCGGCTTGGTTCAACTCATTTACACCTCTACATACAACCCAATACTATACACAAGTACAAACGTACAAACGCCACCAATACAAATTTGTTTGAAAAAAAAAACATATTTTTATTAAATTTGCAAACCTTTTACTCTACTTGTCCTAACAACTAATTGAAGTAACAAGTATTTTACTTGACCTGATAACCACTTAATGAAGTCGCAAAGCTAGTCTAAATTATTTTCTCATCCCACTTTTTTTTTAGTTAGGTAAGATTTTTTTTTATTAGAGCATCAATTGTAAAATTAAATTTTCTATCATTCGACAGCTCAAGAAATTAGCATACAGTGCATTGCCCTCATGCTTGTCCTCTAACAAAAAGAAATTTAGCCTATTTTCAGATATTAATTTCGGTTCAAACAGTACACACAATATGAGTTTAATTACCCCATCATTTTAATTTTATTAATTTCTTAATTTATATATTTTATTCGATTGATTTTCTTTATGAAAAGTAAAAACGAATTGCATAATTAGGGAGATGGTTGAATGAGATCTGCCACGTGCAGATGGATAAACTAGGAGGGGATGGGGAAAAACCTTGGTCTAATCAACCATACTAAGTAAAAGGACGTCTGGTCACTTATTAGTACGGTTTAGTGGTATTTTTTTCACTTGTAAGTGAGAGGTTTTAGGTTCGATTCTCGCTAATAATGAATTTAAATCACATTATTGTTAGCTTATTATAAAGCTAAATATACTCCCTCCCTGTTAAAATGATATCGTTTGTTAAAAAAAAGTAATAGGACTTCTGGTTGAGCATCTTGTTGTGATTTGCTTCCTATTTTGTAAATAAAAATTTGTACCACCTCACCTTTATGGTTTTCTTTTTCTCCACTACAGAAATTAGAAAGGTCGCTTGCATTGAAACTTTTTTGGTGATGCTATAGTGTTTTTGGAAATTAAATTTGATGGTTCCCGTTTTAGTGTTTTCTGGAAGTCACCGTAATCGGCTTCTTTTTTTTTTTTTTTTGTCACAATTAGACGCATTAATAGTTTTTAATTTATCTAATTTTTGAAAGGATGATCCATGAAAGAAAATTTGAACAATAGCCAGTTTGAATTGTTGATACAAATGTAAATGTGTCTTATAAGGACAAGAGAAAGTCCTTATGGAAGATAGATTTACCAGTTGTAGCCTATTCGAGCCAATTTTACAATTAAAAAAACCCAAAAATGTTGTCTAAGTGTCTTTATCCTTCACGATGGAAGCGCCCTCTTCTCCCAACCCAAAGTCAACGAGGGGCAAGCATATACTCCTAACAAAAGACGTGTCGAAGTGAAAGATCTTGAAATTATTGAACGTAAATTTGTGCACGCTATGCAAACAGGGTCAAAAGCTTTAGATAGCTTGGTTTTTGTAAGCCATGATCAACGAAAACTTCAAGATTGTGATATATGACAACCGATGTTGCTCATGACTAATCTATGCAGATCAGAGGCCCAGCTAGCACGTGAAACACTCTTTCAAATAAAGTTATTCGAGAGATCCCTTAATAGAAGAGAACTCAATATATATAATAGACATCTATCTATTATATATAAAGCCGAAGGTGTGCTAAACAGTGCAGCATAGTGGAGATTAGATTTTTATGGCCAAATTACCAATTTACCTTGCATAATTTGAAATATGATTTTGGACAGGTTTTGATTTTTTTTGGCAGAGGGGTAGTTTGGTCCAATTGTTTTTGTCAAATTGGGTAACACCAAAATTTTTGTCTTATGTGTAAAGAATAAAAAAATGAAAGGGAAGAGATAAAATAATAAACAAACGACAAAGTTCATGGTGCCCACGTGATATAAAAAAGGTCTTTCACACGCGGATAATAATGTGATTAAATAAGTTGTCAAATAAATTTTTTTTATGTAACAAACGATATTATTTACACTAAGGAGAGGAGGGCTTAGCCTTACAATAGGTTAGCAATAATTTGATTCAATCAATTTTTTATTAAATATTATTTTCTCTATTTTTAAACACGTTCAAAACATCCTAAGAAGGGTGCAATGCTGGTTATAAAAAAAAAGTTTTTCGCAAGCGGATAATAATGTGATTAAATTAATTGTCAAATGATTTTTTTTAAACAAACGATATGAAGGGGAGGGGGGGAGCTTGGCCTCACAATGACTAGTAATAATGTGATTCAATCAGTTTTTTATTAAATATTATTTTCTCTATTCTTAATGTAAAATCTATAGAGACCGATTTTATTATGTGAATTCAGTTGCTTTAATTGGTTTATGAGAGGTTACTTATAGCATGATCTAAAATTATTCATTTACTTCAAATATTTAACTTTTCTTTTGTCAATTTACTCATATAAATATAAATACATTTAAAACGTGTAAGTCACGTTGGTGTCACCAAGCTTCAACAAAAAAATTTGGACAAAAATACCCCCAAGACAAAAAAATTCAAAGGCATCCCAAAATAATGCATCAAATAAGGCAGAGGCGTTTTTGTCGTTTTAACAGTATTTTTTTAATAATTAATTTTTTGGTGCTGTTTTTTTTATTTAAATTTTTATAATTAGTACCTCACAATAGGATAGTAATAATGTGATTCGATTTCTCTATTTTTAAACACATTC
This sequence comes from Crataegus laevigata, assembly GCA_963580275.1. Classification (NCBI taxonomy): domain Eukaryota; kingdom Viridiplantae; phylum Streptophyta; class Magnoliopsida; order Rosales; family Rosaceae; genus Crataegus; species Crataegus laevigata. Next base: position 22,500,889 of record OY756948.1, read on the forward strand.
AAAACATCTTAAGAGGTGTGTAATGTCAGTTAAAAAAAAGTCTTTCACACGCGGATAATAATGTGATTAAATAAGTTGTCAAATGATTGATTTTTTTTTTGTAACAAACTATATTATCTACACTAAGGGGAGGGAATGGGCTTAACCTCACAATGAGCTAGAAATAATGTGATTCGATCAGTTGTTTATTAAATATTATTTTCTCTATTTTTAAACACATTCAAAACATCCTAAGAAACGCGTAATGCGGGTTATAAAAAGGGTCTTTCGCACGCAAATAATAATGTGATTAAATTAATTGTCAAACAATTGTTTTTTTTTAAACAGACGATATTATCTACATTAAATGAGAGGAGGTGAGCTTGGCCTCACAATGACTAGCAATAATGTGATTCAGTCAATTGTTTATTAAATATTATTTTCTCTATTCTTAATGTAAATTCTATAGAGACTAATTTTATTATGTGAATAATTGGTTTATGAGAGGTTACTTCTAGCATGATCTAAAATGATTCATTTACTTCAAATATTTGACTTTCTTTTTGTCAATTTACGCATATAAATACATTTAAAACATATAAGTCGCGCGTAGCACGCCGTGATTCAAAAAATGCTTTATGCACGCGCGTATATATAAAGAGAATGGAAAAGGTGAATAGTGATTTGGTGTCACCAAGCTTCAACAAAAATATTTGGACAAAAATTCAAAGGCATCCCAAAATAATACATCAAATAAGATAGGGGCATTTTCGTCATTTTAACAGTACTTTTTTTATAAATAATATTTTAGTGCTTTTTTTGTAATTTTTATAATTAGTACCTCACAATAGGCTAGCAATAATGTGATTCAATTTCTCTATTTTTAAACACGTTCAAAACATCTTAAGAGGAGTGTAATGCGGGTTATAAAAAAAAATCTTTCACACGCGGATAATAATGTGATTAAATAGGTTGTCAAATGATTTTTTTTAGCAATAATGTGATTCGATCAGTTGTTTATTAAATAGTATGTTCTCTATTTTTAAACACGTTCAAAATATCCTAAGAAGTGTGTAATGTCGGTTATAAAAAAGGTCTTTCTGACACACCCCGACCCAGGGTCGAAGCGTGCTGGCCGTCACGTGCGAGTGACGTAGCCAAAAACGTCAGCGGAAGTAATTTATGCATGAAATGCAGTAGTGAAAGTTAGATTGATAATGTACATATGATAAGGAGTGATATCGAAAGAAAGTGTGATAGTGAAAGGTTACAGAGCCGATCCTAGGTGCAGTCGTTTACACAAAACAACATAATTACTAAAGAAACCCTACTTCAGTGGTGGTCTGTCAGAACTGCCTCGGTGCCTCGATAGCCGTCCACGTCGTGATTACCTAGAACCTGGAGGGGCGCAAAACAGAAAATGTGAGTGGGCCAAAAACAAATACTTTCAAAAATCATTTCATAAAATCCTTAAATAACCCCTCGCTGTAACACAATATAATTTTCCCAGAAAAATAGTACGTATATAAATTTATGTACGAAAACTCGTCTCAGAATCAAAGTCAATTATCAAATCTCAATGATAGGCCATGTCGATATACCAATTCAGTAAAAGCATCATCATCAGTCAGGCAATAAAATCAGAAGTATCCCTAATGTAATATCAGCCGGAGTCACCTCTAGTGACCTGTACGGCTGAACCTATAGCTCATCCATCATCCTCAATCATTATCAATTATTATCCTGCACACGAGTCGGAACCACCTATCGTGGTCTGTACGACAGGCTAGGTGTATAATATTACGCTCAGTGCTACGATCACGTGAAGGCTGTGCGACGAATCGCGGGTCACCTACGAGTCGGAACCACCTATAGTGGTCTGTACGACAGGCTAGGCACCTGCCTTGGATCCAAGGTGAGCGTACGGTGCGTGAGGTGAACGATCACGTGAAGGCTAGCCCTACTCTGGCGGAGCACTAACACCCGAGGTGCAGGTGATGAGCTAAACCACTATCTATCATCATCTCAACACTATTATCGAACTTACCTGACTTACCTGGCCGTCCTCAGCATCGGAGCATAGCAAATGCAATCATAATCATATTTATAAAAATATAATTGGCATACGACATGGCGATATAATTATAAAACCATTTCCGTTTATAAATCATGCAAGTTGCGTTTCTGGGAAAAACGCCAATATTATAATATATGTATATACTGAAAACAAAAGCCCACTCACTGGTATGTCGACGGGTCGTATCCCCCGAGCCTAGAATGAATGCGCTCGTCCTCTGGGTACGTCTCACCTATATGTGAAACAACTTGAAAAATGACGAGAAATTCGTCAGAGAATTTCTCCAAAACCGGCCAGTCACGAACCCGGCGATCCCGACGTCCAAACCTTGTCACCGAGGTACTCCGAGCATCGTGGGAGTCCCTAGAACATCGCTGTGATCTTGATTTTGTCTAAGACGTCCTTAGCCTCGATCTGGGTCGAGAAGGTGTGGTGTGTGTGTGTCCGTACGTTTCAGATGAGGAAGGAGGGTGAGAGTTCGAGAGAGTGCTTGAGGGAGTGAAAACCAGTGCACGTGTGTGCATGTGTGCGTGTGAGTATGTAAAAATATCAGCCCAACTTTGGGCCTAAGTGATTAGGGCACCCAAGCCCAAATCCAAACCCAAAATCATACCCGTTCCCGCGAATTCGAGGGTAGTATTGTCATTTCACGTCGAGCTATATTTAAAATCGGGACGGGATGTCACACTTTCGCATGCGGATAACAATGTGATTAAATTAATTGTCAAATGATTGATTTTTTTTTAACAAACGATATTATCTACATTAGGAAGAGAAGGTGAGCTTGGCCTCACAATGACTAGTAATAATGTGATTCAATCAATTATTTATTAAATATTATTTTCCATATTCTTAATGTAAATTCTTTAGAGACCGTTTTTATTAGGTGAATTCAGCTGTTTTAATTGGTTTATAAGAGATTACTTCTAGTATGATCTAAAATTATTCATTTACTTAAAATATTTGATTTTCTTTTTGTCAATTTACACATATAAATACATTTAAAACACATAAGTCACGCGTCACGTCTGTTCATGAAGACTAGTATACATATAAGTGATATGTCGTCGATGCTCCTACAGATATAATGGAGACGTGAAATTAAAGTCTTAATCAGAGAATTTAAAAAAAAACTTAAATAAGCTTATATAAAGAGTGGAGACACTACACTACAAATTTAAATGTTCACTTGACGAATTTAACCTACTCAACTATGTGACAGCCCGTCTCGGGATTTCCAATTTTACGATATGAAAAGACGGAATTACCCACGAGGATTTTTGTATGTGTGCGTGTGTGTGGTGTGAGGACTAATAGATGGTGGCCCTCAATTATGGGAGATTTAGTATGTTATTATTGTGGAACAATTAAGACCACACACACACATCAATGCACCCTCTCCCGTGACCCCTCTCTGTCACCCTCACCCTCAGACTCTCACTCTCTCTCTCCTCACTCTCGACAGTCTCTCTCTCCATCTACCCTCAAGTGTACGGACACACACACAAACCTATCAAACCTTCACGAATCGAGCAAACAAGTACCACCATTCGACTCCTGGAGGCCATACGAACTCAGTGGTACCAATTTCAGGTAAGAACCAAGTCGTTTTCACGTCGGAATCACCACCTCCGATTTGGGTACTATTCATGAACTTTTTCTTGGTTGATTTTTAGGAGATTCTAAGCTTATAGCGTGCTTGGTGAGGTCCTTAGGAGGCTTGGAGTAGTTCGTTGGAAGTTTTTGGACGAAGGAACACGGAGATCGACGAGTTCAAAGTTTGGCCGGAGCTTTCGAGGCTTTTTCCGGTGAATCCCCAGCGAGTTAGGGGTCGAGATAGGTATGGATGTGTTCGTCTCGTCAATACCTTCATTTTGATATAAAGTACGTCGAAAATGGTTAAGAAATGAAGAAGTTATGACACTTTGAAGTTTGCCCAGAAATTCCGGCAAAACACCCACTTCCGGCGAAACCAGTCCGGCGAATCAAGGAAGAAGACGACGCGCGTGGGCAGATCTTCTTGGGGCGCGTGAGGGCTTCAAATCCAGTTCTGAAAATTGTCACGTGTTCGTGACGTCGTGTAGTTCACCGTGGTATATTTACATGTCATTTTTGGAGCTACGTATAAGAAGTTATTCCCGTTTTAGCGCGTAGGTGCTTAAATAACGTATTTTTAGTAATTTCTCTTATAGGTGAGACATATTCTGAGGACAAGCGTAGCCAGACTCGACGTGGGGGCTACGATTCGGCTATTTATCTGTGAGTGGGCAGTATTATTTCCGTATAACCTATATATATTTAATGATTTCCCAGAATCGCTTTTTAAATGGAAAAATACGTTTTTCGACTTGCATAATGACTTGAATTTTGATGCATGAGTATTTAATTATACATTTCATGCATATGTTGGTGCCGAGGACGCCAGGTAAGTACCAGGTAGGTACATGCATAGTTGAGAACGAATATGATGAGAAATGATGTGAAATGATGAGATATCATGAATTGTTAGCTCATAGACCTGCACATATTGTTAGTGCTCACGCCCAGAGATTGGGGCACAGTCTTTCACGTGTCGTTCACCTCCCGCACCGCATGCTCGCCTTGGATCCAAGTTAGGTGCACAGTCTTGTCGTATAGACACTTTTGAGTGGGTACGACATGTAGGTGACCCGCGTTTATTCGCACAGTCTTCGCGTGATTGTAGCACTAGAGCATTTATTATTGATACATCACTGTTAATGATGATGATATGATGATGATATTGATGTATGTGCAGTGTATATATATATGATGATGAGATTGAGTTGACTATGAGCTATATATATATATATGCAGCCGAGGGCTGAGATGAGATATGATAAATGATATGCATGATATTGAGATGATATGCATTGAAATGAGATGTTATAGAGATTCAGATTGATGCAAAGATGCATTGCATGGCATATTTGAAAAACGTTTGATAATGAATGCTTTTGAGCAGGATTTGAGAAATATATATATGTACGTATTATTTTCTGGGAATTATACAGGTTTTACGGAGAGGGGCTAGAATTTTGAGAAAAGAATGATTTGAAAAGGATTTGTTTTTGCTGACCCACTCCCTTTGTTTTTCGCCCCTCCAGGTTCTAAATAGCTTCAAATTCGAGTTGGGCATATCGAGGATCCTTCGGCTTTTCTGACAGATTCGACATATGTAGGGCACCGTTGGTGTAATTGAACCTTGTTAAACATGCTTGACTGCACTCGACCTAGTATGCTCTGAATATGTTTAAGTATTGAATTATTCCTAGCACACATCTTTACTTAGGGTGCTAGACTTCGGTTTTAATCAATTCGTACTACGTCATCGATCTTCGCTTCCGCACAGCGTACATGGCTTCGTCACACTCACGTGACGGCCAGCATGCCCCACTTTCGGGTCGGGGTGTGTCAAACTATATAGCTATAATATCGCTCAAAGAAATAGTTATATTGCAATTACTTTTTTTTTTCCAAGGAAAAATATTAAAATAAATGAATTCAAGTAATAGTTATTTGTTACTATTCAGTATTATGGTCTAATGGTATTCATCTTCGCTTAGAAGTGAGAAGTGTTAAGTTTGAACTTCATGGATGGAGAATTGAATACCAAATTAGGCTGTTAATTATATGACTTAGCCAAACTTCCACTATCTAGTATAAAAATACTGATGTATTAAAAAAAAAAAGTTATTTGTTAATTTTTATTTATTTTCTTAATTCCAACAAGCAAATGCGATTTGGGTCATGGTGTGGGTCCACATACCATGCACGCATGTTTCCTAGAGAGGTGGGCGGTAGGGTCTGCTGGTTTGGCTTTAGCTTAATCCATGAACATCATCAACAGCAAGCTTCATCAGAAAACCTTAGCCGGAGTCGGAGTGGCATCTCGACGGCCTATAAGTTCCTACAAGTGATTGTTGTGGTGATGATTAGTTGTGATGATTTTTCTCGTTATTTAAGAGACGAAAAAAACTTTAAAATTAAAGATTCTATGTAAATATAATTCCTTATAAAATGTAATGATGGTTCCATGATCATCCTAAGACCGTAGATGTGTTGTGATCATATCAATCATGGCCACAGAATGAACAGGGTTATATGGAATGACAAACAAGGGACCAACGCAACACCATTGCACCAATGATTGATGGATATTAGTCTATTTTCGCTTATATATATATACAAGGCCCAGGGATCTTCTTTTTATTTTTTTGTTTTTATTTTTTTTTAAATGGGAATATATTCTTGACCGTTGGATTAGTTTTAATAAAATTGTGTAATTGAGATTAAAACACAAGCCACACAATTTCTTTAAAGTAAAATTCAACGGTCAAGAGAGTGTCCCTATTTTTTTTAGAAAAATAAAGATTCCTTCCCTTAAGGGCTTCCTATATATATATATATTATTCCCTTCTCACCCAAAAGAAACTTTTAAATGTTCTAGTTTGTTTAATCAACATTGAAGAAATTCACCCTAAAAAGAAAAAAGAAAAAAAAACGAAAACAAATTTAACGATGAAAAAATAATCTTAGAAGGATCATCAGCAACATGGACGAATTCTCACAACGAAAAATATACTCCAAAGAGAAAATATGCCAAACATTTCAAACTTTTTAGAGATCATTATATATCTTGTGTGTTAAGAAACTATACTAGTGCCAATGTATAAGAAGAAAAAGAAAAAAAAAACTCAGCATCATACAACTAGTTTGAACTAAGTCCAGCATTAAGAAGAAGGAGGGGAATTTAAACTCAAGACGCAATAATGAAAGAGGAAGACCTTATCCACTAAGACAATTCACTACTTACACTTACAATTTCATTACAACCATTTAAATGTGATTGTTTGTCTTAAACTGATATTAGAATGAAGCCATTTGATGCATGAAGAGTGAGTTTCCATCATATCGACCGAAGTTAATGTAAGAGGGAAGTTGCAAAGAATGCTTTTTCCTTCTTTCCTTTTTTTTTTTTTGAACAAACGATATTATTTACACTAAAGGGTTGGGGGAGTGGACTAAACACAAGGTTCTAAAAGACGCTAGGCGCTAGTCGGACGGCGGGCTGAGGCCTAACGATTAGGTAGCTAGGCGGAGCTTGGGGGGCCCTAGGTGGATTAGACGGATTTAAGTAAATCTATTGTATTTCGTGTAAATAAGTGTCTGTTTATACTTAAAATATATATAATTTTATGATAAATTAGAAAATAGAATGACATATATATTATGAAGTATTGGAACATAATGAAAACATAGGGAGCAAACATATAATGTGTGTTTATTTAAGTGTTCAATAAGCCCCTTACAATTTATTGGAAACAATTAAAATACAAAAGGAAAGTTATTTATTTTCTATCTAAGTGAGTTGCAACCTAGGCATGTGTCTAGGCGGTCTAGGCGGGCGCCTCAACAAGTCTAGGCGCCCTTTCTTAATTTTCAAACGTCTATGCATTAATGGGGGGATGACCAGCCGCCTAATGCTTAGGTGGGGTCTAGGTAGCTCTAGACGGAGATTTTTAAAACAGTGGCCAAACATCATAATGGACTAACTATAATGTGGTTCAAATAAATCCGCTAAAGTTTCACTACGAGAGATTGAATCTTTCAAAGGTGGTATGACTAATTTATTAGAATTACAACACATGTATTATCATAAATATTAAACTCTAAAGTTCAAATCGAAAACCCAGCACACTATAAATTGAGCGAGTTAAATAGTAACTTCACATTTTAGGAGTGGCCATCGTGTGAGTTGGTTAGGTTGCACCTTAATTCGTTGGCCAATCCAATAGATTCGGATTGACATTGTGGAAACTCATTTCACCCAAGAAAATGGGCAAACCAACTCACCCAAACCATTCTTAAGCAGGTTGGGTTGAGCGGGTTCCATATGTTGGAATTCATTTTCACTTTTTTTTTTAATCCTAATGTGAGTATGAGTGACAAATACAATCCAAACCCAACCCAAATTAACCAATTTCGGATGAATTAGTCAGTAAACCACTAATATGCCCACCCTACCACACATCGACAACCACATCGTATATACACCACAAATTAGTGATAGTTTTTCTATCCTAAACCCTAGTATAGGAATATGATTAACAGAATGTGCTTAGTTCCCTTGCTAGTTTCTGAAAACCATCGCAAAAAATTTAGAACACCTGACATACGTAATATTGTTCTCTTGTCAAATATTTTGATGTGTAATTTATTCAGAATATTAATATGAATTATACGTTGAATTAAGTATTGTTTTTATTAATGTACAGCTACTCACAATTCGACGTGCCAAGATCCAGATTGTTTGCATTTTAATAATTGATATAACAGAAATATAATTAGAAGGTTATTATTGTAATTGGGTTATATAACTATATAATTGATTGTACAGCTATCATTTTTTTAAGTTCAGTTGTATACATTTTTTCTAATCAATCAATACATTCTCTCCTGTTTGTTTCTCTGTATCATATTCTTCTTTCTCTGTATCACTTCATCTTTTGCAATGTAGTTATCATGGTATAAGAGTCACCGGGATCTTGTTTTGGGGGGAACAAACAACACGGGTTCAGGGTTTAGAGAATAAAATCAAGGTTTTGTGTTAATGGAAGTGACGAAAGAATGGTGATTGTGGAATCAAGCTTTGAGAATCGGAGATGGAGATTTTCGAATTGATTGACACTTACGATGGTTGCTGAAGTTTCTTTGATTTTCGAAATTTGGTATGGGTCGAGGCCAAGTTTTGGAATTTTGGTGCTTTTCACTTGATTGGAACTTATTACTTTTTGATCTTCGTGTTATTCGCCGTAATGAACGACCAAGAAGTGTTTTTGGGTGTAAATATGGGCATCGTCGGTGTTGCTTATTATTATCGCAATCGGATCCGTGTTTGGTTTCTCAGTCAAACATTCACTTTCCTGTCACTTAGAATCTTTGTTCATCTGTTTGGTTGCCGAGAAATTACGAACAAGAAAAATCAGATGTTGTTGCTTGTGAAATATTTGATCTTTCTTTGTTAGGATTGGACTTTGCACTAGAATTGGCTCTCGGCGGCCCTTCCCTGTCTGGCCTGCCGTTGTTATTAGAGACTCAAATTCTAAAGGCCAAGAACAGGTTCTAGCTTGCCAATTATGAACACATCATCAAAGATTTCCAAAACCAGAAGTACTTTGCGGCTTTCAAGGACTTGGTGGGTTTTAAGGCCATTGATTATGAAAAATTGTAGGATTTGGGGGTGTTTGATTGCTTTATGGTATTTTGCATTCATCTGTGCTTTTCCTTAGTGCTGGGTAGTCGGTGCAGGGATTCATAGGCGTCTTCGATATAGTTCTTTCTTCTTGGTAGTCTTCTCAAATCACTTTCTGAATTCTTTGGTGGTGTTTGTTTGTTCAAGATTGAAAAAGTTGGAAGCTCTTCAAGTTCTGATTTTTTGCTCGCTAACTGTTTGAAGAAATGCATGACTGAATTCTTTGATTGTACTATGTTCTCTGCTCACTAACTGTTTGAAGAAATGGTTGCACAATTGGTTTTTGGTAAGCCTCTTTGAGTTCTATATCTGCCACTTTGATCCATGTTTTGTTCTCTGTTGTGGAGAAAATTTCTCAACTTTGTACAGTCCACATGTTTGAAGAAATGCACAGCTCAAGCTGTTTTGTGAAGTTGGTGAAGACACATGTTTGTCAAGTTGGTTTTGTTATTTTTTTGGATGAATTGTCTACGATAAACCACTGTTCCATTCAGTGATTTGGTTGGATTACAAGATTTCAAGAAAGTGTCATTGTTTCTTGATGGATAAGAAAGTATCATTCTTTCTTTGATTCCATAGAATTTGTCAAGAGTATCATTCTCTTGTTGCCTTAGAATTTGTCAAGAGTATCATTCTCTTATTGCTTTAGAATTTGTCAAGAGTGTCATTCTCTTGTTGCTTTAGCATTTGTGTCAAGAGTGTCATTCTTTTGCTGCCTAGAAGAATTTATCTGTTTTGATTTTTAGATTGTACTTGTGTCTTTCATCATGGCTTCACCAACGGCTAAAGTTGTAGTCTTATGTAATGATAATTGAGTGAGCAGAGGTTTTGGTTTGTTTCTCAACTCTTCAAGAAGCTGCAAAAGCTCTCAGTAATCTTGGACACAGAGTAGTAACCAAGAGGATAAACGTTTCCGTGAAGGAGAAAAACAGAGGAAGAACCAAATTTCTGCAACTGGGCTGACTTTCTATTGGTTGGGGGCTGATTGGTTGTCGATAAAACACATGGAATAGTTGCGGACAGAACCAGAAGAAAAAGGCTCTTACAATACTATCAGATTGCGGTTTAGCTTCAGCAGTAGTAAAATGCAGAGAGTTACTTGTTGCATTTGTTACCATACTTTCTTGTTTTTCTGGCACTGAACAGCTCTTATCACTGCTCATTTCTGAGATTTGGATTGAAGAGGCAATAATTGATGAGGAAATAGCTGAAATTCAATCAAGATGTATCTTCTACCTTCCATTTGCTCTGGTAAACATCCAATTAGGTGAAGTTGCCTTGGCTTCTGTTCAGTCAGAGTTCAAGAAGATCGAAAAGGTGATCACAAAAGCTCAACAACTTAGGTTCAAGGCACTTGAGTTGGTGTTGAAGAAGGTACTGAATCAAACTGATGCGGCAGAGTTCTTGGTGGCATTCGAGGGAATTCAAGAAGCAATTCACCAATTTGTAGCAAACTAGAGGTTTCAAAAGGGTCCAGTCACGGTGCCTTAATGTCAACAACTCTAACTTATCATACACTACTCCAAATTGCAAGAGACAGGGGTTTGGGGTTTTCTACATGGGTTTGAAGTATTGTAGACATCTTAGTCTCGTAGTTCCAGATCAGTCTCAAATACCTGGCTAGTTCAAACTTCACTTGGATATTCCAAGTTTCGTTTGAGGGGGGAGTAATAATTGATATAACAGAAATATAGTTAGAAGGGTATTATTGTAATTGAGTTATATAGCTATATAAGGGATTGTATAGCTATCATTTTCTTAAGTTCAATTGTATACATTTTCTCTAATCAATCAATACATTCTCTCATGTTTGTTTATCTATATCATCTTCTTCTTTCTCTATACCAATTCTTCATCTTTTGCAATGTAGTTATCACATTTTACGTTTTGCATCATACACTTAAACAAATTGTTGAATACTAAATATCAGTGAATCTAATTGGATTTCTCTTCTTATAAATATTAGAAGAGGTGTAACTAAAACATTTGATATCGGTGAGTTTTACTTGTTTACACACCTCAATGACCTCATGCTTAAATTTGCAAACCCTACTGGGAAATGAGAATTTTATTTTTGAGGAATATTATCCCATTATCTTTTCTTGACAGTGATTATTGAGTCGCGAGTGTGCATGTGTTAGCCGGAAACCCGGCAGGTTTAAGGGACTCACAATGTCCTATGTAGTGGCGCGCATGTGTCAAAGCCATAGAGAGAATGATGCGTGGCTTATAGAAAATTATATAAGTCAGAAATTAGGGTTAACGTAGAAGGAGATATAAAGGAATTTGAGGGCATTGGGAAGGAGTAGGATTCTCTACCCTCCTAATCTCATCCACTTTCATGCCCTCCTTTCACACATTACTTTTTGTCTTATTATTTCTATAAAAAAAAGAATATAAGATATTAACGTGACTTAACCGTGACCGTTCAAATAAGATGGCATGAAAGGATAGAGAGATTAAGAGTGTAAAGAATTATACTTCATTGGGCAATTGATTTCTCCTCCCAAAGGCTAGTAGGGCCCACACTAACATCACATCTCTAGTATGGGATTTGGGAAAAAGTAGAGCACGCACACTTGCGTTTTTGGTGTTTCAGATTTGTTTTGGGAGCCTCTTAGGATTGGCATCTTTAAGAAAACTTTAACAAAAAGTTTTTGGTACTGTTTATTTTAACGAAAAATTATATTTTTATATTGAAAAGTTAATTATGATACTATTCATTTTACCCTTTATTTTATCTTTATTGTTAAAACTCAAAAATTTCAAAGTATTTTAATTAGTTTTGCTAACTTTCTATCGTATTCTCATTTCTCACTCACTTTTGAAATATGCCAAAGGCAAAAACCCTTGCTGGGTTTGGGTGAAGGATTAGGTTTGGGCGTATGATTTACAAGTCCTAAAATATTAGACGTTAAGATTGTAAGGGATCGATCCCAAACAATTAGGTAGAACGGATTAAAAGTGTTCTTAACGCGCATTACGATGACATTAGGGGCTGATTCACTATTGGACGCGAGTGGTCTTGGAACCACTAGGACATCCAAAAAAGCGTATTTGAAAACTTTTGAAGACCACCGAACAGTCTGGATATGTGATGGAAGAGAGAATATCATCATGACTTTATTCTTGAATCTTGGTTATAACGGATAAGAAAAACTTTTTCTCTCCATTTTCCATGTGACCAATTCTCTTTTTTTTTTTTTTTTAAATTGTTGTCCAATTAGGTTGTGTTACCCTAGCATTTTAGTTAGCAAAGAGATGGTGTATTACTCAAATAATATTTTTTAACCATATGTTTGACACCGTTAATTTTTACAAAATTCCTTATAAATTCATACAACCCCAAAAAAGTATTTTGTAGAATGCAATGAACTCATAGCTACTTGCATTTGGATCTCATAACATCAAATTTACTAATATACTCAAGCAAAAATTTTGATATTTTTGTTTTTTTTTTGTTGAATAATAAACCTCAAATTTCAACACAAGTATAGTTTTTTTTGTAAGTGTAAATAGACATTTACTTAAATTCGCCTAGTCTACCTAGTTTTTGTCTAGACCCCATATAGGCGCATAGGCGTCTCAGTCTGCCGATGGACTAGCACCTAATGTCCCTTAATTAGGACTACCTAAAATTAAAATATTGAATCTGCCACTAAGTAACATATATGAAAAATTTGTAAATAACTCATTCCAATTTGAGATTTGCACCCCTCTCCTACATACCTTTATCTTTCCCTTATAATTTTCTTATTATTATTAATCTCTTCGAATTTAGAAATTCATCATTCAAACATAACCTGAAATGCCAAAATCCTCCGTCCATATCTCCCTGTGACACGTGTTTCTCCTAGTGCACCAGGAATAAAAAGAAACAGACATGTTTCACCTTCTTTTTGGCGTTGGAAACATGGAATCTCTATTCTCATCGTACTTACCATCATATGGCGTGTTTATTTTTCTTGGAATTGGATCCTCTCCGGATCCCCTCTATGAGAATCCTAGGGATCAAGGCCTTTGGGCCGTTCATTAAAAATCGTGCGGTTAAAATTAAATGATTTTTATATTTTTAAAAATAAAGCAGTTTCATTTTGCGTAAAAAGTATTTAATTGTAACCACACGATTTTTTATGAACGGTCCACGGGCCTTGATCCTTAGAATCCCCATGAAGGGGATCCGGAGAGGATCCAAGTCGATTTTTCTTTTCATGTTTTGGTGTTGATATGACATGTTTAATTGCTTTCCTTAAGTCCAAGGAAAACTATTATTTGCCGACAAAATTGAACGTCTCATCAACAAGAGAAAATTAAGAAGAAGAAGACAGATTGAAGATAAATATTTCGTCGTAGTATCGGTTATCATTTGGACATAAAGTTACCTCATTGTATGTAGTTACTAAATAACTTGAGTTTTTATCGTAAATGGAAGGAAATTGTTATTAACACTCTACAAATTTCATTCTACAGTCTTTATAAGTGTTTTTGTTTTCTTTTTAATTATAGAAAGTTTGAACTGCAAAATAAGATTTTTGGAGTGTCAATAACAATTTCTAAATGGAATGATAATATTAGGGGTGAGCGCGTTTCGGTTTGATGTGGTTTTGAATGAAACCAAAACCAAAACCGCAAGTTTTTACGATTTGGTTCAGTGTAGTTTTGAAGCTAAAATTAAAATGAAACCAAACCATTAGATTCGGTTTGGTTTGGTTTTAAACGGTTTTGGTTTGGTTTCATTGTTTGAAAAAGCTATTATGGTTACCTAGTTGTATCTCATTTCATCCAATTCAATAAAAAAGTTTTAGTTGTTTGAAAAAACTATTATGGTTACCTAATGCATTATGAAATTACGAAAAATAAATTGTTCATTCAGTTCAATAAAAAAACTTTTGGTATTTCAACTTACTTTGCGACTCATAAAAAAGACTGGCACCAAAAATCACCAAGTGAAAGTAATTGTAATTTACCACTAACCTCATTGTCCGGTTGAATAAGCAGCTCGCTGATGAACTGGTAGACCGATCCAACTCAAAAGCTAAGCTCCCAAAGGTGTATCAATTGTGGCGATGGCTGTCTCTACAGAATAATCTTGTAACCTATGAACGAAGTAAGGGATACTAATTCATAAGCTGCTTAATGATATCGAAGAATAAATATAAGAAATGCACTCAGTTTATATTGTCTACTTCATGCACATCATGCTACCAACGTGCCATATCCATCCTCCTCAATAAACCAACCGGAGATGCCACATTTGCCTCAAGAATATCTTCTTGGACAGTTCTGCATCCTTTCCAACACACTACCATCTTGATGGTCATCTAAATATATCAAAATCAAACCGCAATTGTTCCAAGCAATGTTGTCAGAGACTCACAGCACCGAAAATGCTGAAACTACGTATCTACACACTCCGTATGATATACTCCACCTCTATTCATCTTTCTTTTCTTCCCCAAGGAGAAAGACTTCCCTGTAATGGGTTGTATATCCTCATGGTCATCTAGCTTTCATCACATGACATAGTGCATTGAACGCTATAGTAACATGGGAATATGGACTCCGTGAGAGCCAAGTTTTCCTCGTCCGCAAGACCAACAGAACCAGCGTTAGCTATAAATTACTTGTACCTTATTAAGCAAATATAAGTAAAGTTATGAAATTGACCACAAAAAAAAAAAAAGTAGAGTTACGGGATTTATGATATCAAAGAATTGAATCTACACGTTTTGAAACTTAGAAACTTAGATGAATAAAGTTGAGCAGTACAGACTAGAAGAAAGAAAAGATAGAGATTATGTGAAAATATTATGATGTGGTTGAGTCCATACTAAATGCATGGACTCAATGAAATAACCAATTAGAATTTAACATTTATAAAGTTATGCAGTTTCGGTTTCGGTGCGGTTTTCAAAAGCCAAAACCGAAACCAAACCGTTTCCTACTTTGCGGTTCGGTTTCAAAACCGAAACCATTTCAAAACCACAAAACCAAACCGTTCGGTGCGGTTCGATTTGGTTCGTATTTCGGTTTCGGTTTTTGGCTCCAAGTGCCTACCCCTAGATAATATAAAATGTAAAAGTGAGAATCCGCGCAACGTTAGAACTTATGAAATTTTTTGAATAAGAGAACGTGATACATTTATGACTTGACTCAATGAGAATGAATATGAGTATTCCAATTACAACATGAACCATACGGCTCAAGAAGATTCCTTACTAAGTCATAGATTTATAAACTGACCATTCCTCTCTAAATTCAAACTCTGATTCAAAAAATTTAGGACATTTCCAATGGAGAGGGCTAAAGATCCAAAAGCCAAAAATGACATGATTTGCCCAAAATCTCATCTCAAACCGAAAGCGAGGCTATAATGCTACGGAGCTCATCGGGCTATTATTTGGTCAAAGAGGCACCAGGCTAGTCAATTGTAGCTTTTGAGCGAAATGTGGCAAAAGGAAGAAAAATCCATTGACCAACCCCATCATCTCCACCCTGTCCCTTCTTAGCTCCTTTTTAGGGCTCAGCTCCTCAGTTACAATAATTGATTCAAATTCAACGACTAGTGTGGAGCCAAAAATAATCAAGAAAAAAAAATATGGAGGTGACACATGAATTTTTGGGTGAAAAAGACAAGATTACGCTCAAGGCACATTGGAACTCTTACTCGCGAGCAGCGGATCACTCAATCAAGGTCAAACTGATCAAAATATGTATTTATTCAAAACCTATTTCATCAATCCTCATTAAATCCTCCCCACAAGGTAACCTCCAAATATTCAATCAAAATAGGATTAATTACCAAAATTAAATAATTGATCTTCTAATTACTTAATTCATTAATCTATTAATTAATTATCTAATTAATTTCCTAATTGATTGCAAGATATTATGGTGACATAATACATAATATCTTGCAATTACACCCTAAAACCACCAAATGAGGCCGGTGCCCACCTCTCCAAAGGGGGTTGGTCACACGCCTATAAATACTACCTAATTTTCTCCAAAAATCTAAGTTGAATCTTTTTGCAAAATTCTCTAAATTCTCCAAATATTTTTCCCTCAAAATTCTTACTTTGGAATCAGACGAAAATGCACTTGTAACATCCTTTCCAGCAGCCACGAACTGAGCATTTGGGCAGTGTACATTCCCAATTAGGCTCCCTAGATAACGTATACTCCCATTGTCGCGTGCAGAAGAGTGTGCACTCTCGACTAGGCCCATGGATGAGCATACATTCATGGCTAAGGCCATACTCCGATAGTCAACACGAGCAACCTTGGCGAAGTGTTCATTCGCGGCTAGGCCTTTAAGAAGCATCCTCCACCTCACATCGGAATAGGCAGCATGAAGGATAGAGAGAAGCAGTCACTCAATCTGGCTCAAGCTCAACCAGCATCCTGCGAAGAATTATCTCGCCTGCTAGAAAAACGACCCGAGCACGAAGAAGAGTAGCCTAGACCAGCAGGTCAAGACTGCGAGTAGCTGAAAGCTCAACTACCCTAACAAAGACAGCTTCAGGAAGAGGTAAAGAGGTTCTTAAACGATCGATTGAGCGATTTCTAGCACAACAAAGTCACCGATGAAGCACTACGACAAGACATGACCAACATGAGTAGGTCACCCTTCACGGACGAGATCGAGCAGGCAGAGCCTCCACGCAAGTTTAGCATGCCACGTTTCATATCTTTCAAAGGAGATGGGGATTTAGAGAGACACTTGAAGCACTACCAAAGCACGATGGTCCTTTAACGGAACAATGATGCCCTTATGTGCAAGATATTCGCCACCTCTTCACAAGGCGAGACACAAGATTGGTTTCACACCTTACCGCCACAATTAATCTAAAGTTTTGATGATCTTTCCTTGGTTTTCACCAAAGAATACTCATCATACCACTCGATCAAGAAAAGGTCCGACCATTTGTTCAATGTGAAGAATAATCTAAAGGAGTTGCTCCGCAACTACGTGAAAAGGTTCAAAGCAGAGAAGGCGAAGATAGTTGGATGCAGCGACTCAATAACAATTACAGCCTTCCAAAAAGGAATCCCAGCAAACCACCCATTGTTCGGATAATTAATCATGAAAGAATATCTAACTTTAGCAGACTCTTTCGCTTTGGCAGAAAGCATGCATTGGGACGAGGCTTAATGAGCAAACAAGGTGCCCAAGTAGCCTTGAAAAAAGTCGGCAGTGGCTCAAAAGAAAGAAACACTGGAAGCAGTCTAGCAAAAGCAGGCATGAGGCCAAGCGTTGGGACCGACCCACGACCAAGGAAGGCTTGATGACTAAGAATTACTCTAAGTTCTCAATCCCGATCCACCAAATCGTTTGCAACATCAAGAACGAGCCATGGTTTATGCTGCCGAAACAATCAAAGAGAGATACTTCCAAGTTGAATCACACCAAGTATTGCGCATTCCACCGAGGACTCGGTTACACAACTGACGACTGCTATACTTGGAAGAATTACTTGGAGAAGCTCGTGGAAGAATGCAAGGTCGACATATACTTACATAAGCCAGCTGCCAGCCTAGAAGGAACGTAGACAACGACAAAGAGCTGCCAATTAAGACTATTCAGATCAATGGCATCTTGGCCAAATTTGAGCACTTGAGGGCTACCGATAACTCCAAAAAGAGGAAGATCCAGCAGGCTCTACTAGTCTCACAGGTCCAAGCAGTCGACACTTAACCTGGACCTATTGTTGACTTCACCTAGCAGGATGCAGAAGGCATCAACTTCCCACATGACGACACACTAGTAGTATCTGTGCAACTAGCCCATGCTATAGTCGATAGAATGATGGTTGACAACGGAAGTGTAGTCAACCTACTTTAGCTCTCAGTAATTCAGAAGATGGGTCTAGAAATCATAATCTTACACTAAGCGGAGGTACTCACTGAATTTAATAGATGTACCTTGACTGCCATCGTCCATATCACACTTGATGTGAAAACACCACCAGTTGTCTCAAAGCAAACATTCATGATTGTAAGTGACCCATCTCCCTACAATGGAATTATTAGGAAACCTTGGTTGATCAAGCTGGATGCCGTCATTTCTGTTAAGTATAAAAAAATATGATTTCATATCCCGAGAGAATGAGTCGAAGAAATCAAGTTTGACCAGGCTCCATCTCGACAATATATTATGCAAGTATTGAAGAAATCAAAGAAGAAAACCTTTACCCCAGTAGAGGCTAACGAGGTCTGAAAGGACAAAGCTACCCAATAGCAATTACAGCAATCAAATCAAGAAGATGGTGCCCAAACAAACGAGATGGGATGAAAACGCGAATAAGACACTGATGACATCAGTCTTAATCCTAGCAGCTGGAAAAGATAGTTAGAATCGGCTCACATCTAAGCCTAGCTGAGAAGGAAAAAAAATCATGGTTTTCTTTAGGGAAAATCGTGATATCTTTGTGTGGTCACCTTCCGACATGCTCGACATCGATCCCAAGATGGCTTGATATAATCTGCACGTTGATCTCGTTGCCAAATCGGTGATCTAAAAAAGAAGGCATTTTGCACCCGAATGGGTGACGATCATCGAAGTGGAAATTGACAAGCTACTGGAGGCCGGATTCATATAAGAGGTAGTGCACTCAGCACGGCTTACCAATGTTGTGCTAGTAAAGAAGAATAAGGAGGGCAATTGAGGGTTTGTGTAGATGACACTGACCTTAACAAAGTATGCTCAAATGATCCTTATCCACTTCTCTGAATCGATCTATTAGTAGATTCAACTTATAATAACTAGCTGCTTAGTTTCTTGGATGGATACTTCAGCTACAACCAAATAGCCATGTACAAGCCCGACAAGGAGAAAACTGCATTTGTGGTCGAGTGAGACACCTACTGCTATAAGGTCATACCATTTGGCCTCAAGAACATGGGAGCTACTTACCAAAGGTTAGTAAACATGATATTCATGAAGCAAATTGGGGTAACTATGGAGGTTTATGTTGACGACATCATAGTGAAGGGCAAGTAGTGATCAAACCACATTGGCAACTTGGCGGAAACTTTCAACATCCTTAGAAAATACAAAATGAAGCCCAATCTCGCCAAATGCACATTTGGAGTATCTTGAGGTAGATTAGGTACCTAGTAACCCAACGAGGAATCGAAGCACATCCCAAGCAAATCCGTGCGATCCTAGAAATGAAATCTCTAACCACCTTAAAAGAGATCCAAAGCTTGACCGGACGAGTAGCCGCCCTCAACTGCTTTCTCTCGCAGTCCACCGATCGATGCAAAACTTTTTTCAAGGCCACCAAGAGGGCACAATGAGACAAATGGGATGATGAGTACGAAAAAATCTTTCCAAGACCTAACGAAGTATCTTCCATAACCTCCATTACTATCCAAGCCAAAAGCAGCGGAGGACTCATACATCTATTTGGTAGTCTCAGAAATAGCAGTGAGCTCTGCCCTCATATGAGAAGAGCTGGGGGGCCAACTGCCGGTATTCTACACTTCTAAAGCTCTTTTTGGTGTGGAAACTAGATACCTAAAGATCTAAAAATTAATTTTTGTGCTAGTTGTTGCGGCTCAAAAGCTTAGACCATACTTTCAAGCTCATATAGTCATCGTCATGACTCAATATTCTCTACGGTCAATCTACATGGTCTGAACGCTTCTTAAGGAGTGATGAAGTAGATGTTGGAACTTGACTAATACAGTTTAGTTTTTCGACCCCGGACGACAATAAAGGCCCAAGCCTTCGTTAACTTCATAACAGAATTCACGCCTAGCTTAGGCAATGCAACAGAACGGCCCGACGCCCCTAAACCAGCCAAGCACACCTTAGTCGCGCTTGCTCCACCTGATGGAGACTTCTAGCATTTGCATGTCGATGACGCATCTAACTATAAAGGCTAAAAAACAGGCGTGGTTCTTGTCACCCCAGACAATTCGATGCTTGAGCAGGCAATCACTCTAGGCTTCAAAACATCTAACAACGAAGCAAAGTATGAGGCCCTACTAGCGAACCTTCGAATGGAAAAAGACTTGGGGGGTGAAAAAGCATGCAATTCATTCTGATTCCCAGCTAATAACCAGCTAGACTACTGAGGAGTACACGGCAAAACATCCAAGGATAGAGTAATACCTAAAGAAGGTACGCAAGCAACTTAAGGCATTTCATACTTATACTCTTACTCAAGTTTTGTGGGTAAACAACGCCTATGCGGACACACTAGCTGGCTTAGGCTCTGCCTTCGATTATCAACTTAAACGCTCTACCCCAGTGGAGTATCTAGACAAGCCAAGCATAGAGACGGAGACGATAGTCGAAGTGTCACAGGTTAGTATAACTCCTAACTGGCAAAGTTCTATTATAGACTACCTGGTCAATGACACACTCCCCGCAGAAAGGTTAGAGTCTAGAAAGCTCCAAATAAAGGCAGCACGCTACTACATGTGGAACGACATTCTTGTCCAAAGATCTTACACCGGACCACATCTCCGATGCCTAGTGTCTCCCGATGACCTAAAGGTTTTAAGCCTAATCCAAGAAAGCATTTGTGGAAATCACTCCGGAGGCCGATCCTTAGCGCAGAAGGTTCTTAATGCAGGCTACTACTGGCTTACCATGCACCAAGATGTTAAAGAGTTAGTACAAAAGTGCGACCACTGCCAACGTTACAAGTCGGTACCAGTACTGCCTGCCAGCTAACTACACCCGCAGACAAGCTCTTGGCCATTCATGCAGTGGGCAATCGACCTGGTAGGGCCAATTTCACTCGCTACTAGGGGCAGAGACATGATGATCGTGGCAACCGATTACTTCACCAAATGGGTAGAAGTAGAGCCCACGACAACCATGACTCAGACGGACATAAAGTGTTTCATATGGAGGAACATCATTTACCGATTTGGCATCCCTCAGTCCATCGTCACTGACAAGGTCCGTAATTCGTGGGAAAAGATTTGGCGAAGTTCAAAAGTATGGCATTAAGTAGCACATGTCCATATTGAGGTATCCTCAAGGCAATGGGTAAGCCGAAGCATCCAACAAGACGATCTGTAATTGCCTCAAGAAATCCCTCTCCGACAAGATGAAAAAATGGCCAGACAAACTCCCCGAATGTCTATGGGCATTTTGTACCACCAAAAGACGAGTAACCTATGAAACTTATTTCTCTTTAGCATTTGGTTCAGAAGCAATCATTCATCCCAACATTATCGTGCCAAGTATCAACACTCTACTAATAAGTATTGAGCAGAACATGGCCACAAGCTTAGATCTAGCAGAGGAGAAGCGCGAGTAGACCATCACCCGCATCGTAGCCTACCAGTAACAACTGCTTTCTAACTACAACAAAAACGCCAAGATTCAGCAATTCTAAGTTGGAGATCTAGTCCTAAAAAAAGCCTTCATCACTGCCTGCAAAGATGACTCTAAAAAGATGGATCCCATCTGAGAAGGTCCGTACAAGATCAGCAGAGTATGGGACAAGGGTAATTACACAATCACCACCATGAACGACAAGGAGATCGAAAAGCAGTGGAACGCCTACAATCTAAGGAAGTACCATGTGTGATCTCTTGCTACAACAAAGCCTGAAGAACTTAAGGGGTACCACCTTGCAAGTTGAGAATTATCCAGTTGTTATATAGTATCTACTTTACAGCTAAGTTTTCGTTCATTTCACTTGTTTTTCAATGAGGAATACAAAAGTAATTTACAACTTGGCTCGACTACATGTCTACAATAACTTATCATTCCTACACTTTAAAAGAAGACTGCACCCTTCTTAGGGACTTATCGCAGGAATTGCACCCTGTAAGGGGCCAACCATCTCTCTAGTGCGAGAAGGTAAACCAATTATCCTACACGCACATGGGTATGCTCTCCAAAGCGAGAAGATAAACTCTACACTCCAAATATCTAGACATGGATAAGCTAGGCTGCCCCAGTATAACTAGATGCATGATGGCTTGTGCCAGGATTTCTAGAAGTAGCCATAATGGTCTTTTCCAAGACTTAGCTAACTGAAGGATTTTTGGTCTTTTGGCCTAATCCGTGGGGAGCTGGACCCTAGAGATAGAGAGGGCACATAATACAGTACACCTTATGGATGGCTTCCTTGGAACCCTAAAGCTACTACCGAGTGCACTAAGGTAGCCTATGGTTTCCAGAAGACTGTCTACAGCTTACCTTTCAAGTAGTCAAGTTGTGCTAGACTTATATAATTACACATTCTTGTGAAAGGTTAGACAAGCTAGCGTGCATATATAAAGCTTTATCAATTGCCGACATGTTACGTAGTCGATAAGCTTTACCTCTGCCAAGCACGGAACGACTTACACCAAGTCCTAAAGTATTATGATAGTTGCTACGTAACCTACGGAATTGGAGAAAGCTAAGGTTAACAACCTAGTGGTTACACAGACTTGTTTGGTTCTATAAGTAAGGCGTCTGGCTAACAACTTTGCAAAGTTCTACGCCAACACCTACGACTACATAAGCTACGCGGGCCCATCTGCTTATAGAAAAATAGCATGCTTGCCACTCATTCTCCTTGAGCAGACAAGTACGAACCCGCTACAGCTCATCCACTTCTTTTTTTAGACTGTCATTAATCCTCAAAGCACCTTGGAGTTCCAACATTTGAGGCTTAAGCTTATCGACGACATTTTTGAAGTGGATCATTTGGTTGTAAGCAGTGATAAGTTCTTCATCCTTTGCGTAAGCAGCGGAGCAGAGGTCAGAGACGGCACGCTTAAGGTCTTGAATCTGAGGTATGTAACACCAGATCTTCTTCTCTGCACTTTCATACTTTACTTGGACTGTCTCAAGCCTAGTCTTTAAATCCACAATATCTTGGTGAGCAGTCTCAAGGTGTAGAGAAGTAGGGGTAGAATATTAGACCCCTTCAAAGCAACAAGCTCAGATTATAAATTCTTGACTTTCTCGGCTGATGAGTAAGCTTCGGCTGCCACGATTCTTCCTACATCCTTGGCAGCCTTGGTGTCCTCTTGATTAAGGAAATAGACTCAGCTGCTAGAATCACTGTTTTCTGCATCATAGCTAGCAAAGTAGTCCTCATATACTCGGTCGTATGCTTTGAAAAAGAACTTGAGCCAGCAACCCCCTTAACATCATTAACAAACTTGGCAACACATTCATGTCCTCTAGCAGATCTAGTCTCAAGAGCGTATAAATCTCAGCAGCTTCCCAGAAACAGACTTGGTAGGTTTCTCACAGTTGCCCGCACGAGTAGTCTCATTCTTCTCAGTAGACGAATCGATCTCAGCAGCAGATGGAATGAGTTTTGGCACCATTTTAGCAAGCAAAGGCACATTGTCACTCTTTACAGTAGCAAGCCTTTCCAAAGGTGAACCAGACTTAGCCTCATACGAAAGTTTTGGCACAAATTTCGACATTTAAGGCACAAAGGAACTTTTACGGTGAGCAATCTTATCAACAATCAAACTAGCTACCTTTGGATTAGCAGGCATCACCGACATGAATCTAGCAGCTTCATCTTTCTCACCATTGGGAGAAGTTAAGTCAATCACAAGCTTGGGAGCAATCAGTGAACCCTCGCGAGCTGCAGAAGTAATATTTGGCTTATTCTTAGCTGGCATCTCTTGAGCAGGCAGATAATGTCTTTTTTTCCCACCTTCACTTACAGCAAGCTCCGCAACGGTGATCAGATGAGCTAATGCATCTGCCTTGATCTGCTTTATCTCCTCTCTTGGGGGCAACATACCGTTCTCCCGATGAAGAATACTAAGCAGCCAATGCCATTCACATTGCTCAGAAGGGATACCCAGAGAGACATGCATTTTCTTCATGTCTGAAGAAGTTTTAGGAGTTGAGCCAAACCCCAAATCTACAAAGGCAGTGGGAGACAATCAAAAAATTGGAGAACAACTTAGCACAAATACAAACAGTGAGAGATTAAGCAACCTATTTACCAGTTATGAAGACTGTTGGAACACATAGCTCGGGGGAAAAATTAGACTTCCACTCTCTACTTATCTCCAAAGTCTCATTAGCCCAGTCATGATCTCCCTTTCTCAAATGATTGAAGAGCCTATGGTGGGACCTCAACTGCCCAACTCCCTCGATGTGGCCTATGTCAAGAAGTACCAAAAATTGTTAACGGTTAAATCTAAGTTAAAAAATTGTCTTAGATTGAGAAATCCCACCATCACAAGTACCGTATTCGAAGAAGATTGAGTGAGGGCACAATTCATAGAGCAAAGTACTTCTTAGAAGAAATGAGGCATGGGAAATGTAAACCCCAACAAAAAATAGTAGGGGTGGAACTTGATTGCTTTCCGAGCCCCACCACATAGCTCACGGCTACTACCATCTTTTACATGCTTCACACGCACTCTAGATGGAATAGCATGCTTATATGCCTCAAGGAAGTATCTAAACAAATCATCAGAGCTAATTTTGAAGTGAGCAGCCTTGAAGTAGCCAATCTTGTTCAAAGACCTGCCTTGACGATACAATGGCGGCACCCCATCATCATTCTTGTGGCTTGAGGAAGAAATGATGAAAAAAAATCTACAAAGACGCAAAGAAAATTCATTAGACGGCGGCTTGCAAGAAAAAAGAAAAAAATGAAGAAGGAGGACACGGTACAGCAGGCCTCACGGCCCAATAGGGCACTCGACCTCTCTCTCTCTTCCCACAGGCAAGGGCCACAGCCCAACCTTAAAAAAAAAAAGGGCAGCAACAGGCGCACTAGGCCTTCTAGGCCTAAAGTCACGGCCCAAGCCACAGGAACCCAGCAACCATGCTAGGCCTCATAACCTGGTCCAAAAGGCTTAACGACCTCCTTGCTCTTCTTTCCTAAGCACGGGCTCGAGCCCAACCTTAAAAAAAAGAATAAAAAAAAGGAAGAAAGAAGGGAGGCCCGCTCCTCCCTGGCCCAACGCCAGCACCCCAGCGCCCAAATCGGAGTCAAAGCCACCCCAAGTGACATACGGCAACAACCTGGTCATGATGTAATGCTCGCCCCGAAATACTTATTTTTAGGAAATACATTTAATGGTAGGCCAAAAATGTCATTGTTACCCTTTAGGCTAGCAACCATTCTAACATTTCTCATATTGATGATTTTCCACTAAAATTTAATCTCATTATTTTATGGCTACATCTACCTTCTTGTTAAACTGCCTACATACCCTTTTAAAAGGATTAAGCCAATCGTAGTTCACAAATCATTTTTAATTCATTTCTGAAAAATATCCAGTCACTCTCTAACCAATGTAAGCCCACTAGACTTCACTTGGTCTCCTATATACTAATTTTAGTATTTACAACATTTTGAGACATGTTGACCAAAAGTCAACTCTCAATCAACAGTAGGGTCCACAACCTTACGTAATTTGATCCGGAAGATCTAGCCATCAGATTTTAGATCTATAACTTTCTAAGGTCCACATTATGCTTATAGAACATCATACTAAAATTTTACCATGGTCTGACGGTCGGATCTCCGCTAATCAAAATTTTAAGTGGCGGTCAATGTTTTATTTTATGAACTTACAAATCCAATTCGAGAAGATCCGTATGGCGGATTCCTAATCTGTATATTTCTATAGTCCTCAAATATTATGAACTATAATGTATCAAATTTTGGTGATGATCCAATAGTCGAATGGTCAATCGCTATAATATTCAAGTGTCGGACCATAACAAAATTATATTCAAACAATAGAATTCCTTTAATTGGATGTCAAATCTGGATTCAGGGCATCAAAATTTAGCTTAGGGTGGTTACGGGGTGCCTCAGCCCACGCCCTGCCGCACATGGCGGACGGCCGCCCCGACTCGTCGAAAAATTCAACTAACTCCAAAAATTATAAAATTTTACATAATTGTATATCTCAATCACTTGAGCAAGTTTTCATACCTGTGACCAAGGCCAATTTGGCCTGGAAAGGTTCCAATTTCACTCGAGCTCACCGAAATCCCTAGAAATGGGTGGCTTCGATTCGTCACCTTCAGTACTCCGCCGCCCCTATAGTTTCCCCCTTTCCTCATTTCCTTCTTCCATGTTTTTTTTCTCTTTCCCATAGCATATTTCCATCCAAAATACAATCTAGAACCTTCCCAAAATCATGGCAAAAGGACTATTTTGCCCCTACTTTCGTTCATTTATATTTCATTCGTTATAACCCCGTTTGTCAAACAGTTTTCGCCTACACGCTCGTGGAATTGTCCTCTATCCAAATATGTCAAGAACTATGCCAAAATATATGAGAATAAAATATATCCTCGTATAATTACGTTAAGACAACTAGGGGTGCTTTCGTCTTTTTCACTTAATGATAAATTTTACTACGTAAATTATAATAATTTCTGGAAACAAAGTTATCAATTCAATTTTACATAACCATAAATTGATTTATTTTCAATTTTTCTCCACATATTCATATATTTAAATTTTCAGGGTATTACATTGACCCCCCTTTAAAATAAATCTCGTCCCCGAGATTTCAACCATCGAGTTACGAGAAGGAATTAGAACTATTCTCACCATTCCTTTAATGGTAAATAAAATCATAATCTCAGTCTACAATTTTATTCAAGCTCAAAAAAAAAATATTCAACAAAGCAATCATCTATACTCAAATTTCTTACCACCCTCATTGGTAGAATAAATATTAGAATTTCTAACTATACACATTGGCAAGAATAATATCAAACATCAAGCCGTAATCCTCATTGGCTAAATACATACTAGAATATCAGGCCACATTTACCATTGGCTAAATAATACCAAATATTAAACCTCATTTACCACTGGCTAGATAAATACTAGCATAATAACCACAATCATTGGTAAACCACGCACCCTCACTGGTTATACATCGTCGTTACAACGATTCTTCCTCAAAATTTCTAGCCATACTCACGGGAATACCAACATCAGAAATTTTTGCCATACTCAATATTGGCAAAACAAATATCATAAATTCCAGCCATAATTTTTTTTTTTAATTTCAAGCCAACCCTTTATAATTGGCAAATCAAATATAAAAAACTCCAACCAAAATCATTGGAATTTCCAATCACACTCACTGGGTAATGGAAAGAAGTTTAAAACCAAATCCACAATACCTTTAACATTGAACGAAATCAAAATCTCATTTTATGATTTCATTCATATCCACAATTAAACTAAATTACCCATAGTAAATTTAAAAGCCCTTTAAATCTTTCTTTCAACTGTTTCTCTTATAAATTGCTTCAAAGTGTAGCCACAGATCAAATAAATTAGTGACTTACACTTCCAGAGCACTTTTCACAATTCATCAACCAAAGGAGAGAAATTTATATATCACGACTCTATTGGCCAATGCAATTAAACCTTATTAATCACATAGCCATGAGAATATGTGCTCTTCACCAGTTCTGTTCACGATATCGAATTCAACAATGACAATTCATGACTATGGTAACCAAACCAATCCAATTTGTAATTACAAGCTTTCCCCATCAATTATTTTCATCAAAAAAAAAAAAAAAAAACACAACTGGGAAGTCGTTTATATTAAACGAACTCAAAGCCTCATTCCATAATTTTATTCATGTCCACCATTAATAAATGAAGAAAACTTCATGGTCTTTCCACCATTTCAAATTATAATAGACAAATCATAACCTCAATTTATGATTTCATTCCCGTTTGATAAATCATTATAACTTTCATAAATATTAGAATTTCCAACAATAATTATCATTGACAAAACAATGATTTCATCATCTTTTTTTTATCCCAATCAGTGACTAGTAGACTGGAAAAGATTTTAGTATACCTGGCCAATACATATCACACGTTTTTATCACTTCAATAATTCATTCCCACAGCCCACACATGGAGCTTCTCCCCAGAAACACTGAGTCTTTGTGTCCATTCAACCATTCCTTCACATTTCACATATCATTTTGCCTAATTCATCGTTCACGGACCACATTGTCCCATCACACCTTCTCGGGCCTTTTTGCCCAAATCAATATTGACATGCTCTTTTTGCCCAACCAACATTCCTCCCATTCCATGGACTATCACGCCCCATCAACATCCACGGGCCTTTTTCGCCCAATTCAACATCCACGGGCCTTTTTCCGCCCAATTCAACATCCACATGTTTTTTTCTGTCCAATTCAGCATCCATGGGCCTTTTCGCTCAATTCAACATTTCTAAATGACACGGGTATAATAAGACATTTCCATCTACTTGTCACAATTCTACAATCATATTATTATTCAAATTTTCGTAACACATAACACAATATCAATCCAATTCAAGATTAATCTAAAACTTTAATCAGACGCTCATTTTCAAAGCTATACATAAAATATGACATCTTAAAATTTTCTACTCCTACTCAATTCAATTCACTTCATAGTGATTCACACTATAGGCATTTCACATAAATTCATCATTAGTCAGAGAACTTATGAAATAGTGCAATATCAATACAATTCATATCCATAACAACCAATAATATCTCACACGGTAAGATAGGATCATTTGCTCTGATACCATTTGCAACGCCCGCCCTGAAATACTTATTTTCGGGAAATACAATTAATGGTAGGCCAAAAATGTCATTGTTACCCTTTAGGTTAACAACCATTCTAACATTTCTCACTTTGATGATTTTGCAGTAAAATTTAATCTCGTTTATTTTATGGCTGCATCTAACTTCTCGTTAAACTGCATACGTACCTTTTTTAAGGGATCAAGCCAATCATAGTTCACAAATCATTTTTAATTCACTTAGTCTCATGTAGTACTAATTTTAGTATTTAGAACATTTTGAGACATGTTGACCAAAAGTCAACTTTCGATCAACGATAGGATCCACAACTGTACATTATTCGATTTGGAAGATCTACCCATCGGATTTCAGTCCCGTAACTTCCTAAGGTCCACATTATTCTCATAGAACATCATACTAAAATTTTCCCGCAATTCGACGGTCGAATCTTTGCTAATGAAAATTTTCAGTGGCGGTCAACGTTTTATTTTATGAACTTACAAATCCAATTTAGGAAGATCTCTATGGCGGATTCTTGAT
Source organism: Crataegus laevigata (assembly GCA_963580275.1). NCBI lineage: Eukaryota > Viridiplantae > Streptophyta > Magnoliopsida > Rosales > Rosaceae > Crataegus > Crataegus laevigata. The sequence continues at coordinate 22,530,292 of OY756948.1, forward strand.
TTGTAAGTTTCTATAGTCCTCAAATATTATGTACTATAATGTATCAAAGTTTGGTGATGATCCAACGGTCTGATCGTTGATTGCGATAATATTCAAGTGTCGGACCATAACGAAATTATACTCAAACAAATGGAATTTCGTTAATCGGATGTCAAATATGGATTTAGGGCATCAAAATTTAGCTTAGGGTGGTCAGGGGGTGCCTCAGTCCAGACGCCGCCGCACACAATGGGCGGCTGCCCCGACTTGTCAAAACTAACTCCAAAAATTATAAAATTTTACAAAATTGTATATCTCAATGAGTATGGTAAGTTTCATACCTGTGACCAAGGCCAATTTGGCCTGGAAAGGCCCTAATTTCACTCAAACTCACCGGAATCCTTATAAATGGGTGGCTTCGATTTGTCATCTCCGGTGCTAGGCCGCCCCTATAGTTGTTTTGGCTTTGTTCCAGACCTCAGGAAGAGTAATTTGATGGTGGGGGTCGACTGTGCTACTTTCAAAAATGGAGGAATTTAGCCGTACACCCCACTAACCCGCCAGTGAGTTTATCATGAAATCAAACCAATTTAACACGGCGTTTTGATGAAATTGGAAGATAAAGGGCTGCTAGGTCAATTCCAAGTGGTGTCTGGCTTTTAATTGCTGGAGAAATCACCTAAAAAGGCATCAAAAACCATGGTTTTAGCTGGGTCAAGTCAAGGGTCAGAGCATGACTCGGTTTGGCTAGGTTGTTAGCCCCCAGTTTCTCTCATTTTCTTCCCTCTACTTTCTCTCCTTTCTCCTATCTGTCATTGGTCCCTTTTTCTCCTCCTTTTTCCCGATTGGGCCTCTCTTCTTCTTTACCCTTTTCCTCATTTCTTTCTTTCCTTCTTCTGTGTTTTTTCCTTTCCCGTAACATATTTCCATCTAGAACACTATTTGGAACCTTCCCAAAATTATGGAAAATGACTATTTTACCCTTACTTTCATTCATTTCTATTTCATTCGTTATAACCTTATTTGGTGAATAGTTTTTGCCTACACGCTTGTGGAATCATCCTCTATCCAAATATGTCAAGAAATATGCCAAAATATATGAGGATAAAATATATCCTCGTATCAATTCAATTTTACATAACCATAAATCGATTTATTTTTAATTTTTCTCCACATATTCATATATTTAATTTTCAGGGTATTACAGGTCACTTCCTAGTCAACTTTTCACACCTCTTTGACCCCCGTCAAGCCATAGAGCTAACAGTGTATGCAGAATCAATAGAAACCTCATCCCCCTACACTACCACCTACAATTCCCCTTCAACAGTTTCAGGGACCCAGTACCTATACTCTGATAGGTTATGGTGGTGCTCACCATTATCCAGGGGATATAGCTCCATATTTTGAATGAGCATTTCAGTATCCAGCTGATCCTTATTATCAGGGTGGTTATCCACCGTATCAGGGAGGTTATACGGCGTATGCATCGTATCAAGGCGGTGGACCATAGTGGTATGCTAGAGGTTAGTTCCAGAATCTCGATGTCGTCTCTAGTAGTGCCGGTTCGACGAGGTAGCCTAATCAGACCAATCAGGGACGCGGTAATCAAGGAAACAGAGGTCGTGAAGGTCGATAGCAGACCTAGAGCCGTGTTCATCATATCATTTTGCAAGATGCTCAGAGCAGCCCTAGGTTGATTATGGGCATGTTGAATGTTCTTGGTCATTTTGCGAGAGTATTAATTGATTCAGGTGCTACGCATTCTGTTATTTCTCATATGTTTGCTCAAAAGACCCAACCTCATCCCAGACCTCTCGATTATGAGTTAGAGTTTTCGATGCCTAGAGGTAAGACTTGTTATGTTAACTGGGCATATCAAGAATGTCCTGTTCTTGTGGAAGATGTCATTATCCCAACTAATCTTGTTCCACTGGATATTGTTGATTTTAATGTCATTTTGGGCATGGATTGGTTACACTACAATCGTGCCCAGTTAGATTGTTATCGGAAGGTTGTTACCTTTCATTGATTGGGCTTACATGTGGTCACTTTTGTCTGCGAGCATAGTGGGTTGAGACACAGCGTGATCTCTGTCGTGACAGTGAAATGATTATTGAGGAAAGGTTGTCGGGGCTACTTAGCTTATGTGGTGCTAAACGAGGATATTTCTACTCGTGTGGAGGATGTTCAGGTAGTCAGACACTTTCCTGATGTTTTTCTTGATGATTTACCTAGACTACCACTAGATCGTGAAGTGGAATTCACTATTGGTTTAATTCAAAGCACAGATCCTATTTCTTTAACCCCTTATCGAATGGCTCCTGCTGAGTTGAAAGAATTGCAAACCCAGTTGCAAGAAGTTGTTGATAAGGGTTTTATTCAGCCTAGTACTTCTCATTGGGGAGCTTCATCTTCTTTGTACGAAAGAAAGATGAAACATTGAGGCTATGTATTGATTATTGACAGTTGAATTGGGTGACGATTAAAAACTGTTATCTGTTGCCTTATATATATGACCTTTTTGACCAGCTTCGGGGTGCCTGTGTTTTCTCAAAGATTGACCTGAGATCTGGTTATTATCAGCTGAAGATCAGAAGTGAGGATGTTCCAAAGACAGCATTTTAGACTCGATATGGTCATTACAAGTTTCTTGTGATGCCATTTGGGTTAATGAATGCTCCAGCAGCCTTTATGGACTTAATGAATCGGGTATTTCGGCTGTACCTCGACATGTTATTTTGATATATTCTAAGACTAAGGCGGAGCATGCTAGACATCTAAGACTAATACTGAAGAAGTTAAGGGAAAATCAGTTACATACTAAATTTAGTAAATGCCAATTCTGGCTGGATTAAGTGTCGGTCATGGGACACGTGATATCAATCTAGGGTATTCTTGTAGATCCTCATACGGTAGCTGCAGTGGAGAATTGGGAACAGCCTCGGACTGTCATAGAAGTACGAAGTTTTCTTGGTCTTGCAAGCTATTATTGATGTTTTGTGAAAGATTTCTCAATTATAGCCCACCCATTGACAAGGTTGACCAGGAAGGGAATTAATTTTGAGTGGAGCGATGATTGCGAGCGAAGTTTTCAGCAACTGAAGTATTGTCTTACCCATGCACTTGTTTTGGCACTTCTTGATGATAATGAGAACTTCGAGATCTATAGTGATGCTTCTTTAAATGGTTTGGGTTGTGTATTAATGCAACATTGAAGAGTGATCGTGTATGCTTCGTGATAGCTGAAACCTCATGAGATGAATTACCCTACTCATGATCTCGAGTTGGCAACCATTGTTTTTGCTTTGAAAATCTGAAGGCATTATTTTTACGGGGAAAAACGTCAAATCTTGCCTCAAATACATTTTTACTCAGAAAGATCTTAATCTCTAGTAACGGAGATGGATAAAGTTGCTTAGTGACTATGACTGCACTATTGAGTGCCACCCTGGTCGTGTGAACACGGTGGCCGATGCTCATAGAAGGAAATCACGCAATCGTCTTAATGCTCTGCATGCATGTCGTATTCCTCTTCTCATAGAATTGAGATCTACTAGAGTTATTTTAGAAGTGAAGGATCGAGAAGCACCACTCGCCAGTTTTCAGGTTAGACCAATTTTATTGGATCGTGTGTTCGAAGCTCAAGCGAATAACCCAGAATCACAGAAGTGTCAAGAGGGGAAAAGAAAGACCTTAGAGTTCGGAGACCTGATGGTATGCTTATGCTAGGTGTTCAGATGTATGTGTCGAACATAGCAGAATTAAAGAAAGAGATACTTGATGAAGCGCATGTTTCAGCTTATGCGATACATCCTGTGAGTACTAAGATGTAACACAACATCCGACCATACTATTAGTGGTCTGGTATGAAAAGAAAAATCGTTGAGTATGTGAGTCGTTGTGCAGTATGTCAGCAGGTCAAGGTAGAAAGGAAGAAACCTTTTGGGTTACTATAGCCACTTCTTGTAGCTCAATAGAAATGGGAAAATATTACCATGGATTTTGTGTACAAGCTACCTCGTACACGAAATGGTTACTATGGTATCTGGGTGATAGTTGATCGGTTTACTAAGTTAGCATACTTCTTGCCTGTCCGGGAGAACTACTCTTTAAGGTGGTTAGCCAAACTTTTATTTCGGAGATTGTCAAGTATCATGGTGTTCCAGTTAGTATCATTTCTGATCGGGGTGCTAGATTCACTTCTAAATTTTGGGTAGTTTTCCAAGAAGCTCTCAGTTTGAAATTGCTTTATAGCACATCTTATCACCCTCAGACGGATGGACAATCCGAGAGAACTATTCAGACCCTGAAGGATTTGCTGAGATCCTCAGTTTTGTAGTTCAGAGATGCTTGGCATAAGCGTTTAGCTTTGATCGAGTTTGCTTATAATAACAGTTATCATTCCAGCATTGGCATGTCACATTTTGAAGCGCTTTATTGGAAACCATGTTGTACTCTATTATGTTGGTCTGAAGTCCGTGAGAGAGTACTAGTGGGCCTTGAGATTGTGGATGAGACTACACAGAACACTCAAGTGATTAAAGCTAACCTGAAGACAACATAGAATTGACAGAAGAGTATCGCCGATAGGCATTCTACTAACAAAGTATATAAGGTTGGAGATTGGGTGTTCATGAAGCTATCACCATGGAAATGAATGGTACAGTTCGGAAAGAAGAGGAAGCTAAGTCCTCGTTATATTGGACGGTATCAGATCACCAAGCGAGTTGGTAAAGTTGCCTATTGGCTTGAGTTACCTCCAGAATTATCAAAGGTGCATGACGTGTTCCATGTGTCTATGTTGCGTAAATATGTCTCTGATCTGTCGCATGTGATTCCTCCTTAGCCACTAGAGATTAATCCAGACCTAACTTACGATAAGGTTCCGATGACAATTCTGAATTTGAAAGATAACGTTCTCTAGAACAAAACGGTTTGTATGGTGAAAGTTTTGTGGAGGAACCACTCGTTTAAGGAAGTCACCTGGGAAACAGAAGAACGTATGCAAGACTTGTATCCACGTCTGTTCTTTGATTATTGATTTGTTGTTGTGTTGAAATTTTAGGGACAAAATTTTCTTAAAGAAGACAGACTGTGATAACCCGTCCCAATTTTAATTATAATTTTCTCCCTGAGTGTGTAAATGACGATTATGCTCTGGTTGGCTTAGTGATGTGGATGCATATATGTAGTTTTAAATTATTATTCCCGTTATCGTAATTGAATTGTACTCAATGTCATGAGTGCGTTGGTGCAAGTTAGACATGAATTGGAGTCATAACGAGAAAGTTAAGATTATTTAAGTGCATAAATGGGTAAAATTAAGCATCAATTATATTAGTTCCTAATTATCCTAAACCAATAAGATATTTTGGTTTTTTTTCTTTTGGACCAATTAAAAATACCTCTTTCTCTCTCTCATTTGCCCAATCAGATTTCACTCTTCCTTCTCTCTCTCATCTTTCTCGCATCTTCTTTCTTATTCTCACACCCGAGCCACCATTACCACTTAAACACACCTAAAACCTCACAGACCGAGCTTGTAAGGATCACAATCATACTCATCTTGACCTCACGATCACTGCCATACCACTTGATCGTCAAACGGACGAGTTTTAACTTAGGAAGTCAGAAACTCCGACGAGGTGCATCTTACTCCGACGCGATCCCGGTGAGATTACAAGATTTTAGGACATGGGGGACCTTTTATTCAACTACATAGGGACCCTAGACTAAATTTGAAGGGAAGTGGACGTCGGAATAAGTGAGTTTGAGAAGTTGCAGTTTTGGCATGAACTTTCGAGGGATTTTTCGACCATTTTTTGTTTATTTTGAACTTCTAATAGGTACGAACTTGTTCTACTCCTCAAGAGCTTCAAATCCATATAAATTTTATGGCTTTTGGTTAAGAAATGACAAAGATATAAAGATTTGAAGTTTTTCCAGAAATCGGCGAACCAGACAGTGGTTCTGGCAACGGCGGACAGCGAGCTGACCGGAGAAGAAGGCGAATATTATGTTAAAGTTAACAGAATATTCTGATGGCATCAGGTAACGCTATTACTATTTAAAGAAATATTCCGCCTATTTTTACGGAATATTCCTAACGTTCGTTAATGTTTCCGTTCAGTGTGTCGTACACGTGCTTGCGCGTGCCTGTGTGTATGATCGTGGGTAGGATGGTGCATGAGAGGGTGTCCAGCCTCCTGCCGGCAAGTGATTTTTACATGCGGGTCCGTGACTTCGAGTAGAACATTTCCGTATATTCAAACCTTCCATTTGAGCAAACTATGTGAAGTTATTCCTATATTCTTGTTTATGTGCTAACTAATTAACTAAAAATAGTTATTTCGCATATAGGAGAGACCTACCCCGAGGACAAGCATGGACAAGCGAGGCTAGAGAGCTACGATCCTTCGACCTATTAGTGAGTAGGCATTTGTTTTATATATATATATATATATATATACATGTATATATATGTTTTACGATTTCCAGAAACGTTTTAAAAGTAAGTTATGCATTGCATGCCATGTCTAAAATGTGTTATATCTTAAATGTTGCATTAGTATGAATTGTGTTTATATTAAATTAAATTATGCTACAGAGGCGCATGTAAGTTCAGGTGAGTTAGTATGTGACTGAGATGATTGCATTAGATTGTTATGCATATATTCATTTAGAGCTCATCATTGCTGCACCCCAGTGTTAGTGCTCCCGCCTCGGGCCATGGCCAGTCCTTCACGTGATGTTCACCTCCCGCACTACACGTTCACCTTGGATCCAAGTTTGGTGCCAGCACTATCGTATAAGTCACATTAGGTGACTCTAACTTGTAGGTGACTCGCGATTTATCGTCAGCCTTCACGTGATCGTAGCACTTGAGTGTATATATTTACATCCAGCCCTGTCGTACAGGTCACACTAGGTGATTCTGATGAGCTATAGGTTCAGTCGTACAAGTCACGTTAAGTGACTCCGACTGACATGCTAGTTTAGATTGATTTCATGCCTGGCTTACATCTATTAGTGCTGAAATGTTATGACATGGCATGTTTCTGTTTCCACTGCACTTATGCATCAGTTTTTATACCAACGTAGTATTATTTTCTGGAAACTATACGGGGTTTACAGAGAGGGGTTAGTACTTTCAGAAAAGATAAATGTGTTTTCTAAAGCTTTATTTTTGCCCACTCACCCTTCTGTTTTGCGCCCCTCCAGGTCCGAAGTAGCTGTTCTTCTACATGGCACATAAGGGTTATCGAGTGATTTTGACATTCCACAAAATAATGTAGAGATCTTCTCTCTGGTTGTTTAATTAGTACTTAGTTAGTTCGACTGCACTTTTGAATTACCTATGCTCTGAAATGTTTGTAGCTTGGCTTTGACCACGTAAACACACATACTTATTATCTCTAGTTTACATAAGTTTGGTTTTAGTTTTTATTTGTTCACATTTTCTTTAATTAATTACTTCTGTTGCGCACTTGGTTACGTCACTCTCAAGTAATGACCAGCACGTCTTGACTTTGGTTGGGGTGTGTCAAAAGTTGATTTAATTATCCACTTAAGGTGGACTTAATAGGCTTTGGGAGAAATTTATTTCCTTTTCCTAGAAGGATCTAATTTCCAATTAAAGAGGGAATTTACATCAAAACAAGAAACAATCCTATGTTTTCCAAAAATAAGCAAGAAAAATATGGAGGTGACCCGTGGATTTTTGGGTGAAAAGGACAAGATTAACCTCAAGGCACATGGGAATTCGTACGCGTAAGCATCAGACAATCATCACTCAATAAAGATCAAAATCATCAAAATATGTATTTATTGAAAACCTATTTTTAAGTAAACTACCTTCATATTTTTTGTGGGAGTCCTTGCGGAATCGTTCAATTCTGGTGCGATTAGGTCACGGAAGACGACATGCGTGGGTGCATATGGTGGGTCGATTGGGCTGGGATGCGATGCAGATCTAGGCTTTGATCGAGTTTCTAAAAATGCAACAGCGATGCTGGGTGGCATGACAGAAACGGTGTGTCAGAGCGAGATTCCAACTATATTTTGTTTTCTCGGGAAAAATTTCCAAGTGATAATTCAAAATTAAGAATTCCTACTATCCTCTATTTTTTTCGACAAGAAGAATTCTCACTGGGTTGGTCCATTAAGTTTCAAGCATTTTCATTGGATGGACTATGGAGGACTATCCATGTTGATGAGAGATTTTTCTATGTACATTGAGCACACGATGGCACTCACGTGTCCTAATTACAGAGCAACAACAACTTCCAACCTGTTTTTCACGATATTTTTTTTTAAAGTATGCAAATTGATTCTAGTAATAAAATATACAAAAACTGATTCTACAAATAGTTAAACTGATTTTACAGATAATTAAATAGTGTTTTTTTCAGAAGATATTCTTTGGAATTATACAAACTGATGCTACTGATAAAGTACAAAATTAATTTGCAAATAATAAAACTGATTATATAGTTCATCTGTTTATTTTCAGAAGATATGTTTCAAAGTATACAAATTGATTTTACTAATAAAATACAAAGTTGATTCTAGTAATAAATGATACAAATTGATTCTAGTAACAAAATGCAAAATTGAATCTACAGGTAGTTAAACTGATTCTAGTCGGTTTTTTAGTAAAAAATGGTCATGAGATTAGCAAAACTCTTCATTTTGGTTCATGAGACTTGAAATGACACGCCCGCACCCGAGAATGGGGCGTGCTGGCCGTCACGTGAGTGTGACGTAGCCATGTGCGATGTGCGGAAGCTAGGATCGAAAACTAAGAACGAATTAATTAAAACCAGAACCACTAGCAACCAAGGTACGATAGTGTACTAGATGCATAAAACAATACTTATACATAATCAAAGCGTTCTAAGTTTAACTGCAGTCAAGCATAAAGAAAAAGGGTTTAATTACACCCTCGGTGACATACATATGAATGAAGCTGTCAGAAAGCCGGGAGTCCTCGAAGTGCCAAATTCGTAACTCTCGCTACCTAGAACCTGGAGGGGCGAAAAACAAAACTGAGTGGGTCAGTAAAACAATTCCTTTTTCAAACCATTCTTTATTCAAATCGTATAGCCCCTCACCGTAAAACCTGTATAATTTCCCAGAATCAAAATATATACTCAATATACGTAGATTTTCAAAGTCATGCTGAAAGAGTATGTATGCCATGCCAAAATATTCAAAACGGAAACTCAATCAAAAACTAATGATGTGATTAAACGTCAGGTAATCAATCTCAGCCCTCGGCTGCATATAAATCTCATAATCATCTCGGCTCTCGGCCGCATATATGTCTCATAATTGTCTGGGCCCTCGGCTGCCTGTATATCTCATAATCATCTCGGCTCTCGGCCGCATGTATGTCTCATAACCGTCTCAGCCCTCGGCTGCCTGTATGTCTCATACTCATCTCGGCTCTCGGCCGCATATATGTCTCATAATCATTTCAGCCCTCGGCTGTATATATCTCATAATCATCTCATCACTGCTAGTTTATCGATTCTCATTAATGCATGCTCTCACCTGGCACTTACCTGTGCGTCCGCCGCACCAACATGCGAATATGCAATCATTAATGCATAAAAATAATATATAAATACTTTGCATGGCATAAAATTTTCATAAACATTCATTTATTTCATTCTGGGAAAAATAATAATAAAATATAGGAAAATACGGTAAAAACTGCCCACTCACTGATAGGTCGCCGGGTCGTAGCCCCCGCGTCTAGCCTGGCTACGCTCGTCCTCTGTGTATGTCTCACCTATATGAGAAATTACTATAAATACGTCATTTAAGCACATACACGTAACTACGAAATTAACTTCTCATACATAGCTCAATTTTGGCATACGAATATACCAACGCGACCTACTCGACGTCACGAGCGTCGCTATATTTTTAAAATAATTTTTTGGAGTCTCACGCGCCCCCACGCGCCAGCACAGGCACGGGGCTACGCGCCCCCCACGCGCAGGCGCGTACGCGCCACGCGCCTTCTTCCTCGAGCTCGCCGGAGCTCTCGCCGGCGCCGGCCACCGGCCGCCGGAAACCTGCAACTCCATTTTTCTCGGCCATTTCTTCACCATTTTCTCTCATTTTTCTTCCTACGTGCTCTAAATTAAGGGTAGAATAAGTCTATACCTTCAGAAACCTCGAAAACCAACGAGATTCTCGTCGGGAAATTCTCCAAAACCGGCCACCTCCGTTCTCGACGATCCCGACGTCAACGCTTAGCCAACGAACGTCTCCGAGCTTCCTTGGGACCTTCTAAGACTCGTGGTGAGCTTAGTTTTGCCTAAAACACAACGTATGAAAAGTTCATGAACAGTGCCAAAACCGTACATCGAGAGAACGGCGTGAAAACGAACGAAACCTTACCTGAAATGGGTGTCAACGTACTCGTAGGAGGCTCAGGAGTCGAATGGTGGTGATGGATGGTTCGATCTGTGAAGTTTTGGCCAATCTTGGCCTTGGCCGTACGGTTTCTGGGCGAGGGAGAGAGAGACTGTCGAGGGAGGAGAGAGAGAGAGGCTGAGGAGAGAGAGAAACAGTGTAGGTGTCGGTGGGGTGTGAAAACAAATAATGTGTGTGGTCCAATAAACACACACACAACACACGTACTAAATTCCCCGGAGGGGTAATTCCGTCATTTCACCAATAATATTTAATATATGTCGGGACGGGTCGTCACAATCTACCCACCTTACAAAAATTTCGTCCCGAAATTTCATACAACGCATAAACATACTAATACTCATAGAATAACCTCGGATACGTCTCTCTCATCCTGTCCTCAGATTCCCAGGTAGCTTCCTCCGCTGAGTGGTTCCTCCACAAAACCTTCACTAAACGTACAGTCTTGTTCCTGAGTTCCTTGTCTTTCCAATCAAGTATCGTCACTGGTTCCTCATCATAAGTCAAATCAGAACTGATCTCCAAAGGTTGATGAGGGATCACATGTGATGGATCAGAAACGTAATGTCGAAGCATCGAAACATGAAATACATTATGGACTCTGGATAACTCCGACGGCAACTCAAGCCTGTAAGCTACAGCACCGACTCGCTCGGTGATCCGATAAGGTCCAATGTACCTAGGACTCAGCTTACCCTTCTTCCCGAATCGAACCACACCCTTCCAAGGCGATAACTTGAGAAATACCCAATCGTCAACGTTATACACTCGGTCAGTAGCATGCCTATCCGCTAAACTCTTCTGGCGATCTTGGGCGGTTTTCAGATTAGCCTTAATAACCTGAACATTCTGAGTAGTCTCCTCTACTATCTCAGGGCCCACTAAAACTCTTTCGCCAACCTCTGACCAACATAGGGGTGTACGACATGGTTTCCCATAAAGTGCCTCGAACGGTGCCATTCCGATGCTAGAATGAAAGCTGTTATTATAAGCGAACTCCATCAAATCCAAGCGCCGATGCCATGAGTCGCCAAACTGCAAAACTGAGGATCTCAGCATATCCTCCAAAGTCTGAATAGTTCTCTCTGATTGACCATCCGTCTGAGGATGATAAGCCGTACTGTACAACAGTCTCGTACCCAATGCTTCCTGGAAGGCAGTCCAGAACTTAGAGGTGAATCGAGGATCGCGATCAGAGACAATACTCGTTGGAACACCATGATACTTCACGATCTTCGATAAAAATAGCTCGGCCAACCGATCCAACGAAAACTTTTCCCTGACCGGAATAAAATGCGCTGACTTCGTGAGTCGGTCGACAATCACCCAAACTCCATCATATCCGTTCTGAGTACGAGGAAGCTTGTACACGAAATCCATAGTGATATCGTCCCACTTCCACTGCGGAATGGGTAGGGGTTGCATCAACCCAAACGGCTTCTTCCTCTCGGCTTTGACTTGCTGACATATGATGCATCTGCTTATATACTCAGCGATTTCCCTCTTCATACCCGGCCAATAGTAGAACGGTCGAATGGTATGGTACATCTTCGTGCCTCCCGGATGCATCGCATAAGCTGAAATATGTGCCTCATCTAGGATATCTTTCTTTAACTCGGCATTATTCGGCACGTACATCCTGTTTCCCTGCATAAGCATACCATCAGATTCTCTGATTCGCAGGTCTTTCTTCTTACCATCATTCCTCAGTTGAATAAGTTCTTGAATCTCGTCGTCATGCGACTGAATCTCAAGTATCCGGTCAATTAGAATGGGCCTGACTTGGAAACTAGCAAGTAATGCTTCCTCCCGATTATCCACCGTCAAATTCTCCAATTCCAATTGCGCTCCAGTCGATCTCAACTCGGTAATGAGAGGAACTCGGCTCGCATGGAAAGCATTAATTCTGCCCTGGGATTTCCTGCTAAGAGCGTCAGCTACCACGTTTGCACGACCAGGATGATACTCAATCGTGCAATCGTAGTCGCTCAGTAACTCAATCCATCGACGCTGGCGAAGATTCAACTCCCTCTGGGTAAAAATGTACTGGAGACTCTTATGGTCTGAGAAGATCCTGCATTTATCACCATAAAGATAATGTCTCCAAATCTTCAAAGCGAAGATGATGGCAGCCAACTCCAGGTCGTGGGTAGGGTAATTCTTCTCATGAGGTTTCAACTGACGTGAGGCATAAGCAATCACCCTACCATGCTGCATCAGGACACAACCTAGGCCATTCAACGAAGCATCACAATAGATCTCGAAATTACCACCATCGTCAGGAAGCGTCAAGACAGGAGCGTGAGTGAGACAATGCTTCAACTGCTGAAAACTCCGTTCACAATCACCATCCCACTCGAACTTAACGTCCTTCCTGGTCAACTTCGTCAGCGGTAGCGCCATAATCGAGAAGTCTTTAACGAACCGCCGATAGTAACCTGCCAACCCAAGGAAACTCCTAACCTCGGTGACGGTTCGTGGCTGTTCCCAATTCTCCACTGCAGTTATCTTCTGAGGGTCGACCTGAATACCCTGAGCTGACACAACATGACCCAGAAATGCTACTTCGTCCAACCAAAACTGGCATTTGCTGAACTTAGCATATAATCGGTGTTCTCTCAGTTTCTTCAATACCAACGATAAATGTCGAGTATGGTCAGCCCTTGACTTAGAATACACCAAGATATCGTCGATGAAGACAATAACGAACCTATCCAGATACGGTTGGAACACCTTGTTCATCAATCCCATGAAAGCAGCTGGTGCATTAGTCAAACCAAATGGCATAACCAGAAATTCATAGTGCCCATAACGAGTCCTAAAGGCAGTCTTAGGAACATCGTTAATACTGATTTTCAACTGATAGTAGCCTGACCTCAAGTCGATCTTCGAGAACACACAGGCACCTCGTAGCTGATCGAAAAGATCATCGATACGTGGCAACGGATAACGGTTCTTAATAGTCGCCCGATTCAACTGCCTGTAGTCGATACACAATCTCAAGGTACCATCCTTCTTCCGGACAAATAGAACTGGGGCTCCCCAAGGTGAAGTACTGGGCTGAATGAACCCCTTCTCAAGTAACTCCTGCAACTGAATCTTCAATTCTCGTAACTCGGCAGGTGCCATTCGATATGGAGTCAACGAGATAGGATTAGTACCTGGCAACAAATCAATCGTAAATTCCACGTCACGATCTGGCGGCAATCCAGGTAAATCATCAGGGAATACGTCGGCGAAGTGCCTAACCACTCGAACGTCCTCCAAGCTTGTAGGAACGTCGTCATTAAGTACCACATGAGCTAGATATCCCTGACAACCCTTCGTCAGCAACTTCTTGGCTCTCACAGCCGAAATAACGCCATGTCTAACTCCGCTGCGCTCACCAACGAAAGTTATCTCCGGTAATCCAGGACGATGAAAAGTTACTGATTTCCCGTAACAATCAATCTTGGCACGATTGTAGTGCAACCAATCAGTGCCAAGAATGACATCAAAGTCGACGATATCTAGCGGAGTGAGGTTAGCAGGCATAACCACGTTCTCCACTATCACGGGACATTCTGGATATACATAATCTACGTAACACTTCTCCCCTCTTGGCATAGCAAACTCCAATTCATACCCCAGGGGTGAAAATTGAGGTTGAGTTAATTGAGCAAATGTATGAGAAATAACTGAGTGAGTAGCACCACAATCAATCAAAACTCTAGCATAATGACCAAGAACATTCAACGTACCCATAATCAGATCCGGGTTGTTTTGCGCGTCTTGAAGTGATAGGTTATGGATACGACCCTGGGTCTGCTGACGTCCTCCACGACCTCGGTTTGCGTGCATCCCACGCCCCTGCGGGTTTCGTCCCTGATTCGACGATCCAGTCTGCCTCGACGATCCAACACCACTAGAGGTAGTATCCAACTGCTGGGGCTGTCCCCCCGAATACCACTGAGAGCTACCTGCCGTAAACTGCTGCTGGGGCTGATACCCACCTGAGTACTGCTGCGGAGGAGGCATATATCCTCCGGAATACTGGCTATATCCACTCTGGTGGTAAGGATCCATGGGGTACTGAGGCTGGTACTGGTCCGAAGAATACGGAATAGGATCCCCCGAGTAATGAAAGGCTCCACCACGTCCCGACTGAGCATAACCACTAGGACCAGAAAACTGCTGCTGAATCGGTGCTGGCGGCGGTAAGGCAGGCTGCTGGGGCCTCTGCTGGGACCTCTGCTGGCCCTGAGGACAATTCTTCGCCAGGTGTCCATCCTGACCACAAGTATAGCATCCCGTAATACCCCGCCGACACTCGCCAAAATGCCGATTGTTGCACTGACGGCACAAAGGAGTCCTCCCAGAGTTCCCTTGCCTCTGACCTCTGGCACCACCGAAGAATCGGCCTCCACCTCTCTGCCCGGTGGAACTAAAACCTCCACTCGAGGAGCTAGAACTGGCCCCACTGCGTTTGAAGTTCTGAGTCTGCCGGGGCCCCTGAACGTACGGGCCTTTGCCCTTATTATTCTTACCCTGACTGGTCTCCTTCTCCCCATCACTATCACTCGGCATGTTCTCCGAATCCTCAATCCGAAGCAATATCTCATAAAACTCGTGGTAAGTGGTGCACTGAAACCCGGTAGCAATCGTACGCCATTTTTTCTTGGTACCCAACTTGAATCGGCGCAACATCTCTTCCTGATTGGCGGCAACATCTGGGTGATAGCGCGAAAGATCAGTGAAGGTACGGTAATAGTCATTAGCACCCAAATTCTTCTGTTTGAGATTGGTAAACTCCTGTTTCTTTCTATCGATGTAGGCTGGAGGAATAAACCTTCGGTAGAACAGTTCCTTAAATACCCCCCAATCGTTTGCCTGCTCCTCAGGCATGGGCTTAGATAACTCAATCCACCACGAAGCTGGTTCCTTGGTCAAAAACCATTTTGTCGTCTCCACCCACTTATTCGGCTGTAAATTCCCCTGACTCGTCAAAATTTCGAAAGTCTTTTCGAGATGCATGAACCATTTCTCAGAACCCTCAGGCCCTTCACTCCCGTCTAATGAGTTAATCTTTAAGTTATGAACTGACTCCAAGGGTGTCCTCTGAGGAGGGGGAGGAGGAGGACGGATAATACTCTGAAATGCATGGGCAATAGCTTCCCCTAGCTGAGCAATATTGGGGAACATGGGCTCAGAAGGACGACGAGGCTCACGACGAGGCGGCATAGTTCTGACAAAAGACATCAAGTCATTAATATTTTCACAAATATGCAAGACTGCAACCTAGGGCTCTGATACCAAACTGACACGCCCGCACCCGAGAATGGGGCGTGCTGGCCGTCACGTGAGTGTGACGTAGCCATGTGCGATGTGCGGAAGCTAGGATCGAAAACTAAGAACGAATTAATTAAAACCAGAACCACTAGCAACCAAGGTACGATAGTGTACTAGATGCATAAAACAATACTTATACATAATCAGAGCGTTCTAAGTTTAACTGCAGTCAAGCATAAAGAAAAAGGGTTTAATTACACCCTCGGTGACATACATATGAATGAAGCTGTCAGAAAGCCGGGAGTCCTCGAAGTGCCAAATTCGTAACTCTCGCTACCTAGAACCTGGAGGGGCGAAAAACAAAACTGAGTGGGTCAGTAAAACAATTCCTTTTTCAAACCATTCTTTATTCAAATCGTATAGCCCCTCACCGTAAAACCTGTATAATTTCCCAGAATCAAAATATATACTCAATATACGTAGATTTTCAAAGTCATGCTGAAAGAGTATGTATGCCATGCCAAAATATTCAAAACGGAAACTCAATCAAAAACTAATGATGTGATTAAACGTCAGGTAATCAATCTCAGCCCTCGGCTGCATATAAATCTCATAATCATCTCGGCTCTCGGCCGCATATATGTCTCATAATTGTCTGGGCCCTCGGCTGCCTGTATATCTCATAATCATCTCGGCTCTCGGCCGCATGTATGTCTCATAACCGTCTCAGCCCTCGGCTGCCTGTATGTCTCATACTCATCTCGGCTCTCGGCCGCATATATGTCTCATAATCATTTCAGCCCTCGGCTGTATATATCTCATAATCATCTCATCACTGCTAGTTTATCGATTCTCATTAATGCATGCTCTCACCTGGCACTTACCTGTGCGTCCGCCGCACCAACATGCGAATATGCAATCATTAATGCATAAAAATAATATATAAATACTTTGCATGGCATAAAATTTTCATAAACATTCATTTATTTCATTCTGGGAAAAATAATAATAAAATATAGGAAAATACGGTAAAAACTGCCCACTCACTGATAGGTCGCCGGGTCGTAGCCCCCGCGTCTAGCCTGGCTACGCTCGTCCTCTGTGTATGTCTCACCTATATGAGAAATTACTATAAATACGTCATTTAAGCACATACACGTAACTACGAAATTAACTTCTCATACATAGCTCAATTTTGGCATACGAATATACCAACGCGACCTACTCGACGTCACGAGCGTCGCTATATTTTTAAAATAATTTTTTGGAGTCTCACGCGCCCCCACGCGCCAGCACAGGCACGGGGCTACGCGCCCCCCACGCGCAGGCGCGTACGCGCCACGCGCCTTCTTCCTCGAGCTCGCCGGAGCTCTCGCCGGCGCCGGCCACCGGCCGCCGGAAACCTGCAACTCCATTTTTCTCGGCCATTTCTTCACCATTTTCTCTCATTTTTCTTCCTACGTGCTCTAAATTAAGGGTAGAATAAGTCTATACCTTCAGAAACCTCGAAAACCAACGAGATTCTCGTCGGGAAATTCTCCAAAACCGGCCACCTCCGTTCTCGACGATCCCGACGTCAACGCTTAGCCAACGAACGTCTCCGAGCTTCCTTGGGACCTTCTAAGACTCGTGGTGAGCTTAGTTTTGCCTAAAACACAACGTATGAAAAGTTCATGAACAGTGCCAAAACCGTACATCGAGAGAACGGCGTGAAAACGAACGAAACCTTACCTGAAATGGGTGTCAACGTACTCGTAGGAGGCTCAGGAGTCGAATGGTGGTGATGGATGGTTCGATCTGTGAAGTTTTGGCCAATCTTGGCCTTGGCCGTACGGTTTCTGGGCGAGGGAGAGAGAGACTGTCGAGGGAGGAGAGAGAGAGAGGCTGAGGAGAGAGAGAAACAGTGTAGGTGTCGGTGGGGTGTGAAAACAAATAATGTGTGTGGTCCAATAAACACACACACAACACACGTACTAAATTCCCCGGAGGGGTAATTCCGTCATTTCACCAATAATATTTAATATATGTCGGGACGGGTCGTCACATGAAATCTATAGAATTGGTTTCTAAGTTTGTTCAATGTCAATCATGTCAGTTATTCCGTGAAAAATCTTTATTAGATAAGGACCATTCTGACAAAAATACTCTAAATTTCATAAACAATGAGCCAAAATGATTTGACAAAATTAATATTTTTATCATTTTATTCTTATTTTACGGTAGGATCAAAATGATTGATGATGGATAAGCTAGTCTTATCGATTTTAAATCTCAAGAATAAAGTAAAGAGTTATACTAATTTCATGAACCATTTTAGCTAAAAACTCTAGTAATAAATGATGCAAACTAGTTCTACATATAGTTTTGAAAGTGGTCTTGCAAAAATGGTGGAAGATTGGTTAGGCAGATGACAGGCAGTGTAAGTTCGTTGAAGTATTCTGTTGGTTGAGCTCTGTTAAGTAACAACTCTATCAGAGGCATGGACTAAAATTTTAAAATTTTTGTTTGCTTGCTTTTGGGTTTGAGTTTGTTGGAGTTTTTTTTTTTTTTTTTTTGGAAACAGTTTGTTGGAGTTTTTGTCCCTCCATGAAATGATTCAAACCAAATGTAAAGTAAGGCTTCCTATTTTAAAACACGCCATTGATTGATAATTTAGGCATTTTTGGAAAGCAACTTATATGAACAGGCTTGTTGTCAAGTAGTGTCTTGGTTTAATAATATATTGTCATGTAGAGAAAAAATTGGACACGACAATATATTATTAAACAAGAGACACCACGTGATAGTAAACTCGTTCTATATAAGTTATTCTCATACTTCTAATTAAGAATATGATTCAGGTAGTATTATGTATTTATTTATTTTTTAAATAGAAGCAACAATATTAGTGAATAATGCACTAAAAACACAATAGCCAACTAGATCATCATATCTCTCCAATAATGTCAACATATTCATACCAATCATCACTGTGACAATTGTTTTTTAATTCCCTCCCATGTGCGGTTGATTGAGGCTTAAAAAAATGCTGTTATTCCGCTCAATTTGCCAAATAAATATTAATTTCAGTAAACCTAATGTCATTAGTCAAATAAATGAAAGAGGGGTGAGGCGGTGTGCAAATATACTTTCAAATCACCTTTTTAAGACACATTAGTCATATCATAGGTTTAATTGGAATAATAATCGGGAATCTTGACGAAATATTTATAGTACTGTTTATTTTTAATATAAACGACATTTTTATTTTGAAAAGTCACTCCCGACACTATTTACTTACACATTTATTTTGTCATTTTGATTAAAACTAGAATTTTTGATGACTTTTCGTTAATTTTCCTTTAATAATCTCATAATGATAAAATGGTCGAAAGATATTTCATGTGGTAAAAAGTTAGAATTTATACTTCTGCGGTGAAATTTATTAGGATTTAGGCTCAAAATTGGAAATTTCATCCGCTTCGTTAATTGTTAGCACATGAGGGTTACATGTGAAGCTGAAAAGATAGAGTTAGCCTCACATGTAAGCCTCGTGTACTAACAATTAACAGAAAGTTTCGTTTTAGCCTCACACGTGTGGCTCACACGCTTATAATTAACATAGAGTTGACAGAATTTTCAATTTTGGACCTAAATCTTAATAGACTTCACCACAGGGGCTTAAATTTTTTTATTTTTTTTTATTTTTACCACAAGGGTTTAAATTCTAATTTTTTTTTTTTACCACAAGGGCTTAAATTCTAATATTTTTACTCCATGGGCTATCTTTTGATTACTCTATCATCACGAAACTAATAATCCGATTAGGCATTTTTTATTTTTAAAAAAGAAGCAAATTAACAGAAATGACCACTTTTTGATATTTTGTTGTAAATATCATCATTCTTATATCATCATAGTAACTTTAATATATAATTAATACAACGTCGTTATTTTAAAGAAAAAAATATTTTTGTAACCAAATGTCAAAAAGTCATCATTCTTTTTAATCGTTAAAAAAAAAGAGTTTTAACAAAATACTTTTGGTACTGTTCATTTTTAACAAAAAACTACATTTTACCTTTTTGGTACTATTTACTATATCTTTAAAATGACTTTTCATTAAAAGAAATTTATTTTTTCAACTTTTCGTTAGTTTTAAAAAAAATAAGGTGCAGTCATGTGTGCAATCAAATTGTTAATTCAGGGATCTGATTCATTAGCTGGAGCAGGAGGGATGAGAGATCCTCTATTATTTTATAATTTATATTTTATGTTTTGTGGAAGGGAAAGGGTAAACCCATTTTCAGCTAAAGTTTTCAGGTAGATGATATGTATGAATGATTACTAGCGATGGCAAATGCTCGGTTTGGAGAGGAAAATATTATATTTATTTCTATAATTATGAAAATTAATTATATTCATAACTGCAAATTAATAATTTAGTATTATCCATAACCATATTTCCATATTCTCCATTAGCTAATAATTATATTCATCTTCGTCAATACAAAAAATATATTCGTTCAAGTGACCTATAATAATTTAGTAAATATTAATTTCGTCATTAAATAATGGATATATAAATTGATTTAATGAATGGATCTTGTGGAATATAAAAATTAAAGCTAAACATTAATAATGTTGGCTCATATTTGATATCTCTCATAATAAGGACCATTGAATTCTCATATATTTTGATTCATATAAAACCTTTTGAACTTTTCCACAAAATGAAACTTACACAATACAATTTTTGTATTCTCAAGATAATCGATTCAGTGAATAATGAATATACATATATGTGTGTGTGTATTATTTAGTACTTTAATATTATATTTATTCGGTTCGGACTTGGGAACGGATTCTATTGGAAACCCCTATAACCATATCCAAAGCTATAATTGAATAATATTCACAGTTTTTCTCCATACCCAAAATATACCCAAATTTTCATACCCAAATCTAATTCATTCGGACGGTTATCGAGTTTATCAGTTAGAATTGTCATCCCTAATGATTACATTCCATCAATTGTTGCTAGAAACCCCCCGATTCATTTTGTTCAGACCTATTTTAGCTACTCAACTCAATTTTTATACTAATTTACTCCCTAAAACTACTCGTCCTTTTACTTTTTAATACTCAAAATTCGCTGCACATTATCTTGTTTCCATTAAATCCATTAAATTTTCTTATGTAGCTTTAAAG
The DNA here is from genome assembly GCA_963580275.1 of Crataegus laevigata. Classification (NCBI taxonomy): domain Eukaryota; kingdom Viridiplantae; phylum Streptophyta; class Magnoliopsida; order Rosales; family Rosaceae; genus Crataegus; species Crataegus laevigata. The sequence goes on from OY756948.1 coordinate 22,551,181, forward strand.
TTGTGTGTATGTGGCGACATATAGAACCCATCACCCAATCATATTTTGCCACATATGACAAAAGACAGGCCACATGTCCAAGAGTCTTAATGGAAATATTAATTTGGGCTTGAATCATAACGGATTTCACCACGAGGATTTAAATTCTAATTTTTTTACTGTGGAGGTTATCTTCCGATTACTCTATTACCACATAAATTATTAATCTAATTTAGCCAAAAAAAGAAAAGACGAAGTGCTGGTTTGGTACTGAGGTGCTTTTGAAAAAAGATGGTATCAAAAAAAGCTAAGAGTTTTTTTTGTGTTTGGTAAACTTTCAACTTCAACTTTTTATTTATCGCTTTAGGTGAAAAAGCCAAAAAATAGAAGCAACAAAAGCTAGCTTTGAAAAATCGGCTTTTTTTGCTTCCATAGCTTCTCGCAAACCTAATTTGCAAGAGGCGCTGAGTCCTTTAATGAAACTTTCAAATACTCATGATGGCCTTAAACAATTAAATAAAGTACACATAATACCAACTGGAAGACGTCGCCAACTTCAATTGGGAAATCATCTTTGTCGACTATGCCACAACGCCATTCACTCCCAACTTCAACAATCACCGTTATTGACCTTGGATTCCATACCCTACGACATAATTTTTGTCTCTATCCTTTCACCCATCTCTCGTTCATCCTCTCTCACTCCCACGCTGACAAAATCGTGCCGAGAAACACCACCATCTTTTCCGGCGATAACCAAACTCAGATTTAGATTCGATTTTAGCATTGCGAACTTGCCTAGATTTCCCAGATTGCACTGCTTGCAGGAGACTGATCTTCGTATTTCTGCAAATTAGGAGAGCCCAGATTGCCTAGACGGAGAAAATGAGGAAGAAAAATGCAGTGAGACAAGTGACAGAGATTGAGGAACAACCCATCAAAGACAGCATAGTCATGGCGTTGGCGCTTTCAGAATCCATGGAGGTGAAAATAAAAAAGAAGAAGACGAAGCAGAAAAATAAAAACTGAGAAAATTGGGATTGTGGGGGAGACTTCTAGAGAGATTTTTTTTCGATTTTTGGAAAAGTCAGATGGAGAAAATAAAGGGGGAAGTCTCTAGAGAGAGTATTAATAAATAAAATTATTATTCTTTATTTTTTGTCAAATATAAATAAAATTATTCTTATTTTACATTTAATATCATACTCATTTTTGACATTTCACATAGTCACAACAGCTTTATATAAAAGTTTACCAAACACCCTTACACTTAAAAGCACTTTTATTAAAATAAAATAAAAGTTTACCAAGTACTCAACTGCTTTATTTTACAGCTGTTTATTCTCACAACACAGTAAAAGTAGTTTTTTTTTATTTTTTATTTATTTATTTATTTTAAAGTACAACAATATCAAATTAGCCCAAAGTGCGATGCAGCGGTGGAGAGGCGGAAGGGAGATCTTGATTTGGGTTGGTGTTTCCGGTAGGGACTGGGTGGAATCTGGTTGTCTAGTGGTTTATGGAGATGAGGAATTGAGATTTGGTTTATGGGATTCTTAGGAAGAGGGAGAACAAGTCCAGTTTGGCTTTTGCATGTAATTTTTTTCTCATCTCTCCATTGCAAAGCATCATGCCTCAAGTTTTATCACAACAGAAGCTTTTGAGACCAATTTCAAGTTTTAATGTGATAAAATTTATCCCTAATTTGAGTACCAATAAAATGAGGGAATCACATTAGGAGGGATGGAAAAGAGGGAACTTTGAGGGACGAGAAAGTGCTATGAAGCAAAATTCTTTTTTGCCACGTATGCATCGTTCGCACATTTGACATGTATTGGATGGAACTAAAAAAATAAGTTAATTTGGAGCGAATTTTAAGTTTTAAGAAGTGGAATAAAGAATTTTTAGTTTTAAGAAGCAAAGCAAAATCAAAATTGAGTGTCATGAGGCATAACTAAAATAAGCCTTTTGTTTAATATAAAATACTTCTAGAAATGCTAAGACCTCCAGAATGATACAAACGCCTTTGGTAACGTCTGGTAGAGCTAGTTATACATTATTCATGAGTTAATATACCAGCAATTTTTTTTTGGTGTACATATATACCAGCATTTTTTAGTGCTTCCAATGCATTTTCAATAGTTAAAACACTTCAGAGTTACAGAATATTGATGCGCGACTCGTTAAACCACTTCTTAAAAAAGCATTTGTAGGCAGAAATACTTACTACAAAGACTTCCAAACAACCCTAGCTAAGATATATATGCAATCCATTGCTACTACTTGTGAGGATGTGAGCCTTGCATGCCCTTACAGGAATTGATTTACTTTGTATATCGTTAATTGTTTTTATGTGGAATCTCCACTCTTTTGTAGTATTTGAGTAGCTATGTTAATTCATGTGTGAAGTCTAACAATCAGTCAAGTCCCATGTCACCTAATTTTTGTTTTTGCGTGTTAGACTTAAAAATTCACCACATATGAAGGAACGCGTGAGAATGTATTAAAAGCTTACCAAACATTACATGTTTCTATTCTTATGTTGCCAATTAGTTTTATAATAGAACTTTAATTTCTTTCATGTTACATAAGTATTTTCTATAATGATCCAAAGTATCATATGGTCTGAGCTTTTTAACCGCTACATCTTTGGTGAAAACCCTAAAATTAATATCTAACAAATAAAAAACCTGAAATATCGTCTACTTTAAAGCACCATATAAATTTACGGCTAGTTACATGTTTGTTTACAAACAAGTAGTCTTTCACATTTTAGTGCCCTAGAAGGGGACACTGTGCATCATTAATGTTTCCTTAAATGATACTTGTTCAATTTAAAGTGACTTAAAAGAAGCATATATATTTTAGCAAGGGGGTTGACAAATTTAGAAGCAACCCTAGCTATTTCAGAGTTTACAGTACCAGCAGCAGAAGAAGAATAGTGCGGGGAGAGAGAAGAACGGCCAACAGTGTGTTTGGACCCAAATTTACATTATCGGTCCGAGTGATCCAGATCGTACACCGATAAGACGATAAATTTTAATCATTGTTTAAGGGATGGAATTGTGATTGTTCTTTAATCATATATTTATCTCTCGAATAATATTAAGATACCTGAAATATTATCTAGAGCACAATTGGTTGGGATAATGATGGAATAACAAGGGATTACACAGCTGGCGACTTATGCAATTAGCACGGCAGCAGAAAGGGATTATGTGGACATGCAATATTAGGATTCTATCCTAAGAGACATGGTTTTCAAATCAAATTGCACAAAAGCATAAGTCCTGCATGTGGAAGTAATCAGCAGGTGAGCATTAAATGGCATATGCCATGTTTTTATCCACTCCTGATTTTAGGGGGCATTATCTATATCAAGGTGAGATGCTATCAGGAAAAAGTGGATTATCATCATAGATGATTTGGCGATGCACGGTACAATTCTACATTGCATCCAAATGTGTTTTCAGTCCTATAAATACAAATGCAAGGGCAACATTCAAGGGACTTCCAACTCAACACACAAATATGCCCTGCGCAATTTCTCGCTCTACGCAAAACCTCTCAACACCCTTGAGATTTTTATTTTATTTTTCGCCTTCACACCTTCAGTTTGGATAAACAGCATTGTAAAGGCAACCGGTAAACATCTTCAGTTTGGATAAACAACACTGTTGTTGTAGAACCAGCCGTCCGTGAAGCACCTTCAGTTTGGATAAACAGCACTGCGACATGGTTGACTGGTTATCTATCCAAGTCTCGGTCAAGAAGGATTTTTGAATCTTTTTTTGCAGAGGTCATCTCATTAGCCTTCTCGGCGAAGTGAGGTGTTACCAGGTTACTATATTCGGCACATTGAAAGCTGAATTTGATATTGAACTTCGTAAAAATAGCAGCCTTGTCTTTAGGCTCTAGAACCCAAAGGCTTATTTTTGTAGTCAACACAGTGCAAAGTATATATGTTGGTATTTGTTTGTTGTGAGCAGTTTTGGACCAATCCAATCTTAGTGACTTGTCCTGCCATTAGGGGTCCCAGGGTCCTACACGTCTTGATATATGTTGGGTAAAAGAAGCTCAAAGTTGGCACAGGGTTTCGACATGTAGTGTGTACCTAGGGTTCAGAAATTGGAGTGGTTGATTGGTGTTTGAACCAGAGGAAAAACCATTGGTGGACATGTGCGATCAGTTGACAAGTATCTGGTCCCGTCCAGTTGTTAGGCCATCTCTAGCCGAGGACTGGCCAGAGGGTTCGTTTTAGCCTTCTGACCTTGCAAAATATTAATATTTAAATAAACAATACATGATCATATTTGCCTCAATCTCCAACCGAGGGCCATAGGGCTTGTTTTAGCCATGTCACAAAAAAACCGTCTCCAACCGAGGGCCAAAGGGCCAAACATAATTTATGATTTAAAAACTACAACTTAAAGTCAAATCCAACGATTAAATGACGTCAACATGAAGTGAGATAGTATGGAAAGGTGAAAATTACGTGAGAAATGATGTAGGAATGACTTAGGTATTGCTTGAAAAAAAAAAGAAATTTTTAAATTTCAGAAATAAAAATTTGGCCCAAAAAAAAAAATTTGAATCCAACAGTAACTAGTCGTTGAATTTCAAATTTTGGCTACCATTCCTATCAGTTATATCTGACAGGAATATCAACAATTTGGGCTAGCCCGGGGCTGACTGGCTAAAATGGACCAGCCCTCTAGCCCTTTGGCCCTTTCAGATTCAGTGGGGCCTAAGGGGCCTCTGCCCTAACCCTCGGTTGGAGACGGTTTTCGGGCAATTTTCAGCCCTCTGGCCTTCTGGACCCTTCGATTGGAGAGAGCTTTAAAATAATTTTGGGTTATTCCTCACTTTCTCTCCCAATTTTCTGGTTTCTCTCTCTATTATCTCTCCCTTCCTCTCTCTCTCTACTCTCTCTCCCTTCCTCAGATCTCTAACCTTTGATTTCAAAGGGATGGAAGTCCAAGGAAATGCGAGAAGAGTGAGTTGGGCTTTGGGTTCACCTCATACCTCTGATTTCGAACAAATAGATGCGAGAGAAAGGTAAGAAGAGTGAGTTGAATTTTGTACCATATTTTCAGTTTTGGCCAGAAGGTTCTATTTTTCCAGTGATTGAAGCTTCGACGGGCATAGTAAGGTAGGATGTTTAGTTCCAAGTTCATTTGTCAATGATTTATGGAATAAATGGGTTTGTAAGATGAATTAATACTTAAAAGTTAAATCAGGGTTCGTGTTTCATGTTGAGGCGTATGGGTTGTGGAATAACTTTCAAGTTTTGATGTGCTACAAGACTAGGATGGAACAATTTCTAGTTCAAGTGTTCAATTGTAAAAATTTGTGAAATTGTTTCGTAATGTGCATGTAGTATGCATATGGTGTGCATGGCTACATCTTAATATGAGAAGCATGAATGTTAACTAGTTATGATGCACATATATTGTCCCTCAGAATTTAGTGAGTATGACCACAACCTAGTTGGCCTCGACGAAAAACAAAATTAAGAAAAAACTTAGAGGACATTAAGGGTCATGCGTGTTCGTGAAATAACGACAACGAGTATTATGTTTTCCACCTGCACAGTTAAGCGGTGGTTCATATACGTTACAAGAATTTTCAAATTGTCACTATAACCTTATGTACATAACAATTATGTTTTAATTGTATCCACTATACCAATATGTTGCCGTTAAAGTTTCTCTCGTTATATGCATATCATGTGCATGTACTGTACATATTATGTGCATAAAGTGTATTATGTATAGATGGTGTGTATTTACATCTTTGATACTCTTCGCATTAACATAGTTTACTACTTTTTCCTTTGATTTAGAGGCGGGCCCTGCAAATATGAAAAAAATGAACGAGATTGTGAAACAATTTTCATTGATTTTATGATAACCCGTCCCTAATATTATGTTTTTATAAATTTTAAATGAGTGAATTGATGAAAATTCTCTTAGAGGTGAGATTGTTGACTTTAGTTGACCATCATTTCATGAAGCGTATGGACTATTATTTTATTGTATTCCTAAAGTACTCGACGACACGAACGCGTAGGAGCAAGCATAAGCGAATTTGGAGTTACGATTAAAATTTTACAGAACCACAAATCTGAAAAGTACTTTTGTAAAGCTTACTATTTATTATTTTATATATTTCTCATAATTATTATATTATTATTTTAAGATTATTTTTGTGAGAAATGAGGGAAATGAGAAGAAGGAACGGAGGAAATAGGGAGAATGGAGAGGAATGAGGGGTTGCTGCCAATCAGAGGAGAGAAAATGATAGGGCTGCTGCCAAATTAGAAAGAAGAGGAAGAAAGAGTGATTAACCATAGAGTAGAGAAAGGAGGGGAAATGAGAAAGTGGAGGAGCACCAGATCCCTTTGACCCGGTTTATGACCTGACTTCGGACCAAACTTCTTGCACCGTTTTCGTCACGATTTCAGCCATTTTTCTGGTGAATCATGACCATTCACCACCACCATTCATCACCCTAGCCTCCTCTCTTCCTTTCCCATTCAAACCCGACTAGATTTGACCTCAGTTTGGTGAAGAACCAACGGTAGGTGTCCCGAAGCCACGAAGGTAGAATTTGCCATTTCTGCAAGCTCCTTCGTCAACCACTATCATATTTCAGCACCTCTTGAACCCATGAACAAGTCCCAAGCTTTGGTTGGCATTGCGGAGCATCGGAGAGGGTGAATTGAAACCCACCCATTTCTAGGGTTTTTGGCAGTTCATGGTAAATTCAGGCCACTTCCTAACCAAATTGAACTTCGGCCCAAGTATAAAAGTTGTTCGCCTTATTGAGATCTTCATTCTTGTAAAATTTGAGAATTTTTAGAAATAGATGAATTTTCCAATGAGTCGGGGCGGCCGACGGCGCATAGGCAGAGACACCCTTTGACCTCCCTAGGCTAAAATGGGTGCCCTGATTTCATATTAGACATCTGATTGATGAAATTTTATTGTTTGGTTATATTTTCGTTAAGGGCCGGTACTTGGTTATTATAAGATTTGACGATCCAACCATTGGATCGTCACCAAACTTTAATATGTAATAGTACATAATATTTAAAGATATTAATATTTGACGGACCGGGAATCTGACCTACCGATCTTCCCGGATGGGTTTTCTAAGTTTGTAAATCTAAATGTCGGCCCCCACTTAATTTTAGCGATTGTTGGAGATTTGACCATTGGATCATTTCAAAACTTTAGGATGTTGTTCTAGAAGTTTATTGAAACCCTTGGAAAGTTACAGATCGGAAATCTGAGGTGTGGATCTTCCAGATTGAGTTACGTAGGGTTGTGGACCCTACTGTTGACCTTTGACCGACGGTTGACTTTTGGTCAATGGGTTACAAATCATTCTAGAACGTCCTTGAGGATGTGTTTTATGTAATTTATGTGTTTTATTGATAAGAATTCTGAGACGTTATTTGATATTTGTTCTAGGTGATGATTGTTTGTGATGTCTCGATATTCATGCTAGGGAGTTGTAGCGTGGACTTTAGGTGAGTGGGTCTTTTCTTTTATGTTAGTTTCCTTTTATACATTGAAAAAAAGTTTACTATGTATGCCTAGCTTAGACTAATGCTTATAAGAATTAGCGAAATAATGGAAAAATACGAAGTTATCATAAATCCTATAGGATGCACAAGTATGAGTACTTTTATGGGATTCAAATTATGACCATATTTAATATTTTATCTATTACTTTTATGTCGATGTGAATTATCGAATCACTGTGGCATGACTATATTTAAGTTATCTGCTCATCGTTTGTTGCACCGGTGTTAGTGCTCACCCAGGGCCAGGTATAGTCTTTCATGTGTATGTTCACATCTGCACCACATGCTCACCTTGGATCCAAGTAGGTGCCAATCCTATCGTATAGGTTGCAATAGGCAACTCCGACTTGTATGGGACCGCGAATAGCACCAGTCTTCACGTGATTGTAGCAATAAAGCGTATATCATTATTACACACAATCCTGTTCATGCCAGAATACCTCTGTATGAACTCTTGTGTCAGCATGTGTCGATGAGCACTCGCTATGATATGTTGCTTATGTGAGATTCTGCGATTATAGATGTCATGTGACACACCCTCGACCTAAGAAAGTCGAAGCATGCTAGTCATCACCATGAGGTGATGTAACCATAGCGGTAAGTGATGTAAAAAGTGAAAAATTAAAACTAAAGTAGAATTAATTAAAATTAAACAGTGAAAAAGTGCGCAATCGTGAGAGTAACCCACTACAATTATTCACAGCTTAAAAGACAGTACGACTACCAAAGATTAGTCAAGCAGCTAAAGTACACTTATTACACGATAGTGACAAGTTCGTACGTCTAAACCGAAGATGATCTCAAAATTGCCCAAAGGTTCCTCAAGTGCCACGAAGAAATCAGCTATCTAGGTCTTGGAGGGGCGAAAAACAAAGTTAAGTGGGTCAGGAAAACAATGCTTATATGAAAACTTTTATTTTTGAATATACTAACCCCTCGCCATAAAACAAGTATAGTTTTCTTTAAAAAAAACATACAACATAAGTATGTATCCATAATTCTATATCCATAATATAAGAGATTATGTCAAGTCATGATATATCCAATGCCACAGTAATATAATCATGTGATAATCAAATATAAACAGTTTGCTCATCATCTAAGCTAGCACACGAGTCAGAATTGCATAATGCAATCTGTACGACAAGACTATGTGTAATAATGCGCTCTAGTACTACAATCACGCAAAGACTGGTGCCAAGGCACAGTCACATACAAGTCGAAACTGCCTAATATATGTACGACAAGACTGGCACCTAAACTTGGATCCAAGGTGAGCGAACGGTGCAGATGTGAACATACACGTGAAAGACTAGCCTGGCCTTGGGCGGAGTACCAACACCGGGGTGCAGCAAGATGAACATATACAATATGTATGAATATCATGACAGTAATATCCCAACTATATAGCAGTATTTATCACATTTCATATCACAATATCAAATACTTGGCAATATAAGCGTAAAATAAAGTAAATACTCATTTATGGAAACCATAAATATGTATAGATTATAAAATAAGCTGCCCACTCACAAGTACGTCGTCGGGTTGTAGTCCCTGAGTCTAGCCTGGCCTCGTACGTCCTCGGGATACGTTTCCCCTATATGTGAAATAACTAATTTTGAATTAATTAAAGCATATAGAAACCTAAATAAAACCCCATAGTTTCCAAAACCTAGGGTTTAAATACATGAAATCGATCTATTTAACGTCACAAACCTACACAAATTTTCAAATAAATTTTTGGACCTTGCACGCACCCCTACACGCTAGCTAAGGCATGGCCATATGCGCCCCCACGTGCGGCCAGATGCCTGACGTCCGTCAGGAATATTTCGTCAGTTTGACGGAATATTCCGTTAACTTTAACTGATGGAGTTGATGCCGTTACCTGACGTAATCAGAATATTCCATCAACTTTGACGGAATGTTTCGTGTCCTTCTCCGGCGAGCCTCTCCGGTCGCCGTCATCAGCTCCACTATCTGAAACTAGAACTTCGCCGGATTTCTAGAAAAATTTCAAACTTGCATAACTTCTTCATTTTTCAACCATTTTCAACCTACTTTATATGGATTTGAAGCTCATGAAAAGTAGAATCACGTTATACCTGTTTGGAGTTCAAAGAGTGGACGGAGAGGGTTGGAAAAAACCTTGAAAGCTCCGGCAAAAAGTGAACTCCTTGAAACTCGGTTGTTTCGACGTTGTTTCTTCACCAAAACTTCACTAAGGACCTCGAGGAGTTGAATAAACGTCTTTAAAGTTCCTAAAAGCTTGTAACTGGTTCACAAACACGTTGAACTCAAAACACTGAGTTCGGATCTCACGAGTTCGACGTTGAAAACTCATCCATTCAGGGTTTTAAAGGTATGGTTGTGCTCTTGGAGGTGAGATGAGCACAAGGAAGTGGTTTTTAAGTTTGATATGCAAGATTTGAGGTTTGTTTATGGTGGTTGCAGAGGGAGAGAGAGAGCTTTTCTTATTAGGTGTTGTGAGGAAGGAACAGATGAGATTAGTGAGAGATTTAAGGGACTTGATTGGTGAGTGAAGAAAAAGAGGAGAGGGCATGGGTTAAAAGGGTAGATAGGGATAGGGTTTTAGATTTTCTACAGTAAAAGGAAATCGATTGAAGGATTATTTTGGAAGATCATGTTCATTTAAGCAATATCATTAGCATGCAATTAACAAATTAAAGGCGGAATCATGCTTGCATATACTTAAAAACAAAACATTAACCATGAATGTTCAAAGCCTAGTAGATTGGTGAACCTTTAAACAACTCAAAACAAGTGAGTTGAAATTAATACCTTTGTAGATTCCTCTTTGCATAAGCAAAGGCTAATCACCCAAAGAGAGGGCCTTCATTCCTTGCATCTTAAATCTATGGATTTATATAGAAAGGATAGGTTCTCTAAGTTCTCAAAATTGAGAACCTCTAAGTTTCTACACCAAAGTTTGATTTAAGAAGAGATGAGTGACCTTGGAGGAGTAGGATTGCTAGCTAATCCCTCCAAAGGGGCCGGCCATTCTAGAGAGAAGGGAGAGCATTTCATCTCTCCAATTTCCCCAAAAACAACCCTTAATGAATTTTGGCTATAAAGTCAAATTTATACCTTAATTCATTTGAGTGGCAAACTTGTAAATAAGTTCAAGTTTGCTACCCTTACTAAGTGGCCGGCCTTAGGGATATTTTTGGAGTATTTGGGCCTTTGTAAATCATTATTTATTAAGTTGTCATACAACTTAATTCAATGGACTTGACGTTCGAAGCCCATTGGGCCTTAAGGTCCAAAACTATCCCGAGGTCTTTAACGAACTTATTCGTTTGATTAATAATCATATTATTTAATCCTTGCCATAAATAATTAAACCATTTAATTATTCTTACTCATCTCCGTTGAATCTTCAATCTCTACCTTACACGGTGTACGATCCATTAGGTTCCTTTTAGCGAGGCAGTGGGCGATTCAAACTCTTTTAAATCGATTGTGAATTTGAAACTAACTTTCAATTCTCCCTTTAGTGTTTAAACACGTTTAGGGCTTCCACAAACCATGAGTGACACCTAGCAGCATATCATGGTTACCCAAGCTAATCAGAAGAGGTGGAGAACCTATTCAGTTTAGGATTACAAATGCAATACGGTCATTCTCTAATACAATACTCTTGACCACATTGTTTGGCTTGATAGTTTATTCATGTCTACTATCCAATGTGAATCTCGTGCTTATATGATTACCTTGAATGTGATCTGGAACGCATTCCAACATCTCATTCATACTCTGATCAGAGATTCTAAATCATATCATAAAGTATTCTCCCTCAACGGTTTGAAGGTTAGAGATCCCTTGTTGCGCATTCACTTGTCTCCATGACTAGATAGCTTGACCCCAACCATGCCGTGGACACTCCAAAGGAATGCCATTTGACACGATCAAAGATCAAGGACCTAACCACAAGACAACTATGATGCCTCAGGTCAAAGGACTAATTTGCATTATCCTAACCATGAGTTCTCACGTGACATGAATATGAGAACTCGTCATTGATCGTGTTCAGTGAACTCATTCTCTATTGAGCACCTACGTACTTGTCTTGGTGTCACTCACACCAATGACTCGAGACTAGTCACTCTCCATGAGAGAAGACATAGCACGTACTGATCTTAACGGACTGTCAATGCCCAATTGGCAATCCTATGATCAGGAACGTTTAGGATGTGTCTATGAAAGAATGGTCTCATGAATCTAACTATTTAGATCGCATTCTCCCAATCACATATTCCTTGGACTTTATTGTTTAAGCATATAACATTTATATGAGACCGCTCAAACAATAATCTTTGCCCTTGATATTAAACTAGATTAGTTTAATCATGTGAAATGTCCGTAAAGTATCATCATATGATTGGTTTTAGGGCACATTTCCAACAATCTCCCACTTGCACTAGAGCCAATCAGCTTGGTCATCAGTGATGATACCTCTTCTGCAGTCATTTCAAAAATGGCTGAATAGTAGGCCTAGACAATGGATATCTATATGTTATCCATAGAAGCAATCTTGAGATTAACAACGTCACCATTATACATGATTCTCAATCATGTGGTTCAATCTCTCATATGAGTTCGGACCTTGATGAGACCTTGATTCCCTGGCTTGAGCTATCGCCCCATTAGTGTCATACACTTTCTGGTTGGAACCGAATAGAGAGTTCATAAATGAACTTTCCCATCCAAACAACATTGTTGTAAGCTTCTATATGGCAATATATTTTGCATCCATAATGGAATACACTAAAGTCATTACTTTAATGTTTCCATCCAAATATCTCTTTAGTCATAATAAAGAGATATCTGTTTATCTCTTCATTCATAATGAAGAAACATCCAATGATGGATTAGATTCATAATCTAATACATTTACGCTTCCATTACGTTACTCTAATTCTTCCTCATTCTTTGAGGAATCTATCCTTTAGTATTTCTTAAATACTTAAGGACTCACTTGACAGTTGCCATGGTTCTGATCCTGGGCTTGCACTGATATCGTTTTGTACCGCTTTAGGTACAACTCATATCAATGTTTTCATACAATATGAAATACATAAATCACCTTTGTACGTATGCATAAAGGATTCTATTTACGCATCATTACTTTGGGAGTCAAAGGGTACATTCCCTTTGAGAAGAACAATTTCCTAGTTTCACTAGAATTGTCATTCTAAGTGAAGTTTATCATCATATGAGAAACTTCCTAGCATCTCTTGTCTATTTTAGGGATTGATATAATCAAATTATATCTTGAAATATATCATTATGGATTTCAATCCCATATACATAGACTATATCTCCCATATATATTCTATCGTTTATAGAATGTTTAAAGTCAGTACTTTAACGAAGAAGTATTCATTTCATTTCCAAAAATTAATATATCATATATATTTAAATTTAAGAATATGATAAACTCCCACTAATCTTTTGTAAACAAAAGATTCATTTACACCTTTATGAGAAATCAAACGATTTGATCTTTCATAAAACGGTTGTAGCTCCCACTAGCTTGCTAAGATCCATGATGGATGGATCTCTACAACTTACATGTCATGTGATTTATAGTTTTAGATATACATTATCAAGACTATCTTAATAATGGTTATGGAAACCCATATTATGTCCAAACATTAAATCACCATTTAGTTGTAGCTAGCAATCCTCGAATTAATTGAAACTAAGACTATATCAAAGATGGTTTCTTCAAAGTCAACCATACTCTTTGAGTGTAGTTACCTTAAGCTACCAATTAGCTATTAAGGTTTCATTATTTCGAGTCAAATGGTATTTTACCATTTCCTTGAGTATATATCGTATATACACTCAATGTAGTCATAAGGATTTTCATTCTTTATTTCTTTCGAATTAAGAGGTGCAACTCTATGACATAGTCATAAAGTTCAAACCATTCAACTAAGACAGTTTATAAATCCTTCTTGACTACCTTGGAGCTTTTGGTATAGGAACTAGGTTGATATATTTGTTGATCACTTTCTTGTCTCTCAAAGAACCCATTCTTTGAGTTCTATGTCTCGTTCATTTGCGTTTAGGCAAATCATATTGTAGGATTACAATGAACTACCCAACAAAACAACATTTGTTAGTTGGTTTATAGAAGCGATATCCAAAAGCTAATTTAAGGATATCCCATAAGATTATTATCAATCAAATATTGTTTATTAGCACACAACCCCAAATCTTAACATGCTTAAGATTTGTCTTTCTTTCCAACTACATCTTATGGAGTCATGAAAATTTTGGAAGATCTTCTAATTCACAATCACATTGTTTTAGAAGTATATATATCCTATATATAGGTAATAGATAATAACCAACGAACTAAATCATATTCAAGTTCGTTCTTCTCCTAATGGAGAAATTTATTATCTTATGATGCCAATTTCCTTGATATCTTTCAAGGAAACTCATCTAAAGTGTTACTTTTCCTTGGATCAAATCTAAGGAGGTAAATACTTTAGATGTCTTACTCATCAACTTACATTTCTTGAATTCTTTGAAACCTTTTGCAAAGTATTCGGACTTGTGTTTATTCAAAATAAACTATAGTCCAACCGAGAGTGATCTTCGGTGAATGTCATACAACATGAGTAGTATTATGTTTGTGGATAAGTGCCACTAACATCTAAGTGAATTAACCTCAACAACTTCGTGATTCTTTCTTCTTTCCAAAAGAATAAAGATTCGAACATTTCGCCTCTATACAATTTTAACAAGAAGGCATTGGATCCGGATCTAACGATCCAAAGCATCCATCCATAACCAACTCGTAATTTATGTTTTAGAGGTATCACAACTTAGTTGGGATTAGTCACTACCTTGCAACCTTTTGGGTTTTAAGCATCGTTATATTCTAAACAGTTAACACTACCACATCATCTCTACTATAGAGACAATTAATTAGATTACAATAATCTAATCATTTTTATTTGGTAGTTCATATGAGGAAGTAAGTACAATCCGCTTTCGCAAAGATCTATATTTTATTCACTTTCCGAATGTGAAGTACTTTCTCTTCTCTCATTTATCTTCTACTTCTTATTAGCCACACTTTTACAACGATTTGTAAAACATAGTTACTAATACAGAATCAAGCATTCAAGTAGAAGAACCAATTGTTTTGAACAATTCAAGAACATTTTACAACACCTTGAAAAAGGTGTGTTCTTGACACTTGCAAGACATTTCTTGCAAATACCCCTTCCAATGTCTATCCTTTCATAAAGAAAGTTTGTTCCCTTGGAGTTATTTTTGCTTTCTTCATTTGACTTCTCCTTTGACTACAATAGTCATGGTCCCTAAACTCCCACTATCTCTCTTGAAACTTGTTTCAATCGTGTTTTACACATCAAACAATTTGGAGAGCGTGTGGTTATTGTTCACCATATAGTTTACAATAAACTTAGTGAACGATTAGGATAGGGATACAAAGGTGAAGTCCTTATCTAGTTTCCATCTCGTTTAAGTGTTTTAACACTTCAACATACAATGATTCAAAATCATCATAAGTCCATGTTGATGGACTATTTTTGTCAACCAACCATTATGTTCTAAACATAATTACAAACATTCAAGAGTTGTTTAAGACAACTCTCATTTCTTCATACAACGATTTGTAAGTGAAGAATCATGGCACATTAAGTGTCCATGCCCTTGTGCTTACTTCAAAAAATTCCTTGTTTATGTAACAAAGAAACAAGCACTAATGTTTGTGTTGATTTAAGGGTTGTTCAAAGCAACTCTTATTTCTTCATACAACGATTTGTAAGTGAAGAATTATGACAATTAAATTGTTGTCCTCTTTATGATAGACTTATCTATCATGTTCTTCCAATGATAAATTATCGATAGGAAGATTGTGAGGGTGAGACTACTTAGGCAATTTTACAATCCATACAAGACAATCTATGGGATTGTGGTACCAAGTTCGGAAACTAAAGTATTCGGCTTTTCTTTGTCAAGTATTGGATAGCGTTTGCAAATATATTGGTAAATAAATACATAACGAATATAAATGATTGATTTTAAGCTATTTGATTCGGGTCTTTAAATCAAAATAGCACCACCCACTATTTTTGGCAAATTCCATATCCCTCATCGGAATTCGAGAGTTTTGGAGGAAACTCTTAGTAGGTTATGGGAGGCTCACTATTACCAAGTTCACCTCACGATGATACGATGTTGGCTAGCATTAATAATAATGAGAGAGTACACTTACTCCTTTACATCTAATGTAAGAACCCATTTTATTTGGCCTCTAGAGAATGTAACCTCACAATGATATGATGTCGGCTTCATTGCACTTAGTTAAGTCATTCCCACCATGCGAGTTCAAGTTAGGTGTTCAAGAACAACCTCACGATGATACGATGTTGGTTATTCTCGTTGCCTACCTTTCACAACATCAAGTATGCATATATAATCCTCCCCGAGTGTAAGCATGCACTTTGAACTCCCCCATGATAGGGTGAAGCCGGTGTACAATTTTACAAACGTTCGGACCTACCACGGTGGAAGGCCACGAAAGAGTGTTCAAAGCACTCTCACGCTTATCAACTTAATATTGGTTTGGTTGAGGGTTTTTAGGTCTCATCACATATAAACATACATTTTAATCCAATTAAAACATTTTTGGTCCTATCACAACTATTGGTCCATATGATTTATTTAGTTGTATATAATACTCCCACTAAGCTTTTAAAACGGTTTTTAAAGCAAGAGTACATGATACTACTAACATAAGGTTTGCATTCATTGATGGACTATATAGTTGCCTTAGGGCCTTAGGATGACTATGAACCTTTTATTTGGATCCAACACGAGCCTTGTGTTGAATCTCGGACTAGGGATGGTGATTGATTTTAGTTACGCGTTTAATCACATTAAGGCGTGTTGTCTTAGGGGCGTTGGACCCAACTACTTCATTTTCATGCATATCATATAAAGCAAGAAAGAAGTACTTCAAAGTAAAGAAGAGCTTATGCTCTTTTACAACAATTGATCAAATCAAATTACTTTAAATTAAAGAAGAGCTTATGCTCTTTTACAACATTTGATCTAATCAAATTACAACCAAAATCTAATCTACACATTCCCATGGTTCAAACAAATTTGAAACGGCCTTTCACATAGCTCAATTATCGTAGGCTTAGGTTCATAATCACCCTTTAATTAATTAACATTTTAACTAATTAAATTGAATGCAACATTTTTCATTTGGTTTTTGTATCCATAAAATTGATTTAAATGGAGCTAACTAAAATGAAAATCCAATTCTCATTTAAAGAGACAAAACAATTTTTGTTCTCTATTTAATTTGGGCCAAAATGCAATGACCTCAACTTGTTTGGGCCATTGTGCAATTAACCTCAACTTTTGGGCTATTTTGCAATTAGCCACAACTTTTGGGCCATAGTGCAATTAACCACAACCTTTGGGCTATTTTGCAAATACTTAAACTTTTGGGGTCACTTTGTAAAAACACAAAAGTCCAATACTTTATGTAATCACAACTAGAACCCAAACTTTTCCACAAATGTAAAAACTTCATTAAAGGAGCAAAACAATTTGTCCTTTAGCGTTTTTGGACCTAAACGTAAAAACGTAAACTTTTGTACCAAAGTGCAAATACACAAAAGTATCAAAACTTTATGTAATTGCATGAAAGCCCCAAAAGTACTCCCATGAGGGAGTGGCCGGTTTTGGAGGGGTGAGAGTGATGGTGTTGTGACATAAAGCCATGCAAGGTGTGTGAAAGGGATTTAAACCTTACACACCCATTAAAGTTTCTTACACCTTTCAAACAAATATCTAACATATTTTTCAAAGTTTTGACTAACATTAAAAATATTAATCATTAATAAATATATGAAAATATCTTATAACAAAAACTTTATGAAATAATTCAAAACTTTGAATCAAAACCACAAGCTTTAATGTTCTTGGCAAGAACATCAAGAACATGAAGAACATTCATGAAAAACTCAAAATTTTTCCATGATGATATTTCACCCAAAAAATCCCAAAACCATTTAAACTTAAGGGAAATTTCATATAACCAAACTAGGGTACTTAGGGGTTCCAAAAGTCACTTGAAAAACATTTTAACAAGACAAACAAGAACCCAAAAAATCACCCTTTTAATTTGGCCGAAAATCCCAAAATTCTTGGCACCAAATTTTAGCTTCAATATTCATGCTTATATGAACTACATCTACAACATTTGAGATGCCAAATTTTCCAACAAAATTTACATTCATAAAACAAGAATAAAGCATGTAACATTTTACAACTTTTAAATCACATATTATGAACTACAAAACCCAAAGGGATTCACCAACTACTAGACCTAGGCTCTGATACCACTTGAAGGATTATTTTGGAAGATCATGTTCATTTAAGCAATATCATTAGCATGCAATTAACAAATTAAAGGCGGAATCATGCTTGCATATACTTAAAAACAAAACATTAACCATGAATGTTCAAAGCCTAGTAGATTGGTGAACCTTTAAACAACTCAAAACAAGTGAGTTGAAATTAATACCTCTGTAGATTCCTCTTTGCATAAGCAAAGGCTAATCACCCAAAGAGAGGGCCTTCATTCCTTGCATCTTAAATCTATGGATTTATATAGAAAGGATAGGTTCTCTAAGTTCTCAAAATTGAGAACCTCTAAGTTTCTACACCAAGGTTTGATTTAAGAAGAGATGAGTGACCTTGGAGGAGTAGGATTGCTAGCTAATCCCTCCAAAGGGGCCGGCCATTCTAGAGAGAAGGGAGAGCATTTCATCTCTCCAATTTCCCCAAAAACAACCCTTAATGAATTTTGGCTATAAAGTCAAATTTATACCTTAATTCATTTGAGTGGCAAACTTGTAAATAAGTTCAAGTTTGCTACCCTTACTAAGTGGCCGGCCTTAGGGATATTTTTGGAGTATTTGGGCCTTTGTAAATCATTATTTATTAAGTTGTCATACAACTTAATTCAATGGACTTGACGTTCGAAGCCCATTGGGCCTTAAGGTCCAAAACTATCCCGAGGTCTTTAACGAACTTATTCGTTTGATTAATAATCATATTATTTAATCCTTGCCATAAATAATTAAACCATTTAATTATTCTTACTCATCTCCGTTGAATCTTCAATCTCTACCTTACACGGTGTACGATCCATTAGGTTCCTTTTAGCGAGGCAGTGGGCGATTCAAACTCTTTTAAATCGATTGTGAATTTGAAACTAACTTTCAATTCTCCCTTTAGTGTTTAAACACGTTTAGGGCTTCCACAAACCATGAGTGACACCTAGCAGCATATCATGGTTACCCAAGCTAATCAGAAGAGGTGGAGAACCTATTCAGTTTAGGATTACAAATGCAATACGGTCATTCTCTAATACAATACTCTTGACCACATTGTTTGGCTTGATAGTTTATTCATGTCTACTATCCAATGTGAATCTCGTGCTTATATGATTACCTTGAATGTGATCTGGAACGCATTCCAACATCTCATTCATACTCTGATCAGAGATTCTAAATCATATCATAAAGTATTCTCCCTCAACGGTTTGAAGGTTAGAGATCCCTTGTTGCGCATTCACTTGTCTCCATGACTAGATAGCTTGACCCCAACCATGCCGTGGACACTCCAAAGGAATGCCATTTGACACGATCAAAGATCAAGGACCTAACCACAAGACAACTATGATGCCTCAGGTCAAAGGACTAATTTGCATTATCCTAACCATGAGTTCTCACGTGACATGAATATGAGAACTCGTCATTGATCGTGTTCAGTGAACTCATTCTCTATTGAGCACCTACGTACTTGTCTTGGTGTCACTCACACCAATGACTCGAGACTAGTCACTCTCCATGAGAGAAGACATAGCACGTACTGATCTTAACGGACTGTCAATGCCCAATTGGCAATCCTATGATCAGGAACGTTTAGGATGTGTCTATGAAAGAATGGTCTCATGAATCTAACTATTTAGATCGCATTCTCCCAATCACATATTCCTTGGACTTTATCGTTTAAGCATATAACATTTATATGAGACCGCTCAAACAATAATCTTTGCCCTTGATATTAAACTAGATTAGTTTAATCATGTGAAATGTCCGTAAAGTATCATCATATGATTGGTTTTAGGGCACATTTCCAACATCGATAACTATCCGTAATAGTGTTTCTACACTGGTAAAAATATACATACTCTCATAACAACGCGTACAATTTAATTACGGAAGTGAGAAAATAAATTAAGAAAGAAATAAACACTCCCACATCACTTGCCAATAAGGGCATAATTCACATACTTGGGGAGAAATTACATAGAAAATTAAGAACGGGTCGTCATATCATGCCCTTATTTGCGAGATATTGTGCCGTAATGAATTCTTAAGGTTTTGCAGGCTATAGTAAGTATTTTCTTACTATACGTAGTATGTATATTTTGGAAACTATACTTCTTTTAGAGCGAGGGGTTACAATGTTTTCATAAAGGTTTTTATAAAACTTTATTTTTAGGCCCACTCACCCTTGTTTTTTGCCCTTCCAGGTTTTAGTAACTGAGCTTTCGTATCGACGAGGACTTTTGGAAAATCTCAGTATAAGTGGTTATCTCTGAGGATATAATTCTCAATCCACTCTACTGTGCTTTATTTATACTCTGACATCACGTGTGAAATGAGTTCATTCCCACTCACCAGCACACTTTTGTATTTAGGCACTTTTAGGTTTAAATTTGTTTGCATTTTCCACATCACTACACTTTATGGTTTTGTCACCTTCCAGGTGTTGGCCAGCACAGCTCGATTTGGAGTCCTAGTGGACATTTTGGGTCGGGATGTGTCAAATTCAGTTGGGTTCTTTCGTGCCCATTCAAACCGTAATTTTTTCAAATCCTTGAAATATTTGAACCCAATCAAATTTGATACCAAATTCAAATTAATGAATCACCGATTCTTCATATAAAGTTTAAGGTCATTTATTTGATTGCGTCATTTATCTGATTTTGAAAAGTGAGCTATGAGCTATGAGTTTTTAGGTTGAGCTCAGATCCATGAGCATAACATGCGCATGTCTTATGCAATACAGTGTATAATAGAGCTTAATACGAAGAGAGCGAACGAGTACGCGAAAAAATTTCGTCCATATCCTTCTATCTTCCTTCTTTGCACTATGATTTCTCTATTTTCCCTCAAATTTCTATGTTCTCCAAAAGGCAATTGGCCTTTAATACGTTTTTTCATTTAATTGCAACAAAAGCCAAACCCTATTTTAGTGCTTGTAAATTTAGATTGAGAGAGAGCAGAGGGAGGGAGAAGACAGAAGAAATGAAAACCCACATATAAATAAGAGAAATGATAAAATAAAGAAAAATGAAGGATTTGGGTCTCCTCCAAGAAACACCAAACTAATCAACTTTAACTCCAAAATCCATCAATCAAAAAGCAAAATTAAGCAAACCCAGTTCACAAAACCTACGAATGAAAAAGGTAAAAATAGAAGAGGATGAGTGGGTTAGAGAGAGAGCTCTTGTGCATATTCAAAATTTAGAGAGAAAGAGGAAAGGGATAGATCTTGGATGAAGAATGTGGGTGGGTTAGAGAGAGCTCTTGGATGAAGAAGATGGGTGGGTTATTGTTCTTTGAACTAGAATTGAGGGAGAGAGATTTTCTCTCTCCTCTTTGTGTCTCTCTTTACAAAATGAGAAATGAGAGCTGGAATTTTTGGATAACCCATTTATATGGGAGGACAATTTGGTCATTTCAAGGTGTAGGAAAAATCCTATTTTTGTCTGATTGTTGTGCATGTCATGTGCATATTTGAAATGTCATATTCCTGCCTCAAGATTAATAATATTTCCCTATTATATATGAAGGGAGAATCGAAAATTCTAATTCAGGCTGTTAAGATGTAGATTCGGATTATTTGTAGTGAGTTTTCTTATTAAAGATATATAAATGTTATCAACTATTAGGCTTCTCTCCCTCGTGAGAGGTTATATTCTTCTCTACTGTGAAAGTTTCCTATCACTTGTGTGTGAGGTAGCTTCCCAATCAATCATCCTTTCTCTGCCACTGGCCTTAGATTAGGCCAGGGACGGTGGCTATCATTTTTCCCTTGGTTTCTTTACCTTTTCCGATTGTTAGTTTTCCTGTGTTTTTTTTGCTGATCATCTCCGATTTGTCCACTCTTCCATCTTCCACCTCTATGAATTTCTTCCTTCCTCTTCCTGCCCTCCTAATTTGACTCCAGATTTCCGAAACCCTATATATTTTCAGATATGTAGCCTAGTCTATGAGCACGTTTTGATGCGATTCTCCCAGGAATTGAGTAGAGCTTCGGCTTGGGTGCTCACACCACCACTTCCTATGGATTTCTCTTCAGTGTCTTTGTTGCCTTTGATGGCTTTATTGCTATTGGGTAAGCTCTCACTAGCTTCCTTTGGTTTGTGATTGTGGTTCCAATTTGTGTGGTGCTTTGTGGAGGATGTTGGTTTGGGGTCATGTTTTCCATCAATTATGCGAAGTTAGGCGGCTGGATAAATAGAGTCTGTTTGGAGATTTGGTTTCCAGTGAGATCTCGGTGATGCTTCAACGGCAGCGATTCATGCAGGATTGGGATTTGTTGTTTGGTTTATCTATTTCTGAGCTCAAAATCTTTGTTTGGGCTTTGTTTTGAGGGTCCATATCTTATTTTGGTGCTTTAATTGTAATTAGGCTCTTCATTTGTAATTATGATGTGATGTTGGTAATAAAATTACCTTTCTACAACAACAAAAAAAATGTCTAATGTCATCATATTATCACATATATAAAAAGCTAAAATGAAGAAAGACAAATTTCTAAATTTGGTTTAAAAATTTATTCTCCATATTCTTGCAACAAATCTTTGTTTAGCAATTTTCCTACTAAAACCATATACCTCGGTTGAATACTTTTTGGCTTGTATTATTTAAGGATCCACAAAAGAGAATCGTCAATGTTACAATGTATGCTATTTTTTTAATTGCTATAAAAAGAATATGACCATATTTATATATGATTTTGAGCTGAATTTACAAGCTGTTAAAAAAAATTAAAAATATACTCCGATCACATTTTTTATACTATATTCGTACTAATTTTCTAGTAGAGATGAGATTCACATGTGTTAGTGAATCATACTTCTATTAAAGAGATGATACAAATATAGTATTAAAAAAATTTAGTAAGTGTAGCATTACTCTAGAAAAATTGTATTTCTGAGTACAGTTAATTATGTCTTCATATATGCATTTCAACCTAACCAATCCATCTTTCTTTTGTTTACACCGGTACTTTTTTTTGCAATGCATCTGAAAATATTAAAATAGCTAGCTAGAGAATCTGGGAAATGAGATGTATTGGCCAAAGAAAGAAAGAAAAAGGAGATGTGCAGATCGATATCAATGAAATTCGGTAAGCTTCCGTTTACACGGGTTAATTTTTTGTATGACCTGACAATTTTGTGCATAATTCGTTAATTTGATAGAAACGATACAAAAATAACAAGTTTTGGATCAACATGTTAATTAATCGAATCACTTGTTAAGAACTCGTTAATAATGAGTACTTAACAGGTTTACATGTGGGTAACTCGTTTCCATCCATTAAGAAAAATATTAGTTGGTTATTTTCAACCACTGACAAAACCTTACAACAATAGCCATATGATTTAATCTCACTTATGCGATATTAAATCATTGCCGTTGGTTAACAACGGTCAAGGTCAACACCGAACCACCAGTCAATAACAGTCAACGGTGTTCATTGTTCAATGCTCAAGAGTGGTCAATTTTGATTTTTTAATGTAATTTGACTTTTCCTACAAAATACCCAAGCACATTAAAATATTCATACTAGTGAAATTACAAGTGTGAAAAATATGAGAAAAAAAAATGCAAACGTTCATGATCGCATTCTCTATGCTTTAACGAGGGGAAAATCGTTTGGATTTTTGAAAATGTGTAATAATTCAAAGTAATTAATTTACAAGTGTAAAAAAATTATGCCAATGCTCATGGTCACATCCTCTACGCTTTGACGATGTCGCATCGCCGTTTGAATTTTTACAATTTAAAGTTTAGGGTATGTAGATAATAATATAGTGAAAATGTGGTATGTATATACTAACTAGAAATATTGCCTGCGCGTTGCTGTGGGATTAGAAATTGCATGAAAAAATATGTTTACAGATGGTTACTGTTATTTGCACTGAAAGATGTTTCAACTTTTTGAAAGAAGTTCTACATGAAAAGTATAAATTAGGTGAATCAATCTCTTGGATCTCTTTGAACCACTTTATGAGCCGAAATGGTACAATTGAAAATGATGAGTTTAATCAAACTTCATGAACCTAATTAAAACAAATTAATACCTTGACTGACTAAATGAATCGACAATGAAAACATCTAAAATTCTATTAATTAAGTAAAATTACCAAAGGAAGCTGAATAAAATGTCAAAAGTGATACATTGAGATAAAGTTGGTGGCGTCAAAATCATTAATAAAATATGCATCAAAATCACTAAGACTTGACTTCACTTGCTTGTTAAAATATAGAAAAATTCAAATAATATTGTTCCCAAAAACTTGCCCAAAGGAAAAAAAAAAAAACAAAAACCATTCACCTCTAAGGCTCTAACCATATGGTAGGGGGCTTCCTCTTCTGCATTTAAATGGTGAACTGAAGACCAACCAATGTTGGCGGTAGACCAAGAGCAAGTGCAACCCGACTGCAGCAATAAAAACACAATTGACTTTCACACTATAGAAGTAAATGTTAAAAAGCACATACTTGCACCCAAGGTATTAAATATCGATGATATCGGAAATATCGGTAGTCCAAAAACACAGAAATATCGATGGAAATATCGGGATATTATCGATATTGATAAAAATAATATGGAAACCACGGAAATTGTAAGAAAAACTTGGAAATTTTTATTGAATCTTTGCAGGATGTTTATTTAGTCAATTATCTATTAGTTTATCACAAAAAATTGGAAGGAAATGTATTGCATGATGGATTTAACTGATTTAAGTTGATTATATAGCGAGCTGGCAAACATTGTGAGTGTAGAAAATATGTAGTAATTAATGAAAGAAGTTCAAACACACCATAATCATTTATATATAATGAATTAGTACAATATTTTACACTTTATACATTGCATGGTAAAATACATGAGTGACTTAGTGCCACATAGAGTTCCTATGAGGTTCAAATTTTTCACTATTTTCATCATCTCTATGTGTAGAGTAAGTGTATTGTGAAGAGTAGTCATCAAATGATAAATCCCCAAAATAGTTTTGTATGTAATTGTTAACAATATGTCACCCATATGGATCCGAAATTAATTATTACCATTTTTTTTTTTTACAGAAAATGAATCCGCAAACTAAACACGACCCAATTTTTTTTTAATTTTGTTCAACAAGAGATTTAAGGGACCAACTTTTTTAATTTTGTTCAACAAAAGAACAAGAACATTAATGTTTTTGTTCTAGCAAGTGTTGAAACATTGGATCCCCTTTCAATTGCCTTGAGCCCTGAGCCACTCTCATTTTCAAACCAACCCGTGTAGAAAGAAAAAGGAGATGCTTTTCAGACCAACCACTCTCATTTTCAAACCAACCCGTGTATAACAAGTCCCCATGATTATTACTCCTTCAAAGTTCAAACCAACCTCTCTCTCTCTCTATAGAATATGAGAGATGCTCTCATTTCTCCAACCTCAAGCCCAGCGCCCATTCTTACAGCCTTCTCTCTCACAGCAGCTCCACTCTCTCTCATAGCTCTTCATTATTGTCTGCAACCTGAAGCCCAGCAACATACACACCTCCGTGTCTCTATAATCATGAAAACTGAGATGCATGAAGGTAAATCCCTCCTCCATGTGTGTTAATTTTTTTTGTTCTTTCGTTTCAAATTTATGTGTTGAACTGAAATAGAGCGAGATCTAACACATGCATGTGCTTTCGTTTCAGATTTATTTCTATTTCTATTCTTCACCTCTGAATATTTCCATCAATTCTGGAGGGTTTTGATTTAATTTGGTGAAGGAATCCGGTAAGCTCCGGCGATGTCAAAGATCTGGAGGATGAGCGACAAAGCAAGTCTGGGAGGCGATCCAAACGACGCAGCCTCGGCTGCCTTTCCAACGACGGAGCCACCACGATTGTTTCGATTATATCGAATATATCGCGATATTATCAATAATATCGCGATATTTTGACGATAATTAGGGGATACGTGAGAAAATATCAGTCTCTCTGAAAAACCATAATATCAGCGATATTTCGCCGATATTATCGATATTTTAGTCATTGCTTGCACCCAATGCTTTTTTTTTTGTACAATATAAGAGTAAAAAAAGGATAACATTCCCCCAAAGCCAAATTCATCCCCCAATTTCTTGCAACAAAATTTAGTAATTACGAACGTCTCAAACTTACTGAATGATTTTCAATAACCTTCTTGCATTGTAGGGTCCAAGAAGAGCCAACCCATTTTAGGAACTCACATTTCAAACATAATAGAACTAATTCAAATATGAAAACCCACAAATCATAATGCTTCTATCCAGTGAATCATCTTCATGGACCACAACTTCTAAAATCCTAAAAGGCTTCTTTCGTTCTCCACTATCTTAATGTTACATTTCTTTTCTACTATTGATCTATGCAACCAAACTAAATTTTCACTTAATTAAATCTCAAACACTTCCAACTAAATCTTAAATCAAATAGAGCTATTCAGTTATATTAAACTACACACAAGGAGAGGGAAAGAGAGAAGAGATACTTGGAAGTACTAGGATCCTCAGTATTGAGCAGGGCATAATTCTGATTGGGATTCAAAAGCGAAGTGTACACCAAATGCTATATCAGCGTTGTCAGATGCTAAAAAGTAACTGCAATCTAGGGAACAATTTTATTTATAAGCAAAATGTAAAATATAAAAAAAGAAAGATTCTGGGAAAATTTTTGACAGTGGAAAACATAAAAGCCAAACTAAAACTATAAGCCTGTATTAGAGGTTTATTAAACCCAATGTTCAAACCTATTTAATAGGATTGTTCAAAACCTTAAAAAGGATTGAATAGTCTTGATATAGTAGAGGGAAAAGAAAAAGCAAGCCACAATAAAATTACAAATATCATCCACCTGAGAACAAATATGTAAAAAAAGTCGGCTACTTGATTGTAAAATGGAGAATAAATGAAGGCATGCTCATGGATGTGGAGGCTAATGAACATTGTTAGATATTGGGTATGCATATCATTCATTTAGTAGATATGGAGGGCAGGAAATGTAGTTTCAAAATTGGAGAAGACCACCTAGGAAGAAAAATGTAACATAAATGTGAATTGCAAGGAGAAAAATATAGCATAAATGAAAATTGCAAATATAAATCCAATTTTCAAACTAAATTCACTAATATAAATCTGAAACTTGAATTATCTATGTTTTCTGTCAAAACCCAGTGTTTATCTTCTAGCCATCATACGTCTCAAATAATAATTTTTCATCCAAATTTTTAAAACCATTCATATAATATCATTCAACTATATCGTGATCAAACCAATTCCGTCTAATACATAACAAAAAGTTGTACTTCATCTTTACTATACCATGTCTCATTTTCATGTCCATTAGTGAAGTCAATATCGTCCCACCAACTCACCATTATTTTGCAACCGTGAAAGAGAAATCTAGTTAAAATCTATCCCAGGGGATCTTGCCACAAGAGAAGCAACTTCTGCCACCATAAAAAGCATCACTTCCTCAAGATAATGACTCCTTGTTTTCTTTCGAGCTCCACATGTGACTCCATGCTTTACTAAATTGTTGGAACTGATGCTCATATATTGACTGGTTTAGGAGCTGGTTGTTTTGCATTCTTCGCAACCAGTCTTCCCTCACACCTGAAAATTCCCAAGAAAGTTAAGAGCAGAAGGAATAATAACTGACTCATTCTTCATGTTCCACATAAAGCTCATAATTAATTTCAGAAAACAACTTACTTGGCGCAAATAAACTTCTCAGTCCCATTTCTGCCAAAAGTTGGTGGTAATTCTTTTTCCCAATAATTATTTCCCTTTTCATTCCCATGTCTATACAAAAGTACATAGAGATTTAACTAACAGGATAATGAATCGGAACATAGTACATTAGAAAAGATTAAAAACACACAGAGCAAGAATGTGAACTGAACTTACGTTTTCTAACAAATCAAAGCACCTTAATAACAAAACAATGGAAAATCGCAAACCTGGAAGGTCTTCTTGCACTCATCAACCAAGACTTTGAGCTGATTGAGCAGCTGATACACCATCTCTCCCCAATTCAAGAGCAAGCGAACCATTAAAAATCTCGAAACAAACCGGAGCTACTTGTTTGCCAAGCTCAGGTCCTGTAACATGCACTCCTTGAGTACTCTACTCAGAATCACCTAGTGGAATTGCCTCATGTGCATAAGGAAGCAATTGCAACTCAATGAGACAGATTACCATAAAGTAAATCATGGTTCACAATCCAAATTGTAGAAAACAAATGCTAAGCAACACACAAATAAAAGACATGAAATC
Organism: Crataegus laevigata; assembly: GCA_963580275.1. Taxonomy (NCBI): domain Eukaryota; kingdom Viridiplantae; phylum Streptophyta; class Magnoliopsida; order Rosales; family Rosaceae; genus Crataegus; species Crataegus laevigata. The sequence goes on from OY756948.1 coordinate 22,579,450, forward strand.
ATTGTAAATTTTGAATAAAATATCTCACATCACTCTCTCTCTCTCTCTCTCTCTCTCTCTCTCTCACACACACACACACACACACACACACACACACACACACACACACACACACACACACACACACACTCTCTCTCTCTCTCTCTCTCTTTCTCTCTCTCTCTCTCTCTCTCTCTCTCACTCTCACAAAATAAGAGAAGCAGACTTGCAGAGACATAAAAGGGTAAAAAATGAAGAGGCAACAAACAGTCGGAAGAGTATAAGGTATGTTTAACACCTTCTTAGAATTAACCACATTTGAATTTTATAAAAAGAAAATTACAGAAAAGAATTACCAACAACATTATAATAACATCGTTGTCTCACTGAAGAAATTGGCCAAAAATAGTCTCTGCAGTTAAAGGGATTCTGTAATAATCAGTGTAATGCACTATATCATGTTCCAAACCACAACGCATTCAAAGCAATAATCAATTGAGCACACTAAATAAGTGGAAACATTTATACCTCAATTGAGCACACTATATCATGCACTATATCCTGTTTCCATTGTCTTCCAATTGAAGAAAGAAATTGGCATTTATTTATGTTTCAATAGTTATATGTTCAATGTGAGGGAGAGCCAAATCCAAGCAGTAGGTTTCCATTAACTTCCCACCAAGGGATGTAAAATCAATTGCAACAATAAAGAAAAAGCACAAACTCATAATGATACAAAACCATAAAAAGCAGGAAATGGTTTTCTCAAAATGCTCAAAAATATATAAACAAATAGATCCCTACGTATTCAACATTCAGAGCACACAAAAAGTTATAAATTTTTTTAGTAAAATTTTCTCAGCTACCGAACAGAAAATTATGAATCCAAAACAAAAAAAAATTCAAAAACGAAAAAAAAAAAAGAACTATATGTCAAAAAATTACGCCTGGGTGAAGCCCATACCTTGGATTTTGAGCAAACTCTAGAATATAGGCTTCGATGGATCGGCGAGGTTTGAGAGCGAGAGACACTGAAGGCTTGAGAGCAAGAGGTGCTGAACGCTTGAGAACAAGAGACGGCGAGTTTGAGAAGGGCGGAAGCAGAGATATGAGAAGTAGAGATATGAGAAACAGAGAGATGAGAAAATAGGAAAGGGAAAAAAATTAGGGTTTCAGAGACAAACAAAAGGAGGGCCAAAATGCGTGAAAGTGGTGAGAACAATAGAGAAAAAGCTAGAACAACCCAAACAACGCAAAAGCAGAGGAGAAGAGACGCATGAAGCACGAGGACAAAAACATTAAGGAAGGCTATCGAAAAATGGAGCACTGAAGCAGGAAGAAGAGGCGGAAGAAGAGAAGCAGAGAGAAACGAAACATGCTTCTAGCATCTTCCCTAGAAAACCCAATAGCCACGCACACACAACATACTTGATCAAGGGCAAAATTGCCATTTCACTATACAATCCCATCCAGATTAGAAAACGTTGAATAAAATGAGGGGCAAATCCGTCCGCACACTATAGATCAATAGTAACCCAAAAAACTGAGTTTTAGTATATATAAATTTAGTACGATGTTTTTCATTTGGTCATTTTTTGAAGTAAAATATATTTTCTTTAACGGGTAGCTAGTCAAATCATATTACCAGTTAATTTTAACAAGTCAAGTTCGGGTTCAGTCTTATTACCCGTTCATTCTAACATACTTGACATGATATGATCTGTTAAGATATTTATTACGAAAACGATACAAAACGACATGATCGCTTCAACTTTCACTCATTGTCGTTGAGCTTTGTGTTTATTCCATTACGACTTCAAAGGATTCATAAATGTTTTTCGATTCTGCACTAATCTTATTTTTCACTTGACTTTTAGATTGTATCTCCTTAGATTTGTTTATTTTTGAATTTTGTTAGTAAGCGCTGAGGAAAATCTTCTGAAAGTGGAGGAAAAACAAGGCGAGTACACAATCAATTTTCTTCACAAATATTACACATAAAATAATCATACCCGACGGTAACAATTTCCTCATCAATTAATGAATTATATATTTCATCAATAATAAAATTATATTTTCTCATGATTAATGAAAAAACGTTAATCACATGATGTCAAAAACATACAAACATATGACTAGATAAACTATCAACTCAAGAACCCAACCATATGACATCGATCCACATCTAAGAACTATTAATTTTAGAGAAAAAGATATGATTAGTTGTGTGTGTATATATAATGTAGAATACTAGATGTATAAAAAGGTGCAGATTCGAGAATGGTTACACATAAGTACCCCTTTTCCATAACCATATTTAAAATCACTTCAAAAGGTTTCAATTTCACACATTTGTCTCCGTACCTAATTAAATAACCCCATCTAAATCTTTCCCAAACATGTGGGTGATCATGGGGAACAAATTTTATGGGTAAAATTGGAATCTCCTGCCTCATCGTGCACGCAGATTGATTACTTTTATTGAGAGTCACATTGTTTGTTAGCTATAAATCTGCCTATTGATGTAAGGAGAGGGAAGCTGACGATTATAGGTTTATAACGTTTGATTTCTCCATTGTTATTCATTGTGTGGCACTTACCTGCAATATTATATATATATATATATATATATATATATATATATATATATATATATCTATTTATGTGACATAAAATACTTGTATTGAAATAAAAGATAAAAAGAGGGAGTTATGGACCTTATCGAAAGTAAGTGTGTTTACCTATGTGGTAAGAAAAAAGTAGTAGATTCACCATGATATTATTGACATGAAAATGTATGTAACATGGGCACACAACCACATAAGTATGGGGAAGTATAACATAAAAATATTTTTTTATATTAATAATTATAAAGGGAGGGGAAGAGTTTGAAACTATTACAATAATTTAGGGAAGAAGGAGTTCCGATGCATGGATAGAAACTCAACATTTTATCTACTAGGATATTGGACCGCAAGCAAAAACTCAAATTAGATTTAAAAAATTATTATATAGGTAAGGGGGAAGAGTTTGAAACAATTAAATAATCTAGGGCAGATGAGAGTTTTGAATCCGGCTTATGAGTAGAAACTTAGCACCTTATCTACTAGAATATTGAACCTCTTGCAATATTATCCTGTATACAATAATAGAAACAGAAATATCTAATTAGCAAGGGAGATGAACCAAAAAACATTAAAGGCAAAACAAACTCCATGTCATTGGTGTTGTTTCATGCTCGATCGATTCCACATGCCAACTCATGACAATAAACTCATCCCATAATGCAAAGTGAATCCAGAGGCCGCCCGTGAAAGTGATGAAAGATGGTGCAGAAACTCATGGCTCTCTTCTCTCGTGGCTCAGGAATTTCAAGAGGGACTCATGCATGTCACATATCAATCCAAAATATGCATTCGACTATACTACAACTACGTATGTTCGTAATGGCTGTCAGACACCACATGAAACACTGTCTTTTTTTTCTATTTCTTTAAAGGTTTAGTCTCTACATATATATTAATGTTGCAACTTGAAGAGAGAGAGAGAGAGAGAGAGAGAGAGAGAGAGAGAGAGAGAGAGAGAGAGAGTGATGTATATGTGTAGGCTTTACTGATTTATAACTTTAAGGTTAAATTATGATTGTGGTCGGAGTTTCACCTTAATCTTGTTGTTTTAGTTTTCGTGATGTTATTCATGTAAATTGAAAGTGCATTGATCAAAGTAAAACGTCACTTGGAATCAAGCAACTTGGTTCACAATGTTCGACTCATGTAGTTTTCTCCCTAAAAAAACAAAATGAGTTTTTTACAATTACGGTATAATAATATATCATTCATGTTCGACTGTCATAGATGAAGAGTCAAATACTTAATTATGGCTGACTAATTGTGGCTAAGTTATTTCAAAGTAGATAATACTTGCATTCTCCTATGGGGAATAAACATATCCCACCCCTTATGAATAACGTATGGTCAATGTATAAATTTGATGATAAAACCAATTCAGTTTCCTTGTCTTCATTTGTGAAGATCATCCATACAAAACATCATCTGATTCGGAGAAGGTTTAGTCATCTAAATGTATCAAGAAATAAACGATTTATCATGAATATGTCACATGGTACCCACATCAAAAATCTGTTCCATACATTTGAATGTATATATACTTCACTGGCGGAGGCGACGGTAGCCAGGGATGGCGTAATTTTGGCGACGCAAAACGGACTTCAAAACTTTATTCTATAAAGGTATTCGTTCCAGATTGTTGCCGCGCGTTGTGATCTTTCTCCTAAATGTCAGAGAGAGGGCATATTATCACAACCACAAAAGCTTTGTTGGTTTCAATCACTGGAGTTTCTTCTACGCATGTCGTCGCCAAGCCAATGGCGTTGCTCATCACCTAGCGCGCGCTGCCCTACTTTGTATTTGAGGAGGATAATATGAAACCGTGATGTTGTCCATTGGACTTTTAATGAAATCTTTCGATCTTTTCTCAAAAGAATATATACTTCACTGGCAGATCAAGAAGACTTGGAATATAGAAAGAGGACAATAATATAATTGATACCATATTAGTATGTATAATTCACTGTCAGATCAACAGTATATTAGGTGCAAAGTACAATTATTTAGGATAATCTTCCCACTCAAACCATTTTAAAAGAAGCTAGTATCTCTCAAATATCAGAAAATTTTACCGTGACAGAACCACTTTCTTGGTTGTGAAGATTCCTCTGGCCATCTATTTATTTTATTTTATTTTTGTGTCTAAATTATTTTATGTTATACATGTGCAACTGCATTCTATACATTAAATGTGAATACGATTCACCAACAAACAAGCATACAGGGGTCTGTCAACACGTATGACATAATATTACTATCCGAGCAAATTTTTTTTTATATATATATTGGTTTATCAAATTATATATTATACATCGAGTTGGGCTGGATCAACCGGCACCCTCTTGGGTTCAAGTGTCTCTTGCCTGAGCCTAATTATTTCAGGCCTAGTGGATTTAAACCCAAAAGAAAAGCCAGAATTCCAGGCCCAATATTATCCAAATTATGCAGTAAGTTGAGGTAATCTAGGCCCATATTAGAGTGATCCGCTATATTCAAACTAGAATGAAAGTGATCCAATCTACAAAAGAAATTGGTGTTCAGAATATTACGTCCTTATTTTTTCTTTTGCACTACTTGTATGTAGCTGTGCTTTAGCCTATTTGCCTTGTTGTAGGCTTTCTTGTAATCTTTTGGCATCTTTGCCCGGATATCGAATCTTTTGTTTACCAAAAATAAATAAGTAAATAAGACCCTCCGCCAAAAAAAATAGGGAAAAGAAGAAGACCTTATTCTTCAACGCAATTCACCGTTTACAAAAAAATTGTCATTTGTCAGGTAAGAAAATGAAAAACACACACCTTTTTTCCACCCTAATTACACATTTATTTAATCATGTATGTTGTTCGTTATTGGTGGAAAAAAGAGCATTTTGTGCAGGACTGTGACCTCCCTAATGATTAATGAAAAATAATAAATGCATTCTTTTTTACTTCTCACATACATTTATTTAACTTTGTCCTTTGTTTTCGTTTGATATATTCAATTTGGTGGCCAAAATTTTAAAAGAGTGTGAAAATCACTTCCATAAATAATTTATCAGTAGAGTCTATTTCAAATAGAACTGGCAAGCGGATCGTGGTTTGTCGTATCGTCTCAACCATGTTATTTTAACAAATACTTACAGAATTGACCAAATAACAACCTACCTCATTAAGTCTCGACCTAAACAGGGACGTAACGAAAAACATCCGCTCTCAGGGTCTCTCCGCCACCACTGAACCATGTTTTCAACTTCCTCAGCGTCGTCCTTAAACTTTGTAAGCTATCTCTCTCTCGATCTGTTGGTTCTCGTTGTTATTAATTGACTGAGTTGTTTTTGCAGACTAGTTTTCATCTGGGTCTTGGAAATAACTGGAATTTCAGGACTTCTGCAAGAAGAACCGCTTGTCTTTCCCAGTCCCAGGTATCTATCTATACATTAGCTCTGTCAACGCAACTTCCTTGTTCATCTTTCCTTGTTTTGGCAAGAACCCAGTTCGAAATTACCAACTCTCGTGTACTCTTCGTTGTCCTGTTTTTTCTTTTCCTCCTCGTCTGTGCATAATGTTATCCAATATGTTTCCTAGTTTGCCATGAAAAATGATTAGTTTTTGTTTTGTTTTGTATGCTGAAGATTGTCGATATTTCTGTACGGATGAATAAGAATAGTGAATATTAGAGTGGTTAAGAATCCATGTTGTAGATTATTACTTGTATAAAATGATGGTTTTGAAGAGTGTGAAACCATTGTCTAGACTCGAGGGATTATTCTGCGAGTCTGAAAAACACTACTGCGGAGAAATTTTTTATTTTAATGTTGCAAATTTAAGAACTGCCATCAAAATGTGTTGTTGCCTGTGTGTGACTTTGTACAGTTGAGCTCTTTTCTTTTGGAGGCTATTAAGTTAATGGCAGTTTTCCATCGTTGGCCTCGGACTTTCTTTTGTAGTTGGAGATATTAGAAATCGTGGACCAAGTGAAAGCATTGATTTGATTTGCTATGATAAGGGTTATGGTTTAATAGTTTTTGGATAAGTGAGAACATCAATGGAGTCACAGATGGCCTGGAGGAGATTCTAATGGGTAGTAACGTCTGCATCCGTTTGTTCTTCAAATCTTCTTGCAGGAAAGTGGGAATCTAGAGCCAATCAAGAAGCAAGATAAAACTAGTGGGATAGGAAAAACCAGGTCTGCTATGAAGGATCAGGTCGTCATTTCCAACTCTCAGGTTTCTCAGCAGGAGAGCTCCCCTCCACTGATTACTGCATTGAAGGCTTCAGCTGAACAAAGTGCTGCTACATTTCACTTCCCTGGGCACAACAGAGGTCGAGCCGCACCATCTTCTTTAACTAAGCTTATTGGCTTAAAGCCATTTGTTCATGATTTGCCTGAGCTTCCTGATCTTGATGACCTCTTTTCCCCGAAAGGGCCCATTTTAGAAGCACAACAACAGGCAGCCAGTCTCTTTGGGTCAACCGAGACATGGTTCCTTGTAGGAGGTACCACATGTGGAATTCAGGCAGCAATTATGGCTACATGTTCCCCTGGAGAAATTTTAATTCTCCCTCGCAATTCGCATATATCAGCCACATCTGCTATGATATTGTCCGGTGCAGTACCTAAGTACATCATCCCGCATTATAATTTTCACTGGGACATTGCTGGTGGGGTCACTCCATCACAGGTAAGTCTACGTTGTTACCTTTCAAAGCATTTCATCGCTTGTAGAAAGATTTGGTGTTAGTCTGTATATGACCCAATTTGCTCGTTATAACAGGTAGAGGCTGCAATCAAGGAAGTGGAGAAAGAAGGCCGAAAAGCAGCTGCAGTTTTGGTCACTTCCCCGACTTATCATGGAATATGCAGCAACGTGAGGGAGATAACCCAGTTGTGCCATTCTCATGGAATTCCTGTGATTGTTGATGAGGCTCATGGTGCACATCTAGGATTTCATCCCGAGATGCCATATTCGGCCATGCAGCAAGGTGCTGACCTAGCCGTGCAATCCACTCACAAGGTTCTCTGCTCTCTCACACAATCATCAATGTTGCATATGTCTGGGAGTATTGTAGATAGAGAAAGAATTTCAAGATGTCTTCAAACACTTCAAAGTAGTAGTCCTAGTTATCTGCTTCTGGCATCATTAGATGCTGCTAGAGCTCAAATTAGTGAAAATCCAGAAAATATTTTTGATAAAGCATTACAGTTGGCCATTGAAGTGAAGAATACGATAAGAAAGATTTCAGGTATTTCAGTTCTCGACCATCAAAGCTTCCCTAATTTCCCTTCAACTGATCCCCTGCGGCTTACCATAGGATTCCAACAGCTTGGCATGTCCGGTTATGAAGGCGATGAAATCTTGTACAAGGATCATGAAATCATTTGTGAGCTTGTTGAAACCCAATCCATTACTTTTGCACTTAACCTTGGAACCTGTAGAGAGCATGTCCAGAGGTTATTGTCGGGAATAAAGCACCTGGTGGCCGCTTCTGCATCAACTCAGCCTGCTAAAACGAAAGTGGAAGGAGTTGGAGAGTCTGCAATCTTTGCAGAAATTGAAACAAGCTTAGTTCCTAGAGATGCCTTTTTTAGTGGTAAAAGGAGAGTGAGGGTTGAAAACAGCCTTGGGGAAATTTGTGGGGAGCTTATATGTCCATATCCGCCTGGGATTCCGGTAATAATCCCCGGGGAGACTGTCACAAAGAAAGCTTTGGATTATCTGATACATGTTAGAAGCAAAGGTGCTGTAATCAGTGGAGCTTCTGATCCCGACCTCGCTTCCATACTTGTCTGCAGCAAGTAATGCATTGTTTGGTTTGGGAGGGAGAAGGTGTAGGGACATTCCAAATTTTGTTCTGCTTAAAAAGATAGCAGCAAATTACACGACATGAATAGAATGCTGATGTAAAAGTCTACTGAACCACGACCCATTTATTCGAAATGCTAAATCTAATACCGGCATTTGGATTTTGTGTGTGTGTGTGTGTGTTTTTTTTAAAAAAAATATTTATATTAGCAATATTGGGGGAAGAAGAATTTGCATACAAGATCTCGAAGGCAAAGGTAAATGTTCTTGAATATTTGTAACTTCAATTAACTGAAAAATTCAAAAAATAATAAGAATATAAAATATTGACGTGACTTAAACATGACCGCACAAATAAAAAAATGAGAAGGGCACAGTAACAGGAGAGCAGACTCCTTGAAATATTGCCTACTTGGGGAGGGTAGGTATAATGTGACTCGTCAAAATCTTGAACAAAAATTTAATTCCCTCCCAAAGGACCGATTGACTGCTCACACGAGATGCTACTTACACTCCACAGATCTCTTCCTCAAAAGTTCAAACTCACAAGCCAGTTTTGGAGTGCATCAATAAATACTGCCATATCCATATACATGTGAAATTGTTCTTTGGATCTGACATGGCTTAATACAGTGGATTTCCTTTCTATGATGTCCCTTTTTTTTACATATCAAAGGAAATCAACCCTACAAAACTCCTACACACCAAAATGTTTTCATTCCTTTTTCTTCCTCACACGAGCTCGAAACCTTTCCTTTTCTTCTCCGGATATACTGTGTATACAACTGTGTACTAATAGGCATACCAAGGCCGAAAACACAAAATGATCATTCAGTCACCAAATAATGATAATTTGGTGGCAGCTCTGTAGACAAGTACGGTTTCAAGATTGATCAGGTCTTTCTGGACTTGACTCCGTGCTAATGTTCGGATCTGCCTTGTAAGTCTTTGATGATGGAGTTCTCGTTGCTCGCTTCTTTGTCGGTCGAACAGAAGGATCAAACAGAGGTTCCCTTGCTTCTGGAGGAGGGAGTGCTAGCCGACGAGGTTGCAAGTCTGGACTGTCAGCTGGACCAACCCATGCTACTGGATTTACTGCAGTAGAGAGATAAAACTATTAGTTTTGTGTTATTAATTCTTTTTCTGCAAGCAATGAAAGATACCATCCCTGAAGTAATAGGGCGTCTAAAATCAAAAGGTCTCTATGTCAACATCTTCATTCCCTCACTGAATTTCATATATTACCTCATACTAATGTCTTTATATCGTTCATGTCCAAGAAGCAAGACAGTTCGGTTAAACCAAATAGATGTGCAGAAACAGGATGAACAGTATATGGCAATGACATCACACTTTGCAGCATTCCTATCGAGTGTAAATTTCCAAACGCATTACTGACCAACCTTTCTATCGAGGTGCCTAATAGCTATTAAGTAAAATAACAGAACGCAAAACCCAAATATTTTACAAGATCACAAGGCATTCGAACAAACACTTCCCCCTAATTTTCTTGACAGATAACTTTAGACTTCGGCAAGCAGGCATCAGTGGAAGCGTTCTCACTCATTAGGACAATAATTTGGTTTTAAACATCAGGAAAGAATGCCATTATATATAAACTCATCAGGATAGCACACACTATGTACAGACTCATCAGGAAAGAATGCCATTCTCTATCGACACACGGGAAAACAAAAGCCACTACTTAGAAAAATGCATTTAAAAGCACAGAAGTACACATTGCATAAGAAGTCATAAGGTCATACTTTCTTCACCAGGTGCAAGAAGTCTAGGTGTATCAGCAGAGTCTGTCAAATGAGCAGGATGCTTCTTCGAGTAATTGTCAGAACGCTTTCTCACATAATTTTCCTGCAAAGGCTTCGGAGTTACAAATGAGAACTGTGACATGTTAACTCCTGCATCCATATACTCAGGATGTTGAAGCAAATACCTGAAAATTCAAAACCAGCATACTAAATTAACTATCAACCAAATAAGTGAAGAAAATCAAGCTGAACTAAACAAGAATCACAGAAACACACTTCTGGATCTCCACCGAGGAACGAAGCTTCTTGCCTGTCGGCGATTCATAGTACCTGAACACACAAAATAGTGAAATGGGAGTGTCACAAAACTAAGTTGCATGTTGGCAATGCTGATGATAATGTTGCACAACAGATTACATACACGTCTGCGAATCGGGTGCCTCCTTCACCTCTGATCCTGAGCAATCGCTGCCATCCAGGCGGGGGCTGAGCAATGTTGGGCTTATCAATGGCCCAGAGCCTGCTCCCATCCTGAGTAATGTCTTCCGGGTCATCACAGGATACCAAATCCCGCCATTCGCGTGCAGTTTCACAGTAAAAGGGCTCTTCCAGAATGTGCTCACGAATTTCCTCATACTTCTCCTTCGATGGAATGAGCCTCCATTTGAAGCAATTAGCACACTGCACAGTGAAAGCCCCGACCGACGGCAAAACCCTAGGTGGGTGATTAAACGGATATGTCCATGGAAACGACATTGGATTGTTCGGGTGATCAAATGGAGACGAAATGAGGGTTTTGGCATTGTCATGCACTGTGTCTGCGGCATTGGCATTGGCGGCTGCAGTTGCAGGGTCATACAGCACCAGCTCGTTCGATTGGAGATGGGTTCGAAGGGTTTCATCAGCCGAGCCCGAATCCGAATCCGAATCCGACGAAGTGGAAGAAGAAGATGGAGGGACGTCAATAGCGTCTTGAGGAGGCGTATTTTGTTCTTCTTCCCTCCGGAGCTTCTTGAACGTTATCTTACAGGGATTTCGAGAATCCATGGAAACAGCACAGAAATTTCTTGAATCCATGGATAAAAAAACAGCAGATCTCAAACACCTCCTGCAAACAAAATATCCATGAGAAAAAATGGAAGATTTCGAAAGACCCAGATCTAGTTTAACGCTTACAAGGATGATGAGAGATCTGCGAGGATGATGATGAAGGTGGAGGGGTAGAATCGATCAGGGACGTTGGTTACAAGGAAATGCACAGATCAGAGGTGAGAGCAGGTACTCTGCATCATCATCCAGCGACTGGAGCTTGGAGGTTCAACCCTGGTCCTGGGTGAGGTGATGGAATAACAAAGAGGGAGTCCTTCCAACCGATGTCGGGTCAAATGGCTCATTTTAGTCATCTAGCCCTTCAGGATTCTTTAAAATATTAATATTTTAATTAACAGTACAGGGTCATGTTTGTATTTGTCTCCAATTGAGGACCAGAGGGACAGAGAGCTCGTTTTAGCCCTGTCATAAAAAAACCGTCTTCAACTGAGGGCCAAAGGGTCATAGGGTCAAACTTAATTTATTATTTTAATTTAAAAACTACAACAACTTAAATTTAAAAACAACAACTTAAATTTAAAAACTACAAATTAAATTTAAAAACAACATTAACTTAAATTTAAAAACTACAACAACTTAAATTTAATATGGATAATCAACATTATCTTCATCATCCGCCATTGTAGGAGTATAGTCAGAGGTAAACAACTGCCGCCGAGCCATAATTTCGTTTTTTTTTTCATATCAAAATAGGCCTTACTCATTGGAGTGTAATTCGAAGTGTTCCTTTCCATATTCTTATCATCCATCTCTTCTTGTATTTGTTTGGCCTGTTGTTCATGCCTACACTTCCTTTCTTCCGCCTCACGGGCATTTTGCTCTGCCATTAATCGCAATGAGGCCGCCATTTCAAGTTGAGCAGTGTAATTATCATTTGCCTTACCCTTTTCCTTCAACCTTCGGGCCTTGTTTCGTCCCATAGGCCTAGGTAAAGAACCTTCGGTCGGAGACAAATTTTCTACCCTTCTTTGTTGAATGGTAGAAGATTCATATTCATCCGTATCTACAACTGGGGACGTAGTTTCGAACACCGGCATAGGATCTACTCTACGTTGAGGTGGATCTTCAAATAACACCCACCCTTTACAAATTTCCCAACAACCGTGAAATTGAAAGGGTCTCCATATACAATTCCTCCGCTTGGCATACTTAGAAAATATAATTACAAAAATTAAAGGAAATTAATTCATGAAATTAAATGACACACCCCGATCCAGAATGTCCACTAGGACTCCGAATCGAGCTGTGCTGGCCGACACCTGGAAGGTGACGAAGCCATAAAGTGTAGTGAGGTGGAAAATATGAACAAATTTAAACTTAATAGTGCCTAAATATCAGAGTGTGCTAGTGAGCGGGAGCGAACCTATCTCACTCGTGATGACAGAGCATAAGATAAGTACAGTAGAGTGGATAAGAATTATACCCCCAGAAGTAGCCGCCAGTCCTAAGACTTGCCAAGAATCCTTGTTGATACGAACCTCATCAGCTAAAACCTAGAGGGCACAAAACAGACATGTGAGTAGACAAAATAAAATTTTGAAAACATCTTTCTTTTTAGCAATACAATAACCCCTCATTGAAATCCGTATAATTCCCCAGAGAATACCAATACTTAGGTTTATAACAATCATGCTAAAGAATGGAAAACCCAAAACATACCATGTAAGTAAGATGAAATAAATCGATATAATTAAATGTCAGTCATAGTCACTTATAGCGACCTGTACGACGTATCTATATCTCATCAATCATATAACGTCAATCGAGTGCTGGCACATATCTCACTAATCCTATCATATCAATCAGGTGCTAGCACATATCTCATTAATCATATCAAGCAATCAAGTGCTAGTACATATCTGTCATATAACATCAATCGAGTGCTAGCACATATCTCACTAATCATATAACGTCAATCAGGTGCTAGCACATATTTCATCAATCATGTCACATCAATCAGGTGCTAGCACGTGAGTCGGAGTCACCTATAGTGACCTGTACGACTCATCCACATCTCATCAATCATATCACATATATCAAGTCCTGCACACGAGTCGGAACCACCTAAAGTGGTTTGTACGACAAGCTGGCACTTACCTTGGAATCCAAGGTGAGCGTAAGGTGCGCGAGGTGAACGATCACGTGAAGGTTGGCCCTGGCCACGGGCGGAGCACTAACACCGGGGTGCAAGACAATGAATTCTACTTAACTCTAGTTGTCACCAATTACCTTTCGATCATAAACTCACCTGAACTTACCTTGATCTTCGCATCGTTGTGCCACGCTGTTCAAGCTGTATTAAATCACATACTAAAATATAAACTAATTAAGGCGTAACACTTATAAAACGTAATACCACAATTTCTCATTTCATTGTACAAAGATTTATTGTCCACGTGCAATCACCAATCCATAAGACTAAAACATACCTTTTTACCAATTTCCTTCACATTACTCAATTCTTAAACAATGCTTTTTCCTCAATTATTATATGGCTGCATCTAACATCTCGTTAGACTGCCTACGTACCCTAAATAGGGATCAAGCCATTCGTAGTTCATAATAATTATTTACAGGTAGTAACGCATGAACATATCGTGATATAATCTACTTTGAACCTTATCTTGGTATTTCATAATATATATAAAATATATATATATATATATATATATATATATATATATATATATATATAAAACATAAATTTCTTAATTCCATTCAAAAGCATTTATGGAATTATCAATCACATATATTCATATAATCAGCAGGAAAAGATTCACTCACCTGGAGTCCACGCTACAGTCCTCTAGCACGACTCTCAAGATATCCCAAATGATCACCGCCTAGCATAAATATCAATTCACGTCTCAGAATACATACTGAGAGAATATGCAATTTATATAAAACGCATCCCTACGACTTTGATCCGGAAGATCCGTATCCTGAATCTTCGATCCCTCACTTCCAATAATCCATATTAAACCTCTAGAATAATACCCCAAAGTTTCGTTACGATCCAACGGTTGGATCTCCGCCAATTGCCAAAACCAAGTGGTGGTTAACGTTTTATTTACAAACTTACAATTCCAATTCGGGAAGATCCGTACGACGGATTTTGGATCCGTAAATTCCTACATTCCTAAAATATTACGTACTACAACATACTAAATTTGGTGACGATCCAACGGTCGGATCGTCGATTCATATTTTGACATATTACCGAAACGTAATGCATTTAGGTCCTAACGAACAATTTATGTCAATCCATCATCAAAACTAATATCAAGGCATTGAATAATTCCTAAAAACATCATTGGCGGCCCTCGGGCCACGTGCCGCCGCACGGGCCGCCGCGGGTGGTGGTTGGCCGCCCCCGAGTCGCCAGAAAATTCAACTTTCACTAAAAATTCTCAAAATTTCCAGTATTAAAGATCTCAATGAGTAGAACAACTTTCATACCTTCGAGAAAGTCCAATTTGGCCTCAAAGACCTCCAATTTTGCTACACCCGCCAAGAACCCTAGAAATTGGGTGTGTTCCAATTCGACCTCCAAATCAATTCCGATGCTCCAACAAAGGATTGGGCTTTGTTCTAGGCCTCAAGAGGATGCTATGGGTGGTGGTAATTGAGGGAATTCATTTCGGGATTGCATGGTTCGAACCCAAAACCGTCGCACCCCAACCGTGCGGGTTTTGTGAAATCACACCAAATATCTTTATTTTTTGGGTGAAATAGGGAGAATGATTGATTGGCCTTGAGCTAAGGATCATTTTGACACCAACCTCGCCGTCTATGGTGGTCGGAATCGGAAAATAGGACAGGGTCGGGTCATGGGTCATGGTGAACCCGACCGGTTTCCTCTTCCTCTTATTCTCTCCTTTCTCTCATTTCTCTCTTCCCTCATTGGCCAACTCATTCTCTCCCTCCCCCTAACTGGGCAGCCCCCAACCCCTCTTATCTCCTTTCCCTTTAATCTCCACCACCCAAACTTTATTTCTTTTAATCTGGGCCATCCACGTGGCACCCAGATTTTTCTAGAATTCTCCAAATAACTATTAAATTATCAATTTAATCCCCAACTTCAAACGTTAATAACTTCTTCGTTATAGCTTCAATTTTGAATCCGTTTGGGCCCGCGCGTTCCGTAGCGATGAATGCTACAAGGATATGCCAAGAAAATAAATCTTAGGTGTCACTACAGGGCAGTCAACACCAATCGAAGTATGTGCCTTGAAAGGCATTTTGTAAACTCACTTATTAAAATTATAAAAATCATAATTTTTAAGGACGGGTTGTCACATTAAATGTAATATAATTAAACATTTAAAATAAATTATGAAAACACTAACTTCGTCGTAGTAATTGGCGCTGCTTTCATGTCTACTTGCGGCTGCTAATAGTGTTTGATGCCATTTATTCAAACTTGGGTGAAGATGTTTCTTCCATCTTGAAGAACAACTCTCATGGTTTCGGGTATTTGGTGGAATGGTGCCTTCGTAGAACTCTAAGTATTTTTTGGACACACGAGTCCAAACACCTTCACCTGTTTGAGAAATCCCCCTCACACTATCTTCCGAGACCCATCTATAAGCCCTGCAAAGAGCTTCATCTTCATTTCGGGTCCAAACCCTACCTTTCATTGCAGATGAGACCATTTTTATTGAAAAAATTGAAGGAAATTATTGAAAATTTTGAAGAAATATTGAAGGAAATTATTGAAAAATTTGAAGAAATATTGCTTATGAAGGAAATGTTGAAAAAATATTAAAGGAAATATTGCATATGAAGGAAATATTGAAAATGAAGGAAATATTGTAGATGAAGTGAAGAATTGAAAGAGATTCATCATATTTATAGAAGAAAAAAAAAGGTTTAAATTTAAAAAAAAATTCCAACGGCTAGTTAAAGCAACGGACCGTTGCTTTAAATTAAAAAAATAATAATGCAACGGCTAGTTGCTTTGAATTCAATTTCAAATTATTAGTGTCGGTTATAACCGACACTAAACCGACACTATTGTTGCCTTCTAAATTATTCCTGTCGGTTAATTCTAACAGTTTAAAAAAAAAATAGCCAGCCCGGGGCTGGCTGGCTGGAAGTGGCCAGCCTTCTAGCCCTCCAGCCATCTCCGATTCCGTGGGGCCCTCCCAGATTCCAAAGCTTTCTGGCCTAGCCCTTGGTTGGAGACCGTTTTGGGCTATTTTCGGCCCTCTGGCCCTCTGGATCCTTCGGTTGGAGATGGTCTTATGGCTGGTAGGTGGATCATTTGTCACAAATATGATTTGTGCACAATTTTCTACTTTTTTTTTTCTCATTTTTTTGGTTTTGGGTTACTTTAATTATTGCAGTTTTTAGTTTTGTTAAACTTTGTTTCATTCATGGTAATTTGGATTTATTTGGAAAGTGAATTTTTATGGAGAAACACCTTTATGTGCTTGTATATGGTCTGAAAGTGATTTTATTGAGCCACTTAATATTACGGTTTATTGGTACTTCTCTTCAGGCCAACTCCAACCCATGGCCTAAAACTTATAACTCTCATTTTATTCCCCCTCTCCAATCCATTCCAACCCATGTTATAATTTGGACCTAAAACCTATTAAAAAAAAGCCATAAATTGGTGTGGGCCCTACTAGCGTGACTGGTAAGCGACGCTTGGGCGCAAGACTCCACCTTTCCACGCGCGCACGCTTCAGACGCACCAACGGACGGATCGGCATAGCCCTTACCCACGTGGGCATGTCGGCCATTTGCACCAGCCGAGCGAACGGCTCTTTTTAATCCAACAACTTAAACCTATAATTGCCCTTCTATTCCCCCTTCCCCCAAAAAAAAATCCATTCCAACCCAAGTTCTAATTTGAACCTAAAACCTAAAAAAAAGCTAGAAACCGGCCCAAGTTTTGCCTAGAAATTGGTGTGGGCCCCACCAACGCGACTGGAAATCGGCGCTTGAGTGCCATACTCCACCTTTCCATGCATGCACACTACAGACGAGCCAACAGACGGATCAGCATAGCCCCACGCAAAAGGGCATGTCGGCCACTTGCACATGCCGAGCAAACGACTTTTTTTAATCCAACGACTTTAGTAACATGCCATTGGTTGATCCAACAGCCTACATTCAATTTTTTTTAATTTTATATTTATATATTTATTGATTCCAACAGCTGAGATCGAATATAATCAAATGTAAAGGTAGAAAAAAAGATCTAACGGCCCAAATTTAAATCCAACGGTTAAAATAATTTTAAAAAAAAATATTTAACTCAAAATTCACCCAAAAACTCTCTAAATACCTATGTATTTGTTCAAACATCCCCATAAAACTCACTTTTCTTCTACAATTCTTCCAATCTTACTTCCCATCATTTCTTCCCATTTCCAAAATTTTCAAGATGGCAAAGAGCATATTAGAGGTTGTTCAAACATCCACTCAAAACTCACTTTTCGCCTTCTTCTATCACTCATTAATGTGATATTGATGATTTTGAGGAAACAAAAACATTTTGAAAGTTGGAAGATTGGTGAATATGTTGTGTGATGGTTAGATATTCAACATATGCTTATATAGAGGATGATTGAAGGTTTGCATTTCATGTGTGTAGTGACAAACCCCGTCTCTAGACAATGAGTGATGGCCGTCACTAGAAGGTGACATAACCAATGTGCAAGTGATGTAAAAATGTGGATAAATTAAAACCGAATGAGAACTTAAATTATTCTACTAAAAAAGTGCGGAAGTGATAAAACCCATAAATTACATTGTTAGAGCATAGATAGAAGGTCGTGCGGTCGAACTAGCTAATGTACTTATTACATGACTAAGAAACAGTTCCTACTTGAGATGGAACAAATATCAGAACCAGCGAGAACTCCTCGAGTGCCACAAGAATTCGGCATACTAACCCCCTTGCTGTAAAACATGGGGGTGAGTGGGCACAAAAATAAAGATTTATAAAACCATTTATCTTTTCGAACATACTAACCCCTCGCTGTAAAACATGTATAGTTTCCAAAATATCATACTACATATAAGCATTAAAAACCTATACATGCCAAATGTAAGTCCAAATGAATATCTCAACAGAATATCTCAACAATAGTATAGATATGGTCATGTAGTGAAATCTATACTAACATGTTAGTCGGAGTCACCTAATGTAACCTGTCTGACTGCACCTACCTCTCATCAATCATATACTAACACACGAGTTGGAATCACCTAATATGACCTGTACGATAGGGCTAGCTGTATAATAATCGCTCTAGTGCTACAATCACGTGAAAGCTTGCACTAAGCACAGTCACCTACGAGTTGGAGTCACCTAATGTGGCATGTACGACAGGGCTAGCACCTACTTAGATCCAATGCGAGCGTGCGGTGCTGGGAGTTGAACATACACGTGAAGGACTAGTGTGGCATCGGGCTGAGCACTCACCTGGGGTGTAGTAATGATG
Organism: Crataegus laevigata; assembly: GCA_963580275.1. NCBI lineage: Eukaryota > Viridiplantae > Streptophyta > Magnoliopsida > Rosales > Rosaceae > Crataegus > Crataegus laevigata. The sequence continues at coordinate 22,598,177 of OY756948.1, forward strand.
AGCAGACCATATGAAAGCATGACATAATGATTCAACCATTCATTTCACCATAATATCTTACTTGGACTTACCTGCGCATCCCGCATTTGCCTTAGTATTTCAAACCGTTCACAACAATTTTATGCAGGTAATATGCATATGGATATGCCATGATGCAATAAAAAACTCAATCATAGCATAGCATTTTAAAATATTTAAGGCATGGCATAAAATGCATAAAACCGTTTAAAACATTTATGGAAACTATAAGGTATATACGTAATATACGAAAACAAAATGCCCACTCACTGGTAAGTCGAAGGATCGTAGCCTCCAAGCCTTGCTTAACCACAAAGGTCTTCGGGATAAGTCTCCCCTATATGTGAAATTACTAATTTAATTAGTTTTCATAACACATATATGAAAACTTAAACAAAACCCCCATAGTTTGCTTAAACCTAAGGTTTAAATATACGAACGTGATCTACTCGACATCACGAACCTACACAAATTTTTAGAATTAATTTTGGACCCCAGACGTACCGCCACACGCCGGCCAAGAAGCCTGACGTCCATCAATCTGATGGAATATTCTGTTAAATGTAACTAATGGAGTTAACGGCGTTACCTGACACCATCACAATATTCCATCAACTTGGATTGAATATTTCGTCATCTTCCCCAGTGAACCTCGCCGGTCGCTGCTGAATTCGTTGTTCGCCACCGTCTGAACTCGTTGGAAACTGGAAAAAATTTAAACCTTTATATCTTCTTCATTTCGAAACCATTTTTCATGAAATTTATATGGAAATGAAGTTTATAAAGAGTAGAACAAGATTATACCTTCCAAAAATCCAAAAAGTGGATGGAGGTGGCCTAAAAAAGCCTCAAAAGGTATGGTTAGTTTTGAGACTTCTTGAAACTAGGTTGTTTCACATCAACACCTCTGCAAAACTTGTCTATGAGCCTTGAAGGGTTGAGTAGAGACCTTTAGAATTCCAAAAAGTTTGTAACTCGTTCAAAACTCGTCGAGGAAAAACTGACTTGAGTTGGACCTCCCGAGTTGGGTGTCCTAAACTTGGTCAAAACTAGAACTGAAGGTATGGTTGTGCTCATGGTGATGAGACGAGTTCAATGATGGTGTTTTTAGGCTTCAACTATGAACCTTGATGGCTGTTTCAGTGAGTTGCAGAGAGAAGAAAGTTAGAGATAGGGACTTCGAAGAGAGAGATTGTAGAGAGATGATTGCTGAGATAATGGTGAGTTCTGATTAGTGGGTAGTGTGTGTGTGTGTGTGTGTGTGTGTGTGTGTGTGTGTGTGTGTGTGTGTGTGAAATCTGACTGTCCGTTTTAAAAATAAGGGAGGAATCTCATTGGGTGGTTAAGAGGGTTTTAGGGAAAGTAGGACTAACGGGTGAGGTGGATGGGAGACCAAGATCCATGTTTTGTGGAATGGGATAGAATGGTTTCAGATTCTTGTGCAAAATATGTGTCCTTTACAGTATTTTTGATATTGTAAATTTGTACATGCATGTACAAAATTACCCATGATTAACGTACCTTGTTGGAGTGTAATTTTTTCGTTATAACTCTGATTCGAGTCTAACACGCATTCACGCGTTCATAACAACACGTACTATTTAATTACGAAAGCAAGAAAAACAATTTAAAACTACATGAACATACCCATGTCATTTTTCCAACAAGGGCATAATCGTCAATTTACTTGTCATAAGTTAAGTGCAGATTGATCTCTAGTAGTTAGGGAGGAATCACATATGATGGATCAGCAACATACCTCTGAAGCATCGACACGTGGAATACATTATGTACCCTTGATAGTTCTGTAGGTAGATCAAATTGGTAAGCAACTTCACCGAGTCGCTCAATGATCTGATACAGTCTGATGTATCGAGGGCTTAGCTTCCCTTTCTTTCCAAAACGCACAACACCTTTCCACGAAGATAGCTTTAAGAAATACCTAATCACCAACTTGTATACCATGTGGGTCGCATGTCTATCAGCTAGACTCTTTTTTCAATCCAGGGTTGCTTTCAGGTTAGCCTCTATCACCTGAATATTCTGAGTCGTCTCGTCCACGATCTCAGGGCCCACCAGAACTCTTTCGCCAACCTCAGACCAACATAGTAAGGTACAACACGGTTTTCCATACAACACTTCAAACGATGACATACCTATGCTATAATAAAAGCTGTTGTTGTAGGCAAACTCTATCAACGGTAAGTGTTTATGCCAAACATCTCCAAACTACAAAACCAATGATCTCAGCATATCTTCAAGTGTTTGGATAGTTTTCTCTGACTGTCCATCCGTCTGAGGATGATAGGCTGTGCTGTAGAGTAGTCTTGATCTCAATGCTTTTTGGAAAGCTACCCAGAACTTCAAAGTGAATCTGGGATCCCAACTAGAAATAATGTTAACCGGAACACCATGATACTTGACAATCTAAGAAACGAATAGCTCAACTAACCGATTCAACGAACAGTTTTCCCAAACGGGTAAGAAGTGTGCGGGCTTGGTAAGTCGATCCACAATTACCTAAACACCATCATAACAATTTTGTGTACGTGGCAGCTTGAACACAAAATCCATAGTGATGTCTTCTTATTTTCACTAGGGTATCGGGAGTGGCTGCAGTAACCAAATTGTTTGTTCCTTTCCACCTTAACCTGCTGACAGACTGAGCAACGACTCATATACTCTACAATTTCTTTTTTCATTCCAAGCCAATAGTAGAACAGTCAGATGGTATGATACATCTTGGTACTACTGGGATGCATCACATAAGCTGAGATATGAGCTTCATCGAGAATTTCCTTCTTTAGTTCCTTAACATTAGGCACATACATCCGATCACTCTGCATCAACATACCATCGGGTTTTCAAATTCTGAGATATCCTATTTTTCCCTTCGACGTTGCCTGTATCAATGCCTGGGATTCTGGGTCGTTCGATTGGGCCTCGAGAACATGATCTAGCAAAACTGGTGTGACCTGAAAACTAGCAAGTAAGGCTTCCCGATCCTTCACTTCTAAAGTAACTTTAGTAGATCTTAGATCAGTGAATAGGGGAATATGACATGCATACAAAATATTAAGTCGGCTGCGTAATTTCCTGCTAAGAGCATCAGCTACAGTGTTCTCACGACTAAGATGGAACTTAATAGTGTAATCGTAGTCACTGACCAGCTTCATCCATCTCCGTTGCCGGAGATTAAGATCTTTTTTAGTGAAGATGTACTTGAGGTTCTTATGATCGGTGAAGATCCAACATTTTTCCCTATAATGATAATGCCTCTAGATTTCTAGAGCAAAAATGATTACTGCCAACTCGAGATCATGAGTAAGATAGTTTACCTTATAGGGTTTCAGCTGTCGTGAAGCATATGCGATCACTCTCCCATGTTGCATCAACACACAACCAAGACCGTTAAGAGGGGCATCACTATAGATCTCGTAATTCCCACTGTTGTCAGGAAGTGCAAGAACAGGTGCATGAGTGAGGTAGTGCTTTAACTGTTGGAAACTTCACTCATAATCTTCACTTTACTCAAAATTTTCTCATTTCCTAGTCAATCTCGTCAAAGGTAAGGCTATGGCTGAAAATTCTTGCACAAATCGTCGACAGTAGCCCGTAAGACCAAGAAAACTTTACACTTCTGTAATCGTCTTAGGTTGTTCCCAATTCTCCACTGCTGCCACCTCAATCCACGATAACACCTTGGACTGATATGACATACCTTAAGAAAGACACTTGATCTAGCCAGAACTGGCACTTACTGAATTTGGCGTAAAGCTGATTCTCCCTTAGCTTCTTTAGGACTAGGCACATGTGTCTAACATGGTCAGCCTCGTTCTTAGAGTACACCAGAATGTCATTGATGAAGACAATTATGAACTGGTCAAGGTACGATCAGAATACTCGATTCATTAGGCCTATAAGGTTGCTGTAGCATTAGTTAACCCAAACTTCATCACAAGAAACTCATAATGACCATAACGAGTTCTGAAAGCTATTTTCAAAAAGCCATCTCGATTGATCTTCAGCTGGTAGTAATCGGACCTTGGATCAATCTTCGAGAAGACACTTGCACCGCAAAGATGATAAAAAAGATCGTCAATACGAGGCAATGGATAGCGAGTTTTAATCGTCACCTAATTCAACTATCTATAATCGATGGATAGCCTCAAAGTTCCATTTTTCTTCCACACAAATAGAATTGGGGCTCTCCACGGAGAAGTGCCCGACTGAATGAATCCTTTATCGACAAGTTCTTGCAACTGGACTTTCAATTCCCTTAACTCAACAGGAGCCATATGATAACTAAACCAAAGGAATTGAAATGAAGTACTGAGACTAGAGAGAAAGAGAAAGAGAAAGAGAAAGAGAGGAATCTGATCTTTGTATTATTTTCCAGAATACCACAAATGAATTACAATCTGTTCTTTTATATCCCAAGTCAATCGGCTACAATGTTAACTAACTATTTAACAACCTTCTAACAATTTTAACAAACATTGTTGACATGGCTGTACTGATGTGGCTAGTTGATTGTCATCCCAACATCCCCTCTTAATCTCAGCTGGGATTCTCAATCTTGATATTGTAACAATGTTGAATAAAGTAGGGTTGTGAAGTCCTTTTGTTAAAATGTCTGCAGTTTGCTCATCAGTAAGACTGTATACCACTTCCAAATCTCCTTTTTGAACTCACTCTAGAACAAAGTGATAATTCGTGTCTAAGTGTTTAATTCTTGAATGAAAAATAGGATTGGCACTTAAAGCTATAGCTGACATGTTATCACAGTGAATAATTGGAGGTGTAAGCAAACCAACTGTAAACACGAAATTTCCTAGCAATGAATGAAACAAGAACACGTGTACAAAATAATATTTTGTATTAATTTTGGGGCTACAATATCTTTTACAATTTGATCTTCTGATTCTATTTTGGCAAGGTAGAGATTTGTCGATGGGTTGTTGATCCAAAGAGCTGTTAGGGCTTGATCTTGGGATGAACAGTGGTGTAGATTTGTTAATGTTGTTGATCCAAAGGGCCATCGGGGCTTGATCTTAGGATGAATGAGAATGATCTTCAAGGATTTGACGAAGAATGAAGAGAGCTTTCTTGATCCTTCGGGATTCTTGAGAATTTGGAGAGTTGGATGTTTCAAAGCTTTAGAGTTTCAAAGCTTCAAGGATTTGGGGAATTCTTTTCCAATTTGGGATTAGAGAAATGTATATGTGAATTGGTCCCCCAAATGAATGAAATGACCTTGTATTTATAGAATTTTTCAAAGCCTAATTTTGAATATAATATTCAAATGAAACAAATCATTTCTGCCAGGTGTTGACACGTGTCATGTTTGATGACTTTTTCGACTTTTCTCCAATTTTTCGTTGAGTCTTAAGCTACGTGTAAAATTTATGTGACACGTGAACGCTGAAATTTTAATTATTGGTCAACATTTATTTCACCAAAATTTCAATGTCGACACCAGCACTTAAATCTTTCAAAATATTTCATACCCAAGCAACATCTGCTGCACTGTGAGCTGATGATTTATACTCAGCTTTTATAGAGCTTTTAAAAACTGAGTTATGTCGTTTTGACTTCTAAGATATCAGATTGTTTCCCAAGAATACAACATAGCCAGTAACTGATCGTCTAGGATTAAGATTAGCTGCCCAATCCGAGTCTGAAAATGCATTAAGATCAAGCACCATGCCTGAGGAATTTAGAACGCCTTGGTGAATTGTACCTTGAAGATATCTGCATATTCGTTTGACAGATGTAAAATGTAATTCTATTGGTGAAGACATAAATTGACAGACTGAATTAACTGCATATGCAATATTTGGCCTTGTAAAGGTCAAATACTGCAATGAACTAACCAGACTCCTATACAATGTGAGATAGGTCAAAATAGTGCCTTCTACATCAAGTAACTGCTGATATAGCTTACATGGAGTTGTTGCAGGTTTAAAAGAATCCATTCCTGCCTTGTGAATCAAATCTTTAATGTATTTAGACTGATTCACAAATATGTCTCCATTGGTGTAGTGAACCTGCAATCCCAAGAAATAAGTCAGTTTGCCCATATCTTTAATCTCAAACACAGCAAACAATTCTTGAATAAATTCTTGAACCTTTGAAGAATTTGACCCTGTGAGAATGATGTCATGCACATAAAGTAATAGAATTATCATATTTATGACATCTGTCTTGACAAACAAACTTGTATAAGATGATGAAGCAACAAATTATAGAGCTGTCAAATAACTAGTGAACTTGGAATTCCATGCTCGTGGGGCTTGCTTTAATCCATAAAAGGATTTAATTAACTTGCACACATATGTATGATGAGATGCATCTAAAAATCCCTAAGGTTGTTTCATAAACACCTCATCTTGCAAATCACCATGTAGGAATGCATTTTTGATATCAAGTTGTCTAAGATCCCAATGTTTTATTGCAGCCAAAGCTAGAATCATTAGAACAGTTATATGCCTTACCACAGGGCTAAAAATGTCTAAATAATCAATACCATGCTCCTGTGAGAACCAATGAGCCACTAATCATGCCTTATATCTTCCAATACTCCCATCTGGATTCTTTTTAACCTTGCCACTAATCGCCTTATATCTTGCAATACTCCCACCTGGATTCTTTTTAACCTTGTATACCCATTTACTCCCAACAATTGCCCTATTTTCTAGAAGAGAAGTCCAAGTTCCTTGTGCTCGAAGTGAATCATACTCCTTTTGCATTGCTACCTGCCATTGAGGCAATGTTTCAGCTTTTCTAAATGATAAGCGCTCTGAAGCATCAACAATCTTAGATATAAAGGAAAAGCCCCCAACAAATGGTTTATCCTTAGTTAATTGAAAAGAATGTAGCTCAGGACATGATTCAATTAATGCTGCATAATTCTTTCTAAGCATAGTACCACTCTTTAATCTGGTCATTATAGAGTGTGTAGATAACCCATTGTCTGTAGATAAATCAGATTGCATAGAGATAGGAATAATTACCTCGAGTTGTGAGGATGAATGGATAAGCAACATTGATGATGTACCAGAGTGATGATGGAGTGAATAATGATGCTGCATTAATATCTGAACTATATTGCTGTGAATCTGAAATCCTCTCATTACCATTGGAACACATTTGTATTGTTTAAATCATTGGTCGCCACTGTATAAACTTCATGTGAATTTTGGTTAGTGCGTACTGAGTTTCCAAGTGTATCAGGCAAATAAATTACAACATGAAACTGCTATGCAGATTTATGATTTGATAGTCCTTTAGAACCAGACTGTTGTAAAATCTGAAAAGGATACACATCTTCATCATGTATTACATGCCTATAGACAATAAACTTTATGGATTTAATATCATAACAAATGACCCCCTTATATCCCATAACAAAACCCATAAACACACATTGAATGGCACTAGGTTGCAATTTATTTGCATTAAAATGCCTGAGTAATGGATACCCAGCAGTTCCAAAGATTTTGAGATTATGCACTTCTGGATTTTGTCAAAAAAGAACCTGATAAGGTGATTTCATCTCCAAACCTTTACATGGCATTCTGTTAATTAGAAAAGTTGCATGTGAACATGAATGATACCAGAAAGGGATTGGAATGTTTGCTTTTGTCATCAAAGTCAAAGCTGTCTTAACTAAGTGTCTATGTTTCCTCTCATAAACCCCATTTTGCTAAGGGGTATGAGGACAAGACACTTGATGAGTAATTCCTTCATTCGCTAGAAAATTCTTGAACATGTTACTCATATATTCCCCCCCCCCCCCCCCACAATCAGATTGAAGACATTTAATAGTGGTATTAAATAGATTAAACACAAAATTGTAAAACTTGACAAATAATGAAAAGGTGTCTGATTTATTTATTATAGAATCTATACAAACCTAGAGAAATCATCTATAAAACTGGTGTAATATCTATAGCCTTCTATAGATTTCTGAGGTGAAGGACCCCAAACATTTGAATGTACCTTTTGAAATACAAAATGTGATCGCTCTTGGTTTACATGGAAAGGCAGTTTACTCATCTTGCCTTGAATACATGCTAAACATATAGAAAGAGAAGAATCAACACTAACTGGTAATAATGCACTCTGCAACATGGAACTTAATACTTCTTCTGCAGGATGTCCCAGTCTCCTATGCCATACTGATGTCTTTACTTTCTTTCCTAAGAACGCATCATACTTTCCCAACTTTGCAGCAAATGAATGAGAAAACACACTGACTAGTATCTTAAATAGCTCACCATCATTACTCTTTCCCTGGTACAAAATCATTCTTGTTGCCTTGTCCTGTATAAAAAAAAAAAAGACCAAATCATCACAGACAAACCAACAATCATTATCTCTGCATAACTTTTTAACTGACAACAAATTCATAGTTATTTGAGGAACATGTAAAACATTATGTAGATTAAGATCATTACATGGTGTTCATATAATCGAAGATCCAATATGTTTAACTTGCAAACCTTCATCGTTACCAACAGTGATCTTAACATCACCATTATAAGGAGTAGCTGTTGATGATATCAAGGTTAGCTGTCATGTGGTGATAGGCTCATGTGTCCAATACCCATGTATCAGTTGCAGAAAAATTATGAACACTTGAATTAGGACCAATACCATTTGATTCGTGAGATGTCATACCAGCAAGTGATGAAGGTGGTGGAGGATTGCCTTGATATGAGTAGCTGTTTCTGTGGTAGCAGTCCAACGCTATGTACCCTATTTTCCCACAAATTTGACACATATTCACATTTCCAAACGATTGATTATGATGTTGAGTACTTATGTAATAGTAAGTATTGGTAGTGTGCCCTATTCTAGAACATATCTGACATTCTGGTGACACTGGTGACCTGTAATTTGTATTACCCTACCAACCACTACCTTGTCTAAACCATTTCTAGAAAAAATATCCATTTGAACCATTCCCACCAAAACTGGTTTGAGAGCCTGTAGTATTTGAACTCTCACCTCTGTCAAAAGTAGAGTTTCCTGTCTTATCCCCAAAATTAGAGTATGATCTAAAATTGTTGTTGTGATGTCGAGAGTACTTCCTATTATTGTAGTTGTGGTAATTATTTCGTTGATGTTGCTGAAAAGACTTTCCCCTATTTCCAACATAACCAGATCTTTCACCAAAATATACTTATCCCTGGGATCTGTTAGTATTAGAACTCTTTCCTTGTTCATAACCTTGAGAGCCTCCTTTGTAACCTCCTATATCGCCCAGGGGAGAGGATCCTATAAGCCTTATATGTATATTCCCATCTCTACCTAGCACGAGGCTTTTTGGGAGCTCATTGGCTTCGGGTTCCATCGGAACTCTAAAGTTAAGCGAGTTCGCACGAGAGCAATCCCATGATGGGTGATCTATTGGGAAGTTCTAGTGTGAGTTCCCAGAAACAAAACTGTGAGGGCGTGGTCGGGGCCTAAAGCGGACAATATCGTGCTATGGCGGAGTCGAACCTGGGAAATGGTAGAGCCTAGGCCGGAATGTGACATCCTTGATATCATAGTGAATTGTTAGACTCATCTTGAACGCACATAGTTGACATGGTTGATGACAGACTTGTAATCTTGGATTCTATGAAAACCTCAGCACCAAGAAGTTGTGCTTGAAAATCTTTTAGAGAAATTGGTGTATCTCTAGCCAGCAACACTATTTTAATAACCTCAAAATCTGTTGGTAAACCAAATAGCACTGCAATCATAAAATCATTATTTGTTATCTTTTCTCCAGCTAATACTAACTGATCTCGAAGCCCTTTCAACTTGAATAGGAACTTATCTACAGAGTCAAATCCTTTTTGTGCAATATGAAACTCTGTCTTTAATTGATTCACTCACACTATTGAAATATATGCAAACTTTTCTTGAAGGCACTCCCAGGCTTCTTGTGATGTCTTACAGCCAATAGCATGATCCATGGCTTCATCAGAGAATGTTGCAATTAGTAGACTTAACAAAGCTAAATCCTTCTTGACCCATTCCTTACAGGCTGTAGTAATATCTTTAGTGACACCACATTCAGGAGTGATGTAAAACTTAGGTGGGCACTAAGATTCTATAGTAAAGAAGTCGAACAAATCATACCCTCAGAGAACCAATTGAAATTGATAACTCCACTTGACAAAATTGTCATCTTGGAGCTTTACAATTATCATTCCTAGCAAACTTTCGATCTTGACATTATTGGATGCCATAGTGACTCAAGAATTGCCCCATAGTGACTCAAGAGTTGCAACTTATCACTCTTCGTAGAAAACAATCTTCAGAAAAACACCTCAAGAAAACAATCTTCAGTACAATTTCTACAGTAACAACCTTAACACCAAGAAAACTTCAATGTACAATCTTTAATTCACAATTTTCAACTCACAATCTTCATTTCACACTCTTCATTTCACAATCTTCATTTCACAATCTTCAATTCACAATCTTTAATTTCACAATCTTCAATTTACAATCTTCAATTCACCATCTTTAAGAAAATTCTTATGCTCGTGATTCAAACTTTATGAAATTTCATCGACTTTCACACAATTTCTAAGAAAATTTGATAGAAAACTCACTACGGCAATTTATCGAACACCAACGATGCATAAAAGTTTAAGAATCACCTGTGAACGCAACAACCATGAATTGAAACCCCAATCTCGAAATGATAAACTCAGATGAAGAACCCCAGATCGAGGAACCCAAAAAGATCTTCAGTCGTTAAGCTTTAGCAGAAGAAAATGGCACTAAGGATCGTCTGGGCGATTGATACCATGATAACCAAACCAAAGGAATTGAAATGAAGTACTGAGATTAGAGAAAAAGATGAATGCTCAAAAGAGAGAGAGAGAGAGAGAGAGAGAGAGAGAGAGAAATAAAGAGAGAGAAATCTGATCTTTACATTATTTTCCAGAATACTGCAAATGAATTACAATATGTTCTTTTATATCCCAAGTCAGTCGGCTACAATGCTAACTAACTCTTTAACAACTTTATAACAATTCTAACAAACACTACTGACATGGTTGTAAACTCCACTTCATGATAGTGAGTCAGAGAAATAGGATCAGTACCTGGTATTAAGTAGGTGGTAAACTCCACTTCATGATCTGATGCCAAACCAAGTAAATCGTCAGGTTATACATCGAGAAAGTGTTTGACTACCCGAACATCTTCTACCCAAGCAGATTATCTTTCGTTGACACTGCATGAGCCTAGTACCCTTGACATCATTTTCTCAACAACCATTTTTCCTTCATGGAAGAAATGACTCCGTGTTTGAGACTACTACGTTCACCAACAAACGTGACAATAAGCATGCTCGGTCGTTGAAAAGTAACAATCTTTTGGTAGCAATCCAAATTGGCATGGTTGTAATGTAACCAATCGATACCCAAGATAACGTCAAGGTCAATGATATCTAAAGGAACAAGATTGGTTGGTATCACGACATCCTCGATAAGAACAGGACATCCTTGATACTCTCAACCAACATAACAGACTTCACCCCTAGGCATCGAGAACTCCAACTCAAACCTAATGGGAATAGGATGAGGTTGAGTCTTTTGAGCCAACGTATGGATAATAACTGAATGTGTAGCACTAGAGTCAATCAATATTCTAGCAAAGTGACCAAGAACATTTAACGTACCCATGATTAAGTTTGGATTACTCTATGCATCCTAGAAAGTGATGTGGTTGACTCATCCCTGTGTCTGCTAACGACTTCCTCAACCTCTATTTCCCTAGGTCTGGTTGCCTTGCCCCTGATTACCTTGACCTTGATTTGTCGGATTGGGCTGCCTGGTCGAGGCACCACTACTAAAAGCTCCTTCAAGATTATGTGATTGAGCCCTAATATACCATTGCGAACCGTCGCCCTAGTACGGCATATACGGCGTATAGCCACCCTGATACTGAGTGTAGTCGCCTGGTACTGAGGATAACCACCCTAATAATAAGGATCAAGTGGGTAATGGTATGCTCTTCCTGGATACTGAGCTACATCGCCTTGATAGTGAAAGGCACTACCATAACCCGTTGGCATATAAGCACCAAGCCCTGCAATCTACTATAAAAGGTATAGCAAGTGGTAGTGTAGGAGGCTAGGGTTTCTGATTCTGTGGGTAATTATTATCTTGATGCTCCATTTGCCCATAAGTAAAGCATCCATTGTTTCCACGCCTACACTCACCATGATGATAACTATTGCACCTATGACAATGAGGTGCACTAGAAGTATTAGAGTTTCTCTGATTCTGGAAGTGAGAACCGTATGTAGACTTGTTGCCTCTCTAAGGAGTATTAGAATTCAAACCACCGCTCGATGAGCCCGAATTATTACCACTGCGCTTAAAATTCTAGGTTTTCCTAGGGCCAACAAAAGATTGCCCCCTATTATTCTTCCGAGTATTGTTATCCTCATATTCCTCATCATTATCATCATTGGGTGCATTCTTTGAATCTTCAACCCAAAATAAAATTTCAAAGAACTCCTGATAGGTGGAACAGGTAGTAGTGGTAGCCATAGAACGCAACCGCTTACGAGTCCCATTCTTGAAATAGCGAAGCATCTCTTTGGGGTTTCCCGCTGTCTGAAGATAATATCGGGACAAGTCAGTAAACTTTCGATGATATTCAGTGACTGACATCTTCCCTTACTTTAGATTGGTGAATTCCTCGTTCTTTCTATCTTTGTACTTTTGAGAAGTAAATCTGACCTCGAATCGCCCTTAAACACATTCATACCATGATACTGCTCCAAAACGAAGGAACCAGGTTGTCGTCTCAACTCATCTATCAGGCTAAAGGTTCCCATGCCGCTGCATAACTCTGAAAGTCTTCTTAACATGATCTATCCAAATCTCTCACTTCTCATCCCCCTCATTACCAAAGATATTATTAATCTGGAGATGAGACACTGCCTCCAAGGTAGTCCATTGTGGAAGATGGAAAGATGATTGAATAGCACTAGCAATGGCTTCTCCGAGTTGCCTAAAATCAGGGAAATTAGACTCGGAAGGGCCCTGTGTCTCTCCATCAGGTGGCATGGTTCTAACATAAGAGAATCAAGAACTATTAGGACCTATAGCATAAACAAGAAATGCAAGATTGCCTGAACCTATGCTCGGATACCAATTGACACACTCCGTCCAGAGACAAAGAGTGATGGGTGTCACCGGAAGATGACGTAACCAATGTGCAAGTGATGTAAAAATGTGGATAAATTAAAACCAAATTAGAACTTAAATTATTCTACTAAACAGAGTGCAGTAGTGATAAAACCTATAAATTACATTGTCAGAGGATAGATAGAAAGTAGTGCAGTCGAACTAGCAAATGTACTTATTACATAACTAAGAAACAGTTCTTACTTGAGATGGAACAAATATCAGAACCAACGAGAGCTCCTCGAGTGCCACAGGAATTCGGCTATCTAGGACTTGGAAGGGAAAAAAACTGAAGGATGAGTAGGCACAAAAATAAAAATTTACAAAACCATTTCTCTTTTTGAACATACTAACATTTCGTTGTAAAACATGTATAGTTTCCAAAATATCATACTACGTATAAGAATGAAAAACCAATGCATGCCAAATGTAAATCCAAATGAATATCTCAACAACAGCATAGATATGATCATGTACTAAAATCTATACTAACATGTCAGTCAGAGTCACCTAATGTGACATATATATTGCACCTATCACTCATCAGTCATATGCTAACACACGAGTCAGAGTCACCTAATGTGACCTATAAGATAGGGATAGGTGTATAATAATCGCTCTAGTGCTACGATCACGTGAAGGCTTGCACTAAGCATAGTCACCTACGAGTTGGAGACACCTAATGTAACCTATACGATAAGGCTAGCATCTACTTGGATCCAAGGTGAGTGTGCAGTGCTGGGAGGTGAACATACACATGAAGGACTTACCTGGCCTCAGGCTGAGCACTCACCTGGGGTGTAGCAATGATGAGCAAACTATATGAAAGCATGACATAATGATTCAACCATTCATTTCATCACAATATATTATCTGGACTAACCTGTGCATCCCATGTTTGCCTTAGTATTTCAAACCATTCACAACAATTTTATGCAAGTAATATGCATATGGATAAGCCTTGATGAAATATAAAACTCAATCATAGTATAACATTTTAAAATATATAAGGCATGGCATAAAATGCATAAAACTGTTTAAAACATTAATGGAAACTATAAGGTATATACCTAATATACAAAAACAAAATGCCCACTCACTGGTAAGTCGAAGGATCGTAGTCTCCAAGCCTTGCTTGACCACAAACGTCATCGGGATAAGTCTCCCATATATGTGAAATTACTAATTTAATTAATTTTAATAACACATATATGGAAACTTAAATAAAACCCCTATAGTTTGCTCAAACTTAGGAGGAACGTGATCTACTTGATGTCATGAACCTACACAAATTTTTAAAATTAATTTTGGACCTCGGACGCGCCACCACGCGCCACCACGTGCCGGCCAAACGCGCCACCACGTGCAGCCAGAAGCTTGACTTCCGTAAGGAATATTCCGTTAGTTAAACGAAATATTTCGTTAAATGTAACTAACGGAGTTAATGGCATTACCTGACGCCGTCAGAATATTCTGTCAACTTTGGCAGAATATTCCATCGCTTTCCCCAATGAACCTCGCCGGTCACAGCCGAAGCGGCGGTCTAAACTCACCAAAAATTTTCAAATTTTCAAACCTTCATATCTTCTTCATATCTAAACCATTTTTCATGAAATTTATATGGAAATGAAGCTTATGAAAAGTAGAACAAGATTATATCTTCCAAAAGTCTAAAAAATGGACGGAGGTGGCCTGAAAAAGCCTCAAAAGGTACAATCAATTTTGAGACTTTTTGAAACTGAATTGTGTCACGTCAACACCTCTGCAAAACTTGTCTATGATCCTTGAAGGGTTGAGTAGAGACCTTTGAATTCCCAAAAGTTTGTAACTCGTTTGAAACTAATTGGGGAAAAACTAACTCGAGTCGGGCCGCCCGAGTTGGGTGTCCTAAACTTGGTCAAAACTGGAATTGCAGGTATAGTTGTGCTCGTGGTGGTGAGATGAGTTCAACGATGGTGTTTTTGGGCTTCAACTATGAGCCTTGATGGCTATTTTAGTGAGTTGCATAGAGAAAAAATAAAGAGGGACTTCGGGGAGAGAGAGTGTACATAGAGAGAGAGAGAGAGAGAGAGAGAGAGAGAGAGATAAGATTGCTAAGATAATGGTGAGTTCTGATTAGTGACTGGTGTGTGTGTGTGTGTGTGTGTGTGTGTGTGTGTGTGTGTGTGTGTGTGTGTGTGTGTGTGTGTGTGTGTGTGTGTGTGAAATCTGACTGTTTTAAAAATAAAGGAGGAATCTCATTAGGTGATGAGGAGGGTTTAAGGGAAAGTAGGGCTGACGGGTGAGGTGGATAGGAGACCAAGATCCACTTTTTTGTGGAATGGGAATGGTTTTAGATTCTTGTACAAAATTTGTGTCCTTTACAATATTTTCGATACTGTAAATTTGTATGTGCGTGTACAAAATTAACTGTGATTAACGTACCTTGTTGAAGCGTAACTTTTTTGTTATAACTCCGATTCAAGTCTAACATGTGTTCACGTATTCGCAACAACGCGTACTATTTAATTACAAAAGTGAGAGAAGCAATTTAAAACTACATGAACATATCCACATTATTTTGCCAACAAGGGCATAATTATCAATTTACATGTTCGGGGATGAAGTACAAGGAAAACTAGGGATGGGTAGTCACATGTAGGTTTGTGTTTCATGCGTTTCATGTGTTTTGTACATATTTGGTATGTGTTTCTTGTGTGTCATGTGTTTCACATGTTTGTTGTGTTATACATCTCTATCATATGTGTTCTGTGTGTCTTGGGTGTTTCATGTATTTTGTGTGTACACATCTCTATTATGATTTTCATATTCTTCCATAGTGTTTAATGAGTTTTATGTATCGATTTAGTGATTTTTCAATATTTATCGAAATTTAAATAATGTTCATAAAATTAATTTAGGATAGTCTACATAATTTTTTTTAAAGTTAATTTTAAAAAATAGCCTAAATTCATTCTTTAATAATCTGGGACTAAAATTTTAGACCAGAATGGTTAGAGCAGAAAAGCTGTTTCTAGGTTAAAACTGTTGCAGTCCTATTAGATTAGGAATGTGATTGTGTAAATTCTAACATATCTAGGATATCCTTATCTTAGACTAGATATTATTCTATTAAGAGTTATAATCCTATAAATAAAAGCACAATGGGGTGGAATAAAACACACCTCACAATTACACATCTCTCTCTTCTATCTCTATGCCGCACCCCATCTCTCTCTGGCCTACATATTTGTTCAATAAATTATGTCTAGAACACGTTATCAGCAAGCTTTTGACGCTGCGCTGAAGAGAGTTTGATTTTAATCATTCTTTTTATGATTAATTTATTATTTTATTGAATAGATCTACATGCTATTAATTTAATTTAATTTTTTCGTGATAAACGTGATAAAACGCATTGGAGATGCAATTCCAGTTTTCTGAGAAAGATCTTTCAAAGGCATTTGTAGTTTTATGCCAATCAGGTACGCTTAAAATAAAGGAAGATATTTGAAATGACCATGAAGCATGAAAACATTCTACATGATGCATGAACCTCCTACATTTATATTTTCCTTCCGATATATATATATTATATATTTCATGCATTACGCAATTTTTGTTATGTGGAATTTGTGAGTCAAAGAATAAAAACAAATTAGAAGTAATTAAGGGTTTTTCAAAAAAAAAAAAAAAAAAAAAAGGGCAAACTTGGCTGATTCGTGGCTTGCAGCCGTGCGGCATAGCTAAGCCAGTCACTAGGAGCCACGCGCTTTCGCCAAGGGCAAGCCGCGCTATCTTTGAGCCGTTGCCCAGAAAATCCCATAATTGTAAACGACATCATTTTGCATGTTGTCTCCTCTGTTAGACCTACAATTAGGGATGGGCAAAATAACCATGGGTTTGGGTAACTGCGGTTATCCGCCCATTTAAAGTTGACGGTTATGGTTATGGGTAACCGTTTAGATAAATAAACGGTTATGGGTATAACCGTTTATCCATAAAATTTAAATGGGCGATTATGGGTATTATCCGCGGTTATAACGGATATCCATCGGTTATGGGTATTACCCATGGTTATAACGGGTATCCATTTACCCATTAAATTTAATATATGACTTCATTTGTTTCATTCCAATTCCATTCTCTTTCCGTCTAAATTGAATAAACGCCATCATTTTCTGTTTCCAATTCCAATTTCATTCGCTTTCCGACTACAACTCCATACTTGCCGCCGTCAATGGCTACTCTGGCGTCTTCCACCTCACCTCTCCCTACATCGTTGATCAAGTCCACGACCCCAGAACTGACTTGATTATATTTGAACTGATTCAACCGCAGAAACGAGGAACAAAATCATAATTTTGATTATATTTGATTAATTATGCATAATTTTGAAAACGTGTTGTTTTTTTTTGTTTAATCTGCATAAGTAGCTTCTGTTTTATGTTGCACAGAAAAATGATAAACGGGTTCAAAATGGGTAAATTGTTATAGTTATGGTTAAATGGGTAAATGGTTATGGTTAAATGGATACATGGTTATGGGTATGGATAACCATTTATAAATGGTTATGGTTATGGGTATAACCATTTATGCAAATATCCAACGAGTAAACGGTTATGCGGGTATGACCATAAACGGTTATGAGTAAATAACTGCGGTTATCCACCCGCTATAACCGTTGCTCATTCCTACCTACAATCGCCTGAAGACGAGCCTCTTTGACCATCTTCCACCAATCCTGGTGAAAACCGACGACCTGCAGTTGTCTAGTTGACAGCCTATTTGTCCCCGACAACCAATTTGACTGAGATTCCAGATCGAATCTCATCAGAATTCTCGAGATTCCATATGAATCTCCAAGTTCTGGACATTCCCAGTGGCGGCACCGTTTAGCTATTCTGGCGATTTCACGCAGCAGCAAAGCTGGGTTGCCCCGAATCAAACCCAAACCCTTCTTGGGCCTTGTTCAAGCTCAGGCCACTTGGGCTTGAACTTTTCCTGGGCTTAATTCCCTCTCGGCTTGTAGCCAACCTAAAATTGTCCTGGGTTGCACAACCAGCAGCCTAATGTTGCTGGGCTACTCCTTTCCCCGGCCCGTAACACTGTTACAAGTATGCAGCTTGCTTTGCACATTATTGGGCTACCAATTGCATCCTACCCGAGCCCAATTTGGACCTAATTTATTTGTGTGGCCTGCAACCAACATTAAATAATTAATGGGCCTTGACAAATTTTATTTTGCTTCTACAATCGACCCCGAATAGTCTCGATCTATTGAATTAATTAAAAGTGACCAGCAGTCCATTAATTTTACAAGAAATCCAAAATTATTGACCTGAATATCACTTTTGGACATTAACGATTCAATAATTTATTTCTCTTCTTTGAACCGTTGACATCCTTTCATAGGCCCAAAGCACTCACACTAGAGTTCCCAAAGCAACTCAAATCCACTACACTTAAATCAGCATATTGGATTATGTGTTCTTACATGAACCTCTCTTTTATGAACTAACTGTTCATAAACTAAATTGAACATGTTGTTTCGAATTTAGTGCCTTTGAAACCTGAAGTTTTCACAAAACAATACACCCATTAAAACCCGACATTTTTCATGTAAACAATGTCTTAGAACTCGAATGTTTTAACTTGGATGCTTATGGATGATTTATTCCTATAGCACCAATCACAATCTTATTCCCTCCATTTAGTGGATTGTCATACGTTAACAAGTTCGATTTTCCTGATTTGGATGTTTCTAATAGAAACCACTTTGTGTAGGGTAGAAGACGTGAATTTCTACTTAACTATCAAGAAGCTGAGAAACCATTGAAGCCAACAATAGCATGTAAGAGCTAAATATGCCTCTGTTATGATCTTCATTTGAAGACTTATGCCCAAAGCACTACACACAGAAATACCTCTCGAACGAGGATTCCATGGCTCTTTGGCTCGCTCCTACAGATTGTTTAATCATGAAAGACAATGCCTAAAGCACACCATGATTACATCCATGAATAGGTATGATTATGAAGTTTATAAATCCAATAAAATTTTGACTCTAGAATACTTTTTCTCGTCCTTCCATGTTTCTAACTCACTTTTGTGGCAGCAGTGTAGAAAGTGGAAGTTTAACAAATTCTCGGATCTAATTACTACCACAAACGTGAGAGAAAGGTATAGACCCAGCTTCGGATGGAGTTTACCAAACAGTATAAACCTAGTTATGCTAGAGTCTACCGAATGGCTCAACCCAGTTCAATCAAAGCCTACCGAATAGTGATGCCTTACTTTGGTAGGGATGCACCAAAGAGCATGCTCTGCTTCAACAGAGATGCACCGAACAGTATTGTTCTACTTCGGCAGAGACCTATCGAACAGACCCCTCCAATTTCTGTTAGAGCCTACTGAACCGAAGTTTGGTTCTGTCTTTCTCACGATCCAATTTCGAGTTTGTTTTTTTACAACATATGGTAGAATTAGGGCTTGCCAAGGTGTGACATCATGCCCGAAGCGTGATCCTTGGTACGTAAGACCTAAAACTTGAAGAATAAGGGATAATATTCCTGAACCTCAACCCTGCAGAATCTACTTCTGTCTCAATGGAATAGATCATTGGTGATGCACATGTTCGTGCCCTTACCAATGTCTTTAAAGAGTACCATTCTCGTAGTCAATATGTGAGACTAATTTTGCTCTACCAAACATTGTTGGAATAGTAGAATTTTGACATGGTTAGCCTTGTTGGTTGAATCCTCTTAGTAAACCATTTACTTTGTGAACATTTGTTTATGTTCTTGGATTCACATTTGGTGTTTATTTTAGTTATGGATAATCTTATCGATCTTGTCCTTGAAAATGAGTTAATTGAATCATGTTTATTATATACATGTGACTGAATTCAATTAAAGACGTGATTAGGTACAAATGTGGGAAAGTTAGTTGTCTCGATGAATGCGATACTACGCACACTGACTTTACACCTAAATCACATCTCTAGCAATGACTTCAGGTCTATCCAACCTATTTAAGAGTATTGACACACTCCTCATTGTATGAATGGTACTAAATGTCAAAGACATTATATTCTCACTATTCCAAAAGAATGTTCATTGGGTTTATAAGGATATTTGAAATGACAATGATCATAAATGAAACCACTGATGAAAAATAGAGTTGAATATCTTTGCACCACCTCCAAAAATGTGCATGAAGCTTTACTTTGGGGCCAATGAGCAATCTCCCAATTGAGAACATGCCACATGTGGCCAGCCTGGAGTCGGGTTATTCAAACAGTTTACTTGCTTTGGCACAACCATTTCAGGCACTTAGGTCGAACAATGACGCTCCGACGCATCTCCTTACCCAAGTAAAGATCTTATGCTTACAAACACACTTTGCCAAGCCTGCTCGTTGTAGGAAATTGATTTTCTAAATCATCCCTAGCAAAGATACGAAACGACCTTTTTTTCATAGTGGATTCAAGGGAATATATGTGGACTAATCCAACCAAAATGTGGACCATATAAATACTTATGGTTTTGGTTAATAAATCGACAAACTGGTCATATGTTTGTCCACACACATTGATGCTAAACCTCCTGGCAAATTAAAGGTTCACCACCCTACTTATCCTATAAAGTCTGGGAGACTGGATAATGCCGGAGAGTTTATATCGACATTTTTCGATAAAGTATTGTATGTCATCTTGGGTTTCTAATTGAATATGGAATTCACATGTTCACCCCATAACAGCCTTGCATAGTGATCATAAAGCGCTATTTAATTGATCGCCTGGACTTGGAGTGAATGCACCAAGTTTTCAATTTATGTCGAGGGCTATGCAATCTTGTAAGCAGTTATGTTGGTCCATCTTGAGGCTTATTGCCACCTAACCATTTCGACGTTACAGTTGGTTACTAGGTACGAACCTAACATTTTTTCATATTTACGCATTTGGGTGTGCATTCCATGTGCCAAGTTACGCCGCTGCAACGTACCAACATGGGTCCTCAAAGAAACATGTGAATCTTTGTTGATTATGATTCTCTTTCACACTAGGTCTCTTAGAGCCCTTGCATGTGATCTCTTTACCACTCATTTGTGGATTGTCACTTCAATGAGACAGCTTTCCTGCCATTAGGGGGAGATAAGAACATTAACGTTTCTGTAGAACGACGCGAATTTGCATGGACGTTGCCCACTATGTCTCATCTCGATCCCCATACCGCACAAGTGTGATAAGCAAGTGCAATGAATTCTAGCTTTTAGAATGTTGCTCTAGATGCATTCCTCTGATTTTGCTAAAGTGACGAGATCATATACTAGCTAAAAACATGCCTGCAAGGATATACATGCTTAACGGACGTCGAGTCAACATCCCCAAAGGATGTGTCGCCTCTGTTAGATTGTTTGGATGCCTCTATTGATAATCCAATACACCGGCAGATAGCTAATCAATCTATATTAGCCTAGAGCAAGACAGATCACTCCATTCATACGATTCACTTCCCTAGAAGAAGAAGATAACACCACAACAATGAATATATACTTGATCGTTGTGTCAAATCATTTCCTTTTCATGAGATTAATCTAGATTACTTTAGAAACTTGAAGTTCTTAGTTGAGTATACTAGTTTGGATGAGAAAATGGAATTGAAATGAGATTACCATTGATGATGTTTTCACTTATATGGTAGCTACCGACATAAATGAAAAGTGATGATATTAAACCGTGTTCCATTGATTAGTGACAATGTAGAACTGATTAGACAACCTAAATAACAATCCAGGTTAAAATTTCTTATCAAAGTGTGTTTTGGACCTATCGTTCCTACACTGCCCAAGGTAACCCTATTGTGTTACAAGTGGGAAATGAAGCATAATGAGATGAATGAAATAGTGCGATATAATCCATGCCTTACGGTGCAAGGTTTCTCTCAAATGCCCTATGATTGATAACAACATTATGAAATGTGGTTAGTGTTTCTACATGGGGATATAGATATGTAGATTTACATGTAAGTTCCCGAAGAATTACATGGGTTGGTTCAAATAGTTTCAAACCACGGAACACCTTTTCAAC
Organism: Crataegus laevigata; assembly: GCA_963580275.1. Classification (NCBI taxonomy): domain Eukaryota; kingdom Viridiplantae; phylum Streptophyta; class Magnoliopsida; order Rosales; family Rosaceae; genus Crataegus; species Crataegus laevigata. The sequence goes on from OY756948.1 coordinate 22,620,476, forward strand.
TTGTTTAAGGCGTTCACTTATGGATTGAAACAATCCGATGGATGTGGTATACCCATCTAAGTGCCCTTGCATGTTAAACTATGAAGTCTTATTCCGAATTGCTAAAGTTACAATTTATGTCGTTGACACGAATCTCACTAAGATTCCAGAAAAGCTTGAGAAAACTGCCTCGCACCTGAAGATGGAATTTGAGATGAAGAATCTTGGGAAAACTCGTTTATGCCTTGACCTGAAGTTCAAGTGTTGTTCTGATGGTACTTTGGTCTATTAGTCAAACTACACCTCAAAGGTTTTACCTTTGAGAATACATATGATCTTCCAATGCTATATGCAAATGAGGACCTTGAAGAGGTTATGAAATCTGAAATTCCATATCTAAGTTCAACTTTGCACTTCATTATACTTAGCACATTGCGTTAGATAGGACATCTCATTTGTTGTTGATTTATTGGTATAGATGCAGCACCGTGCCTACACGCAACCACTAAATTGTTATTAAAGACATTTTTTAGCTACCCTGAAAGGTACTACGAATTTGGGCAAATCCCAACGCATCTCGAGCGGATCCGACCCCCTTAATCCTCGAAATGATGCTTGCCTTATTGTTATGTTGCCGATGATTACTTATCAAACCCACACAAGGTAAAATCCCCGAATGGTTATGCCTTTACTGTTAAGGGACATTGCAATATCTTGGAGGTCCATGATATGACCTAAGTTGTGAAATCTTCGAATCATTCCAAGACTCACCTCACTTCACTATGCCATATGTGAGACATGGTTGAGAGCTCTTGTTGAGCATATTTGAAGTACTTGCTGTTTTCATCCATCGTTGAGTCCCAATGACGACCCATAAAGATTATGTCGCATATATCAACTCGACCAAGACATGATACATCAATGAAGTCAATGCCAAGACATATTGCATCTACATCAGCAAAGCATCAGGAGATTGAAGTCATGCAAGCCGATCTCAAACAACCTTGCCGACCTCTACACGACGTCACTACCGAAGTCAACCTTCCAAAAGCTTGTTCGAGGAATTAGTATGCCTAACTATTCATATACAATGCTTATAGTGCTCATTTGGAAGTTTTGTCAAACTTAGGGAGAGTATCCAAAAGTATACTCACTTGATCTTAATGTACTTTTTTTCCCTATGATTAGGAGCATTTTTTCCACTGAGTTTTTGCTACCTAAATAGGTTTTGACGAGGCACCCATTCTAGGCTGATCATACCCTTGTGAGCTCTTCTACTTGCGTCCAGAAGATGTATAATTTTGACTTAATGCAACTTCTCACTTTTCTCCTTAGTCTATGGGGTTTTCTCCCACTTTGGGTTTTACCATAGTGAGATTTTGTGAGTTTTACCTTTTATGCATTCTTCCGTTGTTTTAAAACTCGCATTCGCTCATTGTGCTGACGACTTCATTAATTGTTCTTACTTCATCGTTAAAGACTTGATGCTCCGTTTGTTTAAGTATTTATACACTCAAGGAAGAGTGTTGCAGTCTTATTTGATTAGGAATGTGATTGTGTAAATCCTAACATATCTATGATATCCTTATGGGATTCTACCATATCTCTTAGACTAGATATTATCCATTTAAGAGTTGTAATTCTATTAGGGTAAAGAATTTACCTTCCCTATTACCATAAATAAAGGCACAATTGGGTGGAATAGAACACACCTCACAATTACACATCTCTCTCTTCTGTCTCTATGTCACACCCCCTCTCTCTCTGACCTCCATATTTATTCAGTAAATTATGCCTACAACAAAAATCTAAATTTTTTGGGCTAAAAATTTTAGATTTTAGACCAAGGGTTGGAGATGATCTTAGTATAGATAATATTATTTGTTAACAAAAAAGGCCAATTTATTTTCGTGATCCTTGTGGTGCTACTCTATTTTTAAATAGATCCTTGTGGTTAAAAAGTTATTAATTGTAATCTTGTGGCGAAATTCGTTATCAATCATAGTCCAAATTGGATTTTTCCTCATTCTTGTGTCATTTGTAGGGGCAAAATTGTTATTTTCGTTTTTATTGATTCTATCAACCAATCATAAAGCACTATATAGACATAAAAAAAATTATTTTTAAAACTTTAAGAACTACAATAAAAGAATAAATAAACAATAAAATTACAAGGTTCATATTATCAGACTTTCTCATTTCAAGATTTAAAAAATCACAAAGTACCTCACCGCGTTTAGGTTAGAACATAAGTTATTATGCAAACATTGAATTTACTTTCATTTTAAGAAGAACAGTGGTGGACGAGATGACTAGGGTTATGTGAGAGGGAAGGGAATGTGGTAGGTGGTTGTTATGACTGTGGTTGACAAGGGTAGGGATTAGGGAGGAATTTCCTTTTTTTTTTCTTTCTATGTTTGTTGATTATGAAAAAGTAGAATTACCAAAATGAAAAGCAAAAAGAATGGAATGACCTTTTTACCCCTGCATGTGGGTGAGATTTTGACAAAAAAATTCAATTTGGACTACAATTGATAATGAATTTCACCACAAGGTTAAGATTAAAGTTTTTTTCCACCACATGGGTCGACATAAAAGTAGCGTCTCACCACAGGGATCAAGAAAAAAAAAATTAAAAAAAGTGATTTTATTAAAAATATCTCTTGTCATCGCCTTATGTTCTTTCAAATTCACCGAAAAATTTTAATTCAAATGTTATGATTTGAATTAAAAATGAGTCCAAATTTCTCTAATGCATTGGAAAAATAAAACTCATACGTAAGTTTTAGGTTTAAGTGCATTCAAATTATGAAATTTGAGTTCGAGGTGGTACTCGTGTTAACAAAGAAATTCAACAAAAATTAAGATTTGCTTTTTGATTCGGATTCTCTAATGCATATATGCGAATTTTCAAAAGTCAAAATTTAATGTTTTCTCCTTCAATGCAAAGACTCAAAATAAAAAAAAAATTCAAACTCAACACCTTCCTTTTTTTGGTAACTAATTCTGGCACTTCCAGACAATGAGGGATCATAAATTTTGAGTGGCGAAGATTAATAGCTTAGAACTAATTAACCATCAAAACCTTAAAAACTAGTAAGTAATAATCAAAATGAAAACACTCATATTGAACGAGTTATAAAAAAAATAGAATCTTTTTATTGAAACTTTGACGTTTTTTTTTTTTTTTTTTTTTCCAAGGTAACTTGACTTAAATTAAATACGAATACGAATGTTAACATCTTTGGCCAGAGCATTAAACAAAAACTCCGGGCCAAAGGCATCCCAACAGAAAGAACCTCGCCTCGAGGTAACATATGAAGCAACAGTATGAGCCGCGATATTTCCAGTTCGCTTGACAAATACAAACCTCACACTTCCTACTTGAGACACAAGATAACCAATGTCATACAAAAAGCAGTCCAGGGTAGCATCAGTGTCAATCTCCCTATTGAGCATTTTAATTAGAGTCAATGAGTCTGACTCGATTTCCACGTTATCGAAGCCCGCCTCCCTGCATGCAAAAAGAGACGCACGCACTGCAGCAGCTTCCGCCATTGCAGCAGAGTTGAAAAGTTTGTTCCCTTCACCTCCAGCCGCCAGAAGAAGCCCAGCAAAGTCCCTCGCAACCCAGCCATAACCACCACGTGAGGTCTTCCCACACCAAGCCCCATCACAATTTACCTTGATGACCCCGTAGGGTGGTCTTTTCCACCGCACCGGAGTGCCGGCAAAGGTGGCCTCATTTTCTTCCATATCAGCCGGGTGCGCAATCTTGGGATCAAAAAGGGCAGCATGAAACTCCAGACAATTATGCCGCACTAATCGAATGCCCTCCCTTGGGTCAGCGGCCTCCCCCCTGAACAAGAAAGCATTCCTGCATTTCCAGATTCTCCACAGAATGAAAACACATTCCTGCATAATCAGATCATACCTCTCCTCATCTCTGAAACGATTGCAAAGTTCGGTCCATATTTCACCAAAGTCCATCCCCGAGAAGCGGTCCGAACACAGCTGCAAGGATGAGCAGTACCACAAAACCCTACTGAACTCACACTCAAAGAAAAGGTGTTGTTCCGTCTCACTAGGGGAGCCACATAAGGCGCAGGACCCTTCCACCCTCATTCGCCTACGGATGAGGTTCGCGCGGACAGCTAATGACGAGTTGCAACATCGCCAAATAAAAAACTTCATCTTGTTCGGCACTTGTAACCTCCACACATCCTGCCATCTCCGGTCAGGCAGATCCAGGCGGCTGCATCCCCCCGTCCCCTTCCGCCCCAGTTCCCCACTTTCCTGTAGTTCCATCGCCACACCATAGCCCGTCCGAACCGAGAATTCCCCGTTGTTAGTGTGATGCCAAATCATCCTATCACTACATCCTGCCACGCTAGTAGGCATCCCAAGGATAATCTTGCATTCCTCATTAATAAAACAGCGCTTTATAAGCTCCGTCTTCCAAGTTCCGGAGTTCGGATCGATAAGCTCCTGCACCATCGTTGGCATATCAACATGTTTTGACCTTACCCGAAAGGTATGGGGGCATGGGAGCCACGGGTCAAGGCAGATTCGGATACAGGAACCATCCCCCACCCGCCACCTTCTCCCTCGTTCCAGGATCCTTCTTCCTTGCATTATACCCTTCCAACCCCATGATGATCTTCGACCAACCTTTGCCTCCATGAAGGGCCGGTCAGGGAAATATTTTTCCTTTAGGATTCTGCCCAGCAAACTGAGGGGATTGTGGAGTAGCCTCCAACCAATCTTAGCGAGATAAGCAAGATTAAAAGCCACAAGGTCACGGAAACCCAAACCACCCGCCTTCTTTCGACGTTTCATCTTTTCCCATCCAATCCAGTGCATGCCATTCCTGTTTTTATTTCCCCGCCACCAGAAGTTTGCAATGGCAGATTCTAATTCTTTGCAGAGGCTAACCGGAAGTTTGAAACACGACATCGCAAAGTTAGGCAAGGCCATAGCCACTGCCTTAATCAAGACCTCCTTACCTGCGGGGGAGAGGAATTGTTCTGCCCATCCATTTATCCTCCCGTCAACAGCCTCACGAACACGTTCAAAAACGGCCTTCTTTGAGGCACCAAAGTCAGCACTCAACCCCAAGTATTTGCCAAAGATGTCGTTTCCAACAAAATTAGTACATGCCGCAAGTACCCTTCTCCGTTTATGCGGGCAGTGAGCCCCAAAATACATGGAGCTTTTATCCCTGTTGATAATTTGACCAGAAGCCTCAGCATAGCATTTTAGAACCTCCAGAATCTCGCCAACCTCTCGTTCCGTAGCCTTACAAAAAATAACTGCATCGTCAGCAAAAAAAAGGTGGGAAATTTGCGTCCCCCCTGGGACCACCCGGATACCATGAAGGGAGCCCCTTTCCTCCCGTCTTCGCAGCAGAGCAGAGAACCCCTCCGCACAGATCAGAAAGAGGAAAGGAGACATCGGGTCTCCTTGTCTGAGCCCTCTTTTCGGTTGAATAAACCCAGTAGAGGCGCCATTTATCAGTACACTGTACGTTACCGTTGTAATACATGCCTCGATTCTCCTGCAGAAGGCAGCAGGAAACCCCAGGGCTTTCATCATCTCCAGAAGATACCTCCATTCAACCCGGTCATAGGCTTTTGCCATGTCCAGCTTCATAGCCACACAGTCCTCGTCCCCATCATTTTGTTGATTCAGTGAATGGAGAATTTCGTGCACCACCAAGATATTATCCTGGATTTGTCTGCCTGCCAAGAAGGCGGACTGATTTGCGCTGATCAGATTAGGAAGCACCACCTTCATCCTATTTGTAAGGATCTTAGCAATCACCTTGTACACCACGTTGCATAAAGAGATCGGCCGAAGCTGGGCCATCTTCCTTGGACTAGGCACCTTTGGGATCAGCACCAGATGGGTGTGGTTTAATTTCCTCAGCATGATCCCCGATGCCCAAAAAGCCTTGACCATATCCACAATGTCGCTCCCGACCACATCCCAGAATTCATGATAGAAACTTCCAGTAAAACCGTCCGGCCCCGGGGACTTGTCCGCCGGGATTTGGAAAATGGCAGATCGGATCTCGTCCTCCGTGATCGGGAACATCAAGGTTTGGGCACTATCAGCAGAGATTTGGCCCTCCACACAATCAGTAATTTCGTGAATCCTTCTCGGTGCATCGGATCGGAAAATATTTTGGAAGTAGTTGACGGCAATCTCATCCACCTTACTTGGCTCGGTACACCAAGATCCCAGATCATCTTCCAGGCCCAGAATTTTGTTACACCGCCGTCGTTTTGCAGTCTGTGCGTGAAAAAAATTTGTGTTCTTGTCCCCCGCTTGGATCCATTGATTTCTGGATTTGAGCTTCCAGTAATGTTCCTCCTCACGAATAAGGTTTTTCAGCACCCTTTCCTTTGACCTTACCTCTTCGCTTGCGAACCTAGATGATTTATATTGGTTCCGAAGTTCCCATTTCAAGTCCTCAATTTGGGCTTTTGAGTTTTTCCCATTAGCTTTCCTCCACGTTAGTAGCCCTTTCCGTACCCACTTCAACTTTTCAACCACTCGAAAAGCCCGGGAACCCACAAGATCATGCCCCCAATTCGTTGTCACAATGTTCTGGCATTCCTTTTCCTTATTCCACCTAGGGTCATAAATGAATCTCTTTCTCCGCTTTGGCAGCGTGACCTCAGAGTCCAGAATGAGCATAGCGTGGTCCGATCCTTCAAGAACCTCATGCAGAATATGTGCTTCCGGGTAGACCGATACCCATCCCTCCGTAGCCAGACCCCTGTCCAGTCGTTGTTGGATCGGCCCATCATCCCGTCGATTCCTCCAGGTGAAAGGGTGGCCCGTGAACCCCAAGTCCAGGAGCTCATTACCCGTGACAAACTGGCAGAAATCCCTTCGGCTTGCCACCGATCTGTAGTTCCTTCCTTCCTTCTCCGAGTCATCGAGGATGTCATTGAAGTCTCCAATAATCAGGCATTTCTCCCCCGCGGCCCTCAAGCGTTGGGAGAGGATTCGCCATTGCTCCTTTCGTTTCTTGTCATCCGTACTAGCATAAACTGCAAAAAGCCTCCATTCCACATTTTTAATATGATCCGAAATACCCACCTCCATGGTAAAGTCCGAATATTTGATCAGCATCACCTGATCGTAGTCTCTCCATAGAATACAGAGGCCACCCGCAATTCCCTTAGGTTCCACAGCGTGCATAACTTCCATCCCAAGCCGTTTCTTTATATAGGCATAGCGATTACTCCGATTTTTGGTCTCGAGTAGAATCACTATGTCGGGGGTGTGGAGCCTGTTTTGCTCCATCAGATCGTCAACCGTCAGGTCACCCCCAATACCCTGACAGTTCCAGCAGATTATCTTCATGGGGTTTTGGGAGACCCCTCACGGCTGGTCTCCTCCGCCACTGAGAACGATGTTGTTTTTGGGCGACATCTCCTTTGGTCGCGTCTAACAACCTGTGTCGCAGCTCCTTCCTCTTGATAACGCCGTTTTTTTCCTTTTTGTTCCTTCATTACGGCTTCGATAATTGGTTCCAGCTCAAATGGGTCATCCTCCGTAGCCCCTCTTCCGGTGTACACACTCACCCCCTCCCCATGTGGGCTTTGCCTCCCCCGCCTAGCCTCGTCCTTTTCCTCGGGGCCCTCAGGAACGATTATATCAATATTAAGGTCAATGCCTGTTCCAGTTTCTTGAGAGACACAGACCTCAGGTATTTCCTTTAGGACAATGTGCCTTGCCGCCTCTGCAACGACACCTCCAGGTCCAATTAACCCCGCATCATAGGCTATCTCCCTTGCCTTTCTTGCTTCCTCTTCTGCCATCCTTTGGTTGCGAATTTCCCCCGCTAGCTTATACCCCCCAGTCCCCCTTAGGTACGGGGTACCTTGTAGCTTGCTTGGGGATGAGGCCGTATCGACTACTTCGTCATCCGCCTTGGCAGCACTTTCCTCCCCACTGAGGAAACTCCGTTCACCAGGATGCACCAGACCCCCATTTCCTGAGTCAAAAGATGATCGTCCACTTCTTCGGGTCCCTTCCCGGTCACCACTATACTCATCTCTCCATCTGCCTGCACTCCTTCTTCCACCATTTGAGCCCACCGAGCCTTTGCTGCGTGAACTCGACCCGAGGGGTTTCCCGCGAAGGTCCACTTCAGCCTCAAGGCCCCGAAACGCCTGGAAATCCTCCGTCTCCTCCACACCCTCTCCCTCAGCTTTTCCAGATGGTTGCAAAACCCTGCAGGCTCGGGTTGGGTGTCCCAGCAACCCACAAATGAAGCAGTACTTTGGTAGGAATTCGTATTTAAAATCCACCCATACCTTGCCATCATCCGGAAACCTCACAAAAGTCCCTCGCATGAGAGGCTCACACACGTTGAATCGAACTTTGACACCGAGGAATCTCCCAATGCAGTCTCTGCTTCCAGAGGTATCCACCTTTCGAACCGTGCCCATAAGCCCTCCTATCGTTTCCGCCACTGCCGCCGTCATGCTCAGCGGTGGTACATTGTGAATCTGGACCCAGAAGACCCCCAGGGAGAGAGGGGCCCAGCGGTTCCGTCCATTGTCGGTTCGATCCGCCACCAGAACGAGATCATTTTTAAAGGTCCACGGCTGGTCCGCATCCACCACCCGCTGTAAATCGCGCTGCCCCACAAAGCGCGCCAAAAACCGCCGCTCACCGATGTCGCGGATGGTAACTCCCTCTTGGCCTCGCCAGAGCAATGTGAAACAGTCGATGAAAGCCTCGCCACACACTTCTTTGGGGGTCAGGACTTCCGCAATCAGGGTATATTGGAAGCCCAGTAACACACCTTCCACGGCTTTTCTGTCGATGTTAATCCCCCCTCGCTCCTTCTCCGACAATCTTAGCTTTGAGCCGAATTTCAAACCCAGCTCCTCAAGGTCTCTGTGTTCGTCCTCCTGAGCCATCACAGATCTACTCTTCTGTCTCCCGTATGCCCTTACCCTCTCCACCGTCCTATCTCAGAGTACCAGCTAACACACCAGTAACCCACCCTGCCCGGCCACGGTTAGACCCAGATCCACACATCTTTCGATGGATCGGCCAGCCGGGACATGCAACCCCCACACTCTGTCGCAACCCCGTCGTCACACCCCCACAGAAGGGCCCACACACCTGGTACCGTCGGATATCCCCTGGTAACCCAAAGGCCGAGCTTTGGGATAACGCAGATCCGGTCGAGATCCTCCAATCGACCCTCCCACACCTTTTGTTGAGGTTTATGGAGCCCAAGTCGGAGCTGCTGAGATCCCCGTCCGTCCCTCCGTCGCTGCACCCTTACCGCTTGAAATCAGTAGGTAGAAGAAGCTGGAACCGCAGATCTCCGGCTGCCAGAGCTTGACAAGTCAAACGGAACCCCCTCCTTGCGAGGTACGATTTTCGCCGCGCGTAGGGCGCGTACGACACAGGACACAGGAGAGAATCCTAAGTTTAGATGAAGAAGAATGAACAAACTTTGACGTTTGGGAATTAGGTTAAATGATTCATACTTGATGTAGTGTTCTTGACTATGTTAATGGGTCTTAGCGATGGTTGCCGCAGAGAGATTGAGAAAAGAAGTTAGAATTAAAAATTTTGAGTCAAGTGGGTGAGTTTGGACAAATTGACTTTCAAACGGAGGAAAGAAGCCAAAAATTGTTATCGCCTTTAGAGAGAACAAAAACATAAAAAACAAAAAAGGGATGTGCAATCCCCAAAAATGGTTTAATGTAAAGAAATCAATGGAGATTGCACTACAAAATACAAATAGACAAGCGTGAAAAAACCGTCGTGGGATTGCCCAAAAAAGGTTTCGTTTTAAGTTCGTCTTCTTTTAATGCTAAGCCACGATGATACGTCATATATATTCGTGTTCACCATGGTTATTACAAACCATTGTCGTATATAGTAGCAAAGTCATGAATTGTCGAGGGCATGGGTGGTGAAGAAATCAATAAGAAACTGACGAGGAGGAATTGGTGAGACTAAAGGAGATGAGACAAGAAGGGGGTGATGAGAGAGTCCAAGAGATCCAATATACAAACGCGAAAGGGAAGAGAGAGGAAAGATAGAGAGGGAGACCTACAAAAACAAAAGCGGGTGTGCTTTCCACACTCTTTAACTTTTTACACACCTCAATTTTCGGCCGTCGAATCGAATAAATTAAAAAATATCAATGAACAAAAATCAATAATAGGTGTTTGAAAAGTAAAAATAAGTGTGGAGATATCACACCCCATACAAAACTGGGGGCTGAGAGGAAACATGGGATGGGACTGACATGATGGATTCAAGCCAGTGCCACCTTGTACTTAAATTAACGGAAAAAAAAATATTTTTAGACTAAATTTGCCAAAGAACTACACTACAAGAGTGTAAATCCGAATTTTTTTTTACCCCAGGAACTATCGTCCAAATACCTTATGACCACATGGACTATATTTATCCGATTTAGCCTTAATTCTATGATATTAAGAAACCAATAAAAAAGACAAAAAATAAAAGTTACATACCCTTTTTCTATCTTTTTCTATCTACAATCCTATTAATCAATGTGTAAACGATAAGCATAAGACAACAAAACTTCATGTCTTGTGTTCTACTCATTAATTCCGCAACAACCAAACACCAGATTTCATCTACAAGGATAAAATATGCCCCACTCTTTCCATATGTTAATTCACCTAACATGAATGGGATGTAGGAGCATGTACATAGTACGGGTACACGCCATAATAATAGCATCCCGTGCCAATAAAATAAAGATAATACAAAGCAAGTTAGTAAAACCAAATTCATCACTTAGCAGATAAGGAACCAATCCATCAGTGAGGCGAACAAATAAACGTAGTTGCACAGGGAAGCTGGATATCAAACCAAACCCCATAAGCTATCAGCCAAAAAAGGGTTACTGAACATAAACCCCACAAGCTACAGAGAATCACATCATATAAACGAAGCACAAGTTTGACCTTTAAGATCGAATTCCATTTCATTTTCTAGGTGGTCTAAAAACACCATAGACATAATTCCTCTCACACAGCAACTAAAGAATGCATCGTAAGTATATGTATGACGAGAGACTGAAAGTAAAAAAGACTCTTGGACTCTAACTAGACTCCACACGAACAAGTAGGAATTGATACAGAGGATCGAATCAAAATTTTAAATTCACTGGGAGATCAGTAAATCCTTGGTTTTGCATCGCCACGGCACGCATGCACAGAAATGCATAAACATATGTGCAAACACATGGTGTGCTAATGTATGTGTATTTGGAGAATTATCAACAATCAATAACAATTATATATGCTAATAAATAAATGCGAATAATACTTTAACAGAGTATGACTAACAAAACAGAAATATAAAACAAACAATTTGAAGATCGAGGCTTGCGTACCGCAATGTCCTTGAAACAGAATTTCGTCCCTATTCTGTGCTTGTAGTTCGATGGACGACTGTTTCACCAGGATTCAACAATCAAGTTTAAGATTCCAGCACCGGAAAACTTTAACTTCTGGCGAAAATCTTTGTGGTTCTCTCAGTATGAAGGTTATGGAATGTAGAAGATGATTTATGATTTTTCTGTGTACTAAATGCCTAGCAGATGAATTTATATATACTGGGATTATGCCAGTTCGCAACAGGTATGGAGAAGGGATGCATCTGTTGGAAAACATCTTTTCTGAAGTGGTGCTTTGATCTGGCGTTTTTCTTAAACTCTTCAGACTTCATCTGAAAGGATGAGTCTGTTGGGTTTAAAATAAATAAATAATTAAATTCGAATTTAATTAATTAAAAAATAATAATTAGCACACCCCAAAGCCCAATCCCAAGGGTGAGCCCAATTTTCCTTCTCCAAGGACTATTCTCCATTCACTTTCTATAAGGGACAAAGCCTTATAAAGTGAGGAGAACTTGTGTGAATAGTCAATGTGAGACAAACCCCACATAAGAAATTTCTACTCAAAATTTCCAACATGTGTAGGTATAGACCATAGCACTACAGGAATGAGGAACCTAAATATGGCAAGGTAATCAGTAGGATAATCATACAGCTTTCCAAAACTAGTGAAAAAAGAAGAGCTATTGATGTGTATACTGATACAAGTCATACAACAGTGCCCACTCACGAGGCTCAAAAAGTTCAATCAACAAGTGGATGAAATTATAGGAATGAGAAGCAGACGAGATTATATCATTCGCCAGATGGGTATTTACAAGAGCAAGAGATTATATCACTCATGAGGCTATTTTGTTGTTTACAAACATAAAGAGAGCAATCAAATTTGGGAAAGTTGATGCTGTAAAACATGTACTATTTGACAATGTATACCAACTTCATGCATTGTATACGATCCCATAGAACTAAAGATACCTAGACAAAACGAAATTTAATACAAATAATCCATCATTACACAGCAGAATACAATCTCATGACGGACATATGATAACCTACCATTGCAGGAATAGTAAAATATTTGCTGTTTCAAATGAACCAATCTCCTACTCAATAAAGGTCAGCTCTTAAAATGACAAGCGCAAAACCTTGTTTGATTTCTGAAATAAGAGAGAGAATCTAACCAAAGTCCCTTCAGTTTGACATGAAAGGATTCAATTGACAACAATGTTGACCACTTCGGTTTGGTCTGGCTGCAGCACTAGGGGAGGATAACGCAATCAATCCAAAATACGGTCTTTGTCTTGGCCCACAAATATGTAACAAATCAAACACTTAAAATGATTTTTGTACCATGATCAAATTCTCGATGCCTCATAATCATAAAGCAAAAGGACAATTAAAATTGATACAAAACACTTCTGCTCTTCTGCTTTCAACCCGATGCAGGGTATGAAAACTAGTGACCATTGCTATACATCCCTAAACAAGCACAGGAAAAATACTTAATCAAGGTACATATGATTTCTCAGAAAATAGCTTGGAAGAATCACACGCCAATGCTAGGTCTCAAATCGTTTACTTCATGAACCTGGACACAAATGTTATGAACTGTAAACAGTGTGATTTTCTTAACCACATTTTAAAAGGTGATTTAGTATTAAGCATGAGATTAGTTACAATTTAGTTCTGCTTTTATTGTGGTGTACTGAATGAGCCAGCTGGCTTAGTTGTATGGCTTCATATAGCTGATGGGTTGTTCTAGAAGGGATTATCTTGAATAGAAAATATTATTCCAAAAAATAGGAGCGTAGCTCCCTTCTTCTCCATCACTCCTATCCTCCATTGTTATACCTTGATGTGTGGCCAGAATCAATTGTTGATGGTCGACTTCTTAGGTACTGATGAGGAAGTATTTAAATCACCTGATGATGTGTTGGCTGAGATACAACACATGAAACTTAGTGAATGTGCTTATTTTGGGACTCTATCCAAAAACACACCTCAAACTATGAAAGTGGGAGGATTCATTGGCAGCCAACCAGTGACATTCTTATTAGATTCGGGTAGTTCTCATAGTTTTGTGGATTCCAGGTTGGTGAAACAAGTTGGTTGGAAATTGTGGGGCACAAAACCTTTTGAAGTGTTGGTGGCTAATGAGGGAAAGGTGAAGAGTCGGGGGTGTTATAAGGAAGCTCCCATATCTTTGGGAGGTTATTCTTGTGCTCATACACTTTTTACTCTTCCACTTGGTGGATGTGATGCTGTTTTAGGTGTGGATTGCTTATCTACCATCAGCCCTATACTTTGGGACTTCCAGCTTTTAACTATGGACTTCACAGTGAATGACCACCATTATACACTCTCCCATAGTAATACTCAACCACTACCTGCTTTACAAGCCATCTATCTTCCTATTGTGGAAAAAGAATTTTCGAATTCTACTTTAGGGTTGTTGCTCTACTCCTTGGAGGGCTCTACAATGGAGGCTTCTGAGTTGACTCCTCTTCAGCTCCATGACTTGCAACAATTATTGCAGGATTATGAGCCTCTATTTGAAGTTCCTACTTCTCTACCACCAATACGAATGCATGACCATCGAATTCCCTTGCTGCCAGGTTCTAAACCGCTCAACATCCGACCTTACCATTATGGGCCTTTCCAAAAGTCTACAATAGAAAAAGTAGTGGCTGAGTTACTACAAGCAGGTTTTATCCGTCCAAGTCACAGCTCTTTTTCTTGCCCAGTATGGATTACAGAGAGTTAAACTCTATTACCATAAAAAATAAATATCCTATCCCCTTGATAGATGACTTGCTTGATGAGTTGTATAGGGCTCAGTTCTTTACTAAGCTTGATTTACGATCTGGTTACCACCAGATTAGGATGTGTGAAGAAGATATCGAGAAAACTGCTTTCCGTACCCATGAAAGACACTACGACTTCCTAGTGATGCCCTTTGGGCTCACCAATACTCCTACCACATTTCAGAATCCAATGAATGATGTCTTCCGGCCTTACTTAAGGAAATTTGTACTTGTGTTCTTCGATGATATTCTCATCTATAGCAAGTCTTGGGAGGATCACATCTCACATTTAAGAACAACATTCCAGGTACTTACACATCATAAGCTTTTTGTGAAGAAGCAAAAATGCTCTTTTCGCCAATCCAAAGTTGAATGTTTGGGACATGTGGTCTCTCGAGATGGTGTAGCCGTTGATCCCTCCAAACTTTAAGCAATTTTTGACTGGCCTATACCTGCAAATGCAAAGGGATTTAAGGGTTTCTTAGGCCTCACGGGTTACTATCGAAAGTTCATTTCCGGTTATGGCAAAATTTGCCAACCCCTTTGTGAATTGACCAAAAAGGATGGATTTCATTGGAATTCTAGTGCTCATGAGGCTTTACTTACACTCAAACAAGCTATGGTTTCTCCTCAGATCCTTGCTTTGCCTGATTTTTCAGTACTCTTTGTCATTGAATGTGATGCATCTGGAAATGGCATAGGGGTAGTGCTGCAACAAAAGGGGAAACTTATTGCTTTTTCGAGTCAAGCACTTGGTCCCAAAAACCAAGCACTATCTACCTATGAGCGGGAATTAATCGCAATAGTGCAGGTTGTAAAAAAGTGGCAACACTATTTGCAAGGGAGGCATTTCATCATTAAAACAGACCACCATAGTCTGCGATACTTCCTCAGTAATAGAACACATACATCTTTTCAACAGAAATGGGTACCTAAGTTGTTTGGATTTGATTATGAGATCCAATATAGGAGTGGCTCTGAAAATGTGGTTGCAGATGCCCTCTCAAGGGTAGTTGACTCATCTCAGATTCAAGAAGACACCAATAACTGGTTAGAAAGGGGTGTTACTTGTCATGTTATCTCTTACACCTACATGGGATGGATTGATAAATTAAGGAGGTTTAATGAAAGGGATGAATGGATCCTGCAGAAGGTTATCTAACGAGAATAGTGCTCAGTCCCACTACCATGTTGACAATGGGCTGTTCAAGTATAAATTGAGAATAGTGCTCAGTCCCACTTCAATTTGGCGAGATAAGGTTCTCAATGAGCACCATTCCACACCTACTTCGGGACACGAAGGGGTTCTTAAGACATATCAACGGGTTAAGCGTGGTTTTTATTGGCCAGGCATGAAAAGTGATGTGAAGAGATTTGTTTCTGAGTGCACAGTTTGCCAACAACATAAGTATGAAACCATTACTCCTCCAGGTTTGTTGCAACCACTGCTTATTCCCCAAGGTATTTGGAGGGACATTAGTATGGATTTCATTAGAGGTCTTCCTTTGTGCTCTAGTAAATCTATAATAATGGTGATTGTCGACAGATTGTCCAAGTATGCCCACTTCGTGTCATTAGCACACCCCTACACTGCTTCTATTGTGGCTCAAGCATTTGTGAACCATGTCTTTAAATTACATGGCATGCCATTTTGAGTTCTTATGGAAGGAGTTCTTCAAACTTCAAGGTTCAACTCTGTGTTTGAGCTCCGGTTACCACCCCCAAACCGATGGCCAAACTGAGGTTCTCAATAGGTTTTTAGAGACCTATTTGAGATGTTTCACCAATGCACAACCTAAGAAATGGTTACATTGGTTAGCATGGGCAGAGTGGAGCTACAACACTTCGTATCATACTTGTGCACAGTTTACTCCATTCGAGTTGGTTTATGGATAACCCCCACCTCACATTGCAACTTATGAGAGTGGCACAGCCCGAGTAGAAATGGTGGAGCAAAGTTTGATAGCCAGGGATTGACTTTTGTCTCAGCTGAAATCAAACTTGGAGAAGGCATGGAACAGAATGAAGGTGCAAGTAGACAAGCACAGAATTGAGAGAGAGTTCGTGGTGGGGCAACTAGTCTATCTAAAGCTTATACCTTATCAATTGCAGTCTTTAGCTTCTCACTCTTATCACAAACTTTAGCCTCGTTTCTACGGTCCTTTTGAAGTATTGGAAAAGATAGGCTCGATAGCCTGCAAGTTAAAACTCCCTGAAGGCTACAAGTTACATCCTGTTTTCCATGTTAGTTGTCTTAAGAAACATTTGGGCCCTACTATTGTTCCTACTACTATGCCTTCTGTTCATGATGATGGTCTAAAACAACAAATGCCTATGGCAGTACTACAGCGAAGAATGTTCAAAAAAAGGAATACAGCTGGAGTTCAACTTATTGTGCAGTGGGAAGGGGGTGCCAGAGAAGATGCAACTTGGGAAGATTTTGATGTTTTTACTGCAAGCTATCCGAAGTTAAAGTTTTGATTGCCAACCAACCTTGTGGACAAGGTCTTTTGAAGGGGAGGGAAATGTTATGAACTGTAAACAATGTGATTTTCTTAATCACATTTTAATAGGTGATTTAGTATTAAGCATGAGATTAGTTACAATATAGCTGATGGGTTGTTCTGGAAGGGATTATCTTGAACAGAAAATATTATTCCAAAAAATAGGAGCGTAGCTCCCTTCTTCTCCATCACTCCTATCCTCCATTGTTATACCTTGCTGCAACAGGTCAAGGTTGAATCAGGTCTTAACAACAAATTACTCAAAGAAATAACCAAATTGTACACGAGATTCGCAAAAGCAAGAAATTACATTACACAAAACTAAGAAACAACCCCAAATTGAAATCATAGATTTAAAATTGCAATCAAATAGGATTATTATGAAGCAGAAACCCCAAATTTAATACATTCCATAAATCCAACAACAAAAGGCAACATCCGCAGTGAAAAGTGCCCATTCGTCAGTTTAAGCAAAGCATACATGAAATTCCTCAAATCCTATTACTAAACCCTACTACCTTCCTAACATATTGAACAAAACCCTAAACAGTACCCAAAACCATAAGATCTAGATTTGACGAATAGGCACCGACCCATTAACCCATTAGAGACAATACCGAAAACCCAGCACGGAAACTGGATGATCTGACCCGCATCGGATCAGACAGGGAGTTGGGAAAGTTGCGGCTTGGGTTTCGAGTTCATGTCAATGATGATGACCAGGGGAATGAAGCCATAGTGGGTGACGACCTTGGCCTTCTTCAGGGCCTACGTGCTCCACTCCTTGAAGGATTGACCCACCGAGCTCTCCTCCAAGCCCTTGGAGGGCTTCGCCGGAGTCTTGCCCTTGCTCTTCAAAGATATTCTCGATGCCATTGAAATTTGCTTCTGGGGTTTGCGTGAGACTGCTCCTATCTCTAAAACCCTAATTTTTACTACTAGTTTTAATCAAAAACCATGTTATAAGTTTTGTTTAATGATTAATATAAGGCCTATATTAAAGCTGTCTAATTAAAAATGGCCAAATTATAATAAATTATAATTTTTCGATTTTACCTCTAACTTTTTTATTTTGAGTTCTAGATTTTCGTCATTAATAAAGTTCATCGTTGTTTTGCAGATCTTCTTCTTTCTTTTTTTTGAAACAAAAATATAGATCATCATGCTATTTAATTTATATTTTGTATTATTTCGTTGAAATGTGAACGTCGTTATTATTCATAGCGTATTTGAGGTACTGTTTTTCAATTTTTCTTCGTCAGTAGAATTCATTGTTTGCTTCTCCAGAAAATAAATTTGAGATCTGCATGCTATTCAATAATAATGACATATCACTATTTCCGGACTGTACAAATAAAATGTTTATGGATTTTAAGTAACACTGTTTCTGAAATCTAAGTCACTATTTTCGAAATCTAAGTTACTGTTTCTGAAATCTAAGTCACTCTTTCTAAATTTAAATGAAATAGACACACTGTTTCTTAAATATAAGCTAGAAAAGAAATATTGAAATTCACTCTATCTGGATTCAAAGCAAAATAAGCACTTTGTTTCTTAAATATAATCAACTGATGCATAAAATAAAATAAAAAATAGTCAAAGGTTAAAATATAGACTAATTATGGAATTTAAATCACTGTTTCTGCAATCTAAATTATTGTTTCTGAAATTTAAGTTGTCATTTCTGGATTTTGGTTTTTTTTTCTTCTAGATACAGTGTTTGTTTGTGCACAGACAATACAAACATTGTATCTGAATTATTTTTTTAAGAAACAATTTTATGTTTTGGTTCTTCTTTTTTTCAAACACTTTTTCTCCGGTTTTTTCCATTAAACTTGTTTCGTCAGCTTTGTTCCGATGAACGCTTCCTTTTTCAACTTTGATTTGAACTTTGATGTAGTTGTTTTTGAAATGGGAGAATTCGATTTGATAGAAAGACAGAGAGTTATTATGGCAGTTTCGTGCTGGGTTAAGGTTGGTGAAGAGTCAGAATAATATCGAATCATTTAAGGATATTTACAAAAGTGTAGATTTGTAGCAGGTTGGGCTTGTAAGTTTGGCTTGTTGACAATATTTTTGGATGATTTTTTATTAAACTTTGAGCCATTTTGGTTAAATAACATTTTGAGATGATTTTTGGTTAAATATTTGTTGGCCCAAATCATTTTTATTAAAGCTCCCTAATTTTATTGATCTGATTGCTTTGGGGTTGCGGATATAAATTGTCGTTAGCGTGATGCGACTTGTGTTTAGTGTGTGGCGTGCATCACAACCGTTGTTTTTTTTCTTTTTCGTTTCTTCCACAAAATTCTAACTTTTATCTCTCACAAAAGAAAAAAAAAATCTAATTCATGCTATAGTAGGTTGGTGGAAGAAAAGAACAATTAGATTTTTATTTTTTGGAATCAAATCATATTTGTTAATAAAAACTTGGGTGTTTTGATTTTTTTTTCTTTCAAACAGATGTTTTATTCAAGGTTTTTTTTTATCGAAAATGGTTTCTGAGATTTGCATAACACATCACTTTGGTCCCTCATATTGAAAATAATAGAAATGGTCCTTGAGATTATCCGCCATCCATTATTTTGATTATTCTGTTAAAAACTCGGTTAAGTGTCCCGAAGCTCTTAGCCGAAAGTTTAGGCAATTTTCAAAGTTTCGTAACTCAATCGTTTATTAACTAAATTCTACCCATAATATATCAAAATAAAGATAGAAAAGTGTAAAACAAGATTATATCCATTTGGAAGCCCAATGGTTGTCAAAGATGGCCAGAAAATAGCCAGAAAGGTAACTAGTTCGTGGAAAAACTGAAAAACTCACCAAAAATTGGGTAAACTTTAAACGTTCATAATTTCTTCAGTACTCAACGAAATCTAGTGATTCAAAAACAAGAATCATACTTCTCAACAAGATGAAGAGAATGGTATCTTTTTTGTCGTGGTTTGGCCAAAAAATGGTTCAAAAGTGGCTAACTCGTGACCAAGACAACCATTTTCAAGCCATTTTCTGACCAAACCACTGCGAGTTAGCTGTCAAGAAGTATAATTTTCATTTTTATTGAGTATTGAAGAAGTTATGAATGTTTAAAATTTACCTAGTTTTCGGCGAGTTTTTTAGTTTTCCTACAGACTAGTTACCTTCCAGGTTATTTTCTGGCCATCTCTGGCAACCATTGGGCTTCCAAATAGGTATAATCTTATTCTACACTTTTCTATCTTCATTTTGATAATTATGGGTCAAATTTGGCTAAGAAACGATTGAGTTACAAAGCTTTGAAAATTGCCCAACTTTCGGCAAAGGGCTCCGGGACACTTAACGGAGGTTTAAACGGAATGACAAAAATAATGAATGGTTGACAATCTCAGAGGCCATTTACATTGATTTTTAATATCATGGACCAAAGTAATATGTTATGCAAATCTCAGGAATCATTTTGGCTTAAAAAACCTTCATTCAAACACCAATAAAGAAAAGAAAAAAAAACAATTAGATTTTTATTTTTTAGAATCAAATCATATTTGTTAATAAAAACTTGGGTGTTTTGAAATTTTTTTAAAGATGTTTTATTCAAACACCAATAAAGAAAAAAAACAATTAGATTTTTATTTTTTAGAATCAAATCGTATTTGTTAATAAAAACTTGGGTGTTTTGATTTTTTTTCAATTTTTTTTCTTCAAACACCAATAAAGAATACAAACGATTGCGTAAAAATTAAACGTGACTATCAAAAATAAAAGTTGCTGTCTTAAAAAGACATGCTGCCTAAATAAGCTATCACGGGGCAAAAGAAAACAAAATTCATCAGCCTAACGACATATACAATGCAATACAAAATAACGAGCCAAATAGACAAACACTGTACTCTAAAGATGTGGACCTTGGTAAAAACCTTCATGAAGAAAATCACTGGGGAGAAAATTTCAGGATATGAAAAAAGAGCGCCACACATACAACAATCGGAGAGTCAAAAGATAGACTTGAGACTGCTAAAAACTCCAGCACATAAATTGTTGATCTCCAATAAATCCACAACTAACCACGAACAGATAGCAACATCTTCCATATGAACTTTTAAACCGAATATATTATTAAGACCTATGATCGGATCATATTTATATACATTTTTTACATCAAATTCACTCGTCTTTTCTTAGTTAGTTCGTTATATTTTGAGCTATTTACGTAGATTTCGTGTTTTATAAGATTTATCAAGTTAAGAAAATAAAAAAAGTAAAATGTTAAGTAATAAATTCGTCTAAACTATCTGTACTTATCATTTAGAAAATAATATATATATATTTATATTTATTTATATATTTATATTTATTTATATATATATTTAATTATATTTATATATTTATATATTAATATATTATATTAATATAATATAATGTGTGTGTGGTGTGTTAGAGCACATGCTTTCGGTGGAAGCAGCATAATTAAAGCAGTGGGAATGAGTGGGCAGTCGGTGTGGAGCACTAGAAGAAAGCAAAACATGAGTGCTGTAATGATAAAAGGCAATGCAGCAAGTAGCAGCGGGGGAAGTCTGGAGGAAGCCTCGGGGTTCTTGAAGGGCAGCAAATAAGAAGCTGCCATTAGGCAGCTGTGCAGCGTGCGAGAGATATAGAGGGAGGAGCTGCTAAGGCAGCGGAAAAGAGAGAAACGGAGGAAGGCTGCCCTTCTGTCGGTGGCTGCCTTAGGGCAGAAGCATCTTGCGCAGAGGCATAAATAAAGAAGCTGCTAGCACAAGGAATTGCGAGAAGCTGCCTCTGAACTGCTTAAGGACAGTCAGCGCAAGGGGGAGCAATCCGGAGGCAGTAGGAAATCACACGGTGCAAACTGCATTTAGGCGGAGCCAATCAGAGGCCTCGGGGGAATCTGCCCTCTTGGTTGCATTAGAGACAGACCTCGGAAAGCACGCAGCTTGCCAAGTGGAGGAGCGAGAAGGCGCAGCGCGAGGAATTGGAGGGCACGGCTTAAGGGAGGAATTAAGAAGGGAAGCTGCCTTTGGCAGCGTGACAAGGAAGCAGCTCACGGAAAGGAGCCACGGTGCACAGAAAACATAAGTGCACAGAAGCCTTGGCACTCTCCTAATTTGGTTTAATCCCTCCAAACTTTTGTTTTTATTTCTGTTTTAATTTTTAATTTATAAATAATGTGTAAATAAATTTTATATTGGCTAGAGGTTAATTCGAATCCATGATTATATTTGTAATTTGAATTGGTAACTTCAGTTGTGATTTCTGAGTTGTGATTTAATTTGCTTAACTGCTTGATTAATAACTTATTTGTGTTTGTCGATTAAGAATGCATACTTAATTTACATGCATGAATTTGATGCTAGAATATAAGTGAATTTCACCTAATCGTTATGAACTTATATTCATGAGTAGTGAAGGTTGCTAGTCACAATCGCGTTAAGTAAATTCCTGGCAAACGTATCATGCTGTTCATAGTTACGAATGCTTTGTCAACACTTATGATTTTCATAGAACATAATGACCTTTAATCGTATCTCTATTGTGCTTTTCACGTAGGGAACTTTTGGGGAATAATTTGAGTTGTTGTATGCTGTTCATCCAATTCAATAACTTAAGGAAAATCTGAAGATTAATTTAAGCGTACCTAATTAATTTGGGGTGTTGAAATTTACAACTTATTGAAAGAACAACTGAAGGTCAATTTAGATTGCATTTGTGTCATGTGTGGAGAAGAACCCTCTAGCCAATCCGTCGCCTATCCGTTCACTTTTAATTTTATGTTTTTGTCAATTTGTAATTTATTTAAGTTTAATTTGCGTTTCGTCAAAACCAAACCCCCCCCCATTATTAAAATATATTATTTAGTTAATTTTTATTATTTTTAATCTTTTAATTTAATTTCGTCCATTTTAATTCCTAGTCTTTATTTTAAATTGTTTTCATTATTTTGAGTCATTTTAGTGTGTTTCTAGTTTTTAGCCTATTTTTGTGTCTTTGAGTCTTGTTTAATATTTTTAATTTAATTTAGAGTAGATTAGCAATCCCTCCTAATCCCCGGCCTAGAACGATACCCTACTTACATCTTTACTACAACTGTCAAAAAGAGGGTTAAATTTGTGCGGTTTTAAAATCCCGTCAAAAATTTTGACGCCGTTGCCGGGGATTAGTAACTTTGCTAATCCCTTTATTTTTTGTTTGTGTTTAATTTTTGTTTGTTTGTTTGTTTGTGTTTTTGTTTATTTTTATGTTTGTGTTTATGTATTTTACTTTTGATATTTGATTTAGTTCTCTTTCTTTAATTTTAGGTATTAATGGAGCAAGATATGGCAACCATTCAAGCTCAATTGGCGCAGCTCACGTCTTAGTTGACTCAGAATGCCGAAAGGGCCACAATGCCAAGTGTCCCTACATTTGGTGCATCGTATGGGCAAGGATATCAAAACCATCAATGTCCCCAATTTTCTGCAAATGAAGATGTTTGGGGACATCAAGGATTTCAAGCCAATCAATGTCCACCAAGAGATTGGAGTGATCATTCAAACTCTATGTGGTGGGAAGCTCAACAAGTTCAACATGAGGCATATTGGCAGCCATATGAGGAGTTTTATTCAAAACCTATGGAACCACCACAACCTCATATGCAATATCCTCAATCAAACTCAGGTTCGTCAATAGATTATAATCAAATTCTTAATGAATTAAACTCTTTGGTGCAGGACCAACAAAATCAAGCTAAGGAGACTCACCAAGGAGAATATTGGCAGCCGTATGAGGAATTCTATCAATGGCCATGTGCACCACCACAACTTCCCCCACAACCATTCCAATCAAATTCAAGTATGTCCATGGATAATGATCAAATTTTTCAATTACTAACCTCTTTGGTGCAGGACCAACAAAATCAAGACAAAATAATGGATAACTTGAAGAATCAAATGGGAGAGATGGTGGAATCCATGGCACAGATTCAAGAACAACGTGAACTCTCCAATTCAAACATTGCAAATTCAAGGGGAGAAGTTGAACTTGATGAACCCATCACTTTGGAAAGTGATATGGAGGATGAAGATATCCTAGAACCGGCCAAACATAACCCGAACGTGGATGACTTGCTGTTGCAAGAAGAAGATGAGGAGGACGATTTGGGCAGTTTAGAAGAATTCTTGTCGCAAGCCCCTCAAGTCCTTATGTCATCCAACTCAAGTGAGGAGGTTCTAAATTCAATTTATTTTAACCTCGTTCCACCAAATGCCCTTTTTCCTCGCAGGTTTTTGATTCCAACTATCGACGAGAGTGAAAAAGAAATTGTGGAAACTCTTCCAGATGTGCAAAGTGAAATCCAAATTCTTGGTGTACCAAATCAAGTTCCCGATAGTGTGGAAACATTCAAAGAACCGTGCACACCAAGAAGAGGGATTTCAGAAAAGGAAGTGATCGGAGAATATGTTGAATGCATCAAGGAGGATGTAGTTGAGACAACCAAGGCCCTAGAAGTTGAGACTGAGGACATGGGACAAGCCACAACAATCATAATAAATTTGGCCAAGTTCAAAGTCCCTGAAACGTTCAAAGACGTGATTTTTGTTATTGAGTTTGCGTCGGAGAATGAAAGTAAGCCATCTTCTCCATTTTTAATTTTGTTTTTTACTAACAATCTGATTTTTATGATTCAGGCACCCACTCGTGAATTCAAACCATTGCCGGATCATTTCAAGTACCACTGTCCGTTCAAGGATAAAGCCATGCACTTGAATAAAGAAGGGAAGCCTAGGAATCACCCACAATCAGATTTGCATTCCTAAACCCTTCTATTTACTGCTTTCATTTTGTTTTGTTTAGTTAGTTGTGTTATTTGGTTGATTTTTGTTTAGTTGCGTTTAAATAAATTAATGGCAATGTTTATTTTAAGTACGGTTAAATAAAGTCTTTTTGCATTAATTTACATATTTTACTTTACATATTTTATATTGCTTAAAATAAACCTAAAAAAAAAAAAAAAATTAATAATAATAATTATTATAATAATATTAGTAATATATATATATATTTAAATAAACATTAAAAGCATAAATAAATTTACAATAATACGAAAACTAATAGAATTCATTGGTCATTGGTCATTGGGCAGGTGGTGCCTGAGAAGTCGACGGAGCTCCGGGAAGACGAAGAGCCAGAGTTGGAATCTCCGGAGGCGGAACGCTTGGTGCAACTCCCGAGGACGAAGGCAACATAAACCTCGGGAGTAGCGCCATGAACCTTTCATGATCGCTCTGAATCCGACCGTCCGACTCCTGCAGCTGGTCCAGCTTCCTCTTCATGCTGGTCGAGTAACTAGTTGCAAGCATGTGCAACTCCTTGTTCTCGTGCCTGAGTCCTCTGACCTCCTGCCGAAGACTGGCCACCTCCGCCATCAGCGATTCCACCTGACGAGACCGGGCAAGCAGGCGCTGGCCCATGTTCGAAACTGAGCCTGCACTTTGGACGCTGAGGGCAAGAGATTCCTGAACGGCCAGCTCGTCCGACCGCCTAGATAGCATCCTATTGTCCCTTGGAGTGAGCAGATTTCTGGCAATCACCGTAGCGGTGATTTCATTCCTCATCATTGTGTCCCCGACTGTAAGAGGACCATTGGGGGATATGAAGGATGGATTCCAAATGTTGTTCGGAGAAGACGAGTCATCGTCTTCCCCGACATTCAAGTTTAGGCGACGGTCGGAAGGGCAAGACATTTTTAGAGGGGGTTGAGGAAGAAGAGTTCGGAAAGATTAAAAGTGCAGAAGTGCAGGAAGAGAGCGGAATGAGTAAGATTAAGAAGTGCAGAAGAGAGTGTTTACAGAGGAGAGTGTTTGAGGAAGGGAGTTCAAGTGTGATGTGAAGCAGAATTAGCGCCTCTATAAAAAGAAGCAAATCAAAGAGAGGCGCTCCTCGGAGGTTGAAGACGCGTCCTCACGCAATTCGGAAAAGCTGGACGCTCCTTTCTCAAAAGAGCCGTTTCCTTTCTCAAAAGCTGGGCTTGACTCAGCAATCACGTGGCATCACGAGGGCTCAGTTTTTCCAATTTGTCGTGACTCATCACGTGCAGTGTGGAGCGTTGCGAAAACCACGAGCCGTACCCGGTTTTGAACCCCGGTTTTCAAAAGATCATCATTCCAATTTGTCGTCACTCGTCGCATGCGCAGTCAGCTTCGCGGAAATTATGGAAGCTTTGTCAGAAAGCGCGTAACGGGCACTGTTCATCCATCCACCGGCTGCCGACAAATAGTGCGGGAATAGTTCCGGTTGAGGAAGAAAAATTTCTATAAGTTCGACCTTCGCCTTCCACACCTTCACACCCTCTCCACCTCTCAACCTCTCTTCCTCTCTTCATCTCCGATAATGTCTTCCCAAAGAAAGCTTTCGAGTTATTCAGTGTTCTTCATCCCTTGGATCACCCCAGAAAACAAACCTTCCAGAGCAAAAGTATTTCATATTAAAAAGGTTAAAAGCAAAAGTATCTCATATTACGCTTTCTCCTCACTTTCATCTGAAGAACATGGAGAAAGTGAGATCCTGATTGCTTACCTAGTCTTGCTCTCGAGTACTCATCTCAGACCCCTCCCAACACACTTCAAAAATAAACCTGTGTTGAGGTGCTTCTTCAAAAGCAAAAGTACCTCACAGACGAAGCAGGAGGAGTCTGAGGTGCATCCTGATGAAGGCGGAAGGTGAGATGATCCAAGAGTTCAAGAAGATGCCACACCTGCGTGGAGACCGGACTACTTGAAGCATGTGGAGACAACGTGCTGACTCATCCTCAACTAAACCGAGGAGCACTTGCAAGAAGGAGGCCCATCCAGTTCAAGATGAAAGCTGTGGAAAATCAACAAGCGACCAATGACCGCCTATTAGTTCTTTTCGTTGTCTTTTATTTTCAATTTTTATTTTTCGTTTGCATTTTTCTATATTTTCTTGCGTGCTTAACTGATTTATTTCTTTTCTTTGCAGGAACGTTTGGTTATTTCCTCCCTTGAAGTTGATTGCAAAATTTACGCTCGGGGGTCATCGCTTGGTTTTCTGCAAATTAGAGAAGTTTTCAGTCCCTTTTCTTTATTTTGTTTCGTATTATTTATTCATTTTATTTTTATTTGCATATTTTTGTTTTATGACATTGGGGACAATGTCTAGTTTAAGTGTGGGGGTATCAAGTATAAAAAAATGACCAAATTGAAAATTTTTGTACCTTCGACTTTGAACTGGTTTCATTTGTTTCCATGTTATTGCTTTTTGTTTTCTTAATTAGTTTTGTGTTTTATTTAATTTTTCTCGAAAAATTTAAAAAATCCAAAAATATTTTCTTGTTTTCCTTATGGTTTTAAATTAGATTTTTATTAGTTTCCCGACCCAATGATATAACTGGATCGAATTTGAACCATGATTATCAAGAACTTAGTTAACATGTGTTTTATGAAATTCCTTACTCTCTTGTTAGTATTGTACATGTTTGATCATCTTTGAAAAACCAAATGCACATAGCCTTGTTGATGTGAAATTAAAGCATGACTTAAAGCTTCATATGTGAATTTAGTGACCATATACATCCTATGTGAGTTTTTGAGCCTATTGAAAGTGTGTGCATTTTTCATACACTCCTATTCTTTCATGTGTGATGAACTTATGTGAGATACATCTCTAGAACTTGCGTAACGATCTTTCGAAATATTTGTCATTGATTGCATGAACTTGAAAATGATAGAGGCATTAGGTTTACCACCATGGCCCAAATAAGCATGTTGTCCCAAAGAAAAATGATATCATTAGATTGCCAATTTGAGCCGTATATGTTGAGCCTTTTATTTCTTATCACCAGATATATCTACCCTTATACCTCAAAACATGTTTCCTTACCCCTTCCAAGCGAGCAATTTGAGATTGTCTTATGAAAAATGTTTGTGAAGTACTTGGAATGAGTTTGGCAAAAGAATAAGTGTGGGGGTATTTCATATTTATTTTTTTAAAAAAAAAAAAAAAGAATAAAAGAAAAGATTGTATACGAAGAAAATAAAAAAGTTTAAAGTTTCAGTTTAAGGGTGTGATGGGAGGTGTTAGAAGAATCGTTGGAGAACTTGAGTTCTTATAAATCTCAACTAAAAGAATTGCTTGCAATATAGCTTGGAACTTGTGTTTTTCCTATTCTTTCGTTTCAATAGCCCTATCCCTAAGCCTCATTACATCCAATAAAAGTCCTCTTGATTTAAGTTTTGCAATTATGATTGTGGAGAAGTGATTTTTATGCAAGCTTATGGTAGATCTTTCACATTTGTTTCTTTGAGCGAAACACATTAAAACTAAACACATGTGTGATTGAGTGCATATCCCGTGAGAAGGTCGCTGGTTTGCATATGATGATTTTGAAAATAAAAACTTGAAATTGCATTGGCATGGCTATCTCACACACTACACTTCAAGGATGATTTAAAGATTACTGCTAATATTTGAATAAGGAAGATGAGCTTTGATTAGCTTGTTTGGTGTTAGCTATGGATCTTGCTGAATTATGTTCTCGAATTAAATCCTATGAGGGTCAAATAGGGGGAAGCTAATGTTTTTCATGTTATTACTTTTTCTGTTTTCTTTGTTTTGCTCGAGGACTAGCAAAAGCTAAGTGTGGGGGTATTTGATCGGATCATATTTATATACATTTTTTACATCAAATTCACTCGTCTTTTCTTAGTTAGTTCGTTATATTTTGAGCTATTTACGTAGATTTCGTGTTTTATAAGATTTATCAAGTTAAGAAAATAAAAAAAGTAAAATGTTAAGTAATAAATTCGTCTAAACTATCTGTACTTATCATTTAGAAAATAATATATATATATTTATATTTATTTATATATTTATATTTATTTATATATATATTTAATTATATTTATATATTTATATATTAATATATTATATTAATATAATATAATGTGTGTGTGGTGTGTTAGAGCACATGCTTTCGGTGGAAGCAGCATAATTAAAGCAGTGGGAATGAGTGGGCAGTCGGTGTGGAGCACTAGAAGAAAGCAAAACATGAGTGCTGTAATGATAAAAGGCAATGCAGCAAGTAGCAGCGGGGGAAGTCTGGAGGAAGCCTCGGGGTTCTTGAAGGGCAGCAAATAAGAAGCTGCCATTAGGCAGCTGTGCAGCGTGCGAGAGATATAGAGGGAGGAGCTGCTAAGGCAGCGGAAAAGAGAGAAACGGAGGAAGGCTGCCCTTCTGTCGGTGGCTGCCTTAGGGCAGAAGCATCTTGCGCAGAGGCATAAATAAAGAAGCTGCTAGCACAAGGAATTGCGAGAAGCTGCCTCTGAACTGCTTAAGGACAGTCAGCGCAAGGGGGAGCAATCCGGAGGCAGTAGGAAATCACACGGTGCAAACTGCATTTAGGCGGAGCCAATCAGAGGCCTCGGGGGAATCTGCCCTCTTGGTTGCATTAGAGACAGACCTCGGAAAGCACGCAGCTTGCCAAGTGGAGGAGCGAGAAGGCGCAGCGCGAGGAATTGGAGGGCACGGCTTAAGGGAGGAATTAAGAAGGGAAGCTGCCTTTGGCAGCGTGACAAGGAAGCAGCTCACGGAAAGGAGCCACGGTGCACAGAAAACATAAGTGCACAGAAGCCTTGGCACTCTCCTAATTTGGTTTAATCCCTCCAAACTTTTGTTTTTATTTCTGTTTTAATTTTTAATTTATAAATAATGTGTAAATAAATTTTATATTGGCTAGAGGTTAATTCGAATCCATGATTATATTTGTAATTTGAATTGGTAACTTCAGTTGTGATTTCTGAGTTGTGATTTAATTTGCTTAACTGCTTGATTAATAACTTATTTGTGTTTGTCGATTAAGAATGCATACTTAATTTACATGCATGAATTTGATGCTAGAATATAAGTGAATTTCACCTAATCGTTATGAACTTATATTCATGAGTAGTGAAGGTTGCTAGTCACAATCGCGTTAAGTAAATTCCTGGCAAACGTATCATGCTGTTCATAGTTACGAATGCTTTGTCAACACTTATGATTTTCATAGAACATAATGACCTTTAATCGTATCTCTATTGTGCTTTTCACGTAGGGAACTTTTGGGGAATAATTTGAGTTGTTGTATGCTGTTCATCCAATTCAATAACTTAAGGAAAATCTGAAGATTAATTTAAGCGTACCTAATTAATTTGGGGTGTTGAAATTTACAACTTATTGAAAGAACAACTGAAGGTCAATTTAGATTGCATTTGTGTCATGTGTGGAGAAGAACCCTCTAGCCAATCCGTCGCCTATCCGTTCACTTTTAATTTTATGTTTTTGTCAATTTGTAATTTATTTAAGTTTAATTTGCGTTTCGTCAAAACCAAACCCCCCCCCCCCCATTATTAAAATATATTATTTAGTTAATTTTTATTATTTTTAATCTTTTAATTTAATTTCGTCCATTTTAATTCCTAGTCTTTATTTTAAATTGTTTTCATTATTTTGAGTCATTTTAGTGTGTTTCTAGTTTTTAGCCTATTTTTGTGTCTTTGAGTCTTGTTTAATATTTTTAATTTAATTTAGAGTAGATTAGCAATCCCTCCTAATCCCCGGCCTAGAACGATACCCTACTTACATCTTTACTACAACTGTCAAAAAGAGGGTTTAATTTGTGTCGAGTTAATTCTCGCATCAACCTACATTAAAGAAAACAAAATAATAAGACGTAAATCTAAACATGCAAGATAAACAGAAGCCACAGAGTTGAGCTGACAAAATAAAAATTATACAACAAAACAAGGAAAGGAAAGTCAACAAAATTAAAAGAATTCTAAATCAAATACAACAAAACCTGCAACCAGCACAATAGTTTTTTGACGCAAAGAACAAATAGACTAAAAATAAGAAAAATTGTTTAAAATCACTAAACCAACAAACAAAATGAAAAGGAATTGACACTAAACTCCAGCCAACATAATTAAAGAAAAAAACAGTAAACTACGACAGTCAACCTCTGATCCTTGTAAACCCAGTCCCAACCCCCAAATAGTCCAAGTTAGCTTCCGAAGTCCCTTTCGAATCCTTTTGAAAACTAAAATAATTACAATAGAAAATTATATTCCTATAATTATGGAAAAGATTTCAGATTAACCACATTAAGAACCAGTTTGGTACTGCTTAATTTATAAATAAAAATAAAAATAAAAATATAAAAAGCAGGTATGAAAAAAGCACCTAGTTTTTTTTTCTGTTTGGTAAACTTTCAAAATCAACTTTTTTTTTCTTAGTTTTGGCTGAAAATAGCTAAAAAGGCAAAGCAGCAAAACCCAGCTTTAGAAAACTAGTTTTTTTTATCACAATACACGAGTGAACAGTGCCATTAAATGAATTTTTCAAAATGACAACCTTACCCTCTCTTTCTTCTTCATCCCAGTTTTAGACTCCACCCATTTCTCCAGTTGCTCTCCGACGCCGTACTACCTAGATTCACCACCCCATCCCCTCCATCTCTTCTAACTCCCCAAATTCACCACCCTATGTCTCTCCCAATCCCCACCAAATACACACATCGCCACCTCGCAGACCATGATCCCACCCCACTCCTTGCTAGATGATAACCCAGATCCCACCCACCCATCTACCACCGCACTTTCCAAAACATGTATTGCCCTGAAAAATTGAAATGCAAGAAATAGTAATGGGAGTGACGACAAAGGTTCCAAATTGCCAAAACTGAAAGAGAAATGCGAAGGGACGAAAGTGGGTGAGGACTTTGAAATTTCAGGAGGGATCATTGATGAAAAATGGAAGAAAAACTAGAAACATTTTGGCAGAACGAAATATAAGGAAAGAAGAATGAAAAAGCTAGAAAGAAAGGGAAACAAAAAAGAAAACAATCATGACTTTTTGGCATAAAGAAAAAGAAAGGAAGAAAAGCCCATAAGTTTTGTTTTTGTTTTGTTTTTTTTTTTTTTTTTTGGTCATTTTACACAATCACAGCTATTTTACGTAAATATTTACCAAACACTATAACACTACTATTTTTATTAAAAGTACTTATACAATTATCGTTACCAAACACTTTACTGCTTTATTTCACAACTGCTTATTCTTAAAGCACAACAAAAATAATTTATTTTTCAAAGCATAACAATACCAAACTAATCCCTAAAAATTGACGAGCTTGATCAAACGAGTTTGGAGCAAAAAACACCATGACGAGGCTAATGGAGAGCCTTGGTAAGCAGGCCAACATGTTGACTAATAGAA
Organism: Crataegus laevigata; assembly: GCA_963580275.1. Taxonomy (NCBI): domain Eukaryota; kingdom Viridiplantae; phylum Streptophyta; class Magnoliopsida; order Rosales; family Rosaceae; genus Crataegus; species Crataegus laevigata. Next base: position 22,652,425 of record OY756948.1, read on the forward strand.
GAAATATTAAAAACCCGATGATTATCAAGTGCTGCCTTTTTACGAATAAAATGATAATCAAGTTCAACATGGCGAGTGTGAGCATGATGAACAAGATTAGAAGCAAGATAAGTGGCACAAAGGTTACCACAATGAAGTGATAAAGGAAAAGACAACTAAACACCAAGATCATGGAGAAGATAACAAATCCACGTAGGCTCAGCACATGCGTGACAGATATTCTGATTCAACACTAGAGTTAGATACCATCAGTTGGTTTTTGGTGTCACATCCCGGCCCGGGCGCAGCCACCTCCCAGGCTCGCTCCACCACCGTAGCACGATATTGTCCGCTTTGGGCCTCGAACACGCCCTCACGGTTTTGTTTCTGGGAACTCACGAGCAACTTCCTAGTGGGTCACCCATCATGGGAGTGCTCTAGCCCCCTTCTCGCTTAACTTCGGAGTTCCAACGAAACCCGAAGCCAGTGAGCTCCCAAAAGGCCTCGTGCTAGGTAGGGATGAGAATATACATTTAAGGATCACTCCCTGGGCGATGTGGGATGTCATAATCCACCCCCCTTAGGGGCCCGACGTCCTCGTCGGCACACTTCCGGCCAGGGATGGGCTCTGATACCAATTGTCACATCCCGGCCCGGGCGTAGCCACCTCCCAGGCCCGCTCCACCACCATAGCGCGATATTGTCCACTTTAGGCCCCGACCATGCCCTCACAATTTTGTTTCTGGGAACTCACGAGCAACTTCCCAGTGGGTCATCCATCATGGGAGTGCTCTAGACCCCTTTTCGCTTAACTTCGGAGTTCCAACGGAACCCGAAGCCAGTGAGCTCCCAAAAGGCCTCGTGCTAGGTAGGGATGGGAATATACATTTAAGGATCACTCCCTGGGCGATGTGGGATGTCACATTTGGAGCACCAAAAGATGAGATTCATTCTAAGATGAAGTAAATAGTTAGTGATAGGAGTGACTAGTGTCTGTATAACCCGCCCAACCATCATCATAATAAGTAGATAATTGTGCAAAAGTAAGTTGATTAGTCAAAGTAAGACCAAAATCCAAAGTACCTTGACATAACGTAGAATTTGTTTAGCAGCAATCATATAAGTAATACGAGGAGAAATCAAGAGTTGAGCAATAATATTGACAACAAAAGAAATGTCAGGGCAAGTTAAAGTAAGATACTAAAGGGGCCAACGAACTCACGATAAGAAGGGATTCATCAGACGGCATGAAAACGATCTTGGTGGTGAACAGTATAAAAGCAAGCTTGCAGAAAACCATTTCAAACTTTCGGAAAAGATCATGAGCATACTTGAATTGAAGGATGTGGAAACTATTAGAATCATTAGTAACTTGTAAGCCCAAAAAATAATTGAGGGAACCCAAATCTTTAATGTGAAACTTTTGAAGAAGTGTTGTAAACTGGGTGAGAGGTGTAAATGAGCTGGCAATAATTACAATGTCATCAATATTTAGTGACAATAAAAAAGTGTTGGAGTCACTATGGTAACTAAAATGGGAAGAATCTGCTTAACTTCACTGAAAGTTAATATAGAGCAAAAAGGAACTGACCCGTTGAAATCAAGAATGGGGGGCTTGTTTAAGGCCATACAAAGATTTCAGATGAAGCATCTTAGAAAAACTCGTTTATGCCTTGACCTGAAATTCAAGCATTGTTCTGATGGTATCCACCAGTTAAACAACACCTCAAAGGTGTTACCTTTTTAGTATTCCCAGTTCATCTATTTGTTAGAAGCAAAGAGATCCATAAAAAGATTGTGGAACTCAAAGTTTCATATCTAAGCTCAATTAGTGCTGTGTTATTCTTAGTTCATTGCATTAGACAAGATATTTCCTTTGCTTTTGATATGCTGACAAGATATAGCACTGCACCTATCTTTACCGTTAGGAACATCGTAATATTTGCGAAATCTTCAAATCGTTACAAAGCTCATTGTGCCTCACTAGGCCACATGTGAAAAATAGGGTTGAAAGCTCTTGTTGAGCATATTTGAAGTACATGCGGGTTTTTATCCATCGTTGAGTTCTACAATGATCTATGAAGACAATGTCACATTTATTGACTAAACCAATACATAATACATCAACATAGTCAACACCAAGCATATTGTGCCCTCATCACAACAACAACGCATCAAAAGATTGAAGTCAAGTAGATCTAGTCCCATGGCAACCTTGGGTTGTGGTGGAGTCGAGCTTGGGTTGTGGTGGGGGCCCGGGCTGGGATATGACAGTATTTTTGTAAACTTCGACAAAAAAGAAAATCAAATCACAAAAATAACAAACAAAATTATATGGAATAAGTGACCCTTCATTTGAAAACTTTAAAGCCCACATAAATCTTGACCCTTCGTTGAAGCAGTTGAAAAGAAAGAGAGAAAAAACCATGTGCGTTGGGACCCAATGGGCGAGTTCAACAATACCCGCGCGTTTTAGGCAAGTGGTGTTCTTGTTGCACAGCAGCATCCAATTTGGTGGGCTACGTGCACCATTTCTATCCCTAGACAGTTTTTAAAAGTGAGTACAAACGCTAAGTATACAGTGAATCCTTATACTTTACAGACTCACTTTGTGATCCATTGCAAATTCAATTGTCTCTATATTTGTAATATACGGTAGCTATTATGGAGCCTAAAATAATCCCAAAATTTTAAAGGCAACACGTGGACTTTTATTCAAGAAGGACAAGATTTCCCTCAATAAATGGGTAGGCTTCTCAGATGCTCTCATGCTCAGCTCACATCCCTAGAGGTCTCAGCAGCTGAATACAACTGCCTACATCTCGCCTGCCTTTGACAAGGAATTAAAGATAAGGATTAATTATCCAAATCTTATCTTTAATACATTCCTATTTGAAGAATAACTCTAGCCCTACGATGGAGATCTTCAAAGCTAAACGTGACGGCAGGAACAACTCTACTGCCACAGAGTCGCGCTACTACCACCATTATTGTCGTGGCCTAGCAATCGCGGCAAGGCTACTAGGCCACGACACCACACCTGCCGCCGCGATCCTTATAATGCCGCACTCAACCAAACCCTAGGCATGAGGCCCAGGTCAATTCTCGAGCCCATGCACAGAAGGCCCAAAACATGTTATTGCCACACCAGGCACTGGGCAGGAAGCCCAACCCACTACAGCAGCAGGCCTCATTGCACCGCAGGCTCAAGCACTAGCCCAAAATGCTGCAGCTGCTGCCAGTCAGGCAGTTCAATGAGCCCAAGCCTAAGTTACCCAGCCAACAGGCCATGATGTGGCAGCCCAACGGCCAGGAAGACCCACGGCCGTGCCAACCTAAGGTGAGCATGGGCTAGTACAACGCACCCCGTGACCCACTCCAGTAATCCGGCTCGCAGCCCAATCCATTCCAAGGCCACCTACAGCGATCCAAATTCTGACTACTGGTCTCGTGATAGATTCATGGTTACTTTCACCCCATTTTTTCTACAAGACTGCCTGCATTGGGCTCAAGCTTTGTACCTGCAGTCCACTATACTTCCACCACACATGAAAATGCCTATTTTCCAAGCTCTTCCAATCCACATGGCGAACACCACTTACCCAGCAAGTCACCAATTTAACAAACGCTCTTGCGCAACAAACTACCTTAGTGAACCAACTTCTCTGGCACATAGAGATGCAATGGACCCCATATAAGGTGTCCTAAAGCTGGACGAGCGTGGAAGAATGTGACTCATTCCAGCGACATCCCAACAAAGAGCCGCTTAGCCCACCACGAACTATGTGTTCGGGTAGTGTCCAATCTTGTTTGGACCCTCGGGGAAACGTCTTCTCCTGCCAAGATGCACATAGAAGCATTCATTCCTGACTCATCTCACGAGTTAGTGTGCATTCGAGGTTGGGTCCACACTCCAATGAGCATTCAAGACCTTCAGGAGAAACGTCTACACAAGGCTAAGCCCAAAAGGAGAGCCTCATACGAGACAACAGAGTAGGCAGCCGTATGATGCCCAGAGGAGAGCATGGGAGCAGTCCAGCTCAAGTTCCATTAGCAGCCTCCACTAAGAGTGACGACAAGCAGCACATGGTAAACCACATGCACTGCAACTGCAGCACAAACGAGCAAGGCATGTCGAAGAGCAATATGGATCAGCAAGTTAACACCGGGGGCAACTGGAGGCTCTACTGCCTCACTAGGCATAAATCCATAATGAAGTACAAAGGCTTGTAGCAGAGCAACTACGCGAATTCTAACGCAATGACACTACCGATGATGCCATTCGAAGAGACATGGCCAACTTAAGTTGGTCACCTTTTACAAATAAGAACGAGCAGACAGAGCCACCGCAAAAGTTCAGCCACCATATTTCAACTTGTTCAAAGGACATAAAGATCCAGATAAACACCTGATGCATTACCGAAATGCCATGATCCTCTACGCCAAGAATGACGCTCTCATGTGCAAGATCTTTGCCATGACGCTCCAAGGTAAGGCGCAAGACTGGTTCCAGACCCTGCCACCATGCTCGATCTGGAACTTCAATGAATTTTCCTTGGTCTTCACTAAGGAATATTCGTCCTACTGCTTGATAAAAAAGAAGTCTAACCACTTCTTCAACATGAAGAATGACCTAAAAGAGTTGTTTCGCACATACGTCAAGAGGTTCAAAGTGGAGAAGGCGAAGTTTGTCGGATGTGATGACAGCATCGCATGCTCTGCTTTCCGAAATGGCCTCCCAGTAGATCACCCACTTTTAGGAGAATTGATTATGGGCGAGAACTTGTTCCTGGAAAACTCTTATGTTTTGGTAGAAAATCACTCCCTCTGGGATAAGGAAAAACGTTCCCATAAACCACTTAAGTAGCCACGCAAAGATGCGGAACTAACTCAAAATGAGGCAAATGATAAACTACTTAACAACAAAAGCAAGCCAGGAGACAAATGCAAAGACCGGACCCCAACAAAAGGAGGCACAGCACCCAAGGTGTAGACCAAGTTCTTAGTCCTAATCAGTCAGATCCTTCGCGACCTTAAGGACAAGCCATTGTTCACACTGCCGCCCCTTTAAGGGGCAACAATTCTAAGATGGACCAAACCAAGTATTGCGCATTCCACATAAGTCCTGGGTACAAAACCAATTATTACACCACGTGGAGGAAGTACCTTGAGCAACTCGTGAAGGAAGGCAAGTACAACTAGTTTGTCGACAAGCCAACTGCACGACCAAGGCGAGAAGCAAATGCCGATGCCGAACCCCTACCAAAACGACTCGAATCAACAGAATCTTTACTGAACTGACCATCTGGGGGCTACCAACAACTCCAAGAAAATGAAGATTCAGCAGGCGAGATTAGTTTGTACAACTGGCAGGATGCTGAGGGAGTAGATTTTCCCCACGACGTACAACTGGCAGGATGCTGAGGGAGTAGACTTTCCCCACGACGACGCCTTGGTGATTTTTGTACAACTAGCCCACGCCATCGTTGACAGAATTATGGTGGACAACGGCAGCGCAGTCAACCTTCTACAAGAATCAGTCATCCAAAAGATGGGCCTAGATAGCACAATCCAACACAAAGCAGAAGTGTTGACCTGATTCAACGAACTCACCTCAAATGTCATTAGCACTATCATACTCAATGTAACCAGCCCACCGATTGTCTCATCGCGGACCTTCATGATCGTCAACGACATATCTCCCCATAATGGAATATTAGGTCAACCTTGGTTAGTGAAGATTGGAGCTGTGACCATGATCGAGTACCAGAAAATTTGATTTCGCATCCCAGGAGAAGCAGTCGGAGAGATCAAAAGTGACCAAGCCATGTCTCGGAGATGTATTATACAAGTTCTTAAGGAGTTGAATAAGAAGTTTTTCACCCCAGCAGTTGCAACAGAAGTGTAGAAAGACGACTCCACATTCGCCAAATAACAATTAGGATGGAAACTCGAAAAGGATGCCGAAGACATCATTCTTGGCCCCCACCAGCTGAAATATATGGCTAGAATTGGCTCATGTCTAAGCTCGACGGAGAAGGAAGAACTCACGGCTTTCCTTAAGGAAAACGGTGATGGCTTCACATGGTCACCCTCTGCCATGCTCGGTATTGATCCAGAAATAGCTTGCCACAAGTTGCACGTCGATCCCGCTGCCAAACCCATGATCCAAAAAGGTGACATTTTGCACCCGAGCGAGTAGTGATTATTAAAACGAAGATCAACAAGCTACTAGAGGCCAGATTCATTGAGAAAGTGGCACACTCACCATGGCTAACCAACGTCGTGCTAGTGATCAAAACAGAAAAAGGCAAATGGAAAGTATGCGTGGATTACACTGACTTCAACAAGGCGTGCCTTAAAGACAATTACCCAGTTCCCTGAATCGATCTGCTCGTTAGCTCAACATCCAGAAACCAGCTGTTTAGCTTCTTGATGCATATTCAGGCTACAATCAGATTGCCATGCACAAGCCTAACAAAGAGAAGATTGCATTCATGATTGAGCAAGGCACGTACTACTACTAGGTCATGCCTTTTAGCCTAAAGAATGCAAGAGCAACCTACCAGTGACTCATAAACACGATGTTCAAAAAGCTGATCAAAGTCACCATGGAAGTCTACGTCAACGACATCATGGTAAAAGGCAAGCACCGGTCAAACCACATTCGTAATTTGGCTGAGACTTTTGACATCCTCCGAAAGTATAATATGAAGCTCAACCCAACCAAGTGCACTTTTGGTGTCTTCTTAGGCCGATTCTTAGGGTACCTAGTAACCCGGTGAGGAATCAAGGCTTATCTAAGGCAGATTAGAGCAATCCTGGACATGAAATCCTTGACGACTCTGAAGGAGATCCAAAGTCTGACCAGACGAGCAGATACAATCAATCATTTCCTCTCGCAATCTACTCTTTTTCAAGGCAATCAAAAAGGTGCAAAAGGACAAGTGAGACGATGAGTGCGAGAAAGCATTTTAGGACCTGAAGTAATACCTAACATAAGCTCTACTACTATCCAAGCCAGAAGCAGCGGAGAATCTATACATCTATCTAGTGGTATTTGAAGTAGCAGTAAGCTCTGCCCTCATACAAAAAGAGTCGAGGGCCCAACTACCTGTATTCTACACATCCAAAGCTCTTCTCGATGCAGAAACCTGATACCCGAAGATTGAAAAACTAATTATGGCGCTAGTTGTTGCAGCTCGAAAGCTCAGACCTTACTTTCAAGGGCATTCGGTCATCGTCATGGTCCAGTACCCATTGCGATCAGTTTTGTATAGTCCAGACGCTTCTCAACGAGTAATGAAGTGGGCATTTAAACTTGGCCAATACGACTTAGCATACCAACCCCGCACAGCAATAAAAGTCCAAGCATTGGTAGAATTCATAGCAACTCAGCTCGAAAACACCTTAGAGATAGCCAAGCACGCCATAACTATACTAGCCCCACTTGCTAGATCGGGAGCAGGCTTAGTTCTTACTATCCTGGATGGTTCGATGCTTGAGCAGGCAATCCCTCTAAGCTTCAAGGCGTCAAACTACGAAACAAAGTATGAAGCCATACTATCAGGTCTCTGATTGGTGAAAGATCTAACGGTGAAGAATCTCACGATATATTACGATTCCCAGCTAATCACTAACTAAACCTTAGGGGAGTACGCAGTAAAGCATCTAAGGATGGCCCGATACCTTGAGAAGGTACGAGAGCATCTAGCGACGTTCCAAGCATACACACTTACTCAAGTTTTATAAGCACAAAATGCCCATGCAGACGCACTAGCAAGCCTAGGCTCTACATTAGACCATTAACTCAGATGCTCAATCCCAATCGAGTACCTGGAAAAGTCAAGCATAGATGAGGAACCAGTGGGCAAAATGGCACAGATCAGCACAACCTTGAGTTAGCAAGATCCTATCATCGACTACATAGTCAATGGAACACTCCCCGCAGACAGACTGGAGTCCAGGAAGCTTTAAATAAAGGCAACATGTTATTACATATGGAATGTCATGCTCATTTGAAGATCATTCTCAGGATTACATCTTCGCTGCCTATCTCTTTCTGACGACCTGAAGATTCTTAGCTAAATCCACGAAGGCATTTTTTGAAACCATTATGGAGGCTACTCTTTGGTACAAAAAGCTTTTAACGCTGGCTATTATTGGCTAACCATGCATCAAGACTCCAAAAAGTATGTACAAATGTGTGATAGCTGTCAGCACTTCAAGCACGTGCCCGCACTATCTACCAACGAACTTCACCAGCAATCGAGCCCAAGGCTATTCATGTAATAGGTAATTGACCTATTAGGACTAATGCTGCCTGCTATTAGGGGCAGAGGTATGATGATTGTAGCAACCGACTCACAAAATGGGTCAAAGCCGAACCCATGACTACCACTACCTAGACGGACATAGAGCGCTTTATTTGGAATAATATCATTTATTGCTTCGGCATCCCACACTCTATTGTCATGAACAATGGTCCGCAGTTAATGGGCAAAGACTTAGCGAGGTTCTTCAAAAAATATGGCGTCAAGCAGCACATGTCCATGCTCCGATATCCAGAAGGTAATAGACAGGTCGAGGCGTCCAATAAGACCATCCTCAACTGCCTTAAGAAGGACCTTCTCAGAAGAAAAAAAACGGTTAGTGGCCAAACAAGCTCTCTGGTGTTCTATGGGCATATCGCACCACCAAAAGATGAGCAACCGATGAAACTCCATTCTCCTTGCCGTATAGCTCAGAGGCAATCATTCCTCACAATATCGTGATGCCAAGCATCTGCATTATACTATCGAATTTAAAGCAGAACAAAAAGGAGATGGCCACCAACTTAGACCGGGCAGAGAAAGAGCGCGAAAAGGTTATCACCAGTATCACGGCCTAACAGCAGCAACTCCCCTCCTGCTACAACAAGAGGATAAAAATCTAGTAGTTCCAGCCATGAGACTTACTCCTCAGAAAAGCCTTCATCACCACCAAGCGGAAAGGCTAAAAAAAGATGGCTCTTATATGGGAAAGCTCATACAAAATCAACCGAGTAGGCGAAAAAGGCAGCTACACCCTCAAAGAAATTGACATGCAGTGGAATGCCTACAACCTGAGAAAATACTACGTGTAACCTCCCATCATTCCTTAAGACCTGTTCAAGACGAAAAAGTTTGAAGACTCAAGTAGCTCGACGGACAAAACCTCGCATGCCGAGGATTATCAGTTTTTATGACATTACTGCCTACGAGCAAAGTTAATAAAAGGCTCTATTCTTAATAAAGATTGAAGAAATTATTCGCAAGCCTAGGCCAAATGCATAAACAAATTGACAAACTCCTATGATAAGTAGAAGACACCCGCTGCCCTGCAGACATGGTGTAAGATACCCGCTGCCCTGCAGACATAGTGTAAGACACCCACTACCATGCAGTTATGGTGCAAGACACCTGCTGCCCTGTAGACATGGTGTAAGATGCCTGCTGACCAGCAAACATAGCACAAAATGCCTACTACCCTACAGACATGGTGTAAAATGCTCGCTGCCCTTGCACACATGGCATAACCACCCTTGTGACAAGAAAAATACGTCATCTGCACGTTCATACATGATGTATCCAAAATATCCAAACATGGATGGGTGGTACGACTGCTCAGTTTCCCCTGATGTCAGCGACTACCTGAGTTGGACGACTCCCAAAATAGTCATTCCACTGGAATAGACTTAGCCAACTGAATGATTCAATTTAGTGGCATCCTGAATATCTAAACGAAAGAGACGCTAAGTGTAAGACCCTTGCCCATGAAGGATGTCGCGTGACATGACAGTATGTCCTCAACGTGCAAATCTTCATGAAGTGGCTTGATTTTAAAGTGTTGTAATACTAGTTAAGTGACCTGTGGGATCAAATCTACGACTCGAAATGATATGGTTTCTGAGGAGTGACTCTGCCTAAACCTCATGCCAAAAATGCCTCCGAGAGCTAAGGATGATGCCTAAAGTGGTTATGCAGGTCGTCTGCTTCTATAAGTAAGATGCATGGCCAACGACCTGACGGCTAAAAGTCCAAGGCAGCCTATAAGACGAGACTTACACCTGCTATGACTACGCTGACTCACTCACTTACTTACAAGCAGTGTTTCCGGTCGACGACCTATGGTTTAAGTTTTGATAGGACAAAGTCATGTGTCACGACTATAATAGTTATGCGGACATCCTCTGCTCCCTACGAGAAACATAAGTCTGGCTGATTGCTCTATAAGTCAAAAATCTTGCAATGTGCCTCGGGAGGGCCAAAGCTCATGCCACCAAAGTTGAGTGTTACGACTATAGCAGCTACACGAACCTCCTCTACTTCCAACAAGAAACATGAGTCTGGTCAATGGCTCTATAAGTCAAAAATTTTGCAACATGCCTCAGAAGGGCCAAAGCTCAAGAAGCCACCAAAGTCGAGTGTCACGACTATAGCAGTTACGCAGTCCTCCTCTATTTCCTACCTGAGTCTGGTCGACGGCTCTATAAGTCAAAAATCTCGCAATGTGCCCCAGGAAGGCCAATGCTCAAGAAGCTACCAAAGTCAAGTGTCACGATTGTAGCAGTTGTGTGGATCTCTTTTGCTTCTTACGAAAAGCATGAGTTCGGCTGACAGCTCTATAAGTTAAAAATCTCGCATTTTTCTTCTTGTAGTTAAAACTCTAGAAGCCTTGAAAACAAAACTAAAACCTAAGTGGCTACATGGGATTAGTTGCTTCATTGAGGCAGCTCGCCCAGCCGACCGTCCTAGGATAATGTTTTGCAAAGAACATGGCGAAACAGAAGGATGAAGCAAAAACAAGGAAAGTTGTTTATTAAATTTCTAGTAAATTGATAAACTAGCTCAAAGGCTAACAAAAGTTCAAGCAAAGCAAAACGAAAAAGAAAAGAAGAAAATTCCTAAGTCTAAGCAAAAAACTACTCATTGGCAACTTGAGCAACCATCAGTTCCTTGACTACCATGCCTTCAGCAGTCGTACCGCTCTTAGCAACCAAAGCTTCCACCAGCTCATCCTTAACCGCCCATGCTTGGACTGCTTGACCTTCAGCTGCTCCACCAAAGGTAGCTTCAAACGAGAAATCAAGCAGATCAACTGGAGAAATGGAAAAAGGCTCGAAATCATTCTCAGAAAACTCATAATCCGACTGCCTGCCCTAGAGATGGTTTACATAGCCAAGCTTGTAGAAATTGGCCTAACAAGAAGCAAGCGCCACTTCGTGACCAGCTTTCTCATTCTTCAGCTATGCATTCTCCTCAACAAGCCCAGTGTGAGCACCTTGCAGCTCATCTAGTTCATTTTTCAAGTTTTCGCTATTATACAGCGCACCTTGTAGATCCACTTCCTTGAACTTAAGCTTACTGGCAATCTCCTTAAGATAGGACACTTCAGCATGCAAGCAGATCGTAGCTCTAAATTGACACGCTCAAGGTCCTCGACCACCAGAGAAATGCGACTAACTTCCTTCTCTGCAACTTTCAATATTGCCTGAGTCGCACTAAGCCTATCATTCAAATGGGCAACCTCATAATAAGAGATCTCCAATTGTAAAGAAGTGGGGGCAAAGACATCAAACCTCTTCAAAATGGTAAGTTCAAATTCAAGCTTCTCGATCTTTTGAGCAGCCGAGCGAAGTTAAGCCACCAATGCCACTTCAACCTCCTTAGCACACTTGACAGCATCCTAGTCAACGCGCATGGACTCAACTACTAGGATTAAAGTCGTATGCATTATAGCAATAAAAAAGGACCTCATCGAGTAGGCAAGATGCTTCGCAAAAAAATCTGACCAAATGACAACTTTCCCAACACTGTCAATAAATTTGGCGCATGAATTAACATCCTTAAGTAGGTCATCTTTCAACAGCACATAAACCTTGGAAACTCTCCAGCCTCAAACTTGGTGGATCTCTCACAACTGCCCGTGTAAACAGATTTCCCCTTCTCAACAGACGAGTCAGTCACGGCAGAATGAGAAGCAAGCCCATGTGCCACCTTAGCAGCAGAATCCACATTCACGCTCTTCATAGCGGCGAGCCTTTTAGAAGCGAAAATAGACTTAGCTCCTAACGGACACTTCGATACAAACCCGAACACCAGAGATATCACCGAACCCTTTCGCTGGGCAAGTCTTTCAACAATAGATACGGTCACCTTTACAGCAGCAGGTTTCACAGGTTCAGTTTCAATGATCTTCTTCACCCCCTTGGGGGAAGTTAGATCAATAACAAGCTTCTCAGCAGCAGACGAGTTCCCACGAGCAGTGGAAGAAGTCATTGGCTTCTGCTCAGCCGAAGGTTCACAAACAGGTGAGGAAGATCTCTTCTTTCCACCCTCATTGACAGCAGGCTTTATAGTAGCGATTGGGCGAGACAACGCCTCGTCCTTTATCCGATTTATCTCTTTATTCGAAAGCAGGCTACCTGAAGAGGGCTGAGCAGCCAACACCACTCACGGTACTTAGTAGGAATGCCCAAGGCAACGTGCACTTTCTTTATATCTACCAAAGTCCTTGAAGTTGAGCCAAACTTTGAATTTGCACAAAGTAAGAAAGACGATCAATAAATTGAAGTCATGGAGTAGCTCAACGAAAAATTCAGGCAGGATAAGAATGAAGCCATTCACTTACCACTGATGAAGGTAGTCAGGACACGCAGCTTTAGAGAAAAGTCAGACTCCCATTCCCCACTCACCTCCAAAGTGCCTCTCGCCCACTTATGATCACCTTTGCTAAAAGCAACGAACAGCCTATAGCATGACCTTAGCTGCCCCACACCTTCATTGTGGCTGATCTCAAAGAAGTACGAAAACTCATTAATGGTCAAGCCAATATCGAAGAACTTGCTCAAGTTCAAGAACTCCATCATCGTATGAACTGCATTTGGGGAGCACTAAACAGGCGCAAATTTCATGTAGCAGATCACCTCTTGGAAAAGAAATGGCATGGGAAAAGTGAATCCCAACACAAAGTAATATGGATTGAATTTGATGGCCTTTTTCCTAGCAGAGGCACTCTCGCCAAATGGTTCATGGCTGCTATTATCTTTCACCCACTTGATCTGAACACCTGACGGAATTGCATGCTTGTACGCCTCAAGAAAATCCCGAAACAGCTCGTCGAAATTAATCTTGACATGTGCAGCCTTAAAGTAGCCCACCTTGACGGTACAAAGGTGGAGGATATTCTTCACTTTTGCGATCAGAAAAAGACATCTCAAAGTCTCTGCAAACAGCATGAAGAAAAAGTACTTACACGGCAACTCGCGAAAAAAAAGAAGATATATGAATATATATGGAGTAGCGCAGGAGGCCTACGCCTTCACCCTTCCCTTTTCCACTTACGTGCTAGGCGCTCCAAGAAACAAGGATGGGTCATGCGACCCAAGCCGGACTCTCTCTCTCTCTCTCTCTCTCTCTCTCTCTCTCTCTCTCTCTCTCTCTCTCTCTCTCTTTTGCTGCATAGGCCCCTGCCCAACAACTCTCAAGGTTTTGCCTAAGCCAACTTTTCAGCGCCCCAGTGCCGCCGCCACCTCCGCCAAGTTGAGCCGACCCTCTTGCCGCGCCATCTGTAGCCCCATGGCATCCCTACCACGCTATTCACACCTCCTTGGTACCCACCAAGCCAATTTTTTAAGTCCCAAGGCTCCCAAAAAATTCAAGAAGAAGAAAATTCAAACTTTTCTTACCTTGGTGCAGCACAGAGAATAAGAACAACAACGAGGAACGACTCTTTGCAAGGGAAAGAGAAGAAGAACGTTAGAGGAGGGGGAAGAAAAAATATCCTCTGGCTTTTATTCCTTATAGGAATAAAAATTGTTCTCCAAATTTATTTAATCCCCTGCTTAAGGCAGAACTAAATAGATATTGGGAGCAGTTGGTTTCCTTTTCTTAGAAGAAGTCTATCTCCAAATCAAGAAAGAAGATTAAGTTCAAATTGGGAAACAGTTCTAGAAACCCAAGTAGCTTGGAATTTCTACACTTACAGCCTTTTTCATGCGTGCAGCACAGTAGGTGCAGGGGCATTTGTGGAGCCTAAAATAATTCTAAAAATTCTAAAGGCGACATGTGAACTTTTAATCAAGAAGGACAAGATTATCTTCAATAAATGGTCAGGCTTCTCAGATACTCCCATGCGCAGCTCACATCCCTGGAGGTCTCAGCAGCTGAATACAACCGCCTACAGCTTGCCTGCCCTTGGCAAGGAATTAAAGATAAGGATTAATTATCCAAATCCTATTTGTAATACATTCCTATTTGAAGAATAACTCCAATCAAGTAAGTATCTAATTTAAATAAATAGGTACTTACTTGTTTGGAATAATTAGAAAATATCTCTCAATTAAACACTATGGCCGGCCCTATCCCTATAAATACTCGATATTCTACCAAATTTTGAGAGCTTTTGCAACCCTAAAAAAGCCCTAAACATTTTACTCTTTCAGAGAAACTAACATAGGCATCAAAGATTTGATGATCTAACCCCACCCCCCCCCCCCCCAAAAAAAAACTTGTGGGCGCGTAAGGCTTAGGTCTCTAATTAAAAGTGTTAATAACTCAACCAAAAATGCTCTAACTTCACCCCAGAAATGATCAAATTTAGATCCTCAATTACTTCTCCAAAGAATTTTATTTTTTAATTGGAAGTCCTTAATGATTTTGCAATCCAACAAATTGCCACCCAACCCAAGTATGCGATGGCTAATGTATCAAAATAAAAATAAAAAAATTTATAAGGTAACAAATTAAAATAAACATAAGTAATGTAACAACAATAAAATAAAAAACAAAGAAAAATTGAGTTATCGTTGCAGCCAAACAGAGGATTAGACGGACATAGCTGAGCCCGAGCATTTAAATTCAGGTAAATTCGATACAACTTTACAAAAAGCAGAGTGTTGGAGGAGAGCGAGAGAGAAGAGAGAGCAGAGACGAGAAGAAAATGGGGGGAGGAATGGAAGCAAACAAGAACAAGTTCATAGAAGAGTGGGGATCCGTCAGAGAAAATCTCGAGCACAACTTCCGCTGGACCCGCCGCAACTTCGCCCTCGTTGGCATCTTCGGCATCGCCATCCCTATCTTGGTTTACAAGGGCATTGTCAGAGACTTCGTAACTCCCTACCTCTCTCTCGCTCAATTATTTATGGTTTTTTATTTATTTAATTTTGGAAATTAATCCGGTGGATCCGTTTGGATTTTGCCTGATCGATCGCATTAGGGTTCCGGATCTCTTGGGTTTTGATTCCTCGATAGCTCGCTTTAGCTGTTTTTGGGTTTAATTTTTATAATTTTCAGAGATTATTTGACTTTTAAGATATCATTTTTCGCAAATTATGGAATGTTGATACATTTGGGTTTTGACCCAAATTGTGTTTTAGGAAAGAAGAGATGCTTTGGGGTCATAAAATTAGTGCAGAATCATCGTTTGTGAAGTGTTTGAGCTAAATTCTTTTGGCATTTTTAGGGGTTTTGGCAAATTCCATAATTTTTCGCAAAAATTGGGTTCGGCATAAATAACCCTTTGTACTGGGAGTTAAATACACACTGAGAAGCTTTTCTTGCGTGGTGAAATCGTAAGAAAATGCGTAGGCTAGATTGGAAAATGGGTTTGAAATGTCCCTCGGTCACTCATCCATATTGGAGAGCTGCATCACTGTGGGTTTTAGAGCATTTCCCTGAGACCGTAACAATTAACATAGATAGTCGAAGAGGTGTCTCTATGGGTGGAAATCTTTTGGTAAGGAAAAGGGGTTGAAGGGACAATGTAACGTTGCCTACCAGGGATCTTCTTATTCCTTATTAGTATATTCTTTTAGGAGGGAAGGGAGAGATGAAATATATAGGTTTTGGCTAACGTTTTTCTTAGTTTTCTATTTGATTCTTGTTTTGCATTGCATTTCTTTTTCTTGTTAGTTGCTGTTGTATATTGGAAGGTATGGTCATAGTATGCGAAGCAAGTTGTCCTTCTGCATCGGTGGTGTCATTATTTTTCGTTGTTAGAACCTGTTCGTTGGCAATCAGTTGCCAAATTATCGGATATCTTTTTTGTTTTAAAATCATGTCCTTTGTCCAACTTCTTTTCCTCCTCCAGCCTAGTGATTTCTTTTCTTGTTGCGTACTTTATCCCACTTTATATTCATTGTTGGACGCTTCTGATTTTCCATGTTCACAATATTCAGTTGTACTTATTGCAGAGATGAACACATGTAAGGATAAGGCTTCAAAGTAGACAGATTTTTCAAAAAACTTCGAATACTGAAAGTTACTAGTAATATTGAAGACTTATTGTTTTGCAAGATAGGATTAGTCTTAAGGATTAATACTCTTACCCTCGTTTCGTTTATACTACTACAAAAACTTTGATTAGGTACTTATCAGTATACTTATCCCTAGTATTTTGTGTGGTTGCTATGGTTGATGATCACTCATTTATATTGCATCTTTATCTTTTTGGTTGGTTAATCATTTCCGCGAGTGCTCACACTATCACCGCACAAACAATTTTGACATTCCAGGCCTGCTGTCAACTGATTGACCAACATTTTGTGTTCTATGATGACAGCACATGCAAGATGAGGATGCAGGCAGAGCATACAGGAAGTTTATATGAGTGATCTGAGAAAGTTTGATAATAACTGTGGGACTAGTCATAGAAAGTTTACGTGACCACAAGTATCCCTCTCCTGGTAGATGGAAAGTGTTTCATTTTCTTTGTTAATCTACGGATCATAATGTCATTCAATTTTGTAAACTTCTGCCTGTTGTGATATTTTCTCCAGTTCAGTTTATCTGAATGAATCCTTGGTTCCTCATTTATTTGTTACTTCTACCTTTCATTTATTCGGTTCGTCTGAATAAGAGATGCGATCGTGTTTCTTGAGAAACGGAGGCAAATGTATTGGATTGTAGCAGTCGTCGTCACATGGAAGTATATACATTTGATGGTGTATACTTAGATGATTGATCATATTATTTTCCGAGTACATGGTTCAATTCATAGTCTGAAAATAAGGCGAAATTTTTTCTGGCTGTAACACCGCCAAGCTTCTAGGGCACAGTTCATGGTGTCGGTCCAAAGAACAACTTAAGAAGCCCCAATTTGATCAAAACTAACTAGAATTTCTCAATTTTGCCAAGCAGAGAAGTTAGGGTTAGGTGATCAAATGGGGAAGAGAGTTGGACAGAAACTAAACGCATGCGCTTCTTCAGTTCGCCATCGGAAGAAACGTAGGAGACGCCCGAACCACGCTCAGAACCCTCGAAACAAGACGCTTGAATCCCCATGCGTATAGGCGAATGAAAGTCTCATAGGACTCGTCAGACTCCGGAAAGTCATTGGAAATTGCACTGAAGGGTTCTTTGGCGATAACAAGTAAAGGGAAACTGCTGTATGACCGTAGCAGTGGATTGCAAGCTTGGACAAAAACAGGTGTTGGAACATGCATGCATGACAGATTGAATGATGAAGAATATACACAGGCTGGAAGCATGAAGAATAGAATAATGCAGATGCAAGGCTGGAAGAATAATGCAAGGTGCGATCTGCACCTGATGGAAGATTAATAGGTGCAAGGTGCGATCTGCACCTGATGAAAGATAAGAGGAATAGGTGGATTGCAGCTTTATGTAATCTTTGTTAATTGTTCCTTATTCCTTCATCATTGTATAGTTAATAAGATATAGTAGTGTAGGAATCCTTCTTAATGTTTAGTAGGGTTGTTTTCTTCCCGTGCCTTTTTTCTTCTTGTTGCTTTCTTTATATATAGCTTCTTATTTCTTGTAATACCAATCATCAAGTACATGAAATACATTTGAAATTCCACATGGTATCAGAGCAGGAATTCTAATCTCCTGTTTCTTTTCCATTTCCGCTGTTATTTTCTTTAAGCCAAAAATGGCTGAAAGCAATACTTCAGAAGCTGAAAGCTCCTTCGTTGCTTCAGATTCAACCGAAGTCGAAGTCAATCCCAACCAACGTCTCAGCTCGGTTTTGCTAAATGAATTCAACTATCTTCCTTGGACTCGTGCCATCTCACTTGCACTTGGAGGAAGATCAAAGTTAGGATATGTGAATGGCGCCATTGCTGCTCCTGCAGTTACATCTCCCGACTATGCAGCATGGCTATGTAAAGATCAGCTTGTCATGTCATGGCTTCTCAACTCCATGGAGCGTAGAATTGCTGAGATTTTCAGCTATTCAGAGTCATCGATACATCTCTGGAAACAAGTCCATGAGATGTATGGAAATCAAAATAACTCTGCACGAGTGTTCCAGCTCAAGAAAGATATCTCTAGTCTTATGAAGAAAGAAAAGAATTTTGTGCAACACCTGGGCCAACTTACAAGCATGTGGAATGAACTCGATGTTTATCGTCCTCACACCACTGACGCCAGTGTGTTAACTAAAAGAGCGGAAGAAGATAAGATCTTCCAGCTCTTGGCAAGCTTAGGTCCAGAATTTGAAGATCTTAGAAGCCACATTTTAATGAATGTTGAGCTTCCATCTTTCACGGGTGTTTGTGCTATTATTCAAAGGGAAGAAGTAAGGAAGAAAGTTATGAGTCAAGAGGCTAAAGTGGTTGTCTCCGAAACAAGGGCTTTTGTTTCAAACAACAACCGTTATGAGGGTAAATCCTACAAAGGAAAAAGACCTGAGTGCAGCTACTGTAACACACTTGGACACACCCGTGACAAGTGTTGGATCCTTCATCCAGAGTTGAAACCTCAGTTCTCAAAAGATGCAAAGAGCTCGAATAGAAACCCGAACAACAGTTTTTTCAAAGCAAATCATGCATCCTCCCTTTCGACTGAAGGCATGATGCACTTCACTGCCAATCCTACTGTGCTAATCAATGAATTTACAGCATTTCTTAAAAACAAACAAATGCACAACAATGGAGATGAAACACCTACAGCAGTTGAAAAGCAGAATCCAGCCGTACTCAGAAGATTTGCTGACTTCCTTACTGAACATGATCATGTCCCTCCTAAAGACATCCCAGGTATTTTAAGTACTTTTGTAACTGCCTTAAATGCCAGTAATGAACATGACTATTGGATAATAGATTCAGGAGCCACGGATCACATGACAAATCAGATTACCAACTTGCATGATTTTAGAAAAACAGCAAAATTCGATCAAGTGTCATTAGCTAATGGTGAAGGTGCCTCAGTTATAGGAAAAGGAAAAATCAATTTACTCTCAAAAAACATTGAGTCAGTAGCTCTTTATGTCCCCTCTTTTCCTTTCAAACTGTTATCAGTTGCTACCATCACCAAATCTTTGAATTGTCTTGCCATTTTCTCTCCTCACAATGTTATCTTTCAGGATATCATCACCAAGAAAACGATTGGTAAAGGTTTCCTTTTGAATGGCCTCTACTATCTAGCCAAAGACACCGAAGATCCCAAGGTCTTTCAAGCCAGTTCGAGTATTTCTCAAAATCCACAGCTCTGGCATCAACGTTTGGCACATCCCTCTGAGAAAGTTATGTCTTTTTTGTTTCCAAGTCTATGTCAAAACAAGTTACACTGTGATGTGTGTCACTTGTCGAAATCTACTAGGCTGCCTTTTGATTCCTCGACCTCTAGAGCCAGTCATCCTTTCGAAATCATTCACTCAGACATTTGGGGTCCAATACTAGAGTCCTTTGATGGATATAGATATTTTGTAACCTTTGTTGACGATTTTACAAGGATAACTTGGTTATATCTGTTGAAATATAAGAGTGATCTCTATACTGTTTTTCAAGATTTCCATAAACTAGTTGGTACTCAATTTTCATCACAAATTCATATATTAAGATCCGACAATGGCACTGAATATATGTCTCATAACATGTCTCAATACTTAAGCATTCATGGCATCCTACATCAGACCACCTGTGTTGGTACACCCCAACAAAATGGGGTGGCCGAGAGGAAGAATAGAGATCTGCTTGAGAAAACAAGATCTCTCATGTTTCACATGAATGTACCCAAGAAATTTTGGTCACAAGGAGTTCTTACAGCTACCTATCTTATCAATAGATTGCCTAGCAAAGTCCTAGCCTTCAAATCTCCATATGAAGTCTTAAAAAATAGAAGAATTAACCTCTCACATTTGAGAGTTTTCGGCTCCATCTGCTTTGTCCATAATCAATCTTCCCATCGTGACAAGCTTGATCCCAGAGCAACCAAATGTGTTTTCATGGGTTACTCATCTACTCAGAAAGGTTACAAGTGCTATGACACAACCACAAGAAAAATTATAGTTTCAAGGGATGTGAGGTTCGATGAAAATACCCCTTATTTCGTCAAGAAACTGAGTGATGATCGCCAGGGGGAGTTCTTAAGTGATCTGGTTCCCTTGCCTAGTGTACCTCAACATCAAGAAATTTCCTCATCTCATGATCCTTCCCTGGTTTCTCAACATCAAGAAATCCCTTCATCTCATGATCCTTCTCTGGTTTCCCAAGAGTTGTCACCACTTCCAGCTCCAATTCTTGACCCTCAGGCCCCAACTCCTGAACCTCAGGACCAAATTCGCAGAAACCCTCCTAGAGTTCGACAACCTCCACGTCGACTGCATGACTATGTCACACACATTTCTAAGTATCCCCTCACAAACTTTGTTTCTTACCAGCAACTCTCACCCTCTTATGCTTCTTTTCTCAGTACCTTGGATAACACTCATGAACCTCAAACCTTTCAAGAAGCAAATACACTTACATCTTGGCAAAATGCAATGAGAGATGAGTTACAAGCACTTCATGATAATCAAACTTGGAGTGTAGTCAAACTTCCCAAGGGAAAGAAAGCAGTAGGCAGCCGTTGGGTGTACAAAACAAAGTTCAACACAGACGGGACCATCGAAAGACACAAGGCTCGTCTAGTAGCTCGGGGCTTCACTCAGACTTATGGCTTGGACTACAAGGAAACCTTCGCTCCAGTTGCAAAAATGAACACTGTACGAGTTCTATTATCCGTTGCTGTGAACCATTCCTGGCCCCTTTATCAAATGGATGTGAAGAACGCCTTCTTACATGGCGAGTTGGAAGAGGAAGTGTACATGAAATTACCTCCTGGTCACCCTCAATCTCATGATCCAAACATGGTATGCCTGCTGCACAAATCCATTTATGGATTGAAACAATCTCCACGTGCATGGTATGCAAAATTAAGCTCAGTTCTTGAAGCATTGGGTTTTCAACGGAGTAGTGCCGATTCCTCACTCTTTGTTCGCATTGGCCCGGTTGGGAAACTAGTGGTGTTAATCTACGTTGATGATCTCATAGTGACAGGTGATAACGTTGAAGAAATTCATTCTCTCAAACTTGCCCTTCGCAGCAAATTTGCAATCAAAGATTTAGGCAATCTCAAATATTTTCTCGGGATTGAGCTTGCAACCTCACAGAAAGGTCTCTTCCTCAATCAAAGAAAATACATTCTTGATCTCTTAAAAGAGGCTCATTTACTCGACTGCAAACCTGCACGCACTCCTTTGGACAGTAAACTTTGTCTTCATGATCACAGTGAACCCCTTGACACTCCCACTGAATATCAGAAATTGGTTGGTAAGCTCATCTATCTTACCATCACGCGTCCTGATATCTCATATGCTGTGAGTCTTGTTAGTCAATTTATGCATGCTCCTACCGTAGCTCACATGCATATTGTGAAACGCATTCTGCGTTATCTTAAAGGATCAGTTGGTAGAGGGCTCCTAATGCAGAAGAATGACAATACCGCCATTAATGGTTATACCGATGCCGATTGGGCAGGAAATTCGCTTGATCGCAAGTCTACTACTGGATTCTGCACCTTTGTTGGTGGGAATTTGGTAACCTGGCGAAGCAAGAAGCAAAGTGTTGTAGCTCGATCCAGCGCAGAGGCTGAATATCGTGCCATGGCGTCTACTGCGTGTGAGCTTATTTGGCTCAAACACCTTCTGTCTGATCTAGGGTTTCCTAACACAGCACCTATGCCTATGTTCTGTGATAATCAAGCTGCCATGCATATTGCCTCAAACCCTGTCTTCCATGAGAGAACGAAGCATATCGAAGTAGATTGTCACTATGTTCGTTCTCAGGTTCAATCTCAAACCATCATTCCACACTACACACGCAGCCATGCTCAACTCGCTGACATTTTTACCAAGTCACTGCCTATGGTTCCGTTTCTGGACATCCTCTCCAAGCTTGGCTCAAGGAACCCTCTTGATCCAGCTTGAGGGGGAGTGTTGGAACATGCATGCATGACAGATTGAATGATGAAGAATATACACAGGCTGGAAGCATGAAGAATAGAATAATGCAGATGCAAGGCTGGAAGAATAATGCAAGGTGCGATCTGCACCTGATGGAGGATTAATAGGTGCAAGGTGCGATCTGCACCTGATGAAAGATAAGAGGAATAGGTGGATTGCAGCTTTATGTAATCTTTGTTAATTGTTCCTTATTCCTTCATCATTGTATAGTTAATAAGATATAGTAGTGTAGGAATCCTTCTTAATGTTTAGTAGGGTTGTTTTCTTCCCGTGCCTTTTTTCTTCTTGTTGCTTTCTTTATATATAGCTTCTTATTTCTTGTAATACCAATCATCAAGTACATGAAATACATTTGAAATTCCACAACAGGGAAACTGAAATGTGTGGTTTTCGGGTGGAATAGTATTGGAGATGGGGGTTCCAAGTGTTGGTTTGGGACTCAAAGCATGAAGCAAATAAACATCCTAATCCTGTTGCTTCTTCTTCAATACACAATACTTTGAAATGGGGGTGATCAAAAGCCGAATGTGCAGCTAGCACGCCGCAGATTTGACGAAACTGGTTGGGGAAAGAAACGGCCTTGAACTGTTGGATGAACAGCTTATCAAACAGGACAGAAGCACAATACCATTAAGGAACACAAAATTTCCAAACTACATTCACAGACATTGAATTACAGGAAAAGGAGCGATAGGTATCGAATTAGGGCAACGGAACACATTTACATAAGCTAACAAGCCATACTTGAGAGAAGTAGAGGAAATGAAGTGCTCAAATGGGACAGGAGTCTGCGTGAACGGCTAGACATTCGACCGTTTGTACTTATGATCTACCCTGGCGTCATTTCACAAGCGCCTTCCATGACATTGAGCAACAGAAGTGAGATTATACGAGACAAGAACAAAAGCACTAGGAAATTAAGACAACGAAACATGTGCTCAAACAGGACAGAGAGTCTCTATGAATGGAAAGGCATCCTCCCATGCACACTCAGCCTTCTCATATGGAACTAGACACATGAGCTGCTTCAACGAACGATCCTTCAATCTGTAAGAGAATAACCTACCACAAACAAATAGCATCAGTTCTGATTCCTCCTGCCCTCCTGCTTCCGCTTCAACCATTCTCAAAACCGAAACACGAAACCATTCGCTGCCAACCCCATACATGTCACAGAATTCCACTCTAAAGGTAGCAAGATTGACACGGTGCCTCAGCCGCCAACCAGAGTAATCCTCCTCCAACTCCAACACATCAAATTCCACATCCGAGGTCGTGTGCATTATCAACTGCAGATGGCCCCGAGACTCCCCAAAATACTGGATAGTGTTATGGGTTAGGTATCGCGGCATGGGAATCGGGTTCAAGCAATCTTCGTCCACATCGAAACAAAGGGAAGTCTGCTCCTCACTGTACCAGTGAAGTGCCCGCCTAAAAAACACAGGGGCATCGAAATGTGTTGATTCTGGTGGATCAAAATTGATTAGAGACGGCTTCCAAGCGTTGTTCTGGGATTCATAAACACGAAGCGAATATACATCGTCATCGCCATTCGAGCTCCTAAGTACACACACTATCTTGAAGTGGGGTGAACGAGTCGGATCAAAAGCCATATTTACACCCACTATCTCTGCGCAACCGACTTCATCGCTCGGAAGATTAATGGTCTTGAACTGCACGGTGATGGGATTACAAACAAAGATTCTAATCCCACAATCATCCTCACTAACAGAGGTATTAAAATCATGTGGGATACCAAAATCAAACTCTGTGTTCTTGAAATCGGGGTCGTCCGTAAGGTAGGCAGAGGAGCACAAGAGCAACCCATTACAGGATTGAAGGATTTTGATGCGTGGAACACCCAGATAACTCAGATACGGAGGGGGATTCGCATCGAATTTGGGGGGATTCGAGTGTGTGAAAGAGACAAATTGGAATTCTGGGGTGGGTAAGTAGTCATTGTTCAAGAGGAGGCCGGAGGGGGCTGGAGTACCTTGGCGGCGGACTTGGGCGGCAATGAATTGGGGGCAGGAGATGAGAGAGAGCCAGTGGTTTGATACGCATTTGAAGCGGACGAGGGATTTTGTAGGCAGTCGGAGGAGGATCTGTGTGAGTATGTCTTGGCTGTTGGCGACGGCTTCTCCGGGCGACGAGATTGCCATCTTCGTCCTATTCCCTGCAAAGCAAGAAGTGAAAAATGGCGGTGAGAAGAGAAGAACGTAGTCGCAGGGAGGGATTAAACAGACTTCGATGAGGGTTTAATCCTACGGATGGGGTGGGGTGGAAATCTATGGACGTACGAGGGGAATTTAGGGTTATGCAATCGGAGTAAAATGCTAACTGAACTATTATCCAATGACAAGGGGTTAATTGGCTAATTTCAAATAATTCAAGGGTTAATTTATCAAAAAAATAGTTTAGGGAGTCAATTTCAACTGGGGTTATAATTCAAGGGATCAAATAGTAGTTTAGCCTTTACAATCGTAAGGTTTTTTTGACAACGAAGGAAAGGAATGGAATGAATTGGCAACACCCACTACCCAGTCAAGCCAAGTTAAGTTGGGTGGCCACTCACTCAGTACTACGGTCTGGTGGTATTGTTTCTTATTTGGAACTAAGGGATTTTAGGTTCAAATCTTGTAGATGCGAATTCGATACTAAATTAGGTTTTCCATTGTATAGCTTATTTGAACTCCCCATTTTCGATTTTAATGTTTAAGACTAAATATTGGCATACATTATTGCAACATCCAACTGTCATTTAGTTTCAGTTTACCTCCTGAAACTATCATTTCAACTTTTTTTTTTTGTCTCACTTCATTTCATTCTGTTAAAGAAACATTAACTTCAAGAGTATTTTTGGCATTTCACGTTTGCATCCATTCTGCCCTTCAGTTCAATCAATTGATCTTCTTCATGAAACAAAATTAGAGTTCATTAAAGAAGAAAACGTAATTTAAGAAGTTGACGGTTAATCATGGGAACTATAGCAGCTCATCGTAATTATAGAGAAGAGCAACCATTTTATTGTAAGTTAAGGTAGAAATTGTAACTTGTTGCCAATGGGGTTTTTGTCTGATATTATCAATGAATTTGTAGCCATTGTCTAAAGTATGATGTCTGTGTTAGTTTTTGATGAATTTGTATTCATTTCCGAAGTATGAGGTGTTAGTTTTACACTGACGGGAATTTTTGAGCTCTATGCTTGTCGTTCACTTCGAAAAATAAAATAGTCACTGTGGTCAGTCGTTGTTGGCTATGGTAGTTATTGATTAACAGGTTGGCCCAAAAGGAAAACAAATGTGTCGCTTGATCTTAATGTGGATATTAATTATTGATGAAAGACAAATATGCAATATTGTGCGATTACATTGATGAGTTGAAGACAACAAATTACGGAACTACAGTGAAAGTTAAGTCAGAAATGAGTGGTGATGGACCAAGATTTCAGAGGAAGATTTCAAGGGATCTACATCTGCCTAGAAAATTGAAATACTGAAACTGACAGAAGGCTGGTTGCACGCGGATGGATAGTTTTTTATATTCATCAACAGCAAAGAGACCAACACATACAAATACATCAATCCAATCATTCCGTCTTCTCTGGCACAGGAAACCTGATCCACCTAAAGTGGGATTTGATTTGACTTAAGCTAATGTGAGAAAGTATATTACAATTTACAAGGATTCTACATCAGACTTGTATTTGATTTTGTAAACCAATTTGCAACTTTGGTTTCGAACCAACAAGCAGAGGAACCATATCCCATGATATTTTTTTGTGAAATTTTGTTGCCAAGCTCGAAACTAAGGTCTGGTTTGGTACTAAGATGATTCTAAAAAAAACTGCTGTAAAAAAAAGCTGTCAGCCTTTTTGTGTTTGGTAAACATTCAACTTTAGCTTTTTTTCACAGTTTTAGGTGAAAAAAAGCCAAAAACAGGAAGCTGCAAAACCCAGCTTTGAAAAATCGATTTTTTTTCACATCTGTTTTACATAAAAGTTTACCAAACACTATAATATTTTATTTTATTTTCAAAAGCACTTTTACAAAAACGTTTACCAAACACTCTGCTGTTTTATTTCACAGCTGCTTATTCTCACAGCACAGCAGAAACAGTTTTTTTTCAAAGCACATCAATACCAAACCAGCCCTAAGCCTAGACTTTTTCAAGAAGCATACTTGGTTCAATTAGTGAGGATATTCTATTGGTTATAGAAGAAAGTTTTGGAAGGCTTTGAAACTTGGAAGTGCTTCTCTATTTGTTTGCTTTTGAAATGAATATGGTGATCATTTTTCTATGCAATTGAAGTTTTTGATAGAATAAAATTGCATATGTACAACCGGCTTCCTACTTTTTCTATTTTTTTATTATTAGTCTCCAATGTAAGCCTATTTTTTTAATTTCATATTAATTTTTTTTTAAGTTTTATAAAATAAAAATAAAAAGATCGAAACCGAACCAACAAAAATCCAACCAAAAAAATAAAACTGAACCAAACTAAACCGACTCTGAGCAACTCTAGTGTAGAAGCCCTTCCCCCCAGGCAATACACTATTCAATCCACCTAATGAACAGTAATTGCCTTAATGAACAGTGTATCCCCCTGGCAATAGCCTTTTTGCATCTCCACCCCTACACTTGAATAGCCCTGGCAATTGGCAATAAAATATTAGTATTTTTTTATTTATAAAATAATACATAATAATTTTATTTGTAATTTTAGATAATATTTTTAATCGTTCTCATTGCGCAACGTGTCATTATCCGAAAGCCAATAGGAATAAAATATTTGAATTTTTTTATTTATAAAAAAAATTCAAAATAATTTTATTTGTAATTTTGGATTTCCGATAAGATTTGTAACCAATCACGTCGTGCCACGTGTCACAATCCGATTACAATCTTTGAGGATAGATTTCCACCAGATTTTTAACGAATGACGGCACGCCACATGTCATTATCTGAAAGGACAATTATTGGTGAGGGATTTCCGATAAGATTTGTAACCAATCACGTCGTGCCACGTGTCACAATCCGATTACAATCTTTGAGGATAGATTTCCACCAGATTTTTAACGAATGACGGCATGCCACGTGTCATTATCTACAACCTAATCCTTGCCCAAATCCTCCATATAATGAAACCCTCCATCCTCAGAAATCTCACACCAATTTTCTCAAGCTCTCTATCATTATTCATAGTTTCTGCTTCCTTCTTCACCAAAATCTCATTATTCATAGTTTCTGCTTCCTTCTTCACCAAAATCCCTATCATTATTCATAATTTCTGCTTCCTTCTTCACCAATGTCTTCTTCTTCTTCAAAGATGATGTGGGAAATCGAACAAGAAGAGGAAGAATTGTTTAACCAATCAGAAGGAATGTTCAATGTCGGGGATTGGGCCCAAAATGAGATGGAAGAGGATGATGAGCGTAGACGGAGAGATGACGACTCAAGAATGGCACGAGTCTCACATTCCCGTCGAGTCGTACAAGCTGTGGCTCATATCTGCAGGCCCAACCGTGCTGTACACATTGATAGAAACAGGCAACGACGAGGTCAGGAGCTCTTGGACGATTATTTTGTCCGTAACAGTGCATTCCCTGATACGTACTTCCGACGTCGTTTTAGAATGGAACGACATTTGTTCAACAGAATCATGGGCGATGTTTGCAACCATGATTCTTACTTTGTGCAAAAGCCGGATGCATTTGGTGTTATGGGCCTCCTGCCTGAGCAAAAAATTATTGCTGCTTTGCGGATGCTTGCATATGGAGCAGCTGCAGACCAAGTGGACGAGATAACGAGGATGGGAAAATCAACCATTCTTAAGTCCCTGATGAGGTTTTGCTCGGCAATCGAATCTATCTACACCAATTAGTACCTCCGGAGGCCTACTCATATGGACTTGGAAAGACTTTTGAAGAATGGCGAGATGCGAGGTTTTCCAGGGATGATTGGAAGCATTGATTGTATGCACTGGACTTGGAAAAACTGTCCAAGTGCATGGCAAGGCGCTTATGGGGACAGAAAAGGATCAAAAAGTATCATTTTGGAGGCGGTGGCATCTTTTGATACTTGGATTTGGCACGCCTTTTTCGGGGTTCCGGGAGCTCAAAATGATCTTAATGTCCTTGCCCAATCCCCAGTGTTCGATGAAGTCCTGCAAGGAAAGGCACCAAAAGTCACATACTGGGTCAACGAACGTAAGTACGACGGCCCATACTACCTAGCAGACGGCATTTACCCAAGGTGGGAATGCTTTGTCAAAACAGTGCCACGTCCACAAAGTGCAAAGGAAAAATACTTTGCAAGCTGTCCAGAAGGATGCAGGAAGGATGTGGAGCGTTGTTTTGGTATACTCCAAGCTCGCTGGGCTATTGTTAGGGGTGCTGCTAGAATGTTTGATGTGGAGTCGCTTCGATCTATCATGATGACGTGCATCATTCTTCACAATATGATTGTGGAAGATGAGTACGATTATGATGTTGTTGATGAATATGAGTCAGACACGATGAACAATTCTAGAACACGAATATATTGTGCTCATGACGCCACCGAAGAACCCGTGCAACACGACCCAATACAAAGGGATGGACGTTACAATGATAGAGTCATTCAACGATATACTGCAATGCAAAGGCCATATATGCACAATGCTCGCCAAATTGACTTGATAGAACACCAGTGGAAATTGAGTGGTGCTGAAGATACTTAAGTTCATTAGTGTTTGTTTTTATTTAGGGTGTTTATTTTATTTCATGTTGTGTGTTTATTTAGTTCATTTAGGGTGTTTATTTTATTTCATGTTGTGTGTTTATTTAGTGTGTTTTTTATTCGGTATGTGATGTAATTTTATTTGGTATGTTGATGTTATTTTATTTGGTATGTTGATGTTATTTTATTTGGTGTGTTTAAATGTGTTTTGAATAAAGTACTAAATTCAATAAATTAGAAATAACAAAAAGTACTAAATTCAATAAATTGGAAATAACATAAAGTACTAAATTCAATAAATTAGAAACAACATAAAGTACTAAATTCAATGAATAAGAAATTACAACCTAAATTCAATAATCATCACTTAACCAATTTGTGGTGCTAGGATGATCTTCTCTTGTCGTGCTAGGATGAAATTCTCTTGTCGTACTAGGACCATCTCCTCTTGCTCTCGCTTCTCTTGCACGCCTCCTTCGCACCACGTCTTCTTTCTCCGACTTCCAAAAATATTTAGAGTTTGGAGACTTCCCTTCTAAAGGCTCTTTCATAATGTTACGATCTTGTTCAGCCATTCTTTCTTCTCTTCTACGTTCCCTTTCTTGCCGAAGTAGTTCTCTTTCTCTCTCATCAGCTTCAATTTTTTTCTCAAAAGCTGCAGCTTTTGCATCCTCTCTAGCCTTATCGGCCTCATATTTAGCCATTTCTCGAGCCAAAGCCAATTCACCTTGGCGGGCAAGGTCTTCCATAAACTTTGCATAATCATTCTTTGAAGTATTACCTTTTCTCTTTGAAGCCTTCTTACCTTGAGGCCTAATTGGAAAACGGGTCGACCCCGACGCTTGTTCAACGGGGGGCGTTTCAGGCACTTCTTCTGCATCATCTTCATCAAGATCATGCGAGGCATGATCGGGTGTAGAGTGTAGAGGGGTGCTGTTCATGAAAACTTCTAGACCGATAGGCACAACTCTGAATTTAGGACAATCTTTGACAACATTCCAACATTCAAACGGGGTGAATGTTTTGTTTTTGCTTTGGATTTTGGCACCATACCAAGCTTGTGCTTGAAGTTCCTATACAATGCAAAAGAATAAATAATTATAACGAAAATAGGTAACAAATAAGTAATGCAAA
Organism: Crataegus laevigata; assembly: GCA_963580275.1. Lineage (NCBI taxonomy): Eukaryota > Viridiplantae > Streptophyta > Magnoliopsida > Rosales > Rosaceae > Crataegus > Crataegus laevigata. The sequence goes on from OY756948.1 coordinate 22,682,524, forward strand.
CAAATAATTATAATGAAAATAGGTAACAAATAAATAATACAAACAAATAATTATACTGAAAGTGGGTAACAAATAAATCATACAAACAAATAATTATAATGAAAATAGGTAACAAATAAAAATTATTTTGTTACCCGATCCGTTAAACTTTCCCCACTTCGAAGATTACTAGCAGCTTGTGCCAAGGCGTCTCGCCATGTACTAAACGATTTGCTGAGTAGTCTCCAACGACTGGACAAAGATTCTTTGGTTCTTTTCCCACCAATTTTCTCAACATAATTGGCATGAATAAGACTCCACATTTCTCTCAACTGCATCTCATTACCCGAAATTGGATCATGAGTAACTTGAACCCAACTAGTACATAACGTAACATCTTCAATAAGTGTCCAATTCGTACCTGCATCATTAGTCATCTTCTTGGAAAAAATATAAAACTTTGAGAAAATGTGAATTTAGATTTATAGCAAAATAAATATAAAAAAGTAAGAAATTGAAATCAAACTTGACAATATATGAAATTGGATTTATAGAAAAATAAATATATAAAACTATGAAATTGAATTCAAACTTGACAAAATATGAAATTAGATTAATAGAAAAGTAAATATATAAAACTATGAAATTAAATTCAAACTTGATAATATATGAAATTGGATTCAAACTTGACAAAATATGAAATTGGATTAATAGAAAAGTAAATATATAAAACTATGAAATTGAATTCAAACTTGACAAAATATGAAATTAGATTTATAGCAAAATAAATATAAAAAAGTATGAAATTGAAATCAAACTTGACAATATATGAAATTAGATTTATAGAAAAATAAATATATAAAACTAGGAAATGAAATCAAACTTGACAATATATGAAATTGGATTAATAGAAAAGTAAATATATAAAACTATGAAATTGAATTCAAACTTGACAAAATATGAAATTGGATTGAAACTTTGAGAGAAGATATGAAATTGTGGTGTAAGGTAGAAGATAATGAGAAGGTATTTATAGAAAAGTAAAATCTTTTTTTTTTTTTTCAAAATTTTTTTCGGATTTTTAAATATTTTTTTACATTTTTTTAAATTTTTTGAATTCAAACGGTAACTTTTACAAATTTTAAACTATTTTTTAGTTTTTATTATTTTTTTAAAGTCTAATAACTTGGACCGTTGATCTTAGATCTAATGGATGATATTAAAAGAAGTTTTTTTTTTTTTTACCGTTGGAAATCCAACGGTTCATAATAAAGAACCGTTGAAATCGAAGGGCCGTGGGGAAGCCACGTGGCCCCCAACGGTAACATTTTTTTTTGGCACGCGGGCCCGATTTCTGCAAAAATGTTGACTCACGCACCCCCACGCGCGCTTGTGGTCCACGCGCTGGGCTGAAAAAATATTAAAAAGGCTGGCTGACGTCGCGCTGACGTCAGCCCAGCTTCAATCCACTCAGGCGCTAGGGCGGGCCAAAATCCACGGGCTGCTTGCTCGGGCCCTGCTCGGGCTCCATCCCTCCACCCCATTGGAGCTCCTCACTCGGGCTACAGAGCTGATTTGTCCACTGTCCATCGGGCTATTGCCCACATTGGACTTGCTCTGAATCAAACAGAACCAAACAAAAAAAAAACCGAACAAAAAATAATTAAACCAAAGTTTTGGTTCTGTTTCGATTATTAAACCGAATGAAACCGATCTCACTCCTAGATGTGATAGATGGGTGGGGAGAAAGTGGAGTACTTGATTCGGTGCCAATCCGATTCTGTGGAATGGACAGGATGGGATGACATTGGTGGTGTAGGGCTGCTTATGGGCCGGTGAGGCGTGTGGACAAATAGCACAGAGGGGCTGTTGCTTTCTGTTGTGTCAGACTGCTCTGGAGGTTGTGCATGGGAGATAGGCGAGATGGATGGTGGCGTCTGTGTAGGTGGATTGTTTAATGGCACTTTGGTGTTGGCAGATTGATGGGCACGGATGATGTCATCTGCGAAGATTGGAAAAAATTCAAAATTTCACATACTATTTTTTATTCCTCATTCTTATTAATTGTGTGTTCATTAATTTTTTTTTTATTTATTTCATTGGACTTTTAAAAATTAAAAAATGTGTGTTAAAGGTAAAAATAAATGTGAATAGCACCATTCAAGTTCAAAAGTGTGGAGCACGTAGAGTTGAAATGGAAGAGAAAGCAAAGGTAACTTCACAAAATTTCACATCACAAGGATTGCAACAGAGACAGCCAAAAACCTTTCGGTGATCAGAAGATGGTGAATGGTGGATTTGGATCCTCTCTGGATCCCTTCATGGGGATCCTAGAGATCAAGCAACAAGGGCCGTTCATCAAAAATCGTGAGGCTACAATTAAATGATTTTTACACAAAATGAGACTGCTTTATTTTTAAAAATATAAAAATCATTTAATTGTAGCCGCACGATTTTTAATGAACGGCCCTTATTCCTTGATCCCTAGGATCCCCATGAAGAGGATCTGGAGAGGATCCAAGTCTGTGAATGGTTGTACAATATCTAAAAAGGTGATTTAGTGGATAATAGTGGTAATGATAGGCGATTAATGAGTTAGCCAGCAGTTAAAACACATTTGAAAACTCTATTTTGTTGTGGAGTGTAAACGAATGTTCGTTGATGTTCAATGCCATTAGTTTGAAAAAAATCTCTCATGGACGTAAATTCAGACCTGTTGTCGACTAGTATAGCTTTAATGTTGGCATGAAATTGAGAGTGAGCAAAAACAAGATCTTAAAAAATGTTTGAGTTTCAAACTTATTTTGAATTAAATATGGTCATGTGCATCTAGTATAATCATTGACAATGATTAAAAAAAAATTGAGACCGCTAAATAAGTAGGAACTTTTGTGTAGACCACAAATATTACAATGCAACAAATCAAATGGAGCATGAGTTGATATAGAGCTCAAAGGAAATGAACATCTAGTTTGTTTGGCCATGGGACAAATATGACAATCATTATAAATTTTTTTAGTCATCACAACAATCATTATTAAAAGAAATATGGTAAATTACATAAAACTACATCAACTATTAGGTCAATCACTGTTTCATACCTCATATTTAAAAAATATCAATATCATACCTCATCTTACGAATTTGATACATTCCGTCAGTTTTTCTGTCAATTTTTCAATTAAATAGTGACGTGGCTTTAAAAAATTAATTAAATATTAAAAAATAAAATCATTTAATAATTTTTTTTGCATGGGGGACCCACCCCTAATAAAACCAACCTCACCCACCCGTAATGTCCTTCCTCCCCCACTTTTCTTTCTCGTCGCCCAGTACAATCATCCCTCCCCTCTCTCTCCCCTTTCCTCCCTTATTCTCTCTCCCTTTCTCCCTTTCACGCTGCAACAACAGCCTTGTCGCCCCCAACATTGACCTTGGATCTCTTCCACCTAATCTCCGCCGTCCACTTGTCATTTTTTTTCTTTGTCCTTTGGACCGACCCCTTCTGCACCCTCCCTCACCAGATCCCAACCCTCCAGCCTCCACACCACTAGCCTCACCTCATACTTCTTCGTCGTTAGAGGCAGCCATGGTCGCTACCTCATCATCTTCACCACCATTCTTTTGAATCAATCCCTATCCACCGACCCACCAAAGCCAGAAAAGAAAATTTGAGGAAAGCAACCCTGAATCTGAATCAAAATTTTCTCCAAAGGCTGTTTAGTTCTCGAAAAAATAAATGTTTCTGATGGGTGTGTTTGCAGTGAAGGATTTTCCAAGAAAATTTGGGATTTGATTTATTTGAGTAAAATAAAAATTGGGGACTAAAATGGGGAATAAGGGTAAGGGTGAAGAGTTCAGGGGAGACAAATGGGGAGGAAGGTTAAGGGTGATGAGTTTGGGGGGTGGGTTGGGGAAAGACAGGAGCGGGTGGGATTTGGGTTTGGGTTGGGGGAAGATGAGAGCGGGGAAGAAAGGTCAGGGGATAAGGGGTGGGTCCCCCATGCAAAAAAATATTAAATGATTTTATTTTTTTAGTTTTTAATATTTAATTAATTTTTAAGCCACATTACTATTTAACGGAAGAATTGATAGACAAACTGACGGAAGGTATGAAATTGTAACAAATTCGTAAGATGAGGTATGACATTAACATTTTTTAAAGATAAGGTATGAAACTGTGATTGGCTCAATAGTTGAGGTAGTTTATGTAATTTACCCAAAGAAATATTTTGTGAAGATAAAAATGGAGATGGTAATTTAAGGCAAGAAGGTGATGGGTGTCTAGTTGCATATGCCACAAATTTGAGGGTTGAGAAACTTGGTTGGAAGCAAACGGGCGTTGTAAAGGAGATATGTAATAAAGACCATCATGCTGTGTCTCAGAGCCAATCATCTTCTTCGTCGCCAAGTCTTGTAAAACACAAAAAATGAGAAACAAAACGGCACAACAATTTAGAGAATTGACTTTGCTGGTAGACATGAAATTTAAACGGAAAGAAAGGACACAACGTGTTGTAAGCTGAAATAAAAAAGGAACGAAGTTACCCGAAAAATGTAGAAGCCTTGTGTGGTGAATGATTCTTGAGATGAGTCACGGACTAAGTCGTTCTCTTTAAGACATTTCGTGGCTCTGCCCAAAGTGTGCAAGCAGTTCACAAACACCACATCGTCCCTAGGATAAAACAGCCCAGAATCTAAAGTTCATCCTTGCATAGTGGAAGAACCTTCGAACTCACACCCTTTCTAAATGTTGCTTTCAGAACTCAATTTTTTTTTAAAAAAAATTATAAGCTGTAGTTTTTTTTTTCACACCCTTTTTACCAAAACAGGGAACCTCTCTATCTATCTCTCTCTCTCTCTCTCTCTCTCTCTCTCTCTCTCTCTATATATATATATATATTATAAAGAAAGAGACGTTGGGATTACAAAACCGTAAGGAATCAAAACTGTAGGAGTTATTTGGGGTGCAAAACTATAGGAGTTATTTGGGGTTCAAAACCGTTGGAAATCATAAAGAAAAATTAAAACGGACGAGATCCAAAACGGAAAAAATCAATACGGAATGATTATGGAAGGATTATAGATTAAGACTTGTTCTTCTTCTCTATACAGAGAAGGAATCTCAAAATATATTTATGTGGTGCCAATTACTCCTTATTAACTGATAAGGTTAATAGCAATTAACAATTATATACTTAATATTTCTAATAAAACAAAACATAAATATATATATGAATATTTAAATAAAAATATAACTGCTCCAACAATCCCCCACTTGTTTTTATTTAAAAACTGTATATCAAGCAACAAATCATAAAGCTATGCATAAGTCAAGGTGTTTCTCAACTTGAACCTGTACGTCGTGTTTGTGATCCTGATTATACTAGAGTAACTTATAGTTTTGAACTCTATCTCTGACAACACCACACACATAACTTTATTAAGGTGAAGTTCAAAAAGCTAGCACATTATGACCATGTGCTTGTATCCCAGTATAGTGAACGCTCTAGAAACTTGCCCAAGATTTCATAGGAAGCGGCCTCACTTCCACATTCACATAGGTAAGACTATCAAGGATATTCCTGTAGCTAAATATCCCACTCAACATAGAGTATAGACCTTACTAAGAGAAAGAAAATCTCAATCTAAAAACGCTTCAAGATGTCATGCTACTTAGGGATGAACATGGAATAATATTCCAAATTAAAATTAACAAGACTTCACTCATATCATTTGTGACTTATTGTTACCCTTTGAACCTATTTATTGGGATCTCTAGTCTATAGGTTGGGTTGCTATCACATATGACTCAATTTTCTATGGGCTTTAATCCCATCCCTTTCGAGGGTTTCCAAACCTTTTCTCGTGCTAATCCTTTTGTCAAAGGATCAGCCAAGTTTTATTCAGACCGTATATGATCCACTCTTACAACTCCATTAGAGATATAATCTCTTACAGTGCTATGCTTAAGACGTATTTGTCGCCTTTTCCCATTATAATAACGATTTTGCACTTTAGCTATTGCCGTTGTACTATCACAATGGATCAAAACTGCTGGAATTGGTTTCTCCCATAAAGGGTATTTGAAAGTAGGCTTCTCAACCATCCTACTTATTCGCTTGCCGTAGCTAGCGCTATTAATTCTAACTCCATAGTAGACTGAGCCAAGATAGTCTGTTTCTTAGACTTCCATGACACAGCCCCGCCACCAATACTAAAAATATATCCACTAGTGGCTTTAGAATCATCTGAAAGAATATTCCAATCAGCATTGTTGTAACCTTCTAGGACAACGGGAAACTTCTCATAGTGTAATCTGAAAGAATATTCCAATCAGCATCGCTGTATCCTTTTAATGTATCTCATAAGCCTCTCTATAACATGTCAGTGCTCCAAACTAGGTTTGCTAGTAAAGCTACATAAAACTCCTACAACCTAGTGCAATCAGTAGCATAACGAAGGCTACCAATAATACTCGCATACTCAGATTGTTTAACACTGTCACTAGTGTTCTTGAAAAATTTTACACTAGGATCATAAGGAGTACATGCTGGTTTACAATCAAAATAATTATACTTTCTTAAAAAAAATTCTATGTAGTGAGATTGATCTAAACAAAACCCATGTTCGGACTTGGTTATTTTCAAACCAAGTATTACACTAGCTTTCCCAAGTCTTTCATATCAAAATTAGCACATAACAAAGATTTGACATTATTCACAACATGAATATTCGAACCAAAAATAGGCAAATCATCCACATATAAGTATATTATAGTGCATGTATTACTTTCAGGCTTATAATAGATGTATTTGTCACTTTCATTTATTTTAAAACCATTTGAAATAACCAAAATGTCAAATTTTGCATGCCATTGTTTAGGAGCCTGTTTCAATCCATAAAGTGACTTATCTAATTTGCAAACTTTATTTTCTTGTCCTGGAATAATAAAACCCTCTGGTTGATCCATATATATTTCTTCCTCTAATTCACCATTTAAGAAAGCAATTTTAAGATCCATTTGGTGCACAACAAGATCATGAATAGAAGTTAAAGCAAACAATACACGAATAGATGTTACTCTAGTCACAAGTGAATAAGTATAAAAGAAATCAATATTTTCTCTTTGTCTATATCCTTTGGCAACAAGTCGGGCTTTAAAATTTTCAACTGAACCATCAAGTTTTAATTTTCTTTTAAGAATCCATTTGCAACCTATTGTTTTGCAACCAGGTGGAAGATCCACCAAGTGCCAAGTTTGATTTGACTCCAGAGACTCCATTTCATCATTTATAGCTTCTTGCCACAAATCTGCATCTAAAGAAGTTAAAGCTTCTTGAATTTTATTAGGATCTTCTTGTAAGTTATATACATGAAAGTCAGGCCCAAAATCTTTAGCTATTCGAGCTTTTTTACTTTTCCTAGGTTCTAATTCAGATTCACTATGTTCTACAACAATAGGTTCATCAATTTCAAAAGAATTAGAACCCCCACTATTTCGAAGATTAAAAGGAAATTTATTCTCATAAAAATCAACATCAAGTGACTCAATTATGACATGGTTTTTCAAATCATAAAATCTATATGCTTTACTATTGCATGCATAACCAATAAAAACACATTCATATGCTTTACTAGCCAATTTTGATCTTTTTGGACCAGGTTTACGAACATAAGCTAAACAACCCCAAGTTCTGAAATACAATACATTTGGTTTCTTATTTTTCCAAATTTCATAAGGATAAATATTTGTTTTTGAATTAGGAATTCTATTTAACACATAACATACAGTCAACACAATTTCACCCCACCAATAAGAAGCAGCCCCAAAACTAAGTAAAGTAGCAACAGTCAATTCACAAAGAGTTCGATTTTTTCTCTCAGCTTTACCATTCATTTCAGAAGAATAAGGAGCAGTAGTTTCATGAATAATTCCATGAGACTTAAACAAATTAACAAATTCAGTGGATTCATATTCTTGTCCTCTATCACTACGAAATCTTTTAACCTTACGATTAAATTGATTTTCAACTTCAATCAAGAAAGTTTTGAACATGTCAATAGCTTCACTTTTATTTTTCATAAGATAGACAAAACAATAATTTGAACAATCATCAATAAAGGTAATAAAATAACGTTTTCCATTTCTAGTTAACACTATCAAATTCGCATATATCGGAATGAAATAAGTCAAGTGGTTCAGATTCTTTAATGACAGATTTATGTGAAGTTCTAGTGATTTTAGCTTGACTACAATATTTACATTTTTCAAAATCATTCAATGATAAGTTGGGTAAAAAGCCTAAGTTACTCATATTCTTAACCAAGTGTTTGTTAACATGACAAAGTCTAGCATGCCAAGTATTAAACAAAGACAACATGTAAGTAGAAGTAGACATTTTATTAGCATCAACATTCAATTTAAACATTCCATTAGTAGCATATCCCTTTCCTGCAAAAACCTCATTTTTAGTAAGAGTATACATATCTGCTCCAATGGTTTGAGTGAATCCAGCCTTGTTGAGAAGAAAGCCTCGAGACCAAATTCTTCCTTATCGCTGGAGCGTGCATCACCTTTTTTTGTATCATGCTTTTTCCAGAGGTGATCTTCAACTCCACCTCTCCAGTACCAGCAACATCAGTTGAGTATGAATCACCCAACAACACCTTCCTTCCCTCAGCCACATAATAGGTCTTGAAAAGAAAACGATCATAGCAAACATGGCGAGAAACGCCAGTGTCCACCCACCACCCCTTGGATCCATCAACTAAGTTGATTTTTGATATCATTGCAATCGGTTGCTTTTCAACAAGATGCGCCTATGGAGCAGGGCTTTTCTTATTTTTGCAATTCCGGGCAAGATGGCCTAGCTTGTGACAATTATAGCATTCAAATTGTCTCGAATCAGAAGCAGCATGTGAGGGGGGTTGGTACCTATTTTGAAGATGAGAATGATTTCGATTTTGAACCTTGTTGGTGTTGTTGTTGAGGCGCTTCTTGTGATTCTTGTTCAAAATCTTCATGTTTTTCCCATTTGGCTTCAGCACAGCTAGAGTCGAGTTCCAGTTGAAGTTGGTAGTCTTCTTGTTGTTTGACACGACCATAATTTCTTCCTTCAATTCTTGTTTTTTCGCCTCTTCCTCAATGCAAAGTCAAGTGATCAAACTTTCTAGGGAGAATTATTTTGTCTTGTGGCGGAGTGAGTTCTTGAAATTTTTTCAGGTTGGTGGCAATTTATCAATGATGACAGCAACCTGAAATTCATCATCTAAAACCATACCTTCAGAAATAATTTCATGAGCAATTTTCTATAATTCATGAGATTGTGCTTCAACATATTTATCATCAACCATCTGATATTTCAAATAACGACTAACATCAAATTTTTTAGCACCAACTTCCTCAATGTCATATTTTTTCTGAAGTGCCTCCCATAAATCTTTAGCAGTGCCATAATCAGAGTAGTAGTCATAAAGGTCATCAGACAATCCATTAAGAATATAATTCTTAGCAAGAAAATCATTTTCAATCCAAGTTTGTGAAGCTTTGGTTTGTGCAATAGTGGGCTCTTCAGGAAGAGTTGGTTTAGCAATGGTGCAAAAGGAAGCCAATTTTTTTTTTTTTGTGGTAAGAAAAAATAACATCTTCTGCCTCCAACGCTTAAAGTGGAGACCCTCAAACTTGGAAGGCTTGTTAAGGTCGGGTGTGGTGTTGTTTTCAGATTTCATGGCAGATTGTTCCATCTTAAAATTGTTGTAAGCTGAAATAAAAAAGGAACGAAGTTACCCGAAAAATGTAGAAGCCTAAAGTGGTGATTGATTCTTGGGATGAGTTGTGGACTAAGTTGCTCTCTTTAAGACGTTTCGCAGCTCTGCCCAAAGTGTGCAAGTAGTTCACAAACACCACGTCGTCTCATGATAAAACAGCCTAGAACCTTATTCTTCTGATAAAGTTCTTTCTTGCACATTGGAAGAACCTTTGAACTCACACCCTTTCTAAATATTGCTTTTAGAACTCAAAGTTTTTTTTAAAATTATAAGCTGTAGTTTTTGTAAACACGAAAATTTCCTGAAAAAACAACAAGAACACGTGTACAAAATAATATTTGTATTTGATGATTTTGGGTTACAATCTCTATTTGTTTCTTTGATTCGATCTCCGTCGAGGCTTTGATCTTGGATAAACAGGGGGAAGTTTCTTCAAGGGGCCGTTGGGCTTGATCTTGAAGTTTGGCAGATGAGCGTTTCTTCAGGGGCCGTTGGGGCTTGATCCTGAAGTCGGATGAACGTTGAATGACGAATGGATCTTCAAGGGCTTTTGAGCTTGTTCTTGAAGATGGATTAACGACGAACGAAGAACGATGAACGACGAACGAAGAACGATGAACGATGAACGATGAACGATGGATGAACTTCAAGGGGGCTTTTGGGCTTGATTCTTGAAGAACGGATGTGTGGATCCAAGGGCCGTCGGGGCTTGATCTTGGAAGTTTGATGAACGTTGCTTCAAGGGGCGTCGGGGCTTGATCTTGAAGAACGGATGAACGGATCTTCAAGGGCCTTTGGGGCTTGATCTTGAAGGCGGATGAATGGATGAACGATGAATGGATCTTCAAGGGCTTTTGGGTTTGATCTTGAAGAACAGTTGTGTTCATCCAAGGGGCCGTCAGGGCTTGATCTTGGATGAAGAATCAGCACGTGACCAAAGTGCTTGTTGATTCTTCAAAGGTTTTGGCAAAGTTTCTTCAAGGGCCGTTCGGCTTGATCTCGAAGGTGGATGAACGTTTCTTCAACGGCCGTTGTGGCTTGATCTCGAAGAACGATGAACGAAGAACAAAGAACGAAGAATGAACTTCAAGAGAATTCTCTTCCAATTTGGGAGTAGAGAAATGTATTTGTGAATTGGTGAATAAAAATGAATGAAATGGCTTCCAATTTATAGAATTTTCCAAGGCCTAATTTTGAATATAATATCCCAAATGAAATAAGTTGTCTCTGCCAGGTCTTGGTACGTGTCCTATTTGACGACTTTTCTGACTCATTTCAATTTCTGTCGAATCACACGCTATGTGTAAAATTTATGAACTACATGAGCGTTGAAACTTTGACCATCAGTCAACATTTTATTTACTGAAATTTCAATGTCTACAAATGCCTCCACTTCAAGGCGCACCACATACATGTGGTTGTCACGTGTAGAAGGTGCGTTTTGAAGTTTCCTCAATGTAGACGTCGATCCAAGGGCCGTCGAGGCTTGATCTTGGATTGGGCTGGGATCTATTCAACTTTGCTGGGACGAATCGGCACGTGCATTTATTGTGCTTGTTGACTTTCCACAGGCTTCATCTTAAACTAGTTTTGATCCAAGGGCCGTTGAGGCTTGATCTTGAAGGTTGTCGGACCACGAGCGACTTCACATGGTAAGTGATCTTTGGCTTAGTTGAGGATGAATCAGCACGTTCATTTGTATGGCCCATGCTGCATTCTTCTTGCCTTTGTTTATTTTGCATGGTAGGCAGACACGAGGTAGAAGTGTTGGTCTGTTTCTCTTTTCAATCTTTCCAAGTGTCGACCGATCGCTCTATTTCTCCTTGTCTCGTAGGCAAGAGCAAGGGTCAAGGAAAATCATGCTATGAGATATCTTTGCCTTCGACTTTGATGATATGAGGTAATTTTTCTTTTAAAGAAGCAGTTTTCCACATATTTATTCTTGAACTGGGCTGAAGGGTTTTCTTCTGCTAGACTTGCTAAAAGTCTGAGCTTACCCATTTATCTGGAGTTGAAGTTGATTCAAGAGTGGTGAACACTTGATCTTGAATCGGACTTGTGATTCCTTCAAGGGTCATTGGTGGCTTGATCTTGAAGGTTGGATAGACCATGAGCGGCTGTACGTGGCAAGTGATCTTTGTGAGTCGACTCAAGAATTTGAGGGTCAAAACAAGTCCATCAAATCCAGAGTACGTCAGATCTTGATGATATGAAATACTTTTGCTTTTGAAGAAGTAACGGACGGCCCGGCACATGTTTCGTCATGTTTGTTTCTACACGCTTGAATGTATCATTTTCCCTTGCCTTATCTGTTTCCCTTGCAGAAGCGGCATCTTCTCCGGTTTTCTCCCATGCATGTGTGGCATCTTCTCTTGCAGTATTTGCCTTACTGATGCAGGACTGTAATGCAAATGCTAGGTAAGCAATCAGGAAAGAGTTTCCAGGCAGTCGGTTCTGGATCGGAGAGTTGATTCCAAATGCCGGCTGATTGCTTTTTTTCTCCTTGTCTTGCAGGTGAGACCAAGGATAAAGAAAAGGAAGAGAAAAGCGTGATATGAGATCTTTTTGCTTTTAAAGAAGTGGTGACAATTTGCCAGCGTTGCACAGCGAACCTTTACTCTTCAGCGATGGTGCTAGCTCATTGTTGATCCTTCTGCTTCAATCTTTTCGCATAGCAGAAGTGGTGCGCAACCTTTGCATTTGAATGGTAAGCCACCACCGTATCAACTGCGCTAAAGTATTTGACGAAGAAATTTGTGACCTTGACAATAACTGAGGATGAGTGCTCGAGAGCAATGCAAGGTAAGCAACCAGGCAAAGGTTTCGACTGATTGCGTTCTTTCTCCTTGTCTTGCAGGTGAGAACAAAGACAAGGAAAATGACAGGGAGAAAGCGTGATATGAGATACTCTTGCTTTCGACCCTAATGATATGAGGTACTCTTGTTCTGGTGTGATTTATTCGCAGAGGTATTCCAAGGGATGAGGAATACTGAGTATTTCGAGAAGTTTTGTTGGAAATGCATCTTGGAAGAGCTTTGGCATTTTTGCAGGTCTGCCTTACCGTAAATGATGAGGGTTGGCCTATATAGGGATTTCCGAGTAGCCGGTAGTGATACTGTTTGTTTACTCTTGTCAGCGACAGTGGGTAACTAGAACAGTAAGATTCACGCGCTTTTAGACTCGTCCGTGACTTCCACAACGCTGAGACAACACGTGAAGGGTGGCGACAGGCTTTTGAAGAGGTGACGCCTCTTCGATTTATGGGTAAGCAATTCTTCGATTTTTGAACAAGCGGCAGAGCTTTTGAGGTTTGGAGGATAGTGTCGAGCTTCCTTGATTTTGGCCCGTGACTCCCTCAAAGTTGAGCTTGCACGTGAAGGGTGCTGACAGATTGATCCAGAAAATTTGGCTTTTGAAAAAGTGGTGCCTCTTCGATTTCTGAATAAGCGGCTCTTCGATTTCTGGACAACGTCTCTTCGATTTTGGAGCAAGCTGCTCTTCGATTTCGAAGCGGACGACCTTGTTGCTTCTTCTTTTTATGGAGGCATCGATTGCTTCCCAAAGCGCGCTTGAGAATTGCTACTTGCAGAAGTTCCCCTTTTGTACCTTTGAGATCTTAATTTGTCCGACCCCTTCTTTTCTTCAAAACCTTCGGAAAATGTCTTGCCCATTTGACCGTCGTCTTGACTTGAATGCCAGGGAAGAGGCTGTGATGTCTTCTCCAGACAACGTATGGCACCCATCATTTTTATCCCCGAACGGTACTCTTACAGTTGGGGATTCGGTGATGAAGAATGATATAACAGCCACGGTGGTGGCTATAAATCTTCCCACCCCCAGAGACAACAGGGTGTTTTCCAAGCGGTCTGATGAGCTGGCTGTCTAGGACTCCTTGGCCTTTAGCGTTCAGTGCGCGGGCTCTGTGTCGAACATGGGCCAACGTCTTCTTGCTCGTACTCGCCAGGTTGAATCCTTGATGGCTGAGGTGGCGAGCCTTAAGCAGGAGATCCGAGGGCTTAAGCATTAAAATAGGGAGTTGCACATGCTTGCCAACAGCTACTCGACGAGCATGAAGATGAAGCTTGACCAGCTGCAAGAATCTGATAGTCGGGTTCAAAGTGATCATCAGATGTTTATGGCTTTGTTCCAGAGGCATCTTTTTCCGTTGTCCTCTGGAGCTTCACCCAGTGTTGAGGCTCCGGATAATCAAGCTCCAGCGCCTCGTCTTTCTGCAGCTCCGCCGAGTAATGAGGCTTCTCGTGACCGTCTTTGAACAGTCCCTGCTTGTTTGGACATTTCATTGTAATTTTTTTTTTGGCATGTAGAATGTAAAATTTCTAAGAAATAAATAAAATGGCTTTATTTCACTCAATGAAATTTTTTATTTATTTTTATTTTTTATGTGGTGTTTTTGTTACCACATATTCATTCTTCTTAATCATCTCCTGCATCGCTTCCAGGAACTCTGAGCTGAAAAATTACTGACCATACCCTTGCTCAGATTGTTGAGGGTTGCGCTAAAGTGGGCAGCAATTAACGCAATTGGGCAGTTGTCTACTGGTTTTGGCCCATATATCAAAAACAACCTGCCATGATTATATCGGCACATATCGCTTGGCAGCCTGTCTTGCCGTGACGGTAACGCGAACAAGGACTCCTCCAACGGCTCTGGCCACCGCAGTCGACCTCACGCCTTTTGCAGCTCAAGAAATTGCTTCAGTGCCCAGTCCCGCTGCAACGCTATTCCAAACATCGTCGATGTCTCTGACCGCTTGAATCCTACTTTCCATACCAGCGTAGATCAACCCGATCACGCCCAGCCCATTTCCCCAAACACGACCCGTGTGGCTAGAGGAGTTAAGAACCCTGTTGATCTTGAGCTTAGTGGCGTCTCCAGATTTGAATGATCGAACGCCAGAAACTAGACCAGCGCCGCCGATGTAGGAACAGCCGGTGTAGAAGGTGAGATTCTTGCCCCAAGAGCGACGCTGACGCTTAGCCGCTTCGCATGGGGACCTGGAAGTTGGTGGGTTTATGAGCTGCAACTGGAAAATGGGAGTCCGTGCGTTCGCTGTTGGTCCGGTGAAAGCAGCGGCGATTAGATGATCCACCGTGGCAGCAGGGCAGCTTAGGGAGCCGATCTGGTGGAGAATATGATCTAGAGTCTTTGATCACAAACATGTGCAGTCAGCGGCGTGATCATTGAGGCGGAGTTGTGGGTGCGGAGGAAGAACAGGTGTCTTGAGGAATTCTGGATTTGAGAAGGGAAGTGACGGGCCATGTGGGTTGACAGCAAGACTGGGCATGGGCTTTTGCTGCTGGGCCGAGACACAAGTGGGGATGGGAGAGCTTTTGCTTGTTGAGCCCAAGTCTTGATGGGATGTCAACCTTTGTCTTGATGGACTTATGGCTCAGTTGAAACAACTGTCTCCTTGGGCCACTTATATATATACACTTTTTTTTTCTTTTTTTTTCTTTTTTTTGTACAAAGAAATTGTAATAGCATTCAACTTTTAATAAAGTTGTAATTCCTTATTTTGATGTGACTGAACTCGAAATTGAATGTTCGAGATGCTTACGTACCCTTCCAAAGAAAGAGATCAAGTCAAAACATAGTTCAAATACATGCATATTTTTTTTTTTGGTATTTTCTTTTGGTGCCATTTGCAGTTTGGGCTCGTGTGCAAGGAGCGTTTTGCCATGTAGTTTGGGCTTGTGCCAGTGAGGAGCCTTATGTGTTGCCTTTTATGCTTATGCAGACTAGGAGCATTGGTGTTGCCTTTTATGCTCGTGCAAGCTAGGAGCGTCGTGCCATGCAGTTTGGGCTCGTACTGGCGATGAGTCTTCGTTCGTGCAATTTACGCTTTTGGGAACAAATAGCAGGGTGTCTTGCAGTTTCAGCTTATGCAGACAAGGAGCATCTGTTCATGCAGTTTAGGCTCGTGCGAACAAGGAGCAGATGCGAATTTGTCAAGCCATTTTGGAAAAGCGTTCCTCGCAATCTTCATAACAAGGAGCCTTGATCGAGTAATTGAATATTTTTTCGAGGACGAAGAGTTTGCGCATGGACGATCTTTGTGTCGAAATTTCCTCATCTTCAACACTTTCCCGTTTCTTTGAAGGTTGACAAAAACTGCTTTGCCCCCTTTTCGGTTGGCGAACTTGTGGTGGAGACGTAGGCTTCATGCGCCTTTTCTTTGGAGCGACATAAATCCATCCTTCAGCTTCACTTGATTCGGAGCATACCCCTAGCGGCTGCGATGAAGACTTCGAATCAAATGTGCCGGAAGTGACGGTGGTATAATTTGACTTTACCACATCGTCGAGATCCAGCTCGATGATCCCTTGCTGGGCCAGCCTCATGATGAGATCTTTCAGCATGAAGCATTTTCCCGTCAGATGATTGACAAAACAGTGGTACTTGCAGTACCTTGGGTTGTCAGTACGATTCATTTTTTCCGGCCATCGGCATTCGGGTAAATCGATCACACCTTCTTCTCCAATAGGTTATCCAGCATTGCAGCCACGTCAGAGTCCGAAAAAGGATACATCTTCTGCTCTAGTTCCCTCAAGGTGTTTTTGTACCTGTCTTGGGTGGGAGAAGTCTCCTCTCTTTATCTCCCTTATTTTGTACTTGGATGAGAATTTGACGGGCGTAGATGAGATTTTGACGGCAAAAGCTTCTTTGGCGGGTTTTTTCCTAGTCTCGTCCACCTTCAGACAAACACTTTCTCTGTGAAGTTGGTGGTTGACTCCTTTTTCCCATGGTTGGCGATGCTCAAATCAATGTCATAGGCGCGGGTTGCTAACTCTTCGAAGGTCCGCGATTTTATGCCTTGAAGGATCATGGAAGAAAATGCCGATAATATCGGCGAAATATCGCCGATATTATCGGTTTTTCGCGCAATGGATATTTAAATAGGTATCCGGATGGGTTTCGTCAAAATATCGGAAATATCGCGATATTTTGGAAATATCGCGATATTTTTTAAACTGCTACTCGGAGAAGAACGCCGGAGGTGCACGACCTCGCCGGAGAATCGAAATAACTCCGAGCAAGAACGAAACCTGCAACCACATGGAACAAAATCATCACTATCTTTCAACAAAAATCACCACTTTATACCAAAATCAGTGACAAAATTACACTAATCCGAGAAGCAAGGGCTTGAATTCGAGCAAGATCTGGAAGAAAACAGTAGAAGCTAAGAAATCGAGTACCTGACCGGCAGTTACAGTGCTAAAGATCATCATCTTTGGAAGGCCACGGATGGGACGGAGCTGAGAGATCAATGAGCAAGCACTTATAGAAGCGGTTGAGGAATTCCCGCTCCAATTGCTCCCAACTGTTGATGGATTCAGGCTCGAGATCAGTGTACCAATCAAAGGCATTACCTTTCAGCAAGCGCACGAACTGCTTGGCAAGGTAGTCCCCTTCAGTGCCCGCGTTGTTGCAAGTTTCAACGAAGTGGGCGACATGCTGTTTCGGGTTTCCCATTCCATCGAACTGCATGAATTTGGGTGGTTGATAGCCCTTTGGCATCTTCAAGGCATCAATCTTCTTGGAGTAAGGCTTTGAGTACAACCCGGAGGTATTTGAGCTCCCTTGGTATTGCGCATTGACGGTGTTGGCGATCATTTCCTGCAACTGCTTGATAGAGAGGAATGCTATGGGCGCCGCTGCTTAGTCTGGCTTTGGGTTTTCTTCAACCTTTTCCACCAGAGGCTCTTCTTCTTCTTCGCCACCTTTCTTAGAATCGGAGCCAGATCCTTCATCATGCTTTGCCCCCAGTTTGCCCAAGAGCATAGCGATCTTCAAGTCCTTTTCTTCAAGGGTTCTCGTCATCATTGCAATTATTTCCTTCATTTGAACAAGCCGTTCTTCCATGGAGGTAGCGCCGATGACTAGTTCCTTGTTTGAAGACATCGTTCTTGAAGTGTGTTTCGGTTTTCTTGAACGGAGAAAGAGATGAGAGGTAGAGATGGTCCCACTGGGCGTGCCAAATTTGTAAACATGAAAATTTCCTCAAAAAAACAACAAGAACACGTGTACAAAATAATATTTGTATTTGATGATTTTGGGTTACAATCTCTATTTGGTCCTCTGATTTGATCTCCACAAGACTTTGATTTGTGGACTTGATCCAAGGGCTGTCGAGGCTTTGATCTTGGATGAACAGGGGGAAGTTTCTTCAAGGGGTCGTTGGGCTTGATCTTGAAGTTTGGCGGATGAACGTTTCTTCAGGGGCCTTTTGGGCTTGATTCTTGAAGTTGGATGAACGGATCTTCAGGGGCCGTTGGGGCTTGATCCTGAAGTCGGATGAACGTTGAATGACGAACGGATCTTCAAGGGCTTTTGAGCTTGTTCTTGAAGATGGATGAACGACGAATGAACTTCAAGGGGGCTTTTGGGCTTGATTCTTGAAGAACGGATGTGTGGATCCAAGGGCCGTCGGGGCTTGATCTTGGAAGTTTGATGAACGTTGCTTCAAGGAGCGTCAGGGCTTGATCTTGAAAAGCGGATGAACGGATCTTCAAGGGCCTTTGGGGCTTGATCTTGAAAGCGGATGGACGGATGAACGATGAATGGATCTTCAAGGGCTTTTGGGCTTGATCTTGAAGAACAGTTGTGTTGATCCAATAGGCCGTCGGGGCTTGATCTTGGATGAAGAATCGGCACGTGACTAAAGTGCTTGTTGATTCTTCAAAGGTTTTGGCAAAGTTTCTTCAAGGGCCGTTCGGCTTGATCTCGAAGGTAGATGAGCGTTTCTTCAAGGGCCGTTGTGGCTTGATCTCGAAGAACGATGAACGAAGAACGAAGAATGAACTTCAATAGAATTCTCTTCCAATTTGGGAGTAGAGAAATGTATTTGTGAATTGGTGAATAAAAATGAATGAAATGGCTTCCTATTTATAGAATTTTCCAAGGCCTAATTTTGAATATAATATCCCATATGAAATAAGTCGTCTCTGTCAGGTGTTGACACGTATTCTATTTGACGGCTTTTCTGACTCATTTCAATTTCCGTCGAATGACACGCTATGTGTAAAATTTATGTAATACATGAGTGTTGAAACTTTGACCATCGGTCAACATTTTATTTACCGAAATTTCAATGTCTACAGTTTTTTTTTTCACACCATTTTTACGAAAACAGGGAACCTATCTATATACATATATATATATGTATATTATATAAAGAAAGAGACGTTGGGATTACAAAACCGCAAGGAATCAAAACTGTAGGAGTTATTTGGGGGCAAAACTGTAGGAGTTATTTGGGGTTCAAAACCTTTGGAAATCATAAAGAAAAATTAAAACAGATGAGATCCAAAACGGAAAAAATCAATACGGAATAATTATGGATTAAGACTTGTTCTTCTTCTCTATACAGAGAAGGAATCTCAAAATATATTTATGTGGTGCCAATTACTCCTTATTAACTGATAAGGTTAATAGCAATTAACAATTATATACTTAATATTTCTAATAAAACAAAACATAAATATATATATATATATGAATATTTAAATAAAAATATAACTGCTCCAACACAATAAACGTTCTCTAAACTGATATTGGAATTGAACGGTATTGTGCCAGTGGAAGTGATGACAGTCGTAGAGCCAGTAGGTAAATTAACGATGGGCATTGGTGTGGAATTTGTTTCAGTGAAAAGTTCGGAATCAGAGGTGATGTGGTCAGTAGTTCCGCTATCGAAAATCGAAGGCTTTGTGGATACATAATTAATAGAAGCAACAGAAAAAGTGGACAAACCTGCAGCGTTTTCAAATGCATGGTTATTACTAGAAATATGGCTACGATTTTGTGCAAACTTCAATATGGAGAATCAGATGGAATCAATTGGAAAGGGCCACTACAACATTGGCATGGTTTTCTGATGAAATGAAGAAGCCATGTTGAAATACAGTAAACCTGCCCAAGATTGGCTAACTAGAAGGGCATTCCGTTCCCCCATGCTGCTTTTGCTGCAATCATATTTTTGACAGAATAGCTTAATGATTTTTTTAAGATTTATTTTGTGTAACTAATCTGATGAGAATTTTTTATATTTTTTTATTTTTTATGAGTGAAACTTGGGGTTAGGCCAATTTGGATTGGAAAGATATTTTGGAATAGGTTGGTTATGTTTCCTTTCAATTGTAATGAGTACTTTTCAAATGCAAAGTTTTCATTGAACTAGTACATGAATACATTGCAAGTGAAATGACTCAATTGATTGAAAAATTTATTCCAAAGCTCAACACCCATGAGTTTGAATTAGAGTTGTCATAAAAAAAAAAAGAATTAAGGTTGTTTTAGTGGGCAGAGGTAAAGAGGTGTGTAGAAAATGAAATGTCCAAAATACATTTGAATTTAATGTTTCTTTAATTGGATGGGGTGAAGTGAGACCAAATGAGTTGAAAATGATAGTTTCAAAGGGCAAAGTGAGAAAAACCAGTTTGATGGGGTAAATTGAGACTAAATAACAGTTTCAGGGGCAATTAATAAATTTGCCTTTCGAAAATGGATTCAATTTGAAATCACATCTGGAGGGCAATCTCTTAACAAAGAAGATGGTTAAAAATTCAAATAATGCCTCAATGAGACTGTTTCTCCTCATGTGATTTCCTCATTCACCGATTCTTAGTAAAACTTCCAATTCTTTTTTGTGGGTGGTGAAGATGGTGGTTGCCACATCATGGAAGTCCATACCATTTCAGCAACCTTCGTGATCTTCTTCTTGATGTTGGCAACTTGAGTTGTAGGGTGGAGTTGGTGGTTTTGCGTTGAATTTGGAGGTGATTGGATTGATGGGGGTGGTGGTGACTGTTAGTTAGTGGATGTTATGCTTTCATTACCTTTTATTGATTTTGAAGACAAAATAGATCGTATTTAATTTAATAGATTTTTAACTGAAGCTTAACGGATGTCATATTGTTCAGGATCCGCACTCTGAATTTTCTTTCATTTCCTTCAGAGGCCGTGGCAAATTGTTAGAGATCCAAAATTTTAAGCATTCCCAATGTCAAAGTTCATTATTTCTGTAATGGGTTGAGATGTTTTTCCAAGCCTCACATGGATTCACCTAACTTATATATAAAGCCAACACAAAAAAGTAAACAGTGATTTTGGTGTTAACAAGCTTCAACAAAAATATTTAGACAAAAATACCTTCAAGACAGAAAACTTCAAAGGCATCTCAAAACAATGCATCAACTAAGGCAGGGGTATTTTTGTCTTTTTAACAATGTTGTTTTTAGTAGTTAATTTTTTGTGCCATTTTTTTTAATTAGTACCTCACAATAACCTCGTAATAATATGATTCAATTTCTTTATTTTTAAATACGTTCAAAACATCTTAAGATGCGTATAATGCCGGTTATAAAAAAAAGTCTTTTGCACGCGGATAATAATGTGATTAAATTAGTTGTCAAATGATTGTTTTTTTTAGCAAACAATATTATTTACACTAAGGGAGAGGACGTGGGCTTAGCCTCACAATGAGCTAGTAATAATATGATTCAATCAGTTGTTTATTAAATATTATTTTGTCTATTTTAAACACATTCAAAACATCTCTAGAGGCGTATAATGTCAGTTATAAAGTCTTTTCACATGCGGATAATAATGGGATTAAATTAGTTGTCAAATGATGATTATTATTATTATTATTATTAACAAACGATATTATTTACACTAAGGGATGGGGTAGACTTAGCCTTTAATGGGCTAGCAATAATGTGATTCAATCAATTGTTTATTAAATATTATTTTCTCTATTCTTAATGTAAATTCTATAGAAATCAATTTTATTATATGAATTCAACTGCTTTAATTAGTTTATGAGGAGTTTCTTCTAGCATAATTTAATATTATTCATTTACTTCAAATATTTAACTTTACTTTTGTCAATTTACTCATATAAATACATTTAAAACATATAAGTCGCATGTAGCACGTTGTGACACGGGGCATGAAGGCTAGTGTAGGATAAAGAATATCATAAATGCAATTCTTTTAGGTGTTGCTGCAACTGCTGTAAAGCTGCAGGGCTGGCATAGCTAAATCAAAGGTATCCAAGAACTTAGATATTTTGGCAGTTCCACATGGATGCCAACTTCCAAATTGTCTTAATCACGAAGGAAACTTATTCCTCCCAATTCTCGCAAAACAAGTAAGAATGGAGGGTTAAGTTTCTTTTGTACTAATGCATCTTTTATCTTCAATTTGAACAAACTTTGAAAATTGGCATCCACTTCTTCATTCAAAAAAATAAAATAAAAAAATAAATTTAATGAGTTATCTATTTCATTCCGATAATAGACATCAAAAGAGAATGCAGAGTACAAATGAGTGATAGGAATGGGCAAAATTGGATGGAGGGGAAAGCTTCTAATGAGTAGCCTTTTTGAGAGGCTTTGTTGTGGGGGTTCTTGGTGCCATTTATTACGAAGCGGGTTGAAAGTGATCCGCTACAATATATAGAACAACTCAAATTACATGAATGACAATAGTGGTACCGAATATCAAGGTCATATTAATATCATTACCTGGACGACTAGGTATCAAATATCGATGCTATATCAATACTATATATTAAGTATTGACACTATAACTGCATTTGAATATAAAAACTTCGACCTTTCGTTAGTTTCAGGTTTCTAGAAAGCACCAAAGAAAACAAAGGTTTTCCAACTCAAACTTCCATTTTCCTTCGAGTAATATGCTAATTTGGTCCCTAAATTATTACTGAGTGAAAATTAAGTCTTTAACTTATTTGAAAGAAAATGTCCTCAAGTAGACCTGACAGTTTCTGACACGACACGATGACACGACACGAAAACGACACGAAAATAACGGGTTTCGGGTCGACACGATAACTAATCGGGTCATTATCGGGTAACCCGTTAAGAACCCGTTAATAAGGGGTCCTTAACAGGTTTACACGAGAGTGACACGCGGGTAACCTGTTTTGACACGAAAAGGAAAAAGTTATTTTGATGATTTTAATTTTTTTTAATTACTAAAAAAAACTTACTATAAAATACAATAAATATAGTGGATATATATATATATATATATATATTATTTTTTTGTTCATTAATTATTATTGTATTATTATTCTAAATAAATTTTAAAAATTTAAGTTTTATTTATTTATTTTATAAAATATTATGAGCAAAGAGTGAGATTAAAAAATTATAAAAACACATTAAAAATAAAAACATCAAGTAATTTAAAAAATACCAAATACATTTAAATATTTAAAATAATTAATTTACAAGTGTAAAAAATGTGAAAAAAATATGCAAGCACTCTTAATCGCATCCTCTACGCTTTAAAGGTGCGTACATGAATTTTTAAAACTATACAAACCCTCAAGTATTTTTAAGGTAGTTCAAAATAAATAAAATTCATAATCATTAATGTATAAGTCTGAAAAATGTGAAAGCATATATAAAGGGGTGTGATATTCACACACCCCATTTTACTTTTCACACACCCTTCTAATTTTCGACCGTCGGATCGGATGAATTGAAGAAAATCAACAAATAGAAATTAACAAGGGGTGTGTAAGAAGTAAATGGGGTGTGTGGATAGCACACCCCTATATAAATGCTCATGATTGCATCCTCTACCCTTAGACAATCGTTACATGGTCGTTTAGATTTTTAAAACCCTCCAAATCTCATGAATAATGTTTTTTTTAGTGAAAAATTAATAATATTGTAGAAGTGAAAAATTAATAAGGTTTTTTAAAAAAAATTGCACATACCACACATTGCCACATAAATATTACTTCAAAACATTAAAATATTTGTCGTTTAAGTATTACATCTACACCCGAAAATAATACTTTTATTAAGTATATAACATAAAATTTTGTGATATCCACATCCACTAGTGTAAATATTTTAAATTGAAGATCGAATTCATTCATTGTATTCATATAGGGTCAAGGAGTGTATCTGGAAAAAATCATCAAAATCGGAGTTAAAATAACCGTTAAATCGTGATTTTTTGTTTATAACCGTCGAAAAGCTTTGTCCCGTTACTTGATCTCTGAATGTTTGTTTTTTGTGATTTTTTGCTGCTGTGATCTCGAAACATATACAAACAAGTTTGACGGTTGTGATCGTAATAGAGCACAAGGTTCCGGGACAAGTGGTGGTCCACAAATGAGACGGGGAGCAAGTGTTAGAGAATCACAACCAACACCACCAATAGCCCCAAGTTTATATAAGTCACCGAAAGCACGTCAAAAGAGTGTTTGGAGTTATTTCACTGGAGGTAATGTGAAAGAGGGAATGGGGCGTCTAATTAGCAAGTTCTTTATCTATGAAAATGTCCTTGCTGAGAAGGCATCATCACATCATTTCAAAAATATGGTATTGGGATGTCAACAGGTCAGTGTTGGAGTACAACCTCTCACTCCCTATGAGGTAATAAACAAATATTTGGATATGGAGTATAAAGACATTGGCGAGTATGTTAATAAGTTGAGGTCAAAGTGGGAAACTAATGGTTGCACAATCATGTGTGACGGATGGACTGGTCCGACCAGATTGTCTATCATAAACTTCATGGTATACTCCAAGGGAAAGACAATTTTTTTGAAGTCTGTTGATGCTTTAGACCATATAAAGAACTACAAGTGTATTTACAAATTATTAAGGGATGTAATCATGGAGGTGGGAGAGCATAATGTTGTCCAAGTTGTGACCGACAACGGTTCTGCATTTGTCAAAGCTGGAAAAAAGTTAATGAAGCATCATAATGTGTTTTGGACATCATGTGCAACACATTGTCTTGATCTCATGTTTGAGGCAATGGGGAAGATAGAGAATGTTGCTACTGTCGTAAAAAGAGGTAGAACGATCACAAATTTTATTTACAATCACGGTTGGTGGCAGAGATGCGTGAATTTTGCAAAGGAGAAATTATTCGTCCAGCTACCACTCGATTCGCCACCAACTATATTGCATTAGACAGCCTACTTAAGAAGAAAGCAAGGTTGAAGCAACTATTCACTAGTGACGATTGGGCTAACCACAATTTTAGCCGCTCAAATGCATGTCGTATGGTGGAAAGTATAGTGCTTAATCAAGCTTTTTGGACTCAATCAGAACATGTGTGCCAAGTGTTTGAACCTCTTTACAAAGTTTTACGGATCGTTGACACAGAAGTGTATCTTACTATGGGGGCAATATATGAGTTGATGCGTGTAGTGAATGAGGACTTGGAAAGAAAACATAGTGCAAGGTGGGTCATAAAGATAATTGATGACCGATGGTATAAAACATTATACCACGGTTTGCATGCAGCAGGTATAAATTATGTCATAATTTACAATTCATTTCTTTAGTTGCATAAGTATTATTTCTCTTATTAGAGTATGTGTTTCTTTGAACAACATATTATTTTAATCCTTGATACCAATACAGACCCGGTGTTGGAGATGATGGTACCCTTATACGTGCTTTACATGGTTTAAAGATGCAAGAAGAACTTTTGGAGAACCAACATCAGTTGCTGCTCGAACAAAAATGTCTCCTAGTGAGTGTAAACATATTTCACTATCAGTTTATAATAGAATTTGTTGGAGTTATTAGGCTTATCAACATTGTTTTTCATTCTAGCTGAATGGTGGATCATGTATGGGACTGATGCACCAACTGTGAGAAAGTTAGCAATCAAAGTATTATCACAAACAGCTTCCTCATCTGCTTGTGAAAGAAATTGGAGCACATTTGCACTCATACACATAAAGCAAAGAAATAGGTTGGCTTATAGTAGGTTGGAAAAATTAGTTTATTGCTACTACAACATGAAGCTTCAAATTCGAGATAAGGAAGCAGAAATAGATCATGTCGACCGTGGTGACCCACTAGATGTGTTTGATATTGTTGCTGAAGATGATGATACAGAGGGTAACCAACTTTATCAATGGATTAGACCTCTTCATTTAGATGATGATGAAGGCAACCCAACTCCAAGAGTTGCTGAAGAAGCACGTAATGAAGGGATAAATGTAGAAAGAGTATTAGATGAGGAGGTGGGATCTAGCAGCGCTGACTCTTTCGAAGAACTTTTGCGCCCAAGACCAAGAAACACTGGAATTCCACCTTATTCCAATCTTACACAACCACAAGATCCTGCTGATACTAATGATAGCTCTATTACAAGATCAGGAGACTCGCCTACCACCGGAGGTGGGAATGATGAAGGATATAGTGGAGCTGGAGGTACTGGTGGATATGGAAACTATGTTGGACCACCTTCCGGATTTATGAGCCCATTCACTAGTTAGGCAAACTTCACGCATGCAACACAGGATGAGGACCATGGCAGTAGGCGGGCAGGACCAGGAATTGGTGCCATAGGTAAGGA
The DNA here is from genome assembly GCA_963580275.1 of Crataegus laevigata. Lineage (NCBI taxonomy): Eukaryota > Viridiplantae > Streptophyta > Magnoliopsida > Rosales > Rosaceae > Crataegus > Crataegus laevigata. The sequence goes on from OY756948.1 coordinate 22,708,671, forward strand.
CTATACTCGTAGAGAAAGAGGCAAGGGGACTTTGTCACGTCAACAAGATGACTCATTGTCTATAACTTCAGACTCTGTTGGAGTGGGAAGTAGTAACTATAGTTATACACATAACCAAACCATTTCCCTACCCTTCATATCCCATTCCTGTTGGGATGGAATCGAGTGACTCATGGAAAGAATCTGAGACTCAATCTTCAAATGATTTTGCTTATGGACAACGTCAACCAAGCTCAGATCCATATGGGTGACATGTTAACAATTACATGCAAAACTTTTTTGGGGATTTATCATTTGATGACTACTCTTCACAATACACTTACTCTACACATAGAGATGATGAAGATAGTCAAAATTTTGAACCTCATAGGAACTCTATGTGGTACGAAGTCATTCATGTATCTTACCATGCAATGTATAAAGTGTAAAATATTGTACTAATTCATTATATATAAATGATTATGGTGTGTTTAAACTTCTTTCATTAATTACTACATATTTTCTACACTCACAATGTTTGCCAGCTCGCTATATAATCAACTTAAATCAGTTAAATCCATCATGCAATGCATTTCCTTTCATTTTTTTGTGATAAACTAATAGATAATTGACTAAATAAACATTCTGCGAAGTTTTAATAAAAATTGCCAACTATTTCTTACAATTTTCGTGGTTTTCATATTATTTTTATCGATATGGATAATATCTCGATATTTCTATCGATATTTTCGTGTTTCTGGACTATCGATATTTCTGATATCATCGATATTTAATATCTTGAGAGGAAGCAAGTACCACGTCCTTCCTGTCGAATAGACTAGACGAATTAAGAACCAATTTCAAACGAAGTTTGACTGAGTTTTGAACGCGCAGTGTGGAAGTCAATTGAGTTTCAAACACTGCAACGGGGACGACAAACACTAGATAACTTCGACTGAGTTTCAAACGGTGTGGAAGTCAATTGAATTTTTTTTTTGAAATTGTTCGAGGGAGCATTTTGGCGGAGGAGACGACAAAACTAATGAAGAGGTAACTGTTGTCGAGTCCAATGGGTTTTAATGACACCCGGTTCTAGTGTAAGCTCTCTTTGATTGATTTGTTTACAGCCGTTGAGATAAAATCCAACTGCCTATATATATTCGCACAAATGAACTGTCCGCATAGTAGGAAACGCTTTTAAAATATAGATCTTCCCGATTAAAGTGGAACTTACATTAATATCTCAAATAGAATCCAAAATATATAGACTTATAAGGATCTAAATATCAATATCCCCAATAGAATATAAATATAGTCTTTACGTCCCAAATTTGCAACTCTCCAATGGGTAAAAATTTACATTTGAATTCAAATTTAATAGGAAAATCTTTAAACTCTGGATATCCCAAACTCAAATGGCATAATATTTACAACGGTTTTAATCTCTATTGTACATGCAATAAGTGGAGGCAAATTGACATCTTTAAATGTTTAAAAACTAGCAAGAGTCTCTATAAACTGATGAGCACGAACGCATCCAACATGTAATGCTGTATTTGTTTTGGCGGATTTTGGATCAAAATCACATATCTCCTTGACACTCTTTATCTCTAATATTATAAGATATAAACATACCAGGAATGTGCAGCAGCAGTAATGAGAACTCTTCAGTTTCTTGGACGAAAAGTAAAACAAACGCGTAAAAAAGAGAATCATAGGGATGGGGGTAGGGTAGTCTCTAACCATCTCCGGAAATGCATCGATGATCGGAGGTCGATTTGGTACGTGGGAATCCACCTTGACTAATCCCTCTCCAATTTAAAGACTTGGAATTGAGTGATGCTTGGTCCATGAATTTTAACAAGGTGCAAATGCCCACCAGATTCACCAAAATACTTGAACCTTCTTGTACCCCAATGCTCGCCTGATGGAGGACTAGGCATTGATCCGAGGCGCTCTTGATTGATATCAAAACACACTGTAGCTGCTGTTGGGCTAATCCAATGTATTGCACCATTCCAAAGCACCCCATTTTCAAACACTAAATCGGATGGGGCCATAAAGGGAGATCGAGAAACCCTCCAAGTTCGAGTTCGGATGAGTATATCTGAATTGGTAGTGATCTTTTGCTGCTGATGAAGAGCAATTTTGAACGCAGACGACTTGGTAGTGAGATGATTTGGATGGATCAAAAACTAAATAAACACCTAAAATAGTTGCGAACGAATCACGACCCTTGGCATTAGGTGGACGAAGCGTCAAGAATTGCCTTGTTGAAGCGTTGCAGACATAATAGCTAATAGTTTTTCCCAACTTGTAAAAGCTACACCCCATGACCAGGCCATTGATGGACTGCAGTAACTTAACACCTGCTGAATCATCAATGAAGTCAAGAGACGAAAGGGGTTGCTCTGAACTGCTGCAATTGAGATATAGGTGAATGATGCGGCTGGGAATTCGAGACAAGAGGATGCATGCAGAGGAAAGACTGCGGTGGTGGCTATGGAAATTTTGGCTGGAGATGAGACAAAGCCAGTGCTTGGAGACACATTTGAAGCGGATAAGTGACTTCACGGGCAGGTGTCTAAGGATCAATGTGACGAGGTCTTGGTTCCTAGCTACTGCCTTGGCTGCAGGCAATGGATCATTGAGAAAGTTGCTAGTGAGACAAAGAGGAGGCACCATTTTTTATTTATTTTTTTGCTGCTTTCAGATCTCTTCAGCAGATTGTGAATTAAATGGTATTGGGATAGAATTATGCAACAAATTTAGCCATTGTCAATGAAAAAGTATATACCTTCCATCTCACTGTTTCCCTTGAAGTTTGTACGTCATCTTCACCTGTTTTAATAGGGTTCCAATTATTTTGTACATCAATTATTGCAACAATTGTAATTGTTTATTGTTATAGCCCATATTGACTATATTTTTTGCAGATTAAAAAGAGTAAGGATGGTGGAATGAACAAAAAAAAAAAAGACAAAAAAACAAAACAAAAGCAAAGTCGACATAAACATGCGAATATCAAGTTCTTTGATGTGTAAAGGGTAAAATGGAAATATATCTTCGACACAGGGGATATATGGTGATATATGTACTTACCTTGTCAAGCTCAGTGTTTTGAGCATGATTTTGGTGTGATGCACCATGAATTATCTAATCTAAGTCAATCATTGATACCTAATTATAAGCTTAAATCCATTACGGCTTGTTGTGAATCTAAATCCAAGGTTACATCCCAACATGGACTTATTGTTGACCTTTAACTTACTATCCTAATTCCCCTCTCAAAAACAGAGGAAAAAAAAATTGCCTACAACTTGAGTGGCCTAGAGTTATTTATGCGGAAGCCAATTTCTGACACAAGCGATAGTGAAAGAAGAAGGAATTAAATTTATAACCTCAAGTGCAGGAATAAATGCTATTAAGCTTAACTACTTGAGCTACAAAATAAGCATGTGAAAACCAATTTTAGCAAGAAGATACTTTAAGAAGTGTTCCAATGCACGTAGGGGAGCCAATGAATTTGTTACTAACTTTGGCAACGGCATTGGTGAGACAATGAATTGGTTGGTAAGGGGAACCCGCATACTTAATTCATGTTTGTACTTTTCCATACGTAAATAGAAAACTACAATTTGAGAACATTTTATATTTGAGCATTTCTGCCATTTTGGAGTTGGTTTTAATTTCATTGTCACACATTGAAGCAAAGTAAACCCTCAGAACAAAAAAATTTTAAAATGCAGGGTCGATGTCCTAATCTGCCCCTAATTTCTTCGCCAGCAGAAATCTTAGCCAACAATGAAAACCTGCTCACACCAATCCTTCTATGCATCCCAACTCGAGCTCTACTTCGCCTCAAATGCGTATGCAAGCGTTGGCTCTCTCTTATCTCTGACCCCAAATTTTGTGACAGCCATACCTTCAAAAATCCATACCCCAATTTCTCAGCCTTCTTTAACACAACAATGCAACAATTCTACCGCATATCAATTCAGAACAACGAAAACACATTTAGGTCTCCATCAAAACATCCTGAGTTCATCCGAGGTCTACCTAGAGGCCTTAAGATTTTGCAGTCTTGCAATGGCTTGCTCTTGTGTTGTTCTCACGAAATTACATACACGAGAAGTACCCCAACATATTATGTACTCAATCCCACAACCAATCATTTTGTAGCTCTCGCTAATTCGCCGTATGCTACCAATTCCACAAGCCTTTTGGGGGTTGCTTTGGCTTTTGACCCTTCCAAATCGATTCATTACAAGGTTATCTGCGTCCAGTGCATTGCTGGATCTGTTGTATCATTCCAAATAGAGATATATTCGTCTGAGACTCGAAATTGGACGCTTCGAAAGTCTATTTTCGATAGGCCATTCCATATTGACTTCAGCCATGGGGTGTACTTCAATGGCGCAATTAATTGGATCAGCCGTACAAGTAGGTTGTTGCACTATCACTTAGATCATGAAGAGGGTCATGGATTGGTGTCTAGGCCTCCAGATTACAATGTTTTTCGCAAGCGGGAGTATATATATTTTGGGGAGTCACGTGGCCATTTGCACCTCATTGAAATTTATAGGCCTTGCTTTACTCAATTTGACGTGATGGAGATGGGGAGGGACTACTCTGGCTGGTTTGTCAAGTACCATGTTGATCTTAATACAATAACCGCCAGGTTTCCGGAGATGGTTCCGCAACATAATATTGATGATCCTAGTGAAGAAAATAGGTACTATGAGTTTGTTGTTCTCTTTCTTGTTCGAGAAGAAAATGAAGAGGAGACAGCTGTGTTCTTGTATATTCCTTGTAAAGTCATCTCTTATAATCTTTTAGACAGAACCTGTAAGACAGCTTGTGAGTTAACTCTCAAACGCAAGCGATCTTTGCAAATTGGGTGGCGAGATACTTATCATTGTATGGAGACGTTGGCTTGCGTGTGAAGGTATTTGTATCCTCTATGCGCCGTTGCTTTGCGTTTTAATTTTGATTGTATATGCGATTTGCTACTACAAAATTCAGTTCACAAATTCATTGTGCCGTTGAGGTCATCCTAGGGGATAATATTTAATGTTAGAATAATTTTGATTTTATTCAAATGTGAAATATGTTGGAGAATACTGTCCCACATCATATATATAATAAAATATTAAAAAAACTAACGAAAAGTTAAAAAAAACTTTAATTTTAATAAAAATGGACAAATAAAGGTGTAGTGAATAGTAACAAGAAAAGGTAAAAATGTGATTTTTCGTTAAAAGTGAACAGTACCGATAGTGTTACGTTAAAACTCTCTAAAATATTATGTAGTTTATTATCCCTTACCACTTCATCCTAGGATATAATGTTATACAATTATGATAAAACTCCACACTTAGCACTATGTAATTAATTTGAAAACAACGTCGATAATGGTAGTGATTAAACATGTTTGACCTAAAGAGTTTATAAGATGGTACATGTTGTATTATATATTTTTTGTGGTTATGATTTTAGTGTGTTTTCTAGTTTAATGATTGTTATGCCCTTCGAAAAGTCACTTTGACCCAATTTGCCATCTATATATATTTGATTCTTTTAAGGCTTTTTATTTTTTATTTATTTATATTTATATTTTTGACATATAGGGTAAGCCATTTAATTAATCAGTAATAATAATTTAGTATCGAGTTCGTCATCTACGGAAGTCAAACCTAAGACATTTAATTACAAGTAGAGATGAATATCACTAAATTGTAATATTGAGATTTGCACTAAGAAGTTGGAGATTGAGCTAATTTTTTTACGATAGATTTGTTATATTTATCAGAGTTGGGGGACTTTTAGGTCAAGGTGAACTTGGACTTTGAGAATGTCCTCTTGTCTATCTTGGTTCGATTTCGTACCAAGTCTTGTAATATCTTGAAAGAATTAGCACATCTTAGGAAATATTCCAGTTGGATCAATGACTTGAAGATAGCATGATTAAGCAAATAATGGCTTGCTCAAGTGAGGCATGGTGTGGAAGCTTGAGGTTCATCAGTTTAGCATGTTGAGAGAGAAAGTTGGCATGGTTGCATGTTGTTCTCTGTTGGATAATCTAGGTTTCTTTGGTTCTTTCTGTGAAGCGGGATGATTGGGCCTAAAGAGGCTTTCCCTAACTGAAACGGTTGAAGGAAGTCTGGGGGAAAACTCTAAGGTTGCAGAAAGATGGTTCTGTGTTTTTTTTTTAAAGTTTGAACCTCTTTGTCTTTTCCTCTTCTGGGCTGAGTCATTGGATCCTCTTTAAGGCTCATGACTCCCATTTTTGTAGGTGAATGACTTATCTCTAAGATTCCTAGGGAATCTCTAATTGTGTTTTGGTTCTCCCTCATTTCTCCCTAGTTATTCTGCTACCCTATATTTTGGTGTAAGGAGGCTAAACTTTAAAACCGACACAATGTCTTCTTCCCAAGGTGTAGGTTTCCCGGGTCAGCTTTCCACAAGCACTACTTTTGGTAGCGGGCCTCATGGTTTTCGTGCGTTGGACTTCTGTGTGAGCTAGGAAGGGAAAGTCTACTTTTCTCTTTATTAAATGCATGTCTTGCTGGGCTTTCACGTGACTGTAAGGGTCAGGGCTTGGTTCATCCATAACTAAGTTGGTTAGCTTGTTAGAAAAAAAAGGAAACTAGGCTGGTTCTCTCTCAAAATTACCCATGTGGAATATAAAGGTTATGGGCTTAGACGTTTGGGCTCTCAAGTAACCCAAAGTCTTCCATAATCTTAACTCCACGTAGGCCCAATAAACTTACGTAACCATCCGCACCAGAATTCACTAGACAAGCCCAGAGCATGTGACTTGGGCTCATTGTAGCATGAATAGTGATTAGCGAGATGAATAGGCATGGTATGATCAAGTTTAATTGCCGTAGCATGGTATGTTTGTAAATATATTTCTTCATCAATCCCACATCTTTTCATGTATTTGAGTTTAAATAAAGGCTTGCATGATAGTTGGGCGTCGAGACTTGGTTAGGCTTGCATGTGACATTTTTGGGCCTCCACATTAGCCCCTTTAATTATTTGGCTTGTGAAAGACCTTGAGCGGGCTAAATAATCAAACCCAGGCTTAAGAGATTTATGAATGTGGCTTTCCTTATGAGACTTTTTCCTTTCCCGCGTGGCTACTGGTAACATCGTGATGATGCGTTTCTTTGTGATTTTCTTCTTACTTTTCACGTGCATCGTGTGATTACCTCATAGCCTGGCTTGATTACTTGTTGGAGCATGTTCGAGTAGGATTAGTTTTGGTGTATTGTTTGGCTTGGCATGGTTCCTTGATTGCATATAGCTTGCTTTTGCATGAGCAGTATATAACATGCTTTCCCTAGCGAGGATTCTTATGTTTTTATGTCTTGTTAGCATGGCGTGTGTATAGAAAGATATATGTATTCTACGTGATAGCATGTAGGGAAGCTAGTCTCATGTTTAAACCTTAGGCTTTTGCGTGATGGCATATAGGGAAGCTAGTCCCATATTATGGGATGTAGGGAAATTAGTCTTATGTTAAAGCCATCGGATTTTGAGTGAGGTGTTTGAACTCTTAGAGATTTTGCTTTCTCTAGGCACATTTGCTTGTTTTTATGGGGTGGATTTTTGTTTCTTGCTCTGCCACGCTTTAGTGGTTGTATGATGACCGTGTCTCTTCATTATAATATTTGATAAAGAAGCAGCCCCTGTCAGTTCTACTTATAGAACCATGAGTTCTCGAGCCTTTGCTTCATTTGGTGCCCTAAGCATGTAGAATATCTTGATACTACCTGTTCAAGTGAAGAGGATCGGTATCAGCAGTGCTGCTGATGACAAGGTGTCTAATGAAGATTTAGAAGCTACTAATAATATCAATTTAAATGTCGATTCTAAGCAGGAAAGTAAAATGTGTCCTCATGCTTCCTTGGGAAGGTGCGATTGACGAGGATAATGATGCAGGATCAAGTGACAAGAATGACAACAAGGTGATTGGTGATGATAATTTCAATGAGGTTGATGTTTTCCTCAATGACGATGTCCGAGTGAATGTATTGTGTTCTCCCATCATGATGAGTATTGTAGATATAACGGCTGTAGAGGTATTTCTTTTTCCTCATGGACATCTTTGTGTGGATTTTTGCAACTGCTTGCCCATTCTTTCTTGCTTGCATGGATTCATTTGTGCACTATGTGGTGACTAATCCTTGTGAGCATCGACATGTCTTTCTTCATGTTGCATATATGCATGCATAGGCATGTTAGCTTGTTAAGGCTTTACCTCAGATAGGCTCAGTTGCTTATGATATTTCGTGCTTCTGCTTACTAATCTATCATTTCATGAGGCACACTTTGTGCTTTCCTCACAAATGAATGTAGATGGTCTGGATATGGTGATTCCTTTATCTATGTATGTAGAGAGTGTTGGGATAGATGTATCTCCTAACAATGATAATGCTGCAGTGGTTTCCTTGGGTTCTTAAGCCCCAAGTGGTGTTCCTTTCGAGCTTGTGGCTTTCCCCAATGAAATGGCAGTAAGTGGTGGAGTTTTCCCTAGTGATGCCCATGATTCGACTGTTGTACATCCTTATATGACTATTTCCTTGAATGAGCAAGCTTTGATCGATGAGTGGGAGTCATGGCATGAGGTTTTTGGTGTTTTCAAGGATGAGTTCAAGAATTGTGCAAGGGTATTAAACTCGATTGAAGAATGATTTGGTGACCCTAGGCATGCTTATATACTCATTTGTCGAGAAATTAGAGAAGCTCCATGACCCGATGCTTGGGCTCCGACTTGAGGAGGATAAAGGCATCCTAGGGCAATTTGCCAAAGTAAGAGAGACAGAGCATGCCTTCGAGCTCAAACATAAGGAGTTGCAGCATGAGAGGTCTAAGTTGAAGAAAATGTACCATGAAAATTCAAAAGAGATGGTGAACTGCCTTTAGCTTGCGGCGAATCAAATGCAAGTTAATGCTTCTAGCTTTCATTTGGAAAAACAGCTCGCTATGGTTATCTTTTGCTTTTCCTAGGCATTGCATGTCACTTGGTTGTTTTCTTTGCTTAGCCTTCAATTTTCTTTTCTTGGCAAAACTTGATTTGTTGCTGAATCTTTCTTTCCAAAGGGCTAGTTATTCCCTCAGACAATAGGGCGTTTTGTCTCACTTTTATTTCTCCATTTGCTTCGACTTTGAATTCTGATGTTGAACTTGGCATGATGCTTAGTATATTTGGTCTTGCAATGAAATTGGTGTTTACTTCCAAGTGTGGGGATTTGTTGAGTAAAATCTTGTCAAGATTTGAGATATAGGCTTGAGCTTCTCCTTGTTTCCGATGGTTAATTCTAGCATTTTACATTCTGCCATTGAGTTTCCCTGAGGAAGGTGGGAGTGCTTAGGCTAGTTTCCCTAGGGAGACAGAGTGTGCTAAGAAGGCTTGACTTGCTTGGCATTGATTGGCTTAATTATTTTAAAAATTTTCATCGCTTAGCTTGATCTTGAATTGTTAGGTTTGGAATTGATTTTGCATTGTTAGACTTGTCCTCGATTTTGCATTGTTAGGCTTGGAATTGATTAGCTTGATTGCTTTAATAGTTTTCCTTGCTTGACTTGAATGGTTTTGCATGGCGCGTTGCAATTTGACTTGGCACATTGCATGGGCATTGCTCGAACCATTGTGTAGCTTCCCTGGCATGGGTTATTGTTTAAACTTTAGCGTGATTGGAGTTTTAGGAAGGCTTGGGATTTTTTTATAGTCTTAGCTTGATTAGTACAATAGCATGTTCACTAAAAGAAGTCCTTACATTTACTCTCGTCAATGTAAAAGGATAAATGTACCAAAGATTTTGACAAAATGCTCCATTTTTTTTCATCAAAATTAAAGGTACATCAATCAATGCAAGGCTTTACACAGCTTCATAGAGCAGACGAAATGATCATGATGTAGAAGGAGCTTTTTCTCCTTACTAAGCGTGATGAAATAGTAAGAGTCTTAGCAGTAGTAAGGCTTAAGCCTTTTACTGTTAACCAGTTATGTTAGCATGTCATCATTGACCAAAGTCAAGTAGTAGCATCTACTTCTGTAAGCTTCCTTGATCAGAACTTTTCCAGTGTAGGGCAAACCTTGAAGGTTCAGATGTTTGCTTTCATATGGATATTATAAGGAGAATACCTCTTTCTTTGAAACTGCGTGGCTTGACTCAGTGATTGTAGGCTATGATAACCTGCTGGTGGTATATAGTTGCTTTCCTAACTGCTTCCATCATTCTTTCCTCAAATGACTCGAGATCTCTCCACCTTTATTCTATGCAGGCTGTAGTATTCCTTGGAGATGTGCGATAGACCTACATAACATTTGGGAGATGCGTGCTCCAGCCCCTAGAGTAATTGTGCACAGTGTCGCTTAGGATCCTTAGTAGTGTCAAGTCGAGCCCCCAAGTATGAATGGCCATGGAGTGTGTATGTCTTGCAGCAATGTTAGAGGCTTGTGGGTCAAGTTCTCGTGAAACTTGGCATGCAAGACATCTTTTAACTATGTTATAAGTATCTTCCCTCATGGTAGGACAGTAGTACCCTAGGCTCAGCAATTGCTTTTGTAACTTCATCCATTTTTAATGTTTCCCTAGTAAGTTGACTAACTTTTTCTTTTCAGGTTTCTTTGACGTTGCAATGGATTTGTCTTCGGTAGTGGGTGCAGGTATGCCTTTAGTTTCCACATGGGCTTTACTTGCTTAGGTGCCGTACCTCTATGCTCGGGGCATTCCCACAGAATACGGTTAAGCCCCTCAACCTGTCACAAGCAATAGACAATGCGCCCATCGGGCAGCACGACCTCGTAGTCAGATCTATCCTGATGAGTCTATTCCTTGTCATTTTTCCATGATCTCTTTGTGGAAGCTTATACAGACATGTTGGTTTTCCTAACTGCTTCTAGGAACCTTGAGAATTGACCGATACCAATATTCTCCAAGTACACCTTGTAGTAAACTATGATATTGCTGATATAGGTTTCCACGAGTGCTTCCTTGTCCTTTCTGTCATAACAGTCAAGGGCAAGGTTGCAGAAATGCTTAACAAAAGTCATATGATCTTCCACGTGCCTTTGGCATGTGTTGTTGAACTGAGTTATCATGAACCTTTCCTCATGATGGAAGTACCTTTTGCAGAACTTGCTGCCAACTCTTTCCAAGTTCGAATGGAACCTGGCGTGAAGGTAGTGTACCAAGTTTAGGCACGATCGGTTAAACGCTTTGAGAAATCTTTGAGGTAGAGGTTGTAGTTGCCGACATGAGGACCCAAAACGTCATTGAAATGGTTTATATGTTCCTTAAGGCTACCCTTCTTCCTATCAAAGAGAACAAAGTTAGAAGTCTTGTATCCATTAGATATGGCATGTAGAGAAGGCTGACTGGGTACGGTAGCTAAGGAATAAACTTTTAGTCATCCGAACTCATGTGCAACTCCCTATTTTTAGCATGGTAATGACGTCTTCCTGAGTGAGCAAGGATGACATCTTTTCAAAATACTTGCCTATAGCAGCAGCTGATTCTTCTGGAAGTTTTTTCCTTAGGCGTGCAGTTTTTGTCACTGGCTTTCTCGCTTGGCTTTAGGATTGAGTTTTTCAACTCATTCACATATAGAGCAATTTCTCATTGGGCCTTACCTAAAGCACGAATGGTTACAATGATGTCAGGCATGGCATATTTGTCCAGGTTTTCCTAGTGCTACTTTTTGCATTGAGATTCGTTCAGTTGAGAAACAACCTTGCCTGCCTTTGAGGAGTTGTCGCTCCTGGTAGCGTTTCTTCTGGATGTTGGAGCCATTGAATCAAGATGCGACTTGGTATCTAGTGAAGTTGCCAATTTATGTTAGGGGACTTTTAGGTCAAGATGGACTTGGACTTTGAGAAAGTTCTCTTGTCTCCCTTGGTTCGGTTTCGTACCAAGTCCGGGAATATCTTGAAAGAATTAGCACGTCTTAGGAAATATCCTAGTTGGATAAATGAATTGAAGATATCATGATTTAGCAAATAATGGCTTGCTCAAGTAATTCATCAGTTTAACATGTTGAGAGAGAGAGAGAGTTAGCATGGTTGTATGGTGTTTTCTGTTGGATAATCTGGGTTTCTTTAATTCTCTCTGTGAAGCTAGATGATTGGCCCTAAAGATGCATTCCCTGACTGAAAGGGTTGAAAGAAGTCTGGGGGAAAACTTTAAGGTTGCAGAAAGATGGTTATGTGTTTCTCACTAACGTTTGAACCTCTCTGTCTTCTCATATTCTGGGTTAAGTCCTTAAATCCCCTTTAATAGCTTCTAACTCCCCTTTTTTGTTGGTGAATGTCTTATATCTAGGGTTCCTATAGAATCTTTAACTGTAGCTCAGTTCTCCCTCCTCTTTCTCCTTACTTCTCATACTACCCCATATTTTGGTGTAAGAAGGCTACACTGTTGAACCTACGTCATCTCTTTTTCCTAAGCCGCGGGTTTCCCGGGTCAGCTTTTCACATACACTACTTTAGGTAACATGCCTCATGGCTTTCGCGTGTTAGACTTCTGTGTGAGTTATAAAAGGAAAGTCTGATTCTTTCTTCATTAAATGCATGTCTGGCTGGGCTTTCACATGACTCTAAGGGTCAGTGCTTAGTTCCTCCCTGACTATATTGGTTAGCTTGCTAGGGAAATGAGGAAACTAAGCTGGTTCTTTCTCAAACTTACCCACGTGGAATACAAAGGTTATGGTCTTGGACTTTTGGGCTCCCAAGTAACCCAAAGTCTTCCACAAACTTGACTCCACGTAGGCTCAATGGACTTCTGTAACCATCCACACCACAATTCACTTGACAAGCCCCGAGCATGTGATTTGGGCTTATCTTCGCATGAATAATGATTAGCGTGGTAAATAGGCATGGCGTGATCCGGTCTAATTACCATAGCATGGCATGGTTGTAAATATAATTCTTCATCGATCCCGCACCTTTGCATGTATTTGGGCTTGAATAGAGGCTTGCATGACAATTTTGCTTCGAGGCTTGGTTGGGCTTGCATATGACATTTTTGGGCCTCAATAGATGGCATGACATATGTGGAGTTTACTTTGTTGAAATGTATGTCATAATAGCACCCGTGGACATAAAAGTATTTAAAAAGACGTTAAAACTTGTAAAATTGTTGTAATTAATATTTCACATAGTGTGATTGTATAAATCCTAAATTGAGATAAATTAGGAATCTTTCGAGATCGAGAAGATTTTTCCTATTTTACTTTGTATTACTTAGAGAGCAAGTTATTCTCTCGTTCTTATTATTATAGATAAAGAAACTAGGCATGAGGAATCACATCAAAGAATTAAAAGCATGTCATAAAAAGTTTCAAAATCTATATGTTGGAAATATGCCCTGAAAGTCAATCTTTGGAAGAAACCTTTTAGGACATTGAATTGATGTATACATATGACTCTTATACATCGGAAGGCAAAGATACTAACTAGGACTATCTCAATAAACGAAATATGTCCTAAATAGTGAATCCATGGACAATGGATCGATTGAAGAAGTAATCTAATGATGTTAGACTACAGAGACCTTCTTCACATAACCATCATGTCCAAAAAGGTTCCTGGTCATAGGATTGTCGGAGGGATACTGACAATGCATAGATCAGTACATACTATGTCCCCTTCAAATGGAAGGATGGAAAGTCTCTTCCCATTCGTGTTGAGACACTAGGATAAGTATGTAGGTGCTCATTGAGGGAATGAGTTCACTGAACACAATCGAACGAGAGTACTTGCATGGAGGTCTACTCACATGTCAAGCAAGTAACTCTAATAGTTGGAATAATGTAACTAATCCTTTGACCTGAGACATCATTGATGTCTAATGGTTAGGTCCTTGATCTTTGACCATGTCAAATGACATTCCATTTGGAGAGTCCACGGCATTCTTGGGATCAAGCTATCTAAACATGTAGGCATGTGAATGGTCAACAAGGGATCTCTAATCCTCGTTAGAGGAGGATACTCTAAGATATGATTCGGAAATCTTCGGCCGAAGTATTGAGCGTGGTTAAGGAAAGTGTTCCTATACGACTCATGTGAATCATATAAGAACGTATAATCACATTAGGGGTTTGACATATTAAATCCATACCCTAGTAATGTGATTAAGAGTATTGTATTGGAGAAGGATCGAATTGCATTGTAATTCCAACTGAATAGGTTCTCTGAATAACTTCTACATTAGCTTGGGTAGCCATGACATATGTTTAGATGTCACTCATGGCTTGTGAGTTCTTCTAGATGACTAAATGTAATCGTCAAAGAAGAACGTGAATTAAAAGCAAGTTTTAATTCAACAAGTGATTGGATTAAATCAATTGGATCGATGCCAATCATCTCACTGCCTTGCTAATTAGAACCTAAAAGATTGTTCACCAATACACTCTTGTAGTGATTAATCAATGGATGATGGAAATAATTAATTGGATTAATTGGGTGTGGTGATTAATTTAGAAAGTCTAAAGAAATCATAAAAGCGATAAAAGATCGTTTTGGACTTAAAGAAACGTTCGGGTTTAATTGTGCCTATTGGGCCTAAACCCATTGGGCTTTTATTTAAGCATTGGATGACTTAAAACAATAAAAGCCCAAAGCCCAAAATATCACACCGAGGCCGGCCACTTTGAGGAGGTGGGAGAAGTCAAATGTTGACTTGCTTCTTTTTGCCTATAAATACAACTTTATAGAGAAATATCTCCTAGGGTTTCATTTGTGTTCAAAAGACTTAAAAAAAAAGAAAAAAATCTCTCTAGAACACAAAAGGGGGCCGGCCACCTTAGGGGATTTTAGCTAATCATCTAATCCCCCTTTGGTTATTCCTTCATCCTTTCTCACTACACTAGTGGGTGAGGATCTTTAGAGGTTTTCTCCTTGAAAACTCTAAGAGAACCTTGGAGCACTCAAACTAACAAAGTGGAGGAGGCAAGGAGGGAGGCAAGGCTCAAGGACTTTGAGGAGCAAAGATCTTGGAGGTGGTCCATCCTTGGTCTCACAAGTAGATCAAGAGGTATACATCTACTCCTAACCTTTGTTCTTCAATAAAATTTTTGTGATGCATCTTACATAAACCTATGCTCTTGAAGGGGATTTAAAATGACTAGAGTAATAAATTTAATTGTTAACATGCTTCCGCTAATTTTGTATATATATAATGATTTGTATATGCTTGCTAGTCACATGAAATCCCTAATGAAACTCATAATTTCCTTCACTATATGGTATCCAAGAATTGAAACCTTCTTATTCGGTGATTATATATCATAAACAGTTTAGGCAACATATTACTGACTTGATATTATGCTAACTTCTAAATTTATAGTTGCTTACTGTCTAGTATATTGAGTTATATGCTGCTTTATAAAATTTTGGGAAATAGACAAGAACCCATTTTCTTAATCTTGGTACAAAAATAGGATTTTTCAAATATGCAAACAGCATGCACATGCCATGCACAACAATCAGACAGAAATAAGATTTTTTTCTACACCTTGAAATGACTAAATTGCCCTCGTATATAAATGGGTTATTTCCTCCCATTTTCTGATTTCTCTCTATTCTCTCTCTCTCTCTCTCTCTCTCTCTCTCTCTCTCTAAAATTGATATTTATTGGTTGTTCTTAGATTAGTTAAAGATAATGAAAAACCCAGTTGAAAATTTTGATTTATTTGGAGATTGTTCGTGTTTACTTATTGATGCTTTTGGGAAATGGACACATTTCTGTACTAGTAGTTGCAGATTGTAGATTGGGGATTTCTTCCTTAAATCATCATATTCTTCCCCAAATTTGAAATCTCATTCAAAACCCATATGGATCAAATCCAATCTACAGTCTCAGAAAATTTCAGATGTGAAAGGAAATCCATTATGAAAAACTAAAGACACCATTTTCTGCTGCAATCTCTCTCTCTCCTCCATCGATGAAAGCCTTCTCCTTCTAAGTTCGAAGAAAATCCTAAAGTTCTTATTTGTATCAATACATGCAACGACGTTGGTTTTGTTGTGGACGTGCATCGTGCAAGTAACGGTGTCGGGAGATATGTGGGATCTAGATTATAGAAATTCCTTAAAGATCTGTAGTTTACAAATCTTTGACTTGAACCTAGATTCAAGAAATTCCATTAAAAATCATCTTTTTCTAGTGACATGCACACGACATGCTCACATATCTGAGCAACCCAAAAACCCATAGCTCATAGCTTTATTCAAAATCAGAAAAATGACATCATCACATGTGAAGTCACCACCATATAAATTATATGCACACCATATGCACATCATATGCACATTGTATCCACAATTAAAACATAATTGTTACGTATATAAGTTTACCATGGCAGTTTGAAAAGTCTTGTTATGTATATCAACAACTGCTTAACCGTGCACATGGAAAACATGATACTACCTCGTTGTCATGATTTCATGGACACGATTGACCCTTAATGTTCTCCAATCTTTTTCTTAATTTTGTTTTTCATCGAGGCTAACTAGGTTGTGGTCATACTCGCTAAATTTCAGGGCCTAGCATACGTGCATTATAACTAGTGAACATTCATGCTTCTCATTTTAAGTTGTAGCCATGCACACCACATGCACAATACGGAAAAAAATTCACAAATTTCTGCAATTGAACACTTGAACTAGAAATTGTTTTATCCCAGTTTTGTAGCATGTCAAAAAGTAAAGTTTATTCCCAAATTGATAGGCCTCAACATGAAATAGAAACAATAATTTAACTTCTAAGTATTAATTCATCTTACAACCAACCCATTTATTTGATAAATCCTTGATGTAGAAACTTGGAACTAAAATAACAAAACCAACAAACAAATGAAAATTTCCAAAACACATTCTAAGCCCTCTCTTCTCTATCCCTTTTTTCTTCGACTTCCCATCTCTGCAAATCCAAACCACCAATTGAAAAAACAAGTAATTAGATGATGAAATGGAGACGATGATCGAGTTAGAGAGAGAGAGAGAGAGAGAGAGAGAGAGAGAGAGAGAGAGAGAATTAGATGGTTGTGGAAATATAGTTGCCGAAGCTTCACTCACTGAAAAAATGGAACTTCACGGCCAAAACGGAAAATCTGGTACAAAGGTCATATCTTTAAGGATTGAACACTAATGCAAACTAGAAACCCTCATTTTGAAGTTTCACTCTCGACTTCCTTTTCTTCAATATCCAAGATCCGAGCTCAACGCAAAAACTCAAAGCTCACAAAGCTCTCTCGACATCCTTCTCTTCCAAATGAGAAAAATGATGCAATGAGATGAGGGTTTTTAGTATTTATATGTGGGTATTATAGTAATTTCAATTTTGTCCATAGTGTTCATGGCTTGTGCATGGCCAATGTGTCATATTTATGTCCCAAGATTAAAAAAATAGGTGATTTTTGTCTATTTCCCTAAAAAAATTGCCAATAGTAACCACACATTTTTTGTCTCCCCCTACACAACCATTGATCTTGTTGGTTGTTTACATTTGATTTATTCAATTTAATGTCCAAAATGAAGAGGTGCGTAAAAGCAGAAAAATGGCATGTGGTTTACATTTCCCTATATTAAAAATGGAATCACGAGTTCAATATTTCAATTATGTCACTCATAGACTTAAAAGATAGGTAATTACTGAGAGGTTTGCACAACATTAGATATCTCAAATCAAACATTTTGCCAAATATATTTTTATTCCTTATTTGGTAATACATATATATAACTCCACTTGGGCAAGTTTATCTTGCAATGCCAGTCCCAAGCCTAGATAAAGAAGGAGGTAGAGAATGTCAGGTAGTCGATAGATGACACTCCATTCTTACGTCGAATCATTATAATAGCCGACCCCACTTAGTGGGATAAGACTTTGTTGTTGCTGTTGTATTTGGTAATACATATATATGCAGTAATCACTTTTGAGTTATGTTGAAATTTTTTAGCTCGACGGGCTCGGGGGCCCCCGACTCTAAGGAACATCAATACTGTCTCCAACTTTACCACCTACCCAATACGTCAAGTGTGGGGTTTTACCACAAAAGACCTTGGCTCTTATGGAGTCCAGACTTGTTTTCAATCTTTTCAAGAATTACCTCTTAAGAACACAGAGGCTGGCTTTATGTTAAGAGTCCAAGCTTGTTTCCATGCCCGCACTTCCTTGTGACAAGCCTTTGGCTTGCACGGGCCCGTAACCGTGAGCTCTGATACCATGTTGAGGGCTTTATGTTAAGAGTCCAAGCTTGTTTCCATGCCCGCACTTCCTTGTGACAAGCCTTTGGCTTGCACGAGCCCGTAACCGTGGGCTCTGATACTGTGTTGAAATTTTTTAGATTGACGAGCTCGGGGGCCCTACTCTAACGACACCAATACTGTTTCCAACTTTACCACCTGCCTAATCCGTCAGGTGTGGAGTTTTACCACAAAAGGCCTCGTTATTAGTTAGAGTAGGCCTCGTTATTAGTTGGAGTTTTACCCTTGTTGACCTCCCCTACCGATGTGGGATTGCCAACCAAGTTATAATTCTGGGGTTTGATTAGTTATTGGAATCAATGTCTTTCATGGTGTGCATTGTGCAATATTAGACTTAGAGAAGGAGAAATGGATAACAACACCATCTCAACCTGGGCATCTGCAAAATTTAAGCATAAATTTATATTCTTCACATATTTCTATGAAAATTTGTTGTATTTGTTGCGAGAATTTAGAATTAAATTTTTTTTTCGATTTAAGTAAAATGCAGAAAGAAAGAACACGTAAAAAGAAGGAAAAAAAGAAGAAAACGAAGTTGTGAAACAATTAGAAATAACTAGAGGGTAGCTGCTGCGGTGTCAAGGCTTATGGAGATATCTTCCAGCAACTAAAGCAGCCTCCATGACAAGGGTTATGACTTCCACAACATCCTCAACATGGCATTTGTTCCCCTTAAACGTTTTCCCTCTTTTATTTTTGAACTCTGCCATGCAATTTAGGAACGTTTGGCTGCACTCTGAGCTTAGATAGTCATCTACACCACAAACATAACAATATACCACCGTTTAAATTATACTGTTTTTAGTTCTTATTGCAAATCTGATCTCCCATATACAAGAAAGACTTCAATGAAACAGATTCATCAGTTTTGTGGCTTTTCGATCTAATAATATAGAATCATGTATATGTATTTCTTTACATGACACTGTGACACTACGTTATTAGATCGAGTTCTATGTAACAATAAACTTGTTGCATGCAAGATGTGAGATGCAAGTTGTTCTTATAAACAAACAAAAAATTGAAAATAAATAAGAGCAACGAGACTTCAATGGAATAGATACATTAGTTTCGTGGCTTTTTCAAATAATATGTAATCGTGTTTAAGTATTTCTTCACATGACACTGTGATATCATGTTATTGGATCAAGTCGTTACGTGACAATTACCCGTTGCATCCAAGTTGTTCTTACAAACTAACAAAAAATTGAAATAAACAAAAGCAACATACTTTTTGTAGCTCAAATAATTAAGTGCATATGAGGTGCTCAAATAGCGTTCGTTCATCGTATACCGTATTGTCAATTTTCATTAGATACTATTCATATTTAATTTTAAATAAAAATATTTAAAATAATTTTTTACAGTATGATATATAATGAATGAAGATGATTATCCCACGAAGAGAATCCTCATTCATGTGTTATCGTTCTAAAAGACAGATGCTAGCGTTTGGTATAAGATCTTGTACACAGAGAACTCAAAACAAACTTTGGGATTGTTTTGTCAAATACGAAACACTTAATTAAAACATTATCAACATCCGAAACATCGTCACCCCACCGACAATTGAAAAAGCTCATCAAAAGCATCTCTTTCACGCATTTTATAACATAGATATGACTATTCCATATAAATATCTTCTTTACCAACTCTTGTTTGTATTTTCATGGCATTATTTAAATCTTTCTACACTAACTCAGATAATTTGGAGTAGAATATATATATATATATATATATATATATATATATATATATATATATATATATCTAGCCCTCCAAAAATATTTCAACCCGAAATAAAAATGAAAAATAATAATGTGAGAGTAGCACAGTAAAGATGGTAAGGATCAAAGTCTAAAATATCCATAATATCTCGATATTTCTATCGAAATTTCCGTGTTTTTTTTATTACTGATATTTCCGATGTCATCGATATTTCCATCGAAATTTCTGTGTTTTTTAAACTTCTATATTTAAAAAAACACCAAGGGAATTCAAACCCCTCCCATTTTACTCTTTCAACACCTTGACCACCATATCACTTATGTTTTTGTGAAAATATGCTAAAATATTTATATATACAGTTTTGTTTTGAATTCTTTTTGCAAGAAACAAATTTTCACATGACAATAAATATTTGACAATTTCTTTTCAAGTATCTACTTTTGAACTACTCACCACGTTCACTCACCTAACTAATTAGTTGTAGTTATATTTCTATATATATGGACAACGTCAACCAATCTCAGATCTATATGGGTGGAAAGAATCCGAGACTCAATCTTCAAATGATTTTGCTTATGGACAACGTCAACCAATCTCGGATCCATATGGGTGGTATGTTAACAATTACATGCAAAACTATTTTGGGAATTTATCATTTGATGACTACTCTTCACAATACACTTACTCTACACATAGAGATGATGAAGATAGTGAAAATTTTGAACCTCATAGGAACTCTATGTGATACTAAGTCAATCATGTATTTTACCATGCAATATATAAAGTGTAAAATATTGTACTAATTCATTATATATAAATGATTATGGTGTGTTTAAACTTCTTTCATTACTTACTACATATTTTCTACACTCACAATGTTTGCCAGCTCACTATATAATCAACTTAAATCAGTTAAATTCATCATGCAATACATTTCCTTCCAATTTTTTGTGATAAACTAATAAATAATTGACTAACTAAACATCCTGCAAAGTTTCAATAAAAATTTCCAAGTTTTTCTTACAATTTCCGTAGTTTTTATTCAAATTTTATTGATATCGATAATATCCCGATATTTCCATCGAAATTTTCGTGTTTTTGGATTATCGATATTTCCGATATCATTGATATTTTAGATCTTAAGGATTAAGAAATGAACATACTGTTTTTGGATTGAACGCAGTTATCATGCTTCATACAGCATGCATCTAGGCCATCACAGGGTTGCTCCCCTGGGCATCCACTGTATAAAAGCCCACAATACTTCCCATATTTCAAAAATGGAGGCACTGTCAAAATTAAATATAAAAAAAATACCATTTAATTTCCTTATAATAGGTCCAAAAAAGTGGGATATTTAATTTGATCAGCTCATTAACTAAACCAAAAATTTTCTTAAATGATATGCAGTACCTGTACAGAACTCTGACTCACATTCTCTGCTGCAATCTTTACTCTGCAAATTTTTAGAATTCATGGGAAGAGAGAACAAGTTATGATTTGAAAGCAACTGGGAACCCAAAAAATATTAAAAGTAATTAGATGATGAAAGAAGAAGATGGTAATTAAGGAGCAAACCAGAACAATGGAGGCATCTGTGGCTTGGACACCAATGTTAAGGGCATGCAAATTAATGGAATTAAAATACAGGACAAGAAAAGAGAGGGCAAGAACAAACTTCAGTGACCGGTTAAAAACCATGGTTGGAAAAAGCACAGACAGCACTCAAGTTGGAGACCTTTTTGTTTGGTCAACTTTGGAGGGCTTGGTTTTTCATAGAAAGTGAGAGGTGTAGAAATAATTAGCAGAAGGCAGAAGGTAGGCTGTTGTCTCTAGTAGGAGGAGAGAAATAGGGGAGAGAGAAATAGGTTGGCTGTCTTGTAATGACGCGTGATATGTTTTTGGAGTGTCGTTCACACCTCTCACCAAATTATACACATTTTAATCTTCTTTTACCCCCTTTTTTTTTTGTTTTAAAACTATATTAGCCAAATTATGTGGCACGTGGAATCTACGTATATGTCACACGAATTATAATGCCTAGTTAGTAATTAACACATTGTTTTTCACATAATACAGATAAAAACTTTCATAAAATTGTCATATCAAACCATGTGCATTACACACATGCATGACATTTCATAACTGGATTGGTACCGTATAACACTTACCATTGTCGCCGGCAAGAATAGTTTTATATAAAGTTAATTTCTAATGTGATTGACATAGGTAGTTTAAATATGACTCTTTTTCTTTTCTTTTTTTCAATAAGAATAGGGTTTTGTAGGAGTTGTTTGATAAATTTTTTTTATTTTCATTTTTTTATAATTAAATTGAGAATTAGAAGCTACTATTTTGTATTTTTTTTTAATATTTTGCTTGAGAGCCATTCAGTATACGGTCTGATGGTATTCCTTTTCACTTGGAAATGAGATGTTTTATGTTCGAATCTTGTGGATGGCGAATTCGATATCAAATTAAGTTACCCATTGTGTTACATAGCTGAACTGTCTCTCTCCTTAATGTAAAAACATCGATGTACTAAAATTTTTTTTGCCTAAATTCTGTTTTTAGTTATCATTTTGGAAAACTAGACATTAAAGACAGTTTTAAAACAAGTTTTTTACAAAAAGAGAAATGGAAATTAAAAACTAAACATTTGTGAATAGTTGATGTGGGGATCCATTTCTTGTGAACAGTCCCTGTCAAAAAAGGAAAGGAAAACTTTTTCAGTTGACTAGTTTTTTTTTACTAGAATCTAGACCCCGCAATTTCTTACACAACACGATGATACGACACGAAAATAACGGCTTTCGGGTCAACGCGAAAATAACGGATTTCGGGTCAACACGATAACTAATCAAATCATTATCGGGTGACCCGTTAAGAACCCGTTAATAATGGGTTCTTAATGGGTATACACGTGCGTAACACGTGGGTAACCCGTTTCGACCCGTTAAGGAAAATAAATTATAATTTTAAAGTTTAATTACTAAAAAAATTATTATAAAATACAATAGTCATATTGTATATATTGGTATATTCTATATTAATATATATTTTTGTATTATTATTCTATATAAATTTAAAATTCTAAGTTTTATTCATTTATTTATTTTTATTATGAGAGTTTCTTATTATCATTAATATAATAAATTTTACTTAATATGTTGTTGTGATAGGAACATATTTATGTGACTTTATTAGTTTGTTTCTTTGCATTTACTTAATTAGTTTCATCTTATTAGAATGTTTTAAGCTATTTTCGTGTGTTTATAGGTTTTAATAACAAAATTAGCAAAGAAGTGCATTTTGGTTCAATTTGGAGCTATTTTGGGGTGGAATGGATTGCATGCATGGGGAGTATAAAGGATGGACGTTTTGGTGCATGAAAGGGCTTCAAACACATGCTAAAATCTGATCAAAATGAAGAAGATACCTTGCAAAGACCAAGCATGTGTGTTGCTAGCTGTTTTAATCATGAAAACACAAGTGTGCAAGTTGTTTTTGAAAGGAAACCCCACGGCATGGATGGGTAATCATGTTTTGCAAGTGTGCTAGCTTATTTAATCATGAAATACAAGTGTGCTAGCTGTTTTGCAAGTGTACTAGCTGATTCATCATGAGAAGACCAAGAGGGACCAAAGGCATGGACCAAGGAGGATGAATGCAAGTCGTTTCATCATGAAATTTCTGCAAAGATGCATGTGTGCTAGCTGTTTTTGATGATTAATTCTTACTTTGTATTGTTTATTAAAACAACTTGTGTGGTTCTTTACTTTTGAGCACCTATAAATAGGCCTTCTTGCAAGGCTTAAAACTGACCAATTCACACAACACTTCAATTCTACACTCCCTAAACTATCCTAGCCGCAACCCTCTCTTCTTTCTTCCAAAAAAATCTGGTTCTAACCTATCCTAGCCTTACCCCTACCTACCCATCCTAAACACCACCATACATCCCCCTATCCATTCCTCCATACAACCAAACCTTCAACCTACAATCACCCCTTGTGCCATAGCAAAGGAAGGGAAGGAAAGTGCTTGGACGTGCTTGCCACTCAACGAGGATCGTTGGAGCGTTTAGGTGTTTTCTTTCTTTTATTTTCAATGTATAAATCTATTTACCTTTGTTTTACAATTATGAGGAACTAAACCCCCTTTTTGCTAGGGGGATTCAAAGCCATGATTACATTTGCATTATGAATTAATTACTTTTGGTTGTGCTTTAATAATTTGTGATTTCAATTCGCTTAACTATTTGATTGATAACTTATTTGTGCATGTTAATTAAGAGTGCACGCTTAGTTTTCATGCATAAGTTTGATGCTAGAATATAAGGAAATTTCACCTAATCGTTATGAACTTATATTCATGAGTAGTGAAGGTTGCTATCCACAATCATGTTAAGTGAATTCTTGGCAAGAGTATCATGTTTTTCATAGTTACGAATGCCTCGTCAATACTTATAGTTCTCATGAATCTTAATGATCTTTGATTGTATCTCAATTGTGCTTTTCACGTATGGAACTTTTGAAGAATGTTTTGAATTGTTATATGCGCTTTCTCATTCAATTCATTAACTTAAGGAGAACTTGAAGGTTAAAAAAGTGCTATCACGGTTAACCCGGAGTATTGAGTTTCATAAGTTATCGAAAGAACAACTAAAAATTGGTTTATGTACAAGTGTATTATGTGTGGAGGAGAACCCTCTAGCTAATCTATCATCCATTCAAACAACCATATTTTGTGTCTTAAATTGTCTAGTTTATAATTTGTTTATTTTAAAGTTATTCTCATCAAAACCCAATCCCCCTTTTACAATTTAATTCTTTTGATTTGAATCTACTTTATTTGATTTCTTTTGAGTTCTTTGAGTTAATTTAGTTTAGAATTGGTTAATTTTCATAATTTGAATCTTTTAAATTCAATTCACGTCCTAAAACAATCCTAGAATCTGTTTTAGTTTATTTGTTAGTTTTAATTTGAGTTATTCTAGTTTAGTTGGAATCATTTGAATCTAGTGAAGTGTTTTGATTTTAGATTTGTGTTTTTAAAGTTTTATTTAGTGTTTCTAAGTTTATTTTATATAGATTAGCAATCCCTCCTAATTCCCGGTTTAGAAGGATCCCTACTTGTATATATACTACAATTGTCAACAAGAGGGTTTAATTTGTGTGTTTGCTTATTCATTGCATCATGTTGTCCAAAATTAAAATCAACTAGTATAGTATTAGTATAGCCAATAAGACATCCCTACAAGTATGAAAAATGTGAAAGAATATATAAACACTCGTGATTCATCATTCCTCCACGAGTCACGAGTAGACAATGGTTACACTTACATTATTGTTTAGATTTTTAAAACCCTCCAAATTGTCATAAATAGTGTTTTTTATTTGAGTGTAAAAGTAATAAAATTAATAATAATTATTCGAGAAGTGTAAGAAATGTAAAAAAAATATACAATCACTCATAGTGACAAGCTTTACAACTTTCATGAAGGGGTCAACTTCGAAATCCGGCACTATAATCCATAAACCTTAAATTTGTATTTAACCGTCGATTGTCGTTTAGGCTTTATTTTTTATATTGAATTTCATTGTTAAAATTTTCTCTTTTGAAAACATGATCTTCTGGGGGTGTAGGAAGATGAACGGTTCGGATCTTTGATATCACGTCCCGATATTTACGATTAATTCAAATATGAGTCGATGTTATATAATTTGTAGAGACTATAAACACCAAGCAATATTTTCACTAACGGTAAAACTCTAAACATAATATCAACAATTCGAATCATTCAACTTTCTGTATCCTCTAATAGATTATGTTTTCAAAAAACAAAATTTGGTGAGAAAAATAAAGCAGAAATGTAAACAACAATCGACGATTAAATTTTGAGCTATGATTTATCTGATTATAGTGGCACATTTCAAAGTTAAGCCCTTCACGAAAGCTGTAAAGCTTGTCATTACAAGAGTTTATATATTTTTCTATATTTTTCACACTTCTACATTAATTAAAAAACTACTAAAGACTTTACTTAAACAATAGTCATAGGATAAATGAGAGGAGAGTGGTAATGTAGAAAGCCTCACTGAAAATATCATCAATATAACTCTTGAAGACAATATATCAAGCCAAAGTTTCAATACAGTTTCCTATAGTGATTGATGAAAATTGAAGAGTTTGATTGTAAGCAAAAGTGTAAGATTCCAAACCTTGAAACATAACTCCCTTAATTTTGTAAATCTTTTGAACATTTGATATTTTGTAATGTTCTAATGTTTTTTATTTATTTATTATGCTCTTATTTTGAGTATGTAAATATGTAATATTTGAGAGACAAATGCGTTTTTATGTTTTGAGTGTGATAATATGGTATGGATATACTTATTTAGTATTATATTTTTCATTTGATTATTTATTAGTTTAAAATATATTTTCCTTAACGGGTAAGGGGTCATGTAACATCCCACATCGCCCAGGAGAAAGGATCATGTAAACCTTATATGTATATTCTCATCTCTACCTAGCACGATGACTTTTGAGAGCTCACTGGCTTCGGGTTCCATTGGAACTCCGAAGTTAAGCAAGTAGCGCGCGAGAGCACTCCCATGATGGGTGACCCACTGGGAAGTTCTCATGTGAGTTCCCAGAAATAAAACCGTGAGGGCATGCTCGGGGCCCAAAGTGGACAATATCGTGCTACGGTGGAGTCAAGCCCGGGTTGTGGTGGGGGCTCGGGTTGGGATGTGACAGGTTAGGTCATATTACCTGTTAATATTATCGGGTTAATTTCGAGTCGAGTCATTTTACCCGTTTATTTTAACGTGTTACACAACATGACCCGTTAAGATTTCGGGTATCACATGAAAACGACATAAAAACAAGAAATACAACATGAATGTCAGGTCTACTAGCATCTCCAACAATTTCTATAAATATGATCTTTAATACAAGTTTATTGTCCTATATGGCAGTTTGAAAACTAGAATTTATTGATTCACAGTTTTGCTCCAAAAGGTTCACAAAATCTTAATATTTTTTTAATAGTAATACTAGGTAAAGCAACTTAGTTGGAGTACAAAAATTTAGAGTGTACGACAATGGACTTGGATCCTCTCCTGAGCCCAAGGAGAGGATCATCCTGACCAAAGATCCAAGACCGTTGGATGAAAATCCAACGGGTACAAACAAGGGGGGTCCATTTAAAGTTATAATAATTATAGCCGTTGGATTTTCATCCAACGGTCTTGGATCCTTGGTCAGGAGGATCCTCTCCTTGGGCTCAGGAGAGGATCCAGGTCATACGACAATGACACATTATTCTAACAAAATGAATGTTTGAATAGTGTGGTAAAGAGTCTCTAAATCTTCAGAGTATATGACATTTTTTTTAATTTGAAAAATCATTTAAGAATTTTGTTTGAGCACAAAAGTCTTACATGGTACTTCAAATTTAGTTGTGTGGATTCTGTTGGAGATGCTTGCTTCTAAGCTTACTATTTTCTGCACTTTGTGGTGTATGCCAAGTTGTAAAATTTCTTTCCATTTTCCTTGTTCTTCTTCATATTCCATTCATCTGTGTGCAACTTCAAATTTTTCTTTGTTGGAACTTGGATTGTAGATTTAAAAATAAATGTTTCACAACACGGTGGTTAAGTGAGTTAAAGAAAAAGATCCTAATCAATAGAACAATCTACCACTAACAATAAAGTACAAATTTAAAACCTTGTTTTATAATTTCTGTCCATATTGTAAAATGAAGTTTTGAGGAAGGAGGGAATCAATATGTTCAAATACTATTCCGTAATTTTTTAATATAATATGTTTGTTTTAAGAAGGGAACTATGAATTATGAAACATATATTTTTTGGTTTACTATATTTTGGTTTTGTAACTTTGGCATCATATATTATAATGAGGCGATCAAATTCTAATTTAAATTGAGTAGTGTTACACTTACGATCTATTTGTATCATCTCTAATAGAGGTAGGGTTTACTAACATATGTGAATCTCATCACTATTAAAAAAATTGTATAAATAAATGATAAGAATAACATTTTTTATCTAAATTTTCTTTCATTTTGTAATGCGGCCAACAAGATGCTAAGATCATATACACTCTCGAAATGTGCAAGGAATAAAGAATGCAACTTATGACATTTTCACTCTGATATTTTTTAAATTTCAATAATCAAATTAATCATATGGTAAACGCTATTCTAGTATAATATATATATGGAATCCAAAAAATTAAATACTTGTTTTGAAACATGTAGCATCTCTACTGCTCACCCAGGCAGTGTCGTTCTCGGCCAGGCTACGACGGACACCCTCCCCCTCCCCCAAGAAACGGTCGGCACCGGATAAACCATCGGCCACACAAGAAAACAAAGCAAAGGCAACAAGGCCGAGAAGAATAACACCACCCTTCAGGCCTATCGTATCAGATGATCTTGTTCCTGCAATGGCCATATTATGGGGAAGCCTCTCTCAGAGTCGCATAGAAGGACCTCCAGGAAGAACTCCGAAGTCCATCTATGTAGGGATTTTATTCTAAAATCCTTTTCTACAATGGGCATGCATGCCTCTGTAAAACCATTTCCATTTTTATCTTGTTTCTCTCTTTCTAAAAATAGTCCCTGTTTATCCATTTTTAGAAGCACCAAACGGAAAACTATCCAGAAATATGTGATCAATATGTTTAGTGATGATGTCCCTCAAGTTTTGGCTACGTAATCTTCTCTAAAATAGTAAAGCAAAAACCTGAACCTTTTTTTTGTTTGTTTCTGTTTTTGTTTTTTGGGTAAATTACATAGTAACCCCTTAGGTTTGAGGTCTATTACAACCCCATACAACATTTTAAAAACATTTCACTTTCATACATCACGTACTATTTTATTTCAAAATAATACCTCCGTTACATTTTCCATCCATTGATCCGTTAAGTGCTGACATGGCTGCCATGTTTTTGCCACGTGGCTGCCAAATGTGTGCCATGTGGCAAAAAAAAATTTAATTTTTTTTTAAAACTGAATTTTCTTAAATTAAAATTTTAAATTATAAAAAAAAGAAAAAAAAAGAAGAAGCTTAATCCCTGCAACCCCCCAAACCCGAGGAAGAAAAAAAACCACCAAAAAAAAAAAACAAATGCTTAATGGCTGCAACCCCCCAAACCCAGGAAGAAAAAAACCACCCCACCTCTCTGCACATTATTCCCCCCGCAACCCAGGAAGAAAAAAAGAAGAAGCTTAATACCCACAACCCCCCAATCGAGATCTCGCCACCCCCTTCCCGGCGACCCACCTCCCGTCCTCTCTTCCTCTTTTTTCTTCTTCTTCTTCTTCTTCTTCTTCTTCTTCTTCTTCTTCTTCTTCTTCTTCGTTATGGGTTTTTTTTTCTTCTTCCTCCCTCTTCTTCTTCTTCGGGATGAACTGGGTTATGGGGTTTTTTTTCTTCTTCTTTTTCTTCTTCTTCGGGATTAGGGATAGAAATGAGGTTGTAGATGAGAGAAGGGATAAAGAGGGTGGGGGTCGGGTTCTGGGTGCAGGGGTGGCGGGCACAGGGGTCGGGTTCTGGTACAAGGGTGGCGGGCGCGGGAGTCGGGTTTTGGGTGCGGGGGTGGCGGGCACGGAGGAAGGCTGAGGAGCACAAGGAGGTAAGGTGAAGTCCCCGCAGTGAGGGGGGAAGGTGGGGGAAAACGGAACAGATCTGGGTTATGAGGTGGCGAAAACATATTTGGGTTTTGAGGATGGGGGGGTTGCGGGCAGATGGAATGGGATTAAGTTTTTTTTTTTGGTTGAGAAAATTTAGGTTTTAAAAAAAAAGTTAAAAAATTATATTTATTTGCCACGTGGCATTTGGCAGTTACGTGGCATATATGTGGCAGCCATGCTAGCACTTAACGATTCAATGGATGAAAAATCTAATGGATGTATGAAATTGAAATAAAATAGTACTTGAGGTATGAAAGTGAAATGTTTTAAAGATATTGTATGGAGGTATGGTGTAATTTACCCTTGTTTTTTTTATACCATTTAATGTGCGCATTGAATTAGCATACCTTTGTTTAGTAAGATTCTCTTATCTCCAAATTATCTTCCCCTCCAGTCTTCTCATATTTAAGGGTCATACTAAAACCACGTCAACATCTTGCGTTAATTTCTTTATAAAGAGAAAGGGGACGGGAAGGGAGAGAATTTGAAGGGAATATAATTTTGCTTGTTTTATTATTATTATTTTTTATATTGAATACTAGCCCCTCTTTTGGTTGGGTGTGGGTGGGTGGGGGGAAATACTGAGGCTCAAAGCCAAACAAATTAAGTTTGAAAAAGAGACAACTCAAAGAGTACTCAATGGCGGAGCTAAGATTTTAGGTGAGGAGGTGTAACAGTCCGTCCCTAAAAGTTATGATTTTTTTTTAATTTATAAAAATCATAACTTTTAGGGACGGGAGATATTGACGTTTAAAGTTAGGGACAAAATGGTAAATTGGTCATTTTCTAGAAACCCCAGATTACGTTCCATCTGCGCCCACACGTCTGTAGCAACAAGTACTACGAGGATGTACCAAGAAAACGAACCTTACGTGTCACTACAAGGCGGTCAACAAAGGTCAACACACTTGCCTCAAAGGGCATTTTTGTAAATTTATTTTTTTAAATTTATAAAAATCATAACTTTTAGGGACAGACTGTTACAGGAGGGACCTCACATAAGTATTAAAAAAAATTAAATAATACATACTTGGAGTTGTGAGCTAATTATTTTTGAGGCTCTAAATGTTTTTCTATGTTGAAGTTAACCTTCCATTCTCAAGTCAATATAGAAAGAAATTAATCAAAAGTGAAAGAGGATTAAGAGAAATTAGCTTTTCAATATCAAGTCAATGAAAAATGCTAGGGATACTATGTTTTTAGACCATATTTTAGAGACCAGTCACAAAATATGGCTCAAGTAGAAGCTATCTCTAGCATCACTCCAAGTCAACATAAAATAGATTGGGAATTTCCAAATAAAAAATGAGAATTATGGATTGGAAATTTGGTGAACAAAATAAATTTTAAAAATTTAGTAAAAAGTTAAAGAGAACAAAGATAAAATATATAAAATTTCAAGAAGCATAGAAGGAAAATTCAAAGTTTATTATTCTTCAGTTGGCAATGTAAAAGAATATGTTTTTTTTTTGTTGATAAAACTAAACTAGACTTTAGATTTTAATTTTAAGAACTATTGATTTGTTTATAAAATAAGATTGTAAACTTATTTTTAGGACGAGTGTTGTTGGAATTGAAAGGAAAAGGAAACTTCTTATTTTAACTATTAGTGAATAGAAAATAAGAGTTTTGTGTAAACTAAAAGAAGTATAATGTTAAGTTTATCCAAATATAGTACATAATTATTTAGAAAGGTTACTTGGGAATCCTTACTGAGGGTAGGCCTAGGTCTATGGTGGCCTTAGAGCGCCTCCGCCCCTGAGAACACATTGGCTTAGCTCCATGTTACATGTAACAAGAACACATTGGCTTAGCTCCATGTTGCACTTCAATGCTTAATGTGTTTCCTTCTTCGTTGTTCGGCAGAGCATACATGCTCTCGGCGCCCAAAAATTTGTAGTTGTTGGGACTGGGCTGGGTGGATGCTGTCCGGCGCAAAGGGATTCAAATATAGAAGAGTGCAATGATGGCGCAAACTCATTGTCTGTCATGTACAATGAAGCCCTTAAGTTCATGTTGCAGCAATTGAAACTGGCGTTGGGCATAAACTACACTCTTCAACACTTACACTGTCTTGACTAACATCGTGCAAAACGCAGCTTCTTATGGTACTCATACGTTCTTTTCCTTCTTCATAAGCAGAAATAATCTATGTACAATTCCGTCAAACATGTTGTGTAGTTAAACTATCAATTTTGATCATGATAAGATATTTTGCCACAAGAAACTAGAGGAAGAATTTTAAGTTAACTCGACTGACAAACCAAAATTTTCGCATTCGATTTCAGGATTTATAGAGGTTAAAGCTGCATGCTGTGGGATTGGGAAGCTTAACCCCATGGGTCCTTGCCGTCTAGTTGCATCC
Organism: Crataegus laevigata; assembly: GCA_963580275.1. NCBI lineage: Eukaryota > Viridiplantae > Streptophyta > Magnoliopsida > Rosales > Rosaceae > Crataegus > Crataegus laevigata. Next base: position 22,740,747 of record OY756948.1, read on the forward strand.
TTGTACGCCTAGGCCGATGGTGGCTCTAGAGTGCCTCTGCCCTGAGAGTACTCTAAACTTAAACCCACAATGAGGAGTTACTTTTTTTCTGTTACGTAGGGAAGTAATGCTAGTAGACTATTATAAACTAAATTTATAAATTAAATGATATATCATCAATAAGAAATAAGCACGTTAATCAACACTCAAGCAATAATCCAATCATCAACTTTTATGTCGTTTAGTTTTTAAAATTAGTTTACACATTTAGTCTCCCTAACGTTACCCATTAAAGAATATCTAATAGGGAGGGCAAAGGGCTAGAAGGTAGGGTCATTTCGATCTGTCAAAATGACATTATCATGAAATTTTGCCTTTGACATTTTTGTTGATCTAATTATAAGGGAAATTTTATGTTAGATTTCAAAATTGTTGGTTACTTTATGAATATTTCGTTTCTTGTATAAATCTTATCTCATCTTATACCAGATTTCTGAAGAACCATTTTTTGCATGTGTCCTCTAATCTAGTTTCTTATATATAACTAGCAACGAATGCCCCTGCGCAATGCTGTGGGGTTAAAAAAAATCATACAAAGATTTTGTATATAGTTTTATTTACATACTTGTATAATAATTGATGTTTATTACAAACTATTTACATTCATTTACTTTATTTCTATTCCATACTATTTACATACAAACAATTTGAAAAGAAGATTAAAAGGGTCAAAGGAAAGAATTAGGATAAGAGTTAAAACTAATAAATAAATAAATTATTTCTCTAAACCAAACTGAGAGTAAATAGAAATCTAAACTTAAAACAATCACAACCTCAAACAACTAAAGTCTAGGCAAAAAACTTTGATACTCAAGAGTACATAAATCATATCTCTCTATGCATAAAACACTAAAAAAAATTAAATACAAATTATTAAAATGGAAAACTGAAGTCCCGTGCAAGTTTTTCTGACACACCCGTACCCGAAAGTAGGGCATGCTGGCCGTCACGTGAGTGTGACGTAGCCATGTGCGCTGTGCGGAAGCGAAGATCGATAACGAAGTACGAAGAAGTTCAAACCGAAATCTAGCAACCTAACAAAGAATGTGTGCTAGAAATAATTCCATACTTATACATATTCAGAGCGTACTAGGTCGAGTGCAGTCAAGCATGAATAAAAGAGTTTATTTACACCATCGGTGCCCTACATATGTCAAATCTGTCAGAAAGGCCGAAGGATCCTCGATGTGCCCAACTCGGAAATTCAAGCTATCTAGAACCTGGAGGGGCGAAAAACAAAGGGAGTGGGTCAGTAAAAACAAATCCTTTTCAAAATCATTCATTTCTCAAAATTCTAGCCCCTCTCCGTAAAACCTGTATAATTCCCAGAAAATAATACGTACATATATATCTCAATCTTTCTCAGCATAAAACGTTTTCAAAGTATTTTAATGTATGCCGTGCAATGCAATTCAATGCCATCAGAATCTCATAAACAATGCCATACTATGCATTTCAATAATCAGATCTATACTGCATGTTATCTCAGCCCTCGGCTGTAAGTATAGCTCATAACATCTCTATCTCATAATCATATATACTCTGCACATGTATCCATCCCACATCTGGTGGTCTACTCATCATATCATGTATAATCAAGTAAGTATGCTCTAGTGCTACAATCACGTGAAGACTGTGCGAATAAACGCGGGTCACCTACATGTCATACCCACTACTAAGTGGTCTATACGACAAGACTGTGCACCTAACTTGGATCCAAGGCGAGCATGCGGTGCGGGAGGTGAACATCACGTGAAAGACTGTGCCCCTCTCTGGGCGGAAGCACTACTATAACTGTGCAGGTCTATGAGCTAACAAATCATGATATCTGATCATGTCACATCATATCTCATCACTGTTCGTTCTCTACTATGCATGTACCTACCTGGTACTTACCTGGCGTCCTCGGCACCAACATATGCATGAAATGTATAATTAAATACTCATGCATCAAAATCAAGTCATATGCATAGCTTAAAAACGTACTTTGCATTTAAAATGTGATTCTGGGAAAATCATTATGTATATATAGGTTATACGGAAAATAATACTGCCCATTCACAGATACGTAGTCGAGACGAAGCCTCCTAGCTTGGCTCAATCACATACGTCATCGGAATATGTTTCCCTATACGTGAAATTTCTAATTAACTTAGTTTAATAACACATAAACGGAAACGTAAATAAAATCTTCATAGATTGTCCAAATATAGGGTTTAAATATATGAAATCGATCTACTCGACGTCACGAACGTCGCGGTATTTTTAGAAAAAAAAATTTGATGTTGCACGCGCCCCCACGCGCCAGGACAAGCATGGGGCTACGCGCGCGAGTAAAGGCTACTCGCCCCTGTCCTCTTGTCTCGCCGGACTGGTTTTTCCGGTGACCGGAAAAACTTCCGTGTGCGATATCTCACTCGTTTCTCAACCATTTTGTCTCATTTTTCTTCCTACATGCTCTAAATTAAGAGTACTACAAGTCTATACCTTCAAAAACCTCGAAAACTAACGAGAAATTCGTCGGGAAATCTCCAAGAATCCGGCCATCTCCGTTCTACGTGATCCCGACGTCCCAACACTTCCAACGCACCACTCCGAGCCTCCTTGGGACCTCACGAAGGTCGCTGTGATTTTACATTTTCCTAAAACGCAACGTAGAAAAAGTTGATGAATAGTGCCATTTACAAAACTTGAATTTTGGACGTGAAATCGTCGTAGTTCTTACCTGAAAATGGTACCACTGAGTTCGTATGGACGTCACGATCAAGAATATGTAATTTGTTTCGTCGATCTATAGAGTTTTTGATATGGGTGTGGGTGTGCCGTGGGTTTTCGACGGGAGAGAAAGTGAAACGTGAGAGTTAGAGAGAGAGAGTCTGAGAATGATGGAGAGGAGAGAGGACTGTCGGTGGACCTAAGCCACCAATCACACAATTATTTCTTGACTTTCTCATTGGCCTTCAATAACTAGAATAATTTTCCAATTGGCCCAAAATTATTAATCTCATGCATAACATTCACCTGAGCTCAAGGGCATAATGGTCATTTCATAACGTCGAATAAAAATTCCGGGACGGGTTGTTACATTTTCTTTTTATCCAAGATCCATCTCCACTTGCTCCAAACAAAAGAGGACAATAACAATTATCATCTCCACCTTCTCTGCATTCAAAACATCACAACAATTGCACTATATGAGGGAAAAACATGTGCATCAAGTCACCAAAGTTTTCATAATTTATCACAAATCGATGCCACTGAGTGACACAATGGCATGGGGAATGAAATCATTAAATCCCAAAAGAAAACCTGTCAAAGCATTTTTGCGAAATTAAACCCCAACAACCATTTGATTAGTTCAACCCAAAATCATTATGAAAACACCATATAATACACACATACACACCCGTCCGACTTTTTCTTAATTTCTTGAATTTCTTATCTATGTTTCCTTCTTGATTATATTTCTCTATCAACAAAAAAACGAAAACAAATAAACAGTTAGGTCTTCAGAAACTTAACATATATTACTACAACTCAATTTTAAATAATTTATTTACTTTTAGGAACGAAATCGTAAAGCAAAACGGAAAATAAAAAAGGCTCATATACCTGAGAGAGAATAATGGGACCATGTTGGGACCCAAACAATTTTCACTTGTCAACCCTTGCACTACATTTTCCAGAAGTTAACATTATAAAATTTTACTAAATAGTAAATAGTAAATACCTCCCAGAAAGCTCCACAAATTCCCTTACACAAATTATGCAACATACTTAGGCAAAAAGTACGGAAAATTAACCTTGAATGGCTCATTGCCCATTCTGAAGCTAATGCCTGGAACATACTTCGACAACTCCTACAAACCACAGAGTCAAAAAGGTAAATATTTTTTTTCTAAAAATTAGGAGAAAAAAAGGTTAATAGTGGAAAATCCTAAAAAATTAGAAAAATAAAAAGCCAACATTATAGATATAGAGAAAAAGAGTACCCAACGTTCCGCTCAACACAAACATATGCGAAGGTGAACCTAGAGCCCTACCTTCACAATATTTTCCTGCACTTAATTAATTCACATTATCATCATCGATTATTTAAATCACAATATTCTTCAAATACTAATTGACTTTGTGAAAAGGATCAAAATTAGTGAAGATAAACTCTTATGTAAGCTAATTTGAGGATGTAGAGTAAGAATTTCACCTTTTTCGGACTCAAAAAAAGTCGGAAAGGCCTGTAATTGGCTGGAGAAAACTCTGATCTACTTCGCAGAACCCATTGCGAGCTGGGCTTATGAAACTCCTTGATCTAGGGGCAGATTCGAGCATGCAAAGCTCGAATGTTGTTGTTCGGACTCTCTTGAGTCAAATAGTGGTGGTTGCAAAGTAGACCATCACTGGAAAACTTCTTAAAATCGTCGAGAATATCGAAGCCAAACTGGGTTTGAAAGGTTCAAGTGCGAATTGAGATAGATGAAGGGCATGGCTGTGTTGGTTCTGAGAAGTAGATGAAATTGGTGATGTTTTGGGTTTCTCGTTTAACAGTTTGACGGTGAGTCGCAGTCGAGGGACAATAGCAAGAGGGAAGAGAGAAAGGTGAAAAGGGAGGAAATTGGATTTTAAGCCATATCTTTTAACGTTGGAAGAAAATGCAGCAGGAAGAAGAGGTGAGTGTGATTCCAGTTGTCGCTTTGGCCAGTGGCAGACTTGAAATAATACAAACTAACTAGGGGCAAAATAGGAAGGACACTGTGCTTATGAACAGTAACACAGTTGATTTTGAGTTTTTGTATATATTGAACTTAAAGTTTATTAGTTGCCCTATGATCTATAACAATAATATTATCCGTACACATAATATTGGATCAAGAAAAAGGGGGTAGTACGAGCCCCTTGCCCAACCATTGTAAGTGGAACTTTCTTGTATTAGACAGCGTACGTATTACTAATTGTGTTAGTTTTATATGTCTAAATAACATTGTTCTTTTATTTTCGATTATATAATTAAATTTAATATGGTTGAATATTTCTTTGATTGATAATTTCGAAGTTACAATATACAAGTATTTATAAGAAGGAAACCTATAATTGATTCCTATGATTGATACAATTGATACAAAACAGGAAAGTAAATATCTAGCTAATTGATACAACCAACACTAAATAAGAAGGTAATCATTCTAACTTATTTGCTCAAATCAAAGTTTATGTTAATCTAGGCAAATATTGTTGACTTTCTCAACATATATATATGTAGAATATTTTCTCATCCTATAGAAGATTTTCATAGCACCATTAGTACAACGTGAAGTTATTACTATCTATTTTACAATGAAGTTATTACAATATTTGCATCTATTACTTCTCTTTGTTTGCAATCCTATGAAACCAAAAGAAAAATATAATTGTGACATCCCGTCCCGAGATTTATAATACGTTGACGTGAAATGACGAATGTACCCTCGGTTGCACGAAAACGGGTGCGTTTTGAGTTGGATTTGGGTTTGGGTGTCTTGAACAATTAGGCCCAAAACAAAAGTTGGGCTGGTGGTGTTTTCAATTATAAACTCACACACACATACATGCAGGCACACACGTGCCCTGCATCCTTATCTTTCATTCTCTCTCTCGAACTCTATCATCTTCCTTCGACCACCGACGTACGGAGATACACCAAGAACACGATTGAAGCACGAATCGACTTCAAGGACTACATGTTTATGTTCCCTGAGACTTGGTAAGTACTGTACTAGTATTAGTTAAGCTCGGGACATCATAGAACGTAAGAAAACCCGAGTTTTTCATAAGGGTACTGTTCATCAACTTTGATTTGGCTTCGTTTTAGGTGAAACTAAAATCACAGAGAGACTCTAAAGGTTCCCACGAGGCTCGGAGTACCTCGTTTGCACGTGTTGGACGTCGGGATCGTGGGTTTCGAGATCGGCCGGTTTTGGAGAAATTCCCCGTGGAATTTCTAGAAGTTTTTCGAGGAATTTGAAGGTATGGCCTTGTTCTACATTGAATTTAGAGGATGTAGGAAGAAAAACGAGTGAAAAAGGTGAAGAAATGAGAGAGAAAGGACGAGTTGCAGGTTTTCCGGCGCCGGTGGATTTTCCGGCGAGCTGGAGGTAGGGGATGACGCGCGTGGGGGCGCGTCTGCCCGTGGGCTTCCCGGCGCGTGGCGGCGCGTGCCACCTCCCAAAATTATTTTAAAATTATCACGACGTTCGTGACGTCGTGTAGGTCGCGTTGGTATATTTATATACCAAAATTGACCTTCGTATGAGAAGTTATTTACGTAGTCCGTTTATGTGCTTTAAATAACGATTCGGTAATAGGTCAAAATATGAATCGACGATCCGACCGTTGGATCGTCACCAAAATTTAGTATCTTGTAGTACATAATATTTGAGTAATGTAGGAATTTACGGATCGGGAATCCGTCTAACGGATCTTCCCGAATTGGAATTGTAAGTTTATAAATAAAACGTTAACCGCCACTTGGTTTTGGCAATTGGCGGAGATCCAACCGTTGGATCGTAACGAAACTTTGGGATATTATTCTAGAAGCTTAATGTGGATTATTGGAAGTGACGGATCGAAGATTCGTGATACGGATCTTCCAGATCAAATTCGTAGGGATGCGTTTATTATAAATTTCATATTCTCTCAGTACGGATTCTGAGACATGAATTGATATTTATGCTAGGCAGTGATCAATTGGAATCATTTGGGATATCTCGAGAGTTGTGCTAAGGGGCTATAGCGTGGAGTCCAGGTGAGTGGGCTTTTGTTTTCAGTATATATATATATGACGTTTTTCCCAGAAACGTAAATTGATTGATTTACGAATTGATTGGATTTGATAATTAGATTGCCATGTCGCATGCCTACTATAGTGTATAAATATGATTATAATTGCATTCATTATGCACTGACGCCGAGGACGGTCGGCAAGTCAGGTAAGGACTGTGATAGTGCTTGAAATGATGATAAGTACTGTGGTAGTGCTTGAAATGATGATAGATTGTGATTTAGCTAATCACCTGCACCTCGGGTGTTGTGCTCCGCCAGAGTAGGGCCTAGCCTTCACGTGATCGTTCACCTCACGCACCGTACGCTCAACTTGGATCCAAGATAGGTGCCTAGCCTGTCGTACAGACCACAATAGGTGGTTCCGACTCGTTGGTGACCCGCGATTCGTCGCACAGCCTTCACGTGATCGTAGCACAGAGCGTCATATTATACACCTAGCCTGTCGTACAGACCACAATAGGTGGTTCCGACTCGTGTGCAGGATGATGATAATGATTGATAGGGATTGAGTATGATGAATGAGTTCTAGATTCAGCCGTACAGGTCATTAGAGGTGACTCCGACTGACAGTACACTAGGGATACCCTAGTTTATGTTACTTGCCTGATGATGATAATGAGTTTCTGAATTGATATATATTGACATGGCCTATGATTACGTTTGATAACGAGATTTGATGTTAAGACGAGTTTTCGTATATAAGTTTATATACGTATTATTTTCTGGGAAATTATACTGATTTACAGCGAGGGGTTATTTATGAATTTATGAAATGGTTTTGGAAAACTTTGTTTTTGCCCACTCACATTTTAAGTTTTGCGCCCCTCCAGGTACTAGGTAGCAACGTCATGGACGGTTAGCGAGGCACCAAGACAGTTCTGACAGACTACCATTTATGTAGGATTTCTTTCACTTATGCTTGACTGTACTCGACCTAGTACGCTCTGAATATGTATAAGTATTGAATTATTTCTAGCACACATCCATATTTAGGTTGTTAGATTTTGATTTTAATAAGTTCGTACTACGTCATCGATCTTCGCTTCCGCACAGCGCACATGGCTACGTCACACTCACGTGACGGCCAGCATGCCCCACTTTCGGGTCGGGGTGTGTCAACTTGGTATCAGAGCCCTAGGTTGCAGTCTTGCATATTTTATGGAGTTTCTAAACTTGATGTCTTCTGTCAGAACTATGCCGCCTCGTAGAGAACTATATCGTTCAAATGAACTTAGTTTCCCTATATAGCTTAGTTGGGGGAAACTATCGTTAGCATTGATCAGTCTGTAATTCGCCTTTCCAGCGAACTCTTTGGAGTCAGAATATAATCTAAAGTTGCTTACCTTTAGGGGTAATGAAAGCCATGAAGGATTTTGAGCGTTGGCTCGATTAGATTGAGGATATTTAGGCTGATGTAGAGCCAGGGAAGTTTTCCGGACGATAAGTGGATAGTGACCACTGGTTGGTGTTTGAACACAGAATTGGTATCATAATGAGAATAGGAAACTTACGGGTGAAAGCCCGAGGAGATTACAGACTGATAGAATTTTAAATGGTCATTCTATAAGAGATTCATATTTCAGCATACCAGACCTTAAGACGCAAGAGTTAGCGGATTCGAAACAGGAGAAGTTATCTTGTAACGAGTACTAAAGGAAGTTACTAAATTGTCTCGTTATGACTTAGAAATTGTTACTATTTCAATTGAGATGTTTAAATGCTTAAAACTGGATATTTGGAAGAAATGGCGTTCGATGGCGACCATTTATCTTTATAATGCTTATCGAGAAATTCTACGAAACTTTGTTGAGGATTACGAACTCTGAGGACGTGTCTGGTACTAGTGAGAAAGAAGAATAAGAAAAGAATGGGAATCAAAAGAAGACGATAGAGTTAATGATTCGTCGTATCAAGGATATAGAAAGATTCAGAGCTTCGAAAGAAGTGAAACTATAGCTAATTCTTCTAGCTGAGGTTTTAATGCCACTGGTCAGAGGCGAAGTGATGGATTTATTGATAATCCCAGGTTTTAGAGACAAGGTGTCTCGAATAAGAGAAGGGTACCTTGTGCAGCAGGTACAAAATTAGATACTTTAGAAAGTGTGGGAATCAGTGAATGTATTGATGTGGATAAATAGGATATAGAATTATGAATTGTCCCTAGAATCAGTTGTACCCAATAGTTTTCCATGACACCACAGTGTCGATTCAGTAGGTTTATGGACTTAGTAGTTTGGTCGGATTGATCGTGGGTACAAAGATATTTGATGAGTTAAATGTTCAGCCGTACAGACCACAAGAGGTGGATCCGGCTGATACATGAGAAATTGATGTGTAAGTCGTACAGGTCACTATAAGTGACTCCGACTAATATGCTAGCATAGATGATTGAGCCAGAGAATCAGCCGTATAGGTCATTCTAGTTGACTCCGGCTGATATATTTCTTATTATGAGTGATATTGCCTAGAAGGTAGTAAATAAACGCGGTTGAGACGAGTGTATGTATTTCCCAATGAGTGACAAAATAGTAATATTACATTCCCGAGAGTTATTGCTTACTTATCGAGACCACGATGATTTATCAGTATTGCGGACTGCAGACCGTAATATTAATAACTTATTCGTTGGATTCGTTAAGCAAGTAAATAGGTAAGTCATTTCATGATAGTGTGATGTCTTTTATAGTGCTCAGTACTGGTAGAAAATATAGTTATGTCAGATAAGCTTATCCGTTAGATATAGTAGACTTTAATGTTATTCTAGACTCAGGTTGGTCGCGATAAGATCTCACCGATATCGATTACTACGGGAATTAGTTATTTTCCATCGTCGTGGATTTCCAAAGTTACTTGGATTAGTGAATATAATGGAGTCAGGCATGGAATCATTTTAGTTGTGAGAGCCAAAAGTTATTAAAGAAAGGTTGTTATGAGTACTTGACTCACGTGGTTTTGAATGATGAGGCTCTTGTTAGCGTGGAGAATGTTAGTGTGATCAGACTCTTTCTGATGCTTTTACTAATGATTTACTTGAATTTACGGGACGGGACGGGACGAGACGGGACGGAACGGGACGGGACGGAACAGGACGGGACGGATGTTATAAATTTTGAAAAAGACAAGGGGCATTTTTGTCCTAAAATGTTAAAAATTTCTGTCCCACAGACGTGGAACAACCCCGTTCTAGGGGGTGGAGGTGGAACCAAAAATCATCCAAAACTTGTCCCGTGGAACGCCTCGTCCCACTCGTTTTAGGCGTACCAAACGCGGGACGGAACGCCTCGTCCCGTTCCGTCCCGCGTACCAAACGCACCCTTAATTTAACAGATTTTTTAACGGTTGTATGAAATTGAAATAAAATGATAAGTAAATGTATGAAATTGAAATGTTTTAAAGATGTTGTAAGGAATTGAAATTGACCCAAAACCTGAGAGGTTAGAATGTAATTTGCCCCTTTTTTTAATAGGGTAAATTATTATAACATTTTAAAGGCATATTTTTTTTTTTTTTTTTGCAACGTGGCACAAATTTGGCAGCCACGTTAGTACCACATCATCACTTAACAGATTTTCTAACAGATCTATGAAATTGAAATAAAATGATAAGTCAATGTATGAAATTAAAATGTTTTAAAGATGTTGTAAGGAATTGAAATCAATCTCAAACATGAGGGGGTAAAATGTAATTTACTCTTAAAGTAATTACTAAAAGAAACTCACCACGACTATCTTTTAAGCTAATTTTCCAATTACAGCCGGGTTGTCAAAATTTTAGAGAGTAATTCATCCGAGATAACATATACTGGGAAGAATTAGAATTGAACCAATGAAATTGTGAAGGCTGAAATTGTAAGTCTAAAATTAAATAATCTTCCAAAATTTTCAGAGATATTTTAAGGAATTGGCAAATCAATACCTGACAATACTTCATTAGATGACCCCTAGTACCTAATAATGATGTCGGATTACTGTTGATCTTAAAAACTACTTAGCTCGTGTGGCATGCAGCCCGATAGCTAATGAGCTAACTATGTTGTTATGATGAATACAAGTGTGCCAACTCACCATCAAGCTCAGTTGGCAAGTAGGACGAATGTGGTGGTAGTGTCGAACGCGCTTCTGACTTCTATATCTGAGCGATCACTAGGCGAGGAAGAAACACATCGCGGCCTCTAAGTTTTAGAACTTGAAGACAAGGCTGCTAGTCCCTATGAAGTTCAAATAGGGTTAACTTTCAATGTGCCAAACACTGAGTAACCTAGTAACACCTCACTTTGCTAGGAAGGATAATGAAATGACCTATTTCAATAAGAAAACCAAAAACTCCCAACTGACAGAGACTTGGATAGATAACCAGCAAAATTCAAAGCATTGTTGTTACCCCAAATTGAAAATGCTCCTCGATCGCATGATTCTATAGTTCAAGTGTTGTTAATCCAAACGAAGATGTCGTGGGTTGTTATTACCATATTGTTAATCTAAATTGAATGTATGTTGACAAAGTCAAGGAAGTTAATGTTTTCTCAAAGGTTTGAGAGGGTTCCGAATTAAGCGAGAATTTGAGCAAGCCGGTTGTGTGCTGAATTGAAGGTCCTTTAAATGTTGCAAAGCCACTTCTATTTATAGGGGTGGATTTATGTTGATCACTCACGCCGAAGTAGAATCCTACCTAGACTGTAACTCCTCGGCGTCTCCTGATCCAATCCCTTATCAGATAGACCTAATCCATACACAACCTTGGCCCACTCATATTAGAACTAGGACTCTGAACCCAGTCTTCTTTCTACATTTGATTCACTCCTAGTCTAATCAAACATGAGCCTTGATTCTTGGAATATTATGAATGTTTTCAAAACTCTTCTTGGTACTAAACAATTTTACTTATGGAAGGACTCGGACGAATCACTTTTCATCCTGATCCCTCAAGAGTTTTTCTTCTCTTAGGACGGCCGTCACACTGTGATGGACTCGGCCTGATTTAAAAGATTAAGAGCTGGCCGAGAACCCCCCAAGCGGTACCAAGTTTATAACTTCATTCGGCCTAGATTGCAATCTAGTTTATAACTTCATTCAAATTGCTCCTTCATACCTGGGTTGAAATGCAAAAAATCCTCATTTAAGGCTAGATTGCAATCTAGTTGGCAATAATGCATCCATTACACTTGCTCTAAGGCCCAAATCATTTTTAGCTTATTGAATGTGATTGATTAACCTTGTCATGAGTTTTGAAGTTAGAACTCCTCCACAAATTAAGTTAATTGAAATTAAAATAATTTATCATTTACTATTAGACAATCGAACCTTTACACAATCAGCCAGCAAATAATAAAAAATATATACCAATGCGTATAAGTCTCTCGTACAGTTGAGGTTCTTAAAAAAAGTACTGTGCATATCTTACGCATACTCTTCTTTTTCTTCCATCATTCACTGCTTCTAAATTTCAATTACGGGAGCTTCCATGCTCTCATGCTCTCCCTCCCTCCCTCCATATTAAATTTCTCAATTCTTCCAAAAAACATAACTGATATTAGAACAATTTTGCCCTCATCGCTCCTCTTCCTGAAAACCCATACCATTTGTCCTGGCAATTGCCATTAAGGTTTAGCTGTCGCTTGCAACTGTAACCAGTTGTGAACCCTACATTTCCATAAGCGCTGCGGGAGAAAAAGATCATGTTAAATTAGCAAAAGAGTTTTAATTGTAAAACATTAAAGTAAAAGACAGCTATAAAAATAGGGTTTCCATCATTTGATTTTCTTCAATTCATCTGATCTGACGACCGAAAATTAAAAAGATATGTGAGAAGTAAAAAGGTGTGTGGATATCACACCCCTAAAAATTTCAGCGATTCCTATATAATAGTGAACTAGTCTATTGATTTTTTTTTTATAACATATAATAGGATGAAGTCAAGACTCAAGAGTCCATAATTAACAAAATATTGTTAACAAGCGAGTTAACTCCGTAATTAACACTCAAAGTTGTTCTCAACATTTTATCAACTCGCTGGCATGAAGTGGGTCGCATAGGACAGGATCCCCGAATTATCATGGATGACAAATAAAATTTGATTAAAAAGTTATTTAACGTTCGAAACATTGCCTTATCTCACCTGATGACTTCAATTACGATATTCAACACATTGAAATTCTTCCTTTATCTTTTTCTGCTCAGTTGTGCATACTAAGATGATAAAGATGGCCAGATACGACAGCTGCGAGAATATGAGGGTCTCCACAACCTTTTCCCTTCTCTTTTTCTTCCTTTCATGAGGATGATGATCGTTATCTTCTATGTGGAGGAAGGAAGTGTAAGGAGGAAGATACTTGCTGCTGGTTTCGGTGCCATTATCTGGGACAGTGATGGGTGTTTTGTGGCCGCTATTACTGGAAGATTTGCTCATGTATCCTCCCCATTGATCTCGGAAGCTATGGCAGTGAGGGCAGGTTTGCAATGGGCGATTGACAGGGGTTTTCATTCCCTTATTATTGAAATTGACTCACTTTAGATTGTTCAGGCGTTGATGGATTCTACTCTGAATTTGTCTATTATTGGACAAGTTGCAGAGGATGGCAAAGCGCTGCTCAATACAATCACTGAAGCAAACATCACCCACATTCGTCGAAATGCAAATAATGCTGCTCACCCACATTGGTTCTCCACCTAGTATTCTAACTGACATACTTGTAGAGGATTGTACTTAGCTCTATGTTCAGAGATGGACAAACTCTTGTAATGCAGCTTATGATGAATTGAAATAAACTATTGTATCGTTCAAAAAAATAAAAAAATTACAAAAGCCACATTGTCAAAAACATTGTTGTGTTGTATATTAATATTGACTATATAGCCTTGTGAAGAAATGAAAAACCATCCAATCACAGCATTTAACAAAAATTGCCAGCATAATATAATGGATCGGTCATGCTCTGCGTGCTTATGATTAAATTAGTCCATATTAAAAAATGTTGCTGATTATGTTTCAACGCATAACGCGATGTTTGATCAGTGGTATATTTAATTATGTGTATTCTGACTTTGATATTGGACAATGATGTATCAGGCACCATATCTAGCTGGCCTTCAAACCTAGGAACATAGTAATAATATTTTATGAAATAATTAAGAAAATTGCAACCACTGCAAAATAATAGTACTATTTAATTCTTATCATTGTGATCGAGAAGAAAAGCTTTTTTAAGAAGCATTATTATTGCCAGAAATATATAAAAAGGGAAAAATTGATGGGCCGTCCGGTTACAGTGTTTCAGGGACGTATGGAGCCTTAATTCAACAGATGAATGAATTCATCTAGTTCCGATGACAATTGAGTTGCGAATATGTGTATGTTTTAGTTATGTCATTTAGTTGAAATAAGGTTTCTGTTCAAGATATTGATCAACCGGAATCGAAACCAAAGTTTACAAAATAGAAATAAAAAGAAGAAAACTATTGAGAGAAAACAAGCATGCAATTCCAGGCGAGAAATAATTTGTCATATTTTTTACTTTAGTGTGGCTACGTGATGACGACTTCATGAAAACAACAAAAACTAGGATCCCCAAAAATTAAAACACTAAATTCCTTGTGCTGCAATCACTTCTTGGTTATGAACATTTACATTTACATTACTAAATTCCTGAGTCTGAATTTTCATTCTCTCACTATCACTTGTATAAAAATCAAAATAAATGACTTCTTGAAAAATGCGAACATTGCTACACCAAATGGACATTTAATTCTTTATGTAGTTTTAAGACTACCATAAACAATGAGACAGGTCATCTAAATTTGTTACACAAATATATATAGGTATGGGAATATTTTAGCTTACCACTATAACTATATTATATGCTCACCATAAACCTTAATTATTTGTCACATGTCTTTTCAACTAAACTAGTTAACTTTCACATTCTTTTTGAACAAACAATATTATATTTATCTACATTAAAGCAAAGGGGATGAGTTTAGCCTCACAATGGGCTAGCAATAATGTGGTTCAAATTCGTCTTTAGAGAGAATTGTTACAACCCGTACCTTGAAATATTGTATTTTATGCCCGAGACGTGTGAAATGACTATTTTGCCCTTGAGTGATAATTTATTGAGAAAGTTTAAACATCGTACTTTCTTAAGTTTCATAATTTTATTTTTCATACATTAGTTTAATGTCAAAATCGAATTACGTATCAAGACCCCGAGGGTCTATTTGTAATTAAATGAAAGTGGAGGCGGTAACTTTGTAATTTCTCCTAACTCGAGTTAACTAGAATTAACCCACTCTGGTCTCTCTCTCTCTCTCTCTCTCTCTCTCTCATTTTCTGAATTTTCGTCTCTCGAACTCACTCTCCCTCTAGCATCGAGAGAAGAAAACTCTCACTCTCCCACTTACCTTCACAAATCAAAACTTATTTCTACATAATCGAAGTTTGTTGGATACAAGGATCACAATGGTGGTCTTGCATGTGAGATCGGTGCATGTGAACTCGAACCCAGGTGAGACTCGTGTTTCTTCTTTGAATTTCTGAGTTAATCATGTTGTTCTACACTATGTGAAGTTGGTTTTATATTGAAACTTGAGGGTTTTAACATCTGATTTTCTCTGTGCTTTGAACCCAACTCACGAAAAACTCTTACGAACGTCGTCAAGTTTGAAGTTAATGGATATTCTAGTACACCAAATCTCTTCCCTTTTGTCTCTGTGATAATTGGGATGAGGTTAACCCTTAAATCAATCTCTCTTTTCCAATTCTCAATGAGTGTGAACAGATGAACTCTAGCGAGTTCGTGGCTATTGGGGCACATACCCCTTTGGAATATAACTCAGGTAATTAAATACCTTGTTGCATGTGGATTTTAGTTGAGAATCACTGAGATTGACATGCATGCATCTTGTTTTTCCCATTTTCAAAATCCGACAAGGAACTCCGGCCAACTTCCTTCGAATTCGAGATGGATTCAAGCTCCATTGGTCCAAATTTGGGTTTTGGTAATTCTACAGTCCGTAATTCAAGTTTTAAGTTGGTTTTGAAGTGGCAAATCAATGAAATCGAGCTTGGGAAAGCACTGATTGTGTTCTGGGATTTTTCCTGTAGCTTTCAGCGACCGGTGACTGTGACAAACTACGGTCATCGTTAACTTTGACTACAGGGACTGAGATTCTGTTAACTTTAATGAAATCTACTAATGGAGTAGGTATATTCTGCATTTGTCGAGGACGGCAACCCACGGCTGCACGTGTTTTCTGGCCCGTGACAACACATGGCATAACATCGGTGGCCTGTGGCGGTGCATGCGGCAGTGCGTGACAGACCCGAGACCTACCCTAGGTTTTTTGGACGCTAGTATTTCTTGCTTGCTATACTTATGCTAGTGGACACTAGGATGATTGATTGAGTTAAGGTATGATTTTTGAACTTGAATTGAATGTTTTCGATCATAGTAATTGATGAGATTTTACTATTATGGTAGTAAATATTATTATATAGTTTTTGCTATATATATGGAGCCTAAAATAATCCCAAAAATTCTAGAGGCGACATGTGGACTTTTGCTCAAGAAAGACAAGATTGCCCTCATTAAATGGGTAGGCTCCTCATATACTCCCACACACTTCTCACATCTCTGAAGGTCCCAGTATCTAAATACAACTGCTCACAGCTCACCTGCCATTGGCAAGGAAAAGTCAAAGCATTAATGATAAGGTTTAATTATCGAAATCATATCTTTAATACATTCCCAATTGAAGATTGACTTCATTTAAGTAAATAATCCCTATTTAAATCAATTAGGGATAATTAGTCCATTATCTCAAGATATTATTTCCTATTTAATATCTTGATAATATTTCTCCACAAAACCTTGGCCAATAGGATGCCTCCATGTGTAAGTTAAAACCCTAACACCATGGCCAGCCATTCCCCTATATATACCTCTTATTCTACCAAATTTCGGTACGCTTTTGCTACCCCTAAAACCCCTAAACACTTGACTCTTCTCGGAGAAACTAACTTAGGCATCAGAGATCCATTGGTCAAACCCCTCATCTTCTGGCCGCGTGAAGGTGTTGATTATTTTGTAGGTGCATTTTCGTCAAAGCTAGAGACGGCAGAAATTTACATTGACAAATTGGTGCTTTCATTGAGAGCTGATTCAAATACTTGAAGCCTTTTACATTTGGTTTCTTGAATTTTCTATTACGTTGAATTTCTCACATGTCATATCAATTAATTTTTCCTAGAAAAGTTGATTGATCAATCCTTGGAGAAATGATACAATGGTAGGAAATTCAGAAATCACAACAAACGAAACCTCCTACGTATAATGATTTGGACTGGATAGCGGAGACGATGACATAGCCCCATAATGGCGATCCTCAAGACTCAACATGATAGCTGGATGAGCCCTACCGCTGCTCTGCACATAAGCCCACGACCGAAGGATATGAGGCCCACGACGTGGCAGCTGCCACAGCAGGCCTAGGGCAGGAAGCCTAGCCTACTGCAATAGCCCTAGTTGTTATCCAGCAAGCCCAGGCCCAGGCCAAGGCCTAGGGGAACCTAGCAGAGCTGGTTCAACGAGCAGGAACAACCTATAGGTAGGCGGCCCAAACCCAGCTCGTTGTTAGCCGAGCCCAATCCACTGTCAGGTGAATCTAAGCCCGCGACGAGTCAGCGTTGGCCCAATATCTAGAGCAGGCCTAGGGCCATACGCCACATACGAGAGCCCGATGAGTCCTCGCGCATGCTTTGCCCACCCAGCCAGGTTGGCCTGGCCCCAACCTGCTCCACTGACCCGGCTTGTAACCCAATCTAATCTGAGGCCATATCTAGCGATCTAAATTTAGGTCATTGATCCCGCAAGCGATACAACCTCCTTTCTGTAGAAATGCTCACTCTAGGCTTAAGCTTTGTACCTGCAGTCCACTACACTTTCACCATAGGTGGAGACGCCTATTATCTGGACTTTTCTAATCCAAATGGCGAGCACCACTTACCCCAGCATGTCACCAATTTGACAAGTACCCTCGCGCAACAGACCACCTTGGTGAACCAGCTCATTGAGTGCATCGAGACACAACACACCCCAAACAAGGTGTCCTAAAGTAAAACAAGGGTAGTAGAACATCACTCTTTCTAGCGATGTCCTAGCAAAGAGCCACTCAGCATGCCACGAATTGTGCATTCGAGTAGTGTGTACTCTCATTTGAGCCCTCGAAAAAACATTTTTTCTTGCCTCAATGCCCAGAGAAGCGTTCATTCCTGACTCGGCTCACGAGTCAGTGTGTATTCGAGGTTAGTGATAGGAGCATATTTATGCGACTTAGTTAGTTTGTTTTCTTGCATTTACTTAGTTAGTTATTGCTTATTAGGGTTTTTAAAGCCATTTTCGTGTGTTTGTAGGTCCAAATGACAAAGTTGGCAAGAAAGTGCAATTTGGAGCCTTTTAGAGTTGTTTTGGGCTTGGAATGGATATCACATGCGTGAAGCAAGTTGGATGGATGAATTTGAAGTTCAAGAGAGGCTAGGAATATGCTAAAGAGTTGGAGAAAGTAATTCAAGACTTGGAAGATAAGGAATCAGCTCAAAAGAATGAGACATTATCCAAACTGCCTTATCTTATCCAAACTTTATCTAACGTTATCCAATCTTATCCTATCCTAATCCTATTTCATTTTAATTCCAGTTGCAAGGAAGGAATTCTTTTTTAGGTTAGGACACTTAAAACATGTTTTTAGAAGCCCTATTTCCTCTCCTACATTGGTGCCGCACAACTCCTTCTAGAACCCTAAAAGAGTGTCGCATCCCTTAAGCTTTCTAGAAGCTCTATTCCTTTCTCTACAAATCTGGCACCTGGTCCTTTTAAGTTATCCCTTCTAGAAGCCGTACCCTATATCCCTATTCTTTTTGGTTTTTGCCCTTCTAAATGGCCTAGTCCTTGGGGAAATTGAAGTGTTGAAATCTCTTTCCTATGTTACTTTGTGCCGTGCATCTGAGCCGTATAAATTCATATTTCTAGTCGCATAGTCATCACCATTCACCACCCTCCCTACAATACACCACGCCATTCACACTTGAGCTATAAAATCAGAACTCCCTCATTGTGCCGTAGCTTTGCAAGGAAGGAGAAGAAGGAGCCACCTAAAGCCGTGCTTGTCATTCAAGACGTTAGATTGTTGGAGCGTTTCAAGTTGTAATCTATCTTTGTTTTCAATGTTTAAATTTATTATCTTTATTTAATTGCGAACATGGGGAGCTAAACTCGTTTTAGCTAGGGGAGAATTCGAAGCCATGAACATTTATGTGACATGAGTTGATTACATCCAGTTATTGTTTTACAAATCATGAATGCAATATGCTTAACTGTTTGATTGAAAACTTATTCTTGTATGTTGATTAAGGAGTCCTAGTTAGTTTGCATGCATGAATTTTATGCTAAAATATAAAGGAGTTTCACCTCATAGTTACGAACTTATATTTACAAGTAGTGGAGGTTGCTAGCACGATCACGTTAAGTAAATTCCTGGCAGAAGTGTCATGCTGTTCATAGTCACGAATGTCATGTCAATGCTTATGATTTTCATAGAACTTAATGATCTTTGATATGTATCTCTATCATGCTGTTCATATAGGGAACTTGATAAGAATAATTTGGTTACGTCGCTGAGTCCAATTTAATGAATTTAGGAAAATCTGATGGTTAATTGGTGCTTTTCACGGTTAACTTGGGGCATTGTCATTCATGGTTTATAGGAATAATAATTGGACATCGATTTGTGTTGCATATGTGTCATGTGTGGAGAAGAACCCTCTAGCTAGCCTTTCACCCATTCAACTCACCCAATTTCGTGCCTTTTAAGTGTTTCTTACAAGTTACTTAGTCTAAGTTTTAAAATTCGTCAAAACCCAATTCCCATTTAATATTTTGAGTCTTTTTAGTTTAATTTTCGTCAAAATCACCCTTAAGTGTTAGTTTTGAGTCATATTAACTTTGTTTTTGTGTTTTAAGTCAAATTAGCTTGTTTTGAGTAGTCTAGAGTCTAGTTTTCTGTTTTTGAGTCTAGTTTGTGTAGATTAGCATCCCTTTTAATCCCCGACCTAGAACAATCTCTACTTACACATACTACATCTATAGGGTTTAAGTTTGAGTGCTATTTTATATCACATAAGTTGGGCATATACTCTGAGGAGCACTCATGACATTCCAAGCTAAGCGTCCACATGAGGCTAGGCCCACAAAGAGATCCTCCTGTGAGGCACTATAGTAGGCAGCCACATGACGGACCGAGAAGAGCACAAGAGTAGTCCAGCTCAAGTTTTATTGGCACCTCATGCCAAGCCCGACGGTAAGCAGCACAGAATAAACCACATGCACTGCGATCGAGGGACAAACTAGCAGGACATGCCAAAGAGCAACATAGACTAGCAGGTCAACAACGAGGGTAGCCAGAGGCTTTACTGCCCCACCAGGTGTAAATATAGGACTAAGTACAAAGGCTCATAGCAGAGCAGCTGTGTGGATTCCAGCGCATTGAGACTACCGACGATGCCCCTCATAGAGATGTGGCCAACATAAGCAGGTCACTGTTTACCGATGAAATAGAGTAGACTGAGCCATTGCGAAAGTTTAGCCTGCCACATTTCACCTTGTTCAAAAGAGATGAAGATCCGGGCAGACACTTGATGTACTACAGAAGTGCCATGACCCTCTACTATAATAATGATGCTCTTATGTTCAAAATCTTTGCCACGATGCTCTAAGTCGAGGCATAAGACTGGTTCCACATCATGCCGCCACATTTAATCCGAAACTTAAGTGAAATTTCCTTGGTTTTCACTAAGGAATATTCGTATTACAGCTCGATCAAGAAGAATTCTCACCACCTCTTCAATATAAAGAAAGACCTGAAGGAGTTACTCTGTATATACGCCAAGAGGTCCAAGGTAGAGAAGGCGAGGATTGTCAGATGCATTGACAGCATTGCAAGCTCAGATTTTCAAAAGATGGTCCCAGCAGATCACCCACTTTTCAGAGAGCTGATAATGGGTGAGAGCTTGACCTTGGAAGATTCTTATGCTTTGGTAGAAAAGAACTTCCTCTAGGCTGAGGCCAAACGCTCCTAGAAACTACCTGAGTAGCCACGCAAAGATGAAAAGACAACTCAGAATAAGGCAGGTGATAAACTGCTTAATGATAAAAACAAGCCAATAAGCAAACTGATCCCTAGCAAAAGGAAGCTCAGAGCCTAAGAAGTGCACCAAGTTTTCAGTCCCGATCAACTAGATCTTTCACGGCCTTAAAGACAAGCCACGGTTCAAGATGCCGCAACCCATGAGGGGAGACACCTCCAAGATGGACCAGACGAAGTACTGCGTATGCCACAGAAGTCCAAGGTATGAAACCAACAATTGCATCACATGGATGAAGTACCTTAAGAAGCTCGTGAAAGATCGACAAGCTAGCTGGCTGGTTGAGGCTAGAAGTATATGCTAATGTTAAACCTCTAGCCAAGATGATCCAAATCAATGGCATCTTTGCCAAATTCGAGCATCTGGGGGCCACCAACAGTCTGAAGAAGACGAAGATCCAGCAGGCGAGGTCGACCTTTTAGGTTTAAGCCATAGATGTTGTACCTGGACCAATTGTTGGCTTCACTGAGCAGGACGCTAGGGGAATATACTTTTCCCACGATGACACCTTGGTGATTTCTGCTTAATAGGCCCACACCATCGTTGACAGAATGATGATGGACAATGGTAGCTCAATCAATATCCTACAATTATTAGTCATCTAGATGATGGGCCTGAAAAGCACGATCAAATACAAAGTAGAGGTCTTGACTGGATTTAACGGGCTTACCTTAACTGCTATTAGCACAATCACGCTTGACGTAACCAGCCTTCCAATTGTCTCATCGTAGACCTTCATGATCGTCAGTGACCTATCTCTCCATAAGATGATATTGGGCTGACCTTAGGTAGTGAAGATTGGAGCTGTAACCTTGATCAAGTATCAGAAGATTCGATTTTGCATCTCAGAATGAGTAGTCAGAGAGATCAAAGGTAACCATGCTATGTCTTCGCAATGCATTGTCCAAGTTCTCAAGGAGTTGAAGAAGTCTTTCACCCCAGCAGTATCAGCTGAAGTGCAGAAAGACGATTCTACCTCCCCTAAATAACAATCATAGTAAGCAGTTCATGAAGATGGCATCAAGGTCAATAATGCCCTGGCGAGTAGCAAGTAGCGATTAGTGATTATTGAGGTGGAGATCAACAAGTTAATGAAATCTGGATTCATTGAGGAACTGGCACACTCATCATGGCTGGCCAACATTATGTTAGTGATGAAAAAAGAAAAGGGTAAATGAAGGGTATCTGTGGATTACACCGACCTCAACAAGGCGTGCCCTAAAGATAACTACCCGGTTTTTTGGATCGACCTACTCATTGACTCAACATCCAAGAACCAGCTACTCAGCTTCTTGGATGCATTCTTAAGCTACAATCAGATTGTCATGTACAAGCCTGACAAGGAGAAAACCACATTCGTGATCAAGTGAGGCACATACTACTACAATGTCGTGCCCTTTGGCCTTAAGAACGAAGGAGAAACCTACCAATGACTTGTAAACACGATGTTCACTAAGCAAATTAGAGTAACCATGGAGGTCACCCCATTAGTAACTTAGCAAAGACTTTGGACATCATCTGAGAGTACAAAATGTAGCTCAACCCAGCCAAATGCACTTTCGACATCTCATCAGGCTGATTCTTAGGGTTCCTTATAAACCAACGAGGAATCAAAGCTCATCCAAGGCATATTAGAGCAATCCTGGACATGAAATCTCTCATAACTCTAAAAGAGATCCAAAGTCTGACTGGATGAGCAGCTACACTTAATCATTTCCTATCGCAATCCATCTACCGATGCAAGCCCTTTTTCAAGGCAATCAAGAGGGTGCAGTGAGACAAATAGGATGATGAGTGCGAGAAAGCATTTAAGGACCTGAAGCAGTACCTGACCTCACCTCTACTACTATCCATGCTTGAAGTAGCAAATAACGTGTACATTTATTTGGCGGTATCATAGATAGCAATGAGCTCTGCCCTTATACGAGAAGAGCTAGGGTCCAACTATCTCTATTATATACATCTAAAGCTCTACTCGATGTTGAAACCAGATACCCAAAGATCGGGAGCAGGCTTAGTTTTCATTACCCTATACGGTTCGATGCTCGAGCATGTGATAACTCTAAGTATTAAGGCATCAAACAACGAAGTAGAGTATGAAGCTCTACTAGCAGGTCTTGAACTAGCGAAAGACCTAGCGGTGAATAAACTAACGATCTATTTTGATTCCCAGCTGATCACTAACTAAACCTTAGGGGAGTACGCAACAAAGCTTCCAAGGATGACCTGCCACCTCAAGAGTACATGAGCAGCTAGCGATGTTCCAGGCGTACACACTCACTAGGTTCCACGAGTATAAAAATGCCTACGCAAATGCACTAGCAAGCCTAGGCTCTACCTTAGACCATCAGCTTAAGCGCTCCATCCTAATCGAGCACCTAGAAAAGCCAAGCTAGATGAGGAACAAGCAGTGGAGGTGGCGCAGATCAACATAGCTCCGAGTTGGAAAGATCTTATCATCGACTACATAGTCAACAAAATGCTTTCTGTAGATAGACTAGAGTTCAGGAAACTGCAGATGAAGGCAACACGCTATTACATATAGAACGGCATGCTCGTTTGGAGATCCTTCTCAAGATCATATCGCTGCCTATCTCCTCCCGATGACCTGAAGATTCTTATCACAATCCACGAAGGTGTTTATGGAAACCACTTTTGAGGCCGCTCTCTGGCACAAAAAGCTCTTAATGCAAGCTAATACAGGCCAACCATGCATTAAGATGTTAATCAGTATATACAAAGGTGCGACAACTACCAGCGTTTCAAGCCCGTGCCTACACTACCTGCCAACGAACTTCACCCGCAGACGATCTTTTTGCCATTCATACAATGGGTGATTGACCTGGTAAGACTAATGCTGCCTACCACTAGGGACAGAGGCATCATGATCGTAACAACCGACTATTTCACAAAATAGGTTGAAGTCGAATCCATGACTACAACTACCTAGACGAACATAGAGCGCTTCATATGGAAGAACATCATCTGCTGCTTCGGCATCCCTCACTCCATCATCACAGACAATGGCTTATAGTTCATGGGTAAAGACTTAGCAAAGTTCTTCAAAAAATATGGTATCAAGCAACACATGTCTATGCCCTGATATTCGCAGAGCAATGAACAAGCAGAGGCGTCTAACAAGACCATTCTCGACTGTCTCAAGAAATCGCTTTTAGACAAGGAAGGCAAGTGGCTAGACAAGCTCCCCAGTGTTCTGTAGGCGAATCACACCACCAAGAGATGAGTAACTGGTGAAACTCAATTCTCCTTAGCGTTTGGTTTTGAGGTAATAATCCATTCCAACGTCATGGTGCTAAGCATCAGCACTTTGCAGAACGAGAAAAAGATGGCCATAAACGTAGACTTAGAAAAGGAAGAGCGTGAGAAGGTTATCACCCACATTATGGCTTATTAGCAGTTGCTCTTCTCCAGCTACAATAAGAGGGTGAAGATCAGGCAATTCCAGCTAGTAGACTTAGTTCTCAGAAAAGCCTATATGACTACCCACTGGGGAGGCTTGAAAAAGATGGCTCCCATAGGGGAATGTCTGTGCAAAATTAGCCGAGTAGGTAGAAATGGCAACCATACCCTTACCACTATGAGTGGTAAAGAAATCGAAAATTAGTGGAATGCCTATAACCTGAGAAAGTACTACATGTGACCTCCCACTATTCCTTAGACCTTGTTCAAGATAAATAAAGTTTGAATACTTAAGCAGCTCGACGAACATGACCTCGCATGTCGAGGACCATCCGAACATCCAAATGTGGATCGGTTTTACAACTGCTCAGTTTCCTTTGAATGCATCGACTACCAGCGTTGAACTACTCCCAAAATTGGCCACAATAAAATTTTTCCTAAAAAGACTTAGCCGACTGAAGGATTCAATTCCACATGAGCCCGGGTCTCTAATCGGAAGAGACACTAAGTGCAGGATCCTTGCCTATGAAAGAATTTACGTGACTAGATGGTTCGTGCTTAACATGCAAGTCTTCGTGAACATAATTCAACTTTAAGTGTTGCAATACTAGTTAAGCGACCTACAGAATCAGTTAAAATTACTGCCCAAGAGATCTGTATCAAGTTGCGTGTAGCTTAGAAGATCAAAGGACTAGTAGCTCAAAAGGATATGGCCTCTAAGGTGTAATTTTGCCTACATCTTAAGCCTAAAACGCCTTCAAGAGCCAGGGAGGACACTTGAAGTAGTCACATGGGTCGTCTGTTTCTCTAAGTAAGACGCTCGGCCTACGACTCAATGACTGGCAGCCTTAGGCAATATGTAAGCTGAGACTTACATTTGCTATGACTACATGGACCCGTCTATTTATCAAAAAGTAATGCCTCCAGTGGATGGTCTACAGTTTAAGTCTTGCAAGAGCTAAAGCTGAAATGCATTGGCTCCTTTATTTTTTATGAAAAACATGTATCAGGCTGCTGGCTTTATAAGTTAAAATTTTTGTAATATGTTTCAGGATAGCTAAGGCTCGTACTGTCGCTAAAGCCGATATTCACGACTATAGCAGCTACGTGGACTCCTTTGCTTTTTACGGGAAACACGTGTTTGGCTATTGGCTCTATAACTTAAAAATTTCACAACATGCCCTGGGAAGGCCAAGGCTCGTGCAGCTGCTACAGTCGAGATTAATGACTATAGCAGCTACGCGAACTTCTCTGCTTTCTACAAGAAGCACGTGTCTAGTCGCCGGCTCTATAAATTAAAAATTTCCCAATATGCCCTAAGAGAGCCCAGGCTCGTGCAAACGCTAAAGACGAGATTCATCACTATAACAGCTACGCGGACTCGTCTGCTTCTTATGAAGGCTGCCGGTTCAGCTGCCGGCCTTATAAGTTAAAAATCTTGTATATTTTCCTCGCGCAGGTAAAGCTCCTTAAGCATCAAAGTCAAAACTAAAGCCTAGGTGATGACGTGGGATCAACTGCTTCATTGAAGTAGTTGACCCAGCTGCCTGTTTTATTTTAAAGTTTTGCAAAAGACATGGCGAAATAAAAGGATGAAGCAAAGCATGGAAAGCTATTTATTAAATTTTTAGCAAATTGATAAACTGGCTCGTAGGCCAACAAAATTCAAATAAAGTAGAAAAAAAGGAAAAGAAGAAAATTCATAAATCTAAGCAAAAAGACTACTCATTGGCAGCTTGCGCAGCCACTGGTCGCTTAACTGGCACGCCTTCGGCAGCCACACCAGTCTTAACAGCACAAACTTCCATTAACTCATCCACAGCTGCCTCTACCTGGACGGCTTGATCCTCAGCTGCTTAACCAAATGCATCCTCAAACGAGAAGTCAAGCATATCAACTGGAGAAATAGAGAAAGTCTCGAAATCCATCTCAGAAAACTTATAATTCGACGGCCTACCTTGAAGATGGTCTACATAGCCAAGCTTGTAAAAATCAACCTGACAAGAAGCAAGCACCACTTTGTGATCGATATTCTCTTTCTTCAACTGCACATTCCCCTCAGCAAGCCTAGTGTGAGCATCTTGTAGCTTAACCAATTTCTTTTTCAGGTTCTCGCTAGCAGTCAGCGTACCTCATAAATCCACTTCCTTATACTTAAGATTACTGGCAACATCCTTGAGACGAGACACTTCAGCATGCATGAAGAAAACAAGCTCTTTGTCCTTGGTGAAACAAGCAGATCGTAGCTCCGAATTGACATGCTTAAGGTCTTTAACCACCGGTGCAACACACTAACTTTCTTCTCTATAGCTTCCAACGACGCCTAAGTCGCACTAAGCTTAGCCTTCAAATGGACGACCTTTTGATGAATGGTATCCAGCTGCATAAAAGTAGAGGCAGAGACATCATACCCCTTTAAAATGGCGAGTTCAGATTCAACCTTATCGATCTTTTCAATAGCTGAGTGAAGCCGAGTCGTCAATGCCACTTTAGCCTCTTTAGCATACTCGACAACATCCTAATCAATACGAATAGACTCGGCTGCTAGGATCAAAGTCTTATGCGTAGCAATTACGAAAGATCTCATCTAGTAGGCAGGACGCTTCAAAAAAGAGTCTGAGCAGACGACAACTTTCTTAACACTATCAACAAACTTGGCACATGCATTGACATCCTCAAGCAACTTAGCCTTCAACAGCGCACAGACTCAATGAATCTTTCATAATTGCCCATATAAGCAGACTTCCTTTTCTCAACAGATTAATCAGTCACAGTAGAATGGGGAATAAGCCCAGGCGCCACCTTAGAAGCAAAATCCACCTTCCCGCTTTTCATAGCGGTGAGCCTCTCAGAAGCCGAATCAGACTTAGCTCCCGACTCGCGCTTCGACACAAGCCTAGACACTAGGGCTACTATCAAATCTTTTTACTGGGCAATCCCCTCAGTAATGGTCATGGCTACCTTCGGAGCAGTAGGTTTCACAGTCTCAAACTCAACAGTCTTTTTCGTCCACTTTGAAAAAGTCAGATCGATGACAAGCTTCTCAATAGCAGACAAGCCCCCGTGAGCAGCATAAGAAATCATTGGCTTTTTCTTGGCCGAAGAATCATGAACAGGTGAAGAAGATCTAGTCTTTCCACCCTCATGGGCAACAGGCTCTACAGCTGCGATCGGGTTAGCAAGTGCCTCATCATTTATCCGCTTTATCTCTTCCTTCAGACGTAGCCTGTCTTTCTCCAAACGAAGAGGATTGAGCAGCCAGCAGAACTTATGGTACTCATCAGGAATGCCCAAGATGTGCACTTTCTTCATATCCGCCGAAGTTCTTAGCCAAATTATGAATCTACATATTGTAAGACGAAGGATCAATAAACTACAGTTATGGAGCAACTCAACAAAAATTCAAGCAGGCTAAGAATGAAGCAGTTCACTTACTACTAATAAAGATAGTCGGAACACGTAGCTCAGGAGATGAGTCAGAGTCCCACTCTCTACTTACCTCCAAGGTATCTCTCACCCACTTATGATCAACTTTGAAGGAAGCATCAAGTAGCCTATGGCGAGACCTCAGCTGCCCCACCCCTTCTTTGTGGCCTATTTCAAAGAAGTACCATAACTTGTTTATGGTTAAGCCAAGATCAACGAACCTGCTCAAGTTTGAGAACCCCACCATTGCACGAACTGCATTCGGGGAGCATTAAGCAGGTGTGCGTTTCATTGAGCAGATCACCTCCTGAAAACGACGCAAAATGGGAAAAGTATATCCCAACACGAAGTAATAGTATGAAATTTGGTTGCCCTCTTCTTAGCAGTGGCACCCTCGCTGCACGATTCAAGTGGTTATCATTCTTCACTCATTTGACGCGAACCCTTTATGGAATCGCATGCTTGTAGTCACAAGAAAATCTTGAAATAGCTCATCAGAATTGATCTTGATATGTGCATCCTTGAAATAGCCCACCTTGCCAAAAGAACCACCTTGACGGTACAAAGGTGGAGGGTATTTGTCACTTTTGCGATCGGAGGAAGACATCTCAAAATCCCTACAAAATGTATGAAGAAAAATATGACCACGGTATTGCTGTACTGTACCAATAATATAATATAATATATAATTTATAAATTATATAACACATATTTATAATATTCCAATAACTTGAAACTAAAACCCTACTTATATTAGCATTGTTGTTAGTGACTTTGATCTCTTGATTGGTGGAAATCAAGCACAAAAGAGTTTTCAAATCTTTCACAAATAGCCAAGGATGTCTTTGCAATCCCTACTTCTACCATTGCTAGTGAAAAAAGCATTTAACTTAGGGAGGAGGGTTGTGGAGCCTTTTAGGGCATCATTGACTCCTAAAATGGTAGAGGCACTAGTGTTTACAAGTGATTGGCTTAGGGTGGATGAAGTAAACTTCTACAAGGAACCATCGAAAGATATGCTTCAATTTTACAAGGATATGGTAGAAATGGAAACAAGTAAGATATGTTTTAATTTTTTTAGTAAATTTGTTATTAAATGGTTTTCAACTTTAATTCTTCTTGCTACTAATATGTTTTTTTTTTAATTTTTTTTTGTAATGTAGGCTTGACACAAGCTCAATCTTCTACAAGTTCAAGGCCTCATCCAAAAGCTTCGACATCTCAAGATTGAAGAATGGATTAATGAATTTTACTTTTTGAAGTTTACTTCCAATTTTCATTTGGTTTGAAACTTTAACTTCTATTTAGATTGTTAACTTTTATTTGGTTTGGTTCGTAACTTTTATTTGGATTGTAAGCTTAATTTTCATCATGAATCTTGATGCATCATTTGAATTATTGTGTGTGTGAATTGTAAATGATGAATAATAGATGAATTTAGGCTACAATGTATGAGATAAAGGTACAAAAAAAAAAAAAAAAAAAAAAAAAAAACTTTTCCCTTGAATTGGATTAAAAAAAACAAAAACATATTTTGTTCTAAAACAAAGTGGCAATTACTATTGCCATACCATACCAACCGAATTATTTGGCAATACTGAACTTCGGTACACTGAAAGTTTGGTATGGTAATAGTAATAGATTTTGTCAAATTGAAAGTTTGGTACAGTAATTGGTACAAGGGTTTTAGTGTGGTAATTACACCGAACCCACTCCTAAATATATGCATGTGAGAAAGGGGTAATATATGCATGTGAGAAAGAGGTATAAAGGTAAATTGCCATTGGACCCCCTGAACTACCACCCTCGTTGAAATTGACCCAATCAACTATTTTTTTGGTAAATTGTCCCCATAAACTTTCTTAAATTAGTCAATTAATCCCCTACCGTCTAATTCCATCAACATTTTGTTAAATTGAAGGGCACATTAGTCTTTTCATATCTGTTCTAATATATCAGCAAGTTTGTATTTGGAAAAGTAAACTAAAAAAAAATTTAGAAAACCAAAAAACCAAATTAAACTAAACAAAAGAAAGCCCACCCCCACGTGCTACGATCTCCATAACCACGCCTTCGTCCCTTTCTTCATCTCTCTCTCACGCGCCCAAGATCAAGGAGTTCATGTGAATCATCCATGCAAGAATGGGGAATTGTGACTCTGTGTGAGGGAGGTTTCGAACAATCGAAAAGTTGGGTCGGGGTTGGGGCTTGTGTGGGTTGTTTGTGGCTGCGACTGTGGGAGGGGACGAAATTGTATTGGGTCAAAATTGGGCTTGGGCATTCGGGATGCAGGTTTGAGGATATAGGTTGTCGATGGTGCGATTGGGTTGTAACTAGGCCTGGCAAACGAGTCGTGTCTGTCGTGTTCGTGTCGTTTTCGTGTAACACCTATTATCTTAACGAGTCGTGTCGTGTCACACCCGTTATCTTAACGGGTCCTTAACAGGTCGTGTCACTTTACCCAATGGGTAAAGTGACCCGACCTGTTATGACCCGTTAAGAAAAAAAATTATTTTTTTAATTTGCACATATCACACATTGCCACATAAATATTACTTCAAAACATTAAAACATTTGTCATTTAAGTACTATATCTATACTAAAAAATAAGAGCCTAATAAAAAAATAATTCATACACTACTAATCAATTATAAATATTAAATGTGCAAGGATATGCAAAATGAAAGAGTTTTTGTTTTTAAGGTTGTAAGTCTTTCTCAAAAGTTTAAACCTCTATTTACAAATCTTCAATTTACATCAACCATCATGAAATTGTATTAGAACTTTGGCTTGATGATCTATTGCCTTCATCAAGAGTTATGTTGATGATGTTTTTAAATTTAATAATATATATATATATATATATATATATATATATATATATAATTATGAAATGGACGGCTGAGATTAAATCTCAGCCGATCCAATGGTCATCAATTTTTAAAATAATTATATATATAATTATATTATATAATTATTAAAGTTTTTTTAAGAGTATAAAATTGTTAATAACTTAAATTAATATATATAATTACTATAGTTGATTCATACTTTTATTAAGTATATAAGTTATAACGTAAGATTTTGTGATATTCACATGCACTAGTGTAAATATTTTAAATTGAAGATCGAATTCATTCATTATATTCATATAGGGTCAAGGAGTGTAGCTGTAAAAAATCATCAAAATCGGAGTTCAAATAACCGTTAAATCATGATTTTTCGTTTATAACCGTCGAAAAGCTTTGTTCCGTTACTTGATCTCTGAATGCTCGTTTTTTGTGATTTTTTGCTGATGTGATCTCAAAGCATATACAAACAAGTTTGACGGTTGGGATCGTTGAAATTAGTTTCGGAGAATTTGTATTCCATTAAAACGATAGATTCACTAAGAGTTTATTTATACTTTCATTAAGTATAACATAAAATTTTGTGGTATCCACTTGTATAAATATTTTAAATTGAAGATCGAATTCATTCATTGTATTCATATAGGGCCAAAGAGTGTAGCTGTAAAAAATCATCAAAATCGGAGTTAAAATAACCGTTAAATCGTGATTTTTCGTTTGTAACCGTCGAAAAACTTTGTCCCGGTACTTGATCTCTGAATGTTTGTTTTTTGTGATTTTTTGCTGATGTGATCTCGAAGTATATACAAACAAGTTTAACGGTTGGGATCGTTGAAATTAGTTTAAAAGAATTCGTATCCCATTAAAACGATAGATTCACTAACACTTAGAGTTTATTTATACTTTCATTAAGTATAAACATAAGATTTTGTGGTATCTACTTGTATAAATATTTTAAATTGAAGATCGAATTTATTCATTGTATTCATATAGGGTCAAGGAGTGTAGCTGTAAAAAAGCATCAAAATCAGAGTTAAAATAACCATTAAATCGTGATTTTTCGTTTCTAACCGTCGAAAAACTTTGTCCCGTTACTTGATCTCTGAATGTTTGTTTTTTGCGATTTTTCGATGATGTGATCTCAAAGCATATACAAACAAGTTTGACGGTTGGGATCGTTGAAATTAGTTTCAGAGAATTCGTATCCCATCAAGTTCAATGATGTGTGTGTGTGTGTATATATATATATATTAAGTAGATTTAAATCTATTTATTTTGTACATATAATTAACCGGTACATAGAGTAGTACATGTACTGACGTACATCATGTCACGTGTCAATCATTATAAAAATAGTGGGATATGTCATATCATATGTGTGATAAAAAATTAATAACTTTAAAAAAAAAAAAATTTCTCACCACTTCTATTAATTTTCATTTTTCCATCTCTTTTTTGTTTTCTTTTTAACTTTTCTTATAATTTTCATTTTTCCCTCTAGTAGCCTACCCATCTTTCCCTAATTAATTCCCTCTCTTTTTTGTTTCATTTTCAACTTGTCTTATCATTTTCATTTTACCTCATTTTTTCTTAAAAAAGGGCGGCACCCAAGTTACATTTATATAAGGTCCCCATTTCATTTTCCCTCCCTTTTTCACTTTCCCTCTATTAGGATTTAGGACCACCTTGTAACTTTTTCATTTTCCCTCCCGTTGGAACTTGGATCAGTGGATGCATCATCCATATTATTAATTAATTAAATATATATATATATATATATATATATTTATTACAGTTTTTAGGGGTATAAAATTGTAAAATTAATATATATATATAATTATTATAGTATTTTTTAGGGTTATAAAATTATTAAATTAATATTCTGCTTATCGTGTATCGTGTTACCCATGTGTATACCAAAACCAACCCGTTATCTTAACAGGTGCTTATCGGGTTACCCGCTAACGACCTGATTTGTTATCGTGTCGACCCGAACACCTGTTAATTTCGTGTCGTGTCGTGTTGGGTTATCGGGTCGTGTCAGGAATTGCCAGGCCTAGTTGTAGCCGTGTGGAGAAGTGAGGTTGCTGGACGGTGGTTTTTTTATTTTCTTTCATTTTGCTTTTATTTTCATAAATAATTATACTTTTATTTGTTTTTAATTTTACAAGTTTATTTTATTTTATTACCACATGGCGTGATTTTATTGGTGCATGTTGTTCAACATGTTAATGACAAATCGGACAAAATCTAATGGCAAAAGGGGTCAATTTTAACTCGGAGTATAAAATTTAAATAGTTTAGAGGGTCAATTTACCAAAAAAATAGTTAAAGAGGTCAATTTCAATTAGAATGATAATTCATAGAGAATAAAAAATAGTTGAGGGAGTCAATTTTAACTTGTGGTGTAAAATTTGGATGATTAAATAATAGAGATTCGCGTGGAGTACGTCATCAAACAAACATACATGAAATCTTCTTTCATCATCTTTTAGATTAGGTCCAGAAGCTAGGCTGCTCTTGAATTGAGTCTCATTTTTTTTTCATATCTATTAGATCCAATGAACACCTTTTATGCCCTATTTGCTAGTTAAGTTAAAAGATGAAAATATATCTAAACCCCTTCATTTATGCATTCTTTACTCATTTTAAATTTTGAACAAAATTGTAAACAATTAAAAAAAAACTATTTTGTGAAAAAGAAACCAACAAATATAATTGTGTTGTGGCCTATATTTAACAGAGAGAGAGAGAGAGAGAGACACACACACACACACACACACACACACACACACATGTGTATGTCTCCCTTCTCAATGCCTTTATGTTGAGTAAACAATAGGGTGAGAGAAACTTTCTCACCATGAATACAAAGTCTAATGTCACTTAATACTATGTTCTAGTGGTTATCCTATTGTGAAGTCTCAAATATAATTCTCACCAAAGACAAATTCGAACCAAATTATTATGGTTATCCCATTGCGAGGCTTAACTTACTTTCTCACACCTTAGTGTAGATAATATCGTATGTATTTAAAAAAAAAAGATACAAAGATTAATAGGAATGGAAAGGTATTGTAAATCACAAAGGATTCCTAACTTAATTCTATCACTAAGTGCATAAATACTCAAGTAATATTTGAATCAGATCTTAAGGCTGAAGTAGAAGCAGTTGATGAAGTTGTCTTGTAGGCACAAATAGAGAGCACGTGAGTCTCACTTAGGGAATTACATACAGGAGTAAAACGCAAACAAGGGTATGACCGTCCTAGAGTAAGTACCTCGTTAAAACCTTGTCAGGCAATAAAAACCTTAAATAGAAAAATGTTCATGTACTAAGGGGAAAAAAAACATTAAGGTCAAATAACTGTACTTTAGAAGATTCTCCCTAAGTTTGACAAAACTTTCACTAAGAACTACAAGCGGTGCAAATTAGACAATTCACACATACCAATGCCTTAAACAAGTTTTTGGAAAGTTGACTTTAACATTTGGTGAAGATGTCGGCAAAGTTGTCTTGGAAATGTACTTAGTTGACTTTAATCTTTTGAAGCTCTTGCTGTTATGCAAGAACTTCAGTACAATATACTTGGTGGTGTCTCCTTTGATGTATCATTTCTTGATCTATTTGATACACACAACGTTGTCCTTATAGATCATTGTCATGACATCAACGACGAAGGGTGTGTGGTTTATTATAAGATGCATAGAGATTGAATAAGCCCAAGTCCCTAGTACCCTTCAGGTAACGAAGAATGTCTTCAACGTCTTTCCATTATCAACATGTTGGCGCGTTGCTATATCTTGCCAAAAGATTAACGATGAAAGAAATTTTTGGTTTAATGCATTGAAATAAGTACAATAAAGCATCAATTGCACTTATATATGGAAAATCATGCCCCAAAACCTTTTTCTCATCATCTTTAGGACGGAAAGGGTCATTTTGCATCTAGCATTCGAACGACCATAGGTTTAAAAGTGATTCAACACCTTCTAGTGTAGTTCGATTGGTGGACCATAATACCGTTAGAACAATGCTTAAGCTATAGGCTGAGGCACTATGGAGTTTTCTCAAGGTCCTTCATCTCAAATTTGATTCATATGAGTGATAGTTTTCTCAAGCTCTTCAGAAGTCCCAATGAGAGTCATGTCATGGACATAAACTGCAACAATCGCAAATCCATAATGTGATTTCTTGATAAATATATAATGGCATAGTCCATTATTAGCATATCCCTGACTAATCAAATTATGCTAAAAAATGATATCGTAGTTGCACAGATTATTTCAATATGCAGAGTGAACCGCTTAGTCTAATAGATAGAGTGTTATGTGGTCTAGAATTAATTGAACCAATCAAAGTATGTATTTTAGAAACTTTCATGTAGATTTTCATATTAAGAACCCCATAGAGATACGCAATTATCAAGTCCATAAGTTGTCTATTCATTTTTTTTTTCAAAAAATACAAACTGATATGGTACCGAAACGTTATGACGTGCATTACAGGGGAATAAGTTTCCTCGTAATCAATCCAATGGCGTTGATGAAACATATGCACCACGAGGCGTGCCTTGTATCGCTCTATTTCATTCTTTTCATAAGTTTCCTTACAAAAACGCACTTGCAGCAAATGGGCTTCACATTAGAGGTGTTGGTACTACAATGCCCAAACACTTTGGGTTTTGCTAAGGAATCAATTGACCAATCAGTTCTACATTGACGTTCATCAATGAAACGAGATTTGATGTCATCCCTTATCATAATACCCGTAGCTATTACATATGCAATGGCATCGCCAATGATCATCTCATTCATATTCCAAAGTACATCCAAGCTAGCATAATGGACCAAAATGTCATTGTGGATACAAATTTCTGCCGTCTTCTCCTTTGACGAAAATGCACCTGCAAAATAATAACACCTAAGATTAAGGTCAAAAGCCTCACGTGCCCACAATGAATTTGGAAAGGGGCATTGGCTAAAGAATATCTGATGCCAAAGTTAGAATTGGAGACAAAATGTGTTGAGGAATTTTTGGAAGAGAAAACGAACTTAGGATTTTGGTGGAGAAATTTGGTTATTTATAGGGGTGTGGCCGGCCCTATTTGGAGAAATTGGGATTAGCCACTTATGGTAGTATTTTGAATATAATTGCAAGATATTATATCAAATAATATCTTGCAATTAATTTGGTAATTAATCAATTAACTTGGTAATTAATCCCAATTTGAAAAGAATAATTGGGAGTTACCTTGTGGGTGAGGATTTGATGAGAAGTGATGAGAGGGTTTTGAATAAATACCATTTTGATCACATTTGACCTTGATTGAACCGTTATCGTCCGTTCGATGTGCATGGGAATTCCTGTGTGCCTCGAGGGTAATTTTATCCTTTTTACCCAAAAAGTCCACGTGGCGCCTCCATAATTTTCTTGATTATTTTTTACTCCACAAATGCCTTTACACCTGTTGGGTTGCTCGCAGGAAAGGGCATCAGATGTAGATTCCCACATTAATTGGAAATAAGATCTTTCTAGGAAAGGGAAATAAATTACTTCTAAAGTCTATTTAAGTCTACCTTAAGTATATTATTAAATCAACTTCAGAGAGCAATTTATTATACCCTACAAGAAAGAGAAAGCTAGAGGATATTTGTTCCCAATCCCCTAGCAATCTTCTACATTTGCCCGTGTAAAGGACCTTCTTTTGTTGCTTTCTTCGTCTTTATACCGCACCAAGGTAAGAAATTTTTATTTTTCCTCATCTTCGTCATTTTTTTGGGGCCTCAGGGCTTGAAATTTGGCTTGATGAAGGTCGAGGATGTGTGAAAAATTGGTTGGAGAGGGCCATGACATGGCTGCATTGGCTTGGTGTGGTAATGGCTAGTTAGGCAAGGTGCGGCTTTGCTCGGGTCGAGCTAATGGGTGTTGGGCTAAATCTGGTAGGGGCCAGGTTAGTGAGATAGACTTGGGCTTTGCTTCTTTTGTTTACACCCAATCTTTGACTTTTAGACTAGTGGCAGACATGCTACTTTTTTTATAAGCAGACATGCCCACGTAGCCTATGCAGCCGTGGGTGTTAGTGTAGAACTTTTGCAAGATTGTTAGCCATAGGGTTGACAGCCGGACGACTTACTTACAGAAGCAGATGAGTCTGCATGACCACTAGGCTGTTAACCTTGGCTTTCTTCAATCATTTAAGCTATGTAGCCCGCATCACAACATACTAAAGATCTTTGGGTCATGAAAGTCACTAACCTTTCGTATAAATGTATGTAGTTGCATGGAATTTCGTAAGCAAAGTTTGAGATAACTCCTTGCAATTTATGTAACCAATTCCCTGGGTTGCGTAGCAAGTATCATAACACTTTAGAAATTAGTGAAGATCTAAGTGATCATTCCGCACTTGGTACAGGTTAAGCTTACCGACTGCGTAGCATGTCAACAACGAATAAAGCTTCGTATATGCACGCTAGCCCGTTTAACCTTTCACAAGAATGTGCAGTTGTATAAGTTTAGCACGATTTTACTGATCAAAAGGCAAGCCATAGGTAGTCATCAGGAAAAGAAAAGAGTTGAGAAACTTTTATACCTTTGAAGCACCTATTTGCTTAGCAAAGCATATTCACCCATGTGAGGGCCTTCTTTCCCTAGTCTCTTTACTCCTTGGCTCCATGGATGTGGATGGAGGAACTTTGCTTCTTGGCTCCATGACATATTGGATATGGATGAAGGAATGGATTCTCCAAGTTCCCAAGAAAGGGAACCTCTAAGTTTCCACACCAAGGAGAGCATTGAGGAAGAGATGAGTGACCTAGGAAGAAATGGATGCTAGTCCATTCTTTTTAGGGTGGCCGGCCTCCTAAGAGAAGAGAGAGTTTTCTGTGTTTTTCTCTTTTCTCTGTAGAAAACCCTTTTTGAGGGAATGAGTTATAATTTTCTTTCTATAGCCACTTACATTGAGTGGCATAATTGAAATTAAAACTAATTCTCCTGCATACTCTCAATGGCCAACCATGTGGGTTCATTAGGCTTTCATGCCCTTCGTGTTTTCAAGTTGACATACAACTTGAGTTATTGGACTTGACATTCAAAGCTCACTAGGCCTTGAGGCCCAAAACTAACCCGAGGTCAAAAATGAACTTATGCCTTGAAAAAGACATAAAATCCTTCAACTAGCTAAGCCTTGAAAAAGACCATTATGGCTACTTCTAGGAATCTCGGCATAAGCCA
Source organism: Crataegus laevigata (assembly GCA_963580275.1). Lineage (NCBI taxonomy): Eukaryota > Viridiplantae > Streptophyta > Magnoliopsida > Rosales > Rosaceae > Crataegus > Crataegus laevigata. The sequence continues at coordinate 22,778,724 of OY756948.1, forward strand.
TTGTGCACCTAATTACATTAGGGCAACCTAACTCATCCACGTTTGGATATTTGGAGCGTAAAGTTTATCCTCTCGTATTAGAGAGCAAACCCATGTAGCTGTCGAGGAATTGGTTTACCCTCTCACACTGGAGAGCATGGTTGGTCCCGAGAGGGTGAAATTCCTGCATTGAGTCCCTAAGAAGGGCACGGTCTTCTTTTGAAGTGCATGAGTGATCAATTGTTGTAAGTATGTAGCCAACCCAAGTTGTAAATTACTTTTGAATTCCTTATTGAAAATTGAGTGAAACGAACAAAAACTTAATTGTAAGGTAGGAACTGCATAATAAGTGGATAGTCATTGGCTTACGAGGTGGTACCCGTCGAGCTACTTGAGTCTTTAAGCTTTGATGTAGCAGGAGGTCATGCATAGTACTTCCTCAGATTACAGGCGTTCCATTGCTTTTTGATCTTCTTTGTTGTTCATGGTGGCGAGGGTGTAACTACCTTTGCCGCCTACTCTGTTGATCTTGTACGAACCTTCCTAGATGGTTTGGAGCCTTCTCTATGGGCAGTGATCAGTGTTCTAAAACGCGGTCTGGGCGGCCGCCTAGGCGCTAGGCGTCGGGCTGCCGCCGCGATTATTTCAAAAACGTTCAGGAAATCGGCATGGGTATTAGGCGGTGCCTAGGCGGCCGACTAGGCGGATTAGGCGGCCTAGGCGGGCTAGGCGCCGAGCTAAGGGGCCTCCGCGGCGATTCTGTTAAAATTTTCCGTCTCACTACACTGCGATGGTGACGAAAGAGAAATTGAGAGAGCTTGAGGGAAGAGTAAATGTGAGAGAGATATGTAGAAGACTGAGAATAACAGTGCATTTGCAGGAAAAAAAAACGAGAACTTTGACCTGGAAGCCTAGATTTCTTCGCCGGATAGGATTTCTTCGATGTGCTTGAAGAAAAAGGGGAGATTTTACAGAGGGAAAATGGAAAGAAGAAGAAGAAGAAGAAGAAGAAGAGGGAGCGGAAAGAAGAAGAAGAGGCTGAGGAAAAGGAAAGAACGAAAAAAATAGAAGATTCCGGTTTTCAAGGCTTCCTTGGTTTGGGAGTCTCTGACTATCTTGGTTGATGTGAGGCATGGGTCTCTTGGCTGATGTGAGGCATGAGGAACTAAGAGCTTTGGAAAGGACTTTACGAAATGGGAAAGGACATTTCAGAATTCTTTTTATTATGAAATGGACCCATTTTTGAAATTGGACTTTATGAAATGGACCCCTTTTAAAAAGAATTCTTTTCTTAATATGAAATGGGTCTTGGCTGATGTGAGGATTTATTCGATGTCCTTCCTTCCAACCCTAGCTCATAAAGTCCTTCCTTCCAACCCTAGCCCATTTTGAAATGTGAGACACATGGTGCTTTATGAAATGGGAAAGAACTTTTCAGAATTATTTTTATTATGAACCACCTAACCTGATTTTTACTTTTAATCTTTAAAAATTAGATATGATCATTTAAAATATCTTAAGTTATATGGTATATATGCTTAATATGTTTTTAAATTCTGGACTTGTTAAATATTTTGTTTGCATTTTATCATTCTTTTATTATTTTATTTATGTATTTCATATAAGTATAATTTTTTATAAGTGTCAATGTACACTTATTTACAAGATATACAAGAATTTTACCTAAATCCGCCTAGACCGCCTAGGCGCTCGCCTCGACTCCGCCTCGCCGCCCGACTAACGCCTAGCGTTTTTTAGAACCTTGGCAGTGATGAAAGCTTTTCTTAGGACTAGATCTCCAGGCTGGAACTATCAGTTCTTGGCCCTTTTGTTGTAGTTGGAGATGAGCTGCTGCTTGTAGGCTGCGATACGGGTAATGAATTTATCACATTTCTACTCTGCCAGATCTAAGTTTGTGGCAATCGCTTTGTAGTTCGTCTCGATGCTTGACAGTACAATGTTGATACTTGGTATGATGACGTTAGAAGGAATGATTGCTTCCGAACCAAATGCCAAATAGAAAGGAATCTCACCAGTTGCTTGTCGTTTGGTGGTGCAATATGCCCATAGACATCTGGGGAGTTCGTTTGGCCATTTTTCCTTATTGTCGAATAAGGATTTCTTAAGGCAGTCGATAATCGTCTTGTTGGATGCTTTGGCCTGCCCATTGCCTTGGGGACACCTCGATGTTGATCACCTTTCACCTTGATTGAGCCGTAATTGTCCGTTGCCTGCACGTGGGAATTTCGGTGTGCCTCGAGGGTAATTTTGTCCTTTTAACCCAAAAAGTTCACGTGTCGCCTCCATAATTTTCTTGATTTTTTTTTTGCTCCACAGTCTTGATTCTTGGGAGATGGATTTGTCTTTTCTAGTACACTACCATAATCTAAAATAACTTTACGTGTAGGAACAAATGAGTTAGCGATGAGAAGATTTGGATGTGCCATGGTTTTCCATTTTCAGGGTTATGAATACTTTGAACCAACGGTGGGTTAAGGTACCTTGAGCAGTATGTGCCCTCGAATCATTAAAATGGACTCATGGAACTCCATGAAAAGCTGTATCAAGTGTTGTTTCTCTTCTCAGCAAAGAAAGGTTTCAACACACCAATGAGCAAGCATCTAGAGTATTGAGGGAGGACAATTCATCCCTATAGCCTTTTAGCTTAGAGTAGTATGCACAAACGGACATACGATCATGCGTGAGTGTGACGATTTCTCTTCCAATTTGAACTTTTTAAGTGCGTTGCTCTACGAAAATCTTTCCTCCAAATTGGGCAAGATTTCGTGTGCAAGATTTGTGAAAAGACACTACTCGCGAGATCTTGCTTGAATGTTTGGCTGTTGGGGATGGTTGTTTGATTGATCCATCGTTAAAACTCGTTTTGCTCTTGGCACTTAAGGCTATTAGCATTGAACAGCTCGAAGTTCTATAATGTTCAGTGTTTAATCTTGTGGTGGCAAAAACCAAACCAGTATTGTCAGAGTGATGAATGTAGAATGAATGTTTGGGGTTGGATGAATCCATGCTTGAAGTAAGTTTGTCGCTCTTATTCATTTTGGTGTGAGCTATGCAACTCATCACTGCATCTTCTCTGTCAGTGTCGTTGTTGGTGCTGGTGCCAATCATGGTTGACTAAGTTAGTTGTGGTTTGGTGAAGTAAGTTTCTCGCTCTTATTCATTTTGGTGTGAGCTATGCAACTCATCATTGCATCTTCTCTGTCAGTGTCGTTGTTGGTGCTGGTGCCAGTCATGGTTGACTATGTTAGTCGTGGTTTGGTGAAGGTCCTGGACGAGCTCTGATTACCATATAGAATTTGATATGAATTATGATATTTCTTGATAGTTTACAGAATCGTAAAAGGATCTTTCTAAGCAAGGCCAGTCCAGAGACTTTTAAGGCCCGGGGCGACGCCAAAAAATATGCCCTAACTTCATATAAGAAAATAATTTATTTTCACACGTAAGACATCGATAAAATTATACTTAGAAAAATACTTCAAACTCAATAATTTAGAAACACAGAAAGACTAATTTATTTTATATCGAGATAAGGAAACTAAAAAACTCCGAGCTTACAAGTAGATAGATGATGAGTTTTGTTTTCCATCTGAACTTTTAAAGTGTTTTTGTATAAATTATGATGTGTTTTTTCTTATTTACTAACCTTGTCAATATTAGACTAAAAAAATAATGAAGTTTTCGAGTCTTTAATTGATATGTATGAATGGGCACTAAATTAAACCTTGTGATGACAAGTCATATGGTTTGCAAATTTGCTCTAAAAATTTGGTCTACGCTAGCTAGTAACTAAAAATAAATTAACAACCAAACAAAAATTCGTAAAAACTGAAACAAATAAACACACACATAGCATTTCGAACTTAGGACCTCTCGTTAATTTTAAACAACAAAAACCACTGCTTCTAATTAAACTTCTTTATCATTTAACCAAATTTTATAAATTTATTTTTCTTATTAAAAGAAATTTTTTACAAGAAAATACATTTGTAAAAATTTGAAAGTAAATAAGCACATGTGGTGTTTTGAACCCAAAACCTCTTCATTAATTTCAAATAACAAAACCACCACTTCTAATTAAATTTCTTTGTCAATGAACCAAATTTTATAAATTTATACTCTTATGAAAACATATATAAATATACCACCCTAATAATTTTGGTGCCCCCAATTTTTTTGGGCCCTGGACGGTCGCCCTGCCTGCACTGAGCTTGGGCCGGTCCTGCTTATAAGGTGGACGAAGTGATAAGAATATAACATCACAGATCCTAAATTCTGTTATTAGCCAAATATGCACCCTAAACTATATAGCCTTTTTTTTGGTCGAAAAAACTATGTAATCTGACTGAGATAATTACAATCGTGATTCATAATATCAATTGCAATGAATAAAAAATATCAAACCAAATAAGAAAGTACTTAGGCAAAATGTGTTTTACCGCATTGTTGAAAGTAATCATGTCTATGCATCATGATGTGGGTTAGATCCCACCGATTATGCTTCCCTGAACAATTAACTATTTAACCCATTAACACTATCGCTCTACTCAAAACAAAAAAGTATCTTGACACTAAGTACAATATAAAAGAATCACTAGACTGTGGTATTAGCAAGCTCTCTATTACCTTATTGTTATAATGGATAATAGATTTTTCCATTATTTGGGTGTTTCTATCCATTCACATTGAACCGGTTGCGGGTCTATTGTCTCTATCCATGTCTCTTTCGTGTCTCTTTTCTAATTTTTTGACACATGTTCTTTAATTTAACTCCGAAGCTAACATTGTCAACTTTTTCATATAATGTAAGTGATAGGCGATGTAACCAATGCAGATCGGGCATGTGATATAACCGACATTCATTCTACATACGGCTATTTCACTTTTGTGGAGGCAATTTAGTCATATGGTGCAGTAAGAAACATAAAGTGGTATCACGATTGTTAGCTGAGGCTAAGTATAGAGGTATGGCACAAAGAATATGTGAGATTCTGCGGTTATGTAAGCTTCTTTGAGGACTTAGGTTCAAACAAAAGGAGACTATTAAACTAGATTGTGATAACAAGTCTGCAAAGGATATAGCAGACAATCCAGTGCAACATGATAGGACAAAATGTGGAGGTTGATAGGCATTTCATTAAAGAGAAACTTGAGAAGAAGATTGTATCAATACCATTTGTGAACTCTGAAAAGCAACTGGCAGATGTTCTTACTTGTCATGTGTAGTAGGAAGTTTGATTACTTACTCGTCAAGTTGGGCATGTGTGATATCTATGCACCAACTTGAGGGGGAGTGTTAACGTGAGTCTTAATTAAGGATGTAAAGTTTATGTAAATATTTTAGGAGTTCTTTATTAGAAATGATATATTTTGTGTCCTTTTATGTTGCCTTGTGAAACAAGGATTGTGTGTATATATTCTTAGTCTTGTGAATAATAAGAAGTAATTCAGCTGTATAATTCCATTGTATGCTTATACAACAACAAAATGTGCATTGATGTACGTGTTTGGTTTTGATTTTGTAGCACCAAATTTTGAAGCTTCGTACTCATAGTCCTCAGCAGGTCTTCCCACAATTGCACTAGTTAGGTCGTTTTGATTAGGTCATTGCCATTAAAACATGAGTACCATGCATACACTATTAATTACTTCATAATTTCTAGTTTGAAATTTGATTAGTTTTCCTTTGATTATAGTAAACTTTAACAAAAAGTTCCCGGTACTATTCACTTTAATGAAAAACTACATTTTTACGTTAAAAAGTCAATCCTAGTACTATTCACTTTACCATTTATTTTGCCATTTTTATTAAAAGCCAAAATTTTAAAGCCTTTTTTCATTAGTTTTCCTTTGGTTATATATATGTTTCTTTTCTCTAAGTGAAAGTGAAAACTTAATAGCAAATGCACTTTCTTTGTTTATCTACTTCTATTATATATTTCTGTTGACCCTAAAAACTATCGGGCCTATGTGGTGCACTACATCCTTTGGTTGTGTGCAGGGCGTGCCAACTTGTCGGCAGAGCTCGGCCAGAGAGTAAAATATGCTTATGTTGCGTTGAGCGTGTGGCTGACTTCTTAATCTTACTACTGCAGCTGAGGAAGGAACACGTCCCGACCTTTGGGTTCTAGAGCCTGAAGAGAGGGCTGCTAGTTCTGTTAAGTTTACAAATCGTCGGCGCTAGGTTCAGTCATAGTGATTATATTTGTAAGAGTATAAGCACGTTGAACCAGTACCAAACTATATGGACACAAATACTCAAAAAAGATGTATGTCTTGATTGTAAATGTGATTCAGCTGTCGGAATGCCAAACTCTAAAAGATACTTGTAAATATCTAATCATAAAACAATCTCGGCGTACAATGTGCTGAGCCTAGTAACCTGTAACACTTCACTTCGCTAAGAAGGTTGATGAGATGACCTCTACCAATAAGGACTCGGAAATCCTTGTTGACCGAGACTTGGATAAATAGCCAGTCGGTCTCAAAGGAGTGTTGTCTATCCAAATTGAAGGTGCTCCTCAATTAGCTGATTTTACGGCTCCAATGTTGTTTATCCAAACTGAAGATGTGTTGGCGGAAAAAAAAGGAGAAGGATAAAATCTCAAGGGTTGTTCGGAAGCTTTGCGCAAGGCAATTTGTGTGTTGAATTGGAGGAGCTTTCGATGATGCACTCGTCTCTCTATTTATAGCTACAATCCCTCTCATAGCTAACCTAAAACCATACTCGGACTAGGACTCAACCTAATCTAATTATATCTCAACCAATCTCATTTCCATCATGACTTTGAACCAATCTCTTTATCAGGCAAAATTCATTTGCCAAGCCTCAGTATCCTTAGCCTTAAGACTCCTTACCACACTAAGTCTTTACTACTCCATCTTTATGCAAACCAATTTATCCTATAATAGGATGATTGACCCCATCTAGACGGTCCACGATGACCCTAGAGAAAGACCACTAGGCCGAGAACACCTCCTAAGCTCGACCCAAAATAATATTTTGGGCCTAAACATTGCCCCCTCGCTTTTGAGGTCCTTGGCCTATAACCCTTGGTTAAGTTTCAACCTTGAAGAAGCGAAATCAAACCCTTAAAGATTTCTTCAAAAGACACCGAAAAGCCTTGAATATCCCAACCACTTGAGTGCATTTATAAGGCCTGATTACATGATCTTAATGTTATCAAATACCTTGCCACATGGCATCTTTTTACTGCATTTATCCTTCAATGATGACATCTGAAATGTGCAAATACCAAACGCCTCTTCATAATTAAGCCTGCTGCCACATATAACCGTGTTATCTTGAAACGTAAATTGTGCGAACACTGAATTGTCTCTTCATCATAAAACCTGCCGTCACACATAATCACATTGCTTCAATCCACGATCTCTTCAACTTCTTCATATAGATTCTCTGAATATTTGCCATGATTACAAATTCTCCAATCGAATCTACCCTTCATTTTTCAAAATAAAACCATTACCCTTCTCTTCAAATGCCTACAAATACTGAACACTGAACTCTCATTCATTCGTATTTTACGCTTTTAGAACTTTCATAACTCTCAAACCTCTTGCCATTTGCCTTCAAAACCCAGAAAAAAAAAACATATCTTGAAATCCGGAAAAAAAACCTCTTCATTAATGGAATCTAATACCTTCATCAGTAAACTCACTGAAAAGTGCAACAAATGCTGATACATTACCGACCAAAATACTACCAAAATCATCCATTTTGAAGGTAATTCAAATGATTCCCATCAAACTCTCGGCATTTTTTTCAAAAATGATGTCCCAAAAGACATCATCGAGATGTTACAATCTCACTGCTTGAAACCCTTGCTCCAAGGGTATGATTGGCTGAAATGGGAGTTGGCCAAACCCCGAAGTGCTTGGCCTTTGGCCACTGTATCCTAGGCCGCCTGAGTTACTTGAATAGAGCTATTTTTTGGCCACAGGTGGAAATCTCTTGGTAGTTTTGAAGCCATTAAGCTCTCGACCATCGAGATAAGCCTAGACTGACAACTTGTGATGGCAGCCTTAAGCTTCTGGTGCTCAACCACCTACATAATGGTCCTTCCTCTTGGTCCTATTGGCTCTATAATGCTGGATATCATGGCAATACTCGGCACTTCTTCTTTCGACCTCCCAATCGATACTGCTCTCTTTGGGTCTAAATTTCACCTAGATCTTAAGGCAATTTTTTGAGAATGTGCCATTAAGGCCTTGAAAAAACAAGACCAAAGGTCATTGAAAGAAGATGTGCAAAAGTTGCACAAAAACTTCAACTACAACTCCCTGATCACCTTCTTATTCTACTGGTACAACAAGTACATCTTATTCTACTGGTACAACAAGTACATCTTTTAGGCCTCGGCAAGCGAGTGTGTCCTAGCCCTCAGCCCGACCATCCTCGCCAACCTCAGCTTGTGCCTGGCCAATGCCTCTGTGGGGAAAATTGACCTCCACCGAAACGGCCTACTCTGGGTCTTTCAACTCTAGTTGTAAGTGTGTTTCCCAATCTTGTAGCCAGAAGTCCCGAACTTTAATTCTTTCGAGGCAATCGGTCTCGAGTTGGCGCCACGCCCTATTCCTCCACTATCGGTCAAAGAAATCTTCAAATACTTCTTTTGCCTAGAGGACATGTCAGACTACGAATTCCTAGTCTGTCATCGTCGGACATACCATTCTTCTATCACTCATCCCCAATCGGCGTGAGGAGAGGCAGAGGAAGCTGAACTTCAAAAATCCTGGGGGTCGTTTATCATTGCCCGCGAACTACCCTATGGTTGCGAAGCTCGAAGAGGAAGTTGGGAAGTTTATCATCCCAACTTCCTAGCCCGCCAACTAGGCTATCCCTAAGGGTGCCTCGTGCCATTAATTGCTTCTCGCTAACTTCTAAGCGAAGAGTGTCATTTTGGCTCTTCAAAGAGGGAATGGAAGATGGCCAATGTGCCCCTCTGGCACTTCTGAGCGGAGAGTGTCCCTCAGCATTTGACTGAATACTCCAAAAACCTAATGTGCCAGCATCTTTGCCAACTAGTGGGATGCTTTCACCAAGGATTTCTTCATTACTTTGGCTGAGGAATTCTCCGAGAGACATTTTGGGGATGGCCCCAAAAAAACTCTTGCTCCAAAATTCAAAGAGACGGCCCAAGGTATGTATTTACGTCTACCATTTTCCTTCAACCATTCATTCAAACTTTACTTTAACTCGACTTTAGTTTTTTCAGGTAGCCGTATGCTAAAGCGGACCAACGTGGTAGCCATGGCCGTAGCCAAGAAAAAACTTGCCCCTCTATTGAAGAAATATGCAATTACTTTGTTGATTCCATTAAGCAAACGGCCTTGCCCAGAGACCAATATGGCAGGTGACGTTCCTCGGCCCAAAAATCTTGTCAAGAAGTTAGCAAAGAAAGGGGAACATAAGATTCATGTTATCTCCAGCCAAACCACAAGGGCAACTGCTTCCGGTGTCTCTCTTACTCCGGCTGTCCAGGCCTCGACAGATGTGCAGCAAAATACTCCAATGGATCAAGCCCCTGAAGTTTGTCCCGTCCTTCAAGTCGTGGTCGAACTGATTATTGCTCTGTTGGTGGAAGGACCTCCAGCTCCGGGGCCAGCCGTTGCTCTGGTCTTAGAGAAGGTGACCACCTCAGCCGAAAAAACCTTCGCTGAAATCCAAAAAGAAATCGGTGATCATCGTAGAGGAAGAAGTATGATTACTTTCACTGATAATTTTTCTTATTTCCTTTGACTAAATTTCCAAAATAAAATAAAAAAAACTTTTATTTTACGATGACGAGAGCAAAGGAATTCTGTTGATGGGTCACCCTCGACTGGCTAAACTCTCATATACCAATCTTCAACCAGTGGTCGAGGTGGCTAGCTAAATTGATACCCCTGTAACCGAGAGAAACAAGGCACATGGAAAGGCATTTCTTGCTGAGCTTGAAGTAATAGCAGAGACACCAGTTCATCCATAGGATCAAGACCTCGGCATTCCTCCTCAAGAAGCTACTTCGGCCTTTGTAAGACTCATTTACTATTTTCATGATTGTTTTTCCTTAGAGTTCTAAACCCAAAAAAAAAAAATCAAATGGCAGATACCCAGCCGCTCATTTCACCAAATATTTTATGCGCTGAATGGCATTATTTATATTTATGGCCGCCCCAATGGCCATCAAACATAGATAATCTCCATCTGCCACACAAACTAAAAGGCCACCTTAAACACTAGGCTTGCGTATTAAGCTCTCTGGGTTTGAGCAACGAACCAGCAGACATGGCTGAAGTCTCTTCTTGGCAGGTCTAACATTTTCTTACTGCCTAGTGACTTATAATTTTCCTAACAAATTCCTTTTCGTACAGCCTTCATAGGAGGTCGAGCTCGATGCCCTAGCACTTCTAGAGTAGCTGGGCCTTCTGCTGCCACGACTGAGCCTTCCTCGATTGCAGTCTAATGCTTTTATTAGGTTACAAGAACTTATGTCCCTTTAGGCCTTGGAAGTTCTCCAACACAAGGGCCTTGATTCCGTAGGTCTATTGAGCATAAAAAATATTGTTCATCTATCCAATATCCTAGAGCATACTCGAGAATATTTCATTATTTTTGAGCGGGCTCTACAGGCAGAGGATGATCTCAAGGCTACAATTGCTGCTCAAGAAACGATCCGACCAAAACTTGAGGCTATAAAGGTGAAGAAGAAATGACTGATCGACCATAACTGTCAAATTACTGAACTTCAATGTCAAAGGTCAGCCGTTGCTTCCAAGCTTGAGAAGGACTTCGAGTCGAGGAAAGCTCGACTGACAGAGTACTCTAGGAGGATGGGGGCTACAGAAACTTCAACTTGACAAAAGGACAAGGCATGCCAAAGTTACAATGGGTGAAGTAAGGTGGTTGGAACTAAAACCTACTCTTGAAGCCTTCATTCCTTGGACCCCTTAGGATTTTGTCTCTAGCTGTAGGCCATTTCGATCTTTGTTATCTTGCTTGTATCTTTTTGTCTCTAGCTGTAGGCCATTGGATAATATATTTTTAAGAATTTCCTGTTAATTGGTAACTTATGAATTAAACCAATCCGATCCTGAATGTGGTATGCCCCCTTACTGAGGCTTTTATAGACGACAAACGATTCTTCCTAATTCGGCGACCATTTCCCGAATCTAGGGTTTTTAATTCCCTCGGGCAACATAGTTTGCCAAACTAACTCTCCTTCGCCGACCGTTTTTTGTCTGACTCACTGATTATAGGCCTGCTCGATAATCTTTTTCTATGCCACTAATAAATTATAAGCGTCGAGCCGAACTTCTTCCAAGTTTTCTAATTCCTATCTCATGGCTTGATTGTACTCGGCACTGAATAAACTACTTTGTTTAATCACTCGCAATGAGTTTATACTTAGCTTGACTAGTAGCATCACGTCATACCCAAAAGTTAATGCATATGGGGTCGTCCCAGTTATTGATCGGAGTGAAGTTTGGTAGGCTCATAATGTTTTCTTCGACGAAATTACAAACTTCTTCAGATGTTAACTCAGTGTATGACTTTGCTTCGACCTATTTGGTGAAGTAATCTGTTGCGACAAGTATCCATGCATGCTTTGCTAACCCAAAAGATGGCGTAGTTTTACCGATTATGTCGATGGCCCATCCTCCGAACAGCCATGGTTTGGTGACTGAGTGAAGTGAGTCAGCCGAGACTCTCTATATAGGCCCATGAATTTGACACTGTACAATCCTTGTGCAAACTCAATACAATATTTCAATATACTCGGTCAAAAATAAGCGCGTTGGCGAAGCAACCAACGCATCTTGGGTCTGGATTGATGAGCTCCTCAAATTCCTTCATGAACCTCTGTAATTGCTTGGGCGACCTCTTGCGGGCTGAGGCACAATAATAATAGACCATCCTCACCTTTTCAGTACAACTCATTTTGGTACATTACATAATTTGTGGCATGAACCCTTGCCTTTGGTTATGTTTGCCACTGGGGTTGTTGAGATATCGCATAATTGACTTTCTCCAGTCGTTTGGTATTGCCTCGACTGCACAAACGTCCACATGATCTTCTCGTTCCAATAATGAAGGTAATGACATGACTCGTGTACAGATCATGCGATTGCGTTGGAGAACTTGCACAGGTATAACCCGGCTTAGCTCGCCCCCCAAGGAGCTGTGCTCTGGAGGCAATTTGAGCCAATTCGTATGCGTCGATGTTTCATACTCAAAAAATGTGTTTGAATGTGTATCCATCGAGTATAACTCATGCAACAAAAAATTCCATTAAGTTAGTTAATCACATGTTCTGAATCGCCAAGGAAGAAGACGTGGGTTGCACATAGATCATGAAGGATGCTAAAGCCGATGACAAGGGCTTCATATTTGGCCTGATTATTTATACAATCAAAATCAAGCTTGAGGGAAAAATACCAGCGGTGTTGATTTGGAGACTGAATGACAATTCCAACACCAGTCAAGATAGAGGCAGTAGAGCCATCATAATACATGGTCCAATAATTATCACGTGTTTCCACCATGCCAATGTCAACGTCATTGCCTCTACAATTGTATAGGGAGGGATGTTGGGCCAAGAAATCCGTCAATGTTGGCCCTTGACGGCTTTTTGGGGCACGTATTGCAAACTGAATTCCGACAATGCCATTGTCCACTTGCCAATTCGGCCCTTTACTATCAGCCGAGTGAGCATGTAACGAATAACATCAGTTTGGGCGATGACCTGAGTAACTGATGAGATGATGTAATGCCTGAGTTTTGACGTGGTGAAAAATAAGGCCAGGCAAAGCTTCTCAACGACTGAATAATTTATCTCAGGAGGATTAGGTTCTTACTAAGGTAGAAAATAGCCTGCTCATACCCAGTGTCGTTGTCTTGTACAAGAAGGCAACCAATAAATTTTTCAACCACCGACATATATAGCTTGAGGGGTTTGCCGTGTTGAGGTTGCACAAGAATGGGTGGGGTTACGAGAGAAACCTTGATTTGTGTGAAGGCATCTTAATGCACTTCGCGCCATTTGAAGGTGGCAAAATCCTTGAGTTTCAAAAGCGTGAAAAAGGCTTTTAGTTTTCCTTTGAATTAGTAATAAAGCAACAGAGAAAATTGATCTTGCCGAGTAAAGACTGGAGTTGTTTCTTAGTCGTTAGTAGCTTTATTTTCGTCCACCTCAATACCATGATGGTGTACAAGGAAGCCTAAGAAGTTGTCAGCTGACACGTTGAAGGCACACTTTACGGGGTTCATTTTAAAGTTATGTTGGCACATACGAAGGAAAGCCTACCAAAGATCACCTAAATGTGTTTGGTGGCATTTTGATTTGACTACAACATCGTCAATGTAGACTTCCATGATGGTACCAATTAAGTTATGAAAAATAGCATTCATAGCTCGTTGGTATATGGCACTGGCTGAATGGCATGACGACCCATTTATAAGTTCCGAGTACGCTTGGGCACCAAAAAGTAATTTTGTGGACGTCGGACTCAGCAATGAAAATCTAGTTATATCCCGCATGACCATCCATGAAAGATAATATCTCATGGTTTGCTACCACGTCGATTTAGAAATATGAAATTAGCATTGGATATTCATCTTTAAGGGTTGCCAGATTCAAGTTTTGAAAATCGATAAAGATACGTAGCGCACCACTTTTCTTCAAAACTAGGATGATGTTTGCCAACCAGTCGACATATCGAGCTGTCCAAGTTCATCGTTTATGTTGAGCTATACTTCAATCGAGAATCGTCGAGGAGGTTGACGGAATGGTTTACAGCCAGGTTTGATGTGTAACTTGTGCTCGACAAGCTTTTGGCCTAACCCAGGCATCTTATGGTAACTCCAAGCAAAACAATCTTTAAATTCCTTGAGTAAATTACAAAGCTCAGTTTTTATATGTGGGGGTAACAAAGTACAAATAAATAAAGGCCGTGGGTCTTTGGCTTTTCCTACATTTATTTCTTCTACGGGATCCTTGACTTGGGGCCGACTGTCTTTGAGCTTAGTTGGGGCAACCTGAATTTTATCTAATGATAGGACTGGACCGCTGTCGCCTTCGGCAAGAAACTCTACTAAGTTTATGCTAGAATTTGGTTGAAATAGCATTTCAATGGGCCTGCAGTAGTTCCATGGTGGATGAAACCATTGCCTCAACGCCTCTCTTGTTTGGGTTTAGACATCGGAGTCAACAATCAAGTCAGCCAACCCGAGTCTTATAGAATCCTAGTGCACAATCTCGGCACCTACCTTGATCGCTTTTTGGATTGAGATTCGAGTCTGCCGTTCTTCCTCGTTAAAATCCCGTAAGGTAATGTAGCTAACGTGATCGTCGTAATAATGAGCCTGAATCATGTTGGCTTCTAATGGCTGATTATCGACTAGATGAACCATGACCAATTTGTCGTCCCAAAAGATGAGAACTTGTTATAGCAATAAGGGAATGCATCCCGTTTGATGGATCCAGTTGCGATCGAGCAACGCAGTATACTTGGTCTTTGAATCGACTATAAAAAATTTGGTCATGTGATTGCGACCTACGATACTCACCTCCAAAGGAAACACCCTTTTTGTCTAGGACTTGTCATCAACGAAGCTGCTCATGGTTACCTTGACGGAATAAGTTCGTCATTAGAGTGTCATAGTGCTTTCATGATGGACACGGGCATGATGTTAACTATTGCCCCACAATCGACAAACACTTTGAAGCTGGGTACCCTTCAATAGGAGACGTAATATATAACAACTTTAGATGTTGAAGGTTAACAGAGGTAGAGTAGAGGAAAGATTCGGAAATAGATGCTTTAAGTTTATCTTCCTTGCTTAACTGCCCGTCTTCCTCTGTAGTAACGAAGTCGACTTGTGTTGCTTCTTCGGCAACCACATCGCTATCTAGGAAATTTGGTTGGGATGTGGTTGGCTAAAATTTAGCAGGTAAAACGTGGACCATGATAATTTCTATATTTTCAAGGACCAAATGGCCCATTGGGTTATGGTTGCCATCTCCCGGGCTATCGAGCGAAGTATCCTACTCTTGAATAGCCTCGGTCTGATCATCTCTTGCCCTAGTAAGTACTTGCTCTTAGGGTACATCCACCGGCCTAGTTTCATTCTGACTATCGTCCCTGACCTCGCTTATCATTAGGGTTTGATCTTGGCTCTGTGGCGCTTTTTTTGCCCACTCTTGATAAGTGATTCGAGTGTCCCTCGTATCTAGGTAAGCTTCTAGATATGTTACGTATTCTTTTTCATTGGTCATAATGCCGAAAAGAGACATAACCGAGAAGACTTCAAAATGGTATCGTAAATATTGGAGGTCCTCGAGAGATAAAGAAAGCTCGACATTGTCTATATCAATGCATGGATCGACCTCGAAGCCGAGAACTCGAGCTTTGCGTATATGGTCGAACTTAGCCTTCATTCTCTAGATCAGCGGTCTATTGAATAATTTGTTTAGCATCAGGGCAAGTTAGTGCCAAGTCGAGAGCCTCTTAACATGCCTTTGGGAGGTCGTACAGGTCATTAGCAGAATATTTCTTGTGAAACTCTCGCATGTACTCCAAGTCTTCGCCCGAGAAATAATGGGTTTAGAATTTTTTCAAACTCTTATTAATGGCTTTTGTGATGGCAATGAAGCAAGTTTACTTTCCACTTCCTTTCTGAAATGCTCGAAACGAGCTTTCATCTCCCCAGCTGAAGGAGGAATTTGATATGTTTTTCAAATTCTTCAATGGTGGTTTCGAAGTCATGATCAATTACCTTCTTTCCCTAAAGTAACTTGGCCATGATTGCCAGAGGTTGTTGGTCATCTTCGCTACTTGCTGTTTCTTTCGACTGCTATTTGGTAGCCAAAGTAGCTTGTGTCGCCTGTCGGGAGGCCATGCAGTCCATCCATTGGCGTCAGTGTTTCTGAGACTCAAATAATTGAAGGAATAATTATGTCCTAGCTAAGAACATGTAAAGAACATTTGAATACATAGGCAAACTATTAACAAATTAAAGTAAGCATGCATCCAAAAACAATTCATAAAACCCATGACTTTCAAAGCCTAGTATATGGTGAACCATAACTCTTTAACAACATTAAAGAGAAAAAGGATTAAGAGAATCATTACCCTTGAAGCTCATCCTTGATTACACAAGGGATTCACCCAAGTGGAGGGCCTTCAAGTCACCTCCTTGCTTCTTTGAGGATTTGTTCTCTAAAACACCAAAGGCTTGATGTCTCTAACTCTCTACACCAAAGATTAATTGTGAAGATAAAATGGATGACTTAGGGGAGAAGAAATTGCTAGATTTCACTCCCTAAGTGGCCGGCCTCCTTTTAGAAATAGAGAGAAAAGTTTCACCCAATTTCATCAAGAAAAACCCTAAATGAAATAAAGCTATAATTTTGAATTTATACTTCATTTCTTGTGAGTGGCAAACTTGTAATTAACACAAGTTTGCTACCCCTCAGACTTATTGGCCGGCCTCCCTAAGTCATTGGGCTAATTGCCTATTTTGTTTTAGTTGTCATACAACTTAAACATGATGGGCCTTGTGGACCAAAACACTTTTGGGCCCCGAAACCCAAAACCAACTTAGAAGCCCAATACGAACGTTTCGTATAATTAATTAACTTTGACCATTCTTCAATTAACCATTTAATTGCTTATCCATTTCATTTAATTACTTCACTTTCATCTTTACTTGGTGTATGATCCATTAGGTTCCAATTAGCGAGGCAGTGGGCGATGTTACTCTTAACTATCGATTGTGGATTGAAACCACATTTCAATTCTCCCTTAAGATTAGTGTTTGCCAATCTTTAGGGTTTCTACAAACCATGAGTGACACCTAGCAGCATGTCATGGTTACCCAAGCTAAGTAGAAGTGGTTGGAGAACCTATCCAGTTACAACTACAATGCAATACGGTCCTTCTCTAATACAATACTCTTAATCACATTGTTTAAGTGATAGTTTGTTTCATGTCTACTATCCAATGTGATACTTCTCTATATGATTCGTTTGAATAAGATTTGGAACAAACTTCCTAAGTCATATTCATATGCTTTGGCCAAAGACTCTCGAATCATATCTTAGAGTATTCTCCTTCCACCATGGAAGGTTAGAGATCCCTTGTTGTGCATTCATATGCCTACATGACTAGATAGCTTGACCCCAACCATGCTGTGGACACTCCAAAGGAATGCCATTTGACACGATCAAAGATCAATGACCTAACCATTAGACATCTATGATGCCTCAGGTCAAAAGACTACTTTGCATATTGTAACCATCGAGTTCTTACATGACATGTATGTTTGAACTCTCTTTTGATCGTAGTTCAGTGTATTCGATTACCCTTTCGAGCACCTATGTGTTTGTCTTAGTGTCCAACACTAAATGACTTGAGACTCGTCATATCCACGCTTGAGTCGACATAACACATACTAACCTTAGCGGATTGTCAATGCCCAATTGGCAACCCTATGGCTAGGAACGTTTTAGGAATGAACATAAGAGAAAGGTCTCGTTAATCTAACTTACTTAGATCACTTATCTCTTAGATCAAATACATTCCTTGGATTCCCTTATTGCTTAAACACAAGATACAATATATAGTGATTAACAATAAGCTTTGCCCTCCATTAAACATATAAAAGTTTAATACAATAAGTATTCCAAAAAGCTATTACATCAAATGAGTGGCTTTGTGGGCATACTTCCAACAATAATGCGATATATACGCGAGTGGGAGAATTGTAACTATACCACCGTTAATCGCGTGGCTCAGGCGGTTTAAAAGTTTTCTGGTTCGCAGATGAACTCAAGCTGCTAGAGTTGTGCGCATAATAATCCTCATTATAAAATGGTGTGTCGAAATCAAGATACCATCTGGCTAAAGGTGGCCCGTCAATTTATGTTTGAGGCATCATTACTGCCATGGATAGTTGTCGTGATGTTATAGCCTGAGGTGGTTTCTCTTTTGGCTCGGTTAAGATGACACTTACTCTACACTGACTACATATCGGCCCGTCCACTTTTTTTGCGCTGGTGTCTGACATGGGCTTAATGACAGCCGGCCCCAAAAACTTTTTAG
The DNA here is from genome assembly GCA_963580275.1 of Crataegus laevigata. Lineage (NCBI taxonomy): Eukaryota > Viridiplantae > Streptophyta > Magnoliopsida > Rosales > Rosaceae > Crataegus > Crataegus laevigata. Next base: position 22,796,829 of record OY756948.1, read on the forward strand.
GGGGCTCATTTGAAAATAAATCAATCTTGAGTTGTGGCCAAGAGTTCTGCTTTGGGAAATGTTGCATTGGAACTAACTTGGGGTTCTCTTTTCCTTTGTTTAAGAGTAGATGTGCATCTACCATACCAACTGTTGCCAAAGGAAAATGATCGTTGTCAACGACCATTTGTTTTTCAGGAAATTTGAGGTTACACTTATCAATCCAGCTTTGAATGGCATCATGGAACACGACACAGTTGTTTGTTGTATGCTTATTCGAGTTATGGTACTTGCAATATGTTTTTAATTTCAGCTCTTCAGCTTTGGGAATGTTATGCCCTAGCCTAAGTTTGACAATCTTCACGAGCAACAACTGGTCAAAAATTATGTCACCATTGATGATATCAAAGGTGTAAACTTTTAATGTTTTGATTGTTTCTTTAGAGGTCGAGAGAGTTTTGGTATCCTTGGAGGTAATATGAGCCAATGCCTTGCATATCTATGGTTTATCAATTACTATCTCGGTCGCATCCACACTGGCATATTGGGAATCTTCGCCCTCGGTCGATGCAGAGTTGACCATAGGGTTTTTGTAAATTGTTCCTCGAGATGGGGATTTTGAGATCTTTTCCTCTCAAAGAAAATGATCATATTGCTCGACATGTTGAGCCAATTCATACATATCTTGGAAGTTTATCCCCAAAAATTTCTTTTTATACTCATCCAGGCCGTTTAGAGCAAGTTTAACGAATTCGGCTTTTTGGCCGACTTAAACCTCGTTAGATATTCCATTGGTGACTTATTATAGGCATAACTCATCCTGGCCAAAGAAGCTACTGACACATTCATCCTTGGGCAGTAGAATTGTTCATGAATTTGTCGACTAGTTCTTCCCAACTTTGGATGGAGTTAGGTGGGAGGTTGATATACCATGCGAATGCTGAGCCTGTTAACGAAAAGTTGAATAATCAACAACTTATGAAAATCATTGTTAACGTCCCCACATTGAGCAGTGAATCGAGCCACATGTTCTAATGACGATAGGGACGATTCTTCGGCGAAAAGGCTGAAGTTTGAGATCTTGAATCCCTTGGTGTATTCAATTTTTTCCACATAGCTAGGATATGGATGGATGAATTTAGGAAACTTTAGCTTATTTTTCAAAGTCGAATCGATCATTCTTTAGACTTCGACCATATCAACAAGGTGGTTCTGCCCTCTGATCAAAGCCATTTGATCGGTTGGTCGATCCACTACTATTTCCAAAGTCAACCATCATAAACCAAGTGAACTTGCCTTGGCTTGTAACGTTGGTAAGGGGTTACTTTTGAACAAAGGCTATATGATTTGATCAGCAGATCTGCTATTATAGATTGTACCAACTAGGGCATCAATCATATCGTATATTTCTTCAAGTATGCTTTTGATTTCTCAGTTGAACATCTGCTCAAATTGTCGAGATTTCTCTTCAAATCACTGTCGGAAAAATGATTTGGTTAGTGCGTTAGAGGTCTCATCATGGTCCTCATCACAATCCTCCATTATTCCTTCAACCAAAATTTCTTTTGCCATTTTGGTAAGGTTCTCTGCAGCACAAGGCAGACCACCAAAACCAACTTTCTTTTCTCAGTATCTCACACTCGTTGCTTCTAGTGTTACGGTAGTAGGAGGTATCTGTGCCTATAACAAACCATCTTGCCCTGGGATCTGGACCGTAGGATTAACCGTTAATTTTCCTATGGTTGCCTTCTTTTTCATAGATCATGCTTCAATGGGCATGAACTTTATAGCTTTAGCATTGGGTCTCATTGGGCGTGCCAAAATGTTGACCCTAAAAACTACCGAGCCCACGTGGCGCGCATGCTGAGTAATTAATGAGCTAACTACGTCATTCGGTTGTGTGGGGGGCGTGCCAACTTGTCGGCTGAGCGCAGGTGGGGAGTAAAATATGTTGATGTTTCATTGAGCGCGCGACTGACTTCTCGATCTTACGACTGTAGCCTAGGAAGGAACACATCTTTGCCTTCGGGAGAGCCTGAAGTCAAGGCTACTAGTTTTGCGAAGTTCACAAATCGTCAGCGCCGGGTGCCGTCACAGTGATTATATTTGTAAGAGTATTTGTAAATGTGGTTCAGCCCTCGAAATGCCAAACTTTAAAAGATACTTTTGAATATCCAATCATAAAACAAAGTCGGCGTACAATGTGCCGAGCCTAGTAACCTATAATACCTCACTTCACCAAGAAGGCTGATGAGATGACCTCTACCAACAAGGACCAGGAAATCCTAGCTGACCAAGACTTGGATAAATAACCAGTCGTTCTCAAAGCAGTGCTGTCTATCCAAATTGAAGGTGTTCCTCGATTGGTAGATTCTACAGCTCCAGTATTGTTTATCCAAGTTGAAGATGTCACTGGTTGCCTTCACTATGCTATCTATCTAAACTGAAGATGTGTTGGCGGAAGAAATGGGAGAAGGATAAAGTCTCAAGGGTTGTTGAGAAGCTTTGTGTAGGGCTTTGTGTGTTGAATTGGAAGGGCTTTCAATGATGCACTCCTTTCTCTATTTATAGCAGCAATCCCTTTTATAGTCGAGCTAAAACCATACTCGGACTAGGACTCCTCAACCTAATCTAATTATAACTCAACCAATCCCACTTCTATCAGGACTTTGAACCAATCTCTTTATTTGGCCAAATTCATTTCCCAAGCCTCAGCATCCTCAGCCTTAAGACTCCTTTCCACACTAGGTCTCGACTACTCCATTTTTATCCAAACCAATCCATCCAGCGATAGGACTTGACCAACCCCATTTGGACGGCCCATGATAAATTGGACGGCCCATGATGACCCTAGAGAAAGACCAGTAGGCTGAGAATACCTCCAAGCCCAACCCAAAATAATATTTTGGGTCCAAACAATTTCTTTATAAACTTGTATTACAGGTTAATTTTATTTTATGTACCTTTATATCACAAATTTTCTATCTCAAATTGACTCGTTCTCAAATCCTCCTTTTGTTCTACAAATTCTTGTGGCTAGATGTGGTGGTTTCTGTGGTGGCACGGATTCGATTCATAATGATAGTTACGATTTTGGGTTTTGGTTGCTTTGGACTGTGTGAACCTGGATCTTGGTGTTATGATAAATTTGGGTATTATAGATTTTTTCAGTTATTTGTGTGAACCTTCTCCGCTTTAGTTTAGCTAAGACATAGTTGGTTGGAGAGATCATTGAAATAATCAATGATTATGCCCTTTGATTAAGATTAATTGAATGGTATGTGGCATAAAAAAATACAAGTCAACGTCCATAATTAGTTCGTTTCAACTTGAATCTTAAACTAGTCAGTCCGCAAATGTTAATACATGTGTTTGCCTGAAAATATTTCTAATCGCAAGGAGTCATTCTAGAACAGATCAGGATGACAAAATGATATTGATCAAGTATCATATCCTTTTCCTTTTTGGTATCACTTCCATCTCCAACGATCACATTATCCACTATATTTTCTTCATTAAATTTTTATTTTTAATATTTCAGTTTTCATTATCCTATTAAACTATAACATCGCTATCTGAGCACGATATCATAAGTTTTAGGGAGGTTTAATAAAACACCCCCGGTACTGTTTACTTTTAACGAAAAGTCTTTTTTTACCTTTAACTGTCACTATTCATTATACCTTCAAAAAGGACTTTTCATTAAAACTGTCACTATTCAGGCCCTTTTCGTTAGTTTTCCTTAAGTTTTATGGGGTAGCAATTTTTACATGTGTTTCTTGTTCAATATTTTACATTTCAATATCTAATTAATATTCACAACCGATCAGATTGAGGTTACCAATAACTATAAACAATATGCGTCCTCGAAAGGAGGTTATGTCTGAGTAAGTCGGAGTAAACGTAACTGGCGATTTGGGGTTGGAAAACTAGGGTTTTGACAGCGGCGTGACTGGCATTCGTATCTGTGCGCATACTAGAGTGCTAGGGTTAGTGTTCAAACATGGTGACGCTGCGCTGTGCTTGGTTAGGGTTGACGAATGAAAGTTTAGGCTTGTGGAATATGGAGTCACTGATGATGAAGTTTGGTGCGGGGTTATCCTTGTCTGAAAAGGAAAAGACTGGGTTTTGAATTGGCAAGAAGGCTGTTGAAGGTGCATTGCTGAGTTTTCAATATAGTGTTGTTGCCGAAGTGTTCACATCCAAACCTATCAATGATAATGGATTCATTGATCAGTTCACCAATCTCTGGAGAGGGAGGGAAGGCATTTCTATTAGGGCTCTGGGTAGGGCTCGATTCATGGCACATTTCATCAGTCGAAGGGATATGAGTCGTGTATTGGAGGCAGATAAGCCTTGGATTTTTAGAGATGATCTAGTGTTGGTGGTGGACAGTGCACGGTACAACCGTAGGTCAGAACCTTTTCACGTGGCTGCTATTTAGGTGCAAAGGCATAATGTACCCCCTTTTAGTATGACAAAGGCTGTTGCTAAGGAAATTGGTAGACTTATTGGTACGGTGATTAGGGTAGATAAGGATGATGGTCGTGATTGTATTGGTAGATTCTTGCGGGTAAAGATTTTTCTGGATGTTCGTGAGGCTCTTATGAGGGGTACTAATGTGGAGTTTCCTAATGATGGGTGTGTTTGGGTTGACTTTCATTATGAGGGTTTACTTGTTTATTTTCTATTGTGTGGCAAGGTAGGGCATGTTACCAGACAGTGTAGGGAAGCTAGTGGTGACGAGAAGGCTAGTGAGGAGGGTATGGAAGGTCGTTTTGCTTTTAAAGGTCTGGATGCAGAGTTTGATTTGAGAGGAAATGTTCTGTTTGGGAGAGGGGATATGGAAAGGGGATTGAGAGGGAGGACTGGTTCATCTTCTTCTTCCAACTGGATGAGACATAAAGGTTTTGGTGGGGGGCTTGATGTTTAAGAGGATGAGGATGAGGAACGACTAAGGCAGGAAAAAGAGAGAGCATTTGATCCAAAAGAGGCTACTGATAAGAGGGAGGTTGATGAGGTTATGCAAACGACCAATGGTTTTGATTTGAATATATATGTTACTCTTGATCAGGTACCACCTCACTATGAGCTCAGTGTTGGTGAGGTTTTGGGGGTTGAGGGTGGTCTCGGGTTGCTAACCTAAGATTTGGATCCCTTTAATTTATTACCTATCATTGAGGCTGTTTCAAGTGGTGAGATGAAAAGGCACCGTGAGAATGACAGTGAGGTTGTGGATGGTTCGGATGATGGGATGAGCCATGTGACTAAGCAACAGAGGTTTGAGTTGGACCAAGTAGAGGCTACCTTCGATGAGTTTCCGTGCTCGCAATTTATATGTTAGAACTACTAGGGTATTGGGGGTGACTTAGCAGTTGACGATCTTTTGGACCAACATAGGCTTCATTCCCCCAAGGTGGTGGCGCTATTGGAAACTAAAAACCATAATAAACGGTACTGGTATTTGAAACGTAGGCTTGGAATGGCATGCATGCATGCTATTGAGCCAAGAGGTATTACAGGAAACATGTGTGTGTTTTAGCGTGATGCAAAGGATGTTGTTTTGGTTAAGTATGGTGATTTCTTTAATGAAATTTTGGTGGAGGATGTGGCTAGGAATTGGAGATGAAGACTTGTAGTTGTGTACACAAGTACTGATGATCGTAAAAGAGTTCAACAGTTAGATATGTTATCTGGTCGTATTGCTGGGTTTACGGAACCTTGTCATTTGATGGGTGATTTCAATGATTTGTTGTCTGATTCAGAAAAGGAAGAAGGTAATGTGAGAACGGTTGCTAGTATGCGGACTTTTAGGAGTTTTGTTGCACAAACGTGGTTATTGGATTTGGGTTTCGAAAGTTATCCATATACATGGAGGAATAGGCAGGAATAGGGCTTTATTCAGGAAAGGATTGATCGTGCACTTGCTTCAAATGAATGGGTGCAAGGTTATCAATAAGCGGTTGTGAAACATGTGGTCTTGGAGGGGTCTGACCATGCCATGTTAGTGCTATCAACAGAGGTGGGCCAACTTAGGAGGAAAAGGAGATTTATGTATGATCCCCGATGGAATCAAGAGGATCAGTGTGCTGAAATGGTGCGGTCTTGTTAGGGAAATAGGCTTGGGGATGCTCCGGGCATTATCTTAGTGGATAATTTAAAGCATGTTTGCAATGGTTTGGTGGCATGGAGGAAGACGGCGGGCCGCAATGAAAAAAAAGAAATCATTCGATTGAAGAAGATAATTCATGAAAAGTATCAAAAGCCGGGTTTTAATGGTCAAAAAATTCAAGAGTTGGAGATGGAGTTTACTAGGGCAATTAGGAATGAGGAGATCTATTGGCACACTAAGTCTAGAGTGCAGTGGTTACAGGAATGTGATAAGAATACTCATTTTTTTCATGCTCAAACTTTAAAGCGGAGACGTAGAAATGCTATTCATGGGCTAAAAGATGAGGGTGGTGTTTGGTGCAAAAAGGAACATCACATTTATTCTATTGCTGTTAGTTATTTTCATGTCTTGTTTTCTATATATCAACCAGCTAATGTGGCAGAAGTTATGCCTTGTGTGCCGAGTAAGGTAGGGCAATTGAAGAATATTTTATTGACTGCTCGGGTGTCGGATGTGGAGATTGAAAATGCTCTTCATCAAATGTATCCAACAAAGTTGCCTAGTCCTGATGGATTTACTGCAGGATTCTTTCAGCATCACTGGGAAACGGTGGGAGGAATGATTATTGTTATGGTGAAATCCTTTTTTCAATCACGGCAGATGATCGGTGCGTTGAATCATACTAATATTGTGCTCATTCCTAAAGTGGATAATCCTACGAAGATGACTTAGTTTAGACCAATTTCTCTCTGTAATGTGGTGTATAAGATCATTTATAAGGTACTTACAAATAGGCTTAAGTGAGTTCTTCCCAAAGTGATTAGTCAAAATCAATCGGCGTTTGTAGCTGGTCGTCAAATTTTTGATAATATATTGGTTGTGCATGAGCTGTTACATTCTACAAGGAGTGGTAATGAAGAGGATATTGATTAAATGGCGCTTAAGCTGGATATGGCAAAAGCTTATGATCGGGTGGAGTAGTCATTTTCGAAGGCTATGTTACATAAATTGGGTTTTGATGAGTTGTTTTGTCATTGGGTTATGGAATGTGTGCAAACTGTATCTTACAGTGTGGTTATCAATGGTTAACCTACGGGATTCATCAAATCGATTAAAGGCTTTAGACAAGGGGATCCTCTTTCACCCTTTTTGTTTCTTATTTTTGTTGAGGGTTTTTCTTTCTTACTATTCCATCAAGAACAGGTTGGTCGTATTAATGGGATTGCTGTTAATACTAGTGTCGAACCAATTTCTTATGTTTTCTTTGCAGATGACTCAGTATTTTTTTGTCGGACTACTGAGATGGAGGCACGGAATGTCAAGTGATTACTCCATAATTATGCGGGTGGGTCTGGTCAATTCGTAAATATAGATAAGAGTTCGGTGCATTTTAGTGAGGGTTGTTCTCGATGGTTAAAAACCAGGTTATCACAGGAGTTGGGTATCCATCATCAGGAAGGCTTTGGGAAGTATTTGGGTGTTTAAGAAGATTTTAGGGCATCTAAGAAGAATGTCTTTGAAGATGTTCGAAACTGATTGGATGACAGAATAAATGGGTGGGCTGAACAATTTTTGTCTATAGCAGGAAGGTTTTAATCAAAAGTGTAGTGGCGGCCTTGCCTAATTATGCAATGTCTTGTTTTCAGTTACCAATTTAGTTAGCAAAAGAAATTGAGCAGATTATTACTCGGTTATAATGGAGGGACCAGAAGTCTAAAAAGGGTATTCATTGGATGGCGTGGAGGAAAGTAGCAAAGAAGAAGTTTGCGGGTGGTTTAGGGTTCAAGGAAATCATTGCGTTTAATGTGGCAATGTTGGCAAAGGTGGGTTGGAGGATAATTTGTAATCCGGAGTCTTTACTTGCTAAAATGTTAAAGGCTAAATATTTTCCTTCTTCTACTTTCTAGATGCAGCGGTGGGTAGAGGAACCTCATGAGGTTGGAAGGGTATTCTGCAATGTAGAAAGGTTTTAAAAGCCGGTCTTAGAAGGAGAGTAGGAGATGGTAAAGTGTTCAGGTATTATAGGACCCGTGGTTGCCTACTCTTAGAACGTTCAAGCCGCTGTCAAGACATGTATATATGCCTACAATGGTTTTAGAGATTGTGGTTCAAGGAGGGCAATGGAGAACAGAGGTGGTGAATCATTGTTTTAATTCAAAGGAAGCTCGACTTATCTTATGTATGCCCCTTAGTCAATTTGGTTGTGCTGATCATCTCATTTGGCATTATACTCGGAATAGGATGTATTCTGTGAAGTCCGGATATTAGGTGGCTCAAGAAATGTCTATGAATGAGGAGCTTGGGCGAAAGGGTAGTGGACAAATGAGTAGTGACAGTCCTCAGGATTCATTGCGGAGAAAAGTTTGGCGCTTGGGGTTCCACCAAAGCTACGTCATTTTATTTAGAAGGGATGTCTAAATGTCTTAGCAGTGTGCTCTAATTTAAGAAGACGAGGTATTCGTTTACATACTTATTGCCCTTTATTTGAGGACGGGGAGGAAACTTTAGTTCATTTGTTTTTCCATTGTTCATTTACACGAGTGCTTTGGTTCGGTTCTCCATTGTAGCTGGATGTTGGGATGGTGGAGGGTCGTGATTTTATGCAGTGTTGGAAGGGTTTATGTAATAAATATGGTGAGGAGCAGGAGGCAGATCAGCTGTTACGATGGCCAGTTTACGCATTGTGGAGAATTTGGAAATGCCGTAATAGTGCAGTCTTTGAAAATGTAATGTGTGATCCGCGTGCTACGTTGGATCTTTTGCATATCCATTGGAGGGAGATAATGGAGATTCAGGAGGTGAGTGTTGTGAAATTGGGTGGGCAGCAGGGTGGTGCAGATGGGATGCAGCAGAGGTGGGTGAAGCCCTCTTTTCGAACTATTTAGGTAAATTGTTATGGGGCTTGGTGTAAGTACACAAATAGGGGTGGTATCGGTTGGGTTGCAGGGGATTTTGCTGGTATTTTTCAATGTGCAGGAGGTTTGGGAGATTTATTATGTGGTTCTAGTTTGATAGTGGAAGCTGAAGCAATGAGACTAGGTTTGGTGGCTTGTGTGGAAAAAGGGTTTGAGTGTGTTCAGTTGGATACAAATTCGAAGGTTTTGGTGGAGATATTGAATGGTGTTCTGGTTCTGGAGGCATCACTGGAGGGTATTGTATGGGATATTCTTCATTTTCGACAATGTGTGTGTTCTATTCAATTTTTGTTCACTCATTCTGCCTGTAATGAGGCTGCACACCATGTGGCTTCTTATGCCATGCGTATAGGGGGACAACATCTATGGAGTCGTTTTGAGCTGGAATGGTTGTTTAATATTTTGGCGTCTGATGTAAACATTATTTTCTCTTTGACAAAAAAAAAAAAAAAAAAGGTTACCAATAACTATGGCATTATAGGCTTTTTATTTTTTTGGGGTCAAATATTGTTAATAACTAGACCCTTTCAATTTAAACACCTTCTCTTGTCTAAATTCATCCTATTATTTTATTTTAATCTTTATACCCAATTTTACTGTTACTAAAAATATTACAAAGAAAAACCCTTGGAAAATATAAAACAATTGCGCAGGACCATAGACCCTATTACCTCTCTCCATTAATGATCTCCCATCCTTCAACTTAAAAGCCAATTTAAAAAACCCCTCGCTCTGCTCTTCTTCCTCCCCTTCAATTTCAAAAGTTCAAATTGGTAAACTTTGAAATTAGCATAACATGTGAGAAACATTTGTGAATATGAGCAAAAAATCCTTATTAAATTATGAAATGCACATCCATACACATGCATGACTCAAAAATGAACAATCCGCAACAAAATTTGTATATAGGTGAAGGATTATTTTGAGAATACATGTTCATTTAAGCAACATCATTAGCATGCAATTAACAAATTAAAGGCAGAATCATGCTTGCATGTACTTAAAAACAAAACATTAACCATGAATGTTCAAAGCCTAGTAGTTTGGTGAACCAATAACAACTCAAAACAAAGTGAGTTGAAATTTATACCTTTGTAGATTCCTCTTTGCTTAAGCAAAGGCTAATCACCCAAAGAGAGGGCCTTCATTCCTTGCATCTTAGATTTATGGATTTGGATGGATGAAGAGGTTTCTCCAAGTTCCCAAAAATTGGGAACCTCTAAGTCTCCACACCAAGGTTAGATGAAGAAGAAATGAGTGACCTTGAGGAAGTAAAATTGCTAGATATTTTCCTCAAGGTGGCCGGCCTCTTTAGAGAGCAAAATGGAGTTTGTGTTTCTCCAATTTCCCCCAAAAAGAACCCTTTATGAATTTAGGCTATAAAGTCATACTTATACCTTTATTCATTTGAGTGGCAAACTTGTAACTAAGTCCAAAACCCACCCTATCTCTAAATGGCCGGCCATGTGGGATTTAATGGACTATTTGGGCCTTTGTGAATCCTTATTCATTAAGTTGTCATACAACTTAAGTCAATGGGCTTGACGTTCGAAGCCCATTGGGCCTTAAGGTCCAAAACTATCCCGAGGTCTTTAACGAACTTATTCGTTTGATTAATAATCATATTAATTAATCCTTGCCATAAATAATTAAACTATTTAATTATTCTTACTCATCTCCGTTGAATCTTCAATCTCTACCTTACACGGTGTACGATCCATTAGGTTCCTTTTAGCGAGGCAGTGGGCGATTCAAACTCTTTCAAATCGATTGTGAATTTGAAACTTACTTTCAATTCTCCCTTTAGTGTTTACACACGTTTAGGGCTTCCACAAACCATGAGTGACACCTAGCAACATATCATGGTTACCCAAGCTAATCAGAAGAGGTGGAGAACCTATTCAGTTTAGGATTACAAATGCAATACGGTCCTTCTCTAATACAATACTCTTGACCACATTGTTTGGTTTGATAGTTTATTCATGTCTATTATCCAATGTGAATCTTGCACTTATATGATTACCTTGAATGTGATCTGGAACGCATTCCAACATCTCATTCATACTCTGGCCAGAGATTCTAAATCATATCATAGAGTATTCTCCCTCAACGGTTTGAAGGTCAGAGATCCCTTGTTGCGCATTCACTTGTCTCCATGGCTAAGTGGCTTAACCCCGAAGATGCCGTGGACACACCAGATGGAGTGACATTTTGAAGGATTATTTTGAGAATACATGTTCATTTAAGCAACATCATTAGCATTCAATTAACAAATTAAAGGCGGAATCATGCTTGCATGTACTTAAAAACAAAACATTAACCATGAATGTTCAAAGCCTAGTAGATTGGTGAACCTTTAAACAACTCAAATCAAAGTGAGTTGAGATTTATACCTTTGTAGATTCCTCTTTGCTTAAGCAAAGGCTAATCACCCAAAGAAAGGGCCTTCATTCCTTGCATCTAAAATCTATGGATTTGGTTGGATGAAAAGTTTCTCCAAGTTCTCAAAATTGAGAACCTCTAATTCACCACACCAAGGTTTTGATTTAAGAAGAAATGAGTGACCTTGGAGGAGTAGGATTGCTAGCTAATCCCTCCAAGGGGGCCGGCCTTTTAGAGAGAAAAGAGAGATTGTATTTCTCCAATTTCCCCAAAAAGAACCCTAAATGAATTTTGTCTATAAAGTCATATTTATAGCTTAATTCATTTGAGTGGCAAACTTGTAAATAAGTCCAAGTTTGCTACCCTCCTTAAATGGCCGGCCATTGGGTGTTAATAGGGCTTTTGGGCCTTTGTGAATCATTATTCATTAAGTTGTCATACAACTTAAGTCAATGGACTTGACGTTCGAAGCCCATTGGGCCTTAAGGTCCAAAACCATCCCGAGGTCTTTAACGAACTTATTCGTTTGATTAATAATCATATTAATTAATCCTTGCCATAAATAATTAAACTATTTAATTATTCTTACTCATCTCCGTTGAATCTTCAATCTCTACCTTACACGGTGTACGATCCATTAGGTTCCTTTTAGCGAGGCAGTGGGCAATTCAAACTCTTTCAAATCGATTGTGAATTTGAAACTTACTTTCAACTCTCCCTTTAGTGTTTACACACGTTTAGGGCTTCCACAAACCATGAGTGACACCTAGCAGCATATCATGGTTACCCAAGCTAATCAGAAGAGGTGGAGAACCTATTCAGTTTAGGATTACAAATGTAATAGGGTCCTTCTCTAATACAATACTCTTGACCACATTGTTTGGTTTGATAGTTTATTCATGTCTACTATCCAATGTGAATCTTGTACTTATATGATTACCTTGAATGTGATCTGGAACGCATTCCAACATCTCATTCATACTCTGGCCAGAGATTCTTAATCATATCATAGAGTATTCTCCCTCAACGGTTTGAAGGTTAGAGATCCCTTGTTACGCATTCACTTGTCTCCATGACTAGATAGCTTGACCCCAACCATGCCGTGGACACTCCAAAGGAATGCCATTTGACACGATCAAAGATCAAGGACCTAACCACAAGACAACTATGATGCCTCAGGTCAAAGGACTAATTTGCATTATCCTAACCATGAGTTCTCACGTGACATGAATATGAGAACTCGTCGTTGATCGTGTTCAGTGAACTCATTCTCTATTGAGCACCTACGTACTTGTCTTGGTGTCACTCACACCAATGACTCGAGACTAGTCACTCTCCCTGAGAGAAGACATAGCACGTACTGATCTTAACGGACTGTCAATGCCCAATTGGCAATCCTATGATCAGGAACGTTTAGGGTGTGTCTACGAAAGAATGGTCTCATGTATCTAACTTCTTTAGATCGCATTCTCCCAATCACATATTCCTTGGACTTTATCGTTTAATCATATAACATTTATATGAGACCGCTCAAACAATAATCTTTGCCCTTTATATTAAACTAGATTAGTTTAACATGTGAAATGTCTGTAAAGTATCATCATATGATTGGTTTTAGGGCACATTTCCAACAATAGGTAGATGGGATGATATGGGGTAAAGGAACTACATAATTTGATAATCATCAATTGGTGGGGGATATTAGCGTGGTGATAAGGGAAGAGGGATTTTTTTTTTCCTTAAAAAACAAACCAGTTGATGGGTTGCCCATTATTTTAGAGGTCACTCGCAGAAGTAGTTCAATTTCTCTCTGACCATAATCGTGTGATTTACTACTGCCAAAAATCAAATCCAAAACAAAAATTTTGGTTTTATACACACATCGAGGTGAACTTAGATGTGTGTTGAGGTGTAACTAGGAAAACTCAATAAATATGGCATTATAGTCATGACTCATGGGCTCATGAATGGTTGTCAAATGACGTATATGTAAACAAATGCCGATTATTGTTTGGGCAAAACCAATATATAGTAAAACTTTGTGCATCAATGGAGTATTTATTGGAAGAAATGGTGATGGTGGTTATTAGGGTTGCATGATACACAGCTCTAGGGACTTACTAGGTGCTGTTTTATGGGTTACTTTGTCGACTTGTATGTATTTCTTTTCTTGTTAGCTACTACTTAATTCAAGGAGATTTGGTGTAAGTCTTTTCTCTAGTTGTCAACTCCTTGATTGTAAGTCTTTTCTCTAGTTGTCAACTCCTTGATTTAAGGAGATTTGGTGTAAGTCTCCAAGCTAGCTTTTGTATAGTGGTTAATGGGGTTTTCCTTATGATTGAGTGCACGGCATGTGCACTGATTTCTAACCCTTAAATACCTCCTCTTCCTTTTGTAACTTCATGACAATTGTAGAGAAAAAACATCCATAATTGAAATACAAGATGGTATTAGAGCAGGCCTTCCTATAAACATCTCCAATCTTCAAACAAATGGCTGAAGAAAATTCAGTCAATCAAGAAGTCAAAAACTCCATCACTTCTTGACTTGAGAATCCATCTAAAGTGGATACCAATCCTAACCAAAGGCTCAGTTCATTACTACTGAATGAGTTGAATTATCTCTTGTGGTCAAGGGCGGTTGTTCTTGCTCTTGGTGGAAGAAACAAACTCGGGTTCATCAATGGTAATGCTCCTGCTCCTGAAGTTTCATCCTTAGATTATGAAGCTTGGCTATGTAAAGATCAACTTGTTATGTCATGGTTACTCAACTCCATAGAAAAAAGAACAGTTGAGATCTTCAGCTATTCTAGTCATCTTTCTTGATATGTACAATTGTGAAGGCGATGTATAGGAACCAAAACAACTCCGCTAGTGTGTTTCAACTTAAAAGAGACATCTCATGTATCGAGCAAGAAGGTACAATTTTTTCTCAGTACCTTGGATCTCTAAAAGGTATGTGGAATGAACTGGATGTCTACTGGCCACATACCACTGACTCAATAGTCCTCCTAAAAGGGTTAAGGAGGATAAAATAATTCAGCTCTTGTTTAACCTGAGCTCATACTATGAAGATCTAAGTAGTCACATCTTCATGAATCCAGAGTTCCCAACCTTCACAAGCATTATCGCTACCATTCAACGAAAGGAAGTGAAAAGGAATGTTATGAATGTAGGAACCAAAGTGAATGCAACTGAAGCTCAAGCCTATGTGACCAATGTGAAGAGATACAAGGGTAAAAACCCTAACTTGAAGTGTCAGCATTGTCACTACAATGGCCATGATAAGGAGACTTGCTGGATCTTGCATCCAGAGTTGAAACCTGATTTTCTAAAAAACAAGGTTCCACCTAGAAGATATCAACCACCACAGCTTTCCCACAGAGCGAACATGGCTTCATCTTCAACTATCAACAGTCATGACCATTATAAGCAGTTCACAGCTAATCCTGTAGATATTATAAATAAGTTTGCAACCTTTCTACAAAAGGAAGGAGGAAGAAAAGTAGCCGATCAAGCTGTTGATCCTAAAGATGGAAATAACACTGCTTTGTTGGGCAAGTATGCTGGTTTTCTGGTAGATGCTGAGCACATACCAAAGCAAGACCATCAAGGTATCTTAAATGCTTTCAAAACTGCTCTAAATGTTAATTTATTACATGATTTTTGGATTGTTGATTCTGGAGCCACAAACCACATGACTAACAAAGTGTAAAAACTAAAGGATTGAATGAACCATCACAAGTGTCAGTTGTAAATGGTGAAGGGGCTAAGGTTGTTGGAAAGGGAATAGTTCATCTGATTTCATATAAAATCGAGCTAATGGCTTTGTATGTGCCTTCATTTCTTTTCCTGCTTTTATCTGTGAGGAAAATTACAAATACTTTGAACTGTTTGGTCTTTTTTCACCTCAAAGTGTCATTTTTCAGGATTGTATCACCAAGAAGACGATTGGTGAGGGTTTTTTCCTAGATGGACTATATTACGTCTAAAAAAAATAGTCCAAGTGGATTTCAAGTCAAGTCAATCCCCAATAAGATAATTTTTTGTGGCATCAACATCTAGCTCATCATTCCCAACATGTTTTGTCCACTTTGTTTCCTAATTCAAGCAAAGAAACAATAACAATTGAGTGTGAAACCTGTGATATGTCCAAAGCTACCAGATTACCCTTAAGAGAGTCTATATCTAGTGCTAGCAAGATTTTTTAACTTGTACACTAAGATATTTGGGGTCCTACTTGTGAATCTTTTGATGGTTACAAGTACTTTGTAACTTTTGTAGATGATTATTCAAGGGCCACCTGGTTGTATCTTTTGAAATCCAAAAGTCAAGTAATGGATATGCTTAAAGACTTTCATAACCTAGTAAAAAATCATTTGTCTTCAAATATTCAAACTTTAAGGTCTAATAATGGCTCAGAATACATGTCTCAAACCATGACACAATAGTTGAGCAACAATGGCATTATGCATCAAACTAGCTATGTTGGGAACCCCCCAACAAATTGGCATTGCTGAGAGAAAAAACCGTGACTTATTGGAGAAACTAGAGAACTAATGTTGCAAATGAATGTGCCTAAGAAATTCTAGTCACATGGTGTTATGGCAACTGCCTATTTAATTAATAGATTGACTAGTAAGGTGTTGAAGTCGAAGTCTCTAATAGAGACAATAAAAGGAAGAAAAGTGGATCTCTTTCATCTTAGAGTCTTTGGATGTATATGTTTTGTGTACATTCAATCTCTACATCGAGACAAACTTGATCCTCGAGCAGCAAAGTGCATCTTTCTTGGGTATTCTTCAACTAAAAAAGGATATAAATGTTACAACCCTCAACTGGAGAAACTTATTGTGTTTAAGGATGTTAGGTTTCATGAAACTAACCCTTTTATAGTAAGAATCTTGAAGTTAACATTCAGGGAAAGAACAACTTGGATATGTTTCCTTTGCCAACCACAGATGTCTTGATCACTGATGATTCAAATTCAAGCCTCAACCTACCTGCTTAAGTAAATCTTCTTTCTAGACAAGTCAATTAGGGTCAGTCTCCTAGCAATCCAGATGATGAAGGGTGTGAAACCTTGCAAAGAGTGACCTCAGAGGCCATAGAACATCAATCAACACATGTTGCACCAAGATGAAATCCCATAAGAGAAAGATAGCTGCCTGCTAGATTGTAAGACTATGCGACTTACAAGCCACGACATCCAACTTCTAATTATGTCTCTTATCACAAGCTAATACCTACTCATAGTGCATTCCTCAACAAGGTTTTTGAGCTCATAGAGCCTCAAAATTTTCATGATGCAAATGAATCTGAAGTGTGGAGGAAGGCTATGCATGATGAGCTACATACTCTCGATCAACACAACACTTGGAGCAATGTAAAGTTACCAAAAGGAAAAAAGGTTGTGGGATGTAGATGGATATATACGATTAAATTCAACTTTGATGGATCGATTGAAAGACATAAGGCAAGATTGGTAGCTCGTGGATTCACACAAACACTTGATGTTGACTACAAGGAAACCTTTGCTCTTGTTGCAAAGATGAATTCAGTAACGGTACTTCTCTCAGTTGTTGTGAATAAAGGATGGCCAATTTATCAAATGGATGTTAAAAATGTGTTCTTGCATAGGGATCTCGAAGAAGAAGTCTACATGACATTGCCCCCTAAACATCCGCAAAGTGATAATTCACAGATGGTGTGCAAATTGAATAAAGCTATATATGGACTTAAGCAATCAACTCGAGCTTGGTATGCTAAACACAGCTTCGTTCTCATCAATGCTGGTTTTGATAGAAGTAATGCAGATTCTTCAATGTTTGTGTGTACAGGACATGTGGGAAAATTGGTGGTCCTAATCTATGTTGATGACTTAATTATCACTGGTGATAGTGATGAAGAAATTGCCAATCTCAAATGAGCTCTCCAATAGTATTTTGACATTAAAGATCTCGGAGTACTGAGGTATTTGCTAGGCATAGAAATGGCTTATTCTCATAAAGGCCTATTTCTAAACCAACTAAAGTATGTGCTTGATCTACTCAAGGAAGCGAAGACGAGTGATGTCAAACCAGCCAAGTCACCTCTTGATAGCAAACTTAAGCTCAGTTTGGAAGGTGAACCTCTTCCCAACGCAAGTTACTATCAAAGACTTGTTGGTAAGTTGATATACCTTACCACAACAAGACTGGACATCTCATATTCTATGAGTATTGCTAGTCAGTTACTCTTGATCATTTTAATCTTGTCAAAAAAAATCTTCTTTACTTGAAAGGATCGGTAGGTCGTGGCATAGTCATGAAGAACAATGGAAGCACCCAAATAATGGGATATTATGATGCTGACTGGGCTGGAAACTCAATAGATCGCAAATCAACAATTGGATATTGCATCTTTGTGGGAGGAAATTTAGTCACATGGAAAAGCAAAAAATAAGCAGTAGTTGCCAGTTCAAGTGTTGAGGCTGGGTATAGATTAATGGCTTCCACTGCTTGTGAACTAATCTAATTACGAGGTCTCCTCTGTGATTTAGGCGTCTTCAATTTTCAGCCCATGTCTCTTTATTGTGACAATCAAGTAGCCATGCACGTTGCCTCCAATCTAGTGTTTCACGAAAGAACCAAGCACATCAAAGTGGATTGTCATTATGTATGTGAACAAGTGCACACACATGTCATTCAAACTCACTATGTTAGAAGTACTGGTCAACTTGCTGATCTTTTCACTAAATCCTTGCCCATGCATCAGTTTCAACGTCTGTTGGGCAAGCATGGTTCCATCAATTTGCTGGATCCAGCTTGAGGGGGAGTATTGGAAGAAATGGTGATGGTGGTTATTAGGGCTGCGTGATAAACGGCTCTAGGGACTTACTAGGTGCTGCTTTATGGGTTACCTTGTCAACTTGTATGTATTATTTTTCTTCCTAGCTACTCCTTAATTTAAGGAGATTTGGTGCAAGTCTTTTCTCTAGTTGTCAACTCCTTGATTTAAGGAAATTTGGTGTAAGTCTCCTAACTAGCTTTTGTGTAGTGGTTAATGGGGTGTTCCTTATGACTGAATGCATGACATGTGCACTGATTTCTAACCCTTAAATACCTCCTCTTTCTTTTGTAACTTCATGACAATTGTAATCGAGAAAGGAAATCCATACTTGAAATACAAGAGTATTACGTAATGCGCATTACTGTAAAACCACATCACATGATATATCAAAGCTTTTATAGAAAAATGGAGAATAATAATAATTGCTGACATGACATTAGTGATTAAAGAAGTTATGTATAAGAGATCTTGGAAATTTATTGAAGTCTTGTTAATTACTGGTATGTTGTCTGTCAGTCCATGTAGCGACAATTAAATGATTGCGTTCCTCATATAATTAGCGATTTATTCTAAAAGAATAACCTATCTTCTCAAATAATTCAGATTAATTTGAACATATAATTCATCCCTATATTCTTCCGCGTTCAAGCCGTGTCCACAATTGAGTATTCGGACTTTTTTCATATACTAGACTTTCAAAAACAAAGACAGTTTACGATAAAAAACTAAAACCAAATACTTTAAAATAAAAAATAAAAAAAATCTTCTTACTTTGTAATGGGACACAACAAGCAATACACTAAAAGAATTTTGTTACTAAGAATGAAAACTCTATAATACATCATTAACACTAAAAATACTAACCTTGTTGTGACATATATTTAACTGAGGAAAAAAGAGAGGACATGGCAAGGAGGAACAAAGATGAAGAATAAGCTTGGGGAATTATGTGTGTTATTCCCGTACCTTATGCTTTTATTTATAGTAATAAGGATGATAGTAACTTGTTCTCCAAATAATACAAAGTTTAACAGGAAAGATCTTCTTGGTCCCAAAGGATTCCTAATTGATCTCTAATTAGGATTACACAATACACTTGTATTAGAATGTATATCACAACACTCCCCCTTGAGTGTGTAAATAATCAATTAGACGGCTGATGAGTAGATTTTATATTATATATTTAACCCTATTCTTAGTATATTTTGGTTAATATTTTGAAAGAATTTTGATACTTTGAATTGTATTTCTAATATAGGACTTTCGACTTCCTCTGGAGCACAATATGGTCAAACGGACGAATTTTGGAGTAATTCCAGTTGGAGGACGTTCGTGAGTCACTTAGCTTGATTGTATCAAAATATCAGAATTTTATACCAAGCGATGATTTTCTGGAAATAAAATAAAGGAGCAACGCGCAGTGCTGGAAAAGTGACGTTTTGGGCTTGAATTACGTTTTTGGAGCCCAAGATGACCTCGGATGGGTTCGTGGCCTTCTGGAGATGTGTTCGGAACGTCCTAATCTTCAAAACAAACTATATTGGGCCGGATTTGGAGGAGATTTGAGGCTAAAACGTGGCTGGACAGTTTCTGTGCAGATTTCCTAGCTTAATTAGGACTTTAATTTATTAGTTTTAGTTTCCTAATTAGATTAGGAGGCCAAACACTAGGGTTTGGTGTGGGATTTTTAGTTAGGGTTTATAAGGCTTTTGCCTGGCCAAGTTTTAGGGGGCTTTTCTTTTATACAATTTTAGAGACAGAGAACTTTTTGAGGGTTTTTGGAGATTTTCTACCTTAAGGTGTTTTCTATCCTTATTCTTAATATTTTGTTTATGGTTATTCGTAACTAATTTCTCTTTGTTAGGGCGAAGCCTTGAGCCTTAGCATGAATATGTAATTTTATTAATTTGCTTATGAATAGATGCATGCTTGCTTTGAATTATTAATCACCGCGATTAAACTATCTAATTGTCTTAGTGATTCGCGACCATTAAGGTTTTTAGACAAGTAATTGGATGCAATTCGGTCGGAATATCACCGGAGGATTGAGTATTGCTTCTTGTGATTGATAATTGTAAGTTCATCTAAGGCGAATATCACGCTCTTAGGGGTTGCATGGTTGTTTTAAAGGGTTTTCACAAAGCTTAATGAGTCTTGCATGTTCATATTTGATCTGAATATCACAGACGGATTGCATGTTAGATATACGTTCTTGCTTGAATATCACGAGGAGAATATATATTAGGAAAACCTAACCTTCAAAGCATGTATGTAGAAATTCATAAGTAGTTGGTAAGATTGCATAAGATTGTTAAGGGGACGGCGGAACCCTAGGCTTTTACAAATTGAGTTTCTTTAAATAGTTTTCTATTTAATTTCTTTTGTTTTATTTTAAAATTCGTTTTGATTTTTATGTATGTCCATGTATGTAATTTATCGGAAATTCCAATAAACAAGCTTTACTTGTTTAGCATATTGTGTTAAATACCCTAAGGCATCCTTTGCTAAGTTCTTTGAATCTTTTCTTTTGTTGAAGTTTGCATGTTATTTTTAAATTCAAAATCAACTTTTTCCAATCGTTGTTTTCAAATAATTAATTAAGATTTGGTTTTTGCATAAATTATTCATTCAATCTCTGTGGAAAACGACCTTGCTTGAGCTATTATACTACAACTACCTTATACTCTTGCAAGTATTTTTTAAGTATTTTTATCCCTACTTTTACAGGTGGTAAAATAACTATCAACGGCGTATCAAATCTTCAGGCAAATGTAAAAGTAGTTGATAAAGTCGTCTTGTCAAGTTGGCACAAGTAGCAAATGCGAGTCTCAAAACAAATGGAAGAATGCATAGGTGGTAAAACTCACAAAACCTCGCTATGGTAAAATCAAGGTGGGATTGTAAACACGAAAATTTTCTGAAACAAGAACACGTGTACAAAATAATATTTGTATTTGATGATTTTGGGTTACAATCTCTTTATAATTTATCCTCTGATTCTATCTTTGTGAGATATGGATTTGTTGATGGGTTGTTGATCCAAAGGGGTCGTTGGGGCTTGATCCTTAGATGAACAGTGGTATGGATTTGTTGATGTTGTGTTGATCCGAATGGGTCGTTGGGGCTTGACCTTAGGATGAACGAGGATGATCTTCAGGGATTTGATGATGAACGTTGATGTTGTGTTGATCCGAAGGGCCGTTGGGGCTTGATTCTTGGGATGAACAGTGGTGTGGATTTGTTGATGGATTTGTTGATGTTGTGTTGATCCGAAGGGCCGTTGGGGCTTAGATAAACAGTGGTGTGGATTTGTTGATGTTGTGTTGATTCGAAGGGCCGTTAGGGCTTGATTTTAGGATGAACGAGCATGATCTTCAGGGATTTGATGATGAACGTTGATGTTGTGTTGATCCGAATGGACGTTTGGGGCTTGATTCTTGGGATGAACAATGGTGTGGATTTGTTGATGTTGTGTTGATTCGAAAGGCCGTTGGGGCTTGATCTTAGGATGAACGAGGATGATCTTCAGGGATTTGATGATGAACGTTGATTTTGTGTTGATCCGAAGGGCCGTTGGGGCTTGATTCTTGGGATGAATGAGGATGATCTTTAGGGATTTGATGATGAACGTTTCTTCAAGGGCTTTCGGGGCTTGATTATTGAAGAACGATGAACGAAGAATGAAGAACGAAGAACGAACTTCAAGAGGATTATCTTCCAATTTGGGAGTAGAGAAATGTGTTAGTGAATTGGTGAATGAATTGGTGTGGAATGGCCTCTATTTATAGAATTCCAAAACTTGATTTTTGGATTTAAATAATCAGATGAAATAAGTTGTTTCTGCCAAGTGTTGACACGTGTCCTGTTTGATGGCTTTTTTGACTCTTTTCGATTTTTCGTCAAGTCATACGCTACGTATAAAATTTATGTGACACGTGAGCGTTGAAATTTTAATTATTGGTCAACACTTATTTTACCGAAATTTCAATGTCTACAGGGATAAAAACACAGTCTCTGGAGAAACATGAGAAGTTGCATCAAGTAAAAAACTAAACGCTTTATGGGAGCAAGCAGAATGCTAACTAGGGTATAACCAACCCATGATGGGTGCCTTGTTAAAACTAGCTGGGTAGCAAAAAATCAGTGGGAAAAATGCTCCTATCGTAGGGAAAATAAATACATCAAGGTCAAATGAGTATACTTCAGGATACGCCTCCCTTGAGTTTGACAAATCTTCCAAATGAAACTACAAGCATCGCAAATGAGAAAGTCAGGCAAACCAATTCCTTGGACAAGCTTCTGAAAGGTAGACTTCGGTTGTGACTTCGTGTAGAGGTCAGCAAAGTTGTCTGGGTTCACATACCTTGACTTGAATCTTCTGATACTCCTGCTGATGTAGACACAATATGCTTGGCATTAACTTCTTAAAGGTATCATGGTAGGATCTAGTCGATACATGCATTGCTATCTTCATGGATCATTGTTGGGACTCAACGTGAACGAAAATCAAAGGTACTTCAAATTCAACAGGAGATTCCAACCATGTCCTTGGCATGTGGCGTAGTGAGGCATGGTGAGTCTTGGAATGGCTTGAGAATTTCGCAACCAAGGTCTTTATCGTGGACATCTAAGATAGTGTGATGTTCCTTAATGGTAAAGACATAATCATTTAGTAACATACCTTGTGTAGGTCAGACAGGTAGTCTGATTTAGGGTATCCCACAAGGTAGGCATCTTTTTGAGAACCAAGGGAATGTGATTCATTCTAAGATGCATATGATAGAGTAAGCCCAAATACATAGTCATGGAAAAACATCTTTAACATCAATTTGGTGGTTGCATGTAGCCGCAATCCTGCTTTATGCCAAAAGATTATCAACATTTAAGATGCCTGATCTAGTGCTTTGAGCCATGTACAATAAATTCCAGTTGTACTTAGATATGGAATTATTATCTCCATAACCCTCTCAAAGGTCTCATTTGCATCTAGCGTTTAGACGATCAAGGTTATACTTGGAAGTTAACATCTTCTGGGTATAGTTCGACTGGTGGACCAAAGTATCGTCAGAACTATGCTCAAAACTTCAAGTTGAGATAGTGTCGAGTTTCCCAAGATCATTCATCTCAAATTCCAACTTCAAGTGCAAGTTAGTTTTCTCAAGCTCTTCTAGAGTGTTAGTGAAATTTATGTCATTGACATAAACTGCAACTCTAGCAATTTCAAATTTTGTACACGCTGGGGCACTATCCCTAACTGATTAAATATTCACTTAGACGGGTATACCACATCCGTTCGGATTGTTCCGAATCCATAAAGTGAAAGGTTCATCTAAACCAAAAGGGTGCTCTGTGGTTTAGAACTATTTGAATCAGTACATGTAAGTCCTTTAAAAACTTCCATATATATATTTTGTATCATGATCCCAGAGATACATTACAACCACATTTATAATGTTGCAATCAATTACAGGGCGTATGTGAGAAGCCTTGCGCCATAAGGCAGCGTTATATTGAACTATTTCATTTATCTCGTTCAACATGGATTATTTTTGTCATATTGACCAATTAATTCTATGTTTTCACTATTAACGCAACACAGTTTGATATCATCGCTTTTCATTTGTGTCAGTAGCTATCATATAAGTGAAAACATCATCGATGATAATCTCGTTCAAATTTCGTGTCTCATCCAAACTAGTATACTCGACCAAGAACTTCAAGTCTCAAGAGTAATTTGGATTTAATCTCATGAGATGGAAATGATTGAGACAGCGATTGAGGAAGGATTCATTTGTGCCATGCTCCTTCACTTTCGAGGAGATGATCCCTTGAACCGAGTGATTTGTTGCACTTATGGTGGAGCACAAATTGATTGGCTAGCTGCCTAGGTACTGGGATCAGCCACTAGGCGTAGCCACTTACCTAGCAGCGTCCCGTCCTTCTTGGGACAAAAATGTCTGTTAGCCACGTCTTTCCTTGCAAGCTGTTTACCGCTGGTATATGCAATCTTGTCACATTTGGTAGATTACAAAAAAAACATCTAGTAACATTATGATAATCTAGAATATGGATTGAGATGAGCCATAGTGGAGACGTCCACAATAGTTTGCGCAATTTTTCAGGAACGTTGACGTTCTTATCTCCCCATAATAGAGGGATGACTTTCTCATTGAAGTGACAATATGCTAATTAAGTGATAAAGAGATCTCTTCCAAGGGCGTAGGAGAATCATAATCGATATTGATTAACTTCTCTTTTGTGAAGACCCATAGTAGTACATTGTGGCGGCTCAATTGGCACATAAAGTTGACACCAAAAATGCGTAAGTACAAAACTTTAGGTTTGTACCCAGTTACCAATTGTAATGCTAAATAGGATTGGGTGGCAATGGGCCTCAGCCAGACCAACATAGTTGCATGCAATATTACATAACCTTATGCAGAAAACCAAAAGCTTGGTGAGCTCACTACAAAGTGTTCGTACGATCATTTAAAGGCATTTGATTATTGCTTTCTGTGAGAATGTTTGGGTGTGAACATAGGGAATCAAAATATTCAACTCATGTACCCAAGGGAAATGTAAAAATAATTGAATTTATCGATGTAAACTGTCGGGTATTATCTAGTCTTCTGGACTCTATGGATAATTGAGGTGGTGAGCCCGCAACCTAATAATTGGTGTCAAGAGTCTAGCAAAGTAGTGGTAGGTGTGGACAAACATGTCATCAATGTGTCGATACGTCAACCAAAACCATAAATATTTATATGGTCCACATTTTGGTTGGATTAGTCCACAATTGTCTTCTTGAATCCATTGTAGAAAAGATGGAGATCCATAAGTACCGTTAAGGCAAATTGCCTATCAAAATTCAGTAGACTTTTTTGCCTATCAAAATTCAGTAGACTTTTTTGCCTAGCTAATTGCCTCGTATGTTTGGGGTTTTTATTTGTGACAAGAAAAAATGAATTTATCTAGTCAATTGTGCAATCTATTGGTCATGCTCTAATAGATCATCGATTAGATTTCTCGACTTATTAGTATATTTGAAAACTACATGAGAACTCTTGAATTTATAATAAAGGACTGGTAATGGTTAAGTATCTACTTAAATTGTTCCTTATTGATCGAACTATGTGGTTATGCGACCACACACATACAATATGAACCCCTAGATTGATGTTGGGGGTTGATACCAAAGGAGGTGCAGATGTAATCAATGGAAATGACATGAACCTGCCATATTGACGATATTCAAGAATTGTTTTGAAGTTTTGGGTTTTTGAGTGTTTTCGGAAGTAGCGGAGCAGCTGAAATAAGGTTGCTCGTGAGATTTCTCCCTAGGTTCTGAATACTGAGCGTTTTGTATCGTGGATTGAAGATGAACCTCTTTGACTTAAACTCGTGCTAATGGTAGATACTGTAGACATTTTTCGAAGTTGATTTTGGTGGTACCTGAGAGGCGGTCCTTTTCCTTTGGTATCGAAGGTTTTATTACATAGGCCGGAGCTTACCAACCTATTTTTTTTTTCTATTTTCATTCTTGTATTCAGCCCATCAGGTTCATGCTAGCCTTTAAAGAAGCTCAAAAAGATTGTAATTAACTTGTCTCCACACTGTATTGTACACAACACCTATATGCAACACAACATCTATATGCAACATGCAACTAGCTACCTACGTACCAGATTTATGTATGAAAGTAAACCTAGATAGAATCCGATCAGTTAAGAATCATGATAGCTTCCAAGCTTTACCCTGCTTCATACTGAATTTCTTGAGCCTCCCAAAGATCATGACAAGAATGAGGACGAACTTTCCTTGGGTACTCCATCTTCCGGCAAACCCGTACCAAGCATCTTCGCAAGCACTATCATGTTTCAATAGACGTTTACAACTGTAGCCGGTGGAGAATCCAACATTTCCGTATCCACTACACATAAAACGCAGTTCAGATTAAAGATAATGTAAAGTAGTGCTCGTTTTGTAATCTCATATTCATTCATTACAAAACATCGTACTAAATCAATGGAATAACTATCTCATTTCAATGTTTAAAAATGCATGAAAATCGTGTTATAAGTAATAGAGCACTGAAATATACCACATGCCTATGTCAGAGATGGTACGATGTGGTATCCATACTATTTTATATAAATAACAAGACATTGTTCGTCTTGTAAGAATATGAGCATGTGTATTGAGTATGGAGAATCGGTTATTGGTCTCAAATTTAGATAGAAAGGCTTGAGGAGAATGGATTTCGAATCCATGTTATTCTAGGATTAAAAGAACAAGAAACTGAATTCACTATTATATAAGGAAACGATTTCAGTTTCCCATATAGATTTTAATAGGGAAATCCTTGTTGGTTTTGGCTAGGATTATGTTCTGTATGTAATGGCGTCTGCTCTCACAAATACAACGCTCAATATTGAACTAAGGACTACTATTAATTTGAGCCTTTTGTTTTTGGAGAGGAGAAGATTTATTGTTTCTTTGTTACTGGTATTGATCATTGGCATCTTCATCAACTGGAGTTTCTGCAGGTATGCTCTCCATCTGTTAAGGTTATGAATTATGGTTTGTGTTTTGATGGTTGTGATTCATATTACACGATCTTGGATTCTATGTTTGTTCTAATAGGTCAAAAATGTTCTCTTTCTAAACAGTATACACATAGACTTCTAGAATAAAATACAGATGTTATCTTACCGTAAAGTTGAGCTGTTAATTATTGTTTTGGTTCTTGCATGAATGTATATGATCCGGATTAACAGTATAGGACCATAAACATCTCAAATTATTAGTCTGGCAAAGAAGATTACTTATAGTTGTTATGAAACCACCTTCTATACTTGTTAAGTGCAGATAACTAAATGTGGTTCAACATTAGTATACCGAAAAGAAAAAAAGAATAGAATTAGGTGTATGCTTACCTAATTACTTCTATGGTGATGTTGAGCACATTAAAGTTGAGGGGGTCGTCCTTCATCTTATCTCTTTCTGTGATACAGACGAGAATGACGAACATTGCTATATAAGACAGTTGTGAGAATATTAGAGAATCCACCAAAGTCTTTATTGGATTTCGAATTCGACTTCCATTTGCTGAAGCAGTCTCTTCACAATCGTTAGTTGTTGGAAAAAATGTGGTATATGGTGGGAGATACCTGAATTGTATTAATAAAGTCGATTAAATTTACAGCCACAATTCATGTATTTATGTGTGTGTGTGTGTGTGTGTGTGTGTGTGTGTGTGTATTCACAGAATATCACAGCTACAATGCAGTTTGTGTATTAGTTTAGAAAAAAAACTTGAAAGTTGGCTAAAATGGTCTGCAAAATAATCGCTTCAGTAGTATAAAATATTAAACACTTGGTGAGGGTTTTAGGGTTAGAGAATTGATGCGAAAGACCAATGTGAAGCTGTGATTATGTGGTGGAAAGGAAAAGAGGGGCATGAGGATCAGCTCCGCTCCCTATATGTTTGATTGACTTTATTCTTTTATCCTGAGAGAATTTATCCTGAAAGAATGAGAAATCGCGACTAACTTGAACGTACGTACCAACTATCAGGGTGGTGTCAAAGAACAATGCAAATAAAATTTCCCTTTCATTTCATATAGTGACAAGTCATGATTGCTTACTTAGTTTATATAATTCTTTCTCATCAAGTAAATTCCAGGATGAAGATATCAGATTTGAAAAGAAAAACAAATACCCTATCATATTGACTGTGTGCAAGTGGGTTGAAAAAAGAAAAATTCGTCAATACAAAATGCATACACATAAGTGTGAAGTGGTATAAAATTAACTTTTGTACATATAGATTTTCGAATATTCTTGGAAGATATATGAAGCATAAGAAAAGTATTATGTAGTCACTCAGTACTACAGTTTGGTAGTATTTCTTTTCACTTGAAAGTGAAAGGTCTTAGGTTTGAATCTCGTGAATGGCGAATTTGATACCAAATTAGGTTGCACATTGTGTGGCTTAGCCGAACTCTCCCTCCCCTTACTGTAAAAATATCGATGTATTCAAAACAAATAAAATAAAAGAAGGGTATTATGCATGGACACTTAATTTCTCGATATATATCTTCACCCTTGTTCCTTTTTAAAGTTAATTTCAATCTACAGTAAATTAATATCTACTAATTCAGGGACTCGTAAAGGAAAAAAAAAATAATAGGAATACAACAATCATTGATCTAGGTGAAAATTAATGTAAATCACGATCACTATGGTATCAATTTTGGTTGAAGTTTTGAGATACAAATTTTGCCGGCGATTCTCGAGGCCTTGTGAGAAAGTTTGAGAAATTAAGGAGAGAAAACAGTGACGAAGAAAGGAAAAAGAGGGTCGAAACATGTATGGAATGTTACGTAAAATGTAAACTAATCTTTTTCCCTTTATACTTCTTCTTTAACAAAAACGAACACTAAAAACTAAAAGGCAAGGTGTCGGCCAACGAATCCTTAGAGGGAAATGACATGTATTCAAAACTAACTTTTTTTATAAATAATGTTAGAAATATCATATTTATTATATCAGTGTTCCAAGCTCTCTCTCCACACTAGCTAGTGCACTATTTCAAGTCCTTGTTTGTAATTACATATTTAGCCTGTAATATTTATTTTGTGATTACATATTCAGCCTGTAATATTTATATGGTCGTTAAAATGTCTGCAAGGCTTGCAAGCTAATATTTATTATCTAGGATAAATTTCTATATTTAAAAAAACAACAAGATGATTCGAATCCCTCCCATTTTACTTCTTCAACACCTTGACCACCATATCACTTATGTTTTTTGTGAAAGATGTTAAAATATTTATATATATGGTTTTGTTTTGAATTCTTTTTGCAAGAAACAAATTTGCACATGACAATGAATCTTTGACAATTTCTTTTCAAGTATCTATTTTTGAACTACTCACCATGTTCACTTACCTAACTAATTAGTTGTAGTCGTATTTCTATATATGGGGACAACATCAACCAATCTCGGATCTATATGGGTGGAAAGAATCCGAGACTCAATTTTCAAATGATTTTGCTTATGGACAACGTCAACCAATCTTGGATCCATATTGGTGGCATGTTTACAATTATATGCAAAACTATTTTGAAAATTTATCATTTGATGACTACCCTTCACAATACACTTACTCTACACATAGAGATGATGAAGATAGTGAAAATTTTGAACCTCATAGGAACCCTATGTGGTACTAAGTCACTCATGTATCTTACCATGCAATGTATAAAGTGTAAAATATTGTACTAATTCATTATATATAAATGATTATGGTGTGTTTAAACTTCTTTCATTAATTACTACATATTTTTTACACTCACAATGTTTGCCAGCTCGCTATATAATTAACTTAAATCAGTTAAATCCATCATGCAATGCATTTCCTTCCAATTTTTTGTGATAAACTAATAGATAATTGACTAAATAAACATCCTGTAAAGTTTCAATTAAAATTTCTAAGTTTTTCTTACAATTTCCGTGGTTTTTATTCAATTTTTTCGATATCTATAATATCCCGATATTTCCATCAAAATATCTGTATTTTTGGACTACTAATATTTCCGATATCATTAATATTTTATACCATGGTTAAAAGTGAATAGATAACGAGAAAAGTAAGAATCCTGATTCAAACAATAAAAAATGGCCAAATATTTTAAGGACAGAAAGAGACTCACATCATCACCACAAACAGCACTAAGATTGCAGGAGAGAGAACAGAGAGATCAACAACGGATTCACCGGTGTGTCTTGAATTCGTCACTTGAAAGATTGAGGCCACAAATTTCTCATACGCACTTAGATCATCCATGGCTTCTGATTTCCATTCCATGACACAAAATAGTATAAACTGAGCTACTATGAATCCCAAGACAGTAAGGGCCAGAAGAAAAGAGTGAAGACTAGATAGCAAATGAGAGTAGCCCAATTCTTTATAATTCTTCAGTATGTAACTGAACTCTGCTCTCTTTGTGATTTTCTCCAAAAGCCAGATCAGAAACTGAAGGCACGATGGATACAATGTGTTCCCTATAAGGAGTTGAGGGAGAAGAAGCAGTAAAAGACCCGAGTTTTTCTTGAAAACGATCATGTTTTCATTTGTGGGAACATAACCACAATTTGCAAAGGTAGAAACAGTGGTGAAAATAGAAAATGTTTGGATTTCGATGCCTTTGCTTTGAAGTATTTGTCTTGCACTTGGTACAAGGGCTATGTACATGGAAACTAAAGTAGAACCACCTATATGAACCACTAAAAGATATCCCAAAACTACATAACCCAAAATCCTAATGGAATTGTACTTGATATTATTTTTCTCATCATTTTCTAAATGTGAACGATCATGGACAAACCCCAACTCCACTTGCTCAAAAGAACTATTGCTATTAGAGTCTGGGGGATGGTGTCTGGTATTATCACCAACAACATCAACTCTGTTTTCGTCTTTGTGATTATGAAATTTGGGAAAAATTTTGGACTTTGCGATTTGAAGTCCAAGCATGGAAGTGAAAACCTCCCCACCCAATAACATCAAAATGGTCAAAATAATTAGTTGGGTATTTGAAAAGACCTCCATTTCAACTGTTGACATGCTTGAGACTGTTGTGGCAGACACAGATGTGAAGAAGATATCATAATCTTTGGGCTTGAAAGAAGTGTTGGTGCTTGTTCTTGGCTTTGTGACCCTCAAAGCCAAATAACCAAAAAGAGAGACCGTTAGGAAATAAAAAAGCTGGAAACAGAAAGGGTTTGAATGAAAGTGCAGGACACGAAATAGTGAACGATTTAAAGCCATGCAGGAATTGCTATAAAAGCTCTCTAGCTTTTTACCAAAAACTGAAAAGTTCTTCATCTGTTTCATTTCACTTGAGAGAAAATGGCATGTCGATATTCCGAGTATGATGGGGTTTATATAGTGGAGCACCAGGTCCCGTTGCGGTGCTGATAGTGGGGTTTCCACCTGTGCATGATCAGTCCAACCTTGCATGATCAGTCCAACCTAACAAACGCAAATAATTGGGTAGAGTAAATTTCACTTTATTCTTTATACTCTGATTTATCTCACTTTCCCACTTACGTTCTTTGTGTCTCGCATTATTATTCCACTAAACTCCGTCACATAAACCATTTGCTTGCTAACATGCCTTGTACATTCTTGTATTATAAAAAATAAAAAAAAAACATATAGAATGAAACTAAATAATGATAAAATTACAATTTAATTGTTAGAAAAGAATCCAACACTGTCAAAATACCCTATCCACACTCCCCCCCCCCCCCCCCCCCCGCGGCCCTGTGGCGCCCCCTGGTGTCGCTCCAGCAATTTCTAGTTCCTATTGTCATCACTATCAACTCGAATATGACCAACTATAAGTAAGCA
Organism: Crataegus laevigata; assembly: GCA_963580275.1. Taxonomy (NCBI): domain Eukaryota; kingdom Viridiplantae; phylum Streptophyta; class Magnoliopsida; order Rosales; family Rosaceae; genus Crataegus; species Crataegus laevigata. The sequence goes on from OY756948.1 coordinate 22,828,468, forward strand.
TAAGATCGGGTGTGATTACTTATGGCGCACGCCAACCCCTAAAAGTAGGAACTCTAAGACATATCAAGATCTGGTAGATTCAATGCCTGATCAGATCCCATGTCTTGTGGAACAAGCATGATCATTCTAGCGAAGTTGCTCAGACTTCGCCCATTGCTCTGAAACAAGGTGATGGTGGCACCGTTGCTCCATCTAATCTAGCTCCGCACAAAGTTATCAAGTCCATGAATAGACTTCTGTGGAAGTTGTATCCCGATCCACTTACTCTTGCCCTAGAAAATCATGTTCCCACAATTGCTCTTAACTATGTACACTACAAAACAAAGTGTCATTAGCGAGGGTCAACTACCGTCGGAAAAGGCATTTTGCCGTTGCAAATACTTATTTCCGACGGGAAAAAGCCCTCGCTGAGCGTCGGAAATTGTCCCATTGGAAATACTTTTGTTCCAACCAGCCGTCGGAATTAATGCATTTTCGACACACATGACTCGTTGTTAATAGTTATATTTATGTTGGAAATGAATGTTCAAAATGGCAAACTTATTTTATTTTCGACATGAAATTTTGGTCGCAAATACTTATAGAGTTGTCGAAATTACTTTTCGAGCGATGACAAATGTTTTTTGCGATCACTTTTTTCCAACCAAACAATTGTGTCATAAAATCTTTTTTCCAACAAAATCATCTTTTTTATGAGAGTGCACAATCATCGCAATTCACTAGTACAATGCACGCTCCTACCTCACACAGGTCTGAATCTCCCTCACAGTTTTGTTTAGTTTAGTTTAGAATATCTTTCGAATAAAAAAAGATATATGAACATAAACGACCACTAAGGATGATGTGTTTCAACTTTCATTATCCACAAAAGTAAATATCTACAATAGAACCAATAAGCAAACACCTTTTTTCTTTCTTACAAAAAAAAAAAGGAATAAAAACCACTCAACTCCCAACTTTCCACACTTTCTCAAATATCGACATATTACCCATTAATCCACAAGGCAAATTAACAACATAGAACAAAACAACAGGCCGTAAATTGCGAGGAAGAAGAGGGGCTTAGTCGTACTTTTCTCGCCAGGAGAAAATAAGGAAGAAAACCCAAGACGCCGCCAGCACGACGTCGCCGACAGTCTGCCTCAGCCAGTCCCAGGCGAGGTCCTCCACCCGCCGCTCGAAGTAGCACCGCCACAGCGCCATGAAAACGTGGAGCAACGTGCAGCCCTTGGCGAAGAAGCTCTGGAACTCGCGATCTTTCACGAAGGAGACCATGAGCAGCAGGAAGCCGATCGCGAAGAGGTGGAGGTATACATTCTTTTAAATTTTATCCTTGAAAAGGTATAATCTATTTCATAACTTGAATTAGAGAAAGTTGAGTTACAAACAAAAAGTAACACAGAACACGAAATATAAGTTGTAAAACATAGACACAAGATGAAAACGGGAAAAATAGTAAGCTCTCATACTATCAACAAAAGCAATAAAGTACATGTACATGATAGGGCAATACCATATCAAAGTTAAGGGCATTCAACTGCCGAGGCCGGTTCAATGTCAATGTCCTCGCAATCAAATTCTTCTGTACCAGAACCTATCAGATAACACGAACAAAACATAAGGCTTCAGACAAATATTAGGCAAGAATTGAAATAAAACGTACCATTTTTTTCACATAACCCACATTTCTACAATAACAATTTCCGACCCAATTCAGGAAAACAATCAAAAATTGGAATTTAATCATTAGAAATACAAATTTGAAGATGTCCGATGCTCCATTCCTAATTTTCCCAGAAGCCAAACAGAAAATAATATGGATTGAATTAAAACAGAGGAAATATATGTATATATGTATAGTAAAGGGTATGAGTAGAATAGAAAATTGGTTCACCGAATCTCCTTCGCGCGGGATAGAGGTAATAGAAGAAGACATGGTAGTATTGGAAACGCACTGAAAGTCTGAAACGACAGAGACAGGCGCACGCCTGAAGCTTTTGGATGCTGGTTTCAGCTGAATATGGCGGGACAGATTCAGAGAGAGATAGCTCGGGAGAGTTCGAGAAAAAGAGGGAAAGGGAGACAGGCAGCGAAGAAGAAGTGAAGAAACACCTAGGGTGGAGGCGCTTCGAAATTTCTGAAGAGGAAAGGCAGAGAAGCTGCGATAGAGAAATGAAGAGGAGGAGATTTTGGGCGCCATGCCAAAATTTTGGCAGCCCTCCAAATTTTAATCTCCCGCCTCCTTCAAAATTTTGGTAGCCCCCCAAAATATTAACTATCTATGATAATTATATATATATATATATATATATATATATATATATTAAATTTTGAATTAAATTTGATAAAAACTATAATAATTATTAATTAATATGCATCCATTGATTTGATTCCATAATTGATCATTCCAATTTTCATTCCATTCCCTGCAGTGCCGTCCTTTTTGAAAGTATAAATAAACTCTAAGTGTTAGTCAATCTATCGTTTTGATGGGATACGAATTCTCCGAAACTAATTTCAACGATCCCAACCGTCAAACTTGTTTGTATATGCTTCGAGATCACATCAGCAAAAAATCACAAAAAAAAAAAACATTCAGAGATCAAGTAACGGGACAAAGCTTTTCGACGGTTATAAACGAAAAATCACGATTTAACGGTTATTTTAACTCCGATTTTGATGATTTTTTACAGAGACACTCTTTAAACCTATATGAATACAATGAACTAATTTGATCGTCAATTTAAAACATTTACACAAGTGGATACCACAAAATCTTATGTTATACTTAATGAAAGTATAAATAAACTCTAAGTGTTAGTCAATCTATCGTTTTGATGGGATACGAATTCTCCGAAACTAATTTCAACGATCCCAACCGTCAAACTTGTTTGTATATGCTTCGAGATCACATAAGCAAAAAATCACAAAAAAAAAAACACTCAGAGATCAAGTAACGGGACAAAGCTTTTCGACGGTTATAAACGAAAAATCACGATTTAACGGTTATTTTAACTCCGATTTTGATGATTTTTTATAGCGACACTCTTTAAACCTATATGAATACAATGAACTAATTTGATCGTCTATTTATTGTAGAATTTAAATTAAGCATCAAACTTATTTCAAGTATATTCAAACGACACATGTGACCTTTAGTAAATAATTGATTCCAACAAAACCATATGCCTTCAAATTTATTCTGACAAAGAAAACATTTTGTCGAAAAAAATATGATTGTTTCCGACAACAACTAATCACCCTCGAAAATATAAAAGCATTACCAAGAGGACTTTTTTTTCCCTCAAAAATATAAAAACATTACCGAGAGGAAGTTTTTTTCCCTCGAAAATACTAAATCAATTTCGTCAACATGAGTAAACCTTCGGAAATAACCATTCTATTTCCGATAAGAACTTCACTCGTCGTTAATACAACTGGCGCCAATTCTTCCCGCCAAACAAAAGTGCATTTCCGACGAAACATGTGATTTTTTCCGAGGACATCATGTGCGTTGGTAATAAAAATTTGTTTCATGCCATGTTACCGACAACTCATATTTTATGGTCGCAAAATGTGCTTTTTACGACGGTTTTTTTGGGCCCTCGGAAAAGCTTCGTCGGTAATGACTACTTTTTTTGTAGTGGTATCTGAAAGGCACTTATTCCTCTTAAGGATAGATAGTTATCCAAAGACCATGCATTTTAGAGTAAGCTCCATACATGTTGTTTGGTCATCTATATGGTGATTTGATTCTTTACAAAGTAGTGGAGACGTTTTGGATTCAGACATGTGGTGTCAAAAGTTGTGACATCAAGAATGTAATTATAAAGTCTACTTTCGTTGAGTGTGCGCGAAAAAATAAGAAATTACCCGCGATACTCTTTATTGATTTTAACCGTTAGATTCATTGATCCCAAGAGAATTATATCGATGTTTAATGGCTGGATGGCTTCCTTTCACGCTATTTATTTAACCTTGTACATTTTTCCTTCATCTTTAATAAAATCCCCAAATCATTCAAGGAAAAAAGGTTTCAACTTTCTTGACTTGCTCATTAAAAAATCTCCCAAATCTTCTCCACCTTTTTAATGGGGACTTCGAGTAGAACTTCAAAATTGCCCAAGGTTTAGCCGTACAACCTTCCATTAACGAAGGTTTGCAGTCAAGAAGAAGGTCAGGCTTTCGTTGAGAGTCTGTTTGGGCCAAAAAATATTGGTTTGGGCTAAGCGTGGAGTGTTTCTCGGCCCAAGGGCTTAGTTTGAAGGATGTTGTGAGATATTCGGTTGGTGGGCCGATTAGTTAAGGTCGGCCAAGTCCTAGTAAGAAAGGGAGTCATCCAGATAAAGATGAGAAGGGCGAAATCCTATTGTGAGACGGATGATTGGGGAAGTAGAATCCTAGTACAGTAAGGAGTCTTGGCGAGACTAAGATACGGAGACGTGAAGATGGATGCGGCTGGATAGAGATCCTGATGGAAGTAGGAGTGGCCAAGATAAGGTTGGATCGGGGTAAGGAGCCCTGATCGAAGTGGAGTTCTAATTCGATCGGAGGGGATTTGCGGTTATAAAAAAAGAGGTGAGGGCTGAAGGAAAATTTTTGTCCTATCTAAGAACATATGAGAACATTTGAACACATATGCAAACTAATAACACTTTAAAGTAGGCATGCATTCAAAAACAATTCTAAAACCCATGACTTTCAAAGCCTAGAGAATGGTGAACCATAAGACTCTTTAACAACATTAAAGAGAAGGAAGGATTTGAGATTCATTACCCTTGAAGCTCATCCTTGTTTACACAAGGGATTCACCCAAGTGGAGGGCCTTCAAGTCACCTCCTAGCTCCTTGGATCTTGCTTGTGATTTTCTTCTTTATTGATGCTCCTTTGCTCCTTGAGGATATGAGGAAAGGATCTCCAAGAACACCAAAGATTTGGTGTCTCTAAGTCTCCACAACAAGGATGAGGTGTGTAGATGAAATGGATGACTTAGAGAGTTTTTTATGCTAGTAAAAACCCTCTAAGATGGCCGGCCTCAATGGAGAAAAAGAGAGAGAAAGTTTCTCTTCTTTGCCTCTAGAAAAACCCCAATGAGAGAATGGCTATGAAGTTGCTTTTATACCACCTCACATTTGAGTGGCAAACTTGCAATTAACCCAAGTTTGCTACCCCTTCACCCTAGGCCGGTTTTGGCTTTGTTTTTGGGTTAATTTCCATTTAATTTTTAGTTGTCACACAACCTAAACTCAATGGGCCTTGTGGACCAAAAACCCTTTTGGGCCCCGAAACCCAAAACCAACTTAAAAGCCCAATACCAACCTTTCGTATAATTAATTAACTAATTAATTAATCTTGACCATTCTCAATTAAACCATTTAATTGCTTATCAATCTCTTTTATATCTTCACATTCATCCTTACTCGGTGTACGATCCATTAGGTTCCATTTAGCGAGGCAGTGGGCGATTGTTACTCTTAACGATCGATTGTGAATTGAAACTACATTTCAATTCTCCCTTTGATGAAGATTAGTGTTTGCTAATCCTCAGGGCTTCCACAAACCATGAGTGACACCTAGCAGTATGTCATGGCTACCCATGCTAAGTAGAAGTGGTTGGAGAACCTATCCAGTTACAACTACAACGCAATACGGTCCTTCTCTAATGCAATAGTCTTGATCACATTGTTTAAGTGATAGTTTGTTTCATGTCTACTATCCAATGTGATACTTCTCTATATGATTCAATTGAATATGATTTGGAACAAACTTCCTAAGTCATATTCATATGCTTTGGCCAAAGACTCTCGAATCATATCTCAGAGTATTCTCCTTCCACCATGGAAGGTTAGAGATCCCTTGTTTGCATTCATATGCCTACATAACTAGATAGCTTGACCCCAATGATGTCGTGGACATTCTCAATGGAATGCCTTTGACATGATCAAAGATCAACGATCCAACCATTAGACATCTATGACGCCTCATGTCAAAGGACTACTTTGCATATTGTAACTTACGAGTTCTTACATGACATGTATGTTCGAACTCTCTTTTGATCGTTGTTCAGTGTACTCAATTACCTTTTGAGCACTTATGTGTTTGTCTCAGTGTCCAACACTAAATGACTTGAGACCAATCATACTCACGCTTGAGTTAACATAACACATACTAACCTTAGCGGATTGTCAATGCCCAATTGGCAATCCTATGGCTAGGAACGTTTCAGGAATGAACATAAGAGAAAGATCTCGTTAATCCAACTCACTTAGATCACTTCTCTCTTAGATTAAATACATTCCTTGGATTCCCTTATTGCTTAAACACATAATACAATAAATAGTGATTAACAATAAGCTTTGCCCTCAATTAAACATATTATAGTTTAACACAATAAGTATTCCAAAAGCTATTACATCAAATGAGTGGCTTTGTGGGCATACTTCCAACAAGGGCATCATTCAAGGGACCTCCAATTTGACACACAAATCTGCCCTGCGCAAACTCTCGCTCTACTCGAAATCTCTCAACAATCTTAAAAAAATTATCTTCCTTTTCACCGACCCATCTTCAGTTTGGATAAACATCACTGTGAAGGCAATAGGTGATATCTTCTGTTTGGATAAATAGCACTATCGCCGTAGAATCAGCCGACCTCGGAGCACCTTCAGTTTGGATAAACAGAACTACGTCGAGGCTGACTGATTATCTATCAAAGTCTCGGTCGACAACGACTACTTGATTCTTATTGGTAGAGGCCATCTCATTAGCCTTCTCGGCGAAGTAATGTTTTACTAATTATTAGGTTGGACACATTGAACGACGAGTTAATTCGTGATTACATACTCACAAGTAGGATTTAGAGTTCAGCATTCAGATGGCCGAACCACATTCACCATCAAGACTCATATCTGCTTTGAGTATTTGTGCCCTTATACTTTGGTGTCGATTCGGGTTGAGTTTACTCTGGCGAATACCATCACTGTGACCAAAGTTGATGACGAGGATTTGTGAACTTCGCATAATTAGTAGCCTTGTCTTCAGGCTTGAGAATCCAAAGGCCGAAATGGGTTCCTTCCTCGGCAGCAATCAGAGGACGTAGAAGTCAGCCCCACACATTAACGCAACACATCAGCATATTTTACTCTCCAGCCGAGTTCGGCAGATGAGTTGGCACGCCTTGCATACATTTGAAGGACATAGTTAAATCATTAGTTACTCGGCCTATGCGCCACGTAGGCTAAGTAGTTTTTAGGGTCAACATTTTGGCATGCTCGGTGGGACAATAGTGTTAAGATTGCGAAGTTTATGCCCGTCAAAACATGGTTAGTGAAGAAAAAGATAGTCATGGGAAAATTGACTACGGCACGTACAATCCAGAGCATGGGTCCAAAAGGCTTATCACAGGCACAAACCATTGTTGTTGTGACACATGACGCACGTCGAGAAAGGAAAGTTATTCTCGTGAACAACTTTGTGATATAGGAGTCTTTACTAAGGTTGCAAAATGATGTCTTGCAGAAGGGGCATTAGAAGAATGTGACGAAGATGGTGGTGAAGCCTCCGACCCACCAACTAGATCATTCCTTAAAAGAAGACTTGAGGAGCAATCTTTGCATTTCGAGCAAACGATCGGACGAGAAATAAAATGGATATTGGAGGAAGTACGTGGTTACAGTGCCATACAGACCATGCTGGTTGAGGTTTTAGTTAGTAATATCCAGAACATAGTGATGCGATGAATAAGCAAACACACAAATTAAACCCTCTTGTTGACAATTGTAGCATATATGCAAGTAGGGATCGTTCTAAACCGGGGATTAGGAGGGATTGCTAATCTATATAAAATAAACTTAGAAACACTAAATAAAACTTTAAAAACACAAATCTAAAATGAAAACACTTCACTAGATTCAAATGATTTCAACTAAACTAGAATAACTCAAATTAAAACTAACAAATAAACTAAAACAGATTCTAGGGATGCTTTAAGACGTAAATTGAATTTAAAAGATTCAAATTATGAAAATTAACCAACTCTAAACTAAATTAATTCAAAGAACTCAAAAGAAATCAAATAAAGTAGATTCAAATCAAAGGACATAAATTGTAAAAGGGGGATTGGGTTTTGATGAGAATAACTTGAAAATAAACATTATAAACTAGACAAATTTAGACACAAAATATGGTTATTTGAATGGATGATGGATTAGCTAGAGGGTTCTCCTCCACACATGATACACTTGTACATAAACCAATTTTAGTTTTTCTTTTGATAACTTATGAAACTCAATACTCCAGGTTAACCGTGATATCACTTTTTTAACCTTCAAGTTCTCCTTAAGTTAATGAATTGAATGGGAAAGCGCATATAACAATTCAAAATATTCTTCAAAAGTTCCATACGTGAAAAGCACAATAGAGATACAATCAAAGATCATTAAGATTCATGAGAACTATAAGTATTGACGAGGCATTCGTAACTATGAAAAGCATGATACTCTTGTCAAGAATTCACTTAACACGATTGTGGATAGCAACCTTCACTACTCATGAATATAAGCGTGCACTCTTAATTAACATACACAAATAAGTTATCAATCAAATAGTTAAGTGAATTGGAATAAAAAATTATTAAAGCACAACCAAAAGTAATTAATTCATAATGCAAATGTAATAATGGCTTTGAATCCCCCCTTAGTAAAAAAGGGGGGGGGGGGGTTTAGTTCCTCATAATTGTAAAACAAAGGTAAATAGATTTATACATTGAAAATAAAAGAAAGAAAACACCTAAACGCTCCAACTATCCTCGTTGAGTGGCAAGCACTGTTGGAAGTATGCCCACAAAGCCACTCATTTGATGTAATAGCTTTTTGGAATACTTATTGTATTAAACTTCTATATGTTTAATGGAGGGCAAAGCTTATTGTTAATCACTGTTTATTGTATCTTGTGTCTAAACAATAAGGGAATCCAAGGAATGTATTTGATCTAAGAGATAAGTGATCTAAGTAAGTTAGATTTTCGAGACCTTTCTCTTATGTTCATTCCTAAAACGTTCCTAGCCATAGGGTTGCCAATTGGGCATTGACAATCCGTTAAGGTTAGTATGTGTTATGTCGACTTAATCGTGGATATGACAAGTCTCAAGTCATTTAGTGTTGGACACTAAGACAAACACATAGGTGCTTGAAAAAGTAATCAAGTACACTAAACTACGATCAAAACAGAGTTCAAACATACATGTCATGTAAGAACTCGATGGTTACAATATGCAAAGTAGTCCTTTGACCTGAGGCATCATTGATGTCTAATGGTTAGGTCCTTGATCTTTGATCGTGTCAAATGGCGTTCCTTTGGAGTGTCCACGGCATGGTTGGGGTTAAGCTATCTAGTCATGTAGGCATATGAATGCACAACAAGGGATCTCTAACCTTCCATGGTGGAAGGAGAATACTCTAAGATATGATTTGAGAGTCTTTGGCCAAAGCATATGAATATGACTAAGGAAGTTTGTTCCAAATCTTATTCAAGCGAATCATATAGAGAATTATCACATTGGATAGTAGACATGAAACAAACTTTCACTTAAACAATGTGATTAAGAGTATTGTATTAGAGAAGGACCGTATTGCATTGTAGTTGTAACTGGATAGGTTCTCCAACCACTTCTACTTAGCTTGGGTAACCATGACATGCTGCTAGGTGTCACTCATGGTTTGTGGAAGCCCTAAAGATTGGCAAACACTAATCTTAAAGGGGAATTGAAATGTGGTTTCAATTCACAATCGATAGTTAAGAGTAACATCGCCCACTGCCTCGCTAAATGGAACCTAATGGATCGTACACCGAGTAAAGATGAAAGTGAAGTAATGAAATGAAATAGATAAGCAATTAAATAGTTAATTGAAGAATGGTCAAAGTTAATTAATTAGTTAATTAATTATACGAAACGTTCGTATTGGGCTTCTAAGTTGGTTTTGGGTTTCGGGGCCCAAAAGTGTTTTGGTCCACAAGGCCCATCATGTTTAAGTTGTATGACAACTAAAACAAAATGGGCAATTAGCCAAACCACTTAGGGAGGGCCGGCCTAATAAGTGAGGGGTAGCAAACTTGTGTTATTTACAAGTTTGCCACTCACTAGAAATGAAGTATAAATTAAACTTTATAGCTTTATTTCATTTAGGGTTCTCTTAGAAGAAATTGGGTGAAACTTTTCTCTCTATTTTTTCAAAAGAGGCCGGCCACCTTAGGGAGGGAGATCTAGCAATCTCATCTTCCCTAAGTCATCTATTTCATCTTCACATTTTATCTTTGGTGTAGAGACTTAGAGACATCAAGCCTTTGGTGTTTTGGAGAACAAATCCTCAAAGAAGCAAGGAGGTGACTTGAAGGCCTTCCACTTGGGTGAATCCCTTGTGTAATCAAGGATGAGCTTCAAGGGTAATGATTCTCTTAATCCTTTTCTCTTTAATGTTGTTAAAGAGTTATGGTTCACCATATACTAGGCTTTGAAAGTCATGGGTTTTACGAATTGTTTTTGAATGCATGTCTAATTTAATTTGTTAATATTTTGCATATGTATTCAAATGTTCTTTAATGTTCTTCACTAGGACATAATTTTTCCTTCAAGCACGTCCAAGCACTTTCCTTCCCTTCCTTTGCTACGACACAATGGGTGGTTGTGGGTTGAAGGTTTGGTTGTGTAGAAGAATGGATAGGAGGATGTATGGTGGTATTTAGGATGGTTGGGGGGGGGGTGTGGCAATGGTGTTTATGGGCAGATTTTTGTGGAGGGTTTTAGGGAATAGGTGCAGCTGTTTTTGGAGGGAATGAATGGATGTGTAGAAGGAAGTTATTGTATGAATTGGTGAGTTTTAAGCCTTGCAAGAAGGCCTATTTATAGGTGCTCAAAAGTAAAGAACCACACAAATTGTTTTAATAAACAATACAAAGCAAGAATTAATCATAAAAAATAGCTAGCACACATGCATCTTTGCAGAAATTTCATGATGAAACAACTTGCATTCATCCTCCTTGGTCCATGCCTTTGGTTCTTCTTGGTCTTCTCATGATGAATCAGCTAGTACACTTGCAAAACAGCTAGCACACTTGTATTTCATGATTAAATAAGCTAGCACACTTGTAAAACATGATTATCCATCCATGTTGTGGGGTTTCCTTGCAAAAACAACTTGCACACTTGTGTTTTGATTAAAACAGCTAGCAACACACATGCTTGGTCTTTGCAAGGTATCTTCTTCATTTTGATCAGATTTTAGCATGTGTTTGAAGCCCTTTTCATGCACCAAAACGTCCATCCTTTTGCTGCATGCATGTGCTTTGCTCATTGCAGTTACAAACTGCTCAGCCGCTTTGGAACCTTTCAGTGTTAAAATGCCCATAACTTCTTCTAGAAAAATGATCTTAATAATCCACAAAATGCTCCAGAAAATAGACATCCGTAGCATTCCAAACATATAAGGCTAATTCACTAGTTCATTTTGAGCAGTTCGCAAATTGCTTTCAAAGTCAGCTGATCTACACTGGCAGTTTTGACGAATTTATTACTTAAAATCTTACTTGTTCTATTTTTCTTTCCTTTGCTTGACAACTTCTATAAAACACAAAAATAAAGTAAATAGCTCAAAAATATAAGGAACTAACTAAGAAAAGATAAGTGAATTTGATGTAAAATATATATAAACTTGAGCTTATCAAATATCCCCACACTTAGCTTTTGCTAGTCGTCGAGCAAAACAAAGAAAACATGAAAAAGTAGTAACACGAAAAACATTAGTTTCCCCCTAAGTGACCCTCATAGAATTTCATTCAAGAAAACCAATCATCAAGTAGCACCAAACAAGCTAATCTAAGTTCATCTTCCTTATTCAAGTATTAGCAGTAATCTTTTAATCATTCTTGAAGTGTAGTGTGTGAGATAGCCATGCTAATGCAATTTCAAGTTTTTTTTATTTTTTATTTTTTATTTTATTTTAAAATCACCATATGCAAACTAGTGACCTTCTCACAGGACATACACTCAATCACTCAATGTTTAGTTTTAATGTGTTTCGCTCAAGGAATCAAATGTGAAAGTTCTACCATAAGCTTGCATAAAGATCACTTCTCCACAATCATAATTGCAAAACTTAAATCAAGAGGACTTTTATTGGATGAAATGAGACTTAGGGAGAGGGTTATTGAAATGAAAGAATAGGCAAACACAAGTTCCAAGCTACATTGCAAGCAATTCTTTTGTTGATATTTATAAGAACTCAAGCTCTCCAGCGATTCTTCTAATACTTCCAACCACACCCTTAACTGAAACTTTAAAAACTTTTTATTTGCTTTGTATACAATCTTTCTTTTTCTTTTTCTTTTTCTTCTTTCTTTTCTTTTTTATTTTTATTTTTTTAAGCACATAACTAAATACAAACATGAAATACCCCCACACTTATTATTTTGCCAAACTCCTTCCAAGTACTTCACAAACATTTCTCATAAGACAATCTCACATTGCTCACTAGCTTGCTTGGAAAGGGTAAGGAAAAATGTTTGAGGTATAAGGGTAGACATATGGTGATAAGAAATAAAAGGCTCAACATATACGGCTCAATTTGGCAATCTAATGATATCATTTTTCTTTGGGAAACATGGTTATTTGGGCCATGGTGGTAAACCTAATGCCTCTATCATTTTCAAGTTCAAGCAATCAATGACAAACATTTCAAAAGATCGTTACGCAAGTTCTAGAGATGTATCTCACATAAGTTCATCACACATGAAAGAATAGGAGTGTATGAAAAATGCACACACTTTCAATAGGTTCAAAAACTCACATAGGATGTATATGGTCACTAAATTCACATATGAAGCTTTTAAGTCATGCTTTAGTTTCACATCAACAAGGCTATGTGCATTTGGTTTTTTCAAGAATGATCAAACATGTACAATACTAACAAGAGAATTAGGAATTTCACACAACACATGTTAACTAAGTTCTTGATCACCATGGTTCAAATTTGATCCAATTATATCATTGGGTCGGGAAACTAACAAAAAATCTAATTCAAAACAATAAGGAAAACAAGACAATATTTTTTGGATTTTTAAATCTTGCGATAATTTTAAATTAAATTATTATTTTTTTAAAAAAAACAAAACTAATTACGAAAACAAAAAGCAACAACACGGAAACAAATGAAACCAGTTCATAGTCGAAGGTACAAAAAAAATTTCAATTTGGTCATTTTTATACTCTTTACCCCCAAACTTAAACTGGACATTGTCCCCAATGTCATAAAACATTATAATGCAAAATAAATATAAAAATAAAATGACTAAATGAAAAGAAACAAAATAAAGCATTTGGAATGAAACCTTCCCTAATTTGCAGTAAAATCAAGCGATGACCCCCAAGCTTAAATTCTACAATCAACTTCAAGGGTGGAAATAACCAAAAATTCCTGCAAAGAAAATAAATAAATCAGTTAAGCACGCAAGAAAATGTAGAAAATGCAAACGAAAAATTGAAAATGACAATAAAAGACAGTGAATAGAACTAATAGGTGATCATTGGTCGTGCTTGTTGACTTTCCACAGCTTTCATCTTGAACTGAATGGGGCTTTCCACAGCTTTCATCTTGAACTGGATGGGACTTTTTTCTTGCAAGTGATCCTTAGCTTAGTTGAGGATGAATCAGCACGTTGTCTCCACATGCTTCAAGTAATCAGGTCTCCACGCAGGTGTGGCATCTTCTCGAGTTCTTGAACTGGGCTGGAGGGGCTCGAAGATGAGTACTCGAGATCAAGGCTAGGTAAGCAATCAGGATCTCTTTTTCTCCCCGTTCTTCAAATGAAGGTGAGGACAAAGCATGATATGAGATACATTTGCTTTTAACCTTCATGATATGAAATACTTTTGCTCTTGATGACTTGTTTGTAGAGGTACTCCAGGGGATGAGGAACACTGAGTAACTCGAGAGGTTTCTTTGGGAATACATTCTCGGAGATGAAGAAGTGTTGAGTAAGTCTACCTTTGCTATGGATGGCGAAGGTAGACACTTATAGGAATTTCTTCACAACCGGTACTATTCTCTTACTCTTGTCGGCAGCCGGTGGATGATTGAACAGTAAGGTTTACGCGCTTTCTGACAAAATTACCCATAATTCCCGCAAAGCCAAAGTTGCGTGTGAAAGGTGATGGCACGTCTGGAAAAGTGGATTGACTGGTTTCTGAGCAAGCCCGGCTTTTGAGAAATGAGCGCCTCTTCGATTTTCGAGCAGACGCCTCTTCAATCTCTAAGTAGTGCCTCTTCGATCTCTGAGTAGTGCCTCTTCGATTTCTTCTTTTTATAGAGGCACTAATTTTGTTCCACAGCACACTTGAATTACCTCCTGTAAAAACTCCCTTCTTGCACTTCTGAAATCTTAATCTGTCCGCTCTCTTCTTTCTCAACACCTTCGAAAAATGTCTTGCCCCTCTGATCGTCGCCTTAACTTGAATGTCGGGGAAGATGATGACTTGTCTTTTCTAAACAACATTTGGCATCTGTCATTCATATCCCCCAATGGTCCTCTTACAGTTGGGGACTCTATGATGAAGAACGATACAACTGCTACGGTGGTTGCTAGAAACCTTCTTACTCCAAGAGACAATAGGTTACTTTCCAAGCGGTCCGACGAGCTCGCTGTTCAGGACTCTCTGGCGCTTAGCGTCCAATGTGCAGGCTCAGTCTCAAACATGGGCCAATGCCTTCTTGCACGATCTCGTCAGGTTGAGTCTTTGATGGCTGAGGTGGCTAGTCTTCGGCAAAAGGTCAGAGGACTCAGGCACGAGAATAAGGGTTGCACATACTCGCAACTAGTTACTCAACAAGTATGAAGAGGAAGCTTGCCCAGCTGCAAGAGTCCGAAGTGCGAATTCAGAGTGATCATCAAAGGTTTGTGGTGTTACTGCAGAGGCATCTTCTGCCTTCGTCATCTGGAGTTGCACCAAGTGTTGAGGCTCCAGAGGATCAAACTCTGGTGCTTCGTCTGTCTGGAGCTCTGTCGACAGCTGAGGCACCACCTGACCAATGAATGGTATTAGTTTACACATTATTGTAAAATATTTTAGCTTTTATTTTATATTTTATTTGATTTTATTTTGTTTTATATATATATATATATACCCCACACTTAAACTAAGCATTGCCCTCAATGTTTTAAACATAGATTCACACAAACAACTAAAGAATTAAGCAAGGCAAGATAAATGAAGTAAAGAGAAGGGTTTAGGAATGCAAATCTGATTTGGTGAGTAATTCCAAAGTCTCCCTTCGTTGAAAGCTTGGGTTGCCTCCCAAGAAGCGCTTGCTTTAACGTCGTACAGCCGGACAAATCCTCCAATTAGGCTTTATTAGACCCCACGACATGGATGGGTATGTCCTCCACAATGTGCTCCACGAAATTATCATAGTAGGGCTTCAAACGATGTTCGTTTACCTTAAATTCTTGCCCCGTCTTCAAACTCTAGATTTGAACTGCAACATGAGGAAAAATATTAGTAATAACAAACGGTCCAATCCATCTAGAACGTAACTTACCTGGGAATAATCGAAGACGAGAATTGAAAAGTAAAACTTTCTGCCTATTTGAAAACGTTTTGGTTCGAATCATGTTGTCATGAAACGCTTTCGTCTTCTCCTTATAGATTCGAGCGTTCTCGTAAGCTTCATTCCTAATTTCCTCAAGCTCGTTCAATTGAAGCTTCCTATGAACTCCAGCGGCATCTATGTCCATATTGAAGGCCTTAACGGCCCAATGTGCTTTATGCTCTAGCTCAACGGGAAGATGGCATGGTTTCCCATAGATGAGTTGAAATGGGGAAATGCCAATGGGTGTTTTGTAGGCCGTGCGATACGCCCACAGTGCATCATTCAAGTGCATCATTTGAAACCTCAGCTTGCCCACTCGTTTGAGGATGATAAGGTGTTGAAACCTTATGCTTAACGTTGTACTTCTTGAGTAGCGCCTCGATGGTTCTATTACAAAAGTGGGATCCCCCATCACTAATAAGCACTCGCGGCATGCCAAACCTTGCAAATATGTTAGTTCTAACAAAATCTACGACAACTTTAGAATCATTAGTTCGGGTGGCTTTTGCTTCCACCCATTTCGAGACATAATCAACCGCAAGTAAAATATAATTAAAACCATGAGATGAAGGAAAAGGACCCATGAAATCAATACCCCACACATCAAAAATTTCGACAGTAAAGATAGGGGTTTGCGGCATTTGGTCCCTTGCACCTATATTGCCCATTCGTTGGCAACGATCACAAGTAACACAAAACGTCCTAGCATCCTTAAATATTGTAGGCCAATAAAATCCACATTCTAACACTTTAGGGGCTGTGCGTTGTGTGCCAAAGTGTCCTCCACATGCATAAGTGTGATAGAAACTTAAAATTGAGTTAAACTCTGAATTATGCACACACCTACGTATAATCTGATCCGGGCAATACTTCCACAAGTATGGGTCATCCCAAACATAAAACCTAGCATCTTTTTTCAATTTTTCACGTTGGTTTTTGTTTCAGGTGCTTGGGACTTGCTTAGACACTAAAAAATTAACCAAATCAACATACCATGGCTCACTTACCTCCATGGACATCAACTGCTCGTCCGGGAATGCTTCTGGGATGGGTAATTGCTCCTCGTTATGCACCAAACGACTTAGATGGTCAGCCACCACGTTTTCACTGCCTTTCTTGTCCCTAATTTCGATGTCGAACTCTTGAAGCAGCAGCATCCATCGAATAAGCCTTGGCTTGGCCTCTTTTTTTGTGAGCAAGTACTTCAACGCTGCATGATCAGTGTAAACAATCACTTTAGTACCAATTAAATATGAACGAAATTTATCTAAAGCAAAAACTAGAGCAAGAAGTTCTTTTTCCGTAGTGGAGTAGTTCAACTGGGCGTCATTCAAGGTCCTTGAGGCATAGTAGATGATGTGAGGCCTTTTGTCTTTTCTTTGTCCCAAAACAGCTCCAATTGCATAATTTGATGCATCGCACATTAGCTCGAAAGGAAGGCTCCAATCTGGTGGTACAATGATGGGGGCCGAAGTAAGTATCTCCTTGAGGTGTGTAAAGGCCTTTTTGCATTCCTCGTCAAACTTAAAGGGTACATCCTTCTGTAGGAGACGGCAAAGGGGGGTAGAAATCTTCGAGAATTCCTTGATGAATCGCCTGCATGACCAAGAAAAGAACTAATCTCTCTCACCGAAGTGGGAGAGGGTAAGTAGCGCACAAGATCTATTTTCGACTTATCAACCTCAATTTCCCTTTCCGAAATGATGTGACCTAAAACAATGCCTTGTTTAACCATAAAGTGGCATTTCTCCTAATTTAAAACAAGGTTCGTATCCATGCATCGTTTTAAGATCAAACTTAGATTATTTAAGCAACCGTCAAATGAATCACCAAAAACACTGAAATCGTCCATGAAGACCTCAATAATGTTTTCAACAAAATCTGAAAATATACTTACCATGCATCGTTGAAAAGTTGCTGGAGCATTGTACAAACCAAATGGCATACGGCGATATGGAAAGGTGCCAAACTGACAAATAAAAGTGGTATTTTCTTGGTCATCCGGAGCTATGACAATTTGGTTATACTCAGAATATCCATCAAGAAAACAGTAAAATGAATGGCTCGCTAACCTCTCGAGCATTTAGTCAATGAATGGCAAGGGGAAGTGGTCCTTCCTCGTGGTGGTGTTGAGCTTTCTGTAGTCGATGCACACTCTCCAGCCTGTTTGGAGTCGGGTAGGCACAAGTTCGTTTTCTTCATTCTTTACCACAGTAATTCTTGACTTCTTTGGAACGACTTGAATTGGTGAAACCCATCAGCTATCTGAGATTGGATAAATGACCCCACAATCAAAGAGCTTGATAATTTCCTTTTTCACAACATCCATCATCGGAGGGTTGAGACGGCATTGAGCCTCTCGAGTTGGTTTAGCCCCCTCCTCAAGATGTATGTGATGCATGCATGTAGTAGGGCTAATTCCCTTGATGTCGACTAGGGTCCATCCAATGGCAGTTTTATGATCCTTTAACACTCGAATAAGTTTTTCTTCCTCTAATTCTATGAGTGATGATGAAACAATGACGGGCAACGTTTCTTTTTCTCCCAAAAAGATATACTTCAAATAGTTGGGCAATGGTTTAAGCTCTAGCGTAGGTGCCTGCACCACTGAAGGTAACATCTTATTAGTAGAAACGGGAATTGACATTGGGTTTGAAGACTTACCAACGCAAGGTAGGGAAGACTCAAGTGCAGCCACCATCTCCTCAATTTCTTCACTAAAACCCACGACAAAAGCTTTCTCTATGTTGTTGCCGTGCCCTTGCACAATTTCTGGAGTTTGGGTTGTGCTGTTTATTCCTTGAACGATGGTTGTTTCAAGGGCATCTCGATCTAATGAGTCAAGAAATTCCTGCACCAAAGATTCCAAAATATCAATAGAAAAACACAAATGATCATCAATAGGATATTTCATGGCTTCAGAAATATTAAAATCAATAACTTCCCCATCAAATTCCATTGACAATGTCCCTTTGAACACATCGATCTTTGTCCGGGCTGTTTTCATGAATGGTCGCCCAAGCAAGATTGGCAATGGTGTAGTATAGACTGATTCATCCATCTCTAGAATGTAGAAATCAGCCGGGAATACTAAATGATCCACCTGCACTAAAGCATCTTCCAAAACTCCTTTTGGATAGGTGTTAGAGCGATCGGCTAATTGAATGATTACACCATCTTTTTTTAGTTCCCCTAAGTTCATAGATGCATAGATTGAGTATGGCATTACATTAATTGATGCACCTAAGTCTAGCATGGCATGTTCGAATTTAGTATTGCCAATAACACAAGGAATCGTAAAACTACCCGGATCTTTGCATTTAGGGGGTAATTTCCTTTGTAAAACAGCAGAGACATTCTCACTTACCTGGACAACCTCCTTGTTTGAAATCTTCCTCTTTGTTGTGCATAGTTCCTTCAAAAACTTGGCGTATCTTGGAACTTGCTTAATTGCATCAAGGAGAGGGATATTGACTTGCACATTTCTAAACGTCTCAAAAATGTCCTTCTCAGCTTCCTCCTTCTTCGATTGCATGAACTTGCGAGGAAAGGGCACATTTGGAGGAACGACGTTAGAAATAATAGAATTTAGAACTCCCTTACCTGTGATGGATGGAATTGATGGCTTAGGGGACTTAGGTGGCTGCGGCAAGGTTTTGGATCCCTTTGTCGTGGCCTTTGCTTCTTCCTCCTCTTCAATTTGCATCATTTCATCCTCCTTGTGACCTGGTTTTGATGAGGTAGGACCTGCCCCAACTTCCTTGCCACTTCTTAGCATGATGGCCTTGGCAGATTAGAAGCTACCCTTTGGATTTGCAATGGTTGAACTTGGAAGCTTCCCTTGGTCTCTAAATTGCCCTACAAACTCTGCAATTTTTCCAATTTGCTTCTCCAATTGATCTACCCTTTTGTCTTGGTTTTGCATGACCTTGGTTTGATTCTCTTGCCCCTGAGACAAATTGGTTAGCAATTTAAGAAGTGTATCATTATCGAGAGAATTACCTGAAGTTTGGGCAGGTTGTTGTTGGACTTGATTTGAGGCGTACGGCTTGGTGTAGAACCCCGGAGGTTGCTGCCTAAAGCCTCCTTGCTGTTGGGATTGTTGGGGCTCCCTCCATTTGAAGTTGGGGTGGTCTCTCCACCCTGGATTGTACGTGTTTGAATATGGATCGTTTCGGGGCTGATTCTGATTTTGGAATCCAATGGCATTAACGCTCTCCCATCCACCATTTTCAATCAATTGGGGACACTTTTCAGATGAGTGTCCTTGGATGGAACACACGCCACGAACACTAGGTCCTTGCACTTTCATCCCCTCAGCCATCTGTGACACAATGGAAGTAAGATTAGCTAATTGGGTTTGAATATTAGATGAAGGGCTTACCTCATGAACTTGTTGCCGTGGCATGTCTCTTTGGCCAATTCCTTTATATTGTTGTGCATTCAATGCACGGTTTACAATTAGTGTCTTGGCTGCCATGGGTGTTGTGTCCACCAACGCACCTCCCGCTAAAGCATCTAGCATTTGCCTTTCGATCGGAATAAGGCCTTTATAGAAGTATTGAAGGAGAAGTTTTTCCTTCATTTGATGCTGCGGACAAGAAGCAACAAGACTTTTAAAAAATTCATAATATGTTGGAAAGGACTCACCTTGGCTTTGTTGGATTCCACTATTCTTCTTCCTCAAGAGAATCACTCTCGAAGTAGGGAAGAACTTTTCTAAGAATGCCCTCTTCATGCTCTCCCAAGAGGTGACAGTTCCAGCAGCTAATTCGTACAACCAATCTTTAGCTTTTTCTAGAAGAGAGAATGGAAAGGCTTTCATCTTCAAAATGTTTCCATCGACGTTGATTGGGGTCATGCTTGAACACACAACTTCGAACTCCTTCAAGTGCTTGTTTGGATCTTCCATGGACATCCCATGAAATTTAGGGATGTGGTGCAGCAAGCTCGATTTCAATTCAAACTCGTCGCTCTTGTTTTCAGCCGTCCTAGCGTATTGAATGCATAGGGGTGCAGTGTTGTCTAATCCCGAAGCTGAGAGCTCCTTGATTGTTCGGTTATCCGCCGCCATGACCTGTGGTTGCTCAACTCCTTGGGCGCTGGGTTCCTTTTCCTCTTCTATTTTTTTTTCCTCAAGCTCAGGTTCAAGATTGGATGGTTGAGCTTCTTGCTGTTTCTTTGTCCTTCTCAAAGTTCGCTCAAAGTCGTTGTCAAAGTCAAAGATATGCTTATGAACTGGATGAGAATTTCGAGTCATACACTAGTACCTATGAAACAAGAAGAACAAAGAAAAGTTAGTAACTAAATTAAAACATACGAAAAAGAAATAAGGGATTAGCAAAGTTGCTAATCCCCGGCAACGGCGCCAAAATTTGATGCGATGAATAAGCAAACACACAAATTAAACACTCTTGTTGACAATTGTAGTATATATGCAAGTAGGGATCGTTCTAAACCGGGGATTAGGAGGGATTGCTAATCTATATAAAATAAACTTAGAAACACTAAATAAAACTTTAAAAACACAAATCTAAAATGAAAACACTTCACTAGATTCAAATGATTTCAACTAAACTAGAATAACTCAAATTAAAACTAACAAATAAACTAAAACAGATTCTAGGGATGCTTTAGGACGTGAATTGAATTTAAAAGATTCAAATTATGAAAATTAACCAACTCTAAACTAAATTAATTCAAAGAACTCAAAATAAATCAAATAAAGTAGATTCAAATCAAAGGACATAAATTGTAAAAGGGGGATTGGGTTTTGATGAGAATAACTTGAAAATAAACGAATTATAAACTAGACAAATTTAGACACAAAATATGGTTATTTGAATGGATGATGGATTAGCTAGAGGGTTCTCGTCCACACATTATACACATGTACATAAACCAATTTTTAGTTGTTCTTTTGATAACTTATGAAACTCAATACTCCGGGTTAACCGTGATAGCACTTTTTTAACCTTCAAGTTCTCCTTAAGTTAATGAATTGAATGGGAAAGCGCATATAACAATTCAAAATATTCTTCAAAAGTTCCATACGTGAAAAGCACAATAGAGATACAATCAAAGATCATTAAGATTCATGAGAACTATAAGTATTGACAAGCCATTCGTAACCATGAAAAGCATGATACTCTTGCCAAGAATTCACTTAACACGATTGTGGATAGCAACCTTCACTACTCATGAATATAAGTTCATAACGATTAGGTGAAATTTTCTTATATTCTAGCATCAAACTTATGCATGAAAACTAAGTGTGCACTCTTAATTAACATACACAAATAAGTTATCAATCAAATAGTTAAGCGAATTGAAATCACAAATTATTAAAGCACAACCAAAAGTAATTAATTCATAATGCAAATGTAATCATGGCTTTGAATCCCCCCTAGCAAAAGGGGGGGTGGGGGGTTTAGTTCCTCATAATTTTAAAACAAAGGTAAATAGATTTATACATTGAAAATAAAAGAAAGAAAACACCTAAACGCTTCAACGATCCTTGTTGAGTCGCAAGCACGTCCAAGCACTTTCCTTCCCTTCCTTTGCTACGGCACAAGTGGTGGTTGTGGGTTGAAGGTTTGGTTGTGTAGAGGAATGGATAGGAGGATGTATGGTGGTATTTAGGACAGTTTTGGGGGGGGGGGGTGTGGCAATGGTGTTTATGGGCAGATTTTTGTGGAGGGTTTTAGGGAATAGGTGCGGCTGTTTTTGGAGAGAATGAATGGATGTGTAGAAGGAAGATATTGTATGAATTGGTGAGTTTTAAGCCTTGCAAGAAGGCCTATTTATAGGTGCTCAAAAGTAAAGAACCACACAAGTTGTTTTAATAAACAATACAAAGCAAGAATTAATCATAAAAAACAGCTAGCACACATGCATCTTTGCAGAAATTTCATGATGAAACAACTTGCATTCATCCTCCTTGGTCCATGCCTTTGGTCCCTCTTGGTCTTCTCATGATGAATCAGCTAGTACACTTGCAAAACAGCTAGCACACTTGTATTTCATGATTAAATAAGCTAGCACACTTGCAAAACATGATTATCCATCCATGTTGTGGGGTTTCCTTGCAAAAACAACTTGCACACTTGTGTTTTCATGATTAAAACAGCTAGCAACACACATGCTTCATCTTTGCAAGGTATCTTCTTCATTTTGATCAGATTTTAGCATGTGTTTGAAGCCCTTTCATGCACCAAAACGTCCATCCTTTTGCTGCATGCATGTGCTTTGCTTATTGCAGTTACAAACTGCTCAGTCGCTTTGGAACCTTTAAGTGTTAAAATGCCCATAACTTCTTCTAGAAAAATGATCTTAATAATCTGCAAAATGATCCAGAAAATAGACATCCGTAGCATTCCAAACATATAAGGCTCATTAACTAGTTCATTTTGAGCAGTTCGAAAATTGCTTTCAAAGTCAGTTGATCTACACAGGCAGTTTTGACGAATTTATTACTTAAAATCTTACTTGTTCTATTTTTCTTTTCTTTGCTTGACAACTTCTATAAAACACAAAAATAAAGTAAATAGCTCAAAAATATAAGGAACTAACTAAGAAAAGATAAGTGAATTTGATGTAAAATATATATAAATATGAGCTTATCATATAGGATTTACTGATCGGTCGAAACAATCCATTCCAAAAAATACATAATACCAACATCAACGGCCGAAGCAGGATCTGATCGGCTTAAATCAATCGATTTAAAGAAAAAGAGTGGATCGCATAGCAAAACAAATGAATTCGAGCCCAAAACACCAGTTGTGGGTTTAGTTGAAGTTCAAAAGATGGTCGATTCGGTCTTGAAGAAGGGGCTGAAGTTCCCAAATTTCATTCATCCATACCCAGTGTATGTAGAACACTTTGAGTATCCGAAGGGCTTTAAGATCCCAGATTTCAACCTATTTGCTAGAGAATCGTCTCTATCTTCTCTAGAACATGTTGCTCATTTCACCGCGCAATATGGAGATGTTAATAGTGACTTTCATAAGTTACAACTATTCAACTTCTCACTAACGGGCTCAGCATTCGCATGATACATTAATCTTCCCCCCGATTTCATCCAAAGTTGGGAGGAACTGATCAAGAAATTCCACGAGGAATTCTATCGGCCGAGGATGGAGATGTCAGTATCTTTATTGGCCAGGATGGCTCGGGCATCTGATGAGTCACCAATAGAGTACTTGATGAGGTTTAAGTCGGCTAGGAATTGGTGCCGAGTACCCCTCCCTGAAGTCTAGTTTGTAAGAATCACCTTGAAGAGAACATATAGAAGTCCCTAGCTCGAGGAACGATCTATAAAAACCCTTCGGTCAGTTATGCATTGGCCGAATGAGACAACTCCGAGTATGCCAGTATAGATGCGACTGAGATTATAATTGATAAGCCATACATTTGCAAGGCTTTGGCTCATCCCAAAGATATCAAAACTCGTGTGGCCCCTGAAGAAGCAGAAGTCAAAGCGTCAAAAGTCTATACTTTTGACATTACTAAGGCTGACGTAATTTTCAACCAATTTCTGTTAGCAAAGATTATCAAGCTTAGGCCAAGACATAACATTCCCAAGGCTGAAGAAATGAAAGACAAAACATAATACAAATATCACAATTCGAATAAGCATACGACCAACAACTGCGTGGTATTCTGTGATGCTATTCAAAGTTGGATCGATAAAGAAAAGCTGAAGTTTCCTAAAAAACAGATGGTTATAGATGCTAATCCCTTCCCTTCAACGATAGTTAACATGGTAGATGCTCACCTACCCAAAAAATAAGGGAAAAGGGAACGCTGAGTATGTTCCAAAGCAGCATGTAATAAAACAAAATTTCGGCCGCGACTCAAGATCGACTTATTCTTTAATGCGCCACCTACAAATTTTACAGGACCAGCTAAAGTTGAATCTATGTCAAGTTCCAGCGAGGAATAGTTTGATGGGCCGAT
Organism: Crataegus laevigata; assembly: GCA_963580275.1. Taxonomy (NCBI): domain Eukaryota; kingdom Viridiplantae; phylum Streptophyta; class Magnoliopsida; order Rosales; family Rosaceae; genus Crataegus; species Crataegus laevigata. Next base: position 22,853,067 of record OY756948.1, read on the forward strand.
GGTTTTGTGCAGCCGTTGTAAAGCACAAGTGGTCTTAACTGAGCCAAAGAAGAAACCATCTAAAGGGCCGACACCACTGCAGTCGCCTACAGTTGTGGCAACACCATGATAGCCATCTATAGTCACGGCAATGCCACCAAAGGTACTTAGCGCGGGCCAGAGCCAAAAAGTGTTCGACAAGCTCAGCCCCCAACCACGAGCTGATAGATCGTCCTCGGCCAGGCAGCGACTTGACTTCGATGCCTCATTTTACAATGAGGACTGCTATTCGGGAAACTCTAGTAGTTTCGGCTTATTGGCGAATCAAAAGACATTCAATCTGCCAGAACCATGCGCCAACTATGGTACAGTTATAACTCTAGAAACGGCATGTATACTGTACTATCTAAGTCTAAAAAATGTCGTTGCCAGCGAATAGACTGCATGGCTTGATGGTAGGCAGCCCAGGCTACTTCGGCTCCCAAATGGTAGCCGAATGAAACAGAGGAAAGTGGAGATGACCGACAACCTCCAACAATCATGACTGAATTACTTCGCGGGAAAAAGGTGATTGATCGCGATTTTAAACCCACTATCGAGGAATCTGATAAGCGAATCAAAATCTTTCTTTGACCCGAAGAAATGGAAGTTCACATGAAGCAGTTCAAAAAAGAGGTAGAAAATAAGCTCCCCCCCATTACCGACACCAGAGCTGCTAATCAAAATACAGCGAAACCTCCACCCTCATTTTCTTGGCGAGGCCTTAGAATACATGCAGGAATTTCATAAGATACATTCTGCCAATGATTTATACGGTCTGCTAAATGAGTGTTAAGAAGTTCTCGACCTGGCATTAACTTGTCCCGACACCGAGCAAATTATCCAGAAGACCACTGATCCGGTAATGAAGGCCAAGTTCCAGCACATACGCGAAGCTTGGGTACTCGGCTTTGAAGTCGATCCATATACCTACATGACCGCTGAGCTCTCTTTTTCCCTGGAATACCTTCAATATTTAAGATATTATTTCAAAGTCTTCTCGGCAGTAACTCTCTTTGACCTTACGGCCAATGAGAAGGAATATGTGGCACGACTAGATGCGTACCTCAACATAAGAAATGCTCGAATGACTTATCAGGAGCAAGTCCGTAAAACGACATAAGTCCCGATGTTAAGCAAGCGCGAAGGAGACACCCAGAATGACATAGCATAGGAGGATGATCCACAACCTATCGTTGAAACGAAAGATGTTCAGGCCAAGGATGCTCAGGAGCAGAATGCTTTGGCTGGTAACCCGGGAGAAGACAACCATGACCTGATGGGCCTTTCTGTCCTTGACAACATGAAGATCAGCATGGTTCATGTTCTACCCACCAAATTTCAAATGACTACTTCCTAACCAACTTTCTTGGACGGTGATGTACTTGCTGACAAGGCAACATAAGTTAACTTTATTATTGGCGAAGAAGATAGGCCAGAGAGCAAACAAGACAAGCTTAAAGCAGCTATCGTTGAGTTATTTCCTCACTCTCCGACCGCCAATCTGCAACATCTCAAGCTGTTATATGTCATGGCTCATATTAAAGGATATCCAATCTCCAAGGTATTTGTCGACTGTGGAGCGACGGTCAACGTTATGCCTGTTTCCATCACGTGAGCTCTACGACGATCAAATGATAAACTCATCCCATCAGGGATAACCATGAGTAGCTTCGTGGGCGAAAAATCCCAGACAAAGGGTGTACTTCCTCTAGAGGTGAGCATTGCCAGTCGCAATCACATGACCGTGTTCTTCATATTGGATTTAAAGACCGAGTACAACGCACTGCTCGGCTGCGATTGGATTCATTAGATATGTTGTATTCCTTCATCACTTTACCAAGTCTTTATCTTCTGGGATAGTAAATTGGTCATAGTTCATCTAGCCAACAACCAGCCGTTCGAGGCTAACATGATTCAGGCCTGCTATTATGATGATCATGTCGGCTACGTTACCCTGCAGGTGATCGGATCATATTTATATATATTTTTATATCAAATTCACTCGACTTTTCTTAGTTAGTTCGTTATATTTTGAGCTGTTTACGTTATTTTTGTGTTTTAATAGAATTTTTCTAGCTAAGAAAATAAAAATAGAATAAGTGAAGTGTTAAGTATTAATTTCATCTAAACTATCTTGTCTGTTAAATTAATACTTATCATTTAGAAAATAATATATATATATTTATATATTTATATTTATTTATATATTTATATTTATATTTATATATTTATATATTAATATAATTTAATGTGTGTGTGGTGTGTTAGAAGAAAGCTTAAAAAAAAAAGAAGAGTGGAAGCATGCATTCGGTGGAGCACTAAGAAATGATGAAAGGCACTCGGTCAAAAGGAAGGAATAATAGCAGAAAAGAATAAAAAAAGGCCTGGAGCAATTCAGATTAAAAAAAAGGAGCTGAAAACATGTGAGGTCCTCTCGGTGCTTGGTGATATATAGAAAATCAAGAGGGACGTCAAAGGGGGGAGCCTCACGGGATTAAGGGCAGCGAGCTCAGAAGCTCCTCACAAGGAGAGGGAGGGCTCCTCGGGAGCGAAGGCAGAAAACAAAAGCAGAAAATATAAAAAAAAAAGGAGAAGTCTCGAAGCAGAAGAGGGGGCTTGGAAGAAAACCACAAAGGGAAGGCTGCCTTGCCTGGCAGCTTGGGAGAAAACCGAGAGGGAAGGCAGCGTACGAGAGGCTGCCTTGGCAGCCAGAAAAGCAAGGTACGGGAGAGGGTCTGTGCAGTGCACAGAGGTAGAGAAGCTGCCAAGCAGCTCAAAGGCAGCGTGTAGGAGCAGCTTAAGCGCCCTGGAAGCAGAGTGAGAGGAGAAAAGCACGGATCAAAGGCAAAGGAGAGAAAGCTGCCATTTGGCAGCACGTCAATCCTTGCACAGAAACCTTCCTTCGGTTTAATTTCTCCAACTTATATTTTTAATTTCTGTTTAATATTTAAATAATGTGTAATTAATTTATTTTGGCTAGAGGTCACCTAATCGTTATGAACTTATATTCATGAGTAGTGAAGGTTGCTAGTCACAATCGCGTTAAGTGAATTCTTGGCATAAGTTTCATGCAATTCATAGTAATAAGTGCCTCGTCAATGCTTATGGTTTTCATAGAACTTAATGATTCTCGCTTGTATCTCTATTATGCAATTCATGTAGGGAACTTGTGGGGAATGTTTTGGGTTGTCGTATGCAATCATCCAATCCATTAACTTAAGGAAAATCTGAGAATTAATCTATGCAATTCATGGTTAATTTGGGGCGTTGAAAATTCATAATTTATTGGAAGAACAACTGAAGGTCAATTTAGATTACATTTGTGTCATGTGTGGAGAAAAACCCTCTAGCCAATCCGTCGTCCATCCTTTCACTTTTATTTTATGTTTTTGTCAATTTGTAATTTATTTAAGTTTAATTTACTTCGTCAAAACCAAACCAATCCCCCCCATTATTATATTATATTATTTAGTTAGTTTTTATTATTTTTAATCTTTTAATTTAAATTTCGTCTAATTAATTTCCTAGTTTTTATTTTAAATTGTTTTTATTATTTTGAGTCATTTTTAGTGTGTTTCGAGTTTTTAGCTTAGTTTGTATTTTCTAGAGTCTTGAGTTGTTTTGAGTCTTTTGATTTCTTTTAGTTTATTTGTTAGTTTTATTTTGAGTTATTTTAGTTAAGTGTTTTTATTTTAGTTTAGTGTTTTAAACTTTGTTTTTACGTTTTTAAATTAATTTTAGAGTGATTAGCAATCCCTCCTAATCCCCGGCCTAGAACGATACCCTACTTACATCTTTACTACAACTGTCAAAAAGAGGGTTTAATTTGTGCGGTTTAAAATACCTGTCAAAGTTTTGGCGCCGTTGCCGGGGATTAGCAACTTTGCTAATCCTTTATTTTTGTTTGTGTTTTTATTTATATTTGTGTTTGTGTGTTTTATTTTTGATATTTGATTTATTTTTCTTTCTTTGATTGTAGGTTTAATTGGAGCAAGACATGGATAGTATTCAAGCTCAATTGGCGCAGCTCACTGCTCAATTGACTAATAATGCCGAAAGGACCTCAATGCCAAATGTCTCTACATTTGATGTGCCCTATGGGCAAGGATATCAGACTCATCAATATCCTCCATTTTCTTCATATGAAGATGATTGGGGATATCAAGGCTATGATCAATCAAGGGGCAACATGTATTCCAACGCTTGCAATTCGGATTGGAGAGGTTATTCAAATCAGATGTGGGATGAACCTCAGCAATTTCAACAAAGTGGATATTGGCAGCAAGAAGAGTTCTATTCCAGACCCATGCAGCCACCACAGCATCACCCACAACAATTCCAATCGAATTCAAGTATGGCCGTAAATTATAATGAAATTCTTGAAGGACTAATTTCTTTGACGCAGGGCTCACAAAAAGAAGAACAATTGCCGTCATCGGAAGAGTTCTATCAATGGCCATGTCAACCGTCACAGCCACCACAAGAATATGCCCAATTCGATTCAGGTACATCTCTGGATAATGATACGTTTAATAAGTTACTTTCCTCTTTGAATCAGGGAGTGGAAAATCGAATCCAAGAGATGCAAGACCGGACCAACAAGGTGGATGAATTGGAGAGGCAAGTTGGGGAGATTATGGAGATCATGGCACAAATTCAAGATCAAAATGAACTCTCCAACTCACCTATTAAAAATTCAAAAGAAGTGGAAATCGATGAAGCCACCACTTTGGAAGGTGAGATGGAGGATGAGGCTGTTCCAGAACCATCCATACACAGCCCAAACTTGGATGAATCGCCGCTGCAAGAAAAAGATAAGGAGGACGACTTGGGCAGTTTAGACGAATTCTTGTCTCAAACCCCTCAAGTCTCTATGTCGTCCAACTATGGGGAGGTTGTTCCAAGTTCAATTCATTCTAACATTTTTCCACCGAATGTCTCTTTTCCTTGCAGATTTTTTTCAAATAACGAAGAAAGTGAAAAGGGCATTGTGGACGCTCTTCCAATGGTCCAAAATGATATCCAAATTCTTGGTGCACCAAAACAAGTTCCCGAACCTTGCACACCAAGAAAAGGGATTCAAGATATCGAAATGGCTGGAGACTTTCAAGAATACATCAAAGAGGCTGTACAGACAACAAAGGCCCACGCAATTGAGTTTGATGACACGGGACAGGCCACAACCATCATAGTCAACCTGGCCCAGTGCAAAATCCCAGAAATATCCAAAAATGTGGTTTTTGTTATTAATTTTGAGTCGGAGAAAGATAGTAAGCCATCTTCTCCAATTTTAATTTTATTTTCTACTAACATGCTAATTTTAATGATTCAGGCACCCACCCGAGAATTCAGACCATTGCCGAATCATTTCAAGTATCACCTCCCATTAAAAGATAAATTCCATGCTATGGAGCCGTGGGGAGGTTAAGGAAAGATTCGTCCGGCTAAAGACGTTAAAGCAAGCGCTTCTTGGGAGGCAACCCAAGCAATCAGATTTGCATTTCTTAACCTTCTTCTTTATTGCCTTTACTTTCATTTTTGTTTTGTTTAGTTAGTTGTTTTATTTGGTTGATTTTTATTTAGTTTGTGTTTAAATAAATTAAGGGCCTTATTTATTTTACGTACGGATAAATAAAGTCTTTTTACATTAATTTACATTTATTTACTCTACATATTTTAATTTGCTTAAAATAAACCTGAAAAAAAAAAAAAAATTAAAAAAAAAAAATAATAATAATAATAATATTAGTAACATATATATATATATATATATATATATATATATATATATATAGTTAAATAAACATTAAAAGCATAAAAAAATTACAATAATACGAAAAACTAATAGCAATCATTGGTTTTGGTTAGGTGGCGCCTCAGAGGTTGACGGAGCTCCGGGAAGACGAAGAGCCAGAGTTGGAATCTCCGGAGCCGGAACGCTTGGTGCTGCTCCAGAGGACGAAGGCAACATAAACCGCGGGAGTAACGCCATGAACCGCTCATGATCACTCTGGATTCGACCGTCCGACTCCTGCAGCTGGTCCAGCTTCCTCTTCATGCTGGTCGAGTAGCTAGTTGCGAGCATGTGCAACTCCTTGTTCTCGTGCCTGAGTCCTCTGACTTCTTGCCGAAGACTGACCACCTCCGCCATTAGCGACTCCACCTGACGAGATCTTGCAAGCAGGCGCTGACCCATGTTTGAAACTGAGCCTGCACACTGGACACTGAGAGCCAGTGAGTCCTGAACAGCCAGCTCGTCTGACCGCATAGACAGCAACTTAGTGTCTCTGGGAGTAAGAAGGTTTCTTGCAACCACCGTTGCGGTTATATCGTTCCTCATCATTGTGTCCCCGACTGTAAGAGGACCATTGGGGGATATGAAGGATGGATTCCAAATGTTGTTCGGAGAAGACGAGTCATCGTCTTCCCCGACATTCAAGTTTAGGCGACGGTCGGAAGGGCAAGACATTTTTAGAGGGGGTTGAGGAAGAAAAGAGTTCGGAAAAATTAAGATTGCTGAAGCGGAAGAAGAGAGCGGAAGGAGTAAGATTAAGAAGTGCAGAAGAGAGTGTTTACAGAGGAGAGTGTTTGAGGAAGGGAGTTCAAGTGTGATGTGAAGCAGAATTAGCGCCTCTATAAAAAGAAGCAAATCAAAGAGAGGCGCTCCTCGGAGGTTGAAGACGCGTCCTCACGCAATTCGGAAAAGCTGGACGCTCCTTTCTCAAAAGAGCCGTTTCCTTTCTCAAAAGCTGGGCTTGACTCAGCAATCACGTGGCATCACGAGGGCTCAGTTTTTCCAGTTTGTCGTCACTCATGACGTGCAGCGTGGAACGTTGCGAAAACCACGAGCCGCACCCGGTTTTGAACCCCGGTTTTCAAAAGATCATCATTCCAATTTGTCGTCACTCGTCGTATGCGCAGTCAGCTTCGCGGAAATTACGGACGCGTTGTCAGAAAGCGCGTAACGGGCACTGTTCATCCATCCACCGGCTGCCGACAAATAGTGAGGGAACAGTTCTGGTTGTGAAGGAAAATTTCTATAAAGTCGACCTTCGCCTTCCACATCAAAGGCACACCTTCACACCCTCTCAACCTCTCAACCTATCTTCATCTCCGATAATGTCTTCCCAAAGAAAGCTTTCGAGTTATTCAGTGTTCTTCATCCCTTGGATCACCCCAGAAAACAAACCTTCCAGAGCAAAAGTATTTCATATTAAAAAGGTTAAAAGCAAAAGTATCTCATATTATGCTTTCTCCTCTCCTTCATCTGAGGAACGTGGAGAAAGTGAGATCCTGATTGCTTACCTAGTCTTGCTCTCGAGTACTCATCTCAGACCCCTCCCAGCCCACTTCAAAAATAAACCTGTGTTGAGGTACTTCTTCAAAAACAAAAGTACCTCACAGACGAAGCAGGAGGAGTCTGAGGTGCACCCAAGAGCAGATGAGTCTGGGTTGATCCAAGAGTTCAAGAAGATGCCACACCTGCGTGGAGACCGGACTACTTGAAGCATGTGGAGACACGTGCTGATTCATCCTCAACTAAGCTGAGGAGCACTTGCAAGAAGGAGGCCCATCCAGTTCAAGATGAAAGCTGTGGAAAATCAACAGTCATGACCAATGACCACCTATTAGTTCTTTTCGTTATCTTTTATTTTCATTTTCAATTTTCGTTTGCATTTTCTATATTTTCTTGCGTGCTTAACTGATTTATTTCTTTTCTTTGCAGGAACGTTTGGTTATTTCCTCCCTTGAAGTTCATTGCAAAATTTACGCTTGGGGGTCATCGCTTGGTTTTCTGCAAATTAGGGAAGTTTTCAGTCCCTTTTCTTTATTTTATTTTGTTTCCTATTTTTTTTATTCATTTTTATTTTTATTTGCTTATTATTGTTTTCTGACATTGGGGACAATGTCTAGTTTAAGTGTGGGGGTATCAAGTATAAAAAATGACCAAATTGAAAATTTTTGTACCTTCGACTTTGAACTGGTTTCAATTGTTTCCGTGTTGTTGCTTGTTGTTTTCTTAATTAGTTTTGTTTTATTTAATTTTTTCGTAAATTTAAAAAAAAAATCCAAAAATATTGTCTTGTTTTCCTTATTGTTTTTAATTAGATTTTTGTTAGTTTCCCGACCCAATGATATAACTGATGAAATTTGAACCATGATTATCAAGAACTTAGTTAACATGTGTTGTATGGAATTCCTTATTCTCTTGTTAGTATTGTACATGTTTGATCATCTTTGAAAAACCAAATGCACATAGCCTTGTTGATGTGAAACTAAAGCATGATTTAAAGCTTCATATGTAAATTTAGTGACCATACACATCCTATGTGAGTTTTTGAGCCTATTGAAAGTGTGTGCATTTTTCATACACTCCTATTCTTTCATGTGTGATGAACTGATGTGAAATGCATCTCTAGAACCTGCGTAACGATCTTTTGAAATATTTGTCATTGATTGCATGAACTTGAAAATGATAGAGGCATTAGGTTTACCACCATGGCCCAAATAACCATATTTCGCAAAGAAAAAAAAAAAAAAAATTGATATCATTAGATTGCCAATTTGAGCCGTTTTGTTGAGCCATTTATTTCTTATCATCAGATATGTCTACCCTTATACCTCAACTATGTTTCCTTACCCTTTCCAAGCGAGCAATTTGAAACTGTCTTATGAGAAATGTTTGTGAAGTACTTGGAAGGAGTTTGGCAAAAGAATAAGTGTGGGGGTATTTCATGTTTGTAAAAAAAAAAAACTGAGAAAAGAGAAGAAAAGAAAAGAAAAAGAAAGATTGTATTCAAAGAAAATAAAATAAAAAGTTTAAAGTTTCAGTTTAAATGTGTGATGGGAGGTGTTAAAAGGATCGTTGGAAAGTTTGAGTTCTTATAATTTTCAACAAAAGAATCGCTTGCGATGTAGCTTGGAACTTGTGTTTTCCTATTCTTTCGTTTCAATAGCCCTATCCCTAAGCCTCATTACATCCAATAAAAGTCCTCTTGATTTAAGTTTTGCAATTATGATTGTGGAGAAGTGATTTTTATGCAAGCTTATGGTAGATCTTTCACATTTGTTTCTTTGAGCGAAACATATTAAAACTAAACACATGTGTGATTGAGTGCATATCCCGTGAGAAGGTTACTAGTTTGCATATGATGATTTTAAAAATAAAAACTTGAAATTGCATTAGCATGGCTATCTCACACACTACACTTCAAGGATGATTTAAAGATTACTGCTAATACTTGAATAAGGAAGATGAATTTGGATTAGATTGTTTGGTGTTAGCTATGGTTCTTGATGATTTATGTTCTCGAATGAAATTCTCCGAGGGTCAAATAAGGGGAAGCTAATGTTTTTCATGTTATTACTTTTTCTGTTTTCTTTGTTTTGCTCGAGGACTAGCAAAAGCTAAGTGTGGGGGTATTTGATCGGATCATATTTATATATATTTTTATATCAAATTCACTCGACTTTTCTTAGTTAGTTCGTTATATTTTGAGCTGTTTACGTTATTTTTGTGTTTTAATAGAATTTTTCTAGCTAAGAAAATAAAAATAGAATAAGTGAAGTGTTAAGTATTAATTTCATCTAAACTATCTTGTCTGTTAAATTAATACTTATCATTTAGAAAATAATATATATATATTTATATATTTATATTTATTTATATATTTATATTTATTTATATATTTATATTTATATTTATATATTTATATATTAATATAATTTAATGTGTGTGTGGTGTGTTAGAAGAAAGCTTAAAAAAAAAAGAAGAGTGGAAGCATGCATTCGGTGGAGCACTAAGAAATGATGAAAGGCACTCGGTCAAAAGGAAGGAATAATAGCAGAAAAGAATAAAAAAAGGCCTGGAGCAATTCAGATTAAAAAAAAGGAGCTGAAAACATGTGAGGTCCTCTCGGTGCTTGGTGATATATAGAAAATCAAGAGGGACGTCAAAGGGGGGAGCCTCACGGGATTAAGGGCAGCGAGCTCAGAAGCTCCTCACAAGGAGAGGGAGGGCTCCTCGGGAGCGAAGGCAGAAAACAAAAGCAGAAAATATAAAAAAAAAAGGAGAAGTCTCGAAGCAGAAGAGGGGGCTTGGAAGAAAACCACAAAGGGAAGGCTGCCTTGCCTGGCAGCTTGGGAGAAAACCGAGAGGGAAGGCAGCGTACGAGAGGCTGCCTTGGCAGCCAGAAAAGCAAGGTACGGGAGAGGGTCTGTGCAGTGCACAGAGGTAGAGAAGCTGCCAAGCAGCTCAAAGGCAGCGTGTAGGAGCAGCTTAAGCGCCCTGGAAGCAGAGTGAGAGGAGAAAAGCACGGATCAAAGGCAAAGGAGAGAAAGCTGCCATTTGGCAGCACGTCAATCCTTGCACAGAAACCTTCCTTCGGTTTAATTTCTCCAACTTATATTTTTAATTTCTGTTTAATATTTAAATAATGTGTAATTAATTTATTTTGGCTAGAGGTCACCTAATCGTTATGAACTTATATTCATGAGTAGTGAAGGTTGCTAGTCACAATCGCGTTAAGTGAATTCTTGGCATAAGTTTCATGCAATTCATAGTAATAAGTGCCTCGTCAATGCTTATGGTTTTCATAGAACTTAATGATTCTCGCTTGTATCTCTATTATGCAATTCATGTAGGGAACTTGTGGGGAATGTTTTGGGTTGTCGTATGCAATCATCCAATCCATTAACTTAAGGAAAATCTGAGAATTAATCTATGCAATTCATGGTTAATTTGGGGCGTTGAAAATTCATAATTTATTGGAAGAACAACTGAAGGTCAATTTAGATTACATTTGTGTCATGTGTGGAGAAAAACCCTCTAGCCAATCCGTCGTCCATCCTTTCACTTTTATTTTATGTTTTTGTCAATTTGTAATTTATTTAAGTTTAATTTACTTCGTCAAAACCAAACCAATCCCCCCCATTATTATATTATATTATTTAGTTAGTTTTTATTATTTTTAATCTTTTAATTTAAATTTCGTCTAATTAATTTCCTAGTTTTTATTTTAAATTGTTTTTATTATTTTGAGTCATTTTTAGTGTGTTTCGAGTTTTTAGCTTAGTTTGTATTTTCTAGAGTCTTGAGTTGTTTTGAGTCTTTTGATTTCTTTTAGTTTATTTGTTAGTTTTATTTTGAGTTATTTTAGTTAAGTGTTTTTATTTTAGTTTAGTGTTTTAAACTTTGTTTTTACGTTTTTAAATTAATTTTAGAGTGATTAGCAATCCCTCCTAATCCCCGGCCTAGAACGATACCCTACTTACATCTTTACTACAACTGTCAAAAAGAGGGTTTAATTTGTGCGGTTTAAAATACCTGTCAGCAGGGTTTCAATGAGGAAGGACGACCAACACAAATTTCAGTGCAGAAGGCCCTTGAGGTTACTGCCAAAATTGTATATCAAGATTCGACGAGACTCGGGTTGGCCAACCTACTTGCCGACACCGATGAATGATGCCAGACAAGAAAGGCGCTGGGTTGCAGTTTCATCGACCAAGGAATGACTGTTGGCCCATTGGTATGCTGTATCTAAGCAACCAAACTCAGGTGTAAAGTTCAGGTTGCACCGGCCAAATGAAGGGAAATTATGAGATTTATGAGGGATTTCTAGTGACTAGCATGCATATACAATCCAAAATTTATATACATTAGCAACGGAAGCATATTATCACATATTATCAAAGCTATAGTCATGCAAATCCCTTTCAAGAAGCATAGGTTCATAGTTGATGCATCAAAACAAAATATTGAAGAACAAAGTGTAGGTGTAGTTTTATACCTCTTGATCTAGACTTTAGACCAAGGATGGACTACCTCCAAGCTCTTTGTTCTTGGAACTCCTTGAGCCTAGCCTCCCTCCTTGACTCCTTCACCTTGTTGAAGTGTGAGCTCCTTGGTTCTCCTCTAGTCCCCAAGGTAGAAGACCTCTAAAGATCCACACCCACTAGTGTAGTGAGATGGATAATGGAGCAACCACAAGGAGGAAAGATGGTTAGTGTTTCCTCCTATGGTGGCCGGCCTTGTGTGTGTAGAGAGAGAGAGAGTTGTATTTTTCTTTTGTTCAAAACAACACACAAAACCTTAATGAACTTTTTCATTAAACTTCCTTTATAAATGAAAAAGAAGCTAGTCAACATTTTGACCTTTCTCTCCCCTTCTCTCTAACTTTTGGCCGGCCTCACTATGCTTGGTTTGGGCTTTGGGCTTCTATTATTTTAAGTCATCTTATGCTTGAATAAAAGCCCAATGGGTTTAGGCCCAATGGGCCCGAATGAACCCAAACTTTTCTTTAAGCCCGGAACGATCCTTTATCGCTTCTATGATTTCTTTAGACTTTCTAATTAATCATAACACTTAATTAATCCAATTAATTAACTCCATCATCCTTTAGTTATCTCATCACAAGAGTGTATCGGTGTACAATCATTTTAGGTTCCAATTAGCAAGGCAGTGAGGTGATTGGAATCAATCCAATTGATTAGCATTTAACCAATCACTTAGTGAATTAAAACTTACTTTTAATTCTACTTCTTCTTTGATGATTACATATTTAATCATCTAGAAGAACTCATAAGCCATGAGTGACATCTAACCATATATCATGGCTACCCAAGCTAATGTAGAATTTTGTCGGAGAACCTATTCAGTTGGAATTACAATGTAATTCGATCCTTCTCTAATACAGTACTCTTAAGCACATTACTAGGGTATGGATTCTTAATGTCAAACCCTAATGTGATTATACTCAATTATATGATTCAATTGAGTCGTATAGGAACGCATTCCATGATTACGCTCGATACTTCGGCCGAAGATTCCCGAATCATATCTTTGAGTATTCTTCTTTTCATAACAAGGATTAGAGATCCCTTGTTGATCATTCACATGCCTCTGAGAATAAATCACTGACCCCAACAATGCATAGAACACATCCAAGATGAGATGTGGTCATGTCTCATTATCAAATGATCAGTAACGTATCCTCAAGACAACTATGATGTCTCAGGTTAAAGGATTACTTACATATTCCAACCAGTAGAGTTACTTGCTTGACATGTGAGTAGACCTCCATGCAAGTACTCTCTTTCGATTGTGTTCAGTGAACTCATTCCCTTAATGAGCACCTACATACTTGTCTTAGTGTCATTACACGAATGGCATGAGACTTCTCATCATTCCTATTTGAAGGGGACATAGTATGTACTGGTCTTTGTATTGTCAGTATCCCTCTGACAATCCTACGACCATGAACCTTTTGAACATCATGGTTATGTGAAGAAGGTCTCTGTAGTCTAACATCATTAGATTACTTCTTCCATCGATCCATTGTCCATGGATTCACTATTTTGGACCTATATCATTTATTGAGATAGTCCTAATGAGTGACTTTGCCTTTTGCTGTATTTAGAGTTATCTATACATACAGAAAATGTCCTGAAAAGTTTCTTCCAAAGATTGACTTTTAGGGCATACCTCCAACACCAAACTCAAGGATAATCGGCCTAAGGTCAACGACCCCTTAGAAGAAATAAATGTTTGGGACGGCCGAAGACCCACTACCTTTATTTATTAGTGCTTTGTTACCCCCAATACATGAAAAATGAGATTTGTAATTTACTTAAGGAATTTAAAGATTGTTTTGCTTAGAGTTACCATGACATGCCTGGTTTAGATCGAAGCATGAGTTACGCATTAAACTTGGGTGTAAACTATTCTGTCAACCACCTTGACGATTTTTAATCGAAGTGCAACTTGGCATCAAAGACGAGATCATTCGACTTTTAAATGATGGGTTCATTCGGAGAGTTTGGTACATCGAGTAGTTGGCGAATATCGTCCCAGTTTTGAAGAAAAATGGCGCTTTACGAATTTGTATCGATTTTCAAAATCTAAATTTGGTAACTCTCAAAGATGAATATCCAATGCCGATTTTTGATTTATTAATCGATGCAGCAGCAAGCCACGAATGCACATGCTGGTTACAACCAGATTTTCATTGTTGAGGCCGATGTTCACAAAATTGTTTTTCGATGCCCGGGGGCACTCGGCACATATGAATGGGTCATTATGTCATTCGGCCCCAAGAATGCTGGTGCATATATCAACAAGCGATGAACACAATATTCCATGATTTAATTGGCGCCACCGTCGAAGTTTACATTGATGATGTGGTGATCAAATCGAAACGGCGCCAAACGCACTTGGATGATCTTCGACAAGCTTTCCTACACATGTGCCAACACAGCCTCAAGATGAATCCAGCTAAGTACGTGTTTGGTGTATCAGCCGGTAATTTCCTAGGGTTTCTTGTACATCACCGTGGATTTGAGGTCGATGCAAATAAGGCTCGAGCAATCATTAACGCTCCACCCCCCTGTGACTAAGAAGTAGCTACAATCGTTGCTCAGTAACATTAATTTCTTCCTTCGATTCATTGCCAATTCAGCAAGAAAGTTGCGAGCTTTTTCCACACTATTGAAACTAAAGGATTCTTACACTTTTGAGTGGACAACTAAACATCAAAAGGCCTTTACACAGATCAAGGTTGCTTTTTTAACCCCACATGTCCTTGTCCCACCTCAACGAGGCAAACCCCTTAAGTTGTATATCTTTGTGGTCGAAAGATCCATCGGCCGCTTTCTAGCACAAGACAATGATGCTGGGCGTGAGCATGCTATCTTTTACCTTAGCCGCAACCTTAATGCTCCTGAGATCAACTACTCAGCCGTCGAGAAACTCTACTTGGCTTTGTTTTTCGCCACATCTAAGCTCAGGCATTATATGCTCTCATCCGTCACTCAAGTCATCACCCAAACTGATGTCATCCGTTATATGCTCACTTTGCTGATTGTCAAAGGCCGAATTAGGAAGTGAACAATGGCGCTGTCTGAATTTAGTCTGCAATCTGTCCCTAAAAAATCTATCAAGGACCAAGCGTTGGCTGATTTCTTAGCCCAACATCCATCTCCATATGGCTTTGAGGGAAATGACGTCGAAATTGGCATGGTAGAGACCCGAGAAAATTATTGGACAACGTGTTTTGATGGCTCGAGTACCTCCGTGTCGGCTGGTGTTGGAATAGTCATTCAGTTTCCAGATCACCATCGGTGGTACTTTTTTCTCAAACTAGACTTTGACTATTCGAATAACCAAGCCGAGTATGAGGCCCTCATCATTGGCCTCAGTATTCTTCACGACTTACGGGCAACTCGCACACTTGTCCTTGGTGACTCAGAACTTGTGATTAACCAACTTAATGGCACTTTTCATTGCATGAGTTGGCACCGTATCATATAGTCACTAGCTATTTAGCCTAGTCTTTCAATGACATTACGTTAAAACATATCTCTTGAATCCGCAATACCGATGCAGATGAATTGGCCCAAATAGCCTCTAGTGCACAACTCTTGGGGGCAAGATAGGCCGGGCGATACCTGTAATACGATAATCATACTTGGTCCTGGTTAATCAATAAGTTCTCAAACAGGATTATGTGATCCGAACGCGAGTTATGTCTTTGCATTCGTTGTTAGAATGAGAATAACCTGTCAAGATTTGCGTAATCGAGGCATTGCCAGACGATTGGAGAAGGTCGATCATGCGATAACCCTAATGGCAAACATGACCGTAAGACAAGGGTTCACGCCACGAATTACGTGTTGTACCAAAATATGTTGTACAGAAAAGGTGAGGATGGCTTGTTGTTGTTATGTCTCGGCTCTGAAGAGGCCGCCTAGGCAATTGCCGAAGTTCATGAAGGACTATGCGGAGTGTTGAAAGTATGCCCACAAAGGCACTCATTTAATGTAATAGCTTTTTGAAATACTTATTGTACTAAACTATTATATGTTTCATGAAGGGCAAAACTTATTGTTAATCACTATTTATTGTATTATGTGTTTAAGCGATAAAGAAATCCAAGGACTGTTTTTAATCTTATGTTTATTCCTAAAACGTTCCTAGCCATAGGATTGCCAATTTGGTTTTGACAATCTGCTAAGGTTAGTATGTGTTAAGTTAACTCAAGCGTCAGTATGACTAGTCTCAAGTCATTTAATGTTGGACATTGAGACAAACATATAGGTGCTCAAAAGGTAATTGAGTACATTGAACAAAGATCAAAAGAGAGTTCAAACATACATGTCATGTAAGAACTCGTAAGTTGCAATATGCAAAGTAGTCCTTTGACCTGAGGCATCATATATGTCTAATGGTTGGGTCCTTGATCTTTGATCATGTCAAAGGCATTCCATTGAGAGTGTCCACGACATTATTGGGGTCAAGCTATCTAGTCATGTAGGCATGTGAATGCACAACAAGGGATCTATAACCTTCCATGGTGGAATGAGAATACTCTGAGATATGATTCGAGAGTCTTTGGCCAAAGCATACAAATATGACTTAGGAAGAATGTTCCAAATCATTGTTCAATTAAATCATATAGAGAAGTATCACATTGGATAGTAGACATGAAACAAACTATCAGTTAAACAATGTGATCATGAGTATTGTATTAGAGAAGGACCATATTGTATTGTAATTGTAACTGTTGGAAGTATGCCCACAAAGCCACACATTTGATGTAATAGCTTTTGGAATACTTATTGTATTAAACTTTTATATGTTTAATGAAGGGCAAAGCTTACTGTTAATCACTATTTATTGTATCTTGTGTTTAAGCAATAAAGGAATCCAAGGAATGTATATGATCTAAGAGATAAGTGATTTAAGTAAGTTAGTTAACGAGACCTTTCTCTTATGTTCATTCCTAAAACGTTCCTAGCCATAGGATTGCCAATTGGGCATTGACAATCCGCTAAGGTTAGTAGGTGTTATGTCGACTCAAGCGCGAGTATGACAAGTCTCAAGTCATTTAGTGTTGGACACTAAGACAAACACATAGGTGCTCGAAAGAGTAATCGAGTACACTGAACAACGATCAAAAGAGAGTTCAAACATACATGTCATGTAAGAACTCGATAGTTACAATATGCAAAGTAGTTCTTTGACTTGAGGCATCATAGATGTCTAATGGTTAGGTCCTTGATCTTTGATCATGTCAAATGGCATTCCATTGGAGTGTCCATGGCATTGTTGGGGTCAAGCTATCTAGTCATGTAGGCATATGAATGCACAAGAAGGGATCTCTAACCTTCAATGGTGGAAGGAGAATACTCTAAGATATGATTTGAGAGTCTTTGGCCAAAGCATATGAATATGACTTAGGAAGTTTGTTCCAAATCTTATTCAATTGAATCATATAGGGAAGTATCACATTGGATAGTAGACATGAAACAAACTATCACTTAAACAATGTGATTAAGAGTATTGTATTAGAGAAGGACCGTATTGCATTGTAGTTGTAACTAGATAGGTTTTCCAACCACTTCTACTTAACTCGGGTAACCATGACATGCTGCTAGGTGTCACTCATGGTTTGTGGAAGCTCTAAAGATTAGCAAACACTAATTTTTAGGGAGAATTGAAATGTGGTTTCAATTCACAATCGATCGTTAAGAGTAACGATCGCCCACTACCTCGCTAATTGGAACCTAATGGATCGTACACCGAGTAAGGATGAAAGTGAAGTAATTAAATGAAATGGATATGCAATTAAATGGTTTAATTGAAGAATGGTCAAAGTTAATTAATTAGTTAATTAATTATACGAAATGTTCGTATTGGGCTTTTAAGTTGGTTTTGGGTTTTGGGGCCCAAAAGTGTTTTGGACCACAAGGCCCATTATGTTTAAGTTGTATGACAACTAAAACAAAATGGGCAATTAGCCCAATAACAATGTCAAGGCCGGCCATAAGGGTGAGGGGTAGCAAACTTGTATTAATTACAAGTTTGCCACTCACATGAAATGAAGTATAAATTCAACTTTATAGCTTTATTTTCATTTAGGGTTTTCTTGTAGAAATTGGGTGAAACATTTTCTCTCCTTTTTTTAAAGAGGCCGGCCACTTAGGGGAGGGACATCTAGCAATCTCTTCTTCCCTAAGTCATCCATATCATCTTCACAACTAATCCTTGGTGAAGAGACTTAGAGACATCAAGCTTTTGGTGTTTTGGAGATCTTTTCTTCAAATTCTCAAAGAAGCAAGGAGGTGACTTGAAGGCCATCCACTTGGGTGAATCCCTTGTATAAACAAGGATGAGCTTCAAGGGTAATGAACTCTAAATCCTTCATTCTCTTTAATGATCTCAAAGAGTTTTTGGTTCACCATATACTAGGCTTTGAAAGTCATGGGTTTTATGAATTGTTTTGAATGCATGCCTACTTTAATGTGTTAATAGTTTGCATATGTGTTCAAATGTTCTTGCTTGTTCTTAGTTAGGACAAAAAAATTTCTTCAAGTGGTATCAGAGCCTAGGTCTAGTTTATGGTGGATCCTTTTGGGTTTTGTGATTTTTCATATTTTGTGATTTAAGTGTTGTAAATGTTACAAGCTTTGTTCTTGCTTTGAATATAAATTTTGCTTGAAAGTTTAGCATCTCAAATGTTGTAGATGTAGTTCATATAAGCATGAATATTGGAACTAAAATTTGGTGCCAAGTATTTTGGGATTTTTGGCCAAATCCAAAGGGTGATTTTTTGGGTTCTTGTTAGTCTTGTTAAAATGGTTTTAAAGTGCTTTTTGGAACCCCTAAGTACCCTAGGATATTAACCCTCTTTTGAGTTGTGAAATTTTGAGTTTTGGTGAGTGAAAAACATTCATGGATCTATTATGAGTTTTCATGGGTGTTCTTCAATGTTCTTGAAGTTCTTGCCAAGAACAAAAAGTTTTGAAGTTTTGATTCAAAAGTTTTATATTTTTCATGAAGTTTTGATTTAATTTTGATGGGTGATGGTTATTGGTGAAGGATATTTATTGCCATTAATGTTGGAGAAAACAATTTTAATGTTTGACAAAAATCTCTTACAACCCATCCCCATCACCTTTAATCTCACCCACCAAAATCAACTTGCAAAAACTTTTTAGAAATTTTTTCACTTGTTTACTCATTTGGCCGGTCACCCCCCAAGTGGGGTATTTTTGGGCCTTTTGTGCAATTACATAAAGTTTTGATACTTTTGTGTATTTGTATTTTGGCCCAAAAGTTTACGTGTTTTTACGTTAAGGTCCTAAATCACTAAAGGACAAATTATTTTGCTCCTTTAATGATGGTTTAGTTATTGTTGAAAATTTTGGGTTCTAGTTGTAATTACATGAAGTTGTGGACTCTTGTGTTTTTACAAAGTGACCCCAAAAGTTTTTTGTTTTAACTAAGTGACCCAATTGTTGTGGTCATTGTTTTTGGCCCAAAACAAAATGAGAACAAAATTGTTTTGTCTCTTTAATGAGAATTGGATTTTCATTATATTTAGTTCCATTTAAATCAATTCTATGAATCCAAAAACCAATTGTTTAAAGTTGCTTTCTTAGTTAATTTGATTGATTAAGAAAGGGGTGATTATGAACCAAAAGCCTCGATAATTGAGCTATGTGATAGGCCGATTTACATTATGAATGCTTGGGTTTAGTAGTATAGATTTGAATGTAATTTGATTAATTCAAGTTTGTTGTAAAGGGCATAAGTCCTCCAAAGTGTTGTAAAGGGCATAAGTCCTCCAATGTGTTGTAAAAGGGCATAAGCCCTTCTCTTTATTTCATGTATTCCTATTTGTTTATTTGTATGAAAATTGGAATAGTTGGGTCCAACACCCAATAGGAAATAACAGTTTAATTAGATTAAACGCGAAATTAAAATCAACAACTATCTACCTTAAACCCAAGGTCCAACACAAGGCTCGTGTTGGATCAAATTTAAAAGGTTCATAATCATCCTAAAACCTAAAATGACTATATAGTCCATATGAGGATGCAATGCATTCGTTAGTAGTTCCATATAGTCTCGCTTGTTTCAACGAAACAGTGGGAGTATTATATGCTACTAATTCATATTAACTTGGACCAATAGTTGTGATAGGCCCATGTTCTTTTAATATGATTAAAATGTTTTAGTGTAGCCCAAAAATACTCCCTCAACAAAATGAATATTAAGTTGATAAGCGAGAGATGCTTTGAACATCTCTTCGTAGGCCTTCAACCGTGGTGGGCTCCAATTGTTTGTGATTCCTACACCGCCTTCACCCTATCATGGGGAAGTTCAAAGTATGTGCTTACATTTAGGAGGAGTCCATATGTACATACATGATGTGGAGAGGTAGGCAATGAGGATAGCCAACATCGTATCATTGTGAGGTTATTCTTGAACCCCTACACGAACTAAGCATGGTGGGAATAACTTAACTAAGTGCAATGGTGCCAACATCGTATCATCGTGAGGCAACATTCTCTAGAGGCCAAACAAGATGGGTAATTACAAACGTTGTAAATGAGTAAAGCGTTATTCTCTCCTCATTATTTTTGCTAACCAACATTATATCATTGTGAGGTGGGCTTGGTAATGGTGAGCCTCCCATACCCCGTTAAGAGTTCAACACAACTCTCGGATTCCATTGAGGGATGTGGAATTTGCCAAAAATAGTGGGTGGTACTATTTGATTTAAGACCAAATCAAGTAGTTATAAAATCAACAATCTAATACGATTTCTGTTATGTTATGTAGTTAACGACATGCCTAAAATTATACCCACCATTATACTTGACAAAAAGGGCCTTAGGGGCCAACGTTTCCTTGCTTGGTATCGCCACATTGAGAATGTCTCAAAGGTGAAAGACATATTGGATGTGCTTAAGCAATCCCCTCCTCATGAACCTTCTAAGAAACTAGCTTCAAAGGAGGAGTGTCATGATTATGCTAGACACTATGAGGATGACTTACAAGCCAAATGCTTAATCCTCACTTCACTTAGTGAGGAGCTTATGAAGCTACATAAGCACATGGACACTTCATGTGCCATGGTTGAAAGTTTGCATAACATGCATGACATTGAGACTAGTAATGTACGATTCTCAAATATTTGTAGTCTAATGAATGCCAAAATGGCAAAGGGGACATCGGTCCAAAAACATGGACAAAAGATGGAAAGGATCTTTCAAGATCTTGAAAGTTTACGAACTTCCATCGATGGGAAAATGGCCCAAGACTTTTTCCCTGCATCTCTCTCGGATGATTTCACTAAGTTTATTGTAAACTACAAAGTGAATAGATTCGATCATACTTTTAGCGAGATGATTGACATGTGCTGTAAATTTGAAAGAGGTTTCAAAAGGGACAGTGGGAGTGAGAATGCAATCACAAGGAAAATGTCGCATAAAAAGAAGGCAATGAAATCCATAGGAACATGCTTTCATTGTGGAAAGGATGAACATTGGAAGAAGAAATACAGGGTGCGCATTGCGAGCCTTATGACACGAACTTTTGAAGAGACTATTTCCGTCAAAGAAAGTGCTTTTACAGTGAGCTCCAATTCCTGGATATTTGATTCAGGCGCTAGTCAACATATCTGTAATACGATGCAGGGACTAGCAGGGAGCAAGACACTGCGCAATGGGGAGATGGTTGTGCGAGTTGGGAACGGCACTAAAATCTCTGCAAAAGCAATAGGCACCTACATGCTTAATGATCGGATCATATTTATATATATTTTTATATCAAATTCACTCGTCTTTTCTTAGTTAGTTCCTCATATTTTGAGCTATTTACTTTGTTTTTGTGTTTTATAGAATTTATCTAGCAAAGAAAATAAAAATATATTATATGGTTATATCCTCGGGTTATAAGATTAACCCGTGTTTCTTGTGTCCACATCTTTTGATTAATAGTTGACTTTGGGATTGAAAGGCTGAAATTATACAAAGAAGGCAAGCACATGCGGCATGGAGAATAAGAAAAAGATTAAATGAAAGAAAAGGCAAAACAGAAAAGTGAAGGCTAGCATAAGGCAGCGCCTGCCTTCCCCCCCGAGACCTCTTATTTATTTATTTTATTTCTTTTTCACGCTGCTCAAAGGCAGCTCTGATTATCTTCTTGTTGCTCGCTGCCTTTTAAGGCAGCTCCTTGGTGCTCTGCCTTCCTGGCATCATGATTTCCGTCCCCCTCTTATTAATTAGCTTATGCCTTCATTTTTCTATTCTTTTTGAATGGCCCTATCTCCTCTCATGCGCACTGCTCTTATTATTTTTCTTTCTTTTGTACCGTGAGGCCCCTGCCTTCCTGGCAGCTCACTTGTTTTCCTCCATTTATTTCTTTTTGCATGTGCTGCCTTATGCTAGCCTTCACTTTTCTGTTTTGCCTTTTCTTTCATTTAATCTTTTTCTTATTCTCCATGCCGCATGTGCTTGCCTTCTTTGTATAATTTCAGCCTTTCAATCCCAAAGTCAACTATTAATCAAAAGATGTGGACACAAGAAACACGGGTTAATCTTATAACCCGAGGATATAACCATATAATATATTTTTATTTTCTTTGCTAGATAAATTCTATAAAACACAAAAACAAAGTAAATAGCTCAAAATATGAGGAACTAACTAAGAAAAGACGAGTGAATTTGATATAAAAATATATATAAATATGATCCGATCAAATACCCCCACACTTAGCTTTTGCTAGTTCTCGAGCAAAACAAATAAAACCAGAAAAAGTAATAACATGAAAAACATTAATTTTCCCCTATGTGACCCTCATAAAAATTCATTCGAGAACACAAATCATCAAGAACCATAGCTAACATCAAACAAGCTAATCCAAGTCCATCTTCCTTATTCAAATATTAGCAGTAATCTTTAAATCATCCTTGAAGTGTAATGTGTGAGATAGCCATGCTAATGCAATTTCAAGTTTTTATTTTTAAAATCATCATATGCAAACTAGCAACCTTCTCACGGGATATGCACTCAATCACACATGTGTTTAGTTTTAATGTGTTTCGCTCAAAGAAACAAATGTGAAAGTTCTACCATAAGCTTGCATAAAGATCACTTGTCCACAATCATAATTGCAAAACTTAAATCAAGAGGACTTTTATTGGATGTAATGAGACTTAGGGATAGGGTTATTGAAACGAAAGAATAGGTAAACACGAGTTCCAAGCTATATTGCATGCAATTCTTTTGTTGAGATTTATAAGAACTCAAGTTCTCCAGTAATTATTCTAGCACTTCCAACCACACCCCTAAACTGAAACTTTAAACTTTTTATTTTCTTCGTATACAATCTTTCTTTTCTTTTTCTTTTCTTCTCTTTTCTCATTTTTTTTAAAAAAAAAAATAAATACAAACATGAAATACCCCCACACTTAGCTTTTGCTAGTCCTCGAGCAAAACAGAGAAACAAAACAAAACTCAATCTAAACCTTCCAACAACTATCTCAGGGATTTCCAATGGACATGACAAATTAAAAATCGTAACTTACACAGATTTTGGCAATCCATACCATTAAGTACATACTTAATCACAGTCACCATTTATTAGTTCGCATTTAATCAATTAAAACAACATTTTGAATGTAGTAACATGCTTTAGAGAATTTACTCAACTCCTCACTAGATATGCACTCAATTTTTCGCTCAGATTTTCTGACTACACTCCCTACACTAGGTATATGTGAGAAGATTGATGTGAACAAGGAAATGATCACTCACATATGTTATAGCAAAGAAAGCATTTTCTGGAGTTATTAATGTACATATGAATATGATCTCATGAACGGAATGCTACTACTTAGATGCGAGAACCAGGGACACCATATGCTCATACCAATCCCAAACTCCACATATTGAACACACAACAACCAAGATAGAAGTCAAAGGGTTGTAACGGGGCTAAGGATATAGGCTTATCAAAGGAAGGATATGGAAAAACAAAGGTTCTTAAAGAAATAGTAAGCAAAATAATGAGATTAACGCATAGAATTCACTTTTGAACGAAAATTCAACTCTAAACCCGAGGGGAAGATTCACACATTTTATGGCCAGATTTCAAACTCTTTTTCTTCTTTTTTTTTTTTTTTTTTCTTTTCATGCGTTTTTCTCTTCTCTTTTTTTTTTTTTTTTTTTTTAAACGCAAAACGTACAATTGAGCTCAAAACAACCAATCCCTCCCCCACACTTGTTTTTCTGCATAGTGTAGAATAAAATGAATTCTTTTTAAATCATGCTCACTATTCTTTAAGAACAAGGGTGCGGTTTAAAGCGGTTAACAACAAAAATAGGCTAAACCAGGCTCGAAAGGGGTTAAACCTACAAAACAAAAGAAAGATGGAGGGTAAGGCTTTTTGGGATGTGGTGGTTCACTAAACAACTTCATCTTGATATGTGTTATGCAATTCAATGTCATGCTTTGAATGAAACGGATATGAGTTCTAGTATTTGGAACTAAGATGATAAAACGCCTTCTAAGTAGCAACCAAGCAAATAATAATGAGATCATGCAACGACTTTTAGAAAACAAAACAAAAGATTAATAACTCTCCAAACAAGGTATAAGCTCAAGTCTCACAGGGATGTAACATTAGTTTGAGTTCCTTCCTTCAAGCATGTTACAAAAACTAATTTTATCCTTTTGTGATCAAATTTAAATTCATAAACAACAACTACAACTAAGCATAAACCCAGAGTATATCAAACTTCCATCCAGGTTTATAACTTTCTTTAACTGTCATGCAATTAAAAACCAAATCCTCATCATTGTGTTGGAAGGTACCTAAGACGCAAACACACAAAAACAACTCTAAAATAATTCTTTTTGGGTTTTTTAAAACATTTTTCAAATTTTTATGTCATTTTCGTAAGATTTCCTCAAAACACAAATAAACACACCAAAACAGCTTAAGACACTTAGAAATAGAAAAAGCAACAACACGGAAACAAATGAAACCAGTTCAAAGTCGAAGGTACAAAAATTTTCAATTTGGTCATTTTTTTTATCTTGATACCCCCACACTTAAACTAGACATTGTCCCCAATGTCATAAAACATTAATAAGCAAATAAAAATAAAATGAATAAATAATACGAAACAAAATAAAGAAAAGGGACTGAAAACTTCCCTAATTTGCAGAAAACTCAAGCGATGACCCCCAAGCGTAAATTTTGCAATCAACTTCAAGGGTGGAAATAACCGAAAGTTCCTGCAAAGAACAGAAATAAACAGTTAAGCACGCAAGAAAAAATAGAAAATAAAGTAAACGAAAATTGAAAAAGATAATAAAAGTTAACGAAAAGAACTAATAGGCGATCATTGGTCGCTTGTTGATTTTCCACAGCTTTCATCTTGAACTGGATGGGCCTCCTTTCTTGCAAGTGCTCCTCAGCTTAGTTGAGGATGAGTCAGCACGTTGTCTCCACATGCTTCAAGTAGTCCGTTCTCCACGCAGGTGTGGCATCTTCTTGAACTCTTGGATCAACCCAGACTCATCTGCTCTTGGGTGCACCTCAGACTCCTCCTGCTTCGTCTGTGAGGTACTTTTGTTTTTGAAGAAGTACCTCAACACAGGTTTATTTTTGAAGTGTGTTGGGAGGGGTCTGAGATGAGTACTCGAGAGCAAGACTAGGTAAGCAATCAGGATCTCACTTTCTCCATGTTCTTCAGATGAAAGTGAGGAGAAAGCGTGATATGAGATACTTTTGCTTTTAACCTTTTTGATATGAAATACTTTTGCTCTGGAAGGTTTGTTTTCTGGGGTGATCCAAGGGATGAAGAACACTGAATAACTCGAAAGCTTTCTTTGGGAAGACATTATCGGAGATGAAGAGAGGTTGAGAGGTGGAGAGGGTGTGAAGGTGTGCCTTTGCTGTGGAAGGCGAAGGTCGAGACTTATAGAAAATTTTCTTCCTCAACCGGAACTATTCCCGCACTATTTGTCGGCAGCCGGTGGATGAATGAACAGTGCCAGTTACGCGCTTTCTGACAAAGCGTCCGTAATTTTCGCGAAGCTGACTGCGCACGCGACGAGTGACGACAAACTGGAATGATGATCTTTTGAAAACCGGGGTTCAAATCCGGGTGCAGCTCGTGGTTTTCGCAACGCTCCAAGCTGCACGTGATGAGTCACGACAAAATTGGAAAAGCTGAGGCCACGTGATTGCTGAGTCAAGCCCAGCTTTTGAGAAAGGAAACGGCTCTTTTGAGACAGGACTCCGGCATTTGAGAAAGGAGCGTCCAGCTTTTCCGATTTGCGTGAGGACGCGTCTTCACCTCTGAGGAGCGGGCGCCTCTTTGATTTGCTTCTTTTTATAGAGGCGCTAATTCTGCTCCACCTCACACTTGAACTCCCTTCCTCAAACACTTCCTTCTGCACTTCTGCACTTTTAATCTTTCCGATATCTTTTTGCACTTCTGCACTCTTAATTTTTTCGCTCTCTTCTTCCGCTTCAGCAATCTTAATCTTTCCGAACTCTTTTCTTCCTCAACCCCCTCTAAAAATGTCTTGCCCTTCCGACCGTCGCCTAAACTTGAATGTCGGGGAAGACGATGACTCGTCTTCTCCGAACAATATTTGGAATCCATCCTTCATATCCCCCAATGGTCCACTTACAGTCGGGGCCACAATGATGAGGAATGAAATCACCGCTACGGTGATTGCCAGAAATCTGCTCACTCCAAGGGACAATAGGATGCTATCTAGGCGGTCAAACGAGCTGGCCGTTCAGGAATCTCTGGCCCTCAGCGTCCAAAGTGTAGGCTCAGTTTCGAACATGGGCCAGCGCCTGCTTGCCCGAACTCGTCAGGTGGAGTCACTGATGGCGGAGGTGGCCAGTCTTCGGCAAGAAGTCAGAGGACTCAGGCACGAGAACAAGGAGTTGCACATGCTTGCAACTAGTTACTCGACCAGCATGAAGAGGAAGCTGGACCAGCTGCAGGAGTCGGACGGTCGGATCCAGAGTGATCATGAAAGGTTCATGGCGCTACTCCCGAGGTTTATGTTGCCTTCGTCCTCTGGAGTAGCACCAAGCGTTCCGGCTCCGGAGATTCCAACTCTGGCTCTTCGACTTCCCGGGGCTCCTTCAACTTCTGAGGCGCCACCTGACCAATGATCAGTGAATGCTTTTAGTTTTTCGCATTATTGTAAATTTTTTTTTTAAGTTTATTTTAAGCAAAATTAAATAAATGTAAATCAAAATATGTAAATTAATGTAATTTTTAATTTTAAAATTTTTTTTTTAAGTTTATTTTAAGCAATATAAAATATGTAAATCAAAATATGTAAATTAATGCAAAAAGACTTTGTTTATCCGCACTAAAAATAAACATTGCCCTTAATTTATTTAAACACAAACTAAACAAAAATCAACCAAATAACACAACTAACTAAACAAAACAAAATGAAAGCAGTAAATAGAAGGGTTTAGGAATGCAAATCTGATTGTGGGTGATTCCTAGGCTTCCCTTCTTTATTCAAGTGCATGGCTTTATCCTTTAACGGACAGTGGTACTTGAAATGATCCGGCAATGGTTTGAATTCACGAGTGGGTGCCTGAATCATAAAAATCAGATTGTTAGTAAAAAACAAAATTAAAAATGGAGAAGATGGCTTACTTTCATTTGAGGACGCTGCCTCTTGGCAGCGAGAAGGAGACTTCTCGCGGGGGGGAGGGGAACTGCGAAGGCTTGCGGGTGATAAACAGAGAAAAACAGGAGCTGCCCCTGGGCAGCACACGGCATAATGAAGACAAGCAGCTGGGGAGCATAGGTTCAAAGCTGCCTCTGGCAGCGTGAGAAAGAAAAAGGCCAGAGCTGCCTCTGGGCAGCGTGTAAAAACAGAGAACGCGGCAAAGGCCAGCTACAAGGGAAAAGAGGCGGAGAGAGCTGCCTTAAGCCTTGGGCAGCGAGGGAGAGACAGAAACGTGTGAAGCCAGCGGGAGCTTCAGCGGGGAACCAGAGAGTAAGCTGCCTGATTGGCAGTGTGCCACGCCAGTCAGCTCGCACGGGGAAACAAAGTCTAAGGGCAGCTGCCAAGCAGCTTAAGAACGCACGGTGAAAACTTGCACAGAGCACAGAGAGCTCACAGAAATCCTTGCAATCCTCTTTCGGTTTAATCCTCCAAACTCATATTTTTTATTTCTGTTTTTATTTCTGTTTTTAAATTATAAATAATGTATAATTAATTTGTTTGGCTAGAGGATAATTCAAAGCCATGATTATATTTGTAATTTGAATTGATTACCTTCAGTTGTGATTTCTGAGTTGTGATTCAATTTGCTTAACTGCTTGATAGATAACTTATTTGTGTATGTCGATTAAGGATGCATACTTAGTTTGCATGCATGAATTTGATGCTAGAATATAAGTGAATTTCACCTAATCGTTATGAACTTATATTCATGAGTAGTGAAGGTTGTTATCCACAATCGCGTTAAGTAAATTCCTGGCAAACGTATCATGCTGTTCATAGTTACGAATGCCTTGTCAGCACTTATGATTTTCATAGAACATAATGATCTTTAATCGTATCTCTATTGTGCTTTTCACGTAGGGAACTTTTAGAGAATGTGTTGAATTGTTGTATGCTGTTCATCCAATTCAATAATATAAGGAAAATCTGAAGATTAATTTAAGCGTACCTAATTAATTTGGAGTGTTGAGATTTACAACTTATTGAAAGAACAACTGAAGGTCAATTTAGATTGCATATGTGTCGTGCGTTCTTAAGCTGCTTGGCAGCTGCCCTTAGACTTTGTTTCCCCGTGCGAGCTGACTGGCGTGGCACGCTACCAATCAGGCAGCTTACTCTCTGGTTCCCCGCTAAAGCTCCCGCTGGCTTCACACGTTTCTGTCTCTCCCTCGCTGCCCAAGGCTTAAGGCAGCTCTCTCCACCTCTTTTCCCTTGTAGCTGGCCTTTGCCGCGTTCTCTGTTTTTACACGCTGCCCAGAGGCAGCTCTGGCCTTTTTCTTTCTCACGCTGCCAGAGGCAGCTTTGAACCTATGCTCCCCAGCTGCTTGTCTTCATTATGCCGTGTGCTGCCCAGGGGCAGCTCCTGTTTTTCTCTGTTTATCACCCGCAAGCCTTCGCAGTTCCCCCTCCCCCGCGAGAAGTCTCCTTCTCGCTGCCAAGAGGCAGCGTCCTCAAATGGGTGCCTGAATTGGATGGCTTTTTTTTTTTTTTTTTTTTTAAAAAATAAATACAAACATGACTTAACCTACCCTCTGGGGAAGTCCTGGAACTTAAAAATTGTTTATATTTTCCTTCATGTATAAAGAATTTGATTTCTATCTCTAAGCTTTTACGAGATGGGCACTCAGTATTGTTTGACAAAATTAGTTGCACTTTATACTTGAACGGTCGTATTATCTCTCATGGTAATATGATAGAGGGACTTTTTCACCTAGAGATGAATAGTGGGATGCACTGTATTGAAAGCGGGAATACCTCAAAACCCAAAAGGGCTAGAGAAGAAGTCAACCAAGAAAGGATATGGCATCTTAAACTTGGACATGTGAACCTTGAAAAGATTCGCAAGATGTCGAAAGACGGATATCTCCGCCCATTAGGTAATGACCAGATGGGTACTTGTGAATGTTGCTTGAAAGGGAATATGACCAAATCTCCATTCACTGGGAAAGGAGAGCGTGCCACTGAAATTCTAGGGTTAATCCACACTGATGTATGTGGACCTATGTCTACTACGTCGAGAGGAGGCTTCTCCTACTATATCACATTCACCGACGATCACTCTCGGTTTGGCTATATGTATCTTATGAAGTACAAGTCAGAATCATTTGAAAGGTTCAAAGAATTCAAGAATGAAGTTGAGAAGCAAACTGGGAAACAGATAAAGATCCTAAGATCAGATCGAGGGGGTGAATATCTGAGTAATGAGTTCCTAGATTATCTCAAAGAGTGTGGAATAATATCACAGTGGACTCCACCGGGAACTCCACAACTTAATGGAGTTTCTGAAAGGAGAAATCAAACCTTGATGAACATGGTTCGTTCTATGATGAGTTCCACTGATCTACCAGTAACATTCTGGGGATACGCTCTATATACAGCAGCTTACTTGCTTAATAGAGTACGTTCCAAGTCAGTTTCACAAACGCCCTATGAGATATGGCATGGAAGAAAGCCAAGTCTTAAGCACATTAAGATTTGGGGTTGTGAAGCATATGTCAAGAAGCTTAAAACAACTAAGCTTGAAACGAGATCAGTAAAGTGCTATTTTGTGGGATATCCTAGAGAAACTATGGGATATGAGTTCTACCATCCTGACGACCAAAAAGTCTTTGTCGCCATAACTGCTAAGTTTCTAGAGGACGAATTTGTTCTCAAAGAACTGTAAGTAAAATGATGGAAATTAATGAGATTAATGATGAACCACAAACAAGCACACGACATGTTGACAACCCTGTTCCTAAACCCCTAGCTCCACGTAGATCTGAACGGGTTAGTAAGCCACCTAAGAGGTATGGCTTAGACAATGACTTTGAGGAATTGTACCTTTTAGGTGACAATGACACAAAGGAGGACCCTAGGGACTACACTGAAGCAATGTCCGACATTGATTCGATGAGATGGCAAGAGGCAATGAAATCCGAGATGGATTCCATGTATCAAAATCAGGTCTGGACTTTTGTAGACCCTCCAGAAGGTATAGTACCTGTTGGAAACAAATGGGTCTTCAAGAGGAAGATAGGCGTTGATGGGAACGTGGAGACTTATAAGGCTAGACTAGTAGCCAAGGGTTACAGGCAAAGAGAAGGGATTGACTATGAAGAAACTTTCTCTCCTGTAGCCATGATTAAGTTCATTCGGATTTTGCTTGCTATAGCTGCGTACCATGATTATGAAATCTGGCAAATGGACGTGAAGACGGCCTTTCTGAACGGCTACCTAGAGGAAGAGCTTTATATGGCTCAACCCGAAGGTTTCGTGTCCAAGTCTGAAAAGACTAAGGTATGCAAGCTTCTGAGGTCCATTTATGGACTTAAGCAAGCCTCCAAGAGCTGGAACATCTGTTTTGATACTGAAATCAAATCGTTTGCTTTTACTCAAAACGAAGACGACAATTGTGTTTATCAAAAGGTCGTAGGGGATGCAGTTGTATTCCTAGTGTTATATGTAGATGACATATTACTATTCGGGAATGACACTGCGGGCCATAAGAGAAGATTGCCCTCCCGGTAAGGTACCCGCCTTTGTAGTTAAAAACAGCATAGAATGAAGGGGCGGGGGCGTACTTTCTTCTGTAAAAGTATGGTTGTCTAAAACCTTCCACATGAAAGATTTAGGAGATGCATCTTATGTACTTGGGATAAAGCTCTATCGTGATAGATCTAGAAGACTAATTGGATTATCCCAATCTATGTACATTGATAAGGTGCTAAGTAGGTTCCAAATGGAACAATCTAAGAAAGGTTTTCTTCCTGTGAGACATGGAATTCACCTTTCTAACTCCATGGAACCAAAGACACGGCAAATGAATACTATTCCTTATGCTTCCGCCATAGGAAGTCTCATGTATGCCATGATATGCACAAGGCCTGATATCGCATATGCTGTGAGCATTACTAGTCGATATCAATCTAACCCAGGATCAGAACACTGGGCAGCTATGAAGACGGTCCTTAAGTACTTAAGAAGAACTAAGGACATGTTCCTCGTTTATGGAGGAGAGACAGAGTTGCGAGTGGAAAGCTATACAGACGCAGATTTCTAATCTGACGTCGATGATAGAAGTTCCAACTCCAGATATGTAATCACTCTGAATGGTGGGGCTGTCAGTTGGAAAAGCAAGAAACAAAGTGTAATTGCTGATTCCACGACAGAGGCTGAATATGTCGCTGCAGCTGAAGCCGGCAAAGAAGCGTTCTGGATGAAGAAGTTCATTACTGAACTTGGAGTGGTTCCACCATTACATCACTAGTAACTTTGTACTGTGATAATAGTGGGGCGATAGCTCAAGCGCTTTAATATCATTAGAAGATATGTTGCCGAGGGGAAAGTTAACATCCTCAAAGTTGCCTCAGCCGATAACGTAGTAGATCCAGTGACGAAGCCAATGTCTCAAATCCAACTTGACCGCCATATGGAAAAGATGAGTATTAGATACATGGGAGGATGGCTTTGAGTGCTAATGGGAGATTGTTGGAAGTATGCCCACAAAGCCACTCATTTGATGTAATAGCTTTTGGAATACTTATTGTATTAAACTTTTATATGTTTAATGAAGGCCAAAGCTTATTGTTAATCACTATTTATTGTATCTTGTGTTTAAGCAATAAGGGAATCCAAGGAATGTATATGATCTAAGAGATAAGTGATTTAAGTAAGTTAGATTAACGAGACCTTTCTCTTATGTTCATTCCTAAAACGTTCCTAGCCATAGGATTGCCAATGGGCATTGACAATCCGCTAAGGTTAGTATGTGTTATGTCGACTCAAGCACGAGTATGACAAGTCTCAAGTCATTTAGTGTTGGACACTAAGACAAACACATAGGTGCTCGAAAGAGTAATCGAGTACACTGAACAACGATCAAAAGAGAGTTCAAACATACATGTCATGTAAGCACTCGATAGTTACAATATGCAAAGTAGTCCTTTGACCTGAGGCATCATAGATGTCTAATGGTTAGGTCCTTGATCTTTGATCATGTCAAATGGCATTCCATTGGAGTGTCCACGACATTGTTGGGGTCAAGCTATCTAGTCATGTAGACATGTGAATGCACAACAAGGGATCTCTAATCTTCCATGGTGGAAGGAGAATACTCTAAGATATGATTTGAGAGTCTTTAGCCAAAGCATATGAATATGACTTAGGAAGTTTGTTCCAAATCTTATTCAATTGAATCATATAGGGAAGTATCACATTGGATAGTAGACATGAAACAAACTATCACTTAAACAATGTGATTAAGAGTATTGTATTAGAGAAGGACCGTATTGCATTGTAGTTGTAACTAGATAGGTTTTCCAACCACTTCGACTTAGCTTGGGTAACCATGACATGCTGGTAGGTGTCACTCATGGTTTGTGGAAGCCCTAAAGATTAGCAAACACTAATTTTTAGGGAGAATTGAAATGTGGTTTCAATTCACAATCGATCGTTAAGAGTAACGATCGCCCACTACCTCGCTAATTAGAACCTAATGGATCGTACACCGAGTAAGGATGAAAGTGAAGTAATTAAATGAAATCGATTTGCAATTAAATGGTTTAATTGAAGAATGGTCAAAGTTAATTAATTAGTTAATTAATTATACGAAATGTTCGTATTGGGCTTTTAAGTTGGTTTTGGGTTTCGGGGCCCAAAAGTGTTTTGGACCACAAGGCCCATTATGTTTAAGTTGTATGACAACTAAAACAAAATGGGCAATTAGCCCAATAACAATGTCAAGGCCGGCCATAAGGGTGAGGGGTAGCAAACTTGTATTAATTACAAGTTTGCCACTCACATGAAATGAAGTATAAATTCAACTTTATAGCTTTATTTTCATTTAGGGTTTTCTTGTAGAAATTGGGTGAAACATTTTCTCTCAGTTTTTTAAAGAGGCCGGCCACTTAGGGGAGGGACATCTAGCAATCTCTTCTTCCCTAAGTCATCCATATCATCTTCACAACTAATCCTTGGTGAAGAGACTTAGAGACATCAAGCTTTTGGTGTTTTGGAGATCCTTTCTTCAAATTCTCAAAGAAGCAAGGAGGTGACTTGAAGGCCCTCCACTTGGGTCAATCCCTTGTATAAACAAGGATAAGCTTCAAGGGTAATGAACTCTAAATCCTTCATTCTCTTTAATGATCTCAAAGAGTTTTTGGTTCACCATATACTAGGCTTTGAAAGTCATGGGTTTTATGAATTGTTTTGAATGCATGCCTACTTTAATGTGTTAATAGTTTGCATATGTGTTCAAATGTTCTTACTTGTTCTTAGCTAGGACAAAAGTTTTCCTTCAGTAATTGGATAGTTTCTCTAACCACTTCTACCTAGCTTGGGTAGCCATGACATGTTGCTAGGTATCACCATGGTTTGTGGAATCCCTGAAGATTAGCAAACACTAATCTTTATCAAAAGGAGAATTGAAATGTAGCGTCAATTCACAATCGATCGTTAAGTGTAACAATCGCCCACTGCCTCGCTAATTGGAACCTAATGGATCGTACACAGAGTAAGGATGAAAGTGAAGAAATATAAATGAAATGGATAAGCAATTAAATGGATTAATTGAAAAATTGGTCAAGATTAATTAATTAGTTAATTAATTATACGAAAGGTTTGTATGACAACTAAAACAAAAGTGGGGAAATAGCCCAATCACTTAAGATGGCCGGCCATATTGAAGGAAGTGGTTGCTTAATTGCAAGTTTGCCATTCACCTAAGAAAGAGATATAAAAGCATCTTTATAGCTTTTACCTTTTTAGGGTTTTCTTGAGGCAAAGAAGAGAAACACCTTCTCCCTTTTTCTCTAAAAGAGGCCGACCACTTAGGGAAGAAATAGCTAGCAATCTTTTCTGCTCTAAGTTATCCATTTCATCTTCACACCTCATCCTTGGTGTGGAGACTTAGAGACACCAAACCTTTGGTGTTCTTGGAGATCATTTCCTCATATCCTCAAGGAGGAAAAGAGTATCAAAAGGAAGAAAATCACAAGGAAGATTCAAGGAGCTAGGAGGTGACTTCAAGGGTAATGAATCTCAAATTCCTTCATTCTCTTTAATGTTGTCAAAGAGTCTTGTGGTTCACCATTCACTAAGCCTTGAAAGTGATGGGTTTTAGAATTATTTTTGAATGCATGCCTACTTTAAAGTGTGATTAGTTTGCATATGTGTTCAAATGTTCTCACATGTTCTTAGCTAGAACAAAATTTTACCTTCACGGAGGTCATCAGTCTGGTCGAAAGATGTGCTGGTTGCTTCACCAACATGGTTATTTCTGGCCGAGTATCGAATTTACGCGAGGATGTGTACAGTGCCAGATTCATGGTCCTGTACAAAGGTTCCCGACCGAATCACTGCATTCAATCACCAAACCATGGCCGTTTAGAGGATAGGCCATGGACATAATCAGCAAAATTACACCGTCTTCATTGGCAAAGCATCCATGAATACTCATTGCCACATATTATTCACCAAATAGGTCGAAGCAAAATCGTATGCCGAGTTAACATCTAAAGAAGTTTGCGACTTCGTGGAAGAAAACATCGTGACCAGATTCAGTGTGCTTGAGACAATTATAATGGATAATGGTACGGTCTTCACATCTGACAGGTTTTGAGGAAAAATTTGACTCGAGCAGTTTACGCCATATTACCCATAAGCGAATGGGCAGGCCGAAGCAAGCAATAAGGTTTTGACTGGTATCCTTGAAAAAATGGTAAAAGAAAGGCCTGGTATGTGGCATTTAAAGTTAAATGAAGTGTTATGGGCCTATCAAACCTCACTCCGATCAGCCACTGGGACGACTCCATAAACATTGACCTATGGGCACAATGCGATGCAGCCACTGGGATGACTCCATACACATTGACCTATGGGCACAATGCGATCTTGCCTATCGAGTTAAGTATAAGTTCGTTAAAAATGATTGACCAAAGATGTTTGTTTAGTGACAAGTACAGTTAGGCTATGAGACAAGAGTTGGAAGACCTAGAAGAAGCTCAGCTTGATGCTTATAATTTGTTAGTAGCACAAAAGAAAATTGTCGAACGAGTCTATAACCAGCGAGTTAGACAAAAATGTTCAGTAAAGGAGAATTGGTTTTGCAAACCGTGCTGCTGGTATGAATCAAAAACCCTAGGTTTGGCAAATGGTCGTCCAATTAGGAATGACCGTTTGTTATTCACAAGGTTCTCAGTAAGGGGGCATACCATCTCAAGGATCAGACTGTGAATTAAAGAAATACTATTCAACAACTTGGGAAATGAGAGAATAACGATGTATTTCATTAAATTATAAAGGTTACAAATGAAGAATTAAAACGGCCTATAAGATTACAATCGTAGGGGGTCGGAGGAAGGTAGGCTTCAAGAGTGGCCTTTATTCTAGCCACCTCACTTCACCAAGCGTGACTTCGGCCTGGTGCATCCTCTTTTCGAACTTCATTTGCTCAATCCGCTTCACACGCGGCTGCAAACTCCGTCAACTTGGCCTTGTTTGCTTCAAAATTTACTTCAAGAGCAGAAGCAACGGCTGATCTTCGACGTTGGAGTTCCGCGATCTAGTTATCGAGAATGGCCAGCTATATTTTTTGCTTTTTTATTACCTCGAGTTCCAGTTGAATTGCTTCCTGAGTGACCATTGCAACTTTTCGGTCGTCTTCTGCTCGAAGAGCCTTCTCGAAAATGGTAAAGTATTATCTAGTTTTCTCTAAGATAGAAGACAATTGAACAATGGATTCATTGTTCAATTAACCCTCCGAAGCAAGGGTGTTCAGGCGTTTGCCAACGAAATCGAGGCCTTTGCGCTCTAAGATTTGGGAGGCCGAGAAGGATATGAGGTCTTGCAGATTCGCGAAAGATGTGGACTCAGCCACAGCAGAAATGGGTTTGGTCGAGGTAGCAGAAAGACCAGCCGCGCTGGAAGTGGTGGAGAGCAGGGCATCAAGCTCGACCTCCAAGAAGGCTGCACACAAAAGAAGCATTTATCAAAGAAAGTTGAAACACAAGTACTTAAGGAAAAGAGAAATGTTGGACCTGCCAAGAAAAGACTTTGGCTATGTCAACTGGCTTATTTCTCGAGCCTAGAAAACTTAATGGCCAAGCCTAGTGTTTAAGACTCTCTCTTAATTCACATGGCTGATGAAGGTTATCTATATTCGATGGCCACTGAGGTGGCCAGGAGATATCGATAACGCTCTTTGGCACGTAGAATTTTTTGTGAAATGAGAAAGTAGGAACCTGACATTTAATACTTTCCCAATTTAGAACCTTGAGGCAAAAGATTAGCAAAAAGAAAAACACTAAAGGAAGTTACAAAGGCCGAAGTAGCTTTTTGAGGCGAGATTCCAAAGTCTTCATCATGCGGGTGAACGAGTGATTCTGCCGTCGCTTCGGGCTCGGTAAGGACCATTTTTTTGTGATCGGCTGCAGGAGGGTCAACCTAGACGTCCTCGACCACAAGAGGATGATTGATGGACAAAGGTCGACGGTGACTTGACAGCATAATTTCGTCATCCTCGTCATCTTGAAATGGAGATCGTTAGCATTGATAAGTGTATTATAAAGAAAGGAGATTTACTAACGGCAGTCATACCTCTTGCAAGATGACCGTTGTTTGTTTTGAATGTTTGGGGATAGATTACCTTGCCGAAGAAGTTACCCCATTTGAGGCGGCTGCAGCAGTCAACCCTTGAGCTGTGGGATTTTCGGCTCTAGGAGCAGTAGCCGGCTCAATCGCGACCGGAGGAGTAGGCCGAATGGTGAATGCTGGCCCAGCAGTACGGATTTTGAGTGCTAGACCAGCTAGGGTCAACCGCTTCACTGTTGAAGCCTGGACGACATGAGTGGGGGGAGAAGGACTTGAAGTCGTTGCTCTTGTCGTTTGGCTGGAGATAACATAAATCTCTCATTCCCCTTTCTTCACCAATTTTTTGACATGTTTTTAGGGGTGGGGAGATTCGCCAGCCGCCTCGACCTCCTGGCGAGGTCGTTTGCTCGGCAAGGCTGCCATAACGGCAGCAGCCTTTTTGGAGAGAGGGACTGACGTCTTCTTAGCTGCAGCTATAGTAGTCACATTCGTGGGCTTTGGCACGCGACTGCCTGAGGAAACAAAATCAAGTCAGTAAGAATTTAAGTATTGAAGAATAAAAAGCTCAAGAAAGCCATATACCTTGGGTCATCTCTTTGGATTGAGGGGCAGGGGCTACTTTGGGTCAGTCGCCAAAAAGTTTGTTGACAATGTCCTCGATCGGTGTGCCAAAAAGTCCTAGGTGTACTCCTCGTACCAATCATCACATGTGTCACGGGATTCAGGGATGGTGGGTTGAAGGTGGAATTTCTTGCACCGCTCTTGAAACTCCTTTTCGACATCTTTGCACTCCTTCTGAGGAACCAGAAAGGCGTCATCGGCTTAAGAGGGAGCGGGAGGTGAGAAGATACACCGGGCAACCCTGGAGGTAGCTGAGTTATCGAGCAGTGAAGTGGGGGTGGTAGACCTCCCAGCGCACTCGGCGTATGTCACAGCTAAGGGGAAAATCGCGGGAGAGCACAAACGATCCCCAGGCTTAACGAAGATCAGCATTGTCATCTTCACTCCATGTTGATGAATGGAGCCTGATCGACGTAAGGTACTCTCGACGACGGCAAATTAAGAATTCATCGTCATAAAGAACGTCGAGACCAAATAAGTATTTGAAAACTTCTTCGGCCTGGGGAAGAAGTGTTGGTCTCAGAAAGTTAGAAGTTAGGAATTTTTTGCCAAAGCATGGCGAAATAAACCTATAGCCAAAGCTAAAAAAACCTAAAGGAGCCTATTCTGGTGTGGGTCGATTTTGGTGAGGGTCGCTTCGGCCAAATAGCAAAAAACATTGGTGAGGATGGATGGGTTGAGCGCCAAAGTGTGACCGCTTGCCAGGGTTTCAGCCACCAGTATATTTTCGACTAGGCATTTGTTCGATTTGGTACAACAAATGAATTTGTTTTACCAATAGAAGATGAAGGCTTCGTGTTTTCCCTTCCAAAGGCTTGACTCTCTTCGACCAGCAAAGTAGGAGATAAGAGTGTTGTAGTTGAAGAAGTTTTTGTGCTGCTTCGGACTTCTTCTTTGGAAGGCTCTTGACCTTCGTGGCTCAGGGATTCGACTGACGGTTCGTTGTAAAGCACCTTCAAGTCTAGGTTCAACGGGCCCTCAGAGATGGCAGCATCGACTGGGATGCCAGAATGGGAGGTCCCCAAGATAGCAATGATGTCGAGGACGGTGAGGTCGATAGGGCCGAGTGGAAGAACCATGGTGTTGGTGGCCAAACACTAGAAGCTCAAGGCTGCCATGAGGAGCTCCTTGTCTATGGCGATTTCTACACATAAAAGTCTATTGGCATCGTAGATGCCAAAAGCCTTCCATTGTTCGCCAAATTTTTTTTTCTATCCGTGCAACCCAAGTTACACAGGTCATAGTGGTTGAGTGCCAGGACCCTTGGGGTTTCACCGAGTCCCACTTTGATGATTCAAACCCTTGCAGCAAGGGTGTTAGGTAGTGAGCCTTGAAAAGGTTGGTGATGAATGGTGGCACTACACCCTTGAAAAGTGGTCCGAGGATTTGGTGGGTAGTGCTCATGTTGCTCTCAAAGCACAGAGTCTTGATAAAACACCGGTCGATGGTGTTCGTGTATTTGTCACATTCTTCAGAGATCTTGGAGATGAAGGAGGCCATTGGAGAAATTCTGGAGGTTTTTTGGGTAAGAACTTGAAGGATTTTTGGTAGGAAGCTTGAAGAAGTTCTAGGTTTTTGGAGAGCAAAAGTAGGAGGAAATTCAAAAGTTCTAGAAGTGTAAAAGTGCGAATGGAAGAGGTCTGGGTATTTATAGGCGTCTTGGTGGGAAAACCAGACGTTTGATTTTCAAAAATTAGGATAAAATTGATCGGGAAAAGCGCTAATCATTATGAATACTCAAGGGAATCTAGGTGAAAAGACTAATGGTCTACCGATTTAAAAGTGCATGATTACATGTAGCGGCGAATAATGATGATGATAAGACGTTTTAGTGGCCGCCCATTTTAAGAAACATCATTAGGGCTGCTGAGTGAGCTAGGGTGTTGCCACGTGGTGGAAAGTTATGGAGTATAAAGACAAGTGATCAGGCCTCATAAATGCACGTGATTAAGAGTTTCGAGGTGATTAAGTAGTTTTGTTTCTTCAAGGTCGAGGCTCGACCAAGGGTTGTGAGTCGACGACCTCAGAAGAGAGGGGGCAATGTTTGGGCGCAAAATATTGATTTGGGCCGAGCGTAGAGTGTTTCTCTGCCCAAGGGCTTAGTTTGAAGGATGTTGTGAGATATTCGGTTGGTGGGCCAGATAGTTAAGGTCGGCCAAGTTCTAGTAGGAATAGAAGTCATCCGAATAATGATGAGAAGGGTGAAATCTTATTGTGAGACGGATTATTGGGGAAGTAGAATCCTAATGCAGTAAGGAGTCTTGGCGAGACTAGGATACAGAGACATGAAGATGGACGCGGCTAAATAGAGGGCTAGTTTAAAATCCTGATGGAAGTAGGAGTGGGCGAGATAAGGTTGGATCGGGTTAATGAGCCCTGATCCAAGTTGAGTTCTAATTCGATCGGAGGGGGATTTGCTGCTATAAAAGAAGAGTTGAGGGCATCATTCAAGGGACTTCCAATTCAACACACAAATCTGCCCTGTGCAAACTCTATCTTCAGTTTGGATAAACAGCATTATCGCCGTAGAATCAGCCGACCTCGGAACACCTTCAATTTGGATAAACAGCACTGTGTCGAGGCCGACTGATTATTTATCCAAGTCTCGGTCGACAAGGGTTTTCAGATTCTTGTTGGTAAAGGTCATTTAATTAGCCTTCTTGGTGAAGTGAAGTGTTACTAATTGTTAGGCTCAGCACATTAAACACCGAGTTGATTCATGATTGCGTACTCACAAGTGGGATTTAGAGTTCGGCATTCAGAGGGCCGAACCACATTCACCATCAAGGCTCATATCTTCTTTGAGTATTTATGCCCATATACTTTGGTGTCGATTTGGCGTGAGTTTACTTTGACGAATACCATTACTATGACTAAAGCCAACGACGACGATTTATGAACTTTGCATAATTAGTAACCTTGTCTTCAGGCTTGAGAATCCAAAGGTTGAGACACGTTCCTTCCTTAGCCGTAATTGCAGAACATAGAAGTCAGTCGTGCACATCAACGTAACACATCAACATATTTTACTCCCCGGTCGAGTTCAGCCAACTAGTTGGCACGTCCCACATACATTTGAAAGACATAGTTAGCTCATAAGTTACTTAGCCTGCGTGCCACGTAGGCTGAGTAGTTTTTAGGGTCAACAGAGTCATATAAACCTATTAAGCCAATGCAAGGTCTAGTAGGAACCAGTCTAGATGTTTATGTCGATCTTTCTGTTCCATCTGATCCTTGGCAGCTCTACACCAGAATCCATCCATGGTTATCAAACTTGGGCCTAAGGTTTACTCCATCTAATCTCTTAAAAGTTACCTTAGTGAGTTATAGTATAGCTATTTGTGACTTATAGCCAAACGCCTTCAGACATATTACGTGCTTCGAACTCCTCAACTAATTGTATGGAGCAGATTGACCTTGACTTTCAAGAGTTTAGGATGCTATTCAACATGCAGAAAAACTTTAATGGTCACTATTACTTCACACCCAAACCCAACTGTATCCAAGGGCCATGCATATCAGATATCCCCTTGCAGGATAAGGATTAGTTTAAAGATGTTTTGCAACATCAACGATGATTAGGAAGGAAACGTCTATGGAGTTAGAGTTAGGAACATCTTTTCTCCTAATCTTCATCCCAACAATGACCTGAAGGACGTAGGTGTATGTCAATCAAGGATGATCAACTAAGTAATGTGGATCCCTTTCGAATGTCGCAATTGGAACTAGTCAGCTTTGCTAGTTTGATTCTTGGATCGTGGAAAGAGTATGGTTGTCAATCACTGCTCTAAGTTTCCCATTTCGTACCCCGAATAGGTCAAAGTGACAAAAGTTAATAAAGGTACCTTCCTCTCTAAAACCAAAGTTTTTTCGACTCTAGCAAAGAAGAAACAAAAACGGTCTAATAGCATCTCTTCAACATTACTAGCTACCCTTTCTTAACCACAGTTATTAATAATGGATGTGGCACCCGAGAATCCTAAAGATGAGGAAGAACTCCGCTAATGAGCAAAAAAGACTTCTTGCTACTCCAATTGTTGGAAGTATGCCCACAAACCCACTCATTTGATGTAATAGCTTTTTGGAATACTTATTGTATTAAACTTTTATATGTTTAATGAAGGGCAAAGCTTATTGTTAATCGCTATTTATTGTATCTTGTGTTTAAGCAATAAGGGAATCCAAGGAATGTATTTGATCTAAGAGATAAGTGATCTAAGTAAGTTAGATTAACGAGACCTTTCTCTTATGTTCATTCCTAAAACGTTCCTAGCCATAGGGTTGCCAATTGGGCATTGACAATCCGCTAAGGTTAGTATGTGTTATGTCGACTCAAGCGTGGATATGACAAGTCTCAAGTCATTTAGTGTTGGACACTGAGACAAGCACATAGGTGCTCGAAAGAGTAATCAAGTACACTAAACTACGATCAAAAGAGAGTTCAAACATACATGTCATGTAAGAACTCGATGGTTACAATATGCAAAGTAGTCCTTTGACCTGAGGCATCATAGATGTCTAATGGTTAGGTCCTTGATCTTTGATCGTGTGACATGGCATTCCTTTGGAGTGTCCACGGCATGGTTGGGGTCAAGCTATCTAGTCATGTAGACATGTGAATGCACAACAAGGGATCTCTAACCTTCCATGATGGAAGGAGAATACTCTAAGATATGATTCGAGAGTCTTTGGCCAAAGCATATGAATATGACTTAGGAAGTTTGTTCCAAATCTTGTTCAAGCGAATCATATAGAGAAGTATCACATTGGATAGTAGACATGAAACAAACTATCACTTAAACAATGTGATTAAGAGTATTGTATTAGAGAAGGACCGTATTGCATTGTAGTTGTAACTGGATAGGTTCTCCAACCACTTCTATTTAGCTTGGGTAACCATGACATGCTGCTAGGTGTCACTCATGGTTTGTGGAAGCCCTAAAGATTAGCAAACACTAATCTTA
Organism: Crataegus laevigata; assembly: GCA_963580275.1. Classification (NCBI taxonomy): domain Eukaryota; kingdom Viridiplantae; phylum Streptophyta; class Magnoliopsida; order Rosales; family Rosaceae; genus Crataegus; species Crataegus laevigata. The sequence continues at coordinate 22,895,818 of OY756948.1, forward strand.
AGGGAGAATTGAAATGTGGTTTCAATTCACCACCGATAGTTAAGAGTAACATCACCCACTGCCTTGCTAATTGGAACCTAATGGATCGTACACCGAGTAAAGATGAAAGTGAAGTAATTAAATGAAATGGATAAGCAATTAAATGGTTAATTGTAGAATGGTCAAAGTTAATTAATTAGTTAATTAATTATACGAAACGTTCGTATTGGACTTCTAAGTTGGTTTTGGGTTTCGGGGCCCAAAAGTGTTTTGGTCCACAAGGCCCATTATGTTTAAGTTGTATGACAACTAAAACAAAATGGGCAATTAGCCCAATAACAAAAGGGAGGCCGGCCACATGAGTGAGGGGTAGCAAACTTGTGTTATTTACAAGTTTGCCACTCACTAGAAATGAAGTATAAATTAAACTTTATAGCTTTATTTCATTTAAGGTTTTCTTTAAGAAATTGGGTGAAACATCTTCTCTCTAAATTTCTAAAAGGGGGCCGGCCACTTAGGGAGAGAAATCTAGCAATTTATTCTTCCCTAAGTCATCCATTTTATCTTCACAAATTATCTTTGGTGTAGAGACTTGGAGACATCAAATTTTTGGTGTTTTGGAGAACAAATCCTCAAGGAAGCAAGGAGGTGACTTGAAGGCCCTCCACTTGGGTGAATCCCTTGTGCAATCAAGGATGAGCTTCAAGGGTAATGATTCTCTAAATCCTTATTCTCTTTAATGTTGTTAAAGAGTCACGGTTCACCATATACTAGGCTTTGAAAGTCATGGGTTTTATGAATTGATTTTGGATGCATGCTTGCTTTAATTTGTTAATAGTTTGCCTATGCATTTAAAATGTTCTTTACATGTTCTTAGCTAGGACATAATTTATCCTTCACCAATTACCATAAACCCTGAGACATCTGCCTCACTGCCTTCCACTGGTAGACCACAATCCTTTTATCTTCTACTCCTAACACCACATCAACTATACAATCCCAAACACATGCCTTCGTCTTTATAACAGCTTCAAGTTGACATTCCTCTTTCGCCAAGCAAAACGAATTAGGGATCTTGAGCAGGCTTTTCTACATAAATCAGAGGCTAAGTTGTAACTAAAAAATGAAAGAAATTTTGTTAAAAAAAAGTTTATTTGAGCAACATCAACAACATGAAATTAACAATTAAAGGCGGAATCATGTTTATATGCACTAAAAAAAAACTTAACCCATGAAATTCAAAGCCTAGTAGATAGGTGAACCAAGACTCAACTCAAGAACAAAGAGAGTTGAGAAATCTTATACCTTTGTTGATTCCTCTTTGCATAAGCAAAGGCTAATCACCCAAGGAGAGGGCCTTCATTCCTTACTTCTTAGCTCTATGGATTTCTTGGAGGACCTCTAATAGAGAACCTCTAATTTTTCCACACCAAGGAGAGCTTTGATGAAGAGATGAGTGACCTAGAGGAAGTAAGATTGCTAGATAATTTCCTCTAGGGTGGCCCGCCTCTTGGAGAGAAAAGAGAGCTTGTGTTCACATCTTTTCTCCAAAAGAAAACCCTAAGGATGAAATGGCTATAAAGTTGCCTTTATACCACCTCACAATGGAGTGGCAAACTTGCAATAAAGGCAAGTTCACTACCCTTCTCTACATGGCCGGCCATATTGGGTTCTTTGGTCTTCAAGGCCCTTTGTTATTCAAGTTGTCATACAACTTGAGTTATTGGGCTTGCCATTCAAATCACATTCGACTTTGAGGCCCAAAACTAACCCAAGGTCTATAACGAACTTATTCGTTTGATTAATTAACATATTAATTAATCCTAGCCATAAATAATTAAACCATTTAATTATCCTTACTCATCTCCATTGTTTCTTTAATCTCTACCTTACACGGTGCACGATCCATTAGGTTCCTTTTAGCGAGGCATTGGGCGATTAGAACTCTTTCAAATCGATTGTGAATTGAAACATACTTTCTATTGTACCTTTAGGGATTATACACCATTAAGGCTTCCACAAACCATTAGTGACACCTAGGAGTATGTCATGGGTACCCAAGCTAATCAGAAGAGGTGGAGAACCTATTCAATTTAGGATTGCAATGCAATACGGTATTTCTCTAATACAATACTTTTGACCACATTTGTTTGGTTTGATAGTTTATTCATGTCTACTATCCAATGTGATTCATTTACTTATATGATACTTTGAATTCGATTTGGAACGACTTCTTAAATCTCATTCATACTCTGGCCAGAGATTCTTAATCATATCATAGAGTATTCTCCCTCAAACAGTTTGAAGGTTAGAGATCTTTTGTTGCGTATTCACTTGCCTCCATGGCTAAGTGGCTTAACACCAACTATGCCGGGGACACCTTTTGATGGAGTGACTTTGACAAAGTCAAAGATCAAGGACCTAACCACAAGACAACTATGATGCCTCAGGTCAAAGGACTACTTTGCATTATCGTAACCATGAGTTCTCATGTGACATGAGTATGAGAACTCCTCGTTGATCGTGTTCAGTGGACTCAATCTCTATTGAGCACCAACATGCTTGTCTTGGTGTCAGTCACACCAATGACTCGAGACCAGTCACTCTCCCTAAGAGAGGACATAGCACGTACTGATCTTAACGGATTGTCAATGCCCAATTGGCAATCCTATGATCAGGAACATTTAGGATATGTATACGAAAGAGAATGGTCTCACAAACCTAACTTCTTTAGATTACATTCTCCTAATTACATATTCCTTCGACTTATCGTTTAAGCATATTTCATTTATATTAGATGGCTTTAAACATAATATTTGCCATTTATATTAAACTAAATTAGTTTAACATGTGAAATGTTCGTAAAGTATCATCATATGATTGGCTTTTAGGGCACATTTCCAACAATCTCCCATTTGCACTAGACCCAATCAGCTTGGTCATCAGTGATGATACCTCTTCTAAATTCATTTCAAAAAATGGTTGAGTAGTAGGCCTAGAGAATAACAACATCACCATTATACATGATTCTTCAATCATGTGGTTCAATCTCTTATTTGAGTTCGGATCTTGATGAGACCTTGATTCCTTGGCTTGAGCTATTGCCTCATTAGTGTCGTAGTGTCGGCACACTAAAAACACTTTCTGGTTGGAACTGAAGGGAGAGTTCATAAATGAACTTTCCCATCCAAACAACAATGTTGTAAGCTTCTACATGGCGATATATTTTGCATACATGATGGAACATATTAAAGTCATTACTTATAACATTTCCACTCAAATATCTCTTTCGTCATAATAAAGAGATATCCAATTATCTCTTTATTCATAATGAAAAGACATCCAATGATGGATTAGATTCATAATCTAATACATATACACTTCCATTACGTTACTCTATTTCATCCTCACTCTTGAGGAATCCATCGTTTAGTCTTTCTTAAATACTTAAGGATTCACTTGACAGTTGCCACGGTTCTAATCTTGGGCTTGCATTGATATCGTCTTGTACTGATCTTAGTACAACTCATATCAACGTTTTTCATACAATATGAAATATGTAAATGACATTTCCGCATGTGCATAAAGGATTCTATTTACGCATTATTGCTTTAGGAGTCAAAATGGTACGTTCCCTTTGTGAAAAGCAACTTCCTAGTCTCACTAGGATTGTCCTTTTGATTGAAGTTTATCATCTTATGAGAAACTTCCTAGCATCTTTTGTCTATCATTAGGGATTGATATAATCTAATTATATCTTGAAATCTATCATTATAGATTTCCATCTCATGTGTATAGACTATGTCTCCCATATACACTCTATCATTATAGAATGTTTAATGTCATAACTTTATTGAAGAAGAATTCCCTTCATTTCCAAAATTAAATTAATATATATCATATATATGTTAAATTTTTGGAATATGATTAACTCCCACTAATCTTTTGTAAACCTAGTAAACAAAAGATTCATTTACATTTTTATGAGAAATCAAACGAGTTGATCTTTTCTCATAAGATGCTTATAGCTCCCACTAGCTTGCTAAGATTCATGATGGATGGATCTCTACAACTTACATGTCTTGTAATTCCTAGTTTTAGACATATATTATCAAGACTATCTTGATAATGGTTTTGGAAACCCATATAATGTCCTAAGAGTGCACACTTAGTTTTCATGCATAAGTTTGATGCTAGAATATAAGGAAATTTCACCTAATCGTTATGAACATATATTCATGAGTAGTGAAGGTTGCTATCCACAATCGTGTTAAGTAAATTCTTGGCAAGAGTATCATGCTTTTCATAGTTACGAATGCCTCGTCAATACTTATAGTTCTCATGAATCTTAATGATCTTTGATTGTATCTCTATTGTGCTTTTCACGTATGGAACTTTTGAAGAATGTTTTGAATTGTTATATGCACTTTCCCATTCAATTCATTAACTTAAGGAGAATTTGAAGGTTAAAAAAAGTGCTATCTGAAGGATTATTTTGGAGAAACATGTTCATTTAAGCAATATCATTAGCATGCAATTAACAAATTAAAGGCGGAATCATGCTTGCATATACTTAAAAACAACATTAACCATGAATGTTCAAAGCCTAGTAGATTTGTGAACCTTTAAACAACTCAAAGCAAAGTGAGTTGAGATTTATACCTTTGTAGATTCCTCTTTGCTTAAGCAAAGGCTAATCACCCAAAGAGAGGGCCTTCATTCCTTGCATCTTAAAACTATGGATTTATATAGAAAGGATAGGTTCTCTAAGTTCTCAAAATTGAGAACCTCTAAGTTTCTACACCAAGGTTTTGATTAAGAAGAAATGAGTGACCTTGGAGGAGCTAGAGTGCTAGCTAAAACCCTCCAAGGGGGCCGGCCATTCTAGAGAGAAGGGAGAGCATTTCTTCTCTCCAATTTCCCCAAAAACAACCCTAAATGAATTTTGGCTATAAAGTCAAATTTATACCTTAATTCATTTGAGTGGCAAACTTGTAAATAAGTCCAAGTTTGCTACCCTTACTAAGTGGCCGGCCTTAGGGATATTTTTGGACAATTTGGTCTTTGTGAATCATTATTCATTAAGTTGTCATACAACTTAAGTTAATGGACTCGACGTTCGAAGCCCATTGGGCCTTAAAGTCCAAACCTATCCCGAGGTCTTTAACGAACTTATTCGTTTGATTAATAATCATATTAATTAATCCTTGCCATAAATAATTAAACCATTTAATTATTCTTACTCATCTCCGTTGAATCTTCAATCTTTACCTTACACGGTGTACGATCCATTAGGTTCCTTTTAGCGAGGCAGTGGGCGATTCAAACTCTTTTAAATCGATTGTGAATTTGAAACTAACTTTCAATTCTCCCTTTAGTGTTTAAACATGTTTATGGCTTCCACAAACCATGAGTGACACCTAGCAGCATATCATGGTTACCCAAGCTAATCAGAAGAGGTAAAGAACCTATTCAGTTTAGGATTACAAATGCAATACGGTCCTTCTCTAATCCAATACTCTTGACCACATTGTTTGGCTTGATAGTTTATTCATGTCTACTATCTAATGTGAATCTCGTGCTTATATGATTACCTTGAATGTGATCTGGAACGCATTCCAACATCTCATTCATACTCTAGCCAGAGATTCTAAATCATATCATAGAGTATTCTCCCTCAACGGTTTGAAGGTTAGAGATCCCTTGTTGCGCATTCACTTGTCTCCATGACTAGATAGCTTGACCCCAACCATGCCGTGGACACTCCAAAGGAATGCCATTTGACACGATCAAAGATCAAGGACCTAACCACAAGACAACTATGATGCCTCAGGTCAAAGGACTAATTTGCATTATCCTAACCATGAGTTCTCACGTGACATGAATATGAGAACTCGTCGTTGATCGTGTTCAGTGAACTCATTCTCTATTGAGCACCTACGTACTTGTCTTGGTGTCACTCACACCAATGACTCGAGACTAGTCACTCTCCCTGAGAGAAGACATAGCACGTACTGATCTTAACGGACTGTCAATGCCCAATTGGCAATCCTATGATCATGAACGTTTAGGATGTGTCTACGAAAGAATGGTCTCATGAATCTAACTTCTTTTAGATTGCATTCTCCCAATCACATATTCCTTGGACTTTATCGTTTAAGCATATAACATTTATATGAGACCGCTCAAACAATAATCTTTGCCCTTGATATTAAACTAGATTAGTTTAATCATGTGAAATGTCCGTAAAGTATCATCATATGATTGGTTTTAGGGCACATTTCCAACAATCTCCCACTTGCACTAGAGCCAATCAGCTTGGTCATCAGTGATGATACCTCTTCCGTAGTCATTTCAAAAATGGCTTAGTAGTAGGCCTAGACAATGGATATCTATATGTTATCCATAGAAGCAACCTTGAGAATAACGACGTCACCATTATACATGATTCCCAATCATGTGGTTTAGTCTCTCATATGAGTTCGGACCTTGATGAGACCTTGATTCCCTGGCTTGAGCTATCGCCCCATTAGTGTCATACACTTTCTGGTTGGAACCGAATAAAGAGTTCATAAATGAACTTTCCCATCCAAACAACATTGTTGTAAGCTTCTATATGGCAATATATTTTGCATTCATAATGGAACACACTAAAGTCATTACTTTAATGTTTCCATCCAAATATCTCTTTAGTCATAATAAAGAGATATCTGTTTATCTCTTCATTCATAATGAAGAAACATCCAATGATGGGTTAGATTCATAATCTAATACATTTACGCTTCCACTGCGTTACTTTGATTCTTCCTCAATTATTGAGAAATCTATCCTTTAGTATTTCTTAAATACTTAAGGACTCACTTGACAGTTGCCATGGTTCTGATCCTGGGCTTGCACTGATATCGTTTTGTACCGTGCTAGGTACAACTCATATCAATGTTTTCATACAATATGAAATACATAAATCACCTTTGTGCGTATGCATAAAGGATTCTATTTACGCATTATTTCTTTGGGAGTCAAAGGGTACATTCCCTTTGAGAAGAACAATTTCCTAGTCTCACTAGAATTGTCATTCTAATTGAAGTTTATCATCATATGAGAAACTTCCTAGCATCTCTAGTCTATTATAGACTATATCTCCCAAATTTATTCTATCGTTTATAGAATGTTTAAAGTCATAACTTTAACGAAGAAGTATTCATTTCATTTCCAAAAATTAATATATCATATATATTTAATTTTAGGAATATGATAAACTCCCACTAATCTTTTGTAAACAAAAGATTCATTTACACCTTTATGAGAAATCAAACGATTTGATCTTTCATAAGACGGTTGTAGCTCCCACTAGCTTGCTAAGATCCATGATGGATGGATCTCTACAACTTACATGTCTTGTGATTTATAGTTTTAGACATACATTATCAAGACTATCTTAATAATGGTTATGGAAACCCATATTATGTCCAAACATTAAATCACCATTTAGTTGTAGCTAGCAATCCTCGAATTAATTGAAACTAAGACTATGTCAAAGATGGTTTCTTCAAAGTCAACCATTCTCTTTGAGTATAGTCACCTTAAGCTACCAATTAGCTATTAAGGTTTCATTATTTCGAGTCAAATGGTATTTTACCATTTCCTTGAGTATATATCGTATATACACTCAATGTAGTCATAAGGATTTTCATTCTTATTTCTTTCGATTTAAGAGGTGCAACTCTATGACATAGTCATAAAGTTCAAACCATTCAACTGAGACGGTTTATAAATCCTTCTCGACTACCTTGGAGCTTGTGGTATAGGAACTAGGTTGTTATATTTGTTGATCACTTTCTTGTCTCTTAAAGAACCTATTCTTTGAGTTCTATCTCTAGTTCATTTGCGTTTTAGGCAAATCATATTGTAGGATTACAATGAACTACCCAACAAAACAACATTTGTTAGTTGGTTTATAGAAGTGATATCCAAAGGTTAATTTAAGGATATCCCACAAGATTGTTTTTAAACAAATATTGCTTATTAGCACACAACCCCAAATCTTAACATGCTTAAGATTTGTCTTTCTTTCCAACTACATCTTATGGAGTTATGAAAAATTTTGGAAGATCTTCTAATTCATAATCACATTGTTTTTAGAAGTGTATATATCCTATATATATGGGTAATAGATAATAACCAACGAACTAAATCATATTCAAGTTCGTTCTTCTCCTAATGGAGAAATTTATTATCTTATGATGCCAATTTCCTTGATATCTTTCAAGGAAACTCATCTAAAGTGTTACTTTTCCTTGGATCAAATCTAAGGAGGTAAATACTTTAGATGTCTTACTCATCAACTTACATTTCTTGAATTCTTTGAAACCTTTTGCAAAGTATTCGGACTTGTGTTTATTCAAAATAAACTATAGTCCAACCGAGAGTGATCTTCGGTGAATGTCATACAACATGAGTAGTATTATGTTTGTGGATAAGTGCCACTAACATCTAAGTGAATTAACCTCAACAACTTTGTGATTCTTTCTTCTTTCCAAAAGAATAAAGATTCAAACATTTCGCCTCTATACAATTTTAACAAGAAGGTATTGGATCCGGATCTAACGATCCAAAGCATCCATCTATTACCAACTCGTAATCTATGTTTTAGAGGTATCACAACTTAGTTGGGATTAGTCACTACCTTGCAACCTTTTGGGTTTTAAGCATCGTTTTATTCTAAACAATTAACACTACCACATCATCTCTACTATAGAGACAATTAATTAGATTACAATAATCTAATCATTCTTATTTGGTAGTTCATATGAGGAAGTAAGTACAATCCGCTTTCGCAGAGATCTTTATTTTATTCACTTTCCGAATGTGAAGTACTTTCTCTTCTCTCATTAATCTTCTACTTCTTATTAGCCACACTTTTACAACAACTTGTAAAACATAGTTACTAATACAGAATCAAGCATTCAAGTAGAAGAACCAACTGTTATGAACTATTCAAGAACATTTTACAACACCTTAAAAAGGTGTGTTCTTGACACTTGCAAGACATTTCTTGCAAATACCCCTTCCAATGTCCATCCTTTCATAAATAAAGTTTGTTCCCTTGGAGTTATTCTTTGCTTTCTTCATTTGACTTCTCCTTTGACTACAATAGTCATGGTCCCTAAACTCCCACAATCTCTCTTGAAACTTGTTTCAATCGTGTTTTACACATCAAACAATTTGGAGAGCGTGTGGTTATTGTTCACCATATAGTTTACAATAAACTTAGTGAACGATTAGGATAGGGATACAAAGGTGAAGTCCTTATCTAGTTTCCGTCTTATTAAGTGTTTTAACACTTCAACATACAATGATTCAAAATCATCATAAGTCCGTGTTGATGGACTATTTTTGTCAACCAACCATTATGTTCTAAGCATAATTACAAACATTCAAGAGTTGTTTTAAGGCAACTCTCATTTCTTCATACAACGATTTGTAAGTGAAGAATTATGGCACATTAAGTGTCCATGCCCTTGTGCTTACTTCAAAAGTTCCTTGTTTATGTAACAAAGAAACAAGCACTAATGTTTGCGTTGATTAAGGGTTGTTCAAAGCAACTCTTATTTCTTCATACAACAATTTGTATTTGAAGAATTATGACATTAAAATTGTTGTCCTCTTTATGATAGACTTATCTAACATGTTCTTCCAATGATACATTATAAATAGGAAGATTGTGAGGATGAGACTACTTAGGCACTTTTACAATCCATTCAAGACAATCTATGGGATTGTGGTACCAAGTTCGGAAACTAAAGCGTTCAGTTTTTCTTTGTCAAGTTTTGGATAGCGTTTGCAAATATATTGGTAAACAAATACATAACGAATATAAATGATTGATTTTAAGCTATTTGATTCGGGTCTTTAAATCATAATAGCACCACCCACTATTTTTGGCAAATTCCATATCCCTCATCGGAATTCGAGAGTTTTGGAGGAAACTCTTAGTAGGTTATGGGAGACTCACTATTACCAAGCCCACCTCACGATGATACGATGTTGGCTAGCATTAATAACAATGAGAGAGTACGCTTACTCATTTACATCTTTATGTAAGAACCCATCTAATTTGGCCTCTAGAGAATGTCACCTCACAATGATATGATGTTGGCTCCATTGCACTTAGTTAAGTCATTCCCACCATGCGAGTTCAAGTTAGGGGTCCAAGAACAACCTCACGATGATACGATGTTGGCTATTCTTGTTGCCTACCTTTCACAACATCATGAATCCTCCCCGAGTGTAAGCATGCACTTTGTACTCCCCCATGATAGGGTGAAGCCGATGTACACGTCACAAACGTTCAGACCTACCACGGTGGAAGGCCACGAAAGAGTGTTCAAAAGCACTCTCACGTTTATCAACTTAATATTGGTTTGGTTGAGGGTTTTTAGGTCTCATCACATATAAACATACATTTTAATCCAATTAAAACATTTTTGGTCCTATCACAACTATTGGTCCATATGATTTATTTAGTTGTATATAATACTCCCACTAAGCTTTTAAAACGGTTTTTAAAGCAAGAGTACATGATACTACTAACATAAGGTTTGCATTCATTGATGGACTATATAGTTGCCTTAGGGCCTTAGGATGACTATGAACCTTTTATTTAGATCCAACACGAGCCTTGTGTTGAATCTCGGACTAGGGATGGTGATTGATTTTAGTTACGCGTTTAATCACATTAAGGCGTGTTGTCTTAGGGGCGTTGGACCCAACTACTTCATTTTCATGCATATCATATAAAGCAAGAAATAAGTACTTCAAAGTAAAGAAGAGCTTATGCTCTTTTACAACAATTGATCAAATCAAATTACTTTAAATTAAAGAAGAGCTTATGCTCTTTTACAACATTTGATCTAATCAAATTACAACCAAAATCTAATCTACACATTCCCATGGTTCAAACAAATTTGAAACGGCCTTTCACATAGCTCAATTATCGTAGGCTTAGGTTCATAATCACCCTTTAATTAATTAACACTTTAACTAATTAAATTGAATGCAACATTTTTCATTTGGTTTTTGTATCCATAAAATTTGATTTTAAATGGAGCTAACTAAATGAAAATCCAATTCTCATTTAAAGAGACAAAACAATTTTTGTTCTCTATTTAATTTGGGCCTAAATGTAATGACCTCAACTTATTTGGGCCATTATGCAATTAACCTCAACATTTGGGCTATTTTGCAATTAGCCACAACTTTTGGGCCATAGTGCAATTAACCACAACTTTTGGGCTATTTTGCAAATACTTAAACTTTTGGGGTCACTTTGTAAAAACACAAAAGTCCAATACTTTATGTAATCACAACTAGAACCCAAACTTTTTCACAAATGTAAAAACTTCATTAAAGGAGCAAAACAATTTGTCCTTTAGCGTTTTTGGACCTAAACGTAAAAACGTAAACTTTTGGGCCAAAGTGCAAATACACAAAAGTATCAAAACTTTATGTAATTGCATAAAAGCCCCAAAAGTACTCCCACTTGAGGGAGTGGCCGGCCCTTGGGACAATGCATGGAGTGATGGGTTTTGTGACATAAAGTCATGCAAGTGGTGCATGTGGTGTGTGAAAGGGATTTAATCCTTACACACCCATCACCAATTTTCTATCATCTTTTAAACAAATATCTAACATATTTTCAAAGTTTTGACTAACATTAAAAATGTTAATCATTAATAAATATATGAAAATATCTTATAACAAAACTTTATGAAATAATTCAAAACTTTGAATCAAAACCCCAAGCTTTATTGTTCTTGGCAAGAACATCAAGAACAATGAAGAACATTCATGAGAAACTCAAAATTTTTCCATGATCATTTTTCACCCAAAAACATCCCAAAACCATTTACACTTAAGGGAAATAACATATAACCAAACTAGGGTACATAGGGGTTCCAAAAGTCACTTGAAAAACACTTTAACAAGACAAACAAGAACCCAAAAATTCACCCTTTAATTTTGGCCGAAATTCCCAAAATTCATGGCACCAAATTTTAGCTCCAATATTCATGCTCATATGAACTACATCTACAACATTTGAGATGCCAAATTTTCAAACAAAATTTACATCCATAAAACAAGAATAAAGCTTGTAACATTTTACAACTTTTAAATCACATATTATGAACTACAAAACCCAAAAGGATTCACCAACTACTAGACCTAGGCTCTGATACCACTTGAAGGATTATTTTGGAGAAACATGTTCATTTAAGCAATATCATTAGCATGCAATTAACAAATTAAAGGCGGAATCATGCTTGCATATACTTAAAAACAAAACATTAACCATGAATGTTCAAAGCCTAGTAGATTTGTGAACCTTTAAACAACTCAAAACAAAGTGAGTTGAGATTTATACCTTTGTAGATTCCTCTTTGCTTAAGCAAAGGCTAATCACCCAAAGAGAGGGCCTTCATTCCTTGCATCTTAAAACTATGGATTTATATAGAAAGGATAGGTTCTCTAAGTTCTCAAAATTGAGAACCTCTAAGTTTCTACACCAAGGTTTTGATTAAGAAGAAATGAGTGACCTTGGAGGAGCTAGAGTGCTAGCTAAAACCCTCCAAGGGGGCCGGCCATTCTAGAGAGAAGGGAGAGCATTTCTTCTCTCCAATTTCCCCAAAAACAACCCTAAATGAATTTTGGCTATAAAGTCAAATTTATACCTTAATTCATTTGAGTGGCAAACTTGTAAATAAGTCCAAGTTTGCTACCCTTACTAAGTGGCCGGCCTTAGGGATATTTTTGGACAATTTGGTCTTTGTGAATCATTATTCATTAAGTTGTCATACAACTTAAGTTAATGGACTCGACGTTCGAAGCCCATTGGGCCTTAAAGTCCAAAACTATCCCGAGGTCTTTAACGAACTTATTCGTTTGATTAATAATCATATTAATTAATCCTTGCCATAAATAATTAAACCATTTAATTATTCTTACTCATCTCCGTTGAATCTTCAATCTTTACCTTACACGGTGTACGATCCATTAGGTTCCTTTTAGCGAGGCAGTGGGCGATTCAAACTCTTTTAAATCGATTGTGAATTTGAAACTAACTTTCAATTCTCCCTTTAGTGTTTAAACACGTTTAGGGCTTCCACAAACCATGAGTGACACCTAGCAGCATATCATGGTTACCCAAGCTAATCAGAAGAGGTAGAGAACCTATTCAGTTTAGGATTACAAATGCAATACGGTCCTTCTCTAATCCAATACTCTTGACCACATTGTTTGGCTTGATAGTTTATTCATGTCTACTATCCAATGTGAATCTCGTGCTTATATGATTACCTTGAATGTGATCTGGAACGCATTCCAACATCTCATTCATACTCTGGCCAGAGATTCTAAATCATATCATAGAGTATTCTCCCTCAACGGTTTGAAGGTTAGAGATCCCTTGTTGCGCATTCACTTGTCTCCATGACTAGATAGCTTGACCCCAACCATGCCGTGGACACTCCAAAGGAATGCCATTTGACACGATCAAAGATCAAGGACCTAACCACAAGACAACTATGATGCCTCAGGTCAAAGGACTAATTTGCATTATCCTAACCATGAGTTTTCACGTGACATGAATATGAGAACTCGTCGTTGATCGTGTTCAGTGAACTCATTCTCTATTGAGCACCTACGTACTTGTCTTGGTGTCACTCACACCAATGACTCGAGACTAGTCACTCTCCCTGAGAGAAGACATAGCACGTACTGATCTTAACGGACTGTCAATGCCCAATTGGCAATCCTATGATCAGGAACGTTTAGGATGTGTCTACGAAAGAATGGTCTCATGAATCTAACTTCTTTTAGATTGCATTCTCCCAATCACATATTCCTTGGACTTTATCGTTTAAGCATATAACATTTATATGAGACCGCTCAAACAATAATCTTTGCCCTTGATATTAAACTAGATTAGTTTAATCATGTGAAATGTCCGTAAAGTATCATCATATGATTGGTTTTAGGGCACATTTCCAACACTATCACGGTTAACCCGGAGTATTGAGTTTCATAAGTTATCGAAAGAACAACTAAAAATTGGTTTATGTACAAGTGTATCATGTGTGGAGGAGAACCCTCTAGCTAATCCATCATCCATTCAAACAACCATATTTTGTGTCTAAATTTGTCTGGTTTATAATTTGTTTATTTTCAAGTTATTCTCATCAAAACCCAATCCCCCTTTTACAATTTATGTCCTTTGATTTGAATCTACTTTATTTGATTTCTTTTGAGTTCTTTGAGTTAATTTAGTTTAGAGTTGGTTAATTTTCATAATTTGAATCTTTTAAATTCACGTCCTAAAACAACCCTAGAATCTGTTTTAGTTTATTTGTTAGTTTTATTTTGAGTTATTCTAGTTTAGTTGGAATCATTCGAATCTAGTGAAGTGTTTTGATTTTAGATTTGTGTTTTTAAAGTTTTATTTAGTGTTTCTAAGTTTATTTTATATAGATTAGCAATCCCTCCTAATCCCCGGTTTAGAACGATCCCTATTTGCATATATACTACAATTGTCAACAAGAGGGTTTAATTTGTGTGTTTGCTTATTCATCGCATCAAATTTTGGCGCCGTTGCCGGGGATTAGCGACTTTACTAATCCCTTATTTCTTTTTCGTATGTTTTAATTTTGTTACTAACTTTGCTTTGTTCTTCTGGTTTCATAGGTACTAGTGTATGACTCGAAATTCTCATCCAGTTCATAAGCATATCTCTGACTTTGACAACGACTTTGAGCGAACTTTGAGAAGGACAAAGAAACGGCAAGAGGCTCAACCATCCAATCATGAACCTGAGCTTGAGGAGAACAAAATAGAAGAGGAAAAGGAGCCCACGGCCTAAGGAGTTGAGCAACCACAAGTCATGGCGGCAGATAACCGAACAATCAAGGAGCTCTCAGCTTCGGGATTGGACAACACCGCACCCCTATGCATTCAATACCCTAGGGCGGCTGAAAACAAGAGCGACGAGTTTGAATTAAAATCAAGCTTGCTGCACCACATCCTTAAATTCCATGGGCTGTCCATGGAAGAGCCAAACAAACACTTGATGTTGGAAATGTGCCCTAAAACCAATCATGTGATGATACTTTACGGACATTTCACATGTTAAACTAATATAGTTTAATAGAAGGGCAAAGATTATTTTTTAAGCCGTCTCATATAAATGTTATATGCTTGAACAATAAGTCCAAGGAATATGTGATTGGGAGAATGCGATCTAAAGAAGTTAGATTCATGAGACCATTCTTTCGTAGACACATCCTAAACGTTCCTGATCATAGGATTGCCAATTGGGCATTAGCAGTCCGTTAAGATCAGTATGTGCTATGTCTTTTCACAGGGAGAGTGACTGGTCTCGAGTCATTGGTGTAAGTGACACCAAGACAAGCATGTAGGTGCTCAATAGAGAATGAGTTCACTGAACACGATCAACGAGGAGTTCTCATACTCATGTCACATGAGAACTCATGGTTAGGATAATGCAAATTAGTCCTTTGACCTGAGGCATCATAGTTGTCTTGTGGTTAGGTACTTAATCTTTGATTATGTCAAACGTCACTCCACATAGTGGGTGTCCACGGCGTCGTCGGGGTTAAGCCACTTAGCTATGGAGGCAAGTGAATGCGCAACAAGGGATCTCTAACCTTCAAACCGTTTGAGGGAGAATACTCTATGATATGATTAAAATCTCTGATCAGAGTATGAATGAGATTTAGGAATGTGTTCTAAATCACATTCAAGGGAATCATATAAGCACGAGATTCACATTGGATAGTAGACATGAATAAACTATCAAGCCAAACAATGTGGTCAAGAGTATTGTATTAGAGAAGAACCGTATTGCATTTGTAATCCTAAACTGAATAGGTTCTCCACCTCTTCTGATTAGCTTGGGTAACCATGATATGCTGCTAGGTGTCACTCATGGTTTGTGGAAGCCCTAAACGTGTGTAATCACTAAAGGGAGAATTGAAAGAAGTTTCAATTCACAATCGATTTAAAAGAGTTTGAATCGCCCACTGCCTCGCTAAAAGGAACCTAATGGATCATACACCGTGTAAGGTAAAGATTGAAGATTCAACGGAGATGAGTAAGAATAATTAAATGGTTTAATTATTTATGGCAAGGATTAATTAATATGTTAATTAATCAAACGAATAAGTTCGTTAAAGACTTCGGGATAGTTTTGGACCTTAAGGCCCAATGGGCTTCGAACGTCAAATCCATTAACTTAAGTTGTCATACAACTTAAGTTAATGGAACCTAATGGATCATACACCGTGTAAGGTAAAGATTGAAGATTCAACGGAGATGAGTAAGAATAATTAAATGGTTTAATTATTTATGGCAAGGATTAATTAATATGTTAATTAATCAAACGAATAAGTTCGTTAAAGACTTCGGGATAGTTTTGGACCTTAAGGCCCAATGGGCTTCGAACGTCAAATCCATTAACTTAAGTTGTATGACAACTTAATGAATAATGATTCACAAAGGCCCAAATAGCCCAATTAATCCCTAAGGCCGGTCATTTAATGAAGGGTAGCAAACTTGGACTTATTTACAAGTTTGCCACTCAAATGAATTAAGGTATAAATATGACTTTATAGCCAAAATTCATTAAGGGTTGTTTTTGGGGAAATTGGAGAAAACACAAACTCCTTTCTCTCTAAAAATGGCCAGCCCCCTTGGAGGGATTATCTAGCAATCCTACTCCTCCAAGGTCACTCATTTCTTCTTAAATCTAACCTTGGTGTAGAAACTTAGAGGTTCTCAATTTTGGGAACTTAGAGAACCTATTCTTCCATCCAAATCCATAGATTTAATATGCAAGGAATGAAGGCCCTCTCTTTGGGTGATTAGCCTTTGCTTATGCAAAGAGGAATCTACAAAGGTATAATTTCAACTCACTTTGTTTTGAGTTGTGTATTGGTTCACCAAACTACTAGGCTTTGAACATTCATGGGTAATGTTTTGTTTTTAAGTACATCCAAGCATGATTCCGCCTTTAATTTGTTAATTGCATGCTAATGATGTTGCTTAAATGAACATGTTTCACAAAAATAATCCTTCACTTGAAGGAGTTCGAAGTGGTGTGTTCAAGCATGACCCCAATCAACGTTGATGGAAACATTTTGAAGATGAAGGCCTTTCCATTCTCTCTTATAGAAAAAGCTAAAGATTGGCTGTACGAATTAGCCCCTGGAACTGTCACCTCTTGGGAGAGCATGAAGAGGGCATTCTTAGAAAAGTTCTTCCCCACTTCGAGAGTCATTCTCTTGAGGAAGAAGATTAGTGGAATCCAACAAAGCCAAGGTGAGTCATTTCCAACATATTATGAACGTTTTAAAAGTCTTGTTGCTTCTTGTCCGCAACACCAAATGAAGTGACGAGATTTTAAAACCCCACAAATTTAACCCTCTTTTTGTCAGATGTAGTATAGATGTAAGTAGGGTATCGTTCTAGGCCGGGGATTAGGAGGGATTGCTAATCTACTCTAAATTAATTTAAAAATATTAAACAAGACTCAAAAACACAAAATTAGGCTAAAAATTCTAATAATTCAAAACACACTAAAAATGACTCAAAATAATAAAAACAATCAAATTAACTTAATCTAGACACTAGGAATTAAAATGGACGAAAATTAAATTAAAAGATTAAAAATGATAAAAACAAACTAAATAATACAATTTAATAATGGGGGGGGGGGTTGGTTTTTAACAATAAGTAAATTACTTAAATAAATTACAGAATTGACAAAAGCATAAAATAAAAGTGAATGGATAGGCGACGGACTGGCTAGAGGGTTTTTCTCTACGCATGACACATATGCAACCTAAATTGATTTTCAGTTGTTCTTTCAATAAATTATAAATCTCAACACTCCAGATTAACCGTGAACAACACTTTTTTAATCTTCAAGTTTTCTTTAAGTTATTGAATTGGATGAACAGCATACAACAATTCAACACATTCTCTAAAAGTCCCCTACGTGAAAAGCACAATAGAGAAACAATCAAAGATCATTAAGCTTTGTGAAAACTATAAGTACTGACGAGGCATTCGTAACTATGAAAAGCATGATACTCCTGCCAAGAATTCACTTAACGCGATTGTGTATAACAACCTTCACTACTTATGAATATAAGTTCATAACGATTAGGTGAAATTCACTTATATTCTAGCATCAAATTCATGCATGTAAATTAAGTATGCATCCTTAATTAACATACACAAATAAGTTATCAATCAAGCAGTTAAGCAAATTGAATCACAACTCAGAAATCACAACTGAAGTTACCAATTCAAATTACAAATATAATCATGGCTTTGAATCAACCTCTAGCCAAAATAAAATTAATTACACATTATTTATAAAATTAAGACAGAAAAAAATATGAGTTTAGAGAGATTAAACCGAAATGGGGAGTGCAAGGATGTTCTGTGCAAGTTTGCACCGTGGCATCTGTTGGCTGCCAAGTGGGCGCTGCCTTTGTTTTCTCCGATGCTCACTGTGCAGATGCAGCCAAATAGGGCGCTGCCCTCTCAGCTGCTCTCCCTCTCTAATTGCGTCTGTGTGTACTCCTCCTGGCAGCTCCTGTGCTGAACCACTACGTGTTGCGCATGTGCCCCTTCTATGAGCTGCTGCGAAGAACAAAGCAGCCTCTGTTCTGGCAGCCTCTGATTGGCTCCCCAGAGGCTTGGCAGCCTCCTCCGTGACTCACGCTGACTCGCTACTTCTCTCCGCACCCTGCTGCCCAAATGGCAGCTTATTCTTCTTTTTTTTTGTTTTTTTTTTCCCTCGCAGCCCTTCAAGGCTGCCTTATTAATTTTTTTCTTTCTTTTCTCGCTGCTTAAGGCAGCTTTGAAATTGCCTAATCTCTTGGTGTTGCTGTCAAATGGCAGCTTATTCTGCCCCCCCAACTCTCGCGCTTTCAGCCTCCCTTAAATAGGCGCTGCTCCTTTTCTTTTAAGCTGGCCCCCGAGGCCGCTTATTTCTTC
Source organism: Crataegus laevigata (assembly GCA_963580275.1). Classification (NCBI taxonomy): domain Eukaryota; kingdom Viridiplantae; phylum Streptophyta; class Magnoliopsida; order Rosales; family Rosaceae; genus Crataegus; species Crataegus laevigata. The sequence goes on from OY756948.1 coordinate 22,914,877, forward strand.
TCTGATATATATTTTTATAGTCTTCTCTGCTCCCACCGTGAGCTGCCTTGCACTTCCTACCTTCCCCCTTTAATTCCTGTCCGCATCTGCCTCACTGTCCCTCATATTATTTTCTTCCCGTGCCTCTCCATGCACATGCTTTCTAGCTGCTTTATTCTCTTTTGACTTTCTTTTATTTTTTTCTCATCCTTTCTGCTTTCTTCCAAATGGGCGCTGTCCACTTCTTTCTTTTTTTTTTAAATCTTTTGATCCGTGCATCATTGCTGCCTTAGTTTTCTTTTTATCATTTATTATTCCACCGACTGCTTTTCCTTTAATTTCCTGCACTCATGATTTCCTGCTTCTCTACTTCTGTTTTTATTTTATTAATCAAATAAAACAAACCAAATTCAAATATTCAAACCAAATCGAAAACATAAACAAAGAAAATAAGTGAGTAAGTAGTTTTGATGAATTTAGCACTTAAAATTTTACTTATTCAATTTTTATTTTCTTTGCTTGATAAATCATATAAAACATAAAAACAAAGCAAATAGCTCAAAAATATAACGAACTAACTAAGAAAAGACGAGTGAATTTGATATAAAAATATATATAAATATGATCCGATCATGAAGCAAGAGTTTCTCCTTCAATACTTCTATGAAGGCCTTCTTCCGAGCGAAAGGCAAATGCTAGATGCTTCAGCGGGAGGTGCGTTAGTGGATAAAACACCCATGGCAGCCAAGACACTAATTGCAAACCGTGCATTGAATGCACAACAATATGAAGGAATTGGCCAAAGAGACATGCCACAGCAACAAGTTCATGAGGTAAACTCTTCATCTGATATTCCAACCCAATTAGCTAATCTTACTTCCATTGTGTCACAGATGGCCGAGGGGATGAAAGTGCAAGGACCTAGTGTTTGTGGCGTGTGTTCCATCCAAGGACACTCATCTGAAAAGTGTCCTCAATTGATTGAAAATGGTGGATGGGAGAGCACTATTGCCATTGGATTCCAAGGTCAAAATTAGCCCCGAAACGATCCATATTCAAACACGTACAATCCAGGTTGGAGAAACCACCCAAACTTCAAATGGAGGGAGCCCCAACAACCCTAACAACAAGGGGGCTTTAGGCAGCAACCTCCGAGGTTCTACACCAAGCCGTACGCCTCAAATCAAGTCCAACAACAACCTGCCCAAAACACTTCAGGTAATTCCCTCGATAATGATACATTTCTTAAATTGCTAACCAATTTGTCTCAGGGGCAAGAGAATCAAACCAAGGTTATGCAAAACCAAGACAAAAGGGTAGATCAATTGGAGAAGCAAATTGGACAAATTGCAGAGTTTGTAGGGCAATTTAGAGACCAAGGGAAGCTTCCAAGTTCAACCATTGCAAATCCAAATAGTGGCTTCGAATCTGCCAAGGCCATCATGCTAAGAAGGGGCAAGGAAATTGAGGCAGGTCCTACCTCATCAAAAACAGGTCACAAGGAGGATAAAATAATGCAAATTGCAGAGGAGGAAGAAGCAAAGGCCACGACAAAGGGATCCAAAACCTTGCCGCAGCCACCTAAGTCCCTTAAGCCATCCATGTCGTCCATCACAGGTAAGGGAGTTCCAAATTCTATTATTTCTAACGTCGTTCCTCTAAATGTGCCTTTTCCTTGCAGGTTCATGCAATCGAAGAAGGAGGAAGCTGAGAAGGACATTCTTGAGACGTTTAGAAAGGTGCAAGTCAATATCCCTCTCCTTGATGCAATTAAGCAAGTTCCAAGGTACGCCAAGTTTTTGAAGGAACTATGCACAACAAAGAGGAAGATTTCGAACAATGAGGTTGTCCAGGTAAGTGAGAATGTCTCTGCTGTTTTACAAAGGAAATTACCCCCTAAATGCAAAGATCCGGGTAGTTTTACGATTCCTTGTGTTATTGGCAATACTAAATTCGAACATGCCAGGCTAGACTTAGGTGCATCAATTAATGTAATTCCATACTCAATCTATGCATCTATGAACTTAAGGGAACTAAAAAAAGATGGTGTAATCATTCAATTAGCCGATCGCTCTAACGCCTATCCAAAAGGAGTTTTGGAAGATGGTTTAGTGCAGGTGGATCATTTAGTATTCCCGGCTGATTTCTACATTCTAGAGATGGATGAATCAGTCCATACTACACCATTGCCAATCTTGCTTGGGCAACCATTCATGAAAACAGCCCGGACAAAGATCGATGTGTTCAAAGGGACATTGTCAATGGAATTTGATGGGGAAGTTATTGATTTTAATATTTCTGAAGCCATGAAATATCCTATTGATGATCATTCGTGTGTTTCTATTGATATTTTGGAATCTTTGGCGCAGAAATTTCTTGACTCATTGGATCGAGATGCCCTTGAAACAACCATCGTTCAAGGAATAAAAAGCACAACCCAAACCCCAGAAATTGTGCAAGGGCACGGCAACAACATGGAGGAAGCTTTTGCCGTGGGTTTTAGTGAAGAAATTGAGGAGATGGTGGCTGCACTTGAGTCATCCCCACATTGCGTTGGTAAGTCTTCAATCCCAATGTCAATTCCCATTTCTACTAACAAGATGTTACCTTCAGTGGTGCAGGCACCTACGCTAGAGCTTAAACCATTGCCCAACCATTTGAAGTATGTCTTTTTGGGAGAAAAAGAAACGTTGCCCGTCATTGTTTCATCATCACTCACGGAATTGGAGGAAGAAAAACTTATTCGATTGTTAAAGGATCATAAAACTGCCATTGGATGGAACCTAGCCGACATCAAGGGAATTAGCCCTACTATATGCATGCATTGCATACATCTCGAGGAGGGGGCTAAACCAACTCGAGAGGCTCAACGCCGTCTCAACCCTCCGATGATGGACGTTGTGAAAAAGGAAATTATCAAGCTCCTTGATTGTGGTATCATCTATCCAATCTCAGATAGCCGATGGGTTTCACCAATTCAAGTCGTTCCAAAGAAGTCAGGAGTTACTGTGGTAAAGAATGAAGAAAACGAACTCGTGCCTACCCGAATTCAAATAGGCTGGAAAGTGTGCATCGACTACATGAAGCTCAACGCCACCACGAGGAAAGACCACTTCCCCTTGCCATTCATTGACCAAATGCTCGAGAGGTTAGCGGGCCATTCATTTTATTGTTTTCTTGATGGATATTTTGGATATAACCAAATTATCATAGCTCCGGACGACCAAGAAAAGACCACTTTTACTTGTCCGTTTAGCACCTTTGCATATCGCCGTATGCCATTTGGTTTGTACAATGCTCCAGCAAGTTTTCAACGATGCATGGTAAGTATATTTTTCAGATTTTGTTGAAAAAATTATTGAGGTTTTCATGGACGATTTCAATGTTTTTGGTGATTCATTTGACGATTGCTTGAATAATCTCAGTTTGATCTTAAAATGATGCATGGATATGAACCTTGTTTTAAATTGGGAGAAATGCCACTTTATGGTTAAACAAGGCATTGTTTTAGGTCACATCATTTCGGAAAAGGGAATTGCGGTTGATAAGTCAAAAATATATCTTATTCGCTACTTACCCTCTCCCACTTCGGTGAGAGAGATTCGTTCTTTTCTTGGTCTTGCAGGACTCTATAGGCGATTCATCAAGGACTTCTCAAAGATTTCTACCCCCTTTGCCGTTTCCTACAGAAGGATGTACCCTTTAAGTTTGACGAGGAATGCGAAAAGGCCTTTAAACACCTCAAGGAGATGCTTACTTCGGCCCCCATCATTGTACCACCATATTGGAGCCTTCCTTTCGAGCTAATGTGCGATGCATCAGATTATGCAATTGGAGCTGTTTTGGGACAAAGAAAAGACAAGAGGCCTCACGTCATCTACTATGCCTCAAGGACCTTGAATGACGCCCAGTTGAACTACTCCACTACGGAAAAAGAACTTCTTGCAGTAGTTTTTGCTTTAGATAAATTTCGTTCATATTTAATTGGTACTAAAGTGATTGTTTACACTGATCATGCAGCGTTGAAGTACTTGCTCACAAAAAAGAAGGCCAAGCCAAGGCTTATTCGATGGATGCTGCTGCTTCAAGAGTTCGACATCGAAATTCGGGACAAAAAAGGCAGTGAAAACGTGGTGGCTGACCATCTAAGTCTTTTGGTGCATAGCAAGGAGCAATTACCCATCCCAGAAGCATTCCCAGACGAGCAGTTGATGTCTATGGAGGTAAGTGAGCCATTGTATGCTGATTTGGTTAATTTTTTAGTGTTTAATCAAGTCCCAAGCACCCTAAACAAAAACCAACGTGAAAAATTGAAAAAAGATGGTAGGTTTTATGTTTGGGATGACCTATACTTTTGGAAGTATTGCCCGGATCAGATTATACGTTGGTGTGTGCGTAATTCGGAGTTTTGCTCAATTTTAAGTTTCTGTCACACTTATGCATGTGGAGGACACTTTGGCACACAACGCACAACCCTTAAAGTGTTAGAATGTTGATTTTATTGGCCTACGATATTTAAGGATGCTAGGACATTTTGTGTTACTTATGATCGTTGCCAACGAATGAGCAATATAGGTGCAAGGGACCAAATTCCGCAAACCCCTATCTTTACTGTCGAAATTTTTGATGTTTGGGGTATTGATTTTATGGGTCCTTTTCCTTCATCTCATGGTTTTAATTATATTTTACTTGCAGTTAATTATGTCTCGAAATGGGTGGAAGCAAAAGCCACCCGAACTAATGATTCTAAAGTTGTCGCAGATTTTGTTAGAACTAACATATTTGCAAGGTTTGGCATGCCGCAAGTACTTATCAGTGATGGGGAATCCCACTTTTGCAATAGAACCATTGAGGCGCTACTCAAGAAGTACAACGTTAAGCATAACGTTTCAACACCTTATCATCCTCAAACGAGTGGGCAAGCAGAGGTTTCAAATCGTGAGATCAAGCAGATTTTAGAGAAGACAGTAGGGCCAACGAGGAAGGATTGGAGCTTGCGCTTGAATGATTCACTGTGGGCGTATCGCACGGCCTACAAAACACTGATTGGCAAGTCCCCATTTTGACTCATCTATGGGAAATCATGCCATCCTCCTGTTGAGCTAGAGCATAAAGCACATTGGGCTGTTAAGGCCTTCAATATGGACATAGATGCCGCTGGAGTTCATAGGAAGCTTCAATTGAACAAGCTTGAGGAAATTAGGAATGAAGCTTACGAGAACGCTCAAATCTATAAGGAGAAGACGAAAGCCTTTCATGACAAGATGATTCGAACCAAAACGTTTTCAAATGGGCAGAAAGTTCTACTTTTCAATTCCCGTCTTCGATTATTCCCAAGTAAGTTACGTTCTAGATGGATTGGACCGCTTATTATTACTGATATTTTTCCTCATGGTGCAGTTCAAATCCAGAGTTTGAAGACGGGGCAAGAATTCAAGGTAAATGGACATCGTTTGAAGCCCTACTATGACAATTTCGTGGAGCACATTGTGGAGGACATACCCATCCATGCCGCGGGGTCTAATAAAGCCTAATTGGAGGATTCGTTCGACTGTACGATGTTAAAGCAAGCGCTTCTTGGGAGGCAACCCAAGCTTTCAACGAATGGAGACTTTGGAATTGCTCATCAAATCAGATTTGCATTCCTAAACCTTTCTCTTTACTGCATTTATCTTGCCTTGCTTAGTTCTTTAGTTGTTTGTGTGAATCTATGTTTAAAACATTGAGGGCAATGTTTAGTTTAAGTGTGGGGAGGGTAAATAAAATATTTTTACATTGATTTAAAAAAAAAAAATATATATATATATAATCAAATCAAATCAAATCAAATAAAAATAAAAGCTAAAATATTTTACAATAATGTGTAAACTAATAGCATTCATTGGTCAGGTGGTGCCTCAGCAGTCGACGGAGCTCCAGAAAGATCAAGCGCCAGAGTTTGATCCTCCGGAGCCTCAACATTTGGTGCAACTCCAGATGACGAAGGCAGAAGATGCCTCTGCAGTAACGCCACAAACCTTTGATGATCACTCTGAATTCGCACTTCGGACTCCTGCAACTGGTCAAGCTTCCTCTTCATACTTGTTGAGTAACTAGTTGCGAGCATGTGCAACTCCTTATTCTCGTGCCCGAGTCCTCTGACCTCTTGCCGAAGACTAGCCACCTCAGCCATCAAAGACTCAACCTGATGAGATCGTGCAAGAAGGCGTTGGCCCATGTTTGAGAATGAGCCTGCACACTGGACGCTGAACGCCACAGAGTCCTGAACAGCGAGCTCGTCGGACCGCTTGGAAAGCAACCTATTGTCTTTTGGAGTGAGAAGGTTTCTAGCAACCACCGTAGCAGTTGTATCGTTCTTCATCATAGAGTCCCCAACTGTAAGAGGACCATTAGGGGATATGAAAGACGGATGCCAAATGTTGTTTGGAGAAGATAAGTCATCATCTTCCCCGACATTCAAGTTAAGGTGACGATCAGAGGGGCAAGACATTTTTCGAAGGTGTTAAGAAAAAAGAGAGCGGACAGATTAAGATTTCAGAAGTGCAAGAAGGGAGTTTTTACAGGAGGTAATTCAAGTATGCTGTGGAACAAAATTAGTGCCTCTATAAAAAGAAGAAATCGAAGAGGCACTACTCAGAGATCGAAGAGGCGCCTGCTCGCAAATCAAAGAGATGTCTGCTCACAAATCGAAGAGGCGCTCATTTCTCAAAAGTCGGGCCTGCTCAGAAACCACGAGTCGATCCACTTTTCTAGACTGCTATCACCTTTCACATGCAACTTTGGCTTTGCGAGAATTACGGGTAATTTTGTCAGAAAGCGCGTAAACCTTACTGTTCAATCATCCACCGGCTGCCGACAAGAGTAAGAGAATAGTACCGGTTGTGAAGAAATTCCTATAAGTGTCTACCTTCGCCCTCCATAGCAAAGGTAGACTTACTCAGCACTTCTTCATCTCCAAGAATGTATTCCCCAAGAAACCTCTCGAGTTACTCAGTGTTCCTCATCCCTTGGTGTACCTCTGCAAACAAATCATCAAGAGCAAAAGTATTTCATATCATAAAGGTTAAAAGCAAAAGTATCTCATATCATGTTTTCTCCTCACCTTCATTTGAAGAACAGGGAGAAAGAGAGATCCTGATTGCTTACCTAGTCTTGCTCTTGAGTACTCATCTTCGAGCCCCTCCAGCCCAATTCAAAAATAAACCTGTGGAGAGATACTTCTTCAAAAGCAAAAGTATCTGAGTTGCATCGAAGAGCAGAAGGAGTCTGAGTCGATCCAAGAACTCGAGAAGATGCCACACCTGCATGGAGACGTGATTACTTGAAGCATGTGAGACAGCGTGCTGATTCATCCTCAACTAAGCTGAGGATCACTTGCAAGTAAAAAGCTCCCCAACCCAGTGTTGGAAGTATGCCCACAAAGCCACTCATTTAATGTAATAGCTTTTTGGAATACTTATTGTATTAAACTTTTATATGTTTAATGAAGGGCAAAGCTTATTGTTAATCGCTATTTATTGTATCTTGTGTTTAAGCAATAAGGAAATCCAAGGAATGTATTTGATCTAAGAGATAAGTGATCTAAGTAAGTTAGACTAACGAGACCTTTCTCTTATGTCCATTCCTAAAACGTTCCTAGCCATAGGGTTGCCAATTGGGCATTGACAATCCGCTAAGGTTAGTATGTGTTATGTCGACTCAAGCGTGGATATGACAAGTCTCAAGTCATTTAGTGTTGGACACTGAGACAAACACATAGGTGCTCGAAAGAGTAATCGAGTACACTGAACTACGATCAAAAGAGAGTTCAAACATACATGTCATGTAAGAACTCGATGGTTACAACATGCAAAGTAGTCCTTTGACCTGAGGCATCATAGATGTCTAAATGGTTAGGTCCTTGATCTTTGATCATGTCAAATGGCATTCCTTTGGAGTGTCCACGACATGGTTGGGGTCAAACTATCTAGTCATGTAGACATGTGAATGCACAACAAGGGATCTCTAACCTTCCATGATAGAAGGAGACTACTCTAAGATATGATTCGAGAGTCTTTGGCCAAAGCATATGAATATGACTTAGGAAGTTTGTTCCAAATCTTATTCAAGCGAATCATATAGAGAAGTATCACATTGGATAGTAGACATGAAACAAACTATCACTTAAACAATGTGATTAAGAGTATTGTATTAGAGAAGGACCGTATTGCATTGTAGTTGTAATTGGATAGGTTCTCCAACCACTTCTATTTAGCTTGGGTAACCATGACAGGCTGCTAGGTGTCACTCATGGTTTGTGGAAGCCCTAAAGATTAGCAAACACTAATCTTAAGGGAGAATTGAAATGTGGTTTCAATTCACAATCGATAGTTAAGAGTAACATCGCCCACTGCCTCGCTAATTGGAACCTAATGGATCGTACACCGAGTAAAGATGAAAGTGAAGTAATTAAATGAAATGGATAAGCAATTAAATGGTTAATTGTAGAATGGTCAAAGTTAATTAATTAGTTAATTAATTATACGAAACGTTCGTATTGGGCTTCTAAGTTGGTTTTGGGTTTCGGGGCCCAAAATTGTTTTGGTCCACAAGGCCCATTATGTTTTAAGTTGTATGACAACTAAAAAAAAAGGGGCAATTAGCCCAATAAGAAAAGGGAGGCCGGCCAACATTTGTGAGGGGTACCAAAAACTTGTGTTAATTACAAGTTTGCCACTCACAAGAAATAAAGTATAAATTCAAAATTATAGCTTTGTTTCATTTAGGGTTTTCCTTAAGAAATTGGGTGAAACATCTTCTCTCTAAATTTCTAAAAGGGGGCCGGCCACTTAGGGAGAGAAATCTAGCAATTTCTTCTTCCCTAAGTCATCCATTTTATCTTCACAAATTATCTTTGGTGTAGAGACTTGGAGACATCAAATTTTTGGTGTTTTGGAGAACAGATCCTCAAAGAAGCAAGGAGGTGACTTGAAGGCCCTCCACTTGGGTGAATCCCTTGTGTAATCAAGGATGAGCTTCAAGGGTAATGATAGAGGGACTTTTTCACCTAGAGACGAATAGTGGGATGCACTGTATTGAAAGCGGGAATACCTCAAAACCCAAAAGGGCTAGAGAAGAAGTTAACCAAGAAAGGATGTGGCATCTTAAACTTGGACATGTGAACCTTGAAAAGATTCGCAAGATGTCGAAAGACGGATATGTCCGCCCATTAGGTAATGACCAAATGGGTACTTGTGAATGCTGTTTGAAAGGGAAGATGACCAAATCTCCATTCACTGGGAAATGAGAGCGTGCCACTGAAATTCTAGGGTTAATCCACACTGACGTATGTGGACCTATGTCTACTACGTCGAGAGGAGGTTTCTCCTACTATATCACATTCACCGACGATCACTCTCGGTTTGGCTATGTGTATCTTATGAAGTACAAGTCAGAATCCTTTGAAAGGTTCAAAGAATTCAAGAATGAAGTTGAGAAGCAAATTGGGAAACAGATAAAGATCCTAAGATCAGATCGAGGGGGTGAATATCTGAGTAATGAATTCCTAGATTATCTCAAAGAGTGTGGAATAATATCACAGTGGACTCCACCGGGAACTCCACAACTTAATGGAGTTTCTGAAAGGAGAAATCGAACCTTGATGAACATGGTTCGTTCTATGATGAGTTCCGCTGATCTACCAGTAACATTCTGGGGATACGTTCTATATACAGCAGCTTACTTGCTTAATAGAGTACCTTCCAAATCAGTTTCACAAACGCCCTATGAGATATGGCATGGAAGAAAGCCAAGTCTTAATCACATTAAGATTTGGGGTTGTGAAGCATATGTCAAGAAGCTTGAAGCTACCAAGCTTGAAGCAAGATCAGTAAGGTGCTAATTTGTGGGATATCCTAGAGAAACTATGGGATATGAGTTCTACCATCCTGACGACCAGAAAGTCTTTGTCGCCAGAACTGCTAAGTTTCTATAGGACGAATTTGTTCTCAAAGAAACTATAAGTAAAGAGATGGAAATTAATGAGATTAATGATGAACCACAAACAAGCACACGACATATTGACAACCCTGTTCCTGAACCCCTAGCTCCACGTAGATCTGAAAGGGTTAGTAAGCCACCTAAGAGGTATGGCTTAGACAATGACTTTGCAGAATTGTACCTTCTGGGTGACAATGACACAAATGAGGGCCCTAGGGACTAAAAAGAAGCAATGTCTGACATTGATTCAAAGAGATGGCAAGAGGCCATGAAATCCGAGATGGATTCCATGTATCAAAATCAGGTCTGGACTCTTGTAGACCCTCCAGAAGGTATTGTACCTGTTGGAAACAAATGGGTCTTCAAGAGGAAGATAGGCGTTGATGGGAACGTGGAGACTTATAAGGCTAGACTAGTAGCCAAGGGTTACAGGCAACGAGAAGTGATTGACTATGAAGAAACTTTCTCTCCTGTAGCCATGATTAAGTCTATTCGGATTTTGCTTGCTATAGCTGCGTACCATGATTATGAAATCTAGCAAATGGACGTGAAGACGGCCTTTCTGAACGGCTACCTAGCGAAAGAGCTTTATATGGATCAACCCGAAGGTTTCGTGTCCAAGTCTGAAAAGACTAAGGTATGCAAGCTACTGAGGTCCATTTATGGACTTAAGTAAGCCTCAAGAAGCTGGAACATCTGTTTTGATACTGAAATCAAATCGTTTGGTTTTACTCAAAACGAAGACGACAATTGTGTTTATCAAAAGGTCGTAGGGGATGCAGTTGTATTCCTAGTGTTATATGTAGATGACATATTACTATTCGGGAATGACACTGCAGTACTTTTTTCTGTAAAAGTGTGGTTGTCCAAAACCTTCCACATGAAAGATTTAGGAGATGCATCTTATGTACTTGGGATAAAGCTCTATCGTGATAGATCCAGAAGACTAATTGCATTATCCCAATCTATGTACATTGATAAGGTGCTAAGTAGGTTCCAGATGGAACAATCTAAGAAAGGTTTTCTTCCTGTGAGACATGGAATTCACCTTTCTAAGTCCATGGGACCTAAGACTCCTGAAGAGATATGGCAAATGAATACTATTCCTTATGCTTCTGCCATAGGAAGTCCCATGTATGCCATGACATGTACAATGCCTAATATCGCATATGTTGTGAGCATTACTAGTCGATATCAATCAAACCCTGGATCAGAACACTGGGCAGCTGTCAAGACAGTCCTTAAGTACTTAAGAAGAACTAAGGACATGTTCCTCGTTTATGGAGGAGCGACAGAGTTGAGAGTGGAAGGCTATACAGATGCAGATTTCCAATCTGACGTCGATGATAGAAGTTCCAACTCTGGATATGTATTCACTCTGAATGGTGGGGCTGTCAGCTGGAAAAGCAAGAAACAAAGTGTAATTGCTGATTCCACGACAGAGGCTGAATATGTCGCTGCAGCTGAAGCCGGCAAAGAAGCGTTCTGGATGAAGAAGTTCATCACTGAACTTGGACTGGTTCCAACCATTACATCACCAGTAACTTTGTACTGTGATAATAGTGGGGCGATAGCTCAAGCCAAGGAACCCAGGGCACATCAAAAGAACAAGCATTTTGACAGGCGCTTTAATATCATTAGAAGATATGCTGCCGAAGGGAAATTCAACATTCTAAAAGTTGCTTCAGCCGATAACGTAGCAGATCCACTGACGAAGCCAATGTCTCAAATCCAACTTGACCGCCATATGGAAAAGATGGGTATTAGATACATGGGAGGATGGCTTTGAGTGCAAGTGGGAGATTGTTGGAAGTATGCCCACAAAGCCACTGATTTGATGTAATAGCTTTTTGGAATACTTATTGTATTAAACTTTTATATGTTTAATGAAGGGCAAAGCTGATTGTTAATCGCTATTTATTGTATCTTGTGTTTAAGCAATAAGGGAATCCAAGGAATGTATTTGATCTAAGAGATAAGTGATCTAAGTAAGTTAGATTAACGAGACCTTTCTCTTATGTTCATTCCTAAAACGTTCCTAGCTATAGGGTTGCCAATTGGGCATTGACAATCCGCTAAGGTTAGTATGTGTTATGTCGACTCAAGCGTGGATATGACAAGTCTCAAGTCATTTAGTGTTGGACACTGAGACAAAAACATAGGTGCTCGAAAGAGTAATCGAATACACTGAACTACGATCAAAAGAGAGTTCAAACATACATGTCATGTAAGAACTCGATGGTCACAATATGCAAAGTAGTCCTTTGACCTGAGGCATCATAGATGTCTAAATGGTTAGGTCCTTGATCTTTGATCGTGTCAAATGGCATTCCTTTGGAGTGTCCACGGCATGGTTGGGGTCAAGCTATCTAGTCATGTAGACATGTGAATGCACAACAAGGGATCTCTAACCTTCCATGATGGAAGGAGAATACTCTAAGATATGATTCGAGAGTCTTTGGCCAAAGCATATGAATATGACTTAGGAAGTTTGTTCCAAATCTTATTCAAGCGAATCATATAGAAAAGTATCACATTGGATAGTAGACATGAAACAAACTATCACTTAAACAATGTGATTAAGAGTATTGTATTAGAGAAGGACTGTATTGCATTGTAGTTGTAACTGGATAGGTTCTCCAACCACTTCTACTTAGCTTGGGTAACCATGACATGCTGCTAGGTGTCACTCATGGTTTGTGGAAGCCCTAAAGATTAGCAAACACTAATCTTAAGGGAGAATTGAAATGTGGTTTCAATTCACAATCGATAGTTAAGAGTAACATCGCCCACTGCCTCGCTAATTGGAACCTAATGGATCGTACACCGAGTAAAGATGAAAGTGAAGTAATTAAATGAAATGGATAAGCAATTAAATGGTTAATTGTAGAATGGTCAAAGTTAATTAATTAGTTAATTAATTATACGAAACGTTCGTATTGGGCTTCTAAGTTGGTTTTGGGTTTCGGGGCCCAAAAGTGTTTTGGTCCACAAGGCCCATTATGTTTTAAGTTGTATGACAACTAAAACAAAATGGGCAATTAGCCCAATAAGAAAAGGGAGGCCGGCCAACATTTGTGAGGGGTACCAAACTTGTGTTAATTACAAGTTTGCCACTCACAAGAAATAAAGTATAAATTCAAAATTATAGCTTTGTTTCATTTAGGGTTTTCCTTAAGAAATTGGGTGAAACATCTTCTCTCTAAATTTCTAAAAGGGGGCCGGCCACTTAGGGAGAGAAATCTAGCAATTTCTTCTTCCCTAAGTCATCCATTTTATCTTCACAAATTATCTTTGGTGTAGAGACTTGGAGACATCAAATTTTTGGTGTTTTGGAGAACAGATCCTCAAAGAAGCAAGGAGGTGACTTGAAGGCCCTCCACTTGGGTGAATCCCTTGTGTAATCAAGGATGAGCTTCAAGGGTAATGATTCTCTAAATCCTTTCTTCTCTTTAATGTTATTAAAGAGTTATGGTTCACCATATACTAGGCTTTGAAAGTCATGGGTTTTATGAATTGATTTTGGATGCATGCTTGCTTTAATTTGTTAATAGTTTGCCTATGTATTTAAAATGTTCTGTACATGTTCTTAGCTAGGACATAATTTTTCCTTCACCCAGTTCAAGAATCAAGTTGTAGAAAGTCCCATCTAGTTCAAGATCAAAGCTATGGAAAATCAACAAGCACGACCAAAGATCATCTACCACATGAAGCTAAGTTGTTTCTCACTATTTCTAAGTGTTTTTAAGCTGTTTTGGTGTGTTTTATTGTGTTTTGAGGTAATCATACGAAAATGACATAAAATTTGAAAAAGTTTTGAAAAATACCAAAAAGAGTTGTTTTAGAGTCATTTTGGTGTATTTGTCTCTTAGGTACCTTCCAACACAATGATGAGGATTCAGTTTTTAATTGCATAACTGTTAAAGAAAGTTACAAGCATGGATTGAAGTTTGATATGCTCTTGTCCTATGCTTAGTTGTAGTTGTTGTTTATGAACTCACATTTGATTACAAAGTGGATAAAATAAGTTTTCATAACATGCTTGAAGGAAGGAACTCATATAACGCTACATCCTTGTGAGACTCGAGCCTTTACTTTCTTTGGAGAGTTATAATTTGTGAGTTCTTGTTTCCTAAAGTCGTTGGATGATCTCATTATTCTTTGCTTGGTTGCTATTTAGAATGCATTTTGCTAGACTAAATGCTAGAACTTGTATCCGTTTCATTCAAAGCATGACATTGAATTGCATAACACATATCAAGATGAAGTGGTGTATTCTCCACCATAGCCAAATAGCCGTGCCCTCCATTATTATTTGTTTTGAAGATGAAACCCCGTTTGAGCGTTGTTTAGCCTATATTCTTTGTTAATCCACAATGACCTTGCCTAGCCTAGTTTAGGACTTTCCATACCCTTGTTCTTCAAGGCTAGTAAGCATAACATAAAATGAATTCCTTTTGATCTACATTATGCAAGAAAACAAGTGTGGGGGGGGGGGAATGGTTGTTTTTGAGCTCATTTGTACGTTTTGGGTTACAAAGGAAAAGAAAAAGATGTGAAAAACATATGAAAAGAAAAATAGAAAAGAAAAGAAGAAAGAATGAGTTTGAAAGTATTGATTGTTGAAGGAAGGGTCCAAATCATCAAATCTGGCCCTAAAATGTGTGACTTCTCCTCTTTTTCTTCAAAATTTGAGTTTGCATTCAAAAGTGAATTCTAAGTTTATTTCATTGCTTTGCTCACTATGTCTTTAAGAACCTTTGTTTTCCATATCCGTTCTTTGTTAACCAAACACCTTTAGCCCCGTTACAACCCTTACACTTCTATCTTGAGTGTTATGTGTTCAATATGTGGACTTTGGGATTGGTATGAGCATATGGTGTCACTAGTTCTTGCATCTAAGTAGTAGTATTCCTTTCATGAGATCATATTCATATTCACTTAAAACTCCAGAAAAGTGCTTTCTTTGTTAAAACATATGTGAGTTTTAGTTTTCATGTGTACATCAATCTTCTCACATATACCTAGGGTAGGGAGTGTAGTTTAAAAATCTGAGTGAAAATGAGTGCATATCTAGTAAGGAATTGAGGGAATTCTCTAAGGCATGTTATTACATTCAAAATGATGTTTTAATCGATTAAAAGAGAACTAGTAAATGGTGACTGTGGTTAAGTGTATGCTTAAGGATATTGATGGCCAAAATCTGTGCAAGTAATGATTTTTAACATGTGCATTGGAAATCCCTGAGGTAACGTTGGAAGGTTTAGA
Organism: Crataegus laevigata; assembly: GCA_963580275.1. NCBI lineage: Eukaryota > Viridiplantae > Streptophyta > Magnoliopsida > Rosales > Rosaceae > Crataegus > Crataegus laevigata. Next base: position 22,930,102 of record OY756948.1, read on the forward strand.
TTGTGTTTTGTTTCTTTTTGTTTCTTTGTTTTGCTAGAGGACTAGCAAAAGTTAAGTGTGGGGGAGTTTGATAGGAACATATTTATGTGACTTTATTATTTTGTTTCCTTGCATTTACTTAATTAGTTTCATCTTATTAGAATGTTTTAAGCTATTTTCGTGTGTTTATAGGTTTTAATAACAAAGTTAGCAAAGAAGTGCATTTTGGTGCAATTTGGAGCTATTTTGGGGTGGAATGGATTGCATGCATGGGGAGCATAAAGGATGGACGTTTTGGTGCATGAAAGGGCCTCAAACACATGCTAAAATCTAATCAAGATGAAGAAGATACCTTGCAAAGACCAAGCATGTGTGTTGCTAGCTGTTTTAATCATGAAAACACAAGTGTGCAAGTTGTTTTTGCAAGGAAACCCCACGGCATGGATGGGTAATCATGTTTTGCAAGTGTGCTAGCTTATTTAATCATGAAATACAAGTGTGCTAACTGTTTTGCAAGTGTACTAGCTGATTCATCATGAGAACCAAAAGGGACCAAAGGCATGGACCAAGGAGGATGAATGCAAGTTGTTTCATCATGAAATTTCTGCAAAGATGCATGTGTGCTAGCTGTTTTTTATGATTAATTCTTGCTTTGTATTTTTTATTAAAACAACTTGTGTGGTTCTTTACTTTTGAGCACCTATAAATAGGCCTTCTTGCAAGGCTTGAAACACACCAATTCATACAACAACTTCCTTCTACACATCCATTCATTCTCTCCAAAACAACCGCACCTATTAACTAAAACCCTCCACAAAAATCTGCCCATAAACACCATTGCCACACCCCCCCCAACCATCCTAAATACCACCATACATCCTCCTATCCATTCCTCCATACAACCAAACCTTCAACCCACAACCACCCTTTGTGCCGTAGCAAAGGAAGGGAAGGAAAGTGCTTAGACGTGCTTGCCACTCAACGAGGATCGTTGGAGCATTTAGGTGTTTTCTTTCTTTTATTTTCAATGTATAAATCTATTTACCTTTGTTTTACAATTATGAGGAACTGAAACCCTCCTTTTGCTAGGGGGGATTCAAAGCCATGATTACATTTGCATTATGAATTAATTACTTTTGGTTGTGCTTTAATAATTTGTGATTTCAATTCGCTTAACTATTTGATTGATAACTTATTTGTGTATGTTAATTAAGAATGCACACTTAGTTTTCATGCATAAGTTTGATGCTAGAATATAAGGAAATTTCACCTAGTCGTTATGAACATATATTCATGAGTAGTGAAGGTTGCTATCCACAATCGTGTTAAGTAAATTCTTGGCAAGAGTATCATGCTTTTCATAGTTACGAATGCCTCGTCAATACTTATAGTTCTCATGAATCTTAATGATCTTTGATTGTATCTCTATTGTGTTTTTCACGTATGAAACTTTTGAAGAATGTTTTGAATTGTTATATGCGCTTTCCCATTCAATTCATTAACTTAAGGAGAATTTGAAGGTTAAAAAAAGTGTTATCACGGTTAACCCGGAGTATTGAGTTTCATAAGTTATCGAAAGAACAACTTAAAATTGGTTTATGTACAAGTGTATCATGTGTGGAGGAGAACCTTCTAGCTAATCCATCATCCATTCAAACAACCATATTTTGTGTCTAAATTTGTCTGGTTTATAATTTGTTTATTTTTAAGTTATTCTCATCAAAACCCAATCCCCCTTTTACAATTTATGTCTTTTGATTTGAATCTACTTTATTTGATTTCTTTTGAGTTCTTTGAGTTAATTTAGTTTAGAGTTGGTTAATTTTCATAATTTGAATCTTTTAAATTCACGTCCTAAAACAACCCTAGAATCTGTTTTAGTTTATTTGTTAGTTTTATTTTGAGTTATTCTAGTTTAGTTGGAATCATTCGAATCTAGTGAAGTGTTTTGATTTTAGATTTGTGTTTTTAAAGTTTTATTTAGTGTTTCTAAGTTTATTTTATATAGATTAGCAATCCCTCCTAATCCCCGGTTTAGAACGATCCCTACTTGCATATATACTACAATTGTCAACAAGAGAGTTTAATTTGTGTGTTAGCTTATTCATTGCATTAGTAATTGATAACTTCCAATGAACTACATCTTATTCTAGTTCGTTCTTCTCCCATTGGAGAAGTCCATTATCTTATGATGCTACTTTCCTTGATATCTTTCAAGGAAACTCTTCTAAAGTGTCCCCTTTTTTTTTTCTTGGATCATATCTAAGAAGGTAAATGCTTTAGATGTCTTACTCATCAACTTACATTCTTGAATTCTTTGAAACCTTTTGCAAAGTATTCGGACTTGTGTTTATTCAAAATCAACGATAGTCCAACTGAGAGCGATCTTCGGTGAATGTCATACAACATGAGTAGTATTATGTTGTGGACAAGTGCCACTAACATCTAAGTGAATTAACCTCAACAACTTTGTGATTCTTTCTTCTTTCTAAAAGAATAAAGATTCGAACTTTTCACCTCTATACAATTTTAACAAGAAGGGATTGGATACAGATCATATGATCTAGGGCATCCATCTATGACCAACTCGTAATTTATGTTTTAGAGGTGTCACAACTTAGTTGGATTAGTCACTACCTTGCAACCTATTGGGTTTTATGCATCATTACATTCTAAACAGTTAACAATACCACACATCTCTACTATAGAGACAATCAATTAGATTACAATAATCCAATCATTTATTAATAAAGAACAACGTTTTGTCAAACAAAACATTCATCCATCTCTTAAAATTATAGTGACGGAATTATGTTCCGTACATTAAATTGGAATGTAAAGACAATCTTTGTTTTTCCAATTTCATTTGTAGTTCATATGAGGACGCAAGTACTATTTGCTTTTGCAAAGATCTATATCTTATTCACGTTCCGGATGTGAAGTACTTTCTCTTCTCTCATTAATCTTCTACTTCTTATTAGCCACACTTTTACAACAATTGTAAAACATAGTTACTAATACAGAATCAAGCATTCAAGTAGAAGAACCACCTCTTTTGAATTATACAAGAACAATTTACAATACCTTTGAAAGGTGTGTTCTTGACACTTGCAACACATTTCTTGCAAATACCCCTTCCAATGTCCATCATTTCATAAAGAAATTTTGTTACCTTGGAGTTATTTCGCCTTCTTCATTTGACTTCTCCATTGACTACAATAGTCATGGTCCTTAAACTCCCACCATCTCTCTTGAAACATATTTCAATTGTGTTATACACATCAAACGATTTGGAGAGCGTGCGGTTATTATTCACTATATAGTTTCCAATAAACTTAGTGAACCATTTGGATAGGGACTGAATGGTGAAGTCCTAGCCTAGTTTCCATCTCTAGAGGTGGTTTAACACTTCTACACTCAATGATTCAAAATCATCATAAGTCCATGTTGATGGACTATTTTTGTCAACTAACCATTATGTTCTAAAAATAATTACAAACCTTCAAGAGTTGTTCAAGGCAACTCTCATTTCTTCATAGAACAATTTGTAAGTGAAGAATCATGGCACGTAAAGTGTCCATGCCCTTGTGCTTTCTTCTCAAGTTCCTTGTTCATGTAACAAAGAGACAAGCACTGGTGTTTGTGTTAAGTAAGAGTTATTCAAAGCAACTCTTATTTCTTTATACAACGATTTGTAATGGAAGAATTATGACACTAAAAGTGTTCATGTCTTTGTGTTAATGTTCTCAAGTTCCTTTGTTCATACAACAAAGGAATAAGGACTAGTTGTTTGTGTTGTCTTCTTTATGATAGACTTATCTAACATGTTCTTCCATTGATACTTTATCAATAGGAAGATTGTGAGGATGAGACTACTTAGGTACTTATACAATCCATTCAAGACAATCTATGGGATTGTGGTACCAAGTCTGGAAACTAAAGCGTTCAGCTTTTCTTTGTCAGGTTTTGGATAGAGTTTGCAAATATATCAGTAAACAAATACATAACGAATATAAATTGATTGATTTTAAGATATTTGATATGGGTCTTTAAATCAAATAGCACCACCCACTATTTTTAGCAAATTCCATATCCCTCATTGGAATTCGAGAGTTTTGGAGGAAACTCGTAGTAGGGTATGGGAGACTCACTATTACCAAGCCCACCTCACAATGATATGATGTTGGCTAGCAAAAATAATAATGAGAGAGTACGCTTACTCATTTACATCTAATGTAAGAGCCCATCTTATTTGGCAACTAGAGAATGATGCCTAACAATGGTATGATGTTGGCGCCATTGCACTTAGTTAAGTCATTCTCACCATGCAAGTTCAGGTAGGGGTTGAAGAACAACCTCACAATGATATGATGTTGATCATTCTCTTGCCTACCTTCACAACATCATGTATGCATATAGAACTCCTCCTGAGTGTAAGCACATACTTTGTACTCCCCCATGATAGGGTGAAGTCGGTGTATGAGTCACAAACGATCGGAGCCTACTACGATGGAAGGCCACGAAAGAGTGTTCAAAGCACTCCCACACTTGTCAACTTAATAATGGTTTGGTTTAGGGTTTTAGGTTTCATCGCATATAAGCCTGCTTTCAATCACATTAAAACATTATGGTCCTATTACAACTATTGGTCCATGTCATTGATTTTAGTAGTATATAATACTCCCATTATGCTTGTAAAACGTTTCTTAAAGCAAGACTATATGGTACTACTAACATAAGATTTGCATTCATTGATGGACTATATAGTTGCCTTAGGACCTTAGGATGACTATGAACCTTTGATTCGATCCAACATGAGCCTAGTGTTGGATCTCGGTCTAGGGATGGTGATTGATTTTAGTTATGCCTTTAATCACATTAAGGTGTGTTTTCTTATTGGGCGTTGGACCCAACTACTCCAATTTCAAGCATATCGAATAAAACAAGAAATGAGTACTTCAAAGTAAAGAAGAGCTTATGCTCTTTTACAACAAATTTGATTCTAAAATCATATAAAACGAAGTTTCTGGGAAAACGTCAATCGTATATATATAGATATAGATATCTATATAGATATCTATATAGATATCTATAGATATCTATATATATCTATATATCTATATATATCTATATATCTATATATATATACTGAAAACAAAAGCCCACTCACTGATAAGTAGAAGGGTCATATCCCCCGAGCCTTGTGTAGCTACGCTTGTCCTCTGGATACGTCTCACCTATATGCAAAACAACTATAAAACTGCCAATGAAACGCACATAATCAAACTTAAGTAATAACTTCTCATACATTGCTCAATTAGGGTGTTTGAATATACCAACATGGTCTACTCGATCCCATGAACACCCCCATATTTTTAGAAATTTTTTTTGATCAGTCACACGCCCCCACGCGCCGACCAAGGCACGACTAGTCGCGCCTTCACGCACAGGCATGTACCTGGCACACGGACGGCATAGTTAACGTCGTTTGGGAATATTCCACGAAATATTCTGTTAAAACCTAATGGAATTAGTTAATTCTAACTAACGCCATTAGAATATTCTGTCACACTTGACAAAATATTCTCTGTCCCCTACCTCAGGTCACTAGAGACCGGCGCCGGCGCCGTTGCACTCGCCGGAAACTGAGAAAATGTTCAAACTCACTATTTTCACTCATTTCTCAACCAATTTTTATGAAATTTATACCAAAATGAAGCTCATGACGATTAGAACAAAACCTTTCCACTTTGAGGGTCAAAACTCGCAGGAATCTCGTTGGAAATTTTCCATGAAAAATCAGCCAAAGCTCGAACTCAGTTCTCCGACTTCCAAATCGACTCAACGATACTCCTCGAGCTTCACAAGGAAGTTCTAAGACCTTCTATGATCTTAAAACTCACTGAAAACGTCACAAATAAAAGTTGGTGAATAGTACCACAATCGGGATTCTCGGGTTCCTAGGGTTTTAAGTCGTTTCGAACCAAACTAAGGTACCAGTGAACTTACCAAGTCACAAAGAGTCCAAATATGCTATTTAGGACCTCGATCTGTGCCACGATCGTAGTATGGGTGCTTGTCCGTACAAATGGTGAAGGAGAGAGAGAGAAGAGAGTTCGAGAGAAAGATAGAGAAAGACAGAAAATGAAAGAAAATGTGCACGTGCATGTGATGTGTGTGGGTCTGTTTTAAAACCAACCAAAAATCAAATTAACCCAATTCCTTATTGGGTCCAAGAATATAGGACAAACAAAAAGGGTCCAAAGCATGGCCCAATCACACACACACGTTCAAATGGTTATTTCCCCATCTCAAAGCGTAGAGGATGCAATCACAAGCATTTGCATATTTATTTTTCACATTTTTACACTTGTAAATTAATTATTATAATTTGTAATGTTTTTTGGTATTTTAAAATTACTTTGTTATTTTTATTTTTAATGTGTTTTATAATGTTTTAATCTCACTTTTAAGAGGATAAATTTTTTATTAGTATGACTCTATGAGAGAGAGTAAAAAAGTTTGTTAGGTCATTGAGTCTAAAAATGAAAGTATGTTTTTTGTTTATAATAATACCATATTAGTTGATTTGAAATTTGGACAATTGGTCGAGTAAATTTATGCCAGTAATGATAATAAGAAACTCTTATAATAAAAATAAATAAATACAACTTAATCTTTTTTTAACTTATATAGAATAATACAATAATAGAGATTTAGAATACACTATATACAAAATGGGTATTGTATTTTATAGAAATTTTATAGTAGTTTAACTTTAAAATCATCAAAATAAATTTTTTTAACAGATCAAAATGGGATATCTGCGTGTAAACTCGTTAAGGACTCATTATTAAAGTGTTCTTGACGGATGACCCGATTAGTTATCATGTTGAACCGAGACTCGTTTTCCTGTCATATTAACGGATCGTTTAAAAAATTACCAGGTATACCATAAACCATCATCTTCCTGTCTAAAATTCGCAATTAAGTCTTGCAGCTCATGTGCTGGAAAATAATTAATTCACCACGATCACATCATTTGGAATTAAATTCTAAAACTTTGATACAATCTTCTTTATAGAATTGCGAACGCCTTCCAATTGGAATAACTCTAAAATTCATCTGTTTGATCACTTTTTGCTCAAGAGGAAGTCATGTCCTACATTTAAAATACAATCTAAAGTATCAAAATGTCACCAAAACATACCAAGAATAGGGGAAAATATATAATAAGAAATCGACTCATAGCCATTGTAATGTTTTTAATTCGAATAACACTGGAAAAAGGAAAATAAAACACAACTCTAATACGTAAACAAACACTCTTAGCAATTGCTATGTAATGGTCTCACGTTTATGGTGGGTTATGCTCATGTTTAATCATGTTTATTGTTTGGATGGGGATTGTCTGCCCTCCCACTTTCTATTCCCTTTCCATCCTCTTCTTATTTCCTTCTATTTGAACGGTCACGGTTAAGCCACGTCAACATTTTATATTGGAATGGCAGACAATATTGGGAGGGCAGATAATAAGATAAAAAGTAATAGGAATATAAAATGTTTGCGTGGTTTAACCGTGACCGCTCAAATAAGTGGAAATGAAAGGGGATGAGAAGTGGGAGGGCAGACAATACCCCTCCTTATTATTTAGGTTTGATTAATTTAATTTGATAATGAAAAATAAATTGTGAGAAGTTAAAAAAATTATGTGGTCAAGAATATTTTAATAAGCCGCCCAAATAGCATTGGTATTTGAATTATCTCAACTCAATTGTCAAGGTTCTTTTCTTTTAAACTGAGTGGGCAGTTTTTTATCTCATGATAAGTGTCTCTAGATTTATCTAGATCCACAAATTTTTAGTGATATATACCCGTGTGCCAATGAAATCATACAAGTCACCGTCAATCATTTTTTTCCAAATGAATGTGGAAAATATAAAAATAGAACAGGGGAAGGGACAAGTCATAAGACTGGCCACATAAAAATAAACCTAAAGAAAACTGTTAATGCAATTACTGTATGACATAAAATATTAAATCCTCCCACTCAGCACCAGTAGCGGGAGAGTATCCTTTCAAACATACGCTTAAATTTTTTATATATTTAAACAAAAATTTAACAATTAAAACGTTCAAAGTATTCTATACTTCAAGACACTGTAAAAAGCCCTATACAAAGAGGACCACTCTCCAACTTGTAGGGGCTTAGTGGGACTTAGTGGGACTTAGTGGGAGGATTTAATATTTTATGTGACACAGTCAATGCATTAACAATTTTTTATTGACAAAAGAAAATTCTGGATATATTGCCGCTGTGGAAATGACACCATGTCGAGAAAGGAAAGTTTGAAAGGTGCGGGCACTGCACAGCTGAATTTATTCTTAGCGGGAGGATATAACATTTTATGTGATACAGCCAATGCATTAACATTTTTTTATAGACAAAAGAAAATTCTGGACATAGTGCCGCTGTGGAAGTGACACCACGACGAGAAAGGAAAGTTTGAAATGCGCGGGCACTGCACAGTTTTATTTATTCTATTGTCTGTCTTTTGTCGAATATTCTATTATTTTTACTAATTTTTTTTTTTGACATAAAGCGATATATTTCATTCATAAGAGAATACAAATTTATTCCTTTCAATTACAAACAAGATTCCTCAAACAGTGAATCTAGACGAGATCTGGTGGTTCCTCAAACCAGTAACGCAATGAATCTGCACAAAGGGCAGCACACGCTAGGCGTGCAGGAAGCTTTAGTGATTGAAGCCATTAACACACGAGAATCCTTAACAACATTCTCGATGTTGGAAAGGAAAGGTTAGGCATGAAGGAAAATTTGTGAAAAACAAGTTCATTTGAGCAACATCTACAACATTCAATTAACAATTAAAGGCGGAATCGTGCTTGTATGCACTCAAAACAAAACTTTACCCATGAAATTCAAAGCCTAGTAGTTATGGTGAACCAAGACTCAACTCAAGAATAAAGTGAGTTGAGAAATATTATACCTTTGTTGATTCCTCTTTACATATGCAAAGGCTAATCACCCAAGAGATAGGGCCTTCATTCTTTACTTCTTAGCTCCATGGATTTCTTGGATGAGGATGATAGAATGAATTCTCCAAGTTCCCAAAATAGAGTACCTCTAAGTCTCAATATCAAGGAGAGCATTGATGAAGAGATGAGTGACCTAGAGGAAGGAAGATTGATAGCTATGTTCCTCTAGGGCAGCCGGCCTTCATTAGAGAAAAGAAAACTTTGTGTTCTCTTCTCTTCCCTTAGAAAACCTTCAAGATGAAATGGCTATAAAGTTTCCTTTATATCACCCTATAATAGAGTGGCAAACTTGCAATTAAGGCAAGTTCACTACCCCTCTCTATATGGCCGGCCATTGTAGGTTATTTGGGCTTTGAAGCCCTTTGTGTTTTTGAAGTTGTCATACAACTTGAGTTATTGAACTTGACATTCAAATCTCATTGGGCCTTGAGGCCCAAAACTAACCTAAGGTCTATAACAAACTTATTCGTTTGATTAATTAACATATTAATTAATCCTAGTCATAAATAATTAAACCATTCAATTATCCTTACTCATCTATGTTGTTTCTTCAATCTCTACCTTACACGGTGTACGATCCGTTAGGTTCCTTTTAGCGAGGCAGTGGGCGATTAGAACTCTTTCAAATTGATTGTGAATTGAAACATACTTTCAATTATCCGTTGATAAGCTCATATTTATATATATTTTACATCAAATTCTCTCATCTTTTCTTAGTTAGTTCCTTATATTTTTGAGCTATTTACATTGATTTTGTGTTTTATATGATTTGTCAAGCAAATAAAAGAAAAATAGCACAAGTGAGGTTTTATGTAACAAATTTGTCAAAACTGCCTGTGCAGATCAGCCCACTTTGGAAGCAATTTGCGAACGGCCCAAAATGAACTAGAGAATGGGCCTTATATGCTTGGAAAGCTACAGATGTCTATTTTCTGGAGCATTTTGCGGATTGTTAAGATCATTTTTCTAGAAGAAGTTATGGGCATTTTAGTAAGGGAAGGTCAGGAGAGCACATGGCATGGATGACCCACGGGTTGGATGGATGATTATGTTTTGCAAGTGTGCTAGCTTGTTTAATCATGAAATACATGTGTGCTAGCTGTTTTGCAAGTGTTCTAGCTGATTCATCATGAGAAGACCAAGGGGAATCTAAGGCATGGACCAATGAGGATGAATGCAAGTCATTGCACATGAAATTTCTGCAATGAAGCATGTGTTGCTAGCTGTTTTTGATGAATAATTCTTGCTTTTTATTTGTTTATTAAAATCACTTGAGTGGTTCCTCACCTTTGTACACCTATAAATAAGCCTTCTTGCAAGGCTTAGACTCACCAATTCACACAACAATTCCATCTTCACACACCCTAAACTATCCTAGCCAAAACCCTTTCTTTCCTCCACAAAATCTGCCCATAAACTATCCTAGCCGTGCCACCCCCCCTAAACCATCCTAAACGCCACCATACATCCTCCTATCCACTCCTCCATACAACCAAACCTTCAAACCACATCCACCCCTTGTGCCATATCAAAGGAAGGGAAGGAAAGTGCTTAAACGTGCTTGTCACTCAACATGGATCGTTGGAACGTTTAGGTGTTTTCTTTCTTTTATTTTCAATGTATAATTCTATTTATCTTTGTTTTGTGAACATGAGGAACTAAACCCCCCTTGGCTAGGGGGGGATTCGAAACATATGATTATGCTTGCTATATAATTTGATTACTTCCAATTGCGTTTCGTAAGTTATGAATTCAATTTACTTATCGGTTTGAATTACATTGATTTGTGTGTGTTGGTTGAGAGTGCACGCTTAATTATCATGCATAAATTGAATGCTAGGATATAAGGAAATTTCACCTAATCGTTATGGACTTATATTCACAAGTAGTAAAGGTTGATGATCTCAATCGAGTTAAGTAAATTCTTGGCATAAGTTTCATGCAATCATAGTAACAAGTGCTTCGTCAATGCTTATGGTTTTCATAGAACTTAATGATTCTTGCTTGTATCTCTATTATGCAATCATGTAGGGGACTTGTGGGGAATGTTTTGGGTTGTCGTATGCAATCATCCAATTCAATAACATTAGGAAAATCTGAAGGTTAATTTAAGCGTACCTAATTAACTTGGGGCATTGAGAATTCATGGTTATTGAAAAGCAATTGGAAATCGTTTTGTATGCAAGTATAATATGTGTGGAGATGAACCCCTTAGCTAGCCTTCCATCCATCTATTTTAAACTCAATTTCGTTTTAAAATTTGTTTAGTTTACAAGTTTAAGTTTTGTTTTCAACTTCACCAAACCTAAATCCCCCTTTTACTTTCTTGTTTTTAAAGTCTTTTATTTACATTTTTAACTTTGTTTTTATGTTTTTGAATTAGTTTAGAGGTTTTAGCAAGCCCTCCTAATCCCCGGTTTAGAACGATCCCTACTTACATCTTTACTACAATTTGACAAAAAGAGGGTTTAATTTGAGTGTTAGTTAATTCTCGCATCAAATTTTGGCGCCGTTGCCGGGGATTAGCAACTTTGCTAAATCCCCATTGTTTCTTTTTATTTATTTATTTTTTTCGTGTGTTTTAATTTTAGTTTTTAATTTTATTTGATTTTTGTTTATTTCAGGTACTAGTTTATGACTCGTAGTTCTCAACCAGTTCATGCACATATATCGGAGTTTGACGGCAATTTTGAACGAACTTTGAGAAGGAAAAGGAAAGAACCGGAACCTAATCCACCTAGTTCTAGTTCTGAATCCGAATTTGAAGAAAAGGAGGAGGCAGAAGAAGACATGGAGGTGGACAACCGAACAATCAAAGAACTTTCAGCCTCGGGATTGGACAATGCCACGCCTCTATGCATCCAATACCCCGCAGCAGCCCGAGGTAAGACGGAAGAATTTGAACTTAAGTCAAGTTTATTACATCATATTCCTAAATTCCATGGGTTATCCATGGAAGATCCTAACAAACATCTTAAGGAATTTGAAGTTGTTTGCTCGAGTATGACACCCATCAATGTGGATGGGAGTATTTTAAAGATGAAGGCTTTTCCGTTTTCTCTAGTAGACAAGGCCAAAGATTGGTTGTTTGAATTGGCACCTGGAACCGTCCATTCTTGGGAAAGTATGAAGCGTGCATTCTTAGAGAAGTTCTTTCCCACCGCAAAGATCATTCTTTTGAGGAAACGAATTAGTGGCATCCAACAAAATCAAGGTGAGTCGTTTCCATCATATTATGAACGTTTTAAAGCACTTGTTGCTTCATGTCCACAGCACCAAATGAAGGAGGAGCTGCTCATTCAATACTTCTACGAGGGACTCCTTCCCATAGAACGCCAAATGCTAGATGCCTCGGCAGGTGGTGCATTGGTGGACAAGACTCCGGTGGCTGCCAAAACTCTCATTGCCAACCGTGCACACAATGCACAACAATATGAGGGTGTTGGACAAAGAGAGGGGCCACGGCAACAAAGTGTGAATGAGGTAAGTGCAATTTCTGATATTCAATCCCAATTGGCTAATCTTACTACTCTTGTGTCTCAGGTTGTCATAGGTTCAAAACCACAAGAAAATCAAGTGTGTGGCGTGTGTTCAATGCAAGGGCATCCATCCGATACATGCCCTCAGTTGATTGAGAATGGAGGATGGGAATCTGCCAATGCTATTGGTTTCCAAGGCCAAAACCAAACCAAATACGATCCATACTCCAACACATACAACCCCGGATGGAGAGATCACCCAAATTTCAAGTGGAGAGAGCCACAACAATCTGCACCACAAAGGGGATTTCAACAAAACCCCCCTGGGTTCACACGACCATACCAACCAAATCAGCCACAAACGTCCCAAAACAACTCAGGTTCGTCTTTTGATAATTCTCAAGTTATTCAATTACTAACTACGTTGGCACAGGGGCAAGAAAAACAAGCCAAAGAAATGCACAATTACGCCAACGAAGTGCAAAATCAAGCTCGAGAGGTGACTGAATTGAAGAGACAAGTAGGACAAATGGCTGAATTCATGGGGAAATTTGGTAGAGAACAAGGTACGTTACCAAGCTCAACGCATGTGAATCCAAAGGGAGGCTTTGAATCTGTCAACGCCATCATCTTGCGAAGTGGAAAAGAAGTTGGATCCGACCCTAACCCATCCAAATCCAACCAAAAGGAGCCCACGACAAGGATTGAGCAATCTTTGCCGCACCACTCCATGCCTCCTAGTTCGGCCACCAAAGGTAAGATAGGTTCAAATTCCGTTATTTCTAACAACATTCCACTTGATGCACCCTTTCCTAGCAGATTTGTTCAATCAAAGAAGGAGGAGAATGACAAAGACATACTTGACACGTTCCGAAAGGTGCAAGTCAACATTCCCCTTTTGGAAGCAATTAAACAAGTTCCTAAGTATGCTAAGTTCTTGAAGGAGTTGTGTACCACAAAGAAGAAAATTCGAGAGAAAGAAGTGGTTATGGTAAGTGAAAATGTCTCCGCAATCTTGCAGCGTAAAATGCCCCCTAAATGCAAAGATCCGGGCAGTTTTACGATACCTTGTGTAATTGGAAACACTAAGTTTAAACATGCTATGTTAGACTTAGGGGCTTCAATAAATGTCATGCCATACTCCATATATGCATCCATGAAGTTGGGAGAACTTAAAAATGATGGAGTAATTATCCAATTAGCTGATCGATCTAATGCATATCCGAAAGGTGTTTTGGAGAATGTTTTAGTGCAGGTAGATCACTTGATTTTCCCTGCGGATTTTTATGTGCTCGACATGGAAGAATCACCCCATTCTCCCCCATTGCCAATCCTACTTGGGCGACCATTCATGAAGACAGCATCAACCAAGATTGATGTGGCTAAGGGAGCCTTAACTATGGAATTCGATGGTGATGTAATTCATTTTAAAGTTTCTGAACTTGTTAAGTGTTCTAATGAGGTTCGTTCTTGCTTTGCTATTCATGTGAATAAGAATATAAGGCAGGAACATACATCTAGACCCACCATTGAAGAAGGAATTGGGATGGAGCACAAAGAGCAAGCCATTACACTCCAAGCACTCAATCTGGCCGAAAGCACCATTTCTGGAGTTGTTGAGCAACCAACGGCTTCTGAGTCTCCATTGCAACATATGGGTGAGTTTCCTCCTCTAAATTCAATTTCTAATTCAATTGAAATGTTGCTATGTCCTTTGGTGCAGGTCCCAAAGCAAATCCGTGATCATGGGCGTGATTTTATCAACTTTGGGAAGTTCAATGCTCCAATCTTGGAGCATCATTATCCATTGCCATACATAGACCCAACGCATGAGAATGCCGTGGGGCAGGTTGTGGAAGACATACCTTTCCAAACCGTGGCCTCCAATGGGGAGTGATCGAGGTTCTTCGTCCGGCTGCAAGACGTTAAAGAAAGCGCTTCGTGGGAGGCAACCCATGCATTCAACAAAGGAGGATCTAGGAACCACTCCAATTCCAGATTTGCGTTCCTCACTCTTTCTCTTTGTTGTTTCTATTCTACTATGTTTAGTTTGTTTGATTTTGTTTGAGTTTATGTTAAAAACATTGAGGACAATGTTTGTTTCAAGTGTGGGGGGGTAAACAATCTGTTTTGAATGAATTTCGTAGGTTTTATTCACCTATCACTCCAATGTTGTTTCTCACTGTTTTTAAGTGTTTTTAGTGTGTTTTAAAGCATTTTAGGGTGTTTTGTCATGAAAATCCGAAAATCAGATAAAAATTTGAAAAATTTTGTTGAAAATACCAAAAAGAGTTGTTTTTGAGTCGTTTTGGTGTGTTTGTGTCCTAGGTACCTTCCAACACAATGATGAGATTGGGTTTCTAATTACATAACTGTTAAAGAAAGTTACAAGCATAGATTGAAGTTTGATGTATTCTTGGCGTATGCTTAGTTGTAGTTGATGTTTATGAACTCACATTTGATTATAAAGTGGTTAAAATCAGTTTTTGTAACATGCTTGAAGGAAATAACTCAACTAACGCTACATCCTTGTGAGACTTGAGCCATTACCTTCTTTTGGAGAGTTATAATCTGTGATTCTTGGTTTTCTAAAGTTGTTGCATGATCTCATTATTCCTTGCTTGGTTGCTACTTAGAATGCATGCGTATCATGATAGAACTACATGCTAGAACTTATATCCGTTTCATTCAAAGCATGATATTGAATTGCATAACACACGATCAAGATGAAGTTGTGTAGTGAACCACCATAGCCAAACAGCCGCACCACCACTTTGTTCATGTGTTTTGTAGGACTTAACCCCGTTGAGCCTTGTTTAGCCTTTATTCTTTGTTAAACCACATTATCCCTACCTAGCCTAGTTTAGGACCATCCACACCCTTGTTCTTAAAAGATAGTGAGCATGACTTCATTGAATTCCTTTTGAGTGCATTATGCAAGAAAATGAGTGTGGGGGAAGGAATGTTTGTCCTTAAGTTCATATGTATGTTTTGGGTTTCAAAAGAAAAGAAAAAGTTGTGAAAAACGTATGAAAAGAAAAGAATGAGCAAAAAAGAAAGAAAAGAAAAGAGAAAGAGTTTGAAAAAGAAAAAAAATAAGTGTTTTAATGTTGATTGTTGAAGGAAGGGTCCAAAACATCAAATATGGCCCTAAAGTGAGTGAATTCCCCCCTTTTTGTTAAAAAGTTCAGTTTTCATTCAAAAGTGAATTCTAAGTTGATTTCAATGCTTTGCTCACTATTTCTTTAAGAACCTTTGTTTTCCATATCCTTTCTTTGTTAACCAAACACCCTTAGCCCCGTTACAACCCTTACACTTCTATCTTGGGTGTTATGTATTCAATATGTGGAGTTTGGGATTGGTATAAGCATATGGTGTCAATGGTTCTTGCATCTAAGTAGTAGCATTCCTTTCATGAGATCATATTCATATGTTTCACTTATAACTCCAGAAAAGTGCTTTCTTTGTTAAAACATATGTGAGTCTTGGGTTTCATATTTACATCAATCTTCTCACATATACTTAGTGTAGGGTGTGTAGTTAGAAAATCTGAGTGAAAATTGAGTGAATATCTAGTAAGGATTTGAGGGAATTCTCTAAGGCATGTTACTACATTCAAAATGTTGTTTTCATTGATTAAATGTGAACTAATGAATAGTGACTGTGATTAAGTATGCGCTTAAGTATATGGACGACCAAAATCTATGTAAGTGATGATCTTAAATGTGTTATGTGCATTGGAAATCCCTGAGATAATGTTGGAAGGTTTAGATTGTGTTTTGTTTCTTTTTGTTTTCTTTGTTTTGCTCGAGGACTAGCAAAAGCTAAGTGTGGGGGTATTTGATAAGCTCATATTTATATATATTTTACATCAAATTCTCTCATCTTTTCTTAGTTAGTTCCTTATATTTTTGAGCTATTTACATTGATTTTGTGTTTTATATGATTTGTCAAGCAAATAAAAGAAAAATAGCACAAGTGAGGTTTTATGTAACAAATTTGTCAAAACTGCCTGTGCAGATCAGCCCACTTTGGAAGCAATTTGCGAACGGCCCAAAATGAACTAGAGAATGGGCCTTATATGCTTGGAAAGCTACAGATGTCTATTTTCTGGAGCATTTTGCGGATTGTTAAGATCATTTTTCTAGAAGAAGTTATGGGCATTTTAGTAAGGGAAGGTCAGGAGAGCACATGGCATGGATGACCCACGGGTTGGATGGATGATTATGTTTTGCAAGTGTGCTAGCTTGTTTAATCATGAAATACATGTGTGCTAGCTGTTTTGCAAGTGTTCTAGCTGATTCATCATGAGAAGACCAAGGGGAATCTAAGGCATGGACCAATGAGGATGAATGCAAGTCATTGCACATGAAATTTCTGCAATGAAGCATGTGTTGCTAGCTGTTTTTGATGAATAATTCTTGCTTTTTATTTGTTTATTAAAATCACTTGAGTGGTTCCTCACCTTTGTACACCTATAAATAAGCCTTCTTGCAAGGCTTAGACTCACCAATTCACACAACAATTCCATCTTCACACACCCTAAACTATCCTAGCCAAAACCCTTTCTTTCCTCCACAAAATCTGCCCATAAACTATCCTAGCCGTGCCACCCCCCCTAAACCATCCTAAACGCCACCATACATCCTCCTATCCACTCCTCCATACAACCAAACCTTCAAACCACATCCACCCCTTGTGCCATATCAAAGGAAGGGAAGGAAAGTGCTTAAACGTGCTTGTCACTCAACATGGATCGTTGGAACGTTTAGGTGTTTTCTTTCTTTTATTTTCAATGTATAATTCTATTTATCTTTGTTTTGTGAACATGAGGAACTAAACCCCCCTTGGCTAGGGGGGGATTCGAAACATATGATTATGCTTGCTATATAATTTGATTACTTCCAATTGCGTTTCGTAAGTTATGAATTCAATTTACTTATCGGTTTGAATTACATTGATTTGTGTGTGTTGGTTGAGAGTGCACGCTTAATTATCATGCATAAATTGAATGCTAGGATATAAGGAAATTTCACCTAATCGTTATGGACTTATATTCACAAGTAGTAAAGGTTGATGATCTCAATCGAGTTAAGTAAATTCTTGGCATAAGTTTCATGCAATCATAGTAACAAGTGCTTCGTCAATGCTTATGGTTTTCATAGAACTTAATGATTCTTGCTTGTATCTCTATTATGCAATCATGTAGGGGACTTGTGGGGAATGTTTTGGGTTGTCGTATGCAATCATCCAATTCAATAACATTAGGAAAATCTGAAGGTTAATTTAAGCGTACCTAATTAACTTGGGGCATTGAGAATTCATGGTTATTGAAAAGCAATTGGAAATCGTTTTGTATGCAAGTATAATATGTGTGGAGATGAACCCCTTAGCTAGCCTTCCATCCATCTATTTTAAACTCAATTTCGTTTTAAAATTTGTTTAGTTTACAAGTTTAAGTTTTGTTTTCAACTTCACCAAACCTAAATCCCCCTTTTACTTTCTTGTTTTTAAAGTCTTTTATTTACATTTTTAACTTTGTTTTTATGTTTTTGAATTAGTTTAGAGGTTTTAGCAAGCCCTCCTAATCCCCGGTTTAGAACGATCCCTACTTACATCTTTACTACAATTTGACAAAAAGAGGGTTTAATTTGAGTGTTAGTTAATTCTCGCATCATCCGTTTAGTGATTATACACCTTTAGGGCTTCCACAAACCATGAGTTACACCTAACAGTATATCATGGCTATCCAAGCTAATCAGAAGAGGTGGAGAACCTATTCAGTTTAGGATTACAATGCAATACGGTCTTTCTCTAATACAATACTCTTGACCATATTGTTTGGTTTGATAGTTTGTTCATGCCTACTATCCAATGTGATTCTTTTACTTATATGATTACCTTGAATGTGATTTGGAACAACTTACTAAATCTCATTCAAACTCTGGCTAGAGATTCTTAATCATATCATAGAGTATTGTCCCTCAAATGGTTCAAAGGTTAGAGATCCCTTGTTGCACATTCACTTGCCTCGATGGCTAAGTGGCTTAACCCTAACTATGCCATGGACATCCTCCGACAAAGTGACTTTGATATAGGTTAAGATTAAAGGCCGAACCACAAGACAACTATGATGCCTCAGGTCAAATGACTACTTTGCGTTATCCCAGCCATGAGTTCTTATGTGGCATGAGTATGAGAGCTCCTCGATGATCATGTTTAGTGGACTCATTCTCTATTGAGCACCTACATGCTTTTCTTGGTGTCAATCACACCAATGACTCATGACCAGTCACTCTTCCTAAGAGAAAACATAGCACGTACTAATCTTAACGGATTGTCAATGCCCAATTAGCAATCCTATGATCAGGAACGTTTAGGATATGTATACAAAAGAGAATGGTCTCATGAATCTAACTTATTTAGATCACATTCTGCCAATTACATATTCATTGGACTTATCGTTTAAGCATATAACATTTATATGAGAGAGCTTTAAATAATAATCTTTTCCCTTTATATTAAACTAGATTAGTTTAACATGTGAAATGTCCGTAAAGTATCATCATATGATTGGTTTTAGGGCACATTTCCAACAATTTCCCACTTGCACTAGAGCTAATTAGCTTGATCATCAGTGATCGGATCATATTTATATATATTTTTATATCAAATTCACTCGTCTTTTCTTAGTTAGTTCGTTATATTTTGAGCTATTTACGTTATTTTTATGTTTTATAAATTTATCTAGTTAAGAAAATAAAAATAGAATAAGTGAAGTGTTAAGTAATAATTTTGTCTAAACTATATTGCTTGTTGAATAGAATTTATCTTTTGAAAAATAATATATTTAGATTTATATATATTTATTTATTTTTATATATTTATATTAAAATAAATATGTGTGTGTGTGATAACTGATGGCAAGCACTGAGGGGAGTCGGTGGAGTAACTAGAGAGCATGATTTGAAGACAAAGAACCATGAGGGCACATGCTCTCGGTGGAATTAAGAATAATAAAGAAAGTGGGGAATTGATGGTGCAAAAAGAAAAGGGAAACAGAATGATGAAAAGGGAAGTGAGGCCCTCGGGGTTAAAGAAACAGAAAATAATTGAGCAACGAAGAATATAAGAGAGGCTCTCGGGGCTGAAAGAAAACGGGGAGAGAGGAGGGAGCTCCTGGGGGAGCTCCTCGGAGCTGGAATAAGAAAATAAAAAAATAAAAAAATAAAAGAGAAGGCAGCTTTGAAAAGCTGCGGACGGAAGCTACCGAGAGCTGCCATTTGGCAGCGCTGAAGTAGCAGGCAGGCCTTGGAGTTCTGGAGAGGGCAGCCTTGAGGAAGCTGCCTTAGCGCAAGCATCAGTGAGAAGAGGGCAGCGGCTGAGCGAAACACAAAGCTGCTAGGAAGGGCAGCATGGACAGAACAATCAGACAGGCGCAAGGGCCTCGGGGCAGCAGGAGCAAAGTCAGCTTGCGAGGAGAATTGCGGCTGAACCGAGAGATTGGGAAGCACCGAGTGGTGCAAAGGATAGCTGCCAGACGAGCAGGAGAGGAGTCGCGAAAGCAGCGCAGCAGCTGCCACTTGTCACCGAGAGCACAGAAAACACAATTGCTGCCAATCACAAGGCAGTCAGCCCACGGAGCACAGTGCACAGATCCTTGCAACACCCTAATTCGGTTTAATCCTCCAAACTTATGTTTTTATTTCTGTTTTTAATTTATAAATATGTGTAATTAATTTGTGTTGGCTAGAGGATAATTCAAAACCATGGATATATTTGTAATATGAATTGATTACCTTCAGTTGTGATTTCTGAGTTGTGATTCAATTTGCTTAACTGCTTGATTGATAACTTATTTGCGTATGTTAATTAAGGATGCATACTTAATTTACATGCATGAATTTGATGCTAGAATATAAGTGAATTTCACCTAATCGTTATGAACTTATATTCATGAGTAGTGAAGGTTGCTATCCACAATCGTGTTAAGTAAATTCTTGGCAGGAGTATCATGCTTTTCATAGTTACGAATGCCTCGTCAGTATTTATAGTTTTCACAAAGTTTAATGATCTTTGATTGTATCTCTATGATCGGATCATATTTATACATATTTTTATATCAAATTCACTCGTCTTTTCTTAGTTAGTTCCTTATATTTTTGAGTTAATAACGTTATTTTTATGTTTTATAAGTTTTTCAAGAAAAGAAAAGAAAAATAGAATAAATGAAGTGTTAAGTTATTAATTCGTTTAAACTATCTTGTTTGTTGATTAGAATTTATCATTTGAAAAATAATATATATATATATATATATATATATATATTTATATATTTATATATAATATGTTGTGTGTGTGTGTGAGATTACATGTGGTCAAAAGCAGAAAAAAAATGATGAATGTCACATGCATTTGCTTTCGGTGGAAGGCAGGAAAATGAAATTGTGGAAGTCAAGGCTGGCGGGCTGTTTGAATAAAGGCCGTGAAGACCAGCCTTTGAGGGCCCATCAAGAAGCCATCATCACGTTGAGAAGAAGGCGCTGCCTATTTAGCAGGCTGGGCGCAAGCATCTAAGGGGGGAAAAGAAATTGGGGAGCTCCTCGGGGGAGGAGAGAACCAAAACAGAAAAAAAGGCAGAGGCAGCCAAGTCACGAAGGAAGAAAACAAAAAAAAAATAAACAGAGTTGCCTTGAGAGGCAGCGGTGCAAATTGGCGTGGAATAAGGCTGCCATTTGGCAGCGAGTCAACCTTGGCAAGCAGAGCTGGAGCAGTCTCGGGGGCACCTCAGAATCAAAGGAGAGCTGCCCAGTCTTGCGGCACAGTGGGAAAGGCAGCGGAGAGAGGAAACACAGGGCACGGACAGGAGAGTCAGTGCACAGAAGATCCTTGATCCCTCTTTCGGTTTAATCTTTCTTAAACTCATGTTTTTAATTTCTGTTTTTAATTAATTAATAATGTGTAATTAATTTATTTTGGTTAGAGGATAATTCAAAACCATGATTATATTTTGTAATTTGAATTGGTAACTTCAGTTGTGATTTCTGAGTTGTGATTTAATTTGCTTAACTGTTTGATTAATAACTTATTTATATTTGTCAATTAAGAATGCAAACTTAATTTACATGCATGAATTTGATGCTAGAATATAAGTGAATTTCACCTAATCGTTATGAACTTATATTCATGAGTAGTGAAGGTTGCTAGTCACAATCGCGTTAAGTAAATTCTTGGCAAGAGTATCATGCTTTTCATAGTTACGAATGCCTCGTCAGTATTTATAGTTTTCACAAAGATTAATGATCTTTGATTGTATCTCTATTGTGCTTTTCACGTAGGGGACTTTTAGAGAATGTGTTGAATTGTTGTATGCTGTTCATCCAATTCAATAACTTAAGGAAAACTTGAAGATTAAAAAAGTGTTGTTCACGGTTAATCTGGAGTATTGAAATTTACAATTTATTGAAAGAACAACTGAAAATCAATTTAGGTTGCTTATGTGTCATGTGTGGAGAAAAACCCTCTAGCCAATCCGTCGTCTATTCGTTTACTTTAATTTTATGTTTTTGTCAATTTTGTAATTTATTTAAGTTTAATTTACGTTTCTTCAAAAATCAATCCCCCCATTATTATATTATATTATTTAGTTAATTTTTATTAGTTTTAATCTTTTAATTTAATCTCCGTCCATTTTAATTCCTAGTTTTTATTTTAAATTGTTTTTATTATTTTGAGTCATTTTAAGTGTGTTTCGAGTTTTTAGCTTAGTTTGTATTTTCTAGAGTCTTGAGTCGTTTTGAGTCTTTTGAGTTGTTTTAGTTTATTTGTTAGTTTTATTTTGAGTTATTTTAGTTAAATGTTTTTATTTTAGTTTAGTGTTTTTAAACTTTGTTTTTACGTTTTTAAATTATTTTAGAGGTTTTAGCAAGCCCTCCTAATCCCCGGCCTAGAACGATACCCTACTTACATCCATACTACAACTGTCAAAAAGAGGGTTAAATTTGTGCGGTTTAAAATCCCGTCACTCTATTGTGTTTTTCACGTAGGGGACTTTTAGAGAATGTGTTGAATTGTTGTATGCTGTTCATCCAATTCAATAACTTAAGGAAAACTTGAAGATTAAAAAAGTGCTGTTCACGGTTAATCTGGAGTATTGAGATTTACAACTTATTGAAAGAACAACTGAAAATCAATTTAGGTTGCATTTGTGTCATGTGTGGAGAAAAACCCTCTAGCCAATCCGTCGTCTATCTGTTCACTTTTAATTTTATGTTTTTGTCAATTTGTATTTTATTTAAGTTTAATTTACTTCGTCAAAACCAAATCAATCCCCCCCATTATTAAAATATTATTATTTAGTTAATTTTTATTATCTTTTAATTTACTTTCCGTCCAATTAATTTCCTAGTTTTCATTTTAAATTGTTTTCATTATTTTGAGTCATTTTTAGTGTGTTTCGAGTTTTTAGCTTAGTTTGTATTTTCTAGAGTCTTGAGTTGTTTTGAGTCTTTTGATTTGTTTTAGTTTATTAGTTAGTTTTATTTTGAATTATTCTAGTCAAGTGTTTTTATTTTAGTTTTGTGTTTTAAACTTTGTTTTTACGTTTTTAAATTATTTTAGAGGTTTTAGCAAGCCCTCCTAATCCCCGGCCTAGAACGATACCCTACTTACATCTATACTACATCTGTCAAAAAGAGGGTTAAATTTGTGCGGTTTAAAATCCCGTCAATCAGTGATGATACCTCTTCTGAATTCATTTCAAAAATGGCTAAGTAGTAGGCCTAGACAATGGATATCTATATGTTATCCATAGAAACAACCTTGGTACAACTCATATCATCATTTTTCATACAATATGAAATACGTAAATCACCTTTCTACATATGCATAAAGTATTCTATTTACACATTATGCCTCTTTAGGAGTCTAAAGGGCACTTTCCCGTTTACAAGAGCAATTTCCCTATCTGATTGGAATTGTCCTTTCATTTGAAGTTTATCATTTGAGAAACTTCCTACATCTATCGTCTATCAATAGGGATTGAGATAATCCAATTATATCTTGAAATCTATCATTATAGATTTCCATCCCATGTATATAGACTATGCCTCCCATATACATTTTACAGTTATAGAATGTTTAAAGTCGTAACTTTAACGAAGAAGAATTCCTTTCATTTCCAAAATTAATATATCATATATATGTATGTATATATATATATATATATATATATATATATATATATTCAAATTTAGGAATATGATTAACTCCCAGTAATCTTTTGTAAACCTAGTAAACAAAAGATTCATTTACATCTTTATGAGAAATCAAACGATTTGATCTTTCTCTCATAAGACGCTTATAGCTCCGACTAGCTTGCTAAGATTGATGATGGATGGATCACTACAACTTACACATCTTGTGATTCCTAGTTTTAGACATATATTATCAAGACTATCTTGATAATGGTTTTAGAAACCCATATTATGTCCAACCATTGAATCACCATTTAGCTGTAGCTAGCAATCTTCGAATTAATAGAAACCAGGACTACATCAAAGATGGTTTGTTCCAAGTCAACTTAAGCTACCAATTAGCTATGAGGTTTCACTGTTTCGGGTCAAATGGTACTATACCATTTCCTTGAGTATATGTCGTACATACACTCAATGTAGTCATAAGGATTTTCATTCTTATTTCTTTCGAATTAAGAGGTATAACTCTATGACATAGTCATAAAGTTCGAACCATTCAACTTAGACAATTTATAGATCCTACTCGACTACCTTTGAGCTAGTGGTGTAGGAACTAGGTTGTTATATTTGTTGATTATCATCTTGTCTCTCAAAGAACCCATTCTTTGAGTTCTATCTCTCGTTCATTTGTTCTTAGGAAAATCCTATTGTAGGATTACAATGAACCACCCAACAAACAACATTTGTTAGTTCGTTTATAGAAGTGATATCCAAAGGTTAATTTAAGGATATCCCACAAGATTGTTCTCAAACAAAAATTGCTTATTAGCACACAACCCCAAATCTTAGCATGCTTAAGACTTGTCTTTCTTTCCAACTACATCATATGGAGTCATGAATTTTTTTGGAAGATCTTCTAATTGACAATCGTATTGTCTTAGAAGTATATATCCTATATATGGGTATTTGATGCTACTTTCCTTGATATCTTTCAAGGAAACTCTTCTAAAGTGTTACTTTTCCTTGGATCAAATCTAAGGAGATAAATACTTTAGACGTATTTAGGCTTTTGTTTATTCAAAATAAATGATAGTCCAACTGAGAGCAATCTTCGCTAAATGTCATACTATGTGAGTAGTTTTATATTGTGGATAAGTGCCAGTAATATGACACACCCTGACGGGATTTTAAAACCGCACAAATTTAACCCTCTTTTTGACAATTGTAGTATAGATGTAAGTAGGGTATCGTTCTAGGCCGGGGATTAGGAGGGATTGCTAATCTACTCTAAATTAAATTAAAAATATTAAACAAGACTCAAGGACACACAAATAGGCTAAAAACTCTAATAATTCAAAACACACTAAAATGATTCAAAACAATAAAAACAATTTAAATAGACACCAGGAAATTAAAATGGACGGACAATGAATTAAAAGATTAGAAATAATAAAAACTAACTAAATAATATAATATAATAATGGGGGGTTTGGTTTTGATGAAACGTAAATTAAACTTAAATAAATTACAAAATTGACAAAAACATAAAATAAAAGTGAACGGATAGGCGACGAACTGGCTAGAGGGTTTTTCTCCACACAAGACACATATGTAATCTAAATTGACCTTCAGTTGTTCTTTCAATAAGTTGTAAATTTCAATACTCCAGATTAATTAGGTACGCTTAAATTAACCTTCAGATTTTCCTTATGTTATTGAATTGGATGAACAGCATACAACAACTCAAATTATTCCCCAAAAGTTCTCTACGTGAAAAGCACAATAGAGATACGATTAAAGATCATTATGTTCTATGAAAATCATAAGTGTTGACAAGGCATTCGTAACTATGAACAGCATGATACGTTTGCCAGGAATTTACTTAACGCGATTGCGGATAGCAACCTTCACTACTCATGAATATAAGTTCATAACGATTAGGTGAAATTCACTTATATTCTAGCATCAAATTCATGCGTGTAAATTAAGTATGCATCCTTAATTAACATACACAAATAAGTTATCTATCAAGCAGTTAAGCAAATTAAATCACAACTCAGAAATCACAACTGAAGTTACCAATTCAAATTACAAATATAATCATGACTTTGAATTATCCTCTAGCCAAACTAAATTAATTACACATTATTTATAAATTAAAAACAGAAATTAAAACAGAAATAAAACATAAGTTTGGAGGGATTAAACCGAAATGGGGTGCAGGGTCTGCGTTCTGTGCAAGTTTGCACCGTGAGCTTGTGCACTGCCCGTGTGCTCTCTGTGCACCATCAGTATTGCTACTTCCTGGTTTTTGCACCGTGTCCTCTCAAAGCCCCTAATTCCTGCACGTTGACTGCTTCTCTCGTGCGCTCTTTTATGCCAAAACTGCCTGGCAGCTCTTTCTGATTGGCCACGGATTGGCAGGTTCAGTCCTCCCTTTTCTGTCGCAGCAACAAGGCAGCTCCCTGCGCTGCCAGCCTTTACCGTCTCCAATTGGCTGCCAAAGGCAGCCTTCTGTTTATTTCTGCGCTCTCCAACCCGAGGCTCTCTCTTCGTGTCTTTATTATTTTTTTTTTCTTTTCTCGCTGCTCGCTAAGGCAGCTCTTTTATTTCCTGCTACTCGCTGCCTTTTTATCCTTCTTTCTTCTAATGCTCTCCACCGAACTGTATTGCATGTGCTCCTCACTATTATTTTTTTTTATTCATTCCTGTTTCTTTCCAGCGAGCTGCCCACTTCAAGGCTCCCAATAGGCGCTCATTATTTTTTTTCTCCACCTTCTCTTTCTTGGCTAATTATTCCTCCAGGCACTTAACTCACGGTGCCTTTTCTTTTATTTCTTTTTCTTTCTTTTGTGCTTGCCAGCACTACCTTTTGAATGGCCTCCAAGCCAACTTTCTTTTTCTCTATTATTATTCTCCTTTAACGCTGCCAAATGGCAGCTTCCTTTATATTTTTCTGCAAGTTTTTATTAAGATACAAAAATCAAATAAGTGAGCAAGATAGTTTTTACGAATTTGTCACTTAAAATCTTACTTGTGCCATTTTTATTTTCTTAGCTAGATAAATTCTATAAAACACAAAAAACAAAGTAAATAGCTCAAAATATTAGGAACTAACTAAGAAAAGACGAGTAAATTTGATATAAAAAATATATATAAATATGATCCGATCACACCCCAACCCGAAAGTGGGGCGTGCTGGCCGTCACACGAGCGTGAAGTAACCATGTGCACAGTGCGAAAGCAAGATTAATTAGAAAGATACAAACCAACTAAAACCAAACGACTAGCAGTCCAAACTAAAGTGACGTGCTAGTGAGAGAATTTATAGTGCTTTTACAAACCAGAGCATATATGGTCTACGTGCAGTCAAGAAGAAAGTACTAAATGGAAATAACACCCGCAGGTGATCCTACATAAGTGAATTCTGTCAGAACGTCCGGGAGATCCTCGTATGCCACCAACGAACACTACTTAATACATGGATGGGCAAAAAACAACGTTGCGTGGGTCAGTAAAACAAATCTTTTCAAAATCATTCTTTTCTCAAAAAATGTACCCCTCTCCATAAAACCTATATAATTTCCCAGAAATAAAATATACTCATATACACATATATCTCAACATCATGCTGTAAAAATATCTTTATGTATGCCATGCCAAAGTCTCTCTACTGAATGCTCAAATCGTAAATCTGTGATGTGATTAAATATCGGATAACAATCTCAGCCCTCGACTGTATATATATAGCTCATAATCTTTCTTTATACTTAACTCAGCCCTCAGCTGCATATATAGCTCATAATCATCTCGTCATATCATGTATATATATCCTGCACACAAATCAATACCACCTCTAGTGGTCTGCAACTCATCACTGTATATAGAATAATATGCTCTAGTGCTACAATCATGTGAAGACTGTACGAATGATTCGCGGGTCACCTACGAGTCGAACCCACCTATAGTGGTCTCTACGATAAAACTGTGCACCTAACTTGGATCCAAGGCGAGCATGCGGTGCGGGAGGTGAACAACACATGAAAGACTGTGCCCATAACTCTGGGCGGGAGCACTACTATCAAGGTGCAGGTATATGAGCTCAAATAACATCATTTCATTCATTCATATCACATCACATCATTTCATTCTCATCTAACCAGTATAGAACCTTACCTGATACTTACCTGTGCGTCTGTAGCACCATCACAATTATATGCAAGTACTAATGCATAATTAAAATAAATACATACTTGCATGGCATCTCAAATAATTTCATCGTTTAAATTAGTTTTCTGGGAAAATAACAATATATATATATAGGTATGTAAGGAAAACAAAATGCCCACTCACTGATAAATAGCAGGGTCGTAGCCCCCACGTCTAGCCTGGCTACGCTCGTCCTCGGGATAGGCCTCGCCTATATGATAAGTAACTGTATAAACGCTAATTAATGTACATAAACGGAACTTTAGAAATAACTTCTCGTATGTTGATCAATTTTGGCATTTGAATATACCACCGTGACCTACACGACGTCACAGACGTTGACAAAAATTTCAAATAATTTTTCTCGGGCCCACGCGCCCCCACGTGCTGGGAGGGGCACGGTGCCACGTGCCCCCACGCGCATCATCGTCTTCCTCGGTTTGTCGGAAAAAGTCGCTTGCTGGAAACCTGCAACTTGGGTTTTCTCGGCCATTTGTTCACCATTTTAGCTCATTTTTCTTCCTACATGCTCTAAATTACAAGGGGAAGAGGATTATACCTTCAAAACACCTCAAAAACGTCTGAAATCACGATGTGAAATTCTCCAAATCTTACCCACCTATCACAACACAAGGTTTTCAAATTTCCCATTGGGTCCAATAATTTAGGAACCAAGTGAATTGGACCATAATTTTAACAAAAATGCAATTATGCATTCAACGCTCGAAGGTAAATTCGTCATTTCACATTTACGATGATATTTCTCGGGACAGGCTGTCACAAATATCTTAGTGAATTAACCTCAACAACTTTGTAATTCTTTCTTCTTTTCAAAAGAATAAAGATTCGAACATTTCACCTTTATAGAATTTTAACAAGAAGGCATTGGAACTGGATCTAACGATCCAATGCATCCATCTATGACCAAATTGTTATTTATGTTTTAGAGGTGTCACAACTTAGTGGGATTAGTCACTACCTTGCAACCTTTTGGGTTTTATGCATCGTAATATTCTAAATAGTTAACATTACCACATCATCCCTATTATAGAGACAAACAATCAGATTAGAATAATCCAATCATTCATTAATAAAGAACAATGTTTTGTCAAACAAAACATTCATCCATCTCTTATAGTGATGGAATTAAGTTCCTTATTCACATTGGAATGTAAAGACTGTGAATGCAAATTTTCGCCTTCTTCTTCTTAGACAAAATTGCAACTGCAAAACAATTAACACCTTAGGTCATGGCCAAGAGCCTCACACGCCCATGATGAATAGGGGGCTTTGGCGGAAGAACCTTCGGTGCTAAAGTCAGAATTTAGAGTGAAAAGTGTTTGGAGAGTTTTTGGGAGTTTTGTAAGAGTGTGGAACTTAGATTTTTAAAGAAAATGAGGTTGAATATATAGGGCATGGTCGGTCCCTTTAGGATAGAGAGTGGCCAACCTCTTCTGTATTTTTTGAGTGTAATTGGTGATTTAATTGGCAATTAATGGATTAATTAGCCACAATTTAAAAGGAATATTTTGGAGGCTATGGAATAATTACCTTGTGGAGAATATAGGATGAGGATTAATGAAATAATTTTGAATTTGTTACCTATTTTTGGCACTTTTGACTTGATTGAAGGATGATTGTCCACTGATCGCGCGTAGGAAATCTGGTGCGCCTCGAAAGTAATTTTGTCGTTTTTACCCCAAAAATCCACGTGTCACCTTGTGGTTATTTTTGGCTCCACAAATGCCCCCCCCCCACAACTACTGAGCTGCTCATAGGAAAGGGCAGCAGGTGTAGAGATCTTCTTGCTATAAGATACTTAGGTATGCTTCCTATTTTGATGTAGATTCCTTCTTTAATATGAAATTAGATCCTTTTAGGAAAGGGAGATAAAGTTCTCTCAAAGCCTATTTAAGTCCACCTTAAGTGCATTGTTAAATCAACATTGGAGAACGTTTGCAAATAAATAGGTAATTAAATACATAACAACTATAAATTGATTAATTTTAAGCTATTTGATCTGCTTCTTTAAATCAAATAGCACCACTCACTATTTTTGGAAAATTCCATATCCCTCGTTGAAATTCGAGAGTTTTGGAGGAAACTCTTAGTATGGTATGGGAGGCTCACTATTACCAAGCCCACCTCAGAATGATATGATGTAATAGCTTTTTGGAATACTTATTGTATTAAACTTTTATATGTTTAATGGAGGGCAAAACTTATTGTTAATCACTATTTATTGTATCTTGTGTTTAAGCAATAAGGGAATCCAAGGAATGTATTTGATCTAAGAGATAAGTGATCTAAGTAAGTTAGATTAACGAGACATTTCTCTTATGTTCATTCCTAAAACGTTCCTAGCCATAGGGTTGCCAATTGGGCATTGACAATCCGCTAAGGTTAGTATGTGTTATGTCGACTCAAGCGTGGATATGACAAGTCTCAAGTCATTTAGTGTTGGACACTAAGACAAACACATAGGTGCTTGAAAGAGTAATCGAGTACACTGAACTACGATCAAAACAGAGTTCAAACATACATGTCATGTAGATGGTTACAATATGCAAAGTAGTCCTTTGACCTGAGGCATCATAGATGTCTAATGGTTAGGTCCTTGATCTTTGATCGTGTCAAATGGCATTCCTTTGGAGTGTCCACGGCATGGTTGGGGTCAAGCTATCTAGTCGTGTAGGCATATGAATGCACAACAAGGGATCTCTAACCTTCCATGGTGGAAGGAGAATACTCTAAGAAATGATTCGAGAGTCTTTGGCCAAAGCATATGAATATGACTTAGGAAGTTTGTTCCAAATCTTATTCAAGCGAATCATATAGAGAAGTATCACATTGGATAGTAGACATGAAACAAACTATCACTTAAACAATGTGATTAAGAGTATTGTATTAGAGAAGGACCGTATTGCATTGTAGTTGTAACTGGATAGGTTCTCCAACCACTTCTACTTAGCTTAGGTAACCATGATATGCTGCTAGGTGTCACTCATGGTTTGTGGAAGCCCTAAAGATTGGCAAACACTAATCTTAAGGGAGAATTGAAATGTGGTTTCAATTCACAATCGATAGTTAAGAGTAACATCGCCCACTGCCTCGCTAATTGGAACCTAATGGATTGTACACCGAGTAAAGATAAAAGTGAAGTAATTAAATGAAATGGATAAGCAATTAAATGGTTAATTGAAGAATGGTCAAATTTAATTAATTAGTTAATTAATTATACGAAACGTTCGTATTGGGCTTCTAAGTTGGTTTTGGGTTTCGGGGCCTAAAATTATACCCACCATCATACTTGACAAAAGGGGCCTTAGGGGCCAACGTTTCCTTGCTTGGTATCACCACATTGAGAATGTCTCAAAGGTGAAAGACATATTGTATGTGCTTAAGCAATCCCCTCCTCATGTACCTTCTAAGAAACTAGCTTCAAAGGAGGAGTGTCATGATTATGCAAAACATTATGAGGATGACTTACAAGTCAAATGCTTAATCCTCACTTCACTTAGTAAGGAGCTTATGAAGCTACATAAGCACATGGACAATTCATGTGCCATGGTTGAAAGTTTGCATAAGATGCATGACATTGAGACTAGTAATGTACGATTCTCAAATGTTTGTAGTCTATTAAATGCCAAAATGGCAAAGGGGGCATCAGTCCATAAACATGGACAAAAGATGGAAAGGATCTTTCAAGATCTTGAAAGTTTAGGAACTTCCATCGATGGGAAAATGGCCCAAGATTTTTTCCTTGCATCTCTCACGGTTGATTTCACTAAGTTTATTGTAAACTATAAAGTGAATAGATTCAATCATACTTTTAACGAGATGATTGAAATATGCTGTAAATTTGAAAAAAGTTTCAAAAGGGATAGTTGGAGTGAGAATGCAAACATAAGGAAAAGATTGCAAAAGAAGAAGGCAATAAAATCCAAAAGAACATGCTTTCATTGTGGAAAGGATGAACGTTGGAAGAAGAAATACAGGGTGCGCATTGCGAGCCTTATGACACGAACTTTTGAAGAGACTATTTCTGTCATAGAGAGTGCTTTTACAGTGAGCTCCAATTCCTGGATATTTGATTTAGGCGCTAGTCAAAATATCTGTAATACGATGCAGGGACTAGTAGGGAGCAAGACACTGCGAAATGGGGAGATGGTTGTGCGAGTTGGGAACGGCACTAAAATCTCTGCAAAAGCAATAGGCACCTACATGCTTAACCTACCCTCTGGGGAAGTCCTGGAACTTAAAAATTGTTTATATTTTCCTTTATGTATAAAGAATTTGATTTCTATCTCTAAGCTTTTACGAGATGGGCACTCAGTATTGTTTGACAAAATGAGTTGCACTTTATACTTGAACGGTCGTATTATCTCTCATGGAAATATGATAGAGGGACTTTTTCACCTAGAGACGAATAGTGGGATGCATTGTATTGAAAGCGGGAATACCTCAAAACCCAAAAGGGCTAGAGAAGAAGTTAACCAAGAAAAGATGTGGCATCTTAAACTTGGACATGTGAACCTTGAAAAGATTCGCAGGATGTTGAAAGACGGATATTTCCACCCATTAGGTAATGACTGGATAGGTACTTGTGAATGTTGCTTGAAAGGGAAAATGACCAAATCTCCATTCACAAGGAAAGGAGAGCGTGCCACTGAAATTCTAGGGTTAATCCACACTGATGTATGTGGACCTATGTCTACTACGTCGAGAGGAGGTTTCTCCTACTATATCACATTCACCGACGATCACTCTCGGTTTGGCTATGTGTATCTTATGAAGTACAAGTCAGAATCCTTTGAAAAGTTCATAGAATTCAAGAATGAAGTTGAGAAACAAACTGGGAAACAGATAAAGATCCTAAGATCAGATCGAGGGGTAGAGTATCTGAGTAACGAGTTCCTAGATTATCTCAAAGAGTGTGGAATAGTATCACAGTGGACTCCACTAGGAACTCCTCAGCATAACGGAGTTTCTGAGAGGAGAAACCGAACCTTGATGAACATGGTTCGTTCTATGATGAGTTCCGCTGATCTACCAGTATCATTCTGGGGATACGCTCTATATACAGCAGCTTACTTGCTTAATAGAGTACCTTCCAAGTCAGTTTCACAAACGCCGTATGAGATATGGCATGGCAAAAGAACAAATCTTAATCATATTAGGATTTGGGGTTGTCCAGCTTACGTTAAAAGGCTTGAAGGTGACAAGCTTGAAGCGAGGTCTGTTAAGTGCTATTTTGTGGGGTATTCCAGACAGACTTTGGGATACGAGTTCTACCATCTTGACGACCAGAAAGTCTTTGTCGCCAAAACTGCTAAGTTTCTAGAGGACGAATTTGTTCTCAAAGAACTATAAGTAAAGAGATGGAAATTAATGAGATTAATGATCAACCACAAACAAGCACTCAACAAGTTGACAACCCTGTTCATAGACCCCTAGCTCCACGTAGATCGGAAAGGGTTAGTAAGCCACCTAAGAGGTATGGCTTAGACGATGAATTTGCGGAATTGCACCTTCTAGGTGACAATGACACAAAGGAGGACCCTAGGGACTACACAGAAGCAA
Organism: Crataegus laevigata; assembly: GCA_963580275.1. Lineage (NCBI taxonomy): Eukaryota > Viridiplantae > Streptophyta > Magnoliopsida > Rosales > Rosaceae > Crataegus > Crataegus laevigata. Next base: position 22,963,610 of record OY756948.1, read on the forward strand.
TGTTCGACATTGATTCAAAGAGATGGCAAGAGGCCATGAAATCCGAGATGGATTCCATGTATCAAAATCAGGTCTGGACTCTTGTAGACCCTTCAGAAGGTATAGTACCTGTTGGAAACAAATGGGTATTCAAGAGGAAGATAGGCGTTGATGGGAACGTGGAGACTTATAAGGCTAGACTAGTAGCCAAGGGTTACAGGCAAAGAGAAGGGATTGACTATGAAGAAACTTTCTCTCCTGTAGCCATGATTAAGTCCATTCGGATTTTGCTTGCTATAGCTGCATACCATGATTATGAAATCTGGCAAATGGACGTGAAGACGGCCTTTCTGAACGGTTACCTAGAGGAAGAGCTTTACATGGCTCAACCCGAAGGTTTCGTGTCCAAGTCTGAAAAGACTAAGGTATGCAAGCTTCAGAGGTCCATTTATGGACTTAAGCAAGCCTTCAGGAGCTGGAACATCCGTTTTGATACTGAAATCAAATCGTTTTGTTTTACTCAAAACGAAGACGACAATTGTGTTTATCAAAAGGTCATAGGGGATGCAGTTGTATTCCTAGTGTTATATGTAGATGACATATTACTTTTCAGGAATGACACTGCAGTACTTTCCTCTGTAAAAGTGTGGTTGTCCAAAACCCTCCACATGAAAGATTTAGGAGATGCATCCTATGTACTTGGGATAAAGCTCTATCGTGATAGATCCAGAAGACTAATTGGATTATCCCAATCTATGTACATTGATAAGGTGCTAAGTAGGTTCCAGATGGAACAATCTAAGAAAGGTTTTCTTCCTGTGAGACATGGAATTCACCTTTCTAAGTCCATGGGACCTAAGACTCCTGAAGAGATACGGCAAATGAATACTATTCCTTATGCTTCCGCCATAGGAAGTCTCATGTATGCCATGATATGCACAAGGCCTGATATCGCATATGCTGTGAGCATTACTAGTCAATATCAATCTAACCCAGGATCAGAACATTGGGCAGCTGTCAAGACGGTCCTTAAGTACTTAAGAAGAACTAAGGACGTGTTCCTCGTTTATGAAGGAGCGATAGAGTTGCGAGTGGAAGGCTATACAGACGCAGATTTCCAATCTGACGTCGATGATAGAAGTTCCAACTCCGGATATGTATTCACTCTGAATGGTGGGGATGTCAGTTGGAAAAGCAAAAAACAAAGTGTAATTGCTGATTCCACGACAAAGGCTAAATATGTCGCTGCAACTGAAGCCGGCAAAGAAGCGTTCTGGATGAAGAAGTTGATCACTGAACTTGGAGTGGTTCCAACCATTATATCACCAGTAACTTTGTACTGTGATAATAGTGGGGCGATAGCTCAAGCCAAGGAACCCAGGGCACATCAAAAGAACAAGCATTTTGACAGGCGCTTTAATATCATTAGAAGATATGCTGCCGAGGGGAAAGTCAACATTCTCAAAGTTGCTTCAGCCGATAACGTAGCAGATCCACTGACGAAGCTAATGTCTCAAATCCAACATGACCGCCATATGGAAAGGATGGGTATTAGATACATGGGAGGATGGCTTTGAGTGCAAGTGGGAGATTGTTGGAAGTATGCCCACAAAGCCATTCATTTGATGTAATAGCTTTTTGGAATACTTATTGTATTAAACTTTTATATCTTTAATGGAGGGCAAAACTTATTGTTAATCACTATTTATTGTATCTTGTGTTTAAGCAATAAGGGAATCCAAGGAATGTATTTGATCTAAGAGATAAGTGATCTAAGTAAGTTAGATTAACGAGACCTTTCTCTTATGTTCATTCCTAAAACGTTCCTAGCCATAGGGTTGCCAATTGGGCATTGACAATCCGCTAAGGTTAGTATGTGTTATGTCGACTCAAGCGTGGATATGACAAGTCTCAAGTCATTTAGTGTTGGACACTAAGACAAACACATAGGTGCTTGAAAGAGTAATCGAGTACACTGAACTACGATCAAAACAAAGTTCAAACATACATGTCATGTAAGAACTCGATGGTTACAATATGCAAAGTAGTCCTTTGACCTGAGGCATCATAGATGTCTAATGGTTAGGTCATTGATCTTTGATCGTGTCAAATGGCATTCCTTTGGAGTGTCCACGGCATGGTTGGGGTCAAGCTATCTAGTCGTGTAGGCATATGAATGCACAACAAGGGATCTCTAACCTTCCATGGTGGAAGGAGAATATTCTAAGATATGATTCGAGAGTCTTTGGCCAAAGCATATGAATATGACTTAGGAAGTTTGTTCCAAATCTTATTCAAGCGAATCATATAGAGAAGTATCACATTGGATAGTAGACATGAAACAAACTATCACTTAAACAATGTGATTAAGAGTATTGTATTAGAGAAAGACCGTATTGCATTGTAGTTGTAACTGGATAGGTTCTCCAACCACTTCTACTTAGCTTGGGTAACCATGATATGCTGCTAGGTGTCACTCATGGTTTGTGGAAGCCCTAAAGATTGGCAAACACTAATCTTAAGGGAGAATTGAAATGTGGTTTCAATTCACAATCGATAGTTAAGAGTAACATCGCCCACTGCCTCGCTAATTGGAACCTAATGGATCGTACACCGAGTAAAGATAAAAGTGAAGTAATTAAATGAAATGGATAAGCAATTAAATGGTTAATTGAAGAATGGTCAAAGTTAATTAATTAGTTAATTAATTATACGAAACGTTCGTATTGGGCTTCTAAGTTGGTTTTGGGTTTCGGGGCCCAAAAGTGTTTGGGTCCACAAGGCCCATCATGTTTAAGTTGTATGACAACTAAAACAAAATGGGCAATTAGCCCAAAGACTTAGGGAGGCCGGCCAACATATGTGAGGGGTAGCAAACTTGTGTTAATTACAAGTTTGCCACTCACAAGAAATAAAGTATAAATTCAAAATTATAGCTTTATTTCATTGAGGGTTTTCTTTAAGAAATTGGGTGAAACTTTTTCTCTCTAAATTTCTCAAAAGGGGCCGGCCACTTAGGGAGGGAAATCTAGCAATTTCTTCTCCTCTAAGTCATCCATTTTATCTTCACAATTTATCTTTGGTGTAGAGACTTGGAGACATCAAGCTTTTGGTGTTTTGGAGAATATATCCTCAAATCCTCAAAGAAGCAAATGAGGTGACTTGAAGGCCCTCCACTTGGGTGAATCCCTTGTGTAATCAAGGATGAGCTTCAAGGGTAATGATTCTCTAAATCCTTTCTTCTCTTTAATGTTGTTAAAGAGTTGTGGTTCACCATATACTAGGTTTTGAAAGTCATGGGTTTTATGAATTGTTTTTGGATGCATGCCTACTTTAATTTGTTAATAGTTTGCACATGTATTCAAATGTTCTTACATGTTCTTAGCTAGGACATAATTTTTCCTTCAGGTTAGAGATCCCTTGTTGCGCATTCACTTGCCTCCATGGCTAAGTGGCTTAACCCAACTTATGTCGTGGACATCCTCTAATGGAGTGGCTTTGATATAGTCAAAGATCAAGGACCTAACCACAAGACAACTATGATGCCTTAAGTTAAAGGACTACTTTACATTATCCCAAACATGAGTTCTTATGTGACATGTGTATGAGAACTCCTCGATTATCGTGTTCAGTGGACTCATTTTCTACTGAGCATCTACATGCTTGTCTTGGTGTCAATCATACCAATGACTTCAGACCTGTCACTATCTCTAAGAGAAGACATAGCACGTACTGATCTTAACGGACTATCAATGCCCAATTGGCAATCTTGTGATCAGGAATGTTTAAGATATGTATACGAAAGAGATTGGTCTCATGAATCTAGCTTTTCTAGATCACATTCTCCCAATTACATATTCATTTGGCTTATCGTTTAAGCATATAACATTTAGAATAGACAACTTTAGACAATAATCTTTGCCCTTAATGTATCATCATATGATTAGTTTTAGGGCACATTTCCAACAAGGCATCTCGAAAAAACTCTTGCCACCAGAAGATGCATTGGGAAGCCACAATTGCTGGGGTAACCAACGTATCATTCCATAGGTGATTGTTTCTTGCCCCCAAATTGCCCTAAGTATCATTAGGGATATTGCAAAGTTAGTGGGAGATAACTTAGAAGCCTAGGATGATAACTAGTTAAGGATAAAAGTAACTTGTTGGGGGGAGGGGAAGGAGGGATACAAATTGGAGACGCCAACCATATGCTCTTAGCAAATGAGCATCGCCACACAAAACATAAGAGATATCGTTGTTGACTTAGCAATTACTCAAGTTAACCCGTGTAGGAATTATATCAAGAGCCATTCTATGCGTACCAATTTTAACCTTTGGTGGACCCCGTGTTGCCCAGATCTTCTTCCAAGTCTCACCATAACTGAACTCATTAGAGGAAGATGAAGCAGAGTCTCGAAAGGAAAAGACCAAAGATCGTGCCACATGATATGCACTCCTGACAGAAAATACCTTTTTTTTTTTTTTTTTTATCATAGTGCCAGATTAGTAAGTTGTCTGGCATTCTAAGATTGAGAGGGATAAAAGAACAGTGGTGGCCTCTACCTTCAAAAAAATGGAGTGCACCATCGATGATTTCTAACACTATGCATCATTAGTTAGCTTTTCAACTCGTGTTAACGTACAATTTGGGGGTTTAGGCGATAAGATTTGGAATCGATATAGGAGAGGCACCCAACGATCCTTCCAAATGTCAGTAACGTCACCTCTACCTACCTTCCATTATGAGCCCAGGATTAGTACATCCTGAGCATAGCAGATACTCTTCAATTCAAACGAGGCCTTCTTGTTGACCATAACATCAAGCAAGGTTGAAAATGGGAAGTACTTTACCTTAAGTACTCTAGCCACCAAAGAGTCCAGCTCGTGGATCAACCTTTACCCCTGTTTTGCCAGTAGGGTAAGGTTGAATGCATTCAGATTTCAAAACCCTAGCCCTCTTTCGGCCTTAGGGAGGCATAATTTATGCCATGAGACCTAACGGATCTTTCTCAATTCCGAGTCGCTATTCCACCAAAACTCAATAACCATTCGGTTACGGTCATCACAAAAATACTTAGGGTGCGGGAAGCTACCTATTGTATATAGTGGAATATATTGAGCAACCACCTTGATAAGGAGTTTGTGGCCCACACTTAGTAGTTTCCTTTTCCAAGTCTGCAGTCGTTTCCAAACCCTCTCTTTAATATGGCTGAAACAAGCGCCCTTGTTTTACCCCACCACTGTAGAAAGGTCGAGGTATTTATCATGCTGGTCAACCCTAGCTATCACTAACACTTGGGTAATACCCTAATGCTGATCCATCTTCACGTTTTTGCTGAAGCACACTGTGCGGTTAGAGAGATTCACCAACTGACCAGATGCCACCTCATAAGCCTTCAAAGCCCCCGATATGTGAGAATAGTCATCATTAGTCGCCCGGGCATAGAGCATGCTATCATCCGCAAATAGTGTTAGAAGTATGCCCACAAAGCCACTCATTTGATGTAATAGCTTTTGGAATACTTATTGTGTTAAAGAGTTATATGTTTAATGAAGGGCAAAACTTATTGTTAATCACTATTTATTATATTATGTGTTTAAGCAATAAGGGAATCCAAGGAATGTATTTAATCTAAGCAAGTTAGATTAACGAGACCTTTCTCTTATGTTCATTCCTAAAATGTTCCTAGCCATAGGATTGCCAATTGGCATTGATAATCCACTAAGGTTATTATGTGTTATGTTAACTCAAGCGTAAGTATAACTAGTCTTAAGTCATTTAGTGTTGGACACTAAGACAAACACATAGGTGCTCAAAAGGTAATCGAGTACACTGAATAATGATCAAAAGAGAGTTCAAACATACTCGTAAGTTGCAATGTGCAAAGCAGTCCTTTGACCCGAGGCATTATAAAAGTCTAATGGTTAGGTCCTTGATCTTTGATCATGTCAAAGGCATTACATCAAGAGTGTCCACAATATTGTTGGGGTCACGCTATTTAGTCATGTAGGCATATGAAGGCATGATAAGGTAGGCAAGTGAGAACATTTGAACAAAAATGCAAACTAATAACACTTTAAAGTAGGCATGCATTCAAAACAATTCTAAAACCCATGACTTTCAAAGCCTAGAGAATGGTGAACCATAAGACTCTTTAACAACATTAAAGAGAAGGAAGGATTTGAGATTCATTACCCTTGAAGCTCATCCTTGTTTACACAAGGGATTCACCCAAGTAGAGGGCCTTCAAGTCACCTCCTAGCTCCTTGGATGTTCCTTGTGATTTTCTTCTTTGTTGATGCTCATTCGGTTCTTCAGGATGTGAGGAAAGGATCTCTAAGAACACCAAAGGTTTGGTGTCTCTAAGTCTCCACACCAAAGATAAGGTGTGAAGATGAAATGGATGACTTAGAGAAGAAAAGATTGCTAGCTATTTCTTCCCTAAGTGGCTGGCCTCTTTTAGAGAAAAAGGGAGAAAATGTTTCTCTTCTTTTGCCTAAAAAAAAACCCAGTGAGAGAATGGCTATACGGTTGCCTTTATACCACCTCACATGTGAGTGGCAAATTTGCAATTATCCCAAGTTTGCTACCACTCACCATAGGTCGGTTTTGGTTTTGTTTTTGGGTTAATTTCCATTTAGTTTTAGTTGTCACATAACCTAAACTCAATGGGCCTTATGGACCAAAAACCCTTTTGGGCCCCGAAACCCAAAACCAACTTAAAAGCCCAATACGAACCTTTCGTATAATTAATTAACTAATTAATTAATCTTGACCATTCTCAATTAAACCATTTAATTGCTTATCCATCTCTTTTACATCTTCATATTCATCCTTACTCGGTGTACGATCCATTAGGTTCCATTTAGCGAGGCAGTAGGCGATTGTTACTCTTAACGATCGATTGTGAATTGAAATTACATTTCAATTCTCCCTTTGATGAAGATTAGTGTTTGCTAATCCTCAGGGCTTCCATAAACCATGACTCACACCTAGCAATATGTCATGGCTACCCAAGCTAAGTAGAAGTGGTTGGATAACCTATCCAGTTACAACTACAACGTAATACGGTCCTTCTCTAATACAATACTCTTGATCACATTGTTTAAGTGATAGTTTGTTTCATGTCTACTATCCAATGTGATACTTATCTATATGATTCATTTGAATATGATTTGGAACAAACTTGCTAAGTCATATTTGTATACTTTGGCCAAAGACTCTTGAATCATATCTCAGAGTATTCTCCCTTCAGCATGTAAGGTTAGAGATCCCTTGTTGTGCATTGATATGCTTACATGACTAGGTAGCTTGACCCTAACAATGTCGTGGACACTCTCGATGGAATGCCTTTGACATGATCAAAGATCAAAGACCTAAGCATTAGACATCTATGATGCCTCAGGTAAAACGACTACTTTGCATATTGTAACTTACGAGTTCTTACATGACATGTATGTTCGAACTCTTTTTTATCGTAGTTCAGTGTACTCAATTACCTTTTGAGCACCTATGTGTTTGCCTCAATGTCCAACACTAAATGACTTGAGACTAGTCATACTCACGCTTGAGTTAACATAACACATACTAACCTTAGCGGATTGTCAATGCCCAATTGGCAATCCTATGGCTAGGAACGTTTTAGGAATGAACATAAAAGAAAGGTCTCGTTAATCCAATTCACTTAGATCACTTCTCTCTTAGATTAAATACATTCCTTGGATTCCCTTATTGCTTAAACACATAATATAATAAATAGTGATTAAGAATAAGCTTTGGCCTCTATTAAACATATAATAGTTTAACACAATTAGTATTCCAAAAAGTTATTACATCAAATGAGTGGCTTTGTGGGCATACTTCCAACAATCTCCCACTTGCACTCAAAGCCACCTTCCCATGTATCTAATACCCATCTTTTCGTTATGGCGGTCAAGTTGGATTTGAGACATTGGCTTTGTTAGTGGATCATCTACATTATCGGCTGAGGCAACCTTGAGGATGTTGACTTTCCCCTCGGTAGCATATCTTCTAATGTTATTAAAATGTCTATCAAAATGCTTGTTCTTTTGATGAGCCCTGGGTTCCTTGGCTTGAGCTATCGCCCCACTATTATCACAGTACAAAGTTACTGGTGATGTAATGGTTGGAACCACTCCAAGTTCAGTAATGAACTTCTTCATCTAGAACGCTTCTTTGCCAGCTTTAGCTACAGCGACATATTTAGCCTCTGTCGTGGAATCAGCAATTACATCTTGTTTCTTGCTTTTCAAGCTAACAGCCCCATGACGGGATTTTAAAACCGCACAAATTTAACCCTCTTTTTGACAGATGTAGTATAGATGTAAGTAGGGTATCGTTCTAGGCCGGGGATTAGGAGGAATTGCTAATCTACTCTAAATTAATTTAAAAACGTAAAAACAAAGTTCAAAACACTAAACTAGACTCAAAACTCGAAACACACTTAAAATGACTCAAAATAATGAAAACAATTTAAATAAACACTAGGAACGAAAATGGACGGAAATCGAATTAAAAGATTAAAAATAATAAAAACTAACTAAATAATATAATTTAATAATGGGGGGGGGGTTTGGTTTTTGACGAAATGTAAATTAAAATTAAATAAATTACATAATTGACAAAAACATAAAATAAGAGTGAATGGATGGGCGACGGACTAGCTAGAGGGTTTTTCTCCACACAAAACACATATGCAATCTAAATTGACCTTCAGTTGTTCTTTCAATAAGTTGTAAATCTCAATATGAAAAGCACAATAGAGATACTATTAAAGATCATTAAGTTTTATGAAAATCATAAGTGTTGACAAAGCATTCGTAACTATGAACAGCATGATACGTTTGCCAGGAATTTACTTAACGCGATTGTGACTAGCAACCTCCACTATTCATGAATATAAGTTCATAACGATTAGGTGAAATTAACTTATATTCTAGCATCAAATTCATGCATGTAAATTAAGTATGCATTCTTAATCGACATACACCAATAAGTTATTAATCAAACAGTTAAGCAAATTAAATCACAACTCAGAAATCACAACTTAAGGTATCAATTCAAATTACAAATATATCCATGGCTTTGAATTAACCTCTAGCCAACACAAATTAATTATACATTATTTATAAATTAAAAACAGAAATAAAATGAGTTTGGAGGATTAAACCGAATTGAGAGTGCAAGCAAACTCTCTGTGCTCTTCGGTGCCACTGCACCAACTGCCCCTGTGCAATTTTGCTCTCTGCCCGTGCCTTCTGATTTTGCCCCGAGGCTTGCGCCTCTCACTCCGTGCTTTCTGTTTCTGCCTTTTTCCTCCAAGGCGCCTGACTCGTGGTGAGCTGCTGCCAAAGGCAGCTTTCTATCAATTCCTCCCGCGTGTCTTGCTCCTGCTGCTCCTCCCGCTCCACTGCACCGAGCTGCTGCTCTCTCCCCAAGCTGCCCTGTTTCTGCACACTGTGCGCTCCTCCTGCTGCCTCAAGGCAGCCTTGGTTTGTCTCCCGTATCCCTTCGTAAGCTGCTCCGTGTCTGAGCTGCAGCCTTGCGCCAAGCAGCTCACGCTGCCAGATAGCTTTTCCTCTCCTCTTTTTATTTTTCTTTTCTGTTTTCTTCTTTCTTGCTGCCTCTGGCAGCTTCTGTCTTCTGCTGCCTTCGCAGCTTATTTCTATCTGTCCCCCTCTCTCAATCCGTGAGCTTTCCTTTTTATAAAACCACCAAAGGTAGCTCTCTTTTGTTCATCCTCCCTGGCAGCATTCCTTCTTTCCAAGCTGCCCTCCACCCGCTGACCTTTTTAAGGCAGCTCTAATTTTCTTTTCTTTTTTCCCTTTAATTCCCTGTCCGCATATTCCATATGGGAGCTGCCCTTATTTTCTGCCTTTAGTCTTTCGGTGCCAATTGATGATGGGTTCTCCACCATGTCTCCATTATCTGGAAAAGCTCACGGAAAATTAAAAGAAAAAGATCAGAGCATCTTTTCCTTTTCAACATGCTTTGTTCCTTATTTAAGCACATAAATCATTGCATATTATAATATAGCATAACTTCTAGCACCAGTCTACCCGCTAATACTATTTGTTATCTGTTGCTCAACTAACACTGCACATTCCGATTCGAATCGAAAACATAAACAAAGAAAATAAGTGAGTAATGTAGATTTGACGAATTTGGCACTTAAAATTTCAATTATTCTATTTTTATTTTCTTTTCATAACAAATCCTAAAAACACAAAAACAACGTAAATAGCTCAAAAATATAAGGAACTAACTAGGAAAAGACGAGAGAATTTGATGTAAAAAATATATAAATATGATCCGATCAAATACCCCCACACTTAGCTTTTGCTAGTCCTCGAGCAAAACAAAGTGAACAAGAACAAGCAGTAACATGAAAAACATTAGCTTTCCCCTATGTGACCCTCATAGAATTTCATTAGAGAACACAAATCATCAAGAACCATAGCTAGCACAAAACAAGCTAAACCAAGATCATCTTCCTTATTCAAATATTAGCAGTAATCTTTAAATCATCCTTGAAGTGTAGTGTGTGAGATAGCCATGCTAATGCAATTTCAAGTTTTTATTTTTAAAGACACCATATGCAAACCAGCAACCTTCTCACGGGATATGCACTCAATCACACATGTGTTTAGTTTTAATGTGTTTCGCTCAAAGAAACAAATGTGAAAGATCTACCATAAGCTTGCATAAAAATCACTTCTTCACAATCATAATTGCAAAACTTAAATCAAGAGGACTTTTATTGGATGTAATGAGGCTTAGGGATAGGGCTTATTGAAACGAAAGAATGGGAAAGCACAAGTTCCAAGTTACATTGCAAGCAATTCTTTTGTTGAGATTTATAAGAACTCAAACTTTCCAGCGATTCTTTTAACACCTCCAACCACACCCATAAACTGAAACTTTTAAAAACTTTTTTTATTTTCTTCGTATACAACCTCTCTTTTTCTTCTATTCTCTTTTTTTTTATAAATAAATACAAACATGAAATACCCCCACACTTATTCTTTTGCCAAACTCCTTCCAAGTACTTCACAAACATTTCTCAAAAGACAGTCTCAAATTGCTCGCTTGGAAAGGATAAGGAAACATGTTTGAGGTAAGGGTAGACATATCTGGTGATAAGAAATAAAAGGCTCAACATATACGGCTCAAATAGGCAATCTAATGATAATCATTTTTCTTTGGGAAAACATGCTTATTTGGGCCATGGTGGTAAACCTAATGCCTCTATCATTTTCAAGTTCACGCAATCAATGACAAATATTTCGAAAGATCGTTACGCAAGTTCTAGAGATGCATCTCACATAAGTTCATCACACATGAAAGAATAGGAGTGTATGAAAAATGCACACACTTTCAATAGGCTCAAAAACTCACATAGGATGTATATGGTCACTAAATTCACATATGAAGCTTTAATTTATGCTTTAGTTTCACATCAACACGGCTATGTGCATTTGGTTTTTCAAGAATGATCAAACATGTACAATACTAACAAGAGAATAAGGAATTTCATAAAACACATGTTAACTAAGTTCTTGATAATCATGGTTCAAATTTCTTCCAGTTATATCATTGGGTCGGGAAACTAATAAAAATCTAATTTAAAACCACAAGGAAAACAAGACAATATTTTTGGATTTTTTAAATTTTTCGAGAAAAATTAAATAAAACACAAAACTCCGAAAAAATTAAGTAAAATACAAAGCTAATTAAGAAAACAAAAAGCAATAACATGGAAACAAATGAAACCAGTTCAAAGTCGAAGGTACAAAATTTTTCAATTTGGTCAATTTTTTATACTTGATACCCCCACACTTAAACTAGACATTGTCCCCAATGTCATAAAACAAAAATATGCAAATAAAAATAAAATGAATAAATAATACGAAACAAAATAAAGCAATAGGGACTGAAAACTTCTCTAATTTGCAGAAAACTCAAGCGATGACCCCCAAGCGTAAATTTTGCAATCAACTTCAAGGGAGGAAATAACCAAACGTTCCTGCAAAGAAAAGAAATAAATCAGTTAAGCACGCAAGAAAATATATAAAAAAAATGCAAACGAAAAATTGAAAATAAAAGACAACGAAAAGAACTAATAGGTGGTCATTGGTCGCTTGTTGATTTTCCACAGCTTTCATCTTGAACTGGATGGGCCTCTTTCTTGCAAGTGATCCTCGGCTTAGTTGAGGATGAGTCAGCACGTTGTCTCCACATGCTTCAAGTAGTCCGGTCTCCACGCAGGTGTGGCATCTTCTTGAACTCTTGGATCATCTCACCCTCCGCCTTCATCAGGATGCACCTCAGACTCCTCCTGCTTCGTCTGTGAGGTACTTTTGCTTTTGAAGAAGCACCTCAACACAGGTTTATTTTTGAAGTGGGTTAGGAGGGGTCTGAGATGAGTACTCGAGAGCAAGACTAGGCAATCAATCAGGATCTCACTTTCTCCATGTTCTTCAGATGAAAGTGAGGAGAAAGCGTGATATGAGATACTTTTGCTTTTAACCTTTTTGATATGAAATACTTTTGCTCTGGAAGGTTTGTTTTCTGGGGTGATCCAAGGGATGAAGAACACTGAATAACTCGAAAGCTTTCTTTGGGAAGACATTGTCGGAGATGAAGAGAGGTTGAGAGGTTGAGAGGTTGTGAAGGTGTGCCTTTGCTGTGGAAGGCGAAAGTCGAACTTATAGAAATTTGGCTTCACAACCGGAACTATTCCCTCACTATTTGTCGGCAGCCGGTGGATGGATGAACAGTGCCCGTTACGCGCTTTTTGACAAAGCGTCCGTAATTTCCGCGAAGCTGACTGCGCATGCGACGAGTGACGACAAACTGGAATGATGATCTTTTGAAAACCGGGGTTCAAATCCGGGTTCGGCTCGTGGTTTTCGCAACGCTCCAAGCTGCATGTGACGCAGGTGACGACAAACTGGAAAAGCTGAGCCACGTGATTGCTGAGTCAAGCCCAGCTTTTGAGAAAGGAAACGACTCTTTTGATTTGCGCGAGGACGCGTCTTCAACCTTAGAGGAACGCCTCTCTTTGATTTGCTTCTTTTTATAGAGGCGCTAATTATGCTTGACATCACACTTGAACTCCCTTCCTCAAACACTCCCTTCTGCACTTCTGCACTTTTACTCTTTCCGAACTCTTCCTGCATTTCTTAATCTTACTCATTCCGCTCTCTTCCTGCACTTCTGCACTTTTAATCTTTCCGAACTCTTCTTCCGCAACCCCCCCTCAAAATGTCTTGCCCTTCCGACCGTCGCCTTAACTTGAATGTCGGGGAAGACGATGACTCGTCTTCTCCGAACAACATTTGGAATCCGTCCTTCATATCCCCCAATGGTCCTCTTACAGTCGGGGACACAATGATGAGGAATGAAATCACCGCTACGGTGATTGCCAGAAATCTGCTCACTCCAATGATGCGAGAATTAACTCGACACAAATTAAACCCTCTTTTGTCAATCGTAGTATAGGTATAAGTAGGGTATCGTTCTAGGCCGGGGATTAGGAGGGCTTGCTAAAACCTCTAAAATAATTTAAAAACGTAAAAACAAAGTTTAAAACACTAAACTAAAATAAAAACACTTAACTAAAATAACTCAAAATAAAACTAACAAATAAACTGAAAAGACTCAAAACAACTCAAGACTCTAAAAAATACAAACTAAGCTAAAAACTCGAAACACACTAAAAATGACTCAAAATAATAAAAACAATTTAAAATAAAAACTAGGAAATTAATTAGATGGAAATTAAATTAAAAGATAAAAACTAATAAAAATTAACTAAATATTAATATTTTAATGGAGGGATTGATTTTTGAAGAAACGTAAATTAAACTTAACTAAATTATAGAATTGACAAAACATAAAATTACGGTGAATGGATCGGCAACGGATTGGCTAGAGGGTTTTTCTCCACACATGACACATATGCAACCTAAATTGATTTTCAGTTGTTCTTTCAATGAATTGTAAATTTCAACGCCCCAAATTAACCATGAATTGCATAGATTAATTCTCAGATTTTCCTTAAGTTAATGGATTGGATGATTGCATACGACAACCCAAAACATTCCCCACAAGTTCCCTACATGAATTGCATAATAGAGATACAAGCGAGAATCATTAAGTTCTATGAAAATCATAAGTGTTGACAAAGCATTCGTAACTATGAACAGCATGATACGTTTGCCAGGAATTTACTTAACGCGATTGTGACTAGCAACCTTCACTACTCATGAATATAAGTTCATAACGATTAGGTGAAATTCACTTATATTCTAGCATCAAATTCATGCATGTAAATTAAGTTTGCATTCTTAATCGACAAACATAAATAAGTTATTAATCAAACAGTTAAGCAAATTAAATCACAACTCAGAAATCACAACTGAAGTTACCAATTCAAATTACAAATATAATCATGGCTTCGAATTAACCTCTAGCCAACACAAATTAATTACACATCATTTATAATGTAAAACAGAAATAAAAACATAAGTTTGGAGGAAGAATAACACCGAAAGAGGAGAGGTTGCATAGGGATCCTCGGTGCTGCCTTCACTGCTCTGTGCAATTCTGGCTGTGCTCAGTGCCCCGCTGTAGCGTCTCCAAATGGCAGCCTTGATTGCTCGCTGACTGCCTCTGTTTTCCACTCTCGGTACTGCTTGTCCAGCTTCTGTGCACCTCTGAGCTCGACCTGCTGCCTCCCTCTGATCTGTCCTGCGCTCAACGAAAACCAAGGGCAGCCCTCCCCAAACTGCTCCACCGAGCTGCCTTATCTTTTTTTTATTTTTCTTTCTTTTCGGTTCCGAGGAACTCCTCCAGGAGCTCCCAGTCTTCCCCAGCCTTCACGCCCAACCAAAGGGCAGCGCCAGTCCTCGGTGGATTCTGATTGGCTGCTTCTCGGTGCTCTGCAGCCACCGACTGCTGCCAAGCAGCTCGGCTGCTTCTTCCGTTTTTGGCTGCTCTCTCGCAGCTTCTTATTTTCTTTTCTGTTTTCTCCGCTGCCTTCCAAAGGCAGCTCTCACTCCCTGATTTCTTTTTCTGAGCTTTTTTTTTATTCACTGCCTTGAGGGCAGCTCCTGTGATTCCCCCCTCAAAGCTCCTGTTTCCTTCTTCTTTTATTCACCCCCAAAGGCCGCCTGCCTTCCTTTTTCTCTTTTATTATTCTTTTTCTCGGTGGTGCTCTTTCCAGGCAGCCTTCCATTTCTTTTGGTTCTCCAGAGCCTTTCAGATGCTCAATTGCTTTTTGAATTCTCATCGCTGCCTTCCACTAACAATTGTCTTCCACCGACTACATACACACAAATCAAATTCATAAATATAAAAATATATAAAAAAATAAATATATAAATATATATATAAATATATATATATATATATATATTTATTTTCCAAATGATAAATTCTAATCAACAAGCAAGATAGTACGAAATTATTACTTAAAACTTCATTTATTCTATTTTTATTTTCTTAACTTGAAAAATTCATAAAACATAAAAATAACGTAAATAGCTCAAAATATAACGAACTAACTAAGAAAAGACGAGTGAATTTGATATACAAATGTGTATAAATACGATCCGATCATCCAAGGGACAATAGGATGCTATCCAGGCGGTCGGACGAGCTGGCCGTTCAGGAATCTCTGGCCCTCAGCGTCCAAAGTGCAGGCAGTTTCAAACATGGGCCAGCGCCTGCTTGCAAGATCTCGTCAGGTGGAGTCGCTGATGGCTGAGGTGGCCAGTCTTCGGCAAGAAGTCAGAGGACTCAGGCACGAGAACAAGGAGTTGCACATGCTTGCAACTAGTTACTCGACCAGCATGAAGAGGAAGCTGGACCAGCTACAGGAGTTGGACGGTCGGATTCAGAGCGATCATGAACGGTTCATGGCGTTACTCCCGAGGTTTATGTTGCCTTCGTCCTCTGGAGCAGCACCGAGTGTTCCGGCTCCGGAGATTCCAACTCTGGCTCTTCGTCTTCCCGGAGCTCCGTCGACTTCTGTGGCGCCACCTGACCAATGACCAATGAACGCGATTAGTTTTCGTTTTATTGTAATTTTTTTTTAAGTTATTTTAAGCAAAATAAAATAAATGTAAATCAAAATATGTAAATTAATGTAAATTTTAATTTTAAATTTTTTTTTAAAGTTTATTTTAAGCAATATAAAATATGTAAATCAATATATGTAAATTAATGCAAAAAAAAAGACTTTGTTTATCCGCACTAAAAATAAACATTGCCCTTAATTTATTTAAACACAAACTAAACAAAAATCAACCAAATAACAAAATTAACTAAGCAAAACAAAATGAAAGTAGTGAAAAGAAGGGTGTAAGAATGCAAATCTGATTTGCTGAGCAATTTCAAAGTCTCCTTTCGTTGAATGCTTGGGTTGCCTCCCAAGAAGCGCTTGCTTTAACGTCTTTAGCCGGACGAATCTTTGCATTATCCTCCCCTCGGCTCTATAGCATGGAATTTATCTTTTAATGGGAGGTGATACTTGAAATGATTCGGCAGTGGTCTGAATTCAAGAGCGGGTGCCTGAATCATCAAAATGAGAAACATGTTAGTAAAAAATAAAATTAAAATTAAAATTGGAGAAGATGGCTTACTGTCTTTCTCCGACTCAAAATCAATGACAAACACCACATTTTTGGACATTTCCGGGACTCTGAACTGGGCTAGGTTTACTATGATGGTTGTGGCCTGTCCCGTGTCATCAAACTCAATTTCTTGGGCCTTTGTTTCCTGCACAGCCTCTTTGATGTATTCTTGAAAGTCTCCAGCCACTTCATTCTCTTGAATCCTTCTTCTTGGTGTGCAAGGTTCTTTGAACGTTTCAGCAAAATCTGGAACTTGATTTATTGCACCAAGAATCGGGATATCACTTTGGATCTCAGGAAGAACTTCCACAATCTGCCCCATTTGATTATTCAATTCTCCCATCTCCTTGGTTTGATTTTCTACTTCCTGGTTCAAAGAGATGAGTAATTGAATAATATTATCATTATCCACAGATGTACCTGAATTGAATTGGGCAGATTGTGATGGAGGCTGTGGTGGTGTTGTATAGAACTCATCATACGGCTGCCAATATTCTCCTTGGTAAGTCTCTTCAGCTTGATTTTGTGACCCCTGCACCAAAGAGTTTAATTCGTTAAGAATTTGATTATAATCCACGGGCATACTTGAATTCGATTGGAATTGTTGTGGGGGATGTTGTGGTGGCTGCATAGGTCTTGAATAGAACTCATCTTGCTGCCAATATCCACTTTGTTGAAATTGCTGAGGTTCATCCCACATCTGATCTGAATAACCCCTCCAATCCGAATTACAAGCGTTGGAAAACATGTTGCCCCTTGATTGGCTATGGCCTTGATATCCCCAATCATCTTCATATGCAGAAAATTGAGGATATTGCTGAGTTTGATATCCTTGCCCATAGGGCACATCAAGTGTAGGGACACTTGGCATTGTGGTTCGTTCGGCATTATGAGTCAATTGAGCAGTGAGCTGCGCCAATTGAGCTTGAATGGTTGCCATATCTTGCTCCATTAGTACCTAAAATTAAAGAAAGAAAAATAAATCAAATATCAAAAATAAAACACACAAACACAAATATAAATAAAAACACAAACAAAAATAAAGGGATTAGCAAAATTACTAATCCCCGGCAACGGCGCCAAAAATTTGACGGGATTTTAAAACCGCACAAATTTAACCCTCTTTTTGACAGATGTAGTATAGATGTAAGTAGGGTATCGTTCTAGGCCGGGGATTAGGAGGGATTGCTAATCTACTCTAAATTAATTTAAAAACGTAAAAACAAAGTTCAAAACACTAAACTAGACTCAAAACTCGAAACACACTTAAAATGACTCAAAATAATGAAAACAATTTAAATAAACACTAGGAACGAAAATGGACGGAAATCGAATTAAAAGATTAAAAATAATAAAAACTAACTAAATAATATAATTTAATAATGGGGGGGGGGGTTTGGTTTTTGACGAAATGTAAATTAAAATTAAATAAATTACATAATTGACAAAAACATAAAATAAGAGTGAATGGATGGGCGACGGACTAGCTAGAGGGTTTTTCTCCACACAAAACACATATGCAATCTAAATTGACCTTCAGTTGTTCTTTCAATAAGTTGTAAATCTCAATACTCCAGATTAATTAGGTACGCTTAAATTAATCTTCAGATTTTCCTTATATTATTGAATTGGATGAACAGCATACAAAAATTCAACACATTCTCTAAAAGTTCCCTACGTGAAAAGCACAATAGAGATACTATTAAAGATCATTAAGTTTTATGAAAATCATAAGTGTTGACAAAGCATTCGTAACTATGAACAGCATGATACGTTTGCCAGGAATTTACTTAACGCGATTGTGACTAGCAACCTCCACTACTCATGAATATAAGTTCATAACGATTAGGTGAAATTAACTTATATTCTAGCATCAAATTCATGCATGTAAATTAAGTATGCATTCTTAATCGACATACACAAATAAGTTATTAATCAAACAGTTAAGCAAATTAAATCACAACTCAGAAATCACAACTGAAGGTATCAATTCAAATTACAAATATATCCATGGCTTTGAATTAACCTCTAGCCAACACAAATTAATTATACATTATTTATAAATTAAAAACAGAAATAAAATGAGTTTGGAGGATTAAACCGAATTGAGAGTGCAAGCAAACTCTCTGTGCTCTTCGGTGCCACTGCACCAACTGCCCCTGTGCAATTTTGCTCTCTGCCCGTGCCTTCTGATTTTGCCCCGAGGCTTGCGCCTCTCACTCCGTGCTTTCTGTTTCTGCCTTTTTCCTCCAAGGCGCCTGACTCGTGGTGAGCTGCTGCCAAAGGCAGCTTTCTATCAATTCCTCCCGCGTGTCTTGCTCCTGCTGCTCCTCCCGCTCCACTGCACCGAGCTGCTGCTCTCTCCCCAAGCTGCCCTGTTTCTGCACACTGTGCGCTCCTCCTGCTGCCTCAAGGCAGCCTTGGTTTGTCTCCCGTATCCCTTTGTAAGCTGCTCCGTGTCTGAGCTGCAGCCTTGCGCCAAGCAGCTCACGCTGCCAGATAGTTTTTCCTCTCCTCTTTTTATTTTTCTTTTCTGTTTTCTTCTTTCTTGCTGCCTCTGGCAGCTTCTGTCTTCTGCTGCCTTCGCAGCTTATTTCTATATGTCCCCCCTCTCAATCCGTGAGCTTTCCTTTTTATAAAACCACCAAAGGTAGCTCTCTTTTGTTCATCCTCCCTGGCAGCATTCCTTCTTTCCAAGCTGCCCTCCACCCGCTGACCTTTTTAAGGCAGCTCTAATTTTCTTTTTTTTTTCCCTTTAATTCCCTGTCCGCATATTCCATATGGGAGCTGCCCTTATTTTCTGCCTTTAGTCTTTCGGTGCCAATTGATGATGGGTTCTCCACCATGTCTCCATTATCTGGAAAAGCTCACGGAAAATTAAAAGAAAAAGATCAGAGCATCTTTTCCTTTTCAACATGCTTTGTTCCTTATTTAAGCACATAAATCATTGCATATTATAATATAGCATAACTTCTAGCACCAGTCTACCCACTAATACTATTTGTTATCTGTTGCTCAACTAACACTGCACATTCCGATTCGAATCGAAAACATAAACAAAGAAAATAAGTGAGTAATGTAGATTTGACGAATTTGGCACTTAAAATTTCAATTATTCTATTTTTATTTTCTTTTCATAACAAATCCTAAAAACACAAAAACAACGTAAATAGCTCAAAAATATAAGGAACTAACTAGGAAAAGACGAGAGAATTTGATGTAAAAAATATATAAATATGATCCGATCACCCCACAATTCAGAGTGAACACATATATGGAGTTGGAACTTCTATCATCGACGTCAGATTGGAAATCTGCGTCTGTATAGGCTTCTACTCGCAACTCTGTCGCTCCTCCATAAACAAGGAACATGTCCTTAGTTCTTCTTAAGTACTTAAGGACTGTTTTGACAGCTGCCCAGTGTTCTGATCTTGTGTTAGATTGATATCGACTAGTAATGCTCACAACATGTGCGATATCAGGCCTTGTGCATATCATGGCATACATGAGACTTCCTATGGTCGAAGCATAAGGAATAACACTCATCGACCGTATTTCTTTAGGAGTCTTAGGTCCCATGGACTTAGAAAAGTGAATTCCATGTGTCACAGGAAGAAAATCTTTCTTAGATTGTTCCATCTGGAACCTACTTAGCACCTTGTCTATGTATAAAGATTGGGATAATCCAATTAATTTTCTGGATCTATGACGATAAAGCTTTACCCCAAGCATATAAGACGCATCTCCTAAATCTTTCATGTGGAAGGTTTTGGACAACCACACTTTTACAGAAGAAAGTACTGCAGTGTCATTTCCGAATAGTAATATGTCATCTAGGAATACAACTGCATCCCCAACGACTTTTTGATAAACACAATTGTCGTCTTCATTTTGAGTAAAACCAAATGTTTTGATTTCAGTGTCAAAACGAATATTCCAGCTCCTAGAGGCTTGCTTATGTCCATAAATGAACCTCTGAAGCTTGCATACTTTAGTCTTTTCAGACTTGGACACGAAACCTTCGGGTTGAGTCATATAAAGCTATTCCTTCAGGTAGCCATTCAGAAAGGCCGTCTTCACGTCTTCTTGTTGCCTGTAACCCTTGGCTACTAGTCTAACCTTATAAGTCTCCATGTTCCCATCAGCGTCTATCTTTCTCTTAAAGACCCATTTGTTTCCTACAGATACTATACCTTCTGGAGGGTCTACTAGAGTCCAGACCTGATTTTGATACATGGAATCCATCTCAGATTTCATGGCCTCTTGCCATCTCTTTGAATCAATGTCGGATATTGCTTCAGTGTAGTCTCTAGGGTCCTCATTTGTGTCATTGTCACCTAGGATGTGCAATTCCCCAAAGTCATTATCCAAGCCATACCTCTTAGGTGGCTTACTGACCTGTTCAAATCAACGTGGAGCTAGGGGTTCAGGAACAGGGTTGTCAACTTGTTGAATGCTTGTTTGTGGTTCATCATTAATCTCATTAATCTCCATCGTTTTACTTGTAGTTCATTTGAGAACAAATTTGTCCTCTAGAAACATAGCAGTTCTGGCGACAAAGACTTTCTGGTCGTCAGGATGGTAGAACTCATATCCCATAGTTGTCTAGGATATCCCACAAAATAGCATCTGACTGATCTCGCTTCAAGCTTAGTATCTTCGAGCTTCTTGACATATGCTTCACAACCCCAAATCTTAATGTGATTAAGACTTGGCTTTGTCCCATGCCATATCCCATAAGACGTTTGTGACACTGACTTGGAAGGCACTCTATTAAGCAAGTAAGCTGCTGTATATACAGCGTATCCCCAGAATGTTACTGGTAGATCAACAGAACTCATCATAGAATGAACTATGTTCATCAAGGTTCGGTTTCTCCTTTCAGAAACTCTATTAAGTTGTGGAGTTCCCGGTGGAGTCCACTATGATATTATTCCACACTCTTTGAGATAATCTAGGAACTCATTACTTAGATACTCTCCCATTCGATCTGATCTTAGGATCTTTATCTGCTTCCCAGTTTGCTTCTCAACTTCATTCTTGAATTCGTTGAACTTTTCAAAGGATTCTGACTTGTACTTCATAAGATACACATAGCCAAACTGAGAGTGATCGTTGGTGAATGTGATATAGTAGGAGAAGCCTCCTCTTGACGTAGTAGACATAGGTCCACATACGTCAGTGTGGATTAACCCTAGAATCTCAGTGGCACGCTCTCCTTTCCCAGTGAATGGAGATTTGGTCATCTTCCCTTTCAAACAACATTCACAAGTACCCATTTGGTCATTACCTAATGGGCGTAAATATCCGTCTTTTGACATCTTGGAAATCTTATCAAGGTTCACATGTCCAAGTTTAAGATGCCACATCTTTTCTTGGTTAAATTCTTCTCTAGCCCTTTTGGGTTTTGAGGTATTCCCGCTTTCAATACAGTGCATCCCACTACTTGTTTCTAGGTGAAAAAGTCCCTCGATCATATTACCATGAGAGATAATACAACCATTCAAGTACAAAATGCAACTCAATTTGTCAAACAATACTGAGTGCCCATCTCGTATGCCCATCTTGTAAAAGTATAGAGATGGAAATCAAATTCTTTATACATGAAGGAAAATATAAACAATTTTTAAGTTCCAAGACTTCCCCAGATGGTAGTTGAAGCATGTAGGTGCCTATTGCTTTTGCAGAGATTTTAGTGCCGTTCCCAACATGCACAATCATCTCCCCATTACTCAGTGTTCTGCTCCTCGTTAGTCCCTGCAACGAATTGCAGATATGTTGACTAAAGCCTAAATGAAATATCTAAGAATTGGAGCTTTCTGTAAAAGCACTTTCTATGATAGAAATAGTGCCTTCAAAAGTTAGTGTCATAAGGCTCGCAATGCACACCCTTTATTTCTTCTTCCAACGTTCATCCTTTCCACAACAAAAGCATGTTCCTTTGGATTTTCTTGCCGTCTTCTTATGCAACCTTTTCCTTGTGATTACATTCTCACTCCCACTGTCCTTTTTGAAACTCTGTTCAAACTCACAGCACATTTCAATCGTCTCGGTAAAAGCATGATCGAATCTATTCACTTTATAGTTTACTATAAACTTAGTGAAATCATCCGAGAGAGATGCAAGGAAAAAGTCTTGGGCCATTTTCCCATCGATGGAAGTTCCTAAACTCTCAAGATCTTGAAAGATCATTTCCATCTTTTGTCCATATTTTTGGACCGATGTCCCCTTTGCCATTTTGGCATTCAAGAGACTACAAACATTTGAGAATCGTACATTACTTGTCTCAATGTCATGCATCTTATGCAAATTATCAACCATGGCACAAGAAGTGTCCATGTGTTCATGTAGCTTCTCAAGCTCCTCACTAAGTGAAGTGAGGATTAATCATTTGGCTCGTCAGCCATCCTCATAGTGTCTAGTGTAATTTTGACACTCCTATTTTGAAGCTAGTTTCGTATGAGGTACATATGGAGGGGATTGCTTGAGCATATACGATATGTCATTCATCTTTGAGACATTCTCAATGTGATGATACCAAGCAAGGAAACGTTGGCCCCTAAGGCCCTTTTTGTCAAGTATAATGGTAGGTGTAATTTTAGGCATGTCGTTAACTACATAACATAACAAAAATCGTATTAGATTGTTGATTTTATAACAACTTGATTTGGTCTTAAATCAAATAGTACCACCCACTATTTTTGGCAAATTCCACATCCCTCAATGGAATCCGAGAGTTGTGTTGAACTCTTAACGGGGTATGGGAGGCTCACCATTACCAAGCCCACCTCACAATGATATGATGTTGCTTAGCAAAAATAATGATCAGAGAATAACGCTTTAGTCATTTACAACTCTTGTAATTACCCATCAAGTTTGGCCTCTAGAGAATAATGCCTCGCAATGATATGATGTTGGCACCATTGCACTTAGTTAAGTCATTCCCACCATGCTAGTTCGTGTACGGGTCCAAGAATAGCCTCACAATGATATGATGTTGGCCATCCTTGTTGCCTACCTCACCACATCATGTATGTACATATGGGCTCCTCCTGAAGGTAAGCACATACTTTGAACTTCCCCATGACAGGGTGAAGCCGGTGTATGAGTCACAAACGATTGGAGCCCACCACGGTGAAAGGCCTATAAAGAGATGTTCAAAGCATCTCTCGTTTATCAACTTAATATTCGTTTTGTTGAGGGAGTAGTGTTGGGCTACATCAGTTTCATTTTAATCTTATTAAAAGGACTTAGGATGATTATGAACCAGTTGATTTGATCCAACACAAGCCTTGTATTCGACCTTGGGTCTAAGGTAGGTATTTGTTAATTTTAGTTACGCATTTAGTCTAATTGAACCGTCATTTCCTATTGGGCGTTGGAGCCAACTATTCCAATTTGCATACAAATAAACAAAAAGGAATACACGAAATAAAGAGAAGGGCTTATGCCCTTTTACATTGGCAGGACTTATGTCCTTTTACAACACATTTGAATTAATCAAATTACATTCAAATCTAAGCTACTTAACCCAAACATTCATAATGTAAAACGGCCAATCACATAGCTCAATTATCGAGGCATTTGGTTCATAATCACCCTTTTCTTAATCAATCACATTAACTAAGAAAGCAACTTAAGCAATTGGTTAGAATTGATTTAAATGGATTTAAATGAAATGAAAATCCAATTCTCATTAAAGAGACAAAACAATTTTGTTCTCATCACAATTTGGGCCGAAAAAAGCAATGACCACAACTATTGGGCCACAATGCTAAAACATAAACTTTTGGGGTCACTTTGTAAGAACACAAGAGTCCACAACTTCATGTAATTACAACTAGAACCCAAAAATTCAACAATAACAAAAACTTCATTAAAGGAACAAAACAATTTGTCCTTTAGTGATTTTGGGCCTTTACGTAAAAACGTAAACTTTCGGGTCAAAGTGCAAATACACAAAAGTATCAAAACTTTATGTATTTGCATAAAAGACCCAAAAGTACCCTACTTTATAGGGTGGCTAGTTTTGGTAGTGGAAAAAGGGGGTTTGGTTTTGGTGAAAATTCAAAATTTAAATAAAGTGTTGAAAAAGTAAAAGGTATGGGTTGAAAAGTTGATTGGTATGGTTGAAAAAGTTGATTGGTATAGGTTGTAAGAAATAGATAAGGTGTAGCTATTATTATATAATAAAACACAAATCATCCATCACCGATCAATTGCAAACCAAAACTTTATGAAAAACATCAAACACTTTGAATCAAAACACCAAACCTTTTTGTTCATGGTAAGAACATCAAGAACATTGAAGAACACACATGAAAACTCATAAGAGCTCCATGAATGTTTTCACTCAATAAAATTCAAATTTTCATTGCACAAAAGGGGGTTAACATCCTAGGGTACTTAGGGGTTCCAAAAGTAACTTTAAAACACTTTTAACAAGACAAACATGAACCCAAAAATCCACCCTTTGGATTTGGCCGAATTTCCCCACATACATGGCCCCAAATTTTAGTTCCAATATTCATGCGTAAATGAACTACATCTACAACATTTGAGATGCTAAATTTTCAAGCAAAATTTATATTCAGGAGCAAGAACAAAGCTTGTAACATTTACAACATTTAAATAACAACACAAAACCCAAAGGGATTCACCATACTCTAGACCTAGGCTCTGATACTGCTTGAAGGAAAATTTTTGTCCTAGCTGATGCGAGAATTAACTCGACACACAAATTAAACCCTCTTTTGACAATTGTAGTATAGGTATAAGTAGGGTATCGTTCTGGACCGGGGATTAGGAGGGATTGCTAATCACTCTAAAATTAAATTAAAAACGTAAAAACAAAATTTAAAATACTAAACTAAAATAAAAACACTTAACTAGAAAAACTTAAAATAGAACTAACAAATAAACTAAAATAAATCAAAAGACTCAAAAATACAAAACTAGGCTAAAAATTCGAAACACACTTAAAATGACTCAAAATAATAAAAACAATTAAATTAGACACTAGGAATTGAAATGAAAGGAAATTAAAATTAAAAGATTACAAATAATAAAAAGTAACTAAATAATAATATTATAATAATGGGGGGATTGATTTTTGACGAAACGGAAACTAAACTTAAATAAATTACAAAATTGACAAAAACATAAAATAAAAGTGAACGGATAGATAACGGATTGGCTAGAGGGTTTTTCTCCACACATGACACAAATGTAACCTAAATTGATTCCCAGTTATGAATTCAACAAACGAATGAATGACAATGTTCCAAGTTAATTAGGTCCGCTTAAATTAACTTTCAGATTTCCCTAGATTCATTGAATTGGACGGAATACGCATCACAACCAAATTATTCTTATCAAGTTCCCTAACTATGGAATACGCATGATAGAGAGACATATCAAAGATCATTAAGTTCAATGGAAATCATAAACATCGACTAGGCATTCATAACTATGGAATACGCATGTTAATCCAACCTAGGGTTTACTAAACACAATCGTGACTAGCGATCTTTACTACTCATGAATATAAGTTCATAACGATTAGGTGAAATTCCCTTATATCCTAGCATCAAGTCTAAGCATGCAAATTAAGTGTCGACCCTCAACCCACATACATAAACAAGTTCTTAATCAAAACAGAAAAGTAAACCACATCCAAACATTTATACATTCATAACTGGAGTAAATCAAATTAAAATTACAAATATAATCATGGTTTTGAATTATCCTCTAGCCAATATAAATTTAATTACACATTATTTATAATTTAAAACAGAAATTAAAACTGAGTTTGGAGGATTAAACCGAAACGGAGAATAGTGATTTCTGTGCACTGTGCTTCTCAGAATCTGCCTAAGTTGCTGCCTGCACAGCTCTCCAATTTCCCCGAGAGCTGCCAAAGCTGATTGGCGCTTCTGATTTCCAAAGTTGCAACGCAGCTTTCGCGCTGACTGTTCTCCCGTGCTGCCAAAGGCAGCTTCCTGCTTCTCTCGGTTTCCTGGCAGCTAAAATGGGCGCTGCCTTGCCTTGTGATTGGGAGCCTTTTATTTTTTTTTATATTTTTCTGCTTTCAAACGCTGCAAGGCAGCTGGTTTTGGATTGGGCGCCTCCTCCGCTTGCACCGAGGCAGCCTTCACCCAGCTGCTCAAAGGCAGCTGCTTCAAAGCCCCCTCTGTTTTTTCTGTTTTTCCTCTCGGTTCTCCCCCCGTTCTTTTCGCAAGCTCCTTCCTCAAATAGGCGCTCTCCATTGGATGCCTTCTGTCCACTTGCATGTGCCCACCGACTGCATTCCACCAAGGGCCTTCATCATTTTCTGTTTCTTTTCTTATCTTTCTTTTTTTTATTTTCTGTTTGTGCCTTCCACCTTCTTCCACCGAGGCTCCCACTAACCTTTCATCAACATTTCACATGCTGCATGTCGTGCAGCCTTTATTCCTTTGCAAGTAATCACACACCCACAAACACCCAACATCATATATAAATAAATATATAAATAAAAATATACATATATGAATATATATAAATATATAAATATATTTATAATACTTTCATACTTTTATTAACCAAAAATAGTGGGCAAGGCAGAAATGACGAATTTAGCACTTAAAATCTTATTTGTGCTATTTTTATTTTCTTAGATAGATAAATCACATAAAACACGAAAACAAAGTAAATAGCTCAAAATATAAGGAACTAACTAAGAAAAGACGAGTGAATTTGATATAAAAATATGTATAAATATTATCCGATCACTAGCTAAGATCATGTGAGAACATTTGAACACATCTGCAAACTAATAACACTTTAAAGTAGGCATGCATTCAAAACAATTCTAAAACCCATGACTTTCAAAGCCTAGAGAATGGTGAACCATAAGACTCTTTAACAACATTAAAGAGAATGAAGGATTTGAGATTCATTACCCTTAAAGCTCATCCTTGTTTACATAAGGGATTCACCCAAGTGGAGGGCCTTCAAGTCACCTCCTAGTTCCTTGGATCTTTCTTGTGATTTTCTTCTTTGTTAATGCTCCTTTGCTCCTTGAGGATGTGAGGAGAGGATCTCCAAGAACACCAAAGGTTTGGTGCCTCTAAGTCTCCACACCAAGGATAAGGTGTGAAGATGAAATGGATGACTTAGAGAAGAAAAGATTGCTAGCTATTTCTTCCCTAAGTGGCTGGCCTCTTTTAGAGAAAAAAGGGAGAAAATGTTTCTCTTCTTTTGCCTCAAGAAAACCCCAGCAAGAGAATGGCTATAAAGTTGCCTTTATACCACCTCACATGTGAGTGGCAAACTTGCAATTAACCCAAGTTTGCTACCACTCACCCTAGGCCGGTTTTGGCTTTGTTTTTGGGTTAATTTCCATTTAGTTTTAGTTGTCACACAACCTAAACTCAATGGGCCTTGTGGACCAAAAACCCTTTTGGGCCCCGAAACCCAAAACCAACTTAAAAGCCCAATATGAACCTTTCGTATAATTAATTAACTAATTAATTAATCTTGACCATTCTCAATTAAACCATTTAATTTCTTATCCATCTCTTTTATATCTTCACATTCATCCTTACTCGGTGTACAATCCATTAGGTTCCATTTAGCAAAGCAGTGGGCGATTGTTACTCTTAACGGTCGATTATGAATTGAAACTACATTTTAGTTCTCCCTTTGATGAAGATGTTGGAAATGTGCCCTAAAAGCCAATCATATGATGATACTTTACAGACAGTTCACATATTAATCTAATCTAGTTTAATATACATAAAGGGCAGAGATTATTGTTTAAAGCTGTCTCATATAAATGTTATATGTTTAAACGATAAGTCCAAGGAATATGTAATTAGGAGAATGTAATCTAAAGAAGTTAGGTTCATGAGACCATTCTCTTTCGTATATATATCCTAAACGTTCTTGATCATAGGATAGCTAATTGGGCATTAACAGTCCATTAAGATCAGTACGTGTTATGTCTTCTCTCAGGGAGAGTGACTGGTCTTGAGTCATTGGTGTGACTGACACCAAGACAAGCATGTAGGTGCTCAATAGAGAATGAGACTGAACACGATCAACGAGGAGTTCTCATACTCATGTCACATGAGAACTCATGGTTGGCATAATGCAAAGTAGGCCTTTGACCTGAGACATCATAGTTGTTTTGTGGTTAGGTCTTTGATCTTTGACTATGTCAAAGTCACTTCATCAAAGGGTGTCCATGCCATAGTTAGGGTTAAGCCACTTAGCCATAAAGGCAAGTGAATGCGCAACAAGCGATCTCTAACCCTCAAACCGTTTGAGGGAGAATACTCTACAATATGATTAAGAATCTCTGGCCAGAGTATGAATGAGATTTGGAAAGACATTCTAAATCACATTCAAAGTAATCATATAAGTAAATGAATCACATTGGATAGTATACATGAATAAACTATCAAACCAAACAATATGGTCAAGAGTATTGTATTAGAGAAAGACCGTATTGCATTGTAATCCTAAACTGAATAGGTTCTCCACCTTTTCTGATTAGCTTGGGTAGCCATGGCATATTGCTAGGTGTCACTCATGGTTTGTTGAAGCCCTAAAGGTGTATAATCACTAAAGGGAGAATTGAAAGTATGTTTCAATTCACAATCGATTCGAAAGAGTTCTAATCGCCCACTGCCTCGCTAAAAGGAACCTAATGGATCGTACATCGAGTAAGGTAGACATTGAAGAAATAATGGAGATGAGTAAGGATAATTAAATGATTTAATTATTTATGGCTAGGATTAATTAATATGTTAATTAATCAAACGAATAAGTTCGTTATAGACCTCGGGTCAGTTTTGGACCTCAAGGTGTTGGAAATGTGCCCTAAAACCAATCATATGATGATACTTTACGGACATTTCACATGTTAAACTAATCTAGTTTAATATCAAGGGAAAAGATTATTGTTTGAGCGGTCTCATATAAATGTTATATGCTTAAACGATAAAGTCCAAGGAATATGTGATTGGGAGAATGCAATCTAAAAGAAGTTAGATTCATGAGACCATTCTTTTGTAGACACATCCTAAACGTTCCTGATCATAGGATTGCCAATTGGGCATTGACAGTCTGTTAAGATCAGTACGTGCTATGTCTTCTCTCAGGGAGAGTGACTAGTCTCGAGTCATTGGTGTGAGTGACACCAAGACAGGTACGTAGGTGCTCAATAGAGAGTGAGTTCACTGAACACGATCAACGACGAGTTCTCATATTCATGTCACGTGAGAACTCATGGTTAGGATAATGCAAATTAGTCCTTTCACCTGAGGCATCATAGTTGTCTTGTGGTTAGGTCCTTGATATTTGATCGTGACAAATGGCATTCCTTTGGAGTGTCCACGGCATGGTTGGGGTCAAGCTATCTAGTCATGGAGACAAGTGAATGCGCAACAAGGGATCTCTAACCTTCAAACCGTTGAGGGAGAATACTCTATGATATGATTTAGAATCTCTGGCCAGAGTATGAATGAGATGTTGGAATGTGTTCCAGATCACATTCAATGGAATCATAAAAGCACGAGATTCACAATGGATAGTAGACATAAATAAACTATCAAGCCAAACAATGTGGTCAAGAGTATTGGATTAGAGAAGGACCGTATTGCATTTGTAATCCTAAACTGAATAGGTTCTCTACCTCTTCTGATTAGCTTGGGTAACCATGATATGCTGCTAGGTGTCACTCATGGTTTGTGGAAGCCCTAAACGTGTATAAACACTAAAGGGAGAATTTAAAGTTAGTTTCAAATTCACAATCGATTTAAAAGAGTTTGAATCGCCCACTGCCTCGCTAAAAGGAACCTAATGGATCGTACACCGTGTAAGGTAAAGATTGAAGATTCAACGGAGATGAGTAAGAATAATTAAATGGTTTAATTATTTATGGCAAGGATTAATTAATATGTTAATTAATCAAACGAATGAGTTCGTTAAAGACCTCGGGATAGTTTTGGACCGTAAGGCCCAATGGGCTTCGAACGTCAAGTCCATTAAGTTAAGTTGTATGACAACTTAATGAATAATGATTCACAAAGGCCAAATTGCCCAATAAAATCCCTAAGGCCGGCCATATTGTGAAGGGTAGCAAACTTGGACTTATTTACAAGTTTGCCACTCAAATGAATTAAGGTATAAATATGACTTTATAGCCAAAATTCATTAAGTGTTGTTTTTGGGAAATTGGAGAGAAGAAAAGCTCTCCCTTCTCTCTAGAAATGGCCGGCCACCCTTGGAGGGTTTAGCTAGCACTCTAGCTCCTCCAAGGTCACTCATTTCTTCTTAATCAAAACCTTGGTGTAGAAACTTAGAGGTTCTCAATTTTGAGAACTTAGAGAACCTATCCTTTCTATATAAATCCATAGTTTTTAGATGCAAGGAATGAAGGCCCTCTCTTTGGGTGATTAGCCTTTGCTTATGCAAAGAGGAATCTACAAAGGTATAAATCTCAACTCACTTTGTTTTGAGTTGTTTAAAGGTTCACCAATCTACTAGGCTTTGAACATTCATGGGTAATGTTTTGTTTTTAAGTATATGCAAGCATGATTCCGCCTTTAATTTGTTAATTGCATGCTAATGATATTGCTTAAATGAACATGTTTCTCTAAAATAATCCTTCACAAGGCCCAATGGGATTTGAATGTCAAGCCCAATAACTCAAGTTGTATGACAACTTGAATAACAAAGGGCCTCAAAGCCCAAAGAACCCAATATGGTCGGCCATATAGAGAGGGGTAGTGAACTTGGCTTAATTGCAAGTTTGCCACTCCATTGTGAAGTGGTATAAAGGCAACTTTATAGCCATTTCATCCTTAGGGTTTCTTTTGGATAAAAGAAGAGAACACAAGCTCTCTTTTCTCTCTAAAGAGGCCGTCCACCCTAAGAGGAAATTAGCTAGCAATCTCACTTCCTCGAGGTCACTCATCTCCTCCTCAAAGCTCTCCTTGGTGTGGAAACATTAGAGGTTCTCTACTTTTGGAACTTGGAGAATCCTTTCCACCACCCTCCTCCAAGAAATCCATGGAGCTAAGAAGCAAGGAATGAAGGCCCTCCCCTTGGGTGATTAGCCTTTCCTTATGCAAAGAGGAATCAACAAAGGTATAAGATTTCTCAACTCACTTTGTTCTTGAGTTGAGTCTTGGTTCACCTATCTACTAGGCTTTCAATTTCATT
The DNA here is from genome assembly GCA_963580275.1 of Crataegus laevigata. Taxonomy (NCBI): domain Eukaryota; kingdom Viridiplantae; phylum Streptophyta; class Magnoliopsida; order Rosales; family Rosaceae; genus Crataegus; species Crataegus laevigata. The sequence goes on from OY756948.1 coordinate 22,995,464, forward strand.
GGTTAAGTTTTATTTTTGAGTTCATATAACATGATTCCGCTTTAATTGTTAATTGCATGTTGTTGATGTTGCTCAAATAAACTTGTTTTTCACAAATTTTCCTTCAGAAGATTAGTGTTTGCTAATCCTCAGGGCTTCCACAAACCATGAGTGACACCTAGCAGTATGTCATGGCTACCCAAGCTAAGTAGAAGTGGTTAGAGAACCTATCCAGTTACAACTACAATGCAATACGGTCATTCTCTAATACAATACTCTTGATCACATTGTTTAAGTGATAGTTTGTTTCATGTCTACTATCTAATGTGATACTTCTCTATATCATTCATTTGAATATGATTTGGAACAAACTTCCAGAGTCATATTTGTATGCTTTGGCCAAAGACTCTCGAATCATATCTCAGAGTATTCTCCCTCCAGCATGCAAGGTTAGAGATCCCTTGTTGTGCATTCATATGCCTACATGACTAGATAGCTTAACCCCAACAATGTCGTGGACACTCTCGATGGAATGCCTTTGACATGATCAAAGATCAAGGACCTAACCATTAGACATCTATAATGCCTCTGGTCAAAGGACTACTTTGCATATTGCAACTTACAAGTTCTTACATGACATGTATGTTCGAACTCTATTTTATCATAGTTCGGTGTACTCAATTACCTTTTGAGCACCTATGTGTTTGCCTCAGTGTCCAACACTAAATGACTTGAGACTAGTCATACTCACGCTTGAGTTAACATATCACATACTAACCTTAGCGGATTGTCAATGCCCAATTGGCAATCCTATGGCTAGGAACGTTTTAGGAATGAACATAAGAGAAAGGTCTCATTAATCCAATTTACTTAGATCACTTCTCTTAGATTAAATACATTCCTTGGATTCCCTCATTGCTTAAACACATAATACAATAAATAGTGATTAACAATAAGCTTTGCCCTCTATTAAACATATAATAGTTTAACACAATTAATATTTCAAAAAGCTATTACATCAAATGAGTGGCTTTGTGGGCATACTTCCAACATCTTTTTCTTTATAGAAGCCAGCCACTTAGGGGAAGGATAGCTAGCAATCTTTCTTCCTCTAAGTCATCCATTTCATCTTCACACCAAATCCTTGGTGTGGAAACTTAGAGACACCAAACCTTTGGTATTCTTAGAAATCCTTTCCTCACATCCTCAAGGAGCAAAGGAGTATCAAAAGGAAGAAAATCACAAGGAAGATCTAAGGAGCTAGGAGGTGACTTGAAGGCCCTCCACTTGGGTGAATCCCTTGTGTAAACAAGGATGGGCTTCACGGGTAATGAATATCAAAATCCTTCCTTCTCTTTAATGTTGTTAAAGAATTTTGTGTTTCACCATTCACTAGGCTTTGAAAGTCACGGGTTTTAGAATTTTTTTTTAAATGCATGCCTACTTTAAAGTGTTCATAGTTTGCTTATGTGTTCAAATGTTCTCACATGTTCATAGTTTGCATAACCAATCAACTTACATCACCAATCCCAAACAAATTTCAAATAAATCTTTGAGCAAATTTTGATTCAAGAACTCCCATAACTTTGTTCATGTTATGAACATAAAGAACATAACAAGAACATTGAAGGACATTCATAAAAAACCCATAAGAGCTCCATGAACATTTTTCACTCAAACAAAACCCAAAAACTCTCAAATAAAAGGGGACAAAAATCTAGGATTCTTAGGGGTTCCTTTTGTCATTTTAAATCCCAATTAACGGGACAACAAAGAACACATAAAACCCCTTTTGTAGTTTAGGCCGAACCCACCCAAAACAATGGCACCAAATTTCTAGTTCCAATATTCATGCATATTTGAGCAACATCTACAACATTTTAGATGCTAAATTTTCAAGTAAAATTTATAATAAAAAAGCAAGAACAAAGCTTGTAACATTTATTACATTTAAATCACAAATCATGAAAAACACAAAACCCAAAAGGATTTGCCATACACTAGACCTAGGCTTTGATACCACTTGAAGGAAAAATTTGGTCCTAGCTAAGAACATGTGAAAACATTTGAACACATAAGCAAACTATGAACACTTTAAAGTAGACATGCATTCAAAAACAATTCTAAAACCCATGACTTTCCAAGCCTAGTGAATGGTGAAACACAAGACTCTTTACCAACATTAAAGAGAATGAAGGATTTTGAGATTCATGACCCTTGAAGCTCATCCTTGTTCACACAAGGGATTCACCCAAATGGAGGGCCTTTAAGTCACCTCCTAGCTACTTAGATCTTCCTTGTGATTTTCTTCCTTTTGATACTCTTTTGGTCCTTGAGGATGTGAGGAAAGGATTGATAAGCTCATATTTATATATATTTTACATCAAATTCACATATCTTTTCTTAGTTAGTTCCTTATAATTTTGAGCTATTTACTTTGTTTTTGTGTTTTATAGAAGTTGTCAAGCAAAGAAAAGAAAAATAGAACAAGTAAGATTTTAAGTAATAAATTCGTTAAAACTGCCTGTGCAGATCAGCTGACTTTGAAAGCAATTTACGAACTGCTCCAAATGAACTAGTGAATAAGCCTTATATGTTTGGAAACCTACGGATGTCTATGTTCTGGAGCATTTTGCGGATTATTAAGATCATTTTTCTAGAAGAAGTTATGGGCATTTTAACACTGAAAGGTTCCAAAGCGGCTGAGTAGTTTGTAACTGCAATGAGCAAAAACACATGCATGCAGCAAAAGGATGGACATTTTGGTGCATAAAAGGGCTTCAAACACATGCTAAAATCTGATCAAAATGAAGAAGATACCTTGCAAAAACCAAGCATGTGTGTTGCTAGCTATTTTAATCATGAAAGCACAAGTGTGCAAGTTGTTTTTGCAAGGAAACCCCACAACATGGATGGATAATCATGTTTTGCAAGTGTGCTAGCTTATTTAATCATGAAATACAAGTGTGCTAGCTGTTTTGCAAGTGTACTAGCTGATTCATCATGAGAAGACCAAGAGGGACCAAAGGCATGGACCAAGGAGGATGAATGCAAGTTGTTTCATCATGAAATTTCTGCAAAGATGCATGTGTGCTAGCTGTTTTTGATGATTAATTCTTGCTTTGTATTGTTTATTAAAACAACTTGTGTGGTTCTTTACTTTTGAGCACCTATAAATAGGCCTTCTTGCAAGGCTTAAAACTCACCAATTCATACAACAACTTACTTCTACACATCCATTCATTCTCTCCAAAATCAGCCGCACCTATTCCCTAAAACACTCCACAAAAATCTGCCCATAAACACCATTGCCACACCCCCCCCCTCAACCATCCTAAATACCACCATACATCCTCCTACCCATTCCTCCATACAACCAAACCTTCAACCCACAACCACCCCTTGTGCCGTAGCAAAGGAAGGGAGGGAAAGTGCTTGGACGTGCTTGCCACTCAATGAGGATCGTTTGAGCGTTTAGGTGTTTTCTTTCTTTTATTTTCAATGTATAAATCTATTTACCTTTGTTTTACAATTATGAGGAACTAAACCCCCCTTTTGCTAGGGGGGATTCAAAGCCATGATTACATATTTGTAATATGAATTGATTACCTTCAGTTGTGATTTCATGAGTTGTGAATTCAATTTGCTTAACTGCTTGATTTATAACTTATTCTTGTATGTCGATTAAGGATGCATACTTAGTTTGCATGCATGAATTTGATGCTAGAATATAAGGGAGTTTCACCTAATCGTTATGAACTTATATTCACAAGTAGTGGAGGTTGCTAGTCACAATCGCGTTAAGTGAATTCTTGGCAAGAGTATCATGCTGTTCATAGTTACGAATGCCTCGTCAATGCTTATAGTTTTCACAAAGCTTCATGATCTTTGATTGTATCTCTATTGTGCTGTGCACGTAAGGGACTTTTGAAGAATGTTTTGAATTGTTGTATGCGCTTTTCTGTCCAATTCAATAACTTAAGGAAAACTTGAAGGTTAAAAAAGTGTTGTTCACGGTTAATCTGGGGTGTTGAGATTCATGGTTTATTGAAAGAACAACTGAAAAATTGGTTTGTATGCAAGTGTGTCATGTGTGGAGAAGAACCCTCTAGCTAGTCCATCTATCCATCAATTCACTTAGTTTTATGTCTTTGTTTAGAATCTGCAAGTTAGTTACTTTGTCTTTTAATTTTCGTCAAAAACCAATCACCCATCTTTAAGTTATATTAATTTAGCTAAAATCTGTTTAGATTTGTGTTTAGTTAGTCTTTTGAGTTTATTTTCGTCCAAATCAGTCCCTAGTGTCTAATTTGGGTCAATTTGATTGTTTTGTGTTGTTTTGACTATTCTGGTGTGTTCTAAGTTATTATAGTTTAGCTTTCTGTTTTAGAGTTTTGTTTTGTGTTTTTTAGTCTTGTTTAATATTTTTAAGTCAGTTAGGTGCATTAGCAATCCCTCCTAATCCCCGGTCTAGAACGATACCCTACTTGCATATATACTACAATTGTCAACAAGAGGGTTTAATTTGTGTGTTTGCTTATTCATCGCATCAAGGATCTCCAAGAACACTAAAGGTTTGGTGTCTCTAAGTCTCCACACCAAGGATGAGGTGTAAAGATGAAATGGATGATTTAGAGGAAGAAAGATGGCTAGATGTCCTTCCCCTAAGTGGCCAGCCTCTATAAAGAATAGAGAGAAAAGGTTTCTCTTCTTTGCCACAAGAAAACCCTAGTGAGATAATGGCTATAAAGTTGCCTTTATACAGCCTTACATGTGAGTGGCAAACTTGCAATTGACCCAAGTTTGCTACCACTCACCCTTGGCCGGTTTTGACTTTGTTTTTTTTGGCTTAATTTCCATTTAGTTCTAGTTGTCACACAACCTAAACTCAATGGGGCTTGTGGACCAAAAACCCTTTTTGGTCCCGAAATCCAAAACCAACTTAAAAGCCCAATACAAACCTTTCGTAAGATTAATTAACTAATTAATTAATCTTTACCATTCTCAATTAAACTATTTAATTTCTTATGCATGTCATTTATATTTCTTCACTTTCATCCTTACTCGGTGTACGATCCATTAGGTTCCAATTAGCGAGGCAATGGGCGATTGTTACTCTTAACGATCCATTGTGAATTGAAACTACATTTCAATTCTCCCATTGACGAAGATTAGTGTTTACTAATCCTTAGGGCTTCCACACACCATGAGAAACACCTAGCAGTATGTCATGGCTGCCCAAGCTAAGTAGAAGTGGTTGGAGAACCTATCCAGTTACAATAACAATGCAATACGGTTCTTCTCTAATACAATAACAATGCAATACGGCTCTTCTCTACATGGCCGGCCATATTGGGTTCTTTGGGCTTTGAGGCGCTTAGTTATTCAAGTTTTCATACAACTTTGAGTTATTGGGCTTGACATTCAAATCCCATTGGGCCTTGAGGCCCAAAATTAACCCGAGGTCTATAACGAACTTATTCGTTTGATTAATTAACATATTAATTAATCCTAGCCATAAATAATTAAACCATTTAATTATCCTTACTTATCTGCATTGTTTCTTCAATCTATACCTTACATGGTGTACGATCCATTAGGTTCCTTTTAGAGAGGAAGTGGGCGATTAGATATCTTTCAAATTGATTGTGAATTGAAACATACTTTCTATTCCCCCTTTAGTGATTAGACACCTTTAGGGCTTCCACAAACCATGAGTAACACCTAGCAGTATGTCATGGCTACCCAAGCTAATCAAAAGAGGTGAAGAACCTATTCAGTTTAGGATTGCAATGCAATACAGTCTTGCTCTAATACAATACTCTTGACCACATTGTTTGGTTTAATAGTTTATTCATGTCTACTATCCAATGTGATTCATTTACTTATATGATTACTTTGAATGCGATTTGGAATGACTTCCTAAATCTCATTCATACTCTGGCCAGAGATTCTTAATCATATCATATAGTATTCTCACTGAAACGGTTTGAAGGTTAGCTTGTTGCGCATTCACTCGCCTCCATGGCTAAGTGGCTTAACCCCAACTATGTCGGGGACACCCTCTGATGAAGTGACTTTGACATAGTCAAAAATCAAAGACCTAACCAGAAGACAACTATGATGCCTCAGGTCAAAGGACTACTTTGCATTATCCCAACAATGAGTTCTCATGTGACATGAGTATGAGAACTCGTCGTTGATCGTGTTCAGTGGACTCATTCTCTATTGAGAACCTACATGCTTGTCTTGGTGTTAGTCATACCAATGACTCGAGACCGGTCACTCTCCCTAAGAGAAGACATAGCACGTACTGATCTTAATGGACTGTCAATGCCCAATTGGCAGTCCTATGATCAGGAACGATTAGGATATGTATACGGAAAAGAATGGTCTCATGAAACTAACTTCTTTAGATTACATTCTCTTAATTACTTATTCCTTGGACTTATCGTTTAAGCATATAACATTCATATGAGATAGCTTTAAACAATAATCTTTGCCCTTTATATTGAACTAAATTAGTTTAACATGTGAAATGTTTGTAAAGTATCATCATATGATTGGGTTTTAAGGCACATTTCCTACAATCTTCCACTTGCACTAGAGCCAATCAGTTTGGTCACTAGTGATGATACCTCTTCTGAATTCATTTCAAAATTGGCTGAGTAGTCGGCCTAGATAATGGATATCTATATGTTATCCATAGAAGCAACCTTGAGAATAACGACGTCACCATTATACATGATTCTTCAATCATGTGGTTCAGTCTCTCATTTAAGTACAGATCTTGATGAGACCTTGATTCCCTGGCTTGCGCTATTACCCCATTAGTGTTGTAGTGTCGGCACACTAAAGACACTTTCTTGTTGGAACCGAATGGAGAGTTCATAAATGAACTTTCCTATCCAAACAATGGTGTTGTAAGCTACTATATGGCGATATATTTTGCATGCATGATGGAACACACTAAAGTCATTACCTTTAACATTTCCACCCAAATATCTCTTCAGTCATAATAAAGAGATATCCAATTATCACTTCATTCATAATGAAGAGACATTCAATGAGGGATTAGATTCATAATCTAACACATATACGTGGGTTTCAGCGTGGTAATTGTTATCTCTAATGTCCTTGAAACTCAACAGCATTCTTCTAGAACGTGGAAAATAGAGTGCCTCATTAATGGTCAAGATTGTACCATTGGACAACTACGTGCCTTACCTTATCATTTAATCAGGTTGGATGGGCCTAAGAGGGTTGTTAGAGGTGCATTCTTAGGTATGAAGTTAGTGAAATAGATGTGTTTATGTAAAACGGTGTACGCGGTTGCACTGTCTGCTAAACAACTAAGTTCCCCACTAATCATACCAAGATTGAAAGATTAATTTGAATCGGTCACAAGCATAAAAGTTCTAAATTTAATATCCATTTAATTACTGAAGGATGGTAATTAATTAAAAACTTAATGTCCAAAAAATAAATCACCAACAAATACTCCAAACATAAAGGAAATTTGTTCAAAATTTAACAAAAAAACAAGGAGGGATCGGCCACTAATGTGGAATTTAGCCCCAATGCCTTATTTAAACTAAAAAAATAGTTTATGTCTAAGATTCTAATCTTCCATAGGGGGTGATATCCTTGTAAAAGTCAAAAACCTCCATCTTTGTACTCTCCAGTTCGTCCAGTCGCACAAAGTTTGATTCGAACTTTTTACGACGAGAATGATATTTAGCTATAACCTTCTGGGGAGCTCGGCAAACATGGGACCAATGGTACTTTGAACCACAGTGATAGCACATATCAGTATCCATGGTTTTAGGTTTTTTGCCTTTATTCTTGAAGTTTAGAGCAATGGGAGCGAGGTTCGGGCGCTTCTGGGCTTTGTTTCCTTCCTCAGATGAACCTTGGCTCTGTTGACCTTGACTAGGTGGCTTCTGGCCACCTCTACCACACCTTTTTTGGTGTTTTGAGTGTTGATTTGTGTTATAGTGTGCTTCAGGCACGGCAATCGCACCAGTAGGTAAAGCTTGATGATTCTTCATCAACTGCTAATTCTGCTTTTCAACGAGAAGTAAAACATAGATCAAATCTGAGAACTTAGTAAACTTCTTAGCTCTATATTTTTGCTGCAGCACAATATTAGTAGAAGAGAAGGTCGAATAGGTATTCTCCAGGAGATCTTCTTCGGTCAAAGTTTCATTACAAAACTTGAGAAGCAAACGGATTCAACAAACTTCATAATTATATTTATTCACAAACTTAAAGTCATGGAAGCGTAAATGTTCCAGTCATGTCTTCCTACAAGCAAGAAGATATTCGTTTGGTGATCAAAACGATCAGCCAAAGCGACCCATAGTGCTTGTGGATCCTCCTCAGCAAACGAACTCGGTTTGCAAGGCGTTATGAATATGTGTTCGGATGAAGATCATAGTAGTGGCTTTCTTAGCTTCGCCAACCGAATTGTCCGTCCCATCTTCAATTGCGAGATGCAAGTTCTTTGCAGGGAGGTGGAGCTTCACGTCTTGGATCCATTTAAGGTAGTTCTTTCTAGGGACCTCCAAAGCGGTGAATGAAGGAAAAATTATGTCCTAGTGAAGAACATTAAAGAACATTTGAATACATATGCAAAATATTAACAAATTAAATTAGACATGCATTAAAAAACAATTCATAAAACCCATGACTTTCAAAGCCTAGTATATGGTGAACCATGACTCTTTAACAACATTAAAGAGAATAAGGATTTAGAGAATCATTACCCTTGAAGCTCATCCTTGATTACACAAGGGATTCACCCAAGTGGAGGGCCTTCAAGTCACCTCCTTGCTTCCTTGAGGATTTGTTCTCCAAAACACCAAAAATTTGATGTCTCCAAGTCTCTACACCAAAGATAAATTGTGAAGATAAAATGGATGACTTAGGGAGGAAGAAATTGCTAGATTTCTCTCCCTAAGTGGCCGGCCCCCTTTTGGAAATTTTGAGAGAAAATGTTTCACCCAATTTCTTAAGGAAAACCCTAAATGAAATAAAGCTATAACTTTGAATTTATACTTTATTTCTTCTGAGTGGCAAACTTGTAATTAACACAAGTTTGCTACCCCTCACATTGTTGGCCGACCTTAGCTTTGTCTTTGGGCTAATTGCCCATTTTGTTTTAGTTGTCATACAACTTAAACATGATGGGCCTTGTGGACCAAAACACTTTTGGGCCCCGAAACCCAAAACTAACTTATAAGCCCAATACGAACGTTTCGTATAATTAATTAACTAATTAATTAATTTTGACCATTCTTCAATTAACTATTTAATTGCTTATCCATTTCATTTAATTACTTCACTTTCATCTTTACTCGGTGCACGATCCATTAGGTTCCATTTAGCGAGGTAGTGGGCGATGTTACTCTTAACTATCAATTGTGAATTGAAACCACATTTCAATTCCCCCCCTTAAGATTAGTGTTTGCCAATCTTTAGGGCTTCCACAAACCATGAGTGACACCTAGCAGCATGTCATGGTTACCCAAGCTAAGTAGAAGTAGTTGGAAAACCTATCCAGTTACAACTACAATGCAATACGGTCCTTCTCTAATACAATACTCTTAATCACATTGTTTAAGTGATAGTTTGTTTCATGTCTACTATCCAATGTGATACTTCTTTATATGATTCGCTTGAATAAAATTTGGAACAAATTTCCTTAGTCATATTCATATGCTTTGACCAAAGACTCTTGAATCATATCTTAGAGTATTCTCCTTCCATGAGGTTAGAGATCCCTTGTTGTGCATTCATATGTCTACATGACTAGATAGCTTGACCCCAACCATGCCGTGGACACTCCAAAGGAATGCCATTTGACACGATCAAAGATCAAGGACCTAACCATTAGACATCAATGATGCCTCAGGTCAAAGGACTACTTTGCATATTGTAACCATGAGTTCTTACGTGACATGTACGTTTGAACTCTTTTTTGATCGTCGTTCAGTGTACTCGATTACACTTTCAAGCACCTACATGTTTGTCTTAGTATCCAACATTAAATGACTTGAGACTTGTCATATCCACGCTTGAGTCGACATAACACATACTAACCTTAGCGGATTGTCAATGCCCAATTGGCAACCCTATGGCTAGGAACGTTTTAGGAATGAGCATAAGAGAAAGGTCTCGAAAATCTAACTTACTTAGATCACTTATCTCTTAGATCAAATACATTCCTTGGATTCCCTTATTGTTTAAACACAAGATACAATAAACAGTGATTAACAATAAGCTTTGCCCTCTATTAAACATATAAAAGTTTAATACAATAAGTATTCCAAAAAGCTATTACATCAAATGAGTGGCTTTGTGGGCATACTTCCAACAATCTCCCACTTGCACTCAAAGCCATCCTCCCATGTATCTAATACCCATCTTTTCCATATGGCGGTCAAGTTGGACTTGAGACATTGGCTTCGTCAGTTGATCTACTACGTTATCGGCTGAAGCAACTTTGAGAATGTTGACTTTCCCTTCGGCATCATATCTTCTAATGATATTAAAGCGCCTGTGAAAATGCTTGTTCTTTTGATGTGCCCTGGGCTCCTTGGCTTGAGCTATCGCCCCACTATTATCACAGTACAAAGTTACTGGTGATGTAATGGTTGGAACCACTCCAAGTTCAGTGATGAACTTCTTCATCTAGAACGCTTCTTTGCCGGCTTCAGCTGCAGCGACATATTCAGCCTCTGTCTTGGAATCAGCAATTACACTTTGTTTCTTGCTTTTCCAGCTGACAGCCCCACCATTCAGAGTGAATACATATCCGGAGTTGGAACTTCTATCATCGACGTCAGATTGGAAATCTGCGTCTGTATAGCCTTCCACTCACAACTCTGTTGCTCCTCCATAAACGAGGAACATGTCCTTAGTTCTTCTTAAGTACTTAAGGACCGTCTTGACAGCTGCCCAATGTTCTGATCCTGGGTTAGATTGATATTGACTAGTAATGCTCACAGCATATGCGATATCAGGCCTTGTACATGTCATGGCATACATGAGACTTCCTATGGCTGAAGCATAAGGAATAGTGTTCATTTGCCGTATCTCTTCAGGAGTCTTAGGTCCCATAGACTTAGAAAGATGAATTCCATGTCTCACAGGAAGAAAACCTTTCTTAGATTGTTCCATCTGGAACCTACTTAGCACCTTATCAATGTACATTGATTGGGATAATGCAGTCAGTCTTCTGGTTCTATCACGATAGATCTTTATCCCAAGTACATAAGATGCATCTCCTAAATCTTTCATGTGGAAGGTTTTGGACAACCACACTTTCACAGAAGAAATTACTGCAGTGTCATTCCCGAATAGTAAAATGTCATCTACATATAACACTAGGAATACAACTGCATCCCCTACGACCTTTTGATAAACACAATTGTCGTCTTCGTTTTGAGTAAAATCAAACGTTTTGATTTCAGTATCAAAACGGATGTTCCAGCTCCTGGAGGCTTGCTTAAGTCCATAAATGGACCTCAGAAGCTTGCATACCTTAGTCTTTTCAGACTTGGACACGAAACCTTCGGGTTGAGCCATATAAAGCTCTTCCTCTAGGTAGCCATTTAGAAAGGCCGTCTTCACGTCCATTTGCCAGATTTCATAATCATGGTACGCAGCTATAGCAAGCAAAATTCGAATGGACTTAATCATGGCTACAGGAGAGAAAGTTTCTTCATAGTCAATCCCTTCTCGTTGCCTGTAACCCTTGGCTACAAGTCTAGCCTTATAAGTCTCCACATTCCCATCAACGCCTATCTTCCTCTTGAAGACCCATTTGTTTCCAACAGGTACGATACCTTCTGGAGGGTCTACAAGAGTCCAGACCTGATTTTGATACATGGAATCCATTTCAGATTTCATGGCCTCTTGCCATCTCTTTGAATCAATGTCGGACATTGCTTCTTTGTAGTCCCTAGGGTCCTCCTTTGTGTCATTGTCACCTAAAAGGTACAATTCCGCAAAGTCATTGTCTAAGCCATACCTCTTAGGTGGCTTACTAACCCTTTCAGATCTACGTGGAGCTAGGGGTTCAGGAACAGGGTTGTCAATATGTCGTGTGCTTGTTTGTGGTTCATCATTAATCTCATTAATTTCCATCTCTTTACTTATAGTTCTTTTGAGAACGAATTCGTCCTCTAGAAACTTAACAGTTCTGGCGACAAAGACTTTGTGGTCGTCAGGATGGTAGAACTCATATCCCATAGTTTCTCGAGGATATCCCACAAAATAGCACCTTACTGATCTCGCTTCAAGCTTAGTAGCTTCAAGCTTCTTGACATATGCTTCACAACCCCAAATCTTAATGTGATTAAGACTTGGCTTTCTTCCATGCCATATCTCATAGGGCGTTTGTGAAACTGATTTGGAAGGTACTCTATTAAGCAAGTAAGCTGCTGTATATAGAGCGTATCCCCAGAATGTTACTGGCAAATCAGCGGAACTCATCATAGAACGAACCATGTTCATCAAGGTTTGATTTCTCCTTTCAGAAACTCCATTGAGTTGTGGAGTTCCCGGTGGAGTCCACTGTGATATTATTCCACACTCTTTGAGATAATCTAGGAATTCATTACTCAGATACTCACCCCCTCGATCTGATCTTAGGATCTTTATCTGTTTCCCAGTTTGCTTCTCAACTTCATTCTTGAATTCTTTGAACCTTTCAAAGGATTCTGACTTGTACTTCATAAGATACACATAGCCAAACCGAGAGTGATCGTCGGTGAATGTGATATAGTAGGAGAAACCTCATCTCGACGTAGTAGACATAGGTCCACATACGTCAGTGTGGATTAACCCTAGAATTTCAGTGGCACGCTCTCCTTTCCCAGTGAATGGAGATTTGGTCATCTTCCCTTTCAAACAGCATTCACAAGTACCCATCTGGCCATTACCTAATGGGCGGACGTATCCGTCCTTCGACATCTTGCGAATCTTTTCAAGGTTCACATGTCCAAGTTTAAGATGCCACATCTTTTCTTGGTTAACTTCTTCTCTAGCCCTTTTGGGTTTTGAGATATTCCCGCTTTCAATACAGTGCATCCCACTATTCGTCTCTAGGTGAAAAAGTCCCTCTATCATATTACCATAAGAGATAATACGACCGTTCAATTATAAAGTGCAACCCATTTTGTCAAACAATACTGAGTGCCCATCTCGTAAAAGCTTAGAGATGGAAATCAAATTCTTTATACATGAAGGAAAATATAAACAATTTTTAAGTTCCAGGACTTCCCCAGAGGGTAGGTTAAGCATGTAGGTGCCTATTGCTTTTGCAGAGATTTTAGCGCCGTTCCCAACACGCACAACCATGTCCCCATTGCGCAGTTTCTTGCTCCCTACTAGTCTCTGCATCGTATTACAGATATGTTGACTAGCACCTGAATCAAATATCCAGGAATTGGAGCTCACTGTAAAAGCACTCTCGATGACAGAAATAGTCTCTTCAAAAGTTCGTGTCATAAGGCTCGCAATGCGCACCCTGTATTTCTTCTTCCAACGTTCATCATTTCCACAATGAAAGCATGTTCCTTTGGATTTTATTGCCTTCTTCTTTTGCAATCTTTTCCTTATATTTGCGTTCTCACTCCCACTGTCTCTTTTGAAACCTTTTTCAAATTTACAGCACATGTCAATCATCTCGTTAAAAGTATGGTTGAATCTATTCACTTTATAGTTTACAATAAACTTAGTGAAATCATCCGAGAGAGATGCAAGGAAAAAATCTTGGGCCATTTTCCCATCGATGGAAGTTCCTAAACTTTCAAGATCTTGAAAGATCCTTTCCATCTTTTGCCCATGTTTATGGACCGATGCCCCCTTTGCCATTTTGGCATTTAATAGACTACAAACATTTGAGAATCGTACATTACTAGTCTCTATGTCATGCATCTTATGCAAATTTTCAACCATGGCACATGAAGTGTCTATGTGCTTATGTAACTTCATAAGTTCCTCACTAAGTGAAGTGAGGATTAAGCATTTGGCTTGTAAGTCATCCTCATAGTGTCTAGCATAATCATGACACTCCTCCTTTGAAGCCAGTTTCTTAGGAGGTACATAAGGTGCGGATTGCTTAAGCACATGCAATATGTCTCTCACCTTTGAGACATTCTCAATATGGCGATACCAAGCAAGGAAACGTTGGCCCCTAAGGCCCCTTTTGTCAAGTATAATGGTGGGTATAATTTTAGGCATGTCGTTCACTACATAACATAACATAAATCGCATTAGATTGTTGATAAACTACTTGATTGGGTCTTGAATCAAATAGTACCACCCACTATTTTTGGCAAATTCCACATCCCTCAATAGAATCCGAGAGTTATATAGAACTCTTAGTGGGTTATGGGAGACTCACCATTACCAAGCTCACCTCACGATGATACGATGTTGGTTAGCAAAAGTAATGATGAGAGAATAACGCATTATTCATTTACAACGTTTTGTAATTACCCATCTTGTTTGGCCTCTAGAGAATGTTGCCTCACGATGATACGATGTTGGCACATTGCACTTAGTTAAGTTATTCCCACCATGCTTAGTTCGTGTAGGGGTTCAAGAATAACCTCACGATGATACGATGTTGGCTATCCTCGTTGCCTACCTCACCACATCATGTATGTATATATGGACTCTTCCTGAATGTAAGCACATACTTTGAACTTCCCCACGATAGGGTGAAGCCGGTGTAGGAGTCACAAACGATGGAGTCCACCACGGTGGAAGGCCTACGAAGAGACATTCAAAGCATCTCTCGTTTATCAACTTAATATTTGTTTTGAGGGAGTAGTTTTGGGCTACATCAAAACATTTTAATCACATTAAAAGAACAAGGGCCTATCGCAACTATTGGTCCAAGTTAATATGAATTAGTAGCATATAATAATCCCACTGTTTCGTTGAAACAAGCGAGACTATATGGAACTACTAACAAATGCCTTGCATCCTCATATGGACTATATAGTTGTTTTAGGTTTTAGGCTGATTATGAACCGATTGATTTGATCCAACACGAGCCTTGTGTTGGACCTTGGGTTTCAGGTAGATAGCTTGTTGATTTTAGTTACGCGTTTAATCTAATTAAACCGTTATTTCCTATTGGGCGTTGGACCCAACTATTCCAATTTGCATACAATTTAACAAATAGGAATACATGAAATAAAGAGAAGGGCTTATGCCCTTTTACAACACATTGGAGGACTTATGTCCTTTACAACAAACTTGAATTAATCAAATTACATTCAAATCTACTCTATTAAACCCAAACATTCATAATGTTAAGCGGCCAATCACATAGCTCAATTATCGTGGCATTTGGTTCATAATCACCCCTTTTCTTAATCAATCAAATTAACTAAGAAAACAACTTTAAACAATTGGTTTTTGGATCCATAAAATTGATTTAAATGGAACTAAATAAAATGAAAATCCAATTCTCATTTTAGGAGACAAAACCATTTTTGTTCTCATTTTGTTTTGGGCCAAAAACAATGACCACAACTATTTGGGCCATTATGCAAAAACAAAAAACTTTTGGGGTCACTTTGCAAAAACACAAAAGTCCACAACTTCATGTAATTGCAACTAGAACCCAAAATTTTTAACAATTGCTAAAACTTCCTTAAAGGAACAAAACAATTTGTCCTTTAATGGTTTTGGACCTTTTCGTAAATACGAAAACTTTTTGGGCCAAAGTGCAAATACACAAAAGTATCAAAATTTTATGTAATTGCACAAAAGTCCCTAAAACACCCTACTTGAAGGGTGGCCGGCCATTTGAGTGCACAAGTGAAAATTTTTTTAAAAATTGTTGCAAGTTGATTTCAAAGACAAATATCTATAAAGCAAGATTGGATTTAAAATTAAATATCTTTCAAGTGAGAAGAAATTTTGTCTAACATTAAATTTGTTTTGTCAAACTTAAAAGATATTTCTTTTACTTCACAATGAAGTCTTCTCCCAATTTTAACAAACCAAAACTTTATGAAAAAACATAAAATCTTTGAATCAAAACTTCAAAACTTTTCGTTCTTGGCAAGAACTTCAAGAAAAAATGAAGAACGCACATGAAAACTCATAATAGCTCCATGAATGTTTTCACTCACCAAAAACTCAAATTTTCACAACTCAAAAGAGGGTTAATACCCTAGGGTACTTAGGGGTTCCAAAGAACACATTAAAACCATTTTAACAAGACTAATTTGAACCCAAAAATCACCCTTTTAATTTGGCCGAAAATACCAAAATATTTGGCACCAAATTTTAGTTCCAATATTCATGCTTTTATGAACTACATCTACAACATTTGAGATGCTAAATTTTCAAGCAAAATTTATATTCAAAGCAAGAACAAAGCTTGTAACATTTACAACACATAAATCACAAATTATGAAAAATCACAAAACCCAAAAGGATTCACCATAAACTAGGCCTAGGCTCTGATACCACTTGAAGGAAAAATTATGTCCTAGTGAAGAACATTAAAGAACATTTGAATACATATGCAAAATATTAACAAATTAAATTAGACATGCATTAAAAAACAATTCATAAAACCCATGACTTTCAAAGCCTAGCATATGGTGAACCATGACTCTTTAACAACATTAAAGAGAATAAGGATTTAGAGAATCATTACCCCTGAAGCTCATCCTTGATTACACAAGGGATTCACCCAAGTGAAGGGCCTTCAAGTCACCTCCTTGCTTCCTTGAGGATTTGTTCTCCAAAACACCAAAAATTGGATGTCTCCAAGTCTCTACACCAAAGATAAATTGTGAAGATAAAATGGATGCAAGTGAATGCGCCACAAGGGATCTCTAACCTTCAAACAGTTTGAAGGAGAGTACTCTATGATATGATTAAGAATCTCTAGCAAGAGTATGAATGAGATTTATGAAGTCATTCCAAATCACATTTAAGGTGATCATATAAGTAAGAGAATCACATTGGATAGTAGACATGAATAAACTATCAAACCAAATAATGTGGTCAAGAGTATTGTATTAGATAATGACCGTATTGCATTGTAATCCTAAACTGAATAGGTTCTCCACCTCTTATGATTAGCTTGGGTAAGCATGAAATACTGCTAGGTGTCACTCATGATTTGAGGAGTTCCAATCGCCCACTGCCTCGCTAAAAGGAACCTAATGGATCGTACACCGAGTAAGGTAGAGATTGGAGAAATAATGGAGATGAGTAAGGATAATTAAAAGGTTTAATTATTTATGGCTAGGATTAATTAATATGTTAATTAATCAAACGAATATGTTCGATAAAGACCTCGGGTTAGTTTTGGGCCACAAGGCCCAATAGGATTTGAATGTCAAGCCCATTAACTCAAGTTGTATGACAACTTGAAAACACCAAGGGCTTGAAATCCCAATGAACCCTCAATGGCCAGCCATATAGAGAGGGGTAGTGAACTTGGCTTAATTGCAAGTTTGCCACTCTACTGTGAGGTGGTATAAAGACAACTTTATAACATTCCATCATTACGGTTTTCTTTTGGAGAAAAGATGAGAACATAAGCTCTCTTTTCTCTCTAAGAGGCCGGCCACCCTAGAGGAAATTAGCTAGCAATCTTACTTCCTCTAGGTCACTTATCTCTTCATCAAAGCTCTCCTTGGTGTGGAAAAATTAGAGGTTCTCTATTTTGGGAACTTGCAGAATCCCTTCAACGATCCTCCTCCAAGAAATCCATGGAGCTAAGAAGTAAGGAATGAAGGTCCTCTCCTAGGGTGATTAGCCTTTGCTTATGCAAAGAGGAATCAACAAAGGAATAAGATTTCTCAACTCACTTTGTTCTTAAGTTGAGTCTTGGTTCACCTATCTAGTAGCCTTTGAATTTCATGGGTTAAGTTTTGTTTTTTAGGGCATATAAACATGATTCCGCCTTTAATTGTTAATTGCATGTTGTCGATGTTGCTCAAATGAACTTGTTTTTTTACAAGTTTTCCTTCATCCTGGTTGTGTCGCATGGCCAAGAATGCGACTTTGCCTCTCTAGGCTAATTTTGATGCACTACTCAATTTTGATGTCTGTTTGATGATATTCAACCTTGTGAACCTACTTTCATAATTGACTACCACATAACCTTTGTAATTGGCGAAGATCTGTATGTTAGATCATAATGAAATTGTAGTATGTTATTGTTGAAATAATTTGATGACCTTAGGAAATTACGGTTCAAAAATTCGATGTGTGAATCTTCCAGAATCGTGCTTGAATACTGTAGTTAGTGTGTATAGCCTAGAATTACATATTTTATCACTAGAATTCTATGATGGACTTTTGCTTTAATTTTATGTGGTGATCATAGTGCTTCGATCCTTGTGCTAGGGTGTTATTGCGCAAACTCCATGTGAGTAACTTTAATACATGTAATAAGGTTAACCCTAAAATTCCCATGCTTGTATACTTTGTGGATATGGCATAGGTTTATAAAATGTGTTTTCTATTATGTTGTTTCTTTTAAATTCAGTCATCGATCTATTTTACGAAATGTGATTTGATATGCATATTTGAAATGATTGTGAAACAAGATGGCTAGTAGAGGACCGCCAACCCAATGTTATGGGGAGATGTGACATCAAACTTGTATCATGTGGATTCCATTGAGTTGATTTGGAATCTTATTCTTGATAGGAGCATATTTATGCACCTTAGTTAGCTAGTTCTTATGCATTTATGTTATGTTTCTTACTTAATTTAGTGTTTAAAGTCATTTTTCGTGTGTTTGTAGGTTTATATGTCAAAGTATGCAAAAAGAAGCAATTTGGAGCATTCTAGAGCAATTTTGGGCCAAGATTGGATAGTGCAAACATGGAGGCTTGAGGATGGACGAATTTGGTGCAAAGAAGCCCAAGAATTTGATGCAAAGAAGCCCAAAAATCTATTGCAATGGGCCTAAAAAAATGATGTAATGATTAGCTCACCATGACATGTGAGTGGATGATGCAATGCTTAGCTCATCATGACATTTGAGTGGATGATGCAATGCTTAACTCACCATGACATGTGAGTGGATGATTCAAAACCTACCACCACCAATAAATCCCACTTATTGCCATGACTTTCCTTTTAATTCCCACCAAAAAATTGAATTAAACAAGTCCATCCTCTCCCTATAAATACCCATGGTAGCAACCTCATTCAAATCATCCAAGAATAAACCATTCTACAAGCCTTTCCTTGCCTCTCCCTACATATCTAAACTTCCCCCATCCATTCCTCCATAAAACCAACTCTTCAACATCATTCAAAGCCTTGTGCCGCAACAAAGAGAAGAAGAGGAAAGTCCTTGGAGGCGCTTGGATCGTTGGAAAGTTTAGGTGTTTTCTTTCTTTTGCTTTTGTTTTTCAATGTTTAATTTAAATTGTTGTTCAATTATTTTAAACATGTGGAACTAATTTCTTTTTAGTTAGAGGTGAATTTGAAACCATGGATATATGTTTATTATAATTTGATTTACCCCAGTTATGAATTTATGAATGTTGGATGTGGTTTACTTTTCTGTTTTGATTAAGAACTTGTTTATGTATGTGGGTTAAGGGTCGACACTTAATTTGCATGCCTAAACTTGATGCTAGGATATAAGGGAATTTCACCTAATCGTTATGAACTTATATTCATGAGTAGTAAAGATCGCTAGTCACGATTGTGTTAAGTAAATCCTTGGCATAAGTTTCATGCAATTCATAGTAACAAGTGCCTCGTCAATGCTTATGGTTTTCATAGAACTTAATGATTCTTGCTTGTATCTCTATTATGCAATTCATGTAGGGAACTTGTGGGGAATGTTTTGGGTTGTCGTATGCAATCATCCAATCTAATGACTTTAGGAAAATCTGAAAGTTAATTTAAGCGGACCTAATTAACTTGGAGCATTGTCATTCATTCGTTTGTTGAATTCATAACTGGGAATCAAATTATATGCGTATGTTCATGTGTGGATAAGGAACCCTCTAACTAGTTTCTCATCATTCTATTTCATCATAATCTATTTTGCTTTAAGTTTGTTTATAAGTTTCTGTTTTAAATTCAATTCCATCAAAATCAATCCCCCATTTATTTTAAAGTGTTAGATTTGTTAGAAATCAATTTAGTTTGTGTTTTCTAAAGTCTTGAATTATTTTGAGTCTTTTGATTTATTTTAGTTTATTTGTTAGTTTTATTTTGAGTTATTCTAGTTAAGTGTTTTGAGTCTAATTTAGTGTTTTAAACTTTGTTTTTACGTTTTTAAATTAATTTTACATTGGTTAGCATCCCTAGTTAATCCCCGGTTAGAACGATCCCTACTTACATCATTACTACAATTGTCATCAATAGGGTTTAATTTGTGTGTCAAGTAATTCTCGCACCAAATTTTGGCGCCGTTGCCGGGGATTAGCAACTTTGCTAATCCCTTGGTTCTTTTCTTTTCGTTTAGTTTGTTTTTGTTTTGTTTCTGACTTAGTTTATTTTCTTTGTTTGGTGTTACTTTTGATTTTTGATTTAGTTCTCTTTTGTTTGATTTCAGGTACTAGAGAAACAAGGCATGGATTTTAACCAATATCCACGAAGAGATTGGAGTGATCATTCAACTTCTATGTGGTGGGAACCTCAACAATTCCAACAAGGTGGATATTGGCAGCAAGAAGAGGAGTTCTATCACTGGCCATATGAACCATCACAGCCACCACAACAATTTGCCCAAATCAATTCAGGTACGTCTTTCCATAATGATATGCTTAATAAGTTACTCACCTCGTTGAATCAGGCCGAAGAAAATCGAAACAAAGAGATGCAAAATCAAGCCAAGAAGACGAGCGAATTGGAGAAGCATGTTGGGCAAATTTTGGAGTTCATGGCACAAATTCAAGAACAAATGGTTGAAGATGAGCCCATGGATGAATTGCTACTGCTCGAAGAGGAGGAGGATGCACAAGGCACGGCAAGGGAAGAACAACCCTTGCCGCAACCTCCCAATGTTCCTACACCACCCCATTCAAGTAAGGTTGTTCGAAATTTAATTATTTCTAACGTTGTTTCCCCAAATGCACCTTTCCCTGGCAGGTTCATGCAATCCATGAAAGATGAGGGGAAGAAAGACATCTTGGACACCTTTCCAACAATTCACGAGGAAAAAGTGGTTGAGGAGCATCTTGAATTCATCAAGGAGGAAATTGGAGTGGATCACACGGCCACAACCTTCAAAATGCCCAATCTGGCTGAAAACATCCCTTGTGCATTTGTTGAATGTGCTGCTACTTTAGAGCCAATATTGCAGCCCATAGGTAAGCCACCAACTCCAATTCCAATTCTCACTTCAATTAATCGTGTGTTACCTTCTTCATTGCAGGCACCTACTCAAATCCAATTTGGTGAAAGAGTTTGCATGAATCTCAGGACAGATCTCTATTCCCTTCCATGCAAAGATCCAATGCTTGCATGTTTTGAGAAGCATTTCGTGGAGGATGTACTTAAGTTCTTATTGGAGCACGTAGGAAAGCCACCAACTCAAATTCCAAAGTTGTTGACTAATATGTTGTTGATGTCAATGATTAGGGCACCCACTCTTGAAATTCAACCATTGCCGGAACATTTCAAGTATCATCGTCCATTCAATAATCAACTCCATGCCGTGGGTTCCATTAAAGTATGAAAGGAAACTTCGTCCGGCTAAAAGACGTTAAAGAAAGCGCTACTTGGGAGGCAACCCATGCATGCAACAAAGGAAGACCTAGAGAGCACTCCAAATTCCAGATTTGCGTTCCTAAACCCTTCTCTTTGTTGTTGTTTTCATTTATGCCATGTTAAATTGCTTTGTTGCTGTTTTTAGTCTATGCTTGAAACAGTGAGGACAATGTTTGATTTAAGTGTGGGGGGGGGGGGGGAAACCAAAGTGTTTTGATGCAAATTCGTAGGGTTTTCTCACTCATAATTTCTAATGTTGTTTTTCACTGTTTTTAAGCCTTTTTAAGCTGTTTTGGTGTGTTTTAATGTGTTTTGAGTCAAAAATCCGAAAATCCCATAAAAAATTTGAAAAATTGTTTTTAAAAACCCAAAAAGAGTTGTTTTTTTTTGTGTTTGTTTGTGTCTTAGGGTACCTTCCAAACACAATGATGAGGATTCGGTTTGTAATTGCATGACAGTTAAAGAAAGTTATAAACATGGATAAAAGTTTGATTTACTCTTTGGTTTATGCTTGGTTGAGGTTGTAACTTATGAATTCACATGTAATCATAAAGAAAAAAAAAATTAGTTTTTGTAACATGCTTGAAGGAAGTAACTCAAACTAACGCTACAACCTTGTGAGATTTGAGCCTAAACGTTTATTTGGAGAGTTAATAATCTGTGAACTTGTTGCTTTTCTAAGTCGTTGCATGATCTCATTATTCTTTGCTTGATTACTACTTAGAAGGCGTTTCATCGTTTAGTTCCAAATGCTAGAACTCATGCCCAATTCATTCAAAGCATGCTATTGATTTGCATATCACATATTCAAGAAGAAGTTGTGTAGTGACCACTTTAGCCAAAATGCCGTGTGCCCTACTCTATTTTATGTTTAAGTTAACCCCGTTGAGCCTTGTTAGCCTATGTTCTTTGTTAACCCATCATCCTCACCTAACCTAGATTAGGACTATCCATACCCTCGTTCTTAAAGTATAGTAAGCATAATTCAAATTGAATTCCTTTTGATTAATGTGGGCAGAAAATAAAGTGTGGGGGAAGTATTTATCATGTGAGTTTTGAAAAAAAAAAAAAAAAAAAAAAAAAAAGAGGTCAAAATAAGTAAGAAAGAACTCACAAGTATTGTTTGTTGAAGTAAGGGTCCAAAACAATGAATTCGGCCCTAAAGAGTTGTCTAAGTTTTCCCCTTGTGTTTTCAAGTTAAATTCCACAATCTAAGTGAATTCTAAGTCTTAATTTCATTACTTTGCTTACTATCGCTTTAAGAACTTTTGTTTATCCTTAACCTTTCTTTGTTAGCCATTACCCCAAGCCCCGTTACAACCCTTAACTTCTATCTTAAGTGTTATGTGTTTCAATTTGTGGAGTTTGAATTTGGTATGAGCATATGGTGTCATTGGTTCTCGCATCTAAGTAGTAGCATTCCATTCATGAGATCATATCTAAACATGCTTATTAACTCCGGAAATTGCATTCTTTGAGATACATATATGTGAGCATTCGTTTTTATATCCACATCAATTCGCTCACATATAACTAGTATAGGGTGTGTAGTTAGAAAATCTGAGTGAAAATAAGAGTGTATCCAGTAAGGAAATGAGTGGATTCTCTAAGGCATGTTACTACGTCCATAATGTTATATTAAACGATTAAATGTGAGCTAATGAATGGTAACTATGATTAAGTATATGCTCAAGAGTATGGATGACTAAAATCTGTGGGAATAATGATCTTTGGCATGTTATGTAACGTTGGAAATCCCTGTAGCAAATGTTGGAAAGTTAGGTTATGTTTTGTTTTATTTTGCTCGAGGACTAGCAAAAGCTAAGTGTGGGGGAATTTGATAGGAGCATATTTATGCACCTTAGTTAGCTAGTTCTTATGCATTTATGTTATGTTTCTTACTTAATTTAGTGTTTAAAGTCATTTTTCGTGTGTTTGTAGGTTTATATGTCAAAGTATGCAAAAAGAAGCAATTTGGAGCATTCTAGAGCAATTTTGGGCCAAGATTGGATAGTGCAAACATGGAGGCTTGAGGATGGACGAATTTGGTGCAAAGAAGCCCAAGAATTTGATGCAAAGAAGCCCAAAAATCTATTGCAATGGGCCTAAAAAAATGATGTAATGATTAGCTCACCATGACATGTGAGTGGATGATGCAATGCTTAGCTCATCATGACATTTGAGTGGATGATGCAATGCTTAACTCACCATGACATGTGAGTGGATGATTCAAAACCTACCACCACCAATAAATCCCACTTATTGCCATGACTTTCCTTTTAATTCCCACCAAAAAATTGAATTAAACAAGTCCATCCTCTCCCTATAAATACCCATGGTAGCAACCTCATTCAAATCATCCAAGAATAAACCATTCTACAAGCCTTTCCTTGCCTCTCCCTACATATCTAAACTTCCCCCATCCATTCCTCCATAAAACCAACTCTTCAACATCATTCAAAGCCTTGTGCCGCAACAAAGAGAAGAAGAGGAAAGTCCTTGGAGGCGCTTGGATCGTTGGAAAGTTTAGGTGTTTTCTTTCTTTTGCTTTTGTTTTTCAATGTTTAATTTAAATTGTTGTTCAATTATTTTAAACATGTGGAACTAATTTCTTTTTAGTTAGAGGTGAATTTGAAACCATGGATATATGTTTATTATAATTTGATTTACCCCAGTTATGAATTTATGAATGTTGGATGTGGTTTACTTTTCTGTTTTGATTAAGAACTTGTTTATGTATGTGGGTTAAGGGTCGACACTTAATTTGCATGCCTAAACTTGATGCTAGGATATAAGGGAATTTCACCTAATCGTTATGAACTTATATTCATGAGTAGTAAAGATCGCTAGTCACGATTGTGTTAAGTAAATCCTTGGCATAAGTTTCATGCAATTCATAGTAACAAGTGCCTCGTCAATGCTTATGGTTTTCATAGAACTTAATGATTCTTGCTTGTATCTCTATTATGCAATTCATGTAGGGAACTTGTGGGGAATGTTTTGGGTTGTCGTATGCAATCATCCAATCTAATGACTTTAGGAAAATCTGAAAGTTAATTTAAGCGGACCTAATTAACTTGGAGCATTGTCATTCATTCGTTTGTTGAATTCATAACTGGGAATCAAATTATATGCATATGTTCATGTGTGGATAAGGAACCCTCTAACTAGTTTCTCATCATTCTATTTCATCATAATCTATTTTGCTTTAAGTTTGTTTATAAGTTTCTGTTTTAAATTCAATTCCATCAAAATCAATCCCCCATTTATTTTAAAGTGTTAGATTTGTTAGAAATCAATTTAGTTTGTGTTTTCTAAAGTCTTGAATTATTTTGAGTCTTTTGATTTATTTTAGTTTATTTGTTAGTTTTATTTTGAGTTATTCTAGTTAAGTGTTTTGAGTCTAATTTAGTGTTTTAAACTTTGTTTTTACGTTTTTAAATTAATTTTACATTGGTTAGCATCCCTAGTTAATCCCCGGTTAGAACGATCCCTACTTACATCATTACTACAATTGTCATCAATAGGGTTTAATTTGTGTGTCAAGTAATTCTCGCACCAATTCTTATCTGGTTCCATTAAGTTGGTTTGGAACTAGATTGCTAGAATTTGAATCGATTCCATTAAGCTGGTCTGAAACCTTATATTCCTTTTAATTCCAATTGAGTTAGTATGGAATCCCATTTTCTATTCAGCTTTGTTAAGTTGGTCCAAAACTCCGTATTCTATTAGATTGCATTAAGTTGGTTTGGAATCACACTTCCTATTCGATTCCGTTGAGTTGGTTAGGAATCATGTATTTATTGGATAACCCCACTCCTATACAATTCTATTAAGTTGGTCCATAATCTTACATCCTATGGAATCCATTGTGTTGGTATGGAATCTCACCTCATACTTCCTAGTTCCATTGAGTTGGTCTGGAACCAAATTCATACAATCATCAATTCCTTTGAGTTAGACTGGAACGTGGAATCTTAGGAATTTTTGTCTTTGGTCTACAAAAAAAGTAGTCATTACCGACGAATATTTTCCGAGGGCCCCAAAAAACCGTCGTAAAAAGCACATTTTACGACCATAAAATATGGGTCGTCGGTAGCATGACACGGAACAAAATTTTATTACCGACGCACATAATGCCCTCGGAAAAAGTATCAATTTCGTCGGAAATGCACTTTTGTTTGGCGGGAAGAATTGGCGCCAGTTGTATTAACGACGAGTAAAGTTCTTATCGGAAATAGAATGGTTATTTTCGAAGGTTTGCTCATGTTGACGAAATTGATTTAGTATTTTCGAGGGAAAAAAAGTCCTCTCGGTAATGGTTTTATGTTTTTGTTGGAAAAAAATCTTCTCGGTAATGCTTTTATATTTTCGAGGGTGATTAGTTGTTGTCAGAAGTAATTATATTTTTTTGACGAAATTTTTTCTTTATCAGAATTAATTTTTAAGGCATATGATTTTGTTGGAATCAATTATTTACGGGGAATATTCTTCAAATAAGTTTGATGCTTAATTTAAATTCTACAGTAAATAAATCATATAACTTAGAATACATATGGAGAAGATTGGACCTTAAAATTAAAAATTAAACCGTTGAGCAAAAAGGTGTATAACTGAATATAGTATTATAGAATGTGTATTCCTTCAAAATGATAGATTCACCAAACACTTCCATTACTTAGAATGTAATATTTTGTGGTATCTATAATAAATATTTTAAATTGAAGATCAAATTCGTTCATCGTACTCTTATTAGGTTGAGGAGTGTGGTTGTAAAAAATTAGCAAAATCGGAGTTAAAATAACCGTTAAATCGTGAGTTTTCGTTTATAACCGTTGAAAGGTTTCGTCCCGTTACCTAATATCTGAATATCTGTTTTTTGCGATTTTTTAGGTATGCGATCTTGGAGCATATACAAACAAGTTTGACGGTTGGATTGTTGAAATTAGTTTTGTAGAATGTGTATTCCTTCAAAATGATAGATTCACCAAACACTTCCATTACTTAGAATGTAATATTTTGTGGTATCTATAATAAATATTTTAAATTGAAGATCAAATTCATTCATCGTACTCTTATTAGGTTGAGGAGTGTGGTTGTAAAAAATTAGCAAAATCGGAGTTAAAATAACCGTTAAATCGTGAGTTTTCGTTTATAACCGTTGAAAGGTTTCGTCCCGTTACCTAATATCTGAATATCTGTTTTTTGCGATTTTTTAGGTATGCGATCTTGGAGCATATACAAACAAGTTTGACGGTTGGATTGTTGAAATTAGTTTTGTAGAATGTGTATTCCTTCATGCTATATCTTAGGTGTGCTATATCTTGTGTGACACAGTTGCAAAAACAAACAGTGTGATACATTGCACCTGTTCCACTGCTATCTCTAACAAAGGTTAACTCTTTTCCATATTTATAACAGAACATGATTTTTTTTTCTTGTTGGTCCACCTATGTAGCACTAAGTGGTTTAGGAATATTTTTGTCGTTAGATTTTGTTTTCATAATTGCTAGATTTTTTTTTCAACCTCAACCACTCATTTTCGATATCACTCGATGCTATGCATCATTGAAGAAAAAAATGTTCTTTCATTATTTTATACATAGTCTAATTAATCTAATCTTTGAGAAAATGAATTCAAATTGAGTGTATAGTGGAAGACATGCTACTTTAGCCAACTTAGTTATACTCAAATTTACAATCATGAACATAGTTTGTATGAACCATAACTGTATGCACAAGTTAAGAAAATGAAACGCCATTGAATAGAATTGTATGCATAAATTTGGTTCGATTTATAAAGTTTTTAAAAAAAATGTTTTTTATTAAAATGCCATAAGATATGCATACAATTGTATGCATAAATTAGATGATAAAGTTTTTAAATTTGGTTCAATTTAAAAAACGTTTTTTTATTAAAATGCCATAAAGGATGCCCAAAGACCGCATACCTAAAAAATTTAGTGTTTTGGCGTCCCTTCATTTTCTCCCTGAATTTCCAAATTAATTAGGGTTTTGGTGTCCCTTCCTTTTCTCCCAGAATTTCCAAATTGTTTTTATACAATTGTTCCCCCCACAGCCAAAAAAAGGGAGGGAAACTAATATACCTAATATAAAACTACATATAATCTTAGTTGGGATAAACAACAGTCAGACTTGTGAACTCCTTCCTCCGCTCAGAATTTTTCCTTCCGTTCCATTGGTATGTTTTTATTGCTTGTCGAATGTTTTCTTCCGTTCCGTTGATATTTTTTTATTGCTTGTTTTGTTTTCCAATTAGGGTGCAATTAGGGTTTACGAGATTCTTCCATGTCTGATGCCGTGCCATGTCTGATTAGGGTGCAATTAGGGTTTACGAGATTCTTCCAATTAGGGTGCAGTATAGTTTGGATAATTTCAATAGTTTGCAATTAGGGTTTATGGGTGGGCTCGAATAAATCCTCAATGGTGCCGTAAATCCTCAAATAAATTTCAATAAATTTCAATAATTTCAATAATTTCAATAATTTCAATGGTGCCGTAAATCCTCAAATAAATTTCAATGCTCTTCCATGATTCTTCCATGCTAATAAATCCTCAAATATTATTTGTATATATTATTTTCAAATCTATATGTTTCTTGAAAGGTTTCTGGATGGAATTTGGGAGGGTTTAGAAGTACGGATTTTAGATTTTGAAAGCTAGCCATACAAATATTAGATATATTTGGGCTGCATTCAAACCAACCGATTTTAAGTTTAGGGTTTATGTAAATATTAAATTTCAATTGTATTCATTTTTCATGGCTACTAGGATTACTTAACAATTAGAGTTTATGTATATATTTTGCCTTCTGCCATTGAAACACCAATTCTAGTCGATTTTATTTTAGGTTTCATGGTTTCGTTTTTTCATTTTTCTATCTTTTGGTATTATGCATCTAATTTTCTTGTCTTTGTATCATTGATAGATATGGCGAAAAAGGGAAGGAGCCAAAAATATTCATCAAGCACACGTCCTCTATCATCTAGACTCTCTTTAAACCAACATGATTCCACCACTGAACTACATGACAATGGAATGGATCATACTTTCATTTTAAAGAGACTCTCTCTATCATCTAGACTCTCTTTAAACCAACATGAAGATCAGTAGTGCATCATACTTTCATTTTGATATTACCAAATATCTAAACTTGTTATGTTTTATTTGTGGGGTATTGTTTTTTTTTTTCCAATTTAAGTATTGTCTATTTTCTTTTTTTAAATAATTTTATGAATAAGTTCGTTTGGATGTTGAGAAATTTAATACAACGGTTTGGTTACTTTATTAGTAATGATTACATACCTATTTTTATTATATTTTAATTTCAATATATAATTGAATTATAAATAGAATAATAACTTTTTCGATTGTAAATTTCTCTAGTTAATGTGCACATTTCTAACAAAAACGTTCCTATTGGAAATACCCATTTTAAACCAAATATTGATTATGAAAAAATTTGTGACGACTAAATATGGTCAATAATATATATATTTCCAACGAAGATTCACTGTCAGAAATATATATTACTGACGAAACTTCACCGTTGCAAATATATATCTTCGACGAGGCTTCTTTGTCGAAAATATATATGTATTTCCGACGACGCTTGCCATTGCAAATGTGTATTACCGACCAAGCTTCACCGTTGGAAGTACATATTTTTGACGACACTTGATCATCGCAAGTATGTTTTTGTGCCTATTTCTGTCAAGCCATTACGTATTTCTGACAACCTCGTATGGTTGGTAATTGTAATTGCGATGATTGTGCACTCTCGTAAATAAAAATTATTTTGTTGGAAAAAGGTTTTCTGACATAATTGTTTGGTCGAAAAAAAGTCAATGTAAAAAATATTTGTCGTCGTTTGAAAAGTAATTTCGACAACACTATAATTATTTACGACCACATTTCCATGTTGAAAATAAAATAAGTTTGCCATTTTGAAAATTCATTTCCGATAAAAATCTAACTACTAACGACAAGTTCTGTGCGTCGAAAATGAATTAATTCCGACGGCTAGTTGGAAAAAAAGTATTTCCAATGGATCAATTTGCGACGCCCAGCGAGGGCTTTTTCCCGTCATAAATAAGTATTTGCGACGGCAAAATGCCTTTTCCGATGACATTTGACCCTCGCTATTGACACTTCGTTTTGTAGCCCAAATTTTAGGTGTATTTGAGAAAGCGAGGATAAGAACATATGTGGTTCAATCTAGGAAAGTTGATGGATATCTGTGTGATTCCTTGAGTTGATGGATATTTGTGTGATTCCTTGAGATTTCCAATGAGATTTTATTATGATTTTATAAAGTATGGCTTTATTAATGATGTTTATAAACTGAGAAATATGGACTTGTTTTATTACTATCACATACGTATGATTATTGTCACCCACATAAGTTTCGCAACTTATTTGGGTTTTGCTTTGTCTGGTGCACCATCTTCAAGGTGTAGGTGTTTGTGTACGTGACATGATTTGATTGATACGAGGTGCGTTTTGGGTAGTAGTGCAACGATCAGAGTGCTTGTAGTGACTAGGTTATCCTTGTACCTTTCTTCATATTTTCTTTTGGATTATCATTTATGGGAGCCTATGGACATGGTATCCTAGTGAGGGTTATGTGTATGTTGTTGTATATATTCATGGGAGAAGCCCCACTAACATACTTTATTTTGAGTTTCAAATATTTATATGTTTATTGTTTATTCTTCTCACCCTTAAATTCCAATGTCATGTGTCAATCCTAGACGTATCTTAGGATGGAGCATGACAACAATTACCTCCCTCATTAATTTTATCCGATTATAATACTCAATACTGATTGGCACTGCCTGTGTAAGAAGTATTATTATCACCCTACTCATCTAAACTACATATTAATATAACTCACTTTGTCAATAAAAAACCAATGAAAATACAATTATAACCTTTAATACATAACTAGAAAGAAAAAAAAGTGTACAACCAAAACAAAGCCTTTTCCCACTAAGTGAGATTAGCTGTATGAATCCTAGAATACCATTGCACTCGATTTTGTGCCACCTCTTCCATTAAATCCAAGTACTCCAAGTCTTTTCTTAGAGTATCTTCCAAAGTCTTGATAGGTTTCAATCTACCCATTCGGCCTTGAACCTCTATCTCGCAATCGCATATGCTAACCGAAGCATTCATAGGCCTTCATTGCAAATGGCCAAACCACTTACCTTAGTTATCCTTATTCCCAATCATATCCTTTCTAGTGTGCCCATACATCCAATGAAGCATTCTCATATCTGCTACACTCATTTTATGTACGTGTTGATGCTTCATTGCCAAACATTTTGTGCCATAAAGCATTGCTGGCCTAATTGTCGTCTTATAAAAAATTTCCTTGACCTTTAGTGGCATACGACAGTTGCACAACGCACCCCGATGCACTCTTCCACTTCGTCTATCCAGCTTGTATTCTATGGTTAAGGTCTCTATCCAAATCTCTGTTGTTTTGCAAGATAGATCCTAGGTAGTGAAAGCAATCTCTCTTTGGTACTTCCTGGTCTCCAATCCTAACCCCTAAATCATTTGAGCTCCATTTGTACTGAACTTGCGCTCAATATACTTTTTCTTCGACCGACTTAGGCAAAGAACCTTTAGATTCCAACACTTCTCTCTAAAGGTTAACCTTCACATTTACTCCTTCTTGAGTTTCATCTATCAACACTATATCACTGTGAAAAACATACACCAAGGAATATCATCTTGAATATGTCCTATTAACTTATCCATTACCAATGTAAAATGGTAAAGACTTAAAGATGAGCCTTAATGTAATCCTATAGTTATGGGGAAGCTTTCAGTTTGTTCTTCATAAGTTCTTATGGCAGTCTGTGCTCCATCATACATATTCTTTATAACTTGGATATATGTTACTCGTACTCTTTTCTTCTTTAAAATCCTCCAAAGAATGTCTCTTAGGACCTTATCATACGCTTTTTCCAAATCTATAAAGACCATGTGCAAATCCTTTTTCATATCTCTATATCTTTCCATTGATCTTCATAAGATATAGATTGGCTCCACGGTTGAGCACCCTGGCATGAACCCGAATTGGTTATCCAAGACTCGTGTCTCCTGCCTTAGTCTATGCTCAATTACTCTCTCCCAAAGCTTCATTGTATGACTCATTAACTTAATACCCTATAGTTCTTGCAATTTTGTATGTCGCCCTTATTCTTGTAGATAAGCACTAAGGTGCTCTTATGCTACTCATTTGGCATCTTCTTTGCTTTCAAACTGTTATTGAAAAGATTTGTGAGCCATGTTATACTCGTCTCTTCCAAGACTATCCACACTTCGATCAGTATATCAGCTGGGCCCATTGCTTTTCTATGCTTCATCTTTTTCAAAGCTACAACCACTTCTTCCTTTCTAATTTAGTAGTTGAATGAGTAGTTTCTACTATCTTTTGAGTTACTCACCAGAGAAGTACTCCTTTCATGTCCTTCATTGAAAAAATTATGAAAATAACATGTCCATCAGTCTTTTACCACGTTCTCTATAGCAAGAACCTTTCCATTCTCATCTGTGATGCACCTCACTTGATTTAGTTACTTATACATATTTTCAAAAACCACTAGCTTCGCATCTATCACAGCTTTCTTTGCCTTCTTCTTCATTATTCTAACTTTTCACCGTTTTTCGTCAGTTCCATCCTTGTATAAGGCTTTACAACATTCCTTCTTAGCCTTAAGTTTTGTTTGTACCTCCTCCTTCCACCACTAAGATTCCTTTTGGTGTGGAGAAAAACCCTTGGACTCTCCTAATACTCCTTTTGCTACTTTTCAAATACGACTGGCCATAGAATCCCACATTTGGTTAGCTTCCATTTTTCTATCCCAAGCACATTAGATGATTACTTTCTCTTTGAAAATGACTTGTTTTCTTCTTCAAGATTCCACCACTAGTCCTTGGACACTTCAAGGTCTTGCTCTTTTTTCTCTCTCTTTTTATATGTACATCCATCACCAACAAACGATGTTGATTAGCCAAGCTCTTTCCTGGTTTAACTTTGCAAACCTTACAAGTTATATGATGCGAGAATTAACTCGACACAAATTAAACCCTCTTTTTGACAGTTGTAGTAAAGATGTAAGTAGGGTATCGTTCTAGGCCGGGGATTAGGAGGGCTTGCTAAAACCTCTAAAATAAAATAAAAACGTAAAAACAAAGTTTAAAACACTAAACTAAAATAAAAACACTTAACTAGAATAACACAAAATAAAACTAACAAATAAACTAAAACAAATTAAAAGACTCAAAACAACTCAGGATTCTAGAAAATACAAACTAAGCTAAAAACTCGAAACACACTAAAAATGACTCAAAATAATGAAAACAATTTAAAATAAAAACTAGGAAATTAATTAGACGGAAATTAAATTAAAAGATAAAAGCTAATAAAAATTAACTAAAAAATAATATTTTAATGGGGGGATTGATTTTGGTAGAAACGTAAATTAAACTTAAATAAATTACAAAATTGACGAAAACATAAAATTAAAGTAAAATGATAGACGACGGATTGGCTAGAGGGTTTTTCTCCACACATGACACAAATGCAACCTAAATTGATTTTTAGTTGTTCTTTCAATAAATTATGAATTTTCAACGCCCCAAATTAACCATGAATTGCATAGATTAATTCTCAGATTTTCCTTAAGTTAATGGATTGGATGATTGCATACGACAACCCAAAACATTCCCCACAAGTTCCCTACATGAATTGCATAATAGAGATACAAGCGAGAATCATTAAGTTCTATGAAAATCATAAGTGTTGACAAGGCATTCGTAACTATGAACAGCATGATACGTTTGCCAGGAATTTACTTAACGCGATTGTGACTAGCAACCTTCACTACTCATGAATATAAGTTCATAACGATTAGGTGAAATTCACTTATATTCTAGCATCAAATTCATGCATGTAAATTAAGTTTGCATTCTTAATCGACAAACACAAATAAGTTATTAATCAAGCAGTTAAGCAAATTAAATCACAACTCAGAAATCACAACTGAATTTACCAATTCAAATTACAAATATAATCATGGTTTCGAATTAACCTCTAGCCAAAATAAATTAATTACACATTATTATAAATTAAAACATAAATTAAAATAAAAGTTTGAGCAAGAATAACACCAAATTAGGGTGAAAAGGTTTTCTGTGCAATGCCCCGAGGCTTCACCGTGGCCTGCCAAAGTCTCCAATCCGAGGCC
Organism: Crataegus laevigata; assembly: GCA_963580275.1. Taxonomy (NCBI): domain Eukaryota; kingdom Viridiplantae; phylum Streptophyta; class Magnoliopsida; order Rosales; family Rosaceae; genus Crataegus; species Crataegus laevigata. The sequence goes on from OY756948.1 coordinate 23,029,465, forward strand.
CTTTATTTTCTCTTCGATTGGCCTTTTCCTGCTCGCTGACTTACAGTGGCAGCTTCCAAGCAGCTCACTCGGACTCCCCCAAATAGGCTCGTCTTCAACGCTGCCTTCCCTGTTTCCCTTTATTTATTTTTTTTGTTTTTCTGCTTGCGGTCTCTCTCTCGCTGCCCAAGGCAGCACCTCTGATCCCCCCAAGCTGCCTCAAAGGCAGCTCCTTCTGTTTTTCCTTTTAAGCTGCCTCCGCAGCTTTTCTTGATTTCTGCCCCGCTGCCAGAAATGGCAGCTCTCTCTTTTTTTTATTTATTTTTATTCTTTTTTTTCTGCTGCCAATGGCAGCTTACCTCCTAGGACCTCTCCCGCCTCCTTCAATTATCTTCTGCTTGTTTCCTTTTTAAAGATGCTCTCCGAGTGCATGTCATCATTCTGCCCTCCACCTTGTTTTTCTATTATTCTCTCCACTTGCCCACCGAATGCTTCCAGCTATCACCTGCACACACAAATATTTAAATTAATATATAAATATATATATATATATATATATATTATTTTCTAAACGATAAGTATAATTCAACAAGCAAGATAATTTAGACGAAATTAATACTTAACACTTCACTTATTCTATTTTTATTTTCTTAACTAGATAAATTTATAAAACATAAAAATAACGTAAATAGCTCAAAATAAAACGAACTAACTAAGAAAAGACGAGTGAATTTGATATAAAAATATATATAAATATGATCCGATCATTATACAATCCCCCTTCCTTATTAGAAGAAAATCTATTTTTTTTAAGACCCACTCTTGTAGGTGATCATATGTTCTTCTCTCTTCTTAAAGAAGATGTTGGTGTAGACATGTAAATTTTATTGATACAAATGATGCATCACAAAGCTCCACGTAGCATATGATTCATCACAAATGGACAAGTCATCAATGACATATGGCACAAATCAAGTAAAGGAAATATAAAATCTTCCTAAAAATCGGCACAAGGGAGAAAACTCCCTTAAATTCGGAAAAAATAGTCTAGATTGGTCCTATAAACGGAAAGAAAGTTAAAGCATCTTCATAAAACAAGGCCTCATAATTTCGGCCAAGGGAGTAAAGTGGCTGAAATTAAGACACAAAATATGCCTAAATTCTCCCTTGGACGAATTAGGACATAAATCAAAGCCAAATCCACTCAAAGGCAAACCTTGAGAAGCCTTTGAATACAAGGTCCTCCCACAAGCATAAGGGTTGAAAAATCTCTACACAAAAGAACCTCTGCCAAACCTTTAAAGACTAATATGCTGCCAAAACTCTCTTCGAAGAACATTCAACTAAAGCCAAAGCTTTCTCTAAACCAAAGCTAGAGCATTTCCTTGAAGAATCAACAAGTGCTCGTGTCGATTCCTGCAAGACTTTGTTGCAAGCTTATAAACTTGGAGCAACGTTCATTTCAAGATCAAGTCGCCAAGACCCCTGAAACAATAAAATCCTGCATCAAACACTACATTTGCCGCACCTTTGAGGTGAAGATCATCCACACCTTGTTTTCAAGCTCAAAACTTGAAGTAATCATTCAACCGTTCATCTGAGATCAAGTCTTCGAGACCCTTGGATCAACAATCATTCATCTACATCAAATTTAAAGGCTGAATTAGAGGAACATTGTAAACAGAGATTGTAACCTACAAATTCATCAATAAAAATTTACTTTTTATACATGTTCTCGTTTCATTCGATACAATTTTTTTTGTGTTTACAATTGGCTAAGAAGAGATGGTATGCCATTGTAAAATCCAAGATGGCTTCCCCATCCTCGTTTCTCTCCCCAAAACCATGTCCACCATGAAAACCTCCATAGTTGCATGTCTCCTTGCCCACATGTCCATTTAAATCTCCTTAAATAAATACCTTCTCTATTTGAGTGACTCCTTGCACCAAGTCTCCAAGGTCTTCCCAAAATTTCTCCTTAAAACTTGTATCCAACCCTACTTGAAGTGCGTACACACTAATCACATTGATGAGTTCTTGTTCTATTACAATCTTGATTGCCATAATTCTATCTCTTACCCTCTTGACATCTACAACATCCTATGCCAGGGTCTTATCCACGATGATGCCAACACCATTTTTCGTTGTATTTGTGCCCAAATGCCAAAGTTTAAAACCTGAGTTTTCAAGGTTATTTACCTTAAGACCACCCCACTTAGTTCCTTGGAGGCATATAATACTTATCTTTCTCCTCACCATAACTTCCACTACTTCCATAGGTTTTCCCATTAAGGTTCCTATATTCCACATTCCTAAACGCATTATACTCTTTTGAACTCTACCCTCATATCTTAGCTTCTTTGCGCTCCCCTGTCTAATAAGGTCAAAGTACTTCTTTTGTGTGTCCTGTATAAACTTTATGGGAGCAAATGCTTCCAAACAACTTTGAGTGCAATCGTTTGAGAAGTTTCTATGGCCCCCTTGCTCATTTAGCACTGCATCTAGGCGTCAATGGAGATACACCAACCCTTGCTCACTTATTAATATGCTCGGGTGACAACCTACATGAGCTCAATTTCGTTTAGAATTCGATGTAAGATATGAGTGTCGGTTGTCGTCTACTTGACGCCATCCCCTTCTCCTTTATCTGGACTTCAAACCAACAATGTAAGATAAATTTACACATGCGGAGTTAACAGGAAAAAAAAGTGTGAAAAGAAAAAAATGGGGGCATTACAATAATTTTGAACAAACAACTTTTTGCTTTTTCCTTTTTATTTTTTTATGAACCTCACAATCATGCCACCCTATCACTATTCTCTAAACTCACTATCTCTTTTTCTGTATCTCTCTCCATAACTGCCAACACTTTTTTTTTTATGTCGGCATAACTCCTAACAAAAAACAAAATTAAAATCAATATTTGAAAAAAATAAAAATAAAAATTATATTTCTCACACATAGAATGTGTGACCTTTGCTAGTAATTTTTATTGGTAGCAATTCCTAGTATTGATTGGCACTGCATGTGTCTAAGACTAAATGCTTCATTTCTCATATTTTTTTCGATAGTAATACTTAGTACTGAATTGAGAATTACTGTTTGTTTCATTTCTCATAATTTAACTAGTAGTAATACTCAACATTGAAAGCATTGCCTATCTATTGAGACTTACTATATCATTTCTCATAAATTTGGTGGTAATACTCAATTTTGATTGGCACTGCCTAGTATTACTAACTACCAAATAATTTTAATTGATTTCCTAATTAAATTAACCTCAAGTCTGAAGTTTCGAGTGTTGATCATTCAATGCAAAAGTTCAAAATAAAATTTTTGCAAGAACCATAAGTTCTAACATTACATTCCCTTGATATCCATAATATTGCAAGTTCTAATAGAATTCATTTTTCTTTCTGAAAAACAAAATAGCAAACTTGGAAAAGCTTTATTTTGTCGCACTCGACATCTTTGGAAAGAGTTACCTTACATGGGTCGTAGATGCTAAACTCCATCTTGAGACTGGAAATCTTGGGAACACTATTAAGGAAGGAAAACACTGAAGATTGGGCCAAAGCCATCACCTTTATTCATTTCGACACTCATGAAGGATTGAAGTTGAATACTTGACAATGAGCCTCCCCAAAGCTCATTATGACTAGACATACCTGCGAATCCAGGATTTTAAATCAGTAGTTGAGTATAATTATGCAATGTTTAGAATAAGATCCCAATGAACCTTTGTGGGGAGAATGTCAATGAAGCAGACATGCTAGAAGAAACATTCAGTATTTCTCATGCTTTTCTCCAACAGCAACAATATAAAAAGCGCGATTTAACAGAGTACAACTAGTTGATATTAGTACTAGGGATGGGCAAACAGGTCCAAGGTCCGTTGGTCGGGGCGGTACAAAATGAGGCGAGGCGAGGTGGTTCTATAGAATTAGCGGAGCGGGGCGGGGCAGGTTCTAAAATTTGGGGAAACTAGTGCCCGGCCTGAACCATTTCCAGGCTTATCACTTCTCCAACATTTGACTCACTTTTCTAATTCTCTACATCAAAATCAAAAAAGCCCCACGATCCCCAAACTCCATTAAGGACGAGAGGGTTGGAGCAAGCCGCCGGCTGACAAGAAGAAGATCGAGGACTCAATTGAGAGGCTGCCACCCAATATTTGGACAACAATCAGGTGCCAGATGTTGATAAGTTCGAGGATAAGATGGAGTTGGATAGCATTTGCAACCCAATCACAAGGAACACCTAGGAGTTACTAACGACGGTGCCGGCTAGTTGATGATGATGCTCTTCCAGTGCTAGCAATCTAGGTACCAAAATCGACGACGTCGACAAAGTTTCTACTGCAAGGTTTTTTATTGGGATTATTTAGGTGTTTTGTGAACTTGAAATTTTATTTTTATTTGGGACTTGAAATTATAGATCAATGTTTTTTTCTTTTAATTTTTCTATTTACGGAACCTTTTGGTCATTGAGAAGGAAGAGAAAATCAAAGAGGAATTGATTGAAATTGCTTATTTTCATACCCTAAGGTATTCCTTTTCTTTTATTCTTTGAATTCATAGCCGATAAGAAAGAAAATTAGATATGTGGGTTTGTATGAAAGAGTTTTGTGGAAACTCTAATCTAATCCCTAATTTGCCTTAAGAGTGCAGGTCTTGTAGTGGTTATTTTGATGGAACAGCTAATAACAATGTTGTTTGAAGAAGCAAATCTTCAAATGATGACAACGAAGAACATGACGAACACCAGACTTAAGGCAAGAGTGAAGATTTGGACCCGTAGACCTGTAGGAACCCGCCTGTTTCAAATGGGTTGGGTTAGGTTTTATTCCCAGTTCTACATTTCTATTACTTAACATGCCTTGCCCCCATTGTATTTTCAAATGGGTCGAGTCTGATTCCTCTAAATTTGGGCTCGACCGGCGACATACACACCCTAATTAGTATTCTTTGTGTTTGAGCAGGACAATAATCTTTTGATGAAAAATCATCAGTCCTGGCCAACTGGATACACGCTGTTCCTAGAAGTGAATGCTCATTTCCTTGAAAACAACACCCCTTCTCATGTGGTAGTAGCTACAGACGAGGATGTGGACATAAGCGAGGCCAGTAGAATGGAGAGGGTAAAAGTCAACATTTTCATAGTTACAACCAAAGTCCAAGGAATAATTCAGCCTCAAGCTTTATGAATGTAAATATTTGTAAAGGAAAAACCCATATGAATTATGCTTCAAAAATTCCTAAAGAAGTCTCCTATAAATGTGGTAGTAATGGGCATTAGGCGTGTACATGTCGTACCTTGAAATATCTTGTGGATCTTTATCAAGCCTCACTCAAAAGAAAGAATGTTGAGACTAATTTCATCTACCAGGCTGATCTGATGAACATAATGGTCGTGTTCTATTTATCAAGTCAATTGGACACACCCATCTAGATGTTTCCAAGTTCATTATAGAAAGGGTGAATCAAGTTTATGGGTCTGATACTCTTATTTTTCATTATCTAAACTTGTTATTTGAAGCTTGTAATTTCACTTCAATAACAGCGATGTTGCAATTTTCTTTTGTTATGAATAAATTTTTTTTAACTCTGATTGTCGTACTAATCATAAACCATGGAAAAAAAATTGTGTTTGTTATCAAAACAAAAACAATGGCCAAGATATTTGTCTTGCAAATAGTGTAACTACGCATATGATACTTCGAAATCAAAAATATTTCTCAAGCTTTATACTTATATTGAAAAAGTCTTAAATTAATTTGGCATGGATAAAGCTCAGCCTCTTGGCACGCCATTGGTCGTTTGGTCTCTTGACTTTAAGAAAGATCCATGTCGCCCAAAAGAAGATTATAAATGGTCCTTGGTTTAGAAGTACCATATCTAAGTGAAGTAAGTGCATTATTATATTTAGCACAATGTACTAGACCATATATAGTTTTTAAAGTCAACTTGTTTTGGGTCAAATTAAAGTCAACTTGTTAGCAAGATATAGTTTGCTCTAATAATTGACACTGGAAGAGAATCAAACATGTTTTAGAATATTCAAGGGACAACAAATATAGGCCTACTCTACTTCGACAAACCCATAAATGACTATAATCTTGTTAGATAAGCAGATTATGTTTTTTTCTCTCTAGTCCGAATAAAGCAAGCTCACAAACTAGATAGGTGACACTTATTAAAATACAGCAATCTCATGGCATTCAACAAAGCAAACACTAGTGGATACATCTTCCAATCACTTAGAAATACTTGCTCTTCGTGAAGGCAGCCATGAATGATTTTGGTTAAGATAATGTAGTGTGTATTTCTCAAATGAATGAAGGATTTCGAAAAATCTATAAGACTAAACACACTTGTCCAAAGTTTTTCAATACACATGAGCTTCAAAAGGGCTAAATTTAATGAAGTCAACCAACTTTGTTCCAATGATAATCTAACTGACATATTCACCAAATATCTACCAAAGTTTACATTTCAAAAATTGGGTATGATATCGAATTACACCGACTTATTAATCAGCCATATTGAAGAATGCAGAATCAAGTGGAGATACTCATTAGGGGGAGCATCCAAGACATATGCGTGTTGTACTCTTTTTCCTTTGACTAGGTTTTTCTCACTGGTTTTTCCTAGGTAGATTTTAATGTGGCAACATAAGTAGGAAGGTTTTAACAATCCAATATAAGCATACGTAACACTATATGAATAATCCAAACAAAGTTGTACTCTTTTTCCTTCACTATGATTTTTTTCCAACTAGATTTTTGTAGCAAGGTTTTAATAAGGCAACCATAAATCTATGAGCACCTAAGGGGAGTATTGTGAAATAGGTATGAATGCCCACATAAAACAAGGATGTGGCCAAGGATGGAAGATGGAATAATAGAAGTTAAAAAAATGTATGGCTTAAGTAGTAGAAGTTTGGTTTTGTTAAAAAAAAAAATTAAATAAATAACTAGTAGAAGTTTGGTTTTTACTATTTTGGTGTATAAGTGTTATCCATGCATTGAAAGAGGTATCTAGTGAAAACATCTATATATAGAGGTATGCTTGTATCATACTAGTATTACAAATAATGAAAAACAAAAAGTTACAATTCAGCTTTCCTCACCTTTCATTCTCTATGTTCATTTCTCTTGTTTGGCATGAATAAATAAAATAAATAGATGATTCATTGCTCCTGTTTCCTTTCAATCTCTAGGAAAGGTTCTCTTTTTTTGCCTATTTAGAACATTTTTTTAAATAAAATAAGAGAATTTTAAATTCATGGAATTCTTGGGGAGTTTGTGAATACTTGACTTTGAGTGAATTCCATATGGATTTTAATGGAGTTTATGATACTTTTATCATGTACTTTAATGGATTGTCATAAACTTTTTAATGACTTATTTAATAGACATTTCACTAATTCAAATTTTCAATATTCGAATAATGGTGATTTAGGTGAGAGTGGCAGTACAATGATGGGGATAGAGGCTGCAGAGGTGATGGTGTTGTTATTGTCGAGGCAAATTTTTGTCGTTTCTAGTTTTGACGAAAATGCACTGCAAAACAATCAACACCTTTGATCAAAGACCTAAGCGTCACATGCCCACGAGGTGGGGGAGGGGAAGGGTTAGGCCAATGGATCTCTGATGCCTAACTTAGTTTCTCTGGAAAAAAGAGTAAGTGATTAGGGCTTTTTAGGGGTAGCAAAAGCTTACCAAAATTTGGTAGAGATGGAGGTATTTATATGGGAGTGGCCCGCCAGGATGTTAGGGTTTTATCCTACACATGGCGGCATCTTATTGGCCAAGGTTTATGAAGAAATATTTTCAAGATATTAAATAGAAAATAATATCTTGAGACAATAGATTAAATATTGTTAATTGATTTAAATAGGGATTACTTACTTGAATGAAGTCAATCTTCAATTGGAATGCATTACAAATAGGATTTGGGTAATTAATCTTTATATTTAATGCTTTGATATTTCCTTGCCAGGGGCATGTGAGCTATGGCAGTCATATTTAGCTACATGGACTTTCAAGTGTGCTGAGCTGCGCATGGGAGTATCTGAGGAGCCTGTCCATTTAATGAGGGCAATCTTGACTTTCTTGGCAAAAGTTCACGTGTCACCTCTAGAATTTTTGGGATTATTTTAGGCTCCACAAATGCCCCCACACTTATTGGACTGCATGTAGGAAAATGGTAGTAGGTGTAGAAATCCCAAGCTGCATAGGTGTGTTGAGTTGTTTCCAAATGTGATGTACATCTCCTTCTTTGAGACTTTTCTACAAAAAGGAAACCCATTGCCCCCGCCTTAAGCAAATGATTAAATAAATTTAGAGAACAATCTTCATTCCATCAAGGAAGATAAAAAGTAAAAGAAATTTGTTCCCTCTAGCTCTCTTATTCTCTTGTCCTTACAAAGAGTCATTTCTCATTGTTGTTTTTCTTCTCCACACTACAGCAAGATACGAAAAAGGTAATTTTCTTTGTCTTCTAGGTTGTGCTTCCGCGAGGTAATCGTCTGGGTGGTACGGCACGTCATCTGTCAATGGCCAAGAGTTCACTCAGCGGGTGCCGAAGAGGTGGGTAACAGAGGCCACGACTTGGGCTTCTTAGCTCGACAAGAGCCAAGGGCAGCTGCACAGCTAGGGTTACGACTTGAGGTGCTAGGGCATGGCGCAGAGCAAACTATGGGGCTTGAGCTCCTTCTGGGAGCCTAAATCTAACATGGTCCAGTCAGGCATTCTGGATGGTATGGAGTTGCTGAGGTCTCACCATAGGTTGCTCAATGCCTCGAGCAAATGTGGTATGAGAAGGCGAGGTGAATGGCGCGTTGGGCACGGAGTTAAGCAAGCCGTAAGGCTCTAGCCTTTCTCGATTTAGGCTTAACGAAGGCCAAGTATGACAAGGTAGGCTCAGACCTACTATACCACAAAAAAAAGAGAAAAAAACATGGGGTGTCATCCCTCTTGCTTGTGACTTGGGCCGTAGGCTGGGTTTCCTAGGCTAAGAAATGTATGGCTGGGGCTAGGGCTTGGGCATGAGGCATTGTGCTTGGTAGGTTGGACACAGGTTCGTATTTTTTAAGAGAGAAATATGTGGGCCAAGACCTATATGGGCTAGGCGTTAATTGGAGAGAAAATGGCACTAAGTCGTGAAGCCTGGTGTACGCTACTAAAGAGCATGTTATTGATCTAACTTCTCCTAAGAGGAAGAAAAAGACTATTGAGTTTAAGCCTGAGAAACATGCTGCTTCGAAGATGGCCAGGACTGTTGCTAAGAGGATTGTCTAGCGAAAAAGTTTGGTGGTGGCCTTAGTGTTTAGGTTCGTATCGAAGCACGCATTAAGACATATGTTCTGTTTGACTTCTAAGAGGCTTGCTGCTATAAAGAGTGGGAAGGTGGATTCTACTGCTAAGGTGGCTCCTGGGTCTACTCCTCCTTCTACTGCGACTAATTCGCATGCTCAGGAAGAGAAGTCTGCTTGCTTGGGCAGTTGTGAGAAATCCATTAAGTATGGTTCCAAAAAGTTTTCTGAGGTTTGTACACTGCTGAAAACTGACTTGCCATAAGACGTCAATGCATACGTCGTTGATAGTGTTGGGAAAGTTATTGTCCGCTCAAACTCTTTTGTGAAGCATCATGCCTACTCAATGAGGTCTTCCCTGCTTACTACCATGCATAAGACTTTGATCTTGGTAACTGAGTCTATGCGCATTAATCAAGATGCTGTCAAGTGTCTTAAGGAGGTCGAAGTGGCATTGACATCTCATATTTGCTTGGCTGCTAAAAGGATCGAGAAGCTCGAACCTAAACTCGCCGTTTTGAAGGGGTCTGATGTCAAGGTCCGATGTCTCTACCCTTATTTTTGTGTAGCTAGAGACCGTTCATCAAGAGGTCGTCAATTTGAAAGCTATGCTTAGCGTGACTCAGGCGATGTTGGAAGCTACAGAGAAGGAAGCTAGTCGTGTTGCATCGGTGGTCCAAGTCCTTGAGTGTGTCAGTTCGGAGCTATGATTTGCTTTTTTGCCAAGGACGAAGAGCTTGTCTTCATGCATGCTAAAATGTCTCATCTCAAAGATGTTGCTCGTAAGCTTGAGTCCAAGGAAGTGGATTTTCAAGGTGTGCTATCTGCTAGTGAAAACTTAAAGAATAAACCGAATAAGCTACAAGATGTTGAAACTGGGCTTGTTGAGGAGAATGCGCAGCTGAATAATAAGAAAGTCAGTCACGAAGTGGCGCTTGCTTCTTGTCAAACTAATTTTTACAATCTTGGCTATGCAAACCATCTCTAGGGTAATCCGTCGGAATATGAAGTCTCCGAGAAAAACTTTGAGACTTACTCTATTTCTACAGTTGATCTGCTTGACTTCTCATTTGAGGCTGCCTTCGATGGAACCTCTAAGGGTCAGTCTGCCCAAGCAAGGGCAGCTAAAGATAAGCTGATGAAAACTTTGGCTGCTGATAGTGGTGTAGCTATTGGAGGCCTGGCAGGCGAGGAACCAATGGTGTCGCAAGTTGCCGACGAGTAGTCTTTTTGCTTAGACTTAGGAATTTTCCTATTTTCCTTTTTTTTTCTGCTTTATTTGAACTTTGTTAGCCTTCAAGCCAATTTATCAATTTGCTAGAAATTTAATAAATAACTTCCCTTACTTTGCTTCATCCATGTCTTTTGCAAACCTTTACTGTAGAACGGGCGGCTGGGTAAGCTGCTTCAATGAAGCAGTCGATCGTACATTGTCACTTAGGTTTTAGTTTCGACTTTGGGAGCCTTGCTTGCTCAGGTCGTCACTTAAGGCTTTAGCCTTGCGTTTGATGCTCAATGTGCTTTACTTGCATCAGGAAATATGCAAAGTTTCAACCTTATGGTGACCGTACGATTGGCTTTTGTATAAAGCAAAAGAGTCCGCATAGTTGCTATAATTATGAACTTTGGCTTTAATGGCTACACGAGCCTTGCCCTCCCGGTGTACGTTTTGAATTTTTTTACTTATAGAGCCGGCAGTAAGACACGTGCATTTTGTAGAAAGTAGAGGAATCCGCGTAGCTATTATAGTTGTGAATCTCGGCTTTAGTAACTTCACAAGCCTTGGCCCTGGCCCTCCTGGGCATGTTATAAAATTTTGAACTTATAGAGTCGGCAGCCAGACATATGCCTTTTGTAGAAAGCAGAGGAGTTCGCGTAGCTACTATAATCGTGAATCTCGGCTTTCACAGCTTCATGAGCCTTGGCACTCCCGTGGCATGTTGTGATATTTTTAACTTATAAAGCCTGCAGTCAGACACGTACCTTTCGTAGAAAGAAGACGAGTTCGTGTAGTTGTTATAGTTGTGAAACTCGGCTTTAGCAGCTTCAAAAGCCTTGGCTCTCCCAGGGCATGTTACAAATTTTTTAACTAATACAGCCGATGGCCAAACACAGGCATTTCGTAAAAAGCAGAGAAGTCTGCATAGCTGATATAGTCGTGAATCTCGACTTTAGCAGCTTCACGAGCTTTGGCCTTCTTCCAAAAAAATTAAATTATAGAGCTGGCAACTGGACACATGCCTCTCGTAGAAAGCAGATGAGTTCGCATAACCATTATAGTTGTACATATCAGCTTTAGCTTTTGCAAAACTTAAAGCGTCGATCATCGGCTGGAAGCGTTACTTTTGAATAAGCAAACGGGTCTGAGTAGCCATAATAGGTGCAAGTCTTAGCTTAGAGATTGCATATGGCTGCTAGTCATTGGGTCGTCGATTGAGCTTCTTAATTACAAAAGCAGACAACCCGCGTAACCACATTAGGCGTTAGCCTTGGCTTTCGGAGGTGTTTTAGGTTTAAGTTGTTTGCGTAATACCGACTCAGTGGCCATATCCTTCTGAGCTGCTAATCCTTTGATCTTCTTAGCAACAACAACTCAATACATATCTCTTAGGCAGCAATTGTAACTAATTTTGCAGGTCGCTTGACTAGTATTACAACACTTTAGAGCCGAGTTGTGTTCATGAAGATTGCACGTCATGGGCAGACCATCTATCATGGGCAGGGATTTTGCACTTAGCATCTCTTTAGGTTAGAAACTCAAGCTTCAACGAAATTAAATCCTTCAGTTGGTTAAGTCTATTTAGGAAAAAGTCTATTGTGGTCAATTCTAGGAGTGTCCCAGCGCAGGTAGTCAAAGTTTTCAGGGTAACTGAGCAGTCGAACAACCCATCCACGTCTACATATTCCGGAGCAATTTACCCTCTAGTGCTAAGAGACCCAAATAAGTGTCAGGGAATTAGTTTACCCTCTCGCACTAGAGAACAGACCCAGATGGGTATTAGGGGATTAGTTTAACCCCTCGCACTGAAAAACATACTCAGATGGGTGTTGAGGGATTAGTTTACCCTCTCACACTGAAGACCTTACCCAGATAAGGGCTTGAGCAGTTGTTGTAGGCAGCAATTGAGCCAGGTTTATGAATAACTTATTAGATCTTCATTGAGAATAAAGAAATGTATTAATTATACTGGAAGGTAGAAACTGCATTGCAACTGGGATAATTCTCAACCTGTGAGGTCGTGTTGGTCGAACTTCTAGAAGTTTTGAACTTATACACTTAAACAAGGTTCAAGAGGTGATGGAGATCTCCCCATACATTACTTCATATTGGTACTTAATGAAAGTTAAATGCTTCATTTTCTAAAGCTACATATGGCCCGAGACTGCTCTGACCTAGCAAAGATGCCATAAATCCACATCATTTTCAATAGGGGTTCAGTGTTGGCTTCTGCTACTTAAGTAGGATGTGCAGCTGACTTGTCGAGGTATTTGTCACACCAGTATTCCTTCATCAGCTTTTCAAGGTACTGCTTCCACTTCAGACAGCCATTGGTAGTGTGACCCAGTCCTCGGTGGAATCCTCAATACTTTGTCTAATCTTGCTTAGTAAGATCACCATTCATGGGTGGTAGCAGTTAGAACCATAGTTCATTCTTAAGCTTACAGAGAATCTGGCCAATTAGAACTGTGAACTTGGTGTACTTTCTAAGCGCTGAGTTATCTCTATTTGTGGAACAGTCCCTGCGCTTTTTTGTTTACTCATTCCTGCTGAACTGCTGAGCCTCATCCCATAGTGCATGTTTCACTGCCAATCATACGAAGTTGTTAAGGTAAGTTCCCCACCCATGATCAATTTTCCAAATAAAGGGTGTTCGGTAGGAAATCCATTTTGAATGGTGTCGTTGTTATGCCTTCATTGCAGCTAACAATCTTAACCTTCTCTGCCTTGAACCTTTTAACATAGTTATGAATTAATTCCTTCCAATCCTTCACAATGTTGAAGAGATGGTCGGACATCTTTTTAATTGAGTGGTATGATGAATATTCCTTCGTGAAAACTAAAGAAAGTTTGTTGAAGTTCTGGATTGAGCGCGGTTGTAAGGCATGGAACAAGTCTTGTGTCTTACCTTGCAATATCGTGGTAAAAACCTTGTACATGAGAGCGTCATTGTTGCTGTAAAGAATCATAGCGTTGCGGTAGGGATTCAGGTGCCTATCCAAATCTTTATCTCCCTTGAAAATGGTGAAATATGATGGGTTAAACTTCTGTGGTGGCTTCGTCTACTCGATCTCATTTGTAAATGGTGGCCTGCCCATTTTGGCCACATCTTTTCAAATGGCATCGTCGGTAGTCTTAATGCGTTGGATTTAGCGCAGCTACTTTGGTACGAGCATTTGTACTTCATCTTGGATTTGCCTTTGGTAGGGTAGTGGAGCCTCCAGCTGCCCTTAGTGTTGACCTATTAGTCTATGTTACTCTTCCACATGTCCTGCTCTTCTGTGCCATAGTCGCAGTGCACAGAGTTTAATCTGTGATGTTCACCATCGCTCTTGGTGGGGCTGCCAGTGGGACTCAAGCTAGTTTGCTCTCGTGCTCTCCTCGGTCTATCATGCGGCTGCCTACTCTAGTGACTCACAGGCGGATCTGTTTGTAAGCCTAGCCTCGCGGGAACGCTTATGTCCAAAGTGCTCGTCGAAGTACGGACCCAACCTCAATTGCATACTGACTCATGAGCCGAGTCGGGAATAAACCTTTCTATGTGCACTAAGATAGAAAAAATTGTTTTCACAAGGACCAAAAAGAGAGTCCACACCTCCCTAACTCACGATTCGTGATAGGCTGAGCGGCTGTTTGTCAAGTCAGTGACCTACCAAAGCAAGTAATGTTTTCCATTTGGATTGAAATAATCTGGATGATGGATGTCTTCATATGTAGTGGAAATGTAGTGGATTGCAAGTAAGAAACTCAGGCCACAGCTGGCAATCCTACAAAAAAAGTGTTGTAAAAATAACCCTGGGTCGATCGTTGGGCCAGTGGGCAAAATCTGAATCGCAAGAGGTGGCCTCAAATTTAAATTGGTCGATGATCGGTTCGCAGGGTAGGCCAACCCTCTTAGGTAGCTGGGCCGTGAGTATGGGTGCGATGGGCTCACGCGTGTGGTAGCTAGCCTTGGGCCTACACTACATGTTGAGGTAGTGCTGTCTCTTCGCGGGCTTGGGCTGGGCTGGCTGAAGGAAAAATTTTGTCCTAGCTAAGAACATGTGAGAACATTTGCACACAAATGCAAACTAATAACACTTTAAAGTAGGCATGCATTCAAAACAATTCTAAAACCCATGACTTTCAAAGCCTAGAGAATGGTGAACCGTAAGACTCTTTAACAACATTAAAGAGAATGAAGGATTTGAGATTCATTACCCTTGAAGCTCATCCTTGTTCACACAAGGGATTCACCTAGTGAAGGGCCTTCAAGTCACCTCCTAGCTCCTTGGATCTTCCTTTTGATTTTCTTTTTTGTTGATGCTCCTTTGCTTCTTGAGGATGTGAGGAAAGAATCTCCAAGAACACCAAAGGTTTTGTGTCTCTAAGTCTCCACACCAAGGATAAGGTGTGAAGATGAAATGGATGACATAGAGAAGAAAAGATTGCTAACTATTTCTTCCCTAAGTGGCTGGCCTCTTTTAGAGAAAAAGGGAGAAAATGTTTCTCATCTTTTGCCTCAAGAAAACCCTAGTGAGAGAATGGCTATAAAGTTGCCTTTATACCACCTCACATGTGAGTGGCAAACTTGCAATTAACCCAAGTTTTCTACCACTCACCCTAGGCCGGTTTTGGCTTTGTTTTTGGGTTAATTTCCATTTGGTTTTAGTTGTCACACAACCTAAACTTAATGGGCCTTGTGGACCAAAAACCATTTTGGGCCGCGAAACCCAAAACCAACTTAAAAGCCCAATACGAACCTTTCGTATAATTAATTAATCTTGACCATTCTCAATTAAACCATTTAATTGCTTATCCATCTCTTTTATATCTTCACATTCATCCTTACTCGTGTACGATCCATTAGGTTCCATTTAACGAGGCAGTAGGCGATTTTTACTCTTAACAATCGATTGTGAATTGAAACTACATTTCAATTCTCCCTTTGATGAAGATTAGTGTTTGCTAATCCTTAGGGCTTCCACAAACCATGAGTGACACCTAGCAGTATGTCATGGCTACCCAAGCAAAGTAGAAGTGGTTGGAGAACCTATCCAGTTACAACTACAACGCAATATGGTCCTTCTCTAATACAATACTCTTGATCACATTGTTTAAGTGATAGTTTGCTTCATGTTTACTATCCAATGTGATACTTCTCTATATGACTCATTTGAATATGATTTGGAACAAACTTCCTAAGTCATATTCGTATACTTTGGCCAAAGACTCCAGAATCATATCTCAGAGTATTCTCCCTCCAGCATGGAAGGTTAAAGATCCTTTGTTCTGCATTCATATGCCTACATAACTAGATAGCTTAACCCCAACAATGTCGTGGACACTCTCGATAGAATGCCTTTGACATGATCAAAGATCAAGGACCTAACCATTAGACATTTATGATGCCTCAGGTCAAAGGACTACTTTGCATATTGCAACTTACGAGTTCTTACATGACATGTATGTTCGCACTCTTTTTTATCATTGTTCAGTGTACTCAATTACCTTTTGAGAACCTATGTGTTTGCCTCAATGTCTAACACTAAATGACTTGAGACTAGTCATACTTAGCGGATTGTCAATGCCCAATTTGCAATCCTATGGCTAGGATCGTTTTAGGAATGAACATAAGAGAAAGGTCTCATTAATCCAATTCACTTAGATCACTTCTCTCTTAGATTATATACATTCCTGGGATTCCCTTATTGCTTAAACACATAATACAATAAATAGTGATTAACAA
This sequence comes from Crataegus laevigata, assembly GCA_963580275.1. NCBI lineage: Eukaryota > Viridiplantae > Streptophyta > Magnoliopsida > Rosales > Rosaceae > Crataegus > Crataegus laevigata. The sequence continues at coordinate 23,045,709 of OY756948.1, forward strand.
TAAGCTTTGCTCTCTATTAAACATATAATAGTTTAACATAATTAGTATTCCAAAAAAGCTATTACATCAAATGAGTAGCTTTGTGGGCATACTTCCAAGTGGGCTCAAGTTATCTTTGCAGTGAGCTGAGCCTAGGTTGTTGGCCAGGCTCCAGCTGCTCTGGCTTGGGTTGCAGTGATCTACACCTTTTGGGCTCGGCTTGCTTCTCTGTGGGCTGGGCCTCTTGCTTGTGGGTGGGTGGATGAACTAGGCTCCCTGCCTAGGGTTTTGGTGCTCCATGCGCTGCAAAGGTAGCGGTACAAGAACTTGGGTTGTGGCTTAGTGGCCTTGCAATGGCTGCTAGATTGTGGCGGCGATAATAGTGATGCTCCGCTGTAGTGCAGCTCATTTTGCTGTTGCGTTGAGCCTTAAGGATCGCCGTTGTAGTGGCTACGTTCTCATCTCCACTTTCTGATCCAAATCTTTCCGTTCGTCGTGGTTTCTGAATTTTCTACCATTGTATCCTTTCTCCAGAGATTGATCAATAAACTTTTCTAGGAAAAATTAATTGATACAACGTGTGAGAAATTCAATGTAATAGAAAATTCAAGAAACCAAATGCGAGAGTCTTCTTTGAGTATTTGAATTAGCTCTCAATGAAAGCATCAATTTATCGATTCAATTTTCCGCCATCTCTAGCTTTGACGAAAATGCAACTGCAAAATAATCAACACATTTGATCAAAGACCTAAGCCTCACGCGCCCACGAGGTGGGGGGTGTTAGTACAATGGATTTCTGATGCCTAACTTAGTTTCTCTAAAAAAAGAGTACGCGTTTAGAGCTTTGTAGGGGTAGCAAAAATTTACAGAAATTTTGTAGAGATAGAAGTATTTATAAGGGAGTGGCCGGCCATGTGTTGGAAATGTGCCCTCAAAGACAATCATATGATGATACTTTACGGACATTTCACATATTAAGCTAATCTAGTTTAATATACATAAACGGCAGAGATTATTGTTTAAAGCTGTCTCATATAAATGTTATATGTTTAAACGATAAGTCCAAGGAATATGTAATTAGGTGAATGTAATCCAAAGAAGTTAGGTTCATGAGACCATTCTCTTTCGTAAACATATCCTAAATGTTCCTAATCATAGGATTGCTAATTGGGCATTAACAGTCCGTTAAGATCAGTACATGCTATGTCTCGAGTCAGTAGTGTGACTGACACCAAGACAAGCATATAGGTGCTCAATAGAGAATGAGTCCACTGAACACGATCAACGAAGAGTTCTCATACTCATGTCACATGAGAACTCATGCTTGGGATAATGCAAAGTAGTCCTTTGACCTGAGACATCATAGTTGTCTTGTGGTTAGGTCCTTGATCTTTGACTATGTCAATGTCACTTTATCAGAGGGTGTCCACGGTGTAGTTGGGGTTAAGCCACTTAGCCATGGAGGCAAGTGAATGCGCAACAAGGGATCTCTAACCTTCAAACTGTTTGAGGGAGAATACTCTATGATATGATTAAAAATCTCTGGCCAGAGTATGAATGAGATTTGGAAAGTCGTTCCGTATCACATTCAAGGTAATCATATAAGTAAATGAATCACATTGGATACTAGACATGAATAAACTATCAAACCAAACAATGTGGTCAAGAGTGTTGTATTAAAGAAAGACCGTATTGCATTGTAATCCTAAACTGAATAGGTTCTCCACCTCTTCTGATTAGCTTGGGTAGCCATGACATACTGCTAGGTGTCACTCATGGTTTGTGGAAGTCCTAAAGGTGAGTATTCACTAAAGGGAGAATTGAAAGTAAGTTTCAATTCACAATCGATTTGAAAGAGTTCTAATCACCCACTGCCTCACTAAAAGGAACCTAATGGATTGTACACTGAGTGAGGTAGAGATTGAAGAAACAACGGAGATGAGTAAGGATAATTAAATGGTTTAATTATTTATGGCTAGGATTAATTAATATGTTAATTAATCAAACGAATAAGTTCGTTCTAGACCTCGGGTTAGTTTTGGGCATCAAGGCCCAATGGGCTTCGAACGTCAAGCCCATTGACTTAAGTTGTATGAAAACTTACTGAATAAAGATTCAAGAGGGCCCAAATAGCCCAAAGACCATAAGAGGCCGGCCATATAGAGAATGGAGTGGGTTTTGGACTTATTACAAGTATGCCACTCCAATGAAGGTAGGTATAAATGTGACTTTATAGCCTTTTCTTCATTAGGGTTTCTTTTGGAGAAAAGATGAGAACACAAAGCTCTCTTTACTCTCTAAGAGGCCGGCCACCCTAGGAAGATTTTACTAGCATCTAAATCTTCCTAGGTCACTCATCTCCTCATCAAAGCTCTCCTTGGTGTGGATACTTAGAGGTTCTGTACTTTGGGAACTTGGAGAATCTTTTCAACCATCCTCCTCCAAGAAATCCATTGAGCTAAGAAGCAAGGAATGAAGGCCCTCTCCTTGGGTGATTAGCCTTTGCTTATGCAAAGAGGAATCAACAAAGGTATAAGATTTCTCAACTCAATATGTTCTTGAGTTGAGTCTTGGTTCACCTATCTACTAGGCTTTGAATTTCATGGGTTAAGTTTTTTTTTTTTTTTTGAGTGCATATAACATGATTCCGCCTTTAATTGTTAATTGCATGTTGTTTGATGTTGCTCAAATAAACTTGTTTTTCACAAATTTTCCTTCACCGTGGAGTTAGGGTTTTACTCTAGACATGGCGGCATCCTATTGGCCAAGGTTTATGCAAAATATTCTCAAGATATTAAACAGGAAATAATATCTTGAGATAATGGAATAAATATCCCTAATTGATTTAAATAGGGATTACTTAATTAAATGGAGTCAATCTTCAATTGGGAATATATTAAAAATAGGGTTTGGATAATTAATCCTTTTCTTTAATGTTTTGACTTTTCCCTGCCAAGGGTAGGTGAGTTGTGGGTTGTCGTATTCAGTTACATGGACCTTCAGGGATGCTGAGCTGCGCGTAGGAGTATCTGAGGTGCCTGCCCATTTAATGAGGGAAATCTTGTCTTTCTTGAGCAAAAGTCCACGTGTCACCTCTAGAATTTTTGGAATTATTTTAGGCTCAACGGTTATGGTGGTGGAGAGGATGGTAGTGAAAATGTTGTTAAGGCAGTGGGGAGGCTGGTGATAGTAGTGGTTATCATTGTAGTGGTAGTGGTTGCAATGGTGGTAATGTCAACAATGACTTGGTAGATATGGTCGTGCCAATAGCATGGTGGTGGCGACGGTGGCGATACAGTGGTGGGGTTGTGGAAGTGGTAGTCATATCAAAAGTGGTTTATTATATGATGCAAAAATTAAAAGAAAAATACATCAAAATCTTTAGGGGAGAGTTGAAGTTTATGTTGGCTTAAAATACATTATAAAATCCTTCTTTAAAATCGTTTAAAATAAAAGATTTTTCATAATACCATTAGAATTTTGTAAGAGAAGAAATTACATGTAACGGGTTTACCCTCACTATAGCATCTGGGTCCAATAGTGCATTGTTATGTGGGAAAAATTTACACACGCAATACATTATTAAAAGGGCCATTACGTGGTAGTATATTTGTTCCATGTAAGTATTACTTTCATAGACCCATAAAATTCTAACTATATACACCTTAATGAATACCTAAATTTAAAACACTTTTATAGTACTCTAAGCTCTCAATTAAATACACCTCAAAGTATTCATGTTATGTTATGAAGCCAATTGTAGTGCATATATGTTTACTATCTTGTTTTATACGAGTGTTTCAAGATTGATTAATTTAGTAACCAAGACTAGGAGGAGATTTAGGTATTGTTGATGCAAAAAATCGGTGAGGACTTTGGTATAACAGAAAGTGTCAGGTTTGTGAACTTCGCTAGATTGCTCCGGTCACCAGTGTAGATAAGTATGTACAGAGATAGAAGCAAGGAAGCAAACACAAGATGTACATGGTTCACCCAGATTAGCTACGTCCACAGAGTAGATGAGTTCTCATTAATTGTAAAGGATTCACACAAATACATAGGTTTAAGCTCTCCTTTTGTGAGTTCTAGTGAATAGTTTTGTACAAATGACATTAGGGATTATTGTGGGAGAATGATCCTTATTTATAGAAGAGAGTTTCTAGCTTTGTTCCGACATTGACACATGTCATGTTGTGATTGGCCTCTAATGTTGACATGTGTCGTGCTGTGATTAGCCTCTGACATTGACATGTGTCGCGTTGTGATTGGCTTCCTGGTTGGAAGGAAACTCTTATGGGTCCTTGACGGTATAATGTTGACCGGTGATTAGTAGTTTCAGGGTTGGTCAAGTATGGTACAAACAGTGTTCCCCTAAGTTCCTGAGTAAGGAAAGCTTCTCGGTTAGGGAGTTGCAAGATCCAAGCCACTGAGTAATCATGAAACTTCTAAGTGCCGAAGTGTGGTATCATTTTCAGTTGCCTCTGTCCCATAAGTAAGAGTGGTATATTGAACATATGTTGACACATAAGGTAATGTATCATTTTCACTTGAAGCTTACTTGTAGTTTTAGGCTTGGTCAAATGCGATACAAACTATGTAGAGTGAGTCCCCCAAGTCTCTGAGTGAGAAGATCCGCTGAAATAGGTGACAAACAAAGTAAGCAATTAAAGTTCCAAGCAAGTAGTCCCAGATCAGAGGTTTGATTTCGGACTTCTGCTGCTCAATCTTTTTCTCCTTGTCTTGCAGGCTGCATGAAGGATAAGGAGAAGAAAAGGGAGAATATATGATATGAGATACTTTTTCTTTTGAAGTGGTACTAGATGAATCGACACGTGCTTTGTTATACTTGTTAACTTTCCAAAGGCTTATTCTTGAACTGGGCTGGAGGGTTTTCTGGTTTCCTCCAAATGAATAAGCCGACTCTAGAATTTAAGGGTCAAAACAAGTCCATCAAATCTAGAGTACATTCGAACCTGATGATATGGTATATTCTTGTTCTTCGGATGGGGCAGTGATGCCAACCTTGGTTTTGACTTAGACTTTTCCGTCTGGATTATGCTATTCTGTAGGAATGGCATTGTACCATAATGACCTATTCTAGCTCATCGTTGACCCTTCTCAGCTACTCATCCATGCTTGGCAGCTTCAGTGTAAAGAGCCAATATCTGATCAACTGTCATAGGGCATTTGCCGAAGGAATTCGTGACCTTGAAAATAGTTAAGGATGAGTACTCGAGAGCAATGCTAGGGAAGCAATCAGGCAAAGGTTCTAGGCAATCTGTTCCAGATCGAAATTCTGACTTCAGGTTCTAACTGATTGCTCTCTTTCTCCTTGTCTTGTAGGTGAGAACAAGGACAAAGACAAGGACAGGGAGAAAGCATGATATGGGATATTTTTTCTTTTAACCCTGATGATATGAGGTACTCTTACTCTGGTGTTCTAGTATAGCTTGTTTGCAAAGGTATTATCGGGGGGAAATAAAGTTGAATATTTTGAGAGGCTTCATTGGGAGTGCCCTCTCAGATGTGAGGAAGGGTTAAGCATTTTTTACAAGTCTACCTGGCTGTGGAAATTGGAGGTCGACATATATAAGAATTTCCCCAACCCACAAGTGGTAATATTGTTCTTTTACCCTTCTTGGTCATAGCAATGCAGTGGAAGCTGCAAGATTCACGTGTTTTAACTTTGTTGAATATCTTTAATAAAGTGGTATGTGGTATCCAAAAAGCTAATGTTGCGTGTGAAAAGCGTCAACACATTTTATCCAAGAACATCCGATTCTAGAAATTCAGAGAGTGGTGTCTCTTCGATTTTTTAACAAGCAAATATGTTAAAGGTTTGGCTCTTGAAATCTAGAGAGGAGTGCCTCTTCAATTTTTTAACATGTAGATCTTGTTGAAGACGCATTCTCGGGAGGATGAAAAAAAAAGGCATTCTCACAAGCCTGTTTTGCGTTATTCCTTCACCCTTGTGGGTAATAGTAGGGTAGCTGGCACTTCAAAACTTATGTGTCGTAGCTTTGTCAGAGATCTTTGGCCAAGTTATCTGTGGTATCCGAGGAGTTGATTTTGCATTTGAGGACTGCCAAAAAATTATATCCAGGGAAACCTGGCTCTCAAAATTTGGAATGTGGTGTTTCTTTGATTTTTGAACACGCGGTCTTGTTGCCCTTCCTTTTATAGAGGTCCTAATTGTGTTCAAGGAGTACAGTCAGGAAGCTACTACTTGTAGAAGTTGCCCCTCATTTTCATACTTCGGAGATTTAATGGGCCTCATTTTTCCTTCGTCATTTCTAAAAATAGCTTACACATCCGACCGCTGTTTTGACTTGAATGTTGTGGAAGAGGCATCAATGTCTCCTTAAGACAACATATGGCATCTGTCCTTCTTATCCCATGTTGGTACTCTTACCATTGGGGACATTATGATGAAGAATGACATGACCGCTACTATGGTGGCCAGGAATCTTCTCACCCCCAAAGATAATAAAATACTCTCCAAACGATCTGATAAGCTGGTTGTTCAGGATTCTCTGGCTTCCAATGTTCAGTGCGCGGGTTTTATGTCTAATATAGGTCAACGCCTGCTTGCTCAAACCCGCCAAGTTGAGTCATTGATGGTGGAGGTGGTAAGTCTCAAACAAGAGATCAGAGGGCTCAAGCATGAAAATAGACACCTGAATATGTTTGCGCATAACTACTCCACAGGCATGAAGAGAAAGCTTGACCAATTGCAGGAATCCAAGAGTCGGATTCTAAGTGATCATCAGAGGTGTGTTTATTTGTTCCAAAGGCTTCTACTGCCTTCGTCTTCTGGAGCTTTATCGCATACCGAAGCTCCAAATGATCAACCTCCAGTGCCACCTCTTTCTGGGGTTCTACCCAATACTGAGGCTCCAAATGATCACCCTCTAGTGCCTCCTCTTTCTGGTGCTCTGCTGAGTACTGAGGCTTCTCATGAGCAACCTTTGTGAAGGCTCTTCCTTTTTTGTTTGTTTTGATTTTTGTGTATTTACATATATGTAATTTATCAGAGACATCAATAAACAAGCTTTACTTCGTTCAGCGTATTGTGTTAAATACACTAAGGCATCATTTGCTAAGTTCTTTAAATTTTTCCTTTCGTTGAAGTTTGCATATTGAAACTTCGTGGGTGGATCCTGTAAGTTGAAATAATGCTCCCTAATTTCCCGAGTAAAGAAAGCTTCTCGTTTAGGGACTTGAAAGCTCCAAGTTATTGAGTAGTCGTGAAACTTTTGAGTACCGAGGTGTAGTAACATATGGTAGGAGTCCCCCAAGTCTTCAGGTGAGGAGTTGACGAATGAGGTGTCTTCCTAGTAGTCAAGTTTCCAAATTACCAAAACCTCACCCTTTTCTTTGCTAAGTTGTAGCCCAAAACTCTTCCTTCATAATTGTTTTTATGAAGGTTGTTAGGCCTAAAGAAAAAAGAGAGTCCAAGCCCTTTACATTATTTTTTCAAAATTTTGTGTTTGGGTATATAGCTTAAATGTTGAAGCTATTTTTAGGACACATGAACTTGAGTTTGCTTTACACTATCTTGATCAAGAGTATGTGAAGCTCTTACATGTTTTTGTGTTGAAGTTTTGTAGTGAAACTTTGTAGGTGAAGCTTTGTAGGTGAAGCTTTGTAGGTGAAACTTTGTGGTTGAAGCTTTGTAGGTGAAGCTTTGTAGGTGAAGCTTTTTGGGTGAAGCTTTGTAGGTGAAGAGTCTTATGGTTCACCATTCTCTAGGCTTTGAAAGTCATGGGTTTTAGAATTGTTTTTGAATGCATGCCTACTTTAAAGTGTTATTAGTTTGCATATGTGTTCAAATGTTCTCACATGTTCTTAGCTAGGACAAAAAATTTCCTTCACATTTGGGTAAGCTACAGCCTTTGTTTCGAAAGTACGGTTTCCAGCCCCCTAGTGTCGAAGTGCCAGAGACGGGCAAGTAAGTTGTATCTTTCATTTTGCCCCCTCTTTCTTTTAGAAAGTTATATTCCTTACTTTGATTTTTCTTGTTCAGTGGAGAAGGTGAGTAAGAAAGGGGAGACTAGCACCAAGAAAAGGAAAGCACCCATGTTAGTTCCCGTAAACAACATTTTGTTTCACAAGGGAGCTCGTAAGCACTAGGTGAGGCCAGCCCTAAACCTAAGTCGCAAGAGGAAATCCTCAAGATTGTTGCCTCGAAGAAGGCTGAAGCTAAGGCCATCGGGTGTGATGCTGCCATAGTTGCAAAGGAAGAAAGGCAACTGTTGCCTCTTCTTCCTACCATCGATCCCATCTTTCCTCTAACCATGGAGTCCACTAACCAAGAAGGTGACCCTAGTTCCAGCCGTAAGAGTAAGTACAAGGAAAAGTTTGGCAACATCCATTGGAATGACTTGAAGGTTGCCATGCAGCCAAGTAGTTTTAGGTATGTCAATAATTACCTGGCAAGACGTCGATCCCTTATTGACGAGTTTTAGGTATGTCAATAATTGCCTGGCAGGACGTCGATCCACTGTTAACGAGCTTGGCGAGCCGCTAGCTGAGCACGAATTCGATCATGACTGGATGATGAGGCTATATTCCTATGTAAGTGTTACTCTGTCATTTCTTTACTTTCTCCCCTCTTTTTTCTAGTAGTGACAATCATCTTGTCATGTAGGTTATAATTGAGTACGACGACAAACTACAAGAGGTTGAGAAGTACAAGGAAAAGTTTAAAGAGAATAAGCAGCTTGTGAATGACGCCAAGAAAACGAGCAAAGCTTTGTCCGAGGCCATGCAACTCAAGCATCAAAACTTTGAGAGTTTGAAGAGGCGGAATGGTGAAAACTTAAGGCTCAAGAAATAGTTGAATACAACTAAGGAACAGTTGGAGACAACTATCCTCGAAGTTTCCAAGGTTAAAGGGGAGTTGGATAGTGCCTTGGTTGAGGTTTTTGAGCTGAATGAAAGTATCCCAACTTAGAGGAAAACTGTCGTGCATAAGTTCCTATGATCCCAGGCCTTTCATGATGCTTCTAGATCTCACCGCATCCGAACGGCTAATTTTGAGAAAAGGAAATGGATGGCCATCCTTGAGAGTTACGACAAGGGAAGCATTATCCGAAAGTACCATGGAGAGATTGATGAGTACCGACAAAGAGGTGAAACCTTTGTCCTCGCAGTTGATCCTAGTAGTAAGGATGACTCTGATAATAAGGCTAGTATTGAAGAGCAGTCTCGGAAAAATAAGGATGGTCCTGGAGATGTCGATGATGGTGATGATGGCAATGGAGTTGAAACGCATAGTGATATTGTCAGGGGTTCGGCCTCAGATGAGGATGACTCGTAGTGCCCTGTTTTTTTGCATGTACTAGTTTGTTTTTTGTATGGCATGTATTAAGTTATGAGCTTGAGTGTTTTTTGTTTATGGATGTTTGTAACATTGCACCTTTTATTTTGGTGTTAATTACCAAGTGTTTGTACTATCATTGATGAATGCTTGGCTATGCTTGAGCAAATCCTTTGTTTGGATATAAGCCATAACTTGGGTATAATTGAATGAATATACTGTGAAGCTATTCATTTAATTGTATAGTCTTACTTACAGATACTTAAACTTCATTTCATGTTGGAAGCATTCGTGTTGAAGCTTTAAGCGTTTCAGTGATAGGGATGTAAGAGAGTTCGGACCAAGTTGTCTAAATCACCTCTTTATTGAATTGATGCCAAATGGTCTTCATTACATAGGATGATGAACGACTTTAGCTCAACGCTTGTACATTGTGAGTCTACTTGTAATAGTATTTCAAGTGATCAACGTTCCATGGATGGCCAATGGTCTTGCCATCTGAACTTCTGAGCTTGTATGAGCCAGGGCGACTTATGCCAATAACTTCAAATGGTCCATCCCAATTTAGGGTGAGTATGCCTTCGCTGGGGACTATGTCACAGAGTAGTCTTTTCTTCAATACCCAGTCCCCCACCTTAAATGAGCAAGGTTTGACCCTAGAGTCATAATAGTTAGAAATGCACTGCTTGTAAGCGACATTCCTTAAGTGAGCCTGATATTTGTGTTCCTCGATTAGATCCAAGTTGAGGGTGAGTTGTTCGTCATTTTCACCTTGCCTATAGTTCTAGACTCAATATGTTGCTTGCTCAAGCTCAATTGGGATAACTGCCTCTATACCAAAGGCGAGTGAGAATGGTGTTTCTCCTGTTGAAGTCCGATACGAAATGCAGTATGACCAAAGAACTTGAGGCATAACTTCTAGCCAACAGCCTTTAGCTTTATACAAGTTGGTCTTCAAAGTGCACTTGATTATTTTGTTGATGGCCTCAACTTGTCCATTAGCCTGAGGATGAGTTGGGGAGGCGAAGCATAGATTGATATTGAACTTAGAGCAAATAGTCATAAACCTCTTGTTGTTAAACTGTCGCCTATTGTCAGTGACTATGGCATTGGGAATGCTGAATCTGCAAAGGATGTTCTTCCACACGAAGTCTTCTATCTTTGCCTCAATAATGGTTGCCAATGGTTCTACTTTGGCCCACTTTGTGAAGTAGTCAACCACAATGATTGTATAACGAACCTTGCTCTTTCCCACAGGCATTGGGCCAATCAGAACAAGTCTCCACTGTGCGAAGGGTCAAGGGATGATCATAGGAGTAAGAGGCTCAGGAGGGGAGTAGGGAATGGTTGCATAACATTAACACTTGTCACATGAGTGAGATACTTTGATGGCATCTTGGTGGAGTGTTGGCCAGTAGTATCTTTGGCGAAAAGCCTTATGTGCTAGAGACCGAGATCTAGCATAATCTCGACAAACTCTTTGATATATCTCTTGAATGACAATTTCTGCCCCAGCATGCGTAAGAAACCTTAAGTATGGCAGGTTAAAACCTCGCTTGTAGAGTTGGTGATTAATGATCAAGTAGTGGGTAGACTTGTATCGAATTTGCTCAGCTTGGACTTTATCATTTGGAAGGATGCCATGAGCAAGGAATTTATAAATTAGGGTGATCCAACTATCCCCTTATTGTAAGTTGCACACTTCTAGAGCCATGGTGCTTGATGCTACCAATAATTAGACATGAATTTTTCTTCCAATCTTGTCTTCCACTACTAAGGTAAGGCGAGCCAAGGCGTCTGCATGACTGTTTGCCGCTCGAGGAACTTGAGTGATCTAGTAGTGGAAGTGCTTGAGTAGAAGTTGTGCTTGCGCAGGATATACTACCATGGAACTATCCTTAGCATCAAAGTTGTTCGTGACCTAGTTAACAACCAGTTAGGAGTCACTGAAGATGTCAAGTCATTTCACTCCAACGTGTTCGGCCAAATGCAAGCCCACTAGAAATGCCTCATACTGGGCCTCATTGTTTGATGTTTTGAATTTGAAGCAAAGAGCATACTTCATTGCCACTTTGTCTAGCGTAGTAAGGACTAGCCCTGCTCCACAACCCTATTGGTTGGATGAGCCATCAACATATAGAGTCCATACTGGGAAGGTTGATTCTACTTTCAAGGGTAATGAAGCCAGTGCCCCAAGTGTAGGAGAGATGTCAACAGGATATGTGAATTTGGCGATGAAGTCTGCAACTACTTGGCCCTTCTCGGCTGGCTTTGGTTGGTAAGAGATGTCAAACTCACCCAGTGTTATCGTCCACTTGATTATTCATCCTGAAATGTCAGGACTTTGGAGTATTTGTCGAAGGGGATGATTAGTAAGCACGACGATGGAGTGTGCTTGGAAGTAAGGGTGAAGTTTTCGAGCAGACATGACCAATACTAGAGCTAATTTCTCAACGTTAGAGTATTGTGTCCCTACAGCTTGCAAGGCCTTGCTGGCGTAGTAGACGGGTCGTTCGACATTGCCATCCCTTCAAATAAGTATGGAACATACTGCTAAAGGTAAAACAGATAAATAAATAATGAGAATGTCGCCAACCTATGGGTTTGGAGAGTAGGGGAGCTTTACTTATGTATTCCTTGAGGTTCTTGAATGCCTCGGCACACTCATTAGTCCATGTAATGTACTTTTTACTTCCCTTAAGTGCTTTGAAGAAAGAAGCATATTTGTTTGTAGCCTTAGAGATGAACCTAATCAAGGCCCACCTTGCCAGTAAGGCTCTAGATGTCATTTGAAGTTACTGGTTCTTTCATATCAAGGATTGATTTGATCTTCTCAGGATTAGCTTCAATGCCTCGTTGGTTAATCATAAAGCCCAAGAATTTGCCAGAACCCACGCCAAAGGCACATTTGTTGGGGTTCAACCTCATTCAATACTTTTTCAGTATGGTGAAGGTTTCAGATAAGTTGGTGATGTGTTGGTCAGCATGCTTGCTTTTGACTAGCATATCATCAACATAAACTTCCATGCTCTTCCCAATCTGTTCGACGAACATTTAATTAACTAATCTTTGATAAGTCGCCCTTGCATTTTTTAGGCCGAAAGGGCATGACTTTACAGCAATATAGTCCCTTATTAGTAGTGAACGCTATTTGTTCTTGGTCTAAAGGGTTCATGAGGATTTGGTTGTACCCTGAGTAAGCATCCATAAAGCTCAAGAGTTCACACCCTGCTATTGAGTCGATAAGTCTGTCAATGAGAGGGAAGGGAAAACTATCCTTAACGCATCCTTTGTTTGGGTCAGTGTAGTCGACACACATTCTCTATAAGACCTTTTGAAGCACGAAACTTTCCTTGGTTGGATTTTTCTTGACAAGAACAACATTGGCTACCCATGTTGGGTAATTGACTTCACGAACAAAGCCTATGTCTTTGAGTTTCTCCACATCTGCCTTTATTGCCTCATATCGTTCAACATCATAAGATCTTCATTTTTGTCTCACTGGCTTGGCCTTGGGATCAATACTCAAGCGATGACAAATGATATCAGGAAAGATGCCTGGCATGTCCTTATATGACCAAGCGAAGACTTTAGTGTTCTCTTCCAAAAAAGTGATCAGTGCCAACCAGATTAGTGGTGACAAGGTGGTGCCAATCTTCACTATGCGATCCAGATAGTCTTTGGAGATAAAGAACTTCTCCAACACTTCAGCACGTTGTGCTTGTTGGGTGAAAGAGTCATATTGTGGATCGTCTGGTTAATCATTACCATTACGGAAGGCTAAGTCGGCTTCATCCAAGCTGGTCTTTGTGACTTGGCCATGTGTAAAGAGGGTTTCTTTACGCACAGAAAGATGTTCTTGCTTGACTAAAGTATTGTAACATGATCGTGCACTAAGTTGATCTCCTTTGAAGTAACTATTGCCATAGGGGGTGGGAAATTTCATCAACAACATATGCGTGGATACTAAGGCCTTAAGATCATTGATGCTCGTGCACCCAAATATGACATTGTATGCCGTTGGACAATCAACCACCGGGAATTTAGTGGTAATAGTAGTTGTGTAAGGGCTTGTAACAATGGTAAAGGGTAAGTGTATGCTCCCTAAGGGTTGCACAATATTACCGAAGAAGCTTATCAAAAAAGAAATCGAGCGATCGAGCAAGTGTTTAGCTACATTGAGTGCCCTGAAAGCTTCAGTGAACATGATATTGACCGAAGCCCCCATGTCTACAAGGATTTGTCAAACATCAAAGTTGGCTATGTGAGCTTCCACGATCAGTGGGTCTTTCCTCCTCATAGTAGAAACATATTAGATCCCAGTCAGGCTCTTGATACTTGCCCCCTAATGTCGTCCACATGAAACACCTGGTGGCCAGGCCTTAAAGTTCGTTCATTGTTTTTCATGGCCCTATTGGAAGATTCAGATATAGGCGTGCCACCGCTTATGGAATATATCACATTCACTTGGCTTTGGTTACGGTTATCCTTTGCAGGGTGAGGGAAGAATTGATCAATTTTTCCTTCGCGTGCCAAAGCTTCGATATGGTCATCGAGGATGATACACTTCTCGCCGACATGACCATTATATTCATGGTAGAAGTAAAACATGCCTGTGTTCTTCGTGGACTTGTAATCCGGCTGCCTTGGCTTTGGCTTCGGTATCAAGTGAGCTATACCAAGGTAAATAGCCATGCATGTTGTGTTCAAGGGCATGTATGTCTCATACCTCAGGGTAGGGCATGTCCTTGCCTCGGCAAAGGCATGGTTGTAAGCATGTGCCATCACCTTAGAGTAAGTCTTCCAAGTGTTGTCATTGATCATGTACTTGAAGAAACAGTCACGTATACCTGCCGTGAAGGCTTTGGGGGCAGTTTTGTCATCTGCCTCAGCATAACGAGAATACTTATGGCTGAAGCGACCGGCATACTTACGTAATGACTCGTCTGGTTTCTGGCGAATAGTGTACAAGTCATCTGCAGAGTGCAAGCGATTGGTCTGGAAAATGTGTTTAGAAAAAAACAATTTCCTTAACTCCTAAAATGAATCTACTGTCTCAGGTGGGAGATGGCAATACTAGTTTAAAGCTCCACCAGAGAGGGTGGAGGGGAGAAGACATCGTTCTTCGTCAGTATGGATCTGGTATACCATGGTGGACTCAAAGAGGTTAAGGTGTTCAATCGAGTCTTCCCTACCAGTATAGAGTTGTAAACCAAGCTTCTGCTTTGTCTTCGTTTGGAAGGGGTGTCGAGGGTCCTCCTTGTAAAAGGGCCAGGCCTAGGTTGGTTCTAATCAGGTATCTCAGCTTGTCGTTCAACCTTCAACTTGTTTACTTCCTCAATGAGCTGTAGGACAAGGAGGTCTTGAGTGGAGTCATGTACTACTGGGGCTTTCTTTCGTAAATCTCCATTGCCTCTTGGAAGTAGGAAAGTTTGATCAAGAGCATGTGATTTTTCCTTGGACTCGCCATACTGACTTCTAGGGTATGTTTGTCAGAACACTTTCGAGTCCCCTATACCTTCATGTTTCTCTAGGACCTGTTGCCCCTTCCCCAGATTGGTAGCTAGCCTGGGTTGTGGTAAGGGACCGAATCTGTCAAAGACCCTTGGGTCATTGATCTTTAAGCTTATATGGATGGGGTTCTCACGACGTTGCTTCAGGAAGTCCCGACAGTCGTGATTAACAGCTTTCGATCCTTCCGCTCCCTCTGCTAGAAGGTGCCTTCCTCCACTTATCCTGCTTCAGGTTGAAGCAGTGATGAGTGCATATTTTCATATATATTTTATCCCCGAAAGTTACATTTTCTTGTTAAATTTTGAATTTAAATGAATTGTGTTTATATAATTAAATTAATGAGTTGGAGAAAAATCATGTTATAATTCCTTGGTTTTAATTTAATCAGATGATTTCTAATAATTTAAATATTTGTGCCCATAGCCTTTGGTTGAAGTATAGACTATTCGACTATGGAAGTTACATGTGGCTTAAATCATTTTCATTTAACTTGCTTGCAGGTAACTTATTGGAATTACTTGGTGAAGTCACTAGCACATGACAATTTGTAGAATCACAAGCTTATGTGATTGAACCGACAAGGCAGATAAAGCTACATAATTCTCTCCCATTTTCCATGCTCAGCCGATCACACAAATTAGAGAAAGAGAAGTTTTAGTAGAGTTAAATTGGAAATAAAGATGAGGATTAAGTGGAGGATTAATTGACATAAAGGCTATGGCAGGTGAAATACTAAGAGGCTAGCAAGGAGTTAAAATTGTATTTCCATTTCCCTTCTTTTATGACAATAAAGTGGCCATTAAGTTTGGGGAGTTATGGGAGAGGTAGAGAATGCCCAGCGGCAGAGGAGGAAATAAAATAGAACAAAAGAAAAAAAAAAGGAAAGGTGCAGCTAGCAGAAAGGAAGGAAGGAATAAAGCAAGGAAGCAACGTTGGGGAAGGAAGGAAGGAAGGAAGGAGGAAATCTTGGCATTCTCTTCTTTCGGTTTTATCTTCTCAAACTCATGTCTTTCTTTTGGTTTAATTTGAGAATAATGTGTAACTAATTTTTAGAAGTTAGGGGCTGTTTTGAAGCCCCGAATATGATTGCGAGTGTGTTATGACATTTCGTTGAATTACTTTTATGTATAGATGAAAATTGCTTCACTACTTGTCTCATTGATGAATTCTCTATGTGTTTTCTATGGATGCATACTTAGTAAGAATATTTAGGATTATAATGCTATGAATATGTGTGTGTCTGCCCTTGTCGAATGAGAACCTACATATGTTCTAGAGTAGTACTTGTTAATTGCGATTAACATGTTAATCAATTTCTAGGATAAGTAAGACAACACCAGTACTTACGATGCCTTGTGATGACTCAAACTCTTTTCATTCTTAATGATTTCTACTTGTTAAATCTATGAACACACCATTTTAGATTGCATGCTAGGGACTAAGTTAAGTTGAAAACGCCATTCTCTTAACATACTACATAAGAAAGAGTAATAGATTGAGTTCTAACATTGAGCCAACTTGAGAATCTTCATCCGGAAATAAAAGGAATTTGAATGAAACATAACATGTTTGCATGATTATTTGGTGGTGGATAGCACTTCCCCTAACACGTTTTCTTAATTGTGAAATACAATCTGTTTTTATAATCTAAAATCCGTTTCTATCCTGTTTTTGTTCAATTTAATTTAAATAGTAAATCAACTCCAAAAATCCCAAAATTTGTGTGAGTGTAGCTCTGTGTGTCTAGTATCTGCATATAAAATTTCGTAGACTTTAGACAAGTGTAGGTCGGTCTAATAATTATTTTTCGGTGGCTGGTCAGTAGGGACAGCAGCCCAGTTTTTGTGACATTTTAAGTAGTTAGGTAAAACAATCTTCTGCGGGAAAGACCCTTATTTTCATATGCTACAATTGACAAATCTTAGTGTTAATAAGGAAAATCAATAGGACAATTGTGTGCTACTTTGTAGTGTGCTTTTAATCTTATCAAGCAGTTGGGTTGAGACAAGTCTCATATTGATTGACACCTTGATAGGTAGTTCACTCCCTATCAGGGATATCTATGTTGGATATCAGTGACCATCCGTGTTGGAGGGCATTCAGATGATTGTTGACTTCAACGGGAGAGATGAACTCGTGTGTTTGACCATGCCTAGCCCCATGAAACATCTCGAAGAGCTTCTCATATTGCTCCTGGAGGACTTCATTCTTCATTGCTATCTTGTTGTTCTGAGCTTCTAGCTCATTGACTTTAGCTTGAAGAGTAAGCCTCTTTCCTTCCTTCTTTCGTTGCTTCACACTAGGTGCAAGAAGAGTGTCATCCTATGTATTGTGGCTTCCTTCACTCCCCATGTTGGAGTGGGATGCCTGGTCAAAAGAGAATGTACGAATGGTGGAAACCAGCTTGACAAAGCTGAAGAGAGTAGGAATAAGTGTCGCTTCCCACAGATGGCGCTAGATGTTGATGCACAAAATCGGTGAGGACTTTGGTACAACAGAAAGTGTCAGGTTTGTGCCTTCGCTAGATTACTCCGGTCACCAATGTAGATAAGTATGTAAAGAGATAGAAGCAAGGAAGCAAACACAAGATGTACGTGGTTCACCCAGATTGGCTACATCCATGGAGTAGAGGAGTTCTCATTAATTGTGAAAGGTTTGCACAAATACATAGGTTCAAGCTCTCCTTTTGTGAGTTCTAGTGGATAGTTTAGTACAAATGACATTAGAGATTATTGTGGGAGAATGATCCCTATTTATAGAAGAGAGTTTCTAGTTTTGTTCTGACATTGACACGTGTCATGCTATGATTGGCTCTGATGTTGACACGTGTCGTGTTGTGATTGGCCTCTGACGTTGACATGTGTCGCGTTGTGATTGGCCTCCTGGTTGGAGGGAAACTCGTGTGGGTCCTTAACGGTATAATGTTGACCGGTGCTTAGTAGTTTCGGAGTTGATCAAGTATGGTACAAATAGGCATATTCCTCCCCAAGTTTTGTTTTGCTATGTAATAATTGAAAAGAATGGATCACGATTATGTTGGTCCAAAGTATAAATGAATTTAAAAAAAATAGTGGCGAAGTTGGTTAAAATGATTAAAGATCAAATTTGTTAAACAAATCAAAATTAAATATTGACCATATAGCAAGTTAAACATGGACAACATAACAATCAAATATCAAACAGGATACTAAAAACTGATGGGTTCAACAAGTCTTGAAAATGGATTATTTTGGCCAAAATCCTAAACTAGTAGGTTATTCTTTGGATTCGATTAAGATGAGTGTCAAAAGACACACACATAATTCATCACACTATATTCCAGGGCCCACCGCAAGAAAAAATGGATAGATATAAGGTGCGTTTGCTATACCGCCTCATATGTTGTACATATTTATATAGAAGCTTTCTTTTCAATACACAATATCCTATATTCGTATTTGCTAGTTCTAATCAAGGTTCATTTCAAAGTTCAATACAATGAATGAAATGATTAAAAAAATTGAACAAATAATTGAGATTGATAGACGGCCTCAAATAACACGGGCACAATCACCAGCCTCGCATATCATAACCGCTGTATCATGGTTTAACTGACTTGCCAACTCAGGTTGGACCTTGCTATACTCTTCCCTGACAAATGATGCAGCTTCATCGGCATGACCAGTATCTACTAGTGCAACGCAGCAACCTCTAAATCCAGCACCACTGAACCGTGCTCCATAGACACCAGGAGCCCTTAGAAGGATCTCGCGCAGTTGTATCAGCGGTTCAGAACCTTAAACAATTACATCATCAAGTTAAAACCCATTGATCCTTTGCTTCCAGGGGCAGACAAGAGGAAACATCATTCAAATGATAAGGGTAATTCAATAAAGTCCCCGTGCTGCCCAAACACGACTTCATTCTTTTAATCATTTCAATTGAATATACTTATCATTTTGCATGCACCGAGATTACGAATATTGTGGAGGATGCTTAAGAAAACAAACCAGTAGCTTAAGAACAAAGGAGAGTAAATAATACCGCATTCATAGTTCTGAATAGAACTTAGGCCAGATTCTGAAATGAGCATTCCAAAATCTTTGAACCTGCCTGAAGCCCAAGCTTCGAGCCCTGGAAAAGAAACACAGTATTTTAACTAGTTATAAATCAATAAAGCAAAGAATAACATAGAAACTAAAACGACATAATACTTTTGAAATTTAGATTAGTGACCATGTAGATTCGGTAATACCTTTGCTAACCCGCATATTCTCTGAGAAATAATGCTCCGCTCTCTTGGATAGATTAGGTTCTAATATGTGCTGCAAGAGAGAGTTATTGATAAGCCATCACACCCTCGTATTTAGATGCCGACTGTTTGTAATGTTAATGTACCAAACACTTCAAATTTATCAATAACGTGTGCATCACGAATATTATTCTATGTTTATTCATTGTTCATTTTTCTTTCATTAAACGATATCTACAATCGGTGCTTGTTACTGGGCAGCCAACCATTTTCCTAATACCAGCATTTCAAAACTACATACAATGACAATTGGTCAGGTGTTCTTGACAAAATTTCTTACCTTGTGAGTTTGATAAACTTCTGGGTCAACTGTTTGTAGATGGAAAAAGGAAGTCAATCAATATCATTATTCAAAAAATCGGAATGCATATTAAACTTGAGAAGGTGAGGTAAAGGTACTAGCCATTGGATAGGAGCGGCTCTGCTGCACCACCTCCGGATGCACTGGTAAAAGGAGAAAAACGTATGTCAGCCAGGGATCAATGGTCTAAACAAGAGGAAGAAAAATATGGAGTTGGGTATAGCATTCAACAATAAGATGGAGCCATGTGAAAAATAAATGGATAATGGCATTATGGATTCAACGCAACCACCACCAACCAAAAACGACTAGAAGAAAAACATCGTGGTCTAAAATACTTAATTAAAATCAAGAAAAAGAGTACATTTATTATCGTTTACAAGGGAAATGGATCTTACTTCAAAAGAACTGTTGCAGCTTCTCGACACTCTACAACTCGATGATTATATCCAGGATGGACAGTCAAATTATGCTTCAAGCCTGAAAATGCCAATAATATTTTGTATGCTTGCTGCCACTCAGTCTCGTGGTTCTCTCCCAGTTTTGGTGGGTGTATAAGATTATGTTCTTTAGTCTGCACATGCAATCTACATTATGAGATGCCGTGTTGCTACTACTCAAAATTAGAGCAGAATCTGATATGTGGTTATAAAAGGAAAAAGATCAAGAAAATGAATAAGACATATCAGACTACAATCTGTAGTATAGCAAAAGCAAAAAGTTACAAAAAAAAAAATTAATAATAATAATATTAATAAGATTGCAACAAAATAAAAGCACTGTACCGATTATAACAGTATTATGCTTTGAGGTGCAGACAAAATTATCCTTTATTAGTAATTTAAGTCTAAGCTCAAATGCTAGTTTGTTTCAATGTTCGTATGGTTGAAGCTATATTTATAAATTTACAGCTTTATTTGGTACAACCTTTAGTATTGAAAGAATTAGGCAGATTATATCATTCTGTGATTCCATCCATTTATAATCACAAATTAAACATGCAATTGAAATCATATACTTAGCCCTTTTATGTAATACGAAACATCAGTTGCTGAAATTTATAAGAGCTACGATGTAACTGATTCAGGCACAAGCAGATCTTTCTAGACAGATCATTACAAAGCAGCAGCCAGAATGTAACTTCTATAAGAATTCAGTAAAGGAAATCATGATGATGACTGGATCATTCAAGTCAATGTAACGTAACAAATATACAGAGTGCGTCTACTTTAGAAAGCATCAAAACTGAAAAACAAGACCAACATATCAGGAATAGAATAAGACGGCACTTGAGATGAAACCACTATATATAAATTTACTTATTAAAACATAAGACAAATTGTGCACTACCTTGCAGTTCATGCACAATAGACAACCATAGCTCGAAAGCAATATGGCTGATTGATCCAATATACCATTTCGCAGGCCCCAAAATTCATTTTCAATCAACCTACAACAACCAAAATTCGTTAAAAGGTTTGATATAGCAAAAGAAATATAGAAAAACAGTACTTATGAAGTTCTATTATTATTTTAAGGTTTGATATAGCAACATGTGTGAGTTACACTTTTTGGACCCTCTAGTGCTGGTGAGAGGACTTCCGGTAGGGAGGTTTGTGTGTCAAAGTATAAACTAATTGTTGGTCCAAGTGTTGGACCCTCAAATGCTAAAGAAACCTACCGATCATAGTCAATATTTTCTTCAGGGGACACTGTTAGATTATTTGCAGTTTCCAAAGCCAATAGGTAAGCTACACCGACCTGTCAAACATGTAAATGTAAGATTAACGGGAATATTTTCAGTACAATCTTTTCTTGTCATCAATCAACAAATGCAATGAACAAGGAAGACAAACTTACAGCAGCAGAAGAGCTAAGGCCTGAACTGTCCATACCTTCAGGACCAATTATATATCCAATGATACCCTACAGCAAGTGAAACAAATAACCTTGTGTGTAACTATTTAATAAAAGATTATATAGAGTCATTAGACAAAGTATCATATGCAAAGAAAAATGCCCATAAAATAGTGTCTACCAGGACTTTGCACACAAATCTTCAAGATGGATGGTTGCTACCCAACAAGCATCGCAGACTGTAATAAACTGAACTCATGGATATAAAAAATGGAACAAACTTCTGTGGATGGTGGACCTGAATAAATTTTGATCGCAGCAATCACAATTCAATGCTTGATGCAACATGGATAATGCAACATCGGGTACCAGATAAAGGTCCTTATTTGTCCAGTAAGTGGTGCTGCCTAAGATACCGTAAATTTAATCGTGATTCTTTAAGGTAGACCATGCCTGAAAATGTACAGATTGTAAAGCCCAGAAGGAGATAAAAGCTACCATGTTGGCGGCCCTTTGTCCAAGTTTGCTCATTTTTTATATCCAACCGGCAAAACAAACAAAGAGGTATGTCTTAAGAAGTTAGGAAAGGAATAGCAAAACGTAGCTTAGGCAACCCCAAGTAGCAAACAGTTAGGTGTCAGAACGAGCCGGCATCCTCTAGAGATCTCTTAAATATACTTGCTATTCATTTCTAAACATTTTTTTCAAATGGATGAAATCTGCACAACTAACTAATCCAAGATATAAAAAAGATAGGACCATAAATCATAAATCTGGAACAAATCAAACGAATGTAATGGAAGCGATCTTCCATTTATGAGATTCCCAGTGCCTTGGTACCAAATGGCATACTTGAATATAACACCATCACTCAATTCATACCACTGAATGCAAGCTACGGAATTTGGCCATAGTTCTAAACTGTGTGCAAAAGTGCTCAGAAATGCCTGCATGTCCAAGTAATATTAATCTTGTGACTTTGTAAATTCCTGAAAATGTATACCATGTCAAGCCCAGAAAAAGATACATGTGACCAAATATATACTGAGGACCCTTTGTCTAATTCTGCTTTTATCCAACTGAGAGATTTTAACGTGCAAGGGTAGAAAGGTAAATCAAACAGAGGGGTGTGTCTTAAGAAAGGAACACCAACAGCAGCTTCAGACGAGAGTTAGGCAATCCGAAGTAGCATGACAGTTAGGTGTTAGAACGAGCTGGCTTGACATACTTGCTTTAGAAAAGATAGGGCAATAAATCGTAAATCTGGAGCAAATCAAATTAATGTAACCAGAAAGAATCTTCCATGTATAGTCTTGCCAGTGCCTTGATACCCAGGTAACCTACTTGAGTATCATTCAATTTTAGACAACCGAATGCAAACTATGGAGTTCCGCCACAGTTATTCTTTTACTATATTAAACCAAAACAATGGTGAAAAAAATGCTACCATGGGCCAATTAAGAAGTGCAAAGAAATAATATGTTCAATAAATTAAGAGGACTGTTATTAGCACTCCAAAAATCTCATTCTACACTCCTCATAAGTGTATTTTTCTTTCTAATTATAGAAAGTTTGGAGTGCCAAATGAGATTTTTGGATTGCTAATAACAATTCCCTAAATTAAAATAACAATAATAATAATTATTATCATTCAACTAATCAGAAAAAAAAGGAGGTCATTAGAGAAATATCTCTAACCTGGGCAAGGTAGTTCTGCCTACTCTGTAATGCATATAAGGCTCCTCTCGCATAACTTCCCCAATCGCTTTCTTCATCTATTTTGGAAGCATCAGTTGCATACTTCCAAGGGCACTGGACTTCATCAACTCTATAAAACCAATAGTGAATAATCAAATTCACCGAATGTCACATGATTACAGATTGTAATCCAAGTAAACTAATGACTTACTATTTGAAGAAAAATTCAGAAAATAGGTCAGTAAATGCGACATGATTACAGACATAAGATCAGTTTATATGTTTCTATCTTGCTGAAGTAGATTCCTGTTAACTTCAGTCAAGTTAAAAATTGAATAAAACTATGACTCAACTCATTAGTGTAATAGTGGTCACGCAGACCAAAGCCTACTTAAGGGTTCAAGCTTCTCCACATTTGTAAAACTACAGGCTCCTCAACTTAATCCCTCGCTAAGTTCTTGACAAGGCCTTAGTGCCAACAGTTACAACATGTTCATCATGCAGATAAACTTTTGCTCGACCAAACCTTATCAAGGCAACGCTAATTCATTATCTTTATTATGCATAACCAAGTCATATGACACCCAGTATCACCAGTGAGGAATAACAGATTTTGCCAAAAATTCTGAAGATAGCCAACACTGAGCCCATAGGACACCCCAAACCGAAGGCCTATGCACCAAAACAAAGGCTGTAACACCTAATATTTGGCTATTCTTTAGTACACTCATAAAATCTGTTATTTTCTTAACAGGTGTATATTTTTTCTAATTTTGATAGAACTTTGGGAACTCGGTAAGCATGTATTTACAATAAATTAATGAAAGAATGCATAAAATATAGAAATACCATGAGAAAAGACCCCACACCTGAACCGACATTCACCTTTAAACTGTCCTGAACGCAGTATAACCTACAGCAAGAGTTCAATGGCTCAGCATACAGATAAATACAATCAAGACCAATTATGAGGAACCTAACTTTAACGTTTAACTTTCATGGTTTAGTTTATAAGTTTCTCTAGCATAAGTTTTTGTTCAATGCCCATGTATCCAAAGGATTTGCAGAATTTTGAGACCTTTTGTTCTACATGACAAACAATGTTCAGCTTCAGGTCTGAGTAAACAAATTCATGCATCTGATGATGAGATACACCTCGTTTGGAAAGTGCTTCAAGAGAAAATGTTTTTGAAACCAATCCTTAGTAAAAATGCAAGTTAATTCTGGAAAAGCATTCTAAAAGCATTTTCTCTAAAGCACTTTCAGTCATTTAAAAGGACTTCTCAAACGAGCTCATACTCTATGAATCATTCAAAGTCCCAAAGCATTCTAGTTACGATCCCTTTTTTAGTTACATTACGTTCCTAGAGATTACATGTCTTCTTAGAAATTTCTTTATCCTTGGTTTTTCTAAAACAGTGAAGAGAAAAACCACTGAAAAGGGATCCGTGCTTTGAAAGGTTAAAATAGTGTATTCTATATTTACCTGAGTGTCACCAGAAGGAACAAAACCTAAAAGTATTCCCTTGTTAATTGTCATAGCTGATACAGTCCCGCCCTGCAACCATTTAAAATAAATGAATACACTTTTTTTCGTATTACCCAAAAAAGTAAATGTAATGAAAACAATAAAGTGTGGTATCTCACAGAAAGCTTGATAAAATTAAGCAATCAACTAACATGCATAGGTTTTTGTTAGATATAATTCTATGAACAGAAACTTGGACAAATCAAGTTTAATAATCTACCGAAATGAGATCATCAGGAGGTCGACATGAGCATATATCGAGCTACCTAACACTAACCTGATGATCAATATGAGCTCCCAACGGACAAATTCGATAAGGAGAAACTACGACACGAACTTCTTCACTACCTGTCCCAGCCATTTCTGAAACTATCTGTCTAATTCCATTTAACTGTAGCATACAAAAGAACATCTACATAAATAGTTTTACCATACAAAATAACATTTATGATCACGACAACATTGGAAAATGATAATACAGTGTCCGAAGATAGGGTCCAAAGAATTCCACCCACAGTGAAGAACAATTCCAAAGGCAAAGTTTAATTAGCATTCAAAAATTTGTTCCTGCTTTTATATAACCAATGCCAACCCAATTCTTGCTTCGAAAAGGTAGAATATTTCAGCTTAGCAGTGGTTTGTTATTGAAATACAATTAAACAAGTGACTTAAATTCAATAAAACAATTGCTCCAATTTTATGAGTTAACCAAAGCAGGCAGCTTTTTTTTTTCTTACTACCAGCGATTACTACTATAAGCTATATACTAAGGCGGAGGGGGGAGGGGGAGGGTTGTGAATCCGGAACACATTGGAGTGAAGAGGAATGCCCAATCCACCAGGGCAATCCACAACTTGAGCAAAGCGGTCAACTTCTAAGTTTTGATAGTTGCCCTTGTGGTTTTCCATGAAAACTGATAACAATGCAGGCTGCTTCCTTCCAATAAATTCGAATGTGGATGAAAAATTGCATGAACCCTAATGATTTCTTACCTGAGCTTCAGAAGGCCAAGACGATTCAGCCATCTTCCCAAATTGTCTCCCAGAATTGAGCAATCCAAGCCTATCCAATCCAAATGCAATCGAGCCTAATAATGCAAATGCAGGAGCGTTTTATGCTGTAGATTTAGCATAAGAGATGGTTGGATCTCGGGCGGGAGAGAGGAGATGATGTGAAATTCAAGGAAAATCATTGTTGGGCAGTCAGGTAGGCCAGCCTAGCGACCATATCCGCGGTTAAAACGTCATATCATCTATTTTCCGGTTATTTATCTGTATCCGTTTTCAACTATGTTTTTCTTCTTTTTTTTGTGTAAAGATATAAAGTCAAATGTTTGGTTATATTTTTTTTCACTCAAAAATGAGAAATTTTATATTCAAATTTCGTGAATGACGAATTTAATACTAAATTAGGTTATTCAACAAAAATATCGATGTATTCAACAAAAAAAGTTGTAAACCCAAGTTAAGTACCATTTGTTTTGTAAGACATCCTTTTTGTCTATAACCGGTTTTATTTTATCAAAAGTGTTTTTGCACAAAGCACTTTCATAAAACGGTTTTAACGACAAGATTGCCACGCCAACAAACTGGGAGTCATGGATGCAAAGTTGGTTCTCCTTTTGTATCCCAAGATGCTACACGGGATTTTGTAGCTGTTTGATGTAAAAATTGTAGTCAATCGGAAACTTGTATGAAAGATTTTTAATAACGGTTGATGTGGAATTAGAATTTGGGTGCGCAGGTAAGTTGCATCCATATGATTTGATGTCACGAATGGAGGGTGAGAGTGACTTTAAGACATTGAAAAAAAAATTTAAGAAACATGTTGAAATTAATTTGGAGTGTACTTATAAAGTAATAGGGATTTTTTTTTTTAACATTATGAGGTTTAAATAATCATATCATATTCGGTATCCTTCAATATAAAACATCCCTTACAAAACTTTTCTTCATCGAAAAACACTTGAGACAACTTTTCTTATTGTTAGCAAATAAAGTAAAGTAATCAAGCATACCACACGGCACGTCCTGGATTCGATTTCTGACGTTGGTGAATCACACGATAGTGGTCAAAGAGAGTCTGAAATGTCTTTGTAAATCTTTTCGGATCTCCAAAAAATGAACTGTCACACTGGAGAGGTGAACATGAGAAAATAAGCGTCCATTGGGCTTAGAATTATTTAGCCTAGCCCTCCAAACAAAACGCATCAGCAAAAACACCACCGATTTCTCTCCCAAAAACACAAAAGGGCAAATTAGTCAATTTGAAAAAACAAAAACACAATCATTCCAATTCCAAATCACGGGCTCCATTTCCACACTTAAAAACTGATTCAATTTCTTTCCACTTCCTCTCCCAAACCATCACGCAGCTCTCGTTCTCTCTGTCTCTTCCCTCTCTCCTCCGCTCTGCAACAATGGCGACTGCCATGAAGAAGGTCGAGAAGATCCGCCAGATAGTGCGCCTCAAGCAGCTCGTGATGCGCTGGAAACTCACGAGTCTCCGCCGCCGCTCCGTCCTCTCCAACAACGAGTCCGACGGCTCAAACCGGCGCATTCCCTCCGGATTCTTGGCGGTCTACGTGGGGCCGGAGCGAATCCGATTCGTGATCCCGGCCCGGTTTGTGAACCTCCCAGTTTTCGTCGGATTGCTGAACAAGACCGAGGAGGAGTTTGGATTCCAGTGCAACGGAGGCCTGGTCTTGCCATGCGATGTTGTCTTTTTCAAAGAGATCTTGATGCTTCTCGAGAGGGATGAGAGCAGGTTTGGACGCCTGGGATTGGAGGAGTTCTGGAAGGTGGTATCTGGGGTAGGTTTCGTCGATTCGTGCAAGGACTCGGCGACAAATGCTGCCGCGAAGAATTCGGGTTGCCATGCCTTCACTCCTCTGCTGCAGAGAGCGAGTGGCTGATGGAGTAGAGTTTTTTTTTCTAGATGTCATTAGAAGCTAAATTTGAATGTCTCTAATGCCTTTGGTGTTTTTGGGAAAAGGTTTTTAGTGATTAGGGGATTGTAAATGCAGACTGGCAGGAGTGCTCATGGATTTTCAATGAGAAATGCATTGGTGGGGATTTTTGGTTCAGAGCCATCCTTGAAAACCCATCTCTGAAAATTGCTTTGGTGGGATTTCAATGAGATGTAGTTGTTGAACTCCGTTTTTCTTTTGGGTATCTTTTTTTTTTTTTTTAGGGATCAAGTTGTTCTTTTGGGTTTCCTTTTTTTAGGCATCAAGTTGTAATGATGCTGTTAGTTGATGATGATGAAATGTTAGGAGTATGTTTAGCAATGGATTTGAAATTTCTTGGCAACTAATCGAATTTTTAACATTAATGTTCAATAGTCTCTGTGCTTTCAACTTATGATTATTGGAAGATTACATTTTAATTAAAAAGCTCCAATGTTATTTCATTTGACATTGACTACTTTATTTTTCTTTACAATTTTGCAATTGTTTTTACTCAGAGATATTCTAATCTAAATGTAAAAATTACAAGAATTCAAGATTCGAATTTGAGTGTGTCCAACTTGACGCACTTTATGAAGCATATGATTGACTTCATCTCAATCCATTTTGTCTCAATTCAATTACGAATTAGTAAACGAGTCATTAAGAGCGTAGTTATCATGTTTGGAGTTAATTTCTATTCTTAATTAAATTTATTAAATTTTGATGGAGATGGAGTTTGCCAAGGAAGTAGGCCGGGTAGGTCTCAAAATTCCAACCATAACCCATGT
Source organism: Crataegus laevigata (assembly GCA_963580275.1). Lineage (NCBI taxonomy): Eukaryota > Viridiplantae > Streptophyta > Magnoliopsida > Rosales > Rosaceae > Crataegus > Crataegus laevigata. The sequence goes on from OY756948.1 coordinate 23,073,937, forward strand.
AGCATATAGGATTAAAGGTCTCTGCAACTGATTGTTGAAAGATTCTGAAAATATTATATACTCTAAATACAAGCAGGCATATATATAATATCAATAATCCCATTGGCTTTAGCTAAGCATATATTTAATATCAATAATCCCATTGGTTTTAGCTGTGTCTAGTTGCTATGATTTTTGGAGGTGCTGATGAAGTTACAGTCCTGATTTTGGAAGTTGTTGGCATACAAGTTGGGTTAGAAATTCCCGTTCACACGCTGAAAATAACAAAAGTTATGTTTAAGAAGTTGTTTACTGTCAGTTCGAAAAAGTTATCACGCACTCTTGTTGGTTAAAAAATGAAAAATGAAAGAGTTTGAAGATATCTCTTTTAGTTGCTAATAACTTTCCTTGCATTTATAATTATATTACATTTTTAGATGAAGGACTTGTTCTTTGGAAAAGAATTTTAAAAGAAACAGAAAATTGTGCAGCATGACAATGGATTCTCATGGGTTTCCAAAATTTTGATCTCCATTTGCAATTTATTTAATTGTAAGTAAGTTGGTAGAATAAATGAATTATTGAGATTGAAAATAAAAATTTAAATACTTGTGAAAATCAAATTTAACGATTAACATTTTATGAAAATAACAGTGAAAACAAAAATTTTATAACATTCATTTTACTTAGAATTAAAATCACACATTTCAATAAACAATATCAATGATTATGATTTGATTGTGAATACTGAATAATTTTTTTACTTTCTACAGCACTTTGAAAAATTTTATGTTCATTTTCTTCATCCGGTCGTTTTTACGGGTCAAAAGTTTAGAAGTCCTGTGACATGTCATCCACTAATTATAGTTGACTGGATGGATGTGTTTGAATGTGCTTCTAATACGTGCATGTAACATTTCGACCCAGAAAAAAACTATCTGCATGAAACATTTTTCTCCTCCTCAGGTAGGGAGCAGCTCATGTAACTCTCTCTCTCTCTCTCTCTCTCTCTCTCATTACAAGAATTTCCAGTTGAATATATAGATAAAAACTATTTATCCCTTTTATCATAACAAAATCTCCGTATGAATAGGAATTAAGTTTAATCATACTGGTCACGAGAACTTCACGCAAAAGTTGGCGATTCACCATACATTCAACATAATTAAACTGTGCATAATATACGAAATTCAGTTAAACATAATTTCTTTTGAATATGACCCTAAATCAAGGGCAGATACAAAAGCAAAAACAAAAGTGTGCAAAATCCGTTACTGTGTTAAAAATTCAAGAAGACCACAGTTAAGACTACGAAATTTCAGTAAAAAATCATTTCTTTAGAAACATAAATAAAAAAAAAGTAAAACAAAAAAGTAAGACAACCATCATTGTGTTAAAAATTCAAGTAAAATAGAGTTTTACCTGAAAATTAGGAGGCGAGAATAAATTTTAAAGATGACTTTTCCACTTGACATAATGCAAGAATTGCAAGGAAACATGATATGAACTACCTTTTTTTTTTAACATACGAAATTATTATAGTAAAGGAGAGAGATGAGTTTAGTCTTATAATGGGCTAACAATCAAATTCGTATTTAGTGAGAATCAAACTTAAAACTTCTCACTTACAACTGTCTTTCCTTCCCATATGCCCGAGATGGCCTTATGTAAAAAAGATTACTACTAGACCTCTCACTTACATAAACATTTAATTTAATAAATGCAGGGCCGATCTAGGGATTTTTTAGGCTCGGGGCCACACCAAAAAATGTGGCTTCACTTTATATAAGAAAATTATTTGTTCTAACACGTAAGACATCAATAAAATTATACTTAGAAAAGCACTTCAAACTTAATAATTTATAAACACGGAAAAACTAATTTATTTTGTATCATGAGAAGGAAACAAAAAAAATCTGGGTTTACAATAGATAGATATGAGTTTTGTTTTGACACACCCCGACCCGAAATATCGAGGTGTGCTGACCGTCACGTGAGAGTGACGTAGCCAAGTGCACTGTGCGGAAGTACTAGAGTGAAAATGTGAGGAAATAAAAAACAAGCAAAATAATTTACAATGCGAGATAAGTGAGAGTGAGTGATGAAACGGAAGCATAACAACACAACAATAAAGTTCAAGAATCCTAGGTGCAGTCCAAAATAAACAAGTACTGAAAACAATAACCAAAGAATTCCTACATGGATGGCACTCTGTCAGAACTGCCTTGATGCCTCGTTCGCCACCAACGTTACCGCTACCTAAAACCTAGAGGGTCGCAAAACAGAAAATATGAGTGGGCAAAAACAAAACTTTTCCAAAACTTTTTCAATATCAAAGTAGTAACCCCTCTCTGTAAAACATGTATATTTCCTAGAAAATATTGACGGGCTTTTAAAACCGCACAAATTTAACCCTCTTATTGACAGTTGTAGTATAGGTGTAAGTAGGGTATCGTTCTAGGCCGGGGATTAGGAGGGATTGCTAATCTACTCTAAATTAATTTAAAAATATTAAACAAGACTCAAGGACACAAAACTAGGCTAAAAACTCTAATAACTCAAAACACACTGGAATGACTCAAAATAATGGAAACACACAAATTAGACACTAAGAACTGAAATGGACGGAAATTGAATTAAAAGATTAAAAATAATGAAAACTAACTAAATAATATAATTTAATAATGGGGGGGGTTTGGTTTTGATGAAACGTAAATTAAACTTAAATAAATTACAAAATTGACAAAAACATAAAATAAAAGTGAACGGATGGACGACGATTAACCGTGAACAGCACTTTTTTTAATAAATTGTAAATTTCAATACTCCAGATTAACCGTGAACAGCACTTTTTTTAATCTTCAAGTTTTCCTTAAGTTATTGAATTGGATGAACAGCATACAACAACTCAAATTATTCCCCAAAAGTTCCCTACGTGAAAAGCACAATAGAGATACAATCAAAGATCATTAAGCTTTGTGAAAACTATAAGTACTGACGAGGCATTCGTAACTATGAAAAGCATGATACTCCTGCCAAGAATTCACTTAACACGATTGTGGATAGCAACCTTTACTACTCATGAATATAAGTTCATAACGATTAGGTGAAATTCACTTATATTCTAGCATCAAATTCATGCGTGTAAATTAAGTATGCATCCTTAATTAACATACACAAATAAGTTATCAATCAAGCAGTTAAGCAAATTAAATCACAACTCAGAAATCACAACTGAAGTTACCAATTTAAATTACAAATATATCCATGGCTTTGAATTAACCTCTAGCCAAAACAAATTAACTACACATATTTATAAATTAAAACAGAAATTAAAACTGAGTTTGGAGGATTAAACCGAAATGGGGTGCAGGGGATTTAAGCGTATGCCACTGTGCAGTTTGCTTGCCCTCGGATTGGCCAAAAAACCTCAAAATGGCTTCCTTAAATTTTTGCTGCCCAATGGCAGCTCAAGTACCCCGAGGCACCTCCTTCCTGCCGCAAGCTGTCTCCAAATGGCCACTTCCGTGCTGCCCCGTGCCTTGAGCTCACCACGGCTCGCCACTCCAAGCCGTCTTTTTCCTGTCAATTGGGCGCAAGCTGCTTGGCAGCTTTGGTTTGGCCAGCTCCACGATGAAGGCTGGTCTCCTTCTGATTGGCGCGCTGCCACTAGGCAGCTTTCTTCCTCTCTCTTCAAGCAAGACTGGCCTCTCCGCCAGACTCCCGAGGCCACCGTTAAATTTGCTGCGCCTCACTCCTCTCGTCCAACCAAAGGCAGCTTCTGATTTTCTGATTCCTTTCTTACGCTGCCCAAAGCAGTTTATCTTTTATTCCCTAGCCCCCTTCCCCGTTTTCTCTCCTCCGTTTGTCTATAAATCCCCAAGGCCCCCAGGATCACATGCTTTCGTCGTCCCCCTCGGATTCTCCTATATTTTCCTCTCCAATCGCAGCCATCATTGCTGCCTTCTTATTTTTATTCCACCGATTGCCACTAACCATGCTCCCTGCTTTTCTCTTTTAATAATTTCTGCTCTCCATTGCTTTATTCCCCACTGGCAGCTCCCCACTCTTAATTATCACACACACACACATATTTATTTTAATATAAATATATATATAAATATATATATATATATATATATATATTATTTTTCAAAAGATAAATTCTATTCAACAAGCAATATAGTTTAGACAAAATTATTACTTAACACTTCACTTATTCTATTTTTATTTTCTTAACTAGATAAATTCTTATAAAACATAAAAATAACGTAAATAGCACAAAATATAACGAACTAACTAAGAAAAGACGAGTGAATTTGATGTAAAAATATGTATAAATATGATCCGATCAAATACCCCCACACTTAGCCTTTGCTAGTCCTCGAGCAAAACAAAGAAAACAGAAAAAGCAATAACATGAAAAACATTAGCTTCCCCTTATTTGACCCTCATAGAATTTCATTCGAGAACATAAATCAGCAAGAACCATAGTTAGCACCAAACAAGTTAATTCAAACTCATCTTCATTATTCAAATATTAGCAGTAATCTTTAAATCATCCTTGAAGTGTAGTGTGTGAGATAGTCATGCTAATGCAATTTCAAGTTTTTATTTTTAAAAACACCATATGCAAACCAGCAACCTTTTCACGGAATATGCACTCAATCACACATGTGCCTGGCGTGGCTGTACTCATCCTCTAGATAGGCCTCACCTATATGCGAAATAACTATAAAACCGTCAATTAAACGCACATAACCAACCTTAGGTAATAACTTCTCATACATTGCTCAATTGGGGTGTTTGAATATACCAACATGATTTACTGGATCCCATAAACACCCCCATAATTTTAGAAAATTTTTCATATGGCCCATGCGCCGGCAAAACCATGGCCAAACGCGCCTCCACGCGCGGCCAACCCTAACGGAACAGTTAACAGTAGTTAGGAATATTCCATAAAAAGTAACAGATTTCATTAAATCTAACCTAACGCCGTTAGAATATTCCGTCAAACTTGATAGAATATTCGTCGTCTGTTACCTCCAATTGCCGGAGTCCGGCGCCGGCGACCGCTGTTATCGCCGGAAACTGGAAAATCTTCAAACTCGGTTTTCTCACTCATTTTTCAACCAAAATTCACGAAATTAACACCAAAACAAAGCTTAGGATGAGTAGAACATATCCTTACCACTTTTAAGCCTCAACAATGCCAGAATCTCGCTAGATAAAATTCATAAAATCCAATCAACTCTAGAACTCGCAATCTTGACGTCCAAAATGCGTCAACGACACTCCCCGAGCTTCGTGAAGTCCTTTAGAGACTCCATGTGATCTCAAAACTCGCTCAAACCTCCGCGATCGAGAGTGCATGAACAATACCTCTCAACTGTGCTCTCGGGTTACTAGGGCTTTCAAAGGTTCCAAGCCAAACCAAGCGTATGAGTTGGTTAGGTTACAAGGAATATGAATAGGGTATTTGGAACCTCGGTCTGTGGCTAGAGGTGTGGGAGATGGTGTGTCCGTACAAAAATGGTGAAAACGGAAGAAAACTTGAGAATGAGGAGAGAGACGGAACCAGAAAGAAAAGAAAAAAAAGGTGCACGTGTGCATGTGGTGTGGGTGTGTTTAACTTAGTTCCAAACCAATCACAACCAATCCACAACAAGCCAAATTCTCATTGGGTCCAACAATGTAGTAAATAATCCAATGGGACCAAAACATAGCCCAAAACACACACGTCCACGAACAAGCAAGGGTAAGAACGTCAATTCACCTTTCCACTAAAATATCCCAGGACGGGTTGTCAAATGTTTTCTATCTAAAATTTTAAAGTATTTTTGTATAAATTGGGAGGTGTTTTTTCTTATTTACTAACCTTGTCAATATGGGACTAAAAAATAATGATGTTTTTGAGCCTTTAATTGATATGTATAAGTAATAAATGAGTACTAAATTAACGTTTTTGATGACACGTCATATGATTTGCAAATTTGGTCTAAACATTTAGTCAACGCATGACTGTTTGTTGAAGATTAAACTTGAATTGGAGAAAATGTTTAAAAATAACAACCCACATAGCTAACTAGCTACTAATTAAAAATAAATTAACAACCAAACAAAAATTCGTAAAAATTGAAAATAATAAACATGCACTTAGCATTTCAAACTTAGGACCTCTCTTTAATTTCAAACAACAAAACCACCAATTCTAGTTCAATTTCTTTGTTATTGAACCAAATTTTATAATTTTATACTCTTATGAATACATGTATAAATATACCACCCTAATAATTTTGGTGCCCCCAATTATTTTGGGCCCTGGACGATCGCCCTACCAGCACTGGCCTAAGCTGACTTTGAATAAATGCAAGAAAAAATAGTGACGTAGGACTACTAAAAATAAATTTAAAAATGCCGTTTTGAAATGGTAATTAGAGCGATGAATTTATTAATTTTTAATTGTGAAAGAGTTGCAGAGGATGAGGATATGACGAAACACTCCCGATATTATTCACTTTTAACGAAAAACCACATTTTTACCTTTTTCCTAGTACTATTTACTATATCTTTAAAAAAGACTTTTCATTAAAATGAAGTCTTTTAGGACTTTGCGTTAGTTTTCCTTCTTCTTCTTTTTTACTGAAAACTCACCACTTAGAGTCAGTTGCTATGGAGACGTGCTACGAACAGACTTTTCATAACTAAAAGACTGAGCAACATTTCCAAAGCTTTCGTTTGCACGCCACCCATTCTCCCTCCTTCTCATAACCTACATTATCCAACAAAATCGATTTATTTAAACTATGATCATGATCAAGTGCATAAATATACTCCTGAAGATAAGTGGGTATAGGAAGTCTTGCACGCCACCCCTTTCCCCTTATAACCTACATTATCCAACAAAATCAATTTAAACCATGATTATGAGCAAGTGCATAAATATACTCCTGAAAGATAAGTGGGTATAGAAAGTCATGTTGTTGATATCTATCTAGTTCTAAATATCGGCGGCCCCTAAAAAACCAAAAACCCTACTCATCGCTTTTTAGTTTTATGTCCAACGACTTTACTTTATCACACCCACTCCATAATCTTAAAAGTTAGATACATAATGAAATTACTTGTTACGGCTTAAAGTTCAAACAAAAGAATGTATGTAAATCCCAATTCCCAAGCTGGTGAGTTTGCTTTACTGTGACCACAAGTAAGGTGAAACTCCTTATAGCCTCTCTAAGCTCGGAATAGGTGAATAACCGTAGATTGCTACCAGTTGTCCAGCTTTAAAATAAAAAAACAAAAAAAATCAAATAGTCCCTTAATAATTTAGACTACAAATCACATGATACAAGTTGCCATTGTAAACAATCTCATCTTCTTAATTATTTTTATAGTTATTTTTTAAATTTGAACTCGCGACTTTCTCCAACAAACTAAGGGCTCGTATAATAATTTTAAGCAACTAAAATAATCTTAGAGAATAGAGCCCTAAAACCTGAAACGGTTAGCCAATTAGATGATCATCCCATCCTCAACAAACTTAACCCCTTAAAGCTTTTTTTTTTTTTTCATTGCACCCGAAGAAAATTTAAGTCAATTTGGGTGAGGCATGCCTACCCAAACCCAGAGGAGTACAATTAAACACCAAAACCTCAGGTCTAATGTCATAATTAAATTCAAAGCCAAAACTTGTGAACAAAATATTCTAATACAGAAAGGTAACAAGACGAACTAACATAATCAATTCGATCCTCTAAGCCTTAATGGCATACTTCCTCAAAGGATAGTACATCTCTTTCTTCTTCTCCCTCTCGGTCTTCAAAGAGGCCTGGTGCTTGGTGAGCCACCGACGGATGGCCCTGGTCTTCTTGGGACGAAGATCAAGAGGCAAGAGCTTCTTGTTCTTGTACACTTCTCTGAGAGCAGCCTTCTGCTTATGTGGCATCACTGTCAACACCTGGGCAATCGACAGCCTCACAACTTTGATCTTGGAGAACAAACAAAGTTTTGACCCAGCCATATCTCTTTCATCCGACTTTCGTTTTAAGTGATCTTTGTATCCATGGAAATCTCTTGACGAGTCCTACATCCTTGTAGTGTTAGATTTCCATTTTTGTTTTCCATTTTTTAGGTCGAAGCCACAAAGTGCCTAGGGTTTTTCGGTGAGTTTTCTCATGTTACTGTGATTTCGACAATGATTACCATCGATCACCTCCACCAATAGACTTCCCTCAACCCCTGGAATACAGCCCAAGCATTGGATGAGATGTCGGAGTTCATTTTGGCGATGAATCGAGGAACACCCATTTTTAGGTTTTCTAGCGGGTTTGAGGGAAATTGGAGCTTTTCCCGGCCAAATTGGACTTGGCCACAATTATGAAACTTACTCTATTCATTGAGATATACTGGTCTGTAAAATTTGGTAATTTTTTGAAATAGTTGAATTTTCCGGCGATTCATGGCGGCCGACCGCCACCCGCGGCGGCGCGTTGCTAGTGGGCCGACGATGTTTTTCTAAGTCCAATTAGATGCCCTAATTTTCAAATTGATATTTGTACGAAGTGGTTTAATTGTTTGAACTTAGTTTCATTATGATAGATCACTTGATCAAAATTTAAATCAATGATCCAACCATTGGATCGTCACCAAACTTTAATGTGTTATAGAACGTAATATTTGAGGATAGCTAGAACTAACAGATTGAGAATTTGATGTACGGATCTTCCCAAACTAGATTTCTACATTAGTAAAATTAATTGTTGACCACCTCTTGATTTGCCAATTGGCAGAGATCCAACTGTTGGATCATAATGAAATTTTAATATGTTGTTTTAGAAGCATAATGTGGGTCTTTGGAAGTTGCAGATCTGAAATCCGATATGCAGATCTTCTGGATCAAATTACGTAGTGTCATGGCACCACCGTTGATCGAGAGTTGACTTTTGATCAACATGTCTCAAATCGTTTATAAAACTAAAATTAGTATTAATAAAGGCTCAATGAGGCTTTGCGCACCTGTCTTGGCGAGTGACTTTAATATATGTGATATGGTGATTACTTATTCTTTATATTAATATCCTTTGTGGATATGACTTGGTTTTATAAATGTGTTTTCTGTTAAAATGTGATTCTTTTATAATTGACCATCGATCTATTTTTATTAAATGTGAATTGATTCATGGATTGGTAATATTTGTGAATTCATGGATTGGTAATATTTGTGAAAAAAAAAATGATTTGAATTCCATATTGAAATGGTTGTTAAATTGAGGGCTAGTAGGAGACCATGACCCTGCTTGGTTAATCCGCGGTAGGGGGTCACTAGTGGTCTTACTTGGTTAATCTTCGATAGGGAACCATATTATTTATGGATCGTGCTTGGTTAATTCGCGATAGGCAATCCTTATGGCCATACATATTTAGAAGTGATCATGCTTGGTTAATCCATGATACGTGATCACTGCCTAATAGTTCTATAGATGTGACTTTGCTTGGTTAATCCACGATAGGGGGTCACTACCTACTTAGTTATCTTGGTCCTACTTGGTTAATCCGCGATAGGGGACCACTTCTTGTTTAGTTACTTATGTAGGCTTCGGCCGAACTGGCATTCATCTTGCCCTAGTTTTTAATGTATTATGAACGATGGTTTTTGAGAATCTTAGTGGTTTGAAAGGGAAAAGTCATTGGATGTATGGGTGACTCCTTCGAAGTTGTTAGAGACTTGACTATGTTTTCATAATTATGAACTTATCTTTGGGGTTTTGAAATTATGATAAATGGTCTTTCATTTTATTGAATATCACATACTTGTATTATTGTCCCTCACTCGAGCTTCGCAGTTTATCCGACTTTTGGTTGGCCAGTGCACCATTCCCATGATATAGGCACTGATTATACATGCGATAGATTTGGGTAGATTACGAGAAACCAATAAATATTTTGGATTCCGTTGAGTGGTCCGGAATCCTTGCTCTTGTTCATTTCCATAATGTTAATCTAGAACCCTAGATTTGGATGAATGGGAATTACCCCCAGAAGACCTTGTGAATATGTGGAGTTCCTTAATTAAATTCGTGAAATGATATATTTTCGCATTAATTGATTAACGTAGTTAAATGCTAAGATTATGCATCTTTGAGTCATGAATTGATTAATTGCTGAGATTGTGGAATGACATTGGATATGATTGTCATTATTATGATTCTTTTAGTTGACCAGTGAGGCTTGAGAATAATAATGTGCTTCGTTGGTTGAATGATATGTTACATAATGGGGATAGAGGTATCATGCTGAAAATAAAGTGAATTATGGGATGATTATTCGAGTGTAGTGAATGATGAACTAGGAATGGCTTGATCCCTATTTAGGGTGCATAGGCAGTCTAACGAGGAAGTTAGATGCAATCAAAAAATAATCAAAAAATTATTATGCTTTCGAATCTTGATCTATGCTTTGTACATATCCCGAAGGCGGGGTATGTTAGATATATGAGTATTTGGTGATGTCACGTGTCAATCCTGGACGTATGCTAGGATCGGGGGGTGACACATGATATTGACAGGAACGAACCTTTGGGATTGTCGTCATCGAAAAACATGGCTTTGCAGCCAATTCGCTGACATTGAAACAGAGTTACCTGCTGATCATCCATCCTCTCTTCTCGTGTTGGATTCATGTGATTTCATCATATTTGAATTCCAATAAGTTCATCAAAACTTGGACAGCAAGATAACTTAGAAATGAGCTATAACTCATGTGAACTTATAAGAGTTTGTATTCAGATAAACTTAATACATAATGGAGGGAAAAATGATACAAACCACATGATATTAATTAAGCCATAAGTCACTTGGTTTGTAATTCAAAAACTGATGGTAATTGTCATGGTAATGGGATGAGGCAGTTAGCAAAATCAATAGTGTGGATTGGTCTCTCTTCTTGGTATATAATCTTTGTGTTCATTAAGAAGGATAAGCCCTATTGTGTATCCAAAACATGATTACAAGATAAGAGAATAGAAGACTTCACCATAACAAAGAGTATGGCTACAAATTCTAGTCAATATACACATCTACTTATTAGGGTTTAGGCAGATTGTTAAAACCAAACGTGACTCACAAGGAAATGTGGAAAGATCCAAAGCTAGATTGGTGGGCAAGGGATACACTCGGAGAGAATGAGTAAAGTACAATGAAACCCTTCTCACATGTGTCAACTAAAGACTCTTTTAGAGTTATTATGGCATTCACTGCAATTTTAATTTTGAATTCATCAAATGGATGTAAAAACAGCATTTCTGAATGGTGATTTAGATGAACTTATTTATATGAAGTAGCCATTTGGATTCATTGAAAGAGGGAAGAAGCCATTGGTCTGCAAATTGAACAAGTTTATTTATAGCTTGAAACAACCATCAAGACAATGGTACAAAAAGTTTGATCATGTTGTGTCAGTTTCTGGTTTTGCAGAAAACAAGATTGACAATTACATCTACATGAAAATGGTGAAGTCCAATTTTATCTTTCTGGTTCTATATGTAGATGATATTTTACTTGCAAGTACCTGTATTGACTTATTAAATGAAACCAAAAAGTTTGTGTTCAGTCATTTTGATATGAAGGATATGGGACTAGTTCATTATGTCTTGGGTATTGAAATTGTTAGAAACAGGTCTTAATGAACTTTGGGATTGACACAAAAGGTTTACATCAAGAAAGTGTTAAAAAGGTTCAATATGGAGCACTGCAGTGATGGTGAATTACCTATTGGTAAAGGTGACAGACTTTCTTTGAGACAGTGTCTCATTACTGAACATGACATACAAGTAATGAGGGATAAACCTTATGCATCTCTAGTTGGCAGTATGATGTATGCACAAGTGTGCACAATACCTGATTTGGCATTTGCATTGAGTGTTTTAGGAAAGTTTCACTCAAATCCTAGTGTGGCTCATTGGAATGCTGGAAATAAGGTTCTTAAGTATCTGAAAAGAACACAAGATCATGTATTATGCAACAATTATGTTGATAATTTGGAATTAGTATGCTACAATTATGTTGATAATTTGGAATTAGTATGCTACACATATGCAGATCTTAGAGGATGTGTGGATGATAGAATGTCAACCAGTGGATATATTTTCATGTTTGTTAGAGGTGCAGTGTCATGGAGAAGAAATAAACAACAAACAACAGTTGTATCAACAATGGAGTCTAAATACATTGGTTGCTTTGAGGCAATGAGATAATCGAATTAGTTGAAAATTTTACTGCATCACGTGAAGGTAGTGGGGAGCATTGAGAGACCATTGAAGATATATTGTGACAACACTTCTGTAGTATTCTTTGCCAAAAGCAACAAGAGATAAGAAGCCTTGAGACTTATGGATAACAAGTACTTGAAAGTGTAGGATCAAGTTAGAGATGGGGTTATAGACATTGAGCATGTTAGTACTCATGAAATGGTAGCACATCCGTTGACAAAACCACTGAATGTCACCACATTTAACAAGCATGTGATGAAGATGGGACTACAATCTTCAATGGACCATAAGTAATGTGGGAGCAAGGTATTATAGATCTGAATCTTGCTACTTTGTGTTTAATAAAGTTGATGAATTGTGTTGAGTTGATTAATTTCACTTGTAATGCAAAATACAAATTAATGAGTACATTATTTACTTAAAATGAATCTTTGCAAAGTTAATAAAGAAGAGATATTCATAACATCTTAGGACAAAACATGTGGGGGTGTGTTAGTATACTATTATGATCCCAAGTAATAATGTTCCTTAATGTCAACATTCACAATATATTGTATTTGTTTACTGATCTTGGAGAACTAGTACATAAAATGGTTGTATGCTTCTCTTAGGTTTTGCAAATCAATGTTTTAGTTAGTTGTGAAAGTTCTTAAATCAAGATTAGCTCACTGGTCACATTTACAAAGTTGCTATAATAAAGTAAAGAGTTTTGACATCACTTATGTGGGAGAATGTTGGAAATCATGTGATTTCATCACATTTGAATTCCAGTGAGTTCATCAAAACTTGGTCGTCAAGTTAACTTAGAAATGAGCAATAACTTGCGTGAACTTATGAGAGTTTGTATCTGGAAAAACTTAATATATAATGGAGGGAAAAATGATACAAACCACATGATATTAATTAAGCCATAAAGTAGTTGGTTTGTAATTCGAAAATTGATGGTAACTGTCATGGTAATGGGATGAGGCAGTTACCAAAATCAATGGTGTGGATTGGTCCCTCTTCTCGGTATATAATCTTTGTGTTCATTAAGAAGGATAAGACCCATTGTGTATCCTAAACATTATAGCATTGAGTACAAGAGAAGAGAAGACTTCACCATAACAAGAAGTATGGCTACAACTTTTGGTCTGTACACACATCTACTTGTTATGAGGGTTTAAGCAGATTACTGCACTTAGAGCAGTTCCACCGTGGTGGAGGCCCCCCAGGGCTATCTACAATGATATCCACCCAGTGAATAGTAATTGCCCTTAATGAACAGTAACCGCCTTTTGCATTTCCACCCCTATATTGAATAGCCCTGGCAATTGGCAATAAAATAATAGTATTTTCTTTATTTATAAAATAATACAAAATAATTTTATTTGTAATTTCGGATAAGATTTTTAGTCCTTCACATTGCGCCAAATGTCATTATCCGAAAAGATAATTATTGGTGATGGATTTCCAATAAGAGTTTTAATCGTTCTCGTTGCGCCACTTATCATTATTCGAGAAGACAATTATTGGTGATGGATTTCCGATAAGATTTTTAATTGTTCTCGTTGCGCCATGTGTCATTATCCGAAAAGACAATTATTGGTGATGGATTTCCGATAAGATTTTTAATCGCTCTGGTCGCGCCACGTGTCATTATAAAAAAAAATTATTGGTGATGGATTTTCGATAAGATTTTTAACCAATCACGTCGCGCCATGTGTCACAATCTGTTTACAATCTTTGATGATAGATTTCCACCATATTTTTAATGAATGATGGCATGCCACATGGCATTATTTACAACCTAATCCTTTCTGAATCCTCCATATAATCCACCATCCATCCTCATAAATCTCACACCAATTTTCTCAAGATCTCTATCATTATTCATAGTTCTTGCTTCCTTATTCACCAAAATCTCTATCATTATTCATAGTTTTTGCTTCCTTCTTACAATGTCTTCTTCTTCCTCAAAGATGATGTGGGAAATAAATCAACAAGAGGAAGAATTGTTTAACCAATCAGAAGGAATGTTCAAACGCCATGGGGCCCAAAATGAGAGGGAAAAGGATAAAGAGCATCGGAGAGATGACGAATCAAGATGGCAAGAGCATCACATTTTCGTCAAGTCATCTAAGCTGTAGCTCAGATCTGCAAGCCCAGCCATGCTAGAAACATTGATAGAAAGAGGCAACAATGAGGTTAGGATCTCTTGGACGATTATTTTGTCCGTAAGAGTGTATTCCTTGATACGTACTTTAGACGTCATTTTAGAATGGAACGACATTTGTTCAAAAAATCATAGGCGCTGTTTGCAACAATGATTCTTACTTTTGTGCAAAAGAATGATGCTTTTGGTGCTATTGGTCTCCTGCCTGAGCAAAAAATTATTGTTGCCTTGCGAATGCTTGCATATGGAGCATCTGCAGACCAAGTGGACGAGATAGCGAGGATGAGAAAATCAACCATTCTTGAGTCCCTAATGAGGTTTTGCTCCACAATTGAGTCTATCTACACCACAGAGTACCTCTGAAAACCTACTGAGATGGACTTGCAAAGGCTTCTGAAGAAGGGCGAGATGAGAGGTTTTCCTAGAATGATTGGAAACATCGACTATATGCACTGGACTTGGAAAAACTATCCAAGTGCATGGCAAGGAGCTTATGGAGACAGAAAAGGCATAAAAAGTATCATTTTAGAGGCGGTAGCATCATTTGATACATGGATTTGGCACGCCTTTTTTGGGGTTCCGGGAGCTCAAAATGACCTCAACGTACTTGCACAATCCCGAGTGTTCAGCGATGTTTTGCAAGGAAAAGCACCAAGAGTCACGTACCGAGTCAACAGGCATAAGTATCACGGGCCATACTACCTAGCAGACGGTATTTACCCAAGGTGGTCATCGTTTGTCAAAATAGTACCATGTCCGTGAAGTGCAAAGGAAAAACACTTTGCAAGCTATCAAGAGGGGTGTAGGAAGGGTGTGGAGCGTTGTTTTGGTATCCTCCAAGGTCGTTGGGAGATCGTCAGGGGTGCTGCCAGAATGTTTGATTTAGAGTCGCTTCGATCCATCATGATGATGTGCATCATTCTTTACAACATGATTGTGGAAGATGAGTACGATTATGATGCTGTTGATGAATATGAGCCTGACACGATGAACAATTTCAGAACATAAATATATTGTGCTCATGACGCCACTGAAGAACGCGTGCAACATAAGCCATTATAAAGGGATGGACGTTACAATGAAAGGCTCATTCAACGATATGCTGCAATTCAGGACCCATATATGCAAAATGCCCGACAAATTGACTTGATAGAGCACCAGTGGAAATTGAAACAAGCTCAAGATGCTTAAGTTCATTTAGTGTGTTTGTTTTTATATGGTGTGTTTATGTCCTTTTATTAGGTGTGTTTTTTAAGTTTTTTTTTTTTTGTCAAAAAGAAACTTATATTAAAGTCGAATCCAAATGTTTACATCAGAAGCCAAAGTGTTAAACAACCACTCAGGCTCAAATTGATCCCACAAATGCACACCCCTCACACGCGTGACATAAGATGCCACAAGATGCGCCGCCTCATTACAAGCACAAGGAGTGTAAAGAAACTCAATAGAACAGAAATGTTGCTTACTAATAGAAATATCCCACAAAATAGCCTCCAAACTAGCATCAGGTTGTAGCTTTCCATGAATCATATCGACAAGAACCTTGAAATCAGTTTCCAACATAATAGATCCAAACCCCCACTCCACTGCTGCCAGAATAGCCATCCTTACTGCTTCTACTTCCGCCATAATGCTTGAATCACAAAGGACCTTCCCCATACCACCTTCTCCTTTGAAAATACCTGCAAAATCTCTCGCAACCCACCCATAACCACCCACACGCAAATGACTACACCAAGCACCATTACAATTTATTTTTATTACTCCAAATGGTGGCTTAATCCACCCATTCAAAATTGTCCCACTTGTCGACTACCCAGGGCCTTTACACGGCTCTAACTCTATATCACTTCCCACAATCTTCACCCATTGTTGCCGAAGAAGATGCAGTGCAACATGGGGTTCTACCACGATCCGCTCAAACACCGCACTATTACGACACTTCCATATTCTCCATAAAACACATACCACCCAAAGCATAAGCGCACAAGCCTCCTCCATCTTACCATACTTATCACATAACCAATTCCAACATTGTATGAAATCATCACCCTCTACCATGGTAGCATCTAGTTGAATCGAAGATCCAAACCAAAATCCATGAGCAAAAGAGCATTTAAAAAATAGATGAACCTGAGATTCCTCTTCACAATCACAAAGTGGACAGCTAGTACTCAACCGAATCTCTCTCCGATATAAGTTGGTACGAACATCCAAAATATTCCGACAACCACACCATACAAAATGACGAAGCTTAGGAGGAACCTTCAAACTCCAAATATTCTTCCATACCGAATCCACATGAGCAACCGTACTAGATTGCCCAATCCCTTTTCACCCAAATTCCTCATTTCTCTCCATTTCCTGAGCTACCAAATATCCCAATTTCACCGAATAAATGCCATTACGAGTATAATGCCAAATAAGACGATTCGAACACCCAACTGGCTTAACGACATACTCAAAATAATTTGAGCTTCATCTTCACTAAAACACCTCTCAATGATCTCACATTTCCATGTTCCACCAGTGATTTTATTTGGTGTGTTTTTTTAGTTCATTTAGCGAGTTTTTTTATTATTTGGTATTTTGATGTAATTTTATTAGGTATGTTTATGTAATTTTATTTGGTGTGTTTTTTTAGTTCATTTAGTGAGTTTTTTTTATATATTATTTGGTATGTTTATGTAATTTTATTTGGTGTGTTTATGTCCCTTGAATAAAGATTCTCTTAGTATAAATAAATTACCAAATTAAATAAATATACTCTTAGTTTAAATAAAGTACTAAATGCAATAAATTGGAAGCAACATAAAGTACTCTATTCAATAAATAAAAAATTACAACCCAAACTGATTGGAAAATTATGGGTTCCGATTACAAACAAAGTGATTGGAAAATTATTGCCTCATGAATGGATTATCATTACCTAACCAATTTGTCGTGAATGGATCATCATTACCTAACTAATTTGTCGTGAATGGATCATCATTACCTAACCAATTTGTGGTGCCAGGAGGATCTTCTCTTGTCGTGCTAGGACCATCTCCTCTTGCCATCGCTTCTCTTGCACGCCTCTTTCGCACCACCTCCGCTTTCTCCGACATCCAAAAATATTTAGAATTCGGAGACTTCTCTTCTAAGGGCTCCTTCATAATGTCACGATCTCGTTAAGCTATTCTTTCTTCTCTAACATGTTCCCTTTCTTGCCAAAGTAGTTCTCTTTCTCTCTCAGTAGCTTGAAATTCTTTCTCAATAGCTGCAGCTTTTGCATCCTCTCTAACGTTGTCAGCCTCAAATTTAGCAATTTCCCTCGCCAAAGTCAATTCACCTTAGCGAGCAAGTTCTTCCATATACTTTGCATAATCATTCTTGGAAGCACTCCCTTTTCTCTTTGAAGCCTTCTTACCTCGATGCCTAATTGGATAACGGGTCAACCCCGATGCTTGTTTAGGGGGGCATTGCAGGCACTTTAGGGGGGCATTGCAGGCACTTCTTCTGCGTCATCTTCATGAACATACGAGGCATGATTGGGCACAGAGTGTAGAGGGGTGCTGTTCATGAAAACTTCTGAACCGACAGGCACAACTCTGAATTTAGGACAATCTTTGACAATATTTCAACATTCCCACCGGTTGAATGATTTGTTTTTGCTTTTGGTTTTGGCATTATACCAAGTTTGTGCTTGAAGTACCTACACAATGCAGGAGAAGAAATAATTATAATCAAAGTAGGTAATGTAAATTTGGCTATAGTACAAACAAATAAATAATATATTGTTACCTGATCCGCTAAATTTTCCCCACTTCGAAGATTACTACTAGCTTGTGCCAAGGCGTCTCTCCACATACTAAACGATTGGCTAAGTATTTCCAACGATTGGACATCGATTCTTTGGTTCTTTTCCCACCAATTTTCTCAAGATAATTGGTATGAATAAGATTCCACATTTCTCACAATTGCATCTCATTACCCGTAATCAGATCATCAGTAACTTCAACCCAGCTAGTACACAATGCAACATCTTCAATAAGCGTCCAATTCGTACCTACATCAATAGTCATTTTGTTGGAAAAAAAATTGGATTGAAACTTTGAGAGAAAGATAGGAATGTGGTTGAAAGTAGTTGAGAAAATATGAAATTTTGGTGTAAGGTAGAAGACAATGAGAAGGTATTTATATAAAAAAAAAGTAAAATCAAATTTTTATTAATTTTTTACATTTTTTAAATTTTTATTCGCATAATTAATCTCTGCTGTTGGATTAAAAAAAAAATTGAATTTCAACACTCCAGATTGTGCCATGTGGCACAACGGTCAGATTTTTAGAATTTTAAATTATTTTTTATTTTTTTTAATTTATAAAGAAAAATAACGTGGACTGTTGATCTCAGATCCAATGGCTACAATTAAATAAGGTTTTAAAATTATTATTACCGTTGAGATCTAACAAACGGGGAGACGCCAACGCGTGCTTGAACTGCACGTGCCTGACGCAAAGCAGAGGAAGAACGTGGCAAACATTGCCTAATGTCAGCTTTGCCATCTGGCTCTCGGGCCGTCTATAATTGTCAGGCTTGTCGCTCGGGCTCCCTCAGCCTTTATCGCTCAGATAGGCTGGACTTCATTGCTCGGGCTACTGCCCATTGTTTTAGGGCCTGTCGCTGAGGCTACTCTACATAGTGGAGTTAGTCTTAATGTAATAACTTATTAGGGTGCATGTATGCATTACAAATTTGACATTCATGTACTTTAGCAACTTAGTTGATTGGATCCTTTTCAATAAAGTTTATGAAGGAACAATTTTGTCCTAGCTAAGAACATGTGAGAACATTTGAACACATATGCAAACTAATAACACTTTAAAGTAGGCATGCATTCAAAAACAATTCTAAAACCCATGACTTTCAAAGTCTAGAGAATGGTGAACCATAAGACTCTTTAACAACATTAAAGAGAAGGAAGGATTTTGAGATTCATTACCCTTGAAGCTCATCCTTGTTTACACAAGGGATTCACCCAAGTGGAGGGCCTTCAAGTCACCTCTAAGCTCCTTGGATCTTCGTTGTGATTTTCTTCCTTTTGATGCTCATTTGCTCCTTGAGGATGTGAGGAAAGGATCTCCAAAAGTACCAAAGATTTGGTACCTCTAAGTCTCTACACCAAAGATGTAGTGTGAAGAGAAGATGGATGAATTAGAGAGATTTTGATGCTAGTGAAAATCTCCCTAAGTGGCCGGCCTCTCTATGAAAAAGGAGAGAAAAAGTTTCTCTTCTTTTGCCTCAAGAAAACCCTAGTGAGAGAATGGCTATAAAGTTGCCTTCATACTACCTCACATGTGAGTGGCAAACTTGCAATTAACTCAACTTTGCTACCACTCACCCTAGGCCGGTTTTGGCTTTCTTTTTGGGTTAATTTCCATTTAGTTTTAGTTGTCACACAACCTAAACTCAATGGGCCTTGTGGACCAAAAACCCTTTTGGGCCCTGAAACCCAAAACCAACTTAAAAGCCCAATACGAACCTTTCGTATAATTAATTAACTAATTAATTAATCTTGACCATTCTCAGTTAAACCATTTAATTGCTTATCCATCTCTTTTACATCTTCACATTCATCCTTACTCAGTGTACGATCCATTAGGTTCCATTTAGCGAGGCAGTGGGCGATTGTTACTCTTAACGATCGATTATGAATTGAAACTACATTTCAATTCTTCCTTTGATGAAGATTAGTGTTTGCTAATCCTCAGGGCTTTCACAAACCATGAGTGACACCTAGCAGTATTTCATGGCTACCCAAGCTAAGTAGAAGTGGTTGGAGAACCTATCCAGTTACAACTACAACGTAATACGGTCCTTCTCTAATACAATACTCTTGATCACATTATTTAAGTGATAGTTTGTTTCATGTCTATTATCCAATGTGATACTTCTCTATATGATTCAATTAATTATGATTTGGAACAAACTTCCTAAGTCATATTCATATGCTTTGGCCAAAGACTCTCGAATCATATCTCAGAGTATTCTCCCTCCACCATGGAAGGTTAGAGATCCCTTGTTGTGCATTCATATGCCTACATGACTAGATAGCTTGACCCCAACAATGTCGTGGACACTCTCGATGGAATGCCTTTGACATGATCAAAGATCAAGGACCTAACCATTAGACATCAATGATGCCTCAGGTCAAAGGACTACTTTGCATATTGCAACTTTCAAGTTCTTACATGACATGTATGTTCGAACTCTCTTTTGATCGTTGTTCAGTGTACTCAATTACCTTTTGAGCACCTATGTGTTTGCCTCAGTGTCCAACACTAAATGACTTGAGACTAGTCATACTCACGCTTGAGTTAACATAACACATACTAACCTTAGCGGATTGTCAATGCCCAATTGGCAATTCTATGGCTAGGAACATTTTAGGAATGAACATAAGAGAAAGGTCTCATTAATCCAATTCACTTAGATCACTTCTCTCTTAGATTAAATACATTCCTTGGATTCCCTTATTTCTTAAACACATAATACAATAAATAGTGATTAACAATAAGCTTTGCCCTCTATTAAACATATAATAGTTTAACACAATAAGTATTCCAAAAAGATATTACATCAAATGAGTGGCTTTGTGGCCATACTTCCAACAGTTTACACCTCGGTCTCTGTGTCTATTTGGGAAAAATACGAGCCTTTAGCGATAAAGACGTACTGGAGAATTGAAATTTCGGATGAGTTTGGCGACAATTAGGAGGGCGGCGGTGGTAGTGGGATGTTGGTGCGGTGACGGAGGATGGATATGGAGGAAATTGGCATGGAGATTATAGGGTGTTTGGTTACAGTGATTAATTTGGTTAGGGACTTAGGGTTATAAGTTTGCAGAGGGTGGATTCCTTTTTTTTTATTAAAAATATTTAAATGATTTTGTTTTTAAATTTTTA
The DNA here is from genome assembly GCA_963580275.1 of Crataegus laevigata. NCBI lineage: Eukaryota > Viridiplantae > Streptophyta > Magnoliopsida > Rosales > Rosaceae > Crataegus > Crataegus laevigata. The sequence continues at coordinate 23,095,284 of OY756948.1, forward strand.
ATCTAGTTGGGCTAGTAAATGGGTCCCACCTCAAGCCACGTCAACATTTAACAGAGAAATTGACAGAAAAACTAACGGAGGTCTGACATTGCAACAAATTTGTAAGATGATGTATGATTTTTTTAATTTTTAAAATACGAGGTATGAGATTGTGATTCGACCAATAGTTAAGGTAGTTTTGTGTAATTTACTCTTAAAACACTCTTTATCCACCCACCAATATTTTTTATCCTTGTATTAATTTAACTATTTTTCAAAAATTAAAATTAGAATTGAAAATAAGAGCGACAGTACCCGACCCTCACACCACCTAGGCACAGATCCAGGAAAAATTATTCAGAGGGTCACATGTAAAAGTTCACAAACACTTCTCAGACAAATAATAACCTTATAAGTTAAACCATAGTTCCATCATTCATAATTTATAGGCTTTTTAGCCAAAATGGTCTCTAAGATTTGCAAAACTCTTCATTTTGGTCCCTAAGATTTGAAATCAATAGAATTGGTCCATAATTTTGTTCATCATCAATCACTTTGGTCCTTCCTTGAAAAATCTCCATTAAATAAGAATAGAATGACCAAAATACCCTTAATTTTTGTCAAATCATTTTGGCTTATTGTTTATTAAATTGAAGGCATATTTGTCATTTTGATCTTTATTTAACATAATTTTGCACGGAATGACCAAAATGATTGATGATGGACAATTTTAGGGACCACTTCTATTGATTTCAAATCTCAGAGACCAAAGTGATGTGTTATGCAAATCTCAAGGACTATTTTGACTAAAAAAGCCTAATTTCTAGAACAAATAAAAAAATTGCAATTGTCCATGACACGCTGCATTATAGCTTCATTATTAATGGAAGAAAAAAAAAACTCTCTACATAAACCACCATGCTATGACTCAACTATTGATCTTCCATCGAGTAAAGCAATAGACTTTTCACAATATTCATAGCAGAAAAGATTCTTTCCACTAAAACAGTAGCAATCGGTAGAACCAAAGTCAATATAATTAGCAAATACACATGATTATACTTTATTCTTCCTCGCATCCACCATCTTTTTGCAAGACGACCAATTCCTTTCAATTGAGAAAATTAATCTTGAACGCATATCAATAATGTAATGCCCTTGATATTAAAAAAAAAAAGGACAATCGACAACTACTCTTTGAGACATTTTATCAAGCAGTTCTAGAGCATGCATGAAAGGTAACTCCAACCTCTGTCATCCATGAAAACTCATCGAAGTTCGGAAGATCAGCTAACCTCCCTCCCTTTTGATGGGCTAGTCAGTGACATCACCCAACACAATTTGACGACAATCCCCTTTCACGATGTGTCTAGAACATGATCACCTCACCTGCGCAAGAGACTACGAAAAAATAATCCCAATCTTCTTCATCGCAATAACTGCTAATATCGACGAAGAATCTGTTGGATCATCGAAACACTTTCCTTGACAAATCTCAACAGCCACGTTTGGATTAGAAACAGAAGATGTTCAAAAACGATATTTTGAAATTTTGGTCGGAAACGATTTAGAGGAAAGAGAGTTTTCTGAAATGGATGGCTGGGCTCTTCCCTTTTCTTCTTATTTTTATTCTAATTTTTTAGTTTTGTCTTCTTCCAATTTAGGAGTGGGTTCAAAAAACCGAAAACCAAACCGAATTCTTTTGGTTCGGTTCGGTTTTAGAGGTCTAGAAACCGAACCGAATTAATTAAATTAATATTTTTTAATTTTATTTATTTAATTATTTGTTTTGGGTATTATTTTTTAAACTCGATTTGTAATATTTTTAAACCCAATTTTATTTGTTTTGGGTATTATTTTTTAAACCCAATTTATAAGCCCAATGTGTTGCCAAATACTTTCTACCTTTTTCTCATTTTTCTCACACTCTAATTTTACTTCTAATTTTTTATGGTTTGTTTGTTTCATCACTAAACCAGTTGCTTTCCATTTGTCTCTTGATCAATCATGTTCTTCTTTGTTTGTGTTTTTATTGTTTGAATTGAAATTATGAGTGATTTGGAGTAATAATCACAGAGTAATCAAATCTGCCTATACAACTTCTCTCTCTGCACTCCAGTCCATTAACTTTCATATATGTGCTGGGTAAAAATTGAGGGGGAGAAAGGGGGAGAGAGAGAGAGAGTTAAACATTTTGAATTTCATTTTTTGTTGCTTGACTTTGTAAAAGACTGAAACTTTCACTGCATTCTCTTAGAAAACTAAACATACCATTGGATTTGATGGTTGTTTGTGATTTGGGTTTTACTTCTTTGTTTGCTCCTTATTAATAATCATGTAATGTTTGAGTGATCTATCTGCTCAAAAGTTTTAGGACTTTCCTTGATATTTTCTAAGGAACCAAACAAGGATTAACCCTGTGTATACTTTGTTTGTTTGCTTGATGTGAAAAAAATAATATCCAAAACAAATAATTAAATAAATAATACCGAGAAAAAAAGAATTTAAAATAGCATTATTTTTTAAACCCAATTTCTCAGGAACCAAACAAGGATTAACCCTGTCCTGTGTATACTTTGTTTTTTTTTTAACCTAACCATGATGTGAAAAAAAAGAAAAAAAACCGCAACCGAACCAGAAAAAATTGAACCGAAAAAAAAATGAACCGAACCGATTTGAACCAAACCCACCCCTATTTCAATTTGAAGAAAGCCATGAACGTTCTTTAATTTTTCTTTTTCTTTTGGCTGTAAAAATCATTAGGGCTTTAAAAGTCATTTTACATGAGGTCAAACATGTAATTAAATTTATTATTATTTTTTCTTAAATTAATTTTTCGAGAGTAATCGAAATGCATAAATAAACAAAAACATTTTAAAGGATTGTGGTAATTAAAAATTAGGTACTATGCCGATTTAGTTTTTGAATTATTATCCAAGTAGAATTAAGTTTGTAAATTATTTTTTATTCTATTTAATTTTTATTATTTGAGTGACGTGAGTTGCATATAATGTGTGTTGTATGATAGATTATTATTTTTTATCGGAATTGGATCCCCTCTTGAGCAAATGGTGGGAATCATCATAACTCATTAACAGGGCTATTGGATTTTGATCCAACAGCCACAATTATTATAACTTTTAAAGAGACCCCTTATTTGTAGCTTTTAGATCAAAATCCAACGACCTATATTAGTGGGTCATGAGGATCCCTCATAAGGAGATTCAATTCTATTTTTTTTCATGAGTATAAGGATTTATTTGAGAGCTATTGGACCTACCCCACAACCTATTTTCCTACTCAATTTTAAATTTAATGAGAGAATTAGAATTTTGTTTGTACGTAATTTTTAATAAATGATATTATCTACATTAAGGGAGGGTGAGTTTAGTCTTAAAATTGGCTAATAAAAATGTGGTTCAAATTCTGTTTTGGCAAAAAAGTAATGATATTCATACCATATTGTTATACCACATTTCTATACTACCTTAGATGACATCTTATGTGGATAGTCATATCATTTGAAAAATTTGCAAAACCTAAAGAAATGAATGAGAAAAACACCTCGTATACCACAATCATCATTTAATAAACTAATTTTTCTTAATTATTAGTTTATTAAATAATGAACTAAATTTAAAATTTTGATTTATTCAAATTATGTGGATGTCCACATTAAATGCCACCTAAGATAATATGAAAATGTGGTACAAAAACATGGTATGATAACATTACTATTGGCAAAAATTAAACTTAAAACTTCTCATTTATAAGTGAAGAGAAATACTACTAAATTGACTGTTTATTTATTTGTAATTTTTGCTATTGACAAATAATAGATATTTACTTTAAAGCTCATGCGCCATACCACAGGTGGACATAAAGGAGCCAATAGAAAAAAATGGACTTTAACAGGCCCATGGATCACTTGTCAATTTTGTCTTCTGGAGATATCTGGACACCCACAGAAAGTAACAAACATATCTCTCTCTCCCCTATTTTTACAGGGACTCTTTAAAGTTCCAGACTTTCAGGTTGTCTCTGCAAATCAAATCAAAAAATCCATTCAAAACCTCAACAATCACACAATTTAACAAAAACCCAAATCTCCATTTCCTCAGAATCTGAAAACGGAGTTGCAGAAATCTCTCACATGGATGACTACTTCGTCTCAGACGGAATGCTGATGAAAACGATGAAGAAGAAGAGGAAGGAGGTGGAGGAGCTTGACCAAGTCAACGAACACTTCTCCGACTTCTCTCTCTCTTCTCCTGCCAGAAAGATTCGCCGTCTGGTATGCAAAAACCCCATGTTTTTCTTCGCTTTCTTCTCTTTAAATTTCGACCCAAATCTGTTGAGTTTTCAAATTTTCTGATTCAATGTGTTGGTATGTGTGAAAATTTGGTAATTTAGGATGCTCATTTGCCGCCCATCATGGAGGAGGAGGAGGCTGATTTTGCGGCGGCACCGAATCAGGTGGAGTCGGCTGCTCCAATTATTGAGGAATTGCCATCAGAAAACAATGAGAAGGCCATTGTGCTCTTCAAGCCCGTCAATTCCCCTCCTTTTTTCTCTTTACCTTCCAAATTGATCCGCGGCTTCAAGGGTAGGCATATCGACTACCAATTTGGATTTCCTGATGATTTCCGTCTCGAAATTTCTGTAATTTGATGGTTTATTGGTTTTCTGCAGACCAATTTCTGCGCTCCGGCCATTACGGTCCGAGACAATCAGCTGCGGGAGATGATGAGGCGGTGCAAAACAGCAAAAATCAATGTAAAGCTGTTGTTCCGTGGGTTTATAGTAAGCTTCGGCCTACGCCATCCATGGAGGTTTCGCAATCTGAGGCCCCGGAGGAGCTGATGGAGGCTGAGGAGATGGGAACAGCAACAATGGAGATTGAAGAAGAGAGCAGAGAAGGACAAGGGATGGCTAACGGGTGTGGCGGAGGAATGTGGACGAGTAATGAAGGGTTTCCTCAGTGGCAGCAGCAGCATTGCATGGTTCCACAACCTCCACGAAACACCACCACGCCCATCACTTGGTTCCGATGAGACCGAAAGGCGGTAGGGTTTTTTTGGGTTGGAATTCGAGTGGTGCCTCATTCTTTATTCAGCATTTCGACTATGTTGTATCATATATTTGGAAACAGCAGAAGCAGAAAGTCGTGTTAATGCTAATGGCAGCAGAGCAGTGTAGGAATTTGTCCAAGAATGATTTGTATGTTAATTATGATTTTAATGATATCCAACTCCTAGAGGTTATTAATTTGACTTGGAGTTTCACTTCACTTCAGAATCTTAAAGACACTATCAACACAATTTGATACAAGTGAAAACGTTCCTAACCCTTGGGTCAAGGCGAAAATTCTCCCTTGTTGGGGTGGGGTGAGTTCGAGCACGGGGCCTTGGCTGAAGGCGTAAACCTACCCTACTGGGTGGTTGGGATAAGGTGAATTCCAACATAGGACCTCATTGAATTGAGGTGACCATGGCGTAGACGCTCCCTTATTGGGATTAGAGTGAATTCTAACGCGGGAACCTAAGCGAAAGCATAAACAACAATCTCCTTTAGTAACAGTTCAATTCAGCTTACGGTTTTGTAATTAGGCAACTAAACCAGCTGAAAGAAGGATTAATCGATGACTATTTGGTATTTAAGCCTGCAAACCAAGAGGGAAGATACACAAGTCATTGAGTATTTGGTCTAGCGCCAATCAGTCTTTCACTTGTTGAACGGGCGTTGTAATGAAGAAGAAAGGTAATGCAGCTTAACCTAAAGAATCAAAACAATGAGAAGAATAGCATAAATGGGGACAAGTGTAAACACCCAAATAAATTTTGATCATAAATATGCACAAGGGGGTTTGTCGAGGTTTAAATATTACTCAGATTCTCATCTCTATTCTAACAGAGATACACTGAAATGGGATAAAAAAGAAGAAGAAAAGGAAATGCTCTACACAAAAGTCTGTTGAGGGTATCCTTCCAAGTCCTTCCCTTCTATTCTCTTCTTGTCCTAGCAAAATGGCGTTTTTCTATAGCCTCAACAACGCACAGCTCTTCAACGAGTACCAGTCAACTTTACTATATATTCCGTAAGGGCTAGTCTCCCGAGACATATGTCTTCTGTGCATAGTATTTCTTTTCGCTCTCATTCTTTTTGGCATTGCGTTTCTGCATCAAAGACAACAGAGGAATGACTTTATCAGCACTCTCAACAGCAGGAAATTTTGCTACACATCTTCATTTAGTTTTACAAACATCCAGTGTGAAAATTACGGTTGCGATATGTGGAAGAATCGCTTGACGAATGATGGCTAGTTTGCTTGTACAAGAGTCATCAAATATGGTTTTAAATCTCTTTACAATGGTAGGGCACATAAGCCAAAAGGCAGACAAGGATTTTAAAATTACCAAGTAAGCATCATGATTTGCAATTATCCTCTGGGATACTGATGTTGTTGTTATACTTTTAGGGCTTTCAAGCAATTTGAAAATCCCCATGCTCTTGGGAACAGAATAAGGATCGCTTTCACCCTGCGCAGTACAAATGATCCCATTCAATAAGCCAATTCTCAGCTTGCATAGACAAAAGTTTACGGTGATCAAATTTGAAGAAAAATCCAACTTACAGTTAACGAGGAGTTGTACTCGGAAACTGTCCCATGCACAACCGATGAAACGTTGAAAGTTGTTATCTGTCGATGCAAGTATATAGATCTCAGATACAGTGATCAACACATCTAATTCAGACTGCATCAGAAGGATTACATTATTCTTAACAAATTTAAGTTAGTCAAGAATGTGTACGAGAAAATGTCCAATTTACTGTCTGAATCATTTTAATCTGGGAACAGGTTCTATTTATTGTTCTTCCAATTGCTTGCCTTAGGTATGTTATGTATGATAAAACTTATTGATATATCACACACATGCCAGCATGTATTGGATCCATGGCCTCCACCACACATGTACGGTATGCTTATCTAAATTAATGAATACAAGTGGCAAGCATGTCACGAATCTATGCACATTCCCAAGCATCAATAAAGTTGGAAAATTTATTGTTCAAGGTAGAAACATAACTAATACGATGACATTTACACATTATAATCCCATTCAAGGCCAGGAAGAAACATCATTAACATGTTGACTGAAGAAACTGTACATAAAACCAAGAGAAGACGCACCTCTGAAGAATGAAAACAGTCGCTCATGGTTGTACATACAAATACAATGACTTGGTGTAAAAAGAAAAAGAAAGATATATGCATTTACTCACCATGTCCATGGTAACTTCCCAGGGAGCACCAATGATGACTTCATCAACATAACGGCAACCCAATACACCAAGACTACGTTCGTGTAAATGCATAATTGGACACTTCCCTCTGTGTTCACTGCATTTAACCAAATTTTATTATTTTAGTTTTTGGTCTTTTTACAAGTTTACTTTTGTTGACTAACAATGAATGAATTGATCTCAAATCAAGAAAACGGAATTACCTGACAGTCTCATCATTGTGGATGCCAACTAGTAGAAAGTCTCCGAGCTGCCTAGCATTCTTCAAAATCTGAGCAAGCAACCAAAAAAGAGAAACAGCTTTCATATGATAAAATGATGAGAAAAAGATTTGATAACTGTTCATACAGAAAGGGGGATGCTGCATTGAATCTCCACAGCATAGAATTGCCAAAGGGGAGGGGTGTGAACATAACATGGCAACATTCAGTTGTTTACATACAAGCATACTGTTCAAGTGTTGCCAAAAGGTCAAAACTTAACCCAAGGCTTCCATAGATAGCCTTACAACTAATGGTTAACAGAGACCTGTCACAATTCACAACTTCATTTCGTAAATTAATGCAATGGTAGGATCTATTTCACTCCTAAAGCGATGGAACTAACGCATGATTTGTGGTGAGTATACCAGACTAAATATACAAATGAGTCATGCTGGAGTGCTTTATGATAAAGGTCTATATGGAAGGCTATTTAGAAATTACTCCAAGTTTATATTGAAGATAGAAAACATCAAGGAAGATGTAGAATACTGCCATTTCTAGATGCACCTCAAACTTTGTAATACAAAATAGGTAAATGCACTACAAAGATCCAACTTAATTCACCACAAAAATTAAGACGTTTACAGAAGTAATTCAAAGATATTAATTATACCTCAACATGTCCTGCATGAAAGAGATCAAATGCCCCATCAATGTACACAACACGAGCATTTGGTCCAGGTCCCTGAGAATATGAAAGGTGTTATGGAGAATAAAAAAAACAATATGCATAAAAAAGAAACAAAAAACAAAATTTCCACCACCTCCATATGTTGTCGCTGCACATTAAAATAGATATGAAATAAATGAAACGTCAATACTGAGTTACCCTGCAAAATGGTTTACTGTGTTACTCACTCCCGCGGATTGGCTGATGATTTGCTCTTTATATAAATTAGTAAAGAATCAATGAAGGACTGTTATCCACTAAATACGGATTACTTTTATTTTTTCTGTTCTTGTCATTTCAACAGTCATAACTATTTCACATGGTGACTTCTTGATCTTTACATGTACCAAAAAACAGGTCCATTTGTTCACTTCCAAAGCTATTTATTCTCACATGTCACTAGATGCACTTGAGCCAAGATCCCAGAAAGGAGTTTAGTCTAATGTATGAAATACTTATGACTAACAAGAACAAAAATACAAAAAGTAAAATTTAAAAGTGCCAATATCGCAAGTAAGGCACACCTTTCCATTAGAGAATTGCACAATGCGCCGGGATGTTGGTAGAAATTGAGATAAACTGGCACTCTTGGGTTGATTTTCTGGGGTTTTATGCAAGGATGTCTCAGTTTGATTTTCACCATCATTTGTATCCTTTAAAGAAGAAAGTATCCTCCCTACAAATGATTATTATTAGACCAATTGAAAACAAGAAAACAATTTCAGTATACAACATTTTAACTATCTAGGCAGCTCATTGATCAAATCTCCACTTCTAGCCAGCTTGACCACAAAAAAAGTCACGAAGCGGAATTGCATAATAAGTACCGAGTCATTTTAAACAAAAGGAGGAACCTCTGAGGAAGATGAAGAGAATCATAGTACCTACAATATCTGTGCTGGAGACACCTTCAGTGCGTTTAATCTGCTTGTAGCGGCCAGCTTTTTTCGCCAAGGCGTAAGCATCAGTTCCATCTGGCAGCAGGCAAGGATCATCACCATGTATGATATAGTCAATCTTATGCTCACTGAAGAGTCTGCCCATGAATTGCTCAGTAATTTCATAAGGAGCATTCGGTATGACTTGATCCACCCACTTCAAACCACTCACGAGAGCCAATCTAGAAAGAAACTTCAAATTAGATAGAAATAAGTAGGTACATAATATACATTGATCTGATCAAATTTTAACAAAGGCCACATAAAGTATGCACCAGGAGATTATACAACATTTGCAAGAGTTCTATTGGAACAATAAAAGGTACAAGCAGACCAAACAGTGCATTCTAATTCTCAAGATTGTCGAATAACACTATTAGGGAAGCTAACTCTGCAAACTATGCGAATAACGAACTTTATATGCACGTATAAGATATAACAACATATTCTATAACTTAAGTTGGTAAGTAAGTAACAAAGGGTGCAACTCGAACTCAGATAAGAATGTTTTCGGCATTCAAACATAAAAGTGTGTTCTTGAGAAATGAGTACGTTAACATGAATAAATATGTTCATAAACACTAACCTCTCTTCCATGGATAAAACAGGTGGACCTTTATTGGCAATAATCTCCTCATCGCTAACAACGCCCACCACCAACTCATCTCCCAAAGCCTTGGCTTGCCTCAAGGCATTGGCATGGCCATAATGCATGAGATCAAAGCAACCATCCATGTAAACCCGAATGTGCTTCCTATCACATTTCTTCTTATGAAAGATCCCTGAATCAGACCATAAATATGGCAACTGGGGTACCGTAATTCCACCAAAATAGCTCGTAGACAAGCCAAGCAAGGCGGCCGTGAGCATTAGACCGCCAAATACATGTGGATGGTTGTACATTCCATCCCAAATCCAGTTGTTAGTTTCATATTCCATGGTGGCACCCTTTTTCTTCTTGCCTTATAATCTCCTTTGATCTCTTTGCTTAGCAGGAGGAGACCCAAAACCTAAGCCACAATAGAACAAAGCTAATCAGAAATCAAAATTGCTTTTATTACTTTAAATTAGATTTAAACACCAGGAAAACTAAAGAAAAAAAAGATGAAAATACTAAACAAATCTAGAGCTTGAAAATACCAAATTACACCAAAATGTAAGGAAAAAAATTCATATGTTAAAAGAGACTTTTGGAACTGGATTAAAGGTCAATTGTGAAGGGAAGCAAATCCTAAGCCCATGGAGAAATTAATGATGCCAAAGATTCGATAAAATTATTGAGCAAATTCAAATTATGAAATTTATTTCTGAACCTAAACCAGAAACCCACCTGAAATTCACCAAGAATACAAAAAATTAAAAATATCTGTGCATTAATGGAGAGAGAGAAAATGGGAAGAAAACCATGGAACTGAAAATTCCAGAAGAAAGAAAAAAGTGATAAAATTCAAGACATGAGCATTAATCATGGTGACCCAGATCTAGAAAACTGGTTGTTTACCCAGAAAATTGGAAAAGTTTTTACCTTTTTGTGATCAAGCTTTGTGTCTCCTCTCCTCTATTGCTTTCTCTCCCTCCTGGTTTTTTTGGTGATATGAAGAACTCGCAATGGGAAAGAAACAAAGAAAACAGAACAAGCAAGCCTTCCCCTTCCCACAAGTTTTTTCTTTTTTTGTTTTTTTTATCTGACAACAAGGCTCTCTCTCCGTCTTTTTCATTTTAATTGGTCAAAGTTCTCACTTTTTCTATTACCGAATGAATCAAATGAAATGCTTACCTTGTGGGACGGGTCCCATTACACTGTAGCACTACGTCAGCCGTCAAGAATGTCGTTTTTATGCAATACTTGTTATTTTAATTGTGAAATGACGAAAATACCCCTTCGAGGTTGTGAGTGTGCGAATGTGTGTGAAATGGGCCAATTGCATAATTTACTAAATTTAGGGTCAAATGTAAATAATTTTGGAGATATTTGTTGATTGGTGGCCTTAGGACCACACAACCAATCAAACCCTCTCTCTCTCTCTCTCTCTCCCATCCGTAGGCTCTCTCTCTTCACCCTCGAACCAACTCTCTCTCTCTCTTACAAACTCTCCTTCTCTCTCTCTCATTAGTACGGACGAGACCCAAAATCCTTGCAAACGTGACGGATCGAAGGGTTTGAGATCACCATTGTACTCCTGGAAACTTCACAATCACATTGGTATCATTGTAGGTAAGAACTCCCTCGATTTTACGTAGAAACCTCTCGATCCGTACATGCACTGTTCATGAAATTTTTTATGCTTGATTTCTAGGAAATTCTAAGCTCATAGCAAGCCTCTAGAGATCCTTACGAAGCTAGGAGTGCTTCGTTGGAGGTTTTTGGACGTCGGAGCGACGAGAACGAACGTTTTGAAATTTGGCCGGAGTTGTCGAGGCATTTTCCGGCAAATCCCCGGCGAGTTGGGGGTCAAGGCAGGTATGGTTATGTTCATTTTGATGAGATCTTTGTAATGGAACTTGTTTCATGAAAAATGGTGTTAAAATGAGGAAGATATAACAATTTGAAAAATTACCCAGAAACCGGCGACTTTTCCGTCGCCGGCGAACCAGTCCGACGAACCCAGGTAGAAGACAACGGCATATTCCGTCAGAGTTGACGGAATATGCTGACGTCGTTAGTTAAGTCTAACAATTTCTGTTAGGATTTAACGGAATATGCCATGGAATATTCCAACGGCGTTATGGGAAACTGTCAGTGTGCCTGGCACGTGACCGCGCGTGGGGGCGCGTGACAAGTCAAAAAATTATTTTAAAAAAATTGGGGATGTTCGTGACGACGAGCAGATCACATTGGTATGTTCAAATGTCAAAATTGATCATCGTATGATAAGTTATTTCTAAAGTCCCGTTTATGTACGTTAAATAACGTTATTCAGTTACTTCTCGTATAGGCGAGGCCTATCCCGTGGACGAGTGTAGCCAGGCTAGGCGTGGGGGCTACGATCCGGCTACTTATCAGTGAGTGGGCAGTTTTATTTTCCGTATAACCTATATATATATATAATGATTTTCCCAGAATCATATCTTAAATGAAAAGTACGTTTTTAACGATATGCATATGACTTGATTTTGATGCATGAGTATTCACATATGCATTTCATGCATATGTTGGTGCCGAGGACGCCAGGTAAGTACCAGGTAGGTACATGCATAGTTGAGAACGAACAGTGATACAGTTGAGATATGATAAGATATGATATGATATGTTAGCTCATAAACCTGCACATATTGTTAGTGCTCACGCCCAGAGATAGGGGCACAGTCTTTCACGTGTCGTTCACTTCCCGCACCGCATGCTCGCCTTGGATCCAAGTTAGGTGCACAGTCTTGTCGTATAGACCACTTTTGAGTGGGTACGACATGTAGGTGACCCGCGTTCATTCGCACAGTCTTCACGTGATTGTAGCACTAGAGCATTTATTATTGATACAGCGTTGATAATGATGATGATATTGATGTATGTGCAGTGTGTATATATATATATATATATATATATATATATATATATATATATATATATATATGATGATGAGATAGAGATGTTATGAGCTATATTTACAGCCGAAGGCTGAGATGATATCTAGTAGCGATATGATTGTTGAAATGCATAGCATGGCATTATTTATGAGGTTCAGATGGCATTGAAATGCATTGCACGGCATATATTTGAGATACACTGAAAACATTTTATGCTGAGAAAGTTGTGATATATATGTACGTATTATTTTCTGGGAAACTATACAGGTTTTACGGAGAGGGGCTAGACTTTTGAGAAAAGAATGATTTTGAAAAGATTTGTTTTTGCTGACCCACTCCCTTTTGTTTTTCGCCCCTCCAAGTTCTAGATAGCTTGAATTCCTGAGTTTGGCAAATCGAGGATCTTCCGGCATTTCTGACAGATTTGATACTTGTAGGGCACTGTTGGTGTAATTGGACTCATTTAATTCATGCTTGACTGCACTGACCTAGTACGCTTTGGATATGTATAAGTATTGTATCTCTCTAGCACACTATCATATCTAGGTTGCTAGAATTCGATTTTAATTAATTCGTACTACGTTATCGATCATTGCTTCCGCACAGCGCACTTGGCTACGTCACACTCACGTGACGACCAGCATGCCCTACTTTCGGGTACAGGTGTGTCACGTATCCTATCTATTATCTTAACGAATTTTTAACAAATCATGTCATTTTGCCTGTTAAAATTAACAAGTAAAACTACCAAACCTATTAAGGCCTTTTAATAAAAGAGAAAATTAAAATTAACGGGCCGTGTCATGCTTTGTTCTTCGTTACTGTAATTATTGTCTTTAATGCTTATTTCTCATTTTTTTTTGTTTCTAAAAATTCAAGTATGATTGAATTGAAATGTACCGTCCTTCTTTAAAAATAAACATTGACATGTACTTAACAGATGAGGTGGTGTCGTATCCTAGTTTTCATGTAATACTTGTTATCTTAACAGATGAGGTGGTGTCGTATCCTATCTATTATCTTAACGAATTTTTAACAAATCATGTCATTTTGCCTGTTAAAATTAATAAGTAAAACTACCAGACCTATTAAGGTCTTTTAATAAAAGAGAAAATTAAAATTAACAGGTCGTGTCATGCTTTGTTCTTCATTACTGTAATTATTGTCTTTATTGCTTATTTCTCATTTTTTTTTGTTTCTAAAAATTCAAGTATGATTGAATTGAAATGTACCGTCCTTCTTTAAAAATAAACATTGACATGTACTTACATAAATTATTTTCAAATTGAAACGTACTTATGCTAAATTAAAACGTATTCATACCAAACTAAAATGTATGCTTTCTAAATTGAAATGTACCCATATTGAGTTAAAACGTACAAATAGGTTTTAGAGTTACAAATAACTTGCCTTTAGCTTTTTACATAATAAAATTATGATAATATAAACGTATTAATAACTTGGTGCGTATCTAAACAAAAATTAATATCATATCAAAATACTCATTTGTGCTCAAATTTGAATCTAGCTTTTCACTCGTTATCTCACCAACTAAACCATGGGTAATTTATTTGACCAACTAAATTCTTGGATAGTTTGACACAAGAAAAGGATTCAGGAAGAAAAGAAGGGTAAATTGAAGATAAGGAATTAGAAAAACAAATGTTATTATAATCTAGTGATATTTTATTTTTATTATTAACTAATAGGTCTTAGATTCGGTTTTTACGAGAATTCATTTCGATGGCTTACCTATGATAGAAATAGTGGAATTGAATACTTCCAAGTTCTGCGTTTGCGTCAAATTGGACTCTATTTTGTTGTGAGGGCATTTAGGTCCATTTGCAATAAACTTGGTTAGAATTATAAGGATAGTGTTGTAGAATTCCCGACGCCTACACCAAAGTGCAGTAGAAACCCGAGATCCCCGCCCGGAACGCAGACTTCCAAATAGTTCAGAAACAGCAGCGCGTGTGATCCCAACCATCAATGGCGTCGAGTAAGACTCTGCTATCAGCAACAGCAGCTCTAGTATTAGCGACGTCCCTCTTGTGGACATTGGCATCGTCATCGGCGTCGCCTAATTCGGCCGACTCCCTCGCCTTCATCAAGAAGACCATCTCTTCCAACAAGGTCGCCATCTTCTCCAAGTCCTACTGCCCGTACGTCGTGCCACTCTCTTCCGTTCTTTTTTCACTAATTTTTTGTAACTTTGATTCAACATCTCATCTGTTTGATTTGAATTCAGCCCATTTAGTATTTTGTTTAATTTTTCAGTTTTATGTTTTGGAATTTGGGGTTGGGTTGAATTTTCGATTGATCCGAGTAGGATTAGGAGTTTTCGGTCTTGTTACCATTGATGGGTTTCTGGGTTTTGAAGAAATCGCCAATTGCAGAACTCCCAAGTTCGAATTGACGAATTCCCCTTATCGTAGTTTATATTAGATTAGAATATCACCCAGGTCGAAGAGAAAGAAAAATGAACAATTAGAAGTTAATTTTGGTTTTTAGAGGTCCATTTTATCGAAACATACTTCCCGTAGTTTAGATTACATTAGAATATCGCTTGAATTGACGAGAAAAAAAAATGAAATAACCAATTAGAAGTAATTTTGGATTTACACTTTGTTTTTTATTTAATTTTTATTCAGAAGCACAAGGACATACAGCAAATTTGGGTTTTCAGAGGGCAATTTCATCAGAAGCACAAGGACATACTGCAAATTTTACTTTTTGTTGTCTTTTTTGTGTAGCGTATATATTGAATTCCTCCTCTTATTTTTTTATTTTTTATTTTCTGATTTGCAATTTATTTGGATTGTTTGCAGGTATTGCAGAAGGGCGAAAGCAGTTTTCAAAGAGTTGAACCAAGTACCGTATGTGGTTGAGCTTGATGAGAGAAGTATGTTTCATTTAGGCCTTACGGATTTTTTCACACAATGTGCATGAAAACATAGAAAGTAAGGAGCTTGTTGCTGAAATATGAGATTGGTGCAAATTAACTTGTGGGTTGAAATCAATCTCAAGAAATGGCTAAATGTGTTTCCGAGTTCTAGGAATGTGCATTAATTATTCAATCTTTTAAGTGCCCTATTAGCTTGCAAGAAGTTCCAAATTCTGTTGTTAGGAATAACGTTTTGGATTGCTAAGTCGCAAATGTGATAGAGTTGCTTGAATTTGCATTCAGGACAATAGTTTGCCTATTAGACAATGCTTCTTGTAGAAGCACTTTGTTCAACAGCTTTGTGCTGTTTCGTTTGAAATTTGAAAGTGCATATTAGCATATGTGTGCCTGTACTATACTCAGTGCAAGTACCATTCCATTATAAGTTGTTGATTGAAGATGGCAATGTGTCTTTTCAGTTGATGGTCGGGACATACAAGATGCTTTAAGTGAGCTTGTTGGGAGGCGTACTGTACCGCAGGTGTTCGTGAAGGGGACATACATTGGGGGCTCAGATGGTAACTGTTTTTCCCTTCAAAATCTTTTGTTCTCTTTATTTCTGGGAAACGTGATTACATCAAGAAAATTGCTAGTAGCTGATGAATGCTCTGTTTTCTAGATACGGTTGAAGCATACGAAAGTGGAGAACTGGCTAAGCTACTCGGCATTGAGGTCAAGAAGAATAGGGATGATCTTTAAACTGAATCATCAGTGATAAAAAAAACTGGTAGCCAATTTCCGAGAAGAATTATATGTAATGCTTTATAAGTAACTCCTTCCTTCAAATGTGCGCGCGCACTCATGTTATGGCATTCACTTTTGCATAATCTTGTACTTTATTTGGATGATTGTATTTTAGTAATTTAAAGGAGATTGCCTCATTTTTCATTTGTCGCTTGGATCTTAAGGTACTGATGAGGTTTGCAGAGACATGAAATACTAACAGAAGATGGTGGAATACAGTCAGTGAAAAACAAAAACTAGGTGTCCCTTTGTTGTATCCTCTGATACGATGGAGAAGCAGAACGATCGGTTATATGAAGCACCATGAACGTCGGTTGCCTTCTCTATAGCCTGAATTCCGCAATATTGCTGTCGTTGATGGCACTTGCAGTTTCTGTATGCCGAACTTGATGGCTACACAACTAAAACAAAATCAGATCAATCAGAATCCAGGAAAGCGTCACCATACAGCCTGATACTTTATACTCTCCTACTCGCTGTCTAAATCAAGAAGAATTCTAAAAAAGAATATATTATTTAATTTGAACAATTTAGTCATCTATGCGTATCAAACAAATTGATGGTTATGATAACACACATCTTTATTTTTGGACCATTTTATAATATTCTATAACATTTGCTTCACTTTATTTGAACGGAATCTCCAGAATGCTCAATGAATGAGCTAGTAATTGGTCTATAAAATCATGGAGTTCACCACACTCGGGTAACTGCAACACAAAATTAACTACTTGTATTGTCAAGAAATCAACCACTTTCTGAGTCTGGTGAAGTTTAATTCTCTAGTGTTAGAATGGTATCAAAGCAGGTTGTCCATGTGTCGTGCCCAACGTCACCTATGTCTACCTGTAGGCTTAAATGACACCACAAGTGAGGGTGTATGTTGAGAGTGTTAACTCTCACATCGGGGAATTAATTAAGGACCTTGCATGTGCTTATAAGAAAATGGGTTACACCTAATATAGCCAATTGGTTGTGTTTCAAGTTGGTATGATTTGATGTATTGGTGGTATGTTCTCAATTTATATTTGATTTTTCTCAGTTAAAATTCTCTCTCTCTCTCTCTCTCTCTCTCTCTTATTTTGTGAATCTTTGATGTAGAACAAATGGCATAATGGATTGAGGAGGAGATGGACCGTCGGAAGACAAAGGAGCGCAATCATAAAAGAGGTGTTAATTTCCCATAAAAGTGGCTTCGCAAAAACTCGTTAAATAATTCTCCCACAAAAATGGCTTGAGCCATCTTTTGCAAAAAGTCATCAAAACAGCAGCCTACTAATGAATAGTCTTTTGGGGTTTCAAGTGTTTTATTATATGTTAGTTATTTCCATTTTAAATTCCTAAGTCTTTTGAGTTTTTCAAAAGGTTGTATAAGGCTTAATTAAGCCATGTGTTTGTAATCATCTTTACATCTTTCAATCAATTAATCAAATTATCCTTTGGGATTTCTATTAAACTGGTGGACTCCAGTAACTTGGTTCTATAAGGGATTACGTTGGTAACCCTTTCATTGTTTTATGTTGCGTCAATTGGTACCAGAGCGGGTTTCTCCCGTCTTGGCATCGTTGATTATCCTATCTATCCATGGGTGATCGTGATCGTGAACCTGCCCCTATCACTTAAGCAGACTTGGATGCTCAAGCTAAACAGATTACAAATCTGACTACGCAAATTGGAGAACTTCGTGAGATGTTGGTCCAAGCCATCGGTCCAAATAATCATAGAGCTGCTGGAGTCAACAATCTGAGAGTTCCTAGGCTTCGTGTTCAAGACAGCAAATCGGAGTCTGAAGAAGAAGATGTGGAACCACATCTGGTTAACAATCCAAATCATCAAAACCGCAATAACTTTGATGACTTTCGGATTAAGGCCGACATTCCAACTTTTGCAGGAAACCTTAAAATCGAAGACTTCTTGGATTGGCTAGTTGAAGTAGAAAGATTCTTTGATGTCATAGAGGTTCCTGAGACAAAGATTGTGAAGATGGTGGCCTTCCGTCTCAAAGCAACTGCCGTTATTTGGTGGGATCAATTACAAAATACTTGGCAAAGGCAAAGAAAGAATCGAATCCCCACTTGGAGAAAAATGAAGCAACTCTTGACGGATCGTTTCTTACCTGCGGATTATGAACAGCTTTTGTACCGTATGTACATTAGTTGCGTCCAAGGCAATATAAATATGACTGACTATACGGATGATTTCATGAGACTTGCAGAGCGAAACAATCTGACGAAGATCGAAAATCAAAGGGTTGTGAGGTTCATGAATGGGTTGAAACCCTCAATTCAAGAAAAGATTGGGCTGCAAAATCTGTGGAGTTTGCAAGAGGCCATTAACATGGCCTTGAAGGCGGAGTTGATAGAGAAAGAAAGGCGATAAACCTCTTTCTAGAGGAATGTGATGGAACATTTTGAAAACCCTGTTGTCTCGTCCACTGACAAAGGGAAATCTGTGCCACAAAGTTTGGGAGGGTTAAAACCTTCAAATTTTCATTCTCGAGTATCAAATGAAGGGAGTAGCAGAACTTTTAACAAGGGGCAGAATAGAAACCAACCTCGAAGGGAGAATTCGTACACCAAACATATGGGAGACATTTGTTATCGTTGCAACAAAATTGGGCATCGATCTAACGTTTGTCCCGAACGGAGACAAGCCAACTTGCTGAAGGCTGAAGGGAACCAAGAAGAAGATTATAGGGAAGATGAAACTGGTGATGATGACTATGAAGGTGTTGAATTTGCAACTGAAGAAGGAATGGATCACCTCACTTTGGTGTTGCAGCGAGTTCTTTTAGCACCAAAAGAGGATGGGCAACGACACTACATTTTTCGTTCTCTTTGCTCCATCAACAACAAAGTTTCCAAAGTAATAGTAGACAATGGAAGTTGTGAAAATTTTGTGACCAAGAAAGTGGTGGAGCGTTTATAGCTACCAACAGAGCTTCATGTCACCCCATACTCACTTGGATGGGTGAAGAAAGGACCTTCCGTCAGTGTAATAGAAACTTGCCGAGTCCCACTTTTCATTGGTAAGCATTACCGTGATGAAGTACTTTGTGATGTTATTGATATGGATGCTTGTCATAAACTGTTAGGGAGACCGTGGCAATTTGATGTGGATTCGACTTTGAAAGGTCGAGATAATGTGGTGTTATTTACTTGGAATAATTGAAAGATTGCAATGGCTTCTGTTTCGCCCTCTGAAGTACCAAAAGCAAAGAATACTAGTTTCCTCACTCTAACTAGTGATAAGCAAGAGATTGAAGGGGCCATAAAAAAAGCAGATTCTTTCTTTCCGATTGTGATGAAGGGACTATTAACAGAAAACAAAGAAGAGGAATAAATCTCTTCAAAAGTGCAACAATTATTGGAGGAATTTCATGAACTCATTTTTGACGAGTTGCCTAATGAGCTTCCTCCCATGAAGAACATCCAACATCAAATTGATTTGGTACCTGGAACTAGCCTACCAAATCTTCCCCATTATCGAATGAGCCCTGCAAAAAATGAGATTTTAAGGGAGCAAATTGAAGACTTGCTGCGAAAGGGGTTTATCCGAGAAAGTATGAGCCCTTGTGCAGTACTTGCCTTATTAGTTCCAAAGAAAGACAAAGAAAAGAAAAAGGCATGGCGTACGTGTGTAGACAGCCGGGCTATTCACGGATCATCAAGCCTTGAAGTTTATTAACAAGAGAAGAGACCTATAGTTTTTTTCTCTGAAAAGCTAAGTGAAGCCCATCAGAAATGGAGCACTTATGATCAAGAGTTTTATGCGGTGATTTAAGCTTTAAAACAATGGGAACACTATCTCATTCAGAAAGAATTTGTGCTATTCACGGATCATCAAGCCTTGAAGTTTATTAACAATCAGAAGCATGTTAATAAAATGCATATTAGATGGGTACCGTTCTTGCAAAAATTTCCATTTGTTATCAAGCACAAATCTGGAGCTCAAAACCGTGTTGCTGATGCCTTGAGTAGACGAGCATCGTTGCTAATCACTCTTTCCCAAGAAGTTTTGGGGTTCGAGTGCTTGAAGGAGTTGTATGCAAACGATGATGATTTTCAAGAAATATGGAGGAAATGCCTTAATCATGAACCTATGGCAGATTACTCTATCAATGAAGGTTTTCTGTTCAAAGGTAACCAATTATGTGTTCCTGTCTCTTCCCTGCGGGAAAAGCTTATTCGAGATTTGCATGGAGGAGGATTAAGCGGTGATAAGACTATAGCAAGTTTGGAAGAGAGGTACTTTTGGCCACAATTGAAACGGGATGTTGGAGCCATTGTGAGGAAGTGTTACACTTGTCAAGTTTCAAAGGGGCAAGTCCAAAATACGGGTCTTTACATGCCTTTACCCGTTCCTAACGATATTTGGGAGGACATTGCTATGGATTTTGTGCTCGAACTACCCCGAAAGCAAAGAGGAGTGGATTCAGTTTTCGTGGTGGTTGATGATGCGATGAATATGCAAACACACAAATTAAACCCTCTTGTTGACAATTGTAGTATATATGCAAGTAGGGATCGTTCTAAACCGGGGATTAGGAGGGATTGCTAATCTATAAAATGAACTTAGAAACACTAAATAAAACTTTAAAAACACAAATCTAAAATCAAAACACTTAACTAGATTCAAATGATTCAAAATAAACTAGAATAACTCAAAATAGCCCAAAACTAACAAATAAACTAAAATAGATTCTAGGGTTGTTTTAGGACGTGAATTGAATTTAAAAGATTCAAATTATGAAAATTAACCAACTCTAAACTAAATTAACTCAAAGAACTCAAAAGAAATCAAATAAAATAGATTCAAATCAAAGGACACAAATTGTAAAAGGGGGATTGGGTTTTGATGAGAATAACTTGAAAAATAAACAAATTATAAACTAGACAGGACAAAATATGGTTGTTTGAATGGATGATGGATTAGCTAGAGGGTTCATCTCCACACATGATACACTCGTACATAAACCAATTTTTAGTTGTTCTTTCGATAACTTATGAAACTCAATACCCCGGGTTAACCGTGATAGCACTTTTTTAACCTTCAAGTTCTCCTTCAGTTAATGAATTGAATGGGAAAGCGCATATAACAATTCAAAACATTCTTCAAAAGTTCCTTACGTGAAAAGCACAATAGAGATACAATTAAAGATCATTAAGATTCATGAGAACTATAAGTATTGACGACGCAATCGTAACTATGAAAAGCATGATACTCTTGCCAAGAATTCACTTAACATGATTGTGGATAGCAACCTTCACTACTTATGAATATAAGTTCATAACAATTAGGTGAAATTCCCTTATATTCTAGCATCAAATTTATGCATGAAAACTAAGCGTGCACTCTTAATCAACATACACAAATAAGTTATCAATCAAATAGTTAAGCGAATTGAAATCACAAATTATTAAATCACAACCAAAAGTAATTAATTCATAATGCAAATGTAATCATGGCTTTAAATCCCCCCTAGCAATAAGGGGTTTAGTTCCTTATAATCGTAAAACAAAGGTAAATAGATTTATACATTGAAAATAAAAGAAAGAAAACACTTAAATGCTCCAACGATCCTCGTTGAGTGGCAAGCACGTCCAAGCACTTTCCTTCCCTTCCTTTGCTACGGCACAAAGAGTGGTTGCGGGTTGAAGGTTTGGTTGTATGGAGGAATGGATAGGGGGATGTATGGTGGTGTTTAGGATGGGTAGGTAGGGGTAAGGCTAGGATAGGTTAGAACAAGATTTTTGGAAGAAAGAAGAGGGGGTTGCGGCTAGGATAGTTTAGGGAGTGTAGAATGGAAGTGTTGTGTGAATTGGTGAGTTTTAAGCCTTGCAAGAAGGCTTATTTATAGTTGCTCAAAAGTAAAGAACCACACAAGTGGTTTTAATAAACAATACAAAGCAAGAATTAATCATAAAAAACAGCTAGCACACATGCATCTTTGCAGAAATTTCATGATGAAACAACTTGCATTCATCCTCCTTGGTCCATGCCTTTGGTTCCTCTTGGTCTTTTCATGATGAATCAGCTAGTACACTTGCAAAACAGCTAGCAAACTTGTATTTCATGATTAAAATAAGGTAGGACACTTGCAAAACATGATTACACACTCTTGCCGTGGGGTTTCCTTGCAAAAACAGTTGGCACACTTGTGTTTTCATGATTAAAATAGCTAGCAACACACATGCTTGGTCTTTGCAAGGTATCTTCTTCATTTAGATCAGATTTTAGCATGTGTTTGAAGCTTTTTCATGCACCAAAACGTCCATCCTTTATGCTCCCCATGCATGCAATCCATTCCACCCCAAAACAGCTCTAAATTGCACCAAAATGCACTTCTTTGCTAACTTTGTTATTAAAACCTACAAACACACGAAAATAGCTTAAAACATTCTAATAAGGTGAAACTAATTAAGTAAATGCAAGGAAACAAACTAATAAAGTCACATAAATATGTTCCTATCAAACTCCCCCACACTTAACTTTTGCTAGTCCTCTAGCAAAACAAAGAAACAAAAAGAAACAAAACACAATCTAAACCTTCCAACGTTACCTCAGAGATTTCCAATGCACATGTTAAAAATCATTACTTGCACAGATTTTGGCCATCAATATCCTTAAGCATACACTTAACCACAGTCACCATTTACTAGTTCTCTTTTAATCGATTAAAACATCATTTTGAATGTAATAACATGCCTTAGAGAATTCCCTCAATTCCTTACTAGATATGCACTCATTTTTCACTCAGATTTTTAAACTACACTCCCTACACTAGGTATATGTGAGAAGATTGATGTACACATGAAAACTAAAACTCACATATGTTTTAACAAAGAAAGCACTTTTATGGAGTTTTAGGTGAATATATGAATATGATCTCATGAAAGGAATGCTCCTACTTAGATGCAAGAACTAGTGACACCATATGCTCATACCAATCCCAAACTCCACATCTTGAACACATAACACTCGAGATAGAAGTCTACGGGTTGTAATGGGGTGAAGGGTGTTTGGTTAACAAAGAACGGATATGGAAAACAAAGGTTCTTAAAGACATAGTGAGCAAAGCAATGAAATCAACTTAGAATTCACTTTTGAATGCAAACTCAAATTTTGAACAAAACGGGGAGAACTCACACATTTTAGGGCCAGATTTGATGATTTGACCCTTCCTTCAACAATCAATACTTTCAAACTCATTCTTTCTTCTTTTCTTTTCTATTTTTCCTTTCATATGTTTTTCACATCTTTTTCTTTTCTTTTGTAACCCAAAACGTTCAAATGAGCTCAAAAACAACCATTCCCTCCCCCACACTTGTTTTCTTGCATAATGTAGATCAAAATGAATTCATTTTATGTTATGCTTACTAGCCTTTAAGAATAAGGGTATGGAAAGTCCTAAACTAGGCTAGGTAAGGTTATTGTGGGTTAACAAAGAATATAGGCTAAACAAGGCTCAAATGAGGTTTAATCTTCAAAACAAATAATAATAGAGGGCACGGCTATTTGGCTATGGTGGAGAATACACCACTTCATCTTGATATGTGTTATGCAATTCAATGTCATGCTTTGAATGAAACGGATACAAGTTCTAGCATTTAGTTCTATCAAAATGCATTCTAAATAGCAACCAAGCAAAGAATAATGAGATCATGCAACAACTTTAGGAAACAAGAACTCACAGATTATAACTCTCCAAAGAAAGTAAAGGCTCGAGTCTCACAAGGATGTAGCGTTATATGAGTTCCTTTCTTCAAGCATGTTATGAAAACTTATTTTATCCACTTTGTAATCAAATGTGAGTTCATAAACAACAACAACAACTAAGCATAGGACAAGAGCATATCAAACTTCAAACCATGCTTGTAACTTTCTTTAACAGTTATGCAATTAAAAACCGAATCCTCATCACTGTGTTGGAAGGTACCTAAAACACAAATACACCAAAATGACTCTAAAACAACTCTTTTTGGTATTTTTCAAAACTTTTTCAAATTTTTATGTCATTTTCGTATGATTTCCTCAAAACACAATAAAACACACCAAAACAGCTTAAAAACACTTAGAAATAGTGAGAAACAACTTAGCTTCATGTGGTAGATGATCTTTGGTCGTGCTTGTTGATTTTCCACAGCTTTGATCTTGAACTGGATGAGGCTTCTGAGAAAGGAAAAAGGAGAGTTCCTTGGTGGGCAGGCAAGAGCAAGGGTAAAGGAAAAACATGCCATAAGATATCTTTGCCTTCGACCCTGCTAATATGAGATACTTTTGCTTTTGAAGAAGTATCTAATGGCATCTCATTGAGTTCTTAGATCAATTCAGACTCCTTCTGCTCTTTGATGCAACTCAGACTCATTCTGCATCGTCTGTGAGATACTTTTGCTTTTGAAGAAGTATTTTCCCACAGGTTTATTCTTGAACTGGGTTGGAGAGGTTCGAAGATGAGTACTTGAGAGCAAGACTAGGTAAGCAATCATGACCTCTCTTTCTCCTTGTTCTTCAGATGAAGGTGAGGAGAAAGCATGATATGAGATACTTTTGCTTTTAACCTTCATGATATGAAATACTTTTGCTCTTGATGACTTGTTTGCAGAGGTACTCCAGAGAGTGAGGAATACTGAGTAACTCGAGAGGTTTCTTTGGGAATACATTCTCGGAGATGAAGAAGTGTTTGAGTAAGTTTGCCTTTGCTATGGAGGGTGAAGGTAGACACTTATAGGAATTTCTTCACAACCGGTACTATTCTCTTACTCTTGTCGGTAACCGGTGGATGATTGAACAGTAAGGTTTACGCGCTTTCTGACAAAGTTACCCGTAATTCCCGCAAAACCAAAGTTGCGTGTGAAAGGTGATGGCACGTCTGGAAAAGTGGACCGGCTCGTGGTTTCTGAGCAGGCCCGGCTTTTGAGAAATGAGCGCCTCTTTGATTTGTTCTTTTTATAGAGGCACGAATTTTGTTCCACAACACACTTAAATTGCCTCCCATAAAAACTCCCTTATTGCACTTCTTTAATCTTGATCAGTCCGATCTCTTCTTTTTCAACACCTTCGGAAAATGTCTTGCCTCTCTGACCGTCGCCTTAACTTGAATGTCGGTGAAGATGATGACTTGTCTTCTCCAAACAACATTTGGCATTCGTCCTTTATATCCCCCAATGGTCCTCTTTCGGTTGGGGACTCTATGATGAAGAACGATACAACTGTTACGGTGGTTGCTAGAAACCTTCTCACTCCAAGAGACAATAGGTTGCTTTCCAAGCGGTCCGACGAGCTCGCTGTTCAGGATTCTCTGGCGCTCAGCGTCCAGTGTGCAGGCTCAGTCTCAAACATGGGCTAATGCCTTCTTGCTCGATCTCGGCAGGTTGAGTCTTTGATGGCTGAGGTGGCTACCCTTCGGCAAGAGGTCAGAGGACTCAGACACGAGAATAAGGAGTTGCACAAGCTCCCAACTAGTTACTCAACAAGTATGAAGAGAAAGTTTGACCAGCTGCAGGAGTCAGAAGTTCGGATTTAGAGTGATCATCAAAGGTTTGTGGCATTATTGCAGAGGCATCTTCTGCCTTCGTCATCTGGAGTTGCACCAAGTGTTGAGGGTCCGGAAGATCAAACTCTGGCGCTTCGTCTTTCTGGAGCTCCGTCGAGTGCTGAGGCACCACCTGACCAATGAAGGCTATTAGTTTACACATTATTGTAAAATATTTTTGCTTTTATTTTTATTTATTTTAATTATTATTATTATTATTATATATATATATTTTAGAGCTTTTCTACGAAGATCAATGTAAAAACTTTGTTTTACCTTCCCCACACATTGCCCTCAATATTTTAAACATAGATTCACACAAACAACTAAAGAACTAAGCAAGGCAAGGTAAATTCAGTAAAGAGAAGGGTTTAGGAATGCAAATCTGATTTGGTGAGCAATTCCAAAGTCTCCCTTCGTTGAAAGCTTGGGTTACCTCCCAAGAAGCGCTTGCTTTAACATCGTACAGCCGGACGAATCCTCCAATTAGGCTCTATTAGACCCCGCGGCATGGATGGGTATGTCCTCCACAATGCGATTCACGAAATTGTCATAGTAGGGCTTCAAACGATGTCCGTTTACCTTGAATTCTTGCCCCATCTTCAAACTCTGGATTTGAACTGCACCATGAGGAAAAATATCAGTAATAACAAACGGTCCAATCCATCTAGAACATAACTTACCTGGGAATAATCGAAGACGGGAATTGAAAAGTAGAACTTTCTGCTCATTTGAAAACGTTTTGGTTCGAATCATCTTGTCATGAAAGGCTTTCATCTTCTCCTTATAGATTCGAGCATTCTCGTATGCTTCATTCCTAATTTCCTCAAGCTCGTTCAATTGAAGCTTCCTATGAACTCCAGCGGCATCTATGTCCATATTGAAGGCCTTGACGGCCCAATGTGCTTTATGCTCTAGTTCAACGGGAAAATGGCATGGTTTCCCATAGATGAGTCAAAATGGGGACATGCCAATGGGTGTTTTGTAGGCCGTGCGATACGCCCACAGTGCATCATTCAAGCGCAAGCTCCAATCCTTCCTCATTGGCCTAACTGTCTTCTCTAAAATCTGCTTGATCTCACGATTTGAACCTCGGCTTGCCCACTCGTTTGAGGATGATAAGGTGTTGAAACCTTATGCTTAACGTTGTACTTCTTGAGTAGTGCCTTGATGGTTCTATTGCAAAAGTGGGATCCCCCATCACTGATAAGTACTTGCGGCATGCCAAACCGTGCAAATATGTTAGTTCTAACAAAATATGCGACAACTTTAGAATCATTAGTTCAGGTGGCTTTTGCTTCCACCCATTTCGAGACATAATCAACCGCAAGTAAAATATAATTAAAACCATGAGATGAAGGAAAAGGACCCATGAAATCAATACCCCAAACATCAAAAATTTCGACAATAAAGATAGGAGTCTGCGGCATTTGGTCCCTTGCACCTATATTGCCCATTCATTGGCAACGATCACAAGTAACACAAAACGTCCTAGCATCCTTAAAGATCGTAGGCCAATAAAATCCACATTCTAACACTTTAAGGACTGTGTGTTGTGTGCCAAAGTGTCCCTTACATGCATAAGTGTGACAGAAACTTAAAATTGAGTTAAACTCCGAATTATGCACACACCTATGTATAATCTGATCCGGGCAATACTTCCACAAGTATGGGTCATCCCAAACATAAAACCTAGCATCTTTTTTCAATTTTTCACGTTGGTTTTTGTTTAGGGTGCTTGGGACTTGCTTAGACACTAAACAAATTAACCAAATCAGCATACCATGACTCACTTACCTCCATGGACATCAACTGCTCGTTCGGGAATGCTTCTGGGATGGGTAATTGCTCCTCGTTATGCACCAAACGACTTAGATGGTTAGCCACCACATTTTCACTGCCTTTCTTATCCCGAATTTCGATGTCGAACTCTTGAAGCAGCAGCATCCATCGAATAAGCCTTAGCTTGGCCTCCTTTTTTGTGAGGAAGTACTTCAACTCTGCATGATCAGTGTAAACAATCACTTTAGTACCAATTAAATATGAACAAAATTTATCTAAAGCAAAAACTACAGCAAGAAGTTCTTTTTTCGTAGTGGAGTAGTTCAACTGGGCGTCATTCAAAGTCCTTGAGGCATAGTAGATGACGTGAGGCCTCTTGTCTTTTCTTTGTCCCAAAACAGCTCCAATTGCATAATCTGATGCATTGCACCTTAGCTCGAAAGGAAGGCTCCAATCTGGTGGTACAATGATGGGGGCCGAAGTAAGCATCTCTTTGAGGTGTTTAAAGGCTTTTTCGCATTCCTCGTCAAACTTAAAGGGTACATCCTTCTGTAGGAGACGGCAATGGGGGGTAGAAATCTTCGAGAAGTCCTTGATGAATCGCCTATAGAATTCTGCATGACTAAGAAAAGAACAAATCTCTCTCACCGAAGTGGGAGAGGGTAAGTAGCGCACAAGATTTATTTTCGACTTATCAACCTCAATTCCCCTTTATGAAATGATGTGACCTAAAAGAATGCCTTGTTTAACCATAAAGTGGAATTTCTCCCAATTTAAAACAAGGTTCGTATCCATGCATCGTTTTAAGATCAAACTGAGATTATTTAAGCAATCGTCAAACGAATCACCAAAAACACTGAAATCGTCCATGAAAACCTCAATAATTTTTTCAACAAAATCTAAAAATATACTTACCATGCATCCTTGAAAAGTTGCTGGAGCATTGCACAAACCAAATGGCATACGACGATATGCAAAGGTGCCAAACGGACAAGTAAAAGTGGTCTTTTCTTGGTCGTCCGGAGCTATGACAATTTGGTTATTGAAGGAAATTATGAGTTTTATTAGGGATTTCAAGTGACTAGCAAGCATATACAAATCAATATATATATATACAAAATAGCGGAAGCATGTTAACAATTAAATTTATTACTCTAGTCATTTTAAATCCCCTTCAAGAGCATAGGTTTATGTAAGATGCATCACAAAATATTTTATTGAAGAACAAAGGTTAGGAGTAGATTTATACCTCTTGATCTACTTGTGAGACCAAGGATGGACCACCTCCAAGATCTTTGCTCCTCAAAGTCCTTGAGCCTTGCCTCCCTCCTTGCCTCCTCCACTTTGTTAGTATGAGTGCTCCAAGGTTCTCTTAGAGTTTTCAAGGAGAAAACCTCTAAAGATCCTCACCCACTAGTGTAGTGAGAAAAAGGATGAAGGAATGACCTAAGGGAAGATTAAATGTTTAGCTAAAATTCCCCAAAGGTGGCCGGCCTCCTTATGTGTTCTAGAGAGATGTTTTTCTTTTTCTCTAAGTCTTTTGAACACAAATGAAACCCTAGGAGATATTTCTCTATAAATTTGTATTTATAGGCAAAAGGAAGCAAGTCAACATTTGACTTCTCCCACCTCCTCAAAGTGGCCGGCCTTGGTGTGATATTTTGGGCTTTGGGCTTTTATTATTTTAAGTCATCCAATGCTTAAATAAAAGCCCAATGGGTTTAGGCCCAATAGGCCCAATTAAACCCGAACGTTTCTTTAAGTCCAAAACGATCTTTTATCGCTTTTATGATTTCTTTAGACTTTCTAAATTAATCGCCACACCCAATTAATTCAATTAATTATTTCCATCATCCATTGATTACTCACTACAAGAGTGTATTGGTGAACAATCTTTTAGGTTCTAATTAGCAAGGCAGTGAGATGATTGGCATCGATCCAATTGAGTTAATCCAATCACTTGTTGAATTAAAACTTGCTTTTAATTCACGTTCTTCTTTGACGATTACATTTAGTCATCTAGAAGAACTCACAAGCCATGAGTGACATCTAAACATATGTCATGGCTACCCAAGCTAATGTAGAAGTTATTCAGAGAACCCATTCAGTTGGAATTACAATGCAATTCGATTCTTCTCCAATACAATACTCTTAATCACATCACTAGGGTATGGATTTAATATGTCAAACCCCTAATGTGATTATACGTTCTTATATGATTCACATGAGTCGTATAGGAACACTTTCCTTAACCACGCTCAATACTTCGGCCGAAGATTTCCGAATCATATCTTAGAGTATCTTCCTCTAACGAGGATTAGAGATCCCTTGTTGACCATTCACATGCCTACATGTTTAGATAGCTTAATCCCAAGAATGCCGTGGACTCTCCAAATGGAATGTCATTTGACATGGTCAAAGATCAAGGACCTAACCATTAGACATCAATGATGTCTCAGGTCAAAGGATTAGTTACATTATTCCAACTTTTAGAGTTACTTGCTTGACATGTGAGTAGACCTCCATGCAAGTACTCTTGTTCGATTGTGTTCAGTGAACTCATTCCCTCAATGAGCACCTACATACTTGTCCTAGTGTCTCAACACGAATGGGAAGAGACTTTCCATCCTTCCATTTGAAGGGGACATAGTATGTACTGATCTATGCATTGTCAGTATCCCTCCGACAATCCTATGACCAGGAACCTTTTGGACATGATGGTTATGTGAAGAAGGTCTCTGTAGTCTAACATCATTAGATTACTTCTTCAATCGATCCATTGTCCATGGATTCACTATTTAGGACATATTTCGTTTATTGAGATAGTCCTAGTTAGTATCTTTGCCTTCCGATGTATAAGCGTCATATGTATACATCAATTCAATGTCCTGAAAGGTTTCTTCCAAAGATTGACTTTCAGGGCATATTTCCAACAGTTATATCCCGAATAGCCATCAAGAAAACAATAAAAGGAATGACCGGCTAACCTTTCAAGCATTTGGTCATTGAACGGCAAGGGGAAATGGTCCTTCCTCGTGGTGGCGTTGAGCTTTCTATAGTCGATGCACACTTTCTAACCTGTTTGGATTCGGGTAGGCACGAGTTCGTTATCTGCATTCTTTACCACAGTGACTCCCGACTTCTTTGGAACGACTTGAATGGGTGAAACCCAACGGCTATCCGAAATTGGATAGATGACCCCACAATCAAGGAGCTTGATAATCTATTTTTTCACAACGTCCATCATGGGAGAGTTGAGACGGCGTTTAGCATCTCGAGTTGGTTTAGCCCCTTCCTCAAGATGTATGCGATGCATGCATGTTGTAGGGCTAATCCTCTTGATGTCAGCTAGGGTCCATCCAATGGCAGTTTTATGATCCTTCAACACTCGAATAAGCTTTTCTTCCTCCAATGCCGTGAGTGATGATGAAACAATGACGAGTAACGTTTCTTTTTCTCCCAAAAAGACATACTTCAAATGGTTGGGCAATGGTTTAAGCTCTAGTGTAGGTGCTTGCACCACTGAAGGTAATATCTTGTTAGTAGAAACGAGAATTGACATTAGGATTGAAGACTTACCAACACAAGGTGGGGATGACTCAAGTGCAGCCACCATCTCCTCAATTTCTTCACTAAAACCCACAGCAAAAGCTTCCTCCATGTTGTTGCCATGCCCTTGCACAATTCCTGGGGTTTGGGTTGTGCTTTTTATTCCTTCAACGATGGTTGTTTCAAGGGCATCTCGATCCAATGAGTCAAGAAATTCCTACGCTAAAGATTCCAAAATATCAATAGAAAAACACGAATGATCATCAATAGGATATTTCATGGCTTCAAAAATATTAAAATCAATAACTTCCCTATCAAATTCCATTGATAATGTCCCTTTGAACACATCGATCTTTGTCCGGGCTGTTTTCATGAATGGTTGTCCAAGCAAGATTGGCAATGGTGTAGTATGGGCTGATTCATCCATCTCTAGAACATAGAAATCAGCCGGGAATACTAAATGATCCACCTGCACTAAAACATCTTCCAAAACTCCTTTTGGATAGGCGTTAGAGCGATCGGCTAATTGAATGATTACACCATCTTTTTTTAGTTCCCCTAAGTTCATAGATGCATAGATTGAGTATGGCATTACATTAATTGATGCACCTAAGTCTAGCATGGCATGTTCGAATTTAGTATTGCCAATAACACAAGGAATCGTAAAACTACCAGGATCTTTGCATTTAAGGGGTAATTTCCTTTGTAAAACAGCGGAGACATTCTCACTTACCTGGACAACCTCCTTGTTTGAAATCTTCCTCTTTGTTGTGCATAGTTCCTTCAAAAACTTGGCGTACCTTGGAACTTGCTTAATTGCATCAAGGATAGGGATATTGACTTGCACCTTTCTAAACGTCTCAAGAATGTCTTTCCCAGCTTCCTCATTCTTCGATTGCATGAACCTATGAGGGAACGGCACATTTGGAGGAACGACGTTAGAAATAATAGAATTTGGAACTCCCTTACCTGTGATGGACGGCATGGAAGGCTTAGGGGACTTAGGTGGCTGCGACAAGGTTTTGGATCCCTTTGCCGTGGCCTTTGCTTCTTCCTCCTCTTCAATTTGCATCATTTCATCCTCTTTGTGACCTATTTTTGATGATGTAGGACCTGCCCCAACTTCCTTGCCACTTCTTAGCATGATGGCCTTGGCAAATTTGAAGCCACCCATTGGATTTGCAATGGTTGAACTTGGAAGCTTCTCTTGGTCTCTAAATTGCCCTACAAACTCTGCAATTTGTCCAATTTGCTTCTCCAATTGATCTACCCTTTTGTTTTGGTTTTGCATGACCTCGGTTTGATTCTCTGGCCCCTGAGACAAATTGGTTAGCAATTTAAGAAGTGTATTATTATCGAGAGAATTACCTAAAGTGTTTTGGGCAGGTTGTTGTTGGACTTGATTTGAGGCGTACGTCTTGGTGTAGAACCCCGGAGGTTGCTGCCTAAAGCCCCCTTGTTGTTGGGTTTGTTGAGGCTCCCTTAATTTGAAGTTTGGGTGGTCTCTCCAACCTGGATTGTACGTGTTTGAATATGGATCATTTCGGGGCTGATTTTGACCTTGTAATCCAATGGCATTAGCGCTTTCCCATCCACCATTTTCAATCAATTGAGAACACTTTTCAGAGGAGTGTCCTTGGATGGAACACACGCCATAAACAGTAGGTCCTTACACTTTCATCCCCTCGGCCATCTGTGACACAATGGAAGTAAGATTAGCTAATTGGGATTGAATGCCAGATGAAGAGCTTACCTCATGAACTTGTTGCCGTGGCATGTCCCTTTGGCCAATTCCTTCATATTGTTGTGCATTCAATGCACAGTTTGCAATGAGTGTCTTGGCTGCCATGGGTGTTTTGTCCACCAATGCACCTCCTGCCGAAGCATCTAGCATTTGCCTTTCGATCGGAAGAAGGCTTTCATAGAAGTATTGAAAGAGAAGCTCTTCCTTCATTTGGTGCTGCGGACAAGAAGCAACAAGACTTTTAAAATGTTCATAGTAGGCTGGAAAGTACTCACCTTGGCTTTGTTGTATGCCACCAATTTTTTCCTCAAGAGAATGACTCTTGAAGTAGGGAAAAATTTCTCCAAGAACGCCCGTTTCATACTTTCCCAAGAAGTGACAGTTCCATGGGCTAATTGATACAACCAATCTTTAGCCTTTTCTAGAAGAGAGAATGGAAAGGCTTTCCTCTTCAAAATGTTTCCATCGACGTTGATTGGGGTCATGCTTGAACACACCACATCGAACTCCTTGAAGTGCTTGTTTGGATCTTCCATGGACAGCCCATGGAATTTAGGGATGTGGTGCAGCAAGCTTGATTTCAATTCAAACTCGTCACTCTTGTCTTAGGCAGCCCTAGGGTATTGAATGCATAGGGGTACGGTGTTGTCCAATCCCGAAGCTGAGAGCTCCTTCATTGTTCGGTTATCCACCGCCATGACTTGTGGTTCCTCAACTCCTTGAGCCTTGGGCTTCTTTTCCTCTTCTACTTCATTTTCCTCAAGCTCAGGTTCAAGATTGAATGGTTGAGCTTCTTGCTGTTTCTTTTTCCTTCTCAAGGTTCGCTCAAAGTCGTTGTCAAAGTCATAGATATGCTTATGAACTGGATGAGAAATTCGAGTCATACACTAATCCCCGGCAACGACGCCAAAATTTGATGCGATGAATATGCAAACACACAAATTAAACCCTCTTGTTAACAATTGTAGTATATATGCAAGTAGGGATCGTTCTAAACCGGGGATTAGGAGGGATTGCTAATCTATAAAATGAACTTAGAAACACCAAATAAAACTTCAAAAACACAAATCTAAAATCAAAACACTTAACTAGATTCAAATGATTCAAAATAAACTAGAATAACTCAAAATAGCCCAAAACTAACAAATAAACTAAAACAGATTCTAGGGTTGTTTTAGGACGTGAATTGAATTTAAAAGATTTAAATTATGAAAATTAACCAACTATAAACTAAATTAACTCAAAGAACTCAAAAGAAATCAAATAAAATAGATTCAAATCAAAGGACACAAATTGTAAAAGGGGGATTGGGTTTTGATGAGAATAACTTGAAAAATAAACAAATTATAAACTAGACAGATTTAGGCACAAAATATGGTTGTTTGAATGGATGATGGATTAGCTAGAGGGTTCTCCTCCACACATGATACACTGGTACATAAACCAATTTTTAGTTGTTCTTTCGATAACTTATGAAACTCAATACCCCGGGTTAACCGTGGTAGCACTTTTTTAACCTTCAAGTTCTCCTTAAGTTAATGAATTGAATGGGAAAGTGCATATAACAATTCAAAACATTCTTCAAAAGTTCCTTACGTGAAAAGCACAATAGAGATACAATTAAAGATCATTAAGATTCATGAGAACTATAAGTATTGACGACGCAATCGTAACTATGAAAAGCATGATACTCTTGCCAAGAATTCACTTAACATGATTGTGGATAGCAACCTTCACTACTTATGAATATAAGTTCATAACAATTAGGTGAAATTCCCTTATATTCTAGCATCAAATTTATGCATGAAAACTAAGCGTGCACTCTTAATCAACATACACAAATAAGTTATCAATCAAATAGTTAAGCGAATTGAAATCACAAATTATTAAATCACAACCAAAAGTAATTAATTCATAATGCAAATGTAATCATGGCTTTGAATCCCCCCTAGCAATAGGGGGTTTAGTTCCTCATAATCGTAAAACAAAGGTAAATAGATTTATACATTGAAAATAAAAGAAAGAAAACACCTAAACGCTCCAACGATCCTCGTTGAGTGGCAAGCATGTCCAAGCACTTTCCTTCCCTTCCTTTGCTACGACACAAAGAGTGGTTGCGGGTTGAAGGTTTGGTTGTATGGAGGAATGGATAGGGGGATGTATGGTGGTGTTTAGGATGGGTAGGTAGGGGTAAGGCTAGGATAGGTTAGAACCAGATTTTTGGAAGAAAGAAGAGGGGGTTGCGGCTAGGATAGTTTAAGGAGTGTAGAATGGAAGTGTTGTGTGAATTGGTGAGTTTTAAGCCTTGCAAGAAGGCTTATTTATAGGTGCTCAAAAGTAAAGAACCACACAAGTGGTTTTAATAAACAATACAAAACAAGAATTAATCATCAAAAACAGCTAGCACACATGCATCTTTGCAGAAATTTCATGATGAAACAACCTGCATTCATCCTCCTTGGTCCATGCCTTTGGTTCTTCTTGGTCTTCTCATGATGTATCAGCTAGTACACTTACAAAACAGCTAGCACACTTGTATTTCATGATTAAAATAAGCTAGCACACTTGCAAAACATGATTACACACTCTTGACGTGGGGTTTCCTTGCAAAAACAGCTTGCACACTTGTGTTTTCATGATTAAAACAGCTAGCAACACACATGCTTGGTCTTTGAAGGCCTTTCATGCACAAAACGTCCATCCTTTATGCTTCCCATGCATGTAATCCATTCCACCCCAAAACAACTCCAAATTGCACCAAAATGCACTTCTTTGCTAACTTTGTTATTGAAACCTACAAACACACGAAAATAGCTTAAAACATTCTAATAAGATGAAACTAATTAAGTAAATGCAAGGAAACAAACTAATAAAGTCACATAAATATGTTCCTATCGGTTGAAAGATTCTCCAAGATTGGTTCATTTCATTGCTTGCAAAAAGACCGCTGATGCATCAAACATAGCCAAATTGTTTTTCAAAGATGTTGTTTGATTGCGTGGGGTACCTAATGATAGGAACATATTTATGTGACTTTATTAGTTTGTTTCCTTGCATTTACTTAATTAGTTTCATCTTATTAGAATGTTTAAGCTATTTTCGTGTGTTTGTAGGTTCTAAATAACAAAGTTAGCAAAGAAGTGCATTTTGGTGCAATTTGGAGCTATTTTGAGGTGAAATGGATTGCATGCATGGGGAGCATAAAAAATGGATGGTTGTGATTCATTCTTACCAACAAAATGGATGGTAGTGATTCATTCTAATGGATGGTGGTGATTCATTCTCACCAATAAAAATGGATGGTAATGATTCATTCTCACCAACAAAAATGGATGGTGGTGATTCATTCTCACCAAGAAAATGGATGGTAGTGATTCATTCTCAAAGCCTATAAATAGGCTTCTCCATCAAGGTCAAAGACACCAATTCACACAACACTTCCATTCTACACTCCCTAAACTATCCTGGCCGCAACCCCCTCTTCTTTCTTCCAAAAATCTGGTTCTAACCTATCCTAGCCTTACCCCTACCTACCCATCCTAAACCGCACCATACATCCCCCTATCCATTCCTCCATACAACCAAACCTTCAACCCACAACCACTCCTTGTGCCGTAACAAATGAAGGGAAGGAAAGTGCTTGGACGTGCTTGCCACTCAACGAGGATCGTTGGAGCATTTAGGTGTTTTCTTTCTTTTATTTTCAATGTATAAATCTATTTACCTTTGTTTTATGATTATGAGGAACTAAACCACCCCTTTTGCTAGGGGGATTCAAAGCCATGATTACATTTGCATTATGAATTAATTACTTTTGGTTGTGATTTAATAATTTGTGATTTCAATTCGCTTAACTATTTGATTGATAACTTATTTATGTATGTTGATTAAGAGTGCATGCTTAGTTCTCATGCATAAGTTTGATGCTAGAATATAAGGGAATTTCACCTAATAGTTATGAACTTATATTCATGAGTAGTAAAGGTTGCTATCCACAATCGTGTTAAGTGAATTCTTGGTAAGAGTATCATGCTTTTCATAGTTACGAATGCCTCGTCAATACTTATAGTTCTCATGAATCTTAATGATCTTTGATTGTATCTCTATTGTGCTTTTCACGTATGGAACTTTTGAAGAATGTTTTGAATTGTTATATGTGCTATCCCATTCAATTCATTAACTTAAGGAGAACTTGAAGGTTAAAAAAGTGCTATCACGGTTAACCCAGAGTATTGAGTTTCATAAGTTATCGAAAGAATAACTAAAAATTGGTTTATATACAGTGTATCATGTGTGGAGGAGACCCCTCTAGCTAATCCATCATCCATTCAAACAACCATATTTTGTGCTTAAATCTATCTAGTATACAATTTGTTTGTTTTCAAGTTATTCTCATCAAGACCTAATCCCCATTTTACAATTTGTGTCTTTTGATTTGAATCTACCTTATTTGATTTCTTTTGAGTTCTTTGAGTTAATTTAGTTTAGAGTTGGTTAATTTTCATAGCTTGAATCTTTTAAATTCATTCGCGAATCTGTTTTAGTTTATTTGTTAGTTTTATTTTGAGTTATTCTAGTTTAGTTGGAATCTTTTGAATCTAGTTAAGTGTTTTGATTTTAGATTTGTGTTTTTAAAGTTTTATTTAATGTTTCTAAGTTTATTTTATATAGATTAGCAATCCCTCCTAATCCCCAGTTTAGAACGATCCCTACTTGCATATATACTACAATTGTCAACAAGAGGGTTTAATTTGTGTGTTTGCATAATCATCGCATCACCTAAGTCCATCACTTCTGATCGAGACCCCAAGTTCTTGAGTCATTTTTGGATTACATTGTGGAGAATGTTTGGGACTACTTTGAATCGAAGTACTACTGCACATCCCCAAACTGATGGACAAACGGAGGTCACAAATAGGACTCTTGGTAATATGGTTCGAAGCATTTACGAAGAAAAACCAAAACAATTGGACTATGCCCTACCTCATATGGAGTTTGAATATAATAGCGCCATGCATCGTGCTACGGGTAAGTCACCATTTTCCATTGTTTACCCTGCCACTCCTCATCATGTGGTGGATTTGGTAAAACTACCTAGGGGACATGGACTTAGCATTGCTGTAGAGAATATGGTTGAAAATGTGGTGGCAATTCGTGATGAGGTCAAGCAACAACTTGAACAAACCAATGTTAAGTATAAGGAAGCAGTGGACAAACATCAGCAGGTTAAAGTGTTGAAGGAAAGAGATTCTGTCATGATGTTCTTGAGAAAAGAATGATTCCCTGTTGGATACTTAGAACAAGTTAAAGCCACGAAAGTATGGTCCATTCAAAGTTATCAAGCGAATTAATGACAATGCTTATGTTATTGATTTGCCGGAGTCTATGGGAATTTCCAATACTTTCAATGTTGCTGATTTGTATGCCTTCAATGATGATGAAGTTCTTTATCCTGATCATAACTCGGGGTCGAGTTCTTCTGAAGTGGAGGGGACTGATGTAGAACAAATGGCAGAATAGATTGAGGAAGAGATGGACTGTCGGAAGACAAAGGGGCACAATCATAAAAGAGGTGTTAATTTCCCATAAAAGTGGCTTGAGCCACTTTTCGCAGAAACTCTTTAAAATAATTCTCCCACAAAAGTGGCTTGAGTCATCTTTTGCAGAAAGTCATCAAAACAGTAGCCTACTAATGAATAGAGTCTTTTGGGGTTTCAAGCGTTTTATTATATGTTAGTTATTTCTATTTTAAATTCCTAAGTCTTTTGAGTTTTCCAAAAGGTTGTATAAGGCTTATTTAAGCCATGTCTTTGTAATCATCTTTACATCTTTCAATCAATTAATCAAATTATCCTTTGAGATTTCTATCAAACTGGTGGACTCTAGTAACTTGGTTCTAGAGATTACGCTGGTAACCCTTTCATTGCTTCATGCTGTGTCAATCTTATGCTAAATATTTTCATTTTCTTTTCACTTACATTTTGATATGATTGTCTTCTGTATAGATTGAAAAAAAATCTTGTTTGACTGCTTAAAATGATTCTTGTTCTGGAGGGTGAACAATGCATGTGGGCTGATCCACATTTGTGACCAAATCATATGGTGTCGATTAACAAGACATACAGACAAGTTTTTGACCCCAATGTCTATGGAAAAGATGATGCCCGGACATGCCTTAATAATATTGAAGCAGACTCATACAATTATAATACACACAGATAGACACATACATGTGCGTGCATATTATACTCCATGATTGTTGTTTGCTACCAGGCTAAGATGTGTGCTGGCTTATACTGTAAGACAAAGCAAAGCACACAGTTATTGGAAATTATATTAGAATTTCGAACTTTGAATCTAAATAATTACTATCAGAGTTCATCGCTGTTTCACGTAGAATATGGATTGAAGAAAGTGAAGTTGATTATCATTCTGTTTCTAATTTGATGGAATGGGATGTGTGTACAACGTCTGGTCAAAAGTATAGTTTGAATCTACTTCAATATTCCTAAAGTTTCAAATCTGTTACTAATATATCGGATCAAAGTGGAATGACATGATGATACAAAAGAAAGTTTTTACTCTTGGATTTCTTGAACAATTACAAAGTTTCAAACGACATGATAAAAATTCTGCACTCGTAATGAAAATTGGTATTTAACGCTGCTAGACTTCTGACATACTCTGGTTCTCATTGTGCGACAGGTGGGAAGGAGTTGTTCTTGTTGCACTCTTAGGTTGGAACCAGAACCAAAGAAAAGCTCATATTTCTTCCGAGTCTTCATCTGGAATTATTCATCATATATCTGTTAACTTGTTGGATGCTGCAATTGGGCTGATCAATGGTTCTGATTCTACCTTCTGGACAGCTTGATTGGTTGCTTCAATTTTTTATTTTTTTATTTTATTTTTTTGCATTCACATATCCATAATTGGCTTGATTTGAACCAAATAATCATTTCCCGTCAGCTGATTGACAAAGTTAATATAGAGTAACAGTTGTTGGAAGGGTTCCGGATGTGGAATTAGCAGTGCAGAAAAACAAAGATACTTTCCAACGGATTAGATGGCTTGAGTTTCTTAATACGGAGGAGGAAAGCAGTCCAACTCCTGAGCAGATTATGTATTTGATGGGAATGAAAAACTTGTTCAGATTGTGCATTCAACATACAGACAACGTGGAAGCTGCATTTCAGCAGCTAAGATCTAGGTTAGTGGGGTGATATTTGAGGATGCAATAGTGAGGTATAAGGTACTGCTACAGAAATATAGAAAGGCCAGGAAGCAATATATGAATGGAGTGGTTTCACTGCATTGCGAATTATGAGTTATCGCACATGTTCGCTTCTCCCTAGCTGTTCTTAAATTAAAGCTAGTTCCGACAGGGTGAGCCCTTGATGGACAGGAATGAACCAGCTACCTCTTTCAAAGTGGAGTCTGATTTCATCTGTTAATGATCCAGATTTATAGGTAATGCAGCCAGTTTACGGTTAAAGCGCCTTGCTCTTCCATAACCTATGGCTCAGGTACGTCATAATTCACTTGTTGGCTTGGGTTTTATTCGTGTGAACAAACAGCTATGTAGGTAGAGAGAAATGATGAAAACAAACATGAATTCCGCAACAATAGTAACGACAACTTTAATCAAGAGTTCCTTCATGAGACATATAAGTACATCATATCTGCATAACTCTCAATCAAGAAGGTTCAGTAATGGTTTATGGTGTGGGATGTCTAGGTGTTGGATTTGGATGAGTAGTCACTCCATGATAATCGATGTGATAAACAAGCTCGTCTAAATCACTGTTGCTGTTTGAATATTTGATTACTACTGGAATTTCTTGGAACTTCGATGTTTTTGACTCTCCGTCTCCATCAAGGACCTACATGTAACACAACCCCAGTGATGATTTTGGATAAAAGTAGAAGACAAACACAATCATCTACTAAAAAAAACTTAAAAAAGTAATCGTAATGGAATCAGATAGTTTCAGCATACAAACTTGAAAATAAAAATACTATGTTTTCTGTCACTAAGGGGACTGTTCGGGGACTGAACACTATGATTATCAACTCATGCATTGTGTTCAAAGAAATTAAGCTTGAGCAGGATTCATTTTTCAACTGGAATTTGGTATGTGTGAGAACTAGGAACAGATCTGTCCTATATGAAAATAGTTGAAGTCAGTCACGAGAACTTTATGAATTGCACGAAAACTTGGAATAAAAAAATTATTCATCATATAAACAAAACCTACCTTGAACTTTTGATACTTAACCTTGTTGTTGGTCAATGACATGCTTAATTTTCTCGTGGGTCGTCTTCCTGGGAGTGAAGTCCGTGAAGCAGTACTGATGTTGTGGGAGGAAAGACAGATAACTGTTATAAGGAAGCATAAGAAAATGATGTACAAGGATTTCATCGTTTATACAGCTGAATGAAAAGCTTCACATACTTGGGGAGCGAAAAGTTGAGAACGAATATAGATATATATTGTGTGAGACTGTGTGTGTGTGTGGTTGTGTGAGAGATAGAGGGAGAGAGAATTATTGATTAAGGGACTGGGAAACATGTCTGAGCCCATGCTTGTGATTCTGTTGTTTATGAAATGGCGTAGACAGGTGTGTCCCCATGCTGTTTCCTAAGACCATCTCCAACCCTGACCTAAAACCTAAAAATATTTAGCCCATAAAATTTAGGTTTTAGCCCAGAAACAGCTTTTCTACTCCAACCCTTCTGGCCTAAAATTTTAGCCCCAAATTATCAAAGAATGAATTAAGGCTATTTTTTTTTAAAATTAACTTTTTTTAAAAAAAAAAATTATGTAGACTATCCTAAATTAATTTTATGAACATTTTTACCTAAAAATATTTAAATTCTGATAAATTTTGAAAAATCACTAAATCAATACATGAAAATCATGATAAACCACATAAACTTTATAATAAAAAAAACAATTAATAAACCACATAAACTTAATACAATCGAAGCCGTTGGATTTGATTATATTCGATCTAAACCGTTGGATTCAATAAATATATAAATATAAAACAAAAAAATAATAATTTGAACCTGGGCCGTTGGATTAACCAACAGCCCTTTTAAACACAACCCTTGGATCATTACAAGTAGCCGTTGGGGCTGCTTTTTGGTTGCTGACAGACAAGAACACCCCACATGGGGCTGTCGGCTAGCATTGATTTGCCCAGCGCGTGTGGCGCGTGGGCGGGTGGAGATGGGGAAGTGGGCAGCACAGCCCAAATTTCACTCTCAGATGGTGGAGCCCATTTTGATTTGTGGCCTAAAATTGGGCCTAAATTTGACATTCATTTGAGTTTTAGGTTTTAGATTTTTTTTAAGTCATGGGTTGGAGTAGATTTGGGGGGGAAATTTTGGATAAATTTTAGGTTTTAGGTCAGGGTTGGAGTTAGTCTAATATACACTCTTTGAAGACTCAATTGTGGCCTAAGAGCAATTCCAGCAAAGAGAAAAAAGGTAAAGGTAAGGGCTGCCAAATTGCTCAAAACTCCAGCCACTTAGTACTACGGTCTAGTGATATTTATCTTCACTTGTAAGTGAGAGGTCTTAAATTCGATTCTTGTCAAAGGCAAATTTGAACCACATTATTGCTAGCCCATTGTGAAGTTTAATCCACCCCCCAACCACTTGTTAATGTTGATAATATCGTTTGTTCAAAAAAAAAAAAAAAACCACTTAGTACTACAGTCGAGTTGTGTTCTTCTTCACTTGTAAATGAGAGGTCTTAGGTTCGATTTTCACCAAAGGCGAAATTTGAGCCACATTATTACTAACTTATTGTGAAGCTAAGCTCGCCCTATCTATAGATAATATGGTTGGTAAAAAAAAAAAAAACCCAAAATTCCGAAGGGTTGCTCCATTAGCCCAAAAAATAGGGGTTGATTTGTGGGCTTCACCAAGTCCGTTGCGTAGCCAATTGCAAGGGTTTGCTCCCACTGATGTTGCACGACGTCAGCTAGTGGATGACAGGCCCCGAGACAAATAAAAGCCGACAGAATCTTTTAACAGTCTGATGGTCAGGACCGTTTGATTTTTAACGGTAAAAAAATAGAAAACTTTAACGTTGTGCTACTTCACACAACTAGGTGCGTTTGATTTCCAAATAGTATGGAAATCAACGGCGAAGAATAATCCAGTGGTAAAAAAATAAAAATAAAAATCAAATATTTTTTGTAATTCGAAATTAATTGGCTCGCCAACGTGCACTGACTATAGAGCAAGAAAGGTTATTTTATGAGCAAGAATAAGTTAGAGAGTGAGAGAATGGGAGTTAAATATGCAAGAAAGGCAAGAGGAGAAGGATGGAGTGGAACTGCTCTAATAATTTGCAACAGGAAGGTAAAGTCCATTTCCCCCCCTCCTGTGTTGCAGAGCAGGTAAAGAGAAGAAACTGAAATTCACGCTTACGTTTCATGTCAAACAAAGCCATTCACGCTTGAATCATTATCCATGTTTTGTCCTCAACAATAACTTCCTTATTTTGGTCACGTCACTCTTTGGCTGCTTTCCCCCACTCTCACTCTCACTCTCTCTCTTCAATATTTCGATGTTAAAGGCATCTTTCATTCAAGATGCAAATGTGATGATGGCATTATTGTCAAATATAATCCCTGGCCCTTGATGTCAGCTTCATATTTACAGTCATATTTTTCATTTTTCAGAAATTCAGGACCCATTTGATTGCTATTTAGTTTTTTGTTTTGTTTTTGCTTTTCACCTTTTTGTGTTTGATATATGAAGAAAGTACATAGAAAAAGAAGGGATGAAGATGGGTGATAGGAGAAGGCAACAAACAACTAAGTATCATTTGAAAATAAAATTTTTAATTTAAAAACAACTTAAAATAATTTTGGTTTTTAGTTTTCATTTTGTGTCTTCCTCTTCTTATATATTATCTTTTATATATTTTCCACTATATATATCCTTACTCGATGACTCGTCTAAACCCCTCATTTCTTCCATATGTTATCCCTCTATTTCTAAGATAAACATAAAATAAAAAAAAAAATAAAAAAACAAAATAGTTATCAAATATGTTACCCCTCATTACTACACGCAAATTGTAGACCGCAACAGGAGATCATGTAAAGATGTTTGAGAGACTGAGAGTGTTCAAAGCTATGAAACGTTTTTTACTGCATGGTTTTTTTTTTTTGGTGGTCTTCCATAATTGTCAATCCAGACGAGTGGTGAGGGTCAACTCAGTAGGGGTTAAGGAAAAATGGGTCGGGAATGGTTATGAGGAGAATATTGAATTGCATATTTGAAGAATTTAACTCTTTAAATTAATGCATAGTCCGTGACGTAATTGATTCATTACATATTTGTCATTTGTTCATTAAATGTTTATTACATGTTTAAAATCGACCTAACTATTTAATAGATGTTTATCACACTACTACATTTTACAATTACCACGCAAAGAAGAATTCTGTTGCCCAAAAAATTGCACGACAAATGCTTCGTCTCACAAAGCTCATGAAGTTCGGG
The DNA here is from genome assembly GCA_963580275.1 of Crataegus laevigata. Classification (NCBI taxonomy): domain Eukaryota; kingdom Viridiplantae; phylum Streptophyta; class Magnoliopsida; order Rosales; family Rosaceae; genus Crataegus; species Crataegus laevigata. The sequence continues at coordinate 23,139,789 of OY756948.1, forward strand.
TTTACACGATGAAGACACAGATCTTCGTCGCGCAAACACTTTTGCTCAACGAAAGTGATATTCATCACACTTAAGTTTTTAAGGGATGATGACATTTTGTTTGCTCGACGAAAGTGATATTCATCACAATAAGTTTTTAAGGGACGATGACCTTCGTGGTGCAAGATTTACAACCACGAAGGATAGTCTGTCACGCTAAATTTTAAGGAACGAAGCGATTCGTGGTGCAAGATTTAGAACCATGAAATATGTCGTCAACTTGAAGTAATGGTGACGAAAGCATTTCCTTATGTAAGTATTTGTGCAACGAATACTGTTGTTGTCTAAATATTAACGCAAGGACATTTTTTTTTTCATTTTTCAGAAAATTAAAAATTATTAAACTGTAGGTAATTTGTCGTTGATTGTTTTGTGCGGCGAATCATTTCACTTCATTTCCTTTACTTTAGTGCGCTGAAAGTTTATCTTTGCACAAGCAGTTTTTTATTTTTTATTTTTTTGATAATTGATTTGGATTTAATTTTTAACAAATAGTTGTTACTAGCAAGAAATGCTCCACGAAGTGCTGCGGGATTGAAAATTGTACGGATATTTTATATATAGTAGTATTATTTACATACCAAGGATAATACTTAATGTGTATGCATACCATTTACATTCAAACTATCATAAATAGCCTTGTTAAAAACCGTACGAAATCTACAAACAATTAGATTGAGATACATAAGCCTAATCTATGCTTGCCCCTCTTCACTTTGAACTTCCCTGCATATTTTACACAAAGTATAGATTAAATTAAATTAAAACAATCAACAAAATTTAATCACAAATTTAATCTGGATAATCATTAAAATTGAAAAAGGAGATTAAAAGTGTCAAAGAAAGGAATTAGGAAAAGAGTTAAATACTAATAAATAAAAAGAAAATGAAAAAATGAAAAGAAACTAAAAATCAATTTTAAGATTTTTTATTCACGTTGAAAGGCCTTTGATGATTTGGAAGTTAAAGCAAAGGCCTTTGGCATTCTATGGCATATAAAATACCTCCGTTCGTACAAAAAGAAAAGAAAAGAAAAAAGGCATAAAAGGTTCTTTATGCACTGACTTTCATAAAGAATTCATTAAAATTGATGAGATACAATTTTGACACTACATGATGCATACGTCCCCAAAGTCAAATTTTTGCCAAATGTTTACTTGTACCAATGTTTGGTTTTTAATTAACAACTTCTTCAGTATATTTCAATTTGTACCATATATTGGAACTAAGACTTTTGTTTCAAACAAAAGATGAAACATGTGGTACAAAGAAAAACAGAAAGTGAAGTAGCTTACATCAAGCCAAGTGATAGGCTATATCTCATTCAACATCAATTTTTTCCTTCTTAGTTGGCCCCTGAAACCAACCATTCCATATTAATTATAACAAATTAATATGAAAGCTAGTAATTTAATTACAAAGTTCATCGTAGATAAATTTCTTCATACTAATTTCTAGTAAAAATTTAATCACAATAATAAATTGGTACATATGAAATAAAATCTTCAGTTAATTTATACAGAGACATGGAGATGATGGATGTTTGGTGCTTACATGATCATAGTCATCCCAATCACAATGCTGCAGAATAAAACACCCAAAGTTAGAAAAAGTAGGCAAGAAAACCATTCAAGTTGTAACTTAATCACTGGAAATATGTCAATTGTGTCCAGTTATTTGATCACAAGACGGGGGATTCGAACTGGAGGCTTATTCCCACATTAGGAAGAGAACAATACGAGAATATCACGGGATGGAACACACCAAACCCAGCATTATGAAGAGAATAACATGAGGCTTATTCCAAAATAACTTTTTATAATTGTCAAGTTCCGTGTGATTTCCACTCCACAACACGAAATGAATTGTACGCGATGAGCATTAGAATGCAAATAAATAGATCAACACAGACATCAATAAAAGAGTAGTAAGTTCAATTTGTGCTCTGTTACCTTTGCAAGCCCAGAGAGACCAACATGAGGTTCTTTGAAAACTTTCCAAATGTCCGATAGCATTTCATATTGTTTGAAACATCCATATGAATGAGCCAACTGCTTCACATCACATTGAAAGTGAGCACATATAAGAGAAAATTTAAAATCACACATTGATAATTTGATATCAAACCAGATAATCACAAGAATAGTGCAACAAATAACTAACTATGCTAAGAACCCAATGTAAAACACCAAATTACAGAGGAAAAGCCAAGCCTGTAAAAGGTATTCAATGACAAAAAAGGCATTGAAATATGCAAAAGCACTTTCTGCTTTCAATATGAACTGGAAGTTGCAATGCCATCTATGAAGCGTTTGATACTCGTATTCAAGGGTCCAAAATGAATTAACTATTAAGATATAGATCTTTTGGGGATAAATTTTCCTCCATGCTTTCATAGAAATGAAAACTTAGGGCTTCTAATTGAAAATGATTAAAGCTAGTTAAAGTTAAAGAGATTATCATAATTCATTCAAATCTTTTAGTCCACAATCAAAAGAGCAAACCCTTCATAGATTTTTAAGCAACAATCAATCATAAATAAAATTAAGAGGAAACCAAATAAAACAAATTGAAAATTTTTAAGAACCAAAAACTTTGCAATCAAACAAAATATAATATACAGAGAGAAAGAGGAAATGTTTGTTTTGGGGGGGGGGGGGGGGGGGGGTTTACCATCCTTCAAGGCAACTAAAACTTTCAAATAAAATCAAACAAAAAAAAAAAACCCACAAATTTAACAAAAATTTGTGCACAACTATTTGGGCCCAAAATACTCGTTTGGGCTGAGTTTAGAATTGTTCTCGGCTTGGAAGCCTTGCTCAAGGGTCGCTGTGAGCCATTCGGTTCATGGGCTGCCTAGCCAAGGCCGGCCAAGTCCTATTAGGATATGGAGTATTCCAGTTAAAGATGAAGTGGGTGATGTTGGAAGTATGCCCACAAAGCCACTCATTTGATGTAATAGCTTTTTGGAATACTTGTTGTATTAAACTTATATATATGTTTAATAGAGGGCAAAGCTTATTGTTAATCACTGTTTATTGTATCTTGTGTTTAATCAATAAGGGAATCCAAGGAATGTATTTGATCTAAGAGATAAGTGATCTAAGTAAGTTAGATTTTCGAGACCTTTCTCTTATGCTCATTCCTAAAACGTTCCTAGCCATAGGGTTGCCAATTGGGCATTGACAATCCGTTAAGGTTAGTATGTGTTATGTCGACTCAAGCGTGGATATGACAAGTCTCAAGTCATTTAGTGTTGGACACTAAGACAAACACATAGGTGCTTGAAAGAGTAATCGAGTACACTGAACTACGATCAAATGAGAGTTCAAACATACATGTCATGTAAGAACTCAAGGTTACAATATGCAAAGTAGTCCTTTGACCTGAGGCATCATTGATGTCTAATGGTTAGGTCCTTGATCTTTGATCGTGTCAAATGGCATTCCTTTGGAGTGTCCACGGCATGGTTGGGGTCAAGCTATCTAGTCATGTAGACATATGAATGTACAACAAGGGATCTCTAACCTTATGGAAGGATAATACTCTAAGATATGATTCGAGAGTCTTTGGCCAAAGCATATGAATATGACTAAGGAAGTTTGTTCCAAATCTTATTCAAGCGAATCATATAGAGAAGTATCACATTGGATAGTAGACATGAAACAAACTATCACTTAAACGATGTGATTAAGAGTATTGTATTAGAGAAGGACCGTATTGCATTGTAATTGTAACTGGATAGGTTCTCCAACCACTTCTACTTAGCTTGGGTAACCATGACATGCTGCTAGGTGTCACTCATGGTTTGTGGTAGCCCTAAAGATTGGCAAACACTAATCTTAAGGGAGAATTGAAATGTGATTTCAATTCACAATCGATAGTTAAGAGTAACATCGCCCACTGCCTCGCTAATTGGAACCTAATGGATCGTACACCGAGTAAAGATGAAAGTGAAGTAATTAAATGAAATGGATAAGCAATTAAATAGTTAATTGAAGAATGGTCAAAATTAATTAATTAGTTAATTAATTATACGAAATGTTCGTATTGGGCTTCTAAGTTAGTTTTGGGTTTCGGGGCCCAAAAGTGTTTTGGTCCACAAGGCCCATTATGTTTAAGTTGTATGACAACTAAAACAAATTGGGCAATTAGCCCAATAACAAAGACAAGGCCGGCCATAAGGGTGAGGGTAGGCAAACTTGTGTTATTTACAAGTTTGCCACTCACTAGAAATGAAGTATAAATATAACATTATAGCTTTATTTCATTTAGGGTTCTTTTTGGATGAAATTGGGTGAAACACTTACTCTCTAATTTCTCTAAAGGGGCCGGCCACTTAGGGGGAAGACATCTAGCAATCTCTTCTTCCCTAAGTCATCCATCTTATCTTCACTAATTTATCTTTGGTGTAGAGACTTGGAGACATCAAACTTTTGATGTTTTGGAGAACATATCCTCAAGGAAGCAAGGAGGTGACTTGAAGGCCCTCCACTTGGGTGAATCCCTTGTGTAATCAAGGATGAGCTTCAAAGGTAATATTCTCTAAATCTTCATTCTCTTTAAGGTTGTTAAAGAGTCTTGGTTCACCATCTACTAGGCTTTGAAAGTCATGGGTTTTATGAATTGTTTTTGGATGCATGTTTAATTTAATTTGTTAATATTATGCATATGTATTCAAATGTTCTTTAATGTTCTTCATTAGGACATAAATTTTCCTTCAGGTGAGTCCTATTGTGAGATGGATGGATGGGGTAGTTAAGTCTTGATGCAATAAGGATTCTCGGCTGGATGAGGATGCTGAAACTTAGAAATGAATGCGGCTTGGTAAAGGGGTTGAGTTCAAAGTCCTAATGGAAGAAGGATTGGCTGAGATAAGATTGGATCGGGGCAAGGAGTCCTAATCCGAATATAGTTTTAACTCGATCGAAAGAAGGTTTGCTACTATAAATAGAGGGGGAGTGCACCATTCAAGCCCTCTCTAATTAAACACACAAATCTGCCCTGTGCAAATTCTCGCTCTACGCAAAACATCTCAACAACCTTGAGATTTTTACTTTCCTTTTCGTTGACACATCTTCAGTTTGGATAAACAACAATATGGAGGCAACCGGTGATACCTTTAGTTTGGATAAACAATACTATCGCCGTAGAATTAGCCGACCTTGGAACACCTTCAGTTTGGATAAACAACACTGCGTCGCGGCCGACTGGTTAACTATCCAAGTCTCAGTTAAGAAGGATTTTCGAATCCTTATTGACAGAGATCATCTCATTAGCCTTTTCGACGAAATGAGGTGTTACAGATTACTAGGCTCAGGGCTTTGAACGCCGAGTTGTTTTATGATTGGATACTCGCAAGTAGGTTTTAGAGTTCGGCGTTCTGACGACTGAATCACATTCACAATTAAGACATATATCTGTTTCGAGTACCTGTGCTCCTATACTTTGGTGTCAATTCGGCCTGAGTTCACCCTTACGAACACAATCACTGTGACCAAATCCGACGCTGACGATTTGTGAACTTCACAGAACCAGCAGCCTTATCTTCAGGCTCTAGAACCTGAAGGTCGAGACGTGTTCCTTCCTCGGCTGCAGTCGCAAGATCGAGAAGTCATCCGTGTGTTCAACTCAATATCAACATATTTTACTCCCCGGACGAGCTCGGCCGATGAGTTGGCACGCCTCGCACATAACCGAAAGACGTAGTTAGCTCATTAGTTACTCGGCCTGCGCGCCACGTAGGCTTAGTAAATTTTAAGGTCAACATTTTGGCACGCCCAATGGGACCCCAGTGCTAAAACTACGAAGGTCATGCCCGTTGAAACACGGTCACTAAAGAAGAAAACAGTCATGGGAAAATCAACTGCTACATCTACGACCTAGAACACGGGTCCAGAAGGCTTGTCACAAGCACGAATTATTATTGCCGTGACACCCGAAGCACTAAGTGCGCCACGCCGAGAAAGGGAAGTTAGTCTTGGCGAGCCGCTTCGTGATACATGAGTCATCACCAAAGCTACAAAAGGAATTCCTGTTGAAAGGATATTGGAGGATTGTGATGAGGACGGTGGTGAAGCCTCTGGTCCACCAACTAGGTCATTTTTCCAAAGACGACTTGAGGAACAATCTCGATAGTTCGAGCAAACATTTAGTTGAGAAATAAAAGGGATACTAGAGGAAGTACTTGGTTACAGCGCCGTGTACACTAGATTGCTCGAGGTCCTGGTTAGTAATACCCAAAACATAGGATTTGCCGATCGATCTAGACAATCCATTCCAAAGAATAATATAATACCAGCGTCAACAGCTGAAACAGGATCTGCTCGCTTAAAACGATTGGTTTTGAAAAAAGGGTGGATCGAGCAGCAAGACGAATGAATTCAAAGCAGAAACGCCGTCTATCGATTTGGTTGACGTCCAAAAAATGATCGATTCGGCATTGAAAAAGGGCCGAAATTCCCAAAATTCATTCATCTATACCTAGCTTATGTAGAGCAGTTCGAGTATCCAAAAGGCTTTAAAATCCCAGATTTCAGCTTTTTCATGAGAGAGTCGTCCTTGTCCTTGTTAGAACATGTGGCTCTTTTCACTGTGCAATGCGGAGATGTTAATAGTGACTTTCATAAGTTACAACTATTTAATTTCTCGTTAATAGGCTCAGCATTCGCGTGGTACATCAATCTCCTACCTAATTCCATCCAAAGCTGGGAAGAACTTGTCGAGAAATTCCATGAGCAATTCTATCAGCTAGGAATGGAGATGTCAGTGTCTTCATTGGCCAGGATGGCTCAGGCATCTAATGAGTCACCAATGAAATACCTAACGAGGTTTAAATTGGCAAGAAATTTGTGTCGAGTACCTCTCCTTGAAGTCGAGTTTGTGAGAATCGCTTTGAACGGCTTGGATGTGGAATACAAAAAGAAGTTCTTAGGGGAAATTTTTTGAGATATGTACGAACTGGCTCAACATGTTGAGCAATATGATTATCTACTCCGAGAAGAGAAGATATCAAAATCCCCTACTTGAGGAACAATTTACGAGAATCATTTGGTTAGTTATGCATCTGCCGAAGGCGAAGACTCCCAATATGTCAGTGTAGACACGGCCAAGATTGTGATCGATAAGCCGTACATATGCAAAGCATTGGCTCATCCTAGCTCCAAAGATACCAAAACTCGCTTGGCCTCTGAAGAAGCTATAATCAAAACTTGAAAAACTTATACTTTTGATATCACCAAGGCCGGCACAATTTTTGACCAGTTGTTGTTGGCAAAGATTATCAAGCTTCTGCTAGGGCATAACATCCCTAAGGCCGAAAAGTTGAAAGATAAAACATACTGCAAATACCACAGCTTGAATAAACATACGACAAACAACTGTGTCGTATTTCGTGAAGCTATTCAAAGCTGGATTGATAAAGGGAAGCTGAAATTTCTTGAGAAACAGATGGCTATTGACGTTAATCCCTTCCCCTCGGCGACAGTTGGCATGGTAGATGCTCACTTGCCTAAGAGCAAAGAGAAAAGGAAGGCCGAGTTCATTCTAATACAACATGTCCTAAAGCAGAGTTCTCAACCATGACTTAAGATTGATTTATTTTCAAACGAGCTACCCACATAAATTTTAAGACTGGTTGTAGTTGAAGCCATGTCAGGTCCCAGCGAAGAAGGGACTGAGGGGTCGATGGTTTTGTGTAGCTATTGTAAAGCACGCGTCATTCTAATTGAGCCAAAGGAGAAACCACCTCAGGCTTCAACACCACGGCAGCCACCTATGGCCGCAATGATTCCTCCAAAGGTTATTGGCGCATGGCAGCGCTAAACGGTGTTTGACAGACTCGATCCCTAAATATGAATTGATGGACCATCTTCGGCCAGACGACGTTTTGACTTTGACACACCTTTTTACAATGAGGATTATTATTTGCGAAATTCTAGTAGTTCGAGTTCATCGGTGAACTTAAACACCTTCAAGCTGCCTGAACCACGCGACCAACGATAGTACAGTTACAACTCTTCCGCCTGCATGTATACTGCACTATCCAAATCTTAAAAATGTCACCACCAACGGATAGACTGCATGGCTCAACAATAGGCAACATAGGCTACTTCGGCTCCCAAATGGCAGCCGAGAAAAATAGCAGGAAGTGGAGATGATCGACAACCCTTGGCAATCATGGCTGAATTACTTCAAGGGAAAAAGGTAATTGATTGCGACTTTGAAACCACCATTGAAGAGTCCGAGAAGCGTATCAAACTCTTTCTTTGACTCAGGGAAATGAAAGCTCGTTTGGAGCAATTTAGAAAAGAAGCAGAAAGTAAACTCCCTCAATTGCCTTCATCAGAGCCACTAATTAAAGTATAACGTAATTTGTACCCTCCGTTTCTCGGTAAGGCCTTAGAGTACATGCGGGAGTTTCATAAGAATATTCTGCTAATGACTTATACAGCCTACCAAAAGAGTGTTAAGAAGCCCTCGGCCTGGCCCTAACTTGCCCCGACGCCGAACAAATTATCCAGAAGACCACCGATCCAGCAATGAAAGCCAGGTTCCAGCACATACAAGAAGCTTGAGTTCTCGGCTCTGAGGTCGAACCATATACCGATATAGACATCGCCGAGCTTCTTTTTTCTCTTGAGGACCTTCAGTATTTACGATACCATTTTGAAGTCTTTTCGACAGTGGCTCTTTTTGGCCTTACGAAAGATGAGAAAGAGCGCGTGGCACGTCTGGATGTGTACCTCGACACAAGGAACGCTCGAATCGCCTATCAGGAGCAAGTTCGTAAAGTGGCACAAGAACAAAACTAATTCCCAACGTCGAGTGAGCTCGGCCAGGACAACCAAAACGACACAAAACTGGAAGATGTGCCACAACAACCACTCGTTGAAGACAGTTAAGCCGAGGATACTCAAAAGAGGGATACTTTGGCCAATAGCCCAGAAGATGACGACCATGACCCGATGGGCCTTTTGGTCATCGAGAATATAGAAATTAGTATGGTCTACGTTTTACCTGCTGAGTTTCAGCCGACCACATCCTAACCAAATTTCTTGGATGGTGACGTGATTATCGAAGAGGCAACACAAGTTGACTTCGTCGCTGTCGAAGAGGACGGGCCAAAGAGCAAACATGATAAACTTAAGGCAGCTATTGCCAAGATGTTTCCCTACTCTTCTACCGTTAATCTTCTGCATCTGAAGCTGTTGCATGTTACGGCTCATATTAAAGGATACCCAATCTCTAAGGTATTCGTTGATTGTGGAGCAACAGTCAACATTATGCTCATGTCCATTATGTGAGCACTACGACATTCTAATGACAAACTCATCCTGTCAGGGGTAACTATGAGCACCTTCATTGATGAAAAGTCCTAGACAAAGAGAATGTTTCCTTCAGAGGAGAGTGTTGCCGGTCGCAATCACATGACCGTATTTTTCATAGTTGATTCAAAATCTGAGTATAATGCATTGCTAGGTCGCTATTGGATCCGTAAAAAAGGTTACATTCCTTCGTCCCTATACCAATTCCTTGTCTTTTGGGACGATAAATTGATCATGGTTCACCCAGCTGATAATCAGTCGTTCGAGGCTAACATGATTCAGGCCTGCTATTATGACTATTGCGTCGACTACATTACCCTGCAGGGTTTTAATGAGGAAAGACGGCCGACGCAGATCTCAATTCAGAAAGCCATCGAGGTTTGCCAAGACTGTGTACTAAGATTCGACAAGACTCGGGTTGGCCGATCTACTTGCCAATGCCGATGATTGATGCCAAACAAGAAAGGCGCTGGGTCGCGATTTCATCAACCATGGAACGACTGCTGGCCCATTGGTTTGGCATTTCCAAGCAACTAAACTTAGGCATAAACTTAACAGAATTTCTGGTCGAATGAGATGGTGGCCTAATTCTATCATTGAATAAAGTTCAGGCTGCACCGGCCGAACTCAAGGATAGTTAGCCTCAGGTCAAGAACCCCTTAGAAGAAATAAATATTGGAACGGCCGATGATCCACAACCTCTATTTATTAGTGCTTTGTTACCACAACATATGAAAGACGAGCTTTGTAATTTACTTAAGGAATTTAAGGATTGTTTTGCTTGGAGTTACCAGGAGATGCCTGGTTTAGATCGAACGCTTGTTGAGCATGAGTTACGCATTAAACCTGGGTGTAAACCATTTCATCAACCACCTTGATGATTCTCAACTGAAGTACAACTTGGTGTAAAGGACGAACTCGTTCAACTCCTAAAAGCCAGGTTCATTCGGACAGCTTGATACGTCGAATGGTTGGAAAATATCGTCCCAGTTTAAAAAAAAGTGGTGCTTTACGAACCTATATTGATTTTTGAAACCTGAAACTGGCAACTCCCAAAGATGAATATCCAATGCCGATTTTAGATTTGTTAATCGACGCAGTAGCAAACCACGAGATCTTATCTTTTATGGATGGACATGCTGGTTACAACCATATTTTGATTGCTGAGGTCGATGTTCACAAGACCCTTTTTTGTTGCCTGGGGGCACTAAGCACATACAAATGGGTTATCATGTCGTTCGGCCTCAAGAATTTCAGCACCACATAGTAATGAGCGATGAACACTATATTCCATGATTTAATTGGAACCACCATCGAAGTTTACATTGACGATGTTATAATCAAATCGAAATGTTGCCTGACGCATTTGGATGATCTTCGGCAAGCTTTCTTGCTATGCACTAGCACAACCTGAAAATGAATCCTGCCAAATGTGTTTTCAATGTATCAGCTAGTAATTTTTTAGGATTCCTCGTACATCACCGTGGTATTGAGGTTGATGAAAATAAGGCTTGAGCAATCATCAATGCTCCACATCTGTGACCAAAAAGCAATTACAGTCGTTGCTCGGCAAGATTAACTTCCTCCGTTGATTTATTGCTAATTCGGCAGGGAAAATACAAGCCTTCTCCACACTTTTGAAACTCAAGGATTTTGATACTTTAGTATGGTGAAGTGAACATCAAGGGGATTTCACACAAATCAAGGTTTCTCTTATGACCCCCTGTCCTTATGCCACCTCGACGAGGCAAACCTCTCAAATTGTATATCTCAGCGGCTGAAGAATCCATCGGTTGTCTTCTAGCGCAAGACAATGACACTGGGCGTGAGCAGGCCATTTTTTATCTTAGCTGACACCTTAATGCTTCTGAGATCAACTACTTAGCCGTCGAAAAACTTTGCCTAGCTTTGTTTTTTGCCGCGTCAAAACTCAGGCATTATATGCTTCTATCAGTCACTTGGGTTATCTCCCAAACTGATGTCATTTGTTACATGCTCCCTCGACCGATAGTCAAAGGCTTAATTGGGAAATGGACAATGGCGCTGTCCGAATTTAACTTGCAATACGTGCCCCAGAAAGCCATCAAGGGCCAAGCATTGGCCGATTTCTTAGCCCAACACCTGTCCCCATATGGTTTTGGGGGCAATGACGTAGAAATTGGCATGGTGGAAACTCGAGATAATTATTGAAAAATGTATTTTGATGGTTCTAGCACCTCCGCTTCAGCTGGTGTTGGGATAATCATTCAGTCCCCAAAACATCACCATTGGTATTTTTCTCTTAAGCTCGACTTCGACTGTTTGAATAACCAGGCTGAATACGAGGCCCTTGTCATCAGCCTCGGTGTCCTTCACAACTTGCGGGCAACCCGCGCCCTCGTCCTCGGTGATTTAGAACTTGTAATTAACCAACTTAATGACACTTTTCGTTGCATGAGTTGCACTCTGGCACTCTATCACATGGTTACCAGCTATTTGGATGAGTCTTTTAATAGCATTACATTCAAACATATCTCCCAAGTTTGAAATACTGATGCAGATGAACTAGCTCAAATAGCCTTCAGCGCACAACTCAAGGTGGGGGGGGGAGGGAAGACTAGTTGGGCGATATTGTAATACTGCGACCGTATCTGGCCTTGGTTAATAAACAAGTTCTCCAGCAGGATCATGTGATCCGAACACGAGTTATATATTTGCCTTCGTTGTTGGAATGAGGAGATCCTGTGAGGTTTGAGTAGTCGAGGCATTACCAAACGATTGGAGGCGGTCAATCATGCAGTATCTCGACAACCTCAATGGTAAACATAACCGTAGAACGAGGGCTCATGTCACAAATGATGCGTTGTACCAAAATACGTTATATAGAAAGGGTGATGATGGCCTATTATTATTGTGTCTCGGCCCGCAAGAGGCTGCCTAGGCGATTACCGAGGTTCATGAAGGAATCTGCGGAGCTCATCAGTCCAGTCAAAAGATGCGATGGTTGCTTCGCTGACACGGCTATTTCTGGTTGAGTATACTAAAGGATTATATTGAGTTCACACGAGGATATGTACAATGTCAAATTCATGGTCATATAAAAAAAGTCTTGGTCAAATCATTACATTCGGTCACTAAACCATAGTCGTTTAGAGGATGGGCCATGGGCATAATCAGCAAAATTACACCATCTTTCGGGTCGATAAAGCATGCATGGATACTCGTTGCGACAGACTACTTCACCAAATGGGTCGAAGAAAAGTCATATGCCTAGTTGACGTCTAAAGAAGTTTGTAATTTTGTAGAAGAAAACATCATGACCAGATTCGGTGTACCAGAAAAAAATGATAATAGATAATGGTATGATCTTCACTTCCGATTGGTTTAAAGAGTATACGGCGAATCTTAAAATTTGACTCGAGCAATCTACGTCGAATTACTCGCAGGTGAATGGGCAGGCCGAAGCAAGTAATAAGGTTTTGATCGATATTCTTGAAAAAATTGTAAGAGAGAAGCTTGGTATGTGGCATCTGAAGTTAAACGAAGTGTTGTGGGCCTATCGAACTTTACTCCGTTTAGCCACTAGAACAACTCTATACGCATTGACCTGTGGACATGACGCAATGTTACTGGTCGAGCTAAGTATAAACTCATTGAGAGTGATCGAACAAAGTAGTTTGTTTAGTGCCGAGTACAATCAGGCTATGAAACAAAAGTTGAAAGTATTAGAAGAATCTCGGCTTGATGCTTATAACTTATTAGTGGCACAGAAGAAGATTGTCAATTGAGCTTATAATCAGCGAGTTAGACAAAAAACGTTTGGCGAGGGAGAGTTGGTTTGGCAAACCATGTTACCCGTAGGAATTAAAAACCCTAGATTCGATAAATGGTCATCGAATTGGGAAGGACTGTTTATCATTCACAAAGTTCTCGGCAAGGGAGTATACAATCTTAGGGATCGAACTGGTTTAATTCACAAGTTGCCAATCAACGGGAAATGTTTAAAGAAGTACTATCCGATAACTTAGGAAATGAGAGAATAAAGGCACGTTTCATTAAATTTGTAAAATTTACAAATGACAAGGAATTAAAACGACCTACAGATATACATAGTCCTAGGGGAATCGAACGAAGGAAGGCTTCGAGAGCAACCTGTAATTCTAGCCACCTTACTTTACCTATTGTAACCTCGGCCTATCGCGTCCTCTTATCGAGCTTTATTTGTTCAATCCACTTCGCATCGGCTTCGAACTCTTTCAACCTAGCTTTGTTTGATTCAAAATCTGTCTCAAGTTCAGAAGTAACAATTGATCTCTAACGTTGAAGTTCTGCAATTTGATGGTCGAGAACGGCCAATCGCTTCTTCTTCTCCTTTATCGTCTCGAGGTTCGATCAAATTGCTTCTTGGGCGACCATTGCAGCTTTTAGGTTATCTTCTACTCGAAGAGCCCTATCAAAAATAGTAAAATATTCTCGGGTTTTCTCCAAGATAGAAGACAATTGAGCAATCCCTTAGAAGGAAGGGCGTTCAAACATTCCCCCACAGAGTCAAGGCCATTACGCTCTAAGATTTGCAAGGCCGAAAGAGATAGGAGTTCTTGCAGCTTGGTGAAGACGACAGATTCAGTCGCAGCTACACGAAGCTTGGCTGAGGTAGCAGAAGGCCTAATGGTTCTTGAGGTACTGGAGAATAGGGCGTCGAGCTCAACCTCCCATGAAGGCTGCACAGAAAGGAACTTGGCAGAACAAGTCAAGTTGCAAGGAACCAAGAAAAAGGGAAAATGTTAGACTTCCCGAAAAGAGACTTCGACCATGTCTGTAGGTTCTTTGTTCGAGCCCAAACAGCTTAATGGTCGAGCCCAGTGTTTAAGACTACTTTTTAATTCTCACTGCCGATGAAGGTTATCTTTGTTCGATGGCCACTGAGGTGGCCAAGAGATATAGATAACGCCCTTCGGTTCATAGAATTTTTGATGAAATGAGAAAGTGGGCACCTGACATTTAATATTTTCCTGGTTTAGAATTCTAAGGAAGAATATTGACCAAAGGAAAATAATGAGGGTACTTATGAAGGTCAAAGTGGTTTCTTGGGGTGAGAGATGTCGAGGACTTGATCTTTCAGGTGAATTGGTGTTTTCGTCGTAGCTTCAGGCTCGACAAGAGGTCGTTTTCCACGATCGGCTGCATGAGGAGTGACCTGGTCAGTTGATTCGACCATAGGTGGATGATTAGTGGAAGAAGGTTTAGTTGGTCGAGGGCAACTCGCTAACAGAGTCTCGTTGGTTTAGTCATCCTGAAACGAAAATTGTTAGTACCTTCGAATTTAATGAGAGAAGAGAGTTACCCATAACATAATTATACCTCTTTCAGCATGATCGTTTTCTTGGCCAGCAGAGTATTAATTGGTTCAACCACGACTTGAGGGTCTGGTCGAATTTCGCGTGCTTGGCCGGTTGGAGTTAGTTGCACGACTATCAAGGCTTGGACGACAGGAGCAGAGGGAGAGCCACTGGTCGTAGTCGTTCCCGTAGTTTGGTTGGATATGATGTGAATCTCCTGTTCTCCCTTTTTCGCCAATTTCTTGATGCGTTTTGTAGGTCGGGGAGCTTCACCTACCATCTCGGCCTCCTAGCGAGGACGTTTGCTCAGCAGGGCTGGCGCGGCAGGTTTGGTTTTATTGGAAGAGAAGGCCAGCTTTTTCTTGGCTGCAGCCGCGGTCATCACGTCTGCCTGTTTTAACACTCGATCGCCTAATAAAGTGAATTCAAGTCAATAAAGTTTTGAATGAATGTTTGAATGAAGAAGATAGGGATAAGACATACCTTAGATAGTTTATTTGGATTGTGGGGCATGAGCTTTCTTGGGTCGGTCACCGAAGATCTTGTTGAAGGCATCCTCCACTGATGTGCCAAAGAAGTCCTGGACATATGATTCCCACCACTCGGCAAAGGTATCCGTGCAAAGAGTCTGAAGGACATTTGGCCGGAGACAGAATTTCTGGCACCGTTCCTGAAACTCTCTCTTGGCCACTTTGCACTTCCTTTTTGAATAGACAGAGAGACGTCCTCGACTTAGAAAGGATTAGAAGGTAAGTAGAGGTACTAGGCAACCCTGGAGATAGCCAAGTTGCCGAGCAGTGAACTGGGGGTGGTAAACTTCCCAGCTTGATCACCGATGGTCTCATCCAAGGGGAAGGTTGCATGTTAACACGAACGACGGAAGCCTGATGGAGAGGAGGTACTCTTGACAACAACATACTAAGAATTTGTCATTAGAGAGGTCTTCAAGGCCAAAGAAGTATTTGAAGACCCATTTGGCCCGGTAAAGAGGCGCCAGTCAAGAGGCTAGTTTGAGGCCAAGCGCTTTAGTAGATTGAAGGTAGGGAACTTCTGGCCGAAGTGTGGCAAAATAGACCTGCAGCCAGAGTTGGAAAACCCAGAGAGGGTCGTTTTGGCGCGGGTCAATTTTGTTAATGGTAGCGTCAGCCAGGCAGCCCAGTAGGTTGACGAGGATGGCTGAATTGAGGACCAGGGTATGACCACTAGCTAGGGTTTCAGTCACTGGCATGTTCTCGACCAAGCATTTATTTGATTTGGTACCAGTAAAAATGGAAGGCTTCATACTTTTCCTTCCGTAGGTTTTCTTCATCTCGGCTAGCAAAATGGAGGATGAGGGTGTTGTAGTTGAAGAAGTTTTTGTGCAACTTCTGTAGTTCTTCTTTTGAAGGCTCCTGACCTTCTTTGGTCAGTGTCTCTATGGCCCGCTCGTCGAATAATGCTTTGAGGTTGAGGTTGGACGGGCACCCAGAGAGGGTAACGTCAACTGAGAGGTCAGAAGGGGAAGTCCTAAGGATAACTAAGAGGTCGAGGATGGTGGGGCTGATAGAGCCGATGGGAAGGACCATGGTGTTAGTGGCTAAGCCCCAAAAGCCTAGGGCTACCATGAGGAGTTCTTTGTCCATGACGATCTCCATAGTTGAAAGTCTAATGACATCATAAATGCTGAGAACTTTCTATTCGCGACGGAAGAATTTTTCAATCCCCGTGAGCCAGGCCGCCCAGGTTGCGATGGTCAAGGGTTAGGGTCCTTGGGGCTTGGTCAGGTCCCACTTCGACCAGTCAAATCCTTACAGCAAAGGTGCCAGTCAATGAGCCTTGATGAGGGTAGTGATGGACGATAGCAAGACATCCTTGAAGAGTGGCCTTAGGATTTGATGAGTAGTGCTCAGATCACTCTCGAAGCGTAAAGTCTTGATGGCGCTTAGATCGATGAAATCCTTGAAGTTGTTGTACTCATCGGTAAGCTTGAAGATGAAGGTGTTGGAAGCCATCAAAAGATTTTCTGGGGAAATATTGATGGGTTAAGAGCTTTTGGGTTTTCTAGGAGTTTGAAAGCAAAATGGTGAAAGGGTTTTAAGGGTTTTTGGAAGAGTAAAGTACAAATGAAAGGGATTCGGGTATTTATAGGCATTTTGGAAGGAAGGTCAAACGTTTGATTTTCAAAAATTGGGATAGAATTGACCGGGAAAGTTGCTAATCATTATGGATATTCAGAGAATCTAGGTGAAAAGACCAAGGGTTTCGCGGATTGAAGGCACATGATTACGTTTGGTGGCGGTTTTAATGATGGAAAATGTTTCAATGGCCGCACGTCTCACGGGTTATCATTGAAGACTACCACGTGCCAGGAGGTTAAAGAGAATGAAAACGAGTAATCATGCTTCATAAATGTGCATGGTTGAGGTTTTTGAGGTGTTTAAATGTTTTTAGAAGATATACCAAATGACAATTTCACTTCTTCAAGGCCTAAACTTGACTAAGGATTGTAGGTCGACGACCTCAAAAGTGAGGGGGCAATGTTTGGGTCTAAAATACTAGTTTTGGCCAAGTTTAGAATTGTTCTCAGCCTAGAAGCCTTGTTCAAGGGTTGCTGTGAGCCACTCGGTTCATGGGCCGCCTAGCCAAGGCCGGCCAAGTCCTATCAGGAAATGGAGTCTTCCAGATAAAGATGAAGTGGGTGAGTTTTATTGTGAGATGGATGGATGGGGTAGTTAAGTCCTGATGCAATAAAGATTCTTGGCCGAATGAGGATGCTGAAACCTGAAAATGAATGCAGCTTGATAAAGAGTCAAGTTCAAAGTCTTAATGGAAGGTGGACGGGCCGAGATAAGATTGGATTGAGGTCAGGAGTCCTAATCTGAATATAGTTTTAACTTGATTGACAAAAGGTTTGCTACTATAAATAGAGGGGGAGTGCACCATTCAAGGCCCCTCCAATTCAACACACAAATCTGGCCTGCGCAAATTCTCGCTCTACGCGAAACATCTCAATAACCTTGAGATTTTTACTTTCCTTTTCACCGACACATCTTCAGTTTGGATAAACAGCATTGTGAAGGCAATCGGTGATACCTTTAATTTGGATAAATAACACTATCGCCGTAGAATCGGCCGACCCCGAAGCATCTTCAGTTTGGATAAACAGCACTGCGTCGATGATGCGATGATTATGCAAACACACAAATTAAACCCTCTTGTTGACAATTGTAGTATATATGCAAGTAGGGATCTTTCTAAACCGGGGATTAGGAGGGATTGCTAATCTATATAAAATAAACTTAGAAACACTAAATAAAACTTTAAAAACACAAATCTAAAATCAAAACACTTAACTAGATTCAAATGATTCCAACTAAACTAGAATCACTCAAAATAAAACTAACAAATAAACTAAAACAGATTCTAGGGTTGTTTTAGGACGTGAATTGAATTTAAAAGATTCAAATTATGAAAATTAACCAACTATAAACTAAATTAACTCAAAGAACTCAAAAGAAATCAAATAAAGTAGATTCAAATCAAAGGACATAAATTGTAAAAGGGGGATTGGGTTTTGATGAGAATAACTTGAAAATAAACAAATTATAAACTAGACAAATTTAGACACAAAATATGGTTGTTTGAATGGATGATGGATTAGCTAGAGGGTTCTCCTCCACACATGATACACTTGTACATAAACCAATTTTTAGTTGTTCTTTCGATAACTTATGAAACTCAATACTCCGCGTTAACCGTGATAGCACTTTTTTAACCTTCAAGTTCTCCTTAAGTTAATGAATTGAATGGGAAAGCGCATATAACAATTCAAAACATTCTTCAAAAGTTCCATACGTGAAAAGCACAATAGAGATACAATCAAAGATCATTATGATTCATGAGAACTATAAGTATTGACGAGGCATTCGTAACTATGAAAAGCATGATACTCTTGCCAAGAATTCACTTAACACGATTGTGGATAGCAACCTTCACTACTCATGAATATAAGTTCATAACGATTAGGTGAAATTTCCTTATATTCTAGCATCAAACTTATGCATGAAAACTAAGCGTGCACTCTTAATTAACATACACAAATAAGTTATCAATCAAATAGTTAAGGGAATTGAAATCACAAATTATTAAAGCACAACCAAAAGTAATTATTTCATAATGCAAATGTAATCATGGCTTTGAATCCCCCCTAGCAAAAGGGGGGGGGGGGTTTAGTTCCTCATAATTGTAAAATAAAGGTAAATAGATTTATACATTGAAAATAAAAGAAAGAAAACACCTAAACGCTCCAACGATCCTCGTTGAGTGGCAAGCACGTCCAAACACTTTCCTTCCCTTCCTTTGCTACGGCACAAGGGGTGGTTGTGGGTTGAAGGTTTGGTTGTATGGAGGAATGGATAGGGGGATGTATGGTGGTGTTTAGGATGGGTAGGTAGGGGTAAGGCTAGGATAGTTTAGGGAGTGTAGAATGGAAGTGTTGTGTGAATTGGTGTCTTTGGCCTTGATAGAGAAGCCTATTTATAGGCTTTGAGATTGAATCACTACCATCCATTTTCTTGGTGAGAATGAATCACCACCATCCATTTTTGTTGGTGAGAATGAATCACTACCATCCATTTTGTTGGTGAGAATGAATAACCACCATCCATTTTTATTGGTAAGAATGAATCACTACCATCCATTTTGTTGGTGAGAATGAATCACAACCATCCATTTTTTATGCTTCCCATGCATGCAATCCATTTCACCCCAAAATAGCTCCAGATTGCACCAAAATACACTTTGTTGCTAACTTTGTTATTTAGAACCTACAAACACATGAAAATAGCTTAAAACATTCTAATAAGATGAAACTAATTAAGTAAATGCAAGGAAACAAACTAATAAAGTCACATATATATGTTCATATCAGTCGAGGCCGACTAGTTAAATATCCAAGTCTCAGTCGAGAAGGATTTTTGAATCCTTATTGACAGAGGTCATCTCATTAGAAAAGAAATGGAGAAGTGAGGTGTTATAGATTACTGGGCTCGGCGCTTTGAACGTTGAGTTGGTTTATGATTGGATACTCACAAGTTGGTTTTAGAGTTTGACATTCTAACGGCCGAACCACATTCACAATTAAGACATATATCTGTTTTGAGTACCTGTGCCCCTATACTTTGGTGTTGATTTGGCATGAGTTCACCCTTAGGAACACAATCACTGTGACCGAATCTGGTGCGAACGATTTGTGAACTTTGCAGAACCAGCAGCCTTGTCTTTAAGCTCTAGAACTTAAAGGCTGAGACATGTTCCTGCCTCGGCCGCATTCGTAAGATCGAGAAGTCATCCGTGCGCTCAACGCAACATCAACATATTTTACTCCCCCGCCAGCACGCCCCGCACATAACTGAAAGACATAGTTAGCTCATTAGTTACTTGGCCTGCACGCCATGTAGGCTTAGTAGTTTTTTGGGTCAACAACAACCTAGAAATTTAATGAAAAACAATCTATGAAAACTTAACTAAAACCCAGTTGCATTGAATAAAAAATTTGAAGTATATCTTTACATGCAATAGATGTAGAAGGTACCTTAATTACTGAGGAATAGTTTTAGACCAACCTTGACACCGACCTTCGCAGGAATCGTCACAAAAACGTGGGAAAACTCTAAGGAGTTTTTGAAAATCCTCGTTGAAACCATAACAAATCGAGGCACGCAACACATGCTGTTTGTTCTAGAGATGAAAATAGAGGCGATTGGTAAAACGATAAGGTCTGATTCGACGACTTTCAAACAGAAATAGCTCGTTGTCGTCATCCTTTGAGTCATAGGGAGAAGAGTAAGAGAGAAAGAAAGAAGGGAAGAACAAAATAAATAAAGTGTGTATATATTTTTGCAAAATAGTGGCAGATGAGTAATAATCCAAATTTAACAGGGGCAAAATAGGAAGCACACTGTAATAATCCACATCTCACCCAAACTCTCTTCTCTCACCACGTGTCTTCATTTCTTATCTCTCGGACTCTCTTCCATTAGGTTTTCTCGTTCCCCTCTCTCTGTTAGCTATCTCCCCCTCGTTCTGGGAATTACATAGCACCACCATCACCCCACCATCGCCATGCCGGTGAGCACCACCTTCACGAACTCTTTCCATGGCAATCGATGACGGACTCACACACCCTAAAGCCCTGGACGTGGCCATTATCTTCTTATTTTCTCTCTTTGCACAGTGGCACCATTATTGTTCAAAAGTTTCTCCAGTGATTTATCGTCGTTCATGGCAAAGGTAAGCTTCGAAAACTCTTCAAATCTTCTTAGATCGTGTTTAGGAGTACAATTAGGGCGTGTTTGAGAAGCTTTAGTATTGTTTGGACGTAGAGATAGCTTGAGAAAAGTCTCCGCAATTTTTCGACAAAGGAACCGTGGTATAACTCGAATCCCCTACCCTCCTAGCTTCATTCTGGTATTTAAATGGTGAGTTTTGGTTGAGATTCAAAGCTAAATGAAGTTGGAAAAGTTTTTTGGCCAAAATGCCCAGAAACCGTTCTTTTTCTTCGCTGGGTCCGACAGGTGCAGCCTATAAGCCCAAACTTGTTAACCCGACTAGATACAAAAAAAAAGGATCCAAACTAGCTAACTAGGACCTATTTAGGAATCTGGAGGAATATTCTATTAACTTCATGTGGATTGTTAGTTAACTTGTGTTAACTTTTTCAAAATTTTCTCGAAAACCTTCATACGTTATTTTTGATGCACCGAGTCCTTTTTTGACATCCATTTAATGAAATTCCAAAGTTTTAATGTAGTTGATCAGCTCGGTTAACTTTTTGGTTGACTGTTGAATTTTCGTTAATTTTTTATGAAAATTGCTCGGGACCCTTCTTAGCATATTTTGACGCCCTAATTTGAAAATCGGCACTCTTTTTTTTTCTTTTTTTTTCTCTAAATTTAATCATTTTAATTGAGTTTTACTAATCGGTTTCAATATTATGCTTAGGTGTGATTACTATCAGAGACTCTAGCTTTCCTTGTTTGAATGGCTACGATCTCACAAGTATCTGTGAGTGAGTCTTGTCTTTTATATAGTATATATATATATATATATATATATATATATATATTCATTTAATTTCCATACATATTAATAATGCATTTTCTACATGATGCCATAATTAAACTAATGTTTAAAAGAAATGTCGTAATGATGAGATTTATGAGATCATTATAAATTCTATAGGAAGCCTTAATTATATTTACGGCCATGAATAGTATTATATCGACTTGAATTATTGATTGACCATTGCATGATCATATTTACGTTATCTGTTCATCGTGTGTTACACTGGTGTTAGTACTTCTTTGGGCTAGGGCCAGGCTTCACGTGTATGTTCAATCGCACCATACACTCACTTTGGATCCATTGTAGGTGCCAGTCCTGTCCTAGATTGCTATAGGCAATTAAAACTCATATGTGATGCGCATAGCGCTAGTCTTTATGTGATTGTAGAACTAGAGTGTAAATCATTGTTACACCTAGTCATGTTCATGTTGCAATATCATTACATAAACTTGTGTATCAGCATATGTTGTTTATGAGAGATATTGTGATTATTAGACGTTATGTGTTTATTTATAAATTATTGTGAAGTCTAGCATTCTTAAAATATTGCTGGCTACGGTAAGTATTTTCATATTATATGTAGTATGTTATATTTAGAAACTATACTTATTTTACAGTGAAGGGTTATTAAAAGTTTTTAAAAAGCTTTATTTTTAGGCCCACTCACCCTTATTTTTCGCCCCTTCAGGTTTTAGTAGTAAAACTTTTGTGTCAACGAGGATTCTTGGCAAATGTTGGTATAAGAGAGTACATTCAATGGTATATTTTTTATCCTACTTTTACTGTACTTTACTTATGCTCTGACATCATGTGTGAAATGGATTCAATCCGACTCACATGCGCACTCTTGCATTTAGTCACTTTTAGGCTTAAATTTATTCGTATTTCCTACATCACTACACTATATGGCTTTTTCAACTTTATGTTGTCGGCCAGCACAACTCGATTCAGATTCCAAATGAACATTCTGGGTCGGGGTGTGTCACAATGCCTTGGTAAACCTTCTTCGGCCTACGACTAAGGCTCTGATCAAGGTGTCTGTCATGATATGAAGACCCACATCTTGGGCAAGAACGATGGCCTCGATCGAGATGTCTAGGGGAAGCTGCGAAGCTGCCTCAAACTTACATGGAGATGCTTCATCAATCTCAAGAAACTTTGATCATGCGTGCAATTTAAAGAATGTTAACAAATTTGTTATTAGTTGTTTAATAGAGATTAAAATGTATTATATTTTAAAATATATATGTGCTTACCTAACGTCGCTCCTCTTTCCTATAGGAGAAGCATCGCGAGTCGGAATGGTGGAGAAGTTTCTTCTTAGACCTATTTATTGTGTTGGCCTTCTTTCTTTTTGTTAAACAAAAGAAGTACGTATTAGTGCGTATATTAAAAAAATTATTGAAATAAAATTAAAATATTATTGAAATATTACTAAGTATTATTAAAGTATAATAATATATATTTTATTTACGAAGTATGTTTCGTCCTGAAGATGGCCATACCTGAAGATGGCCATAATGCCACGTCCAATCTTCAGAGCAATTCACCAACTCCTGGGGGCACCTAGCTACTAGAGCAATATTCAGATCCTCGTATTTCTCATAATGCTTGTGGAGGTTGCTCTTCTGCTGAGTGGACCGGCCGAAGAACATCTTGTATATATACTTGGTTTGATCAACATTGAGGCCTTGAAGATCATAGTGATGCTGCCAATTTCAAAAATATTAAACAAGTTAAATTTTTTTCTTTTTAACTACTTTATTAAAAATTAATAATAGAAGTTGAAAATACTATCCGATAACTCATGAAGAACTACGACCTTGATCTTAGCCGAGATGACTCTTCAAGACTCTCACTAAAGGAGGCAATGTCTCCTAACAACTGAGCCAATGTCGTACACCAAGGAGCAATTGTTGGAACCAAATTTGTGCATCACCTCAGATGGTGGAGATACAAATCAAAGTAACCTGGAAAACAGAGAACAACCGTGAGCAAGCCTAAGAAGGGGGAATGTGCTAGCCAAAGGCTCTTCGATGGTTAACTTAGTAAGCAAGTTTTAGATTCAAGCAGTAGGCAAGAGAATTAGAGTACAAAGATAGAGTTATTAGAGACGAACCCTAGATGGGTGTATTTATAACAACCGAGAGAGAGAAACTTTTGTTTAAGGATAGAATCCTTGTTCTAAGGACCCTAGAGGATATTTTGAACTAGATATTGCACCCTCTTATGAGTTATGATTAATTGCAGCACACGCCAATTCCTAGATTGTAGGAACTCTAACACTTATATAGGGGATCTGGATGACTTTATACCAGATGAGATCCTATGCCTTGCAAAATAAGTATAATCATTCCATCGAAGTTGCTCGGACTTTACTTATTGCCTCGTAACAGGGTAATAGTGGAACAACTGGTTTGTTTGATCCAGCTGAGGTAACTGTATTTCGATCAGCTTTATTGAGACCCTGAAAAATCATGTTCACACAAATATCATAAAAATTAAACTTAAGTATTACACGTCTAGCGTTTTTAGACAGCAATATATTAACTAATTTTATGTAGATAAAATAGCTAACCCATTGAATCTTTCTTGTAACATAGTTGATCGAAGATAAGATTGAACTTTAATTTCGGAAAACTTCTTTCTGCAAAGTCAGATGTAAATTGTACAATTAACAAAATTCTAAAGGCTAAAATCCTGTAAACTTCTTATTTGGACAGACACAGTTTATAATATTAATTTAGATATATATATAATAAAATAAAAGTTGGGGAAGCGGCCCACCTACTCCAACTACCCTCAAGACCGACCTTAATAAGTGCTAATGTTTTTAACTAAGTGTGCTACAAACCTCTTACCCACCTACTTATTTTTTCGAGTCTTGAATGTATTAATTTCTAAATGTGGAGAGTGATGAGTGATAATGCACTTGCAATAATGCCAATGGGATGGTCATGGAGGCAAGAATATGCTCGCACTTGATCAGATTTACTTTTATGGAGAGGTTGTCAACTGGAGGATCATTTTTGTGTGTCTAATGACATTTTGATTAGTAAATACTATATGACATGCATCTATCGAGATAATGATTAATGATATTACCATTTACAAAGTGTACATCACAATCACAATTATTCATTGAGCAACCCTAGTTAGTACATATGCAGTCCATCCCTAGCTAACTCGATATCATCATGATTTTAAAAGTTAGGCTCATTGGCGCATCCCTAATTTCACAGAATACCGCTTGCTGCGTGTAGATCCGTGACCAGGTGAAAGAAAGGTCCTTCCTAGATGTATTCCGCCATTAACTAATGCCGCACTTTTCTGTTGGAATGGCTAACCATGTTGAAGATTATTTATATATATCTACAGACATCTTTCTTTCATGTTGGAAAATACAGCAACAGTAAGAGCCAATATTTGATTTTCTTCACCATCACCATTTCATCTTTACCATGCAATTATGCGTTTTTTAAAAAAAAAGATCTTCAAAAATAATTGAATAAAAAACGCATATTGCATGATAAGATGATGAAAGAATAGGAATATAAAATTTAAATGGTTAAAATTATTGCATTACATCACAGGATACCCCATAACAAGAAAGTCATGATCCGATATTGTATTTCAGGAGGATGATCAGACTCTTAAGAGATGTGTGATGTCCTCCTATAAGCAATGTAGTTCAATGATAAAGATTTAGAATGAATTAAATCATAAAGGACTCTTTCGCTGTTTACGATTGGTTTTAGGGTTTAGGGTTCATGAAGAAATTATAAATTTTGTTTAGACTTGAAAGTAAAGGATGAATTACTTAGAAACCTTATTTATTTTATTCCCAACCAACATAGTAAGATTATAAGAAATAAATTTCCTTCATATTAATCGCCACAAAATAAAAATTTATTTATTCCTTCCTTTTAATACACCATAAATTCTATGAGTTACATAATTTATACTAATTCTAAATACCAAACGAGCCTGGATGTCATTTTCAATCATCCTCCTTGCAGTGAGTCAGTTAACCAAAACAAAAGTGACATAGTGATGGTAATTAAATTGCTAAACGATTTTCTATTCAACTGATTTTTTCTTTTAAATCCGGGGAAAGATGCTTTCACTTTTCACTGTTTGAGGGGTTCCACAGTTGAACAAAATTCTGCAAATTATTGGACATAAATTCTTTTTGTTTGTTTTTTAAGAGTGGACGTAGAAATTGTTGTTACGAGGAAAAGTCAACTTTGTGGAAGAGAAAAAAAAATGCTCCAGAAAAATCATTAAGCCATGGAATTCTTGAAGTCAAACATATGGCATTGAAGGAGGTTTGGGTTTCCTAATAGGAGTCAAAGTTTTAACGCCTTCCTTTACATTTTCTTCTATTATATACTCTACTTTGCATTAGTACATTAAAACGGGTCATTTGGTGTAAGTAATTCCTCAATCAAAATTATTATTAGGACTAATAACTGATTGAAATTCAACTCCCATAATAAAATCTATCAAATATCCCTTTATTCCCCCTCCCATTTCACAATTATATTCATCTCTCTCTCTCTCTCTCTCTCTCTCTCTCTCTCTCTCCTCAAAAATGGGTGATGTTGAAGAAGCATGTAACACAAAGCTCCAACTAGGGCTTGGTGCGTGTGAATATGCTTCAAGGCAAGAGAAGGATAATCCTCTGGTTTGCTTGGACCTATCCTTTGCGCTTTGCCCGAAACAGGAGGTTCCTAATTTGGACGATCACATTGCAAAAGGATCAAGCGTGAGGACAATGGATGAAGATGAAGAAAGTTATGAGAGAAGCATCGATCACACCAATAACAAGAGTGTTATCATGAACAACAAAAATGGTGTGAGAAAGAAGCTGAGGCTCACAAAAGAGCAGTCCACCTTGTTGGAAGAGAGCTTCAACCGGCATAGCACCCTTAATCAGGTACGTATTAAACTTTCATCTCAGCTGATATAACCATATTCTATTTTAGATATAAACGATTTTCTATTTTAAATTTATATAAAAACTGTAAGAAGGGGAATTCGAACTCAAGTGCATAAGGGGGAGCAGTTCTATTATAATTGTTTATTTTCAAAACTTCGTCATAAAGATTGGTTCATCAGCATAGCATAAAGGTTAATGAAAAAGATAAATAAAAGAGATTGAAGGCTTGCTTTGTCAAGAACTGTTATTACATATTTAATTTCTTAATATTATTATTAGTTCGTTCAATTTATATTTTCAACCAAATTTTTTAGGTCCAGAAACAGTCACTTGCTGAGCAATTAAATCTGAAGCCAAGACAAGTTGAAGTTTGGTTTCAGAACAGAAGAGCAAGGTGACTCATAAATAGAAATTATTCTCGTATCAAACAATTTGACATGTTATATATGTTATCAAGGAAACACCCATCAACTGATGTCTATGCATCACAGGACAAAGTTGAAGCAAACAGAAGTAGACTGTGAGTTCTTAAAGAAATGTTGTGAAAGTCTAAGTGACGAGAATCGAAGGTTGAAGAAAGAGTTGCAGGAGTTGAAATCATTAAACGCGAACGGGACATCACCATTGTACATTCAGATTCCAAAGGCTACAATGCCTCCGGTGTGCCGATCTTGTGAGAAAATGGTAAAAGCTCATGAAAATAACCCAGCTGCTGCGAAGAATGCAGAAGATCTCAATGTGGTCCGAAAGAGTAGTAATTAATAAATTGCAGGGCGGCTTTGTCGGTACAAATTAACTAGAGAGATTGGATGGTATAACTTCATAGCTATAACCACAGCCAATATATATAGGTGCAACAAGTAATGAAGTATTGATCAGATCGATCAATCAACTACTACCCACATGAGTAAAATGATTTATATGAATTACAATGAGGCGTCCAAGTGTTGTACTAATTATAGAAAAGAATAAGCTAGAAAAGAAGAATTAATGTTAAAACTATCATAACCTTCGCAAGGATTTATTTGATTTGACCTGAACCTTTTTTTATCTACCTGCACCTTTGTTTTACCATATGTACTTTTGCTTGTTTGGAAATGCTTCTTTAAAAGCACTTATATTATAAACACCTATAAGGATTTTGGAAATTCTCAAACCACATCTGTTCATCATACATCGTGCGATCAGAAATCATTGTAAATTTTTTTTTTTGAAGTAAAGGTACGATATTCATTAAGCAAATCAGAATACGTACAAATTGAGGATAGTGTGCATAATGGGCCTCGATAAAAACCTTATTGGGAATTTCAACCATGTCGAAGGAAAAAAGCGCCCCGCACAACAATAGACCTATCCTCAAATGAACAATGGATATGAGCTTACAATCCCTCCTCTAAAAGAATATCTCAGATCAAATCCGGAGGCTCCTTGAATCGCAATACCTCCTGAGCACTAGTAATCCCCATAAAAGCAAGCCTGCGCCACCGAATTACCTTCCCGTTGGATATGACGAACCAACACAGTCGACCACTCCGTAATAAGATAACGCAAATAATTTATAATAGGGCCGAACTCTGAATAATCATCCTCATGGCCTTTCATGGCTGCCAGCACCAAACTAGCATCTCATTCTAAATGAATCTTCACCTCCACCATACCTAGACTATTCGCCAGCAAAACAGCTCATTGAGCTTCAATGAATTCAGCGTGCAAAGTTGAACATGACCCCTCAATCAGACTTGCAGCAGTGGCAAAAAATTAACCCAAATGGTTACGGGTCACCACCTCAAAACCTCATCACTTCCCGTTTTGAATCTATGCTCCATCAAAATTGCACTTAACCCAACCCTCTGCAGGTCTCCTCCACGTCTGAGTCTCTTGGATAAACTTCTTATTTGCTGCTTTGTGCCATTTATGGAACTTCTGCATCCAACCCTCGGCCTGGAACACAATCTCGAGCAGAGGCAACAACTTGCCGTTCCAAAGTACCTCATTCATATGTTTCCACAAGGTCTAAATCAGCATTAAACATAGTTCAAAACTTGAAGTATGACCCTGTAACTGTAGATTGGCTAACCGATGCATAAAAGACACTCTCTGGCCAGTATCCACCTTTATAACTAAGCTTCAAAACCACACCGCTCTTGCCACATTGCAATCTCACAACACATGCTCCGTGGATTCCACTTGGCCACCGCAAGCTACACACATCTCCTCATTCAACACTCTCTATTTGCAAAGGTTCAACTTTGTAGGCAGAGAATCCAAGCATGCATGCCAAACACAAATTTTCACCTTCCCTGGAACACAGGTTTTCCATAATTTCTCTCCACCGGAGTTAGAAGAAGAAAAGGATCCAAATGCACCTTCACCACTAATGCCAATTAATCCCCGTGCGACATGATAGGCACTTCAAACAGTAAACTTCCCATGTTATTCATAATGCCAAATCCTACGGTAAGCCATATCCCGTAAACTAAGTGGAATCCCTGTAATTAGCTCAACTTCCTCTGGGGAGAAAAGTTCATTCAATAACTGAATGTTCCACTGTTTTGACTTCACCCAAACTAATTTGTCCATTTTGGCATCAACACCCTATTGCACCAATGGCGGGGGTCAAGATTTGGAAACAAGACTCCTTGGGCACCCAGTTATCTTGCTATATTCGAACCTTCTTCCCATTACCCACCTGCCACCGAAGTCGCTTTTGAAGCACCAGTCTCGAAACTGCGATACTTCTCCAAACATATGAACTATTGGAAGTCACCCTTGCTTTAAGAAAATCAACTGTAGGAAAATAACGGGCTTTGAAGACACGGAATACAAGAGACTCTGGATCATGGAGAAAGCGACATGCTTGCTTAGCCAACAAAGCCTGATTAAATGAATAAAGGTCTCTAAATCCAAGGCCTCCCTCGTGCTTGGGCTTACACAAGTACCTCCAATTAAGCCAATGTATTTTCCTTTTACCTGGGTCCCCACTCCACCAAAACATAGCTATCATCAAGTTTAGTTCTTCACAAAACGATTTGGGAAGAAGAAAGCATTGCATAAAGTACAGAGGTAAAGCCTAAGCTACCATCTTCACCAATAACTCATGACCTGCACTACTAAGGAGTCCACCTCGCCAACTTTGCAATTTTTTCCGTACCTTATCTTTTGACATACGTAAAAGTTTCATTCTTTGAGTTTGGAATAAATACCGGCAATCCTAAATATTTATCATGAAATTCCACTCTCCTTATACCAAGTGATAGTGTTTTGTTATGTTTGTATTTTGTATGATTGTTCTTGCACAGTTTTGGTTATGAGAAATGCACAGAAAATGAGGAATGGAATTCGGCTATTTCAGTCTGCACTATTGCAGCTCTTAGCACTCATATATATATGTATGACAGTAGGGTTTTTGAACACAGTCAGCCCTTGTCTCCATTGGAGCTAGGTGCCAAAAGACCTCACCTACCAGATAGTACAAGCTAATCTGAGCCCTTCCTTAGAGCTTTAATCTGAGCCTTACATCTGTCAAATAACTTAACTTAAAAACTTAAAACTTAAACAGAAAACTAGCCGTTACAGTCTACTAGCCGTTGGCTTGTAGCAGCAACCCTTCTTCGATCTTCCTGGAAGTGTTTAGCATCCAACACTCCCCTCTAAACTCTTCCTGGTGTCAACTCCGAGCAAACTACGAAGGTATGTGAACCTCTCCTTTGGTAGTGCTTTTGTAAAGATGTCTGCCACCTGGTTTTCTGTTCTGCAATACAGTAGCTCAATGACATTTTCTTGTAGTGCATCTCTGACAAAGTGATATTTCCTCTTTATGTGCCTTGTTTTCTGATGAAAAACCGGATTTCTTGTCATTGCAATTGCTGAGGTATTGTCACACATTAGCTTAGTTGGCTTGACTTGTAATTCTCCAAAATCCTTTAGAACGAATCTCAGCCAGATTGCTTGAGATGTTGCTTCTGCTGCACTCACATATTCAGCTTCGGCTGTTGATAGTGCAACACATTGTTGCTTGACTGAGGCCCACGAGAACACACCTGAGCCGAATGTAAAGGCATACCCCGATGTGCTTTTCATATCATCATCACTGCCACCCCAATCACTATCGCAGAAACCAACCAATATAGCTGTCTGTCCTTTCTCATATTTGATTCCAAAGTCGATTGTTCCTTGCACATACCTAAGAACCCTTTTTGCAGTTCCCAAATGTATTTTGGTAGGATTGTGCATGAACCTTGAGAGTAGACTTGCAGCATACATGATGTCTGGTCTTGTTGCTGTGAGGTATAGAAGACTGCCAACAATCTTTCTGTAGAGACTTGCATCCACTAATTCACTTCCATCTTCACTTTTGAGCTTCTCATTTGCGATTAAGGGAGTGCTCACTGGTTTGCACCCCTTAAGTCCAAATTTGTCTAATAAAGGTTGAGCATATTTCATTTGATGAATGAAAATGCAGTCTGAGTTTTGAATCACCCCCATTCCAAGAAAGTGATGAAGTAACCCCAAGTCGGTCATCTCATACTTCCTCATCATTTCATTTCTGAATTGGTTCACCATTTCCTTACTGTTTCCAGTAAACACCACATCATCTACATAGATGGACACAATGAGAGTTTCTGTCTTGTTTTCAACCTTAGTGTAGAGTGTTGCTTCACTTAGACTCCTTTTGAATCCACACTTAGTGAGGTGAGCATCAATCTCACTGTACCAGGCTCTTGGCGCCTGTTTCAGGCCATAAAGTGCCTTCTTTAATCTGTACACTTTGCTTTCGGACCCTTTGATTTCAAAACCTTGTGGCTGGTCCACATAAACCTCTTCCTCCAGAACACCATTTAAGAAAGCAGACTTGACATCTAACTGGTATAGCTGCCAACCCTTCTGTGCAGCTAATGCAATTAGTGTCCTGATTGTATCTAGTCTAGCCACAGGTGCAAATGTTTCATTGAAGTCAATTCCTGGCTTTTGAAAGTAGCCTTTAGCCACCAACCTAGCCTTGTTCTTCTGTACTGATCCATCCAAGTTCAGCTTGGTTTTGTAAACCCACTTCACACCTATCACAGGTTTATCACTTGGTCTGTCCACTAGAGTCCATGTCTCGTTTTTCTCTATCATTGAGATTTCATCCCTCATTGCCATTTGCCATGACTTATCATTCTCAGCCTCTTCAAAAGTCTCTGGTTCAATAACACAGAAATTGCATGATGCATAGATTTCCTCTAGATTCCTCATCCTGATTGGTGTTGAATCTGAGCTTGAGTTTGAGCTTGTGCTTTGTTGTCCTCCCTGTTGAGATGTTGAACTTGCACTTGAGTTTTGAATACTCTGAGGGGTGTGAATTTGTGAATTGTGAGGAATCTGCAAGCTTTCTTCTTCAAATCCATAGTCCTCATCAATTTCATTTGGTGCAGTTCTTTGCTCAGTGACATCAAATTGCAGTGACACCTTGTCTTGTTCTACTGCATTTGTTTCCCAATTCCACAAAATTTCCTCATCAAAAATTACATCTCTTGAGAGATTGATTTTCTTGGTTCTCAGATTATACAATCTATAGCCTTTCTCATTTGTACCATATCCAACAAAAATGCACTTATTGCTGGATTCTTGCAACTTGTGTCTGAGTTGTGATGGTACTAGCGCATAGCACACAGAGCCAAAAACTTTCAGGTGTTTTACACCAGGCTTTCTCCCACTGAACATCTCAAATGGTGTTTTCTTTTCTAGTGCTTTGGTAGGGCATCTGTTCAAGAGATATACAGCAGTGTTCACTGCTTCTCCCCAAAACGAATAAGGCATTTTTTTCACATGTAGCATGGACTTGGCCATCTCTACTATGGTCCTGTTCTTTCTCTCTGCAGTGCCATTCTGTTGAGGAGTGTATGCTACTGTGAGTTGTCTTTCTAGACCCAATTCATCACAGAAGGCATTGAATTCCAGTGAGGTATACTCACCTCCCCTATCACTCCTTATCTTCTTGATCTGGTGTCCACTTTGTAGCTCCACCATTGCCTTAAACTTTCTGAATATGTTGAACACTTCTGATTTGAATCTCATGAAATATACCCAGCACATCCTTGTATGGTCATCTATGAAGGTTAAGAAATACTTATTCCCACTGATGGATGCAGTCTTCATTGGACCACACACATCAGTGTGAATTAGCTCTAGTGGTTTCTCAGCCCTCCAAGACTTTCCAACTTCGAATTTGTCCCTGTGTTGTTTCCCAAATGCACAGCCTTCACAGACCTCCCTCATTTCATCCATTTGGGGCAACCCTTGCACCATCTCATACTTCTGCAAGTTTTTAAGGCTTTGCACATTTAAGTGCCCAAACCTTCTGTGCCACAGCTTCTCTGACTCAATTGTATTAACCTTCCTTGCCACTTCTTCCAAGCACTTCAATAGCACTGGAAAGCTTCTGTTTTTCATTTGGACTTTCACAACCAGATTCTTCAAGGTTCTGTCATCATATATTTCAACAATGGTGTCTCCAAACAGCAAGAAGTAGCCATGTTCCATCATCTGTCCAACACTCAAAAGGTTCTCCTCCAGACCCGGTACCAACATGACTTCTTCAATGTGTCTCCTTCCCTTCTTAGTATCAATGATGAGAGTACCTCTGCCAGTTGCTTTCACAATGTTACCATCTCCCATCTTCACTTTACCAGTAAATGTAGTGTCAAGATCAGTCAATAGGGACTCATGGGCAGTCATATGATTACTACACCCACTGTCTATATACCATACTTCATTGTCTTTTACAACACTGGCACTGAAAGCACAGAAGACATTTGTTTCCTCTTGTTCTTGTCTTGCAATATTCACTTGTTGAGTAGTGTTTGATCTGCAATCTTTTTGAAGATGACCGAATCTATTGCATTTATGACACTTTGGCTTTCCCTTAAACCAACATTCCCCAAAGTGTGCTTTATCACAGTTTCTGCACAATGGTTTGGTTTTACCACTTCCACTGTTATGTTTGTTTTCTACACTTGGTCTACTTTCCCACTTTTTGGTTTTTCCTTTCCAATCTTTCCTTGGCTTGTTTTGATGCTGATTAGAGTAGTTTGATGACCCTATGTTTAGTGACTGGAAGGCTTTCTCAGTTGCTCCATCCGAGTGCCTTTCAAGCCTTTGATCGAAAGCCCTCAGGGAAGCCATTACATCTTGTACACTGAGTGTATCAGTGTCTTTGGTCTCCTCTATCACACTTACAATAGAGTCATAGGCTTAGTCAAACTGATTAGAAGCTTTTGCACAATTCTTTCATTAGGCAGTTCTTCTCCATAAGTTTTCATTTGGGTCACAACATCAAACAGCCTAGAAAAATAGTCCTTAAGTGGTTCATCTTCTCTCATGCGTGTGTATTCGAAATCACGTCTAAGAGATTGAAGTTTCACTTTCCTTACCTTAACATCTCCTCTGTATTCTTGTTGTAGGGTATCCCAGGCAGCCTTGGCAGTGTCTTCATTTGCTATCCTTGGAAATATGCCATCTGAGACAGCCCCTTGAATGATTCCCAAGGCTCTAGCATCATTCATCCTGTTTTCCTTCAATGTGGCTCTCTGTCTTTCTGTAAGATCCTCTTCTAGAGCATCTATTTCCATTTCTGGTACCTCATATCCGTGTTGAACCATTTCCCAAAGATCATATGACTTGAAGATGGTAGTCATCCGAATCCTCCAATAGTCATAGTTTTCTCCATCAAAGATTGGAGCTTTTAGTTCGCCACCTCCAGTTCCTTTCATCTTCAACCTTTGTTGATACTTAGGGTTTCAGCTTTTACCTGAAAAAAAACCCTCGAGGCAGGTTCCACAACGCCCAGATTTCAGTGATCAAAAACTTAGCTCTGAGGCCATGATAGTGTTTTGTTATGTTTGTATTTTGTATGATTGTTCTTGCACAGTTTTGGTTATGAGAAATGCACAGAAAATGAGGAATGGAATTCGGCTATTTCAGTCTGCACTATTGCAGCTCTTAGCACTCATATATATATATGTATGACAGTAGGGTTTTTGAACACAGTCAGCCCTTGTCTCCATTGGAGCTAGGTGCCAAAAGACCTCACCTACCAGATAGTACAAGCTAATCTGAGCCCTTCCTTGGAGCTTTAATCTGAGCCTTACATTTGTCAAATAACTTAACTTAAAAACTTAAAAAGTAACTACTTGTCATAACTCGTAATATTGGGATTGAAAGAAACACAACGCTTCTCAAAATTTACCATTTAACTAGAAGCAATTTCATACAGTCGCAACACCTATTTAATGTTTTGGCACTCACTAAGTGTACCTTAGGCAAAAAGAAAGCTATCATCAACAAAAAAATAGATGGTGGATACTAGGAGCCGCCCGACAAACCTTTATCCCCTGCAAATCTCCATCAAGTTTGGCATTTGTTAATAATGCCGAGAATCCCTCTGCACACATAACAAACATTAAGGGGATAACGGATCCCTTTTGTCTTTTACCTTTTTCGTGATGCACATAACCCACTGGTCTCTACTCAACTTAAAAGAGTAAGTCACCGTTGTAATACACAACATGACCGTACAGATCAGTTATCCGAAAACCCCATGCGATGCATTGTAGCCTCGAGAAAATTCCATTCCACACAATCGTATGCCTTGCTAATGTCCAACTTCAATGCCATAAAGCCATTGACTCCCGAGGACTGTTTATGCATATAATGAGCCACTTCAGTCGCTACCAAGTAATTATCAAAAATTAATTGCCCTGGAACAAACACACTTTGAGTAGGAGAAATAACACGTGGAAGGATAAGCTTCAACCTGTTCGTTAGCACTTTCGCCACTATTTTGTACAAAACATTGCACAAACTAATAGGGCGTAGTTGTCACATTAACTTAGTGTCCTTGACTTTAGGGATTAACCTGACATGTGGATAGTTAATTTTCTGTAAGATTTGACCAAATATGAGCATGGACTGAACCCCATTGCAAACATCCATACCTACCACCACCAGTGTTTTTGATAGAAACTAGGAGACATACCATTAGGGCTCAGTGCTTTCGTAGGATGCATCTAAAACACAGCACTTCTAATCTTCTCATTTGTGAACGGGCTATCAAGATAGTTATTCATCTTTTCCTCATTGAAGGTGTGATATGATATAAGATGTCTTCAAAATTTGCCACCCCACTTAAGCTAAACATTTTTGTGAAGTACAACATCACAACCTCTTCCATTCCACTGAGGTCCTCTCGCCAACACCCATTATCATCCATTAACCCATTTAAACAGTTACGCTTTTGCCTCCAATTCTCCTTCGACCGTTGTCTCCAAAACTGCTCCTCTTGTTCAAGTAATCTATTCAACTTTCCAATAAGCTCATTTTTCTGCTCAATAGATTCTTTTGTGAATGGCTGACCCAATGAACTTGTAAGCTTGTCCTCTACTTCACTAATCTATCTCGGCCTTGACCTGGCATTGCTACGAGCCCAGTTACTGAGCTTCATTTGCATCATCTTAATCTTCTTCGTAACCTGAAACATTTGCGAGCCTTCCACAGTATGATTCCACCCATCCTGTATCACTTTATTACAACCCTTATGCATATTCCAAACTTCCTTATAACAAAATTGCTTCTTACCTCAGATTGGTGTGTGTCCTGACCAATTAAGCAAAACCGAAATATGATCGAACGAAGATTTGTTTAAATGTTGCACCACCTTAAATTAGGGAATAAATCCATCCATTCTTGATTACTCAACGCTCGATCCAACCTCACCTTGATTCCTCTCCCTTTCGTCATGAAACACGTAAACATATTTCCTGAGAAGCCAAGGTCAACCAATCGAAAATGGTCCACAGCATTCCGGAACCCCTCCATTTGCCTATCCTGTCGAATATTGCCTCATTCCTGCTCGTTGGCTTGGAGGATTTCATTAAAATCACTAATACATACACAATGTGTGGTCTCATTGTCAGCAAGAGTCTCCAACAACCTCCAAGATTTATATTTATCACAAGTGGCTGGAAATCTATAAAAAGCAGTAAATCTCCAACACAGTGTATCCCCTGGAACACCCACATCAAAATCAACATGGTTCTGGGAATAGGATCTTAAACATAATTTTATTTCATTCTTCCATAAAACACATAAACCTCCTGAATTACCTCTACTATCAACGATAAAACTACGATCAAAATTCAGCTTCAAATGTAATTGGTCCATGTAACGAGAATTACTTTTTGTCTCGCACAAGAACACTACAGTGGGATCTTGACCAGATATTAAACGTTGGAGTGCATGAACTACCAGGAGGTTCCTAAGCCCCTAGCAGTTACAACTTAAACAACTCATTGCTAACGGCGGGGTTGACCCCTGTTAACCTCTGTCGATGAATTGGAAAACACCAAGCTATTAAGCAACCTTCTCCGACCTCTACGATGATGCACCCCGTCCTCATCTTCTCGAGTCCTACATTTCCCTATGCATGTGCCTATGCAACATCATGATCCCCTGCACGAGGCTGAGAAGAGGTCAACTCAACCCTCTCAACACGTCTACGTAGTCTCATTTTTCTAGTTCTTTGATGGTGTTGAATAATAGGCATGAGGTTGAAAGGGTTTGATCCTAGCCCCGAATCATCACCAACTGGTACCACTGGACCCCTCTCCCCAATTTTGCCCAAAAGCCACATTCTGGTTCAACAAGCCCACAGGCTGGCTCAACATAACCTCTTACCTTGTGGCCGCCGATAGTTATCACTCAACACATCATTCTGGAACCATCATCTATACGGCTTTGAAAAGTCATCCTCATTCTCACCTTTGAACTGTACACGCTGCTCCTCCATATGCCCAATAATCCCACAGATAAAACAAGTAATTGGGAGTTTTTCATAAACCAAATCAATCCCCACCTTTGTACCTTGGAACGATAGCAAAAGACTTCGCCGTAGCAGCTTTGTAATATCAATCTCGACCTGAATGCATAATATACTTCCAAAGATATCACAATTTTTACTCTGATCAGTGAGAACATGCGCTCCAATATGGTTCCCGATGAACTACCCCATGTGACGAGTCATATATACAAAGGGTAATCTTTTCACTTGAATCCAAAACTTCTGTAAATTCAACAAAATACTCACAAGATGTGACAAGTTGTCCGCCTCTCCCAACACCAGTAGAGCACCATTGTACAACCATGGCTCTCACTTCTGCACTATCAATCGTTCCCGCACAGTATCGAACCCAAACAATAACGGCCCATCATCCATCTTAACTATCGTAACCCTAGCCTTGGGGCACCACAGATTTAACATCTGGCTTTTGAACTACTCTTTGTTAAACGCCTTGCGTGAGAGCACTCTCTTAACCAGAAAGGCCTTATCAGCATTGAGCAAGACACTATCCTTTTCATCAATCACAACTACTTTTTGCTCCTTCATAGTGAGAGCCAATCTATTTGCAAATTTCATCACCATATCCTTCATCAGTCCCTGCACCATTTGCAAACTTGTCCGATAATACCTATGAATTTTCTCCCCCAGATGTCGTGCTGACCTTTAAACCATCCACTCGAACCTAATTCACTCCCCCAGATGTCGTGCTGACCTTTCTGTATATTTTGTTTCGTTTTTCTCCGCCAAAAAACCCTTTTCTTCTTCTTCTTCTTCTGCATTAGTTTCCAGCGGATTTATAGATAAGAAGAGAAATGAGTCTGAGGAGTAGGAAAGTCGGGTACTTGAGATAATTGGGAATGAAGGAAGAGTATTGAAGGAAACACTCTCAGAAACAGTAAACAATATTTCTAAAAATTGTATACCTCCAGCAGGAAGACGCCAAAGTTGTAGATGTCGCCAGCCTCTTGCTCTTCAAGCTCCCCATCGACCTCGCCTCCTCCTGCAAACAAAAAAGATTCAATCTTTCCTTATTTTTTCAGAAAACAAAATCTGGGACTGAGATTTATCGAAATGTTGAAAAGTGGAGGGAGGGTTGTGCTTAACGAACGAGGAGGAAAAACTGAAAAAGGAGGAAGAAATGGACGCACAGATGAAATGGGGAAGGAGAAGAAGAAAGACTGAAATTGGGGGAAAATGAAAGCACAAATGAAATGGGAAAGAAGGGAGTTTAAATATGCATACTTACGGTTCAAATTTTGGGAAATTTCCCACCCAAATTTTGAGAAATTTCCCACCTAATATTTCAATCCATCCATTTCCCGCCTAATGTTTAACCCAAAGAAAAAAAAATAACCATCTATTTTTTTGTGTTATCTAATATAACATTTTATAATTTTAATAAATAAAATTTTAACTTGAATAAAATACGTAATAAAAAAGATAAATATAATTTGATTATAAAATATCATCACATGCTAATTGAAACATAGTCTAATTTTATCATATAATATCTCATCACATGCTAATATCCACGTTGTAAGGAAATTTTCATTGTCAAGTATCCAATCTTGAAGCATATAGTTTTATAAAATTTAATATATATATATATATATATATATATATATATATATATATAATTATTATAGATGATTAATATACCCCAAAATATTAATCATCTATAATTATATATATATATATATATATTAAATTTTATAAAACTATAATAATTATTAATTATTAATTAATAATATGCATGAATCGATGAGCAATGCATGATGCATCCAATATTCCAATCCAAGTCCAACCATCGAACAGACAATCCATTCATCTTGATTCCATTTAAATTTTAAAGTGCCGCCCTTTTTGAAGAAAAAGGGAGGGAAAATGAAAATGATAAAATAAGTTGAAAATAAAATAAAAAAGAGAGGGAATTAGGAAAAAATGGGTAGGCTACCGGAGGGAAAAGTGAAAATTATAAGAAAAGTTGAAAAGAAAACAAAAAAGAGAGGGAAAAATGAAAATTAATAAAAGTGGATACAATGAATGATTTTGATGATTTTTTACAGCTACACTCCTTAACCCTATATGAATACAATGAATGAATTCGATCTTCAATTTAAAATATTTATACAAGTGGATACCACAAAATATTATGTTATACTTAATGAAAGTATAAATAAACTCTAAGTGTTAGTGAATCTGTCGTTTTAATGAGATACGAATTCTCCAAAACTAATTTCAACGATCGCAACCGTCAAACTTGTATGTATATGCTTCGAGATCACATCAGCAAAAAATCACAAAAAACAAAGATTCAGAGATCAAGTAATGGGACAAAGCTTTTCGACGGTTATAAACGAAAAATCACAATTTAACGGTTATTTTAAC
Source organism: Crataegus laevigata (assembly GCA_963580275.1). Classification (NCBI taxonomy): domain Eukaryota; kingdom Viridiplantae; phylum Streptophyta; class Magnoliopsida; order Rosales; family Rosaceae; genus Crataegus; species Crataegus laevigata. The sequence continues at coordinate 23,179,782 of OY756948.1, forward strand.
TCCAATTTTGATGATTTTTTACAGCTACAGTCCTTAACCCTATACAAATACAATGAATGAATTCGATCTTCAATTTAAAATATTTATACAAGTGGATACCACAAAATATTATGTTATACTTAATGAAAGTATAAATAAACTCTAAGTGTTAGTGAATCTATCGTTTTAATGAGATACGAATTCTCCAAAACTAATTTCAACGATCGCAACCGTCAAACTTGTATGTATATGCTTCGAGATCACATCAGCAAAAAATCACAAAAAACAAAGATTCAGAGATCAAGTAATGGGACAAAGCTTTTCGACGGTTATAAACGAAAAATCACAATTTAACGGTTATTTTAACTCCGATTTTGATGATTTTTTACAGCTACAGTCCTTAACCCTATACAAATACAATGAATGAATTCGATCTTCAATTTAAAATATTTATACAAGTGGATACCACAAAATATTATGTTATACTTAATGAAAGTATAAATAAACTCCAAGTGTTAGTGAATCTATCGTTTTAATGAGATACGAATTCTCCAAAACTAATTTCAACGATCGTAAGTCAAACTTGTATGTATATGCTTCGAGATCACATCAGCAAAAAATCACAAAAAATAAACATTCAGAGATCAAGTAACGGGACAAACCTTTTCGACGGTTATAAATGAAAAATCACGATTTAACGGTTATTTTAACTCCGATTTTGATGATTTTTTACAGCTACACTCCTTGACCCTATATGAATACAACAAATAAATTCGATCTTCAATTTAAAATATTTATACAAGTGGATACCACAAAATCTTATGTTATACTTAATGAAAGTATAAATAAACTCTAAGTGTTAGTGAATCTATCGTTTTAATGAGATACAAATTCTCCAAAACTAATTTCAACGATCATAACTGTCAAACTTGTATGTATATGCTTCGAGATCACATCAACAAAAAATCACAAAAAGCAAACATTCAGAGATCAAGTAACGGGACAAACCTTTTCGACGGTTATAAACGAAAAATCACAATTTAACGGTTATTTTAACTCCGATTTTGATGATTTTTTACAGCTACAGTCCTTAACCCTATACAAATACAATGAATGAATTCGATCTTCAATTTAAAATATTTATACAAGTGGATACCACAAAATATTATGTTATACTTAATGAAAGTATAAATAAACTCTAAGTGTTAGTGAATCTATCGTTTTAATGAGATACGAATTCTCCAAAACTAATTTCAACGATCGCAACCGTCAAACTTGTATGTATATGCTTCGAGATCACATCAGCAAAAAATCACAAAAAACAAAGATTCAGAGATCAAGTAATGGGACAAACCTTTTCGACGGTTATAAATGAAAAATCACGATTTAACGGTTATTTTAACTCCGATTTTGATGATTTTTTACAGCTACACTCCTTGACCCTATATGAATACAACAAATAAATTTGATCTTCAATTTAAAATATTTATACAAGTGGATACCACAAAATCTTATGTTATACTTAATGAAAGTATAAATAAACTCTAAGTGTTAGTGAATCTATCGTTTTAATGAGATACAAATTCTCCAAAACTAATTTCAACGATCATAACTGTCAAACTTGTATGTATATGCTTCGAGATCACATCAACAAAAAATCACAAAAAGCAAACATTCAGAGATCAAGTAACGGGACAAACCTTTTCGACGGTTATAAACGAAAAATCACAATTTAACGGTTATTTTAACTCCGATTTTGATGATTTTTTACAGCTACACTCCTTGACCCTATATGAATACAACAAATAAATTTGATCTTCAATTTAAAATATTTATACAAGTGGATACCACAAAATATTATGTTATACTTAATGAAAGTATAAATAAACTCTAAGTGTTAGTGAATCTATCGTTTTAATGAGATACGAATTCTCCAAAACTAATTTCAACGATCGCAACCGTCAAACTTGTATGTATATGCTTCGAGATCACATCAGCAAAAAATCACAAAAAACAAAGATTCAGAGATCAAGTAATGGGACAAAGCTTTTCGACGGTTATAAACGAAAAATCACAATTTAACGGTTATTTTAACTCCGATTTTGATGATTTTTTACAGCTACAGTCCTTAACCCTATACAAATACAATGAATGAATTCGATCTTCAATTTAAAATATTTATACAAGTGGATACCACAAAATATTATGTTATACTTAATGAAAGTATAAATAAACTCTAAGTGTTAGTGAATCTATCATTTTAATGAGATACGAATTCTCCAAAACTAATTTCAACGATCGCAACCGTCAAACTTGTATGTATATGCTTCGAGATCACATCAGCAAAAAATCACAAAAAACAAAGATTCAGAGATCAAGTAATGGGACAAAGCTTTTCGACGGTTATAAACGAAAAATCACAATTTAACGGTTATTTTAACTCCGATTTTGATGATTTTTTACAGCTACAGTCCTTAACCCTATACAAATACAATGAATGAATTCGATCTTCAATTTAAAATATTTATACAAGTGGATACCACAAAATATTATGTTATACTTAATGAAAGTATAAATAAACTCCAAGTGTTAGTGAATCTATCGTTTTAATGAGATACGAATTCTCCAAAACTAATTTCAACGATCGCAACCGTGAAACTTGTATGTATATGCTTCGAGATCACATCAGCAAAAAATCACAAAAAACAAACATTCAGAGATCAAGTAACGGGACAAACCTTTTCGACGGTTATAAATGAAAAATCACGATTTAACGGTTATTTTAACTCCGATTTTGATGATTTTTTACAGCTACACTCCTTGACCCTATATGAATACAACAAATAAATTCGATCTTCAATTTAAAATATTTATACAAGTGGATACCACAAAATCTTATGTTATACTTAATGAAAGTATAAATAAACTCTAAGTGTTAGTGAATCTATCGTTTTAATGAGATACGAATTCTCCAAAACTAATTTCAACGATCACAACCGTCAAACTTGTATATATATGCTTCGAGATCATATCAGCAAAAAATCACAAAAAACAAAGATTCAGAGATCAAGTAATGGGGCAAAGCTTTTCGACGGTTATAAACGAAAAATCACGATTTAACGGTTATTTTAACTCCGATTTTGATGATTTTTTACAGCTACACTCCTTGACCCTATACGAATACAATGAATGAATTCGATCTTCAATTTAAAATATTTATACAAGTGGATACCACAAAATCTTATGTTATACTTAATGAAAGTATAAATAAACTCTCAAGTGTTAGTGAATCTATCGTTTTAATGAGATACAAATTCTCCAAAACTAATTTCAACGATCATAACTGTCAAACTTGTATGTATATGCTTCGAGATCACATCAACAAAAAATCACAAAAAGCAAACATTCAGAGATCAAGTAACGGGACAAACCTTTTCGACGGTTATAAACGAAAAATCACGATTTAACGGTTATTTTAACTCCGATTTTGATGATTTTTTACAGCTACACTCCTTGACCCTATATGAATACAATGAATGAATTCGATCTTTAATTTAAAATATTTATACAGGTGGATACCACAAAATCTTATGTTATACTTAATGAAAGTATAAATAAACACCTATTAGAATTTTCAATTTCTATATTTCAACCCTCGAACTTTATCACGATTGCAATCTTTTAATTTTCAACACCTATTACAGTAAAAACAAATTAAAATAATAACAAAAAGTTATCAAAATTATGCTCATCTAATCCATTCTAGTAAATAACAACCAAAAGTTATCAAAATTATCAAAATAACAACAAATTAAAATAACAATTAGAGTGCAAAACAAATTAACTTAACATAATATATTATTATATTACTAAATATTATAAGTTAACATAATATATTCTTATATTACTAAATATTATAGGTTTATGTTATATTTAATATGTCAATTTCACATAAATACTTATAAATACTATTTATTTCCATTTTTTCATAGCAATTCAAGTCACAAAATTAAGTAATTCGACTAAATAATTATTAATTTAACAAAAATAGCAGAAATTTATCTAAATACTTAAATTAGAACTTTTAAATAAATAAACTCGTTATTATACAATTTAAAGAATAAAAACATTAAAAAGTATTTAAAAACATTAATATTTAAAAACATTAAAAAGTATTCTTATGTCGGTTTAAAAGCGACGCTAGTATTTAAAAATATTAAAAATTACTTTTACGTCGGTTTAATAGCGACACTAGGATTTAAAAACATTAAAAATTATGCTTCTGTCGGTTTAAAAGCGACACTAGTATTTAAAAACATTAAAAATTATGCTTACGTCGGTTCAAAAGCGACACTAGTATTTTAGTGACGCTTATAAGCGACAGGAAAACCGACGTTATATTCAATTAGTGTCGCAACAGTCTAATCCGCCACTATATAAGATTAAACCGACACTACCCACTGACACTATAAACTCTTTTTGTAGTAGTGACATGAACAACTCCTACATTTAATTATAGATATGTCAAAACCGTTGCAGATTCCTCGTATGCCACAGAGAGTTCAACTATCTAAGACCTGGAGGGGCAAAAAATAGAAAGGTAAGCGGGCAAAAACAAAGGTTTATAAAACACATTTATTTTTTAAACATACTAATCCCTCGCTGTAAAACATGTATAGTTTCCAGAAAATCATACTATGTATAAGTATGAAATCAAATGCAAATCAACAATAATTTCATAAATATGCCAATTACAATATCTCAACAGTAGCATAATAAAATCAGATGTTAGTCGATCTGTGCTATCACATACGTCGACGTCGCCTAATACAACATGTACGGCTGAACTGATGCTCATAAATCTATGCTAGCACACAAGTTGGAGTTGCCTAATGCAACATGTACGACAGGACTAGGTGTAATCATAATATATGCTCTAGTGCTACAATCATGTGAAGACTGGCACTATTCATGGTCACGTACAAGTCTGAGTTGCCTATTACAACGTATACAGCAAGATGTAGGAGTTGCTTATTGCAACCTGTACAACATGACTGACACTTACCTCGATCCATGGTGAGCGTCCGATGCGGATGTGAACATACACATGAAAGACTGGCCTTGGCCATGGGCAAGCACTAACACTAGGTGCAGAAATGATGAGCAGACTACATAAATATAAGCATGCCATGACGATTCAATAATTCTAGTCAACATAATAAACTTACATGTGCATCCCGTAGTATTATTTTAGCATTTCACAACAGTACAAACATTTCTTATAACATTATTTAATCATGACATAATAGGCATGAATCAATTCAAAAACATTTGTGGAAACTATAAAACTTTATATATCATATATATATCTAAACAAATACCCATTCATTGATACGTGGTCGGATCGTAGGCTACTTACCTTGCTTGACCTTATACTTCTTCCAGATAATTTTCTCCTATATGTGAAATAACTAAAATAATTAATTAATAAATACATACACAAAGAGGTTAGGAAAAACCCTTTTAGTTTGCTCAAACGGAAGGCTTGAATATACGAAAATGTTCTACTTGACGTCATGGACCTGTACACTTCAAGCACATGCCGGCCAGAGGCCGAATGCGCCCTCACACCCCGCTTAGCCAACAGCCACACGCGCACCCATGCACAGGTTAGAAATTGACAGATATTCCATGAAACTTGACGAAACATTTTGTTAAATAGTAACGAAACCTAACGGCGTCAGAATATTTCGTCAACTTTGACAGAATATTCTCCTTCTTCTTTGGTGACTTCCGCCGTAAGCAGCTGTTGGCACCGCCATCTGGTTTTGCTGGAAATTGGAAAAAGTCGCCAGTTTCTAGAAAAATTTTCAAAACTAACTTGCTCATTTCTCAACCATTTTCAACGTACTTTATATGGAATTAAAGATCTTGAGGAGTAGAACAAGCCTCAAAAGGTTCAGACTTATTTTCTTCGCCTGAAAACCGTGTGTCTCCACGTTAACTCGACTTCAAACTTAGGCTATTGACTCAAGGGAGTTGTGTGAGGCTTCCAAATATCCCAAAAACTTTTAACTCGGCCAAGAACATGTCAGGGAAACTCGTCTGAGTCGGAGCTTCCAAGTTGGGTGTTTAAAACTCAACCATTTCATGATCAATTTGTACAGTTAGGTTCGTGAGGATGAGAGGAGTGTGATGGTGGAAATTTTAGGCTTGATCCGTGGATTTTGGTGGTTTTTAGTGGTTGCAGAGAAGAGAGAGTCTCAGGATAGAGAGAGAGGGAATATAAGTTCTGATTGGCTGAGAAGAAGAAAAATTTGATTAGGTGCAATAGTGTAGGAAAGTAATTGATTGGTGGTGAGGAAAAAGGGCATGGGTCCAATTTTTAAAAGAAAAAGGGGGATAAGATTTTCAGATTTTGTGCAGTAAGTTGTACATCAAAAATCTGTCTCCTTAACAATAACAGTGTCTCCCACACTGATAAATTAACACACGCATGTACCAAATTTTCCCGTTGTTAACGTACTTTAACTGTGCTTAACTTTTTCGTTATAGCTCCAATTCGGGTCTAACTCGCGCTCATGCATTCGTAACAACAAGTACTATTTAATTACGATAACGAGAAAATTAATTTAAGAATCAAATAACTACTTCAACGTCATATTCCACTTTTACTAAAAAGGACATAAACGTCAATTTACATACTCGAGGAGAAAGTTACATTAAAAATTAGGGACGGGTCGTCACAAGCCATGCATACCATGCATAAAATTGAAATTACTAAAATACCCACATATAAATGGGTGATTTGCTCCCATTCTCTAATTTCTCTCTCCCTCCCTCTCTCTCTTCTGTCACTTTCTCCCTCACCCTCTCTCTCTCCCCATCTCACTGTGCACACACGGTGCGTTGTCATCCCAACCAACACCATCCAAATTGAAGCCACCATCAATTTCATCTTGTCCTTACGAGTCAGAAACACCTAGCCGTGCCACACATCTCGTCCCAGATCATTGGGATTGAAATTGAAGCATGCCACAAGTTTTCTAGTCATTTTTCGGCAACATGACAAACAACCGAGGCTTGAGAGCACCACCACTAGACTCGCTTCAAGGGTGAGAACAAAGCCCAGTCAATAAATGTTGGTGTTTTGTTTTATGAATTTTTCAAGATTTGCTCACTTTATGTACACGACATGCACTTGATATGCTCACATATCTGAGTTAACCCAAAACCCCTGATGAATTAATACTTAGAAGTTAAATTAGGATTTGTGTTTCATGTTGAGGCCTATGGGTTGTGGAATAAATTTCAAGTTTGAACATGCTACAAAACTGGGAAGGAATAATTTATGGTTCAAGTGTCCAATTGCAAAAATTTGTGAAATTTTTTCCGTAATGTGCATGTGGTGTGCGTATGGTGTGCATGGCTAACTTCATAAAAAAATTCCAACTCCAAAAACCTAGAGCTCATAGCTCTCTTTTCGAAATTAGAAAAAGAATGTCATCAGTTGTGACGTCACCACCATATACATTATATGCACACCACATGCACATCCTATGTACATTGCATGCACACGATATGCACATAATTGGAGATCGAGCAACGAGCTGCGCTTTGCATTAATAAGAAACTTTAACGGCAACCTATTGGTATAATGGATATAATTAAAAAATAATTGTTACATATATAAGGTCACAGTGGCAGTTTGAAAAGACTTGTTACATATATCAATCACCGCTTAACTGTGAATGTGGAAAGCATGATACTCGTTGTCGTTATTTCATGGACATGCATGATCCTTAACATCCTCTAAACTTTTTCTTTAAACAAATAAAAAAATTCGTCGAGGCCAACTAGGCTATGGTCGTCATACTCGCTAAATTCCAGTGCACAATATACATGCATCATAACTAGTGAACATTACCGCTTCCCATATTAAGATGTAGCCATGCACACCACATGCACATTACAAAAAAAATTTCACAAAATTCTGGAATTGGACACTTGAACTAGAAATTGTTCCATTCCAATTTTGTAGCACATCAAAACCTGAAATTTATTCCACAACCAGGAGGCTCCAACATGAAATACAAACCCTAATTTAACTTCAAGCATTAATTCATCTGGATTTTTGGGTTGGCTCAGATCTGTGAGCATATCATGTGCATGTCGTGTACATACAGTGGACAAATCCTGAAAAATTCATCAAACAAACACCAACATTTAATGATTGGGCTTTGTTCCCACCCTCGATGCAAGTCCAGTGGTGGTGGTGGTCTCGAGCCTCGATTGTTTGCCGTGTTGCCAGAAAATAGCCAAAAAACTAGTGGCATGCTTGAGTTTTGATCCCAACGATTAGGGATGAGATTTGACAAGGCTAGGTGGTTTGGACTCGTGAGAACGAGATGAAATTGGTGGTGGCTTCGATTTGGACGATGTTGGTCGGAATGACAATGCACCATGTGTGCATAGTGAGAAGGGGAGAGAGAGTGCACGAGGGAGAAAGTGAGAGAAGAGAGAGAGGGAGGGAGAGAGAGAGTAGAGAGAGAAAAATAAAAAATGGGAGAAATAACTCATTTATATACAAGGGCAATTAAGTCATTTCAAAGTGTAGAAAAATCGTACTTCTATTTTATTTTTCTGCATATTTCTATCCTAAGATTAAGCAACTGTTCTATTTTTGGATATTTTCCTTTTTTTTTTGGTCAAGTGATAAAACTTTTATTAAGTTCTTAAAGAAATGTTTACATCTGTTAAAGAACGTTGAATACAAATTCAGTAAAACGCACACCCCAGCCACTAGCATGCACATTAGCTTAGTCACATTAAGTTGGAAATTACAAAATCAAATACAAGGTACGAAAATGTTGTCCTCACATCTACTATCATGCATTTTTTTCTTTTAGTTAAACGATAAATTTTGTTAGATTATGTGTTAGATTAATTACTAATGGAGTTCAAACTCACGCCGTCGTACAAAGATTTAACTTCTTTCCACAAAGGACCACTTGCTACTATCATGCATATTAGCTTTGTGAAAAGAAAAAAAATGTCTTAACTGTTGAACAATAAATTGTACCAGCAATAATCCGATATCAATGAGCACAACTAAAAGGTAAGTACTTGCACGGTGGTATTGGCTCTTTGGGGAATATTTTTCTTTCCAATCATTCAGGGAAACACAATAGACAAGTCTCTTTCAAGCACATCTTCTTTTAATTGTGTTATATATATGGTTAATCCTTTAATTTTCGATAAAACGTACACTTAAATTGAATGAAAATTATAAATTTTTAAGGAAGTAATATTCTAATAAGGCGATGATCGATGATAAGGAGAAACATTTTATGTCAGGAAAAGAATTAACAGGATATGTACTCATCAATCATAATAACTTTTGACGTACTCAATTTTGTTGTGGAAAAGTAACGCACGGTTGATCAATTCAATGCTTACTAAAAGACTTCCTAAACAAACAGTAGCAACATTAAGTAGATAATTCTTAATACCTAGTGTATAATAAATCATGAACAACTTGTTTTGAAAAATTTAATAATAATATTATTATATTAAATTTATTAATTGAATGGAAATTAGAAGTGAAGCCTTTTGGTAGAAAGATATGTCTACTTAAATAAAGTGTTGCAACTTTTGACTCTTCATGAATAGTCACATGCTTTCCAAATAGGTATCTCACATTCTATAAATAGGGAAGCCCCCTATAATTACAAAATAACTTTCATTCTTTACATAATCATACATATAGTGCACTAAATATTAGAGAGTCTCATTAAGCCCATATGAGAGAGTTTTCAACACAATCGTGGTTCATGGAGCCTTGTGATTTGGAGTGCTACTATTGTAAGGACGGGGTCGTTGTATCTTGGGAGACATGCGTCGATCAACCATGAGCACTGTAGTGGGGCGTAAACTTGTCTTAAGGACAAAGTGTCCAACACTTGTCTCGACCGTATTTTCTAGGTTTTTCTAATCCATTATATCATGTTCACATAAAAATCAAGAAATAATTCGTGCAATTATATCATTTATTATAGCAATTAGACTCTAATTTTTCCAACACAACTAATATCAAGAGATACTTTTCTTCAAAAAAAAAAATATGAAGAGATACTTAAACAGTCTGTGAGTCTTCCCGATCAACTAATATCAAGAGTACTTAACAGCATTTGAGTCTTTCCGATTTCGAAAGACGACTGCTGTAACGAAGGCACTAACTGGTTGCTTATACAAAAAAAAATAAAAAATAAATAAATAACAGTCCATTACAATTCTTTTTATTGAATCCAAGTATGAATTATTCCACTCTAGCAAAAAATTAATGGATGAATTATCACACACTAATGGATGAATTATCACACACTAACATAGCAGCACTCCGTCCTTACAACGACCGGTTTTCTGGCCTCTCAAGATACAACGGTTCGAATGAGAGTTCGAATGTCTCCCAAGATACTTCATTGTATCTTGGGGAGACATGCGCCGAAAATCGCTGTTCATGATAATTCATCCCAAGATACTCTCCTTACACTAATGGTGGGGAGAGTTCGAATGAACCACTGTTTCTCGGCCTCGATTCACAATGGTTTTCTGTCGAAAACAACACCATTTATGTCACTCTTAGAGTTCTTTTACTTTGATCGATTGAAAGGCCAAACAAGATCTAATAAGGTCACATTTGTGCACCTTGTTGATCCCTTGTGCAGTTACATAAATGAATATAGTATTGTTTGGGCCCAAAATAATGGTTTGGGCTGAGCGTGAAGTGTTTCTCGGCTCAGAAGCTTAGTTGGAAAGGTGCTGTGGGGTATTCAATTTGTGTGCCGACTAATTGGGGACAACTGAGCTCTATTAAGAAAAGGAGTTGTTCAGATAGAGATAGAGTATGAAGTCCTATGGCTAAATGGATAAGGAAGTTAAGTCCTACTGCAGTAAGGAGTCCCGGCGGGATGAAAATGCGGAGATATGGATGTAGCCTGATAAAGGGGCCAGGTTTAAAGTCCTAATAGAAAAAGGAGTGGCCGAGATAAAGTTTGATATGGGTAGGGAATCCTAGTCCAAGTAGAGTTATGATTCGATCGAAGGAGGTTCAGCTATTATAAATACAGAAGCAATGGCAACGGGAAGGGGACTTCTAACTCAACACACAAATCTGCCTTGCGCAAATTCTCGCTCTACGCGAAACCTCTCAACACCTTTGAGATTTTTGTTTTCTTTTTTTGCTTTCACATCTTCAGTTTGGACAAACAACACTGTGAAGGAAACCGGTAACACCTTGAGTTTGGATAAATAACACTGTTGCCATAGAATCAACCGTCCTTGAAGCACCTTCAATTTGGATAAACAGCACTGCGTCGAGGTCGACTGGTTATCAATCTAAGTCTCGACCGACAAGGATTTTCGGATCCCTGTAGACAGAGATCATCTCATCAGCCTTCTCGGCGAAGTGAGGTGTTACTAATTGTTAGGCTCGGCGTGTCAAACACCGAGTTGTTTCATGATCGCGTACTCACAAATAAGGTTTAGAGTTCGACACTCAGATGGCCGAACCACATTCACCATCAAAACCTTCATCCGCTTTGAATATCTGTGCCCTTATACTCTAGTATCGATTCGGCGTGAATTCACCTTCGCAAATAAAGTTACAGTGGCCGAGTCGGACGACGACGAGTCGTGAACTTTGTAATTAGTAGCCTTGTCTTCAGGCTTGAGAATCCAGAGGCCGAGACGTGTTCCTTCCTCGGCCGCAGTCGCAAAACATAGAAGTCAGCCGTGTGCTTTAACGCAGCACATCAACATACTTTTACTCTCCGACCGAGCTTAGCCGACGAGTTGGCACGCCCCGCACACATTTGAAGGACGTAGTTAGCCTATTAATTATTTGGCCTGCATGCCACGTAGACTAGGTAGTTTTTAGAGTCAACATTTTGGCACGCCTAGTGGGACCTAGTGCTAAAACTATGAAGTTCATACTCGTTGAAACACGATCGGTGAAGAAGAAAACAGGGATGGAAAAGTCTACTACCACACCGATGACCCAGAATATAGGTCCTGAAGGTCTGTCATAGGCACAGACCATTGTTACTGTGACACCAGACTCACGCCGAGAGAGGGAAGTTATCATCGGCGAGCCACCCCATAACACAGAAGTCTTCACTAAAGTCACGAAAGAATCTTTTGCTGAAGGGACAGTAGAAGATTATGACAAAGACGGTAGTGAAGCTTCTGACCCACCATCCAGGTCGTTTTTTAGAAGACGACTGGAAGAAAAATCTCGGCAATTCGAGGAAACAGTTGGCCGAGAAATAAGAAGGATATTCGAAGAGGTGCAGGGGTACAGCGCTGTACATACCAGATTGCTCGAAGTCTTGTTAACAATACCCAGAATTTGGGATTCACTGATCGGTCAAGGCAATCCCTGCCTAAGCATAATGCAGTACCAGGGTCAACAGTCGAAGCGGGATCCGCTCGGCTTAAATCGATCGATCTAGAGAAAAAGAGTGGATCGACCAGTAAAACAAATGAATTCCAGCCTGAAACACATGCTGTGGGTGTAGCAGAGATTCAACGAATGATTGATTCAGCCTTGAAGAAATGGCTAAAATTCCTCAAATTCATTCATCCGTACCCAGAGTACATCGAGCATTTTGAGTATCCAAAGGGTTTTAAAATCCCACACTTTAGCCTGTTTGCGGGGGAATTGTCTCTATCTTCTCTAGAGCATGTGGCTCGTTTTACCGCGCAATGTAGGAACGTTAACAGTGACTATTACAAGTTATGATTATTCAACTTTTCACTGACAGGCCCGGCATTCGCATGGTATATTAATGTCCCCTCAAACTCTATTGAAAGTTGGGAAGAGCTGGTCGAGAAGTTCCACGAACAATTCTATCTGCCAGGAATAGAGATGTCAGTATCTTCGTTGGCCAGGATGGCTCAGGCATCTGATGAGTCACTAATGGAGTACCTAACGAGGTTTAAGTCGGCCAGGAATTAGTACCGAGTACCTCTCCCCGAAGTCGAATTCGTGAGAATCGCTCTAAATGGTCTGGACTTGGAGTATAAAAGAAGTTCTTAGGGGCAAATTTTTCGAGATATGTACGAATTGGCTCAGCATGTTGAACAATACGAATACTTACTCTGAGAAGAGAAGATATACAAAAACCCTTCGGTCAGTTACGCGTTGGCCGAAGAAGACGACTCCCAGTATGCCAGTATAGACGTAATCGAGATTGTCATTAATAAGCCATACATTTGCAAGGCTTTGGCTCAATCTAAAGATGCCAAAACTCAAGTGGCCCCTGAGGAAACTGCAGCCAAAACATCGAAGGTTTATACCTTTGACAATACCAAAGCCGACGCAATCTTCGACTAGTTGTTGTTAGCAAAGATTATCAAGCTTCGGCCAGGACATAACATCCCTAAGGCCGAATAGTTGAAAGATAAAATATAGTGCAAATACCACAACTCGAGTAAGCATACGACCAACAACTGTGTGGTGTTTCGAGATGCTATTCAAAGCTGGATCGCCAAGGGCAAACTGAAGTTTCCAGAAAAACAGATGGTCGTCGATGCTAATCCTTTCTCTTCGGTGACAATCGGCATGGTAAATGCCCATCTGCCTAAAAGAAGGGGCAAACAAAGGCTGAGTTCGTGCCCATGCAGCATGTCGTAAAATAAAATTCTCGGTCGCGGCTCAAGATCGACTTATTCTCTAATGAGCCATCAGCAGAATTAACAGGACCTACAATAGTTAAAACTATGTCAGGATCTAGCGAGGAGGAGTTTGACAGGCCGATGGTTTTGTGCAGCCGTTGCAAGACACAAGAGGTCATAACCGAGTCGAAAGAGAGACCACTTCAGGTGCCGACACTGTAGTTGCTACCTACAAACATGGTAATGACCCGACAACCGCCCATTGTCGCAGTAACACCACCGAAAATACTCGACACAGGCTAGGGCCAAAAAGTGTTCGACAGGGTTGGCCCCCAACCACAAGCCGATGGATCATCTTTGGCCAAACGACAACTTGACTTTGACGCCCCATTTTATAATGAGGAGTACTATAAGTGAAACTCTAGCAGTTTCAGCTCGTTGGCAAACCAAAAGACATTCAAGCTGCCGGAACCACGTGACTAATGATGGTACACTTACAATTCTCTAACCGGCGTGTACACTGAACTACCAAAGTCTCAAAAGCGTCATCGCCAGCGGATAGATTGCATGGCTCAACGACAGGCGGCCCAAGCTTCTTTGGCTCCCAAGTGGCAGACGAAAGAAACGGTGGAGAGTGGAGATGACCGACAGCCCTCAGCAATCATGACTGAATTACTTCAAGGGAAGAATGCGACTGATCATGATATCGAAACTGCCTTCGAAGAATCTGAGAAGTGGATCAAACTCCTTCTCAGGCCTGGGAAAATGAAAGCTCGTTTTGAGCAATTCAGAAAGGAATCGAAAAGTAAACTCCCTTTATTGCCACCACCAGAGCCATTGATCAAGATACTACAGAATCTTCATCCTCCTTTCGTTGGCGAAGCCCTAGAATACATGCAAGAATTTCATAAGATGCATTCGGCTAATGATTTATACGGCATACCAAATGAGTGTCAAGAGGCCCTCGATTTGGCCTTAACCTTTCTAGATGCCGAACAAATTATCCAGAAGACCACAAATCTGGCGATAAAGGCTAGATTCCAGCACATACGTAAAGCTCGGGTACTTGACTTTGAGGTCGATCTATACACTGATATAGACCCCGTCGAGCTGCCTTTTTCCCTGGAAGACCTTCAATATTTAAGGTACCATTTCAAAGTCTTCTCGGCAGTGGCTCTCTTCGGCCTTACGGCCGATGAGAAAGAACGCATGGCGCGACTAGATGCGTACCTTGATACAAGAAATGCTCGAATCGCTTATCAAGAACAAGCCCATAAAGCAGCATAAATCCCAACAATGAGTGAGCTCGAGGGTGACACCCGAGATGACTCGGCACAAAAGGATCAACGGTAACCCGTCATTAATAAGACAGATGTTCAAGCTGAGGATGCTCAGGAACAAGATGATTCGGCTGATAACCCAGGAGGAGATGATTATGACCCTATGGACCCTTCTGTCGTTGACAATATAGAAATCAGTATGGTTCACGTCTTACCTGCTGAATTTCAGATGACTACTTCCTAACCAACATCCTTGGATGGTGATGTAGTTGCCGAGGAGGCAACACATGTTGACTTTGTCACTACCAAAGAAGATGGATCAGAATGTAAGCAAGACAGGCTTACAGCCGCCCTCGCTTAGTTGTTTCCCCGATCTTCGACCACCAATTTGCAGCATCTTAAGCCGTTGTATGTCACGGCTAATATCGAATGATATCTAATCTCCAAGGTATTCGTTGATTGTGGGGCAACCTTCAACGTTATGCCCGTTTCCATCATGCGAACACTACGACGGTCAAACGACGAGCTCATCCTGTCCGGAATAACCATGAGCAGCTTCGTGGGTGACAAATCCCAGACAAAATGAGTGCTTCCTCTAGAGGTGACCGTCGCTTGTCTTAACCACATGATCGCGTTCTTCATAATGGACTCAAAGATCGAGTACAGCGCACTGCTCGGCCGAGATTGGATTCATTAGACCGACTGCATTCCATCGTCATTATACCAAGTCCTTGTTTTCTGGGACGAAAAATCAGTCGTAGTCCATCCGGTTGACAATCAGCCGTTCGAGACTAACATAATTCAGGCCCGTTACTATGATGATTACGTCGACTACATCACACTTCAAGGCTTCAATGAGGAAGGACGGCTGACTCGGATTTCAGTGTAGAAGGCCATCGAGGTTACGGCTAAGACTAATGTCAGGATTCGGCGAGACTTGGATTGGCCAACCTTCTTACCGATTCAAATAACTGACGCCAGCCAAGAAATGCGCCAAGCCACAGTTTCATCGACCATGGAACGACTGCTGGCTTATTGGTATGCTATTTCAAATCAACCAAACTCAAGAGTAAACCTGATTGAGTTTCTAGCCGAAGAAGACAACAGTCCAGCTCTATCATTGGATAAAGTTTAGGCTACACCGGCCGAACTCGAAGATAATCGGCCTCAGGTCGAAGACCATTTGGAAGAAATAAATGTTGGGACGGTCGAAGACCCACAGCCTTTATTTATTAGTGCTTTGTTACCCCAACCTATGAAAAATGAGCTTTGTAATTTACTCAAGGAATTTAAAGATTGTTTTGCTTGGAGTTACCATGAGATGCCTGGTTTAGATCGAAAGCTCATTGAACATGAGTTGCGCATTAAGCCTGGATGCAAACTGTTTCGTCAACCACCTCAACGATTCTCAACCGAAGTGCAACTCGGCATAAAAGATGAGATTGTTCGACTTTTAAATGCCGGTTTCATTCGAACAGCTCGATACGTCGAATGGTTGGTGAATATTGTCCTAATTTTAAAGAAAAATGGTGCCTTGCGAATTAGTATCGATTTTCGAAATCTAAATCTGACAACTCCCAAAGATGAATATACGATGCCGTTTTCAGATCTATTAATCGATGCAGCAACAAGCCATGAAATTTTATCCTTTATGGATGGACATGCTGGTTATAACCAAATTTTTATCGCCGAAGCCAATGTTCACAAAACTGCTTTTTGATGCCGGGGGCACTCGGTACAGACAAGTGGGTCGTTATGCTATTCGGCCTAAAGAATGCTAGCGCCACGTACCAACGAGCGATGAATGCTATCTTCCACGACCTAAATGGGACTACAATTGAAGTATACATTGACAATGTTGTAGTAAAGTCAAAATGACGATAGACACACTTGGAAGACCTTCGCCAAGCCCTCTTACGCATGTGCCGGCATAACCTCAAAATGAACCTTGCCAAGTGTGCTTTCGGCGTGTCAGCCAGCAATTTCTTAGAGTTCTTGGTACATCACCGAGGCATTGAAATTGACAAGAACAAGGCTCGAGCAATCATTCCTGCACCGCCTCCGACAACAAAAAAACAGTTACAATCGTTGCTCGATAAGATCAGTTTCCTTCGTCAATTCATTGCAAATTTGGCAGGAAAAATAAAAGCCTTTTTTCACACGCTCAAACCCAAGGACTCTGACAAGTTTGAGTGGAACACTGAGCATTAAAAGGCATTCACACAGATCAAGGTGGCTCTTCCAACCCCACATGTCCTTGTTCCACCTCGACGAGGTAGACCTCTCAAGTTGTATATCTCTGCGCCCGAGGAATCCATCGGTTGTCTTCTGGCACAAGATGATAATGTCGGGCGCAGCAGGCTATCTTTTACCTTAGCCGCAACCTCAGTGCTCTTGAGATTAACTATTCGACCGTTGAAAAACTTTGCCTAGCTTTGTTTTTCGCTACGTCTAAAATCAGGCATTATATGCTCTCATCTGTCACTCAAGTCATCGCCTCACTCGGTCGATTGTCAAAGGCTGAATTGGGAAGTGGAAAATGGCGTTGTCTGAATTCAGTTTGCAATACGTACCCCAGAAGGCTGTCAAGGGCTAGGCACTGGCCGATTTCTTGGCTCAGCACCCGTCTCCATACGAATTTGGGGGCAATGATGTCAAAATCAGCATGGTGGAAACTCGAGACAATTATTGGACAATGTACTTTGATGGTTCAAGCACTGCTGTCTCGGCTGGGGTTGGAATAATCATTCAGTCTCCCGAGCACCGTCGGTGGTGTTTCTCTATAAAGTTAGACTTTGACTGTTCAAACAACCAGGCCGAGTATGAGGCCCTCATCATCGGCCTTAGTATCCTTCACGACTTACGGGCACCTCGCGTCCTTGTCCTCGACGACTCCGAACTTGTGATTAACCAACTCAATGGCACTTTTCGTTGCATGAGTTGCACTCTGGCTCCTTAGCACATGGTCGCCAGCTATTTGGCCGAGTCCTTCGATGGCATTACGTTCGCATATATTTCTCGAGTCCACAATACTGATGCGGACAAGTTGGCCCAAATAACCTCCGGCGCACAACTCATGGGGGGCAAGATAGGCCGGGTGATACCTGTAATACGATAATCATACTCGGCCCTGGTTAATCAACAAGTTCTCGAACAAGATCATGTGATCTGAACGCGAGTCATGTCCTTACCTTCGTTGCTAGAGCAGGAAGATCCCGTCGAAATTTGAGAGGTCGAGGCACTACCAAATGATTGGAGAAGGACGATCATGCGATACCTCGACAACCCTAATAAAAAAACATGACCATAAAACAAAGGTGCACACCACAAATTACGTGTTGTACAGAAAAGGTAAGGACAACCTCTTGTTGCTATGCCTCTGCCCTAAAAAGGCCGCCCAGGTAATTACCAAGGTTCATGAAGGAACAGGTGGAGCTCACCAATCCGGTCGAAAAATGCGCTGGTTGCTCCGCCGACATGATTACTTTTGGCCAAGCATTCTAAAACATTGTGTTGAGTTTGCGCGAGGATGTGTGCAGTATCAGATTCATGGCCCTATACAGAGAGTCCCGGCCGAATCATTGCGTTCAGTCACTAAACCATGGCCATTTAGAGGATGGGCTATGGACATAATCGGCAAAATTACACCGTTTCCAGATCGGCGAAGCATGCATGGATACTCGTCGCGACGGATTACATCACCAAATGGGTTGAAGCAAATTTGTATGCTGAATTAACGTCTAAAAAGGCTTGTGACTTTGTTGAGGAAAGCATCGTAACCAGATTCGGTGTGCTAGAGACAATTATAACGGATAATGGTACTATGTTCACATCCGACAGGTTTAAGGAGTTTACGGCGAACCTTAAAATTTGACTTAAGCAGTTTATGCCGTATTACCCATAAGCAAATGGGTAAGCCGAAACAAGCAATAAGGTTTTGATCGACATCCTTGAAAAGATGGTAAGAAAGAGGCTTGGTATGTGGCATTTAAAGTTAAATGAAGCATTGTGGGCCTATTGAACCTCACTCTGGTCGGCCACTGGGATGACTCCATACATATTGACTTATGGACACGATGCAATGTTGCCCATCGAGCTAAGTATAAGTTCACTGAGAATGACTTAGCAAAGTAGTTTGTTCAGCGATGAGTATAGTCAGGCTATGAGGCAAGAGTTAGAAGACCTAGAAGAAGCCTGACTTGATGCTTATAACCTGTTAGTCGCACAAAAGAAAATTGCCAAATGAGCCTATAATTAGAGAGTTAAGCAAAAAACGTTCAGCGAAGGTAAACTGGTTTGGCAAACCGTGCTGCCAGTAGGGATTAAAGACCCTAGGTTCGGCAAATAGTCGCCGAATTGGGAAGGGCCGTTTTTTATCCACAAGGTTCTCGACAAGGGGGCATCTCATCTCAAGGATCGGACTCGTTTAGTTAACAAATTGCCAATCAAAGGAAATTTTTTAAAGAAATACTATCCGACAACTTGAGAAATGCAAGAATAAAGGTGTTTCATCTTATTAAATTGGAAAGATTACAAATAAAGAATGAAAGCAGCTTACATGATTACATTCCTAAGAGGTCGAATGGAGATAAGATTCGATAGCAACCTTAAGTTCTAGCCACCTCACTTCGCCCATCGTGACTTTAGCTTGGCGCATCTTTTTCTCCGATTTCATCTCCGCAATCTATTTTGCACCGGCTACAAACTCCGTTAATTTGGCCTTGTTCGTCTCAAAGTTCGCTTCAAGAGCAGAAGCAATGGCTGACCTTCGACGTTAGAGCGCAGTGATCTGGTCGTCAAGGGCAGCCAGTTCGAACTTCTGCTCCTTTATTATCTCGAGCTCCGGTTGAACGTCTCCCTGAGCGACCTCTGCAGCTCATCTTCTGCTCGAAGAGCCCTCTCGAAAATGTGGAAAATCTTGAGTTTTCTCTAGGATAGAAGACAATTGGGTAATGGTTTCATTATCTAATTGACCTTCAGAATCAAGAGCATTTAGGCACTCCTCAACAGAGTCGAGGCCATTGTGCTTTAGGATTTCCGAGGCCAAAAGAGAAAAGAGGTTTTGCAGCTGGGCAAAAACGAAGGATTTATTAGCGGAAGGGGCAGGCTTGGTCGAGGAACTAGAGGAGCCAGCCACGCCAGAAGTTGTAGAGAACAGGGCGTCGAGCTCAACTTGCCAGGAAGGCTGCACACATAGAATTGATTAGAGCATATTTCGAATAAGAAAGTCAAGGCAGATGAAGGTTAACTATGTTTGATGGTCACGGAGGTGGCCAGGAGATATAGATAACGCCCTTCGACGCATAGAATTTTTGGTGGTATGAGGAAATAGGCACCTGACATTAATATTTTCGTGATTCAGAACCCTAAGGCAGAGGATGGGCAGAAAAGGGAGAAGCGATAGGAACTTACAAAGGTCGAAGTAGCTTCCTGAGGGGGGATCACAAAGCCCTTATCCTGCAGATAGACCGGTGATTCCACCGACGCTTCGGGCTCGGTAAGGGCCTTATTCCCCTTATCCATCGCAGGAATATCAACTGGGGTATTTTCGGCCACTGGATGATGATTTGGGGAAGGTGGTCGAGGATGGTTTGTCAACGGAGTGTCATCAATGTCATCACCCTAAGATAGAGATTGTTAGTACTAGGAAGATCAAAATGAAAATTAGAAGAATTACCATCAGCATAGTTATACTTCTTCCTCTTTCAAGATGACTTTTGATTGTTTTGGATGCTTGGGGGGAGATTTTGCGACCGAGGGAGACGCCTCTTCCAAGATGGGGGTAGCAGACGACCCATGAACTGTAGGAGGCTTGACCCGTGGAGCAGCTGTCGGCTTGACCACAACCTAAGAAACAGGTTGAATGATGAGTTATGGTCCGGTAGTGCGGATCTTAATTCCCAGACCAGTTGGGGTCGGCCGCTTCGCCGTTGCAGCCTGGACGACAAAAGCATGAGGAGAGACAGTGGGAGTAGTTGCACCTGTCGACTGGCTGAAGACGACGTGAATCTCCCGCTCCCCTTTCTTCGCCAATTTCTTGACACATTTTTTAGGTTAAAGAGTTTCGTTTGTTGTCCCTGCCTCTTGACGTGCTGTTTTTTCGACGGTGCCGACATGACAGCAGTAGCGCGTTTTTGGAGGAGGGGAGATTCACTAGCCGCCTCGACCTCTAGGCGTGGCTGCCACAATAACCACAGCCTTTTTGGAAAGGATGACGACTTTTTTTTGGGTCACAACCCCAGCAGTCACGTCTGCTGGCCTTGGCAAATGACCGCCTAGATAGATAATAGCAAGTTAGTCAGAGTTATGTTTTAAGTATTCAAAGGAGGAGTTCTGAGAAATATACCTTTGGTCGTTTCTTTGATGTAGATGGTAGAAGCCCTCATTGTCTGCCACCAAAGATCTTGCCGACGACATCTTTGACCGACGCACCGAAGAAATCCTTGGTGAATTCTTTCTACCAATCACCAAAAGTGTCGGTGCAGAGGGTTTCAGCGACGGTCAGTCGAAGGCGGAACTTTTTGGACCGCTCTTGAAAGTCCTCATCGAGAGAGCCGAAGAGGCGTCCTCGGCTTAGGAGGGAGCGAGAGAAGAGGAAAGACACCGGGAAACCCTGGATGAAGCCAAGCTACTGGGCAGTGAAGTGAGGGTGGTAGACTTCCTAGCTCACTCGACGAGCGTCACAGCCAAGGAAGAAGTCGCGAGAAAGCACGAACAACCCCCAGGCTTGGCAAAAGGCGACATCATCATCTTCACTCCATGATGATGTAGGAAGCTAGATCAATTTGGGGTACTCTCGACGACGGCAGACTGGTAATTCGTCATTAGAGAGGGCATCGAGGCCAAAAAAGTATTTGAAAACTTCTTCGGCCCTGTAAGAAGGTGCCGGTTGAGAAGCCAGCTGAAGGTCTAGGGCTTCCGAATGAGGGAAGTGGACATTCTCTGGTCGAAGGGTGGCAAAGTAAACCTGCAACCAGAGCTACACCTAGAGGGATCCGTTCTGGTGCGGTCGATCTTGTGAAGGGTCGCCTCGGCTTGGCAGCGAAACAAGTTGGCGAGAATGGCCGGGCTGAGTGCCAGGATGCGACCGCTGGCTAGGGCCTCGGCCACTAGCATATTCTCAACCAGGCATTTGTTTGACTTGGTACAACAAATGAATTTGTTGTACCAATAGAAAAGGAAAGCCTCGTGTTCTTCCTTCCGAGGGTTTTCCTCCCCTCGACCAGTAAAGTGGTAGATGAGGTTGTTTTAGTTGAAAAAAAATTTGTGTCGTTTCTGGATTTCTTCTTTGGAAAGCTCGTGGTCTTCTTTTCTCAAGGATTCGACGGCCCGCACGTCGTAGAGCGCATTCAGGTCCAGTTTCGACAGATGCCCAATGAGGGCAGCGTTGATTGGGATGCCAGAAAGGGGAAGTGCCCAAGATGGCAGTAACATCGAGGACAGTGGGGCCGGCAGGGCCGAGTGGGAGAACCATGGTGCTGGTGGCCGAGCACCAGAAACTCAAGGCCGCCATAAGTAGCTCATTGTCCATGGTGATTTCCATGGATGAAAGTCTGATGGCATCGTAAATGCCAAGAGTCTTCCATTGCTCGCCGAAGAGCTTCTCCATTCAGGCAACCCAGGTTGCTGTGGTTGAGGGCCAGCAGCCTTGGGGCTTAGCCAAATCCCACTTTGACCACTCAAACCCTTGCAGCAAGGGTGATAGGCAGTGGTCCTTGCAGAGGTTGGTGATGGATAGAGGGACTGTGTCCCTGAAGAGTCGTCCGAGAATCTGGTAGGTGACACTTATGTCACTCTCGAAACGCATAGTCTTGACAGAAAGTCGGTCGATAATGTTCTTGCACTTGTTACATTCTTCAGAAATCTGGGAAATGAAGGGGGCCATTGAAGAACTTCTGGGGGGAAAATTTAAAGGAATTTCAGATGGAAACTCGAAGGATTTCTTGCAGAAAGCTAGAAGGGGTTTTGGCTTTTTGATGAGCAAGCTGGAAGGAAATTCAAAAGTTTTGAAAGCGTAAGTGTACGATTGAAATAGGACTGGGGATTTATAGATGTTTTGGTGGGAAGATCAAACGTTTGATTTTCAAAATTGAGATAAGAATAACCGGGAAAGGCGATAGTCATTACGAATATTTGAGGGAATCTAGGTGAAAAGACCGAACGTCTCATAAATTGAAGACGCACGATTGCATGTGGCGGCGAATAATAATGGAGAAACGTTTCAGTAGCCGCGTGTTTCGAGAAACATCATTACGGCTGCTGGGAATGCTAGGGTGTTGCCACGTGGCAAGGAGTTAATGAGAATAAAGACAGGCGATGGTGCCTCATAAATACGCATAATTGAGTGTTTGAAGGTGAGTAAAGTGGTTTCACTTCTTCAAGGCCGAGGTTCGACCAAGGCAGATGACCTCAGAAAGGATGGGGCAATGTTTGGACCTAAAATAATGGTTTAGGCCAAACGTGAAGTGTTTCTCGGCCTATAAGCTTAGTTGGAAAGGTGTTTCTCGACCAAGCTCTATTAAGAAAAGGAGTTGTCCGGATAGAGATAGAGGATGAAGTTCTATGACTAAATGGATAAGGAAGTGAAGTCCTGGTGCAGCAAGGAGTCTCGGCAAGATGGAAATGCGGAGATATGGATATGGCCTGATAAAGGGGCCAGGTTCAAAGTCCTAATAGAAAAATGAGTGGCCGAGATAAAGTTTGATCTCGGTAAGGAATCCTAGTCCAAGTAGAGTTATGATTCGATCGAATGAGGTTCAGCTACTAGAAATACAGAAGCAATGGCAACGGGAAAATGACCTCCAACTCAACACACAAATCTGCCTTGTGCAAATTCTCGCTCTACGCGAAACCTCTCAACACCTTTGAGATTTTTATTTTTTTTTTCGCTTTCACATCTTCAGTTTGGACAAATAGCACTGTGAAGGCAACCGATAACACCTTCAGTCTAGATAAACAGCATTATTGCCGTAGAATCAGTCCTCCTTGAAGCACCTTCAGTTTGGATAAACAGCACTGCGTCGAGGTCGACTGGTTATCTATCCAAGTCTCGACCGACAAGGATTTTCAGATCCTTGTCGACAGAGGTCATCTCATCAGCCTTCTCAGCGAAGTGAGGTGTTACTGATTATTAGGCTCAGGATATAAAACACCAAATTGTTTTATGATCGCGTACTCACAAGTAAGGTTTAGAGTTCGGCACTCGGACGGCCGGACCACATTCAACATCAAAACCTTCATCCGCTTTGAATATATGTGCCCTTATACTCTAGTATCAATTCAGCGTGAATTCACCTTCACAAATACAGTTACTGTGGCCAAGTCGAACGACGACGAGTCGTGAACTTTGTAATTAGTAGTCTTTTCTTCAAGCTTGAGAATCCAGAGGCCGAGACGTGTTCCTTCCTCGACCACAGTCGCAGAACATAGAAGTCAGCGGCGCGCATTAATGCAGCACATCAGCATACTTTTACTCTCCGGCTGAGCTTGGTCAACGAGTTGGCACGCCCCGTACACATTTGAAGAACGTAGCTAGCCTATTAATTATTTGGCCTGCATGCCACATAGGCTAGTTAGTTTTTAGAGTCAACAAGTACTATTATGGAAAAAGTTACATCAACGAATATAGTGCTATTCTCGAAAAAAAAAATAAAAAGCAGGTGTATTTTTTTATTTTATTTTGAGATGAAAGGATAGTACTAGAGAAAAGAGGAGTCTGGTTAAGTCACACAATGAGCAACCTAATTTGGTATTGAATTCGCTATCCACGAGATTCAAACCTAAGACCTCTCACTTCCAAGTGAAGAGCAATACCACCAAACCGTAGTACTGAGTGACAGTTTTATTATAATATTAAAAACTAATACAAACATCAACTAGGACATTTTGGATAAAATCCAAGAGGCCCTCAATTCAAATAAACTTCAACAAACCATAAAACGTCAACTTAGCCAAACTAGTTGCTACTGTATCCATTCCATGTGAAAGAGTAAAACACTTTCCGTTTTGGAACTTGAGAAATTTTGTGCACAAAAATAGCAATATAACAAACATGAAGACACTCTTTAACAACGAGTAGTGTCGACTTTGAAGAAGAACTAATAAGGAACCAACTAGTGTCCATGCCAACATGAATTTTGTGCTTAACACCATTAGAAAAACACCAAAAACAGCAAGTAGACCTAGGAGAACCGGAAAACACACGAACACAAAATTAAAATAATCAGTAGGAGATACTCACAAATTACCTTACCAAAGATGCAATTATAGACGAAAATACTAAAATAAAAAACAAAACTGCGATAGTCCATGAGAAGAGAAAGGAGGAAGGCTAGGAGAACGGGAGAAAGGATGCCACAGGTTTAGATCTAGGACTTTGGTATAAAGCCACCCTTTCAGTAAAAAAAGGAAGGTCATTTTATTTATAGATAAAACAACATTTTATTAGAAAAATACCATACAAGACATCTAAAGACATAAAAAACATTGTCTTTTATTACTACAGTTTAGTGATATTACTCTCTACTTGTATGTAAGAAGTCTCAAAGTTCAACGCTCGTGGATGGCGACGGCAATACAAATTACACTATTCCATTGTGTGGTTTAGTTCAACTATTTCATCCCCTTAGTGTAAATATATCATCATAATTAAAATAAATAAAAAAAAGAAAGAAAGAAAGAAGAACACCCACATCATAACATATAAACAAGACCCAAACTTGATCCATACAACTCGCAGTAACCAAAACCCTGATATAACTCATAACTCTAGGCCTTTTGCCACCACAAATTGAAGTTGCGCTGCAATATAATTCATCGCATCTCGCCATAAAGAATCTATGGAATAATTGAGCGATTTTGGACTTGAACTTGGTCATAAATGATCCAGTTGCACATAAGAGCAAATAATAGTCTTGATTTGACTTAGTTGGCGAAAAGCAGGAGTATATCGTAACAGAGTCCTTCAAATATGTGGTGCATCGAAGTCTAACGAAAACAAAAGCTACTAGAGAGAGAGAATCATGAGTGGACTTGTCATGAAGGAGGAGCACAAAATTGGCGGCGGGAACTCCGATCTAAGCATGGCCAAGTTTTTGAGAAAAGGGTATGACATTCATTTACGATAGGAATACGTATAAACTTTGAGAATAGCGTGTATATAATGAGTTTCAATAAAAATATTACAGAGGATTTCAAACGGGACGAACAGAAAAGAAAAAAAAAAAAAAAGTGTCCCCCACCAAACAAATTAGGAATTACTATTCTCAAAGAGAAGATCGACAATTAGACCGGGAGATTCTTCAAACCAATAAACATGGCTAAGATTAAATCACTAAAAATGATAACAAACGAGAAGAAAAGAAATAAAAGGTCTAAAATAGCCTATTCTTGAAAACTTAATAACTTTAGAATTTAAAACCATGACACCTTCTTACACATTTGTGGGAACAACTATACAACAGCACTTATTTGACCTCAAAAGTGCATATCCAACATCAAACAGCAATAAAACATAAATGGCACATCATGATATGGCATCAAACATGTTACAAGATAATAATAACATATAATTACTCTGTCATCTCATTTATGACTTACTGTATGTCAACCCGAACTTGAAGTCTCCAATGTTGCAGCTTAATCACAGTAACACCTCTTTTCCATCTGCAAGTCAAGCAGAAAACACATTTCAATTTTCCCAGCCATAATTTTAGAAAATCTCAATTAAATAAAATATATAATACTTAAACAGAAATAAAGAAATTGACAATTTGTCAACCAATTGATTGTTGAGGATGGATAGCTTTTCGAGCTGTTTGTGCGGGACGTTTCTTTTTCCTTTGACCGAATTGAAATTCCGGCAAGGTTTTTATCGAGATTAATGAATGCACATTATTCTCTTATTTGTACGTATTCTCTTCTAATCAATGAATAACGTACTTTTCTTCTTAAAAAAAAATTAACAATAACTGAATAACCGTATTGTGTTCAAGGTTTAATTTTTTTCTTCCCATTAAGAAATCAAATAATTGATGAAAAGTAGGAAAGTTATAGAACTTGCTTTCATGATGAAGATTATAAATTGTATGACTGTAGAGATG
This sequence comes from Crataegus laevigata, assembly GCA_963580275.1. NCBI lineage: Eukaryota > Viridiplantae > Streptophyta > Magnoliopsida > Rosales > Rosaceae > Crataegus > Crataegus laevigata. The sequence goes on from OY756948.1 coordinate 23,206,819, forward strand.
GCAATTAGCCAAGTAGTTAGGTATATAGAATGGCAGTCTAATTACCAGACTGAATACACAAGGCACATACATACAGCTACTAACCAAAATCACAATTATGAGTTTTATACTACATGACGTAGGGGGTGGCTACCAAACCTAACTCTATGCCAATCACCATTTAGTTTTCCATACTAAGGGGCGTTTGATAACCGTTTTCAGTTTTTAGTTAAATTTTTTTTAATTAAAATCTTGTTTGATAACTACATTTAATTTTCAATTTAAAAAATTAAAAATCAAAACTGAAAATTCAAGGGAAATTTTGAAAACTCAAAAGAAGTAGTTTTAACTTTTGGGTTTCAATTTTAAAAAAAAATGAAAACTAAAAATAGTTATCAGAGCCACTACCTGGCTAGAATTGTACCAACAAGGATGTTAAGCCTCTAAGGGGGGGTGGATTGAAAGATCCCACATCGCCCAGGAGTGAAGATCCTGTAAGCCTTATATGTACATTCCCACCTCCAATTAGCACGAGGCCTTTTGGGAGGTCACTGGTTTCGGAGTTTGTCGAAACCCAGAAACAAAAACCGTGACGGTTGAGCCCGGACCGGGATGTGACAATAGTTACCAAACAAAATTTCAGTTTTGAAAAAGTAATTCACCCTTCTAATTCCGAACATGTTATTATTTTTGGTCCAAATTATATCTTAATTATCAACTGCCTAATCCAAATGCAGCACTACATAGTGTTGGAAATGTGCCCTAAAAGCCAATCATATGATGATACTTTACGGACATTTCACATATTAAGCTAATCTAGTTTAATATACATAAAGGGCATATATTATTGTTTAAAGCTGTCTCATATAAATGTTATATGTTTAAACAATAAGTCCAAGGAATATGTAATTAGGAGAATGTAATTTAAAGAAGTTAGGTTCATGAGACCATTCGCTTTCGTATACTTATCCTAAACGTTCCTGATCATAGGATTGCCAATTGGGCATTAACAGTCCATTAAAATCAGTACGTGCTATGTCTTCTCTTAGGGAGAGTGACTAGTCTCGAGTCATTGGTGTGACTAACACCAAGATAAGCATGTAGGTGCTCAATAGAGAATGAGTTCACTGAACACAATCAATAAGGAGTTCTCATACTCATGTCACATGAGAACTCATGGTTGGGATAATGCAAAGTAGTCATTTGACCTGAGGCATCATAGTTGTCTTGTGGTTAGGTCTTTGATCTTTGACTATGTCAAAGCCACTCTGTAAAAGGGTGTCCACGACATAGTTGGGATTAAGCCACTTAGCCATGGAGGCAAGTGAATGCGCAACAAGGGATCTCTAACCTTCAAACCGTTTAAGGGAGAATACTCTATGATATGATTAAGAATCTCTGGCCAGAGTATGAATGAGATTTAGGAAGTCGTTCCAAATCACATTCAAGGTAATCATATAAGTAAATGAATCACATTGGATAGTAGACATGAATAAACTATCAAACCAAACAATGTTGTCAAGGGTATTGTATTAGAGAAAGACCGTATTACATTGTAATCCTAAACTGAATAGGTTCTCCACCTCTTCTAATTAGCTTGGGTAGCCATGACATACTGCTAGGTGTCACTCATGGTTTGTGAAAGCCCTAAAGGTTTATAATCACTAAAGGGATAATTGAAAGTAAGTGTCAATTCACAATCGATTTGAAAGAGTTCTAATCGCCCACTGCCTCGCTAAAAGGAACCTAATGGATCGTACACCGAGTAAGGTAGAGATTGAAGAAACAACGGAGATGAGTAAGGATAATTAAATGGTTTAATTATTTATGGCTAGGATTAATTAATATGTTAATTAATCAAACGAACAAGTTCGTTTTAAACCTTGAGTTAGTGTTGGGCCTTAAAGCCTAAATTGGGCTTCGAATAGTCAAGCCCATTAGCTTAAGTTGTATGACAACTTAACAACCAAAATTCAAGAAGCCCAAAACAGCCCAAAGGCATGGGAAAACCGGCCATATAGAAAAAGGGTAGTGAACTTGCTTTAATTGCAAGTTTGCCACTACATTGTGAGGTGGTATAAAGGCAACTTTATAACATTTCATCATTAGGGTTTCTTTTAGAGAAAAGATGAGAACACAAAGCTCTCTTTACTCTCTAAGAGGCCGGCCACCCTAGGAAGATTTTACTAGCATCTAAATCTTCCTAGGTCACTCATCTCCTCATCAATGCTCTCTTTGGTGTGGATACTTAGAGGTTCTCTATTTTGGGAACTTGGAGAATCCCTTCAACCATCCTCCTCCAAGAAATCCATGGAGCTAAGAAGCAAGGAATGAAGGCCCTCTCCTTGGGTGATTAGCCTTTGCTTATGCAAAGAGGAATCAACAAAGGTATAAGATTTCTCAACTCACTTTGTTCTTGAGTTGAGTCTTGGTTCACCTATCTACTAGGCTTTGAATTTCATGGGTTAAGTTTTGTTTTTGAGTGCATATAACATGTTTCCGCCTTTAATTGTTAATTGCATGTTGTTGATGTTGCTCAAATAAACTTGTTTTTCACAAATTTTCCTTCACATAGCGTGTTTGGATGTCGTAAACTTCTGCTTCTTTGCTTCTAGTAACCTATTGCAAAGAAAGGGTGCAAACCCTCGGTTTATAGAAAATTTGGTTGTATTTTTGTCTTGTGCCACAAAAATGTGATACACTACTACATTTAACAGTTCTTGCGACGAAGAAACGTTCACCACACAAGGATGATTTTTGTCCCTTAAACATTCGCGATGAAAACTTTGTCGCAAAGATGTCACTGCGGAAAGCTCGTGAAAAAATCGTTTGTGAGATGAATGAAATACAGTTTGTTGCGCAAAATTGATTGCACAACGAAGGACAAATTCATCGCATAAAATATTGCGGAGCAAAAACATGTTGTCACGCAGACTAATGGTGACAATATTACATCGTTAGGTAATATTACATGCGACAAAGACCTTCGTCAAGTAAACATTATCCAACAGAAGCCAATTAATTTTAATGTTATTTAATGGTGAACATTTCGTTGTTTAGGAATCTGCGCCACAAATTTTTTTTTGTTGCTTTTATTGTTATGCGACGAAGATATTTGTTGTGCAAGGTTTAGAAATTTACTTTTTTACTTTTTTTATTTTTATTATTTTTTAAACTTCCGTACTAAATAAATAATTTGCAAATATTGTAATTAAAAACAATAATAAATAAATAAAATTATGTAACTATACTATAAATAAAATTATGTAACTATACTATAAAATTATGTACGTATAAGTAATTTTTTTAATAATATCCATGAAAAAGAAAAAACCTAATAAAAAGTGAAGAGAATTCAACTACTACATGAGGAGAATCTAGTGAAAGACAGATGTTGGACAACTGAAGGGCCTATAAGATCAAGAACATCTAACTTTCTTAGGCTGCAAACTGTTGCTTCAGGTCAGCCACTTCTTGCTTTAATGCAGTGACCCAGCCTGTGGGCTGCTTGGAAGAATAGACCGTTGTTTCTCGATGACGGGAATTTCCCATCCCCTAGTAAACCTTCCCGGCCTAGGACCCAGGGCCTGGTTGAGAGTTTGAGTGAGGATATGAAGACTTGCATCCTTGGTTAGGGTCACGTTCTCGATCAGGGTGTCCAAGGGAAGCTGAGAAGTCGCCTCTTGAAGAACAACCTAGCTCATCTCCACCATCGTCGCATGTAATAATAAGACAAAACATATTAAAAATTAATTGCTAAACTATCAGGACTTTGCACGACGAATTCGCAAGGTTCGTAGTAAATAATGCGCTTGCAATTGCTAACCCACTCATTCTGCGCAACGCATATTTGATCGCTCAAATCTTTGCGCCATGAACATTGCGTCGCGCAAATCTTGCAATAAATATTTAGTCTTAAATGGGCCACTAACCATTTCCATAATGTTTTGCGCGATGAAAACCGTGTCGTGCAAGGGTTTCGCGAGAAAACCTCTGTTGTGTGAGGTTTTGGCTCCAAATTTCTCCCTACTGATAGGAACATATTTATGTGATTTTATTAGTTTGTTTCCTTGCATTTACTTAATTAGTTTCATCTTATTAGAATGTTTTAAGCTATTTTCGTGTGTTTGTAGGTTCTAATAACAAAGTTAGCAAAGAAGTGCATTTTGGTGCAATTTGGAGCTGTTTTGGGGTGGAATGGATTGCATGCATAAGGATGGACGTTTTGGTGCATGAAAGGGCTTCAAACATATGCTAAAATATGGACACACTTCAGCTACAACATCCACCTACTTCACTTACAACATCCACCCACTTCACCAAGAAATTTTGTGGTGGTGATTCATTTTCAAAGTCTATAAATAGGCTTGTCCATCACAAGACAAAGGGGGAATTCACACAACACATTCACAACACAATTTCTGCCACAAGTCTTCTCTCTTCCTCCATCCATTCCATCCACCTCTCTTCCTATCCATCCCCTATCACCCTTCCATATTCTCTAAACCTATTCAACCCCTTTGCCGCACCAGCCATCAACCATCATCACCATCCCTTGTGCCGCAGCTTTACAAAGGAAGAATGAGAGGATTACCTTGGAGCCGTGCCTAGCCATTCAAGACGTTGGAATGTTGGAGCGTTTCTAGGTGTAATCTATCTTTGTTTTAAATGTTTAAATTTGATTATCTTTGTTTAATTGCGACTATGAGGAAATAAATTCGCCTTGGCTAGAGGTTGATTCAATACCATGAATATGTTTGCAATATGAATTGATTACCTTCAGTTGTAATTTCATAAATTGTGAATTCAATTTGCTTAACTGTTTGATTGATAACTTATTCTTGTATGTTGATTAAGGATGCATACTTAGTTTGCATGCATGAATTTGATGCTAGAATATAAGGGAGTTTCACCTAATCGTTATGAACTTATATTCACAAGTAGTAGAGGTTGCTAGTCACAATCGCGTTAAGTGAATTCTTGGCAAGAGTATCATGCTTTTCATAGTTACGAATGCCTCGTCAATGCTTATAGTTTTCACAAAGCTTAATGATCTTTGATTGTATCTCTATTGTGTTGTTCACATAGGGGACTTTTAAAGAATATTTTGAATTGTTGTATGCGCTTTCCCGTCCAATTCAATAACTTTAGGAAAACTTGAAGGTTAAAAAAGTGTTGTCACAGTTAACCTCGGGTGTTGAGTTTCATAGTTTATCGAAAGAACAATTGAAAATTGATTTGTATGCAATTGTGTCATGTGTGGAGAAGAATCCTCTAGCTAGTCCGTCACCCATCCATTCACCTTAGTTTTATGTCTTTGTTTAGAATCTGCAAGTTATTTACTTTGTGTTTTAATTTTCGTGCAAACCAAATCCCCCATCATTAAGTAGTGTCAATTTAGTTAGAATCTATCCTAATTTGTGTTTAGTTAGTTCCTTGAGTCTATTTTCGTCCAAATCAGTCCCTATTGTCTAGTTTGAGTCAATTTGGTTGTTTTGAGTCATTCTAGTGTGTTTTGAATAATTTGAGTTTTGTTTAGTGTCTTTTGCCTATTTTAGTGTTTTTAAGTCAGTTTAGGTGCATTAGCAATCCCTCCTAATCCCCAGTCTAGAACGATACCCTACTTACATCTTTACTACAATTGTCAAAAAGAGGGTTTAATTTGTGTGTTGTTTACAACGCATCACCTACCCGCAATTTTTCTCACTCTTTGCGCATTGAATAGTTGGTGACGTCGTGGAAAGCCCTTTTGCCCGACTAATCTGTTTGTCACATAAGGTGTTTAACAATATTTTTCGTCAACACAGTTTTATGCAAAAAAAAAATAATTAGTATTACTTATGATTTTCAAGGTTTTTCCATAGGCTCGGGGCTCTAATCTGACGTTTTTACTTTAATTTTGTTCATCAGGTTTGATTTGAGGTTGGTGGCTCCTATGGAGTTCAGACAACCTGTTGCTTGTAGGCTTTGAGGAGGAGTGAGAGAGGAAGAAAGTCAGGCTTGGGGTTTAGGTTTAAGGAAGAGGATGATGAGGGCGACACTATACCAAACCTTTATGACGGTGGTCAGTTTGCTCACCACAAAGCGGAGTAATTTTTGTAAGATCATGAGATGATGGATGGTTGCTCGCCACAAGGCAAAGTAACTTTTGTAAGATCAGAAGAGTATTTCGGATTGAGACTTGTTGGGCCCTTCTAAGCTAAAATTCTGACTCTGCCACTGTTTGTTTCAATACAATCATATCGATCTTCCATAATTAAAAAAAAAATAACGTGGTTGACTCTTCTATTGATAAACTATGCAGTTTCTCTGTATGATTATTTTTTAATTAAACCCATGTCAGGGTCCACGGAGTTGAGTTTTCCTTGAGCTTTAACCGAAGTGTGGGGTTTGAAAAATCCGGTAAGATACCGACAACGGGGCCTGTCAAAGAAAGAAGCAAATAGAAGAGGATGCAAAGAAACTTTCATGGGACAGGTATATTGTTAATGTTATTTTTTTTTTTAGAATAAATGATATTATCTACACTAAAAAAAAAAGATAGACTTAACCTTACAATGAACTAGCAATAATGTGATTCATCTTTAGCAATAATAGAACCAAATGCAGGGGTTAATGGTACAATGTTATGTAGAAAGAAGGTTACATATAACATTACATAAACACTATTGTGACACTACACCCGTGCCGTGTAAATTCTCATGGGAGACTGCATAAGTGACGAATGGAAATCCAAGAAATAGGCAATTTCATTAGCAATCATTACAACATTTCTCCTTATGGGCCGTCCATTCATGGACCCGAAAAACATCGTTAAACAAAGTGGAAAGAACGTAATACTATTTCCATATAAGAAAAAAAAATGCATGACTTGACCATTGACACGTAATAATAAGAATATGAATACAAGCTTTTGGTAGCACATGAGCACCTTCTCTTGTATGCTGGTTTTCATGAATGAATTTTACTTGGAACAATGTTTGACTCATCGCACATTCTTCTTTATTTGTAAATCACAGTCTGTCAAACACTTTACTAATAGTGACTCGGCTACAGAGAAAGAATGACTTCTTATAGGGAAGGAATGAGTTGTACGTCGGACAAGGGTTGGCCTACACAGAAAATACATATCCCCACATCGCCTAGGGATTGATACGTGTGATCCCTATGCACATGAACAACCTCCTCTTCTACGCCCGTTTAACTGATTCTTGGTCAAGTAAGAATGCAGACATTCCATATGTATAAAGTAGTTACTTTCGTGGTAAATTGCGAAAACCCTAAGAAATTTTACTCTTTGAGTTGGTCTGCTGTAAAACCAAAGTGGCATAAATGAGCTCATTCCATGCATCAGGGACCCCAGGAACGCACCAATGGCTGCAGTCTTGCTTCCTTGTGGAAACTTTTTTGCCAGCAGTTGCATTCTTGCCATAGATCGATGGATGGCCATCTTTGCGGAAATTGGTCAACCTTGTCACATTCAGCAGCCTCACAGGAATCCGCATATCTTTGATCACTTCATCCACTATCTTCATTTTCAAAGGATAGTTATCAAGTATGGCTCCACTTAAGACTGGTTCTTTTTCTCCATTGCATGACCCACCTGAATCCCAATCTCCACCTCTGCTTTCAAGAGTTTGGAATTAATAGAAATATATCATATACGGGAGTTTCTAGTATGCTCTGGTGTGCCATGCACACGGGAACATAGTAAATTTTCGATCAAACACTTGCCATAATAAATAGAACACCGAAGTAATTGTTCCTTCTCTTAAGTGCTTAAGAATTTGTTCTAGGCATTTGTTTATCCCAAAATTTGGTTTTGTTTCTCATTATATCAAGGTAAAGTGGGAGACCTCCTAAATCAACCACCACTCGAACAAGACCACAAAAAAAATTTACACAAAAAATCCCGGATTCATCTTTTATCTTTTTTGTTGGAATTTTGACAAAGGATGTTTTCCAAGACCAGAAAAGCAAATTACACAAAAATACTCTCTCCTAGTTGTCTCATATGAACTGAAAAAGGACATGAAAGATGAAAGGATTAAGTAGTCGAATGTACCTGAAATGGGCAGAAGAGTAGCCACGATAGAAGACCAACTGCTTTGATGGATTAATATTATGATCAATCCAGTTTGCCCATGTCCTCAGAGCTCTTCTATAGGCCTCAGATGCATCAAACTTTGGATAAAGATAATCTCCCTCTTTATAGTAGCTTTTCCTGTGAGAAATAACTGTCATATTACTCCAGTGCTCCAGTATCTTTTACAGAAGTAAAAATGGCCTAAAGAAGAGTTCATGCATTGCTCAACCAGACTACATTTCAATTAGTTGTCATCAATATAAGCTAATCGAGTAATTTTCTTGGTAAGAAATGCATGGACATCATATTACTTTTCAGCATTTCAAATTTTATTTATCCTCACTGAATATTAACAGTACTATGGATGATCTTATGTTTTCAACCACCCAAAAAAGATTTTATAAGGAAGAAACACCCAAAACAAACCAGTGGTGAACACCCCTGAATGAACCAGAAAACTATATTCCGATCTGCAGAACAAATGCACGAAAAGTAAATATGAGATAAGCATGTACCCTCGAGCAGTTTTTCCATGAGTCCACCAATGGCCAGTGTTAAAGACAAGAATGTCAGCCCTCTTCCAACGTTTAGCAGTCTTGTCAATTTGATCAATTGAAAGAGTTGGATTTGAACTCCCTTGCACATTAATGCGGACTCCTTCCTTCACCAGGAAATGTGACCTCACAAATTCTACTGTACAGTCATAGTCCTGTCCAAGATCATCAGAAACCGTCACAATCACTAAGGGTACTTATTTATCCATTGACTCCCCAAATCTAAGTTGACCTTAAAACGACTATGATGTAATTCTGCATGCTGAAAAAACTAAATATGGAAAATTGGATTTAACTTAGATAATTTTAGCCAGAACAAAATATTGTGATGTCAATCCTTAAACCAAATGTGGAGTGTCAAGTTGTGTTCCAGAAGGTAAGCTTCCTATCAAACCTGGTAGAAGTCAATTTAGAATGATCAGACATGGGCGCGGATGCATGCGTGAACTTGCCCACACACACACACACAGATTTAGCATGTTCAGTGAAAGTAATTCTACCTTCTAAGTAACATGAATTATACATGTGAATGAACCTATCCAAATGGCTAATGGGGCTCGAAATTATACTAACCAATCAATGCTTGAGAAAGCAACAAGTTATCAAGAAAAAATTTCCTGAAGTGCAAATTATATATGTCCACGAAATGGAAAATTAGGAGCACAAGGATCTAAATTACCTCAAATTTGAAAACAAAGTAGCCTCTTCCCTTAGTTATTTTGTGGCCGTGAATCTCATGCATTCTGCTTTTATTATGCAAGCCCTCACGGAGGAGGCAAAGGATTGACTCGAACTGGTTCCGATTCATGGAATCTCCTACCAGCATCAACTTTTTACCCTGTAGTCTCACCAAGAAGTCTGTTGCATTAAACCTACGAGTGACAGTGAGTGTCAAAACAAAATGTAATCCCAACAAATTGATAAATTTTCATTAACAAGGAGACAAATACAACCAAAGTAAAATAAAGATTCAAATACTGAAACAAATAGTTACTAGGAAATCCTTTTCAATAATGTTTCAGTGAGAGCATGCTACAAAAATTACATTGAAATAAGGCTGGAAGTGGAACTAGTTACATTGCACTGAGGCTGGACATAGAACAAGTAGCGTAAAACTTGAGTACTATGCAAACCATCAAACTCTCTAAACTCTAAACTTGTAGTCAAAGAGGCAAATGATGCTGCAGAATTGAAGGAACCAAACTGAGCAATCATGATATCTCTAGACACCATTTGTAATTCATTTCCCAAAACCATATCTGAAAGTTCAATTTGTAAATATACATCCGTAAACTACTCATTGCAAAAATATCAGTTTTCAGCCCTAATTTTATGTACTGGTCCAATATTTCCCATGGCAGTTCAAATATAAGAATGACTCATCTTCGGCAAGGAGATGTTCCAATCCTTCAAATTCATGCAAGGTTATTAGATGTTCAACATCACTGGCTGTGCAGGGGGGGATCTCCATAAAGGGAAACTTAAAAAAATTGGTGATTTCTTAAAACTATACATTAACTAGCCCCTTTTTCTTAAAACTATACAGTTAACTAGCCCCTTTTTCTTAAAACTATACAGTTAACTAGCCCCTACTAAGATGTTAGTTGACTCCTGAATCCTGATCAACTCCATCGCATCCGTCGTTCCTGCAGTCAAACCACCAGTTGCCATCCATGGGCATCACCTCTGTAACCAGATCACCACAACTCTTTAAGTTCACCTCTATGTAATGAGATCATTATCATCGACTGGCATCACCTCTCCCATCAGAACCTGATCCAGTTCCAATTTCAATTCGTTGCACCATTTCACCATAATCATCATGCTATCCAAGGAATCGTGTTCTTGAAGATAGGTTCTAGCTTTGACTACCTCCTATGATCCTATCACGGGTTCAATGATTCCCTTGATTTATCAAATCTGCCTTATTTTCAAGAATTATTTATATATATGTACCTCCAATTACTGAACTCTAGTATGACAGCATAAAATTTTCCTTCGTGACATTTACTTAATGAGATTCCAAAATTCATATTTTATCACTGCCCTCAAGCCCTTTCTCATCATGAAGAAGCTGTTAATGAGACAGGAATAAGCTGAATTTAGGCAACTTCCTAGGCATGAAGTCGATTTAGGAAAAAATGCACATGTTTGGAAGAGTGATTAAACAGAGAGCACAATACCAAAGGATGCAATGGTTGTAATGAATCTAGTGATAAGTGATAATCAATAACAAGTGAATGGGAGGTTGCCTTTTTTGCAATCTACAAACGGAGGGTCTAGAAAAGCAGAATATCTAAACAAAATTTCTATTTATGACGAGACATCAAGCATCCTTTTCTCAGAAAGGTTGCTTCATGGGATAAAATAAATAAAACTTAGTTTTTCATGAGAAGCTTCTGTTATCTATGTCCGCTACACAAAAAAAAAAAAAAAAAATCTCCAGACCTCGTCGATGCAAGCTTTCTCAAGCAAACAAGACGTTTGGCAACCTAAAGGGTCCTAAACTGTAATTGAGCTTGAACTTCAGTCAAATCTATATCCTTGGTAGACATTCAAATTAGATAGTAGGAGTTAGTTATTGCAGCTACATGGAAGCCTTTTCTTCCAAAAGAAGATACCTCAGGAAGATTACAACCACATTGAACCACAACAGAGAAGAGACAATAATAAAGCAGAAAAGAGATACCTTGGAAGATCACATCCCTGAGGCTTCCACCGCCATTTGAGATACTCAGAGTCACTCCTTCCATTGCTCTGGCAATCAAAAGCTTCATCGACATAAGGGCAAGAACGCGGTTCGTAAAGCGGATAATGCTCGTCTTTCACCCAAGTCCCCGCATACAAATCACACCCAATTTCACCCATTTCCCCGAATGGGTTCCCATTTCCACTACCTGGGCCTTGCTTGGTGCCGTCATTGGACTCCGTCGGCTCATCAGTTTCTGAATTGGACGAAATGGGTTGGTGGGTTGGTGGCTCCTCTGGTTCTGGGGAGGGGGAATCGGTGCCAGAAGGAGGAGGAGGAGGACAAGGAAGAGGAGGAGAAGGTGGGCCTACAGCTACATTTATTGGGGTTGTGGAGTTGAAAAATATGGGATTTGGGGAAGAAAAATATGGGATTTGGGGAAGGAGATCTTTGTAGAGAAAAAGAGAAGGCTCGAGAGCTCGTTTGGAGAAGACGAAAATGGCGAAGAGGAAGAGTGTGATGAATAGAAGAGCAGTGAAGGTATAGCGATTCTTTTGGGTCGTGGAATTAGATGTTGTTGTTGCCACTGCCATTTCAGCATTTGCTATCGAGTGAAGAGTGGAGGCTGTGTAATTGCCGAGAGAGAGAGAGAGAGAGAGAGAGAGAGAGAGGCAGAGAACTTCCCGATGGGGAAATGGAATGTTTTAATTTTGTTTAATCAAATAATATGTATAATAAATCTTTCTTTGTTTACCTACTTTTTTTTCCTTCTTTTAATTCTTTGTTTGTATTTATATTAAGAGAGATTATATTCACACACCTCAAATTAATTCTCCCACACATTTTAAATTTTTTTAATATTTTTTACCCACTACAAACACTGGATAGAAAAATATTAAAAAATTAAAAGGGTGTGAGAAAAATAATTTGGAGTGTGTGAGTATAATCTCCCTATATTAATAGTTGGTTGGAAAAGCAACAAGATGAGCCATGCTTCTTCAACCCAGAGTTGCCCTCCCCTCACCAGACACCTACTCAATTTTAAGGTAATAATAAGGAGATTAAATTTCTAAACTTAATTTTTTAAAACCAAATAATCGTAATGTTAATGATTGCATTATTGCAAGTGTTGATTAACGTGCTTATTTCATATTTGTAACACATCATTTGGTTAGCAAATAGACCTGACATTCGTGTCGTGTTTTCCGTGTTCGTGTCGTTTTCGTGTCATACCCGATATCTTAACGGGTCATGTCGTGTAACACTCGTTAAAATAAACTGGTAAAATGACCCGACCCGGAATCGACTCGATAATATTAATAGGTAATATGACCCGACTCGTTACTTATTAATAAAAATATATTTTAAATCAATAAATAATCAAATGAAAAACATAATACTAAATAAGTATATACGTACCATAATATCACATTCAAAACATAAAAACACATTTGTCTTTCAAGTATTACATATTTAAATACCCGAAATAAGAGCATAATAAAAAAAATATTAGAACATTACAAAATATCAAATGTTCAAAAGATTTGCAAAATTAAGAGAGTTATGTTTCAAGGTTTGGAAACTTGCACATTTTCTTACAATCAAACTCTTCAATTTTCATCAATCATCATGGGAAATGGTATTAGAACTTTGGCTTGATATATTGTCTTCAATGGTATTTTCAATAAGGCTTTCTACATTAACACTATTTTCTCATTCATTCTATGGCTATTGTTTAAGTAAAGTCTTTAATAGTTTTTTAATTAATGTAGAAGTTTGAAAAATATAGAAAATATATATAAACACTTGTAATGACAAGTTTCACAACTTTCATGAAGGGCTTAACTTTGAAATGTGCCACTATAATCATATAAACCATAGATCAAAATTTAACCATCGATTGTTGTTTATATTTATGCTTCATTTTTCTCACCAAATTTTGTTTTTTCATATTTTCTTTTTTGAAAACATGATCTATTAGAGGATACAGAAAGATGAACGGTTCGAATCGTTGATATTATGTTCAGAGTTTTACTATTAGTGAAAATATTGCTTGGTGTTTATAAAGTCTCTACAAACTATATAACATCAACTCATATTTCAATTAACTGTAAATATCAGAACGTGATATCAAAGATCCGAACCGTTCATCTTCCTATATCCCGCAGAAGATCATGACACACCCCGACCCGGAATGTCCACTAGGACGCCGAATCGAGCTGTGTTGGCCGACACCTAGAAGGTGACGAAGCCATAAAGTATGGTGATGTGGGAAATGTGAGTAAATTTAAACCTAAAAGTGCCTAATTACCAGAGTATACTAGTGAGCGGGAGCGGACCCATCTCACACGTAATGACAGAGCATAAGTAAAGTACAGTAAAGTGGGTAAGAATTATACCCTCAGAGATAGCCACCAATCTTCAGTTTTGCCAAGAATCCTCATCGATAAGAACTTCGGCAACTTAAACCTGGAGGGGCGAAAAACAAAGTTGAGTGGGTCAGCAAAACAAATCTTTTCAAAATCATTCTTTTCTCAAAAGTTATAACCCATCTCCGTAAAACCTATATAGTTTCCCAGGATCAAAGTATATACTCGTATATATATAAATCTCGAAATCATGCTGGAAAGTATGAATGTATGTCATGCCAAAGTATCATAACTAAAATCTCAATCATAAACTCTGTGGATGTGATTAAATGTCAGGTAATCATTTCGGCCCTCGGCCGTATATCTAACTCATAATCAATCTCAATATCAACTCAGCCCTCGGCTGTATAATAAGCTCATAATCAACTCATCATATCATGTATATCAATCCTGCACACATATCAATATCACCACTAGTGGTCTACTTATCATCACTGAATATATATATATATATATATATATATATATATATATATATATATATATATATATATATATAAGTATGCTCTAGTGCTACAATCACGTGAAGACTGTGCGAAGGATTCGCGGGTCACCTACGAGTCGAACCCAGTTATAGTGGTCTATACGACAGGACTGTGCACCTAACTTGGAACCAAGGCGAGCATGCGGTGCGGGAGGTGAACAACACGTGAAAGACTGTGCCCCTATCTTTGGGCGTGATCACTAATATCAATGTGCAAGTATATGAGCTCTAATCACATCACATCACATCATTCGTTCTCATTCTCATTATAACCATTATCTAAACTTACCTGACACTTACCTGTGTGTCCACAGCACCATCATACAATATGCAATCACTAATGCAGCATTTAAAATAAATGAATACTTTGCATGGCATTTCAAATCACATAAGCGTTCGTTTTCATTTTTTGGGAAAAATAGTAATATATAGGTATATACGAAAAAAATAGCTACCCACTCACCTGGAGCCCACGCCCACTCCTTAGCACAACCATTGAGCCGTCAAAATGATCGGTGCCTAGAACAATTATTAAATCAAATCTTAGAATTTGAATCGATAAAATATACAATTTACTTATAACGCTTTCCTACGAAATTTGATCCGTGAGATCCGTGTATCAGATTTCCGATCCGCCACTTCTAAAAATTCACATTATGCCTCTAGGACATTATCTCAAGGTTTCATCACGATCCAACGGCTGGATCTCTGCCAGTTCCCAAAAACCAAGTGGCGGTTAACATTTTATTTTTCTAACTTACAAACCCAATTCAGGAAGATCTGTAAGTTGTATTTCTAATCCGTAAGTTCCTAAATTCTTCAAATATTACGTATCACAACATATCAAAGTTTGGTGACGATCCAACGGTCGGATCGTCGATTCATATCATCGCTTATTAACGTATCATAACTAGTTTAGCTCTAACGTTTAATCTACGTCATTCAATTATCAAAACTAAACTCAAGGCATTTAATATCACCTAAAAACAGCGTTGGCAGCCCTCAGGCCACGCGCCGCCGCGGGTCCTGGCTCGCCAGAAAATTCAACTTTCACTAAAAATTACCAAAATTTTCAGAATTAAAGATCTTAATGAGTAGAACAACTTTCATACCTTCGAGAAAGTCCAATTTGGACGGGAAAGTCTTCAATTTCGTCACACCCGCCAAGAACCCTAGAAATGGGTGTGTTCCAATTCGACCTCCAAATCAACTCTGATGCTCCATCCATTGCTTGGGCTTTGTTCCTAGGTTCTAAGGGAGTATTTTGGTAGGATCAATTTCATGAAAAAATTTCAGGATTGGAAGAATTTGTACACGACCCGTTTTGCACCACTTTCGGTTTTACCCATTTTCAAGGCCAAATCTTCCCAAATTTGAGGTGAAATGGCTAGAGGGAAGGTTATAGAGAGGTTTCTAAGTGATAGTTCAAGGTAATTCGACGGAAAAATGGGTGGAAATCCACCGGAATTAGAACTGGGTCGAGAAGGGGCGCGGGTCAAGGTGCGGGTCGGGGGATTCCTCTGTTTCCCCTTTCCCTCCTTTCTCTCATTTTTCTCTTCTGGTTGGTCACTGCCCTTCCCCACTCCTCTCCCCATTCGGTCTTTCTCTCCTTTCTTTCCCGATTGGGCAGCTTTGCCCAATCTCTTTTACCTCTGCTCATTTCCTCCCTGATGCCATTTTCTCCATTTTCCCATTCTAATAACAATTAATAGAATGATAAAGTTTATAAAATATAGACATAAAAATATATAACTAGAAATCAAAATAGAAGTACTTCTCGATTTAGAGTTTCGTAAAACTTTACTCGTAACTCTAAATCTTCTTCTGCTTGCGCCCACGCATTTGTAACGACGAGTACTTCGAGAATATGACAGGAAAGCAAGTCTTACGTGGCACGACAAGGCGGTCAATAAAGTCAAACTCCACGTCTCAAGGGCAATAACGTAAATTCACTTATTAAAATTATAAAAATCATAATTTTTAGGGACGGGTTGTCACAATCATGTTTTCAAAAAAGAAAATTTTAAAAATTAAATTCAATATAAAGAATAAAGCCCAAATGATAATCGACGGTTAAATACAAATTTAACGTTTATGGATTATAGTGTCAGATTTAGAAGTTGACTCCTTCATGAAAGTTGTAAAGCTTGTTACTACGAGTGATTGTATATATATATTTTTTACATTTCGTACACTTCTACAATAATTATTATTAATTTTATTACTTTTACACTCAAAATAAAAAAAATACTATTCATGACGGTTTGGAGGGTTTTAAAAATCTAAACGATAATCTAAGTGTAATCATTGTCTACTCGTGAAGAATGATGAATCACGAGTGTTTGACGGGATTTTAAACCGCACAAATTTAACCCTCTTTTTGACAGTTGTAGTATAGATGTAAGTAGGGTATCGTTCTAGGCCGGGGATTAAGAGGGATTGCTAATCTACTCTAAATTAATTTAAAAACGTAAAAACAAAGTTCAAAACACTAAACTAGACTCAAAAACACAAAACTAGGCTAAAAACTCGAAACACACTTAAAATGACTCAAAATAATAAAAACAATCAAATTAAACACTAGGAATTTAAAATGGACGGAAATTGAAATAAAAGATTAAAAACAATAAAAACTAATTAAATAATATAATTTAATAATGGGGGGGGGGGTTTGGTTTTGGCGAAACGTGAATTAAACTTAAATAAATTACAAAATTGACAAAAACATAAAATAAGAGTGAATGGATAGGCGACGGACTGGCTAGAGGGTTCTTCTCCACACATGACACTTATGCAACCTAAATTGATTTTCAGTTGTTCTTTCAATAAATTGTGAATCTCAACACCCCAAATTAATTAGGTACGCTTAAATTAATCTTCAGATTTTCCTTATGTTATTGAATTGGATGAACAGCATACAACAACTCAAATTATTCCCCAAAAGTTCCCTACGTGAAAAGCACAATAGAGATACGATTAAAGATCATTATGTTCTATGAAAATCATAAGTGTTGACAAGGCATTCGTAACTATGAACAGCATGATACGTTTGCCAGGAATTTACTTAACGCGATTGTGACTAGCAACCTCAACTACTCATGAATATATGTTCATAACGATTAGGTGAAATTCACTTATATTCTAGCATCAAATTCATGCATGTAAATTAAGTATGCATTCTTAATCGACATACACAAATAAGTTATTAATCAAGCAGTTAAGCAAATTAAATCACAACTTAGAAATCACAACTGAAGATATCAATTCAAATTACAAATATAATCATGGTTTTGAATTAACCTCTAGCCAAAATAAAATTAGTTACACATTATTAAAACAGAAATAAAATATAAGTTTGAGAGATAAAACCGAAATGAGAGAGTTCAAAGGCTTCTGTGCACTGTGCACTGCACTGTGCCGTGTGCTTCTGTCGCTGCTTCAGTCTGGCAGCCCCGTTTTTCAATGCTTCCCGTGCTCCCAGATTTGTTCTCTGCGCTCCTTCTCTCTTCTTCTGACTTCCTCGCTACCCTCGGTTTTCTCAGCTGCCAAATGCAGCTCTCCTAAATGGGCCGCTTGTATTGCCGCTGCTCTGGCAGTTTCTTCCCCCGCTGCCTCAGGCTGGCAGCCCCGTGAACTGCCCTTTAATGAACTCGCTGCACAGAAGGCAGCCCCCGGGCGCTGCTTGATTTCTTTATTTTCTGCTTTTTCCCCCTGAGCCGCTGCTTCTTGGCAGCTTTGATCCACCAATGGGACTGCAAGCCTTTCCCTGTTGCCTCCCTGTTGGTCGCTGCCCCGAGGCCTTCACTGGCTACCAAGGCAGCCACACCCTTCTCTGCTTTTAGCGCTAAACTGGGCAGCGCCCTTTTGTTTTCTTTTGCCTCGCTGCTACCAAGCAGCTTCTCCGAAGCTCCCCCAATGGGCGCTCTGACCCGAGGCTTTATTGGCTGCCTTCTTGCACTCCGAGCTGCTAAGGCAGCTTTGGTCTGCCTTTTCAATCCGTTTCTTCACTGCCCCGAGGCAGCCCTTATTTCCCCTTTCTGCTTGCACCTTTCTTCTTTTTATTATTTTATTTTTTTCTTTCCAGTGCTCTCACAGCTGCCAAGCAGCTCCAATCCTTTTTTCCAATCTGCCTTGTGCTCTCCACCGATCCTCACATGCTGCTTTCATCATTTTGTTTCCACCGAATCCTTTTAATCATTCACACACAACAAATTATATATATATATATATATATATATATATATATATTATTTTCCAAATGATAAGAATAATTCAACAGACAAGATAGTTTAGATGAATTTAGCACTTAAAATTTCATTTATTCTATTTTTATTTTCTTTGCTTGATAAATTCTATAAAACACAAAATCAACGTAAATAGCTCAAAATATAACGAACTAACTAAGAAAAGACGAGTGAATTTGATATAAAAATATATATAAATATGATCCGATCAAATACCCCCACACTTAGCTTTTGCTAGTCCTCGAGCAAAACAACGAAAACAGAAAAAGAATAACATGAAAAACATTAGCTTCCCCCTATGTGACCCTCATAGAATTTCATTCGAAAACGCAAATCATCAAGAACCATAGCTAGCACAAAACAACTAATCCCAGTTCATCTTCCTTATTCAAATATTAGCAGTAATCTTTAAATCATCCTTGAAGTGTAGTGTGTGAGATAGCCATGCCAATGCAATTTCAAGTTTTTATTTTCAAAATCATCATATGCAAACTAGCAACCTTCTCACGGGATATGTACTCAATCACACATGTGTTTAGTTTTAATGTGTTTCGCTCAAAGAAACAAATGTGAAAGTTCTACCATAAGCTTGCATAAAAATCACTTTTCCACAATCATAATTGCAAAACTTAAATCAAGAGGATGTAATGAGGCTTAGGGATAGGGCTATTGAAATGAAAGAATAGGAAAACACAAGTTCCAAGCTACATTGCAAGCAATTCTTTTATTTAGATTTATAAGAACTCAAGCTCTCCAACGATTCTTCTAGCACTTCCAACCACACCCAAAAACTGAAACTTTAAACTTTTTATTTTCTTTGTATACAATCTTTCTTTTTCTTTTCTTTTCTTTTTTTTTTAATAAATATAAACATGAAATACCCTACACTTATTCTTTTGCCAAACTCCTTCCAAGTACTTCACAAACATTTCTCAAAAGACAGTCTCAAATTGCTCGCTTGGAAAGGGTAAGTAAACATGGTTTGAGGTATAAGGGTAGACATATCTGGTGATAAGAAATAAAAGGCTCAACATAACGGCTCAAATAGGCAATCTAATGATATCTTTTTTTTTTCTTTGGGAAATATGGTTATTTGGGCCATGGTGGTAAACCTAATGCCTCTATCATTTTCAAGTTCATGCAATCAATGACAAATATTTCGAAAGATCGTTACGCAAGTTCTAGAGATGCATCTCACATAAGTTCATCACACATGAAAGAATAGGAGTGTATGAAAAATGCACACTCTTTCAATAGGCTCAAAAACTCACATAGGATGTATACGGTCACTAAATTCACATATGAAGCTTTAATTCATGCTTTAGTTTCACATCAACAAGGCTATGTGCATTTGGTTTTTCAAAGATGATCAAACATGTACAATACTAACAAGAGAATTAGCAATTTCATACAACACATGTTAACCAAGTTC
This sequence comes from Crataegus laevigata, assembly GCA_963580275.1. Classification (NCBI taxonomy): domain Eukaryota; kingdom Viridiplantae; phylum Streptophyta; class Magnoliopsida; order Rosales; family Rosaceae; genus Crataegus; species Crataegus laevigata. The sequence goes on from OY756948.1 coordinate 23,226,716, forward strand.
TTGATAATTATGGTTCAAATTTAATCCAATTATATCATTGGGTCGGGAAACTAATAAAAATCTAATTCAAAACAATAAGGAAAACAGGACAATATTTTTGGATTTTTAAAAATTTTCCGAAAAAAATTAAATAAAACAAAACTAATTAAGAAAACAAAAAGCAATAACATGGAAACAAATGAACCAGTTCAAAGTCGAAGGTACAAAAATTTTCAATTTGGTCATTTTTTATACTCTTGATACCCCCACACTTAAACTAGACATTGTCCCCAATGTCAGAAAACATTAATATGAAAAAAATAACAGGAATAAATAATAAGAAACAAAATAAAGCAATAGGACTGAAAACTTCCCTAATTTGCAGAAAACCAAGCGAAGACCCCTAACCGTAAATTTTGCAATCAACTTCAAGGGCAGAAATATTCAAAAAGTTCCTGCAAAGAAAAGAAATAAATCAGTTAAGCACGCAAGAAAATATAGAAAATATGCAAACGAAAAATATAGAAAATGAAAATAAAAGACAACGAAAAGAACTAATAGGTGGTCATTGGTCGCTTGTTGATTTTCCACAGCTTTCATCTTGAACAGGATGTGCCTTCTTCATGCAAGTGCTCCTCAGCTTAGTTGAGGATGAGTCAGCACGTTGTCTCCACATGCTTCAAGTAGTCCGGTCTCCACGCAGGTGTGGCATCTTCTTGAACTCTTGGATCAACCCAGACTCATCTGCTCTTCGAAGCAACTCAGACTCCTCCTGCTTTGTCTGTGAGGTACTTTTGCTTTTGAAGAAGCACCTCTACACAGGTTTATTTTTGAAGTGGGCTGGGAGGGGTCTGAGATGAGTACTCGAGAGCAAGACTAGGTAAGCAATCATGATCTCACTTTCTCCACGTTCCTCAGATGAAGGTGAGGAGAAAGCATGATATGAGATACTTTTGCTTTTAACTTTTTGATGTGAAATACTTTTGCTCTGGATGATTTGTTTTCTGAGGTGTTCCAAGGGATGAAGAACACTGAGTAACTCGTGAGGTTTCTGTGAGAATACATTCTCAGAGATGAAGAAAGGAAAAGAGGTGGAGAGGGTGTGTCTTTGCTGTGGAAGGCGAAGGTAGAACTTATAGAAATTTTTCTTCACAACCGGAACTATTCTCGCACTATTTGTCGGCAGCCGGTGGATGGATGAACAGTACCCGTTACGCGCTTTCTGACAAAGCGTCCGTAATTTCCGCAAAGCTGACGATGCAAGTGACAAGTGACGACACGACTGGAAAAGCTGATCTTTTGAAGACCGGGGTTCAAATCCGGGTTCGGCTCGTGGTTTCCGCAAAGCTCCAAGCTGCATGTGACGAGCGACGAAAAAACTGGAAAAGCTGAAGCCACGTGATTGCTGAGTCAAGCCCAGCTTTTGAGAAAGGAAACGGCTCTTTTGAGACAGGAATCCGGCCTTTTCGATTTGCGTGAGGACGCTTCTTCGATCTCTGAGCAGCGGGCGCCTCTTTGATTTGCTTCTTTTTATAGAGGTGCTAATTCTGCTTCACATCACACTTGAACTCCCTTCCTCAAACACTCCCTTCTGCACTCATACTCCTTCCGCTCTCTTCTTGCACTTCTGCACTCTTAATCTTTCCGAACTCTTCCTCCTCAACACCTTCTAAAAAAAATGCCTTTCCCTTCCGACCGTCGCCTAAACTTGAATGTTGGGGAAGACGATGACTTGTCTTCTCCGAACAACATTTGGAATCTGTCCTTCATATCCCCCAATGGTCCTCTTACAGTCGGGGACACAATGATGAGGAATGAAATCACCGCTACGGTGATTGCCAGAAATTTGCTCACTCCAAGGGACAATAGGATGCTATCCAGGCGGTCGGACGAGCTGGCTGTTCAGGAATCTCTAGCTCTCAGCGTCCAAAGTGCAGGCTCAGTATCAAACATGGGCCAGCGCCTGCTTGCAAGATCTCATCAGGTGGAGTCGCTGATGGCTGAGGTGGCAAGTCTTCGGCAAAAAGTCAGAGGACTTAGGCACGAGAACAAGGAGTTGCACATGCTTGCAACTAGTTACTCGACCAGCATGAAGAGGAAGCTGGACCAGCTGCAGGAGTCGGACGGTCGGATCCAGAGTGATCATGAAAGGTTCATGGCGCTACTCCCGAGGTTTATGTTGCCTTCGTCCTCTGGAGTAGCACCAAGCGTTCCGGCTCCGGAGATTCCAACTCTGGCTCTTCGTCTTCCCGGAGCTCCGTCGACTTCTGTGGCGCCACCTGACCAATGACCAATGAATTCTATCAGTTTTCGTTTTATTGTAAATTTTTTTTTCTTTTATGTTTATTTAAATAAATATATATATATATTACTAATATTATTATAATAATTATTATTATTAATAATTTTTTTTTCAGGTTTATTTTAAGTAATATAAAATATGTAAATCAAAATATGTAAATTAATGTAAAAAGACTTTATTTATCCGCACTTAACATAAACATTGCCCACAATTTATTTAAACACAAACTAAACAAAAATCAACCAAATAACACAACTAACTAAACAAAACAAAAATTGCAAAGTAAAGACAATAAAGAGGAGAGTTAAGAAATGGAAATCTGGTTTGGTTAGCAATTCCAAAGTCTCCCTTCGTTGAATGCTTGGGTTGCCTCCCAATAAGCGCTTGATTTAACGTCTTTAGCCGGACGATTCTTCCTTTTAAGCTTGAATAGGGCCCACGTCACGGAGGATGATATCGTCCACAACGTACTCATATGTTGAATCTTTAAACGGACAGGGATAATGGTCCTTCCTGATTTTAGCGGTTCGCTTCCCTACGTCAACACGAACTCTTCTACCACCTTTGATTTGATTTGGTACCTGCACAATAGAAGGTAGCAACCTATTAATTGAAATGGGAATTGGAATTGGAGTAGGTGACTTACCAATGGGTGGCGTTGAAGTGGCAGCATTATGAACAAATGCACAAGGGGTGCTCTCGGTCAAATCTGGGGGTTCTTTGATGGCAGGGACGTGTCCCTTGTGTTTCATTCCAATTCCTTCTTCGTTCATGGTTTGCATAAATCTGCCAGGAAAGGGCACATTCGGAGGAATAATGTTAGAAGGAATTGAATTTGACACATTATTACCTTTATTTGATAGATTGGATGGCTTAGGAGCAATAGGGGCCTGTGGCAAAGGTGTTTCCACCCTTGCCGTGGGTATGGTGTGTTCCTCCTCCACACTTTGCAATCTTTCATCTTCCTTGTGATTTGATGATTGTGGGTCTGCTCCAACCTCCTTGTCACTTCTCAAGATGATTACCTTGGCAGTTTCAAATCCTCATTTCGAATTCGTAATGGTTGAACTAAGGAGGTTGCCTTGGTCTCGAAACTGTCCTACGAACTCCGATATCTGCCCAATTTGCTTTTCCAAGTGGTCCACCCTTTTGTCTTGATTTTCTTTCTCCTGAGACAAATTGGTGAGTAACTTAATAAGCGTATCATTATCCAAAGACATACCTGAATTTGTTTGGGCAGGTTGTGTTGGGGCGTAGGGCTGTTGGAATATCCCAAGGGGTGGCCGAAATCCTCCTTGTTGTTGAGGCTCTCCCCAATTGAAGTTTGGGTGATCACACCATCCCGGATTGTACGTGTTGGCGTATGGATCATATTTGGGCTGATTTTGGCCTTGATACCCAATGGTGTTGACACTTTCCCATCCTCCATTCTCAATCAATTGAGGGCACTTTTCAGATTGGTGTCCTTGCATGGAACATATGCCCCAGATTGTGTTTTCATGCACTTTGGGTTTTTCAATAGCCTGTGACACAAGAAGAGTGAGATTAGCCAATTGAGATTGAATTTCGGAGATTGCATTTACCTCTTGCTGCCATGGGGGGTCCCTTTGTCCAACGCCTTCATATTGTTGTGCGTTTAAAGCTCGGTTGGCAATCAAGGTCTGGGCAGCCACGGGTGTTTTGTCAACCAATACACCACCTGCTGAAACATCTAACATTTGTCGTTCGAAGGGAAGAAGTCCTTCGTAAAAGTATTGAATGAGCATCTCTTCTTTTATTTGGTGTTGCGGACATGAAGCAACAAGGGTCTTGAATCGCTCATAGTACGTTGGGAATGATTCTCCTTGATTTTGCTCAATGCCACAAATCCTTTTGCGTAGGAGAATGACTCGAGAAGTTGGGAAAAACTTCTCCAAGAACGCCCGTTTCATGCTCTCCCAAGATGTGATAGTTCCGAGGTCTAGTTCGTAAAACCAATCCTTTGCCCTTTCCAAGAGAGAAAAGGGAAAAGCCTTCATCTTCAGAATGTTGCTATCGATATTGCCGGGAGTCATGCTTGAACAAACCATTTCAAACTCCTTCAAATGCTTGATAGGATCTTCCATGGACAGCCCATGAAACTTACGAATATGGTGCAGCAAGCTTGACTTTAGTTCGAACTCGTCGGTCTTGTCTTGGGCCGCCCTAGGGTATTGGATGCATAGGGGTACTGCATTGTCCAGCCACGAGGCTAAGAGTTCTTTGATTGTTCGATTGTCCACCATGATGAGTACCTGAAAACAAGAAATAAAACAAAATCAGAAGTAAAAAGAAACGAAAATAAACAAAAAGAAACAACGGAGGATTAGCAAAGTTGCTAATCCACGGCAACGGCGCCAAAAATTTTACGGGATTTTAAACCGCACAAATTTAACCCTCTTTTTGACAGTTGTAGTATAGATGTAAGTAGGGTATCGTTCTAGGCCGGGGATTAGGAGGGATTGCTAATCTACTCTAAATTAATTTAAAAATGTAAAAACAAAGTTCAAAACACTAAACTAGACTCAAAAACACAAAACTAGGCTAAAAACTCGAAACACACTTAAAATGACTCAAAATAATAAAAACAATCAAATTAAACACTAGGAATTTAAAATGGACGGAAATTGAAATAAAAGATTAAAAACAATAAAAACTAATTAAATAATATAATTTAATAATGGGGGGGGGGGGTTTGGTTTTGGCGAAACGTGAATTAAACTTAAATAAATTACAAAATTGACAAAAACATAAAATAAGAGTGAATGGATAGGCGACGGACTGGCTAGAGGGTTCTTCTCCACACATGACACTTATGCAACCTAAATTGATTTTCAGTTGTTCTTTCAATAAATTGTGAATCTCAACACCCCAAATTAATTAGGTACGCTTAAATTAATCTTCAGATTTTCCTTATGTTATTGAATTGGATGAACAACATACAACAACTCAAATTATTCCCCAAAAGTTCCCTACGTGAAAAGCACAATAGAGATACGATTAAAGATCATTATGTTCTATGAAAATCATAAGTGTTGACAAGGCATTCGTAACTATGAACAGCATGATACGTTTGCCAGGAATTTACTTAACGCGATTGTGACTAGCAACCTCCACTACTCATGAATATAAGTTCATAACGATTAGGTGAAATTCACTTATATTCTAGCATCAAATTCATGCATGTAAATTAAGTATGCATTCTTAATCGACATACACAAATAAGTTATTAATCAAGCAGTTAAGCAAATTAAATCACAACTTAGAAATCACAACTGAAGATATCAATTCAAATTACAAATATAATCATGGTTTTGAATTAACCTCTAGCCAAAATAAAATTAGTTACACATTATTAAAACAGAAATAAAATATAAGTTTGAGAGATAAAACCGAAATGAGAGAGTTCAAAGGTTTCTGTGCACTGTGCACTGCACTGTGCCGTGTGCTTCTGTCGCTGCTTCAGTCTGGCAGCCCCGTTTTTCAATGCTTCCCGTGCTCCCAGATTTGTTCTATGCGCTCCTCCTCTCTTCTTCTGACTTCCTCGCTACCCTCGGTTTTCTCAGCTGCCAAATGCAGCTCTCCTAAATGGGCCGCTTGTATTGTCGCTGCTCTGGCAGTTTCTTCCCCCGCTGCCTCAGGCTGGCAGCCCCGTGAACTGCCCTTTAATGAACTCGCTGCACAGAAGGCAGCCCCCGGGCGCTGCTTGATTTCTTTATTTTCTGCTTTTTCCCCCTGAGCCGCTGCTTCTTGGCAGCTTTGATCCACCAATGGGACTGCAAGCCTTTCCCTGTTGCCTCCCTGTTGGTCGCTGCCCCGAGGCCTTCACTGGCTACCAAGGCAGCCACACCCTTCTCTGCTTTTAGCGCTAAACTGGGCAGCGCTCTTTTGTTTTCTTTTGCCTCGCTGCTACCAAGCAGCTTCTCCGAAGCTCCCCCAATGGGCGCTCTGACCCGAGGCTTTATTGGCTGCCTTCTTGCACTCCGAGCTGCTAAGGCAGCTTTGGTCTGCCTTTTCAATCCGTTTCTTCACTGCCCCGAGGCAGCCCTTATTTCCCCTTTCTGCTTGCACCTTTCTTCTTTTTATTATTTTATTTTTTTCTTTCCAGTGCTCTCACAGCTGCCAAGCAGCTCCAATCCTTTTTTCCAATCTGCCTTGTGCTCTCCACCGATCCTCACATGCTGCTTTCATCATTTTGTTTCCACCGAATCCTTTTAATCATTCACACACAACAAATTATATATATATATATATATATATATATATATTATTTTCCAAATGATAAGAATAATTCAACAGACAAGATAGTTTAGATGAATTTAGCACTTAAAATTTCATTTATTCTATTTTTATTTTCTTTGCTTGATAAATTCTATAAAACACAAAATCAACGTAAATAGCTCAAAATATAACGAACTAACTAAGAAAAGACGAGTTAATTTGATATAAAAATATATATAAATATGATCCGATCAGTGTTTATATATTCTTTCACATTTTTCATACTTGTTGGAATGTCTTATTGCCTATACTAATACTATACTAGTTGATTTTAATTTTGGACAACATGTTAAGTAAAATTTATCATATTAATGATAATAAGAAACTCTCATAATAAAAATAAATAAATGAATAAAACTTAATTTTTTTAACTTATATAGAATAATAATACAAAAAAATATATTTAATATAGAATATACTAATAATACAATATGGTTATTGTATTTTATAATAATTTTTTTAGTAATTAAACTTTAAAATTATAATTTATTTTTCTTAACGGGTCGAAACAGGTTACCCATGTGTTACTTGCATGTATATCTATTAAGAACCCATTATTAACGTGTTCTTAACGGGTCACCTGATAATGACCCGATTAGTTATCGCGTTGACCCGAAACCCGTTATTTTCGTGTCGTGTCACCATATCGTGTAAGAAATTGCTGGGTTTATATAGCAAATTTGATTTAAAATTTTATTTTCCCTAGCATTATTCTAAATATGTAAAGACATATTATGTCCACATAAGGTATAACAGTAAAAAAAAAATTTAAAAAAAACCACATTAATGTTCTCCAACCGAAATGTCAATTCCTATGTTGGCAATGATATGGATTGGCAACAAGAAGGTTGTTGTCAAATTTGGCAGCAGCTTCAAAATTAATTATTAATGTTTTTTAATTAATTTTTTTATTGCTATAATTATTATTATAATGAATCACTGGTGCATTTGTTTGTTGACGGGTGCATTAATGCGGAAAATTTGGAAAAATAATCAAAATTAGAACCCTATATAGAATTATAACCACTCTTTAAAATATGAGAACTTTAATGAGAAGCATTCAGTGTTGTTCACTTTAATAAAAAACTATATTTTTACACTAAAAAGTCAATCCTTATATTATTCACTTTACCCTTTATTTTGTCTTTATCGTTAAAACTTAAAGTTTTCAAGCTCTTTTCATTAGTTTTCCTTTAAATTTATGATAATTCTAACTAAAACCTAATATAAATGTACTAATATACCTTTAATGATTAAAACTTTATACAAAACAAATCCAAAGAATTCAAGGCTCACCTCAACAACGTAGACAATTCCAGCTTTCTCAAAGGGGTGTGCTATCAATTCCAGCTTTCTCAAAGGGGTGTGCTATCCACACATCCCAAATTACTTCTCACACACCTCTTGTTAATTTCTGTCTGTTGATCTTCTTCAATTCATTTGATTTAAAGGCCGAAAATTAGAATGGTGTGTGAGAAGTAAAATGGGGTGTGTGGATATCACACCCCTTCTAAAATAGCTCAACCAATTTCTAATAAGAAGTTTTAGTCATTATTAATTAGTTTATTTTTCCATCTGATCTTAACAATTACCGTTCTAAATTTTTCAAATATCCCAATCTTTGTCATCTTCTTCCCATCATAGCAAAACCCAGAGGTTGGATCCTCATGCAACGTTACAATTTGTTTTTCGAAGACATTCATATCATTCATTCAAGGTAACCCCTAAGCAGTAAGCTCTCCCCCTTTCTTTCCCTCTTGCATTTCTCTTTTTTGAAGATCAAATTGGATTTAAGTACATATTAAAATCAAATTGGGCTCTAATATGTAACAGATAAGACCAAAACGAGTTTTGGGGTTATAACTCTAATTTGTGCAATAGTGGAAATAATTGCTTCCCTCATTGTTAAAAGGGTATATTAGTATTTTTACATCAACTTTTGGTTCTAATTATAATAAAATTAAAAGGGTGGTTATAATTCTATATGGAGTTCAAATTTTGGTTACTTGTACAAATTTCTCCATTGATGCCTCTTTGGTGCATTTGATGAACGGTCCTGATTTAATAATTATTAAATGTCCTTAATTAAAATTTTATTGGTTTAATCATTTATTTTATAAAATAATAATTAATTTGACATATCAGGTGGAAAGTAAAATTTCAAAAGATGTCAAAATGCCACATAGGTTATCAAATCTAAATTTTATGTTCAAAATTTGACTCCTCCTTGGAGCTGCTATAACATTACCATCGTCCTATGTCCACCTGATTTTCATTGTTGTCATTGCTCGAGTTAAAAGATTTAACATATTTGGGGAGGAATTGACGAGCTAAGAGCAACTCTACCGGTTTGTCAAAAGACAGAGGAAGATCTGCTTAATTGCCCAAAACTAAGGCTTAGTTTGGTATTGCTGTTCTTTGAAAAAAAGCTGCTGTGAGAATAAGCGGCTGTGTTGTGAGAATAAGCGGCTGTGAAATAAAGCCAGCAGAGTGTTTGGTAAACTTTTTTTGTAAAAGTGCTTTTAGAAAAAAATCAGTATGATAGTGTTTAGTAAACTTTTATGTAAAACAGCTGTGACTGTGTGAAATGACCAAAAAGGATATAAAATGAGTTTTTTTTTAGTTTTTTTTTAAAAAACCTGAAAACCCACAAAAGTATCTCTCTCGGATCAGTTTTTCCCCTGTCGGAGGAATCCATTTCTAGGGTTTGGAGATCCCAGAAAACCCTCAAGGCCGGCGCCCTCACCGTCTTCAACCGCACCCTCGCAAGGACAGGAATTATTTCGACAGAATACCCACAACCCAAATCCGACGTCCGCTCCGTCCTCCTCGACCCCACCACCGGCTCACTCTCTGGACTCCGCCCCGGAGGCATCCTCGTCGACATGACCACCTCCGAACCCTCCCTGGCCGTCAAGATCTTCTCCCTCACCGTTGACTTGATCTTCGCCCACAAGTCCGGCGTGGGTCTTTTCATTAAAGGAGCACTGTAGCTTCGTGTGCTTTGAAAAAAAGCCAGTTTTCCAAAGCAACAAATAACTGCTTCAGCTTTTCCTTTGATTTCAGCTTATTTTCATAGCAGCTTCCAAAATAAGCCCTTGTTTTAGTTTACCAAACACCTAAAACCCTCATAGCTTTTTTTCATGGGTGCTTTTTTTTTAAGCACCTCATTCCCAAACCACCCCTAACAAATTCATGTCCAGCGGGCCAACAAATGGAAGGCAACCACTATACCCATTGGGCTGCCCAATTAATTCAAGCCAAGGCCTGAGCCCGTTCACACTACAGATGTCAAGCTGACGTCGCATAATGGAGTGGGGAAGTCCGGGCCTAGTTCCAGCCAACAAAGCCCTTGGGGTCTCTGCCTTCTGCGATGTGGACGGTTGGATTTTCAACGGTTAGTTGATATAGACCGTTGGATTTTCAAATGTAATTATGTTTCGATGAGAAAAAAAATTCAGATTTAGATGAAAGTTGGAATTTATAAATTAACATGCACTAGTTCCTTTATTTGAATTCATAAACATAAAAATTTAAAATTCCCACATGAAAAAAAATACTTGGAATTTGGAACCTCAAATTCCCAAGTTTAAATTCGAGGTAAATAAGTGTCATTTTTAATTTCTATGATTGAAAGTTTAAAAAGAACAAATTTCATATTCAATTCCATTGTTCTTTTAGGTTAACTAAACAAAAAAATTCACAAATTTTAGAAAATGAAATCTCATCATTTCAATTTCTGTCATTTTAAAATTATGTAGTAATTCTAAATTTCTTCGTCCAAATAGAGTGTAAAAAAATTTGGAAATTTTTTTGCAGCTACCATGTGGCATAATTTGGTGCATCCAACAATAATAATTTTGAAAATCAACGACTAGCACTAATCCAACGGTAAAAAAAATCCGAAATAAATACAAAAAAAATCTATAAATACCCAACCATGTTGTTATTCACCACACCACACCACACCACACCACAAAGCAATATTTATTTTTCTACAACTCAATATTATTAATGGATAATGACAAGTGGAGCGACGAGAATGGTTGAAAATCTCTCATAAAAAAATCTACGGCGATAATGAACACGTGGAGGATAAGGCCAATAAAACATAACTAAAGTAAAATATATATATATATATATATTTGTGAATTGTAACCACCATTGCCCTTGCCCTCTCCAAACTGTTATGGACTCACACAAAGGTAGTTATTGTTTAGAGTGAATAATAAGGACAATTTCACTAACTTGCCCTTGCTCTTGCCTTCCTAAAATTAGTGGACTTGCTCTAAGGTGTTGGGTGGTATAATATAATTTTACAATGGTGGTTGTTTAATTACTATATTCTGGGTAAGTTGCGTTTGTGGGTGATTTTAGTTAATACACTAGAAATTGCTTTCCGCGCGTTGCTGTGGGATTAGAAACTATATAAAGGATTTTGTTTGGAAGATATGAAAGATAGTGTCATAGAAAGTTAATAATATTTAGATTGAGAAATTTTTTACATACAAGATTTGATCATATAGTGAAATGAAAAGTAGTAATACTTATTGTAATACATATCATTTGCATTTGTAAAGTGTAATGAACAAAACAACTCATTTCAACGAATATTGTCATTAAGATCCCAATGAAACTGATTCTCGATTTATCATAGGTCACATCCAAAGGCAACCATATTCTAATGACAATATGAATGAAATAGATAAAATTAGAGCATAATAAATAAAGAACGAAAGAGAAGGGTTTCTTACACGCAATATGTTGGTAGAGAATTGGTTAGCAGATTCATTGAGAACAATATCTTAAATATTTGTTCAAATTAATCACATAAAAATGAAAAGTTTAGATGATACTACAACCATTGAATGGCTACGAGTACAATGTAAGTATATGAGGTTGTACTCTTATGGAGATTCGGAAAAGTTTAGTGTTTTCTGCCCATTGAAAGATGTTTCCTGAGTAAAACCTAGAAGCAGAGCACGAATAAAACTTTCTTTTGTTTTTGCTACATTTTTAGTAGAGCGTGTGCTAAACGTAAAAGTTCATGTACACATCATGATATATATATCGATACATAGTATACATAGTAAGCATCATTTTTATGGTAATTTAAATTATGCAGTGGGGTAAGAAGCTTCCATAGCAATGCCACAAAGACCTTCCTTTGCCTCAACACCTCTTTGCATTCTTATGTATCCTTCTTCACCCCATTGGGTTCCCCATGAGTTCTTCACCAACCAATACTTGGTACCATCAGCACTAATTCCATAACCAATAGCGGTAACTCCATGATCAAGACTTGTTCCACAAGTTCCTGTAAAGACACCGCTTGAATAGAATTGAAAATCGGAACCTCCAGCATCAATGGCAACAGAAATTGGTTGATTTGCAACAGCCTTCAAAAGGGCTTCTTCACTATTTGCAGGCACATCTTCGTAGCCAGTTATCTTGGCTGCATGGCTGGCCTCCTTCTTGGTGTTGCAAGTACCATCAACACCCGTGTAAGGATAATTAGTCTCGGTACTAAGTCCATGGTTTTTATTAATGAATTGAAATGCATCATCCATCAAACCACCCTCGCAACCTTGGTCCACACCGCTTGTGTCACAATCAACCAGCTCTTGCTCAGACAAAGATATCAGTTTACCAGTTGTAAGCTTAGTAATCCCTTCCATGGCTGCCACTGCTGAAAAAGCCCAACAACATCCTGCAGGTATGTAATTGAAATTAAATATTGATGTTGTTTTTGCTTGATAAATTAAATAAGGGTTAGATTAAGAGACATTGTTTAACTAGTGAAGTTCCAGGTTTGTCTACAAATAAAATTAATTACCGCATTGGCCTTGGTCCTTGATTGGTGTCACAGCTCCTTTCTTTCTCCAATCTACAGTTGGTGGTGCAGTAACATTTTCATATTTGAAAGCAGTCGTCTTTGTGGAACATTCGTGCCCCATGAATCCATTTCTCAAGGCCTTGAATTCTTCATTCGTAAGGTCTGCAAATTGATTGACACTCAATTTGTAAAGTTTGTTTGCATCGTTGTTGGAAGATTCTATGAACGCCACATTTTCCTTGAAAATATTGAAGCGCTTCTCCTTCTCGTTTATGTCAGCATATGCACGTCCATAACGAACCATCCATTGCTCGTATTTCCCGTACATTGATTCATCTTGGAGAGTGCGAGAGTTGGCTTGAGAAGAGAAAGATCCCAAAATGAAGATCAAGGCCAGACAAATACATTTGCAGTAGTACTGGTTAATATACTCCATGGTGTGTACCTAGTAAAGTGCAGCTAGGGTTCGATGAAGTAAATGAAAGGTATACCAAAATGGTAGGTTGCTTCATGGTTTATATAGAGAAGAGAATGGCTGGAGTTGCCATCTCCGTGCCCGAAAAGTTGGTCGGCATCCTTCGTGCCCCTGAAAATGTCCTGATATGAAAGGTTAGAGTATGTAACTATTTTTTTAATTTCAAGTCGTTATAAATAATTATTAGCTAAGTTTATGTCGACAAAATACTAATCCTTTGTTTTTTATGCAGAGTTCATTATCTTGGAGTTTCCCACACCTCACGACGTCCCTCGATGGCTCTATTGATTTGGTGTAAAGTAATTTTATAATTCCTTATTCCAGTTAAGTAATTTTTTTTTTTTTTTATCTAGATGGTAACTTCTATTAAACTTTTTATCCCACATACTTTCCATTAAAAAAATCATGCCAGTTACTGTGAAGTTTTTTTACGATATTATCTACACTAAAGGGGAGGAGGTGGGCTTAGTCTCACAATGGCTATCAATAATATAGTTCAACTAAGACCTCGCACTTACAAGTGGAGGAATACCACTAGACTGTAGTACTAAGTGGCTTTAAAGTTATGTTATATATATAACAATCTAAGTGAAATATATGAAGGTAAGAGCATTTTAGGGACTCCCACCACCAATTTTGAAGACTCATTTTAAGGGAATAGTCGAGTCTTTAAAGGAATATTGTTTGCAAAGGGAGGTCTTATAGTATAATCCCTAAACGTAAGGACTAAAATAACAAAAAATCATTGCTCACTTTGTTGGAGTACTGTGGCCATTGATAAAAAACCAAAATGTTATTTCTACAGTTGGAAGAGAAAAACCAAAACCAAAAGAGAAGTTTTTGTGCAACATTCCCAAAAAAGAGAAAAAAAAAATCCATAAAGAGAACACGTGGGTGGGGTGGTTTCCTACTCAAAATCAACAGTGGGCTCACTATTTGAGTCCCTAGCTATATACAATCCTCACATTTGATGTATTTGGTGAGTTCCTATCTATTGAGATATTTTGAGGACTTCTATCCGACTCATTGAAAGCCCTTTGTCCATATATTTAGGAACTATACGGTTGTAGGACTCCATTTAGGATCTCCATTGAAGATGCTCTAATGAAATTGAATGACTTTGTACACACTTTGAGCAGAACCAGAACAACGCAATCAACTTTTAATTAGCAAATTATTGATATGAGAACCTTAGATGTACTCGACCTCAATTTTTGTAATTAACAATTCAAGCCATTCTTCTGTTTCACAGTTGTGTCAAGAAAAACTTATGCATGATAATGCATCATTGGACTAGGACTTCATGTGATGGTAACCTGTTGCGGTTCCATGCGAATCATTCTTCTCCATTAGGAGAGGCAAGGCAACCTTTCAAAGTCCAAAGTAGGTGATAAAATATCTACCTTCAGGCTTATACGATGACATCCAAAATTCTCTTTTGGTTGTTGCCTAACATAGTTAGGTTGCTATGTGCGCTTAATTATACGCAAATCATAAAGAGCTCAAATGCTTTGTCTTTTGATTGTTTTAAAGAGTCTCTTCGAAATTCTCGAATTCTTAACTCTTAACTTTGCTTTGAACGCAGACATCAGCCAGTCGATTCTCCTCCGTTGGTCATGTCACACAAACTTCATTTGTCTCTTTATTGGTCATGTTGCAGCGTTACCATTACAGCTTATGTTATCCAAAAACGTTTTACGTGGAATGGAGTAAATCAATTAAATTCATGCAGCAGAGGACTCAGGAGGAAGTCCTTGTGGGAAGCGCTTGGTATCTCAGCAGTAGTTGTAAATCATGTAGTCAAGTGACTAAGTAAACCAGCTCGATTCGTTCGGGGACTTGGAAGGACAACGGGAAGTGCCCGAAGACCAAGTGCAAGCTTGGGCGTTGAAGTTTCTGTATGAGGCTGTGAAGGGGGCTTTGCTCCAATCTGTCTCCGCAAGTCCGCCGCGTGTGGCCCAATCGTCTGCATCATGCCTTGGTTCTTTGGGAAAGAAACTCCCTTGGATTCTAAGTTCTTGAACTCTCTAATGGGGTGTTCCATCCACGGAGAAGCTAGTCAAGAAGAACAAAGCATAGAAGTTCAGTATATATATTTAGACCACACATTCATGAAAGAACGCAATCTGATCAATGATTTTGATGTACAATCTGACAACATAAAACACTAGGCTATTTCATGTCACTTATAAGTATCATATCTATAAGTATCATATCTACATGTACACTTGCCTAGAAACTCGAAGCCTATTTCGTCATGAGTAGAACCCAACGATGACAACTACAAAATCAACAAACACAATAAAATATTAGACAGGCATACATAATATGCATACAAATCACAATAATTAACATAAATTAAGTTGCTGAGTTATACAGGATGAATTAGTATATGTATACTCACATAGTAAGCTGTAATGGTGCCAGCAGAGTTACCGGGCACAAACTTTACATATATTTGTCCTAAGTACTGATTCTTCAACTGGAACTCTGCCCGTTGTCGAGTATTCTTGACCGACCGTCGCCCCATGTTATGTCAAAATCATGGTTGAAGTTTCCGGATGATGCCGTCACCGAAATATTGAACGCCAAAAGCACTAGAACTAGGAATATCTTGCTCATGGTTTGGTTCGTCAAATAAGAGAAATGGGGGAAGGCAAAAGAGAGGTGTTTGATGAAAATGCATGGGAAAGGTGAGGGGTATATAGAGTATGATGGGTGCGGGGAGAGTACGGGAGATGCTTGTGTGAGGTTACCAGATATTGTGGCTCATAGGTGTGGTGTAAGAGGGGTGAGATACAAATAAAGCCGGGTGAGCATGAATTATAAATCAGGACCGGGTGGGATAGGGAAATGCTTTTGTATCTGCACGGACATGTGATCCGAATGCCAGACTCTAGAATTTCTTGCATATAAAAGATAAAATATTACAAAAATACTTTTACATCAGCCGTTAATGCACGTACACGCTATTAATTTATTTAGAATAAGTCACAAATTAGTATCAAATTCACTATATATGTGTGCGCGCACTCGCATCATCCTCAAATACGTGTCGGTCGAATCTGAGACTTTCTATAACCTAGCGAGACCATGTACCCTGGACCAGCTAGCCATGTACATAAGGGTGCGTTTGGTACGCAGACGGGACGGGACGGGACGGGACGGAACAGGACGGGACGGATGTTGTAAATTTTGAAAAAGACAAGAGGCATTGTTGTCCTAAAATGTTAAAAATTTCTGTCCCACAGACGTGGAACAACCCCGTTCCAGGGGGGAGGTGGAACCAAAAATCATCCAAAACTTGTCCCGTGGAACGCCTCGTCCCACTCGTTTTAGGCGTACCAAACGCGGGACGGAACGCCTCGTCCCGTCCCGTCCCGTCCCGTCCCGCGTACCAAACGCACCCTTAATAGCACAAGTGTACAACTGTTGATTACTATTCTTTAAAAGAAATTCCTTCTTCTTAGACATCTCATTATAATATTTACAATGATTAATAATAAGAACGAAATGTTTACATTGTTTAAATAAATAAAAAATCTTATATTATATTGAACAGTAAGGCACTCTAAATTCTATTTCTTGAAAACTCCCTTTGATTTGGTGAACAATGAGATGAATACTAAAATGAACTGTGAAGAAACAACTATTATATTATAAGGCACTCGTATCAGTGAAACAAATTATAAGAATAACTATCGACTAAATAGAACATATGCAAAGCATCCGGATTTTTGACACATTACTGATCTCCTAATTTGTTTTTTCTTCTATCATCAGTTCATTACTAAAATATTTTCTTTAATTTTACCCCATCCCCTAAAAGAACACATTTTTTGTTTAGTTATAGTCCTAATAGAATGAAAATCCATGGATACAAAACCCATTGGGAATTATGGTCATCCCTAACTATTTTCTTGATAAGACTAATTATTTAACCTCGGGGGTTAATCTAGTTTTCTTTATCACAATAAATATTACATTATGCTCGATTGAGAAGCAGAGATAATTTGTACTCGAAATGTAGTGATATATTAAAAAAAATCATATCTTAAATAGTGAAACGATATACACAAAATCACAGATTGTTAAGTTCAAATTCAAGTAACTATTCAATTACCATCAACCTCAACAAAATTTATCATATTCACCAACAGTTTCATCCCAAGAAACCATGCAATATAACCTACAATGAATACTAAGCTTCAAACTTTCTTTAATTAATTGGGGATTTGAAGTTTCCATTGGTCTCTAAAACTAATACAAATTTGTAGAGGCTAATCTCTATTATTTCTTAACCAATTTAAACAATCAAGAAACAGTTAGGAGTAAGATATAAATGAAAAATGCATAAACAGTGAATATGTGATATCTAACAACAAACCAAGATAAAGAGCTAATTTTATGGCAATTATCCATATGGAGCAAAACAAATAATAGAGAATAAGCAAAACCCTTACTGCATTGTTGTTTGGGAAAAAAAATTGATTCAAATTATTCTTGAATCTTACTGTTCTTACCTAATCATTTGCAGGATCCATAAGGGGCAAAAAATCTTCTTTACTTCTCTAAAGCCACAAATTTGGATTCCACCTCATCCAAGCAAACCAGTAGTCATTATTTTACTTACTTTTTTCAGCATGCCAACACCAATCTGGAAAAAAAAAAAAAAAAAAAAACCTATTTGACAAATTTAATTTTTATACTTTGATATATTTGTTTGTCAAACTCAATGCTCAAACTTCACACGCATGCTTCCCAAAAGAAAAGAAAACGAAGAAGAATTGAAGCACCAACTGTTTGAAGCAAAAGAGCAGCCATTCTTAGGAGCCAAAACTCATTCCTTAGTCTTCTCGCCCAGGTAAGCGACTCTACAATCCTCACTCAACGTCGTTAGCTGAAATTAGGAGAGAAATGCAAAAGGACTTTCATAAATTGTCTTTGAAGAAGTGGAATACAATCCAAATTACATACACACACTCATTAGAACCAAATCCAATAACATTAATAGATGACCTATTACCTGTAAGGACAAAGACTTGGTAAAACCATTTTACCAACCTAGGAAGCCTCTACCCATACAAATTTAAGAGAATGACCTTACTCATATTAGACCCAAATCAAGCACAATCACCATAAAACATTACCCAAAAGAGAAAAAGAACTTACAGAAGTCATTTCTACTCCCTCAGGATTTACATATCTCAAGGAGTCATCCCACTCATTGCTAATCCCATCATGGCCTAAAAGAAATTCTCAGCCATAAGTTTTACCTCCATAGTAATAGGCAATAAATGGATAACAATTAAGTAGATAGCATATAGATGGATCCATGAAATCAGGTAACAAAGGGTAACAGAGCGCTCTGATTGGATCTGTCCATTTGCAGCATTGCCAGAATTAATAGACCCGTATCAGTTAACAAAAGGCTGCATGGAAAAGAAATCAACCTTAGAACCACATATAACGTAAAAGAATGAATGTTAAAAATGCAGTTTGTTAATACTTTTTCACGATCTATTAATACTTTTCCACGATCCAATTCTTGTGCTCAAATTTTTATGTTCCATTTAAGTTAAGCAAATAGTTATCATAATTAACATTTGTTAGTAAAAATTTTAAATTATATATCCAATCTCACAAAGAGATCACAATCAAACAGTTGGTATTCGATTGTAAACTTATAATATTATAAGAATGTTTTAATAGTTATGAAATAAGTTTATGGGTTTGCTAATATAGTTGATGTTAATTAATAATAGTTTTGCTTAACGCAAATAGAAAATATAGTAGCGTCAATTGCATTGCTAAACAACCAAAAAATTTATTTTCTATGGATATAGTAGATTCCTTTATGTAATAAAAGGCAACAACATATAAAACTCACTCACATGTAATGCCAACTTAAGTTCAATTAGCAAAAGTTTACTGTAAACATTTAAGATTTCACAACGACAACATTTAAACCCCATTTCACTAAAATTAACACATAATCATTCTGAAATCAGTTTAATAAACAAAACTCACGAAACTAAACATGAAAATAAACAAAACCCCATTTCACTAAATCAACAAATAATCCATTATATCATGAGTAAAATAGAAGGCAAGCACGTCAAATCCAATCTTAAATAATTTAATGTACGTGTTGATGCACAAAAGAAATGAGGACTTTGGTACAACAGAAGGTGTCAAGTTTGTAACCTTTGCTAGATTGCTTCGGTCACTAGTGTGATAAATATATAAATGGACAGAGACAGAGAAGCAAACACAGGATGTACGTGGTTCACTCAGATTGGCTACGTCCATGGAGTAGAGGAGTTCTCATTAATTGTGAAGGGTTTACACAAATATATAGGTTCAAGCTCTCCTTTAGTGAGTTCTAGTGAATAGTTTAGTACAAATGACATTAGGGATTATTGTGCGAGAATGAGATCTATTTATAGAAGATAGTTTCTAGCTTCATTCTGACATTGACACGTGTCGTGTTGTGATTGGCCTTTGATGTTGACACGTGTCGCGCTGTGATTGGCCTCTGACGTTGATAGGTGTCGCAATGTGATTGACCTCCTGGTTAGAGGGAAACTCTTGTGGGTCTTTGGTGGGTGCTTAGTAATTTTGAGGTTGGTCAAGTATGGTACAAATAGTGCTCCTCTAAGTTCCCAAGTGAGGGAAGTTTCTCGGTTGGGGACTTGCAAGATCCAAGCCACTGAGTAATCATGAAACTTCTTAGTGCCGAATTGTGGTATCATTTTTGGTTGCCTCTATCCTATAGGTAGGAGTGGTATTTTCTTTGGGGGTACTTGTCCTTCATCCAAGAGTGGTATCTTGAACTGATGTTGACGCACAAGGTAATGTATCATTTTCACTGAAAGCTTACTTGTAGTTTCAGGCTTGGTCAAATGCAATACAAACCATATAGTGGGAGTCACCCCCAAGTCTCATAATGAAAGGATCTACCGAATAAGGTGATAGGCAAGGTAAGCAATTAGAGTTCCAAGCAAGTAGTCCCATATCGAAGGTTTGATTTTAGATTCCCGCTGATTTTTCTTCTTCTCATTGTCTTGCAGGCTGCATAAAGGATAAAGAGAAGAAAAGGGATAAGAGATGATATAAGATACTTTTTCTTTTGAAGAAGTAACAGATGAATCGACACGTGTTTTGTTGTACTTGTTAACTTTCCATAGGCTTATTCTTGAACTGGGCTGGAGGGTTTTCTGGTTTCCTCTAAAAGAGCAAGCCGACTCAAGAATTTGAAGGTCAAAACAATTTCATCAAATTTAGAGTATGTTCGACCCTGATGATATGTGATACTTTTGCTGTTGACAAAGTAGTGGATGCGGTATGACTACTCTTCGGCGGTTGTGCCAGCGAAAGATTGTTGAAGCTTCTCGAGTTCTTCAGATAGGGCAGCGATGCCAAGCTTGGATTTAACTTAGACACCTCCGTCCAGATTATGCAGTTCTGCAGGAAAGGCGTCGTACTGTAGTGACCTATTTCAGCTCATCATTGACCCTTCTATTTCATTCTTTTGCATAGCAGAAGTGGTGCACAACCTTTGCATTTGAATGGTCATTCAGAACACTGCTTCTCAGCAACTCATTCATGCTTGGCAGCTTTAGTGTAAAGAGCGAATATTGTATCAACTGTTTTGAGGTATTTGCCAAAGGAATTCGTGACCTTGACAACAATTGAGGATGAGTACTCGAGAGCAATGCTAGGTAAGCAACCAGGCAAAGGTTCCGGGTAATCAGTTCTAGATCAAAAGTTTGATTTTAGGTTCCGACTGATTACACTCTTTCTCTTTATCCTGCGGGTGAGAACAAGGACAAAGACAAGGACATAGAGAAAGCATGATATAGGATACTCTTGCTTTTGACCTTAATGATATGAGGTACTCTTACTCTGGTGTGGCTTGTTTGCAGAGGTATTATATCAGGGGGGAAGGGGGAGTGAGAAAAGCTGTGTATTTCGATAGGCTTCGTTGGGAGTGCCCTTTCAGAAATAAGGAAGGGTTGAGTATTTTTGTAAGTTTGCTTGGCCGTGGAGGATGGAGGTCGACCTATATAGGAGTTTCCCTAACAGCAAGTAGTAATGCTATTTTTTTTACCCTTCTCGGTCATAACAATGCAATAGGAGCTGCAAGATTCACGTGTTTTAACTTTGTCAGATATCTTTGACAAAGTGGTCCATGGTATTCAGAAAGCTAATGTTGCATGTGAAGAGGGTCGACAAATTAAATCTAGGAAAAGTCGGCTCTCGAAATTCAGAGAGTGGTGTCTCTTTGATTTTTGAACAAGCAAATTTGTTGAAGGTCTGGCTCTCAAAATTTGGAGAGCAGTGCCTCTTCAATTTTTGAACAAGTAGATCTTATTGAAGATGCCTTCTCGGGGAGGATGAAAAAATAGGCATTCTCATAAGCTTGCTCTGCCATGGAGGATAGAGTCGACACGTATAGTGATTTTCCAATTAGCAAGTAGTGGTGCTATTCATTTACCCATGTAGGTAATAGTAGGGTAGCTGGGATTGCAAAATTCACACGTCTTAATTTTGTCAGAGATCTTTTGATAAAACTATCTGTGGTATCTGAGGAGCTAATGTTGCGTGTGAAGATTGTCGACAAATTTTATCTAGGGAAATCTGGCTCTCGAAATTCGGAGTGTGGTGCTTCTTTGATTTTTGAACAAGTGACCCTGTTGTCCTTTCTTTTATAAGGGCACAAATTATGTTCAAGAAGTATGTTAAAAAAGTTACTACTTGTAGAAGTTTCCCCCTTATTTTTGTACTTCTGAGATTTGTTGGACCTCATTTTTCTTTCATCATTTCTGAAAATGGCTT
Source organism: Crataegus laevigata (assembly GCA_963580275.1). Classification (NCBI taxonomy): domain Eukaryota; kingdom Viridiplantae; phylum Streptophyta; class Magnoliopsida; order Rosales; family Rosaceae; genus Crataegus; species Crataegus laevigata. Next base: position 23,248,448 of record OY756948.1, read on the forward strand.
GCCCATCTGACTGTCATTTTGACTTGAATGTTGTGGAAGAGGCGGCCATGTCTCCTAAAGACAACATATGACGTCTGTCATTCTTATCCCCTACTGGTCCTTTTACCATTGGGGAATTTGTGATGAAGAATGACATGACCGCTACTGTGGTGGCCAGGAATCTTTTCACCCCCAAAGATAACATGATACTCTCCAAACAGTCCGATGAGTTAGCTGTTCAGGATTATCTAGCTTTCAGTGTTCAATGTGCAGGTTCTGTATCTAATGTGGGTCAACGCCTGCTTGCTTGAACCTGCCAAGTTGAATCATTGACGGCGGAGGTGGTAAGTTTCAAACAAGAGGTCAGAAGGCTCAAACACAAAAATAGACAGTTGCACATGCTTGCACATAACTATTTCACAGGCATGAAGAGAAAGCTCGACCGACTGCAGGAATCTGAGAGTCGAATTCTAAGTGATCATCAGAGGTTTGTGGATTTGTTCCAAAGGCTCTGTTGCCTTTGTCTTCTGGAGCTTTACCGCGTACTGAAGCTCTAAATGGTCAACCTTCGGTGCCTTATCTTTCTAGGGTTTTGCCCAGTACTGAGGCTCCAAATGATCACCCTCTGGTGTCTCATTTTTCTGGTGCTCTACCAAGTACTGAGGCTTCTCATGAGCAACCTTTGTGAAGGCTCCCTCATGTTTGCTAGTTTTGATTCTTGTGTATACATATATCTGTAATTTATCAGAGATATCATAAATAAGCTTTACTTCATTCAGCGTATTGTGTTAAATACACTAAGGTATCCTTCACTAAGTTCTTTGATTTTTTTTCTTTTGTTGAGGTTTGCATGTTGAAACTTCGTGGGTGGATCCTGTAGGTTGAAATAGTCCTCCCTTAATTTCCCGAGTGAGGTAATCTTCTCGATTGGGGACTTGAATGATCTAAGTCATTGGATAGTGGTGAAACTTCCGAGTACCGAGATGTAGTAGCATATGGTGGGAGTCCCCCAAGTCTCTGGTCGAGGAGAGTTACCGAAAGAGGTGTCTTGCTAGTAGCCCAATTGTCAAAATATGCATGTGGCTCATCGATCTACAAATAAATAATTTATTCAGTTGGGTGGTAAATCACATGTTGCATAAGTGGCATAGTTAAAGGCAATCACAGTATATTAGCAGGGTTAAGATTGCACAAGTAAATGCCTATTTAAACATGTATGGTGTGGCTAGTGAAATATGAGCCATACATGTGATAATTATGAGGTAAATACCACAAAATGATAGGATGTGGTGTCTGATTATGTCACATGGTATAGGAATAATGATGTGCTGAAAGATTGTCATCATTATAATAAAATATTTAAATACACATATATCTGTAAGTGTAGTGTGTCACTGATATATGAAGACAATCATTTAAATAATAAAACTTTGTGTGATATGCTTTGCCACGTTTTTTATAGTGATCACGTGACAAGTATCACAAAATAATAAAATAATAAATAAATAATTTGAGAAAACATAATGATGGGTTTCTTTTATACATGGCCGACAATTTCAGAGGGGAATAATAAAGACTTAATAATAAAATAATAACTTATCTTCATCATGAGCTTATTCCAGACAGTTGAATTGTCGATTGGCCTATTGATGAAGCTTTTGCAGGTCGCAGAAGCTCGAGAAAAAAAAAAGGGAAGGGTGCGAGTTGCAGAAAGCCTTCGTGTGTGGCTGACTTGGGTGCCATTTATGATCTGCAAGCTTCGAGAGTCTAGGTAGCAGGGCCTTGCTAATAGCGGAATGTCTGGGTTTGTTCCTAAAAATTGGGTTTTGTTGTGACTGTGCAGGTGTTTGGTGCTTGGAAGCTTACCCTTGTTGCTGTTGGGGTTCAAAAGTCTGGAGGAGATTCAAGTTTTTATAGCACCTTCACTATTGGTGAATTTCTTATACTTTTGTCCACCACTAAATTTGTAACTTTGACTTGTTATTTAATCTATTATAATATGTTTGGAAACATATATATAATTGTATGTTTGTTTATGATAGGGACCTTGTAGATGTAAAACAGAAGATGTTTATGTTTACACATGTGTTTTTGTATGTTGTGGTGTAATGGGTGTGGGTTTATTGATTGTAGGTTTTTGTTTGGGTATATAATTTGAATAGTTGAATATGTTTTTAGGACACAAAACTTGATTTAGCTTCACACTATCTTGATCAAGAATGTGTGAAGCTCTTGCATGTTTTAATGTTGAAATTTTGTAGTGAAGTTTTGTAGGTGAAGCTTTGTACTTTGTAGTTGAAGCTTTGTAGGTGAAGCTTTGTGGTTGAAGCTGTTGGAAATGTGCCCTAAAACCAATCATATGATGATACTTTACGGACATTTCACATGTTAAACTAATCTAGTTTAATATAAAGGGCAAAGATTATTGTTTGAGTGGTCTTATATAAATGTTATATGCTTAAACGATAAAGTCCAAGGAATATGTGATTGGGAGAATGTAATCTAAAAGAAGTTAGATTCATGAGACCATTCTTTCGTAGACACATCCTAAACGTTCTTGATCATAGGATTGCCAATTGGGCATTGACAGTCCGTTAAGATCAGTACGTGCTATGTCTTCTCTCAGGGAGAGTGACTAGTCTCGAGTCATTAATGTGAGTGACACCAAGACAAGTACGTAGGTGCTCAATAGAGAATGAGTTCACTGAACACGATCAACGACGAGTTCTCATATTCATGTCACGTGAGAACTCATGGTTAGGATAATGCAAATTAGTCCTTTGACCTGAGGCATCATAGTTGTCTTGTGGTTAGGTCCTTGATCTTTGATCATGTCAAATGGCATTCCTTTGGAGTGTCCACGGCATGGTTGGGGTCAAGTTATCTAGTCATGGAGACAAGTGAATGCGCAACAAGGGATCTCTAACCTTCAAACCGTTGAGGGAGAATACTCTATGATATGATTTAGAATCTCTGGCCAGAGTATGAATGAGATGTTGGAATGCGTTCCAGATCACATTCAAGGTAATCATATAAGCATGAGATTCACATTGGATAGTAGACATGAATAAACTATCAAGCCAAACAATGTGGTCAAGAGTATTGAATTAGAGAAGGACCGTATTGCATTTGTAATCCTAAACTGAATAGGTTCTCTACCTCTTCTGATTAGCTTGGGTAACCATGATATGCTGCTAGGTGTCACTCATGGTTTGTGGAAGCCCTAAACGTGTGTAAACACTAAAGGGAGAATTGAAAGAAGTTTCAATTCACAATCGATTTAAAAGAGTTTGAATCGCCCACTGCCTCGCTAAAAGGAACCTAATGGATCGTACACCGTGTAAGGTAAAGATTGAAGATTCAACGGAGATGAGTAAGAATAATTAAATGGTTTAATTATTTATGGCAAGGATTAATTAATATGTTAATTAATCAAATGAATAAGTTCGTTAAAGACCTCGGGATAGTTTTGGACCTTAAGGCCCAATGGGCTTCGAACGTCGAGTCCATTAACTTAAGTTGTATGACAACTTAATGAATAATGATTCACAAAGACCAAATTGCCCAAATTAATCCCTAAGGCCGGCCACTATGTAAGGGTAGCAAACTTGGACTTATTTACAAGTTTGCCACTCAAATGAATTAAGGTATAAATTTGACTTTATAGCCAAAATTCATTTAGGGTTTGTTTTTGGAGAAATTGGAGAAACACAAACTCTCCTCTCTCTCTAGAAATGGCCGGCCACCTTGAGGAGTACATCTAGCAATCCTACTCCTCCAAGGTCACTCATATCTTCTCCAATCTAACCTTGGTGTAGAATCTTAGAGGTTCCCAATTTTGGGAACTTGGAGAAACCTCTTCATCCATCCAAATCCATAGATTTAAGATGCAAGGAATGAAGGCCCTCTCTTTGGGTGATTAGCCTTTGCTTAAGCAAAGAGGAATCTACAAAGGTATAAATCTCAACTCACTTTGTTTTGAGTTGTCTAAAGGTTCACCAATCTACTAGGCTTTGAACATTCATGGGTAATGTTTTGTTTTTAAGTATATGCAAGCATGATTCCGCCTTAATTTGTTAATTGCATGCTAATGATATTGCTTAAATGAACATGTATTCTCAAAATAATCCTTCAAGTGGTATCAGAGCCTAGGTCTAGTAGTTGGTGAATCCTTTTGGGTTTTGTAGTTCATAATATGTGATTTAAAAGTTGTAAAATGTTACAAGCTTTATTCTTGTTTTATGAATGTAAATTTTGTTGGAAAATTTGGCATCTCAAATGTTGTAGATGTAGTTCATACGAGCATGAATATTGGAGTTAAAATTTGGTGCCATGAATTTTGGGAATTTCGGCCAAAATTAAAGGGTGATTTTTGGGTTCTTGTTTGTCTTGCTAAAGTGTTTTTCAAGTGACTTTTGGGACCCCTAAGTACCCTAGTTTGGTAATATGTTATTTCCCTTAAGTTTAAATGGTTTTGGGATGTTTTTTGGGTGAAAAATGATCATGGAAAAATTTTGAGTTTTTCATGAGTGTTCTTCATTGTTCTTGACATTTTAGCCAAGAACAAAAAGTTTAGTGTTTTGATTCAAAGTTTTGATTCAAAGTTTTGATTCAAATTTTTGATTTATTTCATAAAGTTTTTGTTTTATGTTTTTTCATATATAAATATGTTAGATATTTGTTTTGAAATGTGTAAGAGATATTAATGGGTGTGTAAGGATTAAATCCCTTTCACACACCACATGCATGCTTTATGTCAAAACTACAAATCAACACACACATCACACCAAGTCCTCTCCCAAGGCCGGCCACTCCCTAGTGGGAGTACTTTTGGGGCTTTCATGCAATTACATAAAGTTTTGATACTTTTGTGTATTTGCACTTTGGCCCAAAAGTTTACGTTTTTACGTTTAGGTCCAAAAACGCTAAAGGACAAATTGTTTTGCTCCTTTAATGAAGTTTTTACATTTGTGGAAAATTTTGGGTTCTAGTTGTGATTACATGAAGTAGTGTACTTTTGTGTTTTTACAAAGTGACCCCAAAAGTTTAAGGTTTTCCAATATAGCCCAAAAGTTGTGGTTAATTGCACTATGGCCCAAAAGTTGTGGCTAATTGCAAAATAGCCCAAAAGTTGAGGTTAATTGCACAATGGCCCAAATAAGTTGAGGTCATTACATTTTGGCCCAAATTAAGTAGAGAACAAAAATTGTTTTGTCTCTTGAAATGAGAATTGGATTTTCATTTTATTTAGCTCCATTTAAATCAATCTTATGGATACAAAAACCAAATGAAAAATGTTGCATTCAATTTAATTAGTTAAAGTGTTAATTAATTAAAGGGTGATTATGAACCTAAGCCTACGATAATTGAGCTATGTGAAAGGTCGTTTCAAATTTGTTTGAACCATGGGAATGTGTAGATTAGATTTTGGTTGTAATTTGATTAGATCAAATGTTGTAAAAGAGCATAAGCTATTCTTTAATTTAAAGTAATTTGATTTGATCAATTGTTGTAAAAGAGCATAAGCTCTTCTTTACTTTGAAGTACTTATTTCTTGCTTTATATGATATGCATGAAATTGAAGTAGATGGGTCCAACGCCCCTAAGACAACACGCCTTAATGTGATTAAACGCGTAACTAAAATCAATCACCATCCCTAGTCCGAGATTCAACACAAGGCTCGTGTTGGATCTAAATAAAAGGTTCATAGTCATCCTAAGGCCCTAAGGCAACTATATAGTCCATCAATGAATGCAAACCTTATGTTAGTAGTATCATGTACTCTTGCTTTAAAAACCGTCTTAAAAGCTTAGTGGGAGTATTATATACAACTAAATAAATCATATGGACCAATAGTTGTGATAGGACCAAAAATGTTTTAATTGGATTAAAATGTATGTTTATATGTGATGAGACCTAAAAACCCTCAACCAAACCAATATTAAGTTGATAAGCGTGAGAGTGTTTTTGAACACTCTTTCGTGGCCTTCCACCGTGGTAGGTCCGAACGTTTGTGACGTGTACATCGGCTTCACCCTATCATGGGGGAGTACAAAGTGCATGCTTACACTCGGGGAGGATTCTATACGCATACATGATGTTGTGAAAGGTAGGCAACAAGAATAGCCAACATCGTATCATCGTGAGGTTGTTCTTGAACCCCTAACTTGAACTCGCATGGTGGGAATGACTTAACTAAGTGCAATGGAGCCAACATCATATCATTGTGAGGTGACATTCTCTAGAGGCCAAAAGGATGGGTACTTACATTAGATGTAAATGAGTAAGTGTACTCTCTCATTATTATTTTTGCTAGCCAACATCGTATCATCGTGAGGTGGGCTTGGTAATAGTGAGTCTCCCATAACCTACTAAGAGTTTCCTCCAAAACTCTCGAATTCCGATGAGGGATATGGAATTTGCCAAAAATAGTGGGTGGTGCTATTATGATTTAAAGACCCGGATCAAATAGCTTAAAATCAATCTATTTATATTCGTTATGTATTTGTTTACCAATATATTTGCAAACGCTATCCAATACTTGACAAAGAAAAAAAACCGAACGCTTTAGTTTCCAAACTTGGTACCACAATCCCGTAGATTGTCTTGAATGGATTGTACAAATGCCTAAGTAGTCTCATCCTCACAATCTTCATATTGATAAATGTATCATTGGAAGAACATGTTAGATAAGTCTATCATAAAGAGGACAACAATTTAATTGTCATAATTCTTCAAATACAAATTGTTGTATGAAGAAATAAGAGTTGCTTTGAACAACTCTTAATCAACGCAAACATTAGTGCTTGTTTCTTTGTTACATAAACAAGGAATTTTTTGAAGTAAGCACAAGGGCATGGACACTTAATGTGCCATGATTCTTCACTTACAAATCGTTGTATGAAGAAATGAGAGTTGCCTTAAACAACTCTTGAATGTTTGTAATTAGGTTTAGAACATAATGGTTGGTTGACAAAAATAGTCCATCAACATGGACTTATGATGATTTATGAATCATTGAATGTTGAAGTGTTAAAACACTTAACGAGATGGAAACTAAGCAAGGACTTCACCTTTGTGTCCCTTTCCTAATCGTTCACTAAGTTTATTGTAAACTATATGATGAACAATAACCACACGCTCTCCAAATTGTTTGATGTGTATAACACAATTGAAACAAGTTTCAAGAGAGAAAGTGGGAGTTTAGGGACCATGACTATCGTAGTCAAAAGGAGAAGTCAAATAAAGAAGATAAAATTTAACTCCAAGGGAACAAACTTTCTTTATGAAAGGATGGACATTGGAAGCGGTATTTGCAAGAAATGTCTTGCAAGTGTCAAGAACACACCTTTCGAAGGTGTTGTAGAATGTTCTTGAAAAGTTCATAACAGTTGGTTCTTCTACTTGAATGCTTGATTCTGTATTAGTAACTATGTTTTACAAGTCGTTGTAAAAGTGTGGCTAATAAGAAGTAGAAGATTAATGAGAGAAGAGAAAGTACTTCACATTCGGAAAGTGAATAAATTATAGATCTCTGCGAAAGCGGATTGTACTTACTTCCTCATATGAACTACCAAATAAAGAATGATTAGATTATTTGATCGGATCATATTTATATACATTTTTACATCAAATTCACCCGTCTTTTCTTAGTTAGTTCGTTTTATTTTGAGCTATTTACGTTATTTTTGTGTTTTATATGATTTGTCTAGCAAATAAAAGAAAACGTGAATAAGTGAAATTTTAAGCATCAAATTCGTCAAAACTGCCTTGCTCACTTATTTGATTTTTGTAGCATAAGAAATGTCATGCTTTCTATTTTATGCCAATGTTTGAGTTTGAGTTTTCTGTAGAGACAATTAATTTGAATGAGGTGTCATTACACTTTCTTATCTTGCACTAGTTAATTAATTCAATTCTACTCAATCATTTATGTACCATAAAAGAAAAAATATAAAAAAAAGGCAAGAGGGCTCGGCATGATGAGGCGCATTTTAATAAGGCAGTCGGTGATGGGGAGTTAGCTGGAAAGCTGCTTTGGCAGCTTGGAGTCCACCGAAGGCAAAGGGGAAGGCAGCGTTGAGAGCTCCTCGGGGAAAAATAAAAAGACAGAAAAAAAGGACAGACATAATAAGGCAGCTGTGGACGCTGCCTTTGAGCAACGGGAAGGGCCTGGAAGAAAAACAAAAAAGAACCAGGAAGCAAGGCGCCGAGGTGGAGCTTGGAGAGGAGAGCCTCGGGGTGGCGCACGGGATTAGGAGGGAGATAAAGGGCGAGAAGGCAGGCGTAAAAAGGGGGGAGCAGAGGTCAGAGAGCTACGGGAAGGGGGGCCAATCCAGAGAGAAGCTTGAAGGCAGCTGAGACTAGCTGCTGCCTTTGGCAGCTAAAGGAAAAACAGCGCACGGAAGGCAGCTGCCCTGGGCAGCGAGCAAAACGGGGAGCTTTGGAAGGAGCTGCGCAAGCAGCGCGCTAAAGGAGAGAACCACCAAGTGCAGCCATGCAGTTTCTGCGTGAAGGCAGCAAAGAGAAGAACAGTGCACAGCAATTGCACAGTGCACAAAAACCCTTAATCCCCGTTTCGGTTTAATCCTCCAAACTCTGTTTTTATTTATGTTTTAAGTTATAAATAATGTGTAGTTAAATTTGTTTGGCTAGAGGATAATTCAAAGCCATGATTATATTTGTAATTTAAATTGGTAACTTCAGTTGTGATTTCTGAGTTGTGATTTAATTTGCTTAACTGCTTGATTGATAACTTAATTGTGTATGTTGATTAAGAATGCATACTTAATTTACATGCATGAATTTGATGCTAGAATATAAGTGAATTTCACCTAATCGTTATGAACTTATATTCATGAGTAGTGAAGGTTGTTATCCACAATCGCGTTAAGTAAATTCCTGGCAAACGTATCATGCTGTTCATAGTTACGAATGCCTTGTCAACACTTATGATTTTCATAGAACATAATGATCTTTAATCGTATCTCTATAGTGCTTTTCACGTAGGGAACTTTTGGGGAATAATTTGAGTTGTTGTATGCTGTTCATCCAATTCAATAACATAAGGAAAATCTAAAGGTTAATTTAAGCGTACCTAATTAATCTGGAGTATTGAAATTTACAACTTATTGAAAGAACAACTGAAGGTCAATTTAGATTGAATATGTGTCTTGTGTGGAGAAGAACCCTCTAGCCAATCCGTCGCCTATCCATTCCACTTTAATTTTATGTTTTTGTCAATTTGTAATTTATTTAAGTTTAATTTACTTCGTCAAAACCAAACCAACCCCCCCCCCATTATTATATTATATTATTTAATTAGTTTTTATTGTTTTTAATCTTTTATTTCAATTTCCGTCCATTTTAATTTCCTAGTGTCTATTTAAATTGTTTTCATTATTTTGAGTCATTTTAAGTGTGTTTCGAGTTATTAGAGTTTTTAGCATAGTTTTGTGTCTTTGAGTCTTGTTTAATATTTTTAAATTAATTTAGAGTAGATTAGCAATCCCTCCTAATACCCGGCCTAGAACGATACCCTACTTACATCTTTACTACAACTGTCAAAAAGAGGGTTAAATTTGTGCGGTTTAAAATCCTGTCAAATTTTTGGCGCCGTTGCCGGGGATTAGCAACTTTGCTAATCCCTTTATTTTTGTTTGTGTTTATTTTTATATTTGTGTTTTTATTTATATTTGTGTTTATGTTTATATTTGTGTTTGTGTGTTTTATTTTTGATATTTGATTTATTTTTCTTTCTTTAATTTTAGGTACTAATGGAGCAAGATATGGCAACCATTCAAGCTCAATTGGCGCAGCTCACTGCTCAATTGACTCATAATGCCGAACGGACCTCAATGCCAAGTGTCCCTACACTTGATGTGCCCTATGGGCAAGGATATCAAGCTCATCAGTATCCTCAATTTTCTGCATATGACGATGATTGGGGATATCAAAGCCACAGCCAATCAAGGGGCAACATGTATTCCAAAGCTTGCAATTCGGATTGGAGGGATTATTCAAATCAAATGTGGGATGAACCTCAACATTTTCAACAAAGTGGATATTGGCAGCAAGACGAGTTCTATTCCAGACCTATGCAGCCACCACAGTATCCCCCACAACAATTCCAATCGAATTCAAGTATGCCTGTGAATTATAATGAAATTCTTGACGCAGGGCTCACAAAAAGAAGAACAATTGCCGTCATCGGAAGAGTTCTATCAATGGCCATGTCAACCGTCACAGCCACCACAACAATCAGCCCAATTCGATTCAGGTACATCTCTGGATATTGATGCATTTAATAAGTTACTCTCCTCTTTGAATCAGGGAGTGGAAAATCGAATCCAGGAGATGCAAGACCGGACCAACAAGGTGGATGAATTGGAAAGGCAAGTTGGGGAGATTATGGAGATCATGGCACAGATTCAAGATCAAAGTGAACTCTCCAACTCACCTATTGAAAATTCAAAAGAAGTGGAAATCGATGAAGCCACCACTTTGGAAGGTGAGATGGAGGATGAGGCTATTCCAGAACCATCCAAACACAGCCCAAACTTGGACGAATCGCCGCTGCAAGCAGAAGAGGAGGAGGACGACCTGGGCAGTTTAGAAGAATTCTTGTCTCAAACCCCTGAAGTCCCTATGTTGTCCAACTATGGTGAGGTTGTTCCAAGTTCAATTCATTCTAACATTTTTCCACCAAATGTCTCTTTTCCTTGCAGATTTTTTCCAAATAATGAAGAAAGTGAAATAGACATTGTGGAAGCTCTTCCAGAGGTGCAAAGTGATATCTCAATTCTTGGTGCACCAAAACAAGTTCCCGAACCTTGCACACCAAGAAAAGAGATTCAAGATATCGAAGTGGCTGGAGAATGCGTAGCATATCAAGAATACATCAAAGAGGCTGTACAGGAAACAAAGGCCCAAGAAATTGAGTTTGATGACACGGGACATGCCACAACCATCATAGTAAACCTGGCCCAGTTCAGAGTCCCGGAAATGTCCAAAAATGTGGTGTTTGTCATTGATTTTGAGTCGGAGAAAGACAGTAAGCCATCTTCTCCAATTTTAATTTTAATTTTATTTTTTACTAACATGTTTCTCATTTTGATGATTCAGGCACCCGCTCTTGAATTCAGACCACTCCCGAATCATTTCAAGTATCACCTCCCATTAAAAGATAAATTCCATGCTATGGAGCCGAGGGGAGGATAATGGAAAGATTCGTCCGGCTAAAGACGTTAAAGCAAGCGCTTCTTGGGAGGCAACCCAAGCAATCAGATTTGCATTTCTAATCCTCTTCTTTATTGCCTTTACTTTCATTTTGTTTTGTTTTGTTAGTTGTTTTATTTGGTTAATTTTTGTTTAGTTTGTGTTTAAATAAATTAAGGGCAATGTTTATTTTAAGTGCGGATAAACAAAGTCTTTTTACATTAATTTACTTATTTTGCATTACATATTTTAATTTGCTTAAAATAAACTTGAAAAAATATATATATATATATATATTAATAATAATAATAATAATATTAGTAATATTTATATATTTATATATATATTTATTTATTTATTTAAATAAACTTAAAAAAAAATTATTACAATAATACGAAAAACTAATAGCAATCATTGGTTATTGGTTAGGTGGCGCCTGAGAGGTCGACGGAGCTCCGGGAAGACGAAGAGCCAGAGTTGGAATTTCCGGAGCCGGAACGCTTGGTGCTACTTCAGGGGACGAAGGCAACATAAACCTCGGGAGTAGCGCCATGAACCTTTCATGATCGCTCTGAATCCGACCGTCCGACTCCTGCAACTGGTCCAACTTCCTTTTCATGCTGGTCGAGTAACTAGTTGCAAGCATGTGCAACTCCTTGTTCTCGTGCCTGAGTCCTCTGACCTCTTGCCGAAGATTTGCCACCTCCGCCATCAGCGACTCCACCTGACGAGATCTTGCAAGCAAGCGCTGGCCCATGTTTGAAACTGAGCATGCACTTTGGACGCTGAGGGCCAGAGATTCCTGAACGGCCAGCTCGTCCGATCGCCTAGATAGCATCCTATTGTCCCTTAGAGTGAGCAGATTTCTGGCAATCACCGTAACGGTGATTTCATTCCTCATCATTGTGTCCCCGACTGTAAGAGGACCATTGGGGGATATAAAGGACGGATTCCAAATGTTGTTCGGAGAAGACGAGTCATCGTCTTCCCCGACATTCAAGTTTAGGCGACGGTCGGAATGGCAAGACATTTTTAGAGGGGGTTGAGAAAGAAAAGAGTTCGGAAAAATTAAGATTGCTGAAGCGGAAGAAGAGATCGGAAAGATTAAAAGTGCAGAAGTGCAGGAAGAGAGCGGAATGAGTAAGATTATGAGTGTTTACAGAAGGGAGTATGAGTGCAGAAGTGTTTGAGGAAAGGAGTTCAAGTGTGATGTGAAGCAGAATTAGCGCCTCTATAAAAGGAAGCAAATCAAAGAGAGGCGCTCCTCTGAGGTTGAAGACGCGTCCTCGCGCAAATCGAAAGAGCCAGACACCTTTCTCAAATGCCGGAATCCTTTATCAAAAGCTGGGCGTGACTCAGGCATCACGAGGCGCTCAGCTTTTCGAGTTTGTCGTCACCTGCGTCACATGCAGCTTGGAGCGTTGCGAAAACCACGAGCCGAACCCGGATTTGAACCCCGGTTTTCAAAAGCTCAACTTTTCGAGTTTGTCGTCACTCGTCGCATGCGCAGTCAGCTTCGCGGAAATTACGGACGCTTTGTCAGAAAGCGCGTAACGGGCACTGTTCATCCATCCACCGGCTGCCGACAAATAGTGCGGGAATAGTTCCGGTTGAGGAAGAAAAATTTCTATAAGTCTCGACCTTCGCCTTCCACATCGGCACACCTTCACACCCTCTCAACCTCTCTTCATCTCCGATAATGTCTTCCTAAAGAAAGCTTTCGAGTTACTCAGTGTTCTTCATCCCTTGGATCACCCCAGAAAACAAATCATCCAGAGCAAAAGTATTTCATATCAAAAAGGTTAAAAGCAAAAGTATCTCATATCATGCTTTCTCCTCACTTTCATCTGAAGAACATGGAGAAAGTGAGATCCTGATTGCTTACCTAGTCTTGCTCTCGAGTACTTATCTCAGACCCATCCCAGCCCACTTCAAAAATAAACCTGTGTAGAGGTGCTTCTTCAAAAGCAAAAGTACCTCACAGACGAAGCAGGAGGAGTCTGAGTTGCTTCGAAGAGCAGATGAGTCTGGGTTGATCCAAGAGTTCAAGAAGATGCCACACCTGCGTGGAGACCGGACTACTTGAAGCATGTGGAGACAACGTGCTGATTCATCCTCAACTAAGCTGAGGATCACTTGCAAGAAGAAGGCCCATCCAGTTCAAGATGAAAGCTGTGGAAAATCAACAAGCGACCAATGACCACCTATTAGTTCTTTTCGTTGTCTTTTATTTTCATTTTCTATATTTTTCGTTTGCATATTTTCTATATTTTCTTGCGTGCTTAACTGATTTATTTCTTTTCTTTGCAGGAACTTTTTGAATATTTCTGCCCTTGAAGTTGATTGCAAAATTTACGTTTGGGGGTCTTCGCTTGGTTTTCTGCAAATTAGGGAAGTTTTCAGTCCTATTGCTTTATTTTGTTTCTTTTCATTTAGTCATTTTATTTTTATATTTATTTTGCTTTATTAATGTTTTCTGACATTGGGGACAATGTCTAGTTTAAGTGTGGGGGTATCAAGAGTATAAAAAATGACCAAATTGAAATTTTTTGTACCTTCGACTTTGAACTGGTTCATTTGTTTCCATGTTATTGTTTTTTGTTTTTTTAATTAGTTTTGTTTTATTTAATTTTTTCGAAAAATTTTAAAAATACAAAAATATTGTCTTGTTTTCCTTATTGTTTTAAATTAGATTTTTATTAGTTTCCCGACCCAATGATATAACTGGATGAAATTTGAACCATGATTATCAAGAACTTAGTTAACACGTGTTATGTGAAATTCCTTATTCTCTTGTTAGTATTGTACATGTTTGATCATTTTTGAAAAACTAAATGCACATAGCCTTGTTGATGTGAAACTAAAGCATGACTTAAAGCTTCATATGTGAATTTAGCGACCATATACATCCTATGTGAGTTTTTTGAGCCTATTGAAAGTGTGTGCATTTTTCATACACTCTTATTCTTTCATGTGTGATGAACTTATGTGAGATGCATCTCTAGAACTTGCGTAACGATCTTTCGAAATATTTGTCATTGATTGCATGAACTTGAAAATGATAGAGGCATTAGGTTCACCACCATGGCCCAAATAAACATGTTTCCCAAAGAAAAATGATATCATTAGATTGCTAATTTGAGCCGTTTTTGTTGAGCCTTTTATTTCTTATCACCAGATATGTCTACCCTTATACCTCAAACCATGTTTCCTTACCCTTTCCAAGCGAGCAATTTGAGATTGTCTTTTGAGAAATGTTTGTGAAGTACTTGGAAGGAGTTTGGCAAAAGAATAAGTGTGGGGGTATTTCATGTTTGTATTTATTTAAAAAAAAAAAGAGAAAAGAGAAGAAAAGAAAAAGAAAAAGAAAGATTGTATACGAAGAAAATAAAAAAGTTTTTAAAGTTTCAGTTTAAGGGTGTGGTTGGAGGTGTTAAAAGAATCGCTGGAAAGTTTGAGTTCTTATAAATCTCAACAAAAGAATTGCTTGCAGTGTAACTTGGAACTTGTGCTTTCCTATTCTTTCGTTTCAATAGCCCTATCCCTAAGCCTCATTACATCCAATAAAAGTCCTCTTGATTTAAGTTTTGCAATTATGATTGTGGAGAAGTGATCTTTATGCAAGCTTATGGTAGATCTTTCACATTTGTTTCTTTGAGCGAAACACATTAAAACTAAACACATGTGTGATTGAGTGCATATCCCGTGAGAAGGTTGCTAGTTTGCATATGATGTTTTTAAAAATAAAAACTTGAAATTGCATTAGCATGGCTATCTCACACACTACACTTCAAGGATGATTTAAAGATTACTGCTAATATTTGAATAAGGAAGATGAACTTGGATTAGTTTGTTTGGTGCTAGCTATGGTTCTTGCTAATTTATGTTCTCAAATGAAATTCTATGAGGGTCAAATAGGGGGAAGCTAATGTTTTTCATGTTATTACTTTTTCTGTTTTCTTTGTTTTGCTCGAGGACTAGCAAAAGCTAAGTGTGGGGGTATTTGATCGGATCATATTTATATACATTTTTACATCAAATTCACCCGTCTTTTCTTAGTTAGTTCGTTTTATTTTGAGCTATTTACGTTATTTTTGTGTTTTATATGATTTGTTTAGCAAATAAAAGAAAACGTGAATAAGTGAAATTTTAAGCGTCAAATTCGTCAAAACTGCCTTGCTCACTTATTTGATTTTTGTAGCATAAGAAATGTCATGCTTTCTATTTTATGCCAATGTTTGAGTTTGAGTTTTCTGTAGAGACAATTAATTTGAATGAGGTGTCATTACATTTTCTTATCTTGCACTAGTGAATTAATTCAATTCTACTCAATCATTTATGTAGTTATATTACTTCATGCGATTTCAACTTGGCAGTCGGTGCAAGAGAACGTGAGCTGCCATTTTGGCAGCTGAGAAACATAAAAGAAAAAATATAAAAAAAAGGCAAGAGGGCTCGGCATGATGAGGCGCATTTTAATAAGGCAGTCGGTGAGGGGGAGTTAGCTGGAAAACTGCTTTGGCGGCTTGGAGTCCACCGAAGGCAAAGGGGAAGGCAGCGTTGAGAGCTCCTCGGGGAAAAATAAAAAGACAGAAAAAAAGGACAAACATAATAAGGCAGCTGTGGACGCTGCCTTTGAGCAATGGGAAGGGCCTGGAAGAAAAACAAAAAAGAACCAGGAAGCAAGGCGCCGAGGTGGAGCTTGGAGAGGAGAGCCTCGGGGTGGCGCACGGGATTAGGAGGGAGATAAAGGGCGAGAAGGCAGGCGTAAAAAGGGGGAACAGAGGTCAGAGAGCTACGGGAAGGGGGGCCAATCCAGAGAGAAGCTTGAAGGCAGCTGAGACTAGCTGCTGCCTTTGGCAGCTAAAGGAAAAGCAGCGCACGGAAGGCAGCTGCCCTGGGCAGCGAGCAAAACGGGGAGCTTTGGAAAGAGCTGCGCAAGCAGCGGGCTAAAGGAGAGAACCACCGAGTGCAGCCATGCAGTTTCTGCGTGAAGGCAGCAAGGAGAAGAACAGTGCACAGCAATTGCACAGTGCACAAAAACCCTTAATCCCCGTTTCGGTTTAATCCTCCAAACTCTGTTTTTATTTATGTTTTAAGTTATAAATAATGTGTAGTTAAATTTGTTTGGCTAGAGGATAATTCAAAGCCATGATTATATTTGTAATTTAAATTGGTAACTTCAGTTGTGATTTCTGAGTTGTGATTTAATTTGCTTAACTGCTTGATTGATAACTTAATTGTGTATGTTGATTAAGAATGCATACTTAATTTACATGCATGAATTTGATGCTAGAATATAAGTGAATTTCACCTAATCGTTATGAACTTATATTCATGAGTAGTGAAGGTTGTTATCCACAATCGCGTTAAGTAAATTCCTGGCAAACGTATCATGCTGTTCATAGTTACGAATGCCTTGTCAACACTTATGATTTTCATAGAACATAATGATCTTTAATCGTATCTCTATAGTGCTTTTCACGTAGGGAACTTTTGGGGAATAATTTGAGTTGTTGTATGCTGTTCATCCAATTCAATAACATAAGGAAAATCTAAAGGTTAATTTAAGCGTACCTAATTAATCTGGAGTATTGAAATTTACAACTTATTGAAAGAACAACTGAAGGTCAATTTAGATTGCATATGTGTCTTGTGTGGAGAAGAACCCTCTAGCCAATCCGTCGTCTATCCATTCCACTTTAATTTTATGTTTTTGTCAATTTGTAATTTATTTAAGTTTAATTTACTTCGTCAAAACCAAACCAACCCCCCCCCCCCCCCCATTATTATATTATATTATTTAATTAGTTTTTATTGTTTTTAATCTTTTATTTCAATTTCCGTCCATTTTAATTTCCTAGTGTCTATTTAAATTGTTTTCATTATTTTGAGTCATTTTAAGTGTGTTTCGAGTTATTAGAGTTTTTAGCATAGTTTTGTGTCTTTGAGTCTTGTTTAATATTTTTAAATTAATTTAGAGTAGATTAGCAATCCCTCCTAATCCCCGGCCTAGAACGATACCCTACTTACATCTTTACTACAACTGTCAAAAAGAGGGTTAAATTTGTGCGGTTTAAAATCCCGTCAATATTGTAATCTAATTAATTGTCTCTATAGTAGAGATGATGTGGTAGTGTTAACTGTTTAGAATACAACGATGCTTAAAACCCAAAAGGTTGCAAGGTAGTGACTAATCCCAACTAAGTTGTGATACCTCTAAAACATAAATTATGAGTTGGTCATGGATGGATGTTTTGGATCGTTAGATCCGGATCCAATACCTTCTTGTTAAAAATTGTATAGAGGCGAGATGCTCGAATCTTTATTCTTTTGGAAAGAAGAAAGAATCACAAAGTTGTTGAGGTTAATTCACTTAGATGTTAGTGGCACTTATCCACAACATAATGCTACTCGTGTTGTATGACATTCACCGAAGATCACTCTCGGTTGGACTATAGTTTATTTTGAATAAACACAAGTCCGAATACTTTGCAAAAGGTTTCAAAGAATTCAAGAAATGTAAGTTGATGAGTAAGACGTCTAAAAGTATTTACCTCCTTAGATTTGATCAAAGGAAAAGTAACACTTTAGATACGTTTCCTTGAAAGATGTCAAGGAAGGTAGCATCATAAGATAATGAATTTCTCCATTAGGAGAAGAACGAACTCGAATAAGATTTAGTTCGTTGGACATTATCAATTACCCATATATAGGATATATACTTCTAAAACAATATGATTGTAAATTAGAAGATCTTCCAAAGTTTTCATGACTCCATAAGATGTAGTTGGAAAGAAAGACAAATCTTAAAGTATGTTAAGATTTGGGGTTGTGTGCTAATGAGCAATATTTGTTTGATAACAATCTTGTGGGATATCCTTAAATTAACCTTTGGATATAGCTTCTATAAACCAACTAACAAATGTTGTTTTGTTAGGTAGTTCATTGTAAACCTACAATATGATTTGCCTAAACGCAAATGAACGAGACATAGAACTCAAAGAATGAGTTCTTTGAGAGACAAGAAAGTGATCAACAAATATAACAACCTAGTTCCTATACCAAAAGCTCCAAGGTAGTCGAGAAGGATTTATAAAACCGTCTTAGTTGAATGGTTTGAACTTTATGACTATGTCATAGAGTTGTACCTCTTAATCGAAAGAAATAAAGAATGAAAAATCCTTATGACTACATTGAGTGTATATACGATATATACTCAAGGAAATGGTAAAATACCATTTGACTCGAAATAATGAAACCTTAATAGCTAATTGGTAGCTTAAGGTGACTACACTCAAAGAGTATGGTTGACTTTGAAGAAACCATCTTTGATATAGTCTTAGTTTCAATTAATTCGAGGATCACTAGCTACAACTAAATGGTGATTCAATGTTTGGACATAATATGGGTTTCCAAAACTATTATTAAGATAGTCTTGATAATGTATGTCTAAAACTATAAATCACAAGACATGTAAGTTGTAGAGATCCATCCATCATGGATCTTAGCAAGCTAGTGGGAGCTATAAGCTTCTTATGAAGAAAGATCAAATCGTTTGATTTCTCATAAAGGTGTAAATGGATCTTTTGTTTACAAAAGATTAGTGGGAGTTAATCGAATTCCTAAAATTTAAATATATATGATATATTAATTTTTTGGAAATGAAATGAATACTTCTTCGTTAAAGTTATGACTTTAAACATTCTATAAACGATAGAATAAATTTGGGAGATATAGTCTATAATAGACAAGAGACACTAGGAAGTTTCTCATATGATGATAAACTTCAATTTGAAGGACAACTCTAGTGAGACTAAGTAGTTGCTCTTCTCAAAGTCATGTACCCTTTGACTCCTAAAGAAATAATGCGTAAATAGAATCCTTTATGCATATGCAGAAAGGGTGATTTGTGTGTTTCATATTGTATGAAAACATTGATATGAGTTGTACCTAGAACGGTACAAGACGATATTAGTGCAAGCCCAGGATCAGAACCATGGCAACTATCAAGTGAGTTCTTAAGTATTTGAGAAATACTAAAGGATAGATTCCTCAAAGAATGAGGAAGAATTAGAGTAACGTAATGGAAGCGTAAATGTGTTAGATTATGAATCTAATCCATCATTGGATGTTTCTTCATTATGAATGAAGAGATAAACAGATATCTCTTTATTATGACTAAAGAGATATTTGGATGGAAACATAAAAGTAATGACTTTAGTGTGTTCCATTATGAATGCAAAATATATTGCCATATAGAAGCTTACAACAATGTTGTTTGGATGAGAAAGTTCATTTATGAACTCTCTATTCGGTTCCAACCAGAAAGTGTATAACACTAATGGGGCGATAGCTCAAGCCAGGGAATCAAGGTCTCATCAAGATCCGAACTCATATGAGAGACTAAACCACATGATTGGGAATCATGTATAATGGTGACATCGTTATCCTCAAGGTTGCTTCTATGGATGACATATAGATATCCATTGTCTAGGCCTACTACTCAGCCAGTTTTGAAATGACTACAGAAGAGGTATCATCACTGATGACCAAGCCGATTGGCTCTAGTGCAAGTGGGAGATTGTTGGAAATGTGCCCTAAAACCAATCATATGATGATACTTTACGGACATTTCACATGTTAAACTAATCTAGTTTAATATCAAGCGCAAAGATTATTGTTTGAGCGGTCTCATATAAATGTTATATGCTTAAACGATAAAATCCAAGGAATATGTGATTGGGAGAATGTAATCTAAAAGAAGTTAGATTCATGAGACCATTCTTTCGTAGACACATCCTAAACGTTCTTGATCATAGGATTGCCAATTGGGCATTGACAGTCCGTTAAGATCAGTACGTGCTATGTCTTCTCTCGGGGAGAGTGACTAGTCTCGAGTCATTGATGTGAGTGACACCAAGACAAGTACGTAGGTGCTCAATAGAGAATGAGTTCACTGAACACGATCAACGACGAGTTCTCATATTCATGTCACGTGAGAACTCATGGTTAGGATAATGCAAATTAGTCCTTTGACCTGAGGCATCATAGTTGTCTTGTGGTTAGGTCCTTGATCTTTGATCGTGTCAAATGGCATTCCTTTGGAGTGTCCACGGCATGGTTGGGGTCAAGTTATCTAGTCATTGATCGGATCATATTTATACATATTTTTATATCAAATTCACTCGTCTTTTCTTATTTAGTTCGTTATATTTCGAGCTATTTACGTTATATTTGTGTTTTAATAGAATTTATCTAGCTAAGAAAATAAAAATAGAATAAGTGAAGTGTTAAGTATTAAGTTCATCTAAACTATCTTGTCTGTTGAATTATACTTATCATTTAGAAAATAATATATATATATATTTATATTTATTTATATATTTTTATTTATTTATATATATTTTTATATTTATATATAATATAACTTGTGCTTTCGGTGGAGCTCTAAGAAAACAGAAAAGGTTAAGAAAAGAATCCGAGGGGGAGCACTCGGCAAAGGAAAAGAAGAAAAGAATAAAAAAACAGAATGATTGAAGTGCATGTGGGGCGCTGAGTGAGAGAACGAGAAGAGTCAAAGAAGGC
Source organism: Crataegus laevigata (assembly GCA_963580275.1). Classification (NCBI taxonomy): domain Eukaryota; kingdom Viridiplantae; phylum Streptophyta; class Magnoliopsida; order Rosales; family Rosaceae; genus Crataegus; species Crataegus laevigata. Next base: position 23,269,233 of record OY756948.1, read on the forward strand.
GCTGGGCTTTGAAGGAGCCAATGAGAAACAAATAATAGGATCAAAGCTGCCTTGGCAGCGGAGAACAGGAGAGAAAATAAAAAAAAAAAGAAAAGAAAATAAGGGGCAGCGTCCCAATCAGGTACTGAGAGGGGCAGAGGGAATCTGCCATTCCAAGGTAGCCAATAGGAAGCCGAGAGCCTCGGGAGAGGAATTGGCGAGAGGGCAGAATAAGGGGGTGAAGCACAGCGGATTGGAAGGCTACGTGGAGGGAAGTCACGGAAGCAGAGGCAGCTTGGGGAGCTGCCCTTTTCACGAGCAGAGACACGGGAAACCAACGAAGGCAGCGAGAAAGCTGTTTGGGCAGCAGCCAATTCACGGGGCAGCTGAGGTAAAAGGTCCTCGGGGCAGCAAGAACCGAGAGGAGTTGAAGGCAGTTTTGGGCACGGGCCAGCTGGCGATAGCGAGGAACACAGAAAATGCCATTTGGCAGCACATGAGGAGCTCCGGTGGAAACAATCTTGCACACCCTATTTGGTTTAATCCCTTCAAACTTAATGTTTAATTTCTGTTTTAATTTATAATAATGTGTAATTAATTTATATTGGCTAGAGGATAATTCAAAGCTATGGATATATTTGTAATTTGAATTGATACCTTCAGTTGTGATTTCTGAGTTGTGATTTAATTTGCTTAACTGCTTGATTGATAACTTATTTGTGTATGTTGATTAAGAATGCATACTTAATTTACATGCATGAATTTGATGCTAGAATATAAGTGAATTTCACCTAATCGTTATGAACTTATATTCATGAGTAGTGAAGGTTGTTATCTACAATCGCGTTAAGTAAATTCCTGGCAAACGTATCATGCTGTTCATAGTTACGAATGCCTTGTCAACACTTATGATTTTCATAGAACATAATGATCTTTAATCGTATCTCTATAGTGCTTTTCACGTAGGGAACTTTTGGGGAATAATTTGAGTTGTTGTATGCTGTTCATCCAATTCAATAACATAAGGAAAATCTAAAGGTTAATTTAAGCGTACCTAATTAATCTGGAGTATGGAAATTCACAACTTATTGAAAGAACAACTGAAAATCAATTTAGGTTGCATATGTGTCTTGTGTGGAGAAAAACCCTCTAGCCAATCCGTCGTCTATCTGTTCACTTTTAATTTTATGTTTTTGTCAATTTGTATTTTATTTAAGTTTAATTTACTTCGTCAAAACCAAATCAATCCCCCCATTAATATATTATATTATTTAGTTAATTTTTATTAGTTTTTATCTTTTAATTTAATTTCCGTCTAATTAATTTCCTAGTTTTTATTTTAAATTGTTTTCATTATTTTGAGTCATTTTTAGTGTGTTTCGAGTTTTTAGCTTAGTTTGTATTTTCTAGAGTCTTGAGTTGTTTTGAGTCTTTTGATTTGTTTTAGTTTATTTGTTAGTTTTATTTTGAGTTATTTTAGTTAAGTGTTTTTATTTTAGTTTAGTGTTTTAAACTTTGTTTTTACGTTTTTAAATTATTTTAGAGGTTTTAGCAATCCCTCCTAATCCCCGGCCTAGAACGATACCCTACTTACATCTATACTACATCTGTCAAAAAGAGGGTTAAATTTGTGCGGTTTAAAATCCCGTCAAATTTTTGGCGCCGTTGCCGGGGATTAGTAAATTTGCTAATCCCTTTATTTTTTTTTTTGTTTGTGTTTATTTTATTTTATTTTATTTTATTTTTATTTTTATTTTTGTTTTGTTTGTTTGTGTTTATGTTTATATTTGTGTTTGTGTATTTTATTTTTGATATTTGATTTAGTTTTCGTTCTTTAATTTTAGGAAAAAAATGGATGAAGATATGGCAACCATTCAAGCTCAATTGGCGCAGCTCACTGCTCAATTGACACATAATGCCGAACGGACCTCAATGCCAAGTGTCCCTACACTTGATGTGCCTTATGGGCAAGGATATCAAGCTCATCAGTATCCTCAATTTTCGGCATATGACGATGATTGGGGATATCAAAGCCACAGCCAATCAAGGGGCAATATGTATTCCAACGCTTGCAATTCGGATTAGAGAGGTTATTCAGATCAGATGTGGGATGAACCTCAGCAGTTTCAACAAAGTGGATATTGGCAGCAAGAAGCGTTCTATTCAAGACCTATGCAGCCACCACAACCTCCCCCACAACAATTCCAATCGAATTCAAGTATGCCCGTAAATTATAATGAAATTCTTGAAGGACTAATTTCTTTGACGCAGGGCTCGCAAAAAGAAGAACAATTGCCGTCATCGGAAGAGTTCTATCAGTGGCCATATGAGCCACCACAGCCACCACAACAATCTGCCCAATTCAATTCAGGTACATCTGTGAACAATGATAATATTATTCAATTACTCATCTCTTTGAACCAGGAAGTAGAAAATCAAACCAAGGAGATGGGAGAATTGAATAATCAAATGGGGCAGATTGTGGAAGTTCTTCCTGAGATCCAAAGTGATATCCCGATTCTTGGTGCAATAAATCAAGTTCCAGATTTTGCTGAAGCTGTTCCAGAACCTTGTGCACCAAGAAAGATGGTTGAAGATATCGAAGTGGCTGGGGCATATCAAGAATACATCCAAGCGGTTGTGCATGAGGCAACAAAGGCCCATGAAATTGAGATTGATGACACGGCACAGGCCACAACCATCATCGTCAATCTGGCCAAGTGCAAAGTCCCCGAAACGTTCAAGGGAGTAGTTTTTGTTATTGAGTTTGTTTCGGAAAAATATAATAAGCCATTTTCTCCAATTCCAATTTTATTTTTATTTTATACTAACATATTTCTAATTTTAATGATTCAGGCACCCACTCGTGAATTCAAACCATTGCCGGATCATTTCAAGTACCACTGTCCGTTCAAGGATAAAGCCATGCACTTGAATAAAGAAGGGAAGCCTAGGAATCACCCACAATCAGATTTGCATTCCTAAACCCTTCTATTTACTGCTTTCATTTTATTTTGTTTAGTTAGTTGTATTTGGTTGATTTTTATTTAGTTTGAGTTTAAATAAATTAAGGGCAATGTTTATTTTTAGTGCGGATAAACAAAGTCTTTTTGCATTAATTTACATATTTTGATTTACATATTTTACATTGCTTAAAATAAACTTTAAAAAAAAAAAAAAAACAAAAAAACAAAAAAAAAAAACAAAAAAATTAATAATAATAATAATAATATTAGTAACATATATATATATATATATATATATATATATATATATATATATATATTTTAAATAAACATTAAAAGCTTAAATAAATTTACAATAATACGAAAAACTAATAAGTTCATTGGTCATTTGTCATTGGTTAGGTGGTGCCTGAGAAGTCGACGGAGCTCCTGGAAGACGAAGAGCCAGAGTTGGAATCTCCGGAGCCGGAATGCTTGGTGCAACTCCCGAGGACGAAGGCAACATAAACCTCGGGAGTAGAGCCATGAACCTTTCATGATCGCTCTGGATCCGACCGTCCGACTCCTGCAGCTGGTCCAGCTTCCTCTTCATGCTGGTCGAGTAACTAGTTGCAAGCATGTGCAACTCCTTGTTCTCGTGCCTGAGTCCTCTGACCTCCTGCCGAAGACTGGCCACCTCTGCCATCAGTGACTCCACCTGACGAGACCGGGCAAGCAGGCGCTGGCCCATGTTTGAAACTGAGCCTGCACTTTGGACGCTGAGGGCAAGGGATTCCTGAACGGCCAGCTCGTCCGACCGCCTAGATAGCATCCTATTATCCCTTGGAGTGAGCAGATTTCTGGCAATCACCGTAGCGGTGATTTCATTCCTCATCATTGTGTCCCCGACTGTAAGAGGACCATTGGGGGATATGAAGGATGGATTCCAAATGTTGTTCGGAGAAGACGAGTCATCGTCTTCCCCGACATTCAAGTTTAGGCGACGGTCGGAAGGGCAAGACATTTTTAGAGGAGGTTGAGGAAGAAGAGAGCGGAAAGATTATGAGTGCAGAAGTGAAAGAAGAGTTCGGCAAGATTAAGAGTGCTTACAGAAGGGAGTATTTTCAGAAGGAAGTGTTTGAGGGAGTTCAAGTGTGATGTGAAGCAGAATTAGTGCCTCTATAAAAAGAAGAAAATGAAGAGCGCCCGCTCCTCAGAGATCAAAGAGCCTCGGAGGTTGAAGACGCATCCTCGCGCAAATCGAAGGCCGACGCTCCTTTCTCAAAAGAGCCGTTTCCTTTCTCAAAAGCTGGGCTTGACTCAGCAATCACGTGGTTCAGTTTTTCCAATTTTGTCGTGACTCATCACGTGCAGCGTGGAACGTTGCGAAAACCACGAGCCGCACCCGGTTTTGAACCCCGGTTTTCAAAGGATCATCATTCCAATTTGTCGCCACTCGTCGCATGCGCAGTCAGCTTCGCGAAAATTACGGAAGCTTTGTCAGAAAGCGCGTAACGGGCACTGTTCATCCATCCACCGGCTGCCGACAAATAGTGAGGGAACAGTTCCGGTTGTGAAGGAAAATTTCTATAAAGTTCGACCTTCGCCTTCCACATCAAAGGCACACCCTCTCTACCTCTAAACATCTCAACCTCTCTTCATCTCCGATAATGTCTTCCCAAAGAAAGCTTTCGAGTTATTCAGTGTTCTTCATCCCTTGGATCACCCCAGAAAACAAACCTTCCAGAGCAAAAGTATTTCATATTAAAAAGGTTAAAAGCAAAAGTATCTCATATTACGCTTTCTCCTCACTTTCATCTGAAGAACATGGAGAAAGTGAGATCCTGATTGCTTACCTAGTCTTGCTCTCGAGTACTCATCTCAGACCCCTCCCAACCCACTTCAAAAATAAATCTGTGTTGAGGTACTTCTTCAAAAACAAAAGTACCTCACAGACGAAGCAGGAGGAGTCTGAGGTGCATCCAGATGAAGGCAGAGTCTGAGATGATCCAAGAGTTCAAGAAGATGCCACACCTGCGTGGAGACCGGACTACTTGAAGCATGTGGAGACAACGTGCTGATTCATCCTCAACTAAGCTGAGGAGCACTTGTCAGAAGGAGGCCCATCCAGTTCAAGATGAAAGCTGTGGAAAATCAACAAGCGACCAATGACCACCTATTAGTTCTTTTCGTTGTCTTTTATTTTCATTTTCTATATTTTTCGTTTGCATATTTTCTATATTTTCTTGCGTGCTTAACTGATTTATTTCTTTTCTTTGCAGGAACTTTTTGAATATTTCTGCCCTTGAAGTTGATTGCAAAATTTACGTTTGGGGGTCTTCGCTTGGTTTTCTGCAAATTAGGGAAGTTTTCAGTCCTATTGCTTTATTTTGTTTCTTTTCATTTAGTCATTTTATTTTTATATTTATTTTGCTTTATTAATGTTTTCTGACATTGGGGACAATGTCTAGTTTAAGTGTGGGGGTATCAAGAGTATAAAAAATGACCAAATTGAAATTTTTTGTACCTTCGACTTTGAACTGGTTCATTTGTTTCCATGTTATTGTTTTTTGTTTTTTTAATTAGTTTTGTTTTATTTAATTTTTTCGAAAAATTTTAAAAATACAAAAATATTGTCTTGTTTTCCTTATTGTTTTAAATTAGATTTTTATTAGTTTCCCGACCCAATGATATAACTGGATGAAATTTGAACCATGATTATCAAGAACTTAGTTAACACGTGTTATGTGAAATTCCTTATTCTCTTGTTAGTATTGTACATGTTTGATCATTTTTGAAAAACTAAATGCACATAGCCTTGTTGATGTGAAACTAAAGCATGACTTAAAGCTTCATATGTGAATTTAGCGACCATATACATCCTATGTGAGTTTTTTGAGCCTATTGAAAGTGTGTGCATTTTTCATACACTCTTATTCTTTCATGTGTGATGAACTTATGTGAGATGCATCTCTAGAACTTGCGTAACGATCTTTCGAAATATTTGTCATTGATTGCATGAACTTGAAAATGATAGAGGCATTAGGTTCACCACCATGGCCCAAATAAACATGTTTCCCAAAGAAAAATGATATCATTAGATTGCTAATTTGAGCCGTTTTTGTTGAGCCTTTTATTTCTTATCACCAGATATGTCTACCCTTATACCTCAAACCATGTTTCCTTACCCTTTCCAAGCGAGCAATTTGAGATTGTCTTTTGAGAAATGTTTGTGAAGTACTTGGAAGGAGTTTGGCAAAAGAATAAGTGTGGGGGTATTTCATGTTTGTATTTATTTAAAAAAAAAAAGAGAAAAGAGAAGAAAAGAAAAAGAAAAAGAAAGATTGTATACGAAGAAAATAAAAAAGTTTTTAAAGTTTCAGTTTAAGGGTGTGGTTGGAGGTGTTAAAAGAATCGCTGGAAAGTTTGAGTTCTTATAAATCTCAACAAAAGAATTGCTTGCAGTGTAACTTGGAACTTGTGCTTTCCTATTCTTTCGTTTCAATAGCCCTATCCCTAAGCCTCATTACATCCAATAAAAGTCCTCTTGATTTAAGTTTTGCAATTATGATTGTGGAGAAGTGATCTTTATGCAAGCTTATGGTAGATCTTTCACATTTGTTTCTTTGAGCGAAACACATTAAAACTAAACACATGTGTGATTGAGTGCATATCCCGTGAGAAGGTTGCTAGTTTGCATATGATGTTTTTAAAAATAAAAACTTGAAATTGCATTAGCATGGCTATCTCACACACTACACTTCAAGGATGATTTAAAGATTACTGCTAATATTTGAATAAGGAAGATGAACTTGGATTAGTTTGTTTGGTGCTAGCTATGGTTCTTGCTAATTTATGTTCTCAAATGAAATTCTATGAGGGTCAAATAGGGGGAAGCTAATGTTTTTCATGTTATTACTTTTTCTGTTTTCTTTGTTTTGCTCGAGGACTAGCAAAAGCTAAGTGTGGGGGTATTTGATCGGATCATATTTATATACATTTTTACATCAAATTCACCCGTCTTTTCTTAGTTAGTTCGTTTTATTTTGAGCTATTTACGTTATTTTTGTGTTTTATATGATTTGTTTAGCAAATAAAAGAAAACGTGAATAAGTGAAATTTTAAGCGTCAAATTCGTCAAAACTGCCTTGCTCACTTATTTGATTTTTGTAGCATAAGAAATGTCATGCTTTCTATTTTATGCCAATGTTTGAGTTTGAGTTTTCTGTAGAGACAATTAATTTGAATGAGGTGTCATTACATTTTCTTATCTTGCACTAGTGAATTAATTCAATTCTACTCAATCATTTATGTAGTTATATTACTTCATGCGATTTCAACTTGGCAGTCGGTGCAAGAGAACGTGAGCTGCCATTTTGGCAGCTGAGAAACATAAAAGAAAAAATATAAAAAAAAGGCAAGAGGGCTCGGCATGATGAGGCGCATTTTAATAAGGCAGTCGGTGAGGGGGAGTTAGCTGGAAAACTGCTTTGGCGGCTTGGAGTCCACCGAAGGCAAAGGGGAAGGCAGCGTTGAGAGCTCCTCGGGGAAAAATAAAAAGACAGAAAAAAAGGACAAACATAATAAGGCAGCTGTGGACGCTGCCTTTGAGCAATGGGAAGGGCCTGGAAGAAAAACAAAAAAGAACCAGGAAGCAAGGCGCCGAGGTGGAGCTTGGAGAGGAGAGCCTCGGGGTGGCGCACGGGATTAGGAGGGAGATAAAGGGCGAGAAGGCAGGCGTAAAAAGGGGGAACAGAGGTCAGAGAGCTACGGGAAGGGGGGCCAATCCAGAGAGAAGCTTGAAGGCAGCTGAGACTAGCTGCTGCCTTTGGCAGCTAAAGGAAAAGCAGCGCACGGAAGGCAGCTGCCCTGGGCAGCGAGCAAAACGGGGAGCTTTGGAAAGAGCTGCGCAAGCAGCGGGCTAAAGGAGAGAACCACCGAGTGCAGCCATGCAGTTTCTGCGTGAAGGCAGCAAGGAGAAGAACAGTGCACAGCAATTGCACAGTGCACAAAAACCCTTAATCCCCGTTTCGGTTTAATCCTCCAAACTCTGTTTTTATTTATGTTTTAAGTTATAAATAATGTGTAGTTAAATTTGTTTGGCTAGAGGATAATTCAAAGCCATGATTATATTTGTAATTTAAATTGGTAACTTCAGTTGTGATTTCTGAGTTGTGATTTAATTTGCTTAACTGCTTGATTGATAACTTAATTGTGTATGTTGATTAAGAATGCATACTTAATTTACATGCATGAATTTGATGCTAGAATATAAGTGAATTTCACCTAATCGTTATGAACTTATATTCATGAGTAGTGAAGGTTGTTATCCACAATCGCGTTAAGTAAATTCCTGGCAAACGTATCATGCTGTTCATAGTTACGAATGCCTTGTCAACACTTATGATTTTCATAGAACATAATGATCTTTAATCGTATCTCTATAGTGCTTTTCACGTAGGGAACTTTTGGGGAATAATTTGAGTTGTTGTATGCTGTTCATCCAATTCAATAACATAAGGAAAATCTAAAGGTTAATTTAAGCGTACCTAATTAATCTGGAGTATTGAAATTTACAACTTATTGAAAGAACAACTGAAGGTCAATTTAGATTGCATATGTGTCTTGTGTGGAGAAGAACCCTCTAGCCAATCCGTCGTCTATCCATTCCACTTTAATTTTATGTTTTTGTCAATTTGTAATTTATTTAAGTTTAATTTACTTCGTCAAAACCAAACCAACCCCCCCCCCCATTATTATATTATATTATTTAATTAGTTTTTATTGTTTTTAATCTTTTATTTCAATTTCCGTCCATTTTAATTTCCTAGTGTCTATTTAAATTGTTTTCATTATTTTGAGTCATTTTAAGTGCGTTTCGAGTTATTAGAGTTTTTAGCATAGTTTTGTGTCTTTGAGTCTTGTTTAATATTTTTAAATTAATTTAGAGTAGATTAGCAATCCCTCCTAATCCCCGGCCTAGAACGATACCCTACTTACATCTTTACTACAACTGTCAAAAAGAGGGTTAAATTTGTGCGGTTTAAAATCCCGTCAATATTGTAATCTAATTAATTGTCTCTATAGTAGAGATGATGTGGTAGTGTTAACTGTTTAGAATACAACGATGCTTAAAACCCAAAAGGTTGCAAGGTAGTGACTAATCCCAACTAAGTTGTGATACCTCTAAAACATAAATTATGAGTTGGTCATGGATGGATGTTTTGGATCGTTAGATCCGGATCCAATACCTTCTTGTTAAAAATTGTATAGAGGCGAGATGCTCGAATCTTTATTCTTTTGGAAAGAAGAAAGAATCACAAAGTTGTTGAGGTTAATTCACTTAGATGTTAGTGGCACTTATCCACAACATAATGCTACTCGTGTTGTATGACATTCACCGAAGATCACTCTCGGTTGGACTATAGTTTATTTTGAATAAACACAAGTCCGAATACTTTGCAAAAGGTTTCAAAGAATTCAAGAAATGTAAGTTGATGAGTAAGACGTCTAAAAGTATTTACCTCCTTAGATTTGATCAAAGGAAAAGTAACACTTTAGATACGTTTCCTTGAAAGATGTCAAGGAAGGTAGCATCATAAGATAATGAATTTCTCCATTAGGAGAAGAACGAACTCGAATAAGATTTAGTTCGTTGGACATTATCAATTACCCATATATAGGATATATACTTCTAAAACAATATGATTGTAAATTAGAAGATCTTCCAAAGTTTTCATGACTCCATAAGATGTAGTTGGAAAGAAAGACAAATCTTAAAGTATGTTAAGATTTGGGGTTGTGTGCTAATGAGCAATATTTGTTTGATAACAATCTTGTGGGATATCCTTAAATTAACCTTTGGATATAGCTTCTATAAACCAACTAACAAATGTTGTTTTGTTAGGTAGTTCATTGTAAACCTACAATATGATTTGCCTAAACGCAAATGAACGAGACATAGAACTCAAAGAATGAGTTCTTTGAGAGACAAGAAAGTGATCAACAAATATAACAACCTAGTTCCTATACCAAAAGCTCCAAGGTAGTCGAGAAGGATTTATAAAACCGTCTTAGTTGAATGGTTTGAACTTTATGACTATGTCATAGAGTTGTACCTCTTAATCGAAAGAAATAAAGAATGAAAAATCCTTATGACTACATTGAGTGTATATACGATATATACTCAAGGAAATGGTAAAATACCATTTGACTCGAAATAATGAAACCTTAATAGCTAATTGGTAGCTTAAGGTGACTACACTCAAAGAGTATGGTTGACTTTGAAGAAACCATCTTTGATATAGTCTTAGTTTCAATTAATTCGAGGATCACTAGCTACAACTAAATGGTGATTCAATGTTTGGACATAATATGGGTTTCCAAAACTATTATTAAGATAGTCTTGATAATGTATGTCTAAAACTATAAATCACAAGACATGTAAGTTGTAGAGATCCATCCATCATGGATCTTAGCAAGCTAGTGGGAGCTATAAGCTTCTTATGAAGAAAGATCAAATCGTTTGATTTCTCATAAAGGTGTAAATGGATCTTTTGTTTACAAAAGATTAGTGGGAGTTAATCGAATTCCTAAAATTTAAATATATATGATATATTAATTTTTTGGAAATGAAATGAATACTTCTTCGTTAAAGTTATGACTTTAAACATTCTATAAACGATAGAATAAATTTGGGAGATATAGTCTATAATAGACAAGAGACACTAGGAAGTTTCTCATATGATGATAAACTTCAATTTGAAGGACAACTCTAGTGAGACTAAGTAGTTGCTCTTCTCAAAGTCATGTACCCTTTGACTCCTAAAGAAATAATGCGTAAATAGAATCCTTTATGCATATGCAGAAAGGGTGATTTGTGTGTTTCATATTGTATGAAAACATTGATATGAGTTGTACCTAGAACGGTACAAGACGATATTAGTGCAAGCCCAGGATCAGAACCATGGCAACTATCAAGTGAGTTCTTAAGTATTTGAGAAATACTAAAGGATAGATTCCTCAAAGAATGAGGAAGAATTAGAGTAACGTAATGGAAGCGTAAATGTGTTAGATTATGAATCTAATCCATCATTGGATGTTTCTTCATTATGAATGAAGAGATAAACAGATATCTCTTTATTATGACTAAAGAGATATTTGGATGGAAACATAAAAGTAATGACTTTAGTGTGTTCCATTATGAATGCAAAATATATTGCCATATAGAAGCTTACAACAATGTTGTTTGGATGAGAAAGTTCATTTATGAACTCTCTATTCGGTTCCAACCAGAAAGTGTATAACACTAATGGGGCGATAGCTCAAGCCAGGGAATCAAGGTCTCATCAAGATCCGAACTCATATGAGAGACTAAACCACATGATTGGGAATCATGTATAATGGTGACATCGTTATCCTCAAGGTTGCTTCTATGGATGACATATAGATATCCATTGTCTAGGCCTACTACTCAGCCAGTTTTGAAATGACTACAGAAGAGGTATCATCACTGATGACCAAGCCGATTGGCTCTAGTGCAAGTGGGAGATTGTTGGAAATGTGCCCTAAAACCAATCATATGATGATACTTTACGGACATTTCACATGTTAAACTAATCTAGTTTAATATCAAGCGCAAAGATTATTGTTTGAGCGGTCTCATATAAATGTTATATGCTTAAACGATAAAATCCAAGGAATATGTGATTGGGAGAATGTAATCTAAAAGAAGTTAGATTCATGAGACCATTCTTTCGTAGACACATCCTAAACGTTCTTGATCATAGGATTGCCAATTGGGCATTGACAGTCCGTTAAGATCAGTACGTGCTATGTCTTCTCTCGGGGAGAGTGACTAGTCTCGAGTCATTGATGTGAGTGACACCAAGACAAGTACGTAGGTGCTCAATAGAGAATGAGTTCACTGAACACGATCAACGACGAGTTCTCATATTCATGTCACGTGAGAACTCATGGTTAGGATAATGCAAATTAGTCCTTTGACCTGAGGCATCATAGTTGTCTTGTGGTTAGGTCCTTGATCTTTGATCGTGTCAAATGGCATTCCTTTGGAGTGTCCACGGCATGGTTGGGGTCAAGTTATCTAGTCATTGATCGGATCATATTTATACATATTTTTATATCAAATTCACTCGTCTTTTCTTATTTAGTTCGTTATATTTCGAGCTATTTACGTTATATTTGTGTTTTAATAGAATTTATCTAGCTAAGAAAATAAAAATAGAATAAGTGAAGTGTTAAGTATTAAGTTCATCTAAACTATCTTGTCTGTTGAATTATACTTATCATTTAGAAAATAATATATATATATATTTATATTTATTTATATATTTTTATTTATTTATATATATTTTTATATTTATATATAATATAACTTGTGCTTTCGGTGGAGCTCTAAGAAAACAGAAAAGGTTAAGAAAAGAATCCGAGGGGGAGCACTCGGCAAAGGAAAAGAAGAAAAGAATAAAAAAACAGAATGATTGAAGTGCATGTGGGGCGCTGAGTGAGAGAACGAGAAGAGTCAAAGAAGGCGCTGGGCTTTGAAGGAGCCAATGAGAAACAAATAATAGGATCAAAGCTGCCTTGGCAGCGGAGAACAGGAGAGAAAATAAAAAAAAAAAGAAAAGAAAATAAGGGGCAGCGTCCCAATCAGGTACTGAGAGGGGCAGAGGGAATCTGCCATTCCAAGGTAGCCAATAGGAAGCCGAGAGCCTCGGGAGAGGAATTGGCGAGAGGGCAGAATAAGGGGGTGAAGCACAGCGGATTGGAAGGCTACGTGGAGGGAAGTCACGGAAGCAGAGGCAGCTTGGGGAGCTGCCCTTTTCACGAGCAGAGACACGGGAAACCAACGAAGGCAGCGAGAAAGCTGTTTGGGCAGCAGCCAATTCACGGGGCAGCTGAGGTAAAAGGTCCTCGGGGCAGCAAGAACCGAGAGGAGTTGAAGGCAGTTTTGGGCACGGGCCAGCTGGCGATAGCGAGGAACACAGAAAATGCCATTTGGCAGCACATGAGGAGCTCCGGTGGAAACAATCTTGCACACCCTATTTGGTTTAATCCCTTCAAACTTAATGTTTAATTTCTGTTTTAATTTATAATAATGTGTAATTAATTTATATTGGCTAGAGGATAATTCAAAGCTATGGATATATTTGTAATTTGAATTGATACCTTCAGTTGTGATTTCTGAGTTGTGATTTAATTTGCTTAACTGCTTGATTGATAACTTATTTGTGTATGTTGATTAAGAATGCATACTTAATTTACATGCATGAATTTGATGCTAGAATATAAGTGAATTTCACCTAATCGTTATGAACTTATATTCATGAGTAGTGAAGGTTGTTATCTACAATCGCGTTAAGTAAATTCCTGGCAAACGTATCATGCTGTTCATAGTTACGAATGCCTTGTCAACACTTATGATTTTCATAGAACATAATGATCTTTAATCGTATCTCTATAGTGCTTTTCACGTAGGGAACTTTTGGGGAATAATTTGAGTTGTTGTATGCTGTTCATCCAATTCAATAACATAAGGAAAATCTAAAGGTTAATTTAAGCGTACCTAATTAATCTGGAGTATGGAAATTCACAACTTATTGAAAGAACAACTGAAAATCAATTTAGGTTGCATATGTGTCTTGTGTGGAGAAAAACCCTCTAGCCAATCCGTCGTCTATCTGTTCACTTTTAATTTTATGTTTTTGTCAATTTGTATTTTATTTAAGTTTAATTTACTTCGTCAAAACCAAATCAATCCCCCCATTAATATATTATATTATTTAGTTAATTTTTATTAGTTTTTATCTTTTAATTTAATTTCCGTCTAATTAATTTCCTAGTTTTTATTTTAAATTGTTTTCATTATTTTGAGTCATTTTTAGTGTGTTTCGAGTTTTTAGCTTAGTTTGTATTTTCTAGAGTCTTGAGTTGTTTTGAGTCTTTTGATTTGTTTTAGTTTATTTGTTAGTTTTATTTTGAGTTATTTTAGTTAAGTGTTTTTATTTTAGTTTAGTGTTTTAAACTTTGTTTTTACGTTTTTAAATTATTTTAGAGGTTTTAGCAATCCCTCCTAATCCCCGGCCTAGAACGATACCCTACTTACATCTATACTACATCTGTCAAAAAGAGGGTTAAATTTGTGCGGTTTAAAATCCCGTCAGTCATGGAGACAAGTGAATGCGCAACAAGGGATCTCTAACCTTCAAACCGTTGAGGGAGAATACTCTATGATATGATTTAGAATCTCTGGCCAGAGTATAAATGAGATGTTGGAATGCGTTCCAGATCACATTCAAGGTAATCATATAAGCATGAGATTGACATTGGATAGTAGACATGAATAAACTATCAAGCCAAACAATGTGGTCAAGAGTATTGAATTAGAGAATGACCGTATTGCATTTGTAATCCTAAACTGAATAGGTTCTCTACCTCTTCTGATTAGCTTGGGTAACCATGATATGCTGCTAGGTGTCACTCATGGTTTGTGGAAGCCCTAAACGTGTGTAAACACTAAAGGGAGAATTGAAAGAAGTTTCAATTCACAATCGATTTAAAAGAGTTTGAATCGCCCACTGCCTCGCTAAAAGGAACCGAATGGATCGTACACCGTGTAAGGTAAAGAATGAAGATTCAACGGAGATGAGTAAGAATAATTAAATGGTTTAATTATTTATGGCAAGGATTAATTAATATGTTAATTAATCAAACGAATAAGTTCGTTAAAGACCTCGGGATAGTTTTGGACCTTAAGGCCCAATGGGCTTCGAACGTCGAGTCCATTAACTTAAGTTGTATGACAACTTAATGAATAATGATTCACAAAGACCAAATTGCCCAAATTAATCCCTAAGGCCGGCCACTATGTAAGGGTAGCAAACTTGGACTTATTTACAAGTTTGCCACTCAAATGAATTAAGGTATAAATTTGACTTTATAGCCAAAATTCATTTAGGGTTTGTTTTTGGGGAAATTGGAGAAACACAAACTCTCCTCTCTCTCTAGAAATGGTCGGCCACCTTGAGGAGTACATCTAGCAATCCTACTCCTCCAAGGTCACTCATATCTTCTCCAATCTAACCTTGGTGTAGAATCTTAGAGGTTCCCAATTTTGGGAACTTGGAGAAACCTCTTCATCCATCCAAATCCATAGATTTAAGATGCAAGGAATGAAGGCCCTCTCTTTGGGTGATTAGCATTTGCTTAAGCAAAGAGGAATCTACAATGGTATAAATCTCAACTCACTTTGTTTTGAGTTGTCTAAAGGTTCACCAATCTACTAGGCTTTGAACATTCATGGGTAATGTTTTGTTTTTAAGTATATGCAAGCATGATTCCGCCTTAATTTGTTAATTGCATGCTAATGATATTGCTTAAATGAACACGTATTCTCAAAATAATCCTCAGAAGCTTTGTAGGTGAAGCTTGTGAAGCTTTTTAGGTGAAGCTTTGTAGGTGAAACGTTGTGTTGGTCACCATAAATTGGTTTTGCTTCACACGATCTTGATCAAGAGTGTGAGGCTTTTGACATTTGTAGTTGCCCTTCATTCGTTGAAGCTTTTGTTGGCACCATAAATTGGTTATGCTTCACACTATCTTGATCAAGAGTGTGTGAAGATTTTGACATTTGTGGTTGAACTCCACTGATGAAGCTATTGTGTTCACCCCCTCCTTTTTAAGGAGGGGGGTTAAGAACTTGAAATTTGAAACTCCCTAGTTTGTGTGTAAGTTTGAAGACTTTCCATGTGGGGCTCTTTCATGGTTTAAATTTGAATTTTGAATTTCTTTGGCTATGTTGAGCTATATAACAATGATAAGTTTCCACTCTTTACATTGCCTTCATTTGCTTATTTTGTAGTGATTTTGGAAGACATAGTACGCTTTAGTTGAGAGTGATTCCGACAGTGCTTGGCATCATTTTCAAGTTGGTAGTCTTCTCCCCTAGATTAAATGCTTTCATTCTTGTTGAATTGTTTGAGTATTCATGCATTTGGCTAAAAACATGATGAACTGATTGAGCTTTGTCTCATGCCCTAGGAATTTCTTAGGTTTCGATCCTTCACATAGTGATAAAGTTTGTTTCTGTTCGTTGTAGATGTTAAAGCCTGGAGGTCCTAGTGACAAGGGCTCCCCTAGCTCTAGCTCTAGGTTTAAGCCTGCAATGTCAGAGTCTTCAGGGCCTTTGTTAGTTGATCTTCACAATTGTCAAACCTTAGCCAATATTGGTTCTTCCTCCTTCATGTTAGTGGGTGAAAAGGTTGTTGTTGACATTATATCCATCATTCGCTCTGAGTTCACAGCGGACCATTTATATAAAACTTGTTAGACAACGAAAAGCAGCTTGAGGCCCTAAGGCAGTCATGTAGTATACCCCGTAGTGTAGGAATGCGCTTGGTGTATTGTGAAGAATTGCTCTCTGAGCCCCTCAAAGGTCATGATATGTTCTATACACAGATATTAGTGATTTTATGGGTGAAGCTACCTTTGCACCCGTGGTTGCAACAGATGCTATCTCTCATTGGGTATGCTCCTAGGCAAATCAACCCTGGTTTTTGGGATACCTTGATCAGGTTTTATATTATTTGGATAAAGTGTGGGTTAGATAAGCCTTCCTTCCACCAGTGGCACTACTGTTATAAAATCGCCCGGTGAAGTTCTGCACTGGTTATGCCGAGTGTGCATGTTGGAGTGAGAGAGAGCGTATTGTCTTCGGTAAAAAAAAATGCATACTGCATATGGAAAAGCTGTTGGTGCTTTCTTTATAATGATTGGTAGCATGCTAGGGGTGTCACACTTGAGCAACGTGTTCCTACTCACTTCCAGACTGTAGGTTGTAATGTATCCATTATTCGCATTGTTTGCTATTTGCTGTGATTTCTTCTTACTTCTAACATTTTTCTTCATGAAGTGACTCGAGGCACCATCCAACTGTTTGGACGAGAACTGGCCGATGTGGAGAAGGTGTTGAGGGTGCCAAAAGAGGATAGACATTTGGGCAAGTTACAGCCTTTGTTTCGAAAGTACAGTTTCCAGCCCTTGGTGTCCGAGTGCCAGAGACGAGCAAGTAAGTTGTATCTTTCATTTCACCCCCTCTTTCTTTTACAAAGTTGTATTCCTTACTTTGATTTTTCTTGTTCAATGGAGAAGGTGAACAAGAAATGGGAAATTAGCACTAAGAAAAGGAAAGCACCAATGTTAGTTCCCGTAGACAACATTTTGTTTCACAAGGAAGCTCCCAAGCATCAGGTGAGACTAGCCACTAGACCTTAAGTCTCAAGAGGAGGTTCTCAAGATTGCTGCCTCGAAGAAAGCTGAAGCTGAGGCCATCAGATGTGCTGCTACTATAGTTGTAGGGGAAGAGAGGCAACTGTTGCCTCATTTTCCTATCATCAATCCTATCTTTCCTCCAACCATAGAGTCCACTGGCAAGATGAAGTACAAGAAGAGGTTGGCAGTATCCCTTGGAAGGACTTGAAGGTTGCCATGTAGCCAAGTAGTTTTAGGTATGTCAATAATTGCCTGGCAGAGCTGATAGGGGCATATTTATGCACCTTAGTTTAGCTTGTTCTTGTGCATTTATAGTGTTTTTCCTTAGTAAAGTAGTCTTTTAAGCTAGTTTTATGTATTTTTAGGATTTAAGGGCAAAGTATGCAAAAGGATGCATTTTGGAGCAAATTCGAGCTTAGAATGGATATCATATGCTTAGAGCCAAGATGATGGACGAAATTGAAGACTTGAAGATGATGATTCCTACTTGAGCAAGGTTTCCTAGTTGAAGTAGGAAAATCCCTAATGGAAGATGGGTTTCCTAGTTGAATTAGGATTCCTAGAAGAACAAGGTTTCCTACTTGAAGAAGGAAAGGCAAATCCCAATGGCCTCAAGATTGCAACAACAAAGAAGTTTTCCAAGTTCAAGAAGAAGAAGAATTCCAAGATGAAGAAGGATTAGTTTTCCTAATCCTAGTGCATAAAGGTCTCCTAAACATTGTTGGACACAAATGGATGGTTCTAGAACATTCCTTTGCACCTTATCCCTTCTAGAGGCCTTATCCCCTCAATCCGTGCACTTTCCCTTGTTTTGGAGGGTTTCTAGAAGCCCTAACCTGATCCCTAAGAAGGTGCCGCCCCTAGCCTTCTAGATGAACCTAATTTCTTGCCTTGCAAGGCTTTCTAGAAGCCTTATCTTATGCCTTAAAACCTGCCGCAAGCTTCCCTTCTTCTTTGGGGTTTCCTACCTTCTAGAAGGCTTAGTCCTATAGGATTTGGATTATGTAATCCTTCTCTAATTCCTAACCCTAATTTCTGCACCCTAAACACTATAAATAGGACCCCTTGCCGCACCAATTGATGATCACTCTCTCATTCATTCAGATTTCAATTCACCATTCACTCTTTCCCTTTGCCGCAGAAATCCACCACCATTCTCCATATTTTCCAAGCCTTGCCGCACCCCCCAACTCTCCTAAACACTACCACACCACTCCATATTCCTTCATCCATACACATACCACCCAAAACTTGTCCTTAGACCTTGTGCCGCAACAAAGAGGAGGAGGAGAGGGCTTGGACGTTCATGCAATTCAAGTTCGAGTCGCTGGAGTTTTTAGGTGTTTTCTCTCCTTTGATTTCAATGTTTAAATTTAATTCTCTTTGTTTTGTACGTATGAGGAACTAAACCCCCCCTTGGCTAGGGGGGATTCGAAACCATGATCATGCTTGCTATATGATTTGATTACCTCTAATTGCGTTTCATAAGTTGTGAATTCAATTTACTTATCTATTTGAATTAAACTGATTTGTGTGTGTTGGTTGAGAGTGCACGCTTAATTGTCATGCATAAATCTAATGCTAGAATATAAGGAAGTTTCACCTAATCGTTACAAACTTATATTCACAAGTAGTAAAAGTTGATGATCTCAATTGCGTTAAGTAAATTCTTGGCATAAGTTTCATGCAATTCATAGTAACGAGTGGTTCGTCAATGCTTATGGTTTTCAAAGAACTTAATGATTCTTGCTTGTATCTCTATTATGCAATTCATGTAGGGAACTTGTGGGGAATGCTTTGGGTTGTCGTATGCAATCATCCAATTCAATAACGTTAGGAAAATCTGAGGGTTAATTTGTGCAATTCATGGTTAATCTGGGGCATTGAGAATTCATGGTTTATTGAAAAGCAATTAGAAATCGTTTTGTATGCAAGTATGGCATGTGTGGAGATGAACCCCTTAGCTAGCCTTCCATCCATTCATTAAATCCAAAGTCGTTTTAAAATCTGTTCGTTTTACAAAGTTTTAAATTTTGTTTTCAAATTCGTCAAAATCAAAACTCCCCTTTACTTTCTTGTTTAAAAGTCTTAGAGTCAAGTTATAGCTATTTTCGTCCAAATCCTTCTTTAGTGCTCAAAACTGCCTAGAAAGTGGTTTTAAGGCAGTTTTAAGTGTTTTCTTGTTGTTTTGAGTCTTTTGGTTTGTCTTAGTGTTTTCAACTTTAGTTTTGAGTCTAGTTTGGTGTTTTATATTGTGTTTTCACGTTTTTGAGTCAAATCCAAGTGATTAACAATCCCTCCTAATCCCTGGTCCAGAACGATCCCTACTTACATTCTTCACTACAATTGATAAAAAGAGGGTTTAATTTGTGTGCGTATAATTCTCACATCAAGAGCATCGATCCACTATTGATGAACTTAGGGAGCCGCTAACTGAGAACGAATCAGATCGTGACCAAAGGATAAGGTTATCTTCCTATATGAGTGGTACTTTGTCTTTTCTTAACTTGTTCCTCTTTATTATTATTATTATTTTTGGTAGTGATGATCATCTTGTCATGTAGGTGATGACTGAGTATGATGGTAGATTACTAAAGGCTGAGTGGTACAAAGCAAAATTGAAAGAGAACAAACAGCTCGTGGATAACGCCAGAAAGAATAAGAAACTTCTAACTGAGGCCATCCAGCTCAAGGACCAAACCTCAGAAAGGTTGACGAGGCGGAACGGTGAGAACGTAAGGCTCAAGAAACTATTTGAGGTAACTAAGAAATATTTGGAAACGGCTACCCTAGAGGCATCCAAAGTCAAGGAGGAGTTGGATGGTGCCTTGGTCGAGGTTTCTAAGTTGAAGGGCAGTATCCCAACTGAGAGGAAGGCTGCCGTGCAGGAGTTCTTAGGTTCCTAGGCTTTTCACGATGCCTTTAAACCTCACTGCACCTGGGAGCTTAACCTTAAGAAAAGGAAATAGATGGCTATCCTTGAGCGTTACGACAATGGAAGCATTATCCAAAAGTACCGTGAGGAGATGGATGAGTATCAACAAAAAGGTGAAACATGCGTCCTCGCAGTCATTCCTAGTAGTGAATATGAGTCTGATGATGAAGCCAGTGTTGACGAGCAGTCTCAGGAAGGTGAGGTTGATCCTAAAGATGCCAATGATGGTAGTGATGGCGATAGGGGTGAGATGCGAAGTGATATTGTCAGGGGTTCGATCTCAGATGAGGATGACTCGTAGTGCCTTCTTTTTTGCATGCACTAGTTTGTTGTTTACATGGCAAATGTTAAATTGTGAGCCTAAGTGCTTTTTGTTTATGGATATTTGTGACATTGTACCATTTACTTTGATGTTAATTGCCAAGTATTTGCACTATCATTGATGAACACTTGGTTATGTTTGAATAGATCCCTTACTTGGATATAAGCCATAGCTTAGATATTATTGAATGAATATATTGTGAAGCTGTTCCTTTATTTATATAGTCTTGTTAGCAGATACTTAGACTTTAAATCCGAGCATTTCATGTTGGAATCATTCATGTTGGAGCTTCAAATCCGAGCATTTCATTGCTTGGGATGTAAAAGAGTTAGGACCAAGTTGTCTAAATCACTTATCCATTGAATTCATACCAAATGGCCTTCATTACATACGATGCCAAACGACTATAGCTTAAACCTTGTACAATGTAAGTGTACTTGTAATCGTACTTTAAGTGATCAGCGTTCCATGGATGGCCAAGGGTCTTGCCATTTGAGCTTCTAAGCTTGTAGAAGCCAGGGCAACTTATGCCAACAACTTCAAACGGTCCATCCCAATTTGAACTGAGTGTGCCTTCGCTCGGGACTCTGTCGTAGATTAGTCTTTTCTTCAATACCCAGTCCCTCACTTTGAAAGAGCGGGGTTTGACCCTAGAGTCATAATAGTTGGAGAGGTGCTGCTTGTAAGCGACGTTTCTCAAGTGAGCCTGATCTATGTGTTCCTCAACTAGATCTAAGTTGAGAGTGAGTTGTTTGGCATTTTCACTTTGCATGTAGTTCTGGACTCAGTATACTGCTTGCTCAAGCTCAACTGGGATAACTGCCTCTGTACCAAAGGTAAGTGAGAATGGAGTTTCTCCTGTTGAGGTCCGATACGAGGTGTTGTATGACCAAAGAACCTAGGGTACAAGTTCTGGGCAACAACCTTTAACCTTATCCAAGTTGGTCTTTAAAGTGCGCTTGATTATTATGTTGATGGCCTCGACTTGTCCATTAGCCTGAGGATGAGCTAGAGAGGCGAAACATAAATTGATGTTGAACTTAGAGCAGAAAATCCTAAACTTCTTGTTATCAAACTGTCGCCTATGGTCAGTGGCTATTGCATTGGGAATGTCAATTCTGCAAAGGATGTTCTTCCATACGAAGTCTTTTATCTTTGCCTCAGTAATGGTCACCAAAGGTTCTACTTCGGCCCACTTTGTGAAGTAGTCAACCAAAACAATTGCATAACGGACCTTGCTCTTCCCCACAGGCATTGGGCCTATCAAATCAAGTCTCTACTAGGCGAAGGGCCAAGGGCGGATCATAGGAATAAAAGGCTGAAGAGGAGAGTGGGGAATGGTTGCATAGCATTAACACTTGTCACATGAGCAGGATATTTTGATGACATCTTGGTGAAGTGTTGGCCAATAATATCCTTGCCGAAAAGCCTTATGTGCTAGAGACCGAGATTCGGCATGATCTCCGCAGACTCTCTCATGTATCTCTTGAAGGATAATAGCCGCCTCAGCAAGTGTAAGACACCTTAATTATGGCAGGTTAAAACCTCGCTTGTAGAGTTGGTCATTATGAATCAGATAGCGGCTAGACTAGTATCAAATTTGCTTAGCTTGGACTTTATCATTTGGAATGATGCCATAAGCAAGGAATTTATAAATCGGGGTGATCTAACTATCCCTTGTTGTAAGTTGCACACTTCCACGGCCATGGTGCTTGGTGTTGCCAACAATTCGACATGAATTTTTCTTCCAATCTTGTCTTCCACTGCTGAGCAGAGGCGAGCTAGGGCGTCTACATGGTTGTTTGCTGCTCACGGGACTTGGGTGATTTAGTAGTGGAAGTGTTTGAGCAAAAGTTGCGTTTGTGCAAGATATGTTGTCATTGAGCTATCCTTAGAATCAAAGTTATTCGTGACTTGATTAACCACTAATTGTGAATCACTGAGGATATCAATTTGTTTAACTCTAAGGTGTTTGGCAAAACGCAAGCTTGCCAGAAGGGCCTCATACTCGGCCTTATTATTTGACGCATTAAATTTGAAGTGAAGAGCATACTCTATTCCCACTTTGTCTGGCGTAGTAAGGACTAGTCCTGCTCCACAAACCTGTTGGTATGATGAGCCATCAACATATAGAGTCCATACTAGGAAGGTTGATTCTACTTTCTGAGTTTCCAAGGGTAATAAAGCCAGTGCCTCAGGTGTAGGGGAAATGTCAATAGGATATGTGAATTCGGCGATGAAATCTGCAACTGCTTGGCTCTTCTCAGCCAGCTTTGGTTGGTAAGAGATGTCAAACTCACCCAATGCTATCGCCTAATTGATCATTCATCCCAAAATGTCAGGACTCTAGAATATTTATTGAATGGAATTATTGCTAAGCAAGATGATGAAGTGTGCTTGGCAGTAAGGGCGAAGTTTTCGAGCAGACATGACCAATGCTAGAGCTAATTTCTCAATGTTAGAGTATCGTGTCTCTGCATCTTGCAAGGCCTTGCTGGCGTAGTAGATGTGTCGTTCGACACTACCATCCATTCGAATGAGAACGGAACTGACTGCTAAAGGCGAAATCGATAGCTAGATAATGAAAATGTCGCTAACCTCAGGTTTGGAGAGTAGGGAAGCCTTAGTCATGTACTCTTTGAGATTCTTAAATGCCTCGGCACACTCATCAATCCATGTAATGTACTTCTTACGTCCCTCAAGCTCTTTAAAGAAATGAGCACATTTGTCTGTGGCCTTAGAGATGAACTTGGTGAAGGCTGCCATCTTACCAATAAGGCTCTGGATGTCTTTTGAAGTTACTGGTTCTTTCATATCAAGGATTGCTTTGATCTTCTCGGGGTTAGCTTCAATGCCTCGTTGGCTAATCATGAAGGCCAAGAATTTGCCAGAGCCCACGCCAAAGGCACATTTATTAGGGTTCAACCTCATTTGGCACTTCTTTAGTATAGTGAAGGCTTCAGATAAGTTGGTGATATGTTGGTTAGCATGTTTGCTCTTGACTAGCATATCATCAACATAAACTTCCATGCCCTTCCCAATATGTTCGGGGAACATCAAATTGACTAGTCTCTGATAAGTCACCCCTGCATTCTTTAGGCTGAATGACATAACTTTATAGCAATATAGTCATTTGTCAGTAGTGAAGGCTGTGTGTTCTTGGTCTGAAGGGTTTATGAGGATTTGGTTGTACCCTGAGTAAGCATACATGAATCTCAAGAATTCACACCTTGCCGTTGAGTCGATAAGTCTGTCAAACAGTTCACTATCCTTTGGGCATCTTTTGTTTAAGTCAGTGTAGTCAACACACATTCTCCATAAGATTTTTTAAAGCTGGAGACTTTCCTTAGTCAGATTTTTCCTAACAAGGATAACATTTGCTACCCACGTTGGGTAATTGACTTCACGAACAAAGCCTATGTCTTTAAGTTTTTCCACTTCTGCCTTCATTGCCTCATATCGTTCAACATCATAAGATCTTTGCTTCTGTCTCACTGGCTTGGTCTTGGGATCAATACTCAAGTGATGACAGATGATATCGAGAGAGATGCCTGGAATGTCCTCATATGACCAAACGAATACCTCATTATTCTCTTGCAAAAAGGAGATCAATGCCAAACGGATGGGTGGTGACAAGGTGGTGCCAATCTTCATTATACGATCTGGATAGTCTTTAGAGATAGAGATTTTCTCTAACTCTTTAGTAGGTTGTGCTTGCAGAGTGAAAGAGTCATCTCGCGGATCGTCTGGTTGACCATTGCCATTACGAAAAGCCAAGTTAGCTTAAACCAGGCTGGTCTTTGTGACTTGGCCATGTATATAGAGGGTTGCCTTGGGCATATGCAGATGTTGTTACTTGACTGAAGTGTTGTAACATGATCGTGCACTAAGTTGATCTCCTCTGATGTAACTATTGCCATAGGGGGTTGGAAATTTCATCCACAACATATATGTGGATACCATGGCCTTAAGATCATTGATGCTTGTGTGCCCAAAGATGACATTGTATGCCGTTAGGCAGTCAACCACCAGGAAGTTAGTAGTAATGGTAGCCAAGTAAGGGCCTGTACCAAATGGTGAAGGGTAAGTGTATGTTCCCTAAAGGTTGCACGATATCACCGGAGAAGCTTATAAGAGGAAAAAATCGAGTGAGCAAGTGTTCAGCAACATTCAGTACCCTGAAAGCTTCAGCGAACATGATATTGACCAAAGCCCTCGTGTCTACAAGGATTCGTCGTACGTCAAAGCTGGCTATGTGAGCCTCCATTATTAGTGGGTCATTATGAGGGTAAATGATACCTCTTTCTTCCTCAAGGTAGAAACATATTGGATCCCAGTTAGGCTTTTGATACTTGCCCTTCCCTCCCCCCTCCCCCGATGTCTTCCACATGAAACACTTAGTGGCCAGGTCTTAAAGTTTGTTCATTGTTTTTCATGGCCCTGTTGGAATATTCAGATATGGGTGTGCCACCGTTTTTGGAATCTATCACATTCACTTGGCATTGGTTACGGTTATCCCTTGAAGGGTGAAGGAGGAATTGATCAATTTTTCCTTCACGTGCCAAAGCTTCAATATGGTTACGGAGGGTGACACACTTATCGCTGTCATGACCATTATATTCGTGGTAACAGTAAAACATGCCCATGTTCTTCATGGACCTGTAATCCGGCTGCCTCGACTTTGGCTTCGGTATCAGGTGAGCTATACTGGGGTGAATGGCCGCGCATATGGTATTCAAAGGTGTGTATGTCTCATACCTCGGGGTAGGGCCTGTCATGACACTGGCTTGGACTACTACATTGATTGCCTGGGGGCAGACATTATCGTGGCAGTACCCTTGGTTATTGCGATAGTGCCCCTTACTTTTTTTTTTTTTACTAAAATGAGATGGTGAGGATGGAAATCTTTCCTCTTGCACTGATATTTATAGGTCTATCGATTTGGCGAAGCATTAGTTAAGGTAGGGGGAGGCGCCGCTGCCATTTAGAAGGTTGATGTCGTTTCATTTGGTTGGATCTAGCTTTCATTCCCCACTTGCTGATAAGGTATGGATGTAGAGGGTTTCTCTTGATATGTCCTTGCCTCGGCGGAGGCATGGTTGTAAGCATGTGCCATCACCTTAGAGTAAATCTTCCAAGTGTTGGCATTTATCATGTACTTGAAGAAATAGTCATGTAGGCCTGCTGTGATGGCTTTGAGGGCAGTCTTGTCATCTGCCTCGGCACAACGAGAATACTCATGGTTGAAGTGGTTGGCAAACTTACGTAGTATCATCTGGGTTCTGGCAAATAGTGTACAAGTCATTTGCAGAGTGTAAGCGATTGGTCTGGAAAATGTGTTGAGAAACAAACAGTTTTCTCAACTCCTTAAATAAGTCTACCATCTTAGGTGAGAGACGACAATACCAGTTCAGAGCTCCGCTAGAGAGGGTAGAGGGGAAGATGAGACATTGTTCTTCATCAGTATATATCTGGTATACCATGATGGATTCAAAGAGGTTGAGGTGTTCAATCAAGTTTTCCCTTCTGGTATAGAGTTGTAAACTGAGCTTCTGCTTTGTCTTCGCTTAGAAAGAGGTGTCAAAGATCCTCTTTGTAAGAGGGCCATGCCTGGGTTGGTTCCAATCAGGTATCTCGGCTTGTCGTTCGGCATTCAACTTATTTACTTCCTCAATGAGCTATAGGACAAGGGGGTCCTGAGTGGAGTCATGTGCCACTGGAGCTTTCTTCCGTAAATCTTCATCGCCTCTTGGAAGTAGGAAAGATTGATCAAGAGCATGTGATTTTTCCTTAGACTTGCCGTACTGACTTCTAGGGCAAGTTTGTCAGAATACCTCTGAGTCCCCTATACCCTCATGTTCATCTGGAGCCTATCGCTCTTTCCCTAGATTGGTAGCTAACCTAGGCTATGGTAAGGGACTGAATCTATAAAAAATCCTTGGGTCATTAATCTTTGAGCTTATGTGGATGGGGTTCTTTCGACGTTGCCTCAGGAAGTCCCGATAGTCACGATAAACAGCTTTTGATCCTTCTGCTCCCTCAGCAAGAATATGCCCTCCTCCACTTTTCCTGCTTTGGGTTGAAGTAGCTGGGTTGAGAGAAGTCTCGTGTTGATTAACACATTGATGAGTAGTTCGCTCCCTATCAAGATATCCATGTTGAATATCAGTGACCCTCTATTTTGGGGGACACCCATATAATGGTTAACTTCAGCAAGGGCGATGAGCTCGTGTGTTTGAGTATGCTAGCCTCGTGGAGCATCTTGAAGAGCAAACTTCTTTCGTTCATTTTTTCGTTACTTCGCACTAGGTTCAAGAAGGGTGTCATTCTGTGTGTTGTGGCTTTCTTTGCTCCCCATGTTAGAGAAGGATGCCTCGTCAAAAAAGAGTGTACGAATAGTGGAAACCAGCTTGACAAAGCTAAAGAGAGTAGGAATAAGTGTGATTCCCACATACGACACTAGATGTTGATGCATAAAATTAGTGAGGACTTTGGTACAACAGAAAGTGTCAAGTTTGTGACCTTCACTATGTTGCTTCTGTCACTAGTGTGGATAAATATATAAATGGACAAAGACAAGGAAGCAAACACAGGATGTACATGGTTTACCCAGATTGACTACGTCCACGGAGTAGATGAGTTCTCATTAATTGTGAAAGGTTTGCACAAATACATAGGTTCAAGCTCTCCTTTAATAAGTTCTAGTGAATAGTTTAGTACAAATGACATTAGGGATTATTGTGGGAGAATGAGATCTATTTATAGAAGAGAGTTTCTAACTTTATTCTAACATTGACACGTATCGTGCTCTGATTGGCCTTTGATGTTAACACGTATCGCGCTGTGATTGGCCTCTAACGTTGATATGTGTTGCGTTGTGATTGGCCTCCTAGTTGGAGGGAAACTCTTGTGGGTCCTTGGCGGTATAATGTTGATCGGTGATTAGTAGTTTCGGGGTTGGTCAAGTATGGTACAAACAGTATGAATCACCTCTTTTTTATGTTAGAGGTTTGTTTGCTTTGCAATTTTGACTCTTTAAGGACGTCTTTTGGATCTGTCTTTCCTACATTATAAACATATCTAATGAGAAAATTAGGCAAAAACTGCCGGCAAGAGCAAGAAGGATCATATCACCATATAGTTATCAGTGATTGCAGCCAAGAAACTTAGTCCTTGGGGAGTGTCTACTTGTAGTCACTTTACTTCCATAGTTGTTCATATAAGGCACTAATCAAACCATTTAACATAATTCTGAAAGTAATTCTATCAACAAATTGCATGTTTTACATGTTCATGTATATTGGTAAGTACTTCTATTCAACTCTCTAAATGATGGTGGATTAACATAAAGTTGATAAGAAGATAAGGCATTGTACCATTGGCAACTAAAGACAATTGGTGCATTGCTTCTACATATACACCCCCTACACACACATACACACATATCAACCAGTAACTAAAAATAGTAGCAAAGAATGATCAATTAAGAAAGTGTTGTAAAATCGACAGTGTGTGCAATGGAATAAATAAGCAAGACACAAAATTTACGAGGTTCCTCTACAGTCAGTGTGACTGGAGTACATCCTCGGAGCAGCAATAGTGCTTTCATTATAATTTGGAATAGTAGGAGTACAAAGATAACTCTCCATATTCTTTCCTCTCATTTCTATCTTCATTTCTTTATTTTTTCTATCTCTCTCTCTTTCTCTCTCTCTCATGAGCCTTTTTTTCTTTCTTCTGTATGTTGTATTCCATAAGACTTATTTTTATAGAAACAAATCATGAGCAATATAGTGAAAGGTATTCCATCTAATAAAGACAAATTAAAGTGGATTAGTGGCCAGCTAGGCCATCCACATTTTATAACATTCCCCCTTGGATGGCCACACGACTTCGATTGACTAGCTAAAATCTTGATCTATTTTTGGATGCTCCCCCTAATGAGTATCTCCCCCTGATTTCAAATCATGTAGGCTGCTCGTTGATCATTCTGCTTCGGTCTCTTGATCGGATCATATTTATATACATTTTTACATCAAATTCACTCGTCTTTTCTTAGTTAGTTCGTTATATTTTGAGCTATTTACGTTAATTTTGTGTTTTATAGAATTTGTTAAGCAAAGAAAATAAAAATAGAATAAGTGAAATTTTAAGTGCTAAATTCGTCAAAACAGACTTACTCACTTATTTTCTTTGTTTATGTTTTCGATTCGGAAAGGAATTAAAGCTGGAAAGCAGGAACAAAAGGCAGCGTGCAGACAGCTCAAAGGTGGCTGCCAGGAAAAGAAAGAATTATAAAAGAAGGAATAAGAAATAAAAGGAGGAGTGGGTTGTGGAATGATTAGCACAGCTCATGAGGAGCCCATGGAGAAACGGTGGAAAAACAAATAAGAAAATAAAAGAAGAGCTTGGCAGCTGGAGCTCACGGAGGGACAGAAACAGAAAAGTGAAGGCAAGCATAAGGAGCACATGCAAAAGATGATGGAATATGCGGACAGGAATTAAAGGAGGATAGGAGAGCTGCCAATAAAAAGGCAGCTAATTGAGAGGATGAAGTCAGAGGAGGGTCACGGAAAGAATAGGGAGAGAGATGAGGGAGCTCCTAGGGGAGCTCCTTGGAGCTGAAAAGTGTGAGGAGGTACGCGCCCATTGGAGGAGAGGAAAGAGAGGCGCACGGATTGGGGGGAGAGGGCAGCGCAGGAGCTGCCTCTGGCAGCGTGCGGACGAGAGAATAAAAATGAAAAAAAATAATAAAGAGTGAGGCGTGAGCCTCGGGGAATAGATTACGGAGAACCTTGGGGGGAAATTAGAGGAGCTGCCACAATTGGCAGCGAGAAAATGAGGAATTAGGAGAAGCTGCCATCGCAGCCAATCAAAAGGCCATTTTGAAGTCAGCGCAGAGGAAGGCAGCTGCCATTTGGCAGCGGAGAAACAAGGGAAACAAAGGCGTAACCTCGGGACATGCTAACAGAAAGAAGCAGAGGGCAGCGCCCATCGCAAGCACATGCAGTGAGCTGCCATTTGGCAGCGTGACAAAGCTCACGGACCCAAGGGATTGGCACGGTGCAAACCAAATCAGCACAGTGCACAGAGGCATCCTTCCGTTTCCTTGCACACTCTAATTCGGTTTAATCCTCCAAACTCACATTTTTATTTCTGTTTTAATTTATAAATAATGTGTAATTAATTTGTTTTGGCTAGAGGATAATTCAAAGCCATGGATATATTTGTAATTTGAATTGATACCTTCAGTTGTGATTTCTGAGTTGTGATTTAATTTGCTTAACTACTTGATTAATAACTTATTTATGTTTGTCGATTAAGAATGCATACTTAATTTACATGCATGAATTTGATGCTAGAATATAAGTAAATTTCACCTAATCGTTATGAACTTATATTCATGAGTAGTGAAGGTTGCTAGTCACAATCGCGTTAAGTAAATTCCTGGCAAACGTATCATGCTGTTCATAGTTACGAATGCCTTGTCAACACTTATGATTTTCATAGAACATAATGATCTTTAATCGTATCTCTATTGTGCTTTTCACGTAGGGAACTTTTGGGGAATAATTTGAGTTGTTGTATGCTGTTCATCCAATTCAATAACATAAGGAAAATCTAAAGGTTAATTTAAGCGTACCTAATTAATCTGGAGTATGGAAATTCACAACTTATTGAAAGAACAACTGAAAATCAATTTAGGTTGCATATGTGTCTTGTGTGGAGAAAAACCCTCTAGCCAGTCCGTCGTCCATCCGTTCACTTTTATTTTATGTTTTTGTCAATTTTCTAATTTATTTAAGTTTAATTTACGTTTCGTTAAAATCAAACCCCCCCCCATTATTAAATTATATTATTTAGCTAGTTTTCATTGTTTTTAGTTTTTTAATTCAATTTCCGTCCATTTCAATTCCTAGTGTCTAATTTGATTGTTTTCATTATTTTGAGTCATTTTTAGTGTGTTTTGAGTTATTAGAGTTTTTAGCATAGTTTTGTGTCTTTGAGTCTTGTTTAATAATTTTAAATTAATTTAGAGTAGATTAGCAATCCCTCCTAATCCCCAGCCTAGAACGATACCCTACTTACATCTATACTACAACTGTCAAAAAGAGGGTTAAATTTGTGCGGTTTTAAAATCCCGTCAAATTTTTGGCGCCGTTGCCGGGGATTAGTAACTTTGCTAATCCCTTTATTTTTTGTTTGTGTTTATGTTTATATTTGTGGTTTATGTTTTGTTTATATTTGTGTTTGTGTATTTCATTGTCTTTTATTTTCATTTTCAATTTGTTGTTTGCATTTTCTACATTTTCTTGCGTGTTTAACTGATTTATTTCTTTTCTTTGCAGGAACTTTCGGTTATTTCCACCCTTAAAGTTGATTGCAGAATTTAAGCTTGGGGGTCATCGATTGAGTTTTCTGCAAATTAGAGAAGTTTTCAGTCTATTGCTTTATTTTGTTTCTTTTCATTTAGTAATTTTATTTTTATTTTTATTTTTATATTTTTAATTGCTTATTAATGTTTTCTGACATTGGGGACAATGTCCAGTTTAAGTGTGGGGGTAAAGAGTATAAAAAATGACCAAATTGAAAATTTTTGTACCTTCGACTATGAACTGGTTCATTTGTTTCCATGTTATTGCTTTTTGTTTTCTTAATTAGTTTTGTTTCATTTAATTTTTTCGAAAAATTTTAAAAAAAAATCCAAAAATATTGTCTTGTTTTCCTTATTGTTTTGAATTAGATTTTTGTTAGTTTCCCGACCCAATGATATAACTGGATCAAGTTTGAACCATGATGATCAAGAACTTAGTTAACATGTGTTGTGTGAAATTCCTAATTATCTTGTTAGTTTGTACATGTTTGATCATCTTTGAAAAACCAAATGTACATAGCCTTGTTGATGTGAAACTAAAAGCATGACTTAAAGCTTCATATGTGAATTTAGTGACCATATACATCCTATGTGAGTTTTTGAGCTTATTGAAAGTGTGTGCATTTTTCATACACTCCTATTCTTTCATGTGTGATGAACTTATGTGAGATACATCTCTAGAACTTGCGTAACGATCTTTCGAAATATTTGTCATTGATTGCATGAACTTGAAAATGATAGAGGCATTAGGTTTACCACCATGGCCCAAATAAACATGTTTCCCAAAGAAAAATGATATCATTAGATTGCCTATTTGAGCCGTTATGTTGAGCCTTTTATTTCTTATCACCTGATATGTCTACCCTTATACCTCAAACCATGTTTCCTTACCCTTTCCAAGCGAGCAATTTGAGACTTTCTTATGAGAAATGTTTGTGAAGTACTTGGAAGGAGTTTGGCAAAAGAATAAGTGTGGGGGTATTTCATGTTTGTATTTATTTTTTTAAAAAAAAAAGAGAAGAAAAAGAAAAAAAAAAAAAAAAGATTGTATACAAAGAAAATAAAAAGTTTTTAAAGTTTCAGCTTAAGGGTGTGGTTGGAGGTGTTAAAAGAATCGTTGGAAAGTTTGAGTTCTTATAAGTCTCAACAAAAGAATTGCTTGCAGTGTAACTTGGAACTTGTGCTTTCCTATTCTTTCATTTCAATAGCCCTATCCCTAAGCCTCATTACATCCAATAAAAGTCCTCTTGATTTAAGTTTTGCAATTATGATTGTGGAGAAGTGATCTTTATGCAAGCTTATGGTAGAACTTTCACATTTGTTTCTTTGAGCGAAACACATTAAAACTAAACACATGTGTGATTGAGTGCATATCCTATGAGAAGGTTGCTAGTTTACATATGATGATTTTAAAAATAAAAACTTGAAATTGCATTAGCATGGCTATCTCACACACTACACTTCAAGGATGATTTAAAGATTACTGCTAATGTTTGAATAAGGAAGATGAACTTGGATTAGTTTGTTTGGTGCTAGCTATGGTTCTTGCTAATTTATGTTCTCAAATGAAATTCTATGAGGGTCAAATAGGGGGAAGCTAATGTTTTTCATGTTATTACTTTTTCTGTTTTCTTTGTTGCTCGAGGACTAGCAAACGCTAAGTGTGGGGGTATTTGATCGGATCATATTTATATACATTTTTACATCAAATTCACTCATCTTTTCTTAGTTAGTTCGTTATATTTTGAGGTATTTACGTTGATTTTGTGTTTTATAGAATTTGTTAAGCAAAGAAAATAAAAATAGAATAAGTGAAATTTTAAGTGCTAAATTCGTCAAAACAGACTTACTCACTTATTTTCTTTGTTTATGTTTTCGATTCGGAAAGGAATTAAAGCTGGAAAGCAGGAACAAAAGGCAGCGTGCGGACAGCTCAAAGGTGGCTGCCAGGAAAAGAAAGAATTATAAAAGAAGGAATAAGAAATAAAAGGAGGAGTGGGTTGTGAAATGATTAGCACAGCTCATGAGGAGCCCATGGAGAAACGGTGGAAAAACAAATAAGAAAATAAAAGAAGAGCTTGGCAGCTGGAGCTCACGGAGGGACAGAAACAGAAAAGTGAAGGCAAGCATAAGGAGCACATGCAAAAGATGATGGAATATGCGGACAGGAATTAAAGGAGGATATGAGAGCTGCCAATAAAAAGGCAGCTAATTGAGAGGATGAAGTCAGAGGAGGGTCACGGAAAGAATAGGGAGAGAGATGAGGGAGCTCCTAGGGGAGCTCCTCGGAGCTGAAAAGTGTGAGGAGGTACGCGCCCATTAGAGGAGAGGAAAGAGAGGCGCACGGATTGGGGGGAGAGGGCAGCGCAGGAGCTGCCTCTGGCAGCGTGCGGACGAGAGAATAAAAAAGAAAAAAATAATAAAGAGTGAGGCGTGAGCCTCGGGGAATAGATTCCGGAGAACCTCGGGGGGAAATTAGAGGAGCTGCCACAATTGGCAGCGAGAAAAGGAGGAATTAGGAGAAGCTGCCATCGCAGCCAATCAAAAGGCCATTTTGAAGTCAGCGCAGAGGAAGGCAGCTGCCATTTGGCAGCGGAGAAACAAGGGAAACAGAGGCGTAACCTCGGGACATGCTAACAGAAAGAAGCAGAGGGTAGCGCCCATTGCAAGCACATGCAGTGAGCTGCCATTTGGCAGCGTGACAAAGCTCACGGACCCAAGGGATTGGCACGGTGCAAACCAAATCAGCACAGTGCACAGAGGCATCCTTCCGTTTCCTTGCACACTCTAATTCGGTTTAATCCTCCAAACTCACATTTTTATTTCTGTTTTAATTTATAAATAATGTGTAATTAATTTGTTTTGGCTAGAGGATAATTCAAAGCCATGGATATATTTGTAATTTGAATTGATACCTTCAGTTGTGATTTTTGAGTTGTGATTTAATTTGCTTAACTACTTGATTAATAACTTATTTATGTTTGTCGATTAAGAATGCATATTTAATTTACATGCCTGAATTTGATGCTAGAATATAAGTAAATTTCACCTAATCGTTATGAACTTATATTCATGAGTAGTGAAGGTTGCTAGTCACAATCGCGTTAAGTAAATTCCTGGCAAACGTATCATGTTGTTCATAGTTACGAATGCCTTGTCAACACTTATGATTTTCATAGAACATAATGATCTTTAATCGTATCTCTATTGTGCATTTCACGTAGGGAACTTTTGGGGAATAATTTGAGTTGTTGTATGTTGTTCATCCAATTCAATAACATAAGGAAAATCTGAAGATTAATTTAAGCGTACCTAATTAATTTGGGGTGTTGAGATTTACAATTTATTGAAAGAACAACTGAAGGTCAATTTAGATTGCATATGTGTCTTGTGTGGAGAAAAACCCTCTAGCTAGTCCGTCGTCCATCCGTTCACTTTTATTTTATGTTTTTGTCAATTTTCTAATTTATTTAAGTTTAATTTACGTTTCGTTAAAATCAAACCCCCCCCCCATTATTAAATTATATTATTTAGCTAGTTTTCATTGTTTTTAGTTTTTTAATTCAATTTCCGTCCATTTCAATTCCTAGTGTCTAATTTGATTGTTTTCATTATTTTGAGTCATTTTTAGTGTGTTTTGAGTTATTAGAGTTTTTAGCATAGTTTTGTGTCTTTGAATCTTGTTTAATAATTTTAAATTAATTTAGAGTAGATTAGCAATCCCTCCTAATCCCCGGCCTAGAACGATACCCTACTTACATCTATACTACAACTGTCAAAAAGAGGGTTAAATTTGTGCGGTTTTAAAATCCCGTCATCTCTCAGCGAGAAGAGCTTCCAAAAAGGTGCTTTACTGGTAGTTAACTTTCCACAGGCTTGTTCTTGAATGAGGCTGGAGGGCCTTCTGCTTAGACTTCCTCCGAAGATCTGAATTTACTCATTTTATCTGGAGCGGAATTTGGTTCAAGGGTGGTGGACGCTTGATCTTGAATCAGACTTGTGATTCATTCAACGGCCGTCAAAGCTTGATCTTGAATGAAATTGGACAATGAGGAACTTCATGTAGCAAGTGATCTTCGACTTTGTCAAGGATGAATTGGCATGTGTTTTGTTGTGCTTGTCTCCACATGTTTCAATGTATCATTTTCACTTGCCTTATTTGCTCCCCTTTCAGAAGTGGTATTTTCCCTAGTTTTTCCCCATGTAGGTTTGGCATCTTCTCTTGCAGTATTAGCCCTCTGATGCAGGAGTGGAATGCAAACCTTACATTTGGATGGTCCTTCAGAACATCACTTCTCAGCGACTCATCATGCTTGGGAGCTATCATCATATCAACAGTTGAAAATGAGTACTTGAGAGCCATGGTAGGTAAACAACCAGGGAAGGTTTCCAGACAATCAGTTCCAGATCGGAAGCTTGACTCCAATTGGCGACTGATTGCTCTCTTTCTCCTTGTCCTGCAGGTAAGAACAAGGCCAAAGAAAAGGGTAGGGAAAAGCATGATATGAGATACCCTTACTTTCGACCCTGATGATATGAGATATTCTTGCTCTAGTGTGACTTGTTTGAAGAGGTATTCTCGGAGAAGAAGAAAATTGAGTATTTCGAGATGCTTTGTTGAAGATGCATTCTCGAAGAGGAAGAAGACTTAGATATTTTTCAGGTCTGCCTTGCCATAGAGGACGGAGGTCGACATATATAGGAATTTCTCAATAGCAGGTAGTAGTGCTATGCCTTTACTTTTGTTAGGAACTGTGGTGTAATTAGAACAGTGAGATTCACACGTTTTTAACTTTGTCAGACATTTTTTGACAAAGTTGCACGTGATATCCAAAAAGCTAATGTTGCGTCTGAGAAATATTGACAGAGTGCAGGGAAATCCAGCTTTTGAAATTCGAAAATTGGCGTCTCTTCAATTTTTGAACATGTGACCCTGTTGCCTCTTCTTTTATAGAGATATCAATTTTGTTCAGATACACTTAGAAAATTGCTGCCTGTAAAATTTTTCCTTCTTGCACTTTTGAGATTTTATCTGACCTCCTTTTTCTTTCATCATTTCTGAAAATGGCTTGCCCATCTAACATTTGCTTATATTTGAGTCTTAGGACTGATATAGATGAGCCACGTCAGGATAATATATGGCGCCCGTCTTTCTCATCTTCTAATGGTCCTCTTACGGTTAAGGATTCTTTGATGAAGAATGACCTAACTGCTATAGTGGTAGCTAGGAATCTTCTCACTCCCAAGGATAAAAGAATCCTTTCAAACCGGTTTGATGAGGCGGCCGTTCAAGACTCCTTGGCTCTCAGTATTCAGTGTGCGGGCTCTGTTTTTAATATAGGTCAGCATCTACTTGCTCGAACTCTCCAAGTTGACTCATTGATGGCTGAGATGGCAAGTCTTAAACAAGAGATTAGAGGGCTCAAGCATGAGAATAGATTGTTACACATGCTTGCAAATAATTACTCGACAAGCATGAAAAGAATCTCGACCAGCTACTAGAAAATCACAATCAGGGGTTCGAGTCTTTATTCCAAAGACACCCATTGTCTCAACCGTTTGGAGTTCCACCAAGTATTGAGGCTCTAAACAATCAATCTCTGGTGCCTCCCCCTTCTGGGGTACCTCCGAGTACTAAGGCTTAACATGAACAACCTTTGTGAAGTCTGCCTCTTATTTGTTTGTTTTAACTCATGTCTGTGATTTCTCGAAGATATTAATAAATAAGCTTTATTTCATTCAGTGTATTGTGCCAAATATAATAAAGCATATACTTCACCAAGAAGTGGTACTTCTGGACCAAATATCAATTTATCAGTTCCCTCGTGGGGATAAATTATCGTTCTTAGTGTATAAATCATTTGAGTATTTAACTCATAATCTTCAATCCATATGATTCTTTAATATCATAAACATCATGGATAAGATTTGTGTTGGTAGATTGTTCGATCTGCAGTTCGAGACAATATTCCTCTCAACACTTTATAATCTTTCTTGACTTTTCAGGAGTCCCAATTTAATATCATCAACTTTTCAGAAGTTCTAATTTAATGTCATTGACTCTTGCAAAAGATTTTAGTATGTTGCAACAATATCATAATGATTGTACTTACTAAGGCAATTTATACCATCCATTGGTATTGAGTACATAATTTATGCTTTATCCTTCCAGGATTACTTAAAGCAATCTGAATCCTTTAGGGATTTTCTACACTTTATGACATATTTTCCTTTTTAAAGCTTATATAGAGCAATTTGCTCCCATGTATAATTGAGGGATTTACTTATGGAGATATGATGTGGGCGATTCAAAACCTTTCGTATATGATTCTCCATTCATATGAACTCTGTGAGTGTATTTCACAGTATTACAAATGTCCATATGTAACCTCCTTGGTTCAACATCCTTTGGCTATTTGTATTGTATTCAGGTATATAGGTCTGCCCCTCCTGTTTTTCACGTTCTTACAAGATTGTAATGGAATTGCCTTTCTCCATTTTTGGCAAATAATATTTCCTTTCGTCGACGAACAAAAGAACATGACTCATTATCAACACAGCTTATTGATGAAATTCATTTCTTTGGATATCCATTGCCTCTTCAAGGGAATTACACTATCTCTTCCAGGACAACCATAATTTAGAGAATGCAGATCATAACCTCTTCTTGAGCGTTATAAAGCTTAGATTTTAATCTCCACTTCCAGGAGTTGAGTCATTGGGACCTATACGTCTATCATGCTTCATGCATAAGACATTAACATTCCCATGTTCGTGAATTGTCCTTTCTGGGACGTGTATCCATACGGCGACTGTCATGCTTCCAGCATGCAACAGTTATGCTTTGGGAATGCAATATTTCAATAGGGCCATATTCTTCTTCTTTCGAATGACTAAACCTTCTGAATCTAAGGGTTTGCCACACTTCAGGCGTGTAACGGATAAATCATTTGCTGCCTCATTATTTTGTCCAACAGAGACATCAATTCTTGTAGGCACATTTGCAGCAAGTATATGTGATTTCATCACTTTCATTGCATCATTCAATTATCCTTACTTTATTTTCTCATTGATTGCTTTGTGAATCAAAATAAGACAAATTCTCTTTGTTCTTCTGGAAGGATCTTTTCTCATCATTCTTCAGGAATGATATTTTCTCATCATTCTTCTAAAACGATGTTATTTTTTCCCTCTAACGGTGGGAAAATTGTCTTATCAAAATCATAGTCCGTAAATAGTGCGGTAAACATATTCCCAGTCAAGGGTTCCAAATGTTGAATGATAGATGATGAATTAAATCCAACATAAATTTTCAGTTTGCGTTGATTCCCCATTTTATTATATTGTGGTAGTGCGATAGGCACATAGATAATGCAACAAAAAACTCGTAAATGTGTAATGTTTAGTTAGTGCCCAAACACAAGTTATACCGAAAAGTATTAGTGGTTGGCAACATGTCTCAACCAAGCTAATAATGTATCATGTAACATGGCATGTCCCCATGTAGAAAACTTGGCAATTTCGTTTTCATGAGTAGAGCGCGGGTAATCAATTTCATTCGCTTAATAAGTGCTTCTGCCAAACCATTTCGAATCTGGACAAAAGGAACTTCTGGTCCTTATTTAATAGTCTGTAAACTGAGACTCTTATGGTTTTTATTACAATTAAGTTGAGGCACTGTGGCACTTCAAACTTAAGGTACTCATCAAGGAACTTCATGTCCTGTTCTTAAGGATCAAGGGACTTCATGCCCGATCTTTTTGTATGATGGAACTTCTGGTCCAATCATTTTATATTTGCATGATGAAACTTTTGGTCCAATCATTTTTATATGATGGGGATCAAGATGTTGGAAGTATGCCCACAAAGCCACTCATTTGATGTAATAGCTTTTTGGAATACTTATTGTATTAAACTTATAAATGTTTAATAGAGGGCAAAGCTTATTGTTAATCACTGTTTATTGTATCTTGTGTTTAATCAATAAGGGAATCCAAGGAATGTATTTGATCTAAGAGATAAGTGATCTAAGTAAGTTAGATTTACGAGACCTTTCTCTTATGTTCATTCCTAAAACGTTCCTAGCCATAGGGTTGCCAATTGGGCATTGACAATCCGCTAAGGTTAGTATGTGTTATGTCGACTCAAGCGTGGATATGACAAGTCTCAAGTCATTTAGTGTTGGACACTAAGACAAACACATAGGTGCTTGAAAGAGTAATCGAGTACACTGAACTACGATCAAAAGAGAGTTCAAACATACATGTCATGTAAAGAACTCAAGGTTACAATATGCAAAGTAGTCCTTTGACCTGAGGCATCATTGATGTCTAATGGTTAGGTCCTTGGTCTTTGATCGTGTCAAATGGCGTTCCTTTGGAATGTCCACGGCATGGTTGGGGTCAAGCTATCTAGTCATGTAGACATATGAATGTACAACAAGGGATCTCTAACCTTATGGAAGGATAATACTCTAAGATATGATTCGAGAGTCTTTGGCCAAAGCATATGAATATGACTAAGGAAGTTTGTTCCAAATCTTATTCAAACGAATCATATAGAGAAGTATCACATTGGATAGTAGACATGAAACAAACTATCACTTAAACGATGTGATTAAGAGTATTGTATTAGAGAAGGACCGTATTGCATTGTAATTGTAACTGGATAGGTTCTCCAACCACTTCTACTTAGCTTGGGTAACCATGACATGCTGCTAGGTGTCACTCATGGTTTGTGGTAGCCCTAAAGATTGGCAAACACTAATCTTAAGGGAGAATTGAAATGTGATTTCAATTCACAATCGATAGTTAAGAGTAACATCGCCCACTGCCTCGCTAATTGGAACCTAATGGATCGTACACCGAGTAAAGATGAAAGTGAAGTAATTAAATGAAATGGATAAGCAATTAAATAGTTAATTGAAGAATGGTCAAAATTAATTAATTAGTTAATTAATTATACGAAACGTTCGTATTGGGCTTCTAAGTTAGTTTTGGGTTTCGGGGCCCAAAAGCGTTTTGGTCCACAAGGCCCATTATGTTTAAGTTGTATGACAACTAAAACAAAATGGGCAATTAGCCCAATAACAAAGACAAGGCCGGCCATAAGGGTGAGGGTAGGCAAACTTGTGTTATTTACAAGTTTGCCACTCACTAGAAATGAAGTATAAATATAACATTATAGCTTTGTTTCATTTAGGGTTTTCTAATAGAAATTTGGGGAAAACATCTTCTCTCTATTTTTCTATAGGAGGCCGGCCACTTAGGGGGAAGACATCTAGCAATCTCTTCTTCCCTAAGTCATCCATTTTATCTTCACTAATTCATCTTTGGTGTAGAGACTTGGAGACATCAAACTTTTGATGTTTTGGAGAACCAATCCTCAAAGAAGCAAGGAGGTGACTTGAAGGCCCTCCACTTGGGTGAATCCCTTGTGTAATCAAGGATGAGCTTCAAGGGTAATATTCTCTAAATCCTTAATCTCTTTAATGTTGTTAAAGAGTCATGGTTCACCATCTACTAGGCTTTGAAAGTCATGGGTTTTATGAATTGATTTTGGATGCATGTTTAATTTAATTTGTTAATATTATGCATATGTATTCAAATGTTCTTTAATGTTCTTAACTAGGACATAAATTTTCCTTCAAGTGGTATCAGAGCCTAGGCCTAGTTTATGGTGAATCCTTTTGGGTTTTGTGATTTTTCATAACTTATGATTTATGTGTTGTAAATGTTACAAGCTTTGTTCTTGCTTTGAATATAAATTTTGCTTGAAAATTTAGCATCTCAAATGTTGTAGATGTAGTTCATAAAAGCATGAATATTGGAACTAAAATGGTGCCAAAATATTTTTGGTATTTTCGGCCAAATTAAATGGGTGACTTTTTGGGTCCAAATTAGTCTTGTTAAAATGGTTTTAATGTGTTCTTTGGGACCCCTAAGTACCCTAGAATATTAACCCTCTTTTGAGTTGTGAAAAATTGAGTTTTGGTAAGTGAAAACATTCATGGGGCTATTATGAGTTTTTATGAATGTTCTTCAATGTTCTTGAAGTTCTTGCCAAGAACAAAAAGTTTTGGAGTTTTGATTCAAAAATTTTATGTTTTTCATAAAGTTTTGTTTTTCAAATGATGGGTGATGGTTATTGGTGAGAAGTGATTAAAAGGATTTAATGTTTGTCATAGACTTTAAAGTTTTACAAAACATTTTCTTACAAACCATCACCCTCACCTTTAATCCTCACCCACCAAAATCAACTCACATAAATTTTTGAAAATTTTTCAACCTTTGACCAAAGAGGCCGGCCACCCCCCCAAGTGGGGTATTTTGGGGACTTTTGTGCAATTACATAAAGTTTTGATACTTTTGTGTATTTGCACTTTGGCCCAAAAGTTTTCGTATTTTTACGAAAAGGTCCAAAATCATTAAAGGACAAATTGTTTTGTTCCTTTAAGGAAGTTTTAGCAATTGTTAAAAATTTTGGGTTCTAGTTGTAATTACATGAAGTTGTGGACTTTTGTGTTTTTACAAAGTGACCCCAAAAGTTTTTTTGTTTTTGCATTATGGCCCA
The DNA here is from genome assembly GCA_963580275.1 of Crataegus laevigata. Taxonomy (NCBI): domain Eukaryota; kingdom Viridiplantae; phylum Streptophyta; class Magnoliopsida; order Rosales; family Rosaceae; genus Crataegus; species Crataegus laevigata. The sequence continues at coordinate 23,310,653 of OY756948.1, forward strand.
AATAGTTGTGGTCATTGTTTTTGGCCCAAAACAAAATGAGAACAAAAATGGTTTTGTCTCTTTAAATGAGAATTTGATTTTCATTTTATTTAGTTCCATTTAAATCAATTTTATGGATCCAAAAACCAATTGTTTAAAGATGCTTTCTTAGTTAATTTTGATTAATTAAGAAAAGGGGTGATTATGAACCAAGCCACGATAATTGAGCTATGTGATTGGCCGCTTAACATTATGAATGTATGGGTTTAATAGAGTAGATTTGAATGTAATTTGATTAATTCAATTTGTTGTAAAGGACATAAGTCCTCCAATGTGTTGTAAAAGGGCATAAGCCCTTCTCTTTATTTCATGTATTCCTATTTGTTTAATTGTATGCAAATTGGAATAGTTGGGTCCAACACCCAATAGGAAATAACGGTTTAATTAGATTAAACGCGTAAATAAAATCAACAAACCATCTACCTAAAACCCAAGGTCCAACACAAGGCTCGTGTTGGATCAAATCAATCGGTTCATAATCATCCTAAAACCTAAAACAACTATATAGTCCATATGAGGATGCAAGGCATTTGTTAGTAGTTCCATATAGTCTCGCTTGTTTCAACGAAACAGTGGGAGTATTATATGCTACTAATTCATATTAACTTGGACCAATAGTTGTGATAGGCTCTTGTTCTTTTAATATGATTAAAATGTTTTGATGTAGCCCAAAACTACTCCCTCAAAATAAATATTAAGTTGATAAGCGAGAGACGCTTTGAATGTCTCTTCGTAGGCCTTCCACCGTGGTGGACTCCATCGTTTGTGACTCCTACACCGGCTTCACCCTATCATGGGGAAGTTCAAAGTATGTGCTTACATTCAGGAAGAGTCCATATATACATACATGATGTGGTGAGGTAGGCAACAAGGATAGCCAACATCGTATCATCGTGAGGTTATTCTTGAACCCCTACACGAACTAAGCATGGTGGGAATAACTTAACTAAGTGCAATTTGCCAACATCGTATCATCGTGAGGCAACATTCTCTAGAGGCCAAACAAGATGGGTAATTACAAAACGTTGTAAATGAATAATGCGTTATTCTCTCATCATTATTTTAGCTAACCAACATCGTATCATCGTGAGGTGAGCTTGGTAATGATGAGTCTCCCATAACCCACTAAGAGTTCTATATAACTCTCGGATTCTATTGAGGGATGTGGAATTTGCCAAAAATAGTGGGTGGTACTATTTGATTCAAGACCCAATCAAGTAGTTAATCAACAATCTAATGCGATTTATGTTATGTTATGTAGTGAACGACATGCCTAAAATTATACCCACCATTATACTTGACAAAAGGGGCCTTAGTGGCCAACGTTTCCTTGCTTGGTATCGCCATATTGAGAATGTCTCAAAGGTGAGAGACATATTGTATGTGCTTAAGCAATCCCCACCTCATGTGCCTCCTAAGAAACTAGCTTCAAAGGAGGAGTGTCATGATTATGCTAGACACTATGAGGATGACTTACAAGCCAAATGCTTAATTCTCATTTCACTTAGTGAGGAACTTATGAAGTTACATAAGCACATGGACACTTCACGTGCCATGGTTGAAAGTTTGCATAAGATGCATGACATTGAGACTAGTAATGTACGATTCTCAAATGTTTGTAGTCTATTAGATGCCAAAATGGCAAAGGGGGCATCGGTCCATAAACATGGACAAAAGATGGAAAAGATCTTTCAAGATCTTGAAAGTTTAGGAACTTCCATCGATGGGAAAATGGCCCAAGATTTTTTCCTTGCATCTCTCTCGGATGATTTCACTAAGTTTATTGTAAACTACAAAGTGAATAGATTCAATCATACTTTTGAAGAGATGATTGACATGTGCTGTGAATTTGAAAAAGGTTTCAAAAAGGACAGTGGGAGTGAGAACGCAAATATAAGGAAAAGATTGCAAAAGAAGAAGGCAAGAAAATCCAAAGGAACATGCTTTCATTGTGGAAAGGATGAACGTTGGAAGAAGAAATACAGGGTGCGCATTGCGAGCCTTATGACACGAACTTTTGAAGAGACTATTTCTGTCATAGAGAGTGCTTTTACAGTAAGCTCCAGTTCCTGGATATTTGATTCAGGTGCTAGTCAACATATCTGTAATACGATGCAGGGACTAGTAGGGAGCAAGAAACTGCGCAATGGGGAGATGGTTGTGCGTGTTGGAAACGGCGCTAAAATCTCTGCAAAAGCAATAGGCACCTACATGCTTAACCTACCCTCTGGGGAAGTCCTGGAACTTAAAAATTGTTTATATTTTCCTTCATGTATAAAGAATTTGATTTCTATCTCTAAGCTTTTAAGAGATGGGCACTCAGTATTGTTTGACAAAATGAGTTGCACTTTATACTTGAACGGTCGTATTATCTCTTATGGTAATATGATAGAGGGACTTTTTCACCTAGAGACGAATAGTGGGGTGCACTGTATTGAAAGCGGGAATACCTCAAAACCCAAAAGGGCTAGAGAAGAAGTTAACCAAGAGAAGATGTGGCACCTTAAACTTGGACATGTGAACCTTGAAAAGATTCGCAAGATGTCAAAGGACGGATACGTCCGCCCATTAGGTAATGACCAGATGGGTACTTGTGAATGCTGTTTGAAAGGGAAGATGACCAAATCTCCATTCACTGGGAAAGGAGAGCGTGCCACTGAAATTCTAGGGTTAATCCACACTGACGTATGTGGACCTATGTCTACTACGTCGAGAGGAGGTTTCTCCTACTATATCACATTCACCGACGATCACTCTCGGTTTGGCTATGTGTATCTTATGAAGTACAAGTCAGAATCCTTTGAAAGGTTCAAAGAATTCAAGAATGAAGTTGAGAAGCAAACTGGGAAACAGATAAAGATCCTAAGATCAGATCGAGGGGGTGAATATCTGAGTAATGAATTCCTAGATTATCTCAAAGAGTGTGGAATAATATCACAGTGGACTCTACCGGGAACTCCACAACTCAATGGAGTTTCTGAAAGGAGAAATCGAACCTTGATGAACATGGTTCGTTCTATGATGAGTTCCGCTGATCTACCAGTAACATTCTGGGGATACGCTCTATATACAGCAGCTTACTTGCTTAATAGAGTACCTTCCAAATCAGTTTCACAAACGCCCTATGAGATATGGCATGGAAGAAAGCCAAGTCTTAATCACATTAAGATTTGGGGTTGTGAAGCATATGTCAAGAAGCTTGAAGCTACTAAGCTTGAAGCGAGATCAGTAAGGTGCTATTTTGTGGGATATCCTCGGGAAACTATGGGATATGAGTTCTACCATCCTGACGACCAGAAAGTCTTTGTCGCCAGAACTGCTAAGTTTCTAGAGGACGAATTCGTTATCAAAAGAACTATAAGTAAAGAGATGGAAATTAATGAGATTAATGATGAACCACAAACAAGCACACGACATATTGACAACCCTGTTCCTGAACCCCTAGCTCCACGTAGATCTGAAAGGGTTAGTAAGCCACCTAGGAGGTATGGCTTAGATAATGACTTTGCAGAATTGTACCTTTTAGGTGACAATGACACAAAGGAGGACCCTAGGGACTACAAAGAAGCAATGTCCGACATTGATTCGAAGAAATGGCAAGAAGCCATGAAATCCGAAATGGATTCCATGTATCAAAATCAGGTCTGGACTCTTGTAGACCCTCCAGAAGGTATCGTACCTGTTGGAAACAAATGGGTCTTCAAGAGGAAGATAGGCGTTGATGGGAACGTGGAGACTTATAAGGCTAGACTTGTAGCCAAGGGTTACAGGCAACGAGAAGGGATTGACTATGAAGAAACTTTCTCTCCTGTAGCCATGATTAAGTCCATTCGAATTTTGCTTGCTATAGCTGCGTACCATGATTATGAAATCTGGCAAATGGACGTGAAGACGGCCTTTCTGAATGGCTACCTAGAGGAAGAGCTTTATATGGCTCAACCCGAAGGTTTCGTGTCCAAGTCTGAAAAGACTAAGGTATGCAAGCTTCTGAGGTCCATTTATGGACTTAAGCAAGCCTCCAGGAGCTGGAACATCCGTTTTGATACAGAAATCAAAACGTTTGATTTTACTCAAAACGAAGACGACAATTGTGTTTATCAAAAGGTCGTAGGGGATGCAGTTGTATTCCTGGTGTTATATGTAGATGACATATTAATGTTCGGGAATGACACTGCGGTACTTTCTTCTGTGAAAGTGTGGTTGTCCAAAACCTTCCACATGAAAGATTTAGGAGATGCATCTTATGTTCTTGGGATAAAGCTCTATCGTGATAGAACCAGAAGACTTATTGCATTATCCCAATCAATGTACATTGATAAGGTGCTAAGTAGGTTCCAGATGGAACAATCTAAGAAAGGTTTTCTTCCTGTGAGACATGGAATTCACCTTTCTAAGTCCATGGGACCTAAGACTCCTGAAGAGATACGGCAAATGAATACTATTCCTTATGCTTCTGCCATAGGAAGTCTCATGTATGCCATGACATGTACAAGGCCTGATATCGCATATGCTGTTAGCATTACTAGTCGATATCAATCTAACCCAGGATCAGAACACTGGGCAGCTGTCAAGACAGTCCTTAAGTACTTAAGAAGAACTAAGGACATGTTCCTCGTTTATGGAGGAGCAACAGAGTTGCGAGTGGAAGGCTATACAGACGCAGATTTCCAATCTGACGTCGATGATAGAAGTTCCAACTCCGGATATGTATTCACTCTGAATGGTGGGGCTGTCAACTGGAAAAGCAAGAAGCAAAGTGTAATTGCTGATTCCACGACAGAGGCTGAATATGTTGCTGCAGCTGAAGCCGGCAAAGAAGCGTTCTGGATGAAGAAGTTCATCAATGAACTTGGAGTGGTTCCAACCATTACATCACCAGTAACTTTGTACTGTGATAATAGTGGGGCGATAGCTCAAGCCAAGGAGCCAAGGGCACATCAAAAGAACAAGCATTTTGACAGGCGCTTTAATATCATTAGAAGATATGCTGCCGAAGGGAAAGTCAACATTCTCAAAGTTGCTTCAGCCGATAACGTAGCAGATCCACTGATGAAGCCAATGTCTCAAGTCCAACTTGACCGTCATATGGAAAAGATGGGTATTAGATACATGGGAGGATGGCTTTGAGTGCAAGTGGGAGATTGTTGGAAGTATGCCCACAAAGCCACTCATTTGATGTAATAGCTTTTTGGAATACTTATTGTATTAAACTTATAAATGTTTAATAGAGGGCAAAGCTTATTGTTAATCACTGTTTATTGTATCTTGTGTTTAATCAATAAGGGAATCCAAGGAATGTATTTGATCTAAGAGATAAGTGATCTAAGTAAGTTAGATTTACGAGACCTTTCTCTTATGTTCATTCCTAAAACGTTCCTAGCCATAGGGTTGCCAATTGGGCATTGACAATCCGCTAAGGTTAGTATGTGTTATGTCGACTCAAGCGTGGATATGACAAGTCTCAAGTCATTTAGTGTTGGACACTAAGACAAACACATAGGTGCTTGAAAGAGTAATCGAGTACACTGAACTACGATCAAAAGAGAGTTCAAACATACATGTCATGTAAAGAACTCAAGGTTACAATATGCAAAGTAGTCCTTTGACCTGAGGCATCATTGATGTCTAATGGTTAGGTCCTTGGTCTTTGATCGTGTCAAATGGCGTTCCTTTGGAATGTCCACGGCATGGTTGGGGTCAAGCTATCTAGTCATGTAGACATATGAATGTACAACAAGGGATCTCTAACCTTATGGAAGGATAATACTCTAAGATATGATTCGAGAGTCTTTGGCCAAAGCATATGAATATGACTAAGGAAGTTTGTTCCAAATCTTATTCAAACGAATCATATAGAGAAGTATCACATTGGATAGTAGACATGAAACAAACTATCACTTAAACGATGTGATTAAGAGTATTGTATTAGAGAAGGACCGTATTGCATTGTAATTGTAACTGGATAGGTTCTCCAACCACTTCTACTTAGCTTGGGTAACCATGACATGCTGCTAGGTGTCACTCATGGTTTGTGGTAGCCCTAAAGATTGGCAAACACTAATATTAAGGGAGAATTGAAATGTGATTTCAATTCACAATCGATAGTTAAGAGTAACATCGCCCACTGCCTCGCTAATTGGAACCTAATGGATCGTACACCGAGTAAAGATGAAAGTGAAGTAATTAAATGAAATGGATAAGCAATTAAATAGTTAATTGAAGAATGGTCAAAATTAATTAATTAGTTAATTAATTATACGAAACGTTCGTATTGGGCTTCTAAGTTAGTTTTGGGTTTCGGGGCCCAAAAGCGTTTTGGTCCACAAGGCCCATTATGTTTAAGTTGTATGACAACTAAAACAAAATGGGCAATTAGCCCAATAACAAAGACAAGGCCGGCCATAAGGGTGAGGGTAGGCAAACTTGTGTTATTTACAAGTTTGCCACTCACTAGAAATGAAGTATAAATATAACATTATAGCTTTGTTTCATTTAGGGTTTTCTAATAGAAATTTGGGGAAAACATCTTCTCTCTATTTTTATAGGAGGCCGGCCACTTAGGGGGAAGACATCTAGCAATCTCTTCTTCCCTAAGTCATCCATTTTATCTTCACTAATTCATCTTTGGTGTAGAGACTTGGAGACATCAAACTTTTGATGTTTTGGAGAACCAATCCTCAAAGAAGCAAGGAGGTGACTTGAAGGCCCTCCACTTGGGTGAATCCCTTGTGTAATCAAGGATGAGCTTCAAGGGTAATATTCTCTAAATCCTTAATCTCTTTAATGTTGTTAAAGAGTCATGGTTCACCATCTACTAGGCTTTGAAAGTCATGGGTTTTATGAATTGATTTTGGATGCATGTTTAATTTAATTTGTTAATATTATGCATATGTATTCAAATGTTCTTTAATGTTCTTAACTAGGACATAAATTTTCCTTCACAAGAAACTATAGGTTCTGATCTGATTAAGGAACTTCAGGTCCAGTATGTACTCATTGTAACAAAAAGAAGTACAATAAATAAATTAAAGCAATAGCAGTAATTCCAACCATGGTAAATAAATTACTTTTAAGTAAATAAAGCTTGTGACAAGGGCTTTGATTCAGCACCATTCATATAAATCAAAACTTAAAGCAGTAAGCGGTAAAACCGTCCATGGTAAATAAATTGCTTTAAAGTAAATTGAACTTGTGAAAGTGTTTTAAACCAACACCATTCACATAAATAAATGCATATATTTTATTCTTTCGTTTCAGATGGTACAACACCATCCATTCCAAAAAGCCTTTACCCTTTTGTTTTTTGTTTTTATTACTTTTTCTTATTTTCTCCGTGCACCTTTGTCTCAATTTCCTCCTTTTCTTTTTCTTTGTCTGCCACTTATAAGAAGATCAAACCATTAGATTTAACTCAAACTTTAGTATGATATGGATACGAGGATACTAAACAACTTTTGTGAAGAAACAGTTTTGATCTGAGCTATTAAAAGTGGAGTTTTGGTACTCATAAGATGGCTGTCCAGTTTTCTGCGGAAATGGAAGCTGAGTTGAAGTTTCCGTCATTTGCAAGGATTGAACCGTTGAAAATTTCTGAAATTGGGCTATGTTCTAGATACTAGGCGGACGAACAAATTTCAAGAAGAAAGTATTTCAATCGGATGTCAGGAAGCTAGAATTCAGAGGCTATTTACATGGCTGCCAAATTCAGAGGCTATTTCTAAGATATGGAATGATTTAACCGTTGAATGGTTCTGGAATGTTGGTATGTTATAGGAGAGAGGATAAGGAACAACGTTTATGAAGCAAGGGTTTCTGTATGTGCACTAGAAGTTGAAGTTTCAAAGCTCATATGACTGTCGGATTTTCTGCCAATAATAATGACAATAGTTATATAACCATATGTATATTTACTTTAAGAAAATTAGTCATTTAGAGGTATGAAGATGAAATGAAAAGATTTGGCGAATGAGTTTACAAGTTTGGGGCAACAAGAAGATGTCGGCGAATGAGTACTATAGAAAGTTCACAGATTTGTCCCGCTATCTTCCAGAGGTTGCGGCGAACCCAGCGGAGATGCTTCGTCGGTTTAAGCTTGGTACTCGTAAGAAGTGTCATTTGATGGAGACCACAACCCCTTGTAGCACTTATCACGAGTTCTATGAGATTCTATTACAGATAGAGGATTCATAAAATATGCCGAGCGAGAGCGAAGAAGAAGAAGAAAAATAAGATAAGAAGAAATATGATAAAGGCAAAGGGCAGGCATCACAGGGACCCCGGAAGACCCAGAGTTTCAAAAGAAGTAGGGTTGGTTCGAGTTCATCCAGTGGAGGTGTGAATTCTCCAAGCCAGAGGAGAAGGGGTACATTCACTGGAGGCCCGCGTTTTCAGAGACATCGAGATGCTGGCGGTTCTGGTGGTTCAGCATCACCGTTTTGTCGGAGGTGTAACAGTCGGCATGTTGGAGAGTGTAAAGAGGGCAATCAAGGATGCTTCACTTGTAGACAGATTGGACATCGATCAACAAATTGTCCACAGAGTCAGCAGAGACCTCAGATACCTTCCTTACCGCCACCACCAATTCCGAGCTAGCATACTCTAGCTCTGAGTGGATATGGCCAGTCGAGTTACGGAGGTACTTATCATTATCAGGGAGATGTCGTCCCTTATTCGGCGATGTCGTCCCTTATATGAGTGATTACCAGAGTGGATATCCTCAGTACTCAGGAGGATATACCTCATATTATATGAGGAGCTATAGATTCAGCCGTACAGGTCACATTAGGTGACTCCGGCTGACGTATTATTATTGATTGCATATTATGATGTGATTTATCTCACCTGATTGATGCTTACTCAGTTTGATTTAGGATACTTCGACATGGCGTACTTTGACTTGATATATTGAGATTTATCGCTTTCCTACATGATTTTGGTATACAAGTAAATATGATATTTTCTGGGAAATATACTTGTTTTACGGAGAGGGGTTACTACTTTGATTTATGAAACGGTTTTGGAAGAGTTTTGTTTTTGCCCACTCACATTTTCTATTTTGCGCCCTTCCAGGTTACGTTGGCGGCAAACGAGGCATCAAGGTTATTCTGACAGAACGCCTTCCATGTAGGATTTCTCCAATTATCTTTTCAATGTTTGTTTAATTTAGACTGCACTTAAGGTTTGCACTCTGAAGTTGTGTTGTTATGTTTTCGCTCACTCTCACTTATATCTTATTGTAAATTATCCTGCTTGGTTTCTATTTCTGCATACCTTTCATATTTGCTCTTTCGCACTGCGCACTTGGCTACGTCACCCTCACTTGACGGCTTGCACGCCTCGACATTTCGGGTCGAGGTGTGTCAACCAAGCCTCCATCCTTAATTTATTAAATTGATTAAAATTGCCTAATCTCTTGTATCTGATAATACCCTCCCAACCCAGAACAGTAAACAAAAAAGTTTCTTAGTCTCTTATATCTTATAAATTGAAGCACATGCATGTCAATTTCAGCTCTTAAAACTAAAAGAAAAGATTAGGGATTCTTAGTTTCTTACCCAAATCCATAAATTTTTTAATCAAACCTCTTCAGCCCAGCTTGAAATCCGTTTGAATGACCTCCACAAACACAAATCGTATACAAGCAGAACATTTTAGGTGAAGTTGTGAGATGGAGTGATGATGAAATTGAGGAAACAACCAAATTCCAAACGAAGTTTAGACATGCTTTAAAAATTTGAACAAAGAAAAAGAGAACCCAAAAACCAATCTCGAAACAAATATGTCGAAAACTCACCAAGAAACTCAAGATTTTTTGGGTTTAAAATTTCCTAAAATCAGAACTGGAGCCAATTGCAATTTTGGGTATATAATTTCTTCAAATTAGAATGGGATTCAAATTGGATTTTCCCAAGATTCACTAATCAAACAACTTGCAGAATTTGTCCAACACAACAGATCGATCGTCCATGCAAAGGAAATTCGATCATGAATTGAAAAAAGAAAAAAAGGTGTGAGACAGAGAGAGACAAACCTTCTTGTGGAAGCCAAGGGTTCTGGGCTTGAGAGAGCTCTAGAAAAATATGTTCTGGAAGCGAATCGAAGAGAGTGGAATGAGAGAAAGACTCCCCCAACGTTTCCAACTTCTTTCTGTTCCCAGATGAGCAACACGTGTACATCCAGACTCCTTCCCTTCCTAGATGACCAGCATGAACACATCCAGCCTCCTTCCTTCTTAGATGACCAACACGCTTACATAAGGGGCAAACCAATAAATTCACTATGCAACACAGATAAAAAGCCTGAGAATAGACAACAGCTGAAGGGCATTTTCCTCCGCGCACTATTTGTGAACAGTACACGCTAGTTTGGATTTTAGTATAGGAATAATGTAAATTTAAAAGTATGTGGGGAATTTCTATATGGCAATGTTATGAGGATTGAGATGCTATACGTTGGAGTGTACCATTTTGTTTGTGAAGCAAACGTGGACAGAGTAATACTAGAGCCTCCAACTTTTTCAAACATTTTTAGTCTCAATTGATGTGTATTTTTATTTTTATTTTTAGAGTAGAGATGCACTATGAACCTTCTTTGGTCATAACATACGAAAATTTGACACCTTATTCAGTCGTAAAGTACAATTACGTTAACTAATAGTTGGGGACTTTAGTATTATTGCGGGACTAATTACTCCACGTACCACACTAATAAGTTTAAAAGCTATTTTAAATATACTTTTAAAATGACTAAAATTATTTTTGGTGAAATGTGTTTAGATCTAATCTTTAGTAAAGATGCAAGTAAATCTTGGAAAAGCACATTAAGTGCTTTTGGAACTCAAAAACATTCTCTAAAAGCGCTTTCAATCATTTTAAAAGCACTCCAAACAAGCCCTAACTCAACGTTTTTATGAGAACAATAAACTTGAAATTTAGAAGAAAAAAAAAGTTAAATTTCTCAATAAACATGCACAAATTCTATGTATTTGGATTCATAAATGTAGAAATTTAAAAAAACCTGTATGGAAAGAAAGGGAAGTTTGGAAGCCACGAATTCCGTCTTTAAATTCCATCTAAATAGTTTTCATTACTAGATATCATGAATGAGAATTTGAAAAAAAAAAAAAAAAAAAAAAAAAAACCACGTACATCACCACCTTTAGCATTGTCGTCGCCCACACCGCTCTACCTTCGTTGCAACTTCGCCACCACCACTACTTCTCTATGGCAATCAGCCACACTCTTAATGTCGTCGTCGCGATCAGCGCTCTACCACTAACACACCACCCTACCACCACTAGCACCACATTTCTGTGGACATCAACAACCATTCTTCACTGTGGTCACCATTACACTACCATTACTGGCACCACCATCCTCACATGATGACTCTAAATACATAAGGAGTTCTATATTTAAATTCCGTTAAACTTTTAAGTTTGCCAAATAAGAAACTTCATAAATTCTAAAAATGTACACTTTATATTTCAAATTCCGTCATTTTGAAATTTCTTAATATTCTTAAACTTTGTCATTCAAACAAAGTATAAGATCTATGCAAAATTGTTTGACAATTACTTATGATTCTTAGTACTCTTGTGGCATGTTGGAATAAACTGCAAGGTATGAGTATCATTCCGAATCCTAACAAATCCCCTATTTATTAGCACACAAAGAAGGAATAACTAATGGGCCACCTGTTAATAAGATGTGTTCCATTCCAAATTCTAGCATGCTATCGTTACCAAGGGAAGGGGGTATAGGGTATGTTAATCTCATATCTGAACAACTTAGTTATATATCATTCCCCCATTACCCATATCACTCTCATTCCCAAAAATATTCTACTATCAGTTTATAAAATGAATATTTTCAGACTAAGTCACACAATGTATATAACAAGATAGCAAACTCAACAAACATTAAACATTCACCCTTTATATGAGACCTCTTACATACAAAGGAAAATGTATATATTTGAACAAAAAAAAAATGGGTACATTGAATCATAGCACTACAAGGTTTTCTTGTTAGACTACATATTTCATAAACAACTAAAAACACTAACCTGAAAGAATCCACAAATTATGCTTAACTGATAAAGTACTCAAAATCAACATGGCATGTAGGAAAGATGAACCATCTTTGACAGAACTGTGAGGAATAGTAACCATGGACTTCTCCTTCTGTGGAAATTGTATTGGAATTCTGTGAAATAATATGTTAGTTGACCAAAGTCTTTTGCACACTCGACACTCATTTAAACTCAAATTAATGGGGCGTTCATATGAGTTTATGTGTGTTGTGAGCAGGGACCTTAGCCTTGTATTTATCTACCACTGCATAAAACTTTCACAGCTTAGTAAATTAGGACAACCTTATATGAATGTGTAATGCCAGTATGGATCCTTATTCGACTACACACAACCGACCACAATTTCAATTTTTGAAATTTAAATCCACATTCATAATATCTTATAGGACTTTTACAAATAGACATAACAACTAATTAAGTGAGGCACATATAATTAGCTAAACATCCTTCATGGCATAAGCTACACATTTAAATTGTTCCTCCCACTAATCAGTTAAGCGAGAAACAAATACCATAACCAGATGCATATATTCATCAATAAACATGTTATTGCACCTTACACTTAATCATATTATACAACAACTTCATGTCAATTCTTTTAGTTATTACTTCTAAATAGTATGTACCAAACAACTTAAAATACAATTGTCTTTACAAGAACTTAACCAAATAGTATTAATCATGTATGGTACGAGTGTTAAAACATGAGAATATACATGCATACAAATTCGAAAACAACAGTGGAACAATTATAGGATTGAAAACTGGACAATCCTAATAACATCTAGAAAATTTCAATTATAGCATGCATTTTTTTCCACAAACTCGACTTTAAAATTCTAGGGAGAAACATGCAAATATAAAACTAAGTTTCACACTCAAAACTTTACAAACGTATATCAGCAAAAGAACAACTCTCAGGGATCTTTAGAACTTAGCATGTGTGACTTAGATTCAATGAGTGTGAAGCCCAATTATTTGTTTATCAATTCTTCCACTTGGGCAAACACTCATTGCATTTGTTACTCTGAAAATCATATAAGTAAAAATATATATTTTATTTGTACTAGTATATAATTTCTGAAAATATATTAGTAAAGTAGTATACCATACCAAAAACCAAGATTCTAGCTTGAGGAATTACATAATTGACGTATAATTGATTTGTCCCAAAACCACATAGACTAAACGAGAGACATTAAACTTTATAAAATGGAATATGAAATTGTTCTAGAGTTAAAGATAGCTCAAATTTTTCGACATATAAGAAAACAATGAAAACTCCAGTCTGAACTTTCAACCGTGCACAGGTTACTAATAAAATCATCATAACTAGAGTACACCACCAATAAACACGAAATTTTCCAGTCTACAAGTAGACATATATATGAACAACATATCCAAATTTCAAGTCATTTTGAAGTCATTTAGTCATTGGTTTGTTAAACTTAATTGAAACAATGAAAACTGTCAGACTAGACTTTCAACTGAGCACGGGTTACTAATAAAATCCGTATAAATAAAATAAACAACCCAAAATCACGAAATTTTTCAGTCTAAAAATAGACATATATATGAAGAACATATTCCAAGTCATTTTGTGGTCAATAGCTCAGTCGTTTGTTAATTCCAAAATATGTATTCCAACAGAAAAATTATGTGCATCTATGTCAACTTGATAAAACCACCAAAAATTCAATTCTTCATGTATTTTCATAATTTTGGTGTCTAAGGAAGCTTTAAGAAGTCTGCTTCAACATATAACTTTATCATGAATAAATCTTGGACCATAAAGATATGCAAATAAACAACATAGCAGTCGATTTCAATGTGTATCTTAGGCAATTTGTGATTATCCTTCATGCGTTCAACAATATATGCTCCATTTAATTTTTAGAAGAGAAGACAACACATAACAAACATTAAATCACATAGCCAATCTTGAAGAAATCCAAAACTTTTAACAAGATAAACATACCACCACTCTGCATACACTGCAATATGCCACTTTTGAACTGAATTAAGGCAAATTTAATCAAACGTTTATCTCGATCCTTAAGACCAAAAAAATTCTATGTCATGCTTTATCTATCCCAATATGGGATTTAAGGGGGCTCATATGAAAAACATCCAAAAACTTTAAACATAGAACTATTATGACTTTATATTCACAAATGAACAAATACCCCATAGACTTTACAGCTAAAACACTCGCACCTTTGTTTGGTTGAAGCTTAATGAATTTTTAGTGTTAAAGTATAAATCATATGAGCAAAATATAGACATGAAAACTATCCACCTTTGTTTGGCAATTAGTTATCACAGGCTTCACATAATCTATACACTAAGCCACTAGTAATCGAACCAATAAAACTAGTCACACCTTTGTTTGGGGATATAATCATGTTGTTATGACTACTAATGCAACTCTATCAACTAAACTTAAAATTTTTAGCAGCCCTTGAATCAATGGAACGGATTTGTTGTGTCCCATTCACACAAGAACATCTCAAAAACATTGATCTAATGATAACTTTTAGCATGTATTAATAATAAAAATTTCAATCAAAGAGCATGCTTATTTAGCAAAGTTAGAGAAAACATACAATTTTCTGTTTTTAATTAAACCTAATATTTTTAAACATGTGAAGCTAATTTCATCCAGGATCATAACCATGCATTAGTTCCATATATGCGTGATAAGAAAAATAGCTTGCTATAGAATTGAAAAACTAAAAGCAATTCTAGCATGACTTATGCAAAATATTAGGCAACAAAACTATTGATATGTAAGAATAGTTTTTCCGGTTTTAGTTATTCATGATCAGAGGTGTCCTCTAATGTTCTTAACAAGGTTGTTTCCTCTTTTAGCCAATTTCAGCAGCAATACATATCTATGGTATTCAATCAATAATATAGTTTGCATACTATTGTAACAATAGTTAACTAATCTCATAATACCAAAGCATGGGCTATAACATAAGCAATATACTTATTCAAGGTCATAAAGTATCATTAGTAAAGCTGAAAACTAAGTCATTGCACATACGTGGATATGACCTTTAAATTAAAATCCACTGAAATAGACATGGATTAACCATATGCATACCTCAACGAATGCAATCCAGGCTTATCATGCCTGAAAAATAATGTATATCACTGAAAGAAACATGAGATTTACATATGTACATATGAATTGCAAGGCTGCAAGTACCACTGATATGCATATAACATGTAAACTTAATGAATTTTATAAAGGTAATCAAAATCACTTTCAATTACCACTTTCATGTTATCAGATTTTTCATATATTTATACACATATCAAGACTTACAATGTACGTGAATTATCCAAAAACCTGCAACAAAAAGTACATTAGTAATACTATTCCAGCAAGTAATTTATCAAACCTTGAACAAGGAACTGAAGTGAAAACCATATTTTAAAATAAGTTTTGGTTGCCGCATATATTCTTGATGCTTATTAACATCCTTTATTTCTTCATGTTGTTAAAAAATTATGCAATAACCTTGAATAATGATAAAACTAATAAGGCCGTGTACTTTTTCTTTTTCCGGGAATACAAGCATATGATAAAATAAATGTTATTCCATCATTTTATGTAGTATTTATCATATGATAAAATAAATGTTATTCCATCATTCCCAAGAATTTTATCAACATTCAAACTAAGAACTGAAAGTCAAAACCGAAACACACACACACATATATGTACATATGCCAACCTCAAGAAGTTCAAGTTCATGACAATATATACTTAAGGCCTTTTTCAGAAATTTTTAATTTTAACATCCCAAATTATATGTGCACAACCACATAGGAGATTTGATTAAGGTAGTTGTGATAAAGCTAATAAACATGTATAAACCCAATAGGACAATGAAATCGAAATAGGATGCAATATCAATTAATAGTCTGTAATATTCCTTCAAGTCAAAGGACAAGTTTTAATATATAGCTATCTCAAATTTCAACATGAAATTTAGGTTAAAACACAATTCACATAGAAAACCAATTTATTTTTGCCGTGAAACATGAGTATGGAAATTGAGCAAAACTCAAAACATGTCATCAATTCAAGACATCAATTTTTAGGGTTTACGAAGTAGGTCTTTAGTTGTATTATGACCTGCTTTGATACCATGTTGAATTTTTTTTAGATTGATGGGGCTCAACTCTAACGACACCGATACTGTCCCCAACTTTACCACCTGCCCAATCCTTCAAGTGTGGGGTTTTACCACAAAAGGCCTCGGTATTAGTTAGAGTGGGGGTAATTATATTTAAAGTCATTGCTTTTTCTTTACCGCACTGATGTGGGACTTTAATAGTTCCCCTCACGTGTAACCCCATTTAATGGTTCACATGTGGAGATCCACACATCGGTAATTGAAACTCAAAGGTCGGCTCCAGTGGATTCCAAACTTGTTTTCAATATTTTTCAGGAAGTGACTCTTAGAACTCGGAGGCTGACTCTATGTTAAGAGTCCAAACTTGTTTTCAAGCCCACACCTCCTGGTGACAAGCTCGTTGGCTTGCACGGGCTCGTAATCGTGGGCTCTGATACCAACTGTTAGACTCCATATTTCATAAACAACTAAAAGCACTAACTTGAAAGAATTCATAAATTATGCTCAATTGATAAGGTAGTCGAAGTCAACATGGCATGTAGGAAGATGAACCATCTTTGATAGAACCGTGCAGAATAGGCTCAACCATAGACTTCTCCTTCGGTGGAAATTGTATTGGAATCCTGCTGAATAATATGTTAGTTTACCAAAGTCTTCTGCACATTCAACACTCCTTTATACTAGAACTAATGGGGCATTCATATGAGTTTATGTGTGTTGTGAGCAGAGACCTTAGCTTTGTATTTACATGGACTTAACCCTAATGAATCTTCTCATAATAATGTTACTAGGAAACCTTGCAATCCAAGGATAATTGATACACCAAATCTCATTCCAAATAGGATAGAATTAGGAGCCCTTATTCCCCAAGGAAATTCATAATATATTAACTTTACTTGGGGTACAAGCTATAGCTATTAACTAAATCTTAATCTTATTTATATTCCAAACAATCCTTAAATTAATTGTGTAGACCTATTAACCGTTGGATTATGGTCTAACATCCAACATTTATCTCATTATTTTGTATGGTCAACTAGTATAATGACTACTTCTAATCTAAGTTATATGTAGGTTTTTGTGAGGTGACAAGTGTCTTGTTGGAAACTCCAGCAAGGACACCAAACTAACAGTTTTTGAAAGAGTGAAATATCTGAAGAAAAAGAATTCTCTTTGAATGAAGGAATGGATAAAACAATAGAGAAAGAGTATATATAGCTTTTCCTAATTACAATTAAGTCTCTAACTATCTATACTAATTACAATTACAATTATAAACAAACTACTTAATCAATGGGCTTAAATTGTTAAGTGTATTATGTTGAAATATCCCACATCAACCGTATCTCTGATAAAAGAAGAGTTTAAATATTTTAAATCCATCTAACTAATACTAAGGCCCATGTGATAAAATCTCACACTACCAGATTGTGCAAGTGGTAATTACTAAGTTAGGACAATATCTGTGTTGTTGGAAGTGAGCATTTAGCCTGTCTCTCTGATAATTCTACATGGCATCAGAGCTAAGGAGCAGCTCGTACTACCACGTGATGGGTGGGTTCTCTTGGCCCCACACGATGATGGTGGGTCCCTTACCCCCTGGGTGTAGGGTGAGTCTCCTTAGCTCCATGTGATTGTCAATGTCTTAATCTCCCACGTGTGACCCACTAATTGGGTCTCATGTGAGGGGCATGTTAAAATATCCTACATCGGCTGTATCTCTAAGAAAAGAAGAGTTCAAAATTTCTAACCCACTCCAACTAATATCGAGGCCTTTTGTGATAAAACCCCACACCTGACGGATTGGGTAAGTGGTAATTACCAAGTTAAGGACAATATCAGTGTTGTTAGAAGTGGGTCTTTGGCCCACCTCTTGGATAATTCTACATATTCAATTACTTGGCTTTTAATTCTTCCTATTTACACCCCTTAAGCTAAACTTAGAAGAATAAAAAAGACCAAGCGAAAGCTTAGATTGAAGATACAAAATATGTGCTTGCACAAACCTTTAGTGCGAATATCGGCTAACTGATCTTTAGTGCACACATATTGCACTTTAACAAGATGAGCAGGCACCAATCCTCTAATATAGTGGTAATCAATCTCTATATGCTTCATCCTAGAATGAAAGACTGGATTGGATGCAATGGAAATGGCATAAATATTATTACATCAAACAGTAGGAGTCTCATAGAGAGGAAAACCAAGTCATGAAGTACCTTGCAAATCTAAGTGATCTTAGTTGTCGTGTGAGCCGAAGAACGATGCTCAGCCTTAATAGATGATCGAGCAATGATGGATTACTTTTTTAGCATTCCCAACTGATAGATTATGACCCATAAAAACAGTAACCACTAATAGAGCTTCATTAAAAGTGGAACATGCCCAATCTTCATCAAGATGTACAGAGAAATAAAAATGGCCTTTTTGGACCAAAGACCATGAGAAATTGTCCCATTGAGAAATCTAAGTATCTTTTTAGCAGATTGCATATGAGGTTCTCTAGGGGCATGCATAAACTAACCAACTTGGTTCACTACAAATGAGAGATCCAGCCTGGTCCATGTGAGTGTAATGTAAGCCTCCAACAATGAACTCATAGTTTGGAGGATTTGACAATAAAGGGCCACTATGATCAAGTTTAACTGTACTGAGAGGTGTAGAACAAGGTATGGCACCTTCCATATTGATCTTTCTTAGAAGATTAAGGAGATTTTAACCTTGAATAAGGAAAAATTTCTGCTAATCTATGAATCTCAAGACCCAACTGATAGATAGAAGAAACAACTGATAGATGGAAGATTGGGGCTTGTAACCAATATGCTATCTACATAGACCGAAACAATAACCTAAACTAGAATTTTGAGAACAAATAGACATGCATCAAAAGATGATTGATGAAACCCAAAAGATTGCAGACCATGAAACAACTTATCAAACTAAGCTTTTAGAGCCTGTTTAAGACCATAAGAGATTTCCTAAGTATGCACACATGACTTGCTTTACTAGGATCACTAAAACCTGAAGGTTGTTGCATAACACATCTTGTTTCAAATCATCATTCAAAAATGTATTACTGATAGCAACTGATTAAAAAACCAATTGAATTGAACAATAAGTTTAAGAGATAGTCACTAGTTTGTCAAGTGGACTAAATATATCTTGATAATCAAGACTTTTTTGGTGATGAAATCCCTAAGCCACAAGTCTAGCTTTATACCTCTCAATACAACCATCAGGATTTTTCTTGATTTTAAAAACCTATTTACGATCGACTAAATTTTAGGAAGTAGAAAAAGAAACCAAAGTCCAAGTTCAAGTGGATTGAAAGGTATTGAATTCATCTTGCATTGCTGATCTCCAATGTGCATGTTTAGAGGCTTGCAAGTATGTGGTATAAACAAAATTCATAGGTGCAGGAAGAGGATGTTTGGTAGCAAAGCATGCCTTGGGTTTATATAGAGACATAAGGTTTTAACCATGGAAACAACTACAATCAAAGACTTTAAGGCTAGAGTAATTTGCATACGTATGAAACATTAATTCCTATGGAGATTGAGCTAAACTAGAGATTAGCAAATGATTGATCAAATAGATTGCAGTGGAGAAAGCTTCAACCCAATAAATGTGAGGAACATTAGAGGCAACCAACAGAGTTCTAGCAATTTCAACCAAATGTCTATGTTTCCTTTCAACACATTCATTATGTTCAAGTGTGTGAGGATAACTAAATTAATGCAAAATTTCATGCAACTAAGAAAATATTGAAACATAGCACTAGGAAACTCACCCCTGAATCTGAATGCAATGTCTTTATTTTATTACCAAGAAAATTTTCTACAAAACTTTTGAAAAAAACAAAAGTATAGTACACTTCATACTTTTCCTCCAAGGAAAAAAAAACCAATTATATTTGTTGTAATCATCAAAATTAACAAATACAATCTGTGACCACTCACTAAGTGACAAGAACAGGGCTCCAAAGATCATAATGCAACAATTCGAACTAAGTTGAAGAGCTAGTAGCACCAAAACATAACTTATGATTCTTTCCTATAGTACAAACTGAGCTGAAGAAATCATCATAGTTTACCTTGCACAT
Organism: Crataegus laevigata; assembly: GCA_963580275.1. Lineage (NCBI taxonomy): Eukaryota > Viridiplantae > Streptophyta > Magnoliopsida > Rosales > Rosaceae > Crataegus > Crataegus laevigata. Next base: position 23,331,038 of record OY756948.1, read on the forward strand.
TAATTTATTGCGAGAAATAACCCTTCTAAAGATAGAAGAAGATGGATGACCAAGTCTATTGTGCCATACTCGCATTGGTGCTTTGACACTTATTAATGCAGAAGATGAATAACAGAAACCTTAGGAAAATGAACGATCCTTAACAAGGGATCCATTCGAATCAAGAGTCAAAGAACAATAATTGTCTTTGAGAATTTGATAAGAAGACATTAAATTGTGCTTCATTTTGGGAACATAAAGAACATTATACAACTTAAAAGAAGCATGGAGGTGTATGTAAAAATGATGAACTAACATGATTTATAGACAGACCTTTACCATCACTAATGTACACATTTTCTTCCCCATTGTATGGAGCAAAAGAAACGTTGGAGATATTATTAGAGGTGTGTAAAGTTATTCCCGAAACAATAAGTTAGGAAAACATTTATCCCAATTTAGAATATATGAGAATATTTGAACATACAAGCATACAAATACCTCTTAAAATAGGCATTCAAAACAATTCCTTGACCCAAAGAAATTCAAAGCCTAAAGACTCTTTGCAAAAGAAAGAAGAATGTTTGAGCTTTTCTCACCCTTGAAGCTCATCCTTTTTTTACACAAGGGATTCACCCAAGTAGAGGACCTTCGAGTCACCTCCTTGTTGCTTGGTTCTTTCCTTTATTCTTGACTTTTTACTCCTTGAATCTTTTCTCATTTTCTTCTTGAGGATGCGAGGAAATGATCTCCAAAAAGTACCAAAGGTTTCATACCTCTAAGTCTCCACACCAAGGATGATGGTGTGAAAATAAAATGGATTACCTAAAAGGAGTTTGATGCTAGTCAGCCCTCCTAGGTAGGCCGGCCTCTATATAAAGAAGAGAGAATGAGAGAGAGAGAGAGAGAGAGAGAGAGAGAGAGGTTCACTCTTTTGCCTCAAAGGAAACCCTAATGAGGTTAAGGCTATAAAGTTCCTTTTATAGCGCCTCACACTTGAGTGGCAAGCTTGCAATTAAGCTAAGTTCACTACTGCTCTCTCAATGGCCATTTTGGCTTTGTCATTGGATTAATTTCTATTTAGTTTTTAGTTGTCATACAACTTAACTCATTGGTCCTTGTGGACCAAAACCCTTTTGGGCCCGAAATTCGAAACTAACTTAAAATCCTAATACAAACCTTTCGTATGATCAATTAACTAATTAATTAATCTTGACCATTCTCAATTATACTATTTAATTGCTTATCCATCTCATTTATATTTCTTCACATTTGTTGATGCACAAAATCAGTGAAAACTTTGGAACAACGTAAAGTGTCAAGTTTGTGACCTTCGCTTGGCTGCTCCGATCATTAGTGAGGATAAATATGTAAAGAGATAGAGATAGGGGAGCAAACACAAGATGTGCATGGTTCACCCTAAGTTTGGCTACATCCATGAAGGATTTACACAAATACATAGGTTCAAGCATAATCATTATTAGTGAGTTCTAATTAGTAGTTTAAGTACAATAATGACATTAAGGATTCATTGTAAGGGAATGGTCTATTTAATAGTTGAGGAGAGTCTCCAGCTTTTGTTCGCGGTCGATGTGGGATTCTATGAGCTTTATTTTGACGTTGACATGTGTTGTGCTGTTATTGGCCTCCTAGTTGGAGGGAAACTCTTGTGCTTCGGCATGGGTGTAAACAGTGCTCCCCTAAGTTCCCAAGTGAGGAAAGCTTCTCGGTTAGGGACTTGAAAAATCCAGGTTACTGAGTAATCACGAAACTTCAGAGCACTGAAGTGTAGTAACATATAGTGAGAATCCCCTAAGTTTTCAAGCGAAGAGGATAGCCGAATGAGGTGGCTTCATATTCTTGAGTCATTATAAAAAAAATATTCAAAAATTCTCTCCTCTTTTTTTTTTTTTAAATGTAGCCCAAGTATATATATATATATTCTTAAGCCCTCTTTCTTTTTGGTGAGAAAAGAAAACGTGGTTGAAACCTTTTCCTTTATGTACATACCTTGAATGGTTGAAGCTTTTTCTTTTGGACACATAGCTTGAGTGGTTGAAGCTCTGTAGGTGAAACTTTGTAGGTGAAGCTTTTTCATTTGGGTACATAGCTTAAGTGGTTGAAGCTTTGTAGGTGAAGTTTTTTGGTTGAATTTTGTAGGTGAGGATTTTTGGTTGAAACTTTGTAAGTGAACCTTTTTTGTTGAAACTTTGTAGGTGAGGCTTTTTAGTTGAAGCTTTTTTGAACCACATAAATAGATTTTGCTTCCACACTCTTGAGCGAGAGTTTGGAAGCTTTTTTTTATTTTTTGTTGAAGCTTTTGGCTAAAGCTTTTTTGAACCACATAAATAGATTTTGCTTCCACACACTCTTGAGCAAGAGTGTGGAAGGCTTTTTGAATTTTTTGTTGAAGCTTTCAGTTGAAGCTTTTTTGAACCACATAAATAGATTTTGCTTCCACACTCTTAAGCAAGGAAGGTTTTTTAGTTTTTTTGTAGTTAGGCAAAGTGTGAAGCTTCCTCCTTCAGAGTGTGTGAAGGCTTTTTCCTTTCAAGGGTGTGGAAGGTTTTTGGTTTTTTTTGTAGTTAGGCAAAGTGTGAAGCTTCCTCCTTTCAAGGTGTGGGAGGCTTCCTCCCTCAAAGTGTGTTAAGGCTTTTTCCTTTCAAGGGTGTGGGAAGCTCTCTCCCTTCAATGGTGTGGGAAGTTTCATCCCTTCAAAGTGTAGGAAGCTTCCTTCCCTCAAAATGTGGGAAGCTCCCTCCCTTCAAGGGTGTGGGAAGCGTTGGGAAGCTCTCTCCCTTCAAGGGTGTGGAAGGTTTTTGGTTTTTTTTGTAGTTAGGCAAAGTGTGAAGCTTCCTCCTTTCAAGGTGTGGGAGGCTTCCTCCCTCAAAGTGTGTTAAGGCTTTTTCCTTTCAAGGGTGTGGGAAGCTCTCTCCCTTCAATGGTGTGGGAAGTTTCATCCCTTCAAAGTGTAGGAAGCTTCCTTCCCTCAAAATGTGGGAAGCTCCCTCCCTTCAAGGGTGTGGGAAGTTTCATCCCTTCAAAGTGTGGGAAGCTTCCTTCCCTCAAAATGTGGGAAGCTCCCTCCCTTCAAGGGTGTAGGAAGCTTTCTCCCTTGGGTGTGGGAAGCTCTCTCCCTTCAAGGCTGTCGGAAGCTCAACCTTTCAATTTGTGAGAAGCTCCCTCCCTTCAAGATGTAGGAAGTTGTACCCTTCAAATTATGGGAAGCATTTTATAGGACTCCATAAATTGATTTTGTTTCCACACTCTTGAGAAATAGTGGAAGGAAATCTACATGTTGTAGTTATCTCTTATATGTTGAAGCTTTGTTGGCCTTCTCTACATGTCATAATTAATAATTAATTAATTAGTTTCAATTTCTTTTTTTGGCAGATTTTTTTTTTTAACTAGGGACAAGAAAATGTGGGAGGGACCACATATATAGATTTTGCTTCCACATTTTGAGCAAGACTGTGGAAGGTAATCTACATGTAGTAGTAGTTGAAAGTTCGGAGGAACCATATAAATAGATTTTGCTTCCCCACTCTTGAGCAAGACTGTGGAAGGCATTCTATATGTTGTAGTTGTTGGAGGTTTGTTAAACCATATAATACGATTTTGCTTCCACACTCTTGAGCAAGAGTGTGGAAGGCTTTGTTGAGTTTGTATATGCCTTTTTTCAAGTTGTAAGGCTTGAAAAAATTTGACTGCTTATGAATGATAAGAATCAACAGGTGCAAGATGTACTGCTCTTCCCTAGTTGGTGAAAAGAAGGTAAGTTCTTTTATCATCTGGTTGGTGAGAAGAGTGGTGAGTTGCCGAGGCAAAAATATTTGTTAAAGTACTAGTTGTATCTTACACCACCTAGTTGATGATACAAAGGTGAGTTCCTTCATCACCTAGTTGGTAAGAAGAGTGGTAAGTTGTCGAATCTCAACATTATTTATTAGAGTACTGGTTGTGCTCTTCATCACCTGGTTAGTGATACGAAGGTGAGTTCCTTCATAACCTTGTTGGTAAGAAGAGTGCCAAGTTAACAAAATGCAAAATTGTTCCTTAGAGTACTGGTTGTACTCTTCATCACCTAGTTAGTGGTACAAAGATGAGTGCGTTTATCACCTGGTTGGTAAAAAAAAGTGGTAAGTTGTCGTAGGATATTAGAGTATAGGTTGTACTCTTCATCACTTGGTGTTACGAACTTCATCACCTAGTTGGTGAGAATAAGGGCAAGTTGTCCAGGTACATTATAGAAAGTGTCAAATGGCAAAATGCATATCGACACCTCTTCGAAGCTCAGTTGGCTTATGTATGAATGTGTTGAAATATATGATGTTTATGTTAATTGACATGAGTGATGCTTATGATTGTTTTGCTATGCATGAAGGAATCAATTGTTTGGATATGCGAACCATATTAGTTGTAACACTTAGTTTCACTTACTTTATGTCAAATACGCATGCTGAAGCTCTGAGTTAGAGTATAGAGGTAGGAAAGCGTAGACCAAGTGTTCCAGTGCTAGGAATGTAAAAGACTCAGACTAAGTTGTCTGAATTCCCTCTTAATTAGATATTTGTCGAATGACTTGTGTTATAAAGGATCTCAAACAGTTGAAGGTCAAAACATTTGTAATGCGTATGCTTTCTTGTAAAAGCATTTCCTTCAGCACCTACCCCCATTTTGAAAGAGTGCATCTTGACCCCATGGTCATAATAGTTGAAGGTATGTTCACCCCTAGTTGTCTTGGTACGAACCTTTATCCTTTTTGTTGTAATAAGCTTGTTGAGAGTAAAAATCATTTCTCTTGCCAATAGACGAATACATTGGGTGACTTAACAGGTAACTAAGTGAGGCAGGAGAGGATGCAATGGGTGTCTGGATGGCCAAAACATTCTCACTTGGTAGAACTTGACTTCCACTTCCTATTTATTGATATAGGTTAATCATAAGAGGGTTCCCTTGGTATGCCCTTGCCTCTGGAATAGGCATGATTGTAAGCTTGTCCACCTTAGAGTAAGTCTTCCATTGAAGCAACCATCATATTCACGCAATGACTCGTCCGACTTCTGATGAATGGTGTATAACTCATCAGCGAAGTGTAAGCAATCAACTTGGAAGATATGTTGAGCCACAAAGAGTCTTCTTAACTCAACAAAGGAATCCATAATATTAGGTTGAAGACGACAATACCAATTGAGAGCTTCACTAGAGAGAGTTGACGGGAATATATATTTCCTCATCATTGTGTCTTTAGTATGCCATGGTAGATTCAAAGACGTGGATATGCTCAATTGGATCTTCCTTCCCAATATACGATTGTAAGCCAAGCTTGTGTTTAGTTTTTCCTTGTAGAAGGGTGTAAATGATCCTCCTTGTTAAAGCGCCTAACTTTGGCTTATTCCAGTCAGGTATTTTGGCTTGATGTTCGGCCTTCGACCTGTTCACTTCTTCAAGGAGCTGTAAGATAAATGGGTCTTTAGTGGAGTCAGTCACCATTAGAACACTTCTTTATAAGTTTTCCTCATCCTTTGGAAGTAGGAAAGTTTCGTCACCTTTCTCTAGATTCACAGTAATCATTTCTAGGACGTGCCACTGGAAATCCTTCGAGTTTCCTACACCTTATTATCCTTCCAAGGCTTGTCGTTCTTTTCTTGGAATAAGAACTGACCTACGTTGTGGTAAAGGACTGAGCCTTTTGATGACCTTTCGGTCTTTGATCCTTGAGCATATGTGGATGGGATTTTCTCGATGTTGCCTCAAGAAGTCTCAACAATTGTGATAAATAGCCTTCGATTCTTAAACTCCTTCTACAAGGAGATCCCTCTCTCCACTTCTCATGCTTTGGGTCGAAGCAGTTGGGTTAAGAGAAGTCTCGCGTTTATCAACACATTGATGGGCAGTTCACTCCTTATTAAGAGTACCCATGTTGAAGACCAGAGACCCTTCATGTTGGGGGCACATAGGTGACGGTTACCATCCACATGGGTGATTGGCTTGTGAGATTGAGTTTGCATAGCCTCGTGAAGCAGCTCGAAGAGTTTCTCATACTGTTCTTGGAGGATCTCATTCTTCATTGCTATCTTGTTGTTCTTAACCTCAAGCTCCTCGACCTTAGCCTGAAAAGCAAACTTCTTTCTTTCTTTCCTTCATTGTCTCACACTAGGCACGAGGAGGTGTCGTTTAGCGTGCTGTGGCTTCCTTCGCTTCCCATGTTGGAAAGAGTGCCTAATCAAAGGAAAATGTACGAACGATGGAAACTAGCTTGACAAAGCTTGAAGAGAGTAAGAATAACTGTCGTTGCTACAGACGGTGCCAAATGTTAATGCATAAAATCAATGAAGACTTTGGAACAACGTGGTTCACCCTAAGTTTGGCTACGTCCACGGAGTAGAGGAGTTCTCATTAATAGTGAAAGGTTTACACAATTACATAGGTTAAAGCATATGTTCTAATGAGTAGTTTAAGTACAATAATGACATTAGTGATTTATTGTAGGAGAATGGTCTTCTTTTATAGTTAAGGAGAATCTCTAGCTTTTGTTTGTTGTCGATGTGGGACTCTATGAGCTTTATTTTGATGTTGACATGTGTCGTGCTATGATTGACCTCCTGGTTGGAGGAAAACTCTTATGCTTCGGCAGGGGTGCCTCAGCATGAACCCCTCAGTGAATCCTTGAAGGTATGAACAACAGATTTGGCAAGGAGTACGATGACCAGATGAGGTTGATGCACAAGATCCTTGACAGTTGGTGCAATTAAAGCCAAAGCTAGAGGAATTTCCACGAGAATTTCCACTGAAACCACGGTTATCACGATGGCCATGATTGTTGTTGGAAAAATTATAACGATTATTCCTCCCTTGATTAGAGTTGTATTGAAAAAGAGTGTTGAAGTTGTTGAGCCTAAACAAAAAATACATGTGGTGCTAGAGTTGGAAGTAACGATGCCTGAGATTGCAAAGAAAAGACATGAAATGGCTCAGCTGCAGTCGAAGGCACAACTTTCTTTCAACAAGCCATAAAGAGCTCCTTTGTAAGCAAGAGACCATGCAATTCATCAAGATATATGGAGAAATGACAAAGCATAATTGAGTCAATGAATGATTCAAATTCATCAGGCAAACCATGAAGAGTGGGGCTAATTAAGTCCAGATCATACACTAGAGCTCTGGCAACTGTCAAAGCATCAGAAATTTCCTTAATTTGCTATAGATATTCAAAATCGTCTGAGATATTTTCTGAGTTAACTGGAGGTGAGAACGAAGATGATGAATATGAACGTCGAAAACACCTCCAAAGCATGAGACACCAATAGTGAAAGGAATTAACTCTTAGAGAGAGTAGAATTCAACTTGATTAGAAGATTTTGATCTTTGTCATACCGAATCCCAAATGCTGGATTGATAGAACGATCGGGTAGGAGAGGCGCCATACAAGGCTTAAATTTCCCAATGATTCTAAGAAGGTTGTAACGATGAAAAATGGAGCAAATAGAGAACGCCATGGGAGATAATTGGCACGCTCGAGCCTCATCTATACCATGCTTTCAAATTTCTGAATCGTAAGATAAATGTGTGAATTGGAAGAAATGGAAGAATTGAGGTTTGAGAAAAGGGAATTAGGGTGAGGAATTGGAACTGGAATTGAATCAATCGAAGAAAAAGATTCAGATGAAGTAGCCATAACAATGAGATGAAATGGAGAGGAGAATTAAGAGTTGTAACAACAAGACTGAATCAAGAGATAGCAGAGCAAAAGTGAGAGAGGATCGAAGTCCCTAACTATCTTTACTAATTACAATTATAAGTATAAACAAACTACGTAATGACTGAACTTAAATTGTTAACTTTGCTTCTTTATTTACAAGGTTGTCTGAGTATCACTCCCTTCCCATTCGCCAAACGACAAAAAAATAGCAACTGAAAACTGATTCCGTCGTTTAGTTTACCAATTCAATCGCAACGCTATTAAGCAAACAACATCCTTTACAAATTAATGTGATCAGAACAGGTCCATGACTCATTGGCCCTATTAATTAACATCCATCTGCATACCCCAACAAAATATTAATTTGCAGCTTCCTTTTCCTCTAAGTGCCAGCTTTTGACATATGGGCTTTAATAGCTCTCTCATGGAGGACAGAAGGGTTTCTCCTAAAACACAAAACAGCTTTAGATTGCATTGCATGCCATGGGAGATGCAATAGAAAGGGTATGTAATATGTATGAATACGTAGCTTTAAGCTAGGCAGCTGAATAGCAGGCCAAAGAATGTTGATGTTTGCTTTTAATTATTTAGGCGTTTGAGCCCTTTGACTCTTTGAAATAGCCCCTTCAAAACTTCAAACTTGTTCAAAGAAATTCTGTTTTGTTTTGTTTTATTTTATTACCAAGCAGTGTTGTAATTAAATTACTCTAATGTACAACAAATTTGAATTCAAGCATAAAGTGACCGACCAACTGCTATACCCAACTGAAGTAACCCACGTTAAAAAAAATTATGTTTGTTTTAATTTGGTCATAATTAGGTAAATGATGTCTGATGAATTGAATTCTGCCGAAGGCATTTAATGATGTTTGGTGAGGAGGCATACTGTTCAAAGCTACAGATGTTGATATATCAAACAAGTCTTTCACTGTATATCCTGAGATGCCCTCAGTAAATGCATGCCCTCATAACCCTTGTTTTTATAATTATCCTAGCTCTTTTTCTTTGCTTTTTATTTTCACTCTCCCTAATATCAAATCCCCCTATTTCTTTTGCCTCTCTATCTCCCTGGCCCTCTCGAATGTAGTTTTTTATGTGTTTTTGTGGGGCTTTCCTGCATATATTTTGGTTCTCCTTGTTGACTTCTGGCTCTGTCGATTTTTCTGTATAATGAGACTCGCTGAGATTGCAGTTTTGTTGACCTTGGTTTTGGCTTGTATCAGATCAAATAAGGCAGCTTCAAAGTCCAGCTTCTTCCTCCCTCCCTTTGATCATGATCATCATCACGATGTTGGAAAGAGGGTGAAGGGCTCGTTAGCAAATGGAAGAGTGTTGGGAGGGGCAGCAGCTAATTTCAGAAAGTTCTGCAAGTCCAAGGGGCACCAATTTCATGATTTTTTTCTTTCACTCTAAGAACACAACCTCAAATAGCAAAAGGGCTGTTCCCACTGGTCCTAATCTCTTACATAACAGATAACTTATTAGGAGGGAAAAATTAAGCTTGCTAGCTAGCTATCCTTGATGTAATAGTAGTAATACCCTTCATATGTGGAGTGTGGCATATTGCTTCTCCTCTTTGTTGATGTTTGTCTTTTTTATATCTTTTTAAGTTACAGAGAAGAATTATCCAAGATTAGCTTCTCAGCTTGGCGCTTCTCTCTAATTTATAATTTTATCTTCCCTTGTTTTATGTAATTTTAGTGATATAACTGAATGAGTTTCGTTATGTCTACTTAATTACCTACTGAATTTTGAAGATCAATTTATCTATTTAACAATTTTGAAGTAACGTTTTCTTTTGTATATGCAATATATCGATGCTTCGTAGAATTTTTTGTTATGATCTGCATTCTTTTTGCTTCCCTTTGGTCCATCCCTTCTGCCAGAAAAAGGAGGGTATGCAAAAAGGACTAGGATTCTTTTCCCTTCTTTTTCCATTCATTTTCATCTGCACCTCTCACATTCTCTATTTTGTTTGTCTATTTCTATAAAAAAAAATTAATATAAGATATTAACGTTGCTTAACCGTAACCCTTTAAATAGAAGGGGAGGGAAAAATGATGAGAGAGAATTCTAATCCATGCAAAAGTTGGCAGGGGCTCCTAAAACTAAAAGAAATTGGAGGAAATCCCTTCTACAAAAAGAACTTTCGGAAATGGAAAATGTCTTTGAGAAATGTTTGGCTTCTTAGACAATCTCCAAAGGAGATGTCAAATTTTGAATCTAAAATTTAAATTTGACAGCTTATGTGGCATTTTGACATATTTTCATGTTTTGGTCTCCACCCGATATGACACGCCCGACCCTGATATTCTCCCAAACGCCAAGGTAGGCACGCGCTGGCCGACATCCGAAGGTGATGAAGCGATATTAGAATGCATGAGAACAAGAAATAGATAGACTTATAAATTTAAATATAATTAATATGCATTTAAGAAACGTGTTCAGAGCATACAACTAATTCTATACACTAGAAAATAAATAATATAACATTTAATGAATAAAGGAGTAGGTCCTACACCGAGAGGACTTGAAGATGCCTATACAGAAGTGCCTTGATGCCGAGATTGTACGCCTTGATTCTAAGTCCTAAGGGGGTACAAAACAAACATGAGTATACCAAATTGATATATATATATATAATACGGAACTAGTTATTCAATAACATACTAACCCCCAAAAATTTTATGGAAATTCAATAGTATAATATGTAGCATGCCATAAAACCTTTCATGTAACATATCTCGTATATAGTGTGCTAACTAGTGGTATTAGTATCTCTCGGCGTGTAAGGTAGCCACGATGAGGTTGAGGTGATCCTCCGTCGATCCCAGCTTCCGGGAATTTGCAGGGAAAGAAGGATGGTGGTGAGTGTCGCTATTATCGTTGTCATTAAGGTGGATGGGTGTGTAGGTGTCGCGGGAAAAAAGGGAGGGGAGAGTCTATGCAAAAGAGGGATAGAGCGCAAGTGAGGGAGTGAACTGTGAGAAAGAAAACTTGGGCGAGAGCAAAGAGGAGAGAGGCTGGGGGGGGGAAAGGATCAAGGGTGGGCCCCACGTGGCTCACCAACCAATCCCAAAAAGACAAAAATAAGAAAAATATCTTTCTTGAGTGTGAAATTACCATTTTACCCCTATCGTTCCGAAAAGCTGGGATGGATTGTCACACGATTTGTCAAATTAAATTATTATTTTATTACATTTTTCTTAATTTCTGTCTTATACTTTAAATTTTACATATAAATAATTCATAATAAAAGTCATTAATTAATACTAATACAAATAATCCAACAAAATACAACCCCTTAATTGAAAATAGAAGAAATAAAAATCCAACTCAATAATCGTCACTTCTAAGAATTTTCATTTTAAGTTGGGCAATTTTTCCTTTAATGCATAAGGGCAATTTTTCCAACTCTACAAATTAGCCTTCATCTCCAGAGCTTAGAAAAACTCAGGAAAAACACTTGCACAACAATGGGCGATCAGATTGCTAGGGCGGAGGATTTCGAGAAGAAAGCAGAGAAGAAATTGAGTAGCTAGGGATTTTTCGATTCCAAACATGAAGACGTCGTCGAACTCTACGACAAATTTGCCAATGCTTACAAGCTCGCCAAATCCTGTGAATTTTCCTCTTTCTACGTCTTTGATTGCCTTCCGATCGTTTGATTTCTTTGTCATTGGCTTTATTTAGTGTGTTTGTTTCCTAAGAAAATTTGATTGGAGGGAAAATTGCAGAAGAAAATAAGAATTGGGGGATCTCTTATTAGAGGTTTTCACGTCTTTGGTATTTTGGGCGATTGAATTGATTCAATTGTGGGTTTTGATCATAATCAATGGCCTTGATCGAAGAATTTGAATTTTCCCTTTCTTATAGTTTTTTTTATGTAGTGGAAATTTTCGAACCTTCGACCTGGTGAACAAAATCTGTTAAATTTTTAATTGTTTTAAACCAACTTTACCGTTCAACAATCAAATAAGGGTAAATTACACAATACCTCTTCATGTTTGAAATCTATTACAACCACATACAGCATCTTTAAAACATTTCACTTTCATACCTCCCGTACTATTTTATTTTAAAACAATACCTCCGTTACATTTTTCATCCATTGATATGTTAAGATCTGACGTAGATGCTACACTTGTGCCACGTGGTTACCAAATGTGTGCCGCATGGCAAAAAAAATATTTTTTTATTTAAAAAAAAACCTGAATCTTCTAAATAAATAAAAACAACCAAAAACAAATGCAACCCCCACCTCGTCTTCCCTCCCTCCCCCCCACCCTCCACCCCACTTGCAACCCAGAAGAAGAAGAAAAAAAAAAACCATATTCATCTTCCCCGACCCCCTTTCCTTGCAACCTACCCCTTTCTTCCCCCTCCCGTCTCCCCAAACCCATTGCACCCATCCTCCATGTCCTCCTCTGCACCCACCCTCTTAACTCCTCTACAAACCCCTCCTTAAATCCACACCCATTGAGGAAGACGGGATCTGGGTTATAAGGACAAGGAGATGGGTTTTTTTTTTTCTTTCTTTTTTGGGTTGCAGGTAGTGGGTGTGGATGAAGAGGTGGAGGATGGGTGCACAGTGGATTTGGGGAAGACAGGAGGGAGAAGAAAGGGGTGGGTTGCTGGGAAGGGGGTCGGAGAAGACGAAGATGGGTTTTTTTTTTGTTGCAGGTTGGGCTCGAGTGCGAGGAGGGGGAATGGGAAGATGGGTGCACGGAGGAGAAGGATGGGTGGGAGTGGTTTTGGATTTGGGTTGCAGTGAGACGACGGATGAGGATAAGGTTTCGGCGCGGGGAAGGGAGAGGGGAGGATGATGGGAGAGGGGGGATGATGGGATATAGGTTTTGTTTTCTAAGTTAGTTTTTTTTTTTTTGGAAGATTAAGGTTTTTTTTTAAATAATAAAAAAAATTACCACATGGCACACATTTGGCAGCCACATCAGCGCTTAATGGATCAATGGATGAAAAATGTAACGGAAGTGTTATTTTGAAATAAAATAGTACGTGAGGTATGAAAGTGAAATGTTTTAAAGATGTTGTATGAGGTTGTAATAGATCTCAAACCCGAGGGGATATTATGTAATTTACCCATCAAATAATAAATGACATTAAAATATTAATAAAAGACATTTAATAATTAGTAAAAAAAATTGAAGTTGCTGTTTGACAGCAAGCCCCATGGATGCCATTTCATGTCATGCCACCACATAGAATTTGACATTTCGGTTGGAAACAATTAGTGACTGTCTTTTTTTCTTGTTATAGCTTATGTGGACAATTTTGCATCTTTTTTGGAGATGCTCTTAAGATTGTAAGATTGAGAAGGAGTTCCTCTGCAATTTACTCTCTGGTCGATTTCACAGGCTTTGTGCTTATAATCGAAATTATTTATAGTACAAATCATTCTGTAAATATCCTATCTACAAAGAATCAATTAAAATTGAGGTCATTTAGTCAATAACTTGTAACAAATAGATAGACAATTCACAATATTTTTATCATATTCATCCATTTGTTTTTATATATTTTTATGACTAAAGATTCTCATATTTTATTAATTTTTTAAGGTTATGACCATAAGTCCGAAATTTTGTGCATCAATATTCCTAATCAAATTTGTGTTAAAAAACATATAACTAACTAAAATTCTAATACACTCGAATTAATGTCCTACACCGAATGAATAAAAAATTAGATGTTCTCTAGAATTCCCAATACATACTAGAAGACATCACAAAATTGATTTTTCTGTAACAGCTACTGTTGAAACATTGCATTAAATTCGAAGCCACCTTTTTCTTGTAATAGGTACAGATCTTTGTTAAGCTTCTCATATTTTTGTCTTGTTCTTTTGTCACTTCTTGATTTGCAATTGTGATCGTGGTATTATTATTTATTTCTCCCTCATTGTCTTTAGGTTGGCCAGCACAGTGAGAGGGGGACTGCCGTCTTAGTAGATGAGAGATTTTTTAGTGTGACCATCATATAAGATAGTACATAACGTGTTTTTATATAAATTGTGTGATATTTATACCAGAGATAGGACCTACTCACTAATCCAACTAGATTAAAAACAATAAATTATATTTTTAATAATTAAATATTCAAAAATTAAAAATTAAAAAACTGAAGAAAATTAAAAAAATGGCCTTAAGGATCCGACCTTCCCTTCTACCCGCATCACCAACCCTTTTTCCTCTCTCTCTCTCTCGCCTTTCTCTCTTCTCTTTCTCTGGACACCTGCATCCCCAAAACCCATAAACCCTTCCCATCTGTCCCCCCCCAACCTTCCTCCACCACCACCCTCTCTCTCATCTCTCTCTCTCGCCTTTCTCTCTTCTCTCTTCTCTCACTCACCTCTCTATCTCTGGACACCTGCATCCGCAAAACCCAGAAACCCTTCCGACCCGTCCCCTCAACCTTCCTCCACCACCCTCTATCTTCTCTCTCTCATGTGCAGTGTCGTTCACCACAACGGCGTTGTTGGTGGCGCATAACCCATCGTGGGTGACGAAGGAGACGCGAGGATGACATTGGAGCTGAAATCGGCCCTTGACCTGAGTAGAATTCCGTCATTGATGCCAAGCTCGCTGCTGAGAAACTCAATCTGGTGAGTGGTGGATGATGCCAGATTGGTCGAGACGTCGCCGATCTTGTTGAAGATGAAGGAGGAGGGAGTCGAAGAGAATTGCAGGTTGTAGGGAAGGGATGGGGGAAGAGTTACAGGTAGCCCAGAGAGAAAGAGAGAGAGATAGGGTGGTGGAGGAAGGTTGGGGGGATGGGTGATGAAGGGTGGACAGGTGAGGAAAGTTGGGGTTTTCTATTTGAAAATGGGGAATTAGGGTTTGGGTTTGGGTTCAAAAGGGACGAGAAGAGGTAAAGGAAGGGAAGAGATTGGGGTGGGTTGGGGAAGGTTTGGGGGACGGGGAAGAGTTTGGTGGCTGTCAAAGAGAAGAAGAAGGTTGGTGCGGGTGGAGGAAAGGGGAGGCCCGCACCCCTAGGCCATTTTAATTTTTTTTTTTTTAATTTTATAATATTTAATTATTAAAAATATATTTAATTATTTTTTAATCCAGTTGGATTAGTGAGTGGACCCTATCTCTGGCCACATCAGCATTTAATAGAAAAATTAACATAAAAACTGACGGAGTTGTGACATTATCACAAATTTGTAAGATGAGGTATGACAGGTATGAAAGTGTCGTTCAATCCATAGTTAAGGTAGTTTGGTATAATTTACCCTACAAAATAATACTGCAAGCCATCCTGCTGAGTAAGCATCTTGAATGTCGACTAGTTGTCGCAAGTTCTAATCTTAGATATTTTTTTGGATCCTAAAACATTTGAGTTACATAGTATATAGGGACACAAATCAAATCCATTGTTCTAACCTTCTCAAAAATGGACCTTCAATCTTCAGTGATTAACTTGTAAAATCTTTCCAAGTATGGTGCTATCCAAACACCATTTTGTACTTTTCACACACCTCTCTCAATTTTTAGCTGTTTGATTGAATGAATTAAATATCGAAAGGCAAAAGTTAACAAAAAGTGTGCGATGAGTAAAAATTAGTGTGTAGATAGTACCGCCCTCTTTTGAATCTCCAGGTACTAGAAATATTTACCACCAACCAGACCCTTATTCTATGAAAACTAAAAAAAATAAATGACATATATGTAAAAACTTAGGAGGAGGGGGGGGGGGCAACAAAACAAACCAAATAATTCGTTGCTACATTTGAAATGTTACCGTGTGCCCTTTTTAACTTTCTTCCGAAATACAAGAAGAATGTCGTCAAGTTGATGGTTTAGCTAATGAGGGAGACTCACTCTGCAAGGGAGATGGGAAAGCCTCAGTTATAGTATCCCACGAAATGTTCTGGTTTTTCGCTCGCCTTGTTCCCAAGAAGGCGGGTTTCATAGGTGTTCCGACCATTTCAACTTTGCATGTTAACATTGCTACAACCTCCGACATCGGGGGTCTCAGGTTTGGGTGCGGCTGAAGGCAGAAGAAGGCGACTTGGATTGCTTGCAAGACATCCCCTTCCACATATCCATCTTCTTTCATTTTTGGATCTATCAGATCAACCGCATTCGACGTCTCAAACAATTTCCATGCCTACAATTTTAAGGCAAAAGGTCAGTGGCAAGATTGAAAACTATCTATTAACAGAATGATCATAAGCTTCTGTACGAGTAAGCATTAATCAAAGATAGATCGGCCTACATATTCAGGGAGGTATTGCATTTCTGATGATAAAGTGAGATCAGTGTTTTTTCTACCGCTGATTATTTCGAGCACAAGAACCCCAAAACTATAGATGTCCGCCTTTTCAGATAATTCTCCTCTAATAGCATACTCAGGTGCCGTATATCCTCTGAAGAACAATTCATATTAGGCACTACAGTTTCATAAATAAGTCATCGATTAGATGGCATATGCATTACGGAATCTTGAACAAATATACAGAACGTGCCATCTAATCAATGACTGATGAAGGGGTCTTGTGGAAAATATCATATCAGTTGAAGGACTTACAAAGTTCCAGCAAATGTAGTACTGAGATAAGCTTGGTCTTCAGGGAAGAACCTAGCCAGCCCGAAATCTCCAATTTTCGGTTGGAATTTGTCGTCAAGAAGAATGTTGCTTGCCTTGATATCTCTGTGGATAATTCTTAGGGGGGAATCCTCATGTAGATATTGTAACCCTCGAGCAATACCGACAATTATCTCGAACCTGGTGCTCCAGCTCAAGAACTGATCACTCTTTCCTGTTTTCCATCAAGAATAATGATTCTTTGCACCGGTCGAAGTGTCAAGTTTGTGTGCTCAGTTTAACTCATTTTGTCATTAGAAGAAGTCCGCATCATAGTTGGATAGAATGCAAAGTATAGTGAAGATGTAATACCATAAATAATGAGGTCCAAGCTCCTGTTCTTCATGTATTCATACACAAGAAGCCGTTGCGGCCCATCAGAGCAGCATCCGATAAGACGAACCAAGTTCCTGTGTTGGACGCTTGTGATCAACTTTACCTCTGTAAGAAACTCAGATTCTCCTTGTTGGGATTTGTCAAGGCACAATTTCTTAGCAGCAATTAACGTCCCATCTTCTAATCTCCCCTGAACAAAAAGATAGAAATAAGACTTAGAAATAAAGGAATCCACCCATGTGTGCCTCAAAAATCCCAAGAGTGTCAATGTTGGTTTGGTTTCGTGGATTCAGTAGTCATACCCGATAGACAGGGCCAAATCCACCTACTCCAAGGAGATTACCAGGATGAAAGTTCCTGGTTGCCTTCTTCAATGTCTTAAAATCCAAGTAGCTTATTGTTCGAAGCATCCCACTGAAAACATCTGTCGATGCTGCATTAAGAATACAGAATATTATGATTGAGGTCTTACTAAAATATTGGTTAGTTATTTTTTAGATTAATCTATAGTACAACCTGCAGGCCGCCTTCTCACTACTGCTACCAATTTCTTAATATCTTCTGGTTTGATCTTTTTCCGAAAGACGAATAGAAGAAGTAGCAATATTATGAGCGTGACTAGCCCTCCAAGGAAAAGGAAGAGCACTGGAGACTGCGACCAGGAAGCAGGGGGACCCGTTGTCATAGAGGACACTGGAGAAATCTCTGCAACCAAATCTAGTGTTAACATATTTTTAGTCATTTGGGGTCCTTGAATTGAAAAAACATGTGCTTATAAGGAACAAATGATGGGACAACGGGATTGAATCATTCTAGTGCGTGGATCTGTGCATGTAACACAAGTCTCTAGAGGCAACTTCATATATATATGTAATATCTTCGTTTACAATTAGCCATTGCAATCAAAGAAAAATAAAATCACACACTCAACTATCACAAATTCTGGTGATCTGCTGCCTTTGGTGGGTTAACTAGATATACCAAACTGTTCGTTGGCATATGTGGAATTGCTTGCAGCACAAGGTTTCATCAAGGAGACGCTTGAGAGGCATATATCAACTGACATCCGAATAGCGATTCAGTCTAATATTTCGTATATAATATCGTCAAAACAATTATCTTCCAACTGTCGCAAATCGACAAACACGAGGAGCGTGGCCCTGTATACGGAGAACGAGTTGGAGAACATATACATACAACAACGAATGAACATGGTCTTTACAATTTTATCACAACAATTAATTAAGTTACATCATCAGATATAATTTTAAGGTACTGAAGAACATTGTTTTTCCAGTGAAGCAATCGTCACGTACCTTTTAGTCCTCGGGCTGTCATTGTGTATACCTTGAAGCTCCAAGGGGTCTATGCTGAAGCTGCAGCAGACAACAATGGAAATGTGGTGATGGTGTTGCTTGCAGCTTAACAACAGCAGTGACTACCACCATCCATTCCTCTCGTTCGATCTCTTTCCATCTTCCTTGTTTGTTTCGTGTTCTTTTTCTTTTTCTCGCGTTGGCAAAACCGCTGTGGGGGAGAGAGAGAGAGAGAGAGAGAGAGAGAGAGAGAGAGAGAGAGAGAGAGAGAGAGAGAGAGAGAGAGTATAAAAGAGTAACTTAAGAGTAATCGAAGGAAAGGAATTTCGGACATTACGATATGTGGCTTTTTGGTCACTTTCTTCCATTCCAAACGACAGCCTCAATGATTTAAAATAACACACTCATAAGTATTAAAATAACACACTCATAAGTATTCACTCAGAATGACGATAATAATAAGGGAAGTTTAACAAAACACTCCCGGTACTGTTTACTTTTAACGAAAAACCGTTTTTTTACATTTAACTGTCACTATTCACTATACCTTTAAAAGTGGCTTTTCGTTAAAATGAAAGTTTTCAAGCCATTTTCGTTAGTTTTCCTTAATAATAATAAAAGATCATCATGCCATTCCAAAGTGGTAACTCCTGGCTTTGAATGTTTATGAATTATAAATGTTTACTTGTCTTAAAATCATCGGAAATTGGGGAGATACTATCCTAATTGAATTTCCTATCATTGCGTAGTATAGTGCGAGAGGAATTTTTTTTTTTTTTTTTTGAACTCCGTACATGTTAGCAAAAATAAGAGAAGTTGAAATAAATTCAATGTTCATGTGTTTGTGAGCCCTGAAAAGATAGGAATAATAATGATTTCACTTTTCTTTCAAACTAAATGTGTCATAAATTGATTTCACCTACCATGTTATACTTTTTGGTTATGACTCAAGTCAAGCCTCTGCTAAAAGATATGTTACCTCAATCAACACGTCCTCCTCTCGTACAGCTAGAGAATTCATTCAAATTGCGAAAAGAAATGTTACTTTAATCAACACGTCCTCCTCTCGTACACCTAGAGAATTAATTCAAATTGCGTATTTAATCAATGGGCGAAAAAGAATTCAAACTTGCGACTTCTTCTAACATCAGGAAGAGAAGTATCACCAATCTTAAATTCACACCATAAACTTAGTGCCACCTAATTAATAAATAACAACTCATGTGTATAACATTCACAGCTGTTGGTATGACAAAATCACATTTTTCCAACCTGTTGGTACGACAAAGGTAATGACAAGCTGCAAGGGAGGATCTATGTAAATATATACACATAATAATTTACACGAAAAACTGTTTTCACATTTTTTTAGCTACCTCCCGCCGCTAAATCAAGGTTTTATGAACTTGGAAAATGTTTTCATCCCTTCATAACGAGTCTGCCATGTCGTTCCTTGAAGGCTTGAACCTTGTCAACTGAGGATTTGTTTGCTCATGTTTCCTGGAGCACCAAAATAACAACTTTAGAGGTCAACTCATTAGGGAATAATTGCACTAGAAAACTACTACTCTCCTTTTTATCGTTTTTAATGAAGAAGATATGACTTTGTAGAGGAAATTGGAAGGTTAAATGCCTTTTAGGGACGCATAGTTGTGGAATTTATCCTTCATACAGCACAATTCATATATTTAGCACTTGAGACAAGGGTTTCCCTGACACTACATCCTTTAACAGACTTCAAATTTGCAAGTTTTTGTGATATCTGTATGAATAATATAAATAGGTAACAGCATATGAAGAATCGATACCTTGTTCCGAACTGCCTTTTTGTTGGGAATTTCATGACTCCTTGGAAGATGATGGATAAGATGTTTTCCCCATATGAGACGGGCATATTCTGGATGATCAACAAAAGGATTTCTGTTGTGTTGATAAAACTTGCATACTCTTTCATTTCTCAACTTCTCTTCTCTTGAAGGTGGATCAATATCATTCCACTTTAACAATGCAGAAAGCAGCCCCATCTCACCTGTTGCTGCCGCATGCACCCAAAAAGTTCAAGCTATCAAGGTCCATGCTCAAAACAGGTACAAATTTTTAATTCCCAACTAATAAAACAATATATGCATGCAAGAATGAACTCACAAAACCAAATATAAACTGCATTTCTGCCCACATTTAGCCGCAACGCCTCTTAATTCTCATATAAAATGGATTGTGCTTACATGGCAACAGAGATGCAACACTAAAATTGAATTTGATTTCAAACTAGTCAAAGATTATTTTTCTAATTATACTTACAAATTTTTGGAGAATCTGAAAGGCGAAGAGTTGGGCCTCCACCTGGTTGATGAAACCCATAACACACTGCCATGTACATCAGTGCCCTAGCAACATCTCCTCTATGCTAGAAGAAATAAATCAAGTTAGAGCCCAAAAATCAAAGGTTCAGTCTTCAATGCCAAGCTAGAACTAGAAGCCTAGATCCTCAGTCAAACACTCCTTTCGATCAAGGAGACAACAGATCCACACTTCACCATTTGGCCATTCCCATATCAATAAGAACTCTGAATACCAAAAACAATTTTACACAATTGCAGAACAATAACAGAAATAAAAGTAATGTAACAAGATATATATTTTATATGAGTGTTCCAGAATATTATAATCCTTGCTACCCAAATAGACCTCTCTTAATGTAACAGGATATATTTATATGATGACCAGAAAACTAGAATCCTTGCAACCATTGATAAGCCTTCTTGCAAGCCTAAACTCCTAAATGAGGGTACCAGAATACTATAATTCTTGCTACCATGAATATGCCTCCTCTCAACCCTCAACTGCTAAGGCATGCATGGGTATAACATCCAAATTTACAACTTGTGTGGCACATGTTGCATGCATTGTGAGAGATTAATACCCTGTTTGATACCAGTACCACTGCTTTTGGTACTTCAGAATTTTCTTCTACTTGTGAAAGGACCCTCGGAACTTTAATAAAATCCAAATATGTGGGTTTTACTTTTGATTCTGCTTGCTCAAAGTTTCATCCTGCCATATTATTATTTGTGTTTTTCTTAATCTATTCTCATTTCATAAATTTCCAACACTCAATGGTAAACAATATAGTTTTAACAACTTTAATCAGATTAAAATATAGGGAGTTTTAACGAAAAAACTCGCGGGACTGTTTATTTTAACGAAAAACCACATTTTAACACTAAAAAGTCAAACTTGGTACTATTCATTTTACCCTTTATTTTGTCCTTATTGTTAAAACTCAAAGTTTTCAAGCCCTTTTTATTAGTTTTTCTTAAAATATATGATACATATTTAAGTGCTAGCACAGGAACATGAAAAGAATTATGATATGCCAAAATATAGCTAAAATACCTGTTTAGGTGGTGCCCATATGTCCTTGTCAGTTTCCGTGTCCAAAGCGGCTTCTTTGTTTGCTGGCTTCAAACATTTAGCTGAGTTACCGGTGCATTCTCCATAGCATTTGTTCCCCCTGGATGCATTGACTGCAGGAAACTTCAGCTATTTTACATCAAAACACAAGAGATCTGATTTTTCACAATACATACAGGCAATGGCCCATCTTACCATTCACATCTGCTGGGCGAATGTTGTGTATATCTGTCAAAGACGCACCATCTTTTAACCCATAAGAACGAGGCCATAGATGCTCCCCTAGAAAACAGAAACATTAACATTTAATTTCTTCCAAACAGAAAATAGAAAATAGAGCTTGGAGATTGATATATTTTGCCGAGCAAAAATAGGCAACTGTAGTATAATAAAGGGTCAAGCGTTGGAACAAAAAAAAAAAACAACTTGACAGAAGGCTGACAAAAGAGAAACACTGCAAACGAACAAAAATTCATTTCATTTGAACATGTCAGAACGTCTACCTAATCAAAGGATGTAACCAGTATCTAGACAGAGATTATGAGCCAAATTGTGCTACCTTAAACTTCTTTTAGTTAGAGTAGTCAATGTAACATATACAATTGTTATACCTTTCACTAATTTCTCTATTTGAAGTTTAAACATTTAAAACAATAAATATCTCACGTTTCTAAGTATATCTGTCCTGGAAACACATAGATCATAGAAGAGCAAACTACTAAAGGTGGAGCTGCAGAAAATCTAGTACCATAACCATGGAACCAACATCAAAATCATACATGCTGCAGAAAGTCTGGTTAATTGACTCACTATTCCATCCTTCAGGCTTCCCAGCTAAAGACTTGGGTACAACCCTCAAGGAGTAAACTTCAACTCTGCATAAAAGAGTCGGTAGGCGAATTGTTAAGAGTTGCAGGGTATGTTTTATAGTACAACAAACAATGCAGGAAGCAGTATTCAGTATATACATTCCCGACGAAGCTTCTGGGTTGTCAACATCCGAAGCATCAAGAATCTTGAGAGCATTCCACACCTATTTCCACAAAAATCGAAAATCTAGAATCATATATTTTATTTTATTTTTTGAACAAACGATATTATCTACACTAAGAGGGAGAGGATGGGCTTAGCCTCACAATGGACTAGCAACAATGTGGTTCAAACTGGCCTGGAAGCATCAAGAATACCATTAAACTGTGGTCCTAAGTGGCTAAAATCAAGAATCATATTAGATTTTACTAAGGCGGGTGTATTCAATTGAGAATTTGAGAGATTATGATGGATTTATAAATCCATAGATTTTTATGGAGCCTAATTGATTTGTAGAGATTCCATGTGAAATTTTGATTCAATTCCCTCAAAATCTCTTAGGGAGAGAAGATATTTGTGAGTGCTTAAAATACACTACAAAATCTCTCAAATTCCCTCAAATTCCTCAACTTTTTCAAATTCTTTAAAATCAAATTATAATTGAATACACCTGAAATATTATAAAATTCTTTAAAATCCTAATTGAATACACCTGCATTTTTTAGGATTTTAATAAACTATCTTAAAATCCTGATTGAATACACATTGAATTTCAGAGAATCACATTCCTGATTGAATACCCCTGGATTCGTTAAAAGAATTAAAATCTCTCAAAATCCCAATTGAATACACGCCCCTAAAACGTAGCAATACAACAGGAGCAATAGTGAATGCTAATTGCTAAATACCTCTCTGTAGGATAAAGATTGGTGCCTGGAAATAACGGAATGCAATTTTTTCTTGAGCGATTTGCCCTCTAAATTATCCGCAATGTCATAATAATTGCTAACATCTTCACAACCATACATAAAAGAAGGAGATGGATTATCAAATGCCGCAGCATCAGCAACAACATTGAGAAACAACAAATAAAAAGAGATGATCTGAGAAACCCATCTCCAAGAAACACTGATGCATTTTCCGTAATTCCATCTGCACCCAGAAAGAATGCAACAATTACCCAATCGCCCCACTACCATCTTAAACTTTATCAGCAACCCAGAATTGAAATACCGAAAAAGGTGAGAGCTTGGAGGTTACTGACCTTGTAGAAATGGGGGAAGTGGTTGGAGAGACCAAATTATTATCTGGGTTGCCATAGTTGCAAGCTAATTGGAATGAGGTTTTGAAGTGCTCGCAGCGGCTGCGGGAGAAGGTGGCGCTCTGCTTACGGACGGCGGTGCTGTCGACGACAGAGTTTTTGCAGTGGAATTTGGTGGCCACCACAACGGGATGCTGCATTCTATCGGTTTAGAATTTGGATACCCGCCACAACTGGTGTTGAGTTAAGCCAACTGGTTAATTTTCTACTCGGTTAATTAAGCATACACGTAACTCACCTGATTTTCGTTTTTCACAAAATCCTTTTAACATAAGTTTAATTACACTAGCACAGCGTGACGTTTATTTAGTTTTCTAGAGAGTTTTATTATTTATATCCAAGAAAACAAAATTCCTTTTTTTTATTTTTATTAATAGTCTAATATTGCACTAAACGCTATACTAAATTAGTTCAAATTAGTCCAAATTAGTCTAGTTTAAGTTAGTCTAATTTAATTATGAACCTAGTCCAGTCTAAAATAGTCCAGTGCAACAAACGTACTTAAGACTTCCCGAATGAGACCATAGAGCTTCATACCCCTTCCGTGATAAGTACGAGCATATTATTTACATGATCTATCATTGCAGCTACGAATTAAATACAATGAACAATGTTCAGTGTTTTGGGCATTTAAAAGATAAATAACTCATCAATTATACAATTTAGTAAGAATGTTGAATGATTTGACTCTTTTAATTTTAGTCTCATCCTAGACAAGGTAAAAATCTATATGAAATATTGGAGGAAACTAATAATGTCATGTAAGAAATCTTAATATGTTCTCGTATGGTTTTTCTTTATAGAGATACAAGTAAAAGGGAAGCCCATTTTTGTGCCTTCAATTTTGGTCTTGGCATGGAGAAATTATTTGGTGAGAAAATTAAATAATTTGTTATATATTTTTGTAAACATCGAAATTTTGGTTAAATAAATGTTAACCAACAATTAAAATTTCAATGCTCACATGTCACATAAATTTTACACGTACCATGTGACTCAATGAAAAAAATTGAAAAGAGTCGGAAAAGTCATCAAACATGACACGTGTCAACACCTGGCATAAATGATTTATTTCATCTGAATATTATATTCAAAATTAGGCATTGGAAAATTCTATAAATACAAGGTCATTTCATTCATTTGGGGGACACCAATTCATAACCAACAAATCATTATGCAAAATTCTTGAAGCTTTGAAACTCTGAAGCCCTCAAGCATCCAGGTTCCCAAGAATCTCGAAAGATCGAGAGAGTTCTCTGCGTTCTCCATTCATCCGTTCTTCCCAGATCAAGCCCCGACGGCCCTTGAATCAACACATTCGTTCTTCAAGAATCAAGCCCAAAAGCCCTTGAAGTTCGTTCTTTGTTCTGCGTTCATCCGTTCTTCAAGAACAAGCCCATAAGTCCTTGAAGATCATTCGTTGTTCGTTGTTCATACAACCTTCAAGATCAAACCACCAATGGCCCCTTGAAGAAACAATCTTCCACCTCCAAGATCAAGCCTCGATGGCCCTTAGATCAAGAAAATCCACAAATCAACATCTTATGGAGATCGAATCAAAGGATTAAGTTTAAAAGAGATTCTAACCCAAATTCATTAATACAAAATATATTTTGTACACGTGTTCTTCTTTCAGGAAATTTTCGTGTTTACAAAGTTGGCACACCTAGTGGGACATTCTCTACCTCTCATCTCTATCTTCAAATCCGCAAAAAGCACATATGACATCAAGAAAGGTTCAAGCTGTTCCCGCAACTAACGCGAAAAACAAGAACGTCTTCATCACAAGTGGTGGCACTTTTGGCATCACAACTCGAAGCAAGGCAAGAGCTCTTTCCGCCGTATCTTCCACCTCTGCATCAATTTTGCCAAAGGAACACAAGCACCTGGGGCACAAGCCCGTGATCACTCTGGCCTCACTAAGTGCACCAAAGTAGGACAATCGAAGAAAGATATTGACTCGAACAGCAGCTCAATTATGCAAGTCATGACCATTGGTGCAAGTTCAATCGAGGAGCAGCTGGCTCAAATGAAGGAAATGATTGCAATGCTCACAAGGAATGCAGAAGAGAAAGATTTGCAAATCACCGCACTCGTCAACCAATTGGAGGCAAGGGATGACGTGAAAGTCAACCCAAAGGTTGATCCTCTGAAGAAGAAAGACGGCGAGGATGGGGAGCCTTCGATAGAAAAAATCGAGGTGAAGTCAGACCAAGCAGCAGAGCTCATGCAACAGATGATCACCAGCACCATCAAGGCGCAGTACGAAAGGAGCTCACATACCTCCATATTGTACTCGAAGCCTTACTCCAAGAAAATTGACGTCCTGAAGATGCCAATGAGGTTATCAACCACCAAAGTTCATGCAGTTCAATGGAAAAGGAAACCCCAAGCAGCACGTCACCCGTTTCGTTGAAACTTTGAACAACGCGGGGAATGTTTCGAAAGATCAGAAAATTCATTGGCGGTCATGGAATAAGATGTGTAAGCCCAAAGGTGAAGGTCGGTTGGGATTCTATGATCTCTATATGTTTAATATGGCGACGTTGGCAAAGCAAGGGTGGAGGGTCTTCCACCATCCCTCGTCTTTAATTGTACAAATCTTCAAGGTAAGGTATTTCCTGAACTCTTCTTTTTGGGAAGCGGAGGTCTCCACATGGTCTTCGTATTGCTAACAGAGTATTGTTAAGGCTCGAGAAGTGTTAGTAAGGGGTTCGAGGTGGGTGGTGGGTGATGGTCGGCGAATATGGGTTTGGATAGATAGGTGATTTCCTCAACCTAGCACTTTTAAGGTCATCTTGACGCATCCTCTAGAACAAGTTCACATGAAGGTTGAGGAGTTGATCGATACCTCCACAAAGGTGTGGCATACCGATTTGTTATTAGAATTTTTTAGCCTAAAAGATGTATCTCTCATCCTTTCTCTGCCTCTTAGTTTCCGTGCTCCAGATGATATGTTGGTTTGGCACTATGATGAACATGGACTTTTTTCTGTCAAG
Organism: Crataegus laevigata; assembly: GCA_963580275.1. Taxonomy (NCBI): domain Eukaryota; kingdom Viridiplantae; phylum Streptophyta; class Magnoliopsida; order Rosales; family Rosaceae; genus Crataegus; species Crataegus laevigata. Next base: position 23,357,522 of record OY756948.1, read on the forward strand.
AGCAGGTATTGGGTGGCTCGGCAATGGCTTCAGTCTGCTAATAGTAGTGCTTCATCTTCTTCGAATGCTAGTGCTTATGCGAGACTGTGGAAGTACCTATGGAAGGCTAACATCCCACCGAAAATGAAAATTTTCACATAAAGGGTGTCACAACATTCTTCCCACTAAAGTGAATCTTAAAAAAAAAGGTGTAGGAGTGGAGCCGGAGTGTGGGATTTGTCAGGGAAAGGAAAAGGTTGTGGAACATGTCTTTCTTACTTGTTCCTTTGCCAAAGTGGTATGGTTTAGTTCTCCGTTAGGCCTAATGTGGTTTGGGAATTCCCTTTTTCTGCTTAAGGAGTGGTTGTTGGAGGTGCTTGAACGAAGGGATGTGGATTTCGAGTTGGTATGCATGGTGTTGTGGGGTATATGGGAGGAATGGATTGCACGGGTGTGGAAGGGTTATAGTGTTTTACCCATAGTTTTTTTGTAGCGGGTGTCTTCATGGTTGATGGCATTTCAGGAGGATAATAGGAAACCAACCAGGACGGAGGGTCTCCTTACCCCACGGTGGACTCCCCCTACTCAAGGGTGGGTTAAAATTAATATTGATGGGGCGCTGAAAGTTCAATACAAGCTTGGTGGTGTGGGGGTGGTGATACGAGACTGGGGGGATGACACTTGGTGGCAGGGGTGCAACAGTTCCCAGGCATTATCTCTGTTCCAATTTTAGAGTTATATGCGATTAGGTTTGGCTTGCAGATGGCTCACCAGCATGGTTTCCAACAGGTTGTGGTAGAGAGCAATTGTATGAAGGCCATTACTTATCGATGATTGGTATAATTGCGGATGATGTTCTGCAGTTGGCATCCACTTTCCCTATGGTGATGTTTATCCATGTTTCTCGCTTATGTAATGGTGTTGCACACCGACTTGCGGAGTTTGCTTTGTCTAGTGGCAATAATTTAGATTGGTTTGAGGAGCCTCTGATGTGATATGAAATAGCACTCAAACTTAAACCCTATAGATGTAGTAAATGAAAGTAGAGATCGTTCTAGGCCGGGGATTATGAGGGATGCTAATCTACACAAATTAGACTCTAAATCACTTAACTAGAATCTAGATTACTCAAAACAAGCTAAACTGACTTAAAACACACAAACTAAGTTCCTATGACTCAAAACTAGCACTAATGGGTGATTTGGACGAAAATTAAACTAAAAAGACTCAAAATACTTAAGGGATTTGGTTTTGACAAATTTAAAACTTAACTTGATTCAAAAGACTAAAAAGAATAGGTTTTAAATAATTTCAAGTAAACTAACACGAAACAACAATGGGGGGCTTGGTTTGGACGAAATTTAACACTAAAACTAAGTAACTTGCAGGAAACAAACTAAAAGGTACAAGATTGAGTGAATGAAAGGGGTGAAAGGCTAGCTAAAGGGTCCTTCTCCACACATGACACATATGCAACACAAATTGATCTCCAATTATTATTCCTATAAACCATGAATGACAATGCCCCAAGTTAACCATGAACATCACTAATTAACCATCAGATTTTCCTAAATTCATTGAATTGGACTCAGAGACGCAACCAAATTATTCTTATCAAGTTCCCTATATGAACAGCATGATAGAGATACATATCAAAGATCATTAAGTTCTATGAAAATCATAAGCATTGACATGACATTCGTGACTATGAACAGTATGACACTCCTGCCAGGAATTTACTTAACACGATTGCGACTAGCAACCTCCACTACTTGTAAATATAAGTTTGTAACTATTAGGTGAAACTCTCTTATATTTTAGCATCAAATTCATGCATGCAAACTAAGTGGGCCCCCTTAATCAACATACAAGAATAAGTTTTCAATCAAACAGTTAAGCAAATTGCATTCACGATTTATGAAATAATAACTGAATGTAATCAACTCATATCACATATATGTTCATGGCTTTGAATTATCCCCTAGCTAAAACAAAATTAGTTCATAACTGAAAACCAAATTAAAACAAACATTGAACTAAAAACTAAGGATAGAATACACCTAGAAACGCTCCAGCAATCCAAATACTCGAATGGCAGGCAAGGCTCCAAGTTCCTTCTTCTCCTTCCTTCCTTACTGCGGCACAAAGTGCTTAATTTCACTAGATTTATCTCTGTATGGCTCTTGTGTATATGGTGTGGTCATGGTTTTGTGGGTGGTGAATGGTGGTGTGAATTATGCGGCAGAGATGTGGTATTTATAGGCAAAACCCACGGCACACAAGGTCTTTGTTTTGGAGAAGAATTAAACACTTCAATCCCATAAGGAAAAGGCCATCTAGAAGTCAGAAACCAAAGGGAATAAGGAGAAAAAGGGTGTGGCAAGTTCTAGCTTCTAGAAGGATAGGGTCCAGGTGCCAAAAATTAAGGTTTCTAGAAAGGGCATGGTGCGGCACCAATTTAGGAGAGGGATTAGCCTTCTAGAAAGGGGTTTGATACGTCCAAGTCTAAAAATAACTCCCCCTTGCAGCTGAAATTAAGTTAGGATAGGATTATGATAGGATAAGGTAAGATAAGGTTTGAATAAGATAAGGATAAGATAAGGCAGTTTGGATAATGTCTCCTTCTTTTGAGCTGATTCTTTATCTTCAATGTCCTGAATTAGTTTCTTCAACTCTTTAGCACATTCCTAGCCTTTCTTGAACTTCAAATTCGTCCATCCAACTTGCTCCATGCATGTGATATCCATTCCAAGCCCAAGACTGCTCTAAAATGCTCCAAATTGCACTTTCTTGCCAACTTTGTCACTTGGACCTACAAACACACTAAAATAGCTTAAAACACTCTAATAAGCAATAACTAACTAAGTAAATGCAAGAAAATAAATTAACTAAGTCGCATAAATATGCTTCTATCAGCCTCCTCTCCTTATTCAGGAGCTTCTTTTCCAAGATTTATGTAATTGTTTATGAGTTTGATTAATGAATATATCGCTTCCAATTAAAAAAAATGTAATATAACACAATGTTTTAATTAAATTTCAATATTTTTCAAGGATTAAAGTTAAAAAAAACCACAAGAAATAGGATAATGCTAGAGATTAAATTTGGAAACAAAATTTTGTAAACTAAATGATATAAAAATCGATGATTAAATTAGTACTTTAGTTGATTAACGTGCTCATTTTTATTAATGACACATTATTTAATTTACAAATTTTATCTATAAATTTAATCTCTGTACAGCTACCTTAAAAAATTTATACAATCTAGAATAGAAAGTAGAACAAACGAGCAAGAAAGTAGAACTACTTCCCCGTGTGACAAAAAATTCACGTGCCATATCGTTATCCGTGGTTGTCTGGAATATCTATCCCCTGCTCGTGTGCCTAGAATAATGCTTTCTACTCGAACAAAAGTACAGTAAAAAAATAAAAGATATTTTGGAAGGTAGTGAACAGGGGCTTCTCTTTTCTCTACTATCTAAGTTTTGGCGCCCTCTGTAAAACTCTAAAAAATAAAAAATAAAAACTGCAAAAGCTAACAGATGGGCGGTGGAGAATTGGGGGTGGGGACAGTAGTACGCTCCGTCCGTATTGCCGACCGAGAGAGAGAAGAAACCCACGCCAGCCACCTGGCCACAAGCTTGATCTGTCGTTGTTGCTGCTCCTGTTGGCTCCCATTACTCCCCGTCGCTCTGCTCGAAAACCTGCTCAGCCCCGTGATTTCCGACACGCTTCTCGAATTTATTACGCTCCTGCCACCACCACCGCTCCACGATCTTCTGCTCCCATCAATCCCTCCGGGGCCTCCTCCTCCTGCTGCCGCCGCGGGCCCCGCAATCACCTGCTGCTCATTATCATTCTCATTCTGCTGCTGCGCCCCATGACGTGTCAACCCTTCGCTCATGATCATCTCTGACCGTAGATACAGAAGATCTGACGGCTGTAAATCGCTCCATCTCTGGTGGAGCCCAGACCCCGATCCGGTTGGGGAGACTATGATCCGGTGCTCCAACCTCGTCCTGTGTTGACCCAACAGGAGTCCGTCTTTTCTGGGTCGGTCGAAGCATCCGACGGCGGCCGGCTCGCTCTTCTTTCGGAATGCCGTCCAGCTGTCCAGCGACCTCCGAAACGACCACGTTTGGATTTGATGATGTCCCGGTCTGTGTTCTCCGGCGAACGAGTGCCGCCCCGAAATCCGACTAAAACCTGGGTCGTTGTCGATCTCTATAACGACGTCGCTGTTCTTCGGTTGCAAGAGCTTTGCGGCGTCGTCGACTAAGAGGACATCTTCCGGGTCGACCCGGTACCGGCAGAGTGGGCAGGTGGAGTGGGCGTCGAGCCACGTATCGACGCACTCGACGTGGAACGCATGTTTGCATTTTGGGAGGAGGCGGAGGACCTCGGTCTGGTCGAAACGGGTCAGGCAGACCGCGCACTCGAGCCCGTCCTTGTGACCGCGGAGCGACCCGAAACGGAAAACGGGCAGGGACTCGACGATGGAGCGGTCAATGCCAGAGTTTTTACGCGGAGAGGGTCCGGAGGGTCCGGAATTGGAATTAGCGCCGACGACGACGAGAGCACTGCCCTTGCAGTGCTTGGCATAGAGGAGAATAAGGAAGAAGACGGAGAAGACGGTGGTGAGAACGCCGACGATTATGGCTATGCTCGGCCGGAAGGAGGAGGACCTGGTGGGGCCCGAGTTGTTGAGTTGAGGGGGATGGGGCGGTGAGGGAGATGGGTTGGCTGAGTTGGCAATGTCGCCGAAGCCTGGGGTGGAGAGATGGGAATCTACTGCTGCTGCGTGTGGGTGCGCGCGAGTGGGTGTGGTGAGAAAAGAGAGGAGGAGGGTGAGGAGAAGGAGGAGGATGAAGAAGGAGGTGGGGGTGGTGGGCTTGAGAAAAAGAAAGAGAAGCCCCATTTTTCCGTATTTTGTGTGAGGCGGGAGGGGCAGCAGGAGGCGGAAGGAGGGAAGGATCTTGCCGGTGTGAGGGCGAGAGAGTTTGTAGTTTTGGTTTTGGAGGCGCAAAAGGAGGAGAGGCTTCTTCCTTGAGATTCTTGCCCAAACGTACAACAAAATTAAACCAGACAAATGCATTTACCAAACCAGTTTTTGTCAATTAAGGATAATGTTAGGAGATTAAATTTGTAGATAAAATTTATAAGCTAAATGTCATAGAAATTGATAATTGAATTATCATTTAAACGTTGACAAATGTGCTCAGTTTCAATTGGTGGCACATTATTTGATTTATAAATTAAATCTCTGTAGCATTATTCTTTAATTATTAATAGCAAAACAGTAATGTTAGGGGACAAATTTTTTAAATAAATTTTGTAAATCATATGAATTTATTGATGATTGAATTATTATTTAAGTAGTGATTAACGTGCTTATTTGTTAGAGAGCTTTCATAAAAAATATTGTAGCTAAGTTTATTTTTAAAAACTATGCTGTTTAATTAAATATTAATGAAAACCCCTTAATTTTTAATTAAAATGACAAAGGAACTTAAATTTTAATGAAAATGACACAAATTTAATGCATATTTTTTTTAAAAGACATGGCACGCACGACCCGTGCGTCCATCACAGACACTATTTATAAAATTGAATACTATTTATGAAACTAGACATTATTCATTAAATTGAACAACACTACACTATTTATTGGTCCAGTTTTATAAATAGTGTCTAGTTCTTGGTCATGTTTCATAAATAGTGCCTTGTGACATCCCACATCACCCAGGGGAGTGATCTTTAAATGTATATTCTCATCCCTACCTAGCACGAGGCCTTTTGGGAGCTCACTGGCTTCGGGTTTCGTTAGAACTCTGAAGTTAAGCAAGAAGGGGGCTAGAGCACTCCTAGGATGGGTGACCTCCTGAGAAATTGCTCGTGAGTTCCCAGAAACAAAACCGTGAGGGTGTGGTCGGGGCCCAAAGCAAACAATATCGTGCTACGGTGGTGGAGCCACCCCGGGAAGTGGTCCGCCCCAGGCCGGGATGTGACATGCCTAGTTTTTTGGTCTAGTTTCATAAATAGTGTATACTAATTGGTACATTTTCATAAATAGTGTCTCTTTCTTATTCTGGTTTTATAAATAATGTCAAGTTATATGTCCACTTTCATAAATAGTTCATAGTTCTTGGTTCAGTTTTATAAATAGTATTTAGTTCTTGGTCTAGTTTCATAAATAGTATACAGTCCAATTTCATAAATAATTTTCACCTATTGGTTTAGTTTTGGAAATAGTGCATGATTCTTTGGTTTCGTTTCATAACTAATGTCTACTTATTGGTCTAGTTTCATAAATAGTGTTTATTTATTGGTCAAGTTTTATAAATAGTGTCTAATTCTTAGTTATGTTTCATAATGTTTGAAACTTGGACTCTTTTTGGTCCTGTAAAAGCACCCATTGAGCCGAAAGCGATGAACCTATAAGTGATCCTTAAGATCAAAACCTTGAGAATGTTATGTTATATTTAAAAAGTTGTTTTCAATTACTAAATAAAATTCCCCTCACACTTTTTACATACCTACAACAATTAAATGTAACTCTCCATCCAATTTCTTTAGCTCAGGTGTCATCTTGGAGAAATTTTTTCTTATGTCTGTAACACAAGTGGTACAACACGTGTTATTATGTAAATGGTAGGAATTTTTTTTTATGTTATTAATTTTTTAACACAAGAATCTCACCACTTGTATAGAGACACGTGGTGTATCACCTTATGTTCCAAGTAGATTAAAAAAATTCTCGTCATATTGACTACTATTAGGAAACAACACCACAAAAATAAAAGTGAAAAATGTATTCAATTTGAAGTCTTTCTTTTATTCTAAGAAGAAAAAAATAAAAAAAAAATAAAACAAACAAACAAACTCTTAAGACAAATGGGATAAAAAAGTGGGATAAAAAAAAGGGGAGGGGAGGGGAGGGGAGGGGAGGGGTGGGGGACCCTAGCACATGTGCTTTTTGTTTTATGTTTTATTTTAATTCTTTTGTTTTTATCATTAACTAAAGTTAGTAGGTGATATTTTATTAAAATGCAAAGATTTGAAGCAATTTTCATTAATTTTTCTTATTTCTTATTAGTGAAATATACCAAAACATGTTCCTTTTCCGAAATACCCTCAAATACTCAAGACAAAAATTGTTGATGGGTGCTTGATCAAAATTGCATTTGATGCCTTGAGATGAAATAGACATTCACTTCTGAGGAGGAAAGATGATCTTAATTAGGAGCATATCATCAATATGAAAATTTTAATTGGAAAAAAATTAAGAATTTTAATAAAGATAAAAGTGGAAGACAATACAATGTGGATGAAGCATCACCTGATAAAATTGTATCAATGGTAGTTACAAATATTTTAAATTATTGTCGAATTTTGTTCGTCTAATGATGTGACAAATGTTTTTCTTTTGGGTTTGAATGATGTGACGCTTATTTAGGTAAGTTTGCAACAAATATGAATTCATCTATTTTTAACAAATAAGATGCTGACTAACATACTTACGATGAAACATGATAAGTATAGAGTATATCAAATTTATCCAAATTATAATCTTTCGTTCCATTTTCTCTTTAATTGTTGTATATGAGTCCACGAGATTTGAATCCAACCATCTTCCAACGAGAGAGAGGCATAAATAATACTAGATGAAATAGTCATTTTTTGAAAGCATTATTGAATCTTGATGATTTGTATTATTGTAGCCATCATTGCATTATTGTTCCTTAATTGGTTAGACAAAGACCTTACAAAAAAGAGAAGAACAAGGACAATTACGGAACAACATTAGCACTGAGCCACAAAGAAAGGCTAGTTTTGACGTGGAAGATAGAATGTAGGCAAAGAAATCCATATCCTGCGTGCATCAAATGGAGTATGTCTCAATAAATAACAGGTTTACTGTACGTTTCATTTTTAATGAACACATTATTATTTGTAAGTTCTTTGCACATGACAATACATTGTTAGACCAATAACACTGAAATTATTGTATATAAGTTGTTCTTGCGACGTAATGATTACACAGAATAAAGATAAAACTACGAAACAACAGAGTGGTGCAACGGAACACGTGATGGCTGTTTAGGACTGCACTCAACAACGAATAGCTCACAAGGTTGGCCATCCGTTGTATCTTGATGATTGAATGGATTGGACTGGACTAATTTGTCCGTGTCTCATGCGTTATTTGCTGCCAGGACCTTACATGAAATTTTGTGAAGATTTGGTTGTAGATGGATCCAATTTCTAAACCCAGCAATTCATCTTTGTTTCGTTTAGGGTATGGGATTGGGATTGTGCCTTTTGGAACGGTGCTCAGTCGCCACACAAGTAGTACAAACTGTACACAATCTCCTTTCAAGTTCCAACGTACCTAAAGAAAATAAAACTTTTGCAAACAACGATGTCAATATTGTTGTAAAATATAAGATAAAAGAGGAGAATATGAGGGAAGTTTTTAAAAGACAAATTTGTATTTATTTTCATTTTTAATTGAAATAAAAATTTTGTGTAATAATGATTTAGTGATATTTTTTTATTTGTAAGTGAGAGATTTTAAATTTGATTGGCTAAAATGACGAACTTGTATCTAATTGTTATGGCTGACTTATTTGTCTTATTTAACACAATCTCTCATTATTTGGTGTGAAATATCATTGTAACTAAATAAAAAAATTTGGTGTGAAAGTTTTTGGCAAACAAAGGATTGTGTTATTTGAAACCCTATTAGTTTTCCATACAATGTTGTTGATAAGAGCATATTTATGCGACTTAGTTAGTTTATTTTCTTGCATTTACTTAGTTATTTATTGCTTATTAGTGTGTTAAGCCATTTTCGTGTGTTTGTAGGTCCAAGAAGCAAAGTTGGCAAAAAGATGCAATTTGGAGCATTTTAGAGCATTTCTGGGCATGGAATGGATAACACAAGCAATGGGCAAGTGGATGGACGAATTTGGAGTTCAAGAGAGGCTAGGAATGTGTTTCAAAGTTGAAGAAATTAATTCAAGTCATTAGAGATAAAGAATCAGCTCAAAAGAAGGAGATATTATCCAAACATTATCTGAATTGCCTTATCTTATCCTTATCTTATCCAAACCTTATCTTACCTTATCATATCCTTATCCTTTCCTAACTTAATTCCAGCTGCAAGAGGGACTTATTTTAATATTAGGACACATTAAAATAGGTTTCTAGAAGGCCTAATCCTTTTCCTACATTGGTGCTGCACTTATCCTTTCTAGAAGACGTTTTCCATAAGTTTTCTAGAAGTTCTAGCCTTGTCATACAAATCTGGCGACTGGACCCTTTCTAGAAGCCTAAGTTTCTGCCATGTACCCCCTATCCTTGTTCTCCCTGGTTTCTACCTTCTAGATAGTCTTTTCCTCCTAGAATTGTGTTATCCTTTTCCTCTACAAAATCTGCCTTACAATCTTTTTCCCTTACAAACTTGGCCATGCCTTTTAGCCCTATAAATATCACCATTCTGCCACATATTTTCTCTACCACCCCCTAGACCATCAGACCACCTACACCATCCACCATTCCATCCACACCATACACATCCTTCATTGTGCCGCAAACTTTGCAATGAAGGAAGAAGAAGGTGCAATCTAGAGCCGTGCTTGCCATTCAAGACGTTGGATTGCTGGAGCGTTTGTAGCTGTACTCTATCCTTGTTTTTAATGTTTAAAGTTAGTTTTTTTTGTTTAATTGCAATCATAAGGAGCTAAACCCCTTTTTAGCTAGGGGAGAATTCGAAACCATGGTCATATATGTGACGTGAATTGGTTACATCCAGTTGTGATTTCGTAGGCCATGAATGCAATTTGCTTAACTGTTTTATTAAAACTGATTCTTGTGTGTTGATTAAAGATGCATAGGGGTGGAATTTTTTACCACATTACCATACCTACCGTATTACCAACCATACCATACCAAAGTTGTGCCAAAAAAATTGTACCACTGGTAATGGTACGGTATTTGTACCATACCATACTGTTTCGGTACAGTATTGGTACTCAAAACTAGTACCGGTGGTATACTATACCTACCGGTTACCAATATTATTAATATTATATTATATATTTATTCATATATATATATATATATAATTATGTATTATGTATTATGTCGTTTGACACTTTGACTCATTTATCATATTCCTAAAATCTCCACAAACCTAACACTTTTAGTCTCTCACTCTGGTCCTTGCTCGACACATTAGAAACCTAGGGCTTGTTCCACCGTCGCAGCTCTCTCATCGATTCATCTTCGTTTCTCGTTTCCGGCGACTTTTGTCTTCCAAGTGAGGGCACAACATATGCATTGGGTATTACCACATTGGATTGTGGGTTCAAATCAGCAAGCCAGTCGTCAAGCATAGCTATGGATATTGACATTTTTTGTGGTTTGCTGTCTTACGTTTCTGGTTCATTTGAGTCTCAGCATGCTATAGAAATCTTGTCTTATGATTTATTAAGTTTTTACCACTTTGACATACAATAGTAAAAAATCTTGAATTAGGTTAAATTGTGTATATATGTCAAACTATGTATATTTTCTGGGCTTTGAATTAGGTTAGAAAAATATTAGATTTTGGACAAACTAAGTGGCGTAAAACAAAGTGGTAATTACCATTGGCATACCATACCAACCAAACTATTTGGTATACCGATATTCGGTATACCAAAAGTTTGGTACGGTAATGGTAATAGATTTTGTCGTACCAAATATTTGGTATGGTAATCGGTACAGAGGTTTTGGTACGGTAATGTACCAAAACCACCCCTAAAGATGCATACTTAGTTTTCATGCATGAATTTGATGCTAAAATATAAGGGAGTTTCACCTAATCGTTACAAACTTATATTTACGAGTAGTGAAGGTTGCTAGTCACAATCGCGTTAAGTAAATTCCTGGCAAGAGTATCATGCAGCTCATAGTTACGAATGCCTTGTCAATGCTTATGATTTCCATAGAACTTAATGATCTTTGATTGTATCTCTATTATGCAGTTCATGTAGGGAACTTTTGAAGAATGTTTTGGGTTGTCGTATGCAGTTCATCCAATTCAATAAATGTAGGGAAATCTGATGGTTAGAAAAGTGCAATTCACGGCTAACTTGGGGCGTTGAGGTTCATGGTTTATAGAAAGAACAACTGGAAATCAATTTGTGTTGCATATGTGTCATGTGTGGAGAAGGACCCTCTAACTAGCCTTTCGCCCATTCATTCACCCAATTTCGTGCATACTTAAGCCTACTTTCAATTCTGTTTGTTTAATTCTTATTTTCATCCAAAACCAATCCCTTGCTTTTAATTTGTGTTAGTTTAGTTTAAATTCATCAAAACTTGTGTCTTTTAGTATTTTGAGTCAAGTTTAGTTTAATTTTCGGCCAAATCATTCTTAGGTGTTAGTTAAGAGTCTAAAGAATCTGTTTTGTGTGTTTTGAGTCATATTAGGTTGTTTTGAGTCTAATTTGAGTTCTATTTTCTGTTTTGAGTCTTTGAAGTCTAGTTTAGTGTTTTAAAGTCTGATTTGTGTAGATTAGCATCCCTTCTAATCCCCGGCCTAGAACAATCCCTACTTACACATTGCTACATTGATAGGGTTTAAGTTTGTGTGAAATCTAATTTCACATCAGTTGCACCAACATATACATTAAAATCTCTCTATAGTGATACTACTATATAAGGGAATAACTTCCTTGTAGTCATAAAAATAATAATCCTAGCTTGGTTTTAGTTATATATAGGAATAAACTCTACATTGCAAGAACATTACCAACAACCTCACTAAAATGGTATATCTCAGTTTACTACCCTCATGTTTCATGGTTTTCAACATTTAGTACATCAATTTTTTTTCGTCCCAGAGTCATACCTAAAGTGTAAATTTTGGGACAGTCTCATACATCCGTTAGTCAAACTGTTAAGTCTTATGTTAATTGATGACGTGGCAACCACGTAAATAATGACTGGACGCCACGTGTTAATAAAGGTCCCATGTGGATATTAAAAAAAATCACAAAATCACCAGAAAAAAAAATATTTGGGTTTGCCCACCTTGATCGTCCCTCCCTTCTCGGCCTCCATTGCAAATCCAACCCTCTCCCTCCCTTAATCCCCAACCCACTCAAATTTATTTTTTTTTTTTTTTAAAAAAAAAGGTTTCTGGGCACCCCCAACCTTCTCCCTCCCTTCTCTTCCTTGAATCCATGGCGACGGTTACACTGCGAGCTGAGGAAGTTCCAGACCATCGCGGTCCGCGGCGTCGAACCGATTACTCCAGTTCAAGTCATGGTGATGAAGGCGAAGGACGAAACGACGTCACACTAAGAAATCGTACAGCTCAAATCTGCACTCTAAAAATCGTACGGGGTCAGTGGTCCTGCGGAGGTGGTGACCAGTAGGGATGAGTGCAGAGGGGTGGGGAGAATGAGGGAGGGGGTCTGTAGGGGTGAGTGCAGAGGAGGGGAATGGGTGGGTGTGTAGGGAGGGGGTCGAGAAGGACGAACCCATAATTTATTTATTTTTTTTGTAATTTTGTGATTTTTTTTGTAATTTTTTTAATATCCATGTGGGACCTTTATTGACATGTGGTGCCCAGTCATTGTCCACGTAGGCACCATGTTATCAGTTAACGGAAGACTTAACAGTTTGACTAACGGATGTATGAGACTGTCTCAAAAGTTACACTTTAGGTATGACTCTGGGACGAAAAAAAATTGATGTACTAAATTTTGAAAACCACGAAACATTAGGGTAATAAACTGAGATATATCCTAAAGCAAAATAGCGAAAAATAAGCTTCCAACATACTAGCTATATATTTGGCTAGTTATTTTAGTTTTTGAACTAGTGGCTTGCTACATATAGAAGGGAAAGATGAATTAACTGGCTAGCTAAACATTATGTCATTGTACACTCTTGATCTGATCCTTGCGTTTGGTCCTCAACCATATAGCAGAGCAGTGAGATCTTAAGGCGGAGTAACAAGGTTTGATGGTGAAGCAATGAAGATCTAACGATAGAGCCCCAGAGTAAACATGGTAGAGCGATGAGATTTGAATTTTAAGATTGTAGACTAGCGCATGTGACGGTGGCAAGAAATTCAACTAAATTTTAGGATTGTAGACTACTGGATGTCATGGTAGCAAGAAATTCAACAGAAAAAGAGGGAGGGAGATGATTTGAGAAAGAAATGACATATGGAGTTTGAGAAAGACGGCAAGTCTTGGTTTGTTCTGCTTCTAGTGGTTTCATTTTTCTTGGTGAGCCTTATAGACTTCTATAGGTGTGAGACTCTTTTGGGAGAGAGTCTGAGAAACTAGTAAGAGATGGGCACATAAGGCCGTCTCCAAGGGAGAGAAGGGAAACAAAAAAAACTTCAAGTTACCAAAACCTCTTCTAGGCGTGTATTTTGGGGGTGGAAAGTTTGGGATTATGTGTATGGGGGTGAGTATTTGCGATTGCTTCCCACCCCAGATGGATAAGATTGCAAGTGGATCAGGGGACCCACGGGAGACCAGCAGCAGAGCTAGCCCACGTTAACGGCAAACAGAGGTTGAACACGTGCTTATGCTTCCTCAACGTGGAGGGATCAGGTGCAGGCGAGCTCACAGATCTCACACTTTCTATGATTGAGATTGTCTTACCTTTGAGATCCAGTGGCCGGGGCGTGTTGATGGGTAGTGATCTAGTGTGTACCTCATTAGTTTTCCAACGACAATTTAATGTGTAGGCCATATTTTTTCAATGCTACAATCCAACAATCAGTTTTAAATTTTTTTCAATGGTTATTTTTTTAGGTAAATTATACCATACTCCCTCAGGTTTGAAGTCTATTACAACCTCATACAATATCTTTAAAATATTTTACTTTCATACCTCAAGTACTATTTTATTTCAATTTCATACATCCGTTACATTTTCCATCCATTGAACCATTAAGTGATGACGTGACTGCCAATGTGGCACACCATGTGGCAATAATAATAATTTTTTAATTTAAAAACCTATATTTTCTATTTAAAAAAAAACTTGGAGAGAGGGGGAGCTGGGTCTCCAGGGGGGACGGGAGGAGGGTTGTTGGGGATGGGTTGGTTTTTTTTTCTTTTCTTCCTCCCTCTTCTTCTTCTGGTCGCTGGTGGGGAGGAGGGAAGGTTTTTTTTACTCAATTTTTTTTCCTTCTTCTTCTTCTTCTTCTTCTTCTTCTGGGAGGAGGGTTATGGGCGCAGGGGGAGGTTGGTTGGTTTTTTTTTTCTTTTCTTTCTCCCTCTTTTTCTTCTTCTTCCAAATTTCTTCCAGATTTCTTCTTCAATTTTTTTTCCTTCTTCTTCTTCTTCCAGATCTGGTCGCTGAGGGGGAGATAAGGGTTTTTTTTTCTTTCTTCTTCGCTGGGGGGGATTTTTTTTCCTTCTTCTTCTTCTTCTTCTGGTCGTTGGGGCTTTTTTTTTTTTGGTGTAAAAATTCAAGTTTTTTTTTAAAATAATTTTTTTGCCACGTGGCACACATTTGGCTGCCACGTCAGCATTTAACGGTTCAATGGATGAAAAATGTAACGGATGTATGAAATTGAAATAAAATAGTACTTGAGGTATGAAAGTGAAATGTTTTAAAGATGTTGTATGAGGTTGTAATAGACCTCAAACCAGAGGGGGTATGATGTAATTTACCCTTTTTTTTATTTAAATCCAACATTTAAATGAGATTAAATCAATTTTTATGGTAAAAAAGAAGATCTGTGACAGCCCGTCTTGAATTAAAATTATCAATGACGTGAATTGACATTTTTACCCTTGTTCGTGTGTAAATGTGACACACCCCGACCCAGGGGTCGAAGCGTGTTGGCCGTCACGTGTGAGTGACGTAGCCAAAACGTCAGCGGAAGGTAAATATGCATGAAATGCAGTAGTAAAAATCAAGTTGATAATGTACATATGATAAAAAGTGATAGAGGGCGGAAGTGAAATAGTTAAAAGTCACAGAGCCGATCCTAGGTGCAGTCATTTAAAAACAAACAGCACAACTACTAAAGAAGCCCTACATCAGTGGTGGTCTGTCAGAATTGCCTTGATGCCTCGATAGCCGTCCACGTCGTCGCTACCTAGAACCTGGAGGGGCGCAAAACAGAAAGTGTGAGTGGGCAAAAACAAAGTTTTTCCAAAACCATTTCATAAAATCCATATATATATATATATATATATATATATATATATATATAACCCCTCGCTGTAAATCAATATAATTTTCCCAGAAAATAGTACGTATATAAACTTATATACGAAAACTCGTCTCAGAAACAAAATTCATTATTAAATCTCAAAGATAGGCCATGTCGATATACCAATTCAGAAAATCATCATCATCAGGCAAGTAATGTCAGTCACCTCTAGTGACCTGTACGGCTGAATCTATAGCTCATCCATCATACTCAATCACTATTAATCATTATCCTGCACACGAGTCGGAACCACTTATAGTGGTCTGTACGACAGGCTAGGTGTATAATATTACGCTCAGTGCTACGATCACATGAAGGCTGTGCGACGAATCGCGGGTCACCTACGAGTCGGAACCACCTATAGTGGTCTGTACGACAGGCTAGGCACCTGCCTTGGATCCAAGGTGAGCGTACGATGCGTGAGGTGAACGATCACGTGAAGGCTAGGCCCTACTCTGGCGGAGCACAAACACCCGAGGTGCAGGTGATGAGTTGATCACAATCCATCATCATCTCAAACACTATCTATCATACTTACCTGACTTACCTGGCCGTCCTCGGCGTCAGAGCGTAATAAATGCAATCATGATCATATTTATAATCTATTTTAGGTATATGACATGGCAATATAATTATAAAACCAAATTCGTTCATAAATCATGAAATTTGCGTTTCTGGGAAAACGTCAATTATATATATATATATATATATATATATATATATATATATATATATATATACTGAAAACAAAAGCCCACTCACTGGTATGTCGACGGGTCGTATCCCCCGAGCCTGGAATGAATGCGCTTGTCCTCTGGGTACGTCTCACCTATATGTGAAACAACTTCAAAACTGTCATTTACATACGAAGGTCAATTTTGGTATTTAAATATACCAACGCGACCTACATGACGTCACGAGCGTCGTGAAATTTTCAGAAAAAATTTAGGAAGTGGCACGCGCCCCCACGCGCCAAGGACCCCACGGACAAACGCACCCCCACGCGTGTCGTCCCCTACCTCACGTCGCCGGACTGGTTTTTCCAGCGACCGGTTTCCGGCGAAACTTCCAACTCCCCCTTGCTCGTTTTTCAACCTTTTTCATTCGTTTTTCTTCCTACATGCTCCAAATTCAGTGTACAACATTTCTATAACCTCAAATACCTTGAAAAACGATGAGAAATTCGTCGGAGAATTTCTCCAAAACCGGCCAAGTTCAAATCCGACGATCCCGACGTCCAACATGAGCAAACGAGGTACTTCGAGCCTCGTGGGAACCTCCTAAGCCTCGCTGTGATTTTATTTTCACCTAAAACGCAACCATGAGGAAGTTCATGAACAGTACCAAAACAATAGCTTACGGGTTTAACATGGTTTCGACGTTTTCCGTTCTTGAAACCACCATATATGTACAAAACCAACCTCAAGGATCACAAAGAAGCTTACCTGGGCTTCGATCCAGGTCGAACTGATGTGGTTTGTGTGCGTCCGTACAATGAAATCGAGAGAGAGTGAGATGGTTCGAGAAAGAGATAGAATAGAGTTGTGTACGTGTGCATGTGTGAGTACGTGTGTGTATGTTAAAAATATCAGCCCAATCTTTGGGCTTAAATGGTTAGGGCAACCAAAGCCCAATAAATCCCCTAAACGCACCCGTTCATGTATAAACGAGGGGTAGGATCGTCATTTCACGTCGAACTATATTTAAAACGGGATGTTACAAAATGTGTTTGTGATTGGGCCATGTTTTGGACCCATTGGTTGTCCCATATTGTTGGACCCAATAAGAACTTGCTTTGGTTGGTTGAAAAATTAGACACACACACACGCGCGCGCACACACACACACACACACACACACACACACACTCACATGCACATTCCTTCCCCGTTTTTGTCACTTTCTTTCTCTTTTTCTCGAACTCTCTTCTTCTTTTTCACCATTTTTGTACGGACAACCCTTCATCTTGTGATCTTGGCACAAATCGAAGGTTTGTATGGCATCTTTAGACTCCTCGTGAACTGATGAGTGTTCTAGTACTTTTGGTTTAGCTCGAAACAACCTAAAACCCTAGAAACCCGAGTAAACCCTTAGAGGCACTGTTCACGAACTTTTTAATGAGAGGTTTTTAATGAATTTGGAGATCACAGGAAGCTTCTAGGCATCTTCACGAAGCTCGGGGTGTATCATTGAGGTGATTTGGACGTCGAAGAGCCGAGTTGCAGAGTTGGCCGAATTTCTCAATTTTTCTCCGGCGATATTCCTTTGTGTTTGAGGCTTAAAAGTGGTAAGGATGTACTCTACTCATCCTAAGCTTAATTTTTGTGTTAATTTTGTAAATTTTGGTTGAGAATCGATTGAGAAAATTGTTTTTTAAAATTTCCCAGTTTTTGGTGATAACAGCAGTCGCCGGGGCCAGTCTCTCGCGACTAGAGGTAGGGGACGAAGAATATTTCGTCAAGTCTGACGGAATATTCTAACGGCGTTAGTTAGATTTAACGGAATCTGTTAGGTTTTAACGAAATATCCCTAACTACTGTTAGTTATTTTTTTAGGGTTGGCCGCGTGTGGGGGTGCATCTGGCTATGCCCTTGCCGGCGTGTGAGGGCGCGTGGGCCATCGAAAATTTTTCCTAAAAATATGGGGGTGTTCATGGGATCGAGTAGAGCTCGTTGGTATATTTAAACACCCCAATTGAGCAATGTATGAGAAGTTATTACATAAGTTCGATTATGTGCGTATGATTGACGATTTTATAGTTGTTTCACATATAGGTGAGACATATCCAAAAGACGAGCACAGCCAAGCCAGGCTCGGGGGATATGACCCTTCCACCTATCAGTGAGTGGGCTTTTGTTTTCTATATATATATATGATTGATGTTGTTCCCCATAAATTATGTTTTTAAATGATTTTAGAATTAAAATGGTTTTATGATTGAAATGCCATGTCGAATACCATTGATATTGTTATTAAGATTGTGCTGGTTATGCTTTGGCGCCGTGGACGCTCAGGTAAGTCAGGTGAGTACTTGTTAGTGATAGTGTGTTGATGATAGTGTGATATAACTCATATTCCTGCACCCCGGTGTTTGTGCTCCGCCAGAGTAGGGCCTAGCTTTCACGTGATCGTTCACCTCTCGCACCATACGCTCACCTTCGATCCAAGGCAGATGCCAGCCTGTCGTACAAACCACTATGGGTGGTTTCGACTCGTAAGTGACTCGCGATTCGTCGCATAGCCTTCACGTGATCGTAGCACTGAGTGTAATATTATACACCCAGCCTGTCGTACAGACCACTATAGGTGGTTCCGACTCGTGTGCAGGATTTGGCTGATGAGCTACAGATTTAGCTGTACAGGTCACATTCAGTGACTCCGGCTAACGCATTGTTATTGCTTGCATATTATGATGTGATTTATCTCACCTGCTTAATGCTTACTCAGTTTGATTTGGGTACCTCGACATGGCATATTCTGGCTTGATATATTTGAGAATTGTTGCTTTCCTACATGATTTTGGTATACGAGTACATGTGATATTTTTTGGGAAAATATACTTGTTTTACAGAGAGGGGTTACTACTTTGATTTATGAAACGGTTTTGGAAAAGCTTTGTTTTTTTTTTGCCCACTCACGTTTTGCGCCCCTCCAGGTTTTAGGTAGCAGTGACGTTGAGCGAGGCATTAAGGCAATTCTGACAGAACGTCATCCATGTAGGATTTTTTTGGTTATCTTTTTAGTGTTTGTTTAATTTGGACTGCACCTAGGGTTTTGCACTCTGATGTTATATTGTTATGTTTTTGTTTCATCACTCTCACTTACATCTTATTGTAAATTATCCTGCTTGGTTTCTATTTCCGCACATCTTTCATATTTGCTCTTCCGCACTGCACACTTGGCTACGTCACCCTCACGTGACGGCCAGCACGCCTCGACTTTATGGGACGGGGTGTGTCAAGATCCAACGATCAAAATTGTACGTATTTGTAAGGAACTCAAACTCGACAACTGTAGGATAATATAGTTTGATGACAACGTTGCGGTTGTTATTGATCAAGAAGAAAATATAAAAGGAACACAAATTTTCGGCGTAATCGCCCAAAAATTAAGACAGTTAAATTTCACTAAAATAGTTTCATTAGCATTTGAAGTATTATAGGGGAAGACCTTAATAGAGTATTTGAATGAAATTGATTAAATTTATTTAATTAATTAGTAAATTGTTTATCTATCACATCTATATCTTTAATAATTCATAAATATTTAAAAATTCAAAAGAAAAAAAAGAGAGCATGTTGATTATATCAAATTCGGGAGAAGCAAAAATCTTAGTTTATCATGAGTAAAACAATATTGTTAACCTAATAACCTCTATACGAAATGCTGACATGAATAAAAAAAGAACAGTTCGAATACCATCTACTAACATCACTAAAAATATTATTAAAATCTTTTTAAAAGAAGGTTTTATTGGGAATTAATGCAAATCTGGTTCAACACCAAAACTTCGTCAAAATTCTGTAAATACCCATCCATTTGTTCCTTAATCCATTAAAAAAAAAATCAATTGTCTCGTATTTTACCTCCAAATTTCTTTAATCATTCCAATCTCCCTTCAAATATAGCTCATATGACAGACAAATAAAGCGTTGGAAATGCAATTTGGCTTCCTAGTGAAGATGTCGCCCTATGCAGAGCTTGGGAGGGGTGCTTCGTGGTGGGGGTGGTTTGTTTCGAGCGGCTAGTGTATGGAGGTTTCTAGGTGTTGACTATGTCAAGCAGGTGGAGCTACTAGCGATTAGAGCTGGGCTGCAGCTTGCTAGGAGTGATGGTTGCCGTTTGGTCAAGGTCGAAACGGACTCGATTGAAGTAGTTGATGCTTACATATGAGGGACTATTGATTACTCTAGTCTTTGATTTTATACCTTCTGATATTAGAGAGTTGATGGCCTGAGTTTGTTGAGTGTTCAATCTCGTATATTCCTCGTAGTTGTAATGGTGTGGCTCATCGTCTTACCAAGTTAAGTTTTTCTCACAGTGACTCTTATGTTCGGTTTTAGGAATCCCGAAGTGCTTTACAGGAGGAACCTCACCAAGATTTGCAGCCTAGTTGATTTCCTTCAATAAAGTTATCGTATTTTCTTAAAAAATTACATTATGAAATCTTTCCGATTTCCTCAAAATTTTCAACTCTTTAAAATAAATTCCTTATTGAATACACTCATATTTCTAATGATTTTAATAAACTATCATAAAATCTTTAATGAATACATGTTGAATTTCAGAGTACCACTTAAAATTATGATTAATTAAAAGTGCGTTTTAAATCATTCTAAAAGTACTTCAAAATGAACTTATATTGTAATTTTCTATTTCCAACAATAAAAGAAGTATTTATCCAAATGATAAAAGGAAGCCCAATCTTAAGTCACAATCCAATAGAAATAAGCCCATTCGCATTGACCCAAAACTGTAAAGCCTTTAGTTTCCTTTTCTGTTCTTTTGTCCTTTTAATTTGTTTATTTAAATTGTGATTGAAAAAATAGAAAAAGAGGTAATAATAATAAGAAGAAAAGTAAGAAACGCTGGTGTCGAGCGATTCAGAAAGAAGGAGAGAAAGAGGCGAAGAGGGTTCGAAGCTGCTCAGCAGAGCGTGATTTCCCCAAATTGCTTCAAGTAAGTGGATTTCCTTCCTCGAGGTTGTTCTCGTAACCCTAACCCTAATTTCTCTAACCCTAACCCTAGTCTCCATCTCCAGATCGGCTGGCAGGGCAAATTATGCGTCTTTTTATTCTGTTTGTCGTTAATGTCGATAATGTTATGCTTATTTGAACCGCTGGTGTCGATAATTAAAGGTTTGAATTTTGCAGAAGCGTAGGTGTGGATGGAGGTACAGACGTGTGGGAAATCTATTGACTCATTGCTCGAGAAGGTGCTTTGTATGAACATTCTATCTTCCGACTACTTCAAGGAGCTTTACCGGTTAAAGACGTACCATGAAGTCATTGATGAAATTTACAACCAAGTAGACCATGTCGAGCCGTGGATGACTGGGAATTGCCGCGGCCCGTCAACTGCCTTCTGTCTGCTGTACAAGTTCTTCACCATGAAGCTCACCGTTAAACAAATGCACGGTCTTTTAAAGCACGAGGATTCGCCCTACATAAGAGCGGTATGTATATTAATCTGACATTATATACTCCATTTATGTGTTGTTTTGAACTTGGAAATTACCATGTTTCTCGTTAATATGTTATGTGCTATATTTTTCTTAATCGATAATGGGCTTAGTTCTATTTGATTTTCAGGTGGGTTTCCTCTACTTGAGATATGCTGCAGACCCAAAGACTTTGTGGAATTGGGTTGAACCCTATATTAAAGATGACGAGGTAAATGATAGATTATGCATTTTACTTTTCAAGTTTCTTACCTTTTTATCATAGCTATGGAGCTGCTTTTAGACATGCTTCTAAGGTGCCAGGCATGGACTTCTCTTCAGTTATCTAATCACGTCGTCTAACAAAGACTGGTGAAAGTAATAAAAAGGGGCATGCGGTGTGTTGTTTATCCTGGAATGTTGCCTTGCCTCTTACTAGTGTATACAATTTTCTTAGTAGGTGATACACAAAGTTAAAATATTAGCTAATAGCTAATTCCAAGCGTTAACAAAATTTTATTTCACTTCGTAAATGGTTTCAGAGTTCATTTCAAAAGGCAAAGTCTCGGGAAACAAACGGAGGATTTCCTAACAAAAGGCAAAGTCTAGTAGTTGACAAAGATGTTTCAGTCATTAGATTGGATTTAGTGTTCGATCTAGAAGGCATGTGTAGTGATATAAAATTAGGAGATGCTATATTTAACGCTTCATTTATGTGAACCAAATAAGATGTACTGTCATCTACAAATTTGTGTTCTCTTCCTTCTGGAACCTATGTTTACAGTTTACCGACTCTGAGTTTTGAATGATTCTTTGGTGCTTCTGCACAAATAGGGTTCTCAACACTCTTGCAAGCATGCACGCTACATTTGCATTTGTCAAGGTTTATGAATTTCATTTGACAAAAAAAATAAAAGGTTTATGAAATTTATAGATCCTGGCCAAAGTCATTTGGTTCATATAAGAGCAGTCCTTTGGTTCTTAAAATTCAAAAGCTGAAAGTCACATTAATTGTTTCCAATTTTGATGGATTTGAAACTCTCTGGAACTTTTGGCTGTTGTATAC
Source organism: Crataegus laevigata (assembly GCA_963580275.1). Lineage (NCBI taxonomy): Eukaryota > Viridiplantae > Streptophyta > Magnoliopsida > Rosales > Rosaceae > Crataegus > Crataegus laevigata. The sequence continues at coordinate 23,379,972 of OY756948.1, forward strand.
CCAATGGTTGTGCTCTTTACAAAACATACTAACCGTTTACTTGTGTCTCAATTTGCATGGCATGAATTTTTGGTAGTGGCGGAGTTACTATTACATGGAGTAGGTACCTTTGTCGGATGCTTTGTGTGTAAGTGTTAAATACATTTCACTTGCAAATTTGAGACACAAACACTTGTTCAACTTACTGAAGTAGTTCAATATGCTTTCATTATGTCTTTGGCTGAAATGAAGTGATGTTAACACACTAAGTAGAAAATCCTACTAATTTAGATCCATGTAGTAAAGATACAGACTAGTTTTGTGCGCTGGTGAAGTTCTTTTGATCTCTCTTAGTTTATCTTGTTCTAGGCTCGTGTTCTTTTAAGATGTAGCTATTTATTGGCATAGAAGATCACATATATAGAGGGCTTTGGACATAAATTGCTTTTGACACCAACTATTAGACTTTAATATTTATCATGTTCTGACACCTGGCTGTCAGAATTTGCATAAGTCAGTTACAATATTACCATTGGATTTTCATCCAATGAGTAATAAAACAAAAGTTTAGAGCAGTCATATTAACCATTCCATCATTGGTTGAAAGGGACTTATAAACATTCTAAGTGGTAAGTGTCTAAACCATCATTGGTTTAGAAAAAAACTCTTTTATATAGTTTTCTTTTCCAAATTTTTTGACTTGGCCTTGTTTAGATTTAAACATTCCCATGCAAAGGATACATCTGGACATATTAAATTACACTGCCAAAGAGAGGTGTCACTGTTAAAGTGTTGGTCTAAATGGCTGTTTAACGTTGAAGTTCACCAGGGGATCTGCAGTTTAGTGCCCTGGCATCTCAGGAAGAGAGGAGTGACAATTTTATACTGTCTGGAAGTGGGGTGGTAGTATGTAAGAGTTGATTGAGATTTTCTACTTGACATTGATAGAAGATAACAATTAGCGGTCAGAGTTGGCCATTGCATCCACAGTTGAGTGCATCATGGGCTTGAGATCTTGAATACATTTTATCGTTCTCTTATGTTAGTTCTGGTCTCAAAACCATTTCTATAACTCTATATATCCTGTGGGTACCAACTGTTTCCACCTTATCTATATCTCTGTATACTTATGATATATTTCCCACTGATGTAACTTCTATGACAATTGTCACTTGTTTTTTTGTTTTTGTTTTTTTTTTTGTTTTTGTTTTTTTTTGTTTGTATTGTTATATTAGCATATTGATTTTGTTCTCCCTGAGTTATTCATTTATGTGTTGGCTTTGGTTTCAGGAATTTTCTCCTGGTTCCAATGGACGGATGACAACTATGGGTGTATATGTGCGCGATTTGCTGCTTGGGCAGGTTAGTTTTGTTAAAGAATGCTTTATATTTGAAATTTTATGGTGAAAATAAAAGGCCACAGCCTCAGTATTCATGCTGTATGCATTTGCAACTGTACCATATCTAGAATGCTGAAGTACCTAATACTACTGCATGCGTGTCTAGAGTTTAACCGGCCAAAAATATCATTACTTTAGTTTGCCAATAGGGAGCTCTTTGTCCTCCAAGACATGCCCACCGAATCACATTTCGATCAATTTTATCCAATGATTAGTTGGATATAGTTTATGGACTTTTTAACTGCAGAGGATATCTATAACACAATACACTAATTATACTGATCATGTTTTTCCTAATGAAAGATAGAAGTCATGACTGGTGTAATTTGAGATTCGTTTACACAGCAGAAATATTGAACAAGTAGTCTAGATCTTAAGCAAGCTTCCCATTTAAACCGAAATTAAGTTACAAAGAAATTTTGTTATCAAGTGACAGCACAGTTATTTATTTGTGTAGCATGTGAGGCTCTCTATGCACCTGCTTTTCACTTCAAGAGTTCATCTGTTGAGATGCCACACCTAGTACCAATGTGGGTAGGAAAAAGTCAGTTAACCAGCTAAAGTTGTTTGGAGTATTATTGTCTAGTAGAAAACAGTGGTTTGTTTTCAGTTGACTAGAAAAAAGAAATGTACTTCCAATATGTTTTTAATACACACTTACACACACATATCAGCCTAGAAAGCATTTTGTAAAATAGTTGATAGTGCTTCTAGGACAATAGTTTAAATTCTTCTGTCTAATGCTCTGATAATGCAGTCCTTTACAGTCATAGCTGCTGGTTTTCCAGATTACAGTGCGATTAAGGTCTGAATACAGGTCCTTGGAGCTTTGAAGCATGGTCTCACAGTGCTACTGTTAAGGTCCAGATTTAACACGTAAAAACAAAACCATTTCTTCCAAATTTGAGTTTCACCATATTGAAACTGTCCACGAGTGTTATGAATTGTTTGTTAGTTGTGTTCTAAGACAAAGTTAGATCAATATTTGCTTTGCGGTTCATTACAATATATGTTCATTTATATACATATGTAGTTTCTGTAACTGATCATAGTTTATTTTTCACATTTTCTGCATAGTTTTAGATGCAGCTTATCTAGACAACAAACGCTCTTAACATGCAGTGCTTTAAATACTATTTTGCTGTCCACATTACACTTTCATTGCTATAGTTGGTGAAGTGATTTAACTTTGTTGTGCTATTGCAGTACTATTTTGATACCCTTTTCCCCCGCATCCCTGTTCCTGTTATGCGGCAGATTGTAGCTAATCTTGAGAAGATGAAACTCCCCACCAAACTATCTGGTATTACTGGAGAGGCTACCCGCCATGGTTCTGATGACACAGCTCGTCGCCCACCTTCTGTGAAAGCTGCTCTGTCAGTTTCCTTTGGTCAACGTGCTCCACATCGTGCTTCAACAAGGGACTCCTCACCTGTTCGTCGCACCTTACCTCCGCCACCTTATGATAAAGCCAGTAGTGATGATCAAAGGACCCGCCGCAGTCAGAGCCGTGAATATTCTGACAGAGAATATTCAGACAGGGACAGGGGAAGGGACTGGGATCGCAATCGGGATAGGGACAGTGATCGGGATCGAGAAAGATACAAGGAATGGGAGCGGGACCGAGACAGAGACAGAACAAGAGATAGAGTTAGGGATAAGGAAAGGGAGCGAGAGAGGGATAGAGAACGAAGTTCTGATTATGATCGGAGGTCCAAATATGGAGAGAGAGAAAGTCGAAGGGATCCATATGAGAGTAGCCGTGATAGCGGTAGGCATTCTCGTACGAGTAGGAGTCGGAGTCGGAGCCGCAGTAGAAGCAGGAGTCGAAGTCGGAGTTTGCAAGCGGGCACTACACTTCATTCGAGCCCACAGAGAGATGTAAACAAGGATAGAACATCTGCATCTAGCAACCTGGCAAAACTTAGGGATCTTTATGGGGATGTAAGTGACCAAAAAGGCGATGCTAGCATGGATAGGATTCCCAGGGGAGATAATGGTGGTGAAGAGGTGATTAGACTTGGTGGTTCTCGTTGGAAATAGCACGAGGAGGATCGTCTCTCCTCTCTGTTATCAGATGTGTCATTTGAGTCTTTGGCCGGAACTGATTCGATCACCGTGAGAAGGCAGAAAATCTACCCATGGTTGCCTTTCGTTGCAGCATGCTTATGTCGCAATGCTCCATGTATACTAGACATTATTCAGAATTTCAGTATTACAATTGATCCTCGTGCTTGGGTTGTCAGGCGCAATGTTAACTGTGTAACAGCATGTAATAACGCAAATTTTTCTCTATCATCTTAAGTTGGAATTTTGTTTGTGTTAAAACACAGGTGCGGGAGGGTTGAGCACAAGACCCCAAATTGCTTGGGCCTTTCTTGCTTTCCTCTCTCTCGACTTACTGCTTTCGTTTTATGGGCTTAGGGTAGTGATTCCATTGTTCCATTTTTGTTTGCCCCACTTGCACACCCACCCCTTCGTTACAGCAGCCGGCCTTCTGGATTCAACAAATCAAAATCGAATCAAAGGGGGGAGCGTAGAAGGAGTTACTTGCATTCTAAGTGTTTTGTAGGAGTTACTTGTATTTTTACTAAGGATTGGTTTTAAAAATAATTTTATCAAAAACGTTTCTAAGCATTTTAAAAGCACTTTTAAATGAGTTAGGCGGCGCCTAGGTGGGCTTTTGCGGTGATTTGGGGCGAAACGTTAGGGAAAATCAAAGATGGCCTAGGCGTGCGCTACGCGGTGTAGGCGGTTAAACCGGGCCAATCGATATGGAAAGCATGGAGAGAATTGTAAGCTGAAGGGTTTTCTTCGCCCTCCTTCAGCCTGTCCACTTTGCCATACCTTCGCAGGCATCGGCGGTCCCGAAGAGGAAGAAGACCCATCTTCTTTCTTTGAGCCCTAAACAAAGATTCAATTGAATTAAATTAAATCGATTGAGAAAAGACAAAACCCTAATTGTACTTAAATAATTAAACGATCGACGGAGAAGGTAGTGGAGTTTTACTAAAATGATAATTAATTATGTGCTTAATGTGTTTTTAAATTGTGTGATTATATGCCTAAAAAAAAAACGGTTGGTACAACTAGTCCGTAAATAACTCAGTTGGATGCATATATTTTATGTATTATTTTACTTCTATTCAGCCCAAAAATAATATCAGAACTCACCGTCCAATTAGCATCTAATGTTGTTTAAAATATTAGAAATAGGTGAAAGCAACATGAATGGAAAACGAGAAACAAATCTTCTTCAATCCTACCAAGGTTGGTGATTGGTTTGTCACAAAAGAATCAAAACGAGATGTTTTGACATATCACATGGAAGTCTTCAAGCTAGGAAAGGAGACATATCCTCCCTTGGGTTGCTTCGAATGCGTCCAACAGACGTTGCAGTGGTTGACAAAGCCTGTATGTCCCACCGCCATCCTATTACTTTATCGATTTCTTATCTGTCAAGAATAAAAAGCCACAATAAAAGTAGCATTTAGAAATGAATCGGGTTACACTGGTACAGTGACATTTCTTGTTTTGAGAAGGCTTTACCTCCCCAGGTCGCTGTTGGACTGATGCAGTCTGCTCTGGGGAAGGCTTTATTTATGCACTCGCTTGTGATTGTATGTACCTCCAAAACCTCAAATCTTCCATAAATAAACACACACCATTCTCTCTCTCTCTCTCTCTCTCTCTCTCTCTCAAATCCTCCAGAACACACATTAAAATTCACACGCACACGAATCTACAAATGTCTTCACCTCCACCGGGTCAGGCACACCTATCCTTTGCTGGTACCATATTACTTAATTTAACATAGTTTCCATCCATCAATCAAAATCTGATATTGTGAGGTTTGCTTGGCAGATGGGGTTGAAACAGTTAGCGAGCACCTACTGACAGTGGACGTTGGAGAAACTGATGGGGACGTGAAATTCCGGATACGAAATCTGGCCAAGAAATCACACACCACCGGAGCCGCAATACTCAATGGGTTGACCTTGGACATACCAAAGGGCGTAATCATGGGGGTCATTGGCCCCAGCGGCAGCGGCAAGTCCACGCTGCTTCGAGCTCTCAACCGCCTCTGGGAGCCGCCGTCTGGTACTGTCTTCTTGGACGGTCGTGATATTCTGGACATCGACGTTCTCACCCTCCGCCGCAAGGTTGGCATGCTCTTCCAGCTTCCCGTTCTCTTTGAAGGTAACCCTTTTGATAATATGCCCCAACTAACAGTCTCTCTTTCTCACGCACACATCGGATGGTCAATTGGCATGTTGATCTAGAATAATGTTAGATAGATTAAATTTGTAGACAAAATTTGAAAACTAAATAATGTGTCACCAATAAGAATGAACATGTTTATCAACGTTTAAGTCATAATCCAATCATCAGTTTCCATGTCATTTAGTTTATCAAATCACATAAATATATTTGTATATCCACCATTCCTCTTTCCCCTAAAGCATCTTGGTGTGTTTAGGGGGCAGTCAATATTTTTTGGTCATTGTAATAGAGATTAGAGAGTGATTATAATATGATTAGGGAGATTATAATATCAAACTGTGATGGGTTTGATTAGGAATATTGTAATGTAAATATGCATCTTTGTCACTGTTGGCGTAAGCATTCTAATTATGAACTTTTTATATTTTATATTCTGGAGTTTCCTAAAATGTCTGATAAAAAAAACAGGAAAACAAACTATATCGAATACTCTGAAGTTTTTAGCAATTAAATCTTATATCAAAGACACAATAATTAAGATTTAACGGTTAAAATGTTCTAGAGGAATCCATGAAGTTTTTATATCGAGCCTATTGCTGACTTTTCTTTTGGGGTTGAGTTGTTCAATTCCAAAGCTTACTCACATTTAAAGTTTAAAACCCAACCCAGTTTTTATCAACCGTATTTTAATGGTACTTTGAACAATCTATCCTATGCTGCTGCCACACAACCTCTCTCTCTCTCTCTCTCTCTCTCTCTCTCTCTCTCTCTCTCTCTCTCTCTCTCTCTCTCTATATATATATATATATTATATATATTTCTTTAAGAATAGTGGTACTTGTCCTATTACTTGGATGTTGTGATGGTGTTTTCCTTTTTTGATTATTGGGGTTGAAGGAGTTTAAACACGAGACATCTTCTAACATTGTAGAACAAAAATATCATTAGATCGCTCACTGGTTGGTTACTGGATGATGTTGAAATTTCGATCTCTTTATGTCTACATATAGTAAATGAGAATTGGATGATTGTAATATAGTAAACGGGAATTGGATTAACGATTGTTATGTCAATTCTCCCCCTCTTTTGGTATCAAGTCTTCCTGGAAAGAACATGGAGTGCAGTAGTATATGAATATCTGGAAATTCTTCCTCGCGCATTTGGTTTTTTTTTTTCATGAACGAACGGTTGAGATACCTTTCTTTTTTGTTCTTTGATGCGCAAGAGAGCAAAGTTCTATGAATATATACTGGTGTATCTGTTTTCAGTTGCAAATTAAAAACTGTGATCAATTCATTTTTCAGGCACAGTTGCAGACAATATACGTTATGGCCCTCAATTAAAGGGGAAGAAGCTGAGTGACGAGGACATTCACAAGTTGCTGACACTCGTAGATCTTGATTCATCTTTTTCCACCAAGACTGGTTCTGAAATGTCTGTTGGTCAATCCCAAAGAGTTGCACTTGCTAGAACCCTAGCCAATTCCCCTGAGGTAAAAACCCATTACATGACCATCATCAACTCCTTTTGGTGATCCTAATGAGTTCATTCCATCTTACAGACAAATCACTGTTTGATATTTATCTAGAAATTCTTCTTTTCAGGATCCTAATGAGTTCATGTGACATTTAAGGAGTCATTCCTCCATGCAATCAAATCACGGGTTGACATGTGTCAGAATTTCTTATTGTGATCTTAATAAGCTATTTTTGCATATGTCGGACTATGATTTGATGGTAAGGAAGAATGACTCCTTACATGAGTCAAATAGTGTTTTTTTTAAATTTTTTATGTTTGCCATTGTTGGTAATGTGTTGTACTATAATTCTGGGAAGGTTTTGCTGCTCGATGAGCCTACAAGTGCGTTGGATCCAATATCAACAGAGCACATAGAAGGTGCTTTGGAGAAGCTGAAGCAGAAACAGGGGATGACCATTGTAATGGTCTCTCACAGCATCAAACAAATCCAGAGGATTGCTGATATTGTTTGCCTACTTGTGGATGGGGAAATTGTTGAAGTTCTCAAACCAGACCAACTATCTAAAGCCCAGCATCCCATGGCACTAAGGTTTCTTCAGCTCAGCTCATAATCTCTCTCTCTCTCTCTCTCTCTCTCTCTCTAGATTGATTTGGGATTTATAAATTGTTGTGTACAATAGTTCGTAGCAATTGCTTGATGATGTTTTCTAGAAAGGAAGAAACTTTTGCTTGCAACTGCTCTGATATTTGTATTAGTTACAGTGATCATATAAATTTGTGAGGGGCCTAAGAACTATATTGATTTGGAACTATATATATATATAGAGAGAGAGAGAGAGAGAGAGAGAGAGAGAGAGAGAGAGAGAGAGAGAGAGAGAGAGAGAGAGAGAGAGAGAGAGCTTTGCTGACATGTTCCACATAATCTGTACATCTAGTTATCCACACATTTGTACATCATCCTGAAGCTTTAGTAGACCACCTATTCCTCCACCACACTCACCTCCAACACCCCCTGCAACATCACCACATGTTCATAAGACAATGCAACAAATATTCCAAATCTATAATTCACTAGAAATGTTCTCTGGTAAAACATCGAGAGCAGAGCCGTATCAATGCAAATTGAGGTCTAAAACGAAAATGAACTGATTTAGTAACGAATTATAACTTTTTTTTTTTAAAATTTATAATAAAGTAGTGAAATTCGATAACTTTCTTATCCAATCTACCAACCATCTCCACAGCAATATAAATTTGAGGCACGTCAAATTAGATTTAACATAACAAGAGAAGCTTTTGGTTATATATGTTAAATAAGGAGATATATGAAAATAATGTGATGAGTTTTCAGAGCACGACGCCTCTCATTTCATTGTCTCGACACCTCTCTCTCTCTCTCTCTCTCTCTCTCTCTCTCCGAAGAGAGAAAACTCCGAAAACTTATCACATTCGGTTTACTTTAGTATGACTGTGCTTGAAGTTGTTGGATTTGTTCACTGTTGACTGCTGACTCTATATTAAACACCATCATCTTATTATTTACCCTTTCATTCCGCTACATCCGTCCCTTTCTCTTTATCACAACCTACTCGTTCTTCCCGGTGTCCACCTCACTCTTCGACTCAAAGTTTTTCTCAATATAAATTCTTTTAAAACAAATCCAAATTAGTGGAGCGAGGATTTCAACTGTGGGAGGGCCTCTTCCATACATAGGTAATTTGAACTCAGAATACGAGAGATTGGAGTAATGTGCATGAAAATTTAAACACTCTAAATTCAATAGAGAGAACTAAAAGCATTGCACAAACCTAGAAACCCAAACATGAGGTATTTAAAAAAAAAAAATATAAGTTAGAGCTAAAGAGAAGTCAATAGAATAAGGAGGGGAAGTGAAACTACACCGCAATAGGAGGGATGGAGAGAAAAATTAGGCATGGCCTAGAATAGAAAAGAGTTTATATTGAGAACACACTTGAATTTTAATAGTATTAGACTCAAATGCAACAACATCGCATGTTATCGTAGCAAAAAGGAAAAAAGGCTGGATTGGCCATGGACCATTATGGTCCCTTAGTGGTTTTGCCACTAATCCAAAAAAGATCATGTCGCTGTCACACACACCATTTTATATTCTACACATTTTTTTAATTTTCAGTCATCAGATCAAATGAAATAAAAAGAATCAAAAGACATAAATTAGCATGGCCTATGTATGAAGGAAAAAAAAATGTATGAATAGCACTACCCTAATTACAAGTGAGAGATATTAAGTTAAAATTTAGTAAACTCCAAATTTTTTGTTTGATATTGTTGAAACCAAATTCATAAAATCATGGTCTCACTTATATCTTAATTTCCAATCCCACCCTTATTATTACAATACAACCCACAGAAATGTTATTTAGCCAAAAGATCAATATAATCTTTACAAGTTAGTCATATATAAATTGTTAATTTTTGTTTTAGACATAATTTGTGAAATATTTATAATAATAGATAATTATACATGGATTAATAAAGCATGTCTCTTGGGTTTTTGCTTTCGTATCAAACATGCCACATGGTTTTTTTTTAATAAACGACAGCATTTCCGCTAAAAGGTTGGGTTTAAACTAGTTAGAAAACAACTATTCTACCATTCTATCACTTCAATTTATTGCTCTTCTTCTCTTCTCCCCTCTATCTTGTACTTATCAACTCCCTTCTCTCATGCCTTTTTCTCATGTTTCTCTTCCCTCTCCCCTTCTCTCCCTTCACTATCTCCCGTCCTTCTCTCCTCCCTACTCTCCCATCAATCTCTCTGATGAAGAAGAATAGGTTATTGCTCCCGGAGAGAGTTTATAGAAGAAAGCCCGTGGAGGCTAAGGTCGCAGAAGTTGAACGTGGGTATGGATAGGGGCGAAATTGAGCGGTGGATCAAATCCGCAAAATTCGTGTTTTGGATTTTAGGCCATTTTTGCTATTTAATTTTGCAGTTAATATGTGTTTGGAACGGTGGAAGGCGATGCTTGCATCTCTTGGAAACTTGAAGACATTGTATTGAATAGTCTGAATACAAATGTAAAAGCAAAACTAGAAACAGAGACTGCAATGAAGATTCTAAATCGAAATGTACAAGATAAATAAAAAATGGACACTGTTATGCAGCATCTGAATCTAATATAAAAAAATAGAACCAGAAAACAAACATTTGCTGCAGTGTCTAAATCAATAGTCGCGCAAAATGTGAAGAGAGGAGACGTGCAAGTAATGTGTGTGATTGACCTGATTTGAAATAACACTATGTTTGGATGAAGAAATTTAAGATTTTTAAGGAATTTTAAAATGACGGAAATTGAATTGACAGAATTTTATTTTATAGAATTTGTGAATTTTCTTGTTTGGTTAACCTAAAAGAACAATGGAATTGAATATGGAATTTGTTATTTTTAAGCTCTCAATCATAGAAATTGGGAAATGACACCTATTTACATGGAATTTAAACTTGGGAATTGGAGGTCTCAAATTCCAAGTTTTTTTCCACGCCAAAATTCTAAATTCATATGTTTATGAATCCAAACAAGGGAATTGGTGTATGTTATTTTACAAATTCTGACTTTTATTCAAATTCCAAGTATATTTCCCTCATCCAAACATAGTGTAAAAGAATTTGTATGCTGCCGGTTGTAGTGGCATGAATTAGTAATTTTGTTTGATTAAGGTGTTATAGTGTACCTCAAAGTCTTAATGACCTGTTTATAACACTACTTTTGATACAAATTTTTGTGTGGCCCACTTCGTAATGTATTTTAACGATCCGAACTATTTATCTTATAGATATTCCATCAAAGAGTAGTCTACAAAAAATACCAAATCTGAAACCATATGATCATTGGCAAGATCTAAAATATCGATATTATCGGCGAAATATCTTTTTTTTGAGTGGGCGATATTTTCACACTTATCAACTTTATTATCGTCAATATATCAAGATATTATTAATAATATCAGGATATTATCGATAATATCGCCAAGGCAAGATGAGATAAAAAAAAACACAATAATTCAGTGTGTGTGTGTGTGTTATCTGAGAGAAAAAAAAACATAATAATTAATATAACATATAATATAATATATATATAATATATATAATATAAATCCCCCAAACGGGCCAAACCCTATATATATATATATATATATATATATATATATATATATTATATATATATAAAACTCAAACTTTTGACAACTTTTGAAAAGACAAAATGTAGTGGTGGTCCGTAGTTTCATACTCAAAACCGTGTGCCGCTTCCAACTCCTTCACATTCCCAGAGGTGGAGTATCAAATCATCACACCATTTTCGACCCTTCGAAAATTGAAAAATCTCTACTACACCTTTTCATTTCTTCTTCTTCCCTTAGCCCTTTCAGAACCTTTCCAGAGCCCTTTCAGAGCTTTAAACTGAATAAATGGATTTGCAGCTTGCGCCACTTCAAATTAAATGTTAAATACCTTCTTTCTCTCTCATTTATTCACAGACAGCAAGCTGCAGAGGATCGTCGATGTTTTGCTGCTACGTACGACATCGAAAGTTCCAAATTTGTTACATTTGTGTAATTATTATTTTATTGTTGGTCCACGGCTCCACACAGATTCTATTTGGCCTTTACACAAAGGGTTTCATATTTAAGGTAGGTTTACAAATTTATATTTATATTATTGTAATTTATACAATAACAAAAAAAATTGTGTGAATCCGTACATGTAATGTAAGAACCAAATAATACTTCCATGTTAATTTTTTGAAGTAATTAAGTAATGTTGTATAATTATTCCCTAGGATAATTTTAATATGTTTAATGTTATTTATTATTTTATTATCAAATTGGATTATTATTCATTAATATTAGGTTTTATTATTCCATATTATTTTTATAATTACTTAAATTCTTACAATCATTTTTTTTACTTCCTATTTAATTCTTCTGTAGAATAACTTTATTATTTAGTTTCTCTTATATAACTGTCACTACTATATTTTTTGGCCAAAAAATAATTGCCTAATTTCCATGAAAAATAAATATAGATACGTTTAAGATGTTTAGTGGAGTTACTAAACATGATCCAGCTTGGGAACATGGAGACCCAATAGACGAAAACAAACATGGCACAATTTGTAAATATTGTGGTCGGGTAATGAAGAGTGGCGGAGTGACACGACTTAAGTACCATCTTAGTGGATTAGATCCAGGAAATAATGTCCAACGATGTGATAATGTCCCCCCCCCCCCAGAAGTGAAGGCATTCATCACCACATTATTAAAAAATAAAAAACACCAGAAGGAAAAGAAAACACATGGAATGGAAAATATTCGAGCTGGGCTACGAGGACAAGTCATTGGCCAAGCGGTTGACAGTGATGACGATGACGATGAGGACGAATGTGATGATGACATGGGATCTGAAGAACGACACAATTTCAAACAAGCCTTACGTGCCTCCAAACAGTCAACGTGGGAAAGAGAACACCTTCATAAAATTCCTAATAGAGCACAAGGTTTCGGGACTAGTGGTGGTGCACAAATGAGACGGGGAGCAAGTGTTAGAGAATCACAACCAACACCACCAATAGCCCCAAGTTTATATAAGTCATCCAAAGCACGTCAAAAGAGTGTTTGGAGTTATTTCACTGGAGGTAATGTGAAGGAGGGAATTGGGCGTCTAATTAGCAAGTTCTTTATCTATGAAAATGTCCTTACTGAGAAGGCATCATCACATCATTTCAAAAATATGGTATTGGGATGTCAACAGGCCGGTGTTGGAGTACAACCTCCCACTCCCTATGAGGTAAGAAACAAATATTTGGAAATGGAGTATAAAGACATTGGCGAGCATGTTAACAAGTTGAGGTCAAAGTGGGAAACTAATTGTTGCACAATCATGTGTGATGGATGGACTAGCCTGACTAGATTGTCTATCATAAACTTCATGGTATACTCCAAAGGAAAGACAATTTTTTTTTAAGTCCGTTGATCCTTTAGAACATATAAAGAACTACAAGTATATTTACAAATTATTGAGGGATGTAAGCATGGAGGTGGGAGAACATAATGTTGTCCAAGTTGTGACCGACAACGGTTCTGCATTTGTCAAAGCTGGAAAAAAGTTAATGAAACATCATAATGTGTTTTGGACATCATGTGCAGCACATTGTATTGATCTCATGTTTGAGGCAATAGGGAAGAGAGAATATTGCTAATGTCGTAAAAAGAGCTAGAACGATCACAAATTATATTTACAATCATGGTTGGTTATTGGCAAAGATGCGCGGATTTTGCAAAGGAGAAATTATTCGTCCAGCTACCACTCGATTCGCCACCAATTATATTGCATTAGACAGCCTACTTAAGAAGAAAGCAGGGTTGAAGCAACTAGTCACTAGTGACGATTGAGCCAACCACAATTTCAGCTGCTCAAATGCAGGTCGTATGGTGGAATGTATAGTGCTTGATGGACTCAATCTGAACATGTGTGCCAACTGTTTGAACCTCTTTACAAAGTTTTACGGATCGTTGACACAGAAGTGTATCCTACTATGGGGGCAATATATGAGTTGATGCGTGTAGTGAAGGAGGACTTGGAAAGAAAACATGGTGCAAGGTGGGTCATAAAGATAATTGATGACCGATGGTATAAAACATTATACCACGATTTGCATGCAGCAGGTATAAATTATGTCATAATTTGTAATTCATTTCTTTAGTTGCATAAGTAATATTTCTCTTATTAGAGTATGTGTTTCTTTGAATAACATATTATTTGAATCCTTGATACCAATACAGACCCGGCGTTGGAGATGATGGTACCCTTATACGTGCTGTACATAATGTATATTCTAAATTAAACCCTGCATCACCAGCAATTGGCCAATTTGGAAATGAGGTACACAATTACTTAAATTATAATAATTACATTGTTGGATTAAACTAATACGATTTATTGAATTCAATTAACATGGTTTAAAGATGCAAAAAGAACTTTTGGAGAACCAACATCAGTTGCTGCTCGAACAAAAATGTCTCCTAGTAAGTGTAAACATATTTCACTGTCAGTTTTTAATAGAATTTGTTGGAGTTATTAGGCTTATCAACATTGTTTTTCATTATAGCTAAATGGGGGATCATGTATGGGACTGATGCACCAACTGTGAGAAAGTTAGCAATCAAAGTATTATCACAAACAGCTTCCTCATCTGCTTGTGAAAGAAATTGGAGTACATTTGCACTCATACACACAAAGCAAAGAAATAGGTTGGCTCATAGTAGGTTGGAAAAATTAGTTTATTGCTACTACAACATGAAGCTTCAAATTCGAGATAAGGAAGCAGAAATAGATCATGTCGACCGTGGTGACCCACTATATGTGTTTGATATTGTTGCTAAAGATAATGATACAGAGGGTAACCAACTTTATCAATGGATTAGACCTCTTTATTTAGATGATGATGAAGGCAACACAGCTCTAAGAGTTGTTGAAGAAGCACGTAATGAAGGGATAAATGTAGAAAGAGTATTAGAGGAGGAGGTATGATCTAGTAGCGTTGACTCTTTGGAAGAACTTTTGCGCCCAAGACCAAGAAACATTGGAATTCCACCTTTTTCCAATCCTACAGAACTATAAGATCTTGCTGATACTAATGATAGCTCTAGTACAAGATCAGGATACTCACCTACCACCGGAGGTGGGAATGATGAAGGATATAGTGGAGCTGGAGGTAGTGGTGGATATGGAAACTATGTTGGACCACCTCTCGAATTTATGAGCCCCTTCACTGATGAGGCAAACTTCACGCATGCAACACAGGATGAATGGCTAGTTAGAGGGTCCTTCTCCACACATGACACATATGCAACACAAGTCAATTTCCGGTTATTATTCCTTTAAACTATGAATGACAATGCCCCAAGTTAACCGTGAACAACACTAATTAACCATCAGATTCTCCTAAATTCATTGAATTGGACTCAGCGATGCAACCCAAATTATTCTTATCAAGTACCCTATATGAACAACATAATAGAGATACGTATCAAAGATCATTAAGTTCTATGAAAATCATAAGCATTGACATGACATTTATGACTATGAACAACATGACACTCCTGCCAGGAATTTACTTAACGCGATCGTGACTAGTAACCTCCATTACTTATGAATATAAGTTCGTAACTATTAGGTGAAACTCCCCTATATTCTAGCATCAAATTCATGCATGCAAACTAAGTGTGCACCCTTAATCAACAAGCAAGAATAAGTTCTCAATCAAACAGTTAAGTAAATTGCATTCACGATATATAAAATAATAACTGGATATAATCAACTCCTATGACATATATATATATATATATATATATATATATATATATATATATATATATATTCATGGCTTTGAAGTCTCCCCTAGCTAAAACGAGTTTAGTTCCACATATTTGCAATCAAACAATGACAATTGAATTTAAACATTGAAAACAAAAAGTAGAAAACACCTAGAATGCTCCAGCAATCCAAAGTCTTGAATGGCTAGCACAACTCCAAGCTCTCCTCCTTCCTTGCAAACATGCGGCATAAAGGGATTTCTGAGTTTTAGTGTGTTGTGGTGTTGTATGGATTGGATTGTATGGAATGAATGGAATGTATATTATGATGCGGCAGATAATGGTACATATATGCTACAGGCACGACACAAAGATAGTTTTTAAGGAATGAATTAACTTTCCAAATCCCCAAGAAAAGGCTAACAAAAGTCAAAGAAATCAGGAAAGGAGATACTTAGCAGATTTGAAGAAAAGGGGAAGGTAAAGTTG
This sequence comes from Crataegus laevigata, assembly GCA_963580275.1. Taxonomy (NCBI): domain Eukaryota; kingdom Viridiplantae; phylum Streptophyta; class Magnoliopsida; order Rosales; family Rosaceae; genus Crataegus; species Crataegus laevigata. The sequence goes on from OY756948.1 coordinate 23,395,898, forward strand.
CGGCAAGGAAGAGGAAAGGGCAAGTAGGGCGTGGCAGCGTTTAGGGAAATGTTTAGGACTTCTAGAACAAGTTTTTAAGTGTCCTAATCAGAAAATAATTCCCCCTTGCAGCTAGAATTAAAGTAGGATAAGATTAGGAAAAGATGAGATTGAGTAAGATCTGGTCAAGATTTTAGTCAAGGTTTCACCAAGGTTTCCTTTTCTCTAGCAAATTCCATATCTTCCAAACCTTCAATTAATTTCTCCAAATCTCTTTAGCACATTCCTAGCCCTTCTTGAACTTCAAATTCGCCCATCCACCTTGCTTCATGCATGTGCTATCCATTGCAAGCCCAAAACTGCTCTAAAATGCTCCAAATTGCCTTTTCTTGCCAACTTTGTCATTTGGACCTACAAACACACGAAAATAGCTTAAAACACTCTAATAAATAGAAACTAACTAAATAAATCAAGGAAACAAACTAACTAAGTCACATAAATATGCTCCTATCACGTGGCATGGATCGTGCTTCTTCCAACCTTAAGCAGTTTTATTCTCGTGGAATGGATCGACATTTCTCCAATTATCGATCTTCAAATTAGCGCCAGAATTACACTCTTCCAAACAATTCACGTCCAATCTACAATCGTGGAGGCCGGTCTGGTCGAAGAATTTACTGTCAACTTTGTCGAGAATATGATCATGAAGCTATTCAATGTCCTCAGCGCATGAATCCTAATTTTGGCATCAAATCCTATCAATCTGCTATATGCTCCAGTGCCAAGTCCTCTCAATCTGGTACTCCTACTTGGCTTCTTGATTCTGATGTTAGTTCTCACATGACAAATTCATATGCTAATCTCTAAAATCCAGAAGTATACATTGGTCCATAACAAGTTTATATTGACAATGGCAAAGGTTTGCCTATTCTTAATTCTGGATCTTCTAAGCCTCATACATCAGCTCATACATTTAATCTCAATAGTGTATTGAATGTTCTTGCTTTGAAACAAGACTTTCACTCTGCAAATCAGTTTACTATTGATAATTGGTGCTCTATTTATCTTTATCCTTTTCACTTTACTGTGAAGGATTTTTCTTCAGAGAGGATGCTTTTTAAAGGTCATGTGAGGAATGGCTTTTATCCTTTCACTACATCTCTCCCTATTACTGGAAATCAACATGTGTTTGCTACCTCTATCAATGCATCTCCGGATGTTTAGCATCAACGTTTGGGACATCCATCTGTCAAAGTGTTAAATAAGTTGTCTTCATCATCCCGTATTCCTATTTCTACTAGTGTAACCAAGTCTTTCTATTCAAATTGTGCTCTAGGCAAGAGTTCTAAACTCTCTTTTGGGTCTGTAACTAGTACTACTTGTAAACCCTTGGAATTGTTGCATACTGATGTATAAGGACCTTCACCAGTTCCTTCTGTTCAAGGCTATAGGTATTACATCATCTTTGTTGATGATTACACTAAATACACTTGGTTCTTTCCTCTCGAGTGTAAATATGAAGTGTTTTCTACATTTGTACATTTCAAGCTTCTTGTTGAAAATTTGTTGGGAAATAAAATTGTTACACTTCGATCTGACTCTGGTGGAGAATATCTCAGTTCTGTTTTTATCTCTTACCTCAAGGATGATGGTATTCATCATCAGTTGAGTTGCCCTCACACCCCAAAACAAAATGGGTTTGCTGAGCGCAAACATAGACATTTAGTTGAAACTGCCTAAACCCTTTTAGCTGCTTCCTTGGTTCCACATGTCTACTGGGTTGAGGCTTTCTCCACCACCATTTATCTCATTAATCGATGGCCTACTGTGCATCACTTTTCACCTTAGGAATTATTTTTCAAAAGTCCCCAGATTATACTTCACTTAGAGTCTTTGGTTGTGGCTGTTTTCCCTAGTTAAAACCATACACTTCATATAAATTGGAGCTTAAGAGTAAAGCTTGTGTCTTCCTTGGTTATAGTCTCAATCATAAAGGCTATAAATGTCTTGACTTGCATACTAAGAAAGTCTACATCTCAAGACATGTTCAGTTTGATGAGTCTACATTTCCCTTTCATTCTACAGTTCCAGATTCACCATCTCATCATAATTCTACACCATTATCTCCCCATACTATTCCTACTACCCTCATTTTTCCTCAGTTATATGTTTCTCCTCCTACACACTTCACTTCCCCTCATTCTCAGTCTCTCATACCTTTATCCTTGCCATCTTAGTGTCCTTCCCCTTCAACATCCGATACCTTTATGCCACCCTAAATTCCTCAAACTATTATCTCCAACCATCCATCCAACATTCATCTTATGCAAACTAGATCCAAAGCAAGGATTTATAAACCTAAAGCCCTTATTTCCACTAAACATCCTCTACTTTCACATATATCTCTAGATTACTTGCCTTCTACCTACCTGCAAGCTTCCAAATTCCCACAGTGGAGACAAGCTATGCAAGAAGAATTCAATGCTCTTCTTCAAACTGGAACTTGGAAATTGGTTCCTTCTCATCCATCTCAAAATGTTGTGGGCTGTAAATGGGTATTTAGAATAAAAAAGAAGGCTGATGGTTCAATAGATCGTTATAAAGCTCAGTTGGTGGCCAAAAGGTTTCACCAACAAGAAGGTTTTGATTACATATATACTTTCAGTCCAGTTGCAAAGCCTGTTACCATTAGGCTTCTGTTGACCATGATAGTTCAGTTTGACTGATTTTTAAACCAACTTGATGTTAGTAATGCTTCTCTCTATGGTTCTCTCTCTGAAGATGTTTTCATGAAGCAGCCCTCAGGTTTTGAAGATCTTACTTAACTTACTCATGTTTGTCACTTACAAAAGTTTTTATATGGGTTGAAACAAGCTCCAAAAGCTTGGTATGACAAGCTGCACAGTGCTTTACATTCTCTGGGTTTTATTGGTTCTCAGAATGATCACTCACTGTTTATTAAACGAGATCCTGCCTTGGTGTTTGTGTTGGTGTATGTTTATGATATATTGGTGACAGGGCCCTCTTCTCAAATGTGTCAAGCTACTATTACTCATCTCAGTTCTTTGTTTCCCATCAAGGATCTTGGTCCCTTGCACTATTTCCTTGGTCTTGAAGTCAAGAGGTCATCCAAAGGAATTTTTTTGTCTCAAACAACACATATACTTGATTTTTTGTAGAAAGCTAAGATGGATGGTGCTAAGCCCTCTGCCACACCTTTGAGTACATCCAAATTGGATCACTCATCCCCTTCCTCTTTGATCCTACTGAGTATCAAGCTTTAGTTGGTGGTTTACAATACTTGACTTGGACTAGGCCTGATCTCTCTTTTGCAGTCAACCTTGTGTGTCAATTTATGCATAGTCCCAGACAATCACATCTTTAAGTAGTTAAAAGGATCTTGCGATATCTCAAGGGTTCTCTTGATTTAGGTCTTTGGTTTTCTAAATGTGCTAAAATCTCAATATTCATGCTTATTTTGATGCTGACTGGGTAGGGTGTTCTATTGATAGAAGAAGTAATGGTGGTTTTTTTATATTTTTGGGTGATTATCTCATCAGTTGGAGTGCTAAAAAGCAACCAACAGTTGCCAGACCTTCTACAGAAGCAGAGTATAGATCCTTAACTAACACTACTGCAGAACTCAACTGGATTTGTAAACTATTAGTTGATATTGGTCTCATTCTTCCAGTCTCTCCCCAACTATGGTGTGACAACATCTCTGCAATTTCCTAAGCTAAAAATCCAGTATTTCATGCAAGAACCAAGCATGTTGAAATTGACTATCATTATATCCGAGAACAGGTTGTTTCCAAAGCTCTTTCTATGCATTTTATCTGCTCTCAGGATCAAATTGCTGATGTCTGCACCAAATCTTTGTCAAAGCCTCGTTTTCTTCTACTCAGAAGCAAACTTTCTCTTCGGGTCCCTCCGTTCAGTTTGACGGTTGCATATTAAGGATAAAATAGTCAAATATAAATCTTAGTTTGCTGTGTAATTGGTTAGATTAGTTACAACTGTCAATAGTTGGTTGGTTTGTTAGAATCTTCCTTGTACAAGTGTGTGCAGCAAGCTTTATGTATATATACACTTTGTAATCTTATTATTTTTAATCAATAGAAAACTCTTTTCCCATTAAATAATACTTCCATATCTCTTTTTAGAGATAAGTTCATTCTTAATTTCTTACACTTGCAAATAACTTATTTTCACCATGGAAATTTTATAATCGAAACCATTCAATTTCTTAAGTTTCATTGGGGGGATCATACATATAAGAAATCATTCGAATTAGAGATCATTTAATCATTCAATTTTATCAAATAAATCAACTAAATGAGTATCAAGCAACATATTAATGATGGACCGTTCATTTATTTAATGCATATAGGTAATAGATCTCCATTTAGAATAATCTTTTGTAAGCATAATCTTCAAAATAAAGATTAAGAAATTGAATTATGAAATTTCTAGAGTGATACATTATTTGCAACCAAGGGAATACAAGTATTATTCTTATGAAATTTGAAGTTATATGGATAAAGAGTTCGATAAAAAATTGGGTAAAGTACAAAAAACTACCTCAACTATTGGCGCCACGACACTTTCATACCTCATCTTTTAAAATTGACAATGTCATACCTCATCTTTAGAATTTGGTCCAATGTTATACCTCCATTAGCTTGTCCATGAATTGGTCAGTTAAATGCTGACATCGCTTGATCTGGGGCCCAGTTCCTTGCCCAGATGGATTCCACGTGGCATCACACCTAATGTTTTCCTGCCAAATGGCATCCAGCTAGATTCCTAATACACGTGGCTTTCTCACAGGACGACACGTGGATATTCCATTAAAATTTAAATTTAAAACTTTTTAAAAAGTAAAGGAATGTTGTAAAGTGTGCCTATTGAATTGGTTTCTCTCCCTCCCCCCTCCCGATACCCAAATCCTGTTGATCTAATTCCCCATTCCCAATTCCAGAAAATGAAGACCCTAACCCTAGTTATTGCAGCTCTAAATCTCGATCAATCAGATCAGAAATTCAGCGAAAAACCCAAATCATCTTGTCGACTTGCTTCCCTGACTTCGTTGGTGTTGGAAGGGGGTTTCATTTGGGTTCCATTGGCTTTGAAGGAAAATTGAAGGGTTCACCATGGGGTAGTATGTGCACGATGATCCCGACGAAATGAAGCCTACATATTGTAAGTTTTTTGTGCTTTTGATGATTCCAAATGTATAGTAGACTTATTTTTTTTTGGAATTGGTTGAATGTGGGTTTTGTTTATTTTTGTTTGAAAATGTGGATTCATGCTTTGTGAATTCGAAATGGTACTTGAGGTGTTGGAATGGGTTGAATGTGAGTTTTGTTTATTCTTGTAGCATTGTTTATTCTTGTTTGAAAAGATGGATTTATGTTTTGTTAATTCAAAATGGTTCCTACGGTGTTGGAATGGGTTGAATGTGGGTTTTGTTTATTCTTATTTGAAAAGGTAGTTTATGCTTTCTTAATTCGAAACGGTTACTGAGTTGTTGGATAATGGGTTTATTGCTTTGTTGCTTTGTTTATTGTTGTGAAGATAAGGTGGTTGGATGTGGGTTTGTTGCTTTGTTGCTTTGTTTATTCCTGTGAAGATAAGGTGGTTTGTTGTGGTTAGTTGCTTGGTTTGTTCTTGTTGAGAAATAGTTAATGTGCTTTGGCTGTTTGCATATAGTTGTGGTTTGTTGCAGTTGCATATAGTAGCATATAGAATGTTGTGCATTGGTTTTTGTTGTTGACTTTTAAAATGCAATTAGTTGCATATAGAATGTTGTGCATCAGTTGCATATAGAATGGTTTGTTAGGTTAAAATGCAATTGCTTATGTTTGTTGTTGGCTTTTAATTAGGGTTTGTTTTTGTGAATTTCAGTTTTTCCAGAACTATTCTTTATTGAATTGCATCATGGTGGGGAGATAAGTTGTGACATGTACATTGGGGAAAAAGTGACATATATAGATAAGTGTGATAAGACCTCATGTCACTGTCGGTGATAAATGATATGGTGGAGGCAGTTGGATATATTGAGCGGTTCATGAACTATTATTTCAAGATTCCCAACATGGACCTTTCCAATGGTTTGAAGTAGATTCAAAGTGATTCTGATGTTCAGTCCATGTGCAATTTTGTTCCAAAAGATAAAGTGATTAAGATGTACATCAAACAATTGACGACAGAAGAAGCCGTAACCTAAGAGCAACAGTTTCTGAAGTCCATGGAAGTCACATGTCTAAGTAAAGTGGTTATTGAGGAGATAAGTAGTTCAAAGGAGGATGTTGGGCCAACAACACTTAAACCAATAAGATATAAGGGCTTGCTAGCTATTGAAGGGCCACAAGTGGATGATTGTTGCACATCTCAAGTAGTGTAAACATGTGTGACTGAGGTAGGAGAGATAAATGCTGAAGAAGGGAATGGTCAGAAAGAGAAAAAATGTGAAGGGCCAAAGAAGAGTAAGGGGAAATCTGTGGCTAAGGTAAGAGAATAGGATATTGAGGGGGATGCAGGAGATGGAGATACAAGCGAGGGAAATACTGAAGTATTCTTTGATGTACCTATTAGTTTGGACGGGAATGTTGAAGAAGAGAATGGACAAGTTATTGAAGAAAATGATAGTGACTTTGAAGAGAGTGAATATGGGAGTGATGTTGATAACCCAGTGTTTTCCAAGTGTGATGAAAGGGATTCTGAGCAAAGAATTGCAAGGCAATATGAGCAAAGCAGGGAAAAAGAAGAAGAGCAAAAGGAAGAATAATTTGATACTGCAAATGTGGAACAAAATGTGGTTGATGATCTAGACTATAACTTTTATGCTCTTGAGAGTGTACACTATTTGGATAATGAAGAAGACAAAAAACATGAGCGATTTCCAGAGTTCAATGAGAAAACAGACATGAAGAATCCTACTCTTACACTCAGGCTTGTTTTCAAGGATCATATCTAATTTAAGAGAGCTGTCATCATGTATTCCTTAGTGAATGGATATGGAGAAATCCATTTTCTTAGGAATGAGAAATTGAAAGTTATAGCAAAGTGTGCAAAAAGGTGCCCTTGGAAGTGTTGTGCTAGAAAAATGTATGGTTCGAACAGCATACAGATCAAGACCATACTTGATGAACACACATGTGGGAGAACTTGGGCAAACAAGAACATGAAGTCCCCTTAGCTGACTATTTGTACATGGACAGGATAAAATTGAATCCCACATGGCTTGTGGATTCATTTTTTGCAATTGTCGAATCAGAGTGGAATCACGGTTGTACAAAGAGGAAGGCTTTAGATAGTGCTTTAAAGATCATTGAGGGAAAACATGCAGACCAGTACACAAAGTTGTGGGACCTTGTTGAGGAAGTGAAGAAGACTAATCCTGGAAGCACAGTGAAGGTGAAAGTGGATAGGGGGAGGTTCCAAAGGATATATGTGTGCTTAGGGCCTTGTAAAGAGGGGTTTAAGTCAGGGTGCAGACCATTGATAGGATTAGATGGGTGTCATTTAAAGAGTGTATATGGAGGCCAGCTACTTTGTGCTGTTGGCATTGACCTAAATGATGAAACATGGGTTATAGCGTATGCAGTTGTGGAAATTGAGAATAAGTCTAGTTGGATTTGGTTCTTAGAGTTATTAGCCATTGATGTTGGCATTGTCAAAAAATGGGGATAGACATTTATCAGTGATCAGCAAAAGGGGTTAATTCCGGCCTTTAAAAAGTCCTCCCTAATTCTCACCACAGATTTTGTATGAGACATTTGTATACCAACTTTAGAAATCTGTTGAAAGGGAAAACATTGAAGGATGCTTTGTGGTGAGTAGCCAGAACAACAATAGTTACCTACTTTAAAAAAGCAATGGAGGATATGAAGAAGCTCGATGAAAAAGCCTACGTTTGGCTGATGAAGTTGCCTGCACATGACACACTTCGACCCGGAATGTCCACTAAGACTCCGAATTTGAGCTGTGCTGGCCGACACTTGGAAGGTGACGAAGTCGTAAAGTGTAGTGAAGTGGAAAAAGTGAATAATTTAAACCTAAAAGTGACTAAATACCAGAATGCTTTGGTGAGCGGAAGCGAACCCATCTCACACGTGACATCAGAGCATAAGTAAAGTATAGTACAATAGGTAAGAATTATACCCTCATAAGTAGCCACCAATCCTGGGATTTTCCAAGAATCTTCGTCGATACGAACCTCGATAGCTAAAACCTAAGGGGCGCAAAACAGAAAATGTGAGTGGGCAAAAACAAAGGTTTTAAAAACACATTTCTCTTTTCAAATATGATTACCCCTCACCATAAAACCCATATAGTTTCCCAAAAAATACTAATACTTACATTTATAGAAATCATGCTCAAGAGTAGTGAAAACAAAGTATATGCCATGTCAAGTATCTCAACAATGAAATAAGTAAGCTAGGTGAAATAAATCAATGCAAAATGATATGTCAGCCGGAGTCACCTAACGTGATCTGTACGATTGAGCCTATAGCTCATCTACCAATTCCTGCACACAAGTTGGAACCACCTAAAGTGGTCTGTACGACAGGCTGGGTGTAAATAGATACGCTCAAGTGTTACGATTATGTGAAGGGTGTGCGAAGTATCGCAAGTCACCTACGAGTCGAAACCACCTAATGTAGCCTATACGACAGGCTGGCACTTGCCTTGGATCCAAGGTGAGCGTGTGGTGCGGGAGGTAAATGATCACGTGAAGGCTAGGCCCTATCCTCTAGCGGAGCACTAACACCGGGGTGCAGGATAATGAGCTATAAATGCATCTCAACACAATCATACTCATTACCATCACTACCATCAACACATACTTACCTAAAGCTTACCTGAGCGCTCGCAACGTCAAGCAACAATATATATAATCATAATAATCCATAACCAAACATATAGATCATTTGACATGGCAATTTAACCTATAAAACCATTTAAACACACTTTCTGGGAAAAATACCAAGCATATATGTATATACTGAAAGCAAAAGGCCACTCACCTAGAGTTCGGGCTACAACTCCCTAGTACGAATATCGAGATTCCTTAAACGATCATCGCCTAGAACAAATATCAAATTACATCTCAGAATCCTTACTGAGAGAACATGTAATTTACATATAACGCATCCCTATGTAATTCTATTCGAAAGATTTGTATCACGAATCTTCGATCTATTACTTCCAAAGATCCGCATTATGCTTCTAGAACAATACCCTAAAGTTTAATTACGATCCAACGGTTGGATCTCCGCCGATTGTCAAAACCAAGTGACAGTTAATATTTTATTTACGAACTTACAATTCCAATTTGGGAAGATCTGTACGATGGATTCCTGATCCATAAATTCCTACATTACTAAAATATTATGAATAACAACCTATAAAGTTTGGTGACAATCCAACGGTTGGATCGTCGATTTATAGAATGACCTATTAACGTATCGTAGCGAATCAAGGTTCTAACAATCAATCTTCGTCAATCCATTCTCAAAACTGAACTTAAGAAATTTCATATGGCCTAAAAATAGTATTGACAACCCTCTGGCCACGCGCTGCTGCACGCGCCACCATGGGTGGCAGTCGGCCGCCCCGACTTGCGGGAAAAATCAACTATCTCAAAAAATTCTCAAAATTTACAGAATTGAATTTCTCAATGAGTAGAGTAACTTTCATACCTATGACTAAGGCCAATTTGGCCTAGAAAGGATCCAATTTCATCAAAACTCGTTGGAACCCTAATATAGGTGTGCTTCAATTCGACCTCCAAATGCACTCTAACGCCACAACCATTGCTTGGGCTTTGTTCCAGGCCTCAAAGGGAGTTTAGTGATGATGGTAATTTAATGAAATTATTTCCGATTTGGGTGATTCGAACAAAACATCATCGCACCCTACCGTGCGGATTCACCTATTTTCAAGGCCAAAACCCTTGAATTTTGAGGTGTAAGAAGAAGAGGGAAGATTGTGGAGAGGTTTTCAATTGACTTTTTGGTGGAATTCATCGGAAAAATCGTCGAAAAAGCCGAATGGGTGGTCGGGGTTCACGGGTCCGTATGACCCGACCCCCTTTTCCCCCATCGTCTTTTTCTCTCCTTTCCCTTCTTTCTTTCTCCTCCCATTGGTCCTCCTCTTCCCTCATTTCCTTCATTTCTTTACTTTCTCTCCTTGCTTCCTTTATCTCCACTGCCCATTTTTCTTTCCTTTAATCTGGGCCACCCACGTGGCTTCCCAAATTTTTATTCTAAAAATTTGGAGCCTTCCAAAAATATTTAAATGACCATGTTATCCCTCACTTTAAACGTTAATATCTCCTTCGTTATAACTACAAATTGCGCTTCGTCTGCGCCCACATGTCCGTAGCGATAAGTACTACAAGGATATATCAAGAAAATGAACCTTACGTGACACGACACGACACGGCAGTCAACAAAAGTCAACACTTTGCCTCGAAGGGCATTTTTGTAAACTCACTTATTAAAATTATAAAAATCATAATTTTTTAGGGACGGGCTGTTACAATCTACCCACCTTAAAAAAAATTTCGTCCCCAAAATTTAAAACCATTTGCTAGACAAAAGTAGTGAAAAGACAGTAGAAAAATAAATACGTGAAAGGGATATCAAGTTAAAGTGGCTGCATAAAAGAGAATGTCATTCCATCTCGATAGGAGTGCAATGATTCCTCTTTCATGCCTCCAAGCTCAATTTTCTTTCTCCTTTAGCGTTGTACTAAATCCAATACATTTAAAAAACATAGTATTAAAAATAAACATATGGAAGCATAATGTTCAAATACATATATAAAAATTGGAAAAATAGTTTTACTGAAATCAAAACTAATTATAGAGAAATATTTGCCTACGCACTCGTAGTGTATCGTACCTCGAATGTACATAAGCAGTACCTTTAAATTGAGTCCAACCCTTAAATAGGTAAGTATATAATAAATAAGTAACTAAATAAATAAGTATACTAATATAAAAGGTCTACCTATCCACTTGCTTTACGAATCCAACAAATATGTTATCAATATTACGGTCTACAACCTGCAATACTAAAAACTCATCGTTGTCATGATAAGTAAGTAAATAATTCCCGAGGGTGCAATATTACCATCTTTGATGCGTTGTAAACAACACACAAATTAAATCTTATTTTTGACAATTGTAGTAAAGATGTAAGTAGGGTATCGTTCTAGACCGGGTATTAAGAGGGATTGCTAATGCACCTAACTGACTTAAAAATATTAAACAAGACTCAAAAACACAAAACAAAACTCTAAAACAGAAAGCTAAACTATAATAACTTAAAACACACTAGAATAGTCAAAACAACACAAAACTAGCAAATTGAATAAAAACAGATACTAGGGATGGATTTAAACGAATTTGGGATTACAAAGACTCAAAATACTCAAAAGACATCAAATTGTACAGATTATAACTAAAGAATACAACTTAACAATGGGGGGTTTGGTTTTGGACGAATTTAAACAAAAACTAAGTAAACTTTGTAAAACAGATTTTAAGACAGATTTAAGTAAATCAATGGATGAATGGATGGCTAGAGGGTTTTTCTCCACACATGACAAACTTGCATACAAACCAATTTTTAGTTGTTCTTTCAATAAACCATGAATCTCAACACCCCAGATTAACCGTGAACATCACTTTTTTAACCTTCAAGTTTTCCTTAAGTTATTGAATTAGACGGAAAAGCGCATACAACAATTCAAAACATTCTTCAAAAGTCCCCTACGTGAATAGCACAATAGAGATACAATCAAAGATCATTAAGCTTTGTGAAAACTATAAGCATTGATGAGGCATTCGTAACTATGAACAGCATGATACTCTTGCCAAGAATTCACTTAACGCGATTGTGACTAGCAACCTCCACTACTTGTGAATATAAGTTCATAACGATTAGGTGAAACTCCCTTATATTCTAGCATCAAATTCATGCATGCAAACTAAGTATGCATCCTTAATTGACATACAAGAATAAGTTATAAATCAAGCAGTTAAGCAAATTGAATTCACAACTCATGAAATCACAACTGAAGGTAATCAATTCATATTACAATATGTTCATGTCTTTGAATCAACCTCTAGCTAAAAAGAATTTAGTTCCACATATTTGCAATTAAACAACTATAATTGAATTTAAACATGATAAACAAAAGTAGAGAGAACGCTCCAGTAATCCAACGTCTTGAATGGTTAGCACAGCTCCAAGTCCTCCTCCTTTCTTGCAAACATGTGGCACCAAGGTGGGTGTGGTGTTTGGATGGTCTAGGGGATGTGGCAGAGATTGGATAGGTTGAGAGAGTATGGAAGGGTGGTAGGGGATGGATAGGAAAAGAGGTGGATGGAAATGGATGGAAGAAGAAGGAAACTTGCGGCAGAAATTGTGTTGTTTATGGAATGTGTTGTAAATGTGAATTGGTCTTGTGATGGAGAAGCCTATTTATAGATTTTGAAAATGAATCACCACCACAAAATTTCTTGGTGAAGTAAGTGGATGTTGTAGGTGAAGTGGGTGTGGATGTTGTAGGTGAAGTGAGTGGATGTTGTAGGTGGAATAAGTGGATATTGTAGGTGAAATAAGTGAGTGTGATGTGTTTTTGGGTCAGAAAATAAGAAAGGAGAGGATCTCTTAATCTTCAATTTCATCCCTCCACTTGGCTCCAAGCATAAGCTAACCATCCAATGCCCAAAAATGCTCCAAAATGCTCCAAATTGCACTTTCTTGCATACTTTGTCATTTTGACCTACAAACACACGAAAATAGCTTAAAATACTAAAATAACTAAGGACTAACAATCTAAATGCAAGGAAACAAGCTAACTAAGTTGTATAAATATACTCCTATCAATCTTGCCCCTCATTGGGAAATATACACACACCGTCTGAACAAGGCCTCGCTCGTGCTCTCGCATTACTTTCTCAATCAACATTATCAATATCGTAAATTTTCCCATGTCACAATCTTCATAACTCAAATACCTGTTCGCAATACTCTTCTGCATATTACATATTGCGTATAAATATCCGTACCATTTCTCAAACAAACAATGCCATGCTTATAACCAAGAGTGTAACCACAGTTACACACAACCCTAACAAGGGTAAGTGTCTACCAATTATGCACTATGCATAAAATCTCTGTATATTAGTTCCAATGATGATGTAGCTAAACCAAAATTGTAACCATAGTTACAAGCAACTAAAATAAAGGTAACGGTATATGACAACCATACTACTTGTGGGACCAACGACATGCAACACGTCTCTTAAGGTCTGAGTAGCTCATTTCAGACTAATCCTTAGTCTTAAGGTGGTAATGTGATACTAGACAAAAATCTAGTACCCATAGCCCTTGGAAAGACTTCCCAAAGCTTGGAAGTGAAATGTGTAACACGATGAAATATAAATATATCCAAATAATAATGCGGTTTGATTTCTGTTTGCCTGAACTAGCATGGAAGTCCAAAAGTAGCTCTCTCATAATGCCATCATCCTCTGAAAGCAAACAGAGAAGAAACTGTGGTTGTCCATAAAGTTTGGACTTTATTTCCTTAAACATCCTTTTCTACTTAACCAAAGACGGGGTGCGCCTGGATTGAGAATTCTCTTCAAACACATCAAGTGGAACCTCAACTTTTAATTCCTTTCCCATCTCCTCATTTGATCATATCACGCACAAGGACTTTTAGATCACATCATGTGGAGAAGTTAACAACATCCCACTTCTATCTTAGTTGGCTTCACAAGTGTCTTGTTGTTGACATCTTAGCTCCTATTTTTAGGAAAGATCTCATCACCAATACCAACTTTAAGCTTTAAGACTGGAAGAATACTACTTCCCACTTTAGTAAAGTTACCACTATTGAAACATCGCATGTGCGTAGTATTGATTCAGAATCCTGGTTATTTGTGTTCATATTTTCTACATGTACCAAATAATTCCTATAGGGAGTTTATAGCAATGATTCCCCATGTCTAGTCGACCTCAAGAAGTGATTAAAATCATTCCAACAATTCTTGATAATCCAAAAATAGTGCCAAATCAATGCTAGTGAACATCAGCTGAAATGGAATAGGGATGGTTGGAAAACAATAGCTAAGTTTGCACAATGGGATGATACACGATAGTGCACTCGTAGATATTGATTTAGTCCTTCCACTGCCACTGTCAGAAGCTGAGTTCATTCCAAAAAATAAGTGTCTTACAAGTTCTAAGGTTGATAAAGATTTTGGGCACATTCTTCACAGAGAAATGTCATTCGATTTTCAATCAAAGATGATAAATGTTGACTTTAAGTCATAGAAAAGATGGCTTATTCCAAAGAGTTCTGCATGTTGGAATATAATTGGTAATCCATTATGCCGCCTCTGCACAACTAAAAAAATCTAAGGACACATCATCATGAATTTCCAAAAAGGTCAACGTCATTGAAGAATGTAACGCGATGAAGAGATGAGACAACAGTTCGGTTGTCAGAAACTTTATTCATAGACTAAACTAACTATCTTCGGCCAAAAAAGGGAAGAAGAATACTATAGTTGAAGAATCACTAGCAAATTGTCGATAAGATCAACATGACCAATGATATCTCGAATTTCACAATTCTTTGGAAGAATACCAACTTTCTTCCGCTACAACCTTTTTGGGAAAAGAAAATAATCTCATTCACTAAGATCACGTCTTCCAAGAAGAGTATCAATTTAATCAAAGTCTACAATCGAGAAATCTGGTACAATGCTGACTAACAGAGCATAAAGAATTTAGTCTCACTATCGAGGTAACAAGAAGATCACCGATAAAACCACTATGAATTCGTCAGACCATGGAGGCAAGCTCAAGTTACAAAGGTTGGTCAACTAGGTACAAACCTAAGATTCTGACCTTCATCTTCACGAATAGGTTTGAAGTTCCCTAGATAAAGTGTTTGATTGGGTAATTCTCTAATCGGTAAGCTTCAGTGACTAAGTCCTCTAAAAAACGTGGGACTCATTTGAAAGTCACAAGGAAAACCGATATAAGAGTGGTTCGATAAAGAATAAGGAAAGTAAATGCGGAGTTAACAAGGTGGATTATAGGTGTATTCCACTTCTCGTATTCAGCGACATCGAAGAAGAATGTTGAGAAAAGACGCCCAAAAGTATAACTTTTCGAAACGTGCCAAACTGCTAACCAACTCCGTGCCACGAACTAAAAGGTCTTCACAATTTTCTTGACACTTAAAACATGCTAGCAATGAGATGCCACTTCATATTTCGATCCTACTGCCTACCTGTGGAAGTGATCGAAAAGTGGCTAGTCAAAGAAGTTTTAATTACCTAAATAGGTAGTATGGTTAACAAAGGTCTGCTCCTAAGTTTCCATGATTTAGTTTCTTCGGCTCAGATAGTCACTGTTAATCAGCCTATCCGTTACGTTGTTAAATAACGCATATACAATAATTCTAATATTGTTCATTACCCTGAAACTGTAAATCGGCGCCCTGGTATAATGGTATCACTTCCAGATACTAGCATACGTCCGGTGCCAGAAATCATACCACCTAAATATTGGTTAACAGTTTCTAAATCGGACAGTGTCACCAATTAGTAGTGCCACCATAGGCTGATTATAGGTTGGAGCCCACTTAGGTAATTGGTTTCGGATAATGGGTAAGAAATTGGTCCTAGAAGGTGGTTCATTAATTCTATGAAAAGGTACTTTCTACTTCGGGGATTTCTCCTAACCATAGGTGTAACAACTCACACATGTGCCTATACTCATCGAATTGACAAGTATAGTGCTAAGAAATTCTAGAAACTAATATTGGTTACAATATCCTAAAGCCAGAATAATATGATTTTCTAATAATCCACTTTAGAGCAAACTTAGATGGAAGTCGATCTTCCTCCAAAAGATCCAGAATGACCACCAGTGCAATTGAAAGGATTAGTGTTATTAGGGACAAAAAATAATCGTCCCAAGACGTTCTTCCATCGAGTGCTACCCTTGTAGCATCACATTGTCACTCCAAACGTTTTTGGAATCTTAATGAAAGTAGACTTCGTATGAATTCTAATAGTGGTATTCTAACGGACTTTGCCAAGGAACCAAAACTATTTCTAATTTCCAAACTCAAAAGGTTTAGTAACAATGGCCAAAGAATAGTGATGGAATCAATTTATATATCCATGGTGATACACCGTTAACAATACATTAACCTTGCTTTAGGGCCATCAACTAGTCTTAAATCTACATCTTTCCTTGGCAGGGAAATATTTCTCTTTAAGTCTAAAAGCGTTCACCAAAGTGATCTTCAAAAATATCCACAATTCGACATATTGTCCAAAACTTAGGAAAAACTAATACATTGTTTGTAATCGATGAGGTGGCAAGATTTGAAAATTAGGCACAAGGGCCTAGAATACTCTCATCACACGTGTGATGGATGCAATACTACCCAACTTATGCTCTGATACCAAACTGACACACCCCGACCCAGAATGTCCACTAGGACTTCGAATTCAAACTGTGCTGGCCGACACTTGGAAGGTGATGAAGCCATCAAGTGTAGTGAAGTGGAAAAAGTGAATAATTTAAACCTAAAAGTGCCTAAATACTAGAGTATGTTGGTGAGCGAGAGCGAAACCATCTCACGCGTGACATCAGAGGATAAGTAAAGTACAGTAGAGCAAGTAAGAATTATACCCTCATAAGTAGCCACAAATCTTGGGATTTGCCAATAATCCTCGTCGATACGAACCTTGACAGCTAAAACCTGGAAGGGCGCAAAACAGAAAATGTGAGTAGGCAAAAACAAAGGTTTTAAAAACACATTTTTCTTTCAAATATAATAACCCCTCACCGCAAAACCCGTAATGTTTTCCAAAAAATAGTAATACTTACATTTATAGAAATTATGCTCAAGAGTAATGAAAACCAAGTATACGCCATGTCAAGTATCTCAGCAATGAAATAAGTAAGCCAGGTGAAATAAATCAATGCAAAATGATATGTCAACCGGAGTCACCTAATGTAACATGTACAGCTGAGCCTATAGCTCATCTACCAATTCCTGCACACGAGTCGGAACCACGTGAAGGTTGTGCGAAGTATCGCAAGTCACCTACGAGTCGGAACCACCTAATGTGGTCTGTATGACAGGCTGGCACCTACCTTGGATCCAAGGTGAGCATGTGATGTGGGAGGTGAACGATCACGTGAATGCGAGGCCCTAGCTTTTGGCGGAGCACTAACACCGGGGTGCAGGATAATGAGCTATAAATGCATCTCAACACAATCATACTCATTACCATCACTAGCATCAACATTTACTCACCTGAAGCTTACCTGAGCGTCCGCAGCATTAAGCAACAATATATATAATCATAATAATCCATAACCAAACATAGAGATCATTTGACATGGCAATTTAATCTATAAAACCATTTAAACACACTTTCTGAGAAAAATACCAAGCATATACATATCTACTAAAATCAAAAGCCCACTCACTTGGAGTTTGGGCTACAACTCCCTAGTACGAATATCGAGATGCCTTGAATGATCATCGCCTAGAACAAATATCAAATCACATCTTAGAATCCTTACTGAGAGAACATGTAATTTACATATAACGAATCCTTACGTAATTTGATTCGGAAGATTCATATCATGAATATTTGATCCATTACTTCCAAAGATCCACATTATACTTTTAGAACAATACCTTAAAGTTTCATTACGATCCAACGGTTGAATCTACGCCAATTGTCAAAACCAAGTGGCTGTTAACATTTTATTTACGAACTTACAATTCCAATTTGAGAAGGTCCATATGAGGGATTCTCTATCCATAAATTCCTACATTCCTCAAATATTATGAATAACAACCTATTAAAGTTTGGTGACAATTAAACGGTTGGATCATCGATTCATACAATGACCAATTAACGTATCGTAGCGAATCTAGGTTCTAACGATCAATCTTCATCAATCCATTCTCAAAACTAAACTCAAGACATTTAATATAGCCTAAAACTAGCATTGATGACCCTCAGGCCATGCGCCGCTGTGGGTGGCAATCGGCCGCCCCGACTCGCCTGAAAAATCAATTATGTCCAAAAATTCTCAAAATTTACAGAATTGAATATCTCAATGCGTAGAGCAACTTTCATACTTGTGACCAAGGCCAATTTGGCTTAGAAAGGCTCTAATTTCATCAAAACCTGTCGGAACCCTAATATGGGTGTGCTTCAATTCGACCTCCAAACGCACTCCAACACCACAACCATTGCTTGGGCTTTGTTCCAGGCCTCAAAGGGAGTCTAATGATGATGGTAATTTAATGAAATCATTTCGGATTTGGGTGATTTGAACACATCACCACCACACCCTATTGTGCGGATTCACCCATTTTCAAGGCCAAAACCCTTGACTTTTTGGGGAGGTTGTGGGGAGGTTTTCAATTGACTTTTTGGTGGAATTCACCGGAAAAACTGTTGAAAAGCCGAATGGGTGGCTGGGGTGAAGAAAAATTTGTGCAAAACAAGTTCATTTGAGCAACATCAACAACATGCAATTAACAATTAAAGGCAGAATCATGTTTATATGCACTCAAAAACAAAACTTAACCCATGAAATTCAAAGCCTAGTAGATAGGTGAACCAAGACTCAACTCAAAATAAAGTGAGTTGAGAAATCTTATACCTTTGTTGATTCCTCTTTGCATAAGCAAAGGCTAATCACCCAAGGAGAAGGCCTTCATTCCTTGCTTTTTGGCTCCATGGATTTCTTGGAGGAGGATGGTGGAATGGATTCTCCAAGTTCCCAAGAAAGGGAACCTCTAAGTCTCCACACCAAGGTGAGCATTTAGAAGAGATGAGTGACCTTGGAGGAGGATTAGATGCTAGTTAATCCCCTCCAAGGGGGCCGGCCACTTTGAGAGAAAAGGGAGAGAAATGTTCTCATCTTTTCTCCTAAAGAAAACCCTAATGAAGAAAAGGCTATAAAGTCATATTTATACCTACCTTCATTGGAGTGGCAAACTTGTAATAAGTCTAAAAACCACTCCATCCTCTATGTGGCTGGCCTCTTAGGGTCTTTGGGCTGTTTTGGGCCCTCTTGAATCTTTATTCATTAAGTTGTCATACAACTTAAGTCAATGGGCTTGACGTTCGAAGCCCATTGGGCCTTGAGGCCCAAAACTAACCCGAGGTCTATAACGAACTTATTCGTTTGATTAATTAACATATTAATTAATCCTAGCCATAAATAATTAAACCATTTAATTATTCTTACTCATCTCCGTTGTTTCTTCAATCTCTACCTTACTCGGTGTACGATCCATTAGGTTCCTTTTAGCAAGGCAGTGGGCGATTAGAACTCTTTCAAATCGATTATGAATTGAAACTTACTTTCAATTCTCCCTTTAGTGATTACTCACTATTAGAGCTTCCACAAACCATGAGTGACACCTAGCAGTATGTCATGGCTACCCAAGCTAATCAGAAGACGTGGATAACCTATTCAGTTTAGGATTACAATGCAATACGATCCTTTTCTAATACAACACTCTTGACCACATTGTTTGGTTTGATAGTTTATTCATGTCTACTATCCAATGCGATTCATTTACTTATATGATTATTTTGAATGTGATTCGGAACGACTTTCCAAATCTTATTCATACTCTGGCCAGAGATTCTAAATCATATCATAGAGT
This sequence comes from Crataegus laevigata, assembly GCA_963580275.1. Classification (NCBI taxonomy): domain Eukaryota; kingdom Viridiplantae; phylum Streptophyta; class Magnoliopsida; order Rosales; family Rosaceae; genus Crataegus; species Crataegus laevigata. The sequence continues at coordinate 23,415,638 of OY756948.1, forward strand.
ATTCTCCCTCAAACAGTTTGAAGGTTAGAGATCCCTTGTTGCGCATTCACTTGCCTCCATGGCTAAGTGACTTAACCCCAACTATGCCGTGGACACCCTCTGATAGAGTGACATTGACATAGTCAAAGATCAAGGACCTAACCACAAGACAACTATGATGCCTCAGGTCAAAGGACTACTTTGCATTATCCCAACCATGACTTCTCATGTGACATGAGTATGAGAACTCCTCGTTGATCGTGTTCAGTGGACTCATTCTCTATTGAGCACCTATATGCTTGTCTTGGTGTCAGTCACACTAGTGACTCGAGACCAATCACTCTCCCTAAGAGAAGACATAGCACATACTGATCTTAACGGACTGTCAATGCCCAATTGGCAATCCTATGATCAGGAATGTTTAGGATATGTATACGAAAGAGAATGGTCTCATGAATCTAACTTCTTTAGATTACATTCTCCTAATCACATATTCCTTGGACTTATCGTTTAAGCATATAACATTTATATGAGACAGCTTAAAACAATAGCCTTTGCCCTTTATATTAGACTAGATTAGTTTAACATGTGAAATGTCCGCAAAGTATCATCATATGATTGGTTTTAGGGCACATTTCCAACATGGGGTTCACGGGTCCGTACGACCCGACCCTCTTTTCCTTCTTCTTTTTCTCTCTTTTCCTTCCTTTCTTTATCCTCCCATTGGTTCTCCTCTTCCCTCATTTCACTACTTTCTCTCCTTGCTTCCTTCATCTCCACCGCCCATTTTTCTTTCTTTTAATCTGGGCCACCCACGCGGCTTCCCAGATTTTTATTCTAAAAATCTGGAGCCTTCCAAAATATTTAAATGACCATTTTGTCCCTAACTTTAAACGTTAATATCTCCTTCATTATAACTACAAATTGCGCTCTGTCTGCGCCCACGCGTCTGTAGCGACGAGTACTATAAGGATATGCCAAGAAAATGAACCTTACTTGACACAACACGACTGTAAACAAAATTTAACACTTTGCCTCGAAGGCATTTTCGTAAACTCACTTATTAAAATTATAAAAATCATAATTTTTTAAGGATGGGCTGTTACAGCACATCATTAGAGCAAGTCCCATTTTGAAACACATCACAAGTGTGACAATTGCTGAACAATCTCTGTGGAAGTTTCAATGCTCTCATACTTGTGCCGAAACAAAAACCTATTGTCACCATGTTGCTCCATATTCACACACTCTTGATGAAGAAAATTCAGATGAAAAGGGATAAAATGGTGAACAAAGTTGGAGATCTCTGTCCTAAAATCAAGAAAAATTGGAAGAAGCCAAAATTCAAAGTGGCAGGCGCATTGCACAATGGTCAGAGGGCTCTAAATTTCACGTTTATGCTGGAGGGGCGGAGAAATATGTGGTTGATTTGGTTGAGAAGACGTGTTCTTACAGAACGTATGCGTTGATAGGAATTCCATGCAACCATACAATATCGGCCATAAATTTCAAGAGAGAAAAACCGAAGGACTATGTCGATGCTTATTATTCGAAGGCGCGGTACTTAGAGGTATATTCTCATTTAGTAATGCTGATGAATGGGATGTCTTTGTGGGAGGAAACTGATAAACCACCAATATTGCCTCCTACATATACAAGGCAACCTGGAAGGTTGAGGAAGAAGAGAAACAAGGAAGCTACTGAGAGGGACAATGAGGGTGAACAAACTCCCACAAACCCAACCACTAATCCTCAAGGTCCTTCTCAGCCGCTTAACCTATGAAGGAAAGGGCAAGGCACTTTGAAATGTACCATATGCAAAAAGAAAGGTTATAATGCAAGAACCCATCATAGACATCTTCCTCCAAGGGACAAACAGGTAACATTTTCTACTTTATATGGTTTTTAAAATCCTTTAACATCATATTGCACTCTTAATCCTTTAACATCTTTTTCTACTTTGTAGGCATCCACATTTGCTCAAGGACAAATTGTACCTAAAAAGAGGACAAGGAAAACAAAGGTTAAAACTTAACCATTTCCTTACTTGTAAAACATTTGGATTTAGTTAAAAAGCTTGCTTGATCTCTAAATTAATTTTGGATTTAGGCATCACAATCAGCATCTAAATCACCTAGAAGCACCAAGCAGAGAAAGACCAAGCAATCCATTAACTTAATCATCCAAAGGCACCAAGCACAGAAATACCAACCAACCCAGCCACAACCACATTTTTTGCACATATGGTTGTTTTTTTTTTTTTTTTTTTTGTGTGTAAAGGAATTGTAAAGTTAGAACATGTTTTATGCATCCAATAGCTCTTTTGTGAATTGAATGGATGATGTAGCAGGTTTTTATGAATTAAGTAGGTTTTGTAATGTTGGTTGGAGATGCTAGATGAATTTTGTTAGTTTTTTTTAACAGGTTAAACAATTTCTGGATAATTAAGCAGGTTTTATGCTTAATTTGGTCTATTTCATTTTTTTTTCTTGCAAATGATGAGTAGTTTGTGCTTGAATACACTTGTTTTGTTGTTGTTGTCGTTATATCATTATTTTTGGGTGAGATTTTTCAAATTTGAGGTCAAGGATGATATAATCTGTGCTTAAAATGGTGTATCACATGGGTTTTTTGGCGGGAAAATTCAAATTACCAAAAAAAAAAAACCAAATATATTTTTTGACGTGGATGCCATTTGGCGAGAAAACATTGGGCGTGGTGCCACGTGGAATCCATCTGGGCGAGGAACTGGACCCCGGATCAAGCCATGTCAACATTTAACTGACTAATTCACGGACAAGCTAACAGAGTTATAACATTAGACCAAATTCTAAAGATGAGGTATGACATTGGCAATTTTAAAAGATGAGGTATGAAAGTGTCATGACGCCAATAGTTGAGGTAGTTTTTTGGACTTTACCCTAAAAAATTATACTTTGAATTAAAAAGAGTTAAGGTAAATCAATACATTTTAATTTTTAATAATTTTAAAATTTAAAACTTTAGAAAAAAATAACAAAAACAAAAGCCCTCCACATTAGCGAGTGGACTTGTAACGACCGGTCCCTAAAAATTATGATTTTTATAATTTTAATAAGTGAGTTTATGAAAATGCCCTTCGAGGCAAAGTGTTGACTTTTGTTGACTTCCATGTCATGTCACGTAAGGTTCATTTTCTTGGCATATCCTTGTAGTACTTGTTGCTACGGACACGTGGGCACAGACGGAGCGCAATTTGGAGTTATAACGAAGGAGATATTAATGTTTAAAGTTAGGGACAATGGTCATTTAAATATTTTTGGAAGGCTCTAGATTTTGGAGTAAAAATCTGGGAAGCCACGTGTGTGGCCTAGATTAATGGAAAGGAAAATGGGTGATGAAGATAGGAAATAAAGAAGAGAAGAAGGGATAGGTGAAAACAAATGAGGAGATGAGAAATGAGAGAGTGACCAACCAGAGAATAGAGAAATGAGGGAAATGAGGGCGGATAAGAAGGAAAAGAACCCGCCGAGTTCTCTTTGATCCGCGAACCGGTTGTGACCCATAGGTTTTTCCGGTCAAATGCATCATTTTTCCGATGGATTGGGTCGATCTAACACTTCCAATCATCATATTGACCTTTCCTCTACCGTTCTCATAGCAAATTTGAGGAGATTAGGTTTGAAATTGGGAAGATATGAACATGTGGGTGCCGTGAGACTCGTGGATGAGATTCCCCAAATTTGAAACGTTTTCTTCCAATCACCACCACCACTAAACTACCCTAGAACCCAGGAACAAAGCCCAAGCAGTGGTGGAGGCGTCGGAGCAAATATGGAGGTCGAATTGGAGCACACCCAATTCTAAGGTTCTGACGAGTTTTAGTGAAATTGGAGCCATTCGCCAACCACAGGTATGAAAGTTGCTCTACTCATTTAGATCTTCATTTCTGTAAAATTTGAGAATTTTTGGAGATAGTTAGATTTTTCGGCGGGTCGGGGCAGCCAATCGCCAACCATATCGGCCAGAGGACCTTCAATGCTATTTTTAGGCTATATTAAATGCCTTCAGTTCATTTTTGGGAATTGAATGACATAGGTTGATCGTTTTCATAGGTTGATCGTTTTCTCCATGATACGTTAATAGGTTATTATATGAATCGACGATCCAACCGTTGGATCGTCATCAAACTTTAATAGGTTATTATTTGTAATATTTGATGAATATAGGACTTTACGGATCGAGAATTTGATGTACGGATCTTCTCGAATTGGATTTGTAAGTTTGTAAAATAAAATGTTAACCACCACTTGGTTTTGACAATTGGCGGAGATCTAGCCGTTGGATCGTAGTGAAATTTTAAGATATTGTTCTAGAAACTGAATGTGGATCTTTGGAAGTTACAGATCTGAAATCTGATATACGAATCTTCCGAAGCGAATTATGTAGGGATATGTTATAAGTAAATTATGTATTCTATCGTTACGAATTTTGAGATGTGATTTGATAATTGTTCTAGGTGCCGATCATTCGTGACGCCTCGATGTTTGTGCTAGGGAGTTGTAGCGCGGACTCCAGGTGAGTGGGCTTTTGGTTTTCTATATATATACGTATATATGGTTTACGTTTTTCCTAGAACTTGTTTTAAATGAAATGTGACTTGAAGGCCATGTTAATTGAATTACATTTTAGTATATGCATTAGCTTAGATATGCATAGTATGCATTGATGCTGCGGAGGCCTAGGAAAGTTATGAAGTGAGTACATCATGATGATAGAGAATACAGTGAGTATGATTATGCTGAGATGCATTTAGTGCTCATTTTCCTGCACCGCGGTGTTAGTGCTCCCGCCCGTGGCCAAGGCACAGTCCTTCACATGATGTTCACCTCCCGCATCGTACGCTCACCTTTGATCCAAGTCAAGTGGACAGTCCTGTCGTACAAACCACTGTAGGTGGTTCTGACTCGTAGGTAACCCGCGATTTATCGCACAGTCTTCACGCGATCGTAGCACTTGAGCGTATTTATTTACACCCAATCCTATAGTACATACCACTTTAGGTGGTTCCGACTCGTGTGCAGGAATAGATTATGAGCTGTAGATTCAGTCGTACAAGTCACGTTAGGTGACTCCGGCTGACATAACATTTACATTGATTTAGTATCACCTGGCTTGCATTTTTATATTGGTTGAGACTAGACATGGCATATACTTCGGTTTCCACTGCTTTTGAGCATGATTTTATATACGTATGTAGTATTATTTTCTAAGAAGTTATATGGGTTTTACAGTGAGAGGTTATTACGTTATTAAAGAGAAAAATGCTTTCAAAACCTTTGTTTTTGCCCACTCACGTTTTCTGTTTTGCGCCCCTCCAGGTGTTAGTTGCTGAAAGTTTGTACCGACGAGGATTCTTCAAGAATCTCAGTTTAGGTGGCTATCTCTGAGGGTATGATTCTTACCTACTCTATTGTACCTTACTTATGCTCTAACGTCACATGTGAGATGGGTCTGCTCCCGGTCACTAGCGCACTTTGGTATTTAGACACTCTTAGGTTTAAATTTATTCACATTTTCCACCGCACTACACTTTATGGCTTCGTCACCTTTTAGGAGTCGGTCAACACAACTAGATTCAGTCTTAGTAGACATTCTGGGTCGAGGTGTATCAGGACTTCCCATTTATTTTTAAGTACTTTTTAATAAAAAAATATACAAAAAAGAAATGTCGTAATTTTTTAGCAAAAAATCATAATATATATTTTTTTTAATTTAACATATAAAGGCTAGTTGTCATGGCCTAAGCCTATGAGAAGAGATTAGTATAATTGAATAAAAAAAATTCTAACTATATTGTTTACTTTCCGACAAAAAATAATACCATGTCGCCATCTATATAACACACAAGCTTGTGTACACCATACCAAACACTTGTGGAGTAATTTTTGGTTTATAGGTGTCAATCAGAAATTTGCACCTTGTTTTTATGTTATGCTCATAACATATAATTTATGTTGTCCATCAATATTATAATACGTGAAATTTGCACTTTGATTTTTTGTTATGCTCATAATATGTCTTCTTGTTTATGCAGTAATCCTGGACTCTTGGGCTTGGCTAAACCAAAAGGAAAGGAATGAAAAGGACCTTTTAATCTTTTGTGACTGTGTCACTGTGCTGTGCTTTTTTCAGCCATTTGGCAGGTGAATGTGGTGAGTGCCTTCTTCTTCTTCTTTGTTTCTTGGATCTTCTATAAGTTTTCTATGTTGTTTCTTGGATCATCCATTTCCATCTATGTAGCCACTGGTAAACTTGCTCTAATCTCCATTCATTTAAATGGCATGCAACATTGCAAGTGGTGGATTACTCCGGTGGTTAAAAGAAATTGTACTCAATGCATCTCCGGTTCATACTCCTCCCACTCCCCTTACTGTAAATTAGAACAGTAATATCGTGTGTACTCAATTATGCTACATTGTAGAGTTCAGAGTAGATGATCTCTTTGTCTTCCTTCACAACTTTAAATTTTGCATATATCTTTCAATTATTAATTGTTTATGTCTAATTTCAAATGCTAATTACTCCGTCTTGTATGTACTTGTTATGCATTGCATTCCATCACCAACTTGCATTTGATTGAACAGTAGTCTCTCATACTTCTCAAAATGCTCCGTTTGGTTTCTGTTTTTTGGAAACAGATGGATGGGCATCATGTGAATTTTTCGTAAAATCTGGAGATGGATTTCTGGTGGTAAAGATGAGTATGATTCTGATTCTCACGTTCAACATCGCACACAAACCCGTCCGTATGAGCACGATTATCTTTATGATGATCCTGACTTCCTTTATTCAGCCCTGAATTCTTTTATTGAGCAATCTCCAGCCTCCACAAAACCCTCATTTACTCCAAATAAACTAGTCCTATCTCCCTATAATACATCTTCTTTGTCTCCTAACCCTCCGACATCTTCGTTTAAACCTCAGAAATCTTCTTCTCTCAATGCATCGTCTCCGATTTCTCAACTATCTATATCTTCCTCTAACCCACCTCTGGCATCCTCCTCTAAGCCACCTTCGGCATCTGCTTCGAAACCATGTCCATCATCCTCTATTGCACCTCCCATATGCTCCACTAAGCACCGTCCATCTTTAAGCTGATTCTATCCTGGGCCTCTTCAGATGTATTAGATCAAAAGGGGAAGAGAAGTTATGTGTGGGTCGAGAAGGATTCATTACCTATATTCGCAATACCTGACGATACGAAAGATTTGATCAAGAATGGCATTGCGCCGAAAGTTCTAAACCAGCCTCTGTCTCCGGCCACGTATAAGGATTACTTCGCTGCTCTCTTATATGCTGAAGAGTTCTACTATGAGGTATTTTTCGTAATGCCTTTTTTCTATTAACTTGTAACTTATGAAAACTATGACCGATATCTAACCTTTCACTTAAGAAAATTTTGAAAGATACGAGGGGTACTATCTTCTTATGAAGTCTCGTTAAGTTGTGTTCGTAGTATTATTGCTGCCGTTGGTTGGTCGTATGAATTATAGATCGTAGGGTTTTGTGATAGATACAACATTAACATTGTTAATTTCTTGATTTCTTGTATGCTTTGCATCCTTGCATTGAAGTAAAACTCATGCTTTTCTTTGAAACAGAAATGGCCTCATTTCGATTTGGAGAATGTCACTGTGGAGTTGCACCAAACAGCAATTTCAAAAAATAAAAACCAGACAGGGAAGAGAAAACCTTTGTAGCATTTGATATGGCTGATTTTCCTGCGAATCACCCATTCCTTTTGTCGAGGGACTTGGTCTATGTACGACCATCAGAGACAAATGCTGAGCCATTTCAGGTAAACTACGAGCATCGATCAATCAACATGCACTGAATTCTAGATGTGTATCTCATTTCCTTTATCCATCAACATGATCTTACCTGTTATATAGGGCTTTATATATCGCGTCGTCAAGAACAGTGTTGTTTCAGTAGAATTTGAAGATGACTTCTATGTTCAGCATAGAAGTGAACAATGGTGACCTTGACTAGTTTCGCTGACAAAAATACTACCGTTATAAACCAGTGAAACAGGAAACCGTTCGCATTGGTTTCGAGCTGACATCGAAAGGAAAAAGGGACAGGAGATTTCACTGTTTGAAAGACTTTCCAAGTCAGTGCCATGTTGTGTAGAAGCCTCAGTTCAGTGTTCATCAAACAATTGGAGCATTATCAAGAGTAAGGCTCATTGAACACCTACAGGCAACTTTCTGATTTTGTTCCATCGAATGTGTATGCATATTTTATATTGCAAATGTGTGTGTATGTATTATCGTACTTGCGCTCATCTTGATGTTCTGGGGATGGTTCTTGTGCATTAAGATTAAAACCATATTCTTAGATTATCTAATGCTCCGAAGCACCATAAAATATTTGTTATGAGATGTCATTTGACTGTTTGGGGTAAGGAACTGCAGCAGTAGAATCTTCATCTTTCAGAAAGTTGAATATCAGAGTGCGCATACCACGAAGAACGAACAAACAGAATACAAAACTAGAAATATTATTGATTCAAACAGTACAAAATTGCCAAGACAGCTACATAAACTCCAAAAGGCTACATTGTGCTTAACTTGTTTTTCAAACTAAATTACAAGCAATATTTATAGAGAACTAAACCTAAGAAACCCTAACTCAGATGGGCTAGGCCTAACTCCTAAACTAACAAGCAAAACCCATGTATGTACTAAAATAAACCTAAATACTAATATTTTCCAACACCTCTTGTCAAACTCATTACGGTACACGTCATGAGTTTGCCAACATGCAGATGCAAATGCAAGCTTTGTTAGGCGGACAAAACAAGACAAGCTCCGCTAGGCAGACACGACAAGGGAAGATTTGTTAGGCTGACACGAAAAGGCAAGTTTCGTTAGACGGACACGACAAGGCAAGCGGGCAATCAAGCAGCATGGCAGTGATGTGGGGAGGCGAGTTTTTGCAGCGGCGGTAGATCATGTAGGTGATGGTGGGTGCGGCAAGTGGTTCCAAGTGACATGATGCAGCAAACTGATTCTATTTTTTTATTTTTTTCAAAACTAATATCAAACAAACAACATGGATACCTATCAAGAACATATTAAATCCCGAAAGATCAAACTTGCTTTGATACCAAGTTGAATATCAGAGTGCGCATACCACAATGAACGAACAAACAGATTACAAAACTAGAAATATTATTGATATCAAACACTATAAAATTGCCAAGACGGCTACATAAACTCCAAGAGGCTACATTGTGCCTAACTTATTTTTCAAATTAAATTACAAGCAATATTTATAGAGAACTAAACCTAAGAAACCCTAACTCGGATAAGTTAGGCTCAAGTTCTAAACTAACTAGCAAAACCCAAATACTAAAATAAACCTAACTACTAATATTTTCCAACAAAGAAACGGTGCACTTTAAACCTGAATGGGGAAAGAAATCGGGCATCCTCATGCACATACTGTATGTGGTTCCCACTTACCACCGCAAGGAAAATGTGGTAATCTTCCAGACACACTTTTGGAAGATTCTCGTTTCAGCTAAATACTTGCAGATCGAAATTTTATCTACACAACTTCAATTAGTGAATTTAACATCTGAACAAGAATACTCGATTCAGAACGATCGCTCGACTCATTGGTCTATTAACATTTAGAAAGATCACTCTCAGTTCATATCGTTGGACGGAGCATCAGTTCCAAAATCACTTGTTCGCACTTAAAAACCAGAACTTGCACACTAACAAACATAAAACAGTTGAATATCAAAGTCCACAATAAATAAGACTACAAAATCATAAGAATATGAATAATGCTAGGTAGATCAAAGTTTTTAAACCAAATGATGTGATTGTTGATTATTGGATTATTACTTAAGCGTTGATTAACGTGCTTATTTTATATTGGTGACACATCATTTGGTTTGCAAATTTGGTTTAAAATTTTGGTCTCCCTAGTATTACCCCAATAATATTATTATACAAACACGAAAACCAAAATAGCCGCAAAATCCTAAAAGACTACATCGTGACTAACTTGTTCTCGACTGAATAACAAACATGCTTTATAATAAACTAACTATACCATAAAAGGTAAGAAACAAAAACCCTAATGCTAACAAGCTAACCTGAGAAAACCAAACATTAAAGTAAATAATATTTTCCAACAAAGACAAAAACCATCTACCCCATGTTGTAGGAGACAAAAGCTTCAATATTGCTTGCGTAATCGTCCTAGCTTCATCTGATATGCTTTACTTTTTCATTTTTACAGGCAACCTGCACATCAAATCACAATTTCATTACCGAAAAAGACCAGATACATTAAGAAAAACAACCAAGTATCACAAAAACTGATTCAGCTTCATCATCAATGATCGCAAAACAAAACGAATTTACAGTTTGCCAGACACACACCAAGCATCAAAAAACTGATTCAGTTTCGAGTTTAGTAGGCGAGAACCCAATTGGGATTGGTATTGGCCATTATATTTGATCCGATGGTTGGAATCTGCCTTCAGATGCAATAGAAATGTAAGTCGATGTAAAGGCAAAGAAGTAAAATCCCAGCTCAAGTCAAATGAATAGCAAAGTAGTCAATACCAAGAAAAAATGCTATGCATAAGCCTGAAATATTAGGCTTGGGCCGAAACGGGATCAAGCTTAAGATCTTCAAGTCGTTGGGAGGCACCAGGCAGCGAAGATGTGGTCAAATGAAGGATCTTCGAACGAGCATGCCATTCCACATGTAATAGTTGTTAGGGCTTAAAAGGACTTCACTACTTTGGAGATGTTTATCTCACAAAAAAGATTGTGACGCAGCGGAATTTGATAGGCAAGAGAAAGAAAGAATACTCAAGTTAATTCACAAATTTTTTATTCACTCACACAAACTTAATACAAGAGGAAACACTCAACCACTCTTAGAAGCTTTGTTGCTTCTTCTCACTTCTCACTACTTGCTATCTTTCTTAGTTCTTACATCACAACACACACACATACCTATATTTATAGGCATGCTTTGTCAACTTAAGCCATCACTAGAATTTTCTAGTGTATGATCACACTACACAAGTTTACAATCAGCTAGACCTTTCTAGCATGCACACCACCAATCTTTTGCTAGAAATTTCTAGCACACTTCATGAGTTTTTTATGGGTTGGATCAATTCCTTGAGACAAGAAACAAGATTATGATTCAACATCCCCCCTTAATCTTGTCTTGTGACGCCGATTGAGTTCCTCAGTCTGATAAAGTCTTATTGTTTGAGTGGCTTAGTGAATACGTCGGCGACTTGGTCTTGAGACTTCACGTATTCCACTTGCACATTTTTCTTGCAATACACTCTCTTATGTAGTGATAGTGGGTATCTATGTGCTTGCTCCTGTCATGGAACACTGGATTCTTCACTAGAGCTATTGCAGACTTGTTGTCGACGTAGATCTCTATTGGCTCTTCTTGTGGCATGCTTAATTCTTTCAGCAAGTTTCTCAACCAGATTGCATGACAGACATATGAGGTAGCAACTACGTATTCAACTTCGCAGGTAGAGAGAGTGACAATCAGTTGCTTCTTCGACATCCATGTGAATGCAGTGTCTTCCATGAAGAAAACAAATCTAGTAGTGTTTTTTCTATCGTCGGAATCTCCTGCCCAATCATTGTCGCTGTATCCAACAAGTTTGTAGTTATCAGAACTTGAATAGAACAAGCCAAAGTTAACGGTACCTTTAAGGTATCGAAGAATTCTTTTGGCTGTCTTCAAATGTGTAGTTGTGGGATTCTCCATGTAGCGACTGACTAATCCGACGGCATAGAGAATGTCTGGTCTTGTGCATGTCAAGTAGCGCAAGCTTCCAACTAGACTCTTGAAAAATGTTGGATCTACACTTTCTCCTTTGTCATGCTTGGTTAGCTTGACTCCATACTCCATTGGCGTGCTTATGGGCTTGCAGTCGTCCATTTTGAACTTTTTCAGTATCTCCTTTGTGTAGCTTTCTTGGGAAAAGAAAATGCCTTCTTCATTCTTCTTGACTTCGATGCCTAAGTAGTATGCCATCAGCCCAATGTCGGTCATCTTGAATTCTTTGGTCATCACTCTCTTGAACTCTTCAAACATGCTTGGATTGCTTCCGGTGAAGATTAGATCATCCACATATAAGCACACAATCAAAATATCTCCATCTTTAACTTTGACGTAGAGAGCATGTTCATGAGGGCACTTCATAAAGTTGTTCTCCTGAAAGTACTTGTCGATGCGACTATTCCATGCTCTTGGCACTTGTTTTAACCCATAAAGGGCTTTCTTCAGCTTCAGAACCATGTCTTTATGCCCTTTAATTTCATAGCCTGATGGTTGCTGAATGTAGACTTCTTCTTCAAGGACTCCATTTAGGAAGGCAGACTTCACATCCATTTGTTGAATCTTCCATTTGTTTTGAGTTGCCAAAGAAATTAGTAATCGTATAGTTTCCAAACAAGCTACAGGTGCAAATACCTCATCATAGTCGATTCCGGCTCTTTGACTATAGCCCTTCGCCACTAGTCTCGCCTTGTATCTTTCGACCTCTCCATTGGCATTTTTCTTTGTCATGTACACCCACTTGACTCCGATGGCTTTGTGTCATTCTGGAAGAATAGCGAGATCCCCATGTATCATTTTTCTGAATTGCTTCGATTTCTTCATCCATTGCTTTCCTCCACTTAGTATCTTGTACTGCTTCTTGGAAGTCGACTGGTTCACAATCAGCAAAGAGACAGAAAAGTGTAGGATTATCAAGTCTTTTAGCTACCTCATAGAGTTCACGTAAACTCCTTGTGCGTGGAACATCTCCCTCATTTGAACTCCCACTTGATGATGTTGATGCTGGTGAATTACCATGATTGGTTAATGTTGGTGAAGCAAGTGGAGTAGTGGATTGTTGTTGAACAACTCTTGCTTGCTCCATTATTGTTTGTTCGTTATCTTCTTCAAATTGAGGAAAGAAGTGAAGATCACCTGCATACTGGCCAAAATCCCATTCTCCTTCTTCATCAAACGTCACATCTCGACTGATCACCGTCTTCCCATTTTTCAAATTATACAACTTATAGCCTTTTGAATTTGTGTCATAGCCGATGAAGATGAACTTCTCACTTTTGTCATCGAGTTTGGTTCTCCTCTCATCTGGTACATGTACATACGCTATGCTTCCAAAAACTCTTAGATGAGAAATACCTGGTTTTCTTCCACTCCATGCTTCTTGCGGAGTCTTTCCCCACACACTTCTTATTGGAGACTGATTGGATAGGTAGACGGCACATGCTACAGCTTCTGCCCACAAATCCTTAGGCAATTTCTTGCTTTTGAGCATGCTTCGAGCCATGTCGATGATAGTTCGATTTTTTCTTTCCACCACACCATTTTGTTGAGGGGATCTTGGAACTATCAAAGGTCGACGAATTCCATTGGCTTCACAAAATTCTTGAAATTCCTTTGAAGTGAATTCTCCTCCTCGATCAGATCTCATGGCTTTTATCTTGCAACCACTCTCCTTTTCTATAGCGGATTTGAACTTCTTGAATGCTCCAAAGACTTCTGATTTCTACTTCAAGAAATATACCCAAGTTTTCCTTGAAAAATCATCAATGAAGATAAGGAAATAATTATTTTTACCCAAAGAGCTTGGCTTTATTAGACCGTACACATCAATATGAATGAGCTCAAGCGGCTTCTGGGCTCTTGTGGTCGACTCATTGGAAAGCTTTTCCTAAATTGTTTCCCAAGTAAACATCCTTCGCAAACTTGATCAGGGTGACTGATGCACGGTAGGCCTCTCACCATTTCCTTCTTGGATAATAACTCCAGTCCTCAAAAGTTAAGGAGCCCAAAACGAAGATGCCAAAGCCAGGATGTGTCTTTGTAAGATATCTTGAGACACTTTGCAACATCGTTTTGAATATTCATAGGAAACATCCTATTCTTTGACATTTTCGCCTTGGCAATTAATCTTCCTTTGTCATCTCTAAGAAAAAGGATATAATTTTTCGTATGAAAAGCATAACCTTTTTCTAAGAGTTGACCCAAACTCAAAATGTTGCTTTTAATATTAGGCACGTAGTAGACATTTGAAATTATTTGATGACCGCCATTTTTCAGGGGAATAAGGATGTTACCTTTTCCTTTTATGGGTATTTTGGATTCGTCTCCAAAAGAAACGTTGCCACTCACCGATTCATTGAGCTTTACAAACATGTTTCTTCTTCCGCACATGTGGTTGCTGGCGCCGGTGTCAAGATACCATGTATAGTCTTGGTCTCCATCATTGTTTTTACATGCCAGTAGGACAATGCCATTCTCTTCTTTCTCTTCTTTCACATAATTGACCTTCTCAGCAGGTCTGTTGTTTGGAGCTCTACATTCCCAAGCATAATGCCCATACTTTTGACAATTGTAGCATTGAACTTGAGATTTTTCATACCTCAAGTTTGAGCGCCCTTCTCCACGACCTTTAGTTGAGCTTTCTCCTCTTTCGTAGTTGCTATGGTTGTTGAAGTTCCAACCACGTCCATGTCCACGCCCACGTCCGCGACCTTGGCCACCACCTCTTTCGTATTGGTTTCCCTCGTTGTTGAAGCTTTCTTCTTTCTTCTTTGGCAGAACATGCGTCTTGAGGAGCTGTTCATCATTCCCTTGCCTTTTCTTATGTTTCTCTTCATATGCTTGCAGTGAACCCATTAATTGCTCTATAGTAATTTCTTCCAAGGTTTTGGTTTCTTCAATCGTCATAACAATGTACTCGAATTTGGGTTCCAACGAGCGTAGTATCTTCTCCATAATTCTAACATCTTCCAATTTTCACCGTTTTTTTTAATTGATTAGAAACGGCTAAGACTCTTGAGAAATAATTAGAGATTGAGTTCAGACCCTTTCTTTTGTAGAGATTCGAACCCATCTCTTAATACTTAAAGACGAACTTTTTTCACTTGTTCAGCTCATTTGTAAGAGGTTTGAAGCTTCTCCCATGCTTGCTTGGCGGAGGTTGCACTTGAGACCTTCTCAAAGCCATTATCATCTAATGCTTGGTAGATGAGGTAAAGAGCCTTATTGTCTCTTTTTCTTGAGTCTTTCAAACTCTCTTTCTGGGGTTGGGACAGAGTAGCTTCATCTTCTGGCTCAGTGTAGCCTTTCTCCACGACTTCCCAGACATCATGTGCTCCCAAAAGGGCCTTCATTTTGATACTCCAATTATCGAAGTTGTTGTTGTTGAGCATTGAAACTTGGAAGTATGCCATTGCGTTGCTAGCCATGGCTCTGATACCACTTTGTTGGGGCTTAAAAGGACTTCACTACTTTGGAGATGTTTATCTCACAAAGAGGATTGTGACGCAGCGGAATTTGATAGGCAAGAGAAAGAAAGAACACTCAGGTTAATTCATAAAATTTTTATTCACTCACACAAACTTAATACAAGAGGAAACACTCAAACACTCTTAGAAGCTTTGTTGCTTCTTCTCACTTCTCACTACTTGCTCTCTTTCTTAGTTCTTGCCTCATAACACACACACATACCTATATTTATAGGCATGCTTTGTCAACTTAAGCCATCACTAGAATTTTCTAGTGTATGATCACACTACACAAGTTTACAATCAGCTAGACCTTTCTAGCATGCACACCAACAATCTTTTGCTAGAAATTTCTAGCACACTTCATGAGTTTTCTATAGGCTGGATCAATTCCTTGGGCTAAGAAACAAGATTATGATTCAACAATTGTCTTCGTTTAGAGCTTTTTCAACTCCAGCTTATCTTCGAGGAGTGCTCCATTGGCTACGTAGTCACTGATATGATCTTTTTTCAATTCCTTGTTTGTGCTCGACTTCTCCAGGCACTCGATTGGAATGGAGCGTCTGCGCTGATGGTTAAGGGTAGAGCCTAAGCCTACTACTGTGTCTGTGTAGGCATTCTTTGCTTGTGAAATTTGCGCAGAGGCATCAGTCGAAAATGCTCTGAGCTGCTCCCCTACCTTTTTCAAGTATCGCACCATACTTGGATGTTTCGTCCATGAGGATTGATTGATGATTAGTTGAGAATTTGATGGATTGCGAGCTTCTTCGCCGCTTAGTCTTTTGCTAGTTGAAGATTGCTAGTAATGCCTCGTATTCTGCTTCGTTGTTGGATGATTTGAAGCTTAGAATGTCATGGGTCTGATCGACACGTCTTGGAGCGGCAGAGCCTGAGTTGGTGCTTTGGGGAGCTGCCCTAGGCAATTGGTTGGGCTGAGATCCATGGTGCAAGATCGATGTGGTCAAGGGTCGTGGAGGTGTGGTTTGCATTGGTCGGGTTGCACACAGTAGGAGCAATGGGTCTTCGATGCTCGACTGCTAGTGCTAGGCTGCTCAAGTGAGGTGCGTGTAACAGGAAGAACCGTGCCACTGGGTCCGTGGCTCTAGGCTGCTCCTGGATAGATTTGCTCGCAGCAGGAAGTGCTAGACCACTAGGTTATATAAATTTTTTGCTCTCAAATATCACAAAATCCACACTTTAATGAAATCTTACAAAATCTTTATATATTTTTTTTCTGGTATACAATGGTTTGGCCCTCTAAACTATTACTCTAGTTAAAGTTGACCTCTTGAACTTTTTTTTAGTAAATTAATCCCCTAAAATATTTAAAATTAGTCAATTAACCCCTTGCTGTTATATTTCATTCACTATTTCGTCAAATTCAATAACAAATTAGTATTTTTATCATCAATCTTTTTTATTTGCATATGGCTTCTAGTATCCTCTTCACAACCTTCATCATCTGCACCATAATTTACTCTTAGATCAAATCCAAACAACCATCACCTTGCATATTTGAGAAATCAAAATCGTCAAAAGTCATACAACAATCACTACTAGAAAATGTGTTATAGGGCACCGTTTTGAGAACACCCTTCTTCATCAGTGGCTTTGTAAATTGAACTGTCACCATTGTCAAAATTTTGTGGCTTTAAGCTTTCTAACACATTATTGGTGGCTTTAACCTTTATAACACCATTCATTGGTGTCAAACTATAAAAATTTTGACACCAAGGACTTGTTATATGTTTTTTAACTTTGGGACCTGATTTTTTTAATTTTCATTTTCGGTTTTCTTCTCGTTTTTTCTGTCAAAGATATAAAAAATCATTTAATAATCTTATTCAATAGTACTTTTCACCCTCATATAAATATAAAGTTAGACAACCCTAATTTTCAACCTAGCTGCTATCTCTCTCTCTTTCCTCCCTGAGCTCAACTCCTCGCCTCCTCCCTAACCCTAGCTCCCTAACCCTTTCGATGGGATTAACGGCTCAGTGTGGGATTTGGTGAGGGGAAGGCATGCGGCTTACAGAGAAGAGGATAGATAGAGGGCGAGGGAAAGAGAGAGGGATTTAGTGAAGGGAAGGCATGCGGCTTGCAGAGATGAGGGAGGGAGGGAGGAGAAGACGAAAAGCAATTGTAGCAAGTTCATGGATATGGTCGCAGCAATGAAGACCCCTCGACAGCATATTCAAGTCAATCTAGGTAAAGTCATGGTCTTTAACCCTCATCAAAGCTTCCCCTTTAGCTCCTTATCCAGGTTACTTTTTATTTATATTATTCAATTTATCTCTATTTTTTGTGGTTGAATTCGGCTTCTGAGATTGCGAAAGTCTTCGAGTTGAAGTTTGAATTCTTCAATTTTGATTTATGGCGGCAATTTTTATTTTTGATTATTAAAAAAATTAAAGCTTCATGCTTTCTAGATTAAAAGTAATTTTCGTTATAGTTGCATAATGGAGGTCGAATATATGATTTCTGGATAAGAGAAGTCAAAAATCTAGAAAATGAAGTTTGAACTGAAAAAATTAGACTGCTTTGAGATGGGGAGCTGTTATTGGCACTTCAAAAATGGGCTTACATTACTCCTCAATTTCGCAATTTCTTAGGCAATTCTTTGTATAATTTTCGAGTTGAAAGATTAGGTTTTTCTTCATAAGAAGTTCAAATTACACTCTATTGGGTCTGAGACTTGGAAACTCAATATCTTAGTGATATTAGATTAACATAGTTAAACTATATTTTCTTTTGGTGGGCATGTCTAAATTTATGTATTTGCACTGTGGAGATGTCTTATCTGGTGAAGTGTTCAAAATCCTTCTACTAATTGATTTAATAGGTTGAATATGTATTCAAGATTTTCTTCCAATATGGTCTGAACTATTTTGTTTAATTAACGAAAATAGGTCACTTCTCTCTATGGTGATTCCTTAGAGTTTATGTTTATCATGGAAAGCACAGAAGACCTTGCTTATCGGGCTGTGTCTATGCTACTATCAGAGCTTAAGGTATACGCAACAATAATCATGGTTTCTTTAATATAAGAAGAACATCCAGGACAAGTCATATATAATATATGCTTGGAAGCACAAGTTTAATGCATGACATTTTTTAGGTTACATGTGTTCCCAAATTGATTTGTTTTAAGTTTATCTTCATTTCCTTGTAGGACGGGGTTGATGCTAAGATTGTTGTGGTTGGTATTTCAACAACCTGCAATCAGAAAATTCACAACCGATCGGTATGTACCTGATTAAAATCATTATGTACCTATAATTGTTCTATATGACGAGTTTCTTTTCTTTATGGAATACAGGAATATAAATTTATTACTAAGTCTTAATGGTGTAGGGTATATGTAAATCAATTCAATTAGAACTCACTTTTTTGTTTTCTGTTTTGTAGCTGCCTTGATCATTAGTTGGTGATACTTGGGAGATTGAGAGTAGGATAGGATAATTTTTTGTATAACCACTGTGCTTATATATTTTATATAACCATTGTACTTATACATTATACATCATCAAAGACCCTATTTTTTGGATCAATATAGTATATAAAAAAGGATTTGTCATCATCAATGGGAATGGGATTATAATTTGGGTGCCCAGATTACTGGGCCTTTTTTTAAGACATATTACAACATAGACACCACCAATGTATAAAAATTATGTAATATTTCAAAGGTGTAACTATTCATTGTGCCTCCATTATCTAATTGGTGGTGATTGTAACATTAGAGACTTCCTTATAGGCCATGTTCTCTTATTTGGTCGCTATTTGGTGGCAATTGGGGTTTGCGACCAATGTTAGTGTCCATTTTTTTATAATAGACACCAATGAAAAGGGTATCCTTTAGCTAAAATTCTAGTAGTGAGTCATCATGCGTATTTGAGAAATCAAAATCACATAACACTTGTTCCATTGCAGAGTTCCACCCATGTAAAACCCATCCACAAAGTAACCCCATGGTGAATCAAATCCTTTGTGCGAATCCAATCCTTCACTTCGCCCAAAATCTTGCCAAAAAAAAAAAGAAAAGAAAAAAACCCAGAAGCTGTTAGGGGTTGAATATTTAAAAAAATATAAAAAAAATAAAAAATATATGTGTGTGTGTGCGCGCGCATTTTGTATTGGCAGAGAATAGTTTTGGGTTATTGCCGAACAATCATCTCTCTTCAAATTAACCACTGCATCTTTTTCATGTTTCCCGAAAAGACATGATTTATGGTCAACAAGTATATTCCTTATCCTAGCAAATATATGCTTTCCATCAGGTATACGCACTGAAATGCCTTCAAAAGTTATGTACTTTCGATTAACTTGAACATGTGCAATTCTCTCTATATATTGATAACACTAGAAGAAGAGAAGATTTATTCAGAAATTTGTTGTCTATACAATTTCCTTGCTCTCTCTTCTCTCTCCATCACATTCATACAATTTCTTTTTAGTTATTTCTAAGAGAATATAATTTGGTTTTGCTAATCTTATATTTCATACTTTGTTGTATTTTAGAAGTGATTTGCCAAGAACTCTTTAGCAAACTCATTCGAGTATGGATAAATAACACTTTAAATAAATGACTCAAGTCGTATCTCAAAACCATCTTTAAATTATTCTCTATATTACTACATTTGCTCTAACATTAAGTGTCAATCACAGAGAGGAAGAAAAGTAAGAGTAAAAGAGAAAGTGCAAAGAAAAGCTAAAAGGATTTTCTCTCCGATGTGCGTGAGAGCTTTTCCTCCTTTGTGAGCTCCGCCTTGGTGCGTGTTGGTTTTCCTTGTGTCCCCTTCTTAGCTGCGAGTTCGATTAGAGTGGCTCTGGTGGTCCTGGTGTATTTTGGAGCTGGTCTTCTACTTTTGGGGCGGATCGGGTAGGTGGAGGGTGGTTTAGTCCTGCTACGGCACTCAGTTTGACAGGTAGGTCTGGTTCCTGCTTCCGTTATTTATTGAAGTCTTGAATAGGGGGTTTGATGTGATTTCGCTCATCCGAGCCGGATAGGTGAGGTCAAGTTCTTACATTTCAAGTTGGGGTTTTTGTGCCTACTTATGGTTAGGGCTGAACTAGGGTGGAAGTTCTTTTATGAGGGGAAAGGGATATCTGTCTGGCACTGTGCGATGTGGAGTCTATTGATTGTTGGTAGGTTGTCTTTAAAAGGGGGCTTTAATTGGGGGCTATACCGGTGAGTGGTGCCCTTTAATCCTCTTAATTTTACTGGCAAAGGGTTTTGGGGATATTGGTCGTGGCTCTTTACACACTTATGTAGCGGGTACCAAATTCTGGATGCTCTGGGTAGAGGAACGTCCCCTTATCAGGTACAAAGTGGTAGCAGAAGAAAAGGCAGTTTGAGGTGGTGTTTAGCCTTTGGTATATTACACACGTGTGATAGTCAGAGGCTTTCGTGGAAGTGCAGGGACAAAGTGATGGCCAATAGTGGTATATCTGATCTGGTGGTGCAGCTAGAGAAAGCTTTGGACTTGTCTGCAATGGAAAATGGAGTTAAATTAGTGGGCAAGGTCCTAACGAAAAAATCTCTCAATAAGTGGGGGGTCAGAAATATCTTGCGATCGGCGTGGAAAGAGCTAGGGGAGGTGGATGTCAAATGGGTGAAGGACAACGAGTATGTTATCACGGTCCAGGATGGAAATATTGCCAAAAGGATCTTGGACCAGGTCCCTTGGGGAGTTATGAAGAAGAACTTCTCAGTTAAGCAATGGAATCCGAATTTGGCGCTGGAAGAAATTGCAATTGAGCTGGTTCCGTTTTGGATCCAAATTCGTGGAGTGCCATTGGGGCTAAGTTCTATGGAGAATGTTAGGCAGCTGACACAGGCTGCAGGGGAGGTCCTAGAGGTGGATGATTTGGCTCAGGTGAGAGGTTTTGTGCGGGCTCGACTTCTTGTGAATACGGCCAACCCTTTGTGTTGCGGCTGTTGGCTTCGACGGGGGTCCACTCGTGACACGTGGGTGGAGTTTCGTTATGAAAGACTTCAAGATTTTTGCTACAAGTGTGGACGTATTGATCATCTAAATACGGAATGTTCCTTCGATGTTGACTCACGTGGGATTGCCGGGTATGGCGAATGGACCAAGGCGATGCCAATACGGGAGACAGCTATCCCTTTGCAACATCTTTCAGGGGGAGTTGGGGAGCGCAGACAAGCCGGAACTGCTAGACCTTGCGTCTCAGCTACTGATCGTCTGCAGGTGCCTAGCTCAAGGAGGAATGTACAACGGGCGGGGTCACCAGAGAACCGGGTCATTTCTGACTCACACCCGAGGAGTACGAGGCGATGGAAGAGACGGGCGAGGGAGCAGAACCCCTGCCATCAGATTACTGGAGGTGCTCTGAATCAGAATACTCAGTTAGTGAGTGCGCAACAGGTTAATAGTTAGAGGGTTGATCATCCTCCCGAAGGTCAGTCGGAAGCTGAGGGGTGGAATATTCCCCCCCTGGGGAGTCTTCTTGGACTGGGGAGACTAGAGACTCTACTAACGCTGAGAGGAGTGATCAGATCATATTTATATATATTTTTACATCAAATTCACTTATCTTTTCTTAGTTAGATTCTTATATTTTTGAGCTATTTACGTTATTTTTGTGTTTATAGGATTTGTTAAGCAAAGAAAATAAAAATAGAATAAGTGAAATTTTAAGTGTCAAATTCGTCAAAACTACCTTACTTACTTATTTTCTTTGTTTATGTTTTCGATTTGAATCGGAATATGCAAGACACGGAGTACTCGGTGCAAAATAAAGCAGATAATGGAGGCATGGTGGAGAACCCATCATCAATGGGCACTCGGCAAAAGATAGAAGAATAATTGAAAAGATAAAAAGCACATGCAAAAGGGAGGGCAGAAAAGCCACACGGAAAAAGAAGAATAAAGAAAGAGGGTTTTTGAGGGGGTGCTGCCAGCAAGAAACGGTGGAAAGAAATAAATAAAAAAGAGCAATAGGCCAGCGCCCATTTGAGAAGGTGGATAAATGGCTGCCAACCAGCGCAAGCCTCAAGGGGAATAAAAAAAGAAAATATGTGAGCTGCCAGTGAGGCAGCTACACGGAGGGAGAGAAAAAGGCAGTTTGTGGGCTGCCAGAAAATAAAGCAGAAAAAAAATAAATAAAAGAAAAGCAAGGGTGCCTTCCTGGCAGCGTGAGGCTGTTTTATAAAAAGCCAGAAATCAAAGGCGGCGGGGAGAGAGAGCTGCCTTGGGGCAGCTGGGGAGTGACGGACAGAAATAAGCTGCGAAGGCAGCAGAAGACAGAAGCTGCCAGAGGCAGCAAGAAAAAGAAAATAAAAAATATATATATAAAAGAAGAGAGCTGCCCATAGGCAGCGTGGGAAAAACTGCTAGGAGCAGCGCAGTTTTAAGAGGAATAAAAGGGGGGAGCATCGCACAAGACGCTGCCTAGCACGCTGGGAGATAGGCTGCCTCGGGCAGCTAGCCAGAAAGGGGAGAAAAATATTTTAAAAAAAAGTGAGAGCAAGCTGCCATTTGAAGGCAGCGGCAGGAGGAGCGCCAGTCAGGGCTCGGGAAATTGTGAAGCTGCCAAGATGCAGCTTGCGGCAGGACAGATTAGAGGGCTGCCAGAGGGAGGCTACGGTTTGCTCAGCTGCACAGCTGCCAAGTGGCTCGGCAAGGAAGTGCACAGTGCACAGTAGCACAGAGAGCAATCTCATTTGGTTCTATTTTTCTCAAATTCATGTTTAATTTAATTTGCTTTTCAATTATGTTAAACATGTGGAATTAATTTCTGTTTAGTTAGAGGTAAATTTGAAACCATGGATATATGTTTATTATAATTTGATTTACTCCAGTTATGAATTTATGAATGTTGGATGTGGTTTACTTTTCTGTTTTGATTAAGAACTTGTTTATGTATGTGGGTTGAGGGTCGACACTTAATTTGCATGCTTAGACTTGATTCTAGGATATAAGGGAAT
Organism: Crataegus laevigata; assembly: GCA_963580275.1. Lineage (NCBI taxonomy): Eukaryota > Viridiplantae > Streptophyta > Magnoliopsida > Rosales > Rosaceae > Crataegus > Crataegus laevigata. The sequence goes on from OY756948.1 coordinate 23,438,927, forward strand.
TTCACCTAATCGTTATGAACTTATATTCATGAGTAGTAAAGATCGCTAGTCACGATTGTGTTTAGTAAACCCTAGGTTAGATTAACATGCGTATTCCATAGTTATGAATGCCTAGTCGATGTTTATGATTTCCATTGAACTTAATGATCTTTGATATGTCTCTCTATCATGCGTATTCCATAGTTAGGGAACTTGATAAGAATAATTTGGTTGTGATGCGTATTCCGTCCAATTCAATGAATCTAGGGAAATCTGAAAGTTAATTTAAGTGGACCTAATTAACTTGGAGCATTGTCATTCATTCGTTTGTTGAAATCATAACTGGGAATCAAATTGTATGCATATGTTCATGTGTTGATAAGAACCCCTCTAACTAGTGTCTCATCATTCTATTTCATAAAAATATATTTTCTTTGAAGTTTGTTTTTAAGTTTTTGTTTTAAATTCAATTTCGTCAAAACCAAACCCCCCCCCCCAATTATTAAATTATATTATTTAGTTAATTTTCATTGTTTTTAGTCTTTTAATTCAATTTCCGTCCATTTCAGTTCTTAGTGTCTAATTTGTGTGTTTCCATTGTTTTGAGTCATTCTTAGTGTGTCTCGAGTTATTAGAGTTTTTAGCATAGTTTTGTGTCTTTGAGTCTTGTTTAATATTTTTAAATTAATTTAGAGTAGATTAGCAATCCCTCATAATCCCCGGCCTAGAACGATACCCTACTTACATCTATACTACAACTGTAAAAAAGAGGGTTAAATTTGTGTGTAGTTTTACAACCCATCAAGGAGCCCACTGAAAAGGGGAGGAACACTCCAAAGATGGGAGTTACTGCTTAACCTTTTGAAGAAAGGTAAAGGGATTGAGATCATGAACATGACTGAGGGGATGGGGGAGGAGTGGCAGGGCTTGCAGGTACCGGAAAGGTGTTTCTTGATCGAAAGTACTGTCCTGACTGAATGAGCGAGGGTAGAGGGCCCCAAAGGAAATCTTAGTCTTGAGAGTAGTCGAATAGAAGAGTCTGAAGAGGATGAGGGACGGGAGTTACCCTCTATCACGAGTGCTCATGCTCGGGGTGGTGGCGGCTGGCCCTCAACAGCCGCAAGGTCACCATGAATGTCATCTTCTGGAACTGTCGTGGGCTGGGGTCGGACACGACAGTTCGAGCTCTTCACGGGCTTATTCGAAAGCACCGACCCTCGATGATTTTTCTTTCTGAAACCAAAATGAAAAGTCATCGAATCAATGGTTTGAGACGGCGAATGAAGTTTGAGAGTGGATTTCATGTTGACCCGGTTGGGATGGCAGGGGGACTAAGTTTATGGTGAAATGGGTCAATGGAGGTGCAAATTATGTTCTCCTCCAAAAATGTGATCGATGCTATTGCCAAGACTACGGGAGAGACACAATGGGTGCGTGTCACTGGAGTTTACGGTACGGCGTATCGTGGGGAAAAAGCTAGCTTTTGGGAGTGGATGCATTCTCACTTTTCAGCTTCGGAAGTTCCCTGGTTATGTGGGGGTGATTTTTATGACTTCATTAGGGATTATGAAAAAACAGGTGGGGCGGAAACCTCTTACAAAAGGCCTCGGTATTTAGAGGATTTTCATGGGCCGACCTATACCTGGCGGGGTTTTCGAAATGGGGAGTGGGTGGAGGAAAGACTTGATCGGGGCTTAATTAATGGGCTTTGGCAAACGTTGTGGCCAAATACTTTGGCTGAGCATGGACCTGTTCTTGGCTCTGACCATTGTCCGGTTATCATCAAAACAGATTGGGGGCGGGAAGTGAGACGAATTTTTTTTAAGTTTGTGGCCTTTTGGGTTAAGGAGGCGGAGTGCCAATCGATTGTGGAGAATTGCTGGGCTCGGAATTGGGAGGGTTCATTGTCAACGCAATGGGCTAAGAGATTGAACGAATGTCGGTCTTGCCTCATCAGGTGGAGCCGATATAAGTTTAAACATCGGGGACAGCAAATAGAGGATCTCTCGGCTCAGCTCCTGGAGCTCCAAAGACATTGAGGTCCCAACTTCACAGCCATTCAGGAGAAGACTAAAATTATTGAAGATCTTCAAGCTAAGGAGGCGAGTTTTTGGCACCAACGATCTCGGGTGCAATGGCTGCGTGAAGGAGACTCAAATACGAAGTTTTTCCACTAATCTACTTTACAAAGACGGTGGAGAAACACGATATTGAAATTACAAGACGGAAATGGCCAGTGGGTGGAAAACCCAAGTCGGGTTCGCCAGATGGTGGATGACCACTTTATGACGTTGTTTAATTCGGAGGGGGGGCACAGAAACTGGGGTGATGTGCTTGAGTGTATACCGTCTGGTATCACCGAGGAGATGAATAGTAATCTGACTGGTCCGGTGTCAGAGGAGGAGATTAAAGATGCTGTGATGAATATGGGAAGGCTCAAAGCCCCTGGACCTGATGGCTTCCAAGGGATTTTTTACCAGTCTTTCTGGGGCGACCTGCAATTCGATGTCAATAGGTTGGTTCAAGCGATGATGCAAGGTATGCTCTGCATGGATTCCTTTAATGACACTCATGTGGTCCTTATACCCAAGGTCCCTAATCCTGTTTCGGTGTCACAGTTTCGTCCTATTAGCCTGTGTAATTATTCTTACAAGGTTATGTCCAAGGTCTTAGCTAATCGTTTGAAAGGGGTGCTGCCGCACATCATCTCTCCATCCCAGAATGCCTTTGTTTCGGGTAGGCAGATTCACGACAATATTGGCATTGCACATGAACTGTTTCACTTTTTGAAAGGTCGTAAAGCTAAAAAGAAATATGAGATGGGTATAAAGCTTGATATGCAGAAGGCCTACGATCATGTGGAATGGGACTTTCTTGATGCTATCATGGGGTGAATGGGATTTTGTATCAATTGGAGGAAACTTATTATGGGATGCGTGTCTACTGTAAAATTTGCTATTATCCTCAATGGCCAACCTGGGAGGAGTTTTGTTCCTTCTCGTGGGCTCAGACAAGGAGATCCCTTGTCTCCTTATCTCTTTCTGTTGGTGGGGGAAATTCTCTCTTGTTTAATTCAGAAGGCGGTGCACGATAGGGTATTGAATGGAGTGAAGCTTGGAGCTTTGGGGCCTACTATTTCTCACATCTTCTTTGCTGACGATACTCTGTTGTTTCTTAAGGCAGATGGGAGGAATTGCCGAAATTTTGTTGATCTCATTAATCGGTATTGCGAGGCTTCGGGTCAAAAAGTCAATTTACAAAAATCTAGTGTCTATTTTGGTGCGAACATTCCAGTGAGGGCTTCTGAGGAGTTGGCTCATATTCTTCGTATCAAGAGGGTCCATGATCCCGGGGCTTATCTGGGTGTTCCTGCCATTTGGGGAAGGTCGAAGAAAAGGGGTCTGGGTTATGTCAAGGAGAGAATTTTAGGAAAATTACAAGGTTGGAAACAAAATTTATTGTCCTATGCAGGCCGTGAAGTTTTGATTAAAGCGGTGGTCCAGGCCATACCGGCTTATCCTATGAGTCTCTTCAAGTTCCCTGCCACGTTCTGTAAAGAATTGGACTCTATGGTTGCTGGCTTTTGGTGGGGTAGCAAGGATGATAATAGGAAGACCCATTGGGTCTCGAAGAAGGTTCTTGGTTTCCCCAAAGATTTGGGTGGGTTGGGATTTAGGAACTTCTGTGATTTTAATGAGGCCCTGCTTGCGAAACAATGTTGGAGGCTTATCTCTGAACCTAACTCCCTTTGGGCCCAGGTGCTTAAGGCCCGTTATTTCCCGAATTGTTCCTTTTGGGATGCTAAGAAAGGGAGTCATGCCTCGTGGGCTTGGACAAGTCTTTTGATGGGGAGGGAGGTTATCCAAAGTGGCTCACATTGGCAAATTATGGAAGGGCGTGAGGTGCGAGTTTGGAAGGATCGCTGGCTTCCTTCTTTACCTATTGGGCATCCGGTTGCACTTGGGGAGGTAACGGTTACCAATAATTTGCGAGTTAGCTTGTTGATTTGCCAGGAGTCTATGGAATGGAAGATTGATTTTTTAACGCCATTCATTTCGGATGAGGACCAAGCAGCTATAATGGGTATTCCTATTGGTAATATTAGGTGGAAGGATCGGCTTGTGTGGGATTCCAGCAAGAATGGCAAGTACTCTGTCAAGCCGGGATACCGTTGGTTGCAATTTTTGTCTCTTGGTTCGAGGGATAATAGGCTGCCCAGAGTTAGGGACATACCGAAGCAGCTTTGGAAGGTCATATGGCGTCTGCCTGTTCCTTCAAAGCTCCGGCACTTCTTCTGGTTGTCTTTGCACCAAGGTTTGGCAACTTGTGAGATTATGTATCGCAGGAGAATCTCCCATTCTCCCACCTGCCCTATATGTCTTTCCCATGATGAAACTATTGAGCATCTGTTTCTCCAATGTCCATGGGTGGAGGTGATATGGTTTGGTGGGGCCCTCAATTATAAGGTGGACCAATGCAACAGTTTCTCTTGGGTGGACTGGTTATCGGCTGTCCTCGGTCGTGAATCGGGTTCCACGGAGGGCAGGAAGTGGATCCTTGCGTATGTGGCTTTTACTTGTTGGACCATTTGGAGAACCCGCTGCGACTTCGTGTATAATTTGGTTCCCATTAATCCTCATCAGGTGTTATGGCGTGTTTCTTCAGCTTTCGGGTCCTTTTGGGAAGCTTTGGGGTGGTCGGGCGGCAGCAATGACAGACCCAGCACTCGGAGGCTTCGCGTGCATAGGTGGCAACCTCCTCCATCCCCTTTCTTTAAAATTAACGTAGATGCTAGCTGGTCTCATGAGACTACTTCTGGTTTTCCTGGGGTGGTAATTCGAGATTCTTGTGGCCAGTTTGTGGCTGCGGCGAGGTTTGCTCTCTCCTCCCCTTCTGTGGCTGCGGTAGAAGCGATGGCTCTGCTGCATGGTTGTGATTTTGGGATTTCTTTGGGGTGCAAATTGGTGATTATGGAGTCTGACTCCCGTGAGTCCATTGATTGCCTGGTGGGTGAGTTGGATAAGGGCAGTTGGGAAGCTTACCCTGTCCTATCTAGAGTTAAATCAGTCGGTGAAGCTTTTCAGTTCTGTCGCTGGGCTTGGGTGCCAAGAACAGCCAATGGGGTCGCGGACGTCCTTGCTTCGCGTAGCTTTCCTAAGATGGGTTCCCTAGTTTAGATTGCCAGACCCCCATCTTCTTTGGTTTTTATTTTGGACAAGGATGGGCTTCCCTGTCCTCATTAAGCTTTGTTTTGGTGGTGTCTGGGGTGATGCTTTTTAGCATCGCTATTTCTGTATCCTCGTACATCACGTTTTTGTTGGGTTTGGTGGTGTTTGCCTCCTTGTAAGCTCCGGGTTTGGCCTGGTCTGTATGGCTCTTAAAAAAAAAAAAAAGCTAAAAGACTAATTCATTTCCATTAGCCAAAAACAGACAAAAGGATAATAAATATTAGGTAACAACCATTACAAATATCATAAGGGATAATAAATATAAAGTAGCAAGGCCTATACTGGTCCTAACACAATGAGTTGTGATAAGGTTTAACAGAAGCCCTAACTTTCAATTCCAAAAGTTATTATGGTTACCTAGTTGTATCTCATTTCATCCAATTCAATAAAAAAAGTTTTGGTGTTTGAAAAAGCTATTATGGTTACCTAATGCATTATGACATTACGAAAAATAAATTGTTCATCCAATTCAATGAAAAAGTTTTGGTATTTCAACTTACTTTGTGACTCGTAAAAAAGACCAGCACCAAAAATCACAAGTGAAAGTAATTGTCATTTACCACTAACCTCATTGTCCGGTTGAATAAGCAGCTCGCCGATGAATTGATAGACGGATCCAACTCGAAAGCTAAAATCTCGAAGGTGCATAGTATCAATTTTTAATCTCTCACTTTCATCGACAGTTGTGGCGATGGCTTTCTCTATAGAATAATCTTGTAACCTATGAACGAAGCAAGGGATACTAATTCATAAGCTGCTTAATGATATCGAAGAATAAATATAAGAAATGCACTCAGTTCATATTGTCTACTTCATGCACAACATGCTACCAATGTTTCATATTCATCCTCCTCAATAAACCAACCGGAGATGCCACATTTGCCTCAAGAATATCTTCTTGGACAGTTCTGCATCCTTTCCAACACACTACCATTTTGATGGTCATCTAACTATATCAAAATCAAACCGCAATTGTTCCAAGCAATGTTGTCACAGACTCACCGCAAGAAAATGCCGAAACTACATATCTGCATACTTCGTATGATATACTCCACTTCTATTCATCTTTCTTTTCTTTCCCAAGGAGAAGGACTCCCTTGTAACATGGTGTATATCCTCATGTTCATCTAGCTTTCATCACGTGGCATAGTGCATTGAGAGCTATAATAACACGGGATATGGACCCCATGAGAGGCAAGTTTTCCTCGTCCACAAGACCAATAGAACCAGCATTAGCTATAAGTTACTTGTACCCTATTAAGCCACTATAAGTAGAGTTATGAAATTGACCAAAAAAAAAAGTAGAGTTACGAGATTTATGATATCAAAGAATTGAATCTACACGTTTTGAAACTTAGAAATTTAGATGAATAAAGTTGAGCAGTACAAACTAGAAGAAAGAAAAGAGATTATGTGGAAATATTTATGCGGTTTTGGTTTTGGTGCGGTTATCAAAAGCCAAAACCAAAACCAAAACCATTTCAAGAATGCAAAATCAAACCGTTCGTTGCGGTTTGATTTGGTTCGTGTTTCAATTTATTAGAAAAAATAAATAGCAAAATGAAAATATTTATTTTCTGTTTAAGTAAGAGTTGCGACTTAGGCTAATGTATAAGCAGGCACCTAAGCAGATTTATGTGTTATTTCTTAATTTTCAAACGCTTAGTGATTAATAAAGACAGTGGCTAATTGCCTAGCACCTAAGTGGATATGCGGAGATTTTTATAGCCGTGCATCAAACTAAAATTTCTTTTGTCTAATTATTGTTGCAATAAAAATCTTATAATCAGCACCCTATTATTGTTGCGTCGTGTTTGGGCCTTCAAACTCGATGAAAGCCAGTTGAAATAGGCAAACGTAGTCGCTGGCCCATTCCTAGCTCTCTGCCTCCTTTTGTATCTCAAAATCCCCCCCTCTATCTCTAGGGTTTGTAGTTTCCCTCACCCTCCGCCCTTCACCTGCTATTTATGCAGGCATCTCACAATCTGAAACCACCGCATCAAACCTCAAAAATGGAGGCAGATACGGCGGTGGAAGCAGGCCTGTCCCTGATAAAGCAACTGGCCTCATGCAACAAAAGCAGCCGAGACAGAGCCCTCAGGGTCCTGCTCAAAACATGGCTGCCGGCGCAACTCAACCTCCAAGACGACCACATGAAGAAGCTCTGGAAAGGCCTCTTCTACTGCCTGTGGCACGCCGACAAGGTCTCTGTCCAGACCCAGCTCATCGATCGTCTCTCCTCTCTGGTCCTCAGCCTCCACCTCCCGCTCTCCCTCCACTACTTCTCGGTGTTTTTGCTCACCATGCGCCGCGAGTGGCCCGGCATCGATGCCCTGAGGTTAGACAAGTTCTACTTATCGATTCGCAGATTTATGACTAGTTTCTTTACTTTGATGAGAAATAATTTGTGGGATTTGGAGCTTGTGAAACGTTTGGTGGGTGTGTTGGAGGAGAGGACATTTTTTGCGGATGATAAGTGTTTGGGGAATGGGGTTAATTACCACATTGCCTCGGTTTTTCTCGAAGAGCTTAGGCCTTTTCTTCCGATTAAGGCTGAAGTTCTTGAGGTTTTGTTAGTGGGTTTTATTTGGATTTCTGCCAAAGTGCCCGATAAGGTGTTGTTTGGGAAGATTAAGAGTAATTTGTTTGATGTGCTGCTCGGGGCGGGGAAGAAGCTGTTGGAGGTTAAGAAGTCGGGGGAGGACTTGGATTCGAGTGATGAGTTTGTTGTCTTCGGGACATTTGTGCTGAAAATGGGGTTTGCAAGCAAGTTTTATGAAACGGGGTCTTCACCTGAGTGCTGCCAGGGGAATAGGAAAGTGTTGTTTGGCTTGCACGAGGAGTTTTTGATGTTGGAGAAAGAGTTGGAATCTTCTGGGGTTGAGATTTCTCTTCCTGATGTTGTTTATCATGATGATGAGGAGGTGCCGGATTTGGTGCCTCTTGCTGGTGAGGAGTTGGATGTAAGTAACTCGAAGCCTGCTGAGATTGTCATTGCATATGGGTCTACTGGAAAGCGTTTGAAGAAGTGCAAGAAGAATGAGAAGGACACTGGTGGTGCTGATACAAAGGCAGAGAAGAAAAAGAAGAAAAAGAAGAATAAGGAGGAGAATGGGAGTTTGGATTCAGACTCTGAAAAGAACTCTACAGATAGGGATATTGAGAATGTAGCTGCAAATGGTGAGATGTCAGATGATCAGCAGGTCACTGATGCCGATGATTTTAAACTTGATGATAATGTGATATCGAACTTGCAGATGCAGTTTGAGAAAATTGCTGCTGAAGCTGGCTTGGATGACGATGTTCCAAGTGCCTGTGATTTGCCTGCAGTTTCAGATAAGGGTCCTATCTCTAAGAAGAGAAAGAGAATGAAGAAATCTGTTGAAGAAGATGTTGAGGGTGGCACTAATGCAAAGAGTGGGGAGAAGAGTGCAAAGAAGGTAAAGTTTTCCATGAAAAACAATTTGGTGTGGAAACCCCAAACCCCTTTACCTCCGCAAGGTTTAAGACTGCCTCCTTCGGCTACACCTAGAGGAAGTGCACTCAAGAAAGGAGTACCGCCAGGTCCGATTTGGGAAATGCCTATGCCTACTAAGAAGGTGAAAAAGGTAAGAGTTGTTGCTGTCAAGAAGGCACGGAAGTCTGTCAAACGAGTAAAGAAGTTGAAATCTCGTCCTACTTAGAAATCTTTTTGTATGATCATTTTTTAGCTGGAGTTTTGTTTTTGTTTTTCCATGCACAAACAATTGCCCCATATGTGCTCTTTCTCGTTGCCTATGCTATATTGAGTTTATTCATAAAGTTAATTCTGACAACGATATTGGCTTGGCTTATTCGTAAAATTGATTGAAATGATGCATTGGTACAGATGCCCTTTGTTTGGTACTTTGTTACTAGCTGTTGGAGAATACACTTTCCTCTAATGTTGTACAGTTGTATACTCTAGGAATCATCTATGGATGTTTGCTCGTCAAATGTATTTTTAATCAATGTCTTACTTTTCAAAACTAGATGTTTGTGATATTTTGCTGGATTGTTATTTGATTTTAGTTGCCTCCCTTTTGTCTGCGGTATATTTATATTCAGTTGCTAGCAAAGACCGTAGGAACTAGGATAGCAGCCCCACCGCGTTTAGTTTGCAGCATGTTCTGCTTGTAAAATACTTAACTCTTGGCATGTATCGAAAGATTGAGGTTGAGTCAGAATATCTATGTTTCTCCTGAAGCGACCTTGCCTTGGGGTTTACCAGTGCATTTTGTTCTTGGTTTGTAACTGTCGTCCTGGTTAAAATTCCCCCAAACAAGCTAAATCTGTGTTTTTTATGGGATGCTGAATCATCTGTGTAAATTTGTGGTTGAAGTAGCAGCTGACCTGCCTGTATTGTGTTTGTTCATGTGATATTAAAAGCATAATTTTGAATACCGTGAAGATGTTTTTAGTGTGCCAGTTTATCTAGGTTGTTGGTCTTTCCTGTATCGCGTCTCCTATTATGCTCTCTATTTTTTAGTTAAATTTTAACCTTTCTAAAGTTGCCTTAAGAGCTCCCTGGAAAAATTCAACTCCAATCACTCTCTAGGTCAATGCTTTAAAATATTAAATATTAGTAATGAATGCTAGGAACTCTTTTGTTTTTTTATTATTGAGTTTTTATTTAACCACGGAATTGGGGACGCACGAGACTTTGAGTGCAAGAGTAAATGCTTTTAACCAAATGAGATGATTGAAAGGGTGGAGCTGGTGAAACCCAATGTTAACTTTCTTTGATTATTTTAAATAATTACATTAATAAATTACTGTTTAATTTATTTTTATTTTGTCAAATTATCACTTAACGGTTTATTTAATAATTTTTTAACGAGTGTATGACATTACAATTATATTATAACTTTATGTATCACATTGTAAAGTTTCAATGATAATGTATAAAGTTGTAATTTCCCTCCAATTTAAGAGTGAAAACTATAATTCATTGTATTTTATATATAGCCAATTGCACTACTACCCATGTACATATTATATCTAGCTTTTTTTTTTTTTTTTTAACAAACGTTATTATTTACATTAAGAAGGAAGATGTGAGATTAGTCTCACAATGAGTTAACAATATGTGGTTCAAATTAGCATTTAATAAGAATCGAAACATAAAAATAACAAATTGACTTGGCAGTGTTGGCACTATGCCTCACCATTTGGAGGGACATATTTTTGACAAGGCAAATATTGGAAGGCAAAATGCCATGTAGGCTATTAAATTACATTTTTGCCGTATTAATTTGCTTTATTCCTTGGAGATGCTCTTAGGAGGTGGATGGATAGTGTGATTGAAGATGAATTTTTCAAATTCTCTCCAAAGTTTAGCTAGCAATTCATTTAGGAGCCCATTAAAAATGATCTAATACTAGTAAAAAGTTGTTTAATAATGATTCCTAGCAAGTGATTACGTAAGCTTTAGACCATAGAACTTCATAAGGTCGAATAAAACTTTCTTTTGTTTTTGCTACATTTTTAGTAGAGCGTGTGCTAAACGTACAAGTTCATCATGTACACATCATGATATATATATATATATATATATATATATATATATATATATATATATATCGATACATATTATACATAGTAAGCATCATTTGGATGGTAATTCAAGTTATGCAGTGGGGTAAGAAGCTTCCATAGCAATGCCACAAAGACCTTCCTTTGCCTCAACACCTCTCTGCATTCTTATGTATCCTTCTTCACCCCATTGGGTTCCCCATGAGTTCTTCACCAACCAATACTTAGTCCCATCAGCACTAACTCCATAACCAACAGCGGTTACTCCATGATCAAGACTTGTTCCACAAGTTCCTGTAAAGACACCGCTTGAATAGAATTGAAAATCGGAACCTCCAGCATCAATGGCAACAGAAATTGGTTGATTTGCAACAGCCTTCAAAAGGGCTTCTTCACTATTTGCATGCACATCTTCGTAGCCAGTTATCTTGGCTGCATGGCTGGCCTCCTTCTTGGTGTTGCAAGTACCATCAACACCCGTGTAAGGATAATTAGTCTCGGTACTAAGTCCACGGTTTTTATTAATGAATTGAAATGCATCATCCATCAAACCACCCTCGCAACCTTGGTCCACACCGCTTGTGTCACAATCAACCAGCTCTTGCTCAGACAAAGATATCAGTTTACCAGTTGTAAGCTTAGTAATCCCTTCCATGGCTGCCACTGCTGAAAAAGCCCAACAACATCCTGCATGTATGTAATTGAAATTAAATATTGATGTTGTTTTTGCTTGATAAATTAAATAAGGGTTAGATTAAGAGACATTGTTTAACTAGTGAAGTTCCAGGTTTGTCTACAAATAAAATTAATTACCGCATTGGCCTTGGTCCTTGATTGGTGTCACAGCTCCTTTCTTTCTCCAATCTATAGTTGGTGGTGCAGTAACATTTTCATATTTGAAAGCAGTCGTCTTTGTGGAACATTCGTGCCCCATGAATCCATTTCTCAAGGCCTTGAATTCTTCATTCGTAAGGTCTGCAAATTGATTGACACACAATTTGTAAAGTTTGTTTGCATCGTTGTTGGAAGATTCTATGAACGCCACATTTTCCTTGAAAATATTGAAACGCTTCTCCTTCTCGTTTATGTCAGCATATGCACGTCCATAACGGGCCATCCATTGCTCGTATTTCCCGTACGTTGATGCATCTTGGAGAGTGCGAGAGTTGGCTTGAGAAGAGAGAGATCCCAAAATGAAGATCAAGGCCAGACAAATACATTTGCAGTAGTACTGGTTAATATACTCCATGGTGTGTACCTAGTAAAGTGCAGCTAGGGTTCGATGAAGTAAATGAAAGGTATACCAAAATGGTAGGCTGCTTCATGGTTTATATAGAGAAGAGAATGGCTGGAGTTGCCATCTCCGTGCCCGAAAAGTTGGTCGGCATCCTTCGTGCCCCTGAAAATGTCCTGATATGAAAGCTTAGAGTATGTAACTATTATTTTAATTTCAAGTCGTTATAAATAATTATTAGGTAAGTTTATGTCGACAAAATACTAATCCTTCGTTTTTTATGCAGAGTTCATTATCTTGGAGTTTCCCACACCTCACGACGTCCCTCGATGGCTCTACTGATTTGGTGTAAAGTAATTTTATAATTCCTTATTCCAGTTAAGTATTTTTTTTTTTTATCTAGATGGTAACTTCTATTAAACTTTTTATCCCACATACTTTCCATTAAAAAAACCATGCCAGTTACTGTGAAGTTTTTTTACGATATTATCTACACTAAGGGAGAGGAGGTGAGCTTAGTCTCACAATGGCTAGCAATAATATAGTTCAACTAAGATCTCGCACTTATAAGTGAAGAGGAATACCACTAGACTGTAGTACTAAGTGGCTTTAAAGTTATGTTATATATATAACAATATAAGTGAAATATATGAAGGTAAGAGCACTTTAGGGACTCCCGCCACCAATTTTGAAGACTCATTTTAAGGGAATAGTCGAGTCTTTAAAGGAATATTGTTTGCAATGGGAGGTCTTATAGTATTTCCTACTCAAAATCAACAGTGGGCTCACTATTTGAGTCCCTAGCTATATACAATCCTCACATTTGATGTATTTGGTGAGTTCCTATCTATTGAGATACTTTGAGGACTTCTATCCGACCCATTGAAAGCCATTTGTCCATATATTTAGGAACTGTACGGTCAGTGGCGGAGCCACAGAGAGACTAGAAGAGGCCTGGGCCTATCCTGAATTCATGTTTTATATATATTATCTGCACATTTTCACAATAGTGAGCATGTGGGTCATTGGTTAAGTGGGTTTCCCAATTCCATGAGGTCTTGTGGTCGAGACTTCTTGGTGGTATACTAACATATTTCAGATTTTTTTAACTGAAAAAAGAAAGAAGAACCTTTATAATTTGCCTTCGGTTTACCATATAAAAGCTAAGCCCACTTATTTTTTTTTTGATAATTAGCCTTATGTTTTAACATATAAAAATCATATCTACTTTTTTGGACATTTAATATAAAATAAGGGGTAAAACAAGACCTAGACGGTCTAGAACAATATCGGGTTTTAAGTTTTGACTAAATTTTTTTGTTCGAATCTAACGTATTAACCTTTTATTTATCAAAGCTCATAAACAAGTTTTGTTCTTATGATATATTAATCATTTCAATACTAAATATTTAAGCTCTACTACTCTTGTTTCATTAAAATTTTTCATTCCAATACAAAAAATAAAACCTCCAATTTTTCTCCCATTCAATAAATTGCAATTACTTTGTTTAATTATTTTTGTATGGCTTAAAGGCCCCTTCTAGTTTAGATTTCTGGCTCTGCCACTGTATACGGTTGTAGGACTCTATTTAGGATCTCCATTGAAGATGCTCTAATGAAATTGAATGGCTTTGTACATACCTTGAGCAGAACCAGAACAACGCAATCAACTTTTAATTAGCAAATTATTGATATGAGAACCTTAGATGTACTCGACCTCAATTCTTGTTGACGTTCAGGGAGATAATCAGTGATTTAACTTTTTGTAATTAACAATTCAAGCCATTCTTCTGTTTCACAGTTGTGTCAAGAAAAACTTATGCATGATAATGCATCATTGGACTAGGACTTCATGTGATGGTAACCTGTTGCGGTTCCATGCGAATCATTCTTCTCCATTAGGAGAGGCAAGGCAACCCTTCAAAGTCCAAAGTAGGTGATAAAATATCTACCTTCAGGCTTATACCATGACATCCAAAATTCTCTTTTGGTTGTTGCCTAACATAGTTAGGTTGCTATGTGCGCTTAATTATACGCAAATCATAAAGAGCTCAAATGCTTTGTCTTTTGATTGTTTTAAAGAGTCTCTTCGAAATTCTCGAATTCTTAACTCTTAACTTTGCTTTGAACGCAGACATCAGCCAGTCGATTCTCCTCCGTTGGTCATGTCACACAAACTTCATTTGTCTCTTTATTGGTCATGTTGCAGCGTTACCATTACAGCTTATGTTATCCAAAAACGTTTTACGTGGAGTGGAGTAAATCAATTAAATTCATGCAGCAGAGGACTCAGGAGGAAGTCCTTGTGGGAAGCGCTTGGTATCTCTGCAGTAGTTGTAAATCATGTAGTCAAGTGACTAAGTAAACCAGCTCGATTCGTTCGGGGACTTGGAAGGACAACGGGAAGTGCCCGAAGACCAAGTGCAAGCTTGGGCGTTGAAGTTTCTGTATGAGGCTGTGAAGGGGGCTTTGCTCCAATCTGTCTCCGCAAGTCCGCCGCGTGTGGCCCAATCGTCTGAATCATGCCTTGGTTCTTTGGGAAAGAAACTCCCTTGGATTCTAAGTTCTTGAACTCTCTAATGGGGTGTTCCATCCACGGAGAAGCTAGTCAAGCAGAACAAAGCATAGAAGTTCAGTATATATACATCATGCAAAAAATGAATAATACTATTATGGGCTTCGCTTTCTTTGAGACTTTTGTTACCAGACTGTAAATTTAGACCACACATTCATGAAAGAACGCAATTTGATCAATGATTTTGATGTACAATCTGACAACATAAAACACTAGGCTATTTCATGTCACTTATAAGTATCATATCTACAAGTCGCGCCACTAATCATGTCTCCCGCAAAAATGATATTCGTTTACATAACTAAATCTCTTTTGAGTCTCACTCAGTGAGACATGCGTTCAGTAAATATGGTACATATAAATAGTTTTTATTAAGTAAAAAATTATCAAGAGAGAGGGAGAGAGCCTAATTTACATGATGCTTAGAGGGTTCCACAAGATGGGGTAGGTATGGAAGTCTTTGGTGGGATCAAACCAAAGGTAGAACTGTTGCTCCCTATTCCCCTTCCCTTGAGTGAAAACATTTGTGTGTAGATATAAGGGTCTCCACTTAGGTTGCCTAGAAACTCGAAGCTTATTTCGTCATGAGTAGAACCCAACGATGACAACTACAAAATCAATAAACACAATAAAATATTAGACAGGCATACATAATATGCATACAAATCACAATAATTAACATAAATTAAGTTGCTGAGTTATACAGGATGAAGTAGTATATGTATACTCACATAGTAAGCTGTAATGGTGCCAGCAGAGTTACCGGGCACAAACTTTACATATATTTGTCCTAAGTACTGATTCTTCAACTGGAACTCTGCCCGTTGTCGAGTATTCTTGACCGACCGTCGCCCCATGTTATGTCAAAATCATGGTTGAAGTTTCCGGATGATGCCGTCACCAAAATATTGAACGCCAAAAGCACTAGAACTAGGAATATCTTGCTCATGGTTTGGTTCGTCAAATAAGAGAAATGGGGGAAGGCAAAAGAGAGGTGTTTGATGAAAATGCATGGGAATGGTGAGGGGTATATAGAGTATGATGGGTGCGGGGAGTGTACGGGAGATGCTTGTGTGAGGTTACCAGATATTGTGGCTCATAGGTGTGGTGTAAGAGGGGTGAGATACAAATAAAGCCGGGTGAACATGAATTATAAATCAGGACCGGGTGGGATAGGGAAATGCTTTTGTATCTGCACGGACATGTGATCCGAATGCTAGACTCTAGAATTTCTTGCATATAAAAGATAAAATATTACAAAAATACTTTTACAGCAGTCGTTAATGCACGTACACGCTATTAATTTATTTAGAACAAGTCACAAATTAGTATCAAAGTCACTGTATATGTGTGTGCACGCACTCGCATCATCCTCAAATATGTGTCGGTCGAATCTGAGACTTCCTATAACCTAGCGAGACCATGTACCCTGGACCAGCTAGCCATGTACATAATAGCACAAGTGTACAACTGTTGATTCCTTGTTGGTTAGATATTAATGGCATTTGATACCGTACTCCCACTTAATTATCATTCTTGTTCCCCAAACCAGAAAACAATATTGAACTTGGTATCCTGTGGACTTCAACTTAAGTAATTAATTGGTAGTAGAAAGTGAAGGATTTCACACAGAACAATTTGTTCACCACGTTTGGTTTGACAATAATGCAGCATTTACCAGTACTATTCTGCTAATCGTTTCACTTGTCATAGATATTAACTTTTACTTTTGAAAGCATTTTTGCTCACCACCATAACTATGATGTATGCCAACCATGCACCTAATCAATTGACACACGTCCATTCAAACTATCCATAACTTTTGAAATTAATCCATAGTACAAATGTAAGTGAATCCTAAAAAATAACTGGAAATGCTTTCTAAATAAAATAAGCACATAAGTGGTGTTTTTTTTGCAGGAAGTACTTTAAGTGCTTTTTAAAATAAAAAACTTTCACCAAAAGCGTTTCAGCCCTTATAAATTTCAAAATTCTTCCAATAGAAGCGCTTTTACTGGAAATGCTTCTAGGTAGAAATAAAAGGACCCCATATATTCATAAATTTTGAAAGGAACAGCACACAAAGGCCAGAGCTGGGTGAGGTGAGCGAGAGGTTGGATATCATGTCAAACAATTCCAACCATCACACACTTGTTATGTAAAAGGATTCAAAATCTACCTACAATGTAGCTCATAAAAACATTGTTCAGCTAAACTTATCCTCTACGCAACCCTGAACTCCACATTCTTTTTCATGAAGCAATCTTGATGGAGACTTCAGTGCCTCCAAAATATGGTTTTTTCAAGCATCTTGACATATAAGTTACACCATCCATCATTTTAGTGCCACCAAACAAGTTGGCAGTACTTTGCATCCCAAAACTTCACTAGTGTTGAAACCGGTGAAGAAAGAAGAAAAAAACATCGACGCAATAAAATTACTCAAATAAACATAAGAAATTAACATGGAATTATGTCCAGAGAGTTTTAACTTATTAAGCTTAAACATAACAAGCAACAAGGTCAATCAATATAACTAGGGCAGAAACACAAGGACACAATAGGTTTGATGTAGGACAAACAGAAGGGATAGAAATATAGAAGGTATAAGGACTGACTCCCGCCTTTGGCATCACACCGAAGGTGTATTGAAATCACTCCGACAGAGAAATTGAAAAATTCCGGCATCACACCAGAGATGCTTTGGATCACTCCAAGGTTGCTGTAGCCTTACAAACAAGCAAGAAACCCAGAATATCTTTCACTAACATTGATTTTAAAAGCAAACAATTTTTTATAGGCTAATTAGTACATGAATCTGGGAAAATCCTTATTAATATACTTAATTCTAAAGAGTAATTTATGGCACTCTAATACATTACTATTGTATTAGGATTCATATGGCAGACCCCACTTAGTGGGAAAAGGCTTTGTTGTTGTTGTTGTTGTTGTAATACATTACTATTGTAACGTAGAGAAACTAAAGACAACGAACTTGCAAACATGTGTAAACCGCATTCATTACATAAGAACTAGAAAGACTTGAATTTTGTGTTTGGCTAGATTTTATGCATTGTTCTTGCTCTCCCAAAAAGAATATCTGTGAAACCCTGTTGTTTGAACCTAACAGATTTTCTGGATCATGTTTCTATAGTTCTCAATCAATACTTAACGAAATAGATTAAAAATAATCCCACACTAATGACATAGCAGTTTGACCCTTCTGAGAAATGGAACTTCTGGAGTGGAGAACCTATAAGCATCTATTGTGTTCCCTGTTAGTGATCTCATAACTAACCCGCACACTAACACCAACCAAAAAAGCAAAAAGTATTTATGATTGGTCCACATTCATATGCACACAAGCACAACAGACACATCCATTCTCTCAGAAGCAGCAGGCTGAACAATTATGTATTGTTTAAGTTTACAACAATATGCTAGTTTAATCACTCAACAGTAATATCTCTGCACACAAAAACTTTACACAATAAGAACTTATATTGATCACCTAACCTTCATATCTTACACAACTCTGTTCCCTCTAGTTTCAATAACATTCAAGATTTTCTTCCATCCATAGACCTATTTCTTTCCTACGGATTCTAATTTCAATACTAATGTCGTACTTACTGTTCATATTTAGAAACAATTGGACTGTTGTGCTTGTTACTAAACTTGTATTCTAGTTTCCTTTCCCACAGTAATAAATTAAATAAAAAATAAGCAACAAACGCTTCCTCTATTAAGAACAAACGCTTCCTCTATTAAGAACAATCAGTATATATAATAAGCACAGTTAAAAAATAACCAAAATAAACAAAATCCATTACAACAAAATCACTAAAAATGAAGAAGGGATCTGTACACGTGAAGATGGAAGCAGAGGAAATGGACTAATGGATTACTGCTGCTACACAGGTGGAATGTTGGAGAAAGAGAAGCCCTTGTACCCTTTATACGCATAGTAAGCAATCCGCGTGTAATAGAACCCCGGAAGAAACAAGATCCCACCAAGTATTGCAAAAAATAACCCTGAATTTATTGAAAAAACCCACTAAAAATCAAGACAAATAGTTGAAAATTGAACAAAGGGGGCTTTAGGGTTGGGGTTTGTAGGGTAAATTACCGTGTGCTTTGTCGCCGCCGACATGGTTGTAGGCCATGAGGATGCCGATAACAAGGCCGAGAGTGCCGGTGACGAGGAGGGCGAAGGCGAGGGCGATCTCTTTGATGGGAGGCTTGTTGTTGATTGTGTAGGAGTCCTCCATCATCATGTCTTCGTCTGTAATCGAAAACGCGTGGTCGACGTACGCCATGGCTGATTGGATTGAGCTCTGACAACTGGGTTATGGTTTGTTTGGAATTCGGATTTGGGATTTGAGCTGAAATTTGGGTTTTGGTTTTGCGAAAATTCAAAAGATTGAAGCTTTTGAGTTTTCGTAATGGTCAAAAGGGCGAAGGGTCAGAGTCGGGGGAGAATAGAGGAAGAAGAAGATGGAATGGACACGTGACATGTATGCAGTATTAGGTCAGGTGTTACGTTTTCCGTCTTTGTTTTTTGGTACATCACATGATGTATCATAACTTACATTATTTAATCTCGTGTCTCTCACGCTAATTTAATTCTCTATTTAAAATACAGATATAGATTTTACAGGAAATTGAACTTCATCTCTTAGGAGACATTTACTACGAATCGGATCTTGGAATCCAACGTTGTCAACTAATTTAACTTTGGCAAGTCTACTCAACTTGAAATGTCTACCCTTCATGCACTTCCTGCGCACTCCAATATGGCATATATAGAGCAAAAAATAATTCTAAAAATTCTAAATACTAAGATGTGGACTTTACTTTTCAAATAACAACCAAATTCAATTTGTTATTGTCATTGCTTAGTTAAGGTTCACATAAACTTGGTATTTTGTATAGGTCTATGGTGGTCTGACACCTTTATTAGCTGCATTACACTATCCTTTTATTGCCCATGAAAGGAACACAACAAAGTTTTGGCGCGGTTGGCGAAGACTGATTGCAGTCCCTTATGTTAATGTTGGATCCTTTTTGGTCCACAAAATGGTGCAAGCCGGGAAAGAGGCCCGAAAGCCGAACTGAAGTCAAAGCCTAGAGAAGATTGAGAAGTTCGAGGCCCCAAGGAGTTAAAAGGAAGACTAATCCGAGTGCTAAAGTTGACCGCTTGCCAGCTTGGCAGCTTAGTCCAAGTAAGGCTACATAAAGTACTTTCCAACTGCTAGATACACGTGGGCAGTCTGACAACTTTAAGACACGAGGTTTTAAAAGCAGATCTACTCAAACACCATAGGAGCCATGTGTCAATCCACAATCAAAACCAAAAGCCTAAGACAGGACATAGAGGTAGTTAGGCTACTGCTCGGAGGAACATGGTTAGTTAATCGAAGCCGAGCACGTCGCTCAGCATGCATAACTCTAAAAGGGCGTGCAATCTTGACTGAGCAAATGTCTAATGGTTAAAAAGTTGTAGCGCGTTATCAAGGAAAATGGTGCATTTAATGCTAGAAAAGTGAGATTAGGTCAGCCCAAGGCTTCTAGGTTCATAGGGGGCCTATATCAAGGGATGGGAACTGCTTGTAAGCGGGTCGGACGATTGAAGTGACAAAGAAATCTAGTCTTTAGTCGAGAGCTATTTGTAACCTTGAAATCAATATAATCTGAGCAACATAGTAGATGAAACTTAATTTTGATGGGTGAACCACTTAAATCTCGAGTCTATTTCATTGTAGTTTTTATCACAAGCCTACCATGGGTAATTGTTTGATTTGTTAACTTGCAAGTTTTGAGCATTAATAGTTTGGCACAGTTTGTAGGAAACATATACAATTTGGTTGTGTTTTCTACTTAGCCGTCTTAGCCATATTCCGGGATTGTGTTCAATTGAGCAGAATGACCAGCAAAAGGAGGAAAGATAGGGCCATTTATGGTAGGCAGGTTCGAAAGCGCCTAGTTGCAGAAGAAGACGAGAAGAGAAGGCATGGCTCCCTAGTATGGAGGAAAAAATAAGTGATATACTTGCCAGCATTTAAGAGATAAATGATGTAAGAAGCCTCTTCCACACTCAAAACACCTTGCTCTAAGAGAAGCATGTCGATCTCCTGGAGCTAATCACTCAAACCAACGAGAAGAGCAATAGGACGTCTAGATTGAGGGTTAATCTTACCAATGACCCAAAACATGGAGGTCCTCCCTCCCACCCCCCCCCCCCCCAAGAGACGTCGAGAGTGATGTGAAGACGCCCGCAAAGTCAGAAATAGGAAGCTCAGTGCAGAGAAAAGTGATTGGGGAAAAGGAGCACAAAACCACAAGGGACCGATCGAGAATCCAAACAATCGCCCTGGCATGAGGAGCACCCTGATGGAGGTCATGAGCAAGGAAATGAAAAGTGTATAAAACTGGTTGGAAGGCATAGTGACACACCCTGACCCTGAATGTCCACTAGGACTCCGAATCGAGATATGTTGGCCACTCTTGGAATGTGACGAAGCCATAAAGTGTGGTGATGTGGAAAATGTGAATAAATTTAAACCTAATAATGTCTAAATATCAAAGTGCGCTGGTGAGCGGGAGTGAACCCATCTCACACGTGACGTCAGAGCATAAGTAAAGTACAGCAGAGTGGATAAGAAATATACCTTCAGATGTAGCCACCAATTCTGAGATTTGTCAACAATCCTCGTCCAGACGAACGTTCAGTAACTAAAACCTGGAGGGGCACAAAATAGAACATGCGAGTAGTCAAAACAAAACTTTGAAAACATCTTTCTTTTTAGAAATGCAATAACCCCTCATTGGTATCTGTATAATTCCCCAAAAATAACGATACATATGTATATAAAAATCATGCTGAAGAACGGTAAAAATCGGGGTATGCCCTGTCGAAGTATCTCAGTAACAACCATATAAGAAAGATGAAATAAATCAATATAAAATGAATGTCAGTCGGAGTCACCTATAGTGACCTGTACGACTCATCCACATCTCATCAATCAATGCTAGCACATATGTCGGAGTCACCTATAGTGACCTGTACGACTCATCCATATCTCATTAATCATATCTCATCAATTAATGCTAGCACATATGTCAGAGTCACCTATAGTGACTTGTACGATTCATTCATATCTCATCAATCAATGCTAGCACATATGTCGGAGTCACATATAATGACCTGATCCATATCTCATCAGACAAGTCCTGCACACGAGTCAGAACCACCTAAAGTAGTCTGTACGACAAGCTGGCACCTACCTTGGAATCTACGGTAAGCGTAAAGTGCAGGAGGTGAATGATCACGTGAAGGCTGGGCCCTAGCCTTGGGCAGAGCACTAACATTGGGGTGCAGGACAATGAATTCTACTCAAATCCATTCATCATTAATTACCATTCAATCAAACCAACATTATATACTCACCTGAACTTACCTTGGCCTCCGCATTTGTGTGCAACAATATGCAAAGTTGTACTAAATCACATACTAAAATGTAAACTAATTATGGTATGGCATTTATAAAACGTAAAACTACAACTTCTCGTTTCCTCACACAATTATTTATAACCAACATTAAATCACCAAATCATAAGGTTAATTCTCACATTTTCACCATATTCCTTCACATTGCTCAAATTTTTCAAACAAAGCTTTTGTCTCGATTATTTAATCTCACTTATTTCGTGGCTGCATCTAACGTCTCGTTAGACTGCCTACCTACTTGAAGCAGGGATCAAGCCAATCGTAGTTCATAGTAA
Organism: Crataegus laevigata; assembly: GCA_963580275.1. NCBI lineage: Eukaryota > Viridiplantae > Streptophyta > Magnoliopsida > Rosales > Rosaceae > Crataegus > Crataegus laevigata. Next base: position 23,461,281 of record OY756948.1, read on the forward strand.
TTAATTATAGGTAATATGCATATAGATATATCATGATATACTCTAAACTCAACCATCTCATAGTACTTTATAACATATAAATATATATAACATGGCATAAATTTCTTAGTTCAATTTAAAAGAATTTTTGGAATTATCAATCATATATACATATGATAGGAAGGAAAAGATCCACTCACCTGAAGTCTGCGCTACAATTGTTTAGCCCGAAAATCAAGGCGTCACGAACCATCGTCACCTAGAACAATTATCAAATAACGTCTCAGAATTCTTATCGATATAACACGTAACTTATATAAAACACATCCCTAAGGACGTTCTAGAATGATTTAAGACCCATTGACCAAAAGTCAACCGTCGGTCAAAGATCGACGATATGATCCATAACCCTACGTAACTCGATCCGGAAGGTTCGCATCATAGATTTTAGATCCGTAAGTTCCAAAGATCCACATTAAACTTCTAGAACAATATCTTAAAGTTTAGGAACAATCCAATGGTTAGATCTTCACCAATTGTCAAAACCAAGTGCGGTTAATGTTTTATTTTACGAACTTACAAACCCAATTCAGGAAGATCCGTATATCGAATTCTCGATCCGTAAGTTCCTATGGTCCTCAAATATTACATACTACAATGTATTAAAATTTGGTGACAATCCAACGATTGGATCATCGATTTCTATAATGTTCAAGTGGAAGACCTTGATGAAATTTCGCCGGATTCTGCAGATTTTGCAGATTTCTTAGGCAATCTTTAGGACTCCATATCTCACTTGTTTCTCAACCAAATTCAACCCACGATATACCAAAACGAAGCTAGAGAAGTTTATAACAAGGTTATACCTATTTGGAGTACAAATGGTGGCCAGAAGTGGCCGAAAAATGGCCTGAAAGACGGCTGTTCACGGGAAAACTAGTGACTCGCTGGAATTTCTGAGCAACCTTTCAACGTCCATAACTTTGTCAATACTCAACCAAATCAAGTGATTTAAAAACGGAAATCGTAGTTCTCGACGAGGCAAAGAGATTGTTACCTTTCACGATGGTTATATCACCGTGGTTTGGCTGGAAAAAACCTCGAAAGTGGCGGAGGTCGCAAGAAACTGGGCAAACTTTAAATCATTATAACTTTCTCATTTCTCCACCAAATTAAATGATCCAAACATGAAAATTCATCTACACAACATGAGAAATCGATTTATACCTGCTTTGTGTTCAAAATATGGCTGGACAAATGGTGAATCGCCACCGTGACACCTACGGACTCACCCTCGGAAGTTCCTCTCCGTTTTAAGGCCAAATTCACTCAAATTTGAGGTGGAAATGGAAGAGGAAAGGACTAGGTGATGATTGGGATGGTGGCTTGGTCCAATTCATGGGAAATCCCAGTGGTTGAGAAATGGGTTGGGTTGTGCGGGTTATGCGAGTTCAAGGAACCCCCTTCCTTTTTCCCCCCGTTTTTCTCTCTTCCTCCTGTCCCTCATTTCTTATTTTCTGATTAGGCAATGTCCATTCTTTCCTCTCCTTTCTCTTATTGGCTTTCCATCTTAGCCACACATATGGCCTCACCAAATTTTGCTCCGAAATCTGGAGCCTTCCAGATTAACAACCAAATTACCATTTTGTCCCTAAATTTAAACGTCAATATCTCCTTCGTTATAACTTCATTTCACAAATGATTTGTGCCTACGTATTCGTGAGGTCGAGCTCTATCCAAATATGTCAAGAAACATAACAAAATATACAAGAATCAAATACGTCCTTGTTAAATTACATTTTGCCCCTTGGGGCATTTCTGTCAATTCACTCAATTAATACGAATAAAAACATAAATTTAGGGACGGGTTGTTACACATAGGGAGGTCATGGGCAAGGAAATGAAAAGTGTTTAGGACCCCCAACATCATTCGTACTCCATTTCTAGATGGTTTAGAGCATCTCCAATAGAGATGTCAAATGATAAATGTCAAATGTTAATTTAATGGCTGATGCAGCAACATTAAATTTTCTCTTTTTCCAACTGATATGTTTTTTTTTTGTTATAAATAATATTTGTTGGATGCATTTTAAAAAGAAATCAATTAAAATAAAGGGTAAATTACATAGAAACCCCTCAAGTTTGAGGTCTATTACAATCCCATACAACATCTTTAAAACATTTCACTTTCATACCTCACGTACTATTTTATTTCAAAATAACACATCCGTTAGATTTTCCATCCAATTGTCTGTTAAATGCTGACGTGGCTGCCACATTTGTACTGATGTGGTTGCTACGTGGCAAATTTTTTTTTTTTTTATACATTAACAATATTATAATATTAACTCTAATTAAAAAAAAAACCAACAAACCTGAACCCAGAAATCCTTCCCAGTAACCCCACCTCGTTACCCATCTCTTCCACCCCTCCACCCCCACCTCCCCCGCAACCCCCAACCCCACCCCACATTTCTTGTGCCCATTCTCCTCTTCACATACAATTCATAAACCTAATTCAAACAAACACATTTGGTAGAGAGAAAGTGGAGAGAGAGAGAGAGAGAATGAGGAAGGCTTACCAATCGCCGAGCTCTATCGTTTTTTGGGAGGGAGGGAGGTAGGTTGGTCGGGGGGGGGGGGGGACAAGAAGCAGGTGGGTCGTCGCAGGTGGGGGGGGATGGGAAGCAGATGGGTCGTCGCAGGTAGGGGGACGGGAATCAGGTGGGTCGCAGGGCTGGGGGGCGGATCTTGTGGGTTTTTAGGTGGGGAAGGGATTTTGTAAATGGGAGTTGCAGAAGTGTGTGGGGGGGGGGGGGGGAGAAGGAAGGGATTTGGGTTTGGGTTTGTCTAGTTTTTTTTTTTATTTATTAAATATTAGGGTTGATATTATAATATTGTTAATGTATAAAAAAATTATTTTTTTTGCCAAGTGACAGCCACGTCATCATTTAACAGACAATTGGATAGAAAATCTAACGGATGTGTTATTTTGAAATAAAATAGTACGTGAGGTATGAAAGTGAAATGTTTTAAAAATGTTGTATGGAGTTGTAATAGACCTCAAAATAAATTTTCAAGATCTTTAATTGATGCATAAATGGAACTCACACAATAAAATAATTAAAAATTCTTTGACTTCACATTTGACATATCATTTGGAGCTTATTTTTGTCTTCTAATTTAACAAGATTTCAGTTTTGATTCCTTCTTAGTCCAATTAATTTTCAATCAAATTTCTTCTCAATTTAAATCACCTCATTTTAATTATGGATTAGTAATTGAATCATAAATATATATTTGAGCTGCAGTGGTTCAGTTGTCAAATTAATATTTGAATTCAAAACCATTAGGAAAAAGATTATTTGGAATTCGTGTTTTAAGAGATTGTGTGGATCATTTTGGAGAAAAGAGCAGACAGCTTTATCTGTTTTTTCAAACTTTCATATGATGAACCTCATTGGCCTGTTTGCAGTGCAAGATACAGATTTTAACAAGCAGAAGTGACCGGACATCTTCTGAAATGAATTACAATTGAATTCTGTCTTCCCAAGGAAAGCAAAATTAGTGAATTTTGTTGGGACCCTATAAAACGATTTCCAATATATTTTTCTAGCGGTGATTCTTTTATACATTTGCCTTATGATTAATTTTTTCTTATGATACATTTGGGACATCTGTCTTCCCAAGAGAAATCTTTTTTCTTATGATTATTTTTTTACGGAGCTCGGAAATCGGAAGGGCTAAAGACATTTTAACACATTATGAACATAATCAAATGCCACACGTTTTTTTTTTAACTTTCAATTAATGAATTACTTGTGCTTTTGCCACATTTGCCTTGAACTCAATGTTAGAAAACAAACTTGACTTAAAATTCCATCACATTTTCATCAACCACTTACCGAGATTAAGAAAACACAATTCATTGATTTAATTGCTTATTAGGAGATAATATTGAATGGTATTTGTCTAGACTTGATTTTATATTGTCGGCTCGTGCAATCAAAGCCGTTGATGAACATATTTCTCAACCGTTGGATGACGAATAGTTAAAATAATTATTATCAAAAGATATATTGTGGTTTTAATCATGATATTATTGTTTAATAATATATCAATTTATCTGGACTAAATATGATCAATATCTTGGCTTTTGTTAGGAAATGGGTTTCTCTACATGGGATAATATTAAAGAAGAATGGTTATATAATAACCAATGGTCATAAAAAGAGTTGCAATTCATTTGCAATTCTCTAGTCGGCACATGTGTCATGGAGGGCTAGGAGATGTGATCAAGTTGAATTTTTTTATAATGCATGTTTACACATGAACAAACTTGGTGGAAAGATTAAGAGTTGATGGCTGGGAGATAAACTTGCATGCTAATTATTTGCATGCCTTGGTTCCAGCACAAGAAGTCATCAAATACTTGGATTAGGATTGCTTTGCACGAAATAAGGAGATAATGATGGAGATTTTAAATTGGTTGGATAATTTCATGATAACTCCATGCATTTAGTTGAGTCTGATCCTCGCCAAACTACGTTAAAGATCAAACGCAATACTCAAGGATCAAGTTAGCACGTCATTATAAATACAAAGGTAGTAGCAATGGCAGAAGCCTTTCAATTCAATACAAAAACTGCCCTGTGCAAACTCTCGCTCTACGCGAAACCTCTCAACAACCTTGAGATTTTTGTTTTCTTTTTTCCCGCCAACACATCTTTAGTTTGGATAAACAGCACTGTGAAGGCAATCGGCGACATCTTTGGTTTAGATAAACAACACTATTGTCGTAGAGTCAGTTGATCGTGGAGCACCTTCAGTTTGGATAAATAACATTGTTTCGAAGTCGATTGATTACCTATCCAAGTCTCGGTCAACAAGGATTTTCGAGTCCTTATTGATAGAGGTTATCTCATTAGCCTTCTCGGCGAAGTGAGGTGTTACCAGGTTACTACATTCAGCACATTGGAAGCCAAATCTGATATTGAACTTCGCAAAACTAGCAGCTTTGTCTTCAGGCTTTAGAACACGAAGGTCGAGACATGTTCCTTCCTTGGCTATAGTCGCAAAATCAAGAAGTCACCAGCGCGCTCAACGTAACATCAACACATTTACTCCACGGCCGAGCTCGGCCGTCGAGTTGGCACACCCCGCAAATAATCGAAGGACATAGTTAGCTCATTAGTTACTCGACCTGCACGCCACGTAGGCTTAGTAGTTTTTAGGATCAACCGTATTATTACTCAATTAATATTAAGGATAAAATAGTCAAAGATAAATCTTAGTTTGCGATGTAATTGGTTAGATTAGTTACAACTGTCAATAGTTGGTTGGTTTTGTTAAAATCTTCCTTGTACAAGTGTGTGCAGCAAGCTTTGTGTATATATACGCTTTGTAATCTTATTATTTTTAATCAATGGAAAATACTTTTCCCATTTTGGTATCAATCGCCTCTGTCTAACGACGTTCTCCCGATCCCCTTTTCTTTCTTGCTTCCTTTGAGTTCTTTCTCAAAACCCTAGCTATAGTGGCTCAACCTTCTCTGTACCCTGATTCTGGCTCTCAAGTTCATCCTCTTCCCACTGAGGCTCCATGCCCTAATTTCTCTAGCATTTTTTCGACCTCATCCATCATGATTCAGAATATTAGATAGCTTGTTTCGATCAAGCTTAATATGAAAAATTACCTCACTTGGAGTGCTCTCTTTGCTCCAATCTTTCGCCGGTATAATCTTACTGGAATTATTGATGGATCAATGGCTACTCCACTGAAGTTTCTTCGTGATTCCACTAGAAATTTCACCACTACACTGAATCCAGAGTATGTCACATGGTTTGAGAATGATCAAAATATTCTCATTTGGATCAATTATACTCTCTCTGAGTCCCAGATTCCATATACAGTGGGAGTCACATCTACTCGTGATCTTTGGTCCAAGCTTGAATCGCGTCTTGCAGTAGCTTCTCAATCGCACGATTATGAACTTCGTTCTTGACCTCAAAGCATTATTTGACGAACGGGCCGTCAAAAACTGAGCAAAGATGGTCACGAGCCTTCAAAAGAAGAAGTTCAAAAGTTGCACAAGAACTTCTTCAACTACAACACTTTTATCCTCCACTTTGCTGGCCGAAGGGAGGCGAGCTTATGGGAGGGAGAGCACAAAGCCTTCCTATTTTACTGGTACAACAAGTTTATCTGTTGTACCAAGTTAAATAAGTGCTTGGCCAAAAACATGCCGGTGGCTGAAGCCCTGGCTAGCGATCACACCCTGGCGCTCAGTCCAGCCATCCTCGCCAACCTCCTGTGCTGCTTGGCCGAAGCGACCATCAACAAGATCGACCCGCACTAGAACGAACCCTTCTGGGTTTTCCAACTTTGGCTATAGGACTATTTTTCCACACTTCGGCTAGAGATCCCCAACTTCCAATCTACTGAAGCGCTCAGCCTTCAGTTGGCCTCTCGATCGGCGTCTCCTCACCGGGCTGAAGAAGTTTTCACATACTTCTTCGGCCTAGACGTCCCCTCTGATGACGAATTTTTAATATGTCATCGTCAAGAGTACCCCTCCTCGATTGATGCGAAATATATAAGCACACAAATTAAACCCTCTTTTTATCAATTGTAGCAAATATGTAAGTAGGGATCGTTCTAGGCCGGGGATTAGGAGGGATTGCTAAATCACTTGAAAACTGACTCAAAAACGTAAAAACAAAGTTAAAACACTAAACTAGACTCAAATAATGCAAAACTATACTTTTAAATACTAAAACAAACCAAAAGACTCAAAACAGCAAGAAAACACTCAAAACTGCCTTAAAACCACTTTCTGGGCAGTTTTGAACACTAAAGAAGAATTTGGACGAAAATAGTTATAACTTGACTCAAGACACTTAAAAACACAAACTAAATTGATTTCTAACTAATTTGACACTTAAAGTAAAGGGGGAATTGGTTTTGACGAATTTGAAAACAAAACAAAAACTTTGTAAAACAAAACAGATTGTAAAACGAATTTGGTTTAAATGAATGGATGGAAGGCTAGCTAAGGGGTTCTTCTCCACACATGTCACACTTGCATACAAAACGATTTCTAGTTGCTTTTCAATAAACCATGGATTCTCAACGCCCCAGATTAACCGTGAATTGCACTAATTAGCCCTCAGATTTTCCTAACGTTATTGAATTGGATGATTGCATACGACAACCCAAAGCATTCCCCACAAGTTCCCTACATGAATTGCATAATAGAGATACAAGCAAGAATCATTAAGTTCTATGAAAACCATAAGCATTGACGAGGCATTCGTTACTATGAATTGCATGAAACTTATGCCAAGAATTTACTTAACGCGATTGTGATCAACAACCTTTACTACTTGCCAATATAAGTTCATAACGATTAGGTGAAATTCCCTTATATCCTAGCATTCAATTTATGCATGCAAACTAAGCGGGCCCTCTTAACCAACATACACAAATCAGTTTTAGTTCAAACGGATATGTAAATTGAAATCACAATTTATGAATCACAACTAGAGGTAATCAAATCATATAGCAAGCATGGACATGGTTTTGAATTACCCCCTAGCTAAGGGGGAATTAGTTCCTCATGATAGCAAATAAACAAAGAAAACTAAATTGAAACATTAAAAACCAAGATAGACAACACCTAGAATTGCTCCAGCGATTCAATGCTTTGAATGGCATTCACGACTCCAAATGGCACCTTCTCATTCCTTCCTTGAATAATTGTGGCACAAGAAGGATTTTTGTGTGGATTTGTGGTGGTGGATGGATGTAGGTGAATTATGGTAGAGGGTGGTGGTTTGTTTGCTGCACAAAGGGTTGTATTTATAGGGCTAGGGAAACCCACGAATTTCTGAAGGAAAGGAATGTGTATTTGGCACAATTCATGAAGGAAAAGGACTAGGGTTCACCAAAATCTGAAGGGAAAAGGATTGCATAATCCTAAGGGAAAGGTATTGCAGGTTCTAGAGCTTCTAGAAGAGGGAGAGGCGCCAGATTTTAAGGACAAGGGATAAGGCCTTCTAGAAAACATGTTTTGTGGCTGATTTCTAGAAAAACAAGGGATAAGGTGCGGCACCTATGTAGGAGAGGATAAGGGCTTCTAGAAACCTAATTTAAATGTACTCCAATCAAGAAATAAACCCTCTTTACAGCTGGAAATAGGTTAAGGAAAGATTAGGATAAGATAAGGCTAGTTAAGATAGGATAATGATTGGATAAGATAAGGATAAGATAAGGTTGTTTGGATAATGTTTTGGATAATTCTCCTTCTTTTGAGCTGATTCCTTATCTTCAATGATTTGAATTTATTTCTCCAACCTTGAAACATATTCCCAACTCCATTTGGACTCCAAATTCGTCCATCTTCTTGCCCATTGCTTGTGTTATCCATTCTAAGCTCAGATTTGCATTAAAATGCTCCAAAATGCATCTTTTTACCAACTTTGCTTCTTGGACCTAAAAACAAACGAAAATGACTTTAAACACTATAATAAGCAACAAATAGCTAAGTAAATGCAAGAAAACACACTAACTAAGTAGCATAAATATGCTCCTATCATCGATCAGGCTCCCAACATTAGCATGGAGTGAAGCTGAAGATGCTGATCTTCGTCAAAACTGAGGGTCGTTCGTGTTAACATGTGACATTTTTTTCAGCTGTGATGCTCGCCGAGTAAGCTATTGGAAATGTGCCCTAAAACCAATCATATGATGATACTTTACGGACATTTCACAAAGTTAAACTAATGTAGTTTATATATAAAGGGCAAAAGTTATTGTTTGAGCCGTCTCATATAAATGTTATATGCTTAAACGATAAGTCCAAGGAATATGTAATTAGGAGAATGTAATCTAAAGAAGTTAGATTCAAGAGACCATTCTCTTTCGTATACATATCCTAAACGTTCCTGATCATAGGATTGCCAATTGGGCATTGACAGTCCGTTAAGATCAGTACGTGCTATGCCTTCTCTTAGGGAGAGTGACTAGTCTCGAGTCATTGGTGTGAGTGACACCAAGACAAGTACGTAGGTGCTCAATAGAGAATGAGTTCACTGAACACGATCAATGAGGAGTTCTCATACTCATGTCACATGAGAACTCATGGTTGGGATAATGCAAAGTAGTCCTTTGACCTGAGGCATCACAGCTGTCTTGTGGTTAGGTCCTTGATCTTTGATTATGTCAAACGTCACTCCATCTGGTGGGTGTCCATGACATCGTCGGGGTTAAGCCACTTAGCTATGGAGGCAAGTGAATGCGCAACAAGGGATCTCTAACCTTCAAACCGTTTGAGGGAGAATACTCTATGATATGATTAAGAATCTCTGGCCAGAGTACGAATGAGATGTTGGAATGCGTTCCAGATCACATTCAAGGTAATCATATAAGTACAAGATTCACATTGGATAGTAGACATGAATAAACTATCAAACCAAACAATGTGGTCAAGAGTATTGTATTAGAGAAAGACCGTATTGCATTTGTAATCCTAAACTGAATAGGTTCTCCACCTCTTCTGATTAGCTTGGGTAACCATGATATGCTGCTAAGTGTCACTCATGGTTTGTGGAAGCCCTAAACGTGTGTAAACACTAAAGGGAGAATTGAAAGTAAGTTTCAATTCACAATCGATTTGAAAGAGTTTGAATCGCCCACTGTCTCGCTAAAAGGAACCTAATGGATCGTACACCGTGTAAGGTAGAGATTGAAGATTCAACGGAGATGAGTAAGAATAATTAAATGGTTTAATTATTTATGGCAAGGATTAATTAATATGTTAATTAATCAAACGAATAAGTTCGTTGAAGACCTCGGGATAGTTTTGGACCTTAAGGCCCAATAGGTTTCGAACGTCAAGTCCATTGACTTAAGTTGTATGACAACTTAATGAATAATGATTCACAAAGGCCCAAATAGCCCAATGAATACCCTAAGGCCGGCCATTTAGAGAAAGAGTAGGTTTTGGACTTATTTAGAAGTTTGCCACTCAAATGAATTAAGGAATAAGTATGACTTTATAGCCAAAATTCATTAAGGGTTTTCTTTGAGGAAATTGGAGAGAACACAAGCTCTCATTTCTCTCTAAAGAGGCCGGCCACCTAGAGGGGAAAATCTAGCAATTTAACTTCCTCTAGGTCACTCATTTCTTCTTTAATATGCCTTGGTGTGGAGACTTAGAGGTTCTCAATTTTGGGAACTTGGAGAAACTTTTTCATCCATCCAAATCCATGGATCTAAGATGCAAGGAATGAAGGCCTTCTCTTTGGGTGAATAGCCTTTGCTTATGCAAAGAGGAATCTACAAAGGTATTAAATTTCAACTCACTTTGTTTTGAGTTGTGTATTGGTTCACCAATCTACTAGGCTTCGAATTTCATGGGTAAATGTTTTGTTTTTAAGTGCATACAAGCATGATTCCGCCTTTAATTGTTAATTGCATGCTATTGATGTTGCTTAAATGAACATGTTTTCACAAAATAATCCTTCATAAGCTGGGAGGTCTACCACCCCCACTTCAATGCTCGACAGCTCGACTACCTCTAAGGTTGCCTGGTTCTTCAGAGAGGGAGTGCAAAGACACCGAGGGAGAGTTTCAGGAACAGTGCAAAAAATTTCACCTTCGACCAAATGTTCCTAAATTTCTCGGCACTGACACTTTCGGCGACTGGTGGGAAGAATACACCCATGACTTCTTTGGCACTTCAGTCGAAGACGTCGTCAACAATATTTTTGGCCACCGAACCAAAAAAGCTCATGCCCCTCAGTCTAAAGAGACAACCCAAGGTATATGGCTATCTTTACCTTTATTCTTCATACACTTACTCAACTTTACTGATTTGATTTCTCTTTCTCAGGCAGTCGAGTACTAAAGTAGGCAAATGTGATCGTCGTGGCTACGGCCAAGAAAAAATTGGCCTCCTCTTTCAAGACGACTAAAACCGCCGTGCTAACCCCGCCGAGCAAACGGCCTTGTTAGGAGGCCAAGACGGCAGATGAAACTCCTCGACCCCGAAAATACGTCAATAAATTGGCAAAGAAGGGAGAACGAGAGATTCACGTTATCTTCAGCCAGACCACGAGAGCGACCACTCTTAGTGTCTCTCCTTCTGCTCCTGTTGTCCAAGCCTTGACTAAAAGGCGGCCAACTCCAGCTGGCCCATCACTCAAGATTTGACCTGTCCCTCAGGTCGTGGTCAAACCAATTGCTGCTCCACTAATCGAAGAGCCTGCAACTCTGGGGCCGGCCGTTACACCTCTCTTGGAAGAGGTAACCCCCTCGGCCGGGAAGAATCTCCCAAAAAAATCCAAAGCAATCAATGATCATCCTGGAAGAGGTATGATTATGTTGTTGGTAACTCTCTTTCCTTATTAAATCCAAAAGTACTAACGGTTTTTATCTCAGGATGACGAGAACGACGAGACTTTACTGGCGAGTCGCCCTCGACCTTCTTCCACTAATCCTCCCCCTGTGGTCGAGGCAAGGTCGATCCTCCTACAGCCAATCGTAGAAAAAGGCTCTTATCGAGCCTGAAGCGACGGTGGAAACACCGATTCATCCGTAGGATCAAAACCTTGGAAACCCCTTCCATAAGAAGCCACTTCGGCTTTCTTAAGTACCCTTATTTTTTTTCCTTTGGTTAATCTTCTGCCTTAGAATTCTAAACCAAGAAAATATTAAATGTTAGGTGCCCACTTTCTCATTTCACCAAAATTTCTATATCTCTTGGCCACCTTAATGGCCATCGACATATAGATAACCTTCATTGGTCGCGTGAATTAAAAAACATTCTTAAATACTAGGCTCGGCCATTAAGCTCTCTTGGCTCGAGTAATGAGCCAGCAGACATATTCGAAGCCTCTTTTTGGTAGGTCTAACATTTTCCCTTTTTCTTATTTCCCTGTGACTTGATTTGTCCTGACAAGTTTCTTTCTGTGCAGCCTTCATGGGAGGTCGAGCTTGACGTCTTACTCTCTAGTACCTCTAGAGCCGCCAAGCTTTCTGCCATCTTGGCCGAGCCTGCTGCATTTGCGATCAAATCTGCCAACTTCGCCAAGCTACAAGAACTTCTATCTCTCTCGACCTCATAAATCCTAGAGCGTAACGGCCTCGACTCTGTGGGAGAATGTCTGAATACCCTTGCCTCTGAAGGTCAATTGAGCATTAAGTCCATTGCTCAATTGTTTTCCATCTTGGGAGGACCTGAGAATACTTTACTATTTTTGATAAGGCTCTTCGAGCAAAAGACAAACTAAAAGCTGCAATGGTCACCTAAGACGCTATTCGACTAGAGCTCGAGGAGATAAAGGAGAAGAAGAAGCGATTAGCCATTCTCGACCACCAAATTGTCAAACTTTAACGTCAGAGATTGGCCGTTACCTCTGAACTTAAGACGGATTCGAGTCAAACAAGGCCAAGCTGACGGAGTTCGTAGCCGGTGCAAAGCGAATTGAACAGATGAAGCTCGACAAGAGAACGCGACAGGCCAAGGTTACCATGGGTGAAGTAAGGTGGCTAGAACTAAAGGCTACTCTCAAAGCCTTCATTCCTTCGACCACCTAAGACTGTATATCTGTAGGCTATTTTAATTCCTTGTTATTTGTAACTTTTACAAATTTAATGAAACGCGCCTTTATTCTCTCATTTCCTAAGTTATCGGATAATACTTCTTTAAAAATTTCCTGTTGATTGACAACTTGTGAATTAAACTAGTTCGATCCTTGAGATGGTATGTCCTTTTGTCGAGAACTTTGTGAATGATGAACGGTCCTTCCCAATTCAGTGACCATTTGTTAAACCTAGGGTTTTTAATTCCTACTGGTAGCATTATTTGCCAAACCAACTCTTCTTCACCGAACGTTTTTTGTCTAACTCGCTGATTATAAGCTTGCTCGGCAATTTTCTTCTGTGCTACTAATAAGTTATAAGCATTAATCCGAGCTTCTTCTAGATCTTCTAACTCTGGTCTCATAGCCTATCTGTACTCGGCACTGAACAAACTACTTTGTTCAATTACTTTTAATGAATTTATACTTAGCTCGACTGGCAACATTACGTCATGTCCATAGGCCAGCGCGTATGGAGTCATTCTGGTGGCTAAACAGAGTGACGTTCTATAGGCCTATAACGCTTCGTTTAACTTCAAATACCATATACCAGACTTCTCACTTACCATTTTCTCAAGAATACTAATCAAGATCTTATTATTTGTTTCGGCCTGCCCATTCTTCTGTCGGTAATATGGCGTAGATTGCTCAAGTCGAATTCTAAGATTCGCCATATACTCCTTAAACATGTCGGATGTGAAGATTATACCATTATCCGTTATGATTATTTCTGGTACACCAAATCTGGTCACGATGTTTTCTTTTACGAAATTACAAACTTCTTTAGACGTTAACTCGACATACAATTTTGCTTCGACCTATTTAGTGAAGTCATCCGTCTCGACGAGTATCCATGCATGCTTTGCTAACCCAAAAGATGGTGTAATTTTACTGATTATGTACATGGCCCATCCTCTAAACGGCCATGGTCTCTTGAATCTAACTTCTTTAGATTACATTCTCCCAATTACATATTCCTTGGACTTATCGTTTAAGCATATAACATTTATATGAGACGGCTCAAACAATAACCTTTGCCCTTTATATATAAACTACATTAGTTTAACTTTGTGAAATGTCCGTAAAGTATCATCATATGATTGGTTTTAGGGCACATTTCCAACATAGCGTTGTCCAGTAAGTCGGCCAATCCAAGTCTTGCCGAGTCTTGGCACACAGTCTCGACAGATACCTCGATGGCTTTCTGAACTGAGATTTGAGTGGGTCATCCTTCTTCATTAAAACCCTGCAGAGTAATGTAGTTGACGTGATCATCATAATAGCGGGCCTAAATGATGTTGGCCTCGAACGGCTGATTATCAGTCAGGTGAACCACAACCAATTTACAGTCCCAAAAAATAAGGACTTGGTATAATGACGAAGGAATACAGCCTGTCTAATGGATCCAATCGCAGTCGAGCAATGCATTATACTTGGTTTTTGAATCCACTATGAAAAATGCTGTCATGTGATTGAGACCGACAACGCTCACCTCCAAAGGAAGCACCCCCTTTGTCTGAGACTTGTCACCAACGAAGCTGCTCATGGTTATCCCTGACGAGATGAGTTTGTCATTAGAACGCCGCAATGCTTGCATGATGGACACGCACATAATGTTGACTGTTGCTTCATAGTTGAAGAATACCTTAGAAATTGGGTATCCTTCAATATGAGTTGTAACATACAATGGCTTCAGATGCGGAAGATTAACGGTAGAAGAGCAAGGAAAAAGCTCGGCGGGAGCTACTTTAAGTTTATCCTGGTTGCTCTCTATCCCCTTTGACGGCGGCGAAGTCAACTTATGTTATTTTTTCGGCAACCTCGTCACCATACAGGAAATTTAGTTGGGATGTGGTCGGCTGAAACTCGACAGGTAAAACATGGACCATGCTAGTCTTTATATTCTCGAGGACCGAAAGGCCCATTAGGTCATGGTCGTCCTCTTCCTAGCTATCGGCCAAAGTCGCATGCTCTTGAGTATCCTCGGCTTAACCATCATTTGTTTCAGCGATGGGATGTTGTGGCACATCCTCTGGTTCTGTGTCATTTTGGTTGTCCTCTCCGAGCTCGCTCGACGTTAGGAGTTAGTTCTGTTCTTGTGCCACTTTATGAGCTTGCTCTTAATAGGCGATTCGAGCGTTCCTTGTGTCGAGGTATGCATCCAGACGTGTCATGGGTTATTTCTCATCGGCCGTAAGGCCGAAAAAAGGCTACTGCCAATATGACTTCGAAATGGTATCGTAACTACTGAAGGTCTTCAAGAGAAAAAAGGAAGCTCAGTGGTATCTATATCGGTATATGGATTAATCTTAAAGCTGAGAACTCGAGCTTTGCATATGTGCTAAAACCAGGCTTGCATTGCCCGATCGCTGGTGTTTTGGATAATTTGTTCAGCGTCAGGGCAAGTTAGGGCCAGGTCAAAGGCTTATTGACATTCCTTTGGTAGGCCATATAAGTCGTTAGCAGAATATTTCTTATGAAACTCCCGTATGTACTCTAAGGCCTCACCGAGAAACGGAGAGTGCATATTTCGTCGTACTATAGTTAGTGGCTCTAGTGAAGGCAACAGAGGGAGTTTACTTTCCGCTTCTTTTCTAAATTGCTCAAAACAAGCTTCATTTCCCTGGGTCGAAGAAGGAGTTTGATACACTTCTCGGATTCTTCAATGGTGGTTTCAAATTCACGATCAATTACCTTTTTTCCTCGAAGTAATTTGGTCATGATTGTCGGAGGTTGTCAATCATTTCCAATTCCCGCTGTTTCTTTTAGTTGCCATTTGTGAGCCGATGTAGCCTGTGCTGCTTGTCGTCGAGCCTTGCAGTCTATCCGTTGGCGGTGATGTTTCTGAGATTTGGATATTGTAGTATACATGCCGGTGGGAGAGTTATAATTATACCATCGTTGGTCGTGTGGTTCAGGCGACTCGAAAGTCTTTTGGTTCGCTGATGAACTCGAACTGTTGGAATTTCACGAATAATAATCATCATTGTAAAAGGGCTCATCAAAGTCAAGACGTCATGTGGCTGATGATGGTCCATCAGTTCGTATTTGGGGACTGAGCCTATCGAACACCTTTGGAGCTGGCCAGCGCCGAGTACCTTTGGAGGTGTTGTTGTGGTCGTGGGTAGCGGCCGTGGTGATGGAACTAGAGGTGGTTTCTCCTTTGGCTATGTTAGGACGACGCATTCTTTACAACGATTGCATAAAATTATTGGCCCCTCAGTCTCTTCTTCGCTAGAACCTGACATGGCTTCAACTACGGCTGGTCTTGAAATTTCTGTAGGTGGCTCGTTTGAGAATAAATCAATCTTGAGTCGCAGCCGAGAGTTTTGTTTTAGGACATGTTGTATTGGAGCAAACTCGGCTTTCCATTTCCCTTTGCTTTTGGGCAAGTGAGCATCTACCATGCCAGCTGTCGCCAAGGGGAAGGGATTATCGTTGACGACCTTTTGTTTCTCAGAAAATTTCATCTTGCCTTTATCAATCCACCTTTGAATAGCATCATGGAATACGACATAGTTGTTTGTCATATGCTTATTCAAGTTATAGTATTTGCAATATGTTTTATCTTTCAACTCTTCAACCTTAAGGATGTTATGCCCTGACCGAAGCTTGATAATCTTTGCCAACAACAACTGGTCGAAAATTGCATCGGCCTTGGTGATATCAAAAGTATAAACTTTTGATGTTTTTATTGCGGCTTCTTCAGAGGCCGAGTGAGTTTTGGCATCCTTGGAGCTGGGATAAGCCAATGCCTTGCATATGTACGGCTTATCGATTACAATCTCAGCCGCATCTACACTGGCATATTGGGAGTCTTCACATTTGGCCAATGCATAGCTGATTGAATGATTCTTGTAAATTTTTCCTTGGGTAGGGGACTTCGGTATCTTCTTTTCTCAGAGTAGATAATCATATTGTTTGACATGTTGAGGCAGTTCATACATATCCCGAAAGTTTGCCCCTAAGAACTTCTTTTTGTACTCCACGTCCAAGTTGTTCAAAGCGATTCTCACGAATTCAACTTCAAGGAAAGGCACTCGGCACCAATTTCTGGCCGACTTAAACCTCATTAGGTATTCCATTGGTGACTCATTGGATGCCTGAGCCATTCTGGCCAATAAAGATAAGGACATCTCCATTCCCGATCAATAAACTGCTCATGGAATTTCTCGACAAGGTCTTCCCAGCTTTGGATGGAATTAAAGGGGAGATTGATGTATCACGCGAAAGCCATGATAACGAGAAGTTGAACAGCCGTAACTTATGAAAGTCACTATTAACATCTCCGCATTGCTCAATGAAACGAGCCACATGTTCTAAAGAAGACAAAGACGATTCTCCAACGAAAAGGCTAAAATTTGGGATTTTAAAGCCTTTAAGGTACTCGAACTGCTCTACATAAGTTGGGTATGGATGAATGAATTTTGGGAATTTCAGCCTTTTTTTTAAGGCCGAATGGATCATCTTTCGAACTTCAACCAAACCGATGAACGGCGTTTTTGCCTCGAATTCATTCGTTTTGTTGCTCGATCCATTTTTTTGTTCTCTAATTCAACCGTTTTAAGTTGGGCAGATCCTGCTTCAGCCGTTGATGCTGGTATTATATTATTCTTTGGAATGGATTGTTTAGATCAATCAACAAATCCCATATACTGGGTATTACTAACTAGGACCTCGAGCAATCTAGTGTGCACGGCGTTATAACCACGCACTTCCTTTAGTATCCCTTTTATTTCTCAGCTAAACGTTTGCTCGAACTGCCTAGATTGTTCCTCAAGTCGTCTTCTAAAGAACGACCTGGTTGGTGGATCAAAAGCTTCACCACCATCTTCGTCACAATCCTTCAATGCCCATTCGACAGGATATCCTTTTGTAGCTTTGGTGAGGACTCTTGTATCACGAAGCGGCTTGCCGAGAATAACTTCCCTTTCCCAACGTGTGTCGGGTGTCATGGCAGCAATAATCTGTGGTTGTGACAAGCTTTCTGGACCCGTGTTTTAGGTTATAGGTGTAACAGTCGATTTTCCCATAACTATTTTCTTCTTCACTGACCGTGTTTCGACGAGCATAAACTTCGTAGCTTTAGAACTGCGGTCCCACCGGGCGTACCAAAATGTTGACCCTAAAAACTACTAAGCCTATGTGGTGCGCAAGGTGAGTAACTAATGAGCTAACTATATCCTTCAATTGAGTGCGGGGCGTGCCAACTCGTCGGTCGAGCTCGGTCGGGGAGTGAAATAGGCTGATGCTACGTTAAGCGCGCAGCTGAATTCTCGATCTTGTGATTGCGGCCGAGGAAGGAACACGTCTCGGCCTTCAGGTTCTAGAGCCTGAAGACAAGGCTACTAGTTATGCGAAGTTCATAAATCGTCAATGCCGAATTCGGTCACAGTCATTGTGTTTGTAAGGGTGAACTCACACCGAATTGACACCAAAGTATAGGGGCACATTTACTCGAAGAAGATATAGGTCTTAATTGTGAATGTGGTTCGGCATTGAAAATGCCGAACTCTAAAACCTAATTGCGAATATCTAATCATAAAGCAACTTGGCGTTCAAAGCGCCGAGCCCAATAATCTGTAACATTTCATTTCGCCGAAAAGGCTAACGAGATGACCTCTGTCAATAAGGATTCGAAAAACCTTCTCGACCGAGACTTGGATAGTTAACCACTCGGCCTCAACACAATGCTGTTTATCTAAATTAAAGATACTCCGAGGTCGGCTGATTCTACAGCGATAATGTTGTTTATCCAAACTGAAGGTATCACCGATTGCCTTCACAGTGCTGTTTATCCAAACTGAAGGTGAGGAATTTAAACTCAACCTTTTATCAGGCCAAATTCATTTCTAAGTTTAAGCATCCTCATCCAGCCAAGAATCCTTATCTCATCAAGACTTCACCGCCCCATCCATCCATCTTACAATAGAACTTACCCACTTCATCCTTATTTAGAATACTCCATTTCCTTATAAGACTTGGCCGGCCTTGGCTAGGCGGCCCATGAACCGAATGTCTCACAGCAACCCTTGAGTTAGACTTCCAGGCCGAGAACAATTCTAAACTCGGCCCAAACCAATATTTTGGGCCCAAACAGATATATCCAATGATATTTCCACAAATATGCTTATCGATATTTCCATCGATACTGATATTTTAAACACTGTTTGTAAGTAAGAAGTCTTATGTTCGATTCTCGCCAAAGGTGAATTTGAACCACATTATTGCTAGCCCATTGTGAGGCTAAGTTCACCCCTCCGCTTTAGTGTAGATAAGATTATTTGTTCAAAAAAAAAATACCCCTACATTTGGATGGACTTTAAAATGTCTATTAACATCTCAATTGACTACACATAGATTTGTATGAATTCTAAAAATGTCTATTAAAATCTCAATTGACTATACCTGAATTTGCATGAATTCTAATAATGTCCACTAAAATCTTAGTTGACTATACTATGATTTTAAAGTCTTTTAAAATTCTCTCAAATCCTATTTGACTACAAATCCTAGTTTGACTACACTCCTTAAATAGTCAAATAGGATTTTTTTTGTTATGTGCTAAAAAAGTCTAACAAAAATTTAATTGATGTTATAGAAACCACTTTTTCTAGGAATGCGACTTTCATGAGTGGCTTTCGGTTACATGATGAAGGCGTAACTGTTGGACATTTTACTCATATTTTTCTGGTGAATGCTTTCGCCGCTTTTGAGCCAGAAATCCGTTGTCGTAGATGTCAACCGTGTCATTTTTTCAAAATGCAGTTTATGTATTTGGTCTAGTCACACTTGGTTTTCACTTTATTGGATATTTAGTTCAAATCTCATAGATGGGTTTCGCAGATGATATCTCATGCATGAAGCGTGAAACCCGTTGTCTTGGATGTCAACGGTGTCATTGTTTCTAAATGTAGTTTATTAACTTGGTCTAGTGATGCTCAGTCTCCATTTTATTAGAGGTTTTGAGTTCAAATCTCATAGACAGACTTTGGATGAAAGATACGTACTCTTTACCAAATTCAGTATGTACCTAAAGCAGTTGGCATTCAAAAAGACTTTTATCTTTCCCAGAGCAAGGAATACAAGGCGTATTATTTCTTGATTTTGTTGGACCCGATAAAATGTTTCCAATATTATTTTTCTTATTTATAAGGACGATTCTTTGATTATCGCAAAAAAAAAAAAAAAAAAAAAAAAAAAAAAAAAAAAAAAAAAAAAAAACCTTCTTGTTGCAGTCCTATTTAGAATAGGAATGTGATTGTGTAAATCCTAGTAGATATAGGAATGTATCTTATATTCCTATTAGGAGTAAATTACTTATTAAGTATTGTAATCCTTATGGGAAAGGGTTTGCCCTTTCTACTACTATAAATAGAGGCACAATGGGGTGAATAAAACACACCTCACAATTATGATCGGACCTTATTTATATATATTTTTATATCAAATTCGCTCGTCTTTTCTTAGTTAGTTCGTTATATTTTGAGCTATTTACGTTATTTTTATGTTTTATAAATTTATCAAGTTAAGAAAATAAAAATAGATTAAGTGAAGTGTTAAGTAATATTGTCGTCTAAACTATTTTGCTTGTTGAATAGAATTTTTCTTTTGGAAAATAATATATATATATATATATATATATATATATATATATATATATAATGTGTGTGTTGTGTGGTAGCATGGCACATGCAAGGCAAGCATGCCTAATAATTTCGGTGAGCAATGAGTCAAAAGCAGAAGTCATGATGGAAAGCATAAAATAATTAAAGGCCAAGGGAGTTCACACGGTGAGTGGAAGGCCACGGATGGAAAATCAGAAAAATATAGCAAAGCTGTAAGGGCAGCGCCTATTTGAGAAAAAAGAAAAAAAACGGAAGGCATGGGGAGATTGAAGACGCTGCCTTGGGCAGCATAAGATCAAAAAAAAATCAGAAAACCTCGGGAGCACAGACATTTAGCGAGCCATTGGGAGCGCAGGGCAGCTGGGAGAAAATAAGCTGCCATTTGGCAGCAGAGAGGGATCGAAGTCAGAAGAGGTTTGCCTTGGAAGGTTGCCTTGGAAGCTTGCCAGGTAGCTGCGGTACAGAAATCTAGTGCACAAAGTCAGCGCAGCTTGAGAACGGTGGGAGGAAGAGAGCCAATCAGTGGAAAAAACACACGGCAGAAAGCTGCCTTTGGGCAGCCAATTGGCGACGCGGAAGAAGGCAGCCAAGTGGCACGGTGCAAACCAAATTTGCACAGAGAGATCCCTGGATCCCTATTTCGGTTTAATCCTCCAAACTTATGTTTTTTTTATTTCTGTTTTTAATTTATAAATAATGTGTAATTAATTTGTGTTGGCTAGAGGTTAATTCAAAACCATGATTATATTTGTAATATGAATTGATACATTCAGTTGCGATTTCTGAGTTGTGATTTAATTTGCTTAACTGTTTGATTAATAACTTATTTGTGTATGTCGATTAAGAATGCATACTTAATTTACATGCATGAATTTGATGCTAGAATATAAGTGAATTTCACCTAATCGTTATAAACTTATATTCATGAGTAGTGAAGGTTGCTAGTCACAATCGCGTTAAGTAAATTCCTGGCAAACGTATCATGCTGTTCATAGTTACGAATGCCTTGTCAACACTTATGATTTTCATAGAACATAATGATCTTTAATCGTATCTCTATTGTGCTTTTCACGTAGGGAACTTTTAGAGAATGTGTTGAATTGTTGTATGCTGTTCATCTAATTCAATAATATAAGGAAAATCTGAAGATTAATTTAAGCGTACCTAATTAATTTGGGGTGTTGAGATTTACAACTTATTGAAAGAACAACTGAAGGTCAATTTAGATTGCATATGTGTCTTGTGTGGAGAAAAACCCTCTAGCTAATTCGTCGCCTATCCGTTCACTTTAATTTTATGTTTTTGTCAATTTTATAATTTATTTAAGTTTAATTTACGTTTCTTCAAAACCAAACCCCCCCATAATTAAATTGTATTATTTAATTAGATTTCATTATTTTTAATCTTTTAATTTAAATTTCCGTCCAATTGATTTCCTAGTGTCTAATTTGATTGTTTTCATTATTTTGAGTCATTCTATGTGTGTTTTGAATTATTAGAGTTTTTAGCCTAGTTTTGTGTCCTTGAGTCTTGTTTAATATTTTTAAATTAATTTAGAGTAGATTAGCAATCCCTCCTAATCCCCGGCCTAGAACGATACCCTACTTACACCTATACTACAACTGTCAAAAAGAGGGTTAAATTTGTGCGGTTTTAAAATCCCGTCAAATTACACATCTCTCTCTTCTCCTCTCTATGTGCCGCACCCCTCAACTCTCCATGGCCTTTATACAGTTTAGTAAATTATACCTACAACACGTTATCAGCACGCTCTTGACGCTACGCTAAAGAGAGTTTATTCTTCAATCAGGGAAGTATTACGTTTTAATTATTCTTTTTTAGATTAGTTTATTATTATTATGAATTGATCTACATGCTATTGATTTGATTTAATTTAATTTTTCTGTGTTGAACGTGATAAAACGCATTGAAGATGAAATTCCGGCTTTTCGAGAAGGAACTTCTACAAATTCAAAGGCTTTTATTTGTTTTCTACCAATCAGGTACGCTTAAAATAAAGTAAGATATTTTAAACGACCTTGAAGCATGAAAACATTCCCCATGATGCATGAACCCTCTACATTTATATTTACCTTCTGATATATATATTGTACATGTTCATATATTTGTCAATATATATATTTGTTTCATGCATTACGCAATTATGCTATGTGGAATTTGTGAGTCAAATAATTGAAATAAATTAGAAGCAAATTAGGGTTTCCTAAACCCTAAGGGATTTGAAAAAAAACAAAAAGGGGACCGGATTTGGTGCGGCACTGCACCATCCTTTGCAATCCGGACACCAGGCTTCGCCCCTGAACTGTCCTTGCTGGGCCTGCAGCCCTAATCCTCTCGGTCCACTGCCCGCAAGCTTAGCTTGCTAGGCCTCCCGCGTCACGGCCTGCATCTGGGTGTAGCCCCTGTGGCCCGCGTCCCTGCATGACGCCAGCCTTGCGGCTGGGCTGTCCCGAGCATACCTCACGGTCAGCTTTTGCTGGGCCGTCACCGTGACCCGCCATTGCGGCCCAAAACCCAACCCAGCTGCGGCTGGGGGTTTTTCTCACCCGTGGCTTGCAGCCACCACTTGAGGTCCTTTAGGCCTTGCCTTATGTTTAAGGCACCCAAACCGCGCCCACTTACCCACGGCACAAAGCCCAAATTATTTTTGGGGCATATTTTTCAATCCAAATGCTAATATTTTAGCATTCTAAAATAATTTAACCCGTATGTTAATATTATTTTGCTTCTACGATCGACCCTGTTTGGTCCCGATCTATTAAATTAATTAAAAGTGACCTGCAGTCCATTAATTTGATAATGAATCCAAAATTATTGACCTGAAGATCACTTTTGGACATTAACGATTCAATATTTTATTTCACTTCTTTGAACCGTTGACTCACTTTCGTAGTCCCGAAGCACTCACACTTGAGTTCCCGAAGAACCTCAAAATCCACTACACTTAGTTGTATATTGCATTCTGTGTTCTTGCAAGAACCTCTCTTTTATGAACTAAACGTTCATAAACTAAATCGAACCTGTAATTTCGAATTTAGTGCCTTTGAAACCCGAAGTTTTCATAAAACAATACACCTATGAAAACTCGACGTTTTTCATGAAACCATGTCTTAGAACTCGAATGTTCTAACTTTGATGCTTATGGATGATTCCTTCCCATAGCACCAATCACAATCTTGTTCCTTCCAAATTCAATGGATTGTCGAACCGTCACAAGTTTGATTTCCCTTATTTTGGGCGTTTCTAATAGAAACCACTTTATGTGGGGTACAAGATGTGAATCTCCACTTGACTATTAAAGTAGCTGAGAAACCATTGAAGCCAACAATGGCATGGAAGAGCTGAATAAGCCTCCGCCATGATCTTCATTCGAAGACTTATGCCCAAAACATTACAAATGGAAATACCTCCCGAACGAGGATTCCATGGCTCTTTGGCTAGCTTCTACGGACTGTTTAATCATGAAAGATATTGCCCGAAGCACACCATGATTACGTCCATGAATGAGTACAATCCTGAAGTTTATAAATCCGATCGAATTTTGACTGGAGAATACTTTTCTCGTCCTTCCTTATTTCTAACTTGCTCCTGAAGCAACAAGTGTAGAAAGTGGAAGTTTACCAAATTCTCGGATCTGATTACTACCACAATCATATGATAGAATCAGGGCCTGCCAAGGTGTGGCATCATGCCCGAAGCGTGATCCTTGGCACCTAAGACCTAAAACTTCAAGAATAAGGGATAGTATTCCCGAACCTTAACCCTGCAGAATCTACTTTCGTCTCAAAGGAATAGATCATTGGTTATGCACCTGTTCGTGCCCCTACCAATGTTGTTAAGGAGTACCATTCTCGTAGTCAATATGTGAGATTAATTTTGCTCCACCGAACACCGTTGGGAAAGCATAATTTTGACATGGATGACCTTATTGGTCGAATTCCCTTAGTAAACCATTTACTTTGTGAACATTTTTCCATGTTCTTGGATTCAAGTTTGGTGTATGTTTTACTTATGGATAATCTTATTGATATTGTCCTCGAATATGAGTTAATTGAATCATGTTTCTTAGTACATGTGACCATTCAATTAAACACGTGATTAGGTAGGAATGTGGGGAAGTTAGTTGTCTGGACGAATGCGTACTACGCACACTAAGTTTACACCTAAATCACATCTCTAACAACGACTTCAGGTCTATCCAACCTGATTAAGAGCATTGGCACGCTCCTTGTTGTATGAATGGTACTGCATCACCATTTAAGGGACCTTAAATTCTCCCTGACGTTGAGTTTTTAAGGATATTCGAGATGACAATGATCATAAATGAAACCACTAAAGAAAATAAAGAGAAATATCTTTGCACCACCTCCAAAAATAAGTCTGAAGCTTTGATTTGGGGCCAATGAGTTGTTTCTCACCTGGGAATACACCACATGTGGCCGGCCTGGGGCTTGGTGATTGAGCAGTTTCCTTGCTTTGGCATGACCTTTTGGGACACTTAGGTCGAACAATGATGCTACGACGCATCTCCTTACCTGAAGTAAGGATCTTGTGCCTACAAGCACACTTTGCCAAGCCTGCTCATTAAGGAAATTGATATTTTGTATCATTCCTCGCAAACACGCAAAATCACCTCTTTTCCACAGTGGATTCAAGGGAATATATGTGGACTAATCCAATCAAAATGAGGACCATATAAAGACTTATTGATTTTGATTGATGAATCGACAAATTGGTCACATGTTTGTCCACACACATTACTGCTAAACCTCTTGGCCGATTATGGGTTCACCACCCTACTTATCCCTTAAGGTCCTGGAGACTGGATGATGCTGGAACGTTTATATCGACGGTTTTTCGATAAAGAATTGCATGTTGTTTTGGGTTTCTAATTGAACATTGAGTTCCCATGTTCACTCCAAATAGCTCGCCTAATGATCATAAAGCGCAATTTAAATGATCGCCCGAATTTTGGTAAAAGTACCAAGTTTTCAGTTTTCTGCCTAGGGCTATGCAATCTTTGTACGCAGTTATGTTGGTCCGCCTTGAGGCCCATTGCCACCCAACCTATATGACGTTACAGTTGGTTACTGGGTACGAACCTGACGATTTTCGTATTTACGCATTTAGGTGAGCATTCCATGTGCCAAGTTGCGCCGCCGCAACGTACCACCATGGGTCCTCAAAGAAGGATGTGTATCTTTTGTCGATCATGATTCTCCTTCACACTAGCTCTCTTTGAGCCCTTGCATGAGATCTCTTTACCGCTTATTTGCGAGTTGTCACTTTAATGAGACAATCTTCCCACCGTTAGGAGGAGATAAGAATGTCAACGTTCCTGTAGAATGACGCGAAGTTGCGTGGACGTTGCCCACTATGTCTCATCTCGATCCCCATACCGCACAAGTGTGATAAGCAAGTGCGATGAATTCTAGATTTCAGAATGTTGCTCCAGACGTATTCCTCTGATCTAGCTAAAGTGACAAGATCATATACCAGCTGCAAATATGCCTGCAAGGATAGACGTACTTAACGGACGTCGAGTCAACATCCCTGGAGGGTGTGCCGCACCTGTTGGACGATTTGGACGCCCCTGTTGGACGGTTCGGTACAACGGCAGATAGCCAATCAATCTGTCTTGGCCTGGAGCACGACAGATCATTTGGTTCGTAGGATTCACTTCCTTAGAAGAGGAAGACACGGCACAACTATGAATCTAAACTCGATCGCTGTCTCAAATCATTTCCATCTCATGAGATTAATCTGGATTACTCCTGAGACATGAAGTTCTTGGTCCAGTATACTAGTTTGGATGAGAAAAATGGAATTGAAATGAGATTATCATCGATGATGTTTTCACTTATATGGTAGCTACCGACATAAATGAAAAGCGATGATATCGAACTGTGTTCCATTGATTAAGTGACAACGTAGAACTGATTAGACAACTGAGATTACAATTTAGGTCAAATTCCTTACCAAAGTGTGTATTGGACCTGTCGTTCCTACACTGCCCAAGGTAACCCTATTCTGTTACAAGTGGGAAAGGAAGCGTTATGAGATGAATGAAATAGTCTGATGTGATGCACGCCTTACGGCGCAAGGTTTCTCTCAAACGTCCTGTGATTGATAGCAGCATTATAAAATGTGGTTAGTGTTTTCTCCATGGGGATATAAATATGGAGATTGACATGTAAGTTCCTGAAGAATTACATGGACTGGTTCAAAAAGTTCCAAAACCACGAAACACCCTCTTAACTTGTTTTGAGGCGTTCACTTAAATTCGACGGATGTGGTATACCCGTTTAAGTGATTGTTTGATCAGTCAGGGATATGAATTATGCCCTTGCGTGTTAAACTATGAAGTCTTATTCCAAATTGCTAGAGTTACAGTTTATGTCGTTAACACGAATCTCACTAAGACTCTGGAAGAGCTTGAGAAAACTGCCTCGCACCTGAAGATGGAATTTGAGATGAAGGATATTAGGAAAACTCGTTTATGCCTTGACTTGAAGTTCAAGCGTTGTTCTGACGGTATTTTGGTCTACCACTTGAACTACACTTCGAATGTGTTACCTTTGAGTATACCTTTGATCGTCCATACGCTATATGCAAATGAGACCCTTGAAGAGGTTATGGAATCTGAAATTCCATATCTAAGTTCAACTTTGCGCTTCGTTGTACTTAGCTCATTGTATTTAGACAGGACATCTCCTTCGCTGTTGATCTTGGTAAAGATGCAGCACCGCGCCTACACACAACCACTGAATTGGTATTAAAGACATACCCTGAAGGTATTATGAGGGCAAATCCCAACGCATCTTAGTGGATTCGACCCCCCTGATCCTCGAAATGATGCTTGCCTTGTTGTTATGCTGACACTGGTTACTTATCAAACCCGCACAAGGCAAAATCTCAAAATGGTTATGTCTTTACCGTTAGGGACATCGCAATATCTTGGAGGTCCATGATATGACCTTAGTTGTGAAATCTTCGAATCGTTCCAAGACTCACCTCACTTCACTACGCCACAAGTGAGACATGGTTAGGAGTTCTTGTTGAGCATATTCAAAGTACTTGATCTATTTTCATTCATCGTTGAGTCCCGACAACGATCCATGAAGACTATGCCGCATGTATCAACTCGACCAAGCCATGATACATCAGTAAAGTCAACGCCAAGACATATTGCGACTACATCTACATCAGCAAAGCATCAGGAGATTGAAGTCATGCAAGCCGATCCCAGACAACCTTGTTGACCTCTACACGACGTCACTGCCGAAGTCAACCTTCCAAAAGCTTGTCCGAGGAATTGGTATGCCTAACTATCATATGCAATGCTTGTAGTTCTCATTTGGAAGTTATGTCAAACTCAGGGGGAGTATCCAGAAGTATACTCACTTGATCTTAATGTACTCTTTTTCCCTACGATTAGGAGCATTTTTCCCACTGGGGTTTTGCTACCTGACTAGGTTTTAACGAGGCACCCATCCTGGGCTGATTGTGTAAATCCTAGTAGATATAGGAATGTATCTTATATTCCTATTAGGAGTAGATTACTTATTAAGTATTGTAATCCTTATGGGAAAGGGTTTGCCCTTTCTACTACTATAAATAGAGGCACAATGGGGTGAATAAAACACACCTCACAATTACACATCTCTCTCTTCTCCTCTCTATGTGCCGCACCCCTCAACTCTCCATGGCCTTTATACAGTTTAGTAAATTATACCTACAACACTTCTTTGATTATCTCAAGATTAATCTCATACTTGATGAATAGGATGTAAGTAATACCCTTAAGTTATATATTAGC
Source organism: Crataegus laevigata (assembly GCA_963580275.1). Classification (NCBI taxonomy): domain Eukaryota; kingdom Viridiplantae; phylum Streptophyta; class Magnoliopsida; order Rosales; family Rosaceae; genus Crataegus; species Crataegus laevigata. Next base: position 23,489,372 of record OY756948.1, read on the forward strand.
ACTGACTCAATATCAACTTAACCACTAACCTGTGGAAGGCATCGTCTCAAGAATGAGGCAAGGAGCTGATGTTCCTTCTACAACTCTAGACTAACCGAAAGCAAGGCTCACACAATAGGGTTAGAATATTTATATAAACTTGCGTATCTAATGAGAGTGCAGGGACCTCAGTTATATACTGTATGCTATGGTCTTTTATTAGGAGTCCTCCCATTAAGAAAACCTTATCAAAAATTAACCTTATCACTGAAAATCACTTATGCATAAATCAACTAGAAGAGTTCTAGTTTATCTAAGAATGTTTTTGACTTGAATACCAAAATAATACAACTCCTGAAAAGTCTACCACATGTGCTAAAGTCTTTCTATAAGTCACAAAGTGTTTGCTCTCAAATAGAACTTACATAGGATTAATTTGTAATGAGGTATGGGAAGGTTAAAGACATTTCAATTTATTTTCGGCTACAGTTAAATTGTACACATTCTCTTAAAAGCTTTAAATAAGGAAATCACTCGTATTTTTACCACCTTAATGCCTAGAACCCCCAAAACTAAAAAGCAAATCTAACTTACCCACATTTTTACAGGGACAACTCATACAAAATCTCTATCAAAGGCATGGTTCAAGTATTTTCAGTCTAAACTTTCTCTGGATTACAAAATCTCTATCATAGCTAACAGTATGTACAGCTGTGTTTCAGTTGTAACAGTTTTGTAACTAATCTTTGTGTTAGAGATTTAATTAAGTACAATTAGCCACTAAGCTTTATTAAAGAAATGTATAAATACTAAGTTGTATTCCTTACACATTAAGAAATAAATAATACAAGGCTTCTTTCTTTACAATTTCCACCGTACCACTTGCTTTAATTGCTTTTTAGGAGATACTAAAAAATAAGCCCGCGCGTTGCAGCGGAAACCGCTGTTTCAGGCATAACTACATGAATAAGACACATTTAACCTGAATAAATTTAACACAATTATGAATGAACAGAGGGACACATGAGTGAATGAGATTGATAAAATAAGCAACTTGGCTTTTATATACATTCAATTGAGCTAACACATTCCACATTTCTCAAAAAATTATGAAAACAATCTTGTTTGAGTTCCATGAATATTCCTATTATCCAAATAGCATGTAAATATTCCTAGCATCAAATAATTGGTCAAAAGCTCAAAAGTCCAAACAAACAATTAAAACCAAATCCTCAAATGTTTGGAACAGAAGATTCCACATTCTCGTTATTTTTAACACAATCGTCTTCGGAGGCAATGCTCTTATCTGCTACCTTTTTTCATGACTGCCCGTCCCTTCTCAATTGCAATCTCAGGATAATTGCAACTCCCTGCCAAGATAGAAATACACAATTGAATTCACATCATAACAAAATCAAAACCCAACTTCTATAGATCAAATATTGTAAAAAAATATATATATGTATACGAAATTCTCACACTACATAATTTGGGAGACATACATTTTGTGCACATCAAACTTCCCACCTGAACAAAAAGGTTCAAACTTTATATTACCAAAGCAAAAAGCATAATAATAAACACCATCAAGAAGGCCACAATGGCTATTAATCATAATCCATTAACCAAAAAAAAGAAGCAAACTTTCATAGCCACAATTGCTTGCATTCAGCACAATCCACAAACCCATTAATCCAAAATCCATTAATAATCCAAATGCTAATCAAATCAGCTAGAAAAATAAAAAATCAGATCATAATTTTCAAAAAGAAAAAGAAAAAGAAAATCCAAAAAAGATGAGAGTATTTGCAGTAGAATTTTTCATATCTAGAGGCCATTAAGGAATGGAAAGTAGAGAAAAGGGCTCTTCAGGCTCAAGTAAACAACACCAAGAAAAAAAACAAATAAGAAGACAATTTCTCAAATAATCTTACCAAATGAGAAGAGATGACGTTGAATTCGAATTTCTAGCAGCAAAAAGAAAAAAAAATTACAGTTCCTCACATCACGATTTTATCACCTGAAGGTCAACTCTTCCAAGTCGGAAAACAGAAAAATTAAAATTCAAGAACAATAAACTAACAGAAACAAATTACAGAAGAGGAAACAATCAAATTACCTCACCATCCTCCTTTAGCACAGAGCAACTGGCTTCTTTAGCAAAGTAACAAACCAGAATATTGTTGAAGAATGTATCCATAATGATTGTCCTGTAATAATAAAAAAATGAATTTGGTCGAGTGAATAAATGGGTAGAGTGCTACTGCGGTTCCAATTATAGGGAAACAAAAAGTAATGAGCTTCTGTTGTTTAGAATGTTGTATTTTCAAGAACAAAAGGTTCAGATTTTGAACCTAAACTCAATTTTGTTCTTTCAAAAAAGTGAAGGATAAACTTCATGTCAGAAAACACATTTGGAGAAAGAGAGATACCTCCTGCCCTCGCTGGAAACTTGCCAACAGGAGATTTTCTAGGGGCTGAGCCTTTAATCCTGCATAAATCAAAAGACCCATTTCAGTTCCAATATCAAAACTGGCCAAAAATAATCAAAAACTTCAAATCCAAGCAAAATCTAGGATTTTTTGTTCCTGGTTTGTACAAATCAAATTCAAATCAGATTCTCAATTACCTTGCAGTTTCCTGTTTGCATCGGAGGCTAGTCCTGAGATAACCTCTAGTACTCCCAGGGCTGAGACTCACTCGTGAGATCACCTTCGTACCGCCCAAAACTGTGTACTGCAGCTCCTGCAACCGAGCCATACATTTATCCATCTTCACAAACCCATTAGTCTGAAACACACACAGATGCTCTGCGCCAAGGAAATGAAGGCAAGGCAGAAAAACCAAACTAAACTTTCATTCAATTAAGTCTCAAACACTTTAATTAAGTTAAAAAGAACAGTCCAATTCTACCAAAAACTACATACAGAAACCGAGAAAAACAGAACAAACAGTGGTGCAAAGGTGTATAATGACACTAAATCTTCAAATGAAAAAAAAATACCCAAACCAATATAAAAGCCAAAGTCATCCCTAGCAACTGTAAAATAACAATTAAAAAACGAAAATCATATAAGTTCACAACAAATTAAAACGCCTACCCAAATCAATATAAAAGCCAAAGTCATCCCTAGCAACTGTAAAATAACAATTAAAAAACAAAACTCATATAAGTTCACAACAAATTAAAACGCCTAGATCAACATTAACATTAAATTAGCTACAAACCTAGATAAACCAACACTAAATTAGACTAAACTAACAACACATAAGCTTCAAACCAAATTCCAAATAAAAAATTTGGATAAAACCAACAATAAAACAACACCTTGTTTCTGTTCTGTCTCCCTTCTCTTGCTTTTCTCTTTTGCCTACTCCCCACATTAAGCTTTTTCCCTCATTTTTTTCTCTTTTGGCTGCTCACTTAACCCCTTTTTTTTCTCTTCACTTTGCTCAATTTCCAGTCCCCCCTTTCTTCCACATCTATCTTTTTTTCCTCATTTTTTCCATCACTACTCTTGACACTAATTCTCCACTCTTTTTATCTATTAATTATTTCACTCAATCAAAACATGGGATCACATTTTCTCAAGCAGCCCAAAAAAACTGACCAACCCAAAATCAGAAAAACATCCAAACTAAAACATACAATCACCATTGTCAAGCAGCAAACGATAAATTAGAAATACAAAACAAAGAAAAAAAAAACAGAAACACAGTAAAACATGCCATTCGTGAACACCATACCTTGGAAAGGGTAGACACACGCACCTATTCGAGACCGATCCCGCCGAAACAAAATTTGTGCGTTTCAACAAAAGGGGAAGAAATCCAAATCTCAAACAATTGGCCCGTCGTCTGAAAATCGAGAACGCAAACAAAATAAAAAAATAAACCAAAAGCAGGGTTTCCTTGGTGGGTATTTTGTGAGAGGGAAAACAGAAGATTTGAGGGCGGGAGAAAAGAAGGGAAAGATGGTTCGTGGTGAGTGAAGGGAAAGGTGGGTTCGTGGTGAGTGAAGGGGTGAAAAGAAATCCCTTGAAATCAGCCTACCCCATACTTCTCCCTTACTCTCTCTCCCTAAACCCATACCTCCCTGAGTGAAGGGTAACGTTTTCAGTAGATGGGAAGCAAAGCCATATACAGCTCGGCTCATTTAGAACCAACGATCATCCACACAAAACTTTGACTTACAAAAAAAATCGATTAAAAAAACCAAAACAGATACCCAAAATTATAACCAAACAATCAAAACCCACAATAAAAAAATTCATACAACAACAATGCTTTCAGAGAAAATTCTCTGAAAAAAAACCCCACAAACCCCCCTCCCCAAAAAAATCAATCTGATTACCTCGCCCCTCTCCCTCCCATCAGTCCCCTCCAAATCCATGGCAATTGTGCACGGCTCAATGCCAACACACTTGGCAATCCAAATACCCTTTATAGTTTGGCTCCTAAAACAAATCCACAAAATCAGATAGTCCTCTCTCCCAAAAAGCAATTATTCCAAAAGCAAAAAAAAAAAAAAAAAACCAAAATTTACTACACAATCAATTCCAAACTCAGAAACTAACCTTCCACTGTAAGCATCCATCTCCCTAAAATTAGTCCGAAACAAATGATTTAACAAAGTGCTTTTCTCTGCCAAATCAAAAGTCATAAGCACCAAAACCAAATTCACCAAAAACCTCAAAACTTAACCAAATCAAACAAAGTTTCAAACTTTTACTGCTCTGCGGACCCATGATTACAACAACCGGACAGGAGAGTCCGCACTTGGTAAGCTTCACCTCCTTCACGAACCTGCCTACCCCCTCTGAGTTAAATTCTCCATCGCCATAGATAAGTAAATTCAAGAAAACATCAAAACCCCAGAAGAAAAAAAAACAAATTCTTTCAGAAAAATCAAAGAATTTCACTCAGGTAATCAATCAATTAAGTACCTAATTCCCCTGGATGTCTTGAATAAATATAACACTCCAAGATAAATTAACTACCTAATATTAATTTTTCCCGTTTCTTTGTTCTTATTTTCAGGAAAGAATCAAACCCAAAACCAAATAATCGAAGAAAACATACAGAAAATATTGGGGAAGAGTAACATACAATCTGCTGAGTTCTTCTTCGCTTTGCAGATAAGAGATGGTGGATTCTCATCGAGTTCATGTATGTATTGCCCGGATTGAGATGATGAGCGGGCGTGAGAGAATAGGGCAGTGAGAGAGAGTCGAGAGAGAAAAAGAGGGAAAGAAATGGGGATGGAAAACGGACAGAAATCTAGTGCCCGGAGTGAGATGGAGAGCGAGACGAAAACAGAGAGAAGGAAAAGCTTGCGAGAGACATGGAAGAGCGCCGAGGAGAGGAAGATTATGGTTTCAGTAGAGGAGAGAGGAAGTGAGAGAGAGAGAGAGGTGAAGATGCAGTAATTCCTTTCACAAAATCAAACCCCCATCCCTTCCCATCCCTCAATCACCGACAGCAGCCTTGATTTGAGGACGAAAAATCAACCCTAAACCCCTTTTTAGTAGCTTCAGTGCCTCACTCCTCTCTCTGCCTCTCTTTCTTTCGCGCTGTCACCCTCTCCCTCTTTCACGTTGTCTCCCTCTCCCTCTCTCTATCTCTATCTCAGACGGCATGGCCTCTCGAACACCTACTCTGTAAAGCAGTGGCATGTCCGTAATTAAACTGAAATTCTGATGAACAGTAAGAAACAGTGCCAATTGCAATGCTTTCTTTAGACAGCCCAAATGAGATGGGTTTCTTGTAAATAAAGTGAAATTGGATGGCAAACGTGTGATTGTAGCTAAGCTACAGTAAATCCCACCTCAATCTTAGAATATATAATAATATTGAATGGTATTATAACTACTCGAAGACTACTTGCTTTAGTTCCAAGTCGTCGGGTTCATCGATCTTTGTAGCCAGAATTACTGGTAAGCTACTCATCCTTAGACTTCAATTCATTTCACTGTGCGTATAACAGTTTTACTTCGATTATCCTCTTTATTTATAAACATTTTGCTTCTGTGATTTTATTCTCTCTAATTCTCCGCTTAAATTGACAGTTTCTCAGTAATCTGGGTACTTTGAAGCCATAAGTTAATATTTTTGGTAGATCGAGTTTTTGCCTTTTTGTACTTAGCCATAAGGGGTCTTGATCTTATAATTTTAATGAATTTCTATGTTTTGATGGCATTAGGACGGATCGCATGTCGATATTTTGTGATCTTTTACGATGTCTTCTTTGCTGTGATGATGAGCATGATAATGCTTATCATTCTCTCAATCAATTTCCTGCCAAAACTGCTTCCAACAAGTGTGATTACTATTATGAAACTTCCCACAGAAACACTCTGCAACCCTTTACATCTTTTACACCAGCTGCATCACCCCTTAAACAGCCATCAACCCAATATAATCATGTCCTATCTCCCTATAGTTCATCTTCATCGTCTCCCAACCCCAAGCCTCCGTCGTCTTTGTCCAAACTCAATGCATCTTCAGTATCCCCTACGTCACGACAATCTTGTTCCTTTGATTCGTATTCAACATCCCTTGCAACCCCAACATCTTCAACTAAGCTGCCCCAATCCACTTTTGTTAATTCACTTAATTCATCTGAATCACCGCTCAACCCCCCAACATCTTCATTCAAACAGTCGCAATCTTTCTCTAGTTCTTCAGCTGGCCCTCCTACACCTTCGTCGTCGTCGTCACCTATGTTTTATACTAAAACATCTAATATCGTCTCATCCTCTAAGCCACCTCAGGCTTCGTCTAGACCAAATTCATCATCCCCAAAGCCTCCAACTTCTTCTCCGAAACCACCTTCATCTTCCTCTACATCAACAGCTTCTTCCAAACCATATGCGTCTTCCTCATTTACTTCATCGTCCCCTAACCCTTCAACGTCTTCGTTTAAACCTCAGAAATCTTCTTCTCTCAATGCATCATCTCAGTTTTCTCCTAAACTATCTACATCCTCCTCTAACCCACCTCCGGTGTCTGCTTCGAAACCATGTCCATCTTCCTCAACTGGACCTCCCGTATCTTCCACTAAGCTCCATCCAATGTTTAAGCCAGTTCTATCTCACGCCTCTTCAAATGTATTAGATCAGATGGGGAAGAAAAGTTATGTATGGGTTGAGAAGGATTCATTACCTATCTTCGCAATTCCTGACAATATAAAAGATTTGATCAAAAATGACATTGCGCCGAAAGTTCTAAACCGGCCTCTGTCTCCTGCGACTTATAAGGATTATTTCGCTGCTCTCTTATATGCTGAAGAGTTTTTCTATGAGGTACGCTTGAATATTTGCCTTTTCGTAATGCCTTTTTCCTCTTAACTTGTTACTTGCAAAAACTATGACCAATATCTAACCTTTTGCTTGAGAAATTTTTTGAAAGATACGAGGTTATGAAGTCTCGTTAAGTTGTGTTCGTAGTACTCTACTGCTGCCATTGATTGGTGGTATAATTACAGATTGAATCATGCTTTTCTTTGAAACAGAAATGGACTCAGTTCGATTTGGAGAATGTCACTGTAGAGTTGCAGAGAGCAGCAGTTTTTGAAAAACCAGACAGGGTTTCAACAAAAAAAAAAAAAAAACCAGACAGGGAAGAGAAAATCTTTGTAGCATTTGATATGGTTTCTTTTCCTGAGGATCGCCCATTCCTTTTGTCGAGGGACTTGGTCCATGTACGACCATCAGGGACAACTGCCGAGCCATTTCAGGTAAACTACGAGCATCGATCCATAAACATTCATTGGATTCTAAATGTGTATCACATTTCCTTTAATTATCCATTGACATGATCTTACCTGTTATACAGGGCTTCATATATCGTGTTGTCAAGAGCAGTGTTGTTTTAGTAGAATTTGAAGATGACTTTTATATTCATCATTATTCGACCCGAAAATATGATGTCAGCTTCTCATTCAATAGAGTCTGTTTGAAAAGAGCTCACCAAGCTGTACAAAATGCATCGGATGCTATGTTTAGGAATTTCCTCTTTCCTAAGTCTGTTTCGCGTACGAACATTCCCACTGCACCAGCGCTGCTGTGCACTGGTCATAAACTTGATCTCAATCAATTATCTGCAGTTCGTCATATTTTAAGCATTCGTGGCTCACCACCTTACCTATTGGCTGGCCAGCTCTGTGTTGAAAGGAGCGATGTTAGGCTATCGAGAACAAGGAGCGATTTTAGGCTATCGAGAACTGGAGTAGTGATTAGTGAAGCAGTGCACCAGTTATGCCAAACCTCACACGGAAATAGGATCCTTATATGTGCTCCTAGTAACCGCTGTTGTGATGAGCTTATGAGAAGCTTGTTGGAATGGATTCCTGAGTTGGATATGTTTCGAGCCAATGCTGCATTCCGCGAGAAAGAGGAGGTACCTGATGACATCCTCCCGTCATGCCTTTACAAAGAGACATACTTCTCTTGTCCTCCGACGGAGGAACTTCGTGAATTCAGGGTGATCTTCTCCACTTTCATGAGTAGCTTTCGGCTGCATGATAAAGGTCTAACTGCTGGACATTTTAGTCATATTTTTCTGGTGGATGCTTCGTCTGCTATTGAGCCAGAAACATTGGTGGCCTTGACTAGTTTCGGAGACAAAAATACTACTGTAATAGTTACCGGTGAAGTAGGAGACCGTTCGCGTTGGGTTCGAGCTGACATTGCTAGGAAAAAGGGACTCAAGATTTCATTCTTTGAAAGACTTTCCAAGTTAGGGCCATAATGTGTTGAAGCCTCAGTTCAATGCTCATCACACAATTGGAGCATTATCAAGAGTAAGACTCACTGAACACCTATAGGCAACTGTCTGAGTTTTTTCATCGGTCGCCATCGAATATGTACGCGTATTTTATATTATTCAAGTGTGTGTGTGTGTGTGTGTGTGTGTGTGACGCTCATCTAGATGTTCTGCGTATGATTTCTTGTGCATTAAGCATACAACAATTTTCTTAGATGTCTTTGGTTTCTTAATAGGGATAGTCGATGGTACTCTGGAGTATCCAGTACTCCGGATATTTTAACCGCACCCAACCAATACTCTGAAGCACCATAAAATTTTTGTTATGAGCATTGTCATTTGACCATTTGGGGGTAAGAAAGTGCAGTAGTAGAATCTTTATCTTTCAGAAAAGAAAAGGTGCACTTTAAACTTGAACGAGGAAAGAAAGGGCTTATGGAACAATAATAATCGTCAGCGCCCCCACAGATCGGGCATCCTCATGCACAAACTTTGTACGGTTCCAACCGCAAGGAAAATGTGATAACTTTGCAGACTGACTTTTGGAAAATTCTGGTTTCAACTAAATACTTGTGCAGAATATCTGCACAAGTTCAGTTGGTGAATTTAACATCTGAACAAGAGTACTTGATTCAGAACTATCACTCGACTAATTAGTGTATTAACATTCAGAAAGATCACTCCCAGCTTCATCTCGCTGCTTCATCTGATATGCTTTTACTTTTCGTTTTCATTGGCAACCTGCACGTCAAATTCACAAAACTTCATCCCAAATCTGAAAACAGTTTGCCGCGCACACACCAAGCATAAGAACACTGATTCAGTTTCTGATGGAAATTGGGTATTCACAGGATCGGAAATGGATGTCGTTAGAATATCGATCATAATATGGTGTGAAGGATATGAACAGAGAGAGTGAGTATGGAATTGAATGAATCTGACAGAAAGGTATGGTGTGAAGGATATGAAGAGAGAGAGAGAGAGAGTATGGAATTGAATGAATTTGACAGAAAGGGATTTGACAATATATAGAGATGGAAATAATGTTTCTGGAGAAGTATTCTTCAGGAAAAGTTATAACTTTTCATGTTGAAATACAATTGTTCATATCCTTTTAGAATTAATTAAATAAATAAATAATTGTATCATTTCATTTATTAATTAACTTATTTCACTACAATCATATGTATATTAGTACACCAATGTTATGGTGTACATTCTCACATGATTACAAAGGCAAAGCCATTGACTCTATATGAATTATTGCATGGGCGAAAACCCGATTTATCAAACTTAAAAGTTTGGGGTTGTAAAGCGCATGTCCTCATTCCAAAGCCATTAAGAAATAAATTACAAGCAAAAATTTTGGAATGTAAATTCATAGAATATCCTGATAATAGTATCGAATATAGGTTTAATCATCCTGAGAAAGGATTGATCGAAAGTAGAGATGCTACTTTTATTGAAACTACTGATTTGTTTAATCCAATACAAGAATTGGAATCTTTGGAAGAAGAAAATTCTCCTACGAATGATCAAGATTTCCATCTTGATTTAGACTTGTCTCATGATCATGACATTGACAATGATCAAGTGGGAGATTAAAATGGGTGATCATAACAATGTTGATCATGACATACACATGGATGATGATCAAGATATTATCATGAAAGATATAAATAGTGGGAGAAATGATCAAATCAGTGGGAGTAAAAGAAGGGAACCATCTAGAAGATTAAAAGATCACTTTGTTTTCAATCTTGAGGAGGTAGATCATTCAGTGGGAGATCTAGACCCAAGAAATTATAAAGAAGCAATGGATAGTTTTGAGACTGAACAAGGGCACCAAGTAATGAAGGAAGAACCAAATTCCATAAAGAAAAAAATGAAGTTTGGGAATTGTTTAATCTACCTGATGGAAGAAAACCCATTAGTTGTAAGTGGGTACTTCGTAAGAAGTACAAATCATATGGTACCCTGGATAAGTTTAAGGCTCGACTTGTAGCTAAGAGTGATACTCAGAAACTCGGTATAGATTTTGTGGACACTTACCCTCTAGTTGCGAAGTTTACATCCATTCGTATTCTTATGGCAATTGTTGCTAGAATGGATTTAGAACTTCATCAGTTAGATGTCTAAACAACATTCTTGAATGGAGATTTGAAGGAAGATATCTATATGATTCAACCCGAAGAATATCATGTCAAAAGACATGAAAATAAAGTCTATAAATTAATAAATTCGTTGTACGGCCTTAAACAATCATCAAGACAATGGTATTTAAAGTTCCACCAAGCCATTATGGAAATGCGCTACAAAATAAATCCATTGGATCATTGTGTTTACACTTGTAAGTGCCAAGATAATTTCTGTATGTTGTCATTATATGTAGATGACATCTTACTTGCAGGTGACTCTATAGATATGATTGAAAAGACTAAGTCATATATGGGATCCAAATTTGAAATGAAAGATATGGGAGAAGTATCTTATGTTCTAGGAATTAAAATTACTAAGGATAGAGATGCCAAAACACTCTATTATCTGGATAAAATATTTAAAAGATTTAATATGTAATATTGCAAGCCAGTTAGTATACCTGTTTGTAAAGGAATGATGCTTTCCAAAAATATGTGTCCGGTACAGAAGCAAGACATCATTAATATGCAAAATGTTCTGTATGCCCAAGCAGTTAGAAGTTTGATGTATGTTATGACCAGCACAAGACCTGACATATGTCATGCAATTGGATTGGTAAGTAGATATCAATCCAACCCCCAGAAAGCAACATTGGATAGCAGTAAAGAGAAATATTAGATAACTAAAAGGCACCCAAGGTATGAAACTTTGTTTCAGATTAAATAATCTAGATTTAGTTTGTTATTGCGATGCAGATTTCGCAGGCAACTTGGATGACAGAAAGTCAACAAGTGGTAACATTGTCTTGTTTGGTGGAATGGTTGTTTCTTGATTAAATAAGAAACAAGGTTATGTTGCAAAGTCTACCATGGAAGCAGAATATATATCTTGTAGCACAGCAATAAGTAATGCAGTATGGGCTAAACGATTTATCGATAATTTAAATATAGGTATACCCAAGGAGCCCGTCAATGTGTTTTGTGATAATAAGCCATTTTTCTAATAAAGAGTGGGGCAAATAGTTCCAAAGGAAAACACATTGATATTAAATATCACTATATACAAGATATAGTGGAGAGATGAGAGGTAAAGATCAACTACATACCCTCCGAAGAGATGGTGGCCGATCCGATGACCAATGGATTGTCTCTGGAAAAATTCAAAGAGCATGTGACTACAATGGATTTGTAAAACATCTAGATATGTTGTAGTGTGAGATGTGTGGCGGGCATCATTGTATGGGTTTAGGATGCCTAAAACATCGACAAATAGATGCGACTCTATCTAGTTCTTTAGTACTTGGTCGGTTAAAGATAGAGGGCACTAGCGAGGTAACCAAGTTATAATAAATTGTCTTGAAAGTGAAACCCGTAATAAGCTTCAAGAAATAATTTATATAATATTGTGGAGTATAGTACGGGGTTAAGTCATCATTTTTAACTGGGTATAGATTGTTTTTCCTAGTTACTTGGACCTGATGCCATTTTACTGAAGAGTAAAATGTTATCAGATAAACTGGAATGGTGTGCACCAGGTAAAGAAGCCACATATGTGATGTTGCATTGAATTTCTTTATGAGTAGTACTCTTGAGAAACAAATCAGCATAGGAAACCATTTATGTCATCATAATCAAGTGGGAGATGTTGGAATATGATTATGATAACATGGTTTTCACAATACACAATCATATGTATATTAGTACACCAATGTTATGGTGTACCTTCACACATGATTACACATATTGTGAAAACCATGTTATCATAATCATATTCAAACAGTTTCGAGTTTAGTGAGTGATTCCCCAGTTAATGGTTAGAATAGACCTGGCAGTTTCTTACACGACCCGTTAACACGACACATAAACGACACGAAAATAACGGGGTTCGGGTCAACACGATAACTAATCGGATCGCTATCGGGTCACACGATAAGAACCCAGTAATAACAAGTCCTTAATAGGTTTACACGAGAGTGACACGCGGGTAACCTGTTTTGACACAAAAAGGAAAATGTTATTTTGATGATTTTAATTTTTTTAATTACTAAAAAAACTTACTATAAAATACAATAAATATAGTGGATATATATATATATATATATATATATATATATTATTTATTAATTATTATTGTATTATTATCCTTATTAAATTTCAAAAATTTAAGTTTTATTTATTTATTTTATAAAATATTATGAGCAAAGAGTGAGATTAAAATAATTATAAAACACATTAAAAATAAAAACATCAAGTAATTTAAAAATACCAAATACATTTAAATATTTATAATAATTAATTTACAAGTGCAAAAAATGTGAAAAAATATGCTAACACTCGTAATCGCATCCTCTACGCTTTAAATGTGCATACATGAATTTTTAAAACTATACAAACCCTCATGTATTTTAAGGAAGTTCAAAATAAATAAAATTCATAATCATTAATGTATAACTCTGAAAAATGTGAAAGCATATACACACCCTTCTAATTTTCGACCGTCGGATCGGATGAATTGAAGAAAATCAACAAATAGAAATTAACAAGGGGTGTGTAAGAAGTAAAATGGGGTGTGTGGATAGCACACCCCTATATAAATGCTCATGATTGCGTCCTTTATGCTTAGACAATCGTTACATGGTCGTTTAGATTTTTAAAACCCTCCAAATCTCATGAATAATATTTTTTTAGTGCAAAATTAATAATATGGTAGAAGTGTAAAAAATGTAAAATATATATATACAATCACTCGTATTGACAAGTTTTACAACTTTCGTGAAGGGGCCAACTTCGAAATCTGACACCATAATCCATAAACCTTAAATTTAAATTTAGCCGTCCAATGTCGTTTACATTTTATTCTACTCACCAAACTTCATTTTTTAGATTTTCTTTTTTGAAAAGTGATCTTTTAACGGATGTAGAAAAATGAAAGGTTTAGATCGTTGATATAACATTCCGATATTTACGGTTAACTAAAATATGAGTTCATGTTATATAGTTTCTATAGACTTTATAGACTTCGAGCTATATTTTCACTAATGGTAAAACTCTCATCGTAATATAAACGATCCAAACCATTCATCTTCCTGCATGCTCTAAGAGATCATGTTTTCAAAAAAGAAAATCCGAAAAAAAAATAAAATTTGGTGAGAAGAATGGAACGTAAATGTAGACAACAATCAACGATTAAATTTAAATCTATAGTTTATGGATAATGGAAAACCTCAGTGAAAACGTCATCAATAAGTTCCAATACCATTTCCCTTTGTGATTGATGAAACTTGAAGCGTTTTATTGTAAAAAAGGTGTTAGGTTCCTCAATCTTGAAACATAACTCTCTTCATTTTGCATATCTTTGAACATTTGTATTTTGTAGTATGCACGAATGTTTTTTCATTAGACTCTTATTTTGGGGTATGTAAATTTGAAAGAAAAATGTTTTATTTATTTATTTATTAATGTTTTGAAGTAGTATTTATGTGACAAAGTGGTATGCATATACTAATTTAGTATTATGTTTTACATTTTTTGGAGTCAAATTATGTTTTTCATTTTCATTATTTATTGATTTAAAATATATTTTTCTTAATAGGTAACGGGTCGAGTCATATTACCTGATAATATTAATGGGTGTTACACGACACGACACGTTAAGCTATCGGGTATGACACGAACACGAGAAAAACGACACGAATGTCAGGTCTAGGTTGGAATGTGCTTTCAAATGTAGCAGAAATGTAAGTCACTGTGAAGGCAGACAAGTCTAATGAGTAGCAAAGCAGTCGATGACAATGTAGGAACACATTTTTTTAAAAAAAAAAAAACAAATTATTAGCTTTAATCTCTATTACATAACTATTAATATATTTGTTATTATTTTTTAATATAGGTGGGGTCGAAGTTTCCTGAGGTTGACACGTTCAAGAAGATGTACGTGCGGCCCAGGTATGAGTTTATGAAGGAGCTCTATGTAAATTTTTACAATTCTCAAATTTATAATTATTATTCATTTTAAATAAATGTCATATAAATATTAATTAACTTGTTTTTATAATTACGAGCTAATATGGTGGAGAGGAGCCAGTCTGTCCTCGAGGAGGTGGCTTCCCAGCTTCCCCTGACACCCTAATAGGGGATGTGTCCCCCCTAGGATGCGGGTCTTTGTATCATGATTAGGCCTAGCAAACGGGTCGTGTCTGTCGTGTTCGTGTCGTTTTCGTGTAACACCTGTTATCTTAACGGGTCGTGTCGTGTCACACCTGTTATCTTAACGGGTCCTTAACAGGTCGGGTTATGACTCGTTAAGAAAAATAATTTTTTTGAAATTTGCACATACCACACATTGCCACATAAATATTACTTCAAAACATTAAAACATTTGTCGTTTAAGTACTATATCTACACTTGAAAATAAGAGCCTAATAAAAAAATAATACATACACTACTAATCTATTACAAATATTAAATGTGCAAGGATATGCAAAATGAAAGAGTTTTTGTTTTCAAGGTTGCAAGTCTTTCTCAAAAGTTTAAACCTCAATTTACAAAATCTTCAATTTACATCGATCATCATGAAATTGTATTGGAACTTTGGCTTGATCTATTGCCTTCAACTTCAAGAGTTATTTTAAATTGCAGATCGAATTCATTCATTGTATTCATATAGGGTCAGGAGTGTAGCTAAAAAGATAATCAAAATCGGAGTTAAAATAACCATTAAATCGTGATTTTTCATTTATAACCGTTGAAAAGCTTTGTCCCGTTACTTGATCTCTGAACGTTTGTTTTTGGTGCTTTTTTGCTGATGTGATCTCGAAGCATATACAAACAAGTTTGATGGTTAGGATCGTTGAAATTAGTTTCGGAGAATTCGTATCCCATTAAAATGATAGATCACTAACACTTAGAGTTTTTTATACTTTCATCAAGTATAACATAAGATTTTGTTGCATCCACTTGTGTAAATATTTTAAATTGAAGATCAAATTAATTCATTGTATTCATATAGGGTCAAGGAGTGTAACTGTAAAAAAGCATCAAAATCGGAGTTAAAATAACCGTTAAATCGTGAAATTTTGTTTATAACCGTCGAAAAGCTTTGTCCTGTTACTTGGTGCAATTCGGCCATATTGGGTGACTCTTTGCATGGCAAAAACATTGGTTTCAGATTGGGAGGTTTAACACACCTTACCATGCATTATGTTACCCTTTCACCCCCCTTGTTCACCAAGAACATGCACCCCCATTAGTTAAACCATTCAGCCACATTTTCACCCACAAACTCACCCATGCCGTGAGTATTTAATCCCTTGCCAGCCTGTCTTGCAGAAATTCCACATGCATTCTCATTTGAAATGGCCACATGCATGCATTTCTCCTTTGTGCCAAGCACTCACCATTTCAGAAATCTAATTCCCCCATCATTACACACACTATCATCCTATATTTTACAATTGTTGAGATCCAATCTTGGATCTAAATCTGGGACATTCCATTCTATAACCCTACATTCGAACCTACATTCTCCACACACAATATTCATTCCATTCATTCCATCTTCAATTCGACACAACCACTCCATCTCTGTCCATTTCTCTCCCATTTTACAAAAAACCATTCAGTCATAGCTGCACCACATTCATCTACATCACACTTGGAGAAGTTACACCAACCTTGGAGAAATTGCACCGAAGGCCATTCCCAAGTGATTTCCAACTCCAGTTTTGCTTCAAGGGGTTCTTCTTCTTAATTCTATGTACACTCATGTTTTATATTTATATGTCAAATCTTTGTAAACATGAAGTGTAACTAATCTCCCTATAGGGATTCGATGTAGCCTAGCAATATTGCCATGTAGTTGAATCGGAATGCTCAGTTTTATCCTTCTATGTCTTGTTTCATTCTCTGATTTAATTGTAACTTTATGTGTTGATTTTAATGCTTGATCACCATTTGAATTAATCATAGGTTGTATAGCCAATCTTATAGCACACATCATGCATAACCTTGGCAGATATGGGAATGATTGAAGGGAATGTTTTGCAAACATCATGCCGAGTGTTCCCTTGGTTTTGGGACAGTTTCTTATGCTTAATACGTTCTTGATTAGGAACCTAAGTTGCACATCACAATTAGGTTCATGACTAGGAATATTTGATCAAATCCACACATCATATGGTTGATCATATCTAAGTGAAACAACTTCAAGACATAGATAGATGACTGAGCATAACTTGATTTACAAACATGGAATCGATTTAGCAATGGTGAAACCGAATCCCTAGCCTCCTCTCTATTGATACAATCTCTAGCCTCAACTCCCTTGATTCTACATCATTACATTAATTGTTAAGTCATTTACTTATATTCATTTCATGTCCGTGTGTTACAAGATACAACATCAAATCTGCCTAAATTGATTAGTTCTAGTTTCTAGTAGGGTTCTTGCAAAACAAGTGGTTATATAGGTCCAATTAGTCCATGTGGATTCGACACCCTTACTTGTGTTCTTATACTCAACATGTTTGTAGCACTAGGAAGGAAAAACCCTAACAAAAATGGCGCCGTTGCCGGGGACTGATTTCAGTCCCTTGTAATTGCTTGTTTTGCTATTTAAACCTTGTTATTTTCATTTTAAGTAGAGTTTTGATTCAAATTTGTTTGTGTTGTTTTGTTTTAGGTAGTATATGTCACATAGACTTGTTGAGTTGGGCCAAAGAATTGAACGTTTAAAAGGCAACACTTTGGACAACTTTGTGCCAACAAGTTCATCCTTTGTCCGAGGAGAAGAAGAAGCAAATTCATCTAGTTCCACAAGTGAAGCTTCTGAGCACACTCATTGGGAAAGAGAAGAAGAAATGGCTGGCAACCAAGATGAACTTCGAGCCTTGGAGGACTTTGCTCAACAAATCATACCAAATTCTCCTTCATGCATCTTGCTTTCCACCGAAGCTAGAAACTATGATCTTAAGTCTTCACATTTTCATATGCTTCCCTCATTTTATGGCATACCTAATGAAGATCCCTTAGCTCATGTTAAAGAGTTTTACAATGTTGTGAGTGGTTTACCTTTGCAGGGAGTAAGTGAAGCAAATTTGAGAATGAGAGTGTTTCCTTACACTTTGAAAGACAAGGCCAAGAGTTGGTTGATGACTCTAGCGCCGGGTTCACTCGCCACATGGGATGCCGTGGCTAAGAAGTTCTTGGAGAAGTTCTTTTCCACTCAAAAGACAGCCACATTAAGGGGACAAATCTTCAATTTCAAACAAGATGATGGAGAGCCATTCAATGAGTGTTGGGAGCGTTTCAAAGGACATTTGCTGCAATGTCCACACCATGGGTTACCTCTTCACTTACAAATGCAAATTTTCTATGATGGATTAACCCAAACATGTCAATCAACTGTTGATAATGCCGCAGGTGGTGCCTTGAAGAAAAAGAATGCTCAAGAGTCCTACAACATTTATGAGATGTTGGGGTCTAATGCTCAACACAAAGATGTAAGGGGTAAGAAACTTGGAGTGTATGAAACAAATGCTAATCATGATCTTTCTTTGCAGGTAGCTAACCTAGAAAAGAAGCTTGAATCCGTGCTCAACATGGTGCCCAAAGCAAATGAAGTGTGTGCCATTTGCAACATACCAAGCCACCCTACTCATCAATGTCTATCTAGGGAAGCCTATCCCGAGTTTGTTCAAGAACAAGTGAATCTCATGAATTCTTACAATCAAAGGCCAAGGAATGATATGTATTCAAACACATATAACCCGGGGTGGAGAGATCATCCCAACCTTTCATGAAAGAACAACAACCAAAATCAATTCCAAAACTTCCAACCAAAACCTGCCAATCCTAATCAATTCCAAAACTTCCAACCAAAACCTGCCCCTACACTTGAGGAAACGGTTAAGTTGTTAGCTCAAAACACATTGCAATTCCAACAAGCCACAAATAGCACTTTCCAACAACATTCGGCGGCTCTAACCAAAATGGAGACACAATTGGGACAGATTGCAGATGCCTTGAACCAAAGAGAGGTTGGCAAATTCCCAAGCCAACCCGTGATACTCCAAAGGAACCAAGAACAAGCCAAAGCAATCACTACACTCAGAAATGGTAAGGTTGTTGATAATAGGGTTGGAAATGAAGTTACTAATGAATTTGATAATGTGAATGTAGGTGGAAATGAGAAACCAAATGAGGAACCAAGTCATGCTAATTCCTCAAATGGAGCACCAAATCTTCACAAGGCCGAGAAGCCTTACACTCCACCAATACCATTCCCTGGAAGACTTGCCAAGGGCAAGCAGGATAAGTCATTTAAAGAGATTTTTGATATTCTAAGTAAGGTGAATGTTAATTTACCTTTGCTTGATGTCATTAGGAACATGCCGGCTTATGGGAAGTTCTTCAAAGAGTTAAACAATTACAAAAGGAAATATGGACCACATGAGAAGGTAGTGGTGTCTGAAAATGTAAGTGCGGTGTTGCAAAGGAAACTTCCACCAAAACTCAAAGATCCGGGAAGTTTCTCTATCAACATCACCATTGGGGACAAGAAAGTAGAGAAGGCCATGCTTGATTTGGGTGCTAGCATCAACTTAATGCCATACTCCGTGTACCTTCAACTAGGTTTGGGGGAATTGAAGGCCACCACCATTTCATTACAACTTGCGGACAGATCCGTGAAGTATCCAAGAGGTATAGTAGAGGACATTCTAGTTCAAATTGATAAATTAATCTTGCCTGTGGATTTTGTAGTGTTGGATATGGAAGAAGCTCCTATACATGACCGAGAGTTGCCTATTTTGCTTGGAAGACCATTTATGGCCACGACCAAGACCATCATTGATGTGCAAAATGGACTCCTCACTATGACCGTGCTAGGGGAGACCGTTCAATTCAAAGTGTTTGAATCTCTTTCACACCCTTCTTCATCCCTTGATTGCTATGCCATTGATGTGCTTGATTCACTTGTTTTCTCTAAGTTCTTGCAGGCACAATCTAATGAACCATTACAAACCGTTTTGACTCAATCTCAAGATGATTTTGATGATGAAGATGCACTCATGGAAGTGGTAGCTGCCTTGGAAGCATTGGTACCGTATCCTTTAAATGTTTCACCTCTTGTTGAGTCATTAGAACCATCAAGGTCACATTTAATCCCTTCCATTGTTAAGGCACCAAAACTTGAACTTAAACCACTTCCACCACATCTAAAATATGCATATCTAGCTGAATTTGAAACTCTTCCTGTTATCATAGCTTCTGACCTCACCCCTAATGAAGAAGATAAATTGCTTAGGGTGTTAAAAGAGTCCAAATCGGCTATTGGTTGGTCTATTGCAGATATCAAGGGAATAAGCCCTACTAGGTGCATGCATAGGATTCTTTTGGAGGATGGAGCAAAGACAACCCGTGAGCCACAAAGAAGACTCAATCCACACATGAAAGAAGTTGTGAGGGATGAAGTGTTGAAGTTGTTAGATGTGGGGATCATATATCCCATTTCTGATAGCAAATGGGTGAGTGCCATTCAAGTGGTACCTAAGAAGGTTGGAATCACGGTAAGGAAGAATGAAAACAATGAACTTGTGCCCATAAAACCCACGGCTAGTTGGAGAGTTTGCACCGATTACAGGAAGTTGAATTCTAACACTAGAAAAGATTACTTTCCCATGCCTTTCATAGATCAAATGCTTGAGAGATTGGCAGGTTACTCACACTATTGTTTTCTTGATGGATACTCAGGTTACAATCAAATTGCAATTGCCCCGGAGGATCAAGAGAAAACTACATTCACATGTCCATTTGGCACATTTGCATATAGAAGAATGCCCTTTGGACTTTGCAATGCCCCGGCCACATTCCAAAGATGTATGTTGGCAATCTTTTCTGACATGGTGGAAAGGTTCATTGAGGTATTCATGGATGATTTTTCAGTGTTTGGATCTTCTTTTGATGAATGTCTTAACCATCTCTCTTTAGTACTTCAAAGATGTCAGGAAACAAATTTGGTTCTCAATTGGGAAAAATGCCAATTCATGGTGAAACAAGGCATTGTTTTGGGACATGTGATTTCTAGCAAAGGAATGGAGGTAGACAAAGCCAAAATTGACATCATCAACAACATGGCAGCTCCCACAACCGTGAAGGGAGTGAGAAGTTTCTTAGGGCATGCAGGATTTTATCGACGTTTCATTAAGAACTTTTCAATGATAACTCGTCCATTATGCAATTTGTTAGCTAAAGATATTGTGTTTCATTTTGATAAAGCTTGTATGGATGCATTCAATACTTTGAAACATGAATTAACCTCGGCTCCTATCATTATGGCACCAGATTGGTCTCTACCTTTTGAATTGATGTGTGATGCCTCTGATTATGCTATTGGTGCAGTTTTAGGGCAAAGGGTGAACAAACTCCCACATGTGATCTATTATGCAAGCCGGACTCTAAATGATGCTCAACTCAACTACTCCACAACTGAAAATGAGTTGCTTGCTATTGTTTTTGCCTTAGAAAAGTTTAGGTCATATCTTGTGGGATCTAAAGTCATTGTGTTTTCTGATCATGCAGCCCTTAGGTATTTGATGACAAAGAAGGATGCTAAACCGCGCCTAATTAGATGGATACTCTTATTACAAGAGTTTGATTTGGAAATTCGAGACAAGAAGGGAAGTGACAATGTTGTGGCTGACCATTTGTCTCGGCTTGATGAGAACCATGGAGTTGGACCACCCTTGCCTCTAAATGAGTCATTTCCAGATGAACAACTCTTTATTGTTCAAGAAAAAGAACCATGGTATGCTGATTTTGTCAATTACCTTGCTTGTGGTGTTTTGAGAGATGACATTTCTTTTCAGGAAAGAAAAAAGTTC
The DNA here is from genome assembly GCA_963580275.1 of Crataegus laevigata. Taxonomy (NCBI): domain Eukaryota; kingdom Viridiplantae; phylum Streptophyta; class Magnoliopsida; order Rosales; family Rosaceae; genus Crataegus; species Crataegus laevigata. Next base: position 23,511,135 of record OY756948.1, read on the forward strand.
CTTGCCATGGTAAAGCACTACATTTGGGATGAACCATACTTGTTTAAGTATTGCCCTGACCAAATCATTAGGAGATGTGTCCCAGAAAGTGAGCAACAAAGCATTCTAACATTTAGCCATACATTGGCATGTGGAGGACATTTTGGTGCCAAAAAGACATCCCTAAAGGTTTTACAATCTGGTTTCTTTTGGCCTACTCTATTCAAAGATGCTTTTGATTTTTGTTCTAAGTTTGATAGGTGCCAGAAAATGGGGAACATTAGCCGAAGGAATGAGATGCCCTTGAACAACATTTTGGTGGTAGAACTCTTTGATGTTTGGGGAATCGACTTCATGGGACCATTTCCATCCTCTTTTGGTTATTTATACATTTTAGTAGCCGTAGATTATGTATCTAAATGGGTTGAGGCCATTGCTACAAGAACTAATGATCATAAGGTTGTTTTGAATTTTCTTAAAGATGTGATTTTTTGTAGTTTTGGAACACCAAGAGCTATTATTAGTGATGGTGGTAGCCATTTCTGCAACAAACCCTTTGAATCCTTGATGAAGAAGTACAACATCAACCACAAAGTGTCAACCCCGTACCATCCTCAAACCTCAGGTCAAGTGGAGATTAGCAATAGGGAAATCAAGAACATTTTGATGAAGACCGTGAGTCCTACAAGGAAGGATTGGTCATTGAGGTTGAATGATGCACTATGGGCATATAGGACAGCATACAAGACCCCCATTGGCATGAGTCCATATCGACTTGTGTTTGGGAAAGCTTGTCATTTGCCAATGGAGCTTGAACACCGAGCATATTGGGCAATCAAGAAGTTCAATTTTGATTACAAGGATGCGGGAATAGCAAGAAAGCTCCAACTTAATGAGTTGGAAGAGCTTAGAAATGAGGCATATGAGAATGCCAAAATCTACAAGGAAAGGACTAAGCTCTATCATGACAAGGCCATCCTAAGGAAGGAGTTTCACCAAGGTATGAAAGTACTTTTGTATGACTCACGTTTGAGACTTTTTCCAGAAAAATTGAAGTCTAGGTGGGTTGGACCTTTCAAAGTGGTGCAAACATTCCCCCACGGAGCTGTGGAGATTGAGAACATGAAGAATGGCACCTCTTTTAAAGTCAATGGGCAGAGATTGAAGCCATATTTGGAAAATGTGGAAGATGAGCTAATGTATCAAGTTGTGGATTTTCTTGAGTTTACAACATCATGAACAAGCTACCATGTCTTGCCTAGACATTAAATAAAGCGCTTACTAGGAGGCAACCTAGTGTGGTTTGTGTTCTTTCCTTAAGTTATGTTTATGTTGTTTTCATTCCATATTCTTTGCCTACTTACATTGCATTCAAATCTAAACATCGAGGACAATGTTTAAGTTAGGTTTGGGGGTATTTTGGATGGAAGGTTTGTTTTTGTTTCTGTTTAGGCTAAGTGATTTGGGTTTAAGGTTTGTTTGTGTTTGTTTTGGTTAAGTGTGCTTTTACTTACTAATATGCATGTATATGAGGATTTTGTTTGCAAACAAATTCTAGGGTCACTATGAAAGAGTTTTGTATCTTGTTGTCATTTATAAAGTTGTAACACTTGAAGATATGATGATAGAGGTACCATACTCAAATTCACAAAGAAGAATAGTGGAGACTACCCTAGTGAGTTATTTTGAGCCTAATTGCTTCTTTGAGAGGGTTTAAAGTGCTTCTACTCCTATCTTTTTCTTTCAATTTCACTCTAAATGATCTCATTACTTCTATTTTGTTTGAATGCTAAGAATTACTCTCCTTTGCAGATACCATGTGTTTAGTACCATTCATGAATGAACTCAATGAGATGATGTTAGGCTATGCATGTTTTAACTACTAAATGGCTGAAATCCTATCCCTATGTGTGCTCCATTCACCCCTTTTGCAGCCAAACACTTTTGCCTAATTCTTTCATCACCCACACCATACTCTACCCCATTCAAACTCAATGCAAGCCGTACCTTATAGCTTGGGGAATACCAATGTGATGAAGTCTAAAGGTAAATTGAGTGATAGAACAAGATTGTGGCGTGTACCGAAGGCACCTATGTTGAAATATGTTTCTAAAAAAAAAAAAAAGGAATTAAATAAAGAGAAGAGAATCAAGTGAAAACAAGTTCTAAATCTCCTCATTATAAGACATAGGGCCTGAACGCCAAAAACAAAGAAGAAAGAAGACAAATGCAAGTGAAGAGTATGAATCTCAAGGACACTTTGGTATGCCCCAAGCTCTAGTAATTCATATCACTTCTTTCGTAACCTATAACCTAAGCTTTACATTACAATCTTGAGAAAGACCTAATTGATCATTGAGGATGTATTTATGGGTGATGGTAAGTGTGTGTGTTATCTATATTCTTAGCATTTGATTCCTTTCATGAGATCTACTCAGAAATTGTGCTTTCATTTCAGATTTCATATGTGAGAATTTTGATTTCCTTTACATAACTTCATTCACATATGTTAGTGGAGAGACTAAAACCTTAGGATCTGAGTGAGAACTTGAGTGAAAGCCGTGAGGAGTAGAGTTGAGGCGAATTCCTTCTTAAGCATTTGGGTATGGTGACCTTGAAGTTGTAAGACATGGTGAAATATCTTTATACATTACAATTGATACGATTCTTTAGAATGGCAAGGCTTTTGAGTTTGAGTGTAAAACAAAGTTTCCATTGGTTCTTATTAGTTTGTTTAAAGCATGTTTAACCAAGTTGTTTGCAGATTTTGTTGATGTTTGAGGGTGTCATCATTGTAAACCCTTAGGAGACACAACTCCTCCAACTAGGGACACCTAGGGGTTCAAAGGCTTGTTGCACATGCTCAGTGCAATCGTTTGGCCAGCGAAAGTGGTATAGTTAGTTGTTAGTGTTTGTTTGAAGTTAGTGTTTTGTGTGTTTTAATTGTAAGTTTGCTCGTGGACTAGCAAAAACTAGGTTTGGGGGTATTTGATAGTTCACATTTCGTGTGCATTTACATCATCCATATTTGCCATCTTTGTGGTGTGTTTGATTAATCTAGTTGCATTTTACATCAAATTGTGTTAGTGTGCAGCCAAGTTTGTTTTAGGATCAATTGGAAGGCAATGAAGCAAAAACACCACCTTTGGTGGCCGAGCAGTAGTTCAAGCATGGAGAAGATCTTGTTAAGTTAATTTGAAGTCCAAATGAAGAATTGAGGACAAGTTTGGTTGCTAGAATTTCAGGAATTGGAAATGGTGCAATTCGGCCATATTGGGTGACTCTTTGCATGGCAAAAACATTGGTTTCAGATTGGGAGGTTTAACACACCTTACCATGCATTATGTTACCCTTTCACCCCCCTTGTTCACCAAGAACATGCACCCCCATTAGTTAAACCATTCAGCCACATTTTCACCCACAAACTCACCCATGCCGTGAGTATTTAATCCCTTGCCAGCCTGTCTTGCAGAAATTCCACATGCATTCTCATTTGAAATGGCCACATGCATGCATTTCTCCTTTGTGCCAAGCACTCACCATTTCAGAAATCTAATTCCCCCATCATTACACACACTATCATCCTATATTTTACAATTGTTGAGATCCAATCTTGGATCTAAATCTGGGACATTCCATTCTATAACCCTACATTCGAACCTACATTCTCCACACACAATATTCATTCCATTCATTCCATCTTCAATTCGACACAACCACTCCATCTCTGTCCATTTCTCTCCCATTTTACAAAAAACCATTCAGTCATAGCTGCACCACATTCATCTACATCACACTTGGAGAAGTTACACCAACCTTGGAGAAATTGCACCGAAGGCCATTCCCAAGTGATTTCCAACTCCAGTTTTGCTTCAAGGGGTTCTTCTTCTTAATTCTATGTACACTCATGTTTTATATTTATATGTCAAATCTTTGTAAACATGAAGTGTAACTAATCTCCCTATAGGGATTCGATGTAGCCTAGCAATATTGCCATGTAGTTGAATCGGAATGCTCAGTTTTATCCTTCTATGTCTTGTTTCATTCTCTGATTTAATTGTAACTTTATGTGTTGATTTTAATGCTTGATCACCATTTGAATTAATCATAGGTTGTATAGCCAATCTTATAGCACACATCATGCATAACCTTGGCAGATATGGGAATGATTGAAGGGAATGTTTTGCAAACATCATGCCGAGTGTTCCCTTGGTTTTGGGACAGTTTCTTATGCTTAATACGTTCTTGATTAGGAACCTAAGTTGCACATCACAATTAGGTTCATGACTAGGAATATTTGATCAAATCCACACATCATATGGTTGATCATATCTAAGTGAAACAACTTCAAGACATAGATAGATGACTGAGCATAACTTGATTTACAAACATGGAATCGATTTAGCAATGGTGAAACCGAATCCCTAGCCTCCTCTCTATTGATACAATCTCTAGCCTCAACTCCCTTGATTCTACATCATTACATTAATTGTTAAGTCATTTACTTATATTCATTTCATGTCCGTGTGTTACAAGATACAACATCAAATCTGCCTAAATTGATTAGTTCTAGTTTCTAGTAGGGTTCTTGCAAAACAAGTGGTTATATAGGTCCAATTAGTCCCTGTGGATTCGACACCCTTACTTGTGTTCTTATACTCAACATGTTTGTAGCACTAGGAAGGAAAAACCCTAACAAAAATGAATGCTTGTTTTTTGTGATTTTTTGTTGATGTGATCTCGAAGCATATACAAACAAGTTTGATGGTTAGGATCGTTGAAATTAGTTTCAGAGAATTCGTATCCCATTAAAACGATAGATTCACTAATACTTAGAGTTTATTTATATTTTCATTAAGTATAATATAAGATTTTGTGGTATCCACTTGTGTAAATATTTTAAATTAAAGATCGAATTCATTCATTGTATTCATATAGGGTCAAGGAGTGTAGCTGTAAAAAAGCATCAAAATCAGAGTTAAAATAATCGTTAAATCGTGATTTTTCGTTTATAACCGTCGAAAAGTTTTGTCCCGTTACTTGATCTCTGAATGTTTGTTTTTTGTGATTTTTTGTTGATGTGATTTCAAAGCATATACAAACAATTTTCACAGTTGGGATCGTTGAAATTAATTTCGGAAAATTCGTATCTCATTAAAACGATAGATTCACTAACACTTAGAGTTTATTTATACTTTCATTAAGTATAACATAGGATCTTGTAGTATCCACTTGTGTAAATATTTTAAATTGAAGATCAAATTCATTCATTGTATTCATATAGGGTCAAGGAGTGTGGCTGTAAAAAATCATCAAAATCAGAGTTAAAATAACTGTTAAATCGTGCTTTTTCGTTTATAACCGTTGAAAAGTTTTGTCCCGTTACTTGATCACTGAATGTTTTTTTTTGCTGATGTGATCTTGAAGCATATACAAACAAGTTTGACGGTTAGGATCGTTGAAATTAGTTTTGGAGAATTGACGGGATTTTAAAACCGCACAAATTTAACCCTTTTTTGACATATGTAGTATAGATGTAAGTAGGGTATCGTTCTAGGCTGGGGATTAGGAGGGATTGCTAATCTACTCTAAATTAATTTAAAAATATTAAACAAGACTCAAAAACACAAAACTAGGCTAAAAACTCTAATAATTCAAAAACACACTAAAATGACTCGAAACAAAGAAAACAATCAAATTAACTCAATCTAGACACTAGGAAATTAATTGGACGGAAATTGAATTAAAAGATTAAAAATAATAAAAATTAACTAAATAATATTATTTAATAATGGGGGGTTTGGTTTTGATGAAACGTAAATTAAACTTAAATAAATTACAGAATTGACAAAAACATAAAATAAAAGTGAACGGATGGGCGACGGATTGGCTAAAGGGTTCTTCTCTACACATGACACATATGCAATCTAAATTGACCTTCAGTTGTTCTTTCAATAAGTTGTAAATCTCAACACCCCAAATTAATTAGGTACGCTTAAATTAACCTTCAGATTTTCCTTATGTTATTGAATTGGATGAACAGCATACAACAACTCAAATTATTTCCCAAAAGTTCCCTACGTGAAAAGCACAATAGAGATACGATTAAAGATCATTATGTTCTATGAAAATCATAAGTGTTGACAAGGCATTCGTAACTATGAACAACATGATACGTTTGCCAGGAATTTACTTAACGCGATTGTGACTAGCAACCTTCACTACTCATGAATATAAGTTTATAACGATTAGGTGAAATTCACTTATATTCTAACATCAAATTCATGCATGTAAATTAAGTATGCATTCTTAATTGACAAACATAAATAAGTTATTAATCAAGCAGTTAAGCAAATTAAATCACAACTCAGAAATCACAACTGAAGGTATCAATTCAAATTACAAATATAATCATGGCTTTGAATTAACCTCTAGCCAAAATAAATTAATTACACATTATTCATAAATTAAAACAAAAAATAAAACTGAGTTTGGAGGGATTAAACCGAAAGAGTGTAGAGGTTTGTTTTGCACCGTGTGCTTGTTTTCTGGCTGCCACTTTTTGGCTGTGCACTGCCTGATTTCACGCAAGCTGCCCTCGTGAAGCTTATCTCCTTCTCTCGGCTTTTTGTTTTCGTCTCACCTCTTGCTGCCCAAATGGTAGCTCCTCCTTCTCTCTGTGAAACCGAATGGTGTGGCTTGCTTGCTGCCTTCCACGTCCGTGCCCTGCAGCTTCTTTCTCTGTGCTTCTTCTCGGTGCTCCGGACAGAAAGCAGCGCTCAGAGGCGCTGTCCTGGCAGCTTCTTCTCGGTCCTCCGTAGCCTCTCAGCTCTAAATGGGCACTGCCCTTTGGCACTGCCCTCTGATTTCACAGCTGCCAGCTGCCTTCCCTGCTGCTTGCGCAGGTCTCCCCCCTTGTTTCTGATTTTTCCTCCCCCGAGGCTCTGGCCTTGTTTTTCTTTTAAAACCCCAGCTCTCCCTCATCAATTATTCTGTTTTTCTATATTTTTCTTAGCGCCAGGGCCCTCCCTCACCAAGCCTCGGCTGCTTTTGTGATTCCTCCCACCGAGAACTTAGTGCCCTTTTCATTATGATCTCCACTAAATTATTCCTTCCACATGCTGCTGCCTTTTTATCATTTGCCCACCGACTCCACCGACTCCCATCTGTTAAATATATATATATATATATATATATATATATATATTATTTTCCAAATGATAAGTAAAATTCAACAGACAAGATAGTTTAGATGAAATTATTACTTAACACTTCACTTATTCTATTTTTATTTTCTTAACTAGATAAATTCTTATAAAACACAAAATCAACGTAAATAGCTCAAAATATAACGAACTAACAGAGAAAAGACGAGTGAATTTGATGTAAAAATATATATAAATATGATCCGATCAAGAATTCGTATCCCATTAAAACAATAGATTCACTAACACTTAGAGTTTATTTATACTTTCATTAAGTATAAGATAAGATTTTGTGTTATCCACTTGTGTAAATATTTTAAATTGAAGATCAAATTCATTCATTGTATTCGTATAGGGTCAAGGAGTGTAGCTGTAAAAAATCATCAAAATTAGAGTTAAAATAACCGTTAAATCGTGATTTTTCGTTTATAACCGTCGAAAAGCTTTGTCTCGTTACTTGATCTCTGAATGTTTGTTTTTTGCGATTTTTTGCTGATGTGATCTCGAAGCATATACAAACTAGTTTGACGGTTGGGATCGTTGAAATTAGTTTCGGAGAATTCGTATCCCATCAAGTTCAATGGTGTGTGTGTGTATATATATATATATTTATTAAGTATATTTAAATCTATTTATTTTGTACATATAATTAAGCGGTACACAGAGTAGTACATCACGTCATGTGTCATTATAAAAATAGTGGGATATGTCATATGTGTGATAGAAAGTTAATAACTTTAAAAAAAAAAATTCTCACCACTTCTATTAATTTTCATTTTCCCTCTCTTTTTTGTTTCCTGTTCAATTCTAATAGCCTACTCATCTTTCCTTAATTCCCTCTCTTTTTTGTTTCCTTTTCAACTTGTCTTATCATTTTTATTTTGCCTCCCTTTTTCTTCAAAAAGGGTGGCACTGGGAATGAAATGGAATCAAATCAATGGATTATGGATACATATTATTAATTAATAATTATTATAGTTTTGTAAAATTTAATTTAAAATTTATAAAGTATAATTATTATAGATAGTTAATATTTTGGGGTATAATTATTATAGTATATATAATTATTATAATTATTATAGTTAATTTAATATATATATATATATATAATTATTTATTTATTATAGTTTTTAGGGGTATAAAATTGTTAAATTAATATATATAATTATTATAGTATTTTTTTAGGGTTATAAAATTATAAAATTAATATTCTGCTTATCGTGTATCGTGTTACCTACGTGTATACCTGAATCAACCTGTTATCTTAACAGGTGCTTATCAGGTTACCCGATAATGACCCGATTCATTATCGTGTCGACCCGAACACCTGTTAATTTCGTGTCGTGTCATGTCAGGAATTGCCAGGCCTAATCATGATGGACACCATTGACTAGAGACTCGGTCCTAGGCCGGGAAGGTGTATTGGGGCATGAAAAATGCCCGCCATTGTAAGACAAGAGTTTCCTCTTCCACCTCGACCTTGGGACAAGTCACATTGCTGACAAAGCAAGTAGTAAAACTCTAGCAGCAGGTGGCGGCTCAAATGAGCACATTGTGACCCAAATTGCCCACATCGCCACCCAGAGTGCCCATATTGTTGCCCAGGAGTCTAGGATGGCCCAAATCATCTTTGCACTTCATATGTCCGGGTTTAACATCCCCGCTACTAGATCTCCTCCTCAAACACCCTCAACCTCCCAAGCCCCCAACCCAGCTCAGGCGACCGGCGGAGTTGACAGTGATGATGTTGTGTTGTAGTTTTTTAATTTTTATTTTTAAACATTCCTACTTTTTAAATTTTTTTTTCAGCTTGTACGTACATTTTTATATTTATTTTAAATAAATATTTTTCCTTATCAATTACAATTCCTAAATTCATTAAACAAAAAAAAATTGTTTAAAGTTCATTTTATAAACATTTAAAAGAAAAAAAAATTAAAAATGGTTTGCGCGACGAAATAGGTTGTCATCCCCATTAATATGTACGACGACAATGATAAATCTTGTGAGAAGAAATTCTTCATCCCACTAAACTATATGCGACGAAGTGACTCTTCGTCGCTCTGTCCTTGGGCCACGAAAATTTTCGTCCCTTTACACTTCATGTGACTAATGTGCTTCGTCCCTTTTAACTTAGTGCGACAAAGCTTCAGTTCGTTGTGCAAACACTTTTGCGCGATGAATGTTCTTCTCTTTGTTGCGCAAGACCTTTTTTACGAGCTTGACGCAACAAAGAAGTGGCAATGAAGATTTTGTCATGTGTTATTTTAAGCGACGAAAATCTTCTTTGTGTGATGGTTATTGTTTTGTCGCAATAATTGCGTGATGGTTATTGTTTTGTCGCGATAATTATTAACAGTAGTAGTGTTATATGATACTAGTTTGACATATTGACTTTTAAAGCTTCTTGTTTTTTGATTATTCATGCTTTAGTGTTCAATATTATTGGTCAAATAGTACATGAATTATGGGCAAGTATAGTAGGAAGAGAAATAGAGTTGGAACTTGGATGCAAGAATTGTGGAAAAGTGAAGCTAGCACTGCTAATTTTTACACCGATAAGAGCAAATGAGGAAGTTTTTAGTCGTTAAGGGTATAATAATACCTTCATATCAACTTTTTGTTATAATTCTTATAAACTTACAAATGTGGCTATAATTCTATATGGGGTCTAAATTTTAGTAATTTTTTTTTTCAAATTTCCCATTTGAAAACTCCTACAAATTTTCAAGGATTTCTGTGGACTTCAATTTTTGACATTGATAGATTTTTATAGTGATATTTCTTTAATTACAAAATTTATAAACTATTATAGAATTAAAAATAATGAAAATGATTTTTATTACAAATAGTCCATGAGATTGACTAACATCATTAAGATAGTTTATGAAATTGAAAATCGATCAATGTAGTTCCTAAAAATAGGTGTCACAAATGAATGTGGCCCTGTCAAAATTGTGTCAAAAATTCTATTATGTGCTAATGTGGCTCATAAATGGGTCCCACAAGTCTTTTTTTATTTTTTTAATTTTTTTTATAACAAATGGACCATAAAATTGACCCAGAATATCAAGAGTCCTTGAAATTAAAAATTGATCAATGTAGTCCTAAAAATAAGTGTCTCAAGTCAATATGGTCCTACCCTGCTATTATGTTAAAATTTTTGTTATGTGCTGATGTGGCACATAAATGAGTCACACAAGCCTAATCAAATTAGAAATAGGTTTAATAATTTAATAATAAATTTAAAAGTTATCAACCTAGACACCCGGTCTCGCAAACACCTCTGATCCCAAGCCACACTCCTCTACCTCCATCTACAATAGTTTTCACCGTCTCTTCTCTAAAATCAAATTATCAAGACACCCTTCACCAAATTGGACTAGGATCAAGACCACCTATGCTGATGGCTCGGATTGTCGACAACTTTTGTGACACCACTGTCAATATTTGAGTAATCGACAGCCTCACAACCGTTATCTTGGAGAGTTTGTTGGGTGCTCCCTCGGTGATCTTGATGGCGCGGAGAACGGCAAACTCTGCCTTGAAATAATTTCACTGTGGAAAAAGTTATTTTGACAATTTTTTAGTTAATTATAATACCACATCAACACATAACATAATTTTTTGACAAAATTGTGATGGAAGGATCATATTGAATTGCAACACCTATTTTTAGAGAATACATTGATCGATTTCGATCTTAGGGACCATCTTAATAGTGTGGTCAATTTCAAAAAGCATTTGTGATAAAAAAAACCCCCAAAAAAATGCTTTTGAAAAGAAATTTGACGAAGGTTTATGTGGTAACTGATAGGTATTTTACCACCTGCAAAAGCATGGATAAAAATACTTAAAAATACTTGCAAGAGTACAAGGTTGTCGTAGTATAGCAACTCAAGTAAGGTCGTTCTCCACAGGGATTGAATGAATAATTTTATGTTAACCAAATCTTAATTAATTATTTGAAAACAAAGTTTAGAAAAGAGTGATTTAATGACCTAAAATATTAAAAAAGAATTTAATTAAAAATAACTAAATAACTTGGGAAAGTAAATCAACCAAAAGAAAATAGTTTTGAAAATCTATTTGAGCACTAGGGTTCCGCCGTCACCTTAACAATCCTATATAGTTCTTTCAATTACTTATGACTTACACCCGTATATTTTGAAGGTTAGGTTTTCCTAAAGTATCCCTACTTGGAACCTCCAACATAGAACGTATATCTAGCATGCAACCCGTCCGTGGTGTCCAGATCGAATGTGAACATGCAAGACTCATTAAGCTTTATGAAAACCCTTTGAAAAACCATATAACCCTTAAAACGTGTCGTCCATCCTAAGAGGTTACACATATTAACCACAAGAAGCAAGCGCCAATTCTAGGGACAACCCTCCGCCAAAATTGCATCAAATTACTTGTCTAAATATCCTAATGGTGGCCAATCACTAAGACAACTAGATAGTTTCAAACACGGTGATTAATAATTCAAAACTTGCGTGCATAACATCATAAGTAAATTGAAAAGAAACTACATATTCTTGCTAAGGCTCGTGGCCTCGCCCTAGCAAACGAAACTAGTTAAGAACAATCATAAAACAAAATATAAGTAAGAACATGGATAGAAAACACCTTAAATCGTCAAAAGCTCTCTAAAGCCAAAGTAGTGCGTTCTCTCCTCCTATGTTGCGTAGAGAACCCTAATGGCTAAAAAGCCTTATTTATACTAGTAGACAATAAAACCCTACCTAGAAAAGGTCTTAGAAAAATACTAGGAAACATAATAAAATAATAAAACAGAAAATAAAAGGTTTCCTATTCTAATTGGAATTCAGAGTTTTCAGAAAATGTATCTTGATTGACCAAATTAACTCCCATTTGGTCCTAAAAGGTCTCTTTTTAAATCTTGAGATGTCCTCTACAAATCCTTAGAAGGAATCTTCCTCGAAATATGCCATCTTGACCTTCAAAATACCTCAAACGTCCAGAAACGTCAATCTGGGAAAGCTGCGCGCTGGGTCTTCTTTTCATCGCCATGGTCAAACGGCTTGGTAGAAAAATCTGGAATTTTGATACAATCATCTTGAAAGACTCACGAACACCCTCCAATTGGAATCACTCCAAAATTCACCCGTTTGATCACTTTTTACTTCAGCTGAAGTCGAATGTCCTACATTGAAAATATAATCCAAAGTATCAAAATATCACCAAAATAACCAATAAATTAATAATAAGATAAGGGTAAAATATATAGTATAATATGGACTCATCAAATCCCTATCTCCTCCCTAACAGTCTCTCTCCCCAATCCCTCACCCCACGGGGAACAAATCTCTTCTTTATGCCACAACTTTCAATATTCTCCAAGACCTCTTATACGTGTTATTGGTCATTGATAAATGATTTGTATTCTCTTTAAATTTTAAATTTTAATGAAGAGAAAGAGAAAACTATGGGGACTCTCCCGATGATGAGACTCGCAGTCTTACACGATGATGGGTGGGGTCGAAGTGAATCTAGATTGGTGTTCGTTGGTTTGTTTGCGTCACTGCGTTTTTGGCTGGAGTTGGTAAAGATAGTTGAAATTGATCTAAATTGGTCTCCATTTTTTTATTGGTTGTGGTTAGCTTTGAGGGCTCCCTAGATGGAAAAATGGGTTACTTTAGAACTCAAGTGAGATGTTGCATTAGAAGAAGATCAACTCCTTTGGGTGACTTAGCTTCTGTACCCCCCTCCTCTGCCTTGTGTTTGTTGCTTTCTGTGTTGTTCCCCTCTGGGTGGGCTTCTTGTTCCTTTGGCTTGGACCATGGTTATGCTATTTCCAGTTATCAAAATAAATAAAATAAAAAAGAGCACATTCAAGAGAGAAAAGAGCAGGAAGCTCAAATATAGCAATGAGCAAAGCTTTCACAAGTGAAACATGCAAAGCCATAAAAATAGAAAGCAATAAATGGATTTGAAATTGTAAGGGGTGAAGTGGGATTCTTTTTTGTTTGGTTATATAATTTCTTGCTCTCAAATCCCACAAAACTCACACCTTAATGAAATTCTACAAAATCTTTATTTTTTTTTTAAAATATACCTCAATTTAGATGAACTTTTAAAATGTCTATTAAAATCTCAATTATTTTTTCTTTGAAAAGGGGACTAGTTGACTTAACCATGGCAATCCATCTTTTTGGGGGACGGGAAGACTCACGAGGCATTTGAGTCTTCTCTTGACCACTATTGTGCGATTCACCAGTATTAGGAATCGAACGCAGGACGTGTCGTGTGGAATACAGGTTTGGAATTCATCCTAACCACTGGGCCACCCTGTGGTGGTTATTAAAATCTCAATTGACTACACTTGCATTTGCATTGATTCTAAAAATGTCTATTATAATCCTAGTTGACTACATAAGGAATTTAAAGTCTTTTAAATTCTCTCAAATTATAGTTCGACTACATCCCCTAAATAGTCCAGTAGCACTTTTTGTTAAACACTAAAAAATGCTATTAAAATTACTTTTTCTTTTTGGAAAATTTACACATAGTACACTTCTAATACTTAATTTTATATTGAGACAACACTTTTTTAAACATTTCAAGGAGAGACAAAAGTTAATACATGTGGAAGATGGCATCATTCCTTTTTTATTCTTTTTTCTGGATTTGAAGTTACGAAAATACCCTTTATAGCGGTAAAGTCTTTTCACACTTCTATCTCATTCATCTTTTATTCCCTTTCTCTTCCATAAATATTGATCCGATTTTGCCTTCTCTCCTTCTTTCTCTACTCATCTGATAGCCTATACCGACGTTTTAGCACCAGAAAATATTTTCAACAAATTTATTTTGGAATACCTAGAAAGAAAAAAAAACAAAAAGAAATAGCTTCATTAGTCCTTCTTTCTCTACTCATCTGATAGCCTATACCGACGTTTTAGCACCAGAAAATATTTTCAACAAATTTATTTTGGAATACCTAGAAAGAAAAAAAAACAAAAAGAAATAGCTTCATTAGCATTAAGAAGAAGAACGCACAAAAAGAATTATTGAAGCAAGTTGATAATTAGGTTATTAATGTTGAGAAACTACAAGGAAGAAACTTCCCTTCCCTTCCCTTACTGTTGTTGCTATTGAATAATTTTATTAAGTGGATAAAATTGTTTTCATGTTTTTTGGGTTAGGCCTTAGCTGTTTTTTGAGTTCCTTAAATTATAGTAAATTTTTTTGTCTCTATATATAAAGCTCATTTTTTATAAAAGTGTGACTGCTCATGAGTTGCTTCGGCTACATGATAAAGGCGTGAACTTCAGTCATACATTTCTGGTGAATGTTTCAGCTGCTGTTGAGCCGGAAACCGTTCACGTTGGGTTCGAAGTCAGTGCCATATTGTATTTGTATAGAAGCCTCAGTCCAATGTCCATCACGCGATTGGAGCATTAGCAAAAGACTCGTTGAACACCTATGGGTTTTAACCATAACTTTCTAAGTTTGTTTGCCAGTCGCCGTCGAATGTGTATATATCACCGTACTTGCGTGCGTCTTGATGTTTTGCAGATGATATCTCATGCATTAAGCTAGAAACCCTTTGTCTTAGATGTCGACCGTGTCATTGTTTTTAAATGTAGTTTATGAATTTGATCTAGTGACGCTCGGTCTCCACTTTATTGAAGATTTTGAGTTCAAATCTCATTGACGGGCTTTAAAAGAAAGAAACCTGCTCTCTACAAAATTCAGCATGTACCTAATGTTGATAGGAGGTTTGGAGAAATGTTTAGTAAAACAAAAACAAATCCCACAAATTGAGCAGTTGACATTATCACAGCAAGGAAGATTTGGCGTATTATTTCTTGATTTTGTTGGACCCAATAAAATGGTTTCCAATATTCTATTTACATACGTGTTTACAATAAGCAACCAAATAGGTGGCACAGGCCTTTCCGAGAGGATAATGCATGGTTGGAACCACACTAGTGTTTACAATAAGCACCAACATAGTAGAAAATCAGGAAATGTCAACGAATTCACAGGGAAGAGATAAAAACAATCCTTGAAAGAAGATAATGTAAAGGTTCAAGGAATGTACGTCCACATACATGGCTTGGAGGAATATGTTTTCCACTGAAAAGGTCCAGCAGGATAGTTCCATAACTGTAGATTACACTCTCTGGGATGACCCTGCTTGCACAGTTTGACTCTAATCAAATATATTGAAAATCGGCTTTCACATCTCGAGTCATAAAAAGTTATCAACTAAGTCAGGTAAACTATCACACCAAACCACCATGGGTAATTGCTAAGATATTTAAAATCCAAGCATGAAAGCTTTATAGAGATAAATTATAAATGTAAATAACTAATTAGGCTTTGAATAAATATCGGGTGTACCTCAAAATGTCAAGCAACCAACTTGTTCCTCCAATGACTCGAATATCTGAAAATACCAAACAAAGTGAATCTATTAGCAATTCAGAGTCTTTCAAATATTACCATATCTTTGCTGCAAGTCATGCAAAATTCTGGACATTTTAGTAGATGGGTTTTGCTAAAAAGCAAAGGTTTTTGGTGGGTTCTTCTGATTAGTGATTAGACGCTAAAAAAATTCAATAAAATACATGGAGGGGTGGATAAACCAAATTACCATCTTCTTCCTTCAATCCATTGAGAAATCTACACATTTTTTAGTAGATGGGATTTCCAAATTAATTAGACACTAAATTCTTCAAGAAAATGCAAAAATAATGTTTTGTAGAAAATTAAGTGATTGATAGCGAAAATCTGAAATCAACACAACATGCATGAGCTCTACAAAGGTTTCAGAGCTTACCCAATAAAAGGAACGACGTCGGAAGCAGGGGGAAAAGGGAGGCGGCGAGATTGCAGCAAAGGTCACGGTGAAAAGGAAAGCGGCGGGCCAACATGGGAGCGACATATGAGCAAGTTTTGGATTCTGAGTTTCAACTTTCTCGTTCAAGGGAAAGGGAGGAAATTGGATTGCATAAGAGCAACTCCAGCGGGGCTAGTTGCTCGAGGGACAGGTGGAAAAAAAAGGGCCTGAGGCCCTGTGAAGCTGCTCCAGCGTCGTCCGGCCCGAGGGAAGGTGGAGGCCCGAGGGACGGGCCCGTGAAAAGTTGACTGACCCAGCCACCCAGTGGATGTTGACGTCAACCTGACGTCACACTATTTTTTTTTTTTGTCAGGTGCGTGCACTCCACGCCCGCATGGGGGCGCGTGGCCCGACAACTTTTCAAAAAAAAAAAAAAAAAAACTTTTCAGTTACCGTTGGGAAGCCACGTGGCTTCCCACGGCCCGTTCGATCCCAACGGATCTTTAATTTGAACCGTCCGATTTTCAACGGTAATAAAAATAAAAAAAACTTATTTAATAGCAACCGTTGGATCTCAGATCAACGGTTGATATTATTCTGCTTTATAAATTTTTTTAAAAAAAAGAAAAAATAGTTTAAAAAATCTAAAATGTTACCGTTGTGACACATGGCACAATCTGGAGCGTTGGAATTCAAATTTTTTTAAATCCAACGGCAGAGATTAATTAGTTGAATAAAAAAAATTTAAAAATTTTAAAAAATCTATAAAAAATTGTAAAAAATCTGTAAATTATTATTTTTTTTTTTTTTTACTTTTCTATAAATACCTTATCATTAACATCTACCTTACACCACAATTCCATATTTTCTCAACTATTTCTCCTCACATTCCTATCTTTCTCTCAAAGTTTGAAGCCAAATTTTTTTTAAAACAAAATGAGTACTGCTGCAGGTACGAATTGGATGCTTCTTGAAGATGTTGCGCTGTGTGCTAGTTGGGTTAAAATTACTCATGATTCACTTTCGGGTAATGAGATGCAGTTGCGAGAAATGTGAAGTCTTATTCATACCATTTATATTGAGAAAATGGGTGGGCAAAGAACCAAAGATTCACTGTCCAGTCGTTGGAAATTACTTAATATATCGTTTAGTTTGTGGAGAGACGCCTTGACACAAGCTAGTGCTAATCTTCGAAGTGGGGAAAGTTTAGCGAATCAGGTAACAATATATTATTTATTTGTTTTGGAAAGGGAGGAAATTGAATTGAATTGTAGAAACAAAGAGCACTGGTGGTAGCGATTGTGAGTTTGTGAGTGCGATGCCAGATGTCATTGGTATATTTTGGTAGTGGCAAAAATGAAATAAAATAAACTAATCGGGAATAAAACTGGAAGGACACTGTTCTTATGAACACAAACAGTGTGTTTTCAGTTTTAGTATAGATAGAACAAGCAACTCTGCCCACGCGACGTTGCGGGTCTAAATCCATGTTATACGTATAAAATATATTTACTTCTATATCAAAACATATTTACATCTTTATGATTAATAAAAAAACAAAAGATACATGTTTGTACAATATATTACAATATTCTGAGGCTCATGTCTTTAGTTCTAGTGATTCATACTTCCTTAGCAAATCAACCATTTGTTCTTTACCAATGTCCAAGGCCTGTCGTGGAGAAGGCAAATGGAATATAAATGTCAATGGGACTACCAACAAGTGATTTAAATTTAGTTAAGAAAGTATATTAAATTTAAAAGCAAGAAATTAGAAGATAGCTAAATCATGTAGAAAGTCATAATAATAATCATAATTTAGACGAAACACAACATGAAACTTGAGTGGTCTTAATGCATTTATATCGAATTCAAAATAGAAGAAAATTCAATTAGGCTGGAATGGAAAATTTCAAGCTTTTAATATAATAAATTCGCCGGCACATACTGCTCATTCGATATGTGGTATGACAAAACTCTATAACTTATCCAAGTTTACACAATCATACTTGGCACTCGTCAAATTTCACCTATTACAAATGCAGAGCAGCACTACATTCCAAAGTTAATTTCAATAGGAAATACTACTCTCCAATGATTTTTCCGATCAAAGGAAAAGAAGTCTCCAATGATTAGGTGATGTGACTCAATCGACCACCTACCTATTCCAAAGCTAAAACTTCAAGCGGAAATCTATTTAATGATTTGGTGAGATGACTCAAATGTGAGAACTAAGCAGATAGCACCGAAAAATAAACCTCAGTAATCGAGCAACAAAATCACAAACCAAAGGATGCAGCTATTAGGATGTACTCAGTTATATTTAAGAATACATAACCTACTAACTAAAGCCTATAATGTTATATCACCAACAATCATAGATAAGAACCAAAATAAGCACCATAATCCAAAACATATGATTTTATCAAGCAAAGAGAGGGAAACAATTTCACCATAACAAAATCAAAGGAACCAAGTTTCAGCCAACAACCAATCAAAATAACACCACACAAACAACATATTGTATAGAAAGATAGCAGCTTGACCTCCCCGAAGAATAATAATTGAAATTTCAGCACTTGAATTTGTTGGGTGGTAGCAGTGGAATCAACTCGGTATTCGACTGTTCATTCTCAGCTTTTCATGTTATTGTTCAGTCCTCTTTATCTTAATAAAGTTTATTTCCTGGAAATTTTTTTTAGTAATGGATTAAAACTAATATGTAATATAGAACTTCTGTGTTTCACTTTCTTATTGGTCCAAGGCTCGAGAAAAGTATTTCATGAGCTGCCAAAAAAAAAAAGTCAAGAAAATGAATATAGTTGTTCTATATCATCCTATTGAAACCATTAAAATAGTTTTTACATTATGTGAAGCAAATTATATGAAAGTAAAATTCAATTGAAATGTCAATTAACGAAAGATCTAAATTGTTCATATATTAAAGCATCATGTAAGCGGAGGACCTTTTTACCACAACTTGATCCACACTGTTAGCAACTCAAACAGTTTGATTCTTTATAAGGAAAAGGAAAAGAGAAAGACAATCAGCATTTGAAATCAAACGACCAGATTGAGATACAAAAACTTAATATGTGCTTACCCCCTCCTCTTGACTTTCAACTCCCCTTGCATATTTTTAAAAAATTACAGATTAAATTAAATAAAAACAATTCAATAAAATTAATCACAAATTTCATTTGAGTAATCATCAAAATCAAGAGTGTATATAGGTGAATTATGGACAATTTACTATGGCTTAGTCAAGTAAGGACCAATTGTAAAAATAAACATGAAGCCAAAGTGTAATGAAAAAAAAGAAGATGAAATAAAGATGGTAATATTATCACAAAAACAGTAGCAAGAGACCTTAATTAATTGAGGTGGCTTATTTTAGTGAGCAAAGAAAAGCTAACAATTAACAAAGCATGGATTTATTTGAGTAAAAAACACAGGATGAAATAACATTCTCTCTTTCCAAAAGAATATAAAAATACTACCAGGGATTCAAAAATATTAGTTAACGCAAACAAACAGCAAGAAAAGCCATTATACATAAGGTAAAGTACCAAAAACTTGATCCCAGAAAAAAGAATCATTTACCTCTACGGCTCTAACCATGTGACGGGGGAACTTCCTCTTTCCCATTTAATTGGTGGATTGAATACCAAACATGCTTCTTTCCAGAGAGAAGTGCCTGATGAAGATGAAAAAAAATATAATTCAGATTATGTCAAAAGAAGTAATAAAGTGGATAAGAATGGCAAAGCATGAAAATTGAACACGATGAATTACTGACACGATTAAATTTTCTATCTTCAACTCTCCGACTAATTTGATATAGCACAACAATTAACCGTTTGAAAGAATTGTGTAAAACATTATTGATTTTCTGAATTTAGTAGACATACAATATCTCTTTGCTTCAATAGTTGAAAAGAGAAATGAAGAAAGCGTGAATGTGTATATAAAAAGTTGAACCTTATGGGAAATAACTTTACAGCTAGCAAACTATTAGAAATCCTATTTTCAAACACAGTTACGTTATCAACAATGCCAGCCTTTGCCTCCTCTCTCCCTTTGCGTTGGGATGTATAAGTTTGTCTTAAATAAAACCCTGTAAGAAAGGGAAAGTAGAAGAAAGTTTAGGGAAGTTAAAATGAAAGCTACAATATGCACAAAACGTAACTATTAGTAATAATAACCAATGTAATCAAACATAAATAAAATGATATGGTACAGCTTTATTCTTTTTCATACAGTTCTGAGGTTCGAGTCTTATGAAATGGTGAGTTTGATACAAATTATTAATGATGGAATGGATAGTTTTATTCTCCTTCATAAAAGTCACATTCAAAACTAAAATTCAATGCCAAAAACTAATACCAATATGACCTCAATCTACTATCTTTAACAATTGAAACTATATTGCAGGATGTTAAATCTTTAGTCTTAATTTAAAGACTGAAAATAAAATAATTTGAAGCTACATTGATTAGTATTAAGCTTAGCCTCAAATATTCTTTAGCAGATGTAATCCATAATTAAGACAAATTCGAAAGAATTGAACCTTACCTGATGAGTGATAAAACAACATGCTTAGAAATACGATTTCAAATTGAATTTGAACGATGATAGCCACCTCTTTCTCAGAGTTCGAAGCTGGAGATTGAAAAAAATACAATAAAATTTGAATCATACAATCCAAATTTCAAACAAAGGGCTAAATTTTCATACATGCAACTCAACAACTAAGATTGTTACAACAGATTATTCAAGAACTAATTACCAAAAACAACACTTTGAGGTTCATACCTTTAGTTTTTGTTCATTTATTATTTTTCTCAGTAAATCAACCATTTGTTCTTTATCAATTTCCAAGACCTATTATAGAGAAGGCAAATAGAGCACATAAAAAATAGGGGTTTTTGAACTTTAATACTTCAAGATTAAAATTTAAAAAAAAATCTGGTGTTAGATTGAGTGTTGATTTTAGTCCCTAATGTGTCCTTAATTCAAAATTAATGTGCATTTTATTTAATGTCTCCCATTAAATATTTAAATTTATTAATACACAAATTTTAATTTATTTTTTTGACCAAAAAAGAGTTTTTTAATTTAATAATTTTATTTAACATTCTTCAAACTTGAAAGACTCAAATAATGTACCTAAATTGACACGCCCCGACCCGGAAAGGTCGACGCATGCTGGCCGTCACCGTGAAGTGACGTAACCATAGGGGTAAGTGATGTAAAAAGTGTATAAATTTAAATCGAACATAGAATTAATTAAAATTTGAAATAGTGACAGAGTGCACAAACGTGGGTGTGGCCCACTATAGTTATTCAGAGCTTAATGAGGAAACGACTACTGAAGAGTAGTCAAACAACTAAAGTACGCTTATTACACATAGTGATAAGTTCATACGTCAGAAGCGGAATGCCGAATGTCAGAAACGTTTCAAGATTCCTCGAATGCCACGCAGAACGGCTATCTAGGTCTTGGAGGGGCGAAAAACAAAGTTGAGTGGGTCAGCAAAACAAACTTATGTGAAAACGTTTGGTTTTGAACATACTAACCCCTCGCCGTAAAACAATTATAGTTTCCTTTATTAAAAGCACATTATGAGTAAGTATGTACGTATATATATCCATAATACTAAAGCCAAGTATAAATGACGATATACAATTCAGTTCATGTTACGATTGATGCTACAGTTGTATAATCATGTGGAACACAGTATGATTAGGAATATATCATGTAACTATGTATCAATGCTACGGTAGTATAGTCATGTGATAAACAATATTCCTAAGTACTCATCCATCTAATGCTAGCACACAAGTTCGAACAGAGGACTCTGACACGAACAGGCTGGGTGTAATCAATACGCTCAAGTACTACAGTCACGCGAAGCTGGTGCAAAAGCACATCACATACAAGTCGGATTGCCTAATGCAATCTACCCGACAGGCTGGCACCTAACCTGGATCCATACGAGCGAACGGTGCAATGTGAACATACACGTGAAGGCTGGCCCTGGCCCGGGGGCAAGTACTAACACCAGTGCAGCAGATGAGTATGTATATGACACATATGAATATCATGACAAGTATATCTCAACCATACAGCAGCATTTATTACAATTATATCTCAATTATCCAATACTTAGCAACATATATGTAAAGTGAAGCATTTTATGAAGTTTGGAAACCATAAGTATGTATAGATATAAAAACAAACTGCCCACTCACAATACGTCGTTGGGTTGTAGTCTCCGGGCCTAGCTTGGTCTTGTAATTGCTCCGGATATAATTCTCCTATTTATATATATTTTTAAACGAATTAATTAACGCTTAAATACGGGAATTTAAATAACACTCCCATAGATTGCTCAAACTTAAGGTTTGAATATACCAAAATGATCTACACATCAATACGAACACACCCATATTTTTAAATTAATTTTTGGACTTACCACGCGCTCCCACGCGCCAAAATAGGCACGGGTCTACGCGCCCCCACGCGCAGGCACGTGACTCGCACACTGACGACGTCAGCTGACGTCGTCAGGAATATTCTGGGAATATTCCGTTAATTATTTAACTGATTCCGTTAATTATGACTGACGGCGTCGGAATATTCCGTCAGAGTTGACGGAATATTCCGTCGTCTTCTCCGGCGAACCTCCGGTCACCGGAAAACTGGAAATTTTTCATTTTAACTATTCTCACTCGTTTTTCGTCCAATTTCTTCGAATTTTATATCAAATTGAAGCCCTAATCATGCTCTATCACGTTTGATTAGTTTTAAACACTAAAAATCACGGGATCAAACTTTTCAAAAACACGAAAGTTCGGCCTACCTTCGAAACCTATGATCCCGACGTCCAATTCCTTCCAACGATATACTCCGGGGTTCCTGGGAAGATTTTAAAGACATTGGTGATTTTAGTTTGGTCTAAAACATAACCATTTGAAAGTGGATGAACAGTACCTTAATCGGGAATTGAATTATCGACGTGAAAATGATCGAGTCCTTACCTGAAATTGATGTGGATGGACTCGTGAGGTCCTAAGGAATCCAACTGTGATTTTGGATCGTCGAAACTTCAAGGTTTGGATTGATTTTGAATTTGCTCCGTGTGCAATGGTAGAGAGAGAAGGAGAGTTTTCGAGTTTTTCTGAGATGAGAGAGAGAGCTGTCTGAGAGCTTGAGGGAGAGAGATTCTGAGATCTAGAGAGAGAGTGAGTGAGAGATGTGATGATGACGGGATTTGAATAACACAAATGGTGGATGTACGAGTTGGAATGGGACGGGTGATGGATTTTTAATTAAAAGAAATCGAAGTGGAATGGGTTGGTGTGGGTAGTGGTTTAGGTTGGTGAGGGTTTTACTTTTACACGATATTTCTACTTATGTAAGTTTACATTACTAAAGTTAAAACGATTAAGCTTAGAATGACGGTTTCATAATAATTAACGATAAGGGTAAAATCGTCATTTTACATACACGGGGAGAATTTACATAAAACGTTTGGGACGGGTCGCCACAATCTACCCCCCTTATAAAAATTTCGTCCCCGAAATTTCGACATCAATTACATATCGAAACCATAAAACAAACGCGGATATAAATCTCTCATACGTTTTTCTGTTTCCCAAGTAGATTCTTCCACTGAGTGATTTCTCCATAAGACCTTTACCATCCGTACGGTCTTGTTCTTAAGAATTTTATCCTTCCAGTCAAGAATCGTCACTGGAATCTCATCGTAAGTCAAATCGGGGTTGATTTCCAAAGGTTGAGGAGGGATCACGTGTGATGGATCCGAGACGTATCTCCGTAGCATTGATACATGAAATACGTTATGTACTCTCGCTAGCTCCAGTGGCAAGGCGAGTCGATAAGCAACTTCCCCAATTCGCTCGATGATCTGGTACGGTCCAACGTACCTAGGGCTCAGCTTCCCTTTCTTTCCAAAACGTACCACACCTTTCCACGGCGATAACTTCAAGAACACCATATCGCCAACCTCATAGGCTCTGTCAGTGGAATGTCGGTCGGCAATACTTTTCTGTCGGTCTTGAGCCGCTTTCAGATTAGCCTTTATTACTTGGATGTTCTGTGTTGTCTCATCCACGATTTCCGGGCCCACCAAAACCCGTTCACCTACTTCTGACCAACACAAAGGGGTACGGCACGGTTTTCCATACAATGCTTCAAATGGGGCCATACCGATGCTAGAATGAAAACTGTTGTTGTAGGCGAATTCTACCAACGGCAAGCGCTTGTGCCAAGCGTCTCCAAACTGTAGAACTGATGATCTCAACATGTCTTCCAACGTTTGGATCGTTCTTTCCGATTGTCCATCGGTTTGAGGATGATAGGCGGTGCTGTAAAGCAATCTTGTACCCAAAGCTTCCTGAAAAGCTTTCCAGAACTTCGAGGTAAACCGGGGGTCCCGATCAGAAATGATGCTAATAGGGACTCCGTGATACTTTACCACTTCGGAGACAAACCGTTCGGCCAATTGGTCTAACGAGAAATTCTCACGAACGGGTATGAAGTGTGATGACTTAGTGAGTCGGTCAACTATAACCCAGATACCATCATAACCATTTCGTGTACGGGGTAACTTGTACACGAAATCCATTGTGATGTTCTCCCATTTCCACTGAGGTATCGGGAGTGGTTGTAGTAACCCAAAGGGTCTCCTTCTTTCCGCCTTAACCTGTTGACAAATTGCACACCGACTGACATACTCAGCGACCTCCCTTTTCATACCTGGCCAATAGTAAAACTGTCGGACGGTATGATACATTTTGGTATTTCCAGGATGCATCGCATAAGCAGAAATGTGCGCTTCATCCAGTATCTCCTTCTTTAGTTCTCCAATCTTAGGTACATACATCCGAGTACCCTGCATCAACATGCCATCCGTGTCTCTGACCTTTAGATCCTTCTTTCTCCCTTCCGATACCGCCTGTATCAACTCTTGAATTTCTGTATTATTCTTTTGGGCTTCAAGAACACGATCCACCAGGATTGGTCTGACTTGAAAACTTGCAATTAAGGCTCCTCGTCGAGCTGTTTCCAAGGTTACGCCAGTAGACCGTAGATCGATCAATACAGGAAGATGACTTGCAATAAGAGTATTGAGTCGAGCATGAGGTTTCCTGCTAAGAGCATCCGCTACGGTATTAGCACGACCTGGGTGGTACTCAATAGTGCAGTCATAGTCACTAAGCAACTTCATCCATCTTCGTTGTCGGAGATTTAACTCTGACTGAGTGAAAATGTACTTTAGGCTCTTATGATCGGTGAAGATTTTACACTTCTCTCCATAAAGGTAATGTCTCTAAATCTTCAGAGCGAATACGATTGCCGCCAATTCAAGGTCATGAGTGGGATAGTTCTTCTCATGAAGCTTTAGCTGGCGTGAAGCATACGCAATCACATTCCCATGTTGCATTAGCACACATCCAAGACCATTCAGAGACGCATCACTGTAGATCTCGAAGTTCCCTTTGTCATCGGGAAGTGCTAAGACAGGTGCATGAGTGAGAAAGTACTTTAACTGTTGGAAACTCTTTTTACACTCCTCACTCCATACGAATGGAACTCCCTTCCTGGTCAACTTCGTCAGAGGCAGTGCAATAGCCGAGAAATTCTTCACGAAGCGTCGATAATAGCTAGCAAGACCAAGAAAGCTTCGTATTTCTGTAACCGTCTGAGGTTGCTCCCAATTCTCAACGGCTGATATTTTCTGAGGATCAACAAGCACACCTTGAGTTGATATCACGTGCCCCAGAAATGACACTTGGTCTAGCCAAAACTGACATTTGCTAAACTTAGCATACAACTTACTCTCCCTTAGCTTCTCCAACACTAAATGCAAGTGCCTGGCATGGTCAGCTTCATTCTTAGAGTACACCAAAATGTCGTCTATGAACACGATGACGAACTTGTCGAGGTATGGATGAAATACTCGATTCATCAGGTTCATGAAAACTGCTGGTGCATTAGTCAACCCAAATGGCATCACAAGGAATTCGTAATGACCATATCGAGTTCGGAAAGCTGTCTTCGGAACATCGTCTTGTCTGATCTTCAATTGGTAGTAACCGGACCTTAAATCAATCTTCGAAAATACACAAGCTCCTCCAAGCTGGTCAAAGAGGTCATCGATATGAGGTAACGGATAACGGTTTTTAATCGTCACCCGATTCAACTGTCTGTAATCGATGCACAATCTCATAGTTCCGTCCTTCTTCTTCACAAACAGAACTGGAGCTCCCCAAGGGGAAGTGCTTGGTTGAATGAAACCTTTATCGACAAGCTCTTGTAACTGAGTTTTAAGTTCCTTCAACTCTGCTGGAGCCATACGATAAGGTGCAAGATAAATTGGATTAGTACCGGGAAGTAGATCAATGGTGAACTCTACCTCTCGATCCAGGGGTAATCCAGGTAAGTCTTCAGGAAAAACATCTGGGAAATGTCTGACCACTTCGATGTCGTTCACGGACGTAGTGGCCTCTTCAGATAGTACCACATGAGCTAGGTAGCCTTGACAGCCCTTGCTCAACATTCTTCTTGCTCTCACCGCGGTGATAATTCCGCGCCTCCAGCCATTTCGTTCACCAATAAACGTGACGCTAGGCACGTCTGGTCGATGAAAGGTAACTATCTTCCGGTAGCAATCTAGATGGGCTCGATAGTAGTTCAACCAATCCATGCCTAAGATAACGTCAAAATCAACGATATCTAATGGCACAAGATTAGCCGGCATCACTACATCTTCGATAAGGATGGGACATCCTCGATACTCCGAGTTAACATAACAGATTTCTCCCCTCGGCATCGAGAATTCTAACTCGAAACCGAGTGAAGTGGGATGTGGTTGGGTTGTTCTAGCAAACATATGGGAAATAACTGAATGTGTAGCACCAGAATCAATTAAAATTTTAGCATGGTGGCCTAGAACATTCAACGTACCCGTTATCAGGTTCGGGTCTGCCTGGGCCTCCTGGAAGGTGATATTGTTGACCCTTCCCTGAGCTTGCTGTCTGCCCCCACGACCTCTATTCGCCTGGGTCGGGTTTCCTCGACCCTGATTCCCTCGACCCTGAGGGGCTAGAAGTGCCTGTCTGCCTGCACTTCCACTGCTGGACGCTACATCCCAGTTCTGATATTGTCCTCCGTTGTGCACTTGAGTTTCCCCGCCCTGATAAGGCACATATTCTCCTTGGTACTGAGGGTAACCTCCTTGAATCTGTTGATTCCCCGTCTGATAGTAGGGTGCCTCAACCGGATGTTGGTATGGTCCTCCCTGGTGCGGGGCTACGTCCCCCTGATAATGGAAGGCTCCGCCATATCCTATCAGCTGACGATTACCAGGTGCAGGACGTTGCTGTATGGGGACTGCAGGTGGCATAATGGCAGGCTGATTCTTCTGATTCTGAGGGCAATTATAGGCCCTATGCCCTTGCTGTCCGCAAGTGAAACATGCTCCTGTGCCCTTCTTACACTCGCCATAGTGACGGGCGTTGCACCTGTGACAATATCGGGGCTCTGAACTGTTAGAGTTTCCTTGAGCCTGGAAAGAGTTGTTATCGGATCTGTTTCCTCTGTTACGTGTACCAGAGTTGGAACCTCCGCTGGACGACCCTGGACCATTTCGGTTCCTTTTGAAGTTCTGGGTCCTCCGTGGACCAAACGAAGACTGCCAATTATTGTTGTTCCTCTGAGTACTCCTGCCTTTATCCTCGTCGTCGTCATCAGGAGTATTCTCTGACTCCTCTACTCGAAGCAAGACCGCGAAGAACTCCTGATAGGTGCTACAAGGAGTAGCGGTCGCCAGGGAGCGTAACTTCTTTTGGGTCCCTTTCTTGAACAGACGAAGCATCTCTGTAGGATTAGCAGCCGTCGCGGGATGGTAGCGGGACAGATCTACGAAATTCCGATAGTATTCAGAGGCTGACATCTTGCCCTGTTTCAGTTCTGTGAACTCATTCTTTTTTCTATCCAGATAGGTTGGGGGAATGTAGTTGTTCTGGAAAATGTGTTTGAAAGTGTCCCAGTCGGCAATATCCTCGTCGGATAAGGAACGTTTTTCCTGTTTCCACCATGATTCCGCTCCCTCACGCAAGAACCAAGTGGCCGTATCGACCCATATCTCTTTTGGTAGGTTCCCTTGACGGTGTATGACATCGAAAGTCTTCTCGACATGGTCGAGCCAAGTCTCCGATTTCTCTGGCCCTTCTGTGCCGAAGAGCTCATCTATCTTTAATCGCGCTACCGACTCTATGGTATTCCTCTGGGGAGGACGGAGTGCCGACTGGATAGCGTTGGCGATAGCCTCGCCAAATTGCTCAAAACCCGGGAAGTTGTTCTCGACGGGAGTACGGGGCTCTTTTCGAGGTGCCATGTTTCTGACATAAGAAGACAAGAGTTTAAATACACTAGGAATGACAGGATTATCTAAACCTAGTGCTCTGATACCAAGCTGACACGCCCCGACCCGGAAAGGTCGACGCATGCTGGCCGTCACCGTGAAGTGACGTAACCATAGGGGTAAGTGATGTAAAAAGTGTATAAATTTAAATCGAACATAGAATTAATTAAAATTTGAAATAGTGACAGAGTGCACAAACGTGGGTGTGGCCCACTATAGTTATTCAGAGCTTAATGAGGAAACGACTACTGAAGAGTAGTCAAACAACTAAAGTACGCTTATTACACATAGTGATAAGTTCATACGTCAGAAGCGGAATGCCGAATGTCAGAAACGTTTCAAGATTCCTCGAATGCCACGCAGAACGGCTATCTAGGTCCTGGAGGGGCGAAAAACAAAGTTGAGTGGGTCAGCAAAACAAACTTATGTGAAAACGTTTGGTTTTGAACATACTAACCCCTCGCCGTAAAACAATTATAGTTTCCTTTATTAAAAGCACATTATGAGTAAGTATGTACGTATATATATCCACAATACTAAAGCCAAGTATAAATGACGATATACAATTCAGTTCATGTTACGATTGATGCTACAGTTGTATAATCATGTGGAACACAGTATGATTAGGAATATATCATATAACTATGTATCAATGCTACGGTAGTATAGTCATGTGATAAACAATATTCCTAAGTACTCATCCATCTAATGCTAGCACACAAGTTCGAACAGAGGACTCTGACACGAACAGGCTGGGTGTAATCAATACGCTCAAGTACTACAGTCACGCGAAGCTGGTGCAAAAGCACATCACATACAAGTCGGATTGCCTAATGCAATCTACCCGACAGGCTGGCACCTAACCTGGATCCAGACGAGCGAACGGTGCAATGTGAACATACACGTGAAGGCTGGCCCTGGCCCGGGGGCAAGTACTAACACCAGTGCAGCAGATGAGTATGTATATGACACATATGAATATCATGACAAGTATATCTCAACCATACAGCAGCATTTATTACAATTATATCTCAATTATCCAATACTTAGCAACATATATGTAAAGTGAAGCATTTTATGAAGTTTGGAAACCATAAGTATGTATAGATATAAAAACAAACTGCCCACTCACAATACGTCGTTGGGTTGTAGTCTCCGGGCCTAGCTTGGTCTTGTAATTGCTCCAGATATAATTCTCCTATTTATATATATTTTTAAACGAATTAATTAACGCTTAAATACGGGAATTTAAATAACACTCCCATAGATTGCTCAAACTTAAGGTTTGAATATACCAAAATGATCTACACATCAATACGAACACACCCATATTTTTAAATTAATTTTTGGACTTACCACGCGCTCCCACGCGCCAAAATAGGCACGGGTCTACGCGCCCCCACGCGCAGGCACGTGACTCGCACACTGACGACGTCAGCTGACGTCGTCAGGAATATTCTGGGAATATTCCGTTAATTATTTAACTGATTCCGTTAATTATGACTGACGGCGTCGGAATATTCCGTCAGAGTTGACGGAATATTCCGTCGTCTTCTCCGGCGAACCTCCGGTCACCGGAAAACTGGAAATTTTTCATTTTAACTATTCTCACTCGTTTTTCGTCCAATTTCTTCGAATTTTATATCAAATTGAAGCCCTAATCATGCTCTATCACGTTTGATTAGTTTTAAACACTAAAAATCACGGGATCAAACTTTTCAAAAACACGAAAGTTCGGCCTACCTTCGAAACCTATGATCCCGACGTCCAATTCCTTCCAACGATATACTCCGGGGTTCCTGGGAAGATTTTAAAGACATTGGTGATTTTAGTTTGGTCTAAAACATAACCATTTGAAAGTGGATGAACAGTACCTTAATCGGGAATTGAATTATCGACGTGAAAATGATCGAGTCCTTACCTGAAATTGATGTGGATGGACTCGTGAGGTCCTAAGGAATCCAACTGTGATTTTGGATCGTCGAAACTTCAAGGTTTGGATTGATTTTGAATTTGCTCCGTGTGCAATGGTAGAGAGAGAAGGAGAGTTTTCGAGTTTTTCTGAGATGAGAGAGAGAGCTGTCTGAGAGCTTGAGGGAGAGAGATTCTGAGATCTAGAGAGAGAGTGAGTGAGAGATGTGATGATGACGGGATTTGAATAACACAAATGGTGGATGTACGAGTTGGAATGGGACGGGTGATGGATTTTTAATTAAAAGAAATCGAAGTGGAATGGGTTGGTGTGGGTAGTGGTTTAGGTTGGTGAGGGTTTTACTTTTACACGATATTTCTACTTATGTAAGTTTACATTACTAAAGTTAAAACGATTAAGCTTAGAATGACGGTTTCATAATAATTAACGATAAGGGTAAAATCGTCATTTTACATACACGGGGAGAATTTACATAAAACGTTTGGGACGGGTCGCCACATAAATGTTAGTAACCAAATATATTATATTGAATTAATATATTTAAATGTTAGTACTGAAATATATGTATCTAAATATATGCACCGAAATGTATTAATATTAAATTAATATACCAAAATGTGTGTACAGAAATGTATGTACCGAAATGTATTATATTGAAATAGTGTACCTAAATGTTTGTATCGAAATGTATGTACTGAAATGCGTGTACCTAAATGTATTCACCGAAATATATTATAATGAATTTAATATACCTAAATGAAGAAGATAAAATACATTGAAATATATTGTATAACAAAAATTAGTTTATCTAAATGTTCACAACAAAATATATTACGATGAATGAAATAAAAATAAAAATTATAATAAAATAAAATTAATACATTAAAAATTAGAAAGAAAAAGATAAATAATTAAAAAATCAAAATATAATTAATAAATGAGATTATTAATGTATCAATAGACTAAAATTAGAATTTGATCTTAGTCATGGTTTTAAATTAAAAGTCATATTTGCCAAAGATTAAAATGAAGTTTTCTTTAAAAATAAACTGGACATGTAACTTAAATATATTTAAGAAAGTATATTTAATTCAAAACCAAGAAATTAAAAGATATCTAAATCACGTAGAAAGTCATGAACTCAAGAACTAAACTATCCCAGTGAATCTGAAATTGAGAGATACCCATTAAACAAACATTTCAACGATTTGGGAGATACCCATCAACTTTTCAACTTGAGAGATACCCATGTCGATTTTTCAAGATTGATAGAGAAAATGACCAACCCAAATAATTAGGGAGGTTTATATATACCTGGCGAATGAGAAGGAGAACCAAGAGGGGTTTCCAAAACCCCGTCTTGAAAAGAAAGAAGGAGATTGAGGTCGTCCTGATGTTTAGACATGCTTTCGCGCTCTTTCTTCGTCTTCTGCGGCTGTGATTTTTGTTAGTCTTTGCTTGCAGCAATCGAGGTAGGTGGAGGGTCGGTGAGGAGGAACTTGAGCTCCTTTTGTAGTCAGAGGTTGAGAGCAATGGAAAATGAAGAGATTCATCCCTTTCAGATATCAATCCCTAAATCCTCTTCAACAATTCAGATTAGCCAACAGTATGGCCCGAAGCCAAAATCTTTCTACATAAGCTCTACCTCAAGTGGGCAAACTCCCAAAATAATATGAAAATTACCCAAATCCATACACCCTTCCAAAACCCTAGCAATTGATATAAATTTGAAACAAAAAATAATTTCTAGGAAATTGATAGATAATCAAATTTATTTGAGGAGATGAAGGGGGTAACCTCCTTTAGTACAATTTACCTCTAATTCATCCTTCTGGGTTGCCCTCCCTACTCTTTTGGTAGACTATCTCATCCACAAACAAGTGTTTCTCACGACAGTGCCGTCTGACCAAGTTAAATGGATTATACTCATCTAGCCATCTTGCCCGCTCTGATGGAGCAATCTTTCTTCAATCAAGCTACCTTCGTTGGGTAACTGTGACTGAGTTTTGGGTTGTGGATTTAAGATTTCTGGTTCTAGGGTTTGATAGAGTCTGCAGCCAGTTGGGGAAAGATTAAAGCGGTGGAAAGGAAGCAACGAAACCGTGAGAGAAGAAAATTAAAAGGGAATAAAACCATGAGAGCAAGATTGAAGCGGTGGAAAGGATGAACAATGAGTCGAGGAGAGAGAGGGAAGAAGCAGCGAAAACCCACATGTCCCATTTTGTTCTCCGTTTGACAACAAAGCAAACTGGCAAAATTGAAATAACAGCAAAATAGGCGAGGGTGAAATCGGATATACACTGTACAAGAAACAGTGAATTGAGCCTAAAAGGACATGACAGGAATTAAAACAAAAGTTACTCTTTTAGTATGTGTGTGTCTGTATATATATATAATTTGTAATAAGGTCTAGAAAGGCTAAAGAGATATTAATTTATTTCCAGCTATAGTTAAATGGTACGCATTCTCTTAAAACATTAAATTAAGAAATCACCCTTATTTTTACCACCTTAATGCCTAGAACCCAAAACTGAAAAGCAAATCTAACTTAAAATTCTACCACATTTTTAAAGAGACAACTCATACAAAATCTCTATTAAAGGCACGGTTCAAGTATCTTCAGTTCAAACCTTTTTTGGATCCCCTCCGATTAGCTTGAGGGGGTGTAAAGGGACAACTCATAGCTAATCGTATGTACAGCCATATTTCAGTTGTAACAGTTTTGTAACTAATCTATGTGTTAGATATTTAATTAAGTACAATTAGCCACTAAGCTTTTATTAGAGAAATGTATAAATACAGAGTTGGCATTCCTTAAACATTAAGAAACAAATAATACAAGGCTTCTTTCTTTACAATTTTCACCGTACCACTTGCTTTAATTGCCTTTTAGGAGATAATATTGAATGGTATAATTACTACTCGAATACTACTTGCTTTAATTCCTATTCGTCGGGTCGTCAACAAGGCTTTTTAGTTCTTGAGTTGTGGCAGTTGCTGGATCATCGACCTTTGTAGCTAGAATCACTGGCAAGCTACTCAACCTCAGACTTTGATTATCCTCTTTAACTACAAACATTTTGCACCTGGGATTTTCTTCTCTCTAATCATTTGCTTAAATTTCCAGCTTCTCAATAATCTGTGTACTTTGAAGCCACAAGCTAATACTTTTGGTATATCGAGTTTTAGTCTTTTTGTTCTTAGCCATAAGTGGTCTTGATCATATAATTTTGATAAATTTCTATGTTTTGATCGCATTAGGACGGATCGCATGTCGATTTTTTGGGATCGCATGATAATGCTTATCATTCTCTCAATCAATTCCTGCGAAAACCGCTTCCAACAAGCGTGATTACTATTATGAAACTTCCCACAGAAACACTTTGCAACCTTTTATATCTTTTACACCAGCTGCATCACCCCATAAACCGCCATCAACCCAGTACAATCATGTCCTATCTCCCTTTAGATCATCTTCATCGTCCCCTAACCCCAAGCCTCCGTCGTCTTTGTCCAAACCCCCACAAGTTTCTTCAATCAATACATCTTCATTATCCCCTAAATCACGACAACCTTTTTCCTTTGATTCGTATTCAACATCCCTCAGAACCCCAACATATTCAACTAAGCTGCCCCAATCCACTTTTGTTAATTCATCTGAATCACCCCTAAAACCCCCGACATCTTCATTCAAACCGTCGCAATCTTTCTCTAGTTCTTCAGCTAGCCCTCCTATACTTTGGTCGTCATCATCCACGTTTCATACTAAAACATCTAATAATGTCGCGTCCTCTAAGCCACCTCAGGCTTCATCTGGACCAAATTCACCATCCCCAAAGCCTCCAACATCTTCTCTCAAACCATCTTCATCTTCCTCTACACCAACAGCTTCTTCCAAACCATCTTCCTCTTCCTCATTTACTTCATCGTCCCCTAACCCTCCAACGTCTTCCTTTAAACCTCAGAAATCTTCTTCTCTCAATGCATCATCTGAGTTTTCTCCTAAACTATCTACATCCTCCTCTAACCCACCTCCGGCATCTGCTTCGAAACCATGTCCATCTTCCTCTACCGGACCTCCCGTATCTTCCACTAAGCTCCGTCCAATGTTTAAGCCAGTTTTATCCCACGCCTCTTCAGATGTATTAGATCAGATGGGGAAGAAAAGTTATGTATGGCTTGAGAAGGATTCATTACCTATATTCGCAATTCCTGACAATATGAAAGATTTGATCAAGAATGACATTGCGCTGAAAGTTCTAAACCAGCCCCTGTCTCCAGCGACTTATAAGGTTTATTTTGCTGCTCTCTTATATGCTGAAGATTTCTACTATGAGGTACGCATGAATATTTGCCCCTTCGTAATGCCTTTTTCCTCTTAACTTGTTACTTACAAAAACTATGACCGATATCTAACCTTTTACTTAAGAAAATTTTGGAGGATACGAGGGATTCTATCTGCTTATGAAGCTTTGTTAAGTTGTGTTCGTAGTACTCTACTGCTGGCATTGGTTGGTGGTGTGAATTACAGATTGAATCATGCTTTTGTTTGAAACAGAAATGGACTCATTTTGATTTGGAGAATGTCACTGTAGAGTTGCAGAGAGCAGCAGTTTATAAAAAACCAGACAGGGAAGAGAAAACACCTTTGTAGCATTTGATATGGCTTCTTTTCCTGAGAATCACCCATTCCTGTTGTCGAGTGACTTGGTCCATGTACGACCATCGGGGACAAATGCTGATCCATTTCAGGTAAACTACGAGCATCGATCCATCAACATGCATTGGATTCTAAATGTTTATCTCGTTTCCTTTAATTATCCATCGAAATGATCTTACCCGTTATATATGTGTCGTCAAGAGCAGTGTTGTTTTAGTAGAATTTGAAGATGACTTTTATGTCCAACATTATTCGTCCCGAAAATATGATGTCAGCTTCTCATTCAATAGGGTCTGTTTGAAAAGAGCTCATCAAGCTGTACAAAATGCATCGGATGCTTTGTTTAGGAACTTCATCTTTCCTGAGTCTGTTTCGTGTACGAACATTCCCACTGCACCAGCGCTGCTGTGCCCTGGTCATAAACTTGATGCCAATCAATTATCTGCAGTTCGTCATATTTTAAGCATTCGTGGCTCACCACCTTACCTATTGGTTAGCCAGCTCTGTGTTAAAAAGAGCGGTTCACCACCTTACCTATTGCTTGGCCAGCTCAGGGATGAAAGACCAATTTTAGGCTATCGAGAAGTGGAGTGGTGGTTAGTGAAGCAGTGCATCAGTTATGTCAAACTTCACACGGAAGTAGGATCCTTGTATGTGCTCCTAGCAACCTCTGTTGTGATGGGCTTATGGGAAGCTTGTTGAAATGGATTCCTGAGTCAGACATGTTTCAAGTGCATGCTGCATTCCCCGCGAAAGAGGAAGTACCCGAAGACATCCTCCCGTCATGCCTTTACAAAGAGACTTACTTCTCTTGTCCTCCGACGGAGGAACTTTGCGAATTCAGAGTGATCTTCTCCACTTTCATGAGTAGCTTTCGGCTGCATGATAAAGGCCTAACTGCTGGACATTTTAGTCATATTTTTCTGGTGGATGCTTCGTCTGCTATTGAGCCGGAAACATTGGTGGCCTTGTGTGTGTGCGTGTGCGTGTGTATTATCGTACTTACGCTCATCTAGATGTTCTGCGGATGATTGCTCAGTACGTGTATCTTATATTATTCAAGTGTGTGTGTATATATTAGCGTACTTGCGCTCATTTAGATGTTCTGCGGATGATTTCTTATGCATTAGGAATAGTGGATGGTACTCCAAAGTATCCGATACACCAGATATTTAAGCCCCTCCCCAGATTATCCAATACTCGGCAGCACCATAAAATTCTTGTTCCGAGATGTGTCATTTGACTCTTTTGGGGTAAGAAAGTGCAGTAGTAGAAGCTTCATCTCTCAGAAAAGAAAAGGTGCACTTTATAATCACCAGCATCAGAAAACCGAATGAAATAACCATTTGCCGCGCACAGTTTCGAGTTTAGTGTGCGATTCCCCAGTTAATGGTGAGAATGTGCCTTCAAAGTTGAAACGCAGCAGAAATGTAAGTGGCTGTGAAAGCAGACGAGTCTAATGAATCACAGCAATGCAATGTAGGATTCCATCAGTCGGAGAATGAAGCAAGACTGGATTAAATATTTTCATCATAAAATTGAAATTCTGGAAAGCCCCTTCCAGTTACAACTTACAACAGCAAAACCTCCTGCTAAAACCCTAATTCTTCTGCTCTTCTTCTTCATTCAGTCTCCTCCTCACTCCTCCAACAAACGCCCCCCAAATCCCAAATCCCAAATCCCAAATCCTACAAACAATTTGAACCCCTAAGAAAAACCCTAATTTGAATTGCACTGATACATTGCTTAAAATTCACATATTTGCACAAACCCTTATTCTTCTTCTTGTTCCAGCCATCCAAGGCCCGTTAAATTCTAAGCTTAAAAATCCCACTACAAAGAAATTTCTTAAAATTAAACAACTCCAACAACAACCCCAAAATAGCAAAACAGAGACATACACATATTTATATATACCAACAAAACACACCACCTCCAGCCACCGCCAACGGACCGAACTCCAACCCAATTCCTTTTTTTTCAGCGCCCGTCGTCTTCTCTCTGACCCGAATTGCCGTGCCCACCCGACAATGAAGCCAACAAGTTGAGATGTCCTGGTAGGTAATTTCCTACTCTGGCCGCCGACGCCTCGCCCATCGGCTGCTGCTGCAAGAACAACGAATGCTGCTGCTGCTGCTGGGACACCGCTGACTGGTCCATCAGCTCCGGAGGCGGCGTCGCGGCGAAGCTCCATACCTGCCCGAAGTGCGGGGCCCAGAACCCGCCGGGTCCCCCTGCGGTGGGGCCCAGCATGGAGGCCATGGAGTGCCCGACCACCGACACGGCTCCGTCGTTGTTTGCGTGGTGGTCGGAGGGGTTCTTGGTGGCGGAGGCGTCGTGGTTGTGGTTGTTGTCGTGGTCGTCGAGGGGACCGCGGACGCGCTTGCCGAGGATGAAGGGGGTGGGGCCCAAGAGTTGGGGCTTGTGGTCGGAGGAGGGGGCGGAGGAGGAGGTGTTACCACCGCGGAGGGAGACGGAGACAGTAGAGAAGGAGGCGGGAGTGGTTCCGGTGCCGGTGGCGGCGATGATGGAGGGCTCGGCCTGGCGGAGGAGCCACTCGATGGTCTGGCCGTCGGACTTGTGGCCGAGCTCACGTGTGAGCTGGAAGACACGTGCAGCGCAGATGATAGGCATGCGGATGCGGCGGCCTCGTCCATCGACCTTGCTGTGTCGGTCCTTAGAAGGGGGCTTCTTGACGGCTAAGACGCCGTTACTTGACGGCCCTTGCGAGGTCTGCTCGACCATGGCTCCTCCTCCTCCGCCGCCGCCGTTAGTGAGCTCGTTATTAGGGTCCTCGGAATTTGACATGGGAAGGAATTGTAGGAGCTGTTAAACTTGCAGAGAAAGAGAGAGAGGGTTGAGTGGTGGTGGTTTGGGGGAGAGGAGCGAGGTGGGCTGGGCTGAGGGAAACACAGCTCACTCTAATGATTGAGCTTCCAGACAGGAGCTGGTGGAGACAGAGGAAGCCACATGGGGTGGTGGCCCCCACTTATATACAAACACTCTTCCCCTTCACAACTCTTCCCTCACTGTGTGAAACACGCGCAACCCCCGATCCCAAAATTAATAAAATAAAAATTCAAATAACTATATTTTAAAAAACAAGTGAAAATTACCAGCTCAGCTTAAAATTTCATTATTACCACCTTCATGTTGTGTGCGAGTTTTCGCGCCTTTTTCCACCTTGTTCAAACTTTCCTTCAAACGATGGTCATGTGGCAAGTATAAACGGCATTTTCAAGTTATATGCAATGCCGAGAAAGCCCTTGAAAAATGACTCTTGTACTTGTCTCGGAACCTTTTCATAATGAAAAATGAAATAAACTACGGTTTAGTAGTATTTCTCTTCACTTGTAAATAAGAGATTTTATGTTTGATTCTTATCAAAGACGAGTTTGAATCATATTATTAATAGCTTATTGTGAGCCTAAGTCAACCCCTCCCTCTTAGGGTAGATAAGATCATCAGTTCAAAAACAAAAAACAAAACAAAAAATGAATGGAAGTGTTTCATTATCAAACATGTTGTTTCATGTGGCATTTAGTATTACTGTCTAGTGATATTCCTCTTCACTTGCAAGTGAAAGGTCAAGTTTGATTCTCATGTGGTATTGGCATTTTTTTTCTTTCTATTCATTTAGATTTTTTATAGTTGGATTAATCTTGGAGTTGATTTCCCTAAACTTTGGAAATCAGACCACCGAGTTGTGCCACGTGGCACAACAGTCAAAATTTAAATTTTTTTACGTTGAAAATCCAATGGTCCAGAGTATTAGACCATTGGAAATCCAATGGTTAAGGCTCGATGAAGGAATTGCTGAGCTCAGTGGTGCGCATGTAGGAGGCCTTCTGTCTGCTTGGTGACATCACCCATTGCTAACAAGTGCAAGGCCTGACATTTGTTGACTGGGCAGGTTATGTGGAGCCCACTGATTGCCTTTTTCATTTTGGGTCGCTTGAGCCACATTTGGTGGGTTTTTGGTAATTCTCTTACCCTTGCCCTTGACATCCAAGTATGAGTGAACTTGCTCGTGCAACATCTCTAAAAAAGACATCAAATACGTCACCTAGGATTAAAAGACATCAACGTTTTCTTCAAAAGAAATCCCACAATGGATATGATAACTGAGTTATTTGATTTTTTACTTTCTAGCAGTATTTTGTGTAGCAAACAAGAGTCAATTTTGTTATTTAATGTGTGTGGTTCCATAATTCACCAATAAGATACAACCTTTAAACGATTTAATTTTTTTTCTTAGAAACTTTGGCTATAGGGCCCAATATATAATATATTAAAATAATAATTCAACATTCCTAGGAGGGAAAAATATTTTGACATGAATTTAAAATGACCATACAAGCCTTCAAATAAATTTTTTGAGAATTCATATTAGACATCTCCATTAGAGATGCTCTTAGTAATCTTATTTTGTGATATTTTTCATTATGATATTTAGGAAGGGAGATCATTTCCATACCTTGCTCTTTTTATTTTTGGTCATCGAATTAAATAAGTCAAATGTAAAAATAGTCAAGATTAACATTGGGTGTGTGAAAGGGTAAAAAGGTATGTGTTTATCAATTATCTATAGGAATCATGCACATTAAGTCAGTGTTATATAACACGATTGCTACAATTGTGTGAGTTTGATAGAAATGAGTTTAATCTATTCATTGTGGAACCCATTTACTTTCTACTCCACTGTTGCTTGTTTTAATTATTTCCCTTTTAAAAAGCTGGTTAAGAATTAGAATCACTCTCATAGAACTCAAATTTTTTGTAAGAGTTTAATTCTTGTAAAATTGGAATCAAACTCAAATTTTCAATCTACTGTGAAAGGCCTAGTGAATAATTTTATGTTCGATTATGTAAATGATGATGTTTGAAACTCTTATTAATTTGTGAGTTGATACATGATTTTTATGAGTCAAACTTGAACATCATGAGTTTGGTATAAAAAAGCAAAGACAAAAATAAAAATTTGTGTAAATTATTGGATTGACTATAATACAATCATGTATTTAATATGATCATTATCTTACAATCAGATATAATTTATGTAAATATATATAATTAGAAGACCAAATATGACCGTTGAAATAGTAACTATATTAATTAGGAGTAAGTACCTAAAACCTCTCAACCTTTAGTGTCATTCCAAATTAGTCTCAATATTTTTAAACATTCCAAACAAGTACCCAACCTATTGAAATGTCACATCTGTTAAGCTCCAATTAAATTTTTGTTGAATTAATTAGGGCTTACTTTGTCTCTAACATCAATAAAAGGTCATAGAAGCATGACTTCCACCAAGTAAGGGTAACCACCATCCCTTTAGGCCATCACCTCCAAACACAACGCACAACCACAAACTCCACCCTACAATTAAAGCCGCCAACATTGAGAACAAGTTCATGGAGGTTGCTAAAATGGTATTGACTGCCATGATGCGGCCACCACCATCTTCACAACCCACAAAGAACTGAAAGTTTTACTAGCTGAAAATCTGCAACCGAGGAAATCACATGAGCAGAAACAAACTCTTTGAAACCATATCCAAATTTTTAACCTCTTCTTGTTAGGAGATTTTCCGATCTTCATTTTTGTTTTCAATTTTATTTGTAAATTTATTTTTTTTATTTTTATTTTTTCATCTTCATGTTTTTCTGAAGTTATTTTTATTATCATTGTAGTATCTAAGTAAGTAAATAAGTGTGACCCATTGTTGCCAGATGTACATTTTACAAAAAAAATAACTGGGACCTAGCGGATGTGATATTTTCAATAGGTTAGTACTTGTTTAGAATGTTTAAAAAGGACTAGACCAGTTTGGAATGATACCAAAAGATTGAGGGTTTTACGTACTTAATCCTATTAATTACATGCTTGTATTTTATTAGTGCAATTTGACCAAAGTAAAATTTTATGTGGGAAAACAAGACTAAAGAAAATGACACACGACATTTTTTTTAATACATCAATATTTTTACATTAAAGGGAGGGAGAGTTCAACTATGCCATATAATGAGCACCCTAATTTGGTATTGAATTCGCCATCCACGAGATTCGAACGTAAGACCTTTAACTTCTAAGTAAAGAGGAATACCATCAGACGGTAGTACTGAGTGGTAAGGCAAGTTAGATATTTAACAAAATTACGGCATTT
The DNA here is from genome assembly GCA_963580275.1 of Crataegus laevigata. NCBI lineage: Eukaryota > Viridiplantae > Streptophyta > Magnoliopsida > Rosales > Rosaceae > Crataegus > Crataegus laevigata. Next base: position 23,552,348 of record OY756948.1, read on the forward strand.
TCCATTAAAAGGGAATCCTTGCATCAAAACAAGTGATATATCCTCCTATAAATGTGTGTGTAGCTTAATGACACTTTAGGGAGAAGGCAACAACGTATGCTGGCCAATAAGATACAAACGTTGCATCGCCTCCTTCAATAAATCAAAGGTGTTGTAAAATTGATGGATTGATGGATGAATGAATGCCCACTCAAATAAATGAGACTTGGGAATAGTGTTTGAAACTTTCAAAATGTAGTCATTCCTCATTTGTAAGGTTTCACAGAAATGACTCTATAAATAGAGCACTTCATGTGCTATTGAGACACTACGAAAGAAAGCAGGAGAAATAATATCAGTATCCCTCCTCTCTTTATCTGTCATCCTTTTGTGTTATAGCTACTAAAGTTACAGTGTGATATTTCGCACTTGCTTTGCTCCTGTCTTTAGAAAGATTATCTCTCTAACTTTTTCCAATTTATAACACGTTATTAGCATGACTCTCTAACCTTAAATAGTTCCTGACACACCCGCCCCTTTAATTATATAAATAAATCCAAAATCGGCCCTAGAGTTTTTTCAAAAATTTCAATTGGGTCCCTAGACCCTGGGCTGCCACGTGGCAGCACCCCACCCCCATTTTCTTTTTCTGGTTTCTGTCCCCTACCCCGAAGCTCTCTCTCTCTCTCTCTTACTTTCCCTTTCTGTCTCTCTCTCTCACTCTCTCAAAACCCTCTCGAGCTCTCTCCCTCTTCCCCGTGACTCTCTCCCTCTCTACTCTCGCACTCTCTCACGATCGCACGCACGACAGCGCACCCATCTCTGTCCTCTCCCTCTCGTCGTCTCGTCTCTCTCGGTGACCTCGCAGCGATCGACGCAGGCTTCGAACTCCGGCGAGTTCCCTCGTTCTCTCCGACAAGGTAAGCCTCCGATCGTCCCTCCCTTTGCTTCGATTCGTGGTTTTATGGAGAATCTAGGAGTGATTCTCAGTTTTTCTGTGAGTTTTAGGTCGAGATCGACTCGGGGGTGTGTACACCCATTCTCCGGCGAACCCGGGAGCTTCAAGGAACTTTCCGACCATCTCCGGTCGTCTCTCGGCGAATCCAAGGGTATAGACCTCTTTCCCTCTTTTCGCACTTCATTTTGGTACCTAGATCGGAGTCTAGAACCTCCGTTGGTAACTGGCCGGAGCTGTAGAAGCTCCGGCGTCCTCTGTCTTCTCCGACGAAACCAGGCCCTTTGGGCCAGAACCCAGACCCAACCCATCGGGCCTTAGGCCCGTAACCAGCCCAGCCCAATCCCTTTAATTATTTAGTTATTTTAATTTCTGTTAGTAATTAGGAATTAGGGGCCTTCGGGCCTTTGGGCTTTGTAATTGGGCACTAGGCCCAATTCCACCGGACCCAGTACCCTAGCCCGTAGCATTTTTTGTTTAAGGTACCTTAATCTAATTAGGGCCTTGGGCCTCAGAAAAATTAGGGCTTTTGGCCCGTTTAACCCAACCCAAACCCTAGGCCTTTGAAGCCTTGGGCCGAAGAAGATCCGGGCCTTTTGGCCCGTGTCACCTAAAACCTAGAAGCCCTTGGGCCGGTTTACCTAGGGCTTTAAGCCCAGACCCGTTTAGCCCAGATGCCCTTTTGGGCTGATCCAAACCCGAACCCAAGACCCTGGCGGGTCAGACCCAAACCCTAACCCAGGTCCGAATCCGACCCAAACCCGGGTTGACTTGACCCGTTGACTTGACCCGTTGACCCGTTGACCGTTGACCCGGTCAACGGTCAACGTTGACCTTGACCGTTGACTTTGACTTTGACCAGTCAACGGTCAACGTTGACTTTTCGGTTGACTTTTCCGGGTTCCGTTCGGGACCCCTCCTAGGCTAATTTGGACGTCCTGGACCCGTTTTTGAGGTCCGTTTTCCCAAATTAAATCGTTAAAATAGAGTTTGACTAAGTTGTACCCTTTATGTGCTCAGGGACAACTAGCGTGGCTTCCTATTTTCGCTAGCAGCGCAGCATTGGATGGCTCAGTACTGTGAGTGGACCCCTTCTAAAAATACTTACTTTATTTTAAGAAATTATATGAGTGAAATGCTTGAGTATAGAATAGTGTGATACGATGTTTGAGTATTGAATGCTGAAATATAATGTCGAGATTAATAAATATATGTGGCATTGATCTGATACTACCTAGTGGTCCACTTCCGCTACGGGATGTAGGGATAGGGTTCCGGTCCATCCCGGGCGACGGTTATGGTGCTGGCATAGGGCCTGGAGTGTGTTACCTCTGACTTTCGAGTACAGGGACGGGAAGCTGGCATTGGGCCTGAAGTGTGGTTTCCTCTGACTGTATGCTCAGGGACGGGGAGCTGGCATGGGGCCTGAAGTGTTATATTGGACATTCACTAGCGATTATTCTGATATGGTTATGACTCTATACTTATGAGCTGTTATTTGGGTATTACCTTGCGTGTTGATCTGAATTGAGATATTGTACGATAAAATGTGATTATGATTATGAGTCGTGATTGAAATACTGTGTTGTATGGTAGGCGTAGGAAAACATACCTATATATCATGTTTTGGTTTTCTAACTTGGGGGTTAGTACCTTGATAACTATTTTCTTATACGTATATCAAATTGGTCCACTCACCCTTGTTTTGCGCCCCCTTCAGGAGATAGGAACGAGGATTATGATTCGAGGAATTACGACCTGAGTTTTGAGGCATTTCCCTACCAGTGACCCAGCGCTATTCCTTATTCTCCGGCACTTGGTGTAATAGCACTTTCCTATTCAAATTTCCGTGTAATCTAGCGTAGATTTATGCTCTGGACACGATTCTGTAATGTGTGTTCTATCAGTGTTGGCAGTTGAATATTAGTTTGATGTACCATGGTTCTGCTGCTTAGTCTGTAATTTGAATATTTCATATAATTACTTTATGTGGGTCGTGAACATATTTAGGATATTTTGGATTATTAATGGTTTTAAATGGCTTACGTCACCCCTCGGGTGTCGGCCAGCACGTGTTCGTCCCGATGTCTACAGGACATCGGGACCGGGGCGTGTCAGTTCCCATCTCCCTTCACCGAAAGAAAGAAAAAAAAATGCTTCCTTTAAGGTTTTTCCTGTTTTTCTTCTTCATCTGCCTCATCTGCATGATGCACCGTCGAGATGTACTGCTAGCACCATGCCTACTTCTCGTTCTCAATTTAATAGTTACTTATATCTTTGATTTCTTGTTTGGTGTAGTTCCTAATTTCTAACCCAGTGTTTATTTATGTTAATTTTACTGTAATCAAAGATGGTGCGGTATAATAACCCATCTTGAACTGCAAATTTAATTTTCACTACGATCAAAGATGGTGCAATTGCCCATCTTGAGCTATAGATTTAATTTTATTGCAATTTTAGGTGGTGCGGCATTATCGTCCACCCTGCTCTGCATATTTAAATTTTATTGAAATTTTAGGTGGTGTGGTATAATTCCCTACCATGCCCTGCATATTTAAATTTTCATGTTGTTTAAGTGATGCGGAATAATCGCCCAACCTATGCTTGTTTTGATGAGAATGGTGTGGTACAATCACCCTTCTCATTAATCATGAAAATCTCGAGCCTGAAGTTTCGAGTACTTATCATTTTTGGCCTGAAGATCAAAATGAAAAAATTGTAAGAACCAGAAATTCTAACATTATATTCCTCCAGGAATACATATTATTGCAAGTTCTTACACATCTCATTTTTCTTTCAGAAAAGAAAATGGCGAACTTGGCAAAGCTTGATTTTGCTACCCTAGACATTATTGGGAAGAATTACCTTACCCGAGTACTGGATACTAAGATCCATCTGGTAGCGGGGAATCTTGGAGATACCATTAGGGAAGAAAACAGCTCATCCTCTTAAGATCGGGTAAAGGCCATGATCTTTATTCGTCACCACCTTCATGAGGGACTAAAGAACGAGTACTTAATGGTTGAAGATCTGTTAGCTTTCTGGAAGGCACTGAGAAACAGATACAATCACCAGACAACGGTGATTCTTCCAAGGGCTCGGTATGAGAGGACTCACCTAAGAATCGAGGATTTCAAGTCAGTGGCTGAATAAAATTCTGTGATGTTTAGAATTACCTATCAGATGAAGGTCTGTGGGGATACCATTACTGAGGAAGATATGCTGGAATAGACTTTTAGCACATATCATGCTTCTAATGTGCTATTGCAGCAGCAGTATAGATAGCAAGGCTTCACTGAATACAACCAGCTAATATCTATGCCCTTGGTAGTTGAACAAAACAATGAGCTCCTGATGAAAAATCATCAGTCCCGACCTACTGGATCTGCACAATTTCCAGAAGTGAATGCTGCTTCCCTCGAAGTGAATGCCATATCCTCTGGTGGCGATAATCATAAATGATGACGTGGCCACAAACAAGGCCGGTGGAACAAGAAAGGCAAGCATCATGGTGGTCAGTTTCGCAACCAAATTCTAACGCAAAATTCAGGCTCAAGCTTTAAAAATGGAAATCGCCATAAAGGCAAAGCTCACATGAACAATGCTCCTAGAAACTCTAATGAAGCCTGCCATAGGTGTGGTGGCAATGGGCACTGGGCACATACTTGTTGTACCCCAAAACATCTGGTGGATCTATATCAAGCCTCCCTCAAGGAGAAGGGTGTCGAGATTAATTTCCTTGGCCAAGCTAGACCAATGGATATACCTGATCCAGTGTGCGACTTATCAGGACAGTTGAACACAACCCACCTAGATGTCTCAGACTTCATTGTGCAAAGGGGGAATGAAGTGTATCGGTCTGACTGAATCATTTATGTTTGATGTACTTTTATTATTCTGAACTTGTAGTTTAAAACTAGCGTTTCAATTCAATAAAAGTGGCATTTAAATTTCTTGTTATAAGTTGTTTTTAACCGTGATCCCCTTTACTAAAAAAGCATGGATTAAAACTATGGTTATTCTCAAAACATAAGAAATGGTGGAGATATTTGTCTTGCAGACAGCGCAACCACACATACAATACTTCGTGATCGAAAGTATTTCTTAAGCTTGATGCTTACAAGAGTAAGGGTAACAACAATATCAGGCCAATCACACGTAATTGAAGGCTCATGGAAAGCCCAAATTATGTTACCAAATGGAACAATATTTTTCATACAAAATGCATTGTATACTACTCGATCTACTCGAAATTTGTTGAGTTTCAAAGATATAAGTTTAAATGGATACCACATTGAAACAAAAAGTGCAGAAAATGTGGAGTATCTATGCATTACCTCCAATGATACCCAGAAGCGTACATTAAAGAAGTTGTGTGGTTTGTTGAGTGGATTGTATTATACATACATAAGGACAATTGAATCACATACTGACATGAACCAGAAGTTCATTGATTCAAAAGTTTACATGCTTTGGCATGACCATTTGGGTCATCCAGGATCCACCATTATGCTTAGGATCATTACCAACTCTAATGGGCATCCACTATTGAGCAGAGACATTGTTATCTCAAATTATAACCCTTGCAAGGCTTGTTTTCAAGGGAAGTTGGTAATTAGACCATCACAACTAAAGGTTGATGCGGAATCCCCATCATTTTTGCAAAGAATTCAAGGGGATATTTGTGGACATATTCAACCATCTTGTGGACCATTTTGATATTTTATGGTTTTGGTTGATACATCTACCAGATGGTCACATGTTTGTTTCTTGTCTACTCAAAATCTAGCTTTTGCGAGACTTCTTGCTTCGATAATTAAGTTGTGAGCACATTTCCCAGATTACCCCATTAAGTCAATCTGACTTGATAACGCTAGTGAATTTACGTCTCAAACCTTTGATGATTATTGCATGGCATTGGGCATTGATGTTGAACACCCTATTCTTCATGTCCATACTCAAAATGGTTTAGCAGAATCATTAATGAAGCGGCTTCAGTTAATAGCTTGCACTCTGTTCATGAAAACAAAATTGCCAGTTTCTGCATGGGGATATGCCATCTTACATGCTACATCATGGGTTCGATTGAGACCTATAGCCAACCACCAATACTCCTCAGTACAACTCGTGTTTGGGCATCAACCAAATATTTCACATTTACAAGTTTTTGGTTGTGCTGTTTATGTGCCCATTGCACCACCGCAACGCACTAAAATGGGACATCAGCGTAGACTGGAAATTTATGTGGGTTTTGATTCATCATCTATCATTAGATATTTGGAACCCCCTAACAGGTGATATGTTTACAGCTCGTTTTGTTGATTGTCACTTTGATGAGACAGTATTCCCGTTGTTAGGGGGGAGAAAAGACCGTTCTAGAAGAACGGCAAGAGCTAACATAGGTTGTACCCACCTTGTCTCATTTTGATCCACGTAGCACTCAATGTGAAAATGAAGTGAAAAGGATCGTTCATCTTCAAAATATTGCCAATCAAATGAAAGATGCATTTAATGATGTTATGAAAGTGACAAAATCACATATATTAGCTGCAAAAGCACTTGCAAGAATCGATGTTCCTGTTGGACAAAATAATGTGGCAGTGCACGATTCATCTAGTGCACACCTGAAGCGTGGTAGACCCTCAGGTTCAAAAGATTCAGCCCCTCGAAAGAGAAAGACAAAGGCACAGCTGAATCCAAATGAAATCATTCAGGAATAGAAAATGAATGAAAAATCCACAATTCATGATTTTGTACTTCTAGAAAAAGAAAATGTCCTTGATGAGACACATGTCCCTAAAGAGACAACAGTACATGAAAGCAAAGAAATCTCCATAAATTATGCATGTACAAATGAATTGTGGGATCAGAATGAAATAATCATCGATGATATTTTCGCATTCACAGTAGCCACTGAAATCATATTAAGTGATGATATTGAGCCCCGCTTTGTTGATGAATGCAAACAAAGATAAGATTGGCCTAAGTGAAAAGATGCAATCTAGGAATAATTAAATTCCTTGGAAATGCGAAGTGTTTTTGGACCAGTAGTCCAAACTCCACCTGATGTAAATCCCGTAGGTTACAAATGGGTTTCACAAGAAAGCGGAATGAGAAAAATGAGATTGCAAGATACAAAGCACGACTCGTTGCACAAGGCTTTTCACAAAGACCTAGAATTGATTATGAAGAGACATTCTCTCCTGTAATGGACGCAATTACGTTCCATTACTTAATAAGTTTAGTGGTTTCAGAAAAGCTTGACATGTGACTTGTGGATGTTATCACTGCGAATCTATATGGAGAATTAGATACTGACATATACATGAAGGTCACTGAAGGAATTAAGTTGCCTGAAACAACTAACAAACCACGAGGTATGCTCTCTATCAAATTAAGGCGATCATTGTATAGGCTGAAACAATTTGGACGAATGTGGTATAATTGTCTCAGTGAATATTTGATCAAAGAAGGATATATCAACAATGTCATTTGCCCTTATGTGTTCATTAAGAAATTCAATTTTGGATTTGCTATAGTGGCAGTATATGTTAATGATATAAACCTAGTTGGAACTCCTGAAGATCTCAATAAAACTACTGAATATCTAAAAAGCGAATTTGAAATGAAAGACCTTGAGAAAACAAAATATTGTCTTGGCCTGTAGATCGAGCATTGTGCTAATGGAATTTTGGTCCACCAATCAGCTTACATTGAAAAAATCCTGAAGTGATTTGGCATGGACAAGGCTTATCCACTCAGCACGCCAATGGTCGTTCGTTCTTTGGACATTAAGAAAGATCCATTCCGTCCAAAAGAAGATGATGAAATGGTCCTTGGTCCAGAAAGATCATATATGAGTCCAATAGGTGCTTTATTGTATATAGCTTTTTTTAGTTAACTTGTTAGCAATGTATAGCTCTGCTCCAACAATTCATCATTGGAAATGAGTCAAAGATGTTTTGCAATACCTTCATGCGACAACAGACATGGGTCTATTCTACTCAGAGAAATCCACAAATGACCAGATCCTTGCTGGATATGCAGATGCTGGTTTTCTCTCTGATTCACATAAAGCCCGCTCACAAACTGGATATGTGTTCACTAATGGAGATTTAGAAATCTCATGGCACTCAACAAAGCAAACATTAGTCGCTACATCTTCAAATCACTCGAAAATACTTGCTTTACATGAAGCAAGTCGTGAATGTTATTGGTTAAGATAAATGATCTATCATATCCGGAATTCATGCGGTCCACCTTCGAAGACAGACAATCCAACTGTCATCCATGAAGATAATGCACCCTGTGTTGCCCAAATGAAGGAAGGATTCATTAAGGGCGATAAGAGTAAACACATATCTCCAAAGTTTTTCAGTGTACATGAGCTTCAGAAGTCTAAAATTATTGAAGTCAGACAAATCCGTTCCAATGAAAATCTGGCAGACCTATTCACCAAATCTCTACCAAAGTGCACGTTTCAGAAGTTAGTGCAGAGTATCGGATTACATCGACTTACTAATCAGCTAAATTTGAAGAATGTGAAATCAGGGGGAGCATCCATGATACATGCCTGTTGTACTCTTTTTCCTTCGACTAGGATTTTTCCCACTGGGTTTTTCCTATCAAGGTTTTAACGAGGAAACATAAGCATACTTAACACTATATCAACAATCCAGGTAAAATTGTACTTTTTTTCCTTCGCTATGATTTTTTCCCACTAAGTTTTTTCGAGCAAGGTTTTAACGAGGCAATTGATGTTGATATGTGGGCATCCAAGGGGGAGTGTTGTAAAATTGATGGATTGATGGATGAATGAATGCCTACTCAAATAAATGAGACTTGGGAATAGTGTTTGAAACTTTCAAAATGTAATCATTCCTTATTTGTAAGGTTTCACGGAAGTGACTCTGTAAATAGAGCACTTCATGTGCTATTGAGACACTGCGAAAGAAAGCAAGAGAAATAATATCAGTATCTCTCCCTCTCTTTATCTGCCATCCTTTTGTGTTATAGCTACTAAAGTTATAGTGTAATATTCTGCACCTGCTTCACTCCTATACTTAGAAAGGTTATCTCTTTAACTTTGCCTATTTATAACAAAAGGAAAAATGGCCCACCCATACATATATATTCAAACGCTCCCCTTTTTCTTTTATTTTCCTTTTTAATTTTTTTCTAACCTCTAAATTTTTTATTTTTGACTACATGCTAATTCCTAAATTTAATTTGTAAGAAATTATCTGTCTCCTTAAAAAAGAGCTCACATTCCACACACAACAAACCGAAAAAATCTAGATCCCAAACCAAAAAGTCTCAAATTGAAATTTTCAAAAGTTTCGGGATGCCATACCAAATCAATCCCGAACCATTTGGTATAGTTAAAATTAATTGCAACCGTTGGATTGTTTCTAAACGATCATGGCCGTCCATTCTTTGTTAGGGGTCTCCAGCCCTAAGTCACTCTCTCATTTCATTTTTAAGCTCAACCACCCACCCATCTCTCTATCTTAAATTCGAATTGAACCTCAGCTCAACTTCGGCTCACCACTACCCCACCACTATGTTGAAAGTATGCCCACAAAGCCACTCATTTGATGTAATAGCTTTTGGAATACTTATTGTATTAAACTTTTATGTGTTTAATGGAGGGCAAAGCTTATTGTTAATCACTATTTATTGTATCTTGTGTTTAAGCAATAAGGGAATCCAAGGAATGTATTTGATCTAAGAGATAAGTGATCTAAGTGAGTTAGATTAACGAGACATTTCTCTTATGTTCATTCCTAAAACGTTCCTAGCCATAGGGTTGCCAATTGGGCATTGACAAACCGCTAAGGTTAGTATGTGTTATGCCGACTCAAGCGTGAATATGACAAGTCTCAAGTCATTTAGTGTTGGACACTAAGACAAACACATAGGTGCTCGAAAGAGTAATCGAGTACACTGAACTACGATCAAAAGAGAGTTCATAAATACATGTCATGTAAGAACTCGAGAGTTACAATATGCAAAGTAGTCCTTTGACCTGAGGCATCATAGATGTCTAATGGTTAGGTTCTTGATCTTTGATTATGTCAAAGACATTCCATAGGAGTGTCCATGACATTGTTGTGGTCAAGCTACCTAGTCATGTAGGCATATGAATACACAACAAGGGATCTCTAACCTTTCATGATGGAAGGAGAATACTCTAAGATATGATTTGAGAGTCTTTGGCCAAAGCATATGAATTTGACTTAGGAAGTTTGTTCCAAATCATATTCAATTGAATCATATAGATAAGTATCACATTGGATAGTAGACATGAAATAAACTATCACTTAAACAATGTGATTAAGAGTATTGTATTAGAGAAGGACCGTATTGCATTGTAATTGTAACTGGATAGGTTCTCCAACCACTTCTACTTAGCTTGGGTAACCATGACATGCTGCTAGGTGTCACTCATGATTTGTGGAAGCCCTAAAGATTAGCAAACACTAATCTTAAGGAGAATTGAAATGTGGTTTTAATTCACAATCGATCGTTAAGAGTAACATCACCCACTGCCTCGCTAATTGGAACCTAATGGATCGTACACCGAGTAAAGATGAAAGTGAAGTAATTAAATGAAATGGATATGCAATTAAATGGTTTAATTGAAGAATGGTCAAAGTTAATTAATTAGTTAATTAATTATACGAAACGTTCGTATTGGGCTTTTAAGTTGGTTTTGGGTTTCGGGGCCCAAAAGTGTTTTGGCCCACAAGGCCCATTATGTTTAAGTTGTATGACAACTAAAACAAAATGGGCAATTAGCCTAATAACAAAGACATGGCCGGCCATAAGGGTGAGGGGTAGCAAACTTGTATTAATTACAAGTTTGCCACTCACAAGAAATGAAGTATAAATTCATCTTTATAGCTTTATTTCATTTAGGGTTCTCTAAAAAGGAAATTGGGTGAAACACTTTCTCTCTATTTTTCTCTAAAGAGGCCAGCCACCTAGGGAGGGAAATCTAGCAATTTCTTCTTCCCTAAGTCATCCATTTTATCTTCACAATTTATCTTTGGTGTAGAGACTTGGAGACATCAAGCTTTTGGTGTTTTGGAGAACATATCCTCAAATCCTCAAGGAAGCAAAGGAGGCGACTTGAAGGCCCTCCACTTGGGTGAATCCCTTGAGTAATCAGGGATGAGCTTCAAGGGTAATGAACTCTAAATCTTCTCTTCTCTTTAAAGTTGTTAAAGAGTTATGGTTCACCATATACTAGGCTTTGAAAGTCATGGGTTTTATGAATTGTTTTTGAATGCATGTCTACTTTAATGTGTTAATAGTTTGCATATGTATTCAAATGTTCTTCAGTGTTCTTAGCTAGGACAAAAATTTTCCTTCACACTAGGCCATACCGTCTTGACTCTCCAGCCTCCCTCCACCACACACAACCACCCCCTTCCCCTCTCTCTCTCTCTCTCTCTCTCTCTCTCTCTCTCTCTCTCTCTCTCTCTCTCTCTCTCTCTCGGACACTTAGAGTCTGAGAGTCTGAGATTGTCTCTTGAATCCTCGATCTTTGCACCCAAATTAGGTACAATTTTGGAATTAATTCGAATTTCAAATTAATTTCTAGGGTTAGAGGTTTTGAAATTCATTGATATTTAGAGGTTGTGAAATTAATTCATATTTAGAGGCTGTGAAATTTACAAATATGGGTAACTGATTTGAGTACGCAATATATAGTATTAGTTCAAAAATTGATGCATCAAGGTTTAAAAATTTGTTTCTTTCAATGCTAGTCGTTTGCCTTGGATCCTTGTTTTAGACTTGCGATGGAATGACTGCCCTTATTGGTTTGATGAGAGTACGGGAACACATATTCAATTATTCATGTTTGTTCTATTAATGTCTGAAGCTAATATTTGTTCTGTGACTGTATGTCCCCACCTATCCCGAAATAATAAAAACATTTTGGGAATTTTGAAATTCGAGAATACTGAAATTTTGGTTCAGAATTAGTCTTTAGATTCTCATCCCGAAAATGGTTGATTCGGGATTCAGAATCCCATACTGAATCAGAGCTACAAACAACAGTGAATGTGGAGAAATTCAAGACTTTGAGTACAAAGATAAATACAATTAACTAATTGAGATACAATTCACACTTTAATGTTGAATTAGAACAACAATTGTCTTCAAAATATTTGTGAAGGAATTTCTCTTCAAAATATTTCATGGTCGATTTACAGAACTTCGTACTTATGTTCGAAATTGTTCATTTTATATAAGTAAAATCATCTCCTTAAAAATAAATAAAAATAGGATTACCCGTTAAGAGTTGATCAATGTCTGATATTATCCCTCCAGGACATGAACTTCTTGTTTCAGAGGGCGAATCCATCAAACTATGAAATCGTTTATGAAATAAAAACAAATGATCGAAACCGGTAAAAACATTACGATACGTATATTTATTTGCTACAAATGATCAAAGTTGTAACAAATGATTGATTTTTTTTTACCGATATTATATTCACAGAGTGATTTATATTATAAACAACTTTGATCATACAAAATTATGTGAATCGACCATGAACGATTTAAAAAATAAATTCCTTTCTAATTTGTAGAGCCAAGCATTGTTGGCTGAATTATATACAAAACCCAATTTTATAATTTTCAAACCCTAAAACTGTAACTTGGTCCCAAGATTCACTTTCCTTGAAGAAACCACAGTATAGTTGAATCAATGGCCATATCGGAGACAGCTGCTTGTTTCAATGTTATGCCACGTAACATTTTTCCATTAGTCAACCAACTTTCTTATGATTGGGAAAATTAACAATCATTAGTAATAGGACTTCCTACCTACTAACCAGCATATAGCAGCAACAACCAACAAGTACTATTTCATAAGCTCTCTTAACACATGTTATTAGGACAATAATTTCCCTTGCAAACACCTTTGAGGAGATTAGCAGTGTCTCTAATCATTGTGAGGTCTATGTTTGGAGACATCTCAGCTTGATTGCAATGCTCATAGCCCATTTCTTGATAGCTTAAACTCATCCTCACACACTCGTTCACGTGTAACAACACTCAAGTTAAATTACATGGACACTATTTTTTTGATGACATAGAGCACACATGGTGATTGTGCTTCAAAATGTAAGTCAGCCTGCTCTTATATGACTCAACTGATCTCTTAACTTTTCAACATGGGAAGCGCCCCTTCACATCCTCACAATAGTTTTTGGGATATGATATTCACACACCCCTTTTTATTTCTTTCACACCTTTTTGGATTTTGGCCGTCGGATCGGATGAATTGAAGAAGATCTAACGGTAAAAAAGTAATAGGGGTGTGTGAGAAATAAAAAGAGGTGTGTGGATAGCACACCCCTAGTTTTTACATTAGACTTTCATAAATAGAACAAGAGAGCATACAATTTCTTTAACTATGTAGTGATGGATTCAAGTACGCTTCTATAATTGACTTTAGTCGTCATAAATTATCAAGTGTTTCAAAAGTGTACAATTGACGCTTGTCATCGTATAAATACTTATTAAGTGTTTAAAAATTACACAATTGATCGATAAATACTTGACATGTGGCGTGTTTGACTACATGAGATGGGAGTATCTCATGCAGATGCCAATGCCACTTTACAGGTTTCTTTTGATAAAAAAATATTTTGTACTTTTGTTATCCTTGTGATTTACGGTTTTTAAAAATAAAAAAGGTCTTGATTTACGATTTTTAAAATAAAAAAATAAAAAAAGTCTTAAGCGTGGAAAACGTGTTACGCGGGTAGACCTGACCCGCACGGTCGAAAGAGGGCGCGTGAAGTAGAGAGCTGCCTTGGCTTTAATGTGGTCACTGAGTGAGAGAGAGTGAGAGTGTGGAGTGGGGTACAATAATGACACGTCAGACTGACATAATGCAGTGTGTTTTTATTTATGTAATTTGCCACTTTTGTAGGTCTGAATTTTCGACTTCAAAATTTAGCATTTGCCCTTTGCGAATTAAATTCGTTTCGGACTTTTAGTGTTTGAAATTAAAAAATTATCATATTTAGATCGTACAAATTAAATTTGACGGTCTTTATTAACTCATTTTAATAATTTATTATTTACAAACTAACAAGTCTGATTCTTTTACATACTAATTAGCAATCTAGATGTGTTAATCTTCGAACTTCGAACATTAAAACCTGAATAATCTAACTCCTACCCCTTCTCTCCTCTTCTATTGCGACAGTGATGATGTGTACCAATTCGTATTCTTGGCGGTTGGATTCTAAACCCTAATGATCAAACGGTGGATAATTGATGTCTCTTTTAAATTGTTATGAACTTGGAGTCTCCGGATTCAAACCCTAGGCTGCAAAAAGTCAAGGTCATTAATTTTGGATTAGAAAATATTTGCTACCCGCTTTATGAAGATTAATTAAGAGGACAATGACGTTTGCTGGTGTGATTAGTTTGGGATCAATTATTTTGAAGAACTAGGTTGGTTTTTCCTTCTTTTTTATTTATTTATATTTTTTATTATATTTAAATTGGACATTCTAGTTCTTAAGTACGCTACGCCACCGGATTTTCAATTTGAATTAGGATAGGTTTAGGTTTAGGTGAGGGAAATCCAAGTTTCAAGGAATTTAGGTCAAAGTTAAAAAGAATGAGTGGTGTTATTCTTATTCAAATGTCTTATCTTCTCACCTATTTTTTAATAAATTTTTTAATTACAACTTTGAGCATTTGTAAAATGACTAATAATGACCTTACTTACCTTTTTTCGTTATTTTTTTTTAAAAGAAAAGTTTGGGCGTGATAACCCTTATGCTCTATTTAGACAATTTGTCTCTCTTAAACTTTAACTCATCGTCTCATCTCTTTTTATTCTGAGAAAGCCAAAAGAATAAATAACTCTCGCGTTATATTGAGACAATTTTTCTTCATATGAAACAATCATGTATATTTCTTATGTTAGATGAAGCAGTTGAAATTCTATCATCATCGTACCCTTTAGTTTTATATTATTTGTTTATATTCTTTTTTTTTAAGACAAGTTTATAATTATATATACATATTAATTGAGGGTTATTTAAGGAATAATTGTAACAACCCGTCCCTAAAAATTATAATTTTTGTAATTTTAATAAGTGAGTTTACGAAAATGCCCTTCGAGGCACGTACGTCGATTTATATTAACGGACTTGTAGTGACAGGTAAGGTTCACTTTCTTGGCATATCCTTATAGTACTCGTCACTACGGACACGTGGGCGCAAACGGAACGTGATTTGGAGTTATAACGAAGATGTTATTAATGTTCAAAGTTAGAGACAAAATTGTAAAATTATTAATTTTTGGAAAATTTTAGAAACCTTGGGGTGCCACGTGTATGGCCAGATTAGAAGAAGGAAGGAAATGGGTGGTGTGGATTGGAGATGAAAGAGAGAAATGAGGGAGTGGTGACTAATGGGGAGAAGAGAGAGGAAGAGTTGACCAATTAGAAAAGAGAAAAGGAGGAAAAGGGAGAGAGGAGGAGAAGCACAGGAACTCCAACCCTTTCTCTTCTTCTCCGACCCGACTCACGGGGTACATGGAATCCGACTGTTTTTCGTCAGAATTTCAATGAATTACACCACCTAAACACCTAGAACTAACTTCACAACCTTCCCTCCACCCATTTCATCCCAAAATTGGGTGAAATTAGCATCCAAAATGGAGAAAACCGCACGGGGGATGCGAGACCTTTGTGCTCGAAATCCTTCAAACCTAAAAAGTTTTCTTTCAATTAACACCACCGTTAGACTCTCCTATAACCCAGGAAAAAAGCCCAGGTAATGGTAGAGGCGTTGGAGTTGATCGGAGGTCGAATTGGAACATACCCATTCGAGGGTTTTTTGGCGGGTGTGATGAAATTGGAGACTTTCTAGGCCAAATTTTCCTTGGATATAGGTATGAAAGTTGTTCTACTCATTGAGATCTTCAATTCTGCAAATTTTGAGAATTTTTGGAGAAAGTTAAATTTTCCAGCGACTTGGGGTGGCCAACCGCCACCCGCAACGGCGCGTGGCCAGAGGGCTGCCAATGATATTTTTAGGCGTTATTCAATACCTTGAATTTAGTTTTCAGAATGGATTGAAGTAGATTGATCGTTACGACCTAAATTCACTATGATACAGTAATAGGTCAACGTATGAATTAATGATCCGACCGTTGGATCGTCACCAAAATTTAATAGGTCGTTATTCATAATGTTTTAGGAATGTAGGAATTTACGGATTGGAAATCCCTCATACGGATCTTCCCGAATTGGAATTGTAAGTTTGTAAATAAAATGTTAACCGCCACTTGGTTTTGGCAATTGGCGGAGATCCAGCCGTTGGATCGTAACGAAACTTTGGGATATTGTTCTAGAAGCATAATGTGTATTTTTGGAAGTGACGGATCGAAGATTAATAATACGGATCTTCCGGATCAAATTAAGTAGGGATGCGTTGTATGTAAATTACATATTCTCTTAGTAAGGATTCTAAGATGTGATTTGATATTTGTGCTAGGCGATGATCATTTGGGACGTCTCGATAGTCGTGCTAAGGGGTTGTAGCGTGGACTCTAGGTGAGTAGATCTTTTCCTTCTTATCATATATGTGTGTGATTGATAATTCCACAAATACTTTAAAATGGAACTAAGGAATTTATGTTATGTAATATATATATATATATATATATATATATATATATATATATATATATATATATATATATAGAT
This sequence comes from Crataegus laevigata, assembly GCA_963580275.1. Lineage (NCBI taxonomy): Eukaryota > Viridiplantae > Streptophyta > Magnoliopsida > Rosales > Rosaceae > Crataegus > Crataegus laevigata. The sequence goes on from OY756948.1 coordinate 23,569,040, forward strand.
GTTAGATGCAGACATATAATAATTGAGGCAAAAGCTTAGTTTGAGAATTGAGTAATGTAAAGGAAATTGGTAAAAATGTATGTTTTAGTTTTTTGAATTGGTGATTGTGTGTGGACTATAAATCTTTGTACAATGAAATGAGAAATTGTGGTATTACGTTTTATAAGTGCTATGTCTTGATTAGTTTATATTTTAGTATGTGATTTAATACAGTTTGCACAGCGTGGCACAACAATGCAGAGATCAAGGTAAGTTCAGGTGAGTTTATAGTGTTGGTATGATCGAAAGGTAATTAGTGACGAATGGATTTAAGTAGAATTCATTGTCCTGCACCCCGGTGTTAGTGCTTCGCCCGTGGCCAGGGTCAGCCTTCACGTGATCGTTCACCTCCCGCACTTTACGCTTACCTTGGATTCCAAGGTAGGTGCCATCCTGTCGTACAAACCATTATAGGTGGTTCCGACTCGTAGGTGACTTGCGATACTTCGCACAGCCTTCACGTGATCGTAGCATTTGAGCGTATTTATTTACACCCAGCTTGTTGTACAGACCACTTTAGGTGGTTCTGACTCGTGTGCAGGACTTGATTGATGTGATATGATTGATGAGATACGTGCTAGCACCTGATTGATGAGATATGTACTATCACTCGATTGATGTTATATGACTGATGAGATGTGGGTGAGTTGTACAGGTCACTATAGGTGACTCCGACTCACGTGCTAGCACCTGATTGATGTGATATGATTGATGAGATATGTGTTAGCACTCGATTGATGTTATATGATTGATGAGATATGGGTGAGTCGTATAGGTCACTATAGGTGACTCCGACTCATATACTAGCACCTGATTAATGAGATACGTGCTAGCACCTGATTGATGAGATATGTGCTAACACCTGATTGATGAGATATATGCTAGCACTCAATTGATGTTATATGATTGATGAGATGTGGGTGAGTTATACAGGTCACTATAGGTGACTCTGAATCACGAGCTAGCACCTGATTGATGTGATATGATTGATGAGATATGTGCTAGCACTCGATTGACGTTATATGATTGATGAGATGTGGGTGAGTCATACAGGTCACTATAGGTGACTCTGACTCACGTGCTAGCACCTGATTGATGTGATATGATTGATGAGATGTGCGCTAGCACTCGATTGATATGATATGATGGATGAGATATGGATAAGTTGTATAGGTCACTATAGGTGACTACGATTGACATTCATTTATATTGATTTATTTCATCTTACTTACATGGTTGTTGCTGAGATACTCGACATGGTATGTTTTGGTTTTCTATTCTTCAGCATGATTGTTATAAACCTAAGTATTGGTATTCTCTGGGGAATTATACGGATTTCAATGAGGGGTTATTGTATTGCTAAAAAGAAAGATATTTCCGAAGTTTTATTTTGTCTACTCACGTGTTTGTTTTGTGCCCCTCCAGGTTTTAGCCGATGAGGTTAGTATCAACGAGGATTCTTGGCAAGTCTCAGGATTGGTGGCTACTTCTGGGGGTATAATTCTTACCCACTGTACTGTACTTCACTTATGCTCTGTCATCACATGTGAGATGGGTTCACTCCCGTTCACTAGCACACTCTGATATTTAGGCACTATTAGGTTTAAATTTATTCATATTTTCCACATCACTACACTTTATGGCTTCATCACCTTCCAGGTGTCGGGCAACATAGCTCGATTCGGAGTCCTAGTGGACATTATGGGTCGGGGTGTGTCAATAATAGTGGGTAGGGAAAATACCATTTTAATTTTTAACTTTTAATAGTGGGTGTAAATATAACCTGAGTGGGGAAACAAGATAATGGGGATAAACTTTAGATAGGAAAGACTAGAAATGGATTGCATGATTATTACAAGAGTATGTAAGAGGAATTTGCAAATGACACATTTCAAGTGGAGCTTTGCAAATCTCTATCACGTACGTGTTTTCATGTGTCTTCGTAATTGTTAACGCTCAAAATTGGGAAGTCAACAAAAACTAGTATCGTCAACCCTTGATGGACTCAGGATGTAAAGCTAGATTATGAACAAAAAGATTTAAGTGATTCACCTTTAAAAGTAGGCTACGTCCACAGTAGTGATATGATATATATTTGATGCGGATTACGAGCAGTTTACAACAATCTAATGCAATTTTCCTCTTGTGGATAAGGCCGATTATAAGGGGTACTCGACACCTTTATATAGACCTTCAGTGAGTCCCAGAGGTCATGAGCCCTTAATTATTACACCTTCCTATAATTTAATGGGTCGAACATGTAAATGTGACATATAAGTTATTCCTCCATTATCTACTCAACATGCGGAGAGTAAGTAACATTTAGACATAGCTACTTGCATGATTTCTTGAGTTGAGCGTAACGAGCACACTGCTCGTTAGAGAGTGGTTAAAAAGCACTTTACCTGAGCACTGAGATAGTATTATATTCCTATTGGTGGCCATCACGTAGCATTGAGTTGATGCCTGGACAAAACTGTCTTTGAAGATCCGTGCCAAAAAGTTACCAGGTCTGCCAACTAGTTTGAGCGGTTAATTTGTACTTTTGAGTTTTTCACTTGGCTCTTCTTGTCGGTAGACAATCCAGGATTATGAGTGGTAATTTGACGGCAGTCGTCTTTGATTCTCATAGGGACGCTTTATCATCAGAATTCCTCTGGCAGGTTTGCAGCTGCAGGCTTACTGTCTTGACCTTTTTCGTTCTTTAGTGCCTTGCATGTTGATAAACTCTTGGGTTAACATGGAGTGACATAAATATAATAGCTAATCCAATCATAATCCATTTACGCACATGTGATAGCACCACGGTAGGTATGGACGAAGCCAAGATTTTAATTCACAATAGTACACTAAGCTTTAAGTGGCATATTTGACCCCAAAAAAAAAAGAAAAAGAAAAAGAAAAGCTTTAAGTGGCATCACGGAGGATTCTACAAAATGTTGGACAATCGAAGACTACTTTCGTCCGAAGGGAAGCCAATAAAGTGGCTCATCGCCTAGCTAGATTAGGCCTAACTCTAGCTCACCCGATCTATTGGTTGAGAAATCTTCTGATATAATTTTCAATCTTTATTTGAGGATAATATTAACCGTTAAGTTGATTGGTGCGGGATACTCTTTTTTCTTTCAATTGAGTTGAAATTTTTGGTAAGATTTTTATCGAGACTCATTATGCACCGTATCCTCCATTTGTACGTTTTTTGAGTATTTATTAAATATAGCAAAAAATTAATCCCTAATTTCAAAACTGTCACTTTTTATAAAATCTTTCAAATATATTCAAAATTTCACCTAAATAGACACAAATACCCTCAAATTTAACAATCAAATAAATTAAAGGTTTTTTTAGCCAAAATGATTCGTAATATTAACACAACTCCTTAATTTGGTCCTTAAAAATTAATTATAATCAATAGTAGTGTTCTTGAATTTGTCTATTGTGAATCATTTTAGTCTTTCTTTGAATTTGTCCATCGTGATCATTTTAGTTTGTTCGTGAAAAATTTGTCAATTGCTCTCTTAGTGTGATGATGTGGCGCCACGTGGGTCTTACAAATACAATCATATAACGACATGTGGATTAACTTTAAAAACTATTTTTATATTTAAAACAAAATATGATATTAGTAAGAAAAAAGACGTTTAAGGCATGATTGAAATTCTGCTGCTTCCCCTTGCAGCAACCACAGCAGCGCTCAATGTCGATGATGAGGGGGTCGAAGGGGATAGGGTTGTGGTGATGGAGTGTAGAATCAAAGGTGAAGTTGGATCGAAGCTTGAGGCGACAATAGCTAAAAAGTCTTTAATTCATTTAATTGTTAAATTTGAGGGTATTTGTGTCTATTTAAGTGAAATTTTGGATATATTTGAATTTGTTTTTATAAAAAATGACATTTTTTTTTATAAAAAATGACATTTTTTTTTATAAAAAATGACATTTTTTTTTATAAAAAATGACATTTTTAAAATTAAAGATTTATTTTCAGTTATATTTGATGAATACTCACATTTTCTTCTATATTCAATGAATATTGTACTTGAAGTTAAAAAAAACAAAGAACAAAAGAGCTGAAAGTTTTTCACAATAAAACGACAGCAAATTCTTATAAAAACACAAAAATAATTCTAGAAATTAAGTGTAATAGAAGTAGAAGAGTTGATGTTACAGCCCGTCCCGGAAAAGATTAGTTCCGAAGATGTGAAATTACAAAAATACCCTTGAGTCGGGATTAAGGTGTGTAATGTGATGTTGATTTTAATTTAAGTACCTACTCTTTTGGTTAATAACTTAGACTTAGGTTTATTTGTTTGTAGTAATAATTTTGTAGTTAAGTTAGGGTAGGACCTCAATTGGATCCCACCCCCTTAATTCCTTCCCTAAAACCCGTATGGGTTGTCTCTCTCTCTTCTCAAACTCAAACACTCGTCTCTCTCTCCTTCTCTTCTTCTCCACCGTGAACCTCAACACTCAAACTCAACCAAAACATCAACCAACGCCAGAGTTAAAGCTACCATTGCAACCATGAGGACTTCACGATCACGTAGGTACCAAATTCAGGTAAGTTTCATTTCAAAAACCCTAGTTTCTAAAAGTCCCCGTGAGTGTGCACTGTTCATGCACACGTGAATCCTTATGTTTTTGGGAATTTGAAGCTTGTAGGAAGCTTGGTGAGGTTCTAAGGAAGCTCGGGGTGCTTCGTTTGGAAGGATTGGACGTTTGGATCACCTAGTTCGAAGGTAGGCCGAATTTTCATATTTTTAAAACGTTTAATCTTGTAGTTTTTAGACCCTAAAACTAGTCCAACGTGAAAGTAGATGTTTAGGGCTTCATTTTGGTGTAAAATACGAGAAATTTGGACGAAAAACGAGTGAGAATAGCTAGTTTGAAAATTCCCCAGATTCCGGCGAGTTTTCCGGCGAAACCAGGCGCCGGCGAGGTCGCCGGAGAAGACGACGGAGAAGGAATATTCCGTCAACTCTGACGGAATATTCCAATGCCGTTAACCTGACGCCGTTAACCTAACGCCGTTAAAGTTGACGGAATATTCCAGGAATATTCCTGACGCCGTCAACTGACGTCATCACTGTGCAAGGCTGACGTCAGCACTGTGCAAGGCACGTGGGCCGCGCGTGGGGGCGCGTAGGTCCGTGCCATGTCAGGCGCGTGGGGGCGCGTGAAGGGTCCAAAAATTATTTTAAAAATATGGGGATGATCCTGAGGTTGTGTATATCACGTTAGAGTATTCATTTGTCAAAATTGAGCATTGTATGAGGAATTAATTGCCTAGTTTGGTTTATGTACGTTAAATGTGCGTTAAATGACGTTGTTTTAGCGGTTTCGCCTTTAGGTGGAAATTATAACGAGGACGAGCACAACCAGGGGCATCAAGGGGGTCACGACCCGGCAACGTACCAGTGAGTGGGCATTTGCTTTTTATATATACCTATATACTCGATTTTTCCCAGAAATCAAACGTAAATGAAAAGTATGTTGAAATAAGATATGAAATATGTTTTGATTGCCATGCATAGAATGTCATGAATATTATGAATTGTTGTATGATGCATATATGTGAAATGGTGCGGTGGACGTACAGGTAAGTATCAGGTGAGTATTGTTATTGTATGATGATGTTGAGATATGCTGAGCTCATAACCTGCACCATGATATTAGTGCTTATAATATTCACCGCATCGCACGCTCACCTTGGATCCAAGTAGATGCTAGTCGTACAGACCATAGGAGGTGGTTCCGACAGGCTAGTCGTACAGACCTTTAGAGAGGTTCTGACTGGTGGGTGACCTTAGATTATGCGCATAGATGATTGATGAGAAAAGCACTAGAGCGTAATAATAACCATTAATTCGTACAGACTACATTAGGTAGTTCCGACTTATGTGCAGAATGCCGTACAGGTCACAGGTGGTGACTCCGGCAAGATGAGATTTTGAGCTCTAGATTCAACCGTACAGGGCCATTAGAGGGTCTCCGGTTGATTACTTTCTTTCACCTGATTTGTATTATGTTAATGCATTCATACTAAACTGTTGAATTTGGCATGGTATATTCTCTATTGAATCTGTTATGAAATTGATGATTAAGATGGCTGAGATATATGTATATATGTTTATATACTATTTTTCTGGGAAAGTATACAGGTTTTCAAAGAGGGGTTATAAATGTGGATTTATGAAATGATTTGAAAAAGCTTGATTTTCGCCCACTCACGTTTTCTGTTTTGTGCCCCTCCAGGTTCTAGTTGATAGTTGAGGCGCTGGTGGCCTACGAGGACTCCTTCGGCGTTCTGACAGACTAAATAAATGTAGGATTTCACCCGAGGGTGTTGTAAAATAGTTATGGTCCTACTTGACTGCACCTAGATGCTTATGCTCTGTTTATGTGTGTTTAGTATCGTTTTACGTACTTAAAACGCTAGGTTGTTAATATCTGCAATAAGTGAGTTTTCTTGATTTTTGTTAGCTCGTATTTTGGTTATATTATCGTTTCCGCTTGCACTTATGGTTACGTCACGCTCACGTGACGGCCAGCACGTCCTAGTCTTCGGGTTAGGGTGTGTCAGTTTGGTATCAGAGCATAGGTTGCAGTCCTGTATAACTAGTAAAATCATCTATTGATTTTTGGATGTCTTTTGTCAGAACTATGCCGCCTCGTAGAGAGCCCCGCCGTGCTGCTGAGCCTAATCTCCCTGATATGGCTCAGTATGGGGAAGCAATGGCTCAAGCTTTTAAGGCTAATATCCGACCTCCTCAGAGAACACCCGTAGAGACGATGTATAATCTGAAATTGGAAACCTTTGAAGGAAATGAAGTTTATGAGGGGGCAGAAAGGTGGTTGGATCGGATTGAGCAGACTTTCCAAGTGATGCAGAGTCAAGGGAACCTGCCTGAGAGTAGATGGGTCGAGACTACCATTTGGTTTTTAAGCCGTGAAATTGCAGTTTGGTGGGGGAATGAAACTAAATTTCTGGCACCTGAGCTGGTGCAAGATTGGAACACATTCAAGGGAGTATTTAAGCAAAGATTTGTTCCTCCGGAGTACATTGATAGTAAGAAACAGGAGTTCACCCAACTGAAGCAAAGAAAGATGTCGGCGGGTGAATACTACAGGAAGTTTACGGATTTGTCTCGTTACGATCCGGAAGTGGCTGCTAATCCAGTGGAAATGCTTCGCCGATTTAAGTTGGGATCAAAGAAGAAATGGCGAACATTTGCTAGTGCACTTCCTTGTGCTAACTATCATGAGTTTTCTGGAATCATGGTTCGGATGGAGGAGTCCGAGAAACTTCCTAGTGATAGTGACGAAGAGGAAGATAAGAAAGGTGGCAAACAGAGGAATGATGGCAAGGGTAAAGGTATTTCATTCCAAGGACCTCGTCAGACGCAGAATTTCAAGAAAAGTGGAATGAGTTCGAGTTCTTTCAGTGGTGGATTTAGTGCCACAGGTCCGAGGAGAGGAGGTGGTAGGTTTGGTAGTGGATCTAGATTTCCTGTTCAGAGAGGCTTTGGTGGTGCTGGTGGTTCTGGTCCTCCGTTATGTCGCCGTTGTAATTTCCGACATCATGGGGAATGTAGGAGAATCAGTGGTGCATGCTTTACATGTGGTCAGCTAGGACATCGAGCTATGCATTGTCCCCAGGGTCAACAGAGGCCCCAGCAGCCTGTTATGCCGGCTTCAACATCGACTCAGCAGAACTTTAATTCAGGCAGTTATAGCCAGTCGGGTCGTGGTGGTGCTTATCACTATCAGGGTGATGCTGCTCCTTATGCTTCGGGACAGTATCAATATTCCCAGGATCCTTATTTTCAGAGTGGATATTCTCAGGATCAGGGAAGTTATACGTCATATCCGTCTATGCCAGCTAGCGGATCTCAGTGGAATCAGGGGGGTCAGCCCCAACAGAGAGGGGTTGCTGCTAGTGGAGCAGGGCCGTATAGGCAGCCTGCCCAGACAGGTCAAGGACGTACTCATCGAGGACGAGGTAATCAGGGTGGCAGAGGTCGTGGAGGACGACAGCCAGCTCAGGGACATATTAACCACGTCTCGCTGCAAGATGCTCAGAACCATCCAGACTTGATTATGGGTACGTTGAATGTTCTTGATCATTTTGCTAGAGTCTTGATTGATTGTGGTGCTACACACTCTGTGATTTCACATACATTTGCTCAAATGACTCAACCTCATCCTTCACCTCTAGGGTTTGATTTAGAGTTTGCTATGCCTAGAGGGGATAAATGTTATGTTGATAGATTTTATCCTGGGTGTCCAGTGAGGGTAGATAATGTAGTTATGGTTGCTAATCTTATCCCGTTAGACATCGTGGATTTTGATGTGATTTTAGGGGTGGATTGGTTGCATTATAATCGCGCCCATATAGACTGTTACAGGAAATTAGTTACTTTTCTTCGTCCTGGACTACCCGAGGTTACATTTGTGGGTGAAAGAAGTGGGGTGAGGCATGGAGTTATTTCCGCCTTAAGGGCAAAGAAGTTGTTATCCAAGGGTTGTCAGGGATACTTAGCACATGTGGTTTTGAATGATGTTGCTCCCAGTAGTGTGGAGGAAGTCGGAGTAGTCAAACACTATCCTGATGTGTTTCCGGATGATTTGCCTGGATTGCCTCCAGATAGAGATGTGGAGTTTTCGATTGATTTGCTTCCAGGTACGAACCCTATCTCTTTGACTCCTTATAGAATGGCACCAGCAGAATTAAGAGAATTGAAAATTCAATTGCAAGAATTAATTGATTAAGGTTTCATTCAGCCTAGTTCTTCACCGTGGGGAGCTCCGGTGTTGTTTGTAAGAAAGAAGGATGGAACTTTGAGATTGTGTATTGATTACAGGCAATTGAATCGGGTAACGATTAAAAACCGTTATCCATTGCCTCGTATAGATGATTTGTTCGATCAACTCAAGGGTGCCTGTGTGTTTTCTAAGATCGATTTGAGGTCAGGGTATTATCAATTAAAGATTAAAGATGAGGATGTTCATAAATCGGCTTTCAGGACTCGTTATGGGCATTATGAGTTTTTGGTTATGCCATTTGGATTAACTAATGCCCCTGCAGCTTTCATGAGATTGATGAATGAAGTATTCCAAGAATATCTCGATAGGTTTGTGATTGTTTTTATTGATGATATTCTGGTATACTCTAAGTCGAAATCAGACCATATTCGACATCTTAACTTGGTGTTAAGGAAGTTGAGGGAACACCGATTATATGCCAAGTTTAGTAAATTTCAGTTTTGGCTGGATCAAGTGGCATTTTTGGGACATGTGGTATCGGCTCAGGGAATTCAAGTGGATCCTCAAAAGATAGCAGCAGTGGAGAGTTGGGAACAACCTCGAACCGTCACTGAGGTACGAAGTTTTCTTGGCTTGGCAGGTTATTATCGACGGTTTGTTCAAGATTTTTCTATGATTGCCTTGCCATTAACGAAGTTAACCAGGAAGGATGTTAAGTTTGAGTGGGATAATAATTGTGAGCAAAGTTTTCAGCAGTTGAAATATTGTCTCACTCATGCACCGGTGTTAGTACTGCCCGACGATAGTGGCAACTTCGAGATCTACAGTGATGCTTCTTTGAATGGTTTGGGTTGCGTTTTGATGTAGCATAGTAAAGTGATTGCCTATGCTTCTAGGCAGTTGAAGACTCATGAAAGGAACTACCCTACTCATGATCTTGAGTTGGCAGCTATTGTGTTTGCTTTGAAGATTTGGAGACATTATCTCTATGGCGAGAAATGTAAGATCTTTACAGATCATAAAAGTCTTCAGTACCTTTTCACTCAGCATGATCTTAATCTTCGTCAGAGAAGATGGTTGGAATTACTAAATGATTATGATTGCACGATTGAGTACCATCCGGGTCGTGCAAATGTGGTAGCTGATGCCCTGAGTAGGAAACCTCAAGGTCGACTTAACGCTTTGTATGCCAGCCGTGTTCCTCTTCTTGCAGAGTTGAGATCTACTGGAGTAGAGTTAGAATTGGAAGAACGAAGTGAAGCTTTCCTTGCCAATTTTCAAGTCAAGCCAATTTTAATTGATCGGGTGCTTGCAGCTCAATCGTTGGATGAAGAAATCCAAGAGTTGGTCAGTTTAAGAAAGGAAGGGAAGAAGAAAGATCTCAGGATCCGAGGATCAAATGGTATGCTTATGCAAGAGAACAGGATGTATGTGCCAAATAATGAGGAATTAAAGAAAGAAATTTTGGATGAAGCACATTGTTCGGCTTATGCTATGCACCCAGGAGGAACTAAAATGTATCATACCATTCGACCATTTTACTATTGGCCGGGTATGAAAAGGGAGATTGCAGAGTATGTAAGTAGGTGTATTGTTTGCCAACAGGTTAAAGCTGAAAGGAAGAAGCCGTTTGGAAGATTGCAACCACTCCCTGTTCCCTAGTGGAAGCGGGAGAACATAACGATGGATTTTGTGTATAAGCTACCTCGTACACAAAATGGTTTTGATGGAATTTGGGTGGTTGTGGATCGACTTACCAAAACAACACATTTTATTCCCGTAAGGGAGAAGTACCCTTTAAATAAGTTGGCTAAGTTGTTCATTTCGAAGGTGGTAAAGTATCATGGTGTTCCAGTGAATATCATTTCTGATCGAGATCCAAGGTTTACTTCTAAGTTTTGGATAGCTTTTCAAGAAGCTTTGGGCACTAGATTGCTCTACAGTACAGCATATCACCCACAGACGGATGGTCAGTCAGAGAGGACTATTCAGACACTCGAAGATATGTTGAGATCCTCTGTGATGCAATTTGGTGATTCTTGGCATGATCGCTTAGATTTGATGGAGTTTGCCTACAATAATAGTTTTCATTCAAGTATTGGAATGTCTCCATTTGAAGCGCTTTATGGTAAAGCTTGTCGTACGCCATTATGTTGGTCAGAGGTCGGTGAAAGAGTACTTGAGGACCCAGAGATTGTGGATGAGACCACTCAGAATATTCAGGTGATTAAGTCTAACCTGAAAGCGGCCCAGGATAGACAAAAGAGTCTAGCGGATCGACATACCACGGATAGAATGTATAACGTGGGGGACTATGTATTTTTGAAATTATCACCTTGGAGAGGTGTGGTTCGATTTGGGAAGAAAGGAAAGCTCAGTCCCAGGTACATTGGACCTTATGAGATCACTGAGAGGATTGGTGAAGTTGCTTACAGGTTGGAGCTGCCTCCAGAGTTGTCTAAGGTGCATAATGTGTTCCATGTCTCGATGCTTCGGCATTATGTTTCAGATCATTCACATGTGATTCCTCCTTAACCATTGGAAATCAATCCGGATTTGACGTATGACGAAGAACCAGTGACTATACTGGATAGGAAAGATAAGACTCTAAGGAATAAAGTAGTGAGCTTGGTAAAAGTATTGTAGAGGAACCATTCAGCGGAAGAAGCTACTTGGGAGACATAAGAACGGATGAGAGATATGTACCCGAGGTTATTTTATGGTTATTGATGGGTTGGTTGGTTGCTGGAATTTCGGGGACGAAATTCTATAAGGAGGGGAGATTATTACAGCCCGTCCCGGAAAATATTAGTTCCGAAGATGTGAAATTACAAAAATACCCTTGAGTCGGGATTAAGGTGTGTAATGTGATGTTGATTTTAATTTAAGTACCTACTCTTTTGGTTAATAACTTAGACTTAGGTTTATTTGTTTGTAGTAATAATTTTGTAGTTAAGTTAGGGTAGGACCCCAATTGGATCCCACCCCCTTAATTCCTTCCCTAAAACCCGTATGGGTTGTCTCTCTTTCTTCTCAAACTCAAACACTCGTCTCTTTCTCCTTCTCTTCTTCTCCACCGTGAACCTCAACACTCAAACTCAACCAAAACATCAACCAACGCCAGAGTTAAAGCTACCATTGCAACCATGAGGACTTCACGATCACGTAGGTACCAAATTCAGGTAAGTTTCATTTCAAAAACCCTAGTTTCTAAAAGTCCCCGTGAGTGTGCACTGTTCATGCACACGTGAATCCTTATGTTTTTGGGAATTTGAAGCTTGTAGGAAGCTTGGTGAGGTTCTAAGGAAGCTCGGGGTGCTTCGTTTGGAAGGATTGGACGTTTGGATCACCTAGTTCGAAGGTAGGCCGAATTTTCATATTTTTAAAACGTTTGATCTTGTAGTTTTTAGACCCTAAAACTAGTCCAACGTGAAAGTAGATGTTTAGGGCTTCATTTTGGTGTAAAATACGAGAAATTTGGACGAAAAACGAGTGAGAATAGCTAGTTTGAAAATTCCCCAGATTCCGGCGAGTTTTCCGGCGAAACCAGTCGCCGGCGCCGGCGAGGTCGCCGGAGAAGACGACGGAGAAGGAATATTCCGTCAACTCTGACGGAATATTCCAATGCCGTTAACCTGACGCCGTTAACCTAACGCCGTTAAAGTTGACGGAATATTCCAGGAATATTCCTGACGCCGTCAACTGACGTCATCACTGTGCAAGGCTGACGTCAGCACTGTGCAAGGCACGTGGGCCGCGCGTGGGGGCGCGTAGGTCCGTGCCATGTCAGGCGCGTGGGGGCGCGTGAAGGGTCCAAAAATTATTTTAAAAATATGGGGATGATCCTGAGGTTGTGTAGATCACGTTAGAGTATTCATTTGTCAAAATTGAGCATTGTATGAGGAATTAATTGCCTAGTTTGGTTTATGTACGTTAAATGTGCGTTAAATGACGTTGTTTTAGCGGTTTCGCCTTTAGGTGGAAATTATAACGAGGACGAGCACAACCAGGGGCATCAAGGGGGTCACGACCCGGCAACGTACCAGCGAGTGGGCATTTGCTTTTTATATATACCTATATACTCGATTTTTCCCAGAAATCAAACGTAAATGAAAAGTATGTTGAAATAAGATATGAAATATGTTTTGATTGCCATGCATAGAATGTCATGAATATTATGAATTGTTGTATGATGCATATATGTGAAATGGTGCGGTGGACGTACAGGTAAGTATCAGGTGAGTATTGTTATTGTATGATGATGTTGAGATATGCTGAGCTCATAACCTGCACCATGATATTAGTGCTTATAATATTCACCGCATCGCACGCTCACCTTGGATCCAAGTAGATGCTAGTCGTACAGACCATAGGAGGTGGTTCCGACAGGCTAGTCGTACAGACCTTTAGAGAGGTTCTGACTGGTGGGTGACCTTAGATTATGCGCATAGATGATTGATGAGAAAAGCACTAGAGCGTAATAATAACCATTAATTCGTACAGACTACATTAGGTAGTTCCGACTTATGTGCAGAATGCCGTACAGGTCACAGGTGGTGACTCCGGCAAGATGAGATTTTGAGCTCTAGATTCAACCGTACAGGGCCATTAGAGGGTCTCCGGTTGATTACTTTCTTTCACCTGATTTGTATTATGTTAATGCATTCATACTAAACTGTTGAATTTGGCATGGTATATTCTCTATTGAATCTGTTATGAAATTGATGATTAAGATGGCTGAGATATATGTATATATGTTTATATACTATTTTTCTGGGAAAGTATACAGGTTTTCAAAGAGGGGTTATAAATGTGGATTTATGAAATGATTTGAAAAAGCTTGATTTTCGCCCACTCACGTTTTCTGTTTTGTGCCCCTCCAGGTTCTAGTTGATAGTTGAGGCGCTGGTGGCCTACGAGGACTCCTTCGGCGTTCTGACAGACTAAATAAATGTAGGATTTCACCCGAGGGTGTTGTAAAATAGTTATGGTCCTACTTGACTGCACCTAGATGCTTATGCTCTGTTTATGTGTGTTTAGTATCGTTTTACGTACTTAAAACGCTAGGTTGTTAATATCTGCAATAAGTGAGTTTTCTTGATTTTTGTTAGCTCGTATTTTGGTTATATTATCGTTTCCGCTTGCACTTATGGTTACGTCACGCTCACGTGACGGCCAGCACGTCCTAGTCTTCGGGTTAGGGTGTGTCAGTTGATTTTTCAATTATTAAATATTTCCGATCATTAGATTTGATAATCTAAATATTAGGCATAAATAAATATATATGTGAAAAGAAGAAATATTGTGAAAATGATTTCCGTAAAAGTATTTCTTGCACCCATTTTCTCCATATTAGACTTGGCATTCGTGTTCATGTCATACTCGATATCTTAAAGGATCGTGTCGTGTAACACCGATTAAAATAAAGAGGTAAAATGACCCGACCTGAAATCGACCCGATAATATTAACGGGTAATATGACTCGACCCATTACCCGTTAAGGAAAATATATTTTAAACTAATAAATATTCAAATGAAAAACATAATACTAAATAAGTATATACATACCATATTATCGCATTCAAAGCATAAAAACGCATTTGTCTTTCAAGTATTACACATTTACATACAAAAAATAGGAGCATAAAAATAAAAATAGAAACATTTACAAAATATCAAATGTTCAAAAGATTTGCAAAATTAAGGGAGATATGTTTCAAGGTTTGAACCTTGCACATTTTCTTACAATCAAACTCTTCAATTTTCATCAATCACCATGGGAAACGGTATTAGAACTTTAGCTTGATATATTGTCTTCAAGAGTTGTATTGATGATATTTTCAGTGAGGCTTTCTACGTAATGACACACCCCAACCCGGAATGTCCACTAGGACGCCGAATTGAGCTGTGCTGGCCGACGCTTGGAAGGTGACGAAACCATAAAGTATGGTGATGTGGAACATGTGAGTAAATTTAAACCTAAAAGTGCCTAATTACTAGAGTATACTGGTGAGCGGGAGCGGACCCATCTCACACGTGATGGCAGAGCATAAGTAAAGTACAGTAAAGTGGGTAAGAATTATACCCTCATAGATAGCCACCAATCTTCAGTTTTGCCAAGAATCCTCGTCGATAAGAACTTCGACAACTAAAACCTGTAGGGGCGAAAAACAAAGTTGAGTGGGTCAGCAAAACAAATCTTTTCAAAATCATTCTTTTCTCGAAAGTTATAACCCTTCTCCGTAAAACCTGTATAGTTTCCCAGAATCAAAGTATATACTCGTATATATATAAATCTCGAAATCATGCTGAAAAGTATGAATGTATGCCAAGCCAAAGTATCATAACTAAAATCTCAATCATAAACTTTGTGGATGTGATTAAATGTCAGGTAATCATCTCGGCCCTCGGCCGTATATATAACTCATAATCAATCTCAATATCAACTCAGCCCTCGGCTATATAATAAGCTCATAATCAACTCATCATATCATGTATATCAATCCTGCACACATATCAATATCACCACTAGTGGTCTACTCATCATCATTGAATATATATATATATATATATATATATATATATATATATATAAGTATACTCTAGTGCTACAATCACATGAAGATTGTGCGAAGGATTCACGGATCATCTACGAGTCGAACCCACTTATAGTGGTCTATACGACATGACTGTGCACCTAACTTGGATCCAAGGAGAGCATGCGGTGCGGGAGGTGAACAACACGTGAAAGACTGTGCCCCTATCTCTGGGCGTGAGCTCTAATATCAATGTGCAGGTATATGAGCTCTAATCACATCACATTACATCATTCGTTCTCATTCTCATTATAACCATTATCTAAACTTACCTGACACTTACCTGTGTGTCCTCAGCACCATCATACAATATGCAATCACTAATGCAGCATTTAAAATAAATGAATACTTTGCATGGCATTTCAATTCACATAAACGTTCATTTTCATTTTCTAGGAAAAATAGTAATATATAGGTATATACGGAAAAATAGCTGCCCACTCACCTGGAGTCCACGCCAACTCCCTAGCACAACCATTGAGCCGTAACAATGATCGGCGCCTAGAAAATTTATTAAATCAAATCTTAGAATTTGAATCGATAAAATATACAATTTACGTATAATGCTTTCCTACAAAATTAGATCCGGAAGATCCGTATATCAGATTTCCGATCTGCCACTTCTACAGATACACATTATGTCTCTAGGACATTATCCTAAAGTTTCATCACGATCCAACGGTTGGATCTTCGCCAATTGCCAAAACCAAGTGACGATTAACATTTTATTTTTCTAACTTACAAACCCAATTCAGGAAGATCCGTACGTCGGATTCACAATCTGTAAGTTCTACATTCTTAAAATATTATGTATCACAACATATCAAAGTTTGGTTACGATCCAACGGTCAGATCGTCAATTCATATAATTGCCTATTAACGTATCATAACTAGTTTAGGCTCTAACGTTCAATCTACGTCATTCAATTATCAAAACTAAACTCAAGGCATTTAAGATCACCTAAAAACAGCGTTGGCAGCCCTCAGGCCACACGCCGCCGCATGTGCCGCCGCGGGTGGCGTTTGGCCGCCCCGGCTCGCCGAAAAATTCAACTTTCTCAAAAAATTCTCAAAATTTGCAGAATTAAAGATCTCAATGAGTAGAACAACTTTCATACTTTCGAGAAAGTCCAATTTGGACTGGAAAGCCTTCAATTTCGTTAAACTCGCCAAGAACCCTAGAAATGGGTGTGTTCCAATTCGACCTCCAAATCAATTCTGATGCTCCATCCATTGCTTGGGCTTTGTTCCTGGGTTCTAAGGGAGTCTAGTGGTGTAGGTAATTGCATGAAATTGTTTCAAAATTGATGGATTTCGTCTACAACCCGTCACGCACCCATGGGTGTGTTTGTCCCCCATTTCAAGACCAAATTCCATGATTTAAGGGATGAAATGAGAAGAAGGAAGGTTATGAAGGGGTTTCTAGGTGGTGGTTCGGTCGAATTCGAGGGAAATCTGGTGGAAAACCACCGGAAAGTATGAAGAAACGGGTCAAATTTACGGGTCAAGGGGAAACCAGATTTCCTCCCATTTTTCTCTCCTTTCCTCTTTTCTCTCCTCCCTCATTGGTCCACTCCTTCTCTCTCTTCTCCTAATTGCTTCATATATCTCCCTTATTCTCCTAATTTCCTTTTCATCCCAACCATCCATTTTATTTGCCTTTAAATCTGGGCCACACATGTGGGCACCCCATATTTTTCTCCACAAAATCTGAAACTCTCCAAAAATAATTAAATTACTAAAATGTCCCCGACTTCAAACGTTAATAACTCCTTCGTTATAGCTCCAAATTACGTTTCGTCTGCGTCCACGCGTCCGTAGCGACGAGTACTTCGAGAATATGCCAAGAAGGCGAACCTCACATGTCACTACAAGGCGGTCAACAAGTCAAACTCCACATCTCAAGGGCAATAACGTAAATTCACTTATTAAAACTATAAAAATCATAATTTTTTAGGGAAAGGCTGTCACACGTAAGCACTCTCTTCTCATTTATCCTACGGCTATTGTTTAAGTAAAGTCTTTAATAGTTCTTTAATTAATGTGGAAGTGTGAAAAATATAGAAAAAATATATATAAACGCTCGTAATGACAAGCTTTACAATTTTCGTGAAGGGCTTAACTTTGAAATTAGCCACTATAATCACCTAAATTATAGATCAAAATTTAACCATCAATTGTTGTTTACATTCATGCTTCATTTTTCTCACCAAATTTTATTTTTTGAAAACATGATTTATTAGAGGATACAGGAAGATGAACTGTTCGGATCGTTGATATTATGTTCAGAGTTTTACCATTATTGAAAATATTGCTTGGTGTTTATGAAGTCTCCATAAACTATATAACATCGAATCATATTTCAATTAACCGTAAATATCGATACGTGATAGTAAAGATCCGAATAGTTCATCTTCCTACATCACCAAGAAGATCATGTTTTCAAAAAAGAAAATTTAAAAAATGAAATTCAATATGAAGAATAAAGCGTAAACGACAATCAACAATTAAATAAAAATTTAAGGTTTATGGATTCTAGTGTTGGATTTTGAAGTTGACCCATTCATGAAAGTTGTAAAGCTTGTCACTACGAGTGATTATATATTTTTATTGACATTTCTTACACTTCTACAATAATTATTATTAATTTTACACTCAAATAAAAAATACTATTCATGATGGTTTGGAGGGTTTTAAAAATCTAAACGATAATGTAAGTGTAACCATTATCTACTCATAAAGGAATGATGAATAACGAGTGTGTATATATTCTTTCACATTTTTCATACTTGTAGGCATGTCTTCTTGCCTATACTAATACTATACTTGTTGATTTTAATTTTTGACAACAACATGTTAAGTAAAATTTATCTTATTAATGATAATAAGAAACTCTCATAATAAATATAAATAAATGAATAAAACTTAATTTCTTTTAAACTTGTATAGAATAATAATACAAAAAAATATATTTAATATAGACTATATCAATATATACAATATGGCTATTGTATTTTACAATAATGTTTTTGGTAATTAAACTTTAAAATTATAATTTATTTTTCTTAACGGGTCGAAATGGGTTACTCACGTGTTACCCGTGTGTATACCTGTTAAGAACCCATTAACGGGTCTACTCCATAAAATGATGGGTCACCATATAATGACCCGATTAATTATCGTGTTGACCCGAAACCTGTTATTTTCGTGTTGTTTTCGTACCGTGCCACCATGTCGTGTAAGAAATTGCTGGGTCTACTCCATATCCATAAGGAAGAAGTAAAAATGAGAAGAATGCACGCGATTTTTTTATTTAATGCTAATAACATTCTCAAAAAGCGCTATGAGTAAGATGTGGCATTTTTTCTCCTATAAAAATAAAAAGATGTGGTATTTTTTATTTTGATTGGCAACTGGGGCATTGGGTACCATTTGGTATGTGGGACGAGATGGAACAGAGTGGGACGAGGCGTTCTGTCCCACGTTTGGTGCGCCTAAAACGGGTGGAATGCACTGTTCCACGGGACTAGTTTTGGGTGAATCTTTGTTCCACCTCACTCCCCTGGAACGACTCGTTCCACATCTGTGGAACACAAAATTATAACCTCTCTGTCTCCTTCCTCCTCGCTTCAATCCGAGGGCATCTTTGCTCCATCTTTGTTCAGTCTCGTCCCATCCATTCCCATCTCATCCCATTCCATGCCGTCCCGTCCCGTCTGCATACCAAATGGTACCTCAAGCCCAAAGAGAAAAGAAAGAACACATTCAAATATTACGAGGTTATGAGGCCTCATCTTTATCTGCAATAAGTAATTGACGATAACAAGGAAGGGCTTGTTAAAAGAAGACTAGACCAAACTACATGAAAAATCCAAACGAGCCAAATCATCACCGATAGAATTCTTTTCTTGGTAATATGTCGAATTTGGCTAGACCGACTTTGTTGTATAAGAACACGACAATTCAATACTAAACTTTGTGGTATAGTTCTAGTAATATGTTTTGACTAATGGAAAGGTCTTGGATTATCTGTCCCCACATTGGTCCATGCAACACGGTTTCTATCTTTTCACATTGTAAAGCAGAGGGCATATTACACACACGAGGGGATGTCATCATATCAAAATATATGTTCCCGTATCCTAATAACGCGTTATTCTCAATTATTTTCATTTGTTTATGTTTTAGTTGTATCTTTTTCTAACCACTAACATTATAATTATGTTATTTTTGTGATTTTATAACCCCCAGTTGGGGTTATGATAATTTAAATAAATCAAAGTTTTGACGCATGAACGTGGAACATTCCTCTGTAAGCCCATAAATAGTAGTATGGTTGATCGTATCATGATCTTTTTAATTTATACAAGAATTGACAAATATTAAATTAAAACTTAAGTCTGATCAGTATGACTCAAAACACATGTTGGTTTTGTGTTTGTTTAATATTTAGGCATGGCCTGGCCGTCCCCTCTCCAATGGGCAATAACTTGATTCGAAAAGATTTTGAAGCATGAGAGCAGTTTGCATGTAACATGTGTATTATTAAGTGATGTTTTAATCTAATAATATTATGTTATGTGGAGAAAAATGTACGCATGTGTTTGGGCCCCAAATATTGTTTTGGGACGAGCTTGGAGTTGTTCTTGGCCTAGTAGTCTTATTCTAGATTTATGGTGGGCCGTCCAGTCAAGACCGGCTGAGTTCTATTGCTAGACGGATTGGTTTAGATAAGATGGAGTAGTTGAGACCTAGTGCAATAAAGAGTCTTAATAGACTAAGGATGCTGAGACTTAGGAAATGAACTTGATTTGTTAAAGGAGGTCGGTTCGAATTCCTAATGGAATTAGGATTGACCGAGACCTAATTAGATTAGGTTGAGGAGATCTAATCCGAGTATGGTTCTAGCTCAGCCATGAGAGGATTTGCTGCTATAAATAGAGAAGGGAGTGCATCATTCAAAGCCCCTCCAATTCAACACACAAATTGCCTTGCGCAAAGCTTCTCAACTACCCTTGAGATTTTATCCTTCTCCCCTTTCTCGCCAACACATCTTTAGTTTGGATAAACAACACTATAAAGGCAACTAGCAACATCTTCACTTTGGATAAATAACACTAGAGCCGTAGAATCAGCAAATGAAGAAGCATCTTCAGTTTGGATAAACAGTACTACTTCAAGACCGACTGGTTATTTATCTAAGACTCAGTCGATAAGGATCTTCGAGTCCTTGTTGATAGAGGTCATCTCATTAGCCTTCTAGGCGAAGTGAGGTGTTACAGGTTACTAAGCTCGGCAATTTGCACGTCGAGTTTGTTTTATGATTGGATATTCACAAGTATATTTTAGAGTTCGGCACTCCGACGGCCGAACCACATTTACAATCAAGACGTACATCTCTTTTGAGTACTTGTGTCCATATAGTTTGGTACCGATTCGGCGTGCTTATACTCTTACGAATATAATCATTGTGACCGAACTCGGCGCTGACGAATTGTGAACTTCTTAGAACCAGCTACCTTGTCTTCATGCTCTAGAACCTGAAGGCCGAAACGTGTTCCTTTATCGGCCGCAATCACAGGATGAAGAAGTCAACAACGCACTCAACATATTTTACTCCCCGGTCGAGCTCGGCCGACGAATTGGCATGCCCTGCACACAATCGAAGGACGTAGTTAGCTCATTAGTTACTCGGCTTGCACACCATGTAGGCTTTGTAGTTTTTAGGGTTAACAACATGATATAACATTATTAGCCCGGAACGTTATGATAGTGGTGAACTCATTCCATGTACGTTCTTTTTTTCTGTATTTGTTCCGCTTTGTTCTTTAATTTGTTTTAATACGCCACTTGGTATTACAGTCTAGTGGTATTCCTCTTCACTTGTATGTGAGAGGTCTTAGGTTCAATTCTCGCCAAAGGCGTAGTTGAACCACATTATTATGGCAAGCCCATTGTAAGGCTTAGCCCACTCCCTCACCTCCTTACTGTATATACTACCGTTTGTTCACAATTTTTTATTTTTATTTTAGTACAACTATATATATTTACACTAAAAGGTAGGACATTGGGGATATGCCATAAAATGGGTTAGTCATAGTAAATTAGTATTGAATTATTCATATACAAAAGTTGAACCTAAAATCTCTCACTTACAAATGAAGAGAAAAACTACTAGAACGTAAGTATGTAGTTAACAATAATTTTTTATTTTTTTACTTTTGATTTGCTTCACTTGTTGGATGTTTCACAAGAATACAAAGGAAATTGTAAACAAATAATGGAATCCTAATGATGTAAGAGCATTTCCATCCATGTTTTTTTGACATGGCTAGATCCCTAATCTCACCCAAAACACATTTCTTCCACCTATTTTTGCTTGACAAGGCTCACTAGTCATGGCACTAGCCATGTTAATTTTGAGTCTAAGACAAAATCTTTGGCGCTGACGCCTCTTCCTCTTGGACTACGTTAACCGCTCAAGCACCATACCCTCCCACATGGGAGAATGGCGCGATAGGCCCACCACAACAGTTGACTAGGCTTCCAATGGCTACAATGGATACATGTCACATAGCCATATCTCGGACGTCCATTTCAAATTCTAACTTTAATCTAACGATTCTTACTATTTTCTGTGACAATAATCTTTTGAAATCCAAAAAATATAAAAAAAATATATACAAAAACTCAAAAAATAGGAAAAAATTAATTAAAAAATTCCAACGGTTACTTGTACATATGTGAGTAGGGTACACTACACCAGTGACAAAATAATCTTCTAAGAGATCGTCCCCTAGGTGTGCGTACATCTATCGATATTTGGTACATGTTCAACACCTGAACCGCCGTATTGTTGTTGGCTTTCATCATCAAGCATACCCACTGCTAAAACAACTTGGAGTTGTGCCTCTCACTGAATGTCTTTATTACACTGCTTCCATGTCCATTCTTCATTTTGTTGCCAAACTCTCTCCAACAACCAGCTAAAGTAAGACATTGAAGATAACACTACTTTTATGAAATCTGAGAATTAACATGATTATAAAGGATAAAAGTGATTGTTGTGAAGATATAAAGAATGTATTTTGATATTTATGGGCAATTGGGAGATGAGGCTGAAGATAAGGCTAGCACATGTGGAGCAACGAGAGAAATGAATCTACTCAGAAAGCTCAACAAGATTTTTGATAGATATAATTGAATATAAGATGAGGACACATGGCGCATGAGACCAACCGAAATCTACTCGAAAATGTAAGCAAGATTTTTGATAGACATGGACACATGGCATATATTAGTCATCTATTCTAAATTAATCTCATCCGTTCACAATGGGTAGAGAGTGAATAGTAACAATCATGGCGGTTTACTATTTAAGTAATTAGTAATTGCTTTTTGGTGTTTTGTTTTTCTGCAGAGAACTTGCTAGAGTTTAGGGGAGAAGAGTGTCATGGATTTCTCAGATATGTGAAACACGTTATGAGGAATAATATGCTCATATTCTCTTTCTTGCTTATTTAATGTAAGAATATTTCCGGGCAACTGTAGGATCAAAAAAGAAATTTGAATCCCACAATTCATACCCTGGTGTCTAAAGCTCAACCCGAAATGTCCCCTTTGCATATCAATTAGAGGCTTTTAACGATTTTCATGCAATGAAAACTATATGTCATGAAATGTATTTATGAAAAAATATATAAGCACATGCATTTTTCTTTAAATTCTGACTGTACAATAGTTGGAGATGACATCTTAGTTACAAACTTACAGGTAATATAGATATTGGAGTCAGTGCCGAAGTTACAGATGATATAGATGTTGTGGTCAATACCGAAGTAACAGGGCTACGAATGATGTTGAAGCCTCCAAACATTGATTCATGTTTCATTCGTCAAAATTAACCTCTTTTTTTAATTTTTTTTATTAACTGTTTTGTGCTTAACCATGGAGGTGGGAGTATCTTTAAGAGATAAAAAAACAATCTTAGAATACATATGTTGAGAATTAGTTGGGGTGTATTCAGAAAATAAATTTATTTTTTAAAATTCATATTCTGCTTAAATAGTAATTGCATATTAGGGTATATAAGTTATTTAATACTAAACTTTTAGGTGGGGTATATCAACATTATGTGAGGTGCTACGTGCTAGTAAAAAAAAAATCCATTAAGAGTTTGTGTTTGATTAAGCGAAAATGATTTACTTTTTATTTTTTACTTTTGAAAGAAAAATGTTTCTTTCTTCACGTGCAACATCTGTGAGGAGAGAAATAGAAAAAGAGATGCATTATAGCCACTACTAGGAACAACTTCTTGGGCAACGAAGGGGAAAGCGTCGCATAGTTGCCGGAAACATTCGGCGGATAAGAGAGTATCGTGCGAAGCTCATGTTGTCAGGCATTGCACGATAGAGGGAAACTCTTCGTCACGCAAATGAAGATTGCGCGATGGAATTAGTCGTCATTGCGCGTATCGAGCGACGAAACTGGGGTTCGACCCCCAAACTCTTGCGTGACAGACATATAGGTTTGACCCACAAACTCTTGCGCGACAGATATAGAGGCTTTCGCAGTAAAATTTTAAAATAAGTTTTTAAAATAATTTATTATTTGTTTATCATTTATTTTTAAATTAGTTTTTAAAATAATTTATTATTTATTTATTTATTTCGTTTATATTTAAATAAGTTTTTAAAAATGAATTTAATGAAATAAAAAATAGAAAATGTAAAGAAGAATATTGAATTAAAAAAATTATTGTAAATGTACATACCGGAAGATGAACTGTTCGGATCGTTGATATTATGTTCAGAATTTTACCATTAGTGAAAATATTGCTTGGTGTTTATAAAGTCTCTATAAACTATATAAAATCGACTCATATTTCAATTAACCATAAATATCAGGACGTGATATTAAAGATCCAAACAGTTCATCTTCCTAGATCCCCCAGAATATCATGTTTTCAAAAAAGAAAATTTTAAAAATGAAATTCAATATGAAGAATAAAGCGTAAACAACAATCGACAGTTAAATGGAAATTTAAGGTTCATGTATTCTAGTGTTGGATTTTGAAGTTGACCCATTCACGAAAGTTGTAAAGCTTGTCACTACGAGTGATTATATATTTTTATTAACATTTCTTACACTTCTACAATAATTATTATTAATTTTACACTCAAATAAAAAAAATACTATTCATGATGGTTTGGAGGGTTTTAAAAATATAAACGATAATGTAAGTGTAACCATTGCCTACTTGTGGAGGAATGATGAATCACGAGTGTTTATATATTCTTTCACATTTTTCATACTTGTAGGCATGTCTTCTTGCCTATACTAATAATATAATTGTTAATTTTAATTTTTGACAACAACATGTTAAGTAAAATTTATCCTATTAATGATAATAAGAAACTATCATAATAAATATAAATAAATGAATAAAACTTAATTTTTTTAAAACTTATATAGAATAATAATACAAAAATATATATTTAATATAGACTATATCAATAAATACAATATGGCTATTGTATTTTATAATAATTTTTTTGGTAATTAAACTTTAAAATTATAATTTATTTTTCTTAACGGGTCGAAACGGGTTACTCACGTGTTACCTGTGTGTATACCTGTTAAGAACCCAATGGCTCACCATATAATGACCCGATTAGTTATCGTGTTGACTGGAAACCCATTATTTTCGTGCCGTGTAAGAAATTGCTGGGTCTACTCCATATGCATAAGCAGGAAGTAAAAATGAAAAGAATGCACGCGATTTTTTTATTTAATGCTAATAACTTTCTAAAAAATCACTATGAGTAAGATGTGGTATTTTTTGTTGTATAAAAACAAAGATGTGGTATTTTTTATTTTTGATTGGCAACTGGGCATCAGGTACCATTTGGTACGTGGGACAGGGAGGAACGGAGTGGAATGAGGCGTTTTGTCCCACGTTTGGTGCTCCTAAAACGGGTGCAACGCGCTGTTCTACGGGACTAGTTTTGGGTGAATCTTTGTTCCGCCTCACCCCCCGGAACGACTCGTTCCACATCCGCGTAACACAAAATTATAACCTCTCCGTCTCATTCTTCCTCCTCGCTGCCATCCGAGGACATCTTTGCTCCATCTCAGTTCTATCTCCTCCCATCCATTTCCGTCTCATCCCATTCCATTCCGGCCTATCTCATCTGCATACCAAATGGTACCTCAAGCCCAAAGAGAAAAGAAAGAATACATTCAAATATTACGAGGTTATGAGGCCTCATCTTTATCTGCAATAAGTAATTGACGATAACAAGGAAGAGTTTGTTAAAAGAAGACTAGACCAAAC
The DNA here is from genome assembly GCA_963580275.1 of Crataegus laevigata. Taxonomy (NCBI): domain Eukaryota; kingdom Viridiplantae; phylum Streptophyta; class Magnoliopsida; order Rosales; family Rosaceae; genus Crataegus; species Crataegus laevigata. Next base: position 23,594,774 of record OY756948.1, read on the forward strand.
TACATGAAAAATCCAAATGAGCCAAATCATCACTGATAGAATTCTTTTCTTGGTAATATGTTGAATTTGGCAAGACCGACTTTGTTGTATAAGAACACGACAATTCAATACTAAACTTTGTGGTATAGTTCTAGTAATATGTTTTGACTAATGGAAAGGTCTTGGATTATCTGTCCCCACATTGGCCCATGCAACACGGTTTCTATCTTTCCACATTGTAAAGCAGAGGACATATTACACACACGAGGGGATCTCATCATATCAAAATATATGTTCCCGTATCCTAATAACGCGTTATTCTCAATTATTTTCATTTGTTTATGTTTTAGTTGTATCTTTTTCTAATCACTACATTATAATTATGTTATGTTTGTGATTTAATAATCCCCAGTTGGGGTTATGATAATTTAAATAAATCCAAGTTTTGACGCATGAACGTGGAACATTCCTCTGTAAGGCCATAAATAGTAGTATGGTTGATCGTATCATGCTCTTTTTAATTTATACAAGAATTGACAAATATTAAATTAAAATTTAAGTCTGATCAGTATGACTCAAAACACATGTTGGTTTTGTGTTTGTTTAATATTTAGGCATGGCCTGGCCGTCCCCTCTCCAATGGGCAATAACTTGATTCGAAAAGATTTTGAAGCATGAGAGCAGTTTGCATGTAACATGTTTATTATTAAGTGGCGTCTTAATCTAATAATATTATGTTATGTGGAGAAAAATGTACGCATGTGTTTGGGCCCCAAATATTGTTTTGGGACGAGCTTGGAGTTGTTCTTGGCCTAGTAGTCTTTTTTTTGGAATTATCGTGGGCCGTCTAGTCAGGAGCGGCTGAGTTCTATTGCAAGACGGATTGGTTTAGATAAGATGGAGTAGTCGAGACCTAGTGCAATAAAGAGTCTGAATAGACTAAGGATGCTGAGACTTAGGAAATGAATTTGGTTTGTTAAAGGAGGTTGGTTCAAATTCCTAATGGAATTAGGATTGACCGAGACCTAATTAGATTAGATTGAGGAGTTCTAATCTGAGTATGGTTCTAGCTTGGCCATGAGAGAGTTTGCTGCTATAAATAGAGAAGGGAATGCATCATTCAAAGCCCCTCCAATTCAACACACATATTGCCTTGCGCAAAGCTTCTCAACTACCTTTGAGATTTTATCCTTCTTCCCTCTCTCACCAACACATCTTTAGTTTGGATAAACAACACTGTAAAGGAAACCGACGACATCTTCAATTTGGATAAACAACATTGGAGCCGTAGAATTAGTCGATCAAGAAACATCTTCAGTTTGGATAAGCAGTACTACTTCAAAACCGACTGGTTATTTATCTAAGTCTTGGTCGATAAGGATTTTCGAGTTCTTGTTGATAGAGGTCATATCATGAGCCTTCTCGGCGAAGTGTGGTGTTACAGGTTACTAGGCTCGGCAATTTGCACGCCGAGTTTGTTTTATGATTGGATAGTCACAAGTATTTTTTAGAGTTTGGCATTCCGACGATTGAACCACATTTACAATCAAGACGTACATCTCTTTTGAGTACTTGTGTCCATATAGTTTGGTACCAGTTCGGCGTGTTTATACTCTTACGAATATAATCACCATGATTGAACTCGGTGTCGACCAATTGTGAACTTCACAGAACTAGCTGCCTTGTCTTCAGGCTCTAGAACCCGAAGGCTGAGAGGTGTTCCTTTCTCGGCCACATTCGCAAGATCAAGAAATCAGCAACGCACAACATATTTTACTCCTCGGTCGAGCTCGGCCGACGAGTTGGCATGCCCTGCATACAACCGAATGACGTAGTTAGCTCATTAGTTAGCCGGCTTGCACGCCATGTAGGCTTGGTAGTTTTTAGGGTCAATAGCATGATATAATATTAATAGCCCAGAACATTACAATAGTGGTGAACTCGTTCCATATATTTTTCCTGTATTTGTTTTGTTCTTTAATTTTTTTTTAATATGCCACTTGGTAATACGGTCTAGTGGTATTCCTCTTCACTTGTAAGTGAGATGTCTTAGGTTCAATTCTTTTCAAAGGCGCAGTTGAACCACATCATTATGACAAGCCCATTGTAAGGTTTAGCCCACCCCCTCACCTCCTTACTGTATATACTACCGTTTGTTCACAAAAATAATTATTATAGTACAACTATATATATTTACACTAAAAGGTAGGAGATTGAGGATATGCCATAAAATGGGTTAGTCATAGTAAATTAGTATTGAATTCGTCATATACAAAAGTTGAACCTAAAATCTCTCACTTACAAATGAAGAGAAAAACTATTAGAACGTAAGTATGTAGTTAACAATAATTTTTTATTTTTTTACTTTTGATTTGCTTCACTTGTTGGATGTTTCACAAGAATACAAAGGAAATTGTAAACAAATAATGGAATCCTAATGATGTAAGAGCATTTCCATCCATGTTTTTTTGACATGGCTCCCTAATCTCACCCAAAACACATTTCTTCCACCTATTTTTGCTTGACAAGGCTCACTAGTCATGGCACCAGCCATGTTAATTCTGAGTCTAAGACAAAATCTTTGGTGCCGATGCCTCTTTGTCTTGGATTGCGTTAACCGCTCAAGCACCATACCCTTTCACATGGGAGAATGGTGCGACAGGCCCACCACAACAGTTGGCTAGGCTTCTAATGGCTAGAATGGATACATGCCACATAGCCACATCTCGGACGTCCATTTCAAATTCTAACTTTAATCCAACGATTCTTACTATTTTCCATGATAATAATTTTTTGAAATCCAAAAAATATAAAAAAATATTTACAAACACTAAGAAAATAGGAAAAGATTAATGAGAAAATTCCAACGGTTACTTGTAAATATGTGAGTAGGGTACACGACACCAGTGACAAAATAATCTTCTAAGAGATCATCCTTTGGGTGTGCCTACATCTATTGATATTTGGTGCACATTCAACACCTGAATCGCCATATCGTTGTTGGCTTTCATCATCAAGCATACCAACTGCTAAAACAACTTGGAGTTGTGCCTCTCACTTAATGTCTTTATTACGCTGCTTCCATGACCGTTCTTCATTTTGTTGCCCGACTCTCTCCAACAAGAAGCTAAAGTAAGACATTGAAGATAACACTACTTTTATGAAATTTGAGAATTAACATGAATATAAAGGATAAAAGTGATTGTTGTGAAGATATAAAGAATGTATTTTGATATTTATGGGCAATAGGGAGATGAGGTTGAAGATAAGGTTAGCACACGTGGAGCAACGAGAGAAAGGAATCTACTCGAAAAGCTCAACAAGGTTTTTGATAGATATAGTTGAATATAAGATGAGGACACATGACGCATGAGACCAACCGAAATCTACTCAAAAATGTAAACAAGATTTTTGATAGACATGGACACGTGGCATATGTCATAGTCATCTTTTCTAAATTAATCTCATCCGTTCACAATGGGTGGAGAGTGAATAGTAACAATCATGGCAGTTTACTATTTATGTAATTAGTAATTGCAATAATTCTAATTCGAGATCCAATACACCAAAATGGGTGGAAACGCTCTAACAAGGATTAAGAGTGGGTTCTTTTGTTATACTAACCTCTTGCCCCCACACCAACCTTACTTAAACCCTACATCAAACTCTTCGTTGACTACATTATTCAAATAAATTTTTGGTATTTTGTTTTTCTGCAGAGAACTTGCTAGAGTTTAGGGGAGAAGAGTGTCATAGATTTCTCAGATATGCGAAACACGTTATGAGGAACAGTATGCTCATATTCTCTTTCTTGCTTATTTTATGTTAGAATATTTCAGGGCAACTGTAGGATCAAAAAAGAAATTTGAATCCCATGATTCATGCCCTGGTGTCTAAAGCTCAACCCAAAATGTCCCCTTTGCATATCAATTAGAGGCTTTTAACGAGATTTTCATGCAATGAAAACTATATGTCATGAAATGTATTTATGAAGAAATATATAAGCACATGCATTTTTCTTTAAATTCTGACTATACAATAGTTGGAGATGACATCTTAGTTACAAACTTACAGGTAATATAGATATTGGAGTTAGTGCCGAAGTTACAGACGATATAGATGTTGTGATCAATACTGAAGTAACAGGGCTACGAATGATGTCGAAGCCTCCAAACATTGATTCATGTTTCATTCGTCAAAATTAACCTCTTTTTTTAAATTTTTTTTATTAACTGTTTTGTGCTTAACCATGGAGGTGGGAGTATCTTTAAGAGATAAAAAAACAATCTTAGAATACATATGTTGAGAATTAGTTGGGGTGTATTCAGAAAATATTTTTTTTTAATTCATATTCGGCTTAAATAGTAATTGCATATTTGGGTAAATTATTGTAAATGTACATACAATGGAAAAAAATATTTTTAAATTTGAAAACAATTTAGAACAAACTAAAAAAAGTAGTTCTCATCGTCACAATCGCCGGCTGGTGGTGTTGTTGACGTGTCGAGGGGCTGGGAGGTCATAGTTGTTATGGTAGGGGGCTGGGCGGGGGGCTGAGAGCTCGTTTCTGGAGTTCGTTCAACGTTGGGGAAGTGAATGCTATAGATTTGAAGTGCGTGACGTATTTGGTTCATCAAATTGTTTTGGGCCGCAATCTAAGACTGTTAGGCTGCAATATGCTCTTTCAAGCCCGCCACTTTAGATATCAGCGTTTGGACCTCTTCAGTTATCTGCCTGAAGGATGAGGTAGACGTGTCCTAAAGGCGGAGTTTCCCAATCCCCCGGTGAACATTCCCATTCTGACGACTAAGGGTTTGATCAAGTGTGTCTGTCATGATCTAAAACCCAGCATCCTTAGGGAGAAACACCTCCTTGATCGGTGTCTCTAGAGGAAGCTGGGAAGCCACCTTTTCCAGAATGGTCTGGCCCTTCTCCACCATGGTGGACTAGAAAAATGAAAAAAATAAATTAATTTGAATATACATGTAATTAATATTAATACTAATTGAATCTTAAAAAATTAAAATAAATTACATGAAGCTGCTCCATCAGCTCATCCTCGGACTGAATGTACACCTCCTTGAACATGTCAATTTCAAGAAACTTTGATCCCCTTGAAAAAATTTAAAATGTGTTAACATAGATTACCAAATGTGTAATAAAGAGTAAAAAGATTGAAAACTTAAAATAAATATACGGTTACCTTACATCGCTCCTCCAATCTATAAGAGAAGCGTCGTGAGCTGATTGGTGAAGAAGTTTCTTCTTCGACCGATTGATTTAGTTTGCCTTCACTTTTTTTTTGAATTAAAAATGTATTAATTTAAATATTTATAACAAATGAATGAAAAAATGAAAATTTTATTTAAAATTGTAATTTTTTATTAATATATTATTGAAATAAATATTATACATACTAGGTATTTCTCGTCTTGAAAATGGCCGCACAGCCACTCCTATTCATCCCAACGGTCCACCAACTGTATAGGGCACCCAACTTCTAAAACGACCTCCAGACCATCATATAGCTCATAATGCTTGTGGAGGTCGCTCTTCTATTGAGTGAATCTACCGGAGCAAAGGTCGTTGATGTATTGCAATTGATTGGCATCAAGGTTGGAGAGCTCATAGTGATGCTGCAAAACTCAACAAATAAATAGTAGTTAAAATTTATAATCTTTGTATACTTTAATAAAAAATTTAGTATTTGAGGTTGAAAATACTTATCGATAATTCATGAAAAATGGCGTCCTTGATTTCTTGTGGGGCAGCTCTCCATGACTCCCACCCGAAGGGGCAATGGTTCCTGATAACTGACCCAACGTCGGTGGCCAACGCACTATGCTGCTCCTTTGTTTTAGCCGCACGATGTCCACGTAATGGTGATCTTCTCGGTTGTGGTGTGAATGATCTGTGACGTCTTAAGAAGTTTGCAAGGGCCCCCTTTTTTTTTTTGACCTACCAAATAAACAAAGTAAACATTAGACGAATTCCAATTTGTACCAAAAATTCGACAGAACCTCCCCTAAAATTATAACATTTCCTAAAACCTGTAGACAATATAACAACAAAAACAACATATCCACCTAACAATTCAAACTGTTTATACCAATTGGGGACGTTAAAATACAATTTACATCTTGTTGATATGACTTCAATTTACTCAGTGCTACTTAAGAATAATTAATATAGGTCAAAATCACAATTCAAATTAACTAGCTAGCATGCAAGTTATTCTTTTCATAAAAGGGATCATCTCATTATTGACAAAGAAAGATGTAAAGCACATTGATTGCTATTTAACTTAGCATATTCAGAAGAATATAATAATCTTTTGCAGCTACATATCAAATTTTTTCAAACCAATAAAATTCACACCAATTTTGCTTTGTAAAATTAGCTAGAAAAATGGTTATGTGTGTGTGTGCACGCACATGGGACTAACAATTGAAAATAATACAAATACTCTAGTTGCAAGATAGCTTAAGACTGGAAAACATTTGTATCCATTAATGGAGACTATTCTGAATTATTGTTTGCAGTCAATTTGCAAGCCAAAACTATGAAACCAGAAGCAAGCTTATCAATGGACAGAGCAAGCTTACCTATCTGGGACCCCTCTCCATGGACTGAGGAAGCCTCACCAGATGGCTGAGCCTCCTCAGAACTCCTGGGTTGTCAATGAGTTCGTTAGGCGCTTAGGACAGGATGCATCACCGAAGAAGTTGATGATGCAGAAGCCGTAGACACCGTTGGCTCCAAAGGCGTGATTGGAGGGACAACCGTCATACCCATATCAGGTGTTGAGGTGGTAGCAACATTACCTCTTGGAGAAGGTGTTTGAATGCCCTTACCAGCTGTCCGTTAGTTTGATACTAAGTTCGACATCTACAAAAACAATCATCAATCTGTTTAGATATCATCTTATTATATGCATTTCATTTCACATATATAAGGTGAATGAAAACATGTGATAGGAATGAAAAAGAGTATTGCAAGGAACATGTTTATTCATAAAAACAAACAAACAAATTGACCCATCTACAATAATTTTTAAATGCAAGCCAGGACAAAGTTAAAACCAATATATTATCAAGTCAATAATCTTCAAAAACTTTTGGCCATACAACATTTTTATGCACTAAAGAAGATCACTTATAGATGCGATGAAGAACTCAAAAAAAGAAAAAAAAGGAAGAATCTTGCAATCTTTCTAAAAAATCTCAGAGTTGGTTACAAAGAATATTCTCACCACTATTCAAACTAGATACAAAGCTTAATGACTAAGCAATCTTTATAATTGCCCAACTCACTAGATTATGACAAATGTAATACATCAACCAATAACCCATGTCATCATCTAAAACCATCCACATCACTCAATACCTTGGTGCGAATTCGAATAAAAATAAATGGAAAGAGTATGAGGACAGGAACTTATATATCATTTATTTGATTAAGAGGACAAACAGACACAAAACCTCCAATAGATAGAAGAACAAGATTCTACTAAGCTTCTACAAGGCAAAGTAACAACAACAAGAAGGTAGGTATTCTCCCTACAGTTCACAAAACCTCCAACAAAAAAGCGCAATAGTGATATCACGGATTGCTTACAAGATGATAAAGTTAGCAACCAATATATAAAACTCCCTATTATCTTCATTAAATCAAGTGCTAGAATGATATCACAAATTGCTTACAAAAAGATAAAGTACGTAGGAAAAGCACAAAACTCGCATTATCTTCAATAAATATTAAACATGATTTGGTGCCTTTAAGAAAAAAACACAAAAGAGAAACCTGAAGGAGAAGCAAGGAATACCTTTTCTTGCTCTCAACTGTATTAGTAGATTAATAAATTGTTTTTGTAATGAAAAAGAATGTATCATTAAAATGCAACCAATAATTCATCAAAGATCAAATTTTGCACACCCTCATTGAAAAAACAAATTTGAAACTTGTAAAAACAGATACAATGCCAAATTCAAGTTACATAGAAAGCAATTGCCAAATTACAATCCCACACCAAACCAAATTTCACTACTCATCCAATTAAGTATACTACTAAATTTACTTTTCAAAAACATCGGATAGCGAAAACAAGTCACAATTTCACACTTTGTGAACAAAAAAAAAAAAAAAAAAAAATCTCCACTCTCTAGCCTGATAATTAGCAATTGCCTACTATTAATTTTAGACCACCCCAATCCTTGTTTGATTCGATAAGAAAATAAATTGAATTAAAAAAAATGACTTCGTTCAGCTAGTTTCGATTCAATCATGTCGTACACAAAACATAAGATTTGGAATTATAATTTCACTTTTTTTCTTACTATTTCTTGGCAACCAAACAGAAACTAAGAAATTGATATTTCACAAAAATTCAATTAAAGTAAATGAAAATTTACCATTACTAATGTTTGGACAGCTCCTTGCTAAATTTTGACAAAGTGAGTGAGAACTTCGTTCATCAAATGAAATAGGACATCCATAAACAATTCAACCTAGCATTTTCCTTTTAGACCAGCTAATGACATTCAACTATCGAACCCTATTTCAAAAACCCTACATCGTGAGCAACTACAATTCCCAATTCCAACCCAATTCCAACCCTAAATCCCTAACCCAGAATTCCCAATTCCAATCCTAAATCCCAGGATTCCCAATTCCAACCCTAAATCCTTAACCCAAGATTCCCAATTCCAACCCCAAATCCATAAATATTGTAATTAAAACAATTCAAGATCAAAATTTAGAAAATTACACTTATAAATAATTGAATTAAGGGAGACCGGGTGCTTACCAAGTAAAGTTGTGGCGGCGGGAAGAGGGTGTGAAATTGGAGTGTGGGGGTGCGAGACGGAGAGTGACAGAGAGACAAAGAAATAGAGGGAGTACGAGAGAGGGAGACACTAAGATTGAGTCTGAGATAGAGAGATAGAGTGAGGAGGTTGACAGAATCGAGAGAAAGAGTAGCTTGACAGAATCGAGAGAAACGAGCTTGAGTTTAAAATACAATCAAGAAAGAGATTGAGTGAGTTTGAGAGAGAGAGAGAGAGAGAGAGAGAGAGAGGTGCCGAAATACAAACGCGCCAAATTTTGACAAAAAAAATCAAATTTTTGCATGTTTGCGCGATGAAGATGTTTAAACTTTCGTCGTGCAACTAGTTTTTTTTTTAAATAACTTTTTTTAATATTTGCGCAGCAGACATTTATAAAACGTAGTCACGCATAATTGTAAATTTAATTTATTTTTTGGTTTAGATAAATAAATAATTTTTTAAATTAATTTTGTTACAAATCTTAAAGGAAACTTTTGTTTGTATGCAACATTTTTAAATGTCATTCAATACATATCATTATATTTACATCACAATTTTTCAATAATCCTCGTCTGAATTATAATAAAGATCATGGCTATCGTCAGATTTAGACTCCCATTCCTCCTCATCTGCAGGCACGTCAACATCGTCGTTCGTGCGCTCAGGTGCATTGTATCGCGGTTGATCCTTGAGGTCAATCATAATGGAGTTGATCAGTATTTCAATTTTAGGACCTCTGGCTACCTGATACGGTTCTTGTACAATAGTTATATCCTGTAGTGTATCTGCACCAAGTGTCATTGAAGTCTCCAATTAGTAGTCAGCAACGTCACCATAATCGTCATCGGCAGCAGAATCTCGGTCCGGAATATCATACAGCCCTATGTGCTCAATCTTTTGAACTACTTTCCATCCCCTTCCACCTTTAGGGTCATCTATATAGAAAATTTGTGTAGCCATCATTGCCAAAATGTAGGGGTCATTGTTATACCAACATTTGCCAGTGTTGACAATTTGCAAACCATCATCTTGCTTAACACCAACATGGGTTTGTATCAAGCCAACGACACTTAAATAGGATAACTTGACACTGATCTTTGTAAAGCAATTGCACAACACCTGTCAATTTTCTATAGAAATCAATGTCTGCAATGTCGCCCGTGTCACATCCTAATTCACATAGCAAGATATTATCCACCTTGGCCTCGGTTCGCATGATTTGGTTCGGGACCTCTCCTAGGATAATTTTGACATCTTGGACTCGTTTCCGACGTCCATTTTCCCAAATTAAATTGTTTAAGTATAGTTTATTAATTGAACCTTTTATGTGCTTAGGTGCAATTTCTAGCGACGATTCCATTATTCCTATTTTGTACGGCTGGGCACCAACGGTGTAAGGTGACTGGATCCCTTCTAAAAATGCATGTTTTAATAGTAGAAATGCATACATGAAAACATGAAAAGTATGATTTAATGACTACGTTTTATGAGATAACATGCTTACTGAGGCTAGTTTGAATAATACTATTTTTCCTATAACCCATGTTCTTTATAGGATATCTGATGGATGACGATATAATATTTAGAACATGTTTTGAACACCTATTTATAGTATAAATCATGGATGACTTTATACTATAAGATGCTTTTTAGATATATATGTTCAATGGTTTTGTACTGACCTAGTGGTCCATATTTCGTTATGGGTGAGCGATAGATTCCATCATGAGCAAGGTTACAATGTTGGCATAGGGCCCAGACAAATAATCTCTAGCTACTGGCTGAAAGACACAGAGCTGGCTATTGCACATGGACGGGGAGCTGGCAAGGGGCTTAGTGTGAGATTGGACATTCACTTGTGATTACGATATATAAGAGATACGTTTTGAGACATTGCATGGCATACTAGGGTTTCAGAAAACCTATTATTTATCATGCTATATGAGTTTTCATAAAACTTGGGGGTTAGTATGTTGATAACTGTTTAATTATATATATATATATACCAACTTGGTCCACTCATGCTTGTTTTACGCCCCCTTCAAGACTGAGAATCGAGGTGTACAATCTTGGTGTCAATACACTTCCGCACCGGCATCTTCGAGTCCTCTTGGTGTAGGATTCACTCCCTTGTTTCTCTTAGTATTCCCCACTAAGTAGTATCTCTTGGGAGGCATGGATGTGGGGTACTACAATCCACCCACCTTAGGGGCCTGACGTCCTCGTCGGCATACTTGAATGGACGATGAGTCTGGTTCTGATACCAAATTGTCACATTCCAGTCTGCATAGAAAGATATTGTCTGCTTTGGGCCCGGCCCGCACGATTTTTGTCTTGGGTTATTGGGCCTTCCCAAGGGGTCACCCATCATGAGACCGCTCTCCTCCAAACTCGCTTAACTTCAAAGTTCTTATGGGATCCAAAACCAGTGAGCTCCCAAAACTCACTCCGGCGACCAACCCTTACTCCGTCAATTTGGGACACTACAACTCTCACTAGGGACATGTACCCCATTATTTTACGTACAAAGCTTGTCATCACAATCAGCTGCCAAAAATTTGATGCCATTTACATGACAACCAGAGTACAATTCTGGGCTTAGGGGCCAAATCACCAAGTTGTACAATTCTTCAGTGTAAGCGGGTGAATTCATTTCCTTCAATTTCTTCATGATGTGATGTAAACAACACTCAAATTAAACCCTCTTGTTGACAATTGTAGTAAAGATGTAAGTAGGGTATCGTTCTAGACCGAGGATTAGGAGGGATTGCTAATGCACCTAACTGACTTAAAAATATTAAACAAGACTCAAAAGCACAAAACAAAACTCTAAAACAGAAAGTTAAACTATAATAACTTAAAACACACCAGAATAGTTAAAACAACACAAAACAATCAAATTGACCCAAATTAGACACTAGGGACTGATTTGGACGAAAATAAACTCAAAAGACTAACTAAACACAAATCTAAACAGATTCTAGCTAAATTAATATAACTTAAAGATGGGGGATTGGTTTTTGACGAAAATTAAAAGACAAAGTAAATAACTTGCAGATTCTAAACAAAGACATAAAACTAAGTGAATTGATGGATAGATGGACTAGCTAGAGGGTTCTTCTCCACACATGACACACTTGCATACAAACCAATTTTCAGTTGTTCTTTCAATAAACCATGAAACTCAACACCCCAGATTAACCATGAACAACACTTTTTTAACCTTTAAGTTTTCCTTAAGTTATTGAATTGGACGGAAAAGCGCATACAACAATTCAAAACATTCTTCAAAAGTTCCCTACGTGAACAGCACAATAGAGATACAATCAAAGATCATTAAGCTTTGTGAAAACTATAAGCATTGACGAGGCATTCGTAACTATGAACATCATGATACTCTTGCCAAGAATTCACTTAACGCGATTGTGACTTGTGAATATAAGTTCATAACGATTAGGTGAAACTCCCTTATATTCTAGCATTAAATTCATGCATGCAAACTAAGTATGCATCCTTAATCGACATACAAGAATAAGTTATAAATCAAGCAGTTAAGCAAATTGAATTCACAACTCATGAAATCACAACTGAAGGTAATCAATTCATATTACAAATATGTTCATGGCTTTGAATCAACCTCTAGACAAAACGAATTTAGTTCCACATATTTGCAATTAAACAACTATAATTGAATTTAAACATGATAAACAAAAGTAGAAGACACCTAGAACGCTCCAGCAATCCAACGTCTTGAATGGTTAGCACAGCTCCAAGTCCTCCTCTTTTCTTGCAAACATGCGACACCAAGGTGGGTGTGGTGTTTGGATGGTCTAGGGGATGTGGCAGAGATTGGATAGGTTGAGAGAGTATGGAAGGGTGGTAGGGGATGGATAGGAAAAGAGGTGGATGGAAATGGATGGAAGAAGAAGGAAACTTGCGGCAGAAATTGTGTTGTTTATGGAATGTGTTGTAGATGTGAATTCGTTTTTTGGCCTTGATGGAGAAGCCTATTTATAGGCTTTGAGAATGAATCACTACCATCCATTTTGTTGGTGAGAATGAATCACCACCATCCATTTTTATTGGTGAGAATGAATCACTACCATCCATTTTGTTGGTGAGAATGAATCACAACCATCCATTTTTTATGCTCCCATGCATGCAATCCATTTCACCCCAAAATAGCTCCAAATTGCACCAAAATGCACTTCTTGCTAACTTTGTTATTTAGAACCTACAAACACACGAAAATAGCTTAAAACATTCTAATAAGATGAAACTAATTAAGTAAATGCAAGGAAACAAACTAATAAAGTCACATAAATATGTTCCTATCACTTCACCTAAATAAATTAGAAAAAGTTGTCATGTTAGTTTAACATTTACAATTGTGCAAATAACCCAAAACACGAACAACTAATGATACTTTTTGGCATATAAATGTGAAGTATGTTCCACTTCATCATCTCTTCATACTCATCTAGGTAGGTAATTGACTCATCACAATTGTTAAGTACAAACCAATGTGCTTCCTCCATGTCCATTTTGTCAAACGACTCATCTCTGATTGGTTCGCCAAAGGGTCGTGCAATTTAGGCAAAAATAGAAAAAATTTCACTTTTCACACCACCATCATTATTGCGTTGCTGTTTGTTGAATGTAGTCTTAACATCTTGTAGGTACATTGCACAAAATGTAAGCGACTCAAGTTTGACTCATGCCTCCACGATTGATCATTTGGGCTTTTTCCTGTTCTGTACACTCTTTTTTAATTCATCCAGTAGTCTGCATCAATAAACAAATTATCGTATAAAATTAGTCAAATTGTACATACATCACCAATTAATATAGTATTTATGGCAATTATATACCTTTCTATCAGATAAATCTATCGATAGTTGACGGGTCTGTCTAGAAATAACTCATTCGGTAAGTGAATCATCACGTGGATCATGCTTATGAAGAAAGCTAGAGGAAATATTTGTTCAAACTTGCACAACACTTTAATAATATCGTCGCACAACTGTTTAACATTGGACTTCCGCAAAGATCATGCAGTTAATTGAGAAAAATATCTCGCCAACAACATAATCGGCTTCACCACGTCTTCGGGCAAGAGGTGTCAAATCTCCACTGGGAGAAGGCGTTGAAGTCTAACTTGACAATCATGAATCTTGAGGCTGAAAAATTTGCCTTCATCCATGTTTGCGCAACAGCCGATGTTTCGAGCATACCCATTTGGAAACTTTATAGAAGATAAAAATTGCAAAAACTCTTTCCTCTTTTTCAGTTTTACCAAAAACGATGCGAGCTTCTTTTTAGCTATGTCTCCGTCCCTTGTAATCAGTAAACTTGGCCTAATGCCCATTTTTTTCTAGATCTATTCGAGCTTTTATTGTGTCTTTTTTTCCCTCGATGTTCAGTATAGTTCCGACCAGTGTATCAAACACATTTTTCTCAACATACATTACATCAATGTTATGTCTCAATTTTAAGTTGGACCAGTACGGGAACTCAAACGACCTCATCTTGTGGGTCTAGTTTAGATATGTGTCTGTTCTTGTCCTATTTACGGATTTGCCCAACGGAGCAAAATCCAACCGATTCATCTGAGTCAATATTTCATCGCCGGACCATTCTCTGGGTCTTGGTCAAAGCTCTATGCTGTTGAAGAAAGCTATCTCATTTTGACGTCACTCGTGGTCCCACGGCAACCACCTATAATGGCCTAGGTAACAAATATTTCCTGCATGCTAACTAGACATTGTGTCCTCTTTGCAAACTAGGCATGTGTAATAGCCCTTAGTGCTCCACCCATACATCATAGCGTACGCATGAAAATCGTTTATAGTCCATATCATAGCTGCTCTCAAAGTGAACATCTTCCCGGTAGATTTATCGTACGTGGGAACATCGCTTTCCCATAATTTTTTTATTTCATCGACCAACAGTTGTAAATACACATCAATACATGTGCTCGGATCTTCAATTATCAACAACGTCATCATCATGTATTCTTTTTTCATGCACTTCCAAGGCGTCAAATTATACGGAATTGCAAAGTTTGGCTAAGTGCTATGGTTTTGGTTTAGAACCCCGAATGAATTAAACTCGTCTGTCGCAAGTCCCAATCTAACGATCCAGGGCTCATGTGCAAATTTGGGGTATAGCTGATCAAACTCTTTCTAGGCCTCTCCATCTGTAGGATGTCTCATAACATCGTCATCCACTTATCTTTCCTTATGCCACCTCATGTCGCTTGCAGTGTGCGTCGACATATACAATTGCTGCAACCTGGGCTTTAATGAGAGATACTGCATATCTTTTTGTGGAATCTTCGTTCTTCTATTCTAAGATGTCATTTTAAACCACGAATCATTATATACAAATCATTTATCCAACACTTGATTCTCTTTGTAGAACAAAATGCAATTATTTTTACACATGTGAATTTTTTTTCATATCCCAATCTAAGACCACTCAGCACATTCTTTGCACTTTTATGATTTTTAGGAAGGCAACTGTCTTTTGGAAGTATCCTCTTGAAAACCCTAAAAAAGTAATCAAAACACTGGTTCGACATACGAAACTTTATTTTTCCATGCATCAACTCAACAATGGCCATGAGCACTGAAAATCCTTCGCAACTGGGGTATAATTCTTGCTTGGCACTTTTTAATAGTTTTTCATATTTTTTGGATGCTTACTGTCTATGGTGGGAGGGACATCATCTTCTACGTCCACATTCAAATTTGAACTAGCGGTTGGAAAAACATCATTGATAATGTCCATAATTTGGTCATTTGGCTTCACAATAGATTCAACTGTATCCACTGCTCAGGTAATGGAGGATGAAGCATATTGTATTTCGTCTCCATGATGATTCCACGTAGTATAGGTTTCCATCATCCAATTTCTCACTAAATGGTATCGAACAGTTTCAAAATATTCAATCATTAAGTTGTTACACTTTCTACAAGGACACCGAATTGGAGTTGAACCTCGGTTCTTTACAATTGAAAAATCAATGAACTGATTTATTTCATCCAAATAATCATTAGCGCATATGTTAGGATTACGTATTCACTGTTTGTCCATTTCACCTGCAAACGAAAAAAATTTACACGAGTTACAACAACTTCAATTATGACATGCCACCTTATGGTTTTGGTATGGGTTCTATCTCATTAGAGAATGGATACTTACGTGTTGTAATTTATGATTCCAACACATTAGAGTTTCAGCGTGGGAAAATTTCAGCAGCATCTCCCTGCAGTGCTTCAAGTGCACGACGTTGATACAAAAAAACTATGATGCACCCGAAGAACGCAAAGAGATGTTATCATATTTCTCACGTTCAAACTCTAATGTGTGAACCACAAAATACAACATGTTAATGTGCAATCTCAAATTGTCAAAATTTTTGGGACAATGCATGAATTAATTAGACCGCAGTCATGCTTTCGCATTCATTCGTGAAATCCAACAAATTCTCAAATGAGAAACTAAGCTTATATGAACATTGCAAACCATTTTTCGTACATTCATACAAAAATGATTGCATACAAATACATAACTCACAACACCTATAAACTACATACACCACAATTTAAATGAATGGAAATTAAATAAGTTAGTTAAGAAAATTTATACCTCAAATTGTTGAAAATTCCACCAGGGGAAAGGCAGCTGTTGTAATTGTTTTGCAGCTTCTGCCTTCCTGCAATTTGGTTAAGTTCAGTAAAGTGAAAAACTTTGCGTGACGAAAGCATCATCGTGCAAAACCTTGGGCTTCAACTTTTTGGGCGCCATCCAACTACACTTTCCCATATTTTTTGAACCCATTGCGCGACGAACCACGGTTCGTTGTGCAATTTTTATTTTGTTTTTTTTACATTCGTTTTTCGAAACCACATACATTTTTTTGGGTGCCATTCATTTTTTTGGGCGCCATAATTTTTTTTACATTCATTTTTTGCAACTTTTAGGGCGCTATTCATTTTTTTTCTTCCATTCACTCTTCAATTTTTTTCAAACCACATACCTATTTAATAAATTAGAACTTATTTCATTATACAATTTGTGCATATTTAATTAATATACATATTTATTAAAATGCACTAATTTTATTATCATAAACATTAAGTACATATTTAATAAAATAAAAATTCATATCTAATTATTAACTAAGTAATAAAATTAAAATAAGAAACCTTATTCTACTCATATGCCGGTAGTTCTGGTTCTTGTGTAGTGCTACAACGCGTTCATTATCAAACTTCCACTCCTGGAGACATGACTTGAACACGCTGTCGATAGCCTTCATCAGCTTTAGGTCACTTTTGTCAATGTCCCAATTGGGCTGTCATGCAAAAATTAATAAATTAAAATCTCACTATTATATTATATTTAACTAATGAAATTAACACATACAGTTAACTCATCAATCATGTGCACCTTCAGCTCCTCGAGGATGACTCTCCAAGACTCCCAATTCGCAGCACATTTGGTACGCACCAATGCACCTATGTCGAACCAAAATCTGGCGCGCTTATCTGACTTCACAACCCCTATTATTTCATTAGCAGTGATTCGTTAACGGCTCCCACCATAAGTAGGCCTGACAATTCCTGACACGACCCGATAACCCGACACGACACGACATGAAATTAACAAGTGTGTTGGTCGACACGGTAACAAATCGGGTCATTATCGGGTAACCCGATAAGCACCTGTTAAGATAACGGGTTGGTTCGGGTATACACGTGGGTACCATGATACACGATAAGCAAAATATTAATTATATATATATATAATTATTATAGTTTTAAAGGGTATAAAATTGTTAAATTAAGGGTAAAAGACAGTTTATTACCCTCATGTTTGGTGGTTTTCAACATTTAGTACATCAATTTTTTTTCATCCCAGAGTCATACCTAAAGGGTAAATTTTGGGACACTCTCATACATCCGTTAGTCAAACTGTTAGTTCTCCCGTTAAGTGATGACGTGGCTCCCATGTGGAAGATGATTGGGCACCACGTGTCATTAAAAATATTTAAATAAAAATAATATTAAAAAAAACACTCTTCTCCCCCGTGCGCCCCCAACCCAGAAGAAGAAGAAGAAGAAGAAAAAAAATGGAAAAACCGATCCCAGTTCGTACCCCCCTAAAACCCAACCCCCTGTAACCCAGAAGAAGAAGAAGAAAAAAAAAATGAAACCCAGAAGAAGAAGACGGAGGAGGAAGAAGAAGAAGGAGACAAAAGGAGGAGACGAAGAAGAAGAAGAAAAAAAAATGGAACCCAGAAGAAGAAGAAGAAGAAGAAGAAGAAGAAAAAAAAAGGAACCCAAAAGAAGAAGAAGGAAGAGGAGGAGGAGGAGGAGAAGAAAAAAAAAGACAAAAAAAAGGAACCTAGAAGAAAAAGAAGGAGAAGGAGGAGGGGGAAAAAAAAGAAAAACGAACCCGGAAGAAGGAGGAGGAGGAAGAGGAAGAGGAGGAAAAGAAAAAAAAACAAAAAAGAAAACTGAACCCAAAAGAAGAAGAAGAAGAAGAAGAAGAAGAAGAAGAAGAAAAAAAAAAAAAAAAAAAGGAACCCAGAAGAAGAAAGAGGAGAAAAAAAAAAAGAAAACAAGAAAAAAAAAAGAACAAAAAAAGAAAAAAAATGAAAACCGAACCCAGAAGAAGAAGGATGAAGAAGAAGAAGAAGGAGGAGAAGAAGAAAAAAGAAAAAGAAAAACCTAGAATAAGAATAAGAAGGAGGAGGAGGAGGATAAGAAAAAAATGAATCTGGGTTTGGGGCGCGTGGGGTGGGGGGGAGAAGGTGGGAGTTTTTTATTTTTATTTTTATTTAAATAATTATATATATATATTAAATTAAATTTTAAAAATTGGTGACCATTTGATCGGCTTAAATATACTTAACATTTAATTTTTCAAGTGTTATACGTACATAATAAATAAATTTAAATCTACTTAATAAATATATATACCATACCATTGAACTCGATGGGATACGAATTCTATGAAACTAATTTCAACGATCTAACTATCAAATTGAATTATCGAAAAATCGCAAAAAACAAACATTCAGGGATCAAGTAACGGGACAAAACTTTTCGACGGTTATAAAACAAAAAATCACGATTTAACGGTTGTTTTAACTCCAATTTTAGTTATTTTTTTATAGCTACACTCCTTGGTCCTATATGAATATAATGACTGAATTGGATCTTCAATTTAAAATATTTACACTAGTGGATGCCACAAAATCTTTTGTTATACTTAATGAAAGTATAAATAAACTTTAAGTGTTAGTGAATCTATCGTTTTGATGGGATACGCATCATACGAAACTAATTTTGCCGATCCAATCGTCAAACTTGTTTGTATATCCTTCATCAACAAAAAATCGCAAAAAACAAACATTCAAAGATCAAGTAATGGGACAAAACTTTTTGATAGTTATAAAAAAAAAAATCACGATTTAACAGTTATTTTAACTCCGATTTTGATTCTTTTTTATATCTACACTCCTCGATCCTATATGAATACAATGAATGAATTCGATCTTCAATTTAAAATATTTACACTAGTGGATACCACAAAATCTTTACATATACATAATGAAAGTATAAATAAACTCTAAGTGTTAGTGAATCTGTCGTTTTGATGAAATACGCATCATACGAAACTAATTTCAACAATCAAACCGTCAAACTTGTTTGTATATGCTTCGAGATCACATACGCCAAAAATTGCAAAAAATAAACTTTCAGAGATCAAGTAATGGGACAAACTTTTCGATGGTTATAAACAAAAATCACGATTTAACGGTTATTTTAACTCCGATTTTGATGATTTTTTAAAGCCACACTCCTTGACTCTATATGAATACAATGAATGAACTCGATCTTCAATTTAAAATATTTATGCTAGTTATATGATTAAATTCTTAAGTGTTAGTGAATCTATATATTAAATTAAATTTAAAAAATTGGTGGCCATTGGATTGGCTGAGATTTAATCTCAGCTATCCATTGTGCATTAGGTTGGACTTTGGAGGCTATCCTCTTCTCTTCTCAGACTTCTTTGCCGCTGTGAACTTTCAGCTCTGCATCTCCCCTTCGCAACCTTCCTCCCCATCCCCTTCCATGTAACCTCTCTGTGAACTTCAGCTCTGCATCTCCGTTCAAGGTTCGATCTGATTGTAATTCCGTAGCCTCTCGGTCTCTCTTTCTTTGTATTTTGTAGTGCTTCGATCTGATTGTGATTGTGTGTAGCCTCTCGGTCTCTCTCTATGAACTTCGCAACCCTCCTCGTCATCCTCTTTCAAGCATGAATATCCTCAGATTTATTGTATGTTAGGGGATATTATACATGTGTATAACTCTTGTAGTCATTGTTATAAAGATTAATACAATGACGCATCAGATTTGTTGTGGTTAATTTATATTGAATTGAACAAATATTACATGAATTTCTCTTATTGTAGTAATTTTCCTACTACTAGGAAATGAACAACCACCTGATGGAAGCGTATATGCATCTTAGTTTCTTTTAGCTATAGTTCCAATTCTCAATCTGTAAAACTTGTTCACCAGTAGCATCTGAATTTCGCTCCACAGACTAATGTTTTATAATTTACTTTTGAGAAAACTCCAACATCCAGAGGCTATTTTTCTCTGCAATAATTAAGTTCTTCAAAATTCCATAAAGTAGTCAAATTGGTTGCCTATGTGGTCTATGTTGTTTACTAGTTCTGTGTGACCTTCAGTTAAGGCAAAACTGCATCTGCATTACGAGGTAAATCCAGTTGAGTCCATTTTGTGCGTAGCGTAACCACCAAAAGTCGGGCGGCTTGGCATGAAAGACCGCAGATTAAACCAATTCACAACCCCTGCACCAGAAGAAATTAAGAACAAAATGTGATCCGAGTTAGATAAACAAAACAAATCAACTACTTGCTAGCTGTTTGTTCCACTTTTGTGTTCAGCTAAAGAATTGGTAATCTTAGTATTGACTATTGAGTGTGCAAATTCTTTGACTTTTTTTAGAACAGGTCCGATTCTTAGTATTGGTAATCTTAGTATTGTTTGGTAAATTTGATTGAATTGTGAATTTGAAAGTAAATTTGAATTGGATTGTGATACATGGATATGTGAATTGGATTTTGAAATTGAATTGGACATGTGAATTTGAAATGGATATAGATAGGTGAAATTGAAATGGATATGTGAAATTGAAATGGACATGTGAAATTGAAATTGAAATGGATATATGAATTTATGTGGCAATGTGTGGTATGTGCAAATTTAAGAAGAAAATATATTTTTCTTACCGGGTCATAACAGGTCGGGTCACTTTACCCGTAAAGTGACTAAACTTGTTAAGGACCCGTTAAAATAACAGGTATTACACGAAAATAACACGAACACACACAAACACGACCCGTTACACGAAAATAACACGAACACAACAAACACGACCCGTTTGCCAGGCCTAACCATAAGTGTGTCGGACTCGTACCCCAGCTCTTTTCTTCTTGTCTATCAATAAAATATATTTTCATAATGCTGAAGCTAAAAATAAAAACTTTATACAAAATGTAAAAATTTCAACGCAAACCTTTTCCAGAACCTTCGCCATCCGTTGAAATTGAATTGGATATGTGGAATTGAAATGGATATGTGAATTTATGTGGCGATGTGTGGTATGTGCAAATTTAAGAAGAAAATTATATTTTTCTTAACGGGTCATAATAGGTCAGGTCACTTTACCCGTTGGGTAAAGTGACTCGACCTGTTAAGGACCCGTTAAAATAATAGGTATTACACAACACGACCCATTTAGATAACATGTGTTATACGAAAATGACACGAACACGACAGACATGACCCGTTTGCCAGGCCTAACCATAAGTGTGTCGGACCCGTACCCCAATTCTTTTCTTCTTGTCTATCAACAAAATATATTTTCATAATGCTGAAGCTAAATAAAAACTTCATACAAAATGTAAAAATTTCATTCAATTAGTAACTTGAATAAATTGATATTATATTCCATTCAATTATTTAAATAACCAAACATGAATTAAAACCTAATTAAGTCCAAATACATAACTTATAAAAAAAAAACCTTAAATTTTAATATTGTTATACAAAACATAAATTAAAAACTACTATTTCAATAGTCCTCCATTCCGCTGGACTTCATAACGCCACTGATTGTAACCTCCCTCCTGCGCATCCTCCATCAATATTTATCAATTGTTCGTTCGTATCATCATTAAGAGTATACTTACACTGTTACACATATATGCAAATAATTAATTCTAACATATAACAAAAAATTTCACAAAATTAATTATTGATCCATCAACAGTATACTTACTAATAATTCATCCATCACAGCATTCTTCGCATTCTCGAGCACATATTTCCAAGAATGCGACTCGGCAGTAGAACAATTATTCCCCATGGCTACAACAATCACATGTGTGAACTCAAAATGTTGCCTCAAATCATTCTGGTCAGGGGCAGGCACGCTCTGATCCTTGTTTTTATCCTCCATCCTAGCACGAATAGAATTGTAAAGAATAAGGAGAGCATAAGCGCATATTTATAGGAAGTCTAGGGCCTTTGCGCGGCGAAGGCTTTGTCACGCAAATACCCGCACTAAATACAGTCCAGATTCCTCTGATTCACATGCACTGAATTGTCTAAATCAAAACTGACGACAACTTGTACGACGAAGCCTTCGTTGCGCAAGTGTTCCTCTGATTTCCATGCGTCAAACACTTTGCCCCAAAAATTGAAGGATCTCTTTTGCGAAGAAGACTTTGTCGCGTAAAGTTTTCTCAGGAAAATCTTCGTCGCACATTTATTTGGCCCAAAAAAAAAATCACCTAAGGTTTTCTTATAGGGTTTGCCCGACGAACACATTTTTCTCGTCATGCAAATACGCTTGCGTGATAAATCTCTTTGTCTCACAAAGTTCACCATCCTTGCACGACAAAGGATCTCTTGTCATTGCTCAAAACGTCCTTGTGCGACGGATTTTGTTTGTTACGTAAAATTCAGTCGCGTAAATAGTTTTTCCTACTAGTAGACGGAGCCAAGAATTTCAAAATGGATGGGGTGAAAATTACAAAAACCTGCATATCTAAAACTAATTGCCATGGGCAAAATATCAAAAATCCATGATTATATGCTATCAACATATGTTAAAAACCCACAAGTATATATTGTGGAAAAATGAAATTGCCCAAAGTTGGACTTAGGTATAACTTCTTTCTTTGGTATATGTAAGTTTTTCTCGTCCTTTACAATCAATTTCCTTCAGTAGCTCTCATCACATTGCACACGGACCTCACATGTGTGTAAATTTGATACATCTTAGGATATTTAATTTTTGTTGTACCCTAATGTTCTACACAAAATTTTATTATACCCTTCAAATTTTATTTTGTCTCACTTTATCTCCTATTTTCATCGTACTTTACCTCATTTCATCAACAAACTTGAATGAAGCGTTAAGTTCATTGACATGATAAGACTCTATTGGACTTTTTCAACTCATTTTACATTAGAAACATCTAAAACTGTAAAAATCATTATGGCACGAAAAGTAAAAAACCAAATCCCCTGCGAAAATTACCCAATTTCACTCCTTCACAATGTTTTTTGGTTCAAGTTTTCAAGATTGTAATTAAAACTCACAATTTATTTAACCTATCCTTGTATTGAATGGTATAAAAGACCAAAAATCTTGCCATGTAATTGAAACTATAACGCTTTCTTCAACCTTGTTAGCAGAGTTGAGTAAAGAGACGCGAATGATTTTAAATCCAAAAAACAAAAGTTGCATTATGGTCCCAAACAAGAAGCCTGTCGATTAGAACTTTAGAAGGGAACTCAATTTAGCACATGTATGTATGTATGTATGCACACGTGAATCTGTTTAAATTTTCATAATAAAGTATAAAAGGAGATGATGAATAATGGTATTATTAATTATATGGGTCCAAACCAAATGACATAAGACTTACCTTCAAAGAACAAATTATGATAATGTCTTTGTTTCAATTCATGTCGCTCGTGAATCACATGATGGTGGCTACAAACAGATTAAAATATTTCTGTAAATCTTTCTAGAAAACAAACTGTCGTGATTTTTAAGAAGACACTACCAAATAGTTTCGTAGTAGTAAAAGCAATTAGCTAATCTACTTTTTTTTTTTATAAAGAACAAATGATGGTGCGTGTGAAACTTAGTGATGGGTCTACATCTACTCAGAATATTTTTTAATCTTATTTTTGTACGAATTTAAAAAATAACTCCAACCAAACCAAACCACTCACTCACTCACTACTGCATGCATGGATTCTGAATGGACAGGAAACAACTCAACACAGGACCAATGGATGGTCGACTCTTAAATTAATTAATTAATTATTTTGATATATCTTCTTTTTTGGAAAAGGATCCCCACTAAATTCCTTGCAATAGTTAGTTGTTTCAACTGGAAAAAAGGGAATCCGTTTTCTTACATAGAACCATTCATATATGGGTGGATATGGATAACATATCAATTTGTTTATATGGATCTATTATGTGGGGATCCTAGGAATTCTCATATTTTAGTCATTTATTATGTAGTGCGGTAAAAAATCATTTGACTTTTATTATTTTAAATTAAACACAAATAATATCTGACGAAAACTGACTATACGATACACGATTAAAAGCTAAAGTGCAGGAATTCCTATGATCCCTATATACTGAATCCTGAGGGGATCCTTTTCCTTCTTTTTTTTGTTGTCCCTTAGAAATTTGCTAAAAGTGCTCAACTCTTATTTGGTGGTCGGAAAAAGTGCTTTAACTCTTTTGTATGTGTGTAGTAGTTTCACGTTTTTAAGCAGAATACAAATTTTAAGCATTATTTTGTAATTGTTTTTAGAAGAATAGTATTTGTTAAGTAAACCAACTACTGCTATGGCCATGTAATATTTATCTCCACTTTGTATGTGCGAAGTGTTAGATTCAATTTGATGCAACTATTCGATTTGAGTAGACACATCTTTAATAATATTATTATATTAAATTTACTAATTGAATAGAAATTAGAAGTGGCCCTTTTGGTAGAAAGATGTGTCTACTCAAATCAATAGATGCAACTTTTGACTCTTCATGAATAGTCATCTATTTTTCAAAGTGGTATCTCACTTTTTATAAATAGGGAAGCCCCCTATAATCACAAAATAAATTTTCATTGTTTTACATAATCATACCTATAGTGCACTAAATAGAAGAGAGTTTCATTGAGTCCATATGAGAGAGTTTTCAACACAATCGTGGTTCTTGGAGCCTTGTGATTTGCAGTGCTTCTATTACAAAGACGGGGTCGTTGGATCTTGGGTGACATGCGCCGATCAACCATGAGCACTGTAGTGGGGCGTAAACTTGTCTTAAGGACAAAGTGTCCAACACTTGCCTCGACCATATTTTCTAGGTTTTTCTAATCCATTATATCATGTTCATTTAACATTTTTTTTGGAAAAATATGTTCATTTAACATTGGTTACTCATGTGCATGCATTAATTTTGATATATAATTGCATGAATTATTTCTTAAATTTTTATGTGATTTAATATAGCAATTAGACCCTAATTTTTCCAACAATCTTAAGACAAGTTTATTAGTTTATTTGCTATATGTTGGCGAGATAGAATTTTGTATCTTCTTCCTTGCATCCAATATTGTTATGCATATTGATTACAATAGTGCTGCCTATGCATCATATATTAATTGACTATTCGAAGACATATATATTGTGAAGCAGTGCATTTGCTTGTCTAATGAATCGTATTCTTATCATAGTACTGATTGGTATTTGCATTTTATATATGAATTATTATTCATAATTATGATATTAATCTCGGTGCATGCTGTGTGACATCCCACATCGCCCAAGGGAGTGATCCTTAAATGTATATTCCCAGGAACAAAATCGTGAGGGCGTGGTCGGGGCCCAAAGCGGACAATATTGTGCTACGGTGGTGGAGTGGACCCGGGAAGTGATACGCCCCGGGCGGGGATGTGACAATTGGTATTAGAGCCAAACCTTGGTCGTGGTGTGCCGACGAGGACGTCGGCCCCCTAAGGGAGGTGGATTGTGACATCCCACATCGCCCAAGGGAGTGATCCTTAAATGTATATTCCCAGGAACAAAACCGTGAGGGCGTGGTCGGGGCCCAAAGCGGACAATATCGTGCTATGGTGGTGGAGCGGGCCCCAGAAGTGATCCGCCCCGGGCCGGATTATGACATGCTGACAAATTAATTATTTAGTTCTCCTTGTTTGACAAGCCAATTTCAAATATTATATCATCTGTCAATTTTAAATAACATAGAATGTGCACACAATTTCTTATATATGCTTGTCTTCTTTCTAGATTAATTTGGCTATTTTTATATTCTTGATACAATTCAGGCTTAAAGGAATGTACTTGTAATAGTTGATTGTAATTCCCATGTTAAACCTTTTGAATACAAGTTGGTTTCTGGAATAAAACAAAAGTGGTGGAACGGTTTTACCATTCAAATTGTATCTCATCAAGCATATTGTTTATCTAAACATAATCAGAATGTTTGCCCAGATTGGTTACTGATTGGCTTTTCAAATTTTGGCGAATTAGTACAAGTGAAAGGAAGTCTAATGCTGGAAATTGCATCCTTCTGCCAAGCTTAAAAGGAAATGGCTATAACTGTTTCATATCCGAACAAATGCATGAAGGAAAGAGATGCCATCTTTCCAAAACGTTCAAAGGTCATGATGACTTAGGGGTCTTTTGCCAGACAGTAACTATTGCGTTTTTACAAAAATGGTGTGGTTATGAATTTGATCCTTTTTTGAACTAACCAAAGCTATCAATGGCGTCGTATGAATGGCATCTTTTTGTTTTGTTGCATGTGTGAAAAGTCACTATATGGAAGTTACTGTCCAAACTGTAAACGGTTTTCAATATCATCTTTTTACAAAAGATGTAAATGGCGGTGCATCAGACTCACAACTGTTCGTGAAAATATGTGTGTGTATATACTAATGAAATCTTCTGATAGAAGACATTTCTTTTTGAAATGGGGTACGGTTTCAAACTGGTGCCTTTTGGAATTAGCTTCCGTAGTGGACACATCTTTAATTGTAGTCTTAAAGTAGAAACGTGATCGATTTGATGATAATGTTAAAAGTAACCACAACTATCGAAGAATTGTGGGGGTAACTTATCTATTTTTGAGGTACGAGATTTACTTAAAGAAAATGAAAATATAATTTGCTAATTGAATGAGACAATCAAAATGTCATTCCTTATAATGGCAATTTTAAGGTATTGAAAGGTCAAAAGATCTTCTAGCAAATACTTTAAATGTAGGGGAATATACATGAGTATTAGCAAAGTACTTTGTAAGTCCTAACATATGTTTTGAAAGACTTAACATTGGAAAACAACTACTCTCAAAGTAAATAATTTCCATGCATGGATATAAAGTTCGTGATGACTGTATAATGAGTAGTCAACCTAGTGGTAACAATTTTTTTAAAGGTTTGACTAGAGAGTAAGTTGTGTCATCGAGAGGAATGGGTTAAAAGCCTATATCTTAAGAATCGCCATAATGGCAACCCAACCTAGTTGACTAGAGATCCCAAGATCTAGGTTCAAAGGGACAATCAAATTGTGGATGATTCAATGGGAACACTGCGGAGATTACCTCATACCCATGTCCTATGATGACATAGTGTTATCTGCAGCATATTTAGGATAAGCTTTACTTTTAACGATTCCTATCAAGTGGGGTATTGCAAGATACTCTTAATAGGAAGTCACCTATCTTGAGTAAGCAATGGGGCCATTCCTGTGAGAATTTTTTGAAGGGCGTGGTTCTCTAAAAGCACTCATGAGAAACCAAGAATTGTTCAGGGCTAAAATGAACACAACCGAGCAACCACGGGGTGTCTGGAAGGGTATTGTGTGATTACTATTGTCACGGTTTACACAAACGGCTAAGCAGTTTAAGATATCGTGTTCATTAATTAGCCAAGTAAATCCGATAGTAATTCACTACAGAAGGTTCAAAGCCAAAAGCCACCTATCCCGATGCGGTACTTTTCCTACTGAATTCTCTCTCTAGTGTCTGCATTATCATTTGCATGATATTGAGTCAATTTCCATTCATGTGGGGGATTGTTGGAAAATTTAATAATAATATTATTATATTAAGTTTATTAATTGAATGGAAAATTAGAAGTGGACCGTTTTGGTAGAAAGATGTGTCTACTCAAATGAAGAGTTGCAACTTTTGACTCTTCATGAATAGCCACATGCTTTCCAAAGAGGTATCTCACATTTCATAAATAAGGAAGCCCCTATAACCACAAAATAACTTTTCACTGTTTTACATAATCATACCTATAGTGCACTAAATATTAGAGAGTCTCATTGAGTCCATATGAGAGAGTTTTCAACATAATCATGGTTCTTGGAGCCTTGTGATTTGTAGTGTTACTATTACAAAGACGGGGTCGTTGTATCTTGGGAGACATGCGCCGATCAATCATGAGCACCGTAGTGGGGTGTAAACTTGTCTTAAGGACAAAGTGTCCAACACTTGCCTTGACCGTATTTTCTGGGTTTTTCTAATCCTTTATATCATGTTCATTTAACATTGGTTACTCATGTGCATGCATTAATTTTGATATATAATTGTATGAATTATTTTTTAAATTTTTATGTGATTTAATATAGCAACTAGACCCTAATTTTTCTCACACGATTCACATGGATGACGATGATGTATAGTATTTATGTTGAGTTTAATACCTAATTATGATTGGCCACTTAGTATTACGTTAAAACCGTGGTATTTCTCTTCACTTGTAAGTGAGAAGTTTTAGGTCCGATTCTCGCCAAAGGTGAATTTTGAACCATATTATTGCTAACTCATAGTAAGGTTAAAGCCGCCCCCTGCCCCTTAGTCTACATGATAGCATCTAATTCAAAAGAAGAAAAAAAACCTAATTGTGATTGATCCATTGTATAACTTAATTGGCTAAATATGAAACCGGATTGCATATTCAAATAAGAAAATTCATTGACTAATGATTCAAAATTCAAATTGACTAGTGGTGAGTGGCGAAGTTTCACGGTTCACAGGTCATATAAGAGGAACTATTCATGTTTCAATAATAATTTAAAGATAAGATTGTTTTTTCATCGTCTAATCACCCGTATATATTGATTAAATGATTGTTCATGGCAAAACTCTTGACTGTTACAAAACACTTATTGATCTATTTATTTTTAATTGTTTGATACTCTTAATTGTGATGGAAATTTTGCTAACTACAACTGGTTGGGAAAAAGTGTACTCTTGTTTGATGATTAATCTGAACCAGAAATGATAAGAGGAGACTTTCAAAGTAAGACTCTTTATGAACTCTCTGTTACTGTTTAACGTTAAATTTCGTACCAATATTATGAAAATTGTGTAAAAAATATAAAGTGATAAAGAGCTCATAAAGAATTTTTCTTTAAAAGACTTCACAGTGTTGTAGGCATAATTTACTGAACAATTATGGAGGCCATAGAGAGAGGGAAGGTGCGGCATAGAGAGAGAGAAAGAGAGAGATGTTTAATTGTGAGGTGTGTTCTATTCCACCCCATTGTGCCTTTATTTATAGTAGTAGGGAAGGTTAATTCCTTACCTTTTAGGATTACAACTCTTAATAGGTAATCAACTCCTAATAGGAATATAAGCGATATTCCTAGATATACTAGGATTTACACAATCACATTCCTAATGTAATAGGAATACAACACTCCCCCTTGAGTGGCGCATCAGGTCTTCAGTGATGAAGTAAGTACAATTGATGAAGTTGTCAGCACAATGAGCAATGCGAATCTCATATTAACAGAAGAATGCATAAAAAGGTAAAACTCACAAACCTCACTATGGTAAAACCCAAGGTGGGAGAAAACCTATAGACTAAGGAGAAAAGTGAGAAGTTGCATTAAGTCAAAACTATACGTCTTTTGGATGCAAGTAGAAGAGCTCACAACGGTATGATCAGCCCATGATGGGTGCCTCGTTAAAACCTAGTTAGGTAGCAAAAACCAGTGGGAAAAATGCTCATAATCGTAGGGAAAAAGAGTAAATTAACATCAAGTGAGTATACTTCTGGATACTCCCCTTGAGTTTGACAAAACTTCTAAATGAGAACTACAAGCATTGCATATGATAGTTAGACATACCAATTCCTCGGACAAGCTTCTAGAAGGTTGACTTCAGCAGTGACATTGTGTAGAGGTCGGCAAGGTTGTCTGGGATCGGCTTGCATGACTTCAATATCCTGATGCTTTGCTAATGTAGATGTAGATGTAATATGTCTTGATGTTGACTTCGTTGATGTATCAGGGCTTGGTCAAGTTGATCTATGCGGCTTGGTCAAGTTGATCTATGCGGCATGGTCTTCATGGATTGTTGTTGGGACTCAACGATGGGTGAAAACACAAGTACTTCGAATATGCTTAACATGAACTCCTAACATACAAGTGGACCAAGTCTTGTTGGTAATCTCATTTCAATTCAATTTTCTCATCCGAACTAGTATACTGGACCAAGAACTTCAAGTCTCGGGAGTAATCCAGATTAATCTTATGAGATAGAAATGATTTGAGACAATGATCGAGTATAGATTCATTGTTGTGCTGTGTCTTCCTCTTCTAGGGGAGTGAATCCCACGAACCAAGTGATCTATCGTGCTCCAGGCCAAGACAGATATTGGCTATCACTGGACCGTCCAATAGTGGCATCCAAACTGGCCAATAAGGATGGCACACTTTCTAGGGATGTTGACTCGACGTCCATTAAGTACATATATCATTCCAGGCATGTTTGCAGCTGGTATATGATCTCGTCACTTTAGCTAGATCAGAGGAATGCGTCTGGAGCAACATTTTAAAAGCTAGAATTTATCACACTTTCTTATCACACATGCAGTAAAGGGATCGATATTACACATAGTGGGCAATGTCCACGCAAATTTGCCTCGTTCTCCAAAAACGTTGATGTTTTTACCTCCCCGTAATGGCAGGAAGATTGTCTTATTGAGAACCTGCAAATGAGCGGTAAAAAGATCTCATGCAAAGGCTCGAAGAGAGCTAGTGTGAAGGAGAATCATGATTGACAAAGATTCACATCCTTCTTTGATGACCCATGTTGGTATGTTGTAGCGGCGCAACTTGGCACATGGAATGCACACCCAAATGCGTAAATACAAAAAACGTCAGGTTCGTACGCTGTAACAAAATGTAACGTCAACATGGTTGGGTGGCATTGGGTTTCAAGGTTGACCAACATAGTTGTGTACAAGATTGCATAGCCATAGGCAGAAACTGAAAACTTGGTAAGTTTACCAAAATCCAAACGATCATTTAAATTGCGCTTTATGATTATTAGGCAAGGCTATTTGGGGTGAATTATGGGAATTTGATGTTCAATTATAAACCCAAAATACATGCAATACTTAATCGAAAACAATTAATATAAGCTCTCCGGCATTATCTAGTCTCCCGGACTTTATGGGATAAGTAGGGTGGTGAAGTCATAATCGGGCAGGAAGTTTAGCAGCAATGTGTGTGGACAAACATATGACCAGTTTGTCGATTAATGAACCAAAACCATAAGTATTTATATGGTCTGCATTTTGGTTGGATTAGTCCACATATATTCCTTTGAATCTATAGTGAAAAAGGGTCTTTTGAATCTTTGTGAGGGATGATTTAGAAAATCAATTTCCATAATGAGTGGGCTTTGGCAAATTGTGCTTGTAGGCACAAGATCTTTACTTTTGGTAAGGAGATGCGTCGTAAGATCATTGTTCGACCTAAATGTCCTCAATGGTTGTGCCAAATCAAGTAAACTGCTCCATCATTAGGCTTCAAGCTAGCCACATGTGGTGTGTTCCCAGTTGGGAGACAACCCATTAGCCCCAAAGCAAAGCATCAGGCTCATTTTTGAAGGTGGTGCAAAGATATTTTACTCTATTTTCTTCATTGGTTTCATTCATGATCATTGTCATCTTAAATATCCTTTAAAACTCAACGACAGTGAGAAATTAAGGTCCCTTAAAAGGTAATTCAGTACCATTCATACAACGAAGAGCATGCCAATACTCTTAATCAGGTTGGATAAACCTGAAGACGTTGCTAGAGATGTGATTTATGTGTAAAGTTAGTGTGAGTAGTATCGCACTCATCTAGACAACTAACTTCCCACATTCCAGCTTAATCGCGTGTTTAATTGAATGTGGTCACATGTATACAAGAAACATAATTCAATTAACTCGTATTCGAGGACAATATCAATAAGGCTATCCATAAGTAAAACATACACCGAACTTGAATCCAAAAACATGAAAAAATGTCCACAAAGTAAATGATTCACTAAGTGGATTCGGCCAACAAGGTTATCTATGTCAAAATTTAGCTCTTCCAACGGTGTTCGGTGGAGCAAAATTAATCTCACATAATGACTACTAGAATGGTACTCCTCAACAACATTGGTAGGAGCACGAATAGGTGCATAACCCATGATCTATTCCATCAAGACGAAAATAGATTATGCAGGGTTAAGGTTTGGGAATACTATATTTATTCTTGAAGTTTTAGGTCTTAGGTACCAAGGATCATGCTTCGGGCCCTAATTCTACCATATGTTGTAAAAACAAACTCGAAATTGGATTGTGAGAGAGTATGTCATTCTGTGTATCCCTACTGATGCGATGTAAAACAACACACAAATTAAACCCTCTTTTTGACAATTGTAGTAAAGATGTAAGTAGGGTATCGTTCTAGACCGGGGATTAGGAGGGATTGCTAATGCACCTAAACTGACTTAAAACACAAAACTAAGCTCAAGACTACAAAACTAGGCTAAAAACTCTTATCTAAACTAAAACAACTCAAAATAGACTACAAAGACTCAAAATACTCAAAAGACATCGAATTGTACAGATTCTAACTAAATAATACAACTTAACAATGGGGAGTTTGGTTTTGGACGAATTTAAAGTAAAAACAAAACAAACTTTATAAAAATAGTTTCAAAAGACAGATTTGGCGAATTGAATGGATGATGGACTAGCTAGAGGGGTCTCCTCCACACATGATACACTGTATATAAACCAATTTTTAGTTGTTCTTTCGATGACTTATGAAATTCAATACTCCGGGTTAACCGTGATAGCACCTTTTTAACCTTCAAGTTCTCCTTAAGTTAATGAATTGAATGGGAAAGCGCATATAACAATTCAAAACATTTTTCAAAAGTTCCATACGTGAAAAGCACAATAGAGATACAATCAAAGATCATTAAGATTCATGAGAACTATAAGTATTGACGAGGCATTCGTAACTATGAAAAGCATGATACTCTTGCCAAGAATTCACTTAACACGATTGTGGATAGCAACCTTCACTACTCATGAATATAAGTTCATAACGATTAGGTGAAATTTCCTTATATTATAGCATCAAACTTATGCATGAAAACTAACCGTGCACTCTTAATTAACATACACAAATAAGTTATCAATCAAATAGTTAAGCGAATTGAAATCACAAATTATTAAAGCACAACCAAAAGTAATTAATTCATAATGCAAATGTAATCATGGCTTTGAATCCGCCTAGCAAAGGGGGGGGGGTTTAGTTCTTCATAATTGTAAAACAAAGGTAAATAGATTTATACATTGAAAATAAAAGAAAGAAAACACCTAAAAGCTCTAACGATCCTCGTTGAGTGGCAAGCACGTCCAAGCACTTTCCTTCCCTTCCTTTGCTACGGCACAAGGGGTGGTTGTGGGTTGAAGGTTTAGTTGTATGGAGGAATGGATAGGGGATGTATGGTGGTGTTTAGGATGGGTAGGTAGGGGTAAGGCTAGGATAGTTTAGGGAGTGTAGAATGGAAGTGTTGTGTGAATTGGTGTCTTTGGCCTTGATGGAGAAGCCTATTTATAGGCTTTGAGAATGAATCACTAACATCCATTTTCTTGGTGAGAATGAATCACTACCGTCTATTTTTGTTGGTGAGAATGAATCACTACCATCCATTTTGTTGGTGAGAATGAATCACCACCATCCATTTTGTTGGTGAGAATGAATCACAACCATCCATTTTTTATGCTCCCCATGCATTCAATCCATTTCACCCCAAAATAGCTCCAAATTGCACCAAAATGCACTTCTTTGCTAACTTTGTTATTTAGAACCTACAAACACACGAAAATAGCTTAAAACATTCTAATAAGATGAAACTAATTAAGTAAATGCAAGGAAACAAACTAATAAAGTCACATAAATATGTTCCTTTCACCTACCGAAGCAGTGTATCACTATTTGGTAGTGTTGGAAATATGCCCTGAAAGTCAATCTTTGGAAGAAACCTTTCAGGACATTGCATTGATGTATACAAATGACTCTTATACATCGGAAGGCAAAGATACTAACTAGGACTATCTCAATAAACGAAATATGTCCTAAATAGTGAATCCATGGACAATGGATCGATTGAAGAAGTAATCTAATGATGTTAGACTACAAAGACCTTCTTCACATAACCATCATGTCCAAAAGGTTCTTGGTCATAGGATTGTCGGAGGGATACTGACAATGCATAGATCAGTACATACTATGTCCGCTTCAAATGGAAGGATGGATAGTCTCATCCCATTCGTGTTGAGACACTAGGACAAGTATGTAGGTGCTCATTGAGGGAATGAGTTCACTGAACACAATCGAACGAGAGTACTTGCATGGAGGTCTACTCACATGTCAAGCAAGTAACTCTAATAGTTGGAATAATGTAACTAATCCTTTGACCTGAGACATCATTGATGTCTAATGGTTAGGTCCTTGATCTTTGACCATGTCAAATGACATTCCATTTGGAGAGTCCATGGCATTCTTGGGATCAAGCTATCTAAACATGTAGGCATGTGAATGGTCAACAAGGGATCTCTAATCCTCGTTAAAGGAGGATACTCTAAGATATGATTCGGAAATCTTCGGCCGAAGTATTGAGCGTGGTTAAGGAAAGTGTTCCTATACGACTCATGTGAATCATATAACAACGTATAATCACATTAGGGGTTTGACATATTAAATCCATACCCTAGTGATGTGATTAAGAGTATTGTATTGGAGAAGGATCGAATTGCATTGTAATTCCAACTGAATGGGTTCTCTGAATAACTTCTACATTAGCTTGGGTAGCCATGACATATGTTTAGATGTCACTCATGGCTTGTGAGTTCTTCTAGATGACTTAAATGTAATCGTCAAAGAAGAACGTGAATTAAAAGCAAGTTTTAATTCAACAAGTGATTGGATTAAATCAATTGGATCGATGCCAATCATCTCACTGCCTTGCTAATTAGAACCTAAAAGATTGTTCACCAATACACTCTTGTAGTGAGTAATCAATGGATGATGGAAATAATTAATTGGATTAATTGGGTGTGGCGATTAATTTAGAAAGTCTAAAGAAATCATAAAAGCGATAAAAGATCGTTTTTGGACTTAAAGAAACGTTCGGGTTTAATTGGGCCTATTGGGCCTAAACCCATTGGGCTTTTATTTAAGCATTGGATGACTTAAAACAATAAAAGCCCAAAGCCCAAAATATCACACCAAGGCCGGCCACTTTGAGGAGGTGGGAGAAGTCAAATGTTGACTTGCTTCCTTTTGCCTATAAATACAACTTTATAGAGAAATATCTCCTAGGGTTTTTGTGTGTTCAAAACAATTTAGAGAAAAAGAAAATATCTCTCTAAGAACACCAACAAGGGCCGGCCACCTTTGGGGAATTTTAGCTAATCATTTAATCTCCCCTTAGGTCATTCCTTCATCCTTTTTCTCACTACACTAGTGGGTGAGGATCTTTAGAGGTTTTCTCCTTGAAAACTCTAAGAGAACCTTGGAGCACTCATACATACAAAGTGGAGGAGGCAAGGAGGAAAGCTAGGCTCAAAGACTTTGAGGAGCAAAGGTCTTGGAGGTGGTCCATCCTTTGTCTTAAGAGTAGATCAAGAGGTACTAATCTACACCTCAACTTTGTTCTTCAATAAAATAATTTGTGATACATATTACATAAACCTATGCATCTTGAAGGGGATTTAAAATGGCTAGAGTAATAATTTTAATTGTTAACATGCTTCCGCTATTTTGTATATTTATAATGATTTGTATATGCATGCTAGTCACATGAAATCCCTAATGAAACTCATAATTTCCTTCAGGTAGGTCAAACTGGATCGAGCCATTCGGTAAACTCTAATTGAACTGAGTATATACCGTTCAGTAGACTCTAGCCAAACTGGGTCTATACCTTTCTCACACGTTTATGGTAGTAATCAGATTTGAGAATTTGGTAAACCTCCGCTTTCTACACTGCTGCTTCAGGAGAGAGTTAGAAATATGGAAAGACGAGAAAAGTATTCTATAGTCAAAATTCAATTGGATTTATAAATGTCAGAATTGTACTCATTCATAGACGTAGTCATGGTGTGTTTCGGGTAATGTTTTGTACCCACATAAATTGGTTTATATTAGAAACTTCTAAATAAGGGAAATCGAACATGTGACGGTTCGACAATCCACCAAATTGGAGGGAACAAGATTGTGATTAGTGCTATGGGAATGAATCATCCATAAGCATCAAAATTAGAACATTCGAGTTCTAAGACATGGTTTTTATTGAAAAACGTAAGGTTTTCATGGGTGTATTGTTTTATGAAAACTTTAGGTTTCAAAGGCACTAAATTTGAAACTACAGGTTCAATTTAGTTTACGAACATTTAGTTCATAAAAGAGAGGTTCCCGCAAGAAACACATAAAGCAATATACTAATTTAAGTGTAGTGGATTTGAGTTTCTTCGGGAACTCAAGTGTGAGAGCTTCGTTAATGCGAAA
Source organism: Crataegus laevigata (assembly GCA_963580275.1). Lineage (NCBI taxonomy): Eukaryota > Viridiplantae > Streptophyta > Magnoliopsida > Rosales > Rosaceae > Crataegus > Crataegus laevigata. The sequence goes on from OY756948.1 coordinate 23,631,609, forward strand.
GTATGTCAACGGTTCAAAGTATAAAAATAAATTATTGAATCGTTAATGTCCAAAAGTGATCTTTAGGTCAATAATTTTAGATTCATTATCAGACTACACTTTTAATTAATTCAATAGATTGAGACCAAATGAGGTCGATCGTAGAAGTAAAATAACGCTAAAATAATAATGTTGGGTCGAAAGTACCATAGCCCAAAAATTGGGCTGGGTGCTGTGAGCAACGGGCACGGGTATGGATGCAATAGCGACCCATGGAGAGGCTTTAGGCCATGGGCCAAATGATAGGAGCCCAGAAGCAAGCTGCAAGCGAGATTGGGTCAAGACCATAGCAGAAGGGCAAGCCCAGAGGTTTACAGGTACGAAAGAAACCCCAGCCCCAACTGGGTTTCTGGTTTGGGCAAAAAGGGGGGCACGAGCCAGGCTCAACGAAGTGATGGCTTGCTGGTTTGTGCGCGCAAAGACTAAGCCCAGCTCTATGGGCTGGTTGATGGATGCACGGGCAGTGGGAATGGACCCAGCCAATTAGTCTGGTGGAATGGCTACGGGTCGAGGCAACAACAAGTCCCAACAAGCACAAAGGCTTGTTGGCAGTCGAACCAGAACGACCTTAGTGGGTGCAGGGCTTCAGGCCCTGTCAAGATTGACCCTAGGCCTAAGGCCTGGTTGCTCTGATGGTCAGCTGGGTTTCAGGCCAGTGACTCCGTTGACTGTGGTGGTGTCGTGGTGTCCAATTTTCCTTTTTTTTTTTTCAAAATTGTTAGGGTTTTACAAACTCTAGATTTGCTTATGATTTATGAATATACTTTGACTCACATATTCCACATAGCAAATATAATTGCATAATCCATAAAACGTGTAAGTCGTGCGCAGCATGCCGTGATTCAAAAAATGCCTTCTGTAAGCGCGTGAGCGCATGCATGAAGGCTAGTTATATATAAAGCCAAAAACTCCTTTTGGGGTCACAAGCTTCACCAAAAATTTCAAAAGCAACCAAAAATAATGCACTAAATAATGCAGGAGATTTTCATCATTTTAACAGTGTTTTTTTCATAATTAATTCTTTTTTTTTTTCATTTTTTATTTTATAATTAGTACCTCACAATAAGTTAGCAATAATGTGATTCAATCAGTTGTTCATTAAATATTTTTTCTCAAATTTTAAACACGTTCAAAACATCTTAAGAGACGTGTAATACTGGTTATAAAAAAGGTATTTCACATGTGCATAATAATGTGATTAAATTAGTTGTCAAATAATTTTTTTTAAAACAAATGATATTATCTATGCTAAGGGGGACGAGGTGGGCTTAACCCCACAATGGGCTAGTAATAATGTAATTCAATCAGCTGTATATTAAATATTATTTTCTCTATTCTTAATTCAATAGAATGTAGATGAAAATTGAAAAACCGATTTTATTATGTGAATTCAGCTGCTTTAATTGATTTGTGGGGAATTTTTTTTAATATGATCTAAGATTATTCATTTATAAATTCAGGAAAAAAGAGAGCAGGGGGGATGGCATGACTCATGAGGCTCCAAATTGTCCACCAAATTAAAACAGCTGGAGCCCATCTCAACCATTTTTGGAGTGATTAATTTCATGGAAAATGACTTCTAGAAAGGGAAGCTATATCATTTATTCATTTTCTAGACTCCCGCGATAATGTTACTTTTGTATTCAGTAATGTGAATTTTATGCAAGATTTAACTATTGTAAAAGTTAAATAGTATATAGGTAAAGTATTGTTTGTTGATACATTAAAATACAAAATATAAAGAGTTCTTTAAATAATAAAAAACTAAAGCAAACCCTAACAAAATATAAAGAGTTCTTTAAATATAAAGACAACTAATTCTAATAAGGGTGAAATGCCGATTCTATCCCTGAATTATTACTTCAGTGAAAATTAGGTCGTTGAATTATTTTTTCAATAAAATAAGTCTCTAAATTAATTAAAACTCGCTAATTTCATCCCTACTATTATATTCAAAGCTATTTTATTAATTTTTTTCGTCGGCTTAAGGCACTTGACATACTTTAGAGTGTAATACTGTCATTTTCTCGCCTATAAGCCCTTAATATTTCACATAGGCTGCAAATTTAATGCATAATTTATCCTCCAAAGTTAACTTTATACACTATTTCTTTATGAAAAATCCCCATTCTACCCTCCAATATGCATCACAAGCAAGTAACGTGACTTAAATTGAAGCAAAATTGAATATAGTAGCTTCGAATCTAATATTGGGGATGTAATTGGCAAATTTTTATAATTCAATGACTGGTTTTTATGGAAAAGAAAAAGCTTAGGGAACTAATTTTAATCAGGTGTAATTCAGGGACTAAATTAATAGTTCACCACTCTACTAATAATAAACCAAATTCCAACATCCCTCGTCAAACTGATGGCGGAACACGACATGGTTTTGCCAAAGTAGGTGTGGATGCAAGCTTTATTATGCTAACATCTTATGCAACTTCCAATACAAAATTTCATCCATGCAACTGCAAGACTCTAATGACAGTACTAGTGCAAGATTTCAATGCTAGTGCCAGTGCAAGATTCCGATCCAAGTTCAAGCTACCATTCCCAATCATCTTTTCTAAGTGGTCGCTATAGAGATCCATATTTTTTAGATAACTCAGGACATTGGGATTTCCAATGTCTTCTCCCACATTCCCTTCCCAATCCTCCACCATCATCAGCGTCAAAGGCTTCTTCCCTAGCCACTCGACTCCATAACTGGCTACCCCATTTGTCATCATCGCTGGCTACTATGTCTCCTCATTGATCTCCACCTTTCTCTCTTCTCTTTCTAGCACCAATTTGATTCCTTCTTGTTACGATCAAATTCCCAGCTCCTTACTCAACCTGCAAATAGCTAGCAACAATGGAATAATGGAAGGGAAGAAGGAGAGGAAGAATAGAGAGAGCTAAACTCTGAATTTTTAGTAATATTATTTTTTAACCCTTATGACTGTTGCAAAGCATTACGCGTGTTGATGCACATAATCGGGTCGATCTTGGACCAACGTAAATCATTATGTAAATCACACAAACGCACAAGAACACAAAGATATATCGTGGTTCACCCCAAGTTGGGATTACGTCCACACTGGTGTTAATTCGGTACTATGTAAATGAAGGTTACAATGTACATGGAAGCTATAGAGACTAAGGTTTACTCTCTTTGTTATTCTTTTGTCCCTATTTAAAATGAGGGTTAAGGATCACTTTTATAGAATATAAGGCTTTCCTTCACCTCCAAATACATTATGGGCTAGGTCATGAGGACAAATACTAAAGCTCGATATATGGTACAACAAGAGTCCCCTCAAGTGTTCAGTCAAGAGAGTCTTTTGGCTGGAGACTTCAAATCCAATCCATGTGCGGGCCGAAGTGACTAGATGTCGTCCGAAATTAGTACTCGACATGAGGCGGTGCTTAATGTGAAGCAATACTCAGCTAGAGGTAGCACATGTTGCGAGGTTGCTCGGCTAGAGGCAATACTCGTGGCGAGGCGGTTGCTCGGCTAAAGATGATGCTCGTTGTGAGGTGGCTTGACTCGTGGTGTTCCTCATTGTGAGTATGCACTCGACATCAGAGTGCACTCATTATGAGTTAAGTCTAGACATGACTCAAGTCTTCTTGTCGAGTTTGCATATGGGTCTATGTGTTGAGTCTAGGGATCAGGTCCACAAGTCAAGTCTTTCAGTTGGGGCCATACATAGGGACTTTGAGTTAGGCCCACAAGTTGGGGTTATGAGTCAAAGTCCGAGGTCAAGGGTGTCCAAGTTTGTGGGTGTCGAATCTCGTAAGCACTTAAACGAATGGGTGTCCGGTCAAACAGGAGATCACCGTTTGAACTAAATCTTTGTCACCATAAACATGTAGCTCATCGATCTATAGGTTCATCAGTAGTGATTGACATGTTTCTTTAATCAAGAACAATGTTTATCAACGAATCTTGACAATAAATGATAGTTTAAGCATGAACGCATAATCAATAAATTGATCAGAGAGTTTGACAAAAGCATAATGTCATACTATGTAAGTTGTGTGGTAAATTAGTTGTTTAATATTTGATATCATTAAAGGCAATCACAGTATATAAGCCAACGGGTTGAGATTTCACAAGTAAATGCCTGTTTAAACATGTGTGATGTGATTGGTGAAGTATAAGTCACCGATACCGAAAACATTATGAGCATATTAATATTGACATGAATGCAAGGAAATATGTACATATATACACACACACACACACACACACAAATTTGTAAGGGTGTGATATCCATATATCCTTTTTTACTTCTCACACACACTTCTAATTTTCAGCCATCGGATTGGATGAAATGAAGAATATTAACGGACAGAAATTAACAAGAGGTGTGTGAGAAATAAAAAGAAATGTGTAGATAGTATAACCCAATTTGTATTGTGTACCGTGCCCTAACATTCAAATAATGAAAATAAGTAATTGATTAGATAATCATATAATGGTCAAACGTGTCATGTAATAGGCAATTGATTATGCAATAAGAACAAGACGGAAAAGGATTCTCGCCGGATCTTCTTTGTGGAAATCTGGGGAATCTTGTAATCATGTTTATTCATCGTATATCATGCGGTTAGTTTTCGTTAGGTATTATTTATATTCAATTTTAAATTTTAAATTTTAAATGATTTCTGACCGCACGATATACGATGAACGGATATGATTACAAGATCCTCAAGATCTCCATAAAGAGGATCCGGCTAGGATCTTTTTCCGAATAAGACTATATTCATGTTTGGCATCACAAATAACAATAATAAAATAAGGTTTTCTTATTAGCATTCCACATAATGTTGAATGCACCCTACATTGAAATTTAATATTAAATAACCTATGCACCCTCCTATGCAATGACACTTTTGACCTTATTAGGTTAAAAAAAAAATTATCATACACTTCAAATCACTTTTAATTATTATTTATCTTCTTCAACTATCAAAACCCCTCTCACCCTTCATTGTTGAACAAAACTCTAACCAATGAAACTATAAACATGTTGATTGAGAAAAATTATTTTTGACAAATGGATCACGAAATCGATGTTTCGAAAACTTCACGTGAAGTAAGATTTCATATTTCTCAAAAGAACAAATAATATGCAGCTAACCTTAAAGTACAATGCCATTGACAAAATAAAATCTAAATATACTAAAACTGAGTTTTAGGATGGCACTATTGATCTATAGTGTGCGGACGGATTTGCCCCTCATTTTCTTCAATGTTTTTTTTTATTTTGGTGGGATTTTATAATGGAGTGGCGATTTTGCCCTTGGTTGGCCATTGCGGAAAGCTTTTCTACTACTTCTAGTATAGATCTCTAGGTCTCTCTAGCTCTCTCTCAAAAAATTAGGAACCAAAAATCTCTCAAGTTCTCTCTCAATTCCAGCAGCCACCGCCACCACTCAAACGCCCCCAAAAGTAGATTTATTCTCTCTTCCTTACATTTGGAATCTTGAAAATCATTGCCAATATCGTTTGATTTCTACACAGCTCTCGCCCAACCAAGGTCGCTCATTTGGGCTTCCACGCCGACCCAACAAAACCCCCAATAACAATCACAACAATCCTTATACAAGTTATGAACATTATAAACTTGCCCAGCACCTCCACTATCGTGGGTCGTCTCAGAATCTCCATAAAAGAGCATCTTTATATATATATATATATAACTGAGAATTTCAAGATCTCTCTTGCTCTTCATGGTTGCTGACAGAAATAGATGCTAAGGGGAATCAGGACATCAACACTTGATTGGTAATCAGCAAATCAACAAGGTGAGATTTTTTTTTTTTGACTTTCCAAATCTTATTAGTTTGAACTTTTGGTGTTTTGAGGAGATTTTTGTGATTATGTGGTTGTGAAATTTAGGATTTTGGCTACATGGGTCGGTCCAAATCTGATTAGGGAGGGATCTCTGATCAAAAGGGAGCTGTTTTTCTATACATTTGAGAGAACCCAGAAGGTAGGATTTGATTATTGTGGACAAGCTAATATGCATTGCAGCTGCTTTGGTGCCTCGGTTGCTGAGAGGAAAATGAAATTTAGTTCTGGTCGATTTGGTCATGATCTTGATGGTACAGACATGGTTAAATTTTCCCACTTTCTGGTTTTGTTATTTTTTTTACCTACGTACTGTGTTTTTTTTTTTTTTTTTTTTTGTTCATGTGATTCTGCTGGATCATCATTGTTATTGTGATTGATTTATTGTTTTTTGTGTTGCATAAAGAATGTGCTGGAAAATGTCAAGGTTTTCTCTTACAATGAATTAAGATCATTGATGGATAATTTTCATCCGAGTAATAAGATAGGGCGAGGCGGCTTTGGAACTGTACACAAGGTACTAAAGATTATGCATTTGTCTTTATTATTTATAGACTTTTTAGTCAAAATGGTCCCTGACATTTATATAACACATCATTTTGGTCCCTGAGATTGAAAATCAATAGAAATGGTCATTGAGATTGTCCACCATGAAAATTCTAGGATGGTACTAGTTTAACCTAGAGAGGGGTGAATAGGTTCCAATTTAAAAATCCAATTCAAGTTTCAATTTAATTTTCAGTTCTCAAATTAAATCCACATTCACATCACATATCAAACTATCATACTCATATGCAATTAAAACGATAAATAAAAAGTGCACAAGGATGTAGGATTTAACGAGGCAAAACCCACCACTGGGAAAATCCTCGGGCTCACAAGCCAGGACAAACACTAAGAGAAATGAGTACAGAAAGACTTACAAAACTCATCAACTAGACATGCATACTAGTAGGCAGTTTTGTCTCCGCGCTTTGCTACTCGATCTCTCTTCAACCTTCGAGTGGAAGTAGCACGACACTAACGCGGCCGTCAATCACTGTCTCCTCGAACTTTGCAAGATACTAATGCGATCATGCAGAATGTATGTAATGAAATGAATTTTGGAAATCAACCAATTATGAAAATCACAAGGCACATTTTCATAATTGATTTCTAATTAAAGTGCATGAAAAATCAGTGAACCAAAACTAATATTTTTCTTATTGAAAACACCTACAATAAAAACTGATTTTTCTTCATGAAAATAACTCTCGGTGCACTTTAGGGCTGCTAACAAATGTTTGCTTTCAAATGATATATCATGTGGTAAAAGCAAACTAAAAACATACTCTGATTCATCAAGATGAAAATATAAACTAACTTAACCCTAAGGCATGCGGCACATGAATTTTCTATCTATTTAATGCATTGCTGCTCCTGTTTATATCATACGGAAACAACCTAAATGCATATGCAGCAGCGGCAGGAAAAACCCTAAACTGATCTAATGCATTCGGCAACCAAAACATCAAAACATATTCACTCGGTGCTGATGCTCTGTTAACTAGTTTGTGTTATGCGGCAGCCTAAAAATCAATTCATGCATATGCGGTACCCCTTAAAACCTAACCTGATGAACCTATAAATATGTGTCTATTAGATTAAAGATAACAATCAGGTGGTAAAAGAAAACGGAAAGATCAGACTCGTCAACCTAATTGATTAAAACAACTAATCAAATAGAGTTTGAAGTGATCACTAAGTGAAGAGATAAAAACTAAAACCATTTGAATTTATCCTCATTTTAAATGCATAGCATCTCACTCCAAATAAATCTTATATTAATAAGTGGGCCTTTAATTAAGCTAAACAAACTGTAGCAAATTAATTAATATGTAAAGCCCATATCTCAATTGTTAAACATCAAAGCTAAACAGCCCATTAAACATAAACCTAAATCATGTGAATGCATATGCATACCAAACTTACTTGAGTGGATGTCTCTGAAACTGTTTGGACCCGATTTTACAATATCGGCCCGTACAATCAAGGCCGTTAAATGAGCATAACTCTCAACCGTCGGATAAAGAAGTAAAGATAATTTTATTGTTAAAGGATAATATTATGGTTTTTATCATAATTATCTTTTGATATGAATTATCTTGGCATATATTATGGTTTTTATCATAATTATCTTTTGGTATGAATTATCTTGAACGGGATAGATAAGGATACTAAGACATGGAGATGAACCTGGTTTGTTTTGGAGGTTTGATTCAAAGTCTTGTGGAGATTGGGATTGGTCGAAGTTTAATCTGATTGGGTTAAGGAGTTCTAATCCTTATGTATTTCTAATCCGGCCATGGGGGTTCTTGCTGCTATAAATAGAGGAGTGCGTGCACCATTCAAGGGATCTTCAACACAACACACAAATCTGCCCTGCGCAATTTCTCGCTCTACGCGAAACCTCTCAACACCCTTGAGACTTTTATTTTCTTTTTCGCCTCCATACCTTCAGTTTGGATAGACAGCACTGTGGAGGCAATCGGTAAACATCTTCAGTTTGGATAGACAACACTGTTGCCGTAGAACCAACCGTCCGTGAAGCATCTTCAGTTTGGATAGACAGCACTGCGAGAGGGTCTATTGGTTATTTATCCTAGTCTCGGCCGGCGAGGATTTTCGGATCCCCGTCGACAGAGGTCGTCTCATTAGCTGTCTCGGCGAAGTGAGGTGTTACCAGGTTACTACATTCGGCACATTGAAAGCCGAATTTGAATCGTGAACTTTGTAAAAATAGCGGCCTTGTCTTCAGGCTCTAGAACCCAAAGGCCGAGAGGTGTTCCTTCCTCGGTCGCAATTGCAAGATACAGAAGTCAGCCGCACGCATCAACGCAACATCAAGACATTTTACTCCTCGGCTAAGCCAGGCCGACGAGTTGGCATGCCCCGCACACATTTGAAGGACTTAGTTAGTCTACTATTTACTCGGCCTGCGCGCCACGTAGGCTGGGTGATTTTTGTAGTCAACAGAAACGCTTGCTATTTATGTGATTGAGAGAACGTGAGACAAAACTTAGACTAAAATAATTACAACGGAAAACATGTACTAGTCTAAGACATTACAGACTCAGGCGTTTTGTTTAGGAATAGCCAATTTTACCCTAACACACCATCCATTATTTTGGTCATTCCATTAAAAACTCCGTTATGTGTCCCGGAGCTCTTGGCTGGAAGTTTGGGCAATTTTCAAAACTTCGTAACTCAATCATTTCTTAACCAAATTCGATCCATAATGTATCAAAATGAAGATAGGAAAGTGTAGAACAAGATTATACTTATTTGGAAGCCCAATGGTTACGAAGATGGCCGGAAAATAGCTTGAAAGGTGACTGTTCCGTAGGGAAACTAGAAAACTCGTAGGAAACTAGGTAAACTTTAAACGTTCATAACTTCTTCAATACTTAACGAAATCAAGTGATTCAAATATGAAAATCATACTTCTCGATGAGACTAATTGAATGGTACCTTTCTCGACAACTAACTCACCATAATTTGGCTGAAAAACGGGGCTAAAAACTTAAAAATATAAAATTACATTTCAATAATGATTCTGACCATTGGATCAAATCACCCACACTTTAAATTAATTTTCACCCATTAGATTAAGCTTACAGTTATTGCTCCAGATGAAAAAAAGGATAATCGACCACAACTACTCCAGATGGAATTGAAGCACTCCATATCAGCAGTTACACATACTGGAGATGGAACCGCCCTCCATCGCACGTTCTCGATCACCACAATGCATATAAAAGAGTGAAATGGGTAATTTTCTCAAACAATATTCTTATCTTTGCCAAAGTTTTGAAATGGGTTTTTGCCAAAAATTTTCACTTTATGCTTCAATTCAAGTACTCTATGCCTAATTGAATTGTTCACGTCTACTAATGTTTTGATTTATTAACTAATTGCCCACTTTAATATATAATAATTTAGAGATTTTTACTTGATTATCATTTGGACTATTCGAAATTATTTATCTTTACCAAATATTTTTAATGAATTTTGGGCCAATTTGTAGAAAGCTCTCTCTTTTGTGTATTCGTTATTTAGTTTCTGGCTTAATTTTTGCTATCCTAGAATGCCAGAGAAATTTATAGGAGTTACTAAAGTTATCAATTACCAGTTCTTTACAAAAAGTCTTCTTCAACTGCTGAAATTCTTGAGCTTTCATCACATTAGAGATTGGTGGTTTCAACTTCATTGTCGCTCAGACTGGTGATCCATTAGTGTCGGGTACGGTTTATTTTTGTTTATCATTTTCCCATATTTAATTTGATGTATTGTATTATTTATCTGATGATGATGCTCCACCAGCTTCGAATTTTGTACTGCACGTTAACACCCTTTGATCATCCAAGGGCTCTCAATAAAGTTGGGGCAGTGAGATCCGGATATGAGGTGGTTGAACACTCTATAGCCAGTTAATACGTTTGCCCACCAATCTACTCGGTTGTGTTTGTAACCTCTGGGTTTTGACCGGTTCATCATATCTTTTACGTGAGATTCTTTGTATTTTTTGTTCACATTTTATGCAATTGATCACTGGGCATTTGAAAACGAACATGGAGGAAAAGTTGGATAATTATCCTCCTATTTTGAAAAATAAGAGATAATTATCCTCTTATTTTGAAAAATAAGAGATAATTATCCTCCTAAATTGAGTGGTTATAATTATAACATGTTGAAAAAAAATGGGGCTCAAATTTGAAACTGCAATTAGCAGTTGCAATTGGTTTTTTTCCTTTCCCGCAAAAACTGAATTGTCTTCACTCTCAGGTATGTTACTTTGATGTTTGATTTATTTTTAATTTTCCTTTTTATCATTAACTCCATATTTGATCAAATATATTGGCTTATTGGTGAATCCCTAGTGATCGATGCATTTTCAATATATGAGTTGGTGGTTTCATTCTTTTGGGTAACTTTGTTTAATTCTTTTTTCCTCCTGTCCATGAATTAATTTTAATTAATTTAGTAGAAATATTCATTTTTGATTTCTAGGAAATTAAATGTTTGAACCATTTTTATTTGTGTAATAAGTTTTGAAGTTTGTTTCACACGGAAAATATGGAAGAAGAAAGAGAAATGGCAGAAGAAGAGGGAACAAAAATAGTTTTGAGTAACATAATTTCATCCCTTTTCATTTTTCTTCTGTCCATGATTTTGTTTTTAACTAATTTAAACAAAATGATCATTAAAGTTTGAACCTTTTTCTATTTCTTATATATTTAGGCTACAATAGAGAAGCAGAAGAGGTCTGGATCATGTTTTTTTTCTTCATTTAGATGGTTAATCTACTCTCTTATTTGCCGCTCAGACTTTTTTATCTGCTTCTATTTCTTATGCATACTGTTTTTATAGACAATTGGTGGACGATGTTTTGATGGGACAGCGGTTGTTAGGTAGGACGACGATCTATGTTGTATTTTATGGGCATGCCCATTTTCTTAAAATGTCTCTCATATTTCCCATTCTATTTTTCCTATTTTTCAATTCATGCTCTTCTCTTTCGCACTCTTCGCCTGTAGAGCCGTCAGGTGTGTCAAAGTGGTTGGATATTTATGCAATGATTATGCAAACACACAAATTAAACCCTCTTGTTGACAATTGTAGTAAAGATGTAAGTAGGGATCGTTCTAGGCCGGGGATTAGGAGGGATTGCTAATCTACTCTAAACTGACTTAAAAACACTAAACAAGACTCAAAACACACAAAACTATGCTAAAGACACTTAACTAAACTTTAATGACTCAAAACAAACTAGATTGACTCAAATCAACTCAAAACAATCAAATTGACCCAAATTAGACACTAAGGACTGATTTGGACGAAAATAAACTCAAAAGACTAACTAAACACAAATCTAAACAGATTCTAGCTAAATTAATATAACTTAAAGATGGGGGATTGGTTTTTGACGAAAATTAAAAGACAAAGTAAATAACTTGCAGATTCTAAACAAAGACATAAAACTAAGTGAATTGATGGATAGATGGACTAGTTAGAGGGTTCTTCTCCACATATGACACACTTGCATACAAACCAATTTTCAGTTGTTCTTTCAATAAACCATGAATCTCAACACCCCAGATTAACCGTGAACAACACTTTTCTAACCTTTAAGTTTTCCTTAAGTTATTGAATTGGACAGAAAAGCGCATACAACAATTCAAAACATTCTTCAAAAGTTCCCTACATGAACAGCACAATAGAGATACAATCAAAGATCATTAAGCTTTGTGAAAACTATAAGCATTGACGAGGCATTCGTAACTATGAACAGCATGATACTCCTGCCAGGAATTTACTTAACGCGATTGTGACTAGCAGCATCCACTACTCATGAATATAAGTTCATAACGATTAGGTGAAATTCCCTTATATTCTAGCATCAAATTCATGCATGCAAACTAATTATGCATCCTTAATCAACATACAAGAATAAGTTTTGCATAAAACAGTTAAGCAAATTGAATTCACAATTCATGAAATAACAACTGAAGGTAATCAATTCATATTACAAATATGTTCATGGCTTTGAATCAACCTCTAGCCAAAACGAATTTAGTTCCACATATTTGTAATTAAACAACTATAATTGAATTTAAACATGATAAACAAAAGTAGAAGACACCTAGAACGCTCTAGCAATCCAACGTCTTGAATGGTTAGCACAGCTCCAAGTCCTCCTCCTTTCTTGCAAACATGCAGCACCAAGGTAGGGGTGGTGTTTGGATGGTCTAGGGGATGTGGCAGAGATTGGATAGGTTGAGAGAGTATGGAAGGGTGGTAGGGGATGGATAGGAAAAGAGGTGGATGGAAATGGATGGAGGAAGAAGGAAACTTGCGGCAGAAATTGTGTTGTTTATGGAATGTGTTGTAGATGTGAATTTATCTTTTGTCTTGTGATGGAGAAGCCTATTTATAGATTTTGAAAATGAATCACCACCACAAAATTTCTTGGTGAAGTAAGTGGATGTTGTAGGTGAAATAAGTAAGTGTGGATGTTGTAGGTGAAATAAGTGGATGTTGTAGGTGAAGTCGGTGTGGATGTTGTAGGTGAAGTGAGTGGATGTTGTAGGTGGAATAAGTGGATGTTGTAGGTGAAATAAGTGAGTGTGATATGTTTTTGGGTCAGAAAATAAGAAAGGAGAGGATCCCTTAATCTTCAATTTCATCCATCCACTTGGGTCTAAGCATAAGCTAATCATCCAATGCCCAAAAATGCTCAAAAATGCTCCAAATTGCACTTTCTTGCATACTTTGTCATTTGGACCTACAAACACACGAAAATAACTTAAAATACTAAAATAACTAAGGACTAACAATCTAAATGCAAGGAAACAAGCTAACTAAGTTGTATAAATATACTCCTATCAGATATGTTTGATGTGAATGAACTGGTGTGCTCTGAGAGGCTACATGAAGGGTATATTTCTATTTACTTTTTCTTCCATGTTTTATGTATTTATTGGCGATCAAATGATACTTTGTTCTTCTTCCATTTTGGAAGAAAAATGTTACAATTGCTCAATTTTGTAATGGTTTTAAGGCTCTACAGATGTCCTTAATTGTTTATGTCATGTTTAGTTATCTTAATATTGTAATCTATGATCAATATATGTAGTATGAACACTATATCAGAGAATGGATTTTTATTTTCTTACTTTGTATTCTGAGGAAACAAAGAAGAACCATGGGAAAACATCTACTGTCGATCCAAGAATAGTGATTATATAATTTGGGTTCAACTTCTTATTTCCTGTAATCAGTTCAATCTCTTCTTATTTCCTTATATTCAGTTGGATTTCCTCTTCGTTCGGGTTGATTATAGAATTTAGGTTTGTTCATTTGGTGTTTTAAGTATTCGTAAGCGTGTTTGCTTATTTTTTAGGGTGATATCCTTATTGCGTTGCTCTTTACTTGGGCCAAAATAAAGAAAGAGACTTGGAACCCTTGCTTTCTGTAAGTTCTTTTAGGAAAAGGGAAAAGTACGGGTAGCACTACTTCTCCTTTTGTTTGAATAGGAGTGAGGAGACAAGAATGCATATACAGTACAAAAAAAAAAAAAAAAAGGTCTACGAACACAATTAATTGGTGCCCCTTTTCAATTTCATTGACCATAGATATGTATTTGTGCTTTTATGTTTCATTGAGCACAAAATTATCTCGAATTGATGAAGTAAACATGTTCTTTATCTGAGTATGATTTGTCTATTTTTGTTATGTTCTGATCAATTTTTCTTTGCATAAATAAGATGCCATGCAAGCAAGTAAAGCTTTTTGGGTTTTACATGTCTACTGATTATGAAGCTGGAGTGTCAAACCATGAAAATGGTTGTCAGATTGAGGTTTAAGAGTTACTTCACTATTAAATATTTTATGTTGTTTAAAATATTGTTCAACGAAGAGTTGCTTGGCTATTAATTAGTGTAAGATTAAGAGGAATGTAGTTTATCATACTCAAGAGTGCAGGTAGTATTATGTGATTTGGCATAATTTTGTATGTAATTGATTCTTCTTCTCTAATAATCTTCCCCTATTTCCTTTTGTTCAATATATAATGGATCGTCTTAAATTTACAGGTTCATGGCTCATTCAAGCTGCAAAGGATTTGATTACTTTCTTTTTAGGAATATGAACTAGAACAACTTCAAAGTTTGGGTGTAATTATTTGTCTTATCAAGTAATTAACTATATCTTATTTGTTTGTTTTTCATGCATGGGATTGTATTTTGGATTGGAACGTTATAAAAATGAACACCTTTTACAGTGCTCCAAAATACGATAGATATACATGTTTTCCACGAATTAAAACAAGATTATTACTATATTATGTATTCAATTTTAAATTAAGGTACAATATCTATACCAAATAAAATAGGGTTGGCATATACACATTAAAAGAACAACCTCCATTTGCACTTTTAATAGAAAAAGGCTCGGGTTTGAATGTAAAAACAAAAACAAAATTGTTACACCCATTTTTCTTAAGAATAAAAAAATGATTAGGCGATCTATTATTAAAGAGATTGGAAACTAATGTAATAACATTCATCTTCAATAGGAAAATATAAACAAGTTAAGCATGACCAATTCAAAAAACACCATTCGCAAACACATAAAATTCGTCAATCAGCTCTCAACGAATAAGAATGTCGATAGACAAATAAACACCAAATGCCTCCTAAAAAAAGGCTATTTTAATCCTCTCACACGTAAGTATTGTTTCACTATTGCATGAAAACAACTGACTCAATATATAATTAAAACTGTGTAGCGCCAGTAATTAAAAAAATGCCTCTTATGTGACCATGATTTAGTACTGGCACCATCACGTTACAAGTAGACTTTATGTTTTTATAAGATGGGAGTATATTTCTTAAAAAATGTTTGGGCTTCTCTCAGTTCACAATTTAGCAGAATGAGAGAGTATTTCTGTTTGTATAAGATGGGAATTGTTTGGGTTAATATTTGAACAATGGACTTAAGTGAAGAGAAGCCCAAATATGCTAGATTGAAGAAGATGTGTTCGAAGCCCAGCACGAAGCCCAGAGGCCAACTAAAGGCCTTCTCAGCCAAATACAAGCCATTTGCTTGCTTATGGAAGCGACAGGTGATGGAAACCAATCTGCTACTAGCCAAAAAGCACTTTCTAGTGGCATTCAAGTAAAAAGCTACTGACTCACCGCCCTCCCATTGCTTTCGGGCAAGAGCAGAAGTTCCAGAAGTCGGGCTAACCTACCTATAAAAGGAAGAAGAAGCCCCATAGACAAGGACACTTAACCAATCAAATAAACAAACTTACAAACTTTGCTCTCGAGCTAGATTTGCAACCAAAAAAGCTGTAATCAGCCCAGATCTTCGATCCTCTAGCAATAGTCTCCTTAGAAAGCCTATCTTTCTCTAGTATAAAAGCTCTGCTACTTATGTAGTATCGATTCCCTAGTGTAAACTTGTTTACCACCCATCACTTTTCAAGCATACGACATTTGTAAACTCAAAGAGAAGCGGTAGCAAGAAGTTCAACCTTGCCAGACAAGGTGAAATCTTGCCCGAAGCTCTCTGTTTGTCTTTTAAATTAGTAGATCTGTTATTCTCGGTACTTTCCAGCATATATTCAAATCATTTCCACTTGTTCCCTACTTTAAGAATCTCATTTGTGTCTGGATTTGGTCATTTCAATGGATATACTTTCATTTAAAACCAATCTAGAACTAAGTGAACGACTTAAAAGGGTCGGGACACCATTCTTTCAAAGCATAAAAGACCATGAACTAAAAGTATTTTATCACAATGCGAGAAACGAACTTAATATGGACTTAACCCATCCATGACAATCATTTGATAATAAGAACTCCGAGTAACTTGAAGTGCAAGGAATCGACTCATACACACTTGTTCTACATCTACTATAATGAGATAGTAGTGGCACGCCTCGCACTCAGTTAGTTTTGATTGCGAGCCTCAAGACCTACACCTAGGGCCCCACAAATGCACCTTTCATAACTAACTCTATCCTGTTCTTGCAGCACACCAGCAAGCAAGAGCCTGACCTCCAAACACAATCAACACAATGTGCCAATCCCCAGAGGAGTTGTGTCGAGGTGCCGAGGGTCATTCTCCTGGAGAAATCTTCGCCCGAACATAGTTTTGGCACGCCCAGTGGGACGCCAGAAGTCTTGTATGCCAAGAAAGAAAAGAAATGAGCAAACGTTCAAGTGGAATACAGAATACGGACCACTCTAGTACCGACCAAAGTCAAAAATGACAGATCATCCAAAAGACTTTCCTTCCTGCAAAGATCAGCCATTCCAGAGAAGTTACGAGGAAAAATAACTAATAAAGACTTGCAAGCCATTATGGTACCAGTGTTGAGAAGTATGGAGAAAATCTCTCTGGAAACTAAGGGAGAAGTAAGCAGGCTTTATTCCTTAATAGGAAGCTTACTGAGAAGACTAGATCTGGAGTTTTTTACTTTAAGAGATGGTCGGGAAGATGTGGTGAGAGAACCAAGCCCTATAAAGAAGCCAGTTATTTCCCGATTTCCTTTATTGGGGGAAAAGAAAGATGAGGGAAAGAATAAAGTAGGATCTGAAGTTTATTAGCCAATATTGGAGAAGATTCTACGAGCAGAGTTGCCCAACCCCCCTATTACTTTTATTGGATAGTTGGGGGTAGAGTGGGTAAGAAAGAACGAAGTATGGGATGCCCCATTTAATCTAGGAGGGAATGGATGCTAAATGGAGGAAGCCCGAACCAAGGAAAGAGACTTTCGCGGGCAACGATCGTAGCCCAAAGTGGGAACCTCCTAACACCCCGCATGATAATACAGACAGCCAATAACTCAGGGAAGAGATAGTTGATTTAAGGATAATGATGGCCCAGAATGCTCAACCGCGGGCTCACCCATTGTTCAGGATCACCTACCAAAAGCCCTACCCAGAGTACATTGATGAGCATAACCCATTTCCCCTCAACTTCAAGATGCCCACATTCCCATTATTCAACGGAGAAGATGGCAGTGTGTCCTCTAGAGATCATAATTTTAATATTTTCAACCATTGCATCGCATTCGAAGACAATCCTAACTATAAGTTAAGATTGTTTAGGAACTTGTTGGTAGGTCTAGCATCTCAGTGGTACTTTTTTTTGTCCCCTAATTCTATTTCTAACTGGGGGCAAATTGAGATAGCTCATATCTATTGCTCAGAGGGCATTGAGGTTGTCTTTAAGAAAGAAATTTTATGATGTCTAGTTCAATGAATTGCAAGAGTTGGTGATCGCTGCCACGAAGTATGAGAAGTTGTTACTTGAAAAGCAGCCACTAAAGCACTCTTCCAAGGCTCTTCATTTCTATAAAAACAAAGTTGCAATTCACTATATAGAGTTTGAAGGAGTTGAGCCAGAATAGGTTGAGGGTCATAGAAGGGAAGGAATAGAGATATGTGCTACAGAGATGACTACTCCATTCAAACCTTTAATGGTGAATGAGTTAGTTTAACCCATCAAGGATCAGAAGGTGGTGATTAACAATGAGGGATTTGTCCCTATGAAGCTTCCCAAGTATCAGAGTTACTCATTTGATTTGACTAAAGCTTCTGAGATCTATGAAAAGTTGGTGCGTGCAAGAGTGATTGTATCTGACAGCACCAAAAAGTTGCCCAAACCCAAGGAGTTAAGAGGGAAGAAGTATTGCAGTTGCATTACACATTCAACCACTCTATAGCCAACTATGTCCAGTTTAAGGATTGGATATAAGATCTCATAGTCAAGGGAAAGTTACTGCTAGAGAAACCCCCAGGCTAATATGACGATTGACACGGATCCTTTCCTAGAAGCCCCTGTAAACATGATTAACTTGACTTGGACAGAGAAGGGAAAAGGAAAAGCCATCTAAGAAGTAAGAGCAGAAAGAAAGCCAGCTGATAGACCAAGAGAGGGAACTAAGAAGTTGCCCGAGAAACCCAAGGCAACCGTAGTTAAATGAATGGTTTTGTGTAGTAAGTGTCAACGTGAGTGTGAACTGGAGATACTAGCATCAGGAGTCGTTATTGATCAGGAGTTGGTCAAGAGGAAAAAAAGGGAAGAGTAAGAAGCCTGCAAAATCATCATGCGGGCAGCTGAGAGAGAGACATCCAAGAATGTTTTCCAAAGGTTGGGAGGGGATTCTCAACCGAAGGGCTTGTCAGAAGTATTCAAAAACCACGAAGCCTCTGAAGAGGTAGAGGATAGAGAAGCCAAGACACCAAAATGAGTGAAAGTGAGACCTCCCTAGCCAAGCTATGTTGGGGGGATATTAAAAGAAATGAGAGAACAGTAAATCCAGTCACAAAAAAGAATCCTACCCGACTTGGTTATAAGTGATATGTGGTTGGAAAGGATGGGAGACCTATCAAAGAAATGGGAGCCTATATGATCAAGAGGGTCCAGAGGCAGTACAAGGCCCACATGAACTCATTAAAAGTCCCTGCTATATCTGAAACCTCTAAGAACGTGAAGTTTGAGAAGGT
This sequence comes from Crataegus laevigata, assembly GCA_963580275.1. Lineage (NCBI taxonomy): Eukaryota > Viridiplantae > Streptophyta > Magnoliopsida > Rosales > Rosaceae > Crataegus > Crataegus laevigata. The sequence continues at coordinate 23,650,554 of OY756948.1, forward strand.
ATCTTCTGGATGAGAAACCAACTTCACTGGAGAAGTAGAAAGGAAGTAGAGAAAACCAATAACAGGACTAAAGGCGAAGGAGATCACATCCCACAAAACTCTTATCCTGGGAAGTATAGGATCTTAAGAAGAGCTTAAGAGGACTTGGTGATGATGCCAACACCAAGATGGAGTCTAGAGTTAATTTGTTTTGGAACTATCTCACTTGAAAGGAGAATGCCCTCACCTTTATTGGTTAATACTCTTAGGGAAATTTCATAACAGATACCAAACTTTGGTATAACTCAGGAAGAAGAGTTGCCCGAGCTAATGTTGCTGGAAAAAGCTTAAGCCTAGTCAGACGAATTCATGGATCATATCGGGGGCAAGAAAGAGGACCGAACTGGACCTAGCAACTTTAATGTAAATATGAGATATGTTTTATCTACCATGTTCTGCACTGAACCTGATCAACCTACCACAATAGAGGGTGATTATTTGGCAACAGAACCAATGATGGCACATGTTAGTGTTGAAGAAGTTGGGAAATGAGAGTCGGGCAAAACAGGATTGCCCGAGGCCTTTAAGAATGAGCCTGAGAGAATATATTCAAATAAGATAGTCTTCAGTCGCTCGAACTCAACCCTAGCCAACCATCTCAAACCCATTTATGTAACTGCTCATCTAGAAGAAATACCCTTCAAGAGGGTTTTGATCGATGAATGAGCTGCGGTTAATGTACTACCCACCAAACAAATGAAGAAGTTGGAGAAAGGTGAAGAGGATCTCATTCCTGCAGACCTAACAGTTTCTAATTTCTCTAGAGCCATCACAAGAACCTATGGGATATTGCTATTGGAAGTTGACTTGGGGTCTAAGCAAATCATGATGGCTTTCTTTGTAGTGGATTGTACTTCCACTTATGGAGCCTTACTTGGAAGAGATTGAATTTGCCAAAGCCTAACAGTGCCCTTCACCTTACATCAGCAAGTGGCTGTTTACCATGAGGAATGAGCCATGGGACTAGGATTTTAGGAAATGGTGGAGGATGAATCACGTCTGTTCCTTCCCACAGCCAATGTTGCAGAAGCCAGTTTCTACAATCCTAGTGTTGGGATTCTCCAGTGCTTAGGAGGAGGAAATAAGAATAGTCGCCTTACCAAGGTGATGGCCCAAAAGCTCTTGGAACAAGGATTGTTCCACACCATAGAGGAATGAGATAGACCACATATTGTCCCAACACCCCAACACCAATAGATGTCAAAATAAGGAAGGAGGGACCAAGTAATTGCAGTGATGTCTTTAATCAAGAGACTGTTGGTATATGGGAGGGAGAGAAAACAAGAAAATGAGAGCTCAACCAGAAAAGAAGAGGAATAATAGCAAGAAATTTTGAGCAGCCAGAGTAGAATGTAAAAGAGTTTTTTTGGAAATTGTTAGAATGAGCCATACAAATGGTTGAATGTATATACAACTTGGATGGGCCAAAAGACTTACCCGAGAGTCCAGAGTTGGTCGAATTTTTATGTGCAGAGCCTAACAAGCCACCACCAGAGGTACAAAACCCCCTTGAAAACCATTGATTTAGGGACTGAGGAATATTCAAGGCCCATATAGATCAGTGATTTGTTAGAAGTTGAAGATCGGGCAGGGATAATCAGCCTTCTGCATGAGTATAAAGATTATTTTGCTTGGCATTATACTGAGATGCCAAGTTTAGATTCAACCTTGATAAAACATAGAATGCCTATCAAGAAGGGATATAAACCTGTCAAACAAACGCCACGAAGGATGTCAAAAGAGATCGAAGAAATTGAAAGGCTTGTAAAGGCTGAATTTATTAGGCCTGCCAAATATGTTGAGTGGTTGGCCAACATTGTACCTATATTAAAAGCTATAACAAAAGCAGTGCAATGTTGTGTTCACTATAGAAACATTAATGGAGCTGCACCTAAAGATGAATACCCCATGCCCATAGCTAACTTATCTATAAATGATATTGCAAAGCACAAAGTCTTATCTTTTATGGATGGAAATGCCGGTTATAATCAGATAAAAATGGCTAAAAAAGATATACATAAAATAGCTTTTAGGTGCCCAGGCCATGTTGGAGCGTATGAATATTTAGTCATGCCATTCGGGCTTAAGAATGCCGGTGCAACCTATGAAAGAGCAATGAATGCCATTTTTCATGACTTAATTGGCCATAGCATGGAGGTATACATTGATGACATCGTGGTAAAGTCTAAAACAAAAGAGCAGCACCTAGTAGACCTCAAACAAGCCTTGACAAGAATGAGGATCCATAAATTGAAGATGAATCCAAAGAAGTGTGCTTTTAGGGTAAGAGTGGGCAACTTTTTGGGATTCCTTATTCATCAGAAAGATGTCCAAGCCAGTGCTCATGCCACCTCATAAGGGAAACCTTTAAAGCTTTATATTTCTGCCTCAGAAAAGTCGATATGAAGCTTATTGGCTCAGAATAATGAGGTTGGGAAGGAATAAGCAATATACTATCTCAGTAGAATCCTTACTGAGGTGGAAACAAGATATACCCCAGTGGAGAAACTTTGTTTAGCCTTATACTTCACTTTCTGCAAGTTAAGGCATTACATGTTGCCTTGCCACATCCACATTATCGTCAAGACAGATGTTATCAAATACATGTTATCAAAACCAATGCTAACTGGGAAGATTGGGAAACGGATTCTGGCATTATCGGAGTTCAACTTTCAATATGTGCCTCAGGGAGCGGTCAAAGGACAAGCAATCACAGACTTCTTGGCTGAGCACCAAGAGTCTCAAGATAAGATTATCAACATCCCAGGAACTCTGGAAGTGGCTAATGTGTGGATTCCACCAAGCAATATCTTTTTAGGCATGGAAGAGTGGATCCAGCAAGAGATAAAAAGAATAACCAACCTATGGATCACTCATTGGGGATTATATTTTGATGGTTCCTACACTTAGAATGCTACTGGAGCTGGGATTGCCATCATTAATCCCCAAAGGTATTCATAATTGTTATTCATTCCTCCTCGATTATCAAGAAACTACCAATAATTGGGCATAATATGAGGCATTGATAATTGGCCTAGAAATCCTGATGGAGTTGGGGGCAACTAAGGTTGAGGTATTTAGCAACTCATAGTTGGTGATCAATCAGTTAAATGGAGAGTACAAATGTATACACATTACCATCACTGGTTATTACTTAGCGGCTACACAATTGTTGAGTTATTGGGGCATTGAAATATTAGTCAGCCATATCCCTTGATAATCAAATGCAATGGCTGATAAAATGGCACAATTAGCTTCTAGAGCACAGATCCAAGAAAGAAAATTCGAGATAGAAGTGGAAGTGCAAAAGAGGAAACACCCTTTTATCTTTGATAGAGGATTCAGCTTGGATGTGATGACTAAGGAGCCTGAGATAGAAGATTGGAGATCGCCTATCACTCAGTACTTGAAGTATCCTTCTTTCCCCATAAGCAAGAAGAATAGGCAACAAACGACTAGTATGTCATGTTGGAGGATAACCTACTAAGAAAAACTCCAGATGGATTATTGTTAAAATACTTAGGCCAAGAAGAATCGATGAGAGTGATGGCTGAGGTACATAAAGGAATCTGCATAGCTCATCAAGCTGGGACCAAGATTAGGTGGTTGTTTAGGAGATACAATTATTTCTGGCCCAACATGGAAAAAGACTGCAAGTCCTATGCCCAATGATGCGAGGAATGTCAAAGGCTTGGATCTCTCCAACATGTGCCCCCAGTGAAGGAAAAATTTTGTCCTAGCTAAGAACATGTGAGAAAATTTGAACACATATGCAAACTAATAACACTTTAAAGTAGGCATGCATTCAAAAATAATTCTAAAACCCATGACTTTCAAAGCCTAGAGAATGGTGAACCATAAGACTCTTTAACAACATTAAAGAGAATGAAGGATTTGAGATTCATTACCCTTGAAGCTTATCCTTGTCTACACAAGGGATTCACCCAAGTGTGGGGTTGTCACGGAGTTTCAAGTCACCTCCTAGCTCCTTGGATCTTCCTTGTGATTTTCTTCTTTGTTGATGCTCATTTGCTCCTTAAGGATGTGAGGAAAGAAACTCCAAAAGTACCAAAGATGTAGATTGAAGAGAAGATGGATGACTTAGAGAGATTTTGATGCTAGTGCAAAACCCTCTAAGTGGCTGGCCTCTATGGAGAAAATGAGAGAAAAATGTTTCTCTTATTTGCCTCAAGAAAACCCTAGTGAGAGAATGGCTATAAAGTTGCCTTTATACCACCTCACATGTGAGTGGCAAACTTGCAATTAACCCAAGTTTGCTACCACTCACCCTAGGCCGGTTTTGGCTTTGTTTTTGGCTTAATTTCCATTTAGTTTTAGTTGTCACACAACCTAAACTCAATGGGCCTTTTAGGCCCCGAAACCCAAAACCAATTTAAAAGCCCAATACGAAACTTTCGTATAATTAATTAACTAATTAATTAATCTTGACCATTCTCAATTAAACCATTTAATTGCTTATCCATCTCTTTTATATCTTCACATTCATCCTTACTCGGTGTACGATCCATTAGGTTCCATTTAGCGAGGCAGTGGACGATTGTTACTCTTAACGATCAATTGTGAATTGAAACTACATTTCAATTCTCCCTTTGATGAAGATTAGTGTTTGCTAATCCTCAAGGCTTCCACAAACCATGAGTGACACCTAGCAATATGTCATGGCTACCCAAGCTAAGTAGACGTGGTTAGAGAACCTATCCAGTTACAACTACAACGCAATACGGTCCTTCTCTAATACAATACTCTTGATCACATTGTTTAAGTGATAGTTTGTTTCATGTCTACTATCCAATGTGATACTTCTCTATATGATTCATTTGAATATGATTTGGAACAAACTTCCTAAGTCATATTCGTATGCTTTGGCCAAAGACTCCCGAATCATATCTCAAAGTATTCTCTCTCCAGCATGGAAGGTTAGAGATCCCTTGGTGTGCATTCATATGCCTACATGACTAGATAGCTTGACCCCAACAATGTCGTGGACACTCTCGATGGAATGCCTTCGACATGATCAAAGATCAAGGACCTAACCATTAGACATCTATAATGCCTCAGGTCAAAGGACTACTTTGCATATTGCAACTTACAAGTTCTTACATGACATGTATGTTCGAACTCCTTTTGATCGTAGTTCAGTGTACTCAATTACCTTTTGAGCACCTATGTGTTTACCTCAGTGTCCAACACTAAATGACTTGAGACTAGTCATACTCATGCTTGAGTTAACATAACACATACTAACCTTAGTGGATTGTCAATGCCCAATTGGCAATCCTATGGCTAGGAACGTTTTAGGAATGAACATAAGATAAAGGTCTGCTTAATCCAATTCACTTAGATCACTTCTCTCTTAGATTAAATACATTCATTGGATTCCCTTATTGCTTAAACACATAATACAATAAATAGTGATTAACAATAAGCTTTGCCCTTTATTAAACATATAATACTTTAACACAATTAGTATTCCAAAAAGCTATTACATCAAATGAGTGGCTTTGTGGGCATACTTCCAACAACCAGTACCCTTGAACCCAGTGGTTAAGCCTTGGCCCTTTAGAGCATGGGCAATGGATTTCATTAGGCAGATCTACTCAGCTTCTAGTAAAGGGCACACATTCATAACAGTGGCAACGAATTACTTCATCAAGTGGGTAGAAGCCTCAACTATGAAGACTATCACCTCAATGGTTGTCAAGAAGTTCATTGAAACTAAGATCTTGCACAAATATGGGGTGCCCGAGACCATTGTTACATACTGCGGACCATCTTTTATTTCGAAGGAAGTTGAAGAATTTGCAAGTAGATTCAAGATAAGGATGATTCAATCTAGACCTTACTACCCTCAATCAAATGGTCAAGTTGAAGCTAGTAACAAGGTCTTAGTTAATGTTATCAGAAAAATGGTGGTAGATAGTCCAGAGAAATGGCACGAGAAGTTAGGAGACACCTTGTAGGCTTATAAAACTTCCAAAAGGGCAGGAACTGGAACTACCCCTTATGCTCTAACCTTCAGGCAAGACGCTATGCTTCCCATGGAGATTAATGTGAGTTCTATCAGAATTTAGAACCAATTTGGGCTACATAGTAATTAGTACGTTGAGGCTATACGTCAAGGAATTGAAGACCTAGATATAGCCCGAATTGAAGCTCTAAACAAAATTTAAGAAGGGAAGAAAGCTATTGCCCCAGCTTATAACAAGAATGTGAAGTTGAAGACCTTCAAAGAATGAGACCTAGTTTGGAAATCAATCTTACCTTTGGGAGCTCAAGTTAGAGGCTTTGGGAAGTGGAGCCCTACTTAGGAGGGTCCTTTCATTATTCACCAAGCATTGGATAAGGGAGGATATTACTTGGCCAATATAGAAGGAAACTCGCAAAAATATCTAGTTAATGCTAAGTTTTTAAAAAAGTATTATCAAACTTTGTAGGATGTTAGGATTGTTACATTGAAGAAGTTTAAGAATTCTGAAGGATCTGAAGTCAGCTTGTATCTTCACCACAGTTGATTTGCAAAATTAAGAAATGCAAGCTAAGATGAATTAAAGAAGCCATTTTCATTTCATTAAATGATGAGATTACAAGAGAATCAGCTCAAAAGTTTTACATCCTTGGCTAAGGGCAGCTATCCTAGAGTGGTATGCTTACATGATAATGAAGAGTCTATCCTGGAGTAGTATCCTTTGAAGTCTCCCTGCGTCCAAACTTAAGAGATGTCTGCGATAATTCTAAAGTTGTGGAAACTCTGAATGACGCCTTAGGGACTTCAACTTTATTCTGATTTGCTCAAACGCTTTATCAGGCCCAGGAAACAAGATGATGGCCACTAGCACTTTCATGTGTGGCCCCGACATTCGAATCAATGAGGAGCCGATGGATACTTTGACACTTGAGAAGAGAAAGGCTTGGGTCAGGGTAATTGATCCCAAAGCATACACTTATGATGACGAAGCGATCAAGAAAGCAAAAGCTATGGTTCACCTCAGACATGTTACTTTCTACATATATTGGGACCTGAGATGTCCATGCAGGTCCTAAGAAGTGCACTCCTCATTCTTCGAGAAAAACCCAGTATATAGGCCAACCCAAGGGTGATGAAAATGGTAAAGCAAGCAGCGCATGGTGGAAATCCCCTTACCTATCTCACCAGTCTAATAGGAAGGTTAAATAGTCTTGGGGGACATTAAAGGGTTTTAGAAGAAAACTGAAAAGGGAATCGAGATTAAGAAGTGAAAACTGAGAGCGAAAGAAGTTTCTGGAGATTGCGAAGGGGCTGAAGATTCTGAGAATTCTGAGAGTCTGGAGGTTCAAAAGTTACTAAGGTATTTGTCCAGGGAGTTTCAGTGGGGGTTATAAAATAAGTAGTTACTTAACGTTTGAAATCGTGGGTTAGTGCAAAGGTCTCGTTAACAAATGGTTACTTTTAATGGAACAAGTTTCGAGTTGAGGCGTGCGACGGCTATTTAATCATTATTAGCGTCTTGGGCTGCAAACTCAACAATGATTAAAGGGGGCACTATTTGGGTTAATATTTGAACAATGGACTTAAGTGAAGAGAAGCCCAAAGATGCTAGGTTGAAGAAGATGTGTCTGAAGCCTAGTACGAAGCCTAAAAGCCAACTAAAGGCCTTCTTAGCCAAATACAAGCCACTTGTTTGCCTATGAAAATGACAGGTGATGGAGACCAATCTGCTACTAGCCAAAAAGCACTTTCTAGTGGCATTCTAGTAAAAAACTACTAGCTTACCGCCCTCCCATTGCTTTCGGGCAAGAGCATAAGTTGCAGCAATCGGGCTAACCTACCTCTAAAAGGAAGAAGAAGCCCCAGAGACAAGGACACTCAATCAATCAAATAAACAAACTTACAAACTCTGCTCTCAAGCCATATTTGCAACCAAAAAAGCTGTAATCAGCCCAGATCTTCGATCCCCTAGCAATAGTCTCTTTAGAAGACCTACCTTTCTTTAGCTTAAAAACACTGCTACTTATGTAGTATCGATTCCCTCGTGTAAACTTGTTTACCACCCATCACTTTTCAAGCATACGACCCTTGTAAACTCAAAGAGAAACGACAGCAAGAAGTTCAACCTTGCCAGACAAGGTGAAATCTTGCCCGAAGCTCTCTGTTTGTCTTCTAAATTAGTAGATCTATTATTCTTTATACTTTTTAGCATGTATTTAAATCATTTCCACTTGATCCCTTCTTTAAAAATCTCATTTGTGTCTGGATTTGGTCTTTTCAATGGATATACTTTCATTTAAAACCAATCTAGAACTAATTGAATGACTTAAAGGGTTTGAGACACCCTTCCTTCAAATCATACAAGACCATGAACTAAAAGTCCTTGATCACAAGGCGAGAAAAGAACTTAATATGGACTTAACCCATCCATGACAATGCTTTGATAACAAGAAGTCCGAGTAACTTGGGGCACAAGGAATCGACTCATACACACTTGTTCTACATCTACTATAATGAGATAGTAGTGGCATGCCTCGCACTCAGTTAGTTTTGATTGTGAGCCTCAAGGCCTACACCTAAGGCCCCACAAAGGCACCTTTCAAAACTAACTTTGTCTCGTTCTTGCAGCACACCAGCAAGCAAGAACCCGATCTCCAAACACATGAAGGGAAATTATGAGATTTATGTGGGATTTCTAGTGACTAGCATGCATATACAATTCAAAATTTATATACATAAGCAACGGAAGCATGTTATCACATATTATCAAAGCTATAGTCATGCAAATCCCCTTCAAGAAGCATAGGTTCATAGTTGATGCATCAAAACAAAAAGTTGAAGAACAAAGTGTAGGTGAAGTTTTATACCTTTTGATCTAGATTTTAGACCAAGGATGGACCACCTCCAAACCCTTTGTTCTTGGAACTCCTTGAGCCTAGCCTCCCTCCTTGACTCCTCCACCTTGTTGAAGTATGAGCTCCTTGGTTCTCCTCTAGTCCGCAAGGTAGAAGACCTCTAAAGATCCACACCCACTAGTGTAGTGAGATGGATAATGGAGTAACCACAAGGAGGAAAGATGGTTAGTGTTTCCTCCAAGTAGTGGCCGGCCTTGTGTATGTAGAGAGAGAGAGAGTTGTATTTTTCTTTTGTTCAAAACAACACACAAAACCCTAATGAACTTTTTCATTAAACTTCCTTTATAAATGAAAAAAAAGCTAGTCAACATTTTGACCTTTCTCTCTCCTTCTCTCTTCCCTTTGGCCGGCCTCATGGTGTTTGGTTTGGGCTTTGGGCTTTTATTATTTTAAGTCATCTTATGCTTGAATAAAAGCCCAATGGGTTTGGGCCCAATGGGCCCGGATGAACCTGAACTTTTCTTTAAGCCCGAAACGATCCTTTATCGCTTCTATGATTTCTTTAGACTTTCTAATTAATCATAACATTTAATTAATCCAAATAATTAACTCCATCATCCTTTAGTTATCTCATCATAAGAGTTTATCGGTGTACAATCGTTTTAGGTTCCAATTAGCAAGGCAATGAGGTGATTAGAATCAATCCAATTGATTAGCATTTAACCAATCACTTAGTGAATTAAAACTTACTTTTAATTCTACTTCTTCTTCGATGATTACATATTTAATCATCTAGAAGAACTCACAAGCCATGAGTGACATCTAACCATATATCATGGCTACCCAAGCTAATGTAGAATTTTGTCGAAGAACCTATTCAGTTGGAATTACAATGTAATTCGATCCTTCTCTAATACAATACTCTTAAGCACATTACTAGGGTATGGATTCTTAATGTCAAACTCCTAATGTGATTATACTTAGTTATATGATTCAATTGAGTCGTATAGGAACACCTTCCATCATTACGCTCGATACTTCGGCCGAAGATTCCCGAATCATATCTTAGAGTATTCTTCCTTTCATAACAAGGATTAGAGATCCCTTGTTGATCATTCACATGCCTCTGATAATAAATCATTGACCCTAACAATGAATAGAACACATCCAAGATGAAATGTGGTCATGTCTCATTATCAAATGATCAGCAACGTATCCTCAAGACAACTATGATGTCTCAGGTCAAAGGATTACTTACACATTCCAACCAGTAGAGTTACTTGCTTGACATGTGAGTAGACCTCCATGCAAGTGCTCTCTTTTGATTGTGTTCAGTGAACTCATTCCCTTAATGAGCACCTACATACTTGTCTTAGTGTCACTACATGAATGGCATGAGACTTCTCATCCTTCCTATTCGAAGGGGACATAGTATGTACTGGTCTATGTATTGTCAGTATCCCTCTGACAATCCTACGACCAGGAACCTTTTGAACATCATGGTTATGAGAAGAAGGTCTCTGTAGTCTAACTTCATTAGATTACTTCTTCCATCGATCCATTGTCCATGGATTCACTATTTTGGACCTATATCATTTATCGAGATAGTCCTAATGAGTGACTTTGCCTTTTGTTGTATTTAGAGTTATCTATACATACAGACAACGTCCTGAAATGTTTCTTCCAAAGATTGACTTTCAGGGCATACCTCCAACAACACAATCACCACAACATGCTAATCTCAAGGGGAGTTGTATCGAGGTGCCGAGGGTCCCTCTCCTCGAGAAATCTTCGCCCGAATAGGAATTATAACCTTTATTCATACGTGCGGGATAAGAATTGTGGTAGAAGAGTTTATTGTTGTTAGCTTAGAGGAAAATGTGAGATTAGCAATTTGAAAAGTCTACTTTCTCCTCATATGTTTGCTTTAACATGTGTAAGTTGTAATTATTATTTTTCTCTTCATGGCATACTTAAATTTATAGATCAACATATATTTGTTTTTGACATTTCTTATTAAATGTATTTGAAAACTAACTGAATAAAGTATCCAATTTTTTAGCAATTAAAAAAAAATCACCTCAATAATTACAGTTTTATTCCAATTTCTAAGCAAGGTGAAAAACCTTTGAAGTTTCAATGAAGAGAGTTGAAAGTTCTGAATAGTATATTTGTGTAAATAAGATTGTAAATATGGATGTACATATATATGTAAATGGAGATGTAAACATTGTTGTTAATATGTCTAAACAGAATTGTAAACCCACAGCAACGCGCAGGCTCTTTTGCTAGTAAAATCTAAAAACCATAATATAAAAAAGGACACTAAATTTTCCACCTCAAGGGCAGCAGGCAGACATTGTACATGGAAGAGCCATTGCCTATGAGCCTTACGAGCAACAAAGACTTGAATGGTTAGGATATCTGTTAAGACACCATTTCAAATCTGAAACTCAATTGTTATGCCAAGACTAAATCAGCGCAAGATCATTTTCAGCAGAGAGTTTCTGAACGTTCATGAAGATGCATCGATCATTTTCAATGGTGAATTACTGCAATATAATTCATTCCATTCAATTGGTGCCTCGTAAGTGTTTTTCTTCTCTCTACATTAACCATGCAGGATGTTAGAGCTTTACTCCCAAGTCAAATTGATTCATAAAAGTTAAAGAGAATATTACAAGATTTGAAGAATGTGGAGTGTATAGAAAATATGGGGTGTATGTAGAAAATGTAAGGTGTATATTGAGAATGTGGTATGTGAGGGTACTATGGAGAAGTATGTGGGTTATATAAAGATAAACTTTAATTGAAAAATCAAATGTGGGGGTGTATTAAATGAGAATTTTTTTATTGTGACGGGAACACGGGTTGTACATCACGTGTTTATATGTAAGTGGTAGAAAATTTTATTTTTTAAATTATAAACTTTTTAGCACACATATCTCATAATTTTTATAATGACACGTGGTGTACCATCTCATGTACCTGTCACACTAAGAAAATCTCTGGCATTAAATAGGTGGGGGTCTCAACAATATGGAGTGTTAATATAATAAGCCTAAAATAAAAATAATAAACTAGTTAATGAATTAGAAGAAGATTTATCTTCTTCGTTAGTTTTCCACCGATGGCCGCGGCGAGTTTGCAGTGCCTTCGTCGATTCCCAACAAATTTTCCTGAACTGGCATCACCTGGATTGAGTAGGGAACTGACAGTCCGAGTCCCCCGATTCCAAGGTAGCGGTGGTGTCGCAAGGAGATGGAGCGAAAGCTGCCAATCGGGCTTGGCAGCAGCAAAAGAGATTTCCAGTGATGCAACGACAATGGTTTCGTAAAGGTTTCATAGATTGGCCCATTTCACCCAAATTGCAGTCGTGAGAGGGAAGTGGAGTTACGGTGGTGGATGCCTTGTGGTTGACGCTATGGTGTCATGTAAGATGTGGATGTTGTGCGGGTTTCACCACAGGGGTGTCTAGGTTGCTTGGAGAATTTGGCCAGAAAGATGGGTTTTGGGTTCTCGGTTTGTAAGATTTTCCAGTGGACAGTTGTGGTTGTAAGGGTTTGACAATGGTGAGATGCAAAAATGAGAGAGAACCGAAATAACTATTGTATCGATTCCCATGGGCAGCGACAAATGTTGATGCACAAAATCGGGTCAATCTTGGACCAACATAAATTTGACCGTAAATCACACAAACAGAACACAAAGATATATCGTAGTTCACCCCAAGTTGGGACTAGGTCTACACTAGTATTGATTCGGATGCATCAGTATCAATCATTACATCAAATGGTTCTGTTGTGTGACACTACCATCCTAATTTCTTAAGCAGCCTTGAATAAAAAAAAATTGTGAATACTGCCTGAATCTAGGAGGATTCTAATAGTTGGATTATTGACCAAACCATCCATCTTCATAGTTTGCCCAGATTGCTTCTCATTAATGCCATAAAAAGCACATGCACTTAGTTCCGTACTATGCATATCAGCTTGGTGTTCATCATCACCTAACCCTTGTACTAGATCATCCTCAGTACACATATCTAGCATTAACAATTGTTTATAGGCACATTTATGACCTCTAACCTATTTCTCAGTACAAAACCAGCATTCTCCCTATTTTTTCTTTCTATGTACTTCCTCAGGACTCGGGAGTGAGTTTCTTGTAAGGCAAGACTTAGACTCTTGGCTTAATAGATAAAGGTGGAGGTTTAAGAGATAGTGTGAGTCTATTAGGGGTTGGTTTAAGGTCAGATAGCTTAGTATCAACCTGAGCAGCTATAACTATTGCATCATGAACAGTTGTAAGCTTTAACAATTTAACATCATATTTTAATTCTTGTTTTAGACCTCTAAGAAAATAACTCTTCAACAATATTGGACCAACATCAGTAGTGTGATTAGCTAATCTACGGAAATCAAGTATATATTCTTTGGGAGTACCTGTTTGCCTGGGCTTGAACAAGGTTTTAGTGCAATCTTGAACTCTGAATGCCCAAATTCCTGACAAATAGCACGTCTGAACGCACCCCAAGTATGAATGGATCTAATGCAATCCTTCAACCTAAACCATTGCAGAACTTAATTGTCTAAGTGGAATGAAGCTATAACAATTTTCTGATGCTCACGAGTGTTGTGGTAAGAGAAGCATTGCTTCGCCCAGTAGATCCATGCCTACAGATCGTCATTATTGGAGAAACGAGGGAATTCCAAGCGTTATTTCCACTGAGGCCCAGGAGTATAACTTCCACTATCGAAATAATGGGCGGGGCTATCACGGAGTTTCAATGCAGCAAAAATCACCATCATTGGTGTTAATATTATCCACAGGGAAACAACTATTTGAACTTTTGAGTTTGAGTTGAACTTTCTTTGTGCCACATTGGCCATTTTCAAGTAATCTCTTCCCTTTATAAGGCTTTATCCCTTATAAAAAGTAATTGGAAGATAGGCCTTTGAGAGGAAAATTGGGCTCACCTTTGGGGTTGAGCTTTGGGGTGTGATAACTGATTAGTTTCAGATTTAATTAATTATTTTTAATTAATTTTGAATTTAATTAAATTATTTTTTTTTTAACAGACTCATCTTTTCAGATGAAGTCTGCAGTCAATGGAGCACAGCACCCTTCTGAAGAGATGTCTCCCAACAGTCACACCCCATTTTCATACCTGTTGCGAACAGGCATCCACACCCTATATATACATTCATCTACATGGCATTTACATCCACTGAAAATCATCAATCCTTCTATATCAAGCATACTAAGAGAACCACAAATAAATTAGCTAGAAGTCTAGCTTTCCGGTGCTGGAATTGTAAACTTAGATCGTTGAATCCTAGTGGAGCAGACGTCCATAGAACTACAAGCACAGAGTAGGGACGAAATTTCTGTTTCAAGGACATTCCGGTATGCAAGCCTCGATCTTGAAGATTGCCTGTTTTTATATTTTTGTATTCTTGTTCATACTCCGTTGAATTCTTATTCGCATTTATTTATTAGCATCTATAAATTATCATTGATTGTTGATATATCTCCAACAACAACCAGATATGAAAGATGAACTGCCAGACCAAATGAATAACCACTTACCCAACAAAAGATTGTTCCCGGCAAGAAATTTAGTTGTAGTTTGGTGAAAAATCCATCGTGGGTGCCGCAGGAAACCTTGCCGAGATCTACTGATCACTCATATATTTCATGCATTTATACCATCCATTTCTAAAGTCTTTGTGATGTATTTGTATTAGAATGGTTGCATTTTACCATACTTTGTGTTAGTGTGCAGTTATATTTACTTTAAGATTAATTTCAAGAAATTGTGAAAAAAAAGGAGAAAGGGAAGACGGAAACACAGAGGCTGCAATAGAGTGAGGGGGGAGCACTCACAGAGAGGAAAGAATAAAAAAAAAGGAAAAGCAGAAAATAATGGGAAGACAAGGCTTGCTGATGGGAGATAGTGGGACGAAAAGGAATGGCCAAAAAGAAAGATAGATGGAAAGGTCGAAAACAGAAGAATGGAGGGTGGAAGAGAGAATAAAAAATAGAGAAAAAGAAGAAAAGCAGTGGGAGCTAGCTGGCGTGGGGGAGAGTGAAAGAAAAGAAACAGAAACAAAAGGAATACGCAGGCAGCGGCAGCAACATGTTAAATCAAGGAAAAAGTCAGAACAACACAGGGGGGTGAGGCACTCCCCTCATTTTCGGTGCTCACATTTCCCTTCTTTCCGGGAGTGCGCACAGCAGACAGAGGAGAGACTCGTGGCACGCTGCAATATAGGAGAGGGCAGAGGCTGGCTGGCGAGAAAGCAGCTGGCAGCACGGGGAGAGAAAAAGGCAGCGTGCTGGCAGCAGAGGTGCAGGCTCATACACAGAGGCACGATGAGAAGGATAAAAAAAAAATAGGAAAGCAGCAGGCGGCATGCAGGTTGCAAGAGTGAGGATAGGAGAGACTCGGGACTGCACAAAGGGATGCAGAGGCTGCAGAGCAGAGGCACACGGCAGAGAGCAGAGGAAGCATCTCCTCTTGTAAAAAAGGGTTGTCGCTTTCCTTAAGTTCTTCATGAATAAATTTTTATGTATTCTAATAATTATGTGTAACTAATTTCCTTTCGCTAGAGTGAGGCCATGAGCCACAACATGATTATGTAGATTTCTATTTTAATTGCTTAAGTGTTGTTACATGCTTGCTTTGATATTTTCAATTACCGAATTAAACTATCTATGTGTCTTGATGCTTGATCACCATTAGGATGCTTAGAAAAGTCATTGGATGCAATTTTGAACAAATATCACGTTAAAATTGGTTGTGCTTCTTGTGATTGAGGATTGTAATTTCTCCTAAGGTAAATATCATACTCTGAGGGATTACATGGTTTAACAAAAGGATTTTCACCAAGATTAATGAACCACTTATGTTTATATTTAATCCAAATGTCATGGATAAATTGCATGTAGTGGTATGCGTTTTAGCTTGAATATCACAAGTAAAACATACACAAGGAAAACCCAACCTTCAAAGCATGTGTGTTTTCGATTACTTAAGCAATTAGAAGAGCTACGTATGAGTGTTGTTTGTAAAGGTTGAACTCTAACGCTTTGTCAATCTAATTTTCTTCAATCATTTATTTTATCTCGAATTTCTATATTTACTTGTTCTGTTTAGTTCGATCACTATTTCTATAAGCCAATCCCATTTTAGATAATTGTTTTTGTCACATTCAATAGTATTTAATTTTGCCAAATTAGTGAAGTTCTTAGAGTTAACTAAGCAAAATACTCCAAAAACTCGTAAATTGTTTATATCAGTCCCTGAGGAGATCGACCTTGCTTGAGCCATTCTATACTACAAACGACTTGTTCTCTTACAAGAATTTTCTAACGGTTTTACCCTTGTTTTACATGTGGTAAAATCGCTATCATCTACCATTTGTGAAATGATTTTCTTCAATCACCACCACCAAAACACTTCTCTTGAGGCCTGGAACAAAGCCTAAACAACTATAGAGGCGGCAGAGCACCAGAGGTGACGAATCGAAGCCACCCACCTTAGGGTTCTGACGGGTGCAAGACAAATTGGGGCCTTTCCCAGCCAAATTGGACTTGGTCACTGGCATAAAACTTGCTCTACTCATTGAGATCTTCATTTTGGTAAAATTTGATAATTTTTGAAAAAAAAATTGAATTTTTCGGTGAGTTGGGGCAGCCGATTGCCGCGTGCGGCGACGCGTGGCCCGAACCACCACTTGACCTCCTTGGATGCCTTGATTCCATTGTTTGAATATATTTTCGTTAAGGTTCGCCACTTGAATATTCTAGCAAACGGCGATCCGACCTTCGGATCGCGATGAAATTTTAGTATGTCATTCTATGACTATAATGAGGACTTTAGGAAGTTACGGATCCAAAATCCGATGTGCAGATTTTTCGAATTGAATTGCTAGGGTTGTGGACTGGCAGTTAACCTTTGACCAACGATTGACTCTTGATCAACTGGTTCTAAATCATTCTAGAATGTCCTAGATGACGTGTACAAGCTACGATTATGTGTTCTATCGATAATTTCTGAGACGCGATTTGATATTTATTCTAGGTGACGATCAGACGTGGATGCCTCGATATTCGAGCTAGGGATTCATAGTGCGGACTCTAGGTGAGTGACTTTAATATATGGGATATTGGTGATTACCCTATTTTCATAACTATTATCCTGTGTGGATATGAGTTAGTTTTATAATTATATTTTCTATTGAATTGTTATTTTTAATACTTAGTCATCAATTTATGTTTATGAAATGAGATTTGACGTATATATTTGAAATATAGTTTGATTTGTATGATTAACATGTTGTGATGAATTGTGAGGGCTAGTAGTGGACCGTTAATCCATTGTGATGGGGATTTGTTGCTTCGATATTGTTTCATTTCCTGGTTCGTTGATTCGTTCTAAATTTTGTATTTGTGCCCTGTTTCACTTTGTTGATTTTTTGTAAATTGAGTAGCTTGTGCCTTGTCTCGTTTCTTTGAGTCGTTGTACATTATGGTTGTTGACCTTCCGCTCAGTTATGTTGAGTGATCCAGAATTGGGTTTCCATTGGTGTTCCGTAAAGTGGTCCAATTCCCTGCCCCGTCTGGATTCCGTTGAAAGGTCCGTAATTCCCCGTGCTCCTCAATTCTGTTGAGTGGCTCGGAATTGTATCCAGCTTGAATTTCGTTGAGTGGTTTGATATCCATTGTACTCCATGATTCCGTTAAGAGGTCCGAAATCGTATCCACTCTGATTTTGTTGAGATGTCTGGAATCCCTTCTACTCTGTGATTTTGTTGAATGGTCCGCAATCGTATCTTGGTTGGATTCCGTTGAGTGGTATGAAATCTCATTTGGTATTATGGTTCCATTTAAGGGTCCGAAACCCAATTAATTGCTTTGTTGATTCTTCGGATTGAGTTTGGTTTAAGATAGCTTTAGAGATGTAGGCTTCAGCTGAACTATATCGCTCTAGCCCTACTTTTCAGTGTGTTGTATGAGTTTATGGTTTTGAGCTTATATGACTTGTTTCAGACGAGCCGTTGGATATATATGTGACTCCTTCAGGATTTTCAGTGACTTGGTTATGATTTCATAAAATATAATTTTATATTTGACGTTTATAAACTGAATCGATGGATGGTATTTATTAGTATCACATACATAGAATTATTGTCACTCACACAAGCTTCGCAGTTTATCCGGGTTATTGTTTGCCTGTTGCGGCGATTGTGCAAGTTTTGGTAGATACAAGGAGTTTTGGGGTAGTAGACAAAGTTCAAAGAGCTTGAAGTGTTAGGTTACCCCGTACTTTTTGTTGCATAGTTGCTATAAATATTCCTAATTTCTGTTCAATATTTCAATTTGTATTTCCTGGCATCCTCCTATAGTTCACTATCGCGTGTCTATCCTAGACATATGTCGGGATTGAGGTGTGACACCGATCATCATTTAGTGTGAGCCAAGGACTAAAGGAGGAAGGAAACTATTTTGGTTTGAAGCCTTCTATTCCAAGGAGGATGACTGTAGAGAGTTGGTGAGATCTTGTTGACAGAGGCCTGGTGAAGAGGATGTGCTTGACAAATGGCACAAAAAGATCAATGATTGCTGTCCAAACTCATACAGTGGAGCAGAAAGAAGTTTAAAATGAGAGGCTGACAAATTGATGAGCTCCTAGGCCAACTTGGAGATTTGCAACAAAAGTGGGGAGAGAATGTAGAAAAAATCAAAGAGATGTAAAAGAAGGTTGATAAATTATGGGAACAAGAAGAGAGTTTTTGGCAGCAAAGGTTTTGGGTTAAATGGCTTTGGGAAGGCGATGCCAACACCATGTTCTTCCATCAATCTACTTTACATTGGCAAAAAATGAATAAGGTGATGAAGATCAAGGAAGAGAATGGGAATTGGGTGGAGAATCCGGGAAGGGTTCGGAATTTGGTTAATAACCATTTTATCAACCTATTCAAATCCTCAAGGCATAGAGACTGGGGGTCGATTTTGGACTGCATTTCCATGACTGTCACTAATGAAATGAATGAATCTCTGACGACATAGGTTTCAGTGGAAGAGATCAAAGTTGTGGCTTATCAAATGGGGTGGGCTTCAGGCTCTGGGGCCGAACTACTTTCAAGGTATATTTTACCACTTATTCTGGAAGAACATTGTTGTGGAAGTTAATGAGTTGGCATCGGCTTTAGTGAATAAGAATGGCAACCCTAGTCAGATTAACTCTACACATATAGTTTTGATACCAAAAGTTCAAAACCCGGAATCTGTCTCGCAATTCTGACCAATAAGTATTTGCAACTACTCCTACAAAGTCCTATCTAAGGTACTTGCGAACAAGCTGAAGCCTACTTTGCCGAATCTAATCTCTCCCATGCAAAACACTTTTGTGGCGGGAAGACAGATACAACATAACATTGGGATTGCACATGAGCTTTTCCAGTTCCTTAAGCTTAGGAAAACAAAATGCAAGTTTGAACTTAGTATCAAGCTTAATATGCACAAAGCCTACAACCAGGTGGAATAGGACTCCCTTGAGGCAATTATGGAAAAAATAGGGTTTAATATTACGTGGATGCTTGTTATGGGTTGTGTCAACACATTAAATTTTGCCACTATCCTTAATGGGCAGCCCGGGAAAAAGTTTGCTCCATCTAGAGGCCTTTGGTAAGGGGATCCATTATCTCCCTACTTATTCCTCCTTGTTAGTGAGGTTTTGTCTCAGATGATTCAGTCAACTATTGAAAGGAGGCAATTGGATGGTGTAAGATCGAACCTCATGGCCCTATCATCTCGCATATCTTCTTCGCTAATGGCACGTTGATTTTTCTAAGGGCAAACAAAGGGAATCGTAGTAATTTGGTCCAATTATTTAGAGCATTACCTATGGGCAGGAAGTCAATATGCATAAGTCAAGCATGTTTTTTGGTGCAAATATTACAGCGCCTGTTTCCGAGGAACTGGGAGATTTACTCGAAATGCCCATGATGAATGATCCTAGCACTTACCCGGGTGTCCCTGTTATCTAGGGCTGGTCTAAGAGATGTGGGCTAACCTATGTGAAGGGAAGAATTATGGGGAAAATCCAAGGTTGGAAGCAAAGCACCTTATCAGAAGCGGGAAAAGAGGTTATGATTAAAGCTGTTGCTCAAGCTATCCCTGCGTATCCGATGAATATCTTCAAAATCCCTACAGTGGTGTGTAATGAGCTGGATGCCATGATATCTAATTTCTGGTAGGGCCAAAAAGGGGGGAACGGGGGATCCATTGGGTGTCGAAGCAGTAGCGGATCTACTAAAGGACCAAGGTGGTCCCGGGACCACCCGAAGCTCGGAAAAATGGCTGTGAGGATCTTCAAGGACCACCCTAGTCTGGGCAGTGATGGAGAAGAAGCAGTCATGGCTGCTGCACTGTCTACGTTTCAGGAAGAAGAAGAAGAAGAGCCAAAAAAAATTTCAAAACGACGTCGTTTTGAGCTAAGTCATTAAAAAAATTTGAACGTCACTCACGTGGGAACCTCACACGATCAGCTGCTGGTTAAGCAATCAGCTCCTTCACTTTACCTAATCCTGCCGTTGCAATCAGAACCCTCACGCGGCGCCGTCACACGAACACGATCAGGGTTAGCTTATTCAGCACCGACGGGCGGGGCGACGAGTCGACGACATCTCTGTTCTCCGTGCAAAGCTCTGGTCTGGACTCTGGAGGCTAGCCGCTGGTCCTCTTCTTCTTGGTCGAAGAGGTTTGTGAAGTCTCTGTCCATTAAATAATTTTGCCATCCACAGATCCACTATCTGAATCTGATTAGGCTTACTTTTGGTTTTGGATTAGAAAGATAATGTTAGGCTAAAGTTTATATTAACTAATTTGTTGAGCTGTAAGTTTGCTACAAATAAACTCATAAGTTCATAACCCATGTTTTGTGTTTGGCTTTTGAAGTTGTTTTCGTAAACAGAAAATGCTTGTTCGTTTTATTTGTGATTGTGAGTAATGGGTTGTGATTATTTTGTCGATTTGTATGTTTAGTGATCAGAAGAGCTTTCGGTAGTGGTTTCAAAGATTTGAACCTTCAGTACGACGTCGGGCTGAACCCATCTTTGTTCCAACAAGTAATTTCAAATTTGCTTGCTTCATTAATTGATGGCGTTGAAATTACTGAAAAGTTGTGTGCTTTATTGATTTTTGGTTTGAATGAGCAGCTGCTTTCTTTGGATTTAGAGTCTTTGATTAGTGAAGGAATGGCGAGCTTATCGGAAAAGCATAAATTAATAGACGAAGCTCTCAGTCAGTCTTATGAAATTGCGCTTGGCGGTGGAGCCTTTGGAAATTGCCTGGTATTATTAGTATACTTCTTTTCTGCATTCTATTGGACTGCTGCTGCTCTGTGTGTGTGTGTGTTTATGCACAGTCTTATCTTTTCTGCTTGTACGCTGTCAATGCAGATTCTATCTCCGAGTTGAGGAGTGAACTTGGACATCAATTAGCTACTAAAAGCCGTAGTCTAAACTTAAGGTATGTGCCGTTCTGTTTCCTTGCTCATGAGTCATGGTCTTGAAATGTATACATATATCAGAATTTTTGTCTGGTCACTCAGTTACTTATTTCCTTTCCAAACTTTTCAATAGTGTTCGGGGCACGCTTAATGTTGCCGCTCTTTACATTACTGCAATGCATCATGATTACAAGTTTTCGGCTTTTTTAGTTTGAATTTAGTGTGATTTTTTCATTGGTTCTAGTTCGAATTTTGTGAAAGTTATTGAATTTCTTGCCTTGTTTTTGCTTTCTTCAAAAGTGCTGCAATTGCGGTGATGCCACAATGTATTTTGCTTATCACATTCCAATTCTTGTCTTTATAGTTTATAAGTTAAATCCACCAAGAAAGTTGAATGCACAAACTATAAAGCAGTGTTAACAATTGCATGATGAATATAGCTTTTTTTCCTTTTATAACATTGGAGTGGCATCTTATATAGGACACTGGTAGTTCCTCAGTTATCATGTTTATTTATGTAACTGTGGTAGAATTTCATTCATTCAAATGGAGAAAATGTCCCCTTAGTTGAAAGAGCAACCAATTGGGCTCAACTCAAACTGTTCCACCTCCAGTAGTTTTTATTGAGCTCAACTCAAACTGTTCCACCTCCAGTAATTTTTATTGATCTCCTCCAAAGCATGGTTTCTGATATGCCTCTTGAACCTTGCAGAGCATGAAAGAGTTTATGATTAGTAAAGTTACTGCCTTTTATGGGCAGTTTACTTGATATTTTTTTTTCTTGAGTCCTGTCATCAGAAATTTCAAATATAGATTTACACATTTAAAGCTTTTTTCTTTGCACAAAGCAAAACCAACAATGTAGAACAGTTCTTTGATTAAGCTGCAACATTTTCCTTTGGAAGCTGTAAACTATATATTCTACATTCTGTGCGTTTCTCGCAAGTGCAAGGTATGTTTTTGTTCACCTCTCTAGTCATTGCCTTGTGTCTGCATTTTTGCTATATGCAGAAGATAAGTAATTTGGTCATATGAGATGTTACAGCTATTGCACTCTCTTTGTCTTTGACACTCAAAATATTAGAATCCCACGAGCACAGACCTAATTATAAATTTATAAATGAATATGATTTCTCCTTTTTCATATAATATTTGTTTAGTTTCATCAATTGATATAGATTTTTTTATTAATTGATATGTGTAGAAATTAGAAGTATGGAACGATATTACAAGCGAAAATCATCATCGATTAGTTTCGACATTCATATTTCAAATAGTTCATCTCCAAACTTGGATAGTTCCAATCCTATTTCGAACAGTTCCCCTCCAATTCCAAGTAGTTCTACTCCAATTAGGGGTAATTCCACTCCACTTCAAAATGAGTTAAAAGTTGATTTGGATAATCTTGAGAGAGACCCCGGAAAAAGAATTCCAATGAATGATTATCCTCCAGATATTCGAGATGAGGTCCAAAGAGCATATATATTGATGGAGCCTTTTAGAGCTAAAGATCATGATTTTCCATTCACTTTGCATTCGAATAAAAAGCGACGGTTCGTTGATAATTGGTTGAAGGAATTTCATTGGTTGGAAGATAGTATATCTAAAGATGCTGCATTTTGCTTTTATTGCTATCTATTCAAAGTCAACTTTGAACAATCAGGCAGTGACGTCTTTACTGAGGTAGGCTTTCAAAATTGGAAGCACGCAAGAGCTTGTTTTGAAAAACATGTGGGAATGGTTGGTAGCTTTCACAATAAAGCTGTTGAAGCTGCTGGTAATCTAATGAATCAAAAGACACATATTGAAACAGTTGTGGTCAAACAGTTAGAAGAAGCTCGTATGGCTTATCGCACTTGCTTGAATGCGTCAATTGATTGTACTAAGTTTTTGTTGCGACAAGGTCTCTCATTTTGTGGTCATGATGAAAGTAACATTTCAAACAATAAAGGTAACTATTTGGAGCTCTTGCAATTCCTAGCGGATCATGATGAGAAAATAAAGACCGTTGTGTTAGATAAAGCTCCGGGAAATCTCAAGCTAATAGCTCATTCAATTCAAAAAGATCTTGTTTATTCGTGTTCTATTGAAACCATTAAAACTATTATAAGTGAAATAAAGAATGCTAGGTTCTTTTCTCTATTGGTTGATGAGGCACGTGATGTTTCTATAAAGGAGCAAATGGCAGTGATTTGGCGTTATGTGGACAAAAATGGGAAAGTCATTGAAAGGTTTTTAGGAGTTCAACATGTTCCCGACACCACTTCAAACACATTAAAGGAGTCTATTGATGCCTTCATTCATTTCAATGAGTTGAGCTTCTCCAATTTATGAGGGCAAGGTTACGATGGTGCTAGTAATATGAAAGGTGAGTTCAATGGACTAAAGACAAAGATTTTGAATGATCAACCTTGTGCATTCTATGTTCATTGCTTTGCTCATCAACTTCAATTAGCTCTTGTTGTCGTAGCAAAGGATAATGTTGATATTAACACATTCTTCCTATTGGCTAATAATGTGGTAAATCATATTGGAGCTTCATGTAAGCGTCGTGATGCACTTAGAGAGATGCAACAAAAAGAACTTATGAAAGCTCTTGAAAATGATTCTCTTATGACAGGACGAGGCTTAAATCAAGAAACTAGTCTCAAACGTGCCGGTGCTACAAGATGGAATTCACATTATGGTACTTTGATTAGTTTGATTGCTATGTTCTCATCCGTGGTCAATGTGCTTGAAATGATTGTTGATGATAATACCAATGATAGTGTGGCTGAAGCAAATAGGTTATTGAAAGACATACAATCTTTTGAGTTTGTGTTTCTCCTATTTTTGAAGAAATCTATATTGGGAATCACGAATGATTTATCACAAGCATTACAAAAGGATTATCAAGAGATTGTGAATGCAATGGCTTTAGTCAACACATGTAAAGAACAACTACTCTACATGAGGAATGATGAGGGGTTTGACCTTTTGGTTGACAAGGTATTGTCATTTTGTGTCCAACATCATATTGAGGTTATTAACATGGATGAGGCATATGTAGCTCATGGGAAGTCGCGCCGTAATACTCACAAAAAGACCAACTGTCATCGTTACAAAGTGGAGCTCTTTTTTGTTGTCATTGATTCCTAACTTACAGAGTTAAATGATCGCTTCAATGAAACAAGTACCGAATTGCTCATTTGTTTGGCTAGTTTGAGCCCAAATGATTCTTTTGCAGCTTTTGACAAAGAAAAGCTAATTCGCCTTGCTCAATTGTACCCTCAAGATTTTACGAAGCAAGACCTATTGGCACTTGAAGATCAACTCGATATTTATATTCATTCCATGCGTTCGAGAAGTGACTTTTCTCAGTTGCAAAGCATTAGTGATCTTGCTCAGAAAATGGTGGAAAAAAGGTTGCATCGAGTATTTCAATATGTGTATTTACTTATTGAATTGGCTTTGGTTTTACCTGTTGCAACTACTTCAGTGGAGAGCATTTTCTGCCATGAATATCATCAAGAGTCCACTCCGCAATAGAATGGGGGATCAATGGTTAAATGATAGCTTAGTTGTTTACATTGAGAAAGATGTTTTTTCTTGTATTGACAATGAAACTATCATGACACGTTTTCAAAGTACGAGATCCCGTTGTGGACAAATTTAGCATTTCTAGCTTGTTTAGCACAAAAATTATGAATGAAAATTGTAGTTTGCCATTTATTTGTTCAATGATATTTTCGTCTTGGTTTTTTTTTTTTGGAGCTTTTATATTGGGACCACCCTAAGTTAAAATCCTGGATCCGCCACTGTGTCGAAGGATACTTTCAGTCTACTGAAGAATATGGGGGGCATGGGCTTTAGGAATTTCCATGGCTTCAACAATACAGTCCTTGCAAAACAATGTTGGAGACTTCTTGAAGCCCAAATTCTTTGTGTGCAAGGGTTCTAAAGGCTAGGTATTTCCCCCATTGTTCGTTTCTTGAAGCTCAGCGTGGGAGACGTGCTTTATGGGCATAGATTAGCCTTCGGGTGGGAAAAGACCTGCTATTGAATGAGTCATATTGGCAAATCATGGGAGGGAGGAACGTTGGCTTATGGGTGGATAGATGGATTCCATCCCTACCCTTAGAGCAACTCCACTGGGGGAGTTTGCTCGGGGGACTGGGGAGAAACAAGGGCCCGAGGCCCTGTGAATTTGGTCCAGCGGGAAAGGCCCCCGTGTGAAGGTGGAGGCCCGAGCAAGAGGCCTGTCAAAAATGGACTGCCCGACCCACTGGGTGGGGATGACAAAGCATGACGTCATGCTAGCGTATGGGCAATTTTAAATTTTTTTCTGTCAGGCGCGTGCACCCCACTCGCGCGTGGGGGCGCGTCGCCCAATATTTTTTCAAAAAAAAAGGAACTTTTTTAGAAAATGACAGAAACTTTTCAGAAAAATTGTTACCGTTGGGAAGCCGCGTGGCTTCCCACGGTCCGTTCAATCCCAACGGCTCTTTAATTTTGACCGTCCGATTTTAACGGTAATAAAAATAAAAAAAATCTTATTTAATATCAACCGTTGGATCTCAGATCAACGGTTGATATTATTCTGTAAAAAATTGAAAAAAATCGTAAAAAATTGAAAAAAAAATCGTAAAAAATTGTAAAAAAATCGGTAAAAAATTGTAAAAAAATCTGTAAATTTTTTTTTATTTTTTTACTTTTCTATAAATACCTTATCATTAACATCTACCTTACACCACAATTCTATATTTTCTCAACTATTTCTCCTCACATTCAAAAGCCTCTCTCTCAAAGTTTGAAGCCAATTTTTTTTCAAACAAAATGAGTACTGGTGCAGGTACAAATTGGACGCTTCTTGAAGATGTTGCGTTGTGTGCTAGCTGGGTTAAAATTACTCATGATTCACTTTCGGGTAATGAGATGCAGTTGCGAGAAATGTGGAGTCTTATTCATACCAATTATATTGAGATAATGGGTGGGCAAAGAACCAAAGATTCACTGTTTAGTCGTTGGAAATTACTGAATATATCGTTTAGTTTGTGGAGAGACGCATTGACACAAGCTAATTCTAATCTTCGAAGTGGCGAAAGTTTAGCGGATCAGGTAACAATATATTACTTATTTGTTTGTATTATTTATTTGTTTGTATTAATTATTTGTTACCTATTTTCATTATAATTATTATGTTGTATTAATTATTTGTTAGCTAGTTTCATTATAATTATTTGTTAGCTATTTTCATATTATTTATTTGTTTGTATTAATTATTTGTTACCTATTTTCATTATAATTATTATGTTGTATTAATTAATTGTTACCTAGTTTCATTATAATTATTTGTTAGCTATTTTCATATTATTTATTTGTTTGTATTAATTATTTGTTAGCTAGTTTCATTATAATTATTTGTTAGCTATTTTCATATTATTTATTTGTTTGTATTAATTATTTGTTACCTATTTTCATTATAATTATTATGTTGTATTAATTATTTGTTACCTAGTTTCATTATAATTATTTGTTAGCTATTTTCATATTATTTATTTGTTTGTATTAATTATTTGTTACCTATTTTCATTATAATTATTATGTTGTATTAATTATTTGTTACCTAGTTTCATTATAATTATTTGTTAGCTATTTTCATATTATTTATTTGTTTGTATTAATTATTTGTTACCTACTTTCATTATAATTATTTGTTAGCTATTTTCATATTATTTATTTGTTTGTATTAATTATTTGTTACCTATTTTCATTATAATTATTATGTTGTATTAATTATTTGTTACCTAGTTTCATTATAATTATTTGTTAGCTATTTTCATATTATTTATTTGTTTGTATTAATTATTTGTTACCTATTTTCATTATAATTATTATGTTGTATTAATTATTTGTTACCTAGTTTCATTATAATTATTTGTTAGCTATTTTCATATTATTTATTTGTTTGTATTAATTATTTGTTACCTACTTTCATTATAATTATTTGTTTGTATTATTTATTTGTTACCTATTTTCATCATAATTATTTAATCTCCCGCATTGTATAGGAACTTCAAGCACAAGCTTGGTATGGTGCCAAAACCAAAAGCAAAAACAAAACATTCACCCGGTTTGAATGTTGGAATGTGGTCAAAGATTGTCCTAAATTCAGAGTTGTGCATGTCGGTCCAGAAGTTTTCATGAACAGCACCCCTCTACACTCTACACCCGATCATGCCTCGCATGATCATGATGAAGATGATGCAGAAGAAGTGCCTGAAACGCCCCCCGTTGAACAAGCGTCGAGGTCGACCCGTTTTCCAATTAGGCCTCAAGGTAAAAAGGCTGCAAAGAGAAAAGGTAATACTTCAAAGAAAGATTATGGAAAGTTTATGGAAGACCTTGCCCACCAAGGTGAATTGACTTTGGCCCGAGAAATGACTAAATATGAGGCCAATAAGGCTAGAGAGGATGCAAAAGATGCAGCGTTTCAGAAAAAATTTGAAGCTGATGAGAGAGAAAGAGAACTACTTCGGCAAGAAAGGGAACGTAGAAGAGAAGAAAAAATGGCTGAACAAGATCGTAACATTATGAAAGAGCCTTTAGAAGGGAAGTCTCCAAATTCTAAATATTTTTGGAAGTCGGAGAAAGAAGACGTGGTGCGAAGGAGGCGTGCAAGAGAAGCGAGAGCAAGAGGAGATGGTCCTAGCACGACAAGAGAAGATCATCCTAGCACCACAAATTGGTTAAACACGACAAGAGAGGATCATCCTAGCACCACAAATTGGTTAAGTGATGATTATTGAATTTAGGTTGTAATTTCTTATTGATTGAATTTAGTACTTTATGTTGTTTCTAATTTATCGAATTTAGTACTTTATGTTATTTCCAATTTATTTTTCTAATTTATCGAATTTAGTACTTTATGTTATTTCCAATTTATTGAATTTAGTACTTTATATTATTTCTAATTTATTGAATTTAGTACTTTATGTTATTTCCAATTTATCGAATTTAGTACTTTATCATAACACATTTAAACACACCAAATAAAATAACATCAACATACCAAATAAAATTACATCACACACCAAATAAAAAGCACACTAAATGAACTAAATAAACACACGACATGAAATAAAATAAAACACCCCAAATAAAAACAAACACTAATGAACTTAAGTATTTTCAACACCCCTCAATTTCCACTGGTGTTCTATCAAGTCAATTTGGCGAGCATTGTGCATATATGGCCTTTGCATTGCAGTATATCGTTGAATGACTCTACCATTGAAACGTCCATCCCGCAGTATTGGGTCGTGTTGCACGGGTTCTTCGGTGGCGTCATGAGCACAATATATTCGTGTTTTGGAATTGTTCATCGTGTCTGGCTCATATTCATCAACAGCATCATAATCGTACTCATCTTCCACAATCATGTTGTGAAGAATGATGCACGTCATCATGATAGATCGAAGCGACTCCACATCAAACATTCTGGCAGCACCTCTAACAATAGCCCAGCGAGCTTGGAGTATACCAAAACAACGCTCCACATCCTTCCTGCATCCTTCTTGACAGCTTGCAAAGTATTTTTCCTTTGCACTTTGTGGACGTGGCACTGTTTTGACAAAGCATTCCCACCTTGGGTAAATGCCGTCTGCTAGGTAGTATGGCCCGTCGTACCTACGTTCGTTGACCCAGTATGTGACTTTTGGTGCCTTTCCTTGCAGGACTTCATCGAACACTGGGGATTGGGCAAGGACATTAAGATCATTTTGAGCTCCCGGAACCCCGAAAAAGGCGTGCCAAACCCAAGTATCAAAAGATGTCACCGCCTCCAAAATGATACTTTTCGATCCTTTTCTATCCCCATAAGTGCCTTGCCATGCACTTGGACAGTTTTTTCAAGTCCAGTGCATACAATCAATGCTTCCAATCATCCCTGGAAAACCTCGCATCTCGCCATTCTTCAAAAGCCTTTCCAAGTCCATATGAGTAGGCCTCCGGAGGTACTCATTGGTGTAGATAGATTCGATTGCCGAGCAAAACCTCATCAGGGACTCAAGAATGGTTGATTTTCCCATCCTCGTTATCTCGTCCACTTGGTCTGCAGCTGCTCCATATGCAAGCATCCTCAAAGCAGCAGTAATTTTTTGCTCAGGCAGGAGACCTAAAGCACCAAATGCATCTGGCTTTTGCACAAAGTAAGAATCATGGTTGCAAACAGCGCCCATGATTATGTTGAACAAATGTCATTCCATTCTAAAACGACGTCGGCAGTACGTATCAGGGAATGTACTGTTCTGGACAAAATAATCGTCCAAGAGCTCCTGACCCCGTCGTTGCCTGTTTCTATCTATGTTTCCAGCACGGTTGGGCCTGCAGATCTGAGCCACAACTTGGACGACTCGACGGGAATGTGAGGCTCGTGCCATTCTTGATTCGTCATCTCTCCGTCTACGCTCATCATCCTCTTCCATCTCATTTTGGGCCCAATCCCCGGCATTGAACATTCCTTCTGATTGGTTAAACAATTCTTCCTCTTCTTGATCGATTTCCCACATCATCTTTGAAGAAGAAGAAGACATTGGTGAAGAAGGAAGCAGAAACTATGAATAATGAAAGGGATTTTGGTGAAGAAGGAAGCAGAAACTATGAATAATGATAGAGAGCTTGAGAAAATTGGTGTGAGATTTTTGAGGATGGAGGGTTTCATTATATGGAGGATTTGGGCAAGGATTAGGTTGTAGATAATGACACGTGGCATGCCGTCATTCGTTAAAAATCTGGAGGAAATCTATCCTCAAAGATTGTAATCGGATTGTGACACGTGGCACGACGTGATTGGTTACAAATCTTATCGGAAATCCCTCACCAATAATTGTCCTTTTCAGATAATGACACATGGCATGCCGTCATTTGTTAAAAATCTGGTGAAAATCTATCCTCAAAGATTGTAATCGGATTGTGACACGTGGCACGACGTGATTAGTTACAAATCTTATCGGAAATCCCTCACCAATAATTGTCCTTTTAGATAATGACACGTGGCATGCCGTCATTCTTTAAAAATCTGGTGGAAATCTATCCTCAAAGATTGTAATCAGATTGTGACACATGGCACGACGTGATTGGTTACAAATTTTATCGGAAATCCAAAATTACAAATAAAATTATTTTGAATTTTTTTTATAAATAAAAAAATCCAAATATTTTATTGCTATTGACTTTTCGGATAATGACACGTTGCGCAACGAGAACGATTAAAAATATTATCTGAAATTACAAATAAAATTATTATGTATTATTTTATAAATAAAAAAATACTAATATTTTATTGCCAATTGACAGGGCTATTCAAGTGCAGGAGTGGAGATGCAAAAAGGCTATTGCCAGGGGAATACACTGTTACTGTTCATTAGGTAGATTGAATAGTGTATTGCCTAGGGGGAGGGCTCCTACACTGGAGTTGCTCTTAGGACATCCTTCGCCAAGGTGTGAGGTGGTGATTTTTAGAAATACCCAGGTGGAGGAACGTTGGCAAATCATGGGAGGGAGGAACGTTGGCTTATGGGTGGATAGATGCATTCCATCCCTACCCTTAGGACATCCTTCGCCAAGGTGTGAGGTGGTGATTTTTAGAAATACCCAGGTGGAGTCGCTAGTCTGTCAAAACATTAGAACCTAGGATATTGATTTTCTTAGGACCTTTTTATTGGTGGAAGAACAAAACGTAATCCTTGATACATTTGTCGAGGATAATTCTAAAAAGGATAGGCTAGTTTGGCCTTTCAACAGACGTGGAAGGTACACTGTGATATCGGGACATCATTGGGCACATTTGAGATCGAGCATCCTTGTGGGCCAGCATCTGTTCCATTCTCTGTAAATTTGGAAGCAAGTGTGGAAGAACATATGGAAGCTGAATACCCCCCCAAAAAATATGAAACTTTATGTGGAAAACGCTTCATAGGGCTCTTGTGGCGATGGTTGATCTTTTCAAGAAAAGATCATCCCCTCCCCGACTTGCCCAATCTACCACAATAGTGGTGAATCTGTGGAACATCTCTTCTTTCTGTGTCCATGGGTGGAAAAAATCTGGTTTGATGGGCTGCTAAATTATAGGGTTGACATGGGCGCAGTGGCTACACCCCCTTATCAACTTCGATTTCAAGACTATTCAGGACAGAGACTGGTTACTTTCTCACGTTGCCTTCACGTGCTGGCATATCTGGAAAGCGAGATGCAACTTCCTTTTTAACCATATGGAAATCAATCCTACACAAGTCTTGCTAGCTATTTCAAATGCGGTTGGTGCATTTTTTGAGGCGGCCTGTAAATCTATGGATCTTCAAACCCCGAACTCTGGTTGTGCTGTTCTAATGGTCCGATGGTCCTCTCCAACTTTTCCGTTCATTAAAATCAATGTTGATGCAAGCTGGAATGCATCGATTGGATCTGGCATTGTGGGGACAGTGGTGCGAGACGTTGAGGGCAAATTTATGGTTGCAGCAAGGTACACGATTAAGTAGTGCTGCTCAGGGCGAAGCCTTGGCATTCCTTCATGGATGTCAGCTGGGTATCTCTTTGGGTCATAGATTGGTTATTATGGAATCCGACTCTCTCGAATCTATCTCGTGTTTAAGGGATTCGCTGGAGAATGGCAGTTGGGAAGCCTATCCTACTTTGGCGAAAGTCAAAAGCTTAGGGGAATCCTTCTAGGATGGTCGCTGGTCTTGGATTCCAAGATCAGCCAATATGGCGGCAGACTTGTTAACATCGACGAGATTTCCGAAGACGTGCGATGTTTCATGGGTCAACCAACCTCCATCTTTGTTGGTTCATGTCCTTAACAATGATAGTTTACCTTGTCCACCTTAATTTTGTAATGACAGTGCAGGGGATGACGCCTTAGTATTTGTTGCAGCGTCTTTCCTCCTTGTACCTCCATGCACTACTCCGATTATTTTCTGCCCAGTTAGTTGTTTTGCCTCGGTGTGGGCTTTCTGTGTAATCTTGGCATCTTTGCCCAAGAAATGAATTCCCCACTTTCCTAAAAAAAAAAAAAAAAAAAAAAAATCTTTTTAAAGGTATAATGGTTAGGAATTCAATGATTCCATTTGCGGAAAGTTTTATGCACTAATCAACGCCATGTTTATTGTTTAATACAATTTGTTAGTTTGATAAAACTTGTCTTTTGTTGGGACGCTTCGAAATATTCCTACAGTCAATCATCCCTCTACTGCGACTCCTACTTGCACAAAACATGAAAACATTTTGTAAAAAAAATATGTTATCTAGGAACACATCAAGATTTTGCCCGAGTTTTAACATGTCACGCATGTGTCAACAGAGTGTCACCCGAAGGATGAACCACATCGAAACATGAAGGAGTTTTGTAAAAATCACATCATGAAGGAAACTCGGGTTCATTCCGATCGACCTTACGCACTCATCTATTTCTGTCTGGCCGTGGGATGAACCAGCTCAAACGAAAATCAAGGATTAAAATTAAGACAAGTAAACAGGAGAGTGTAAATCCAAATGCATATTGCCATTTGAAAGCAATGCTCGCCATGGAAATAAAAAGACTTGTAAATAGTAGCAGCTCTATTTGTCTATTTGTTTGGTTGAAAACATACACAGCATAAGCTCGCAGGGTTAGCTCAAGTTCGAAGGCGGTGGGGAACACATTAAGATGGGTATAGGTCAAGCATTCGATCCCTTCTAAGCTCCAATGTAACCGGAAACGAAGATCAAAGCTTACAATACAGGATTAATGAAATTTGGCAGGTCAAGACTCGCTTGGAAGAACGTTGAAGAAATGATAAACTTCATCTGCATCGATTACACCTACCTCAGTTGAGCAAACTAAGCAGCAAACTTGCTTGACGGTCTGGTTACCTGCAGGAGTTGCTTCATTCTCCGAAGATTTTCTCCCTCTTTTGCCCTTTCTAGGTCTTGCTTCTTTTTGATGCACTATTTGATCACTTCCAATCTTGCAATTCTCAACAAAAATTGCTCTGTACTGGGTCACATATTTTTCATGCCTGCAAGAAATCGAGCTCAGATAAGCCACCTCAAGAAGTACTGCCAAATCCACCAAAGTAATCTAACCACTGCCAGCCAAAACCACTACATTCTATTACTTTTAAAAGACTTGCTATATTCTTGTAAAACCACTACTTAAGTCTAATTCTCAGAAACAAGACGATGAGACACCATTTAGACGGAAAAAAGATCATCTCTTAAAAAAGATACTAAAAACTTTATCAATCACATGAAACAACACTTCTTGGTTTATCTCAGAAAGCATGTTAAGCTACCATATCCCCACTGTGAACAAATACGAGTATGTACGCTTCTTAGCTTGGCTATAAAAGTTGTGCTGATTTAAAATGCAACCCAACCCGTAAGGTGTCAGTTAGTGTGCGACCCCCTCCCCCTTCTTCCCGAGTTAGATTTAATCAATATCACAAAATTAGCAGTGACTATGTCTGCACAGTTTCGGCCATCTAGTTTCATGCCTTGGCTGTATTTGCTCCATTTACAAATTATTTCAATGCAGACACAGTTATAAAATCATCCTTATGGATAAAACCTTGCATCAGATACGCTTGATGGGAGAATGCCCTTTGTTCAAACCTTGGTTTCGTTTCTCTGCTGTCTTCTTATTTGGTTATTCTAATTTAATCTTCAATGGTAGAAAGAACAATTCTACAAATAATAATTCTTTTAAAGCAGCAAACCTCAATCATCCTAATAACAGTGTAAAACAATGTAATACTTGCAATTTGTCACTAATCTTCATAAGACTTGGAACTTTTCTAATCCCTTGAAAGCAGGAGGCTACTAACAATGGAATCAAGAACAGTTTATGTCTGACAATGTAAAAGGTGTCAAATTTTCTCAAAGAGATTGGAGAACATAGCTTCTGTTGAAATTCCATCCTTTAAACCGCGAGACTTCAACAATTTATCTAAATAGTTCAAATCCGACTAACAAAACCTTGACTGGACAGGTTATGAAAATGTGGCTAGACTGGACAGAATACGGCCAATTAAACTGTGAAACTATACCGTCTTCATGGTTTCTGCTGATTGGCAATACAATTGACCATGAAAGTTCCTTCCCATGATCAAAGTTCAAACTAATCAGAAGTGCGGGAGAGAGTTCAAGTTTCTTTTTCTTTCCCTTCTCCTTTTGTAATCTAAAAAGAGTGCAAATTATATCCCTAATACATTCCCACTCTCAGTGTCCACTTTTTCAAATGTCGACCTAAATCATAATTTGCCTGGGATCCTAATATTGCGTATGTCAAGTGCTTTTATAGCCTAAAACACCCAAACAAGATTGAGAATGCTGCTGTAAAAAGAAAACTCCGAGCTCCAACCAATGCTAAACTCAGACCCACACAAAGAGATTTAAAGACTAAAATAGATAGAGCAATTGATCCCTCCCTATAACTATAACAGCAAGAAAAGGAAACGGCATGCCATAAAGATATTTTCATAGATAGAAAAGAATGCTACTACCAATCATTCCGCGACAATCTTGTAAAAAAAAAAAAAAGTACTAACATTCATGTAGTGTATATACCTTTGACAGTTGAGGCAGAGAGCGGTGAAACAAGATGGACAACTAAGCACAGCATCAGAAGTGCCACCTTTCCTTTTCTTTTGAACCCATAACTCGTCTTTGTCATCAATATCTGAATCATAGAACTCTGGTTTGACGGAGTAGTCGATTTCATCATCATCAGAAACTGAAAATACACAATATATCAACATCAGTTAAATGAACAACTTTAAAAGTTTGACTTATTACACTTACACTGATTCCAATTCTATAAAAAAGCAGTTAGCTGAGGTTAAAAGCAACGCACAACTAAAAGAATGATTTGAATTGCAAGATTACAAACCCATTTGGGAAGTTTTCGAGATTATCACAACACATCATTCATTTAATTTGATGCATAGTTTCATTGCATATGTCGAATATACATATACGACCAATCTCATAAAATTCATTGATTCAATATCAAACTCAATGCATTACATTCAACACATCATGAACAATACATATTAAAACATCCCCAGGACTCTGCTAATTATCAAGTTTAAAATATAAAAAAATAAAAAAAAATAAAAAATCCTTTTCTTCAAAATTTGCTCTATAATCTGCCTTGGCACTAACAAAAAAAATCTTACTAAATTTTAACAGAAAACAATCACATGACAATCCTCAAAGTCCATCAAAAGAATATGCAAATCATGAAATAATAACCCAAATTAAAATAAAAAATAAAAACCAAGAAAATTGAAAGAAAAAAAAGTCTGCGTCTGGAAAAGCAAGCAGTTAGGAGGAGAAAAATACCAGTTTTCTGAGAATTGGATGGAGATGGAGAGGCCATGTCGTCTGTCATCTTGTCCATCTCCATCTCTCCAGGGTTTGAGACTGTCTCGCCTCTTTCCCCTTTCCTTTGTTTTAATTTGTTTAGTTTTATTTATGGCGGTTGTATTTGGGTTGCTGATATTTTGATGAGCCCACCCAGCATTATCTGGGCTGGGCTGGGCTGGGCTGGATTCTGGAAGGAGTTGCCTCTTTTTGTTTGTCTTGGCCCATTATTATTAATGTAAGGGGGCGTTTGTTTGCCCTCACTAAAAGGTACTGGACTGGACTGGACTAAGGGTTAGTCCAGTCTCATGTTTGTTCCTGACAGGGACTAAGTTTAATGAGACTAAGACTCACTAGCCTAGACTAAATCAGGGACTAGCTGGTCTTAGTGAAACCCCTCAAAAACCATGGGACTAGCTAAGACTGTCCCCTTTCTCCTCCTTTCTCCTCCTCGCCTTGCTCCTCGACCACTCACATTCGAAAGCCATTGGACTAGATGCTTTTCACAACCGATTTTCATATAAAATACCAAATTGAAGAAAAGATTGGAATGAACAACAGAGAAAAAGATGGAGAAAAAAAGAGAGAGAATTGGGTGGTAAGGAAGGATTAGAGGGATAAAAAAAAATAGGATAAAAAATATTAATAATTATGAATTAAATAATATAATATTAGAGTTTGTTAATTATCCTGCTTATTAGTCCGACACTGCACCAAACGCTTCACTAAGCTAGTCCAACTTAGTCTAGTCTAAGCCAGTACAGCTTAGTCCCTGAAGCTAATCAAATCCGAGACAGTCCGGTGCAACAAACGCACCCTAATCCTTCTGCTGTGGTTTGTTTTCGTCTTCCACTTGAATGAATCCTTTTGCTTTATTCGATTCAAATGACATAAAGTAATGATTATGGGTGTTCTATGAAGACAAAAGCTTTGCACAAGTCACTTCCCAAATAAGTTAGTACAAAACCATATCATTTTATAAATCTTTAACATTCTTAACGAGCGGTGGATGACCAATACTTGGCATGGCCATCCAACCGACCAAACAGATTTATCTGAACCGTATTAGTCAGTTTGGTTTGATTTTGACTAAAAGAAGTCAAACAATTCAAAAATCAAACTGAACCGATTTACTTTTGATATTTAAAAAAATGATATGATCAAATTAAACTGACAATGTATTCAAGTATTAAATTTAAACATGTCAACCTATTATAAGCTGTTTGGAGATTCATATGTATTTTAATTCTCAAAATAATATAAGATTAATGGATACAACGGTTAGAGATTTGTATGTATTTTATGCTTATGTGATTTTGTAACTAATAAATTGTTTGGTAGTATGAGATTTTTTATTTATTTGAAACATAGTTTTATTTGATTTGATAAATTTTCTTATTAATTACGAAAAACTTAATAATTCAGTCCGAAAAACGTTTTGATCAAATTAGAATGTGAAGGATTTGTGGATGTTTAAAAGATTAAAACTTTTGAAATGTTGGACTTTTCTTTTATTGATGTGTTGGACTGGGGTTTAAAACAACCAACTCAAACTGATTAACAATGATTTGGTTTGATTTAGTTTCAATAGTGGTATTGGTCAAAAGTCAAACCAAAATGTTAAATGGTAGTTAGTTTGATAATATTTTTGGTGTCAGACCGAATCAAGCCGAACGACACCGTCCTTAACCAAAACCACAACTAAAAGTTTGGTTTGATTTCTAAACCATTTCACTTTTTAATTGTAAAAATGGAACCAACAACTCATTACAATTTGTGTTGACTAGTTTGATGTCCACCAAACAAGAAGTTTTTTGGAACGTGTAGTCGTGTGCAGTATTTTTGTCACAAAATAGAGCCGATTGAGGAGCCTAAATTTTATATGTGTGACTAGACAACCGCATGATCCGATGAGCGAAATTTAAAATTGTCCTCGCCAAGGACAGAGCCCTTGAAAACTAAAAATTGAAAAAATATGAAAGTGAAATGGGAGGTGGATGATAAAATCTGGCACATAAACTGCCTCCCCTCGCTTCCACTTGCATAGTGGATGGCATGACAGCATTTGGTTATAGTTTCGTGGCCAATAACCGCCCACGCCCAGAGTGTTACGAACACTGCTTTCCCCCTTTCACTCAAAACCCACTCCTTTCTTTCCTCTCTGCCATCCTCCTTTCTCCTCATTTGAAGAGAAAAATCATGGACGCCAACGTCGTCTCCAAGCTCTTACTTCCTCCGGTCCGTACAGCTACTTCAAGCTCTTACTCTTCGCCCACCGCTTCAAAGCTCTTCTCCTCATTCTCCTGCGGTTCTGGAAGCCAAATAAGACAAGTGGACCTTCGCAATTCTTCTTCTTCTTCTCGTATAGTTCGTACGGTTCCCAAGTTTTCAATTGCTTCGAGTGCTGGTATTCAGGAAATTAAGGAGACCCAGTTCCGGGATTCGGTTCTTAACTCGGACCGTCCGGTTCTC
Organism: Crataegus laevigata; assembly: GCA_963580275.1. Lineage (NCBI taxonomy): Eukaryota > Viridiplantae > Streptophyta > Magnoliopsida > Rosales > Rosaceae > Crataegus > Crataegus laevigata. The sequence continues at coordinate 23,688,808 of OY756948.1, forward strand.
GTCGAGTTCGTTGCCAGTTGGTGCGGCCCTTGCCGCTTAATCTCACCTGCTATGGAATGGCTCGCTCAGGTTCCTCTCTCTCCCCCCTCTCTATCTGATTTGGGAGCCTTTCGATTTCTCATTAGTTTTTTAGGATTTAGACTTGAACTAGAAGTTTGACAACTTTACTACTGTCTGAAATAATGTTTAAACGGGAGGTTGTAGGTCGGTCCTCTGCACTCTTAAGAGTGAGCAGAAACTTAACGGCGGAAACACTCATATGCGCTTTTTCTACCAGAAGCACAACAAAGTTTCATTAAAAATCCAAGTGCTTCCTGAAAAAGCAATTGGAAGTGATTTGTGAAGACTCCAGAAAGCACCGAAAGTGCTTTTAGAATCTAGAAGCAGTTTTAGTTATTCTATGCTAAACACTCCTAGAAGCACTTTATGTTACTGGATGCCCTTTAAGTCTGCTCAAAAACACCCTAATACTCTCGCTTTTAGAATCTAGAAGCACTTCTAGTTATTCTATGCCAAACCCTGCTAGAAGCACTTTTGGTAACTGGATGCCCCTTAAGTCATTGACCAATAAGACCCTAATAGTCTCACTTCCAGATACAATGTTTGATTTCTTGTCAGAAAAGAAAGACAGACGCGATGTAATTGTCTTTGATATGTACGGTCATTTTGGAACAACGTTTGGAAATGTCATAAAGGGATAGGGAGGACAAGTAGTATCTTTCAAGATTTGGATATCAATGTGCCTTTGATTGTTGTCCACACTAAAGAAATTATCTCAAGTATTAGTTTATATGTTGCACTCAGGAATACAAAGACAGGTTAACTGTTGTTAAGATAGATCATGATGCAAACCCAAAACTGATTGAAGAATATAAAGTTTATGGGTTGCCGGCTTTGATTCTCTTCACAAACGGAAAGGAAGTTCCAGAAAGTCGGAGAGAAGGCGCAATTACCAAAGCGAAGCTTCAAGAGTATGTGGATGCGTTTTTGGAGTCAATGCCAGTTGCATAGTTCCACTTCCATTTGAATTTGCAGAGATGCCTGTTGGAAAATATTAGTTTTTGGGTTTATTTGAATGTTTGGTTTTCTGGGCTTAGCCCATTAGCTTTATGGTTTTGATTTCTTACCTTTTAGGATTAGGGTTAGTTTATTATCAATAGCATGCTTGTTATTCAGTTGAAAACAAGTTCGTCACAATGTAGTCTTCAAGGGTTTTGTAGCCGTTTTGGCATTCTCAGTTGTTTAATAATATTCTTATTATTTTGTAGTCTTGTTCGTTGCGCACTATGATATTCAACTATGCCAAATTCCATCAGGTTCAATCTGTGTGTAATATGAGTAATCCTTTCCTCCTTTTCTTTTTAGTTTCTTAAGGGTATTGAACTTGCATTCGATTGTATAAAGTGAGCTGTAAATTTCAAAAATTATTCTCTGAGTACATGTTCTATTTTGAGGAATCACCCAGCCTCCTCCAATTTTCGCTTCTTTTCTTCTCCACCTAGACCGGTGATTATATGGAAGATTACTCCAAATCTAGACTATGTTTCTTAAAGCACATGAACGTAAAAAAGGCGGTATATTAGTTGCAAAGTTGATGATTATTGATTGTATCTGATCTACATGCACGTATAATGTGTGTTTGAGAAGGACGAATTGTGTATTCTTATTGATTTACAACTCGAAAATGAGTAGGAAAAAACAAAGTGATTCACAAATATCATCCCCCTATCCCCTAATTGCCTCTCTATCGAGATTGGTTTCTTTTCCTTGTCGACTTTTCAATGTTATATCAGAACCCAGATGCTTGGATTATTTACAAATCCAACTGTGATTTGCTCCATCAAACTACAACTTTGTCTTGCCTACCATAATTGACAGCCTCATCAGGTATGTACTTGCCCCATAACCAGTGAGCTTTCCAAACTCTATTCATCTCTTCAATCGGAACATTCTTCGTCTCGGGCAAGAAGAAGGCGACGAAGATGGTCATAATGATCACAATACCGCCAAAGAAGAAGAAGAGACCAAACTTTAAGTGGCAAAGTGTTTGGACTCAATTTTGCACTATCGGGTCGAGTAGTCGAAACCGTAGAGTGAGTAAAATTTTGAGCCGTTGGATTGAAAGAAAATTGAGATGGTTGATTAATAATTTGTCTGGATATTATTATGGTTTTTAATCATAATAATATCTGAAGAATTATTGAAAATTATCTCAAAAAGGCGCAGATGGTTTTTTGATTGGTTCTGTGGACGTGGCCTAAGTGTCGTGTAGTGATGAAGTTACAGAGTTGTTTTGCTCTGCAGAAAGTGTGGGTTATTGTGACATTATGTGGGTAGAGTTATGATGAGGCAAGAAGTCTAGATAGGCTAGACTTTTGACAGAGTTTGAAAAGTCAAAATGAGGCTTTGATCTTGGAAGGCCAACCATTTGGATGAAAGGTTACTTTGGACGAATAAGGAAGTTGTCAGGTGGTGGACGGAAAGGCCACCAACGATATATATATATATATCTTCAAGCATGCGGTTTATTTTGGGATTTGATATGATAAGGTCAGAGTCTTGGGAATATAAGGTTTATCTGATGCAATCGGTGGAAGAGTTCCAGCACATGGCAGGGGCTTATATCAACTTATCAATCAACGTGCGCTCGTCCCTATAAATACAAGGCACCATGCAATATTTCAGGGACCTCCAACTCAACACATAAATCTGTCCTGCGCAATTTCTCACTCTACGAGAAACCTCTCAACACCCTTGAGATTTTTTATTTTCTTTTTCGCCTTCACACCTTCAGTTTGGATAAACAGCACTGTGAAGGCAACCGTTAAACACCTTCAGTTTGAATAAACAGCACTGTTGCCGTAGAACCAGCCGTCTGTGAAACACCTTCAGTTTGGATAAACAGCACTGTGACAGGGTCGACTGGTTATCTATCCAAGTCTCGGCCAACGAGGGTTTTCGGATCCCCGTCGACAGAGGCCATCTCACCAGCCATCTCGGCGAAGTGAGGTGTTACTGATACTTAGGTTTGGTGCCTCAACGCCGAGTTATTTTATGATCGCATATTCACAAGTGGGTTTCAGAGTTCGGCACTTGGACGACCGAACCACGTTCATTATCAAGACCTTCATCCGCTTTGAGTATTTGTGCCCCTATACTGTAGTATCAATTCGGCGTGGTTTCACCTTCACAAATACGGTGACTGTTGCCGAATCGGACGAGGACGAGCCGTGAACTTTGTAATTGGTAGCCTTGTCTTCAGGCTTGAGGACCTAGAGGCCAAGACGTGTTCCTTTCTTGGCCGCAGTTGCAAGACACAGAAGTCAGCCGTGCGCATTCACACAACATCAAGACATTTTTACTCATCGGTCGAGCTCGGCCGACGAGTTGACATGCCCCGCACACATTTGAAGGACATAGTTAGTCTACTAGTTACTCGACTTGCGCGCCACGTAGGCTAGGTGATTTTTGTAGTCAACACAAATCATGCTGAGGAAGACTTGACCAATGATAAAAGTGAACAACATATTCATCGAGACGTTGATGGCTTGTCCGGCTGACCGGATCTCCAGAGGGCAAATCTCGCTCAGCACCAACCACCCCAACAGACCCCAAGACCATGCAAATGCTGCTACATATGCACAGATCGAGAACAAGATCCAATTGGCTTCAGTTTTTGTAAAGGATCCGACTCCACTGAGACCAAACTTCATGCCTATCATCACTCCAACGGCAACCTACAATGCATGTGTGAAAGTTTGGTAATGTCCTTTACAAATTAAAGCAGGCAAACAATTGTTTTTATTAAATTGATCGTGTTTAAGTACCTGGCACAGGAGCATCTGCACACCACCTCGAAGAAACAACACCCTTCTTCCGAACTTATCGACTGCGAGAATAGACACCAAGGTAGCAACCATGTTAACACCGCCGGTGATGGCTGCGGACATTAGGGATGCTTCGTCTCCAAACCCCAAAGTCATGAAAAGAACTGGTGCGTAAAACATGATGACATTGATCCCGGTGAGCTACTGGAAGAATGGAACGAGAATGCAAATGACAAGTTGAGGCCTATATCTCGACTATGTGATGTTGGTCCATTGGTTTTCCACTTTTTGGGCAGCGTCAGTAGCATCAAGAAGGTCTTGGAACTCCTCATCAACGTTGTCGGTGCCACGGATTTTTTTCAGCATTTGTCTGGCCTTATCGGGGTTACCTTTTTCTAGGATGGAATTTGGAGTGTCGGGAAGAAAGATTGCAGCGAGAGTCATCATCAAGGAAGGGACGGCTGCAAGAGCAAGAGAGACTCTCCAGCCATATCCGCCCTTGATCTTGGCTGTGCCGAAGTTGACAAGACCTGCCACTAGAATACCAATGGTGATGGCCATTTGGAACCCCATGTTCAATGCTCCTCTAATCTTTGTTGGAGCCATTTCCGCTAGATAAACGGGAACGGACTGCAAATCACGACGAGAATTTTGAACTAGTTAGCTACCGGTCTAGCTCTAAGTTTCAAGAATGCTACAGAGATCATATTTTCCTGCAACATCGACCGACCACATTATGAGGTATACGTGGTAATTGATACATAACCTGTCTTCTAAAATGCGTTATTACCTTATGGTTCGTATGTTTTAATCAACCTGTAGTTAAAGATAGAAGATATATGTACTTGATTGGCAAATCCAACTCCAACACCAAGCAAGAGACGACCAATGATTAGAACGATAATGTTATTGGCAATACCATTTAGAATTGAGCCAACAAGAAAAACAAGGCCTGCCACAAACATGGATATTTTCCGGCCAAATTTCCTAGTCACCATTGAAGCGAAGAAGAAAGCCACCAAGGCTGCAATGTAGAGGCAAGACGTAAACAATGTGAGGAGTTGGCTGTCAAATTTGCAGTACTGGTTTTGATTAGCAATCTCATTCTTCATTTTGTGGAACATAGACGGGAAGAACTTCCTCAAGAACGACTCCATTGAGGTCACACCCCCTGCATATATGCGAGATGATTCAAAACCCGATTAGTACTTGTTTCTCTTGATGACCTCAGTTCTTTTAAACATAGAGACAATTACAGATTTAATTACCTGAGATCCCGATATCATATCCGAAGAGGAGACCACCCATGGCAGCCGCCACACAAGTGAAAAGCACAAAGATGGTGACACCTCCTTCATAGCTCCTCCCTCATCCACCTCCAACATATGCTCCTCCAGCCATCGCTCTACAAAGTTGTGGAGTCTAACAGCTCTTTGTAGTTTGAATATATTAAACCGATATCTCAAAAATCTTTTGATCTTTGTTGCTGACTTGTATCTCAAATTTGAAAATGTTTGAAGTTTATAAAGGTTCGAAGCTGCAACAAAACCAGGCTAGAGTTTCAACAACTTAGACCTAATCTTATTTTCTAGTTAGTTTCTGCAACTCCTTACCTCCTTGCTAATTATGCCATATTTAGGCATAAATAGTTGGACATGTTAGGACAAGAGGATAGTAGCAAAGTTCTTGTTTTGGTTAGATTGAGATAATACTAGTTCTTGGTATTACACCATTAACCTTGCTGTATGGAGCTCTAAATTTGGCAATGTGTGATGATTGTTATATGTGAACGGATATGGGTCAAAACTCAACACAGTTTAATAGGCATGCAGAACTTTTTTCAACGTGTCAATAACACTGTCCGGTACATCAAGTGTTATAATAAAAGTGGTTGGAAACTTTTTCTTTTTCAAGTATCAAATCACTTGTATAATAACACTTGGTATACTGAGTCGTGTTCCCAACACCCTAAAAAATCTCTCACATACATGTAGCATATGAAAAGCAATACTGTAAATTTGAATTTATTTTTTAATTTATATATCTTAACGATATAATTAATCGTACTTAATTTCGATGTCGAGTCCGGCACATCCAATTATGATGTCGAGCCCTAGCTTGTAGTCCTGCTTGCCTCTTTCTTCCCTTTGCTAGTGAGACAATTTTCAGTGTCTCAGAAATACAGTCATGTCCAAGTGTCATAATAAAAGTGGTTGAAAACTTTTTTTTCAAGTATCGAACCACTTGTATAATGACATTTAGTATACTGAGCTATCTTCCCGACACACTGAAAATTCTCTAACAGACATGTAGTATATGAAAAGCAGTATTGTAAATATGATTTTATTTTTTTAATTTATAAATTTTAACGAAATACGTAATCGTACTTAATTTTGATGTCAAGTCTGGCACATCCAACTGTGATGTCGAGCCCTGGTGTGTAGTCCTGCTTGCCTCTTTCTTCCACTTGCTAATGAGAACTTTTCGACTCATCACAATACAAGTGGTTGGAATTTTTTTTTCAAGTATCTAACCACTTGAACTATGACACTTAATATATTGGATCATGTTCCCAGCATACTAAAAAAAACTCTCATTGTCAGTGTAGTTCTTACTTCTCATTGTCTACACTTGTATAAACCAGTGTCCTAAAGCCCCTCACTAGGTGCTTGTCTAGACTCTCATAGGCACCAGCCTAGACTGCTTAGTTCACAACTCTCACTTAGATAGAAAATGTTTTCCACATTTAACTTTATTTTTAATTTGATATTTGTTAATTATTTGAATTTAATACTTGCTAAATTGTAGACAAACTACAACTTCGACGACATAAACAAGTCGATGGATAGCTACCTGAATAGGCTGTTCTCGAATCAGTACAAGTAGTGGAAGAGCGACCTCCATAAACATTTTGAGTTGTTTGATGGTCTGGAGTTCGCTCTCAAGGAGGGTTGCCAGTTGGAGTTGGAGGACTGGGCAGACAATTGAGTGTGGCTCTACTTCCATTTTCAGGAGCCCACATGTCTGGTACGTATGTATATATTTATTACTTAATTATTTATAAGTTTTAAAAAATATTATTAATTTTGGTTAACTATTGTTTTATTTTCTTTAAATATTATACTAATACGTTCATTTTGTGCTAACAGAAGAAGTCGAAGGCGGACGATCAGCCGGGATAACAAGACTCTTCTCGCACGATGGCAAGTAATAAAGTGTTTAATATTAGCACTTCCAATTTCTGACAAATGTTAATCTTTTTTTTCCACACTAACATTGTTTTTATCTTCTTTTTTTTTCAGGGGGATTCATAATTCCCCGAGAAAGATGCATTTAAGGACATTTATGTTCACCCCATGGATGAGCTCGCCAAGTAGCTGGACATAAGTAAAAGTTAATTTTAAATTAGTATCTTACGCTTCCCAGTATTATAACATTTAATTTAGATTAAATATCAATTTAGTACTCTTATATTTCGTGGTTTTCACCATTTAGTACATCAAGTTTTTTTTGTCTCAGAGTCATACCCAAAGTGTTAATTTTGTACATCTGTTAGTCAAACTGTTAAGGCTGCCGTTAACTGATAATGTGGTACCTATGTGGACAATGATTGAGCACCACATGTCATTAATGGGTCCACATGATTTTTTTTATTTTATTTTTTTTTAGAAATTCTCAACAACAATTTCTGTTTTATATGGTAATTGTTACAACGGAACAAAATTTACATCATTTAGCCCCAATCAAACATCATAATTAGCCATACTTTACAACCCTAATCTCTGCTCTTGCTTTTGTGAATGAATCATTCAATCGGTTGTTGGGACCCCAGCAGCTCAAAAACATGATTGTCCTCAAAGACTCACCTGATTTCTTCATCTTCTCAGCTCTCACTTTACTTAGAGCTGAAGTAGAAAGAGAAGAGAGCTTGCTGTTGGCCTAAGAAAATGACCTCACTTGGCTCTTGGCTTGTTGGCCTGCATATCTCAAAGCAGAGTTCCATCTGCAAATCCCTTGGTCCTTGAGTGCCTCTACAACTCTAACACTTACTGCTAATATAGCCTTGCTCGCACTTGATGAACTAATTATTTCTTTTCTCTTTGATCTTCTGAACTCATGATCTTTTTTTTTTTTTTTTTTTTGAGAAGGGGTTCAAAAGTAAAAATAAAAACCCATCTTCTACCTCCCACAACCCCTGCACTCTATCCCTCCCTCATCCATTCGAACCTTCTCCCTCCCTTCTCTCTTTTACAACCCACGCCTAGGCCTGGCAATTTCTGACACGATCCGATAACACGACACGACACGACACGAAATTAACAGGTGTTCGGGTCGACACGATAACGAATCGGGTCGTTATCGGGTAACCCGATAGCACCTGACACACCCCGACCCAGGGGTCGAAGCGTGCTGGCCGTCACGTGCGAGTGACGTAGCCAAAACGTCAGCGGAAGGAATTTATGCATGAAATGCAGTAGTGAAAGTTATTTTGATAATATACATATGATAATGAGTGATATCGAAAGAAAGTGTGATAGTGGAAGGTTACAGAGCCGATCCTAGGTGCAGTCGTTTAAACAAAACAACATAATTACTAAAGAAATCCTACATCAGTGGTGGTCTGTCAGAACTGCCTTGATGCCTCGATAGCCGTCCACGTCGTCGTTATCTAGAACCTGGAGGGGCGCAAAACAGAAAATGTGAGTGGGCAAAAACAAATACTTTCGAAAATCATTTCATAAAATCTTTAAATAACCCCTCGCTGTAACACAATATAATTTTCCCAGAAAAATAATACGTATATAAACTTATGTACGAAGACTTGTCTCAGAATCAAAATCAATTATCAAATCTCAATGGTAGGCCATGTCGATATACCAATTCAGCAAAATCATCATCATCAGTCAGGCAATAAAATCATAAGTATCCCTAATGTAATGTCAGCCGGAGTCACCTCTAGTGACCTGTACGGCTGAACCTATAGCTCATCCATCATCCTCAATCACTATCAATTATTATCCTGCACACGAGTCGGAATCACCTATCGTGGTCTGTACGACAGGCTAGGCACCTGCCTTGGATCCAAGGTGAGCGTACGGTGCGTGAGGTGAACGATCACGTGAAGGCTAGGCCCTACTCTGGCGGAGCACAACACCCGAGGTGCAGGTGATGAGCTAACTCACTATCTATCACTATCTCAACACTATTATCGAACTTACCTGACTTACCTGGCCGTCCTCGGCATCGGAGCATAGCAAATGCAATCATAATCATATTTATAAAAATATAATTGGCATACGACATGGCGATATAATTATAAAACCATTTCCGTTTATAAATCATGCAAGTTGCGTTTCTGGGAAAACGCCAATATTATAATATATGTATATACTGAAAACAAAAGCCCACTCACTGGTATGTCGACGGGTCGTATCCCCCGAGCCTAGAATGAATGCGCTCGTCCTCTGGGTACGTCTCACCTATATGTGAAACAACTGCAAAACGGTTATTAATAGCACATAACCGAACTACGTAATTAACTTTTCATACGAAGGTCAATTTTGGTATTTGAATATACCCACGCGACCTACACGACGTCACGAGCGTCGTGATATTTTTAAAATAATTTTTGGACACCGCACGCGCCCCCACGCGTCGGCCCAGGCACGGCCAGACGCGCCGGCCACGCGCGGCACGTGCTGCGCACGCCCTAACGGCACAGGAATATTCCGTTGGAATATTCCGTTAACTTCTAACGGCGTCAGTTAACGGCGTCAGTTAACGGCGTCGGAATATTCCGTCAACTTTGACGGAATATTCCGTCACCCCCAACCTCAGGTCGCCGGCCGGACTGGTTTTTCCGGCGACCGTCGCCGGCGCCGGCGACCGGATTCCGGCCAAACTTCAAACCTTCATATCTCCTTCATTTTTCATCCTTTTTCCACGATTTTTCTTCCTACGTGCTCTAAATTTAGTGTAGAGTAAGTATATACCTTCAAAACCTTCGAAAAACACCTAGAATCTCGATGAATAATTCCTTCAAAATCGGCCAATCTGAGAACCCGTGATCCCGACGTCCAAAATGTCTCAACGATACACTCCGAGGTTCCTGAGACAATTTTAAGACGAATGGTGATCTTGTTTCCACCTAAAACGTAACCATGGAGAAGTTCGTGAACAGTGCCAAAACTAAAGCCTACGGATTTAACATGGTTTCGAAGGTTCCAAGTCCTATAACTAACATATTCATACTCAGCAAGTCTCAAGGGTTAGGACTAGGCTTACCTTAGCCTCGATCCGAGTCGAAGGGATGGTCTCTGTGTGTGTCCGTACAAAGAAGGTGTGAGGGAGGACGAGAGAGTTCGAGAGAGGGAGAGTAAGAGAGAGAGAGAGAAAAACAGATTGCAGTGCACGTGTGTGCATACGTGTGTGTGTGTGTTGGGTTAAAATATCAGCCCAACTTTGGGCTTAAGTGATTAGGGCACCCAAGCCCAAAACTAAACCCGAAACCATGCCCGTTCCCGCGTATTCGAGGGTAGAATCGTCATTTCACGTCGAACTATTTTTAAACTCGGAACGGGATGTCACAACCTACCCTCCTTAATAAAATTTCGTCCTCGAAATTTACATAACATAAGTACACACTACTAACCATAGAATAAACGCGGATACATATCTCTCATCCGCTCCTCTGTCTCCCAAGTAGCTTCCTCAACCGAATGGTTTCGCCACAATACTTTCACTAGTCGAACTGTCTTGTTCCTCAAGACCTTATCCTTCCAGTCTAGGATAGTCACCGGCTCCTCCTCGTACGTCAAGTCCGGATTAACCTCTAACTGCTGCGGAGGTAAAACGTGAGACGGATCAGCCACATAATGACGTAGCATAGAAACGTGAAACACGTTATGAACTCTGGATAGCTCTGGAGGTAACTCAAGCCTGTACGCTACCTCACCGATCCGCTCAGTGATCAGATACGGTCCGATATACCTGGGACTCAGCTTCCCCTTTTTGCCGAACCGAACAACCCCTTTCCACGGCGATAGCTTCAAAAATACCCAATCACCTACGTCGTAAACCCGATCAGTGGCATGTCTATCGGCTAAGCTCTTCTGGCGATCCTGGGCCGCTTTCAAATTAGACTTGATTACCTGGATATTCTGAGTCGTCTCGTCGACTATCTCTGGACCTTCTAGTACTCTCTCGCCGACCTCCGACCAACATAGGGGCGTGCGACAAGCTCGACCGTACAATGCTTCGAATGGTGACATTCCGATGCTCGAATGATAACTGTTATTGTACGCGAACTCCATCAGATCTAAGCACAAATGCCACGCATCACCAAACTGTAGTACGGAAGACCGTAACATATCCTCTAGTGTCTGTATAGTCCTCTCGGACTGCCCGTCCGTCTGTGGATGATAAGCTGTGCTATACAGTAGCCTCGCACCAAGGGCTTCCTGGAATGCCGTCCAGAACTTAGATGTGAATCTCGGATCTCGATCTGAAATGATACTGACGGGCACGCCATGATACTTCACTATATTCGAGATAAACAACTCGGCTAATCGTCGTAGAGAAAACTTCTCTCGAACTGGGATGAAGTGCGCAGATTTCGTAAGTCGATCAACTATTACCCAAACGCCATCATAACCATTCTGCGTACGGGGCAACTTGTAGACGAAATCCATAGTGATATTCTCCCATTTCCACTGAGGAACGGGAAGTGGTTGCATTCGTCCGAACGGTTTCTTTCTTTCGGCTTTCACCTGCTGACAAATAATACATCTGCTCACGTACTCAGCGATCTCCCTCTTCATACCAGGCCAATAGTAGAATGGCCGAATGGTATGATACATCTTGGTACTGCCCGGATGCATCGCATAAGCTGACGCGTGTGCCTCATCGAGAATAGCCCTTTTTAGCTCTGCGTTGTTTGGTACGTACATTCTGTTCTCTTGCATGAGCATACCGTCCGTTTCTCGAATCCGTAGATCTGTCTTTTTACCTTCACCCCTCAACCGAATCAGCTCCTGAATCTCCTCATCATCCAGCTGAGCCTCGAGAATACGGTCAATCAGAATCGGTCTAACCTGGAAATGAGCGAGTAACGCTTCCCCTCGATTCTCCGCCTCCGAATAATCAATCTCCAATCCTACTCCGGTCGATCTCAACTCGACTAACAAAGGAGCACGGCTCGCATACATAGCATCCACTCTACCTTGTGATTTCCGGCTAAGTGCGTCAGCTACTACGTTTGCACGACCCGGATGGTACTCGATCGTGCAATCGTAATCACTCAGCAACTCCATCCACCTTCGCTGACGAAGGTTCAAGTCTCTCTGAGTGAACAAATACTGAAGGCTCTTGTGGTCTGTAAAGATCCGGCATCTCTCGCCGTAGAGGTAATGTCTCCAGATCTTTAACGCAAATACGATCGCCGCTAACTCAAGATCATGTGTAGGATAATTCCTCTCGTGCAATTTCAACTGCCTCGAAGCATAAGCGATCACCCTACCGTGCTGCATCAATACGTAACCCAGACCGTTCAGCGATGCGTCACTGTAGATCTCGAAGTTACCACTGTCGTCCGGAAGAGCTAACACCGGAGCATGAGTAAGACAATATTTTAACTGTTGAAAGCTCCGCTCGCAGCCATCGTCCCACTCGAATCGGACATCCTTCCTGGTTAACCTCGTGAGAGGTAAAGCAATCACTGAGAAATCCTGCACGAACCGCCGATAGTAGCCTGCTAATCCGAGGAAACTCCGTACCTCAGAAACAGTTCGTGGCTGTTCCCAATTCTCCACCGCTGCTATCTTCTGGGGATCCACCTGAATACCCTGAGCTGAGATAACGTGCCCCAAAAATGCCACCTGATCCAGCCAGAATTGACATTTGCTGAACTTGGCGTATAATCTATGCTCCCTCAGTTTCTTCAGTACCAATGAAAGATGTCGCATGTGATCTGATTTCGATTTAGAATACACCAGAATGTCGTCGATGAAGACAATGACAAACCGATCCAAATACTGCTTGAATACCCGGTTCATCAAATCCATAAAAGCAGCTGGGGCGTTAGTCAATCCGAATGGCATAACTAAGAACTCGTAATGACCATATCTGGTTCGAAACGCCGTCTTCGGAACATCTTCACTCTTAATCTTCAGCTGATAGTAGCCAGACCGTAGGTCAATCTTAGAGAAAACACAAGCTCCTCGCAGCTGATCAAACAAATCATCGATACGTGGTAGTGGGTAACGGTTCTTAATCGTTACTCGATTCAGCTGTCGATAGTCAATACACAGCCGTAAGGTACCATCCTTCTTACGCACGAACAATACTGGAGCTCCCCAAGGTGAAGTACTCAGCTGAATGAAACCTTTATCTAATAGCTCCTGTAATTGAATTTTCAACTCTCGCAGCTCTGCGGGAGCCATTCGATAGGGAGTCAAAGATATAGGGTCTGTACCTGGCAACAAGTCGATAGAGAACTCTACGTCTCGATCCGGCGGCAAACCCGGCAAATCATCAGGAAACACGTCAGGGAATCGCCTAACCACCTTCACATCCTCTAAACTGACAGGAGCACCATCATTCAATACCACGTGTGCCAGATACCCTTGACAACCCTTCTGCAACAATTTCTTAGCTCTCACGGCGGAAATAATGCCGTGCCTAACATGACTACGCTCGCCAGTGAATGTGACCACCGGTAACCCCGGCCGATGGAATGTAACCTTCTTCTCGTAGCAATCTATATTGGCCCGATTATAATGTAGCCAATCAGTGCCCAAAATCACATCAAACTCGACAATATCCAGCGGAATAAGATTAGCGGGCATGACCACATCCTCAATCAATACGGGGCACCCTGGGTACATCCAACTGACCAGACATGTCTCCCCTCTAGGCATCGACACTTCTAACTCAAATCCAAGGGGTGCAGACTCAGGTTGAGTCAATTGAGCAAATGAGTAAGAAATGACTGAATGAGTAGCGCCACAGTCTATCAATACCCTAGCGAAATGACCAAGTACATTTAACTTACCCATTATCAGATCAGGGTTATTCTGAGCATCCTGCGCTGTGAGATTATGAATACGGCCCTGAGGCTGCTGTCGCCCACCGCGACCTCTACTCGTCTGACCAGCTCGTCCCGGCACACCCCGACTCGGACCAACCGGATTAGGCTGTCTAGATGATCCCGCACTGCTCGCTGTAGCATCACTCTGTTGTGGCTGAACTCCCATATACCACTGCGATCCGCCAACAGGATAAGAAGGATACGGGGTGTATCCTCCAGGATACTGAGTATAGCCGCTCTGATAACCGCCTGAATAATACGGATCTGGAGGATATGGATACGGTGCAGCAGAATAAGGGACAACATCGCCCTGATAATGATAGGTACTGCCACGACTCGGCTGACCATATCCACCAGGAGGTGGAAACTGCTGAATAGGAACTGGAGGTGGTAGTGCAGGTGGTGGAGGTCTCGGCTGATTCTGAGGACAATTCGCAGCTCGATGACCCATCTGTCCACACGTGAAGCATCCACGAACGCCCTGCCTACACTCGCCAAAATGTCGACTGCTACACCTCCGGCAAAATGGTGCGGAAGAACCACCAGCATCTCGCTGCCTCTGAGAACGCTGACCCCCAGTGAATCTACCTCCTCTTCTATAGCCTGGGGAATTTACACCCCCACTCGAAGAACTCGAGCTAACACCACTTCTCTTAAAACTCTGGGTCTTCCGAGGTCCCTGTGATGCCACTCCTTTACCTTTGTCGTCTCGCCTCGGTTCCTCATTCCCTTCTTCTTTGTCACTATCACTCGGCATGTTTTCTGAATCTTCTATCTGCACCAAAACTGCGTAGAAGTCATGATAAGTCTCACAGTGCCTCGTAGTAGCCATCGTGCGCCATTTCTTTCGAGTGCCCAACTTAAATCTCCGAAGCATCTCAGCCTGATTCCTAGCAACCTCTGGGTGATAACGAGAAAGGTCAGTGAACCTACGGTAGTACTCGTTTGCTGACATCTTTTTCTGCTTTAGGCTCGTGAATTCTTGTTTCTTACGATCAAGGTACGCATCTGGGATGAATCGCTTGTAAAATAACTGTTTGAACACCTCCCAGTCCTTGGCCTGTTCTGGTGGCATCTTATCCTCCATCTGTTCCCACCAGGACGCAGGTTCCTTCCCCATGAACCAAGTAGCAGTCTCAACCCAAGTCCCTACGGCTAAATTACCCTGACTGTGCATCACCTTAAAAGTCCGCTCTATCTGCAGAAACCAGCGCTCGGCACCTTCGTGCCCCTCGTCACCCTCAAATCTCGGTAACCTCAGATTATGCGCACTCTCAAGAGGAGTCCTGTGGGAAGGACGAAGGGTAGACTGGATAGCCTGAGCAATAACATCTCCTAACTGGGAAAAGTCAGGAAAGTTAGGATCAACAGGTGAACGTGGTTCTCGGCGAGGCGGCATCGTTCTGACAGAAAACACCAGAATAATTAGAATATTCACAAGCTATAGAGGACTGCCAAAACCTAGGCTCTGATACCAAACTGACACACCCCGACCCAGGGGTCGAAGCGTGATGGCCGTCACGTGCGAGTGACGTAGCCAAAACGTCAGCGGAAGGAATTTATGCATGAAATGCAGTAGTGAAAGTTATTTTGATAATATACATATGATAAGGAGTGATATCGAAAGAAAGTGTGATAGTGGAAGGTTACAGAGCCGATCCTAGGTGCAGTCGTTTAAACAAAACAACATAATTACTAAAGAAATCCTACATCAGTGGTGGTCTGTCAGAACTGCCTTGATGCCTCGATAGCCGTCCACGTCGTCGTTATCTAGAACCTGGAGGGGCGCAAAACAGAAAATGTGAGTGGGCAAAAACAAATACTTTCGAAAATCATTTCATAAAATCTTTAAATAACCCCTCGCTGTAACACAATATAATTTTCCCAGAAAAATAATACGTATATAAACTTATGTACGAAGACTTGTCTCAGAATCAAAATCAATTATCAAATCTCAATGGTAGGCCATGTCGATATACCAATTCAGCAAAATCATCATCATCAGTCAGGCAATAAAATCATAAGTATCCCTAATGTAATGTCAGCCGGAGTCACCTCTAGTGACCTGTACGGCTGAACCTATAGCTCATCCATCATCCTCAATCACTATCAATTATTATCCTGCACACGAGTCGGAATCACCTATCGTGGTCTGTACGACAGGCTAGGCACCTGCCTTGGATCCAAGGTGAACGTACGGTGCGTGAGGTGAACGATCACGTGAAGGCTAGGCCCTACTCTGGCGGAGCACAACACCCGAGGTGCAGGTGATGAGCTAACTCACTATCTATCACTATCTCAACACTATTATCGAACTTACCTGACTTACCTGGCCGTCCTCGGCATCGGAGCATAGCAAATGCAATCATAATCATATTTATAAAAATATAATTGGCATACGACATGGCGATATAATTATAAAACCATTTCCGTTTATAAATCATGCAAGTTGCGTTTCTGGGAAAACGCCAATATTATAATATATGTATATACTGAAAACAAAAGCCCACTCACTGGTATGTCGACGGGTCGTATCCCCCGAGCCTAGAATGAATGCGCTCGTCCTCTGGGTACGTCTCACCTATATGTGAAACAACTGCAAAACGGTTATTAATAGCACATAACCGAACTACGTAATTAACTTTTCATACGAAGGTCAATTTTGGTATTTGAATATACCCACGCGACCTACACGACGTCACGAGCGTCGTGATATTTTTAAAATAATTTTTGGACACCGCACGCGCCCCCACGCGTCGGCCCAGGCACGGCCAGACGCGCCGGCCACGCGCGGCACGTGCTGCGCACGCCCTAACGGCACAGGAATATTCCGTTGGAATATTCCGTTAACTTCTAACGGCGTCAGTTAACGGCGTCAGTTAACGGCGTCGGAATATTCCGTCAACTTTGACGGAATATTCCGTCACCCCCAACCTCAGGTCGCCGGCCGGACTGGTTTTTCCGGCGACCGTCGCCGGCGCCGGCGACCGGATTCCGGCCAAACTTCAAACCTTCATATCTCCTTCATTTTTCATCCTTTTTCCACGATTTTTCTTCCTACGTGCTCTAAATTTAGTGTAGAGTAAGTATATACCTTCAAAACCTTCGAAAAACACCTAGAATCTCGATGAATAATTCCTTCAAAATCGGCCAATCTGAGAACCCGTGATCCCGACGTCCAAAATGTCTCAACGATACACTCCGAGGTTCCTGAGACAATTTTAAGACGAATGGTGATCTTGTTTCCACCTAAAACGTAACCATGGAGAAGTTCGTGAACAGTGCCAAAACTAAAGCCTACGGATTTAACATGGTTTCGAAGGTTCCAAGTCCTATAACTAACATATTCATACTCAGCAAGTCTCAAGGGTTAGGACTAGGCTTACCTTAGCCTCGATCCGAGTCGAAGGGATGGTCTCTGTGTGTGTCCGTACAAAGAAGGTGTGAGGGAGGACGAGAGAGTTCGAGAGAGGGAGAGTAAGAGAGAGAGAGAGAAAAACAGATTGCAGTGCACGTGTGTGCATACGTGTGTGTGTGTGTTGGGTTAAAATATCAGCCCAACTTTGGGCTTAAGTGATTAGGGCACCCAAGCCCAAAACTAAACCCGAAACCATGCCCGTTCCCGCGTATTCGAGGGTAGAATCGTCATTTCACGTCGAACTATTTTTAAACTCGGAACGGGATGTCACAACCTACCCTCCTTAATAAAATTTCGTCCTCGAAATTTACATAACATAAGTACACACTACTAACCATAGAATAAACGCGGATACATATCTCTCATCCGCTCCTCTGTCTCCCAAGTAGCTTCCTCAACCGAATGGTTTCGCCACAATACTTTCACTAGTCGAACTGTCTTGTTCCTCAAGACCTTATCCTTCCAGTCTAGGATAGTCACCGGCTCCTCCTCGTACGTCAAGTCCGGATTAACCTCTAACTGCTGCGGAGGTAAAACGTGAGACGGATCAGCCACATAATGACGTAGCATAGAAACGTGAAACACGTTATGAACTCTGGATAGCTCTGGAGGTAACTCAAGCCTGTACGCTACCTCACCGATCCGCTCAGTGATCAGATACGGTCCGATATACCTGGGACTCAGCTTCCCCTTTTTGCCGAACCGAACAACCCCTTTCCACGGCGATAGCTTCAAAAATACCCAATCACCTACGTCGTAAACCCGATCAGTGGCATGTCTATCGGCTAAGCTCTTCTGGCGATCCTGGGCCGCTTTCAAATTAGACTTGATTACCTGGATATTCTGAGTCGTCTCGTCGACTATCTCTGGACCTTCTAGTACTCTCTCGCCGACCTCCGACCAACATAGGGGCGTGCGACAAGCTCGACCGTACAATGCTTCGAATGGTGACATTCCGATGCTCGAATGATAACTGTTATTGTACGCGAACTCCATCAGATCTAAGCACAAATGCCACGCATCACCAAACTGTAGTACGGAAGACCGTAACATATCCTCTAGTGTCTGTATAGTCCTCTCGGACTGCCCGTCCGTCTGTGGATGATAAGCTGTGCTATACAGTAGCCTCGCACCAAGGGCTTCCTGGAATGCCGTCCAGAACTTAGATGTGAATCTCGGATCTCGATCTGAAATGATACTGACGGGCACGCCATGATACTTCACTATATTCGAGATAAACAACTCGGCTAATCGTCGTAGAGAAAACTTCTCTCGAACTGGGATGAAGTGCGCAGATTTCGTAAGTCGATCAACTATTACCCAAACGCCATCATAACCATTCTGCGTACGGGGCAACTTGTAGACGAAATCCATAGTGATATTCTCCCATTTCCACTGAGGAACGGGAAGTGGTTGCATTCGTCCGAACGGTTTCTTTCTTTCGGCTTTCACCTGCTGACAAATAATACATCTGCTCACGTACTCAGCGATCTCCCTCTTCATACCAGGCCAATAGTAGAATGGCCGAATGGTATGATACATCTTGGTACTGCCCGGATGCATCGCATAAGCTGACGCGTGTGCCTCATCGAGAATAGCCCTTTTTAGCTCTGCGTTGTTTGGTACGTACATTCTGTTCTCTTGCATGAGCATACCGTCCGTTTCTCGAATCCGTAGATCTGTCTTTTTACCTTCACCCCTCAACCGAATCAGCTCCTGAATCTCCTCATCATCCAGCTGAGCCTCGAGAATACAGTCAATCAGAATCGGTCTAACCTGGAAATGAGCGAGTAACGCTTCCCCTCGATTCTCCGCCTCCGAATAATCAATCTCCAATCCTACTCCGGTCGATCTCAACTCGACTAACAAAGGAGCACGGCTCGCATACATAGCATCCACTCTACCTTGTGATTTCCGGCTAAGTGCGTCAGCTACTACGTTTGCACGACCCGGATGGTACTCGATCGTGCAATCGTAATCACTCAGCAACTCCATCCACCTTCGCTGACGAAGGTTCAAGTCTCTCTGAGTGAACAAATACTGAAGGCTCTTGTGGTCTGTAAAGATCCGGCATCTCTCGCCGTAGAGGTAATGTCTCCAGATCTTTAACGCAAATACGATCGCCGCTAACTCAAGATCATGTGTAGGATAATTCCTCTCGTGCAATTTCAACTGCCTCGAAGCATAAGCGATCACCCTACCGTGCTGCATCAATACGTAACCCAGACCGTTCAGCGATGCGTCACTGTAGATCTCGAAGTTACCACTGTCGTCCGGAAGAGCTAACACCGGAGCATGAGTAAGACAATATTTTAACTGTTGAAAGCTCCGCTCGCAGCCATCGTCCCACTCGAATCGGACATCCTTCCTGGTTAACCTCGTGAGAGGTAAAGCAATCACTGAGAAATCCTGCACGAACCGCCGATAGTAGCCTGCTAATCCGAGGAAACTCCGTACCTCAGAAACAGTTCGTGGCTGTTCCCAATTCTCCACCGCTGCTATCTTCTGGGGATCCACCTGAATACCCTGAGCTGAGATAACGTGCCCCAAAAATGCCACCTGATCCAGCCAGAATTGACATTTGCTGAACTTGGCGTATAATCTATGCTCCCTCAGTTTCTTCAGTACCAATGAAAGATGTCGCATGTGATCTGATTTCGATTTAGAATACACCAGAATGTCGTCGATGAAGACAATGACAAACCGATCCAAATACTGCTTGAATACCCGGTTCATCAAATCCATAAAAGCAGCTGGGGCGTTAGTCAATCCGAATGGCATAACTAAGAACTCGTAATGACCATATCTGGTTCGAAACGCCGTCTTCGGAACATCTTCACTCTTAATCTTCAGCTGATAGTAGCCAGACCGTAGGTCAATCTTAGAGAAAACACAAGCTCCTCGCAGCTGATCAAACAAATCATCGATACGTGGTAGTGGGTAACGGTTCTTAATCGTTACTCGATTCAGCTGTCGATAGTCAATACACAGCCGTAAGGTACCATCCTTCTTACGCACGAACAATACTGGAGCTCCCCAAGGTGAAGTACTCGGCTGAATGAAACCTTTATCTAATAGCTCCTGTAATTGAATTTTCAACTCTCGCAGCTCTGCGGGAGCCATTCGATAGGGAGTCAAAGATATAGGGTCTGTACCTGGCAACAAGTCGATAGAGAACTCTACGT
Organism: Crataegus laevigata; assembly: GCA_963580275.1. Taxonomy (NCBI): domain Eukaryota; kingdom Viridiplantae; phylum Streptophyta; class Magnoliopsida; order Rosales; family Rosaceae; genus Crataegus; species Crataegus laevigata. The sequence goes on from OY756948.1 coordinate 23,709,325, forward strand.
CTCGATCCGGCGGCAAACCCGGCAAATCATCAGGAAACACGTCAGGGAATCGCCTAACCACCTTCACATCCTCTAAACTGACAGGAGCACCATCATTCAATACCACGTGTGCCAGATACCCTTGACAACCCTTCTGCAACAATTTCTTAGCTCTCACGGCGGAAATAATGCCGTGCCTAACATGACTACGCTCGCCAGTGAATGTGACCACCGGTAACCCCGGCCGATGGAATGTAACCTTCTTCTCGTAGCAATCTATATTGGCCCGATTATAATGTAGCCAATCAGTGCCCAAAATCACATCAAACTCGACAATATCCAGCGGAATAAGATTAGCGGGCATGACCACATCCTCAATCAATACGGGGCACCCTGGGTACATCCAACTGACCAGACATGTCTCCCCTCTAGGCATCGACACTTCTAACTCAAATCCAAGGGGTGCAGACTCAGGTTGAGTCAATTGAGCAAATGAGTAAGAAATGACTGAATGAGTAGCGCCACAGTCTATCAATACCCTAGCGAAATGACCAAGTACATTTAACTTACCCATTATCAGATCAGGGTTATTCTGAGCATCCTGCGCTGTGAGATTATGAATACGGCCCTGAGGCTGCTGTCGCCCACCGCGACCTCTACTCGTCTGACCAGCTCGTCCCGGCACACCCCGACTCGGACCAACCGGATTAGGCTGTCTAGATGATCCCGCACTGCTCGCTGTAGCATCACTCTGTTGTGGCTGAACTCCCATATACCACTGCGATCCGCCAACAGGATAAGAAGGATACGGGGTGTATCCTCCAGGATACTGAGTATAGCCGCTCTGATAACCGCCTGAATAATACGGATCTGGAGGATATGGATACGGTGCAGCAGAATAAGGGACAACATCGCCCTGATAATGATAGGTACTGCCACGACTCGGCTGACCATATCCACCAGGAGGTGGAAACTGCTGAATAGGAACTGGAGGTGGTAGTGCAGGTGGTGGAGGTCTCGGCTGATTCTGAGGACAATTCGCAGCTCGATGACCCATCTGTCCACACGTGAAGCATCCACGAACGCCCTGCCTACACTCGCCAAAATGTCGACTGCTACACCTCCGGCAAAATGGTGCGGAAGAACCACCAGCATCTCGCTGCCTCTGAGAACGCTGACCCCCAGTGAATCTACCTCCTCTTCTATAGCCTGGGGAATTTACACCCCCACTCGAAGAACTCGAGCTAACACCACTTCTCTTAAAACTCTGGGTCTTCCGAGGTCCCTGTGATGCCACTCCTTTACCTTTGTCGTCTCGCCTCGGTTCCTCATTCCCTTCTTCTTTGTCACTATCACTCGGCATGTTTTCTGAATCTTCTATCTGCACCAAAACTGCGTAGAAGTCATGATAAGTCTCACAGTGCCTCGTAGTAGCCATCGTGCGCCATTTCTTTCGAGTGCCCAACTTAAATCTCCGAAGCATCTCAGCCTGATTCCTAGCAACCTCTGGGTGATAACGAGAAAGGTCAGTGAACCTACGGTAGTACTCGTTTGCTGACATCTTTTTCTGCTTTAGGCTCGTGAATTCTTGTTTCTTACGATCAAGGTACGCATCTGGGATGAATCGCTTGTAAAATAACTGTTTGAACACCTCCCAGTCCTTGGCCTGTTCTGGTGGCATCTTATCCTCCATCTGTTCCCACCAGGACGCAGGTTCCTTCCCCATGAACCAAGTAGCAGTCTCAACCCAAGTCCCTACGGCTAAATTACCCTGACTGTGCATCACCTTAAAAGTCCGCTCTATCTGCAGAAACCAGCGCTCGGCACCTTCGTGCCCCTCGTCACCCTCAAATCTCGGTAACCTCAGATTATGCGCACTCTCAAGAGGAGTCCTGTGGGAAGGACGAAGGGTAGACTGGATAGCCTGAGCAATAACATCTCCTAACTGGGAAAAGTCAGGAAAGTTAGGATCAACAGGTGAACGTGGTTCTCGGCGAGGCGGCATCGTTCTGACAGAAAACACCAGAATAATTAGAATATTCACAAGCTATAGAGGACTGCCAAAACCTAGGCTCTGATACCAAACTGACACACCCCGACCCAGGGGTCGAAGCGTGATGGCCGTCACGTGCGAGTGACGTAGCCAAAACGTCAGCGGAAGGAATTTATGCATGAAATGCAGTAGTGAAAGTTATTTTGATAATATACATATGATAAGGAGTGATATCGAAAGAAAGTGTGATAGTGGAAGGTTACAGAGCCGATCCTAGGTGCAGTCGTTTAAACAAAACAACATAATTACTAAAGAAATCCTACATCAGTGGTGGTCTGTCAGAACTGCCTTGATGCCTCGATAGCCGTCCACGTCGTCGTTATCTAGAACCTGGAGGGGCGCAAAACAGAAAATGTGAGTGGGCAAAAACAAATACTTTCGAAAATCATTTCATAAAATCTTTAAATAACCCCTCGCTGTAACACAATATAATTTTCCCAGAAAAATAATACGTATATAAACTTATGTACGAAGACTTGTCTCAGAATCAAAATCAATTATCAAATCTCAATGGTAGGCCATGTCGATATACCAATTCAGCAAAATCATCATCATCAGTCAGGCAATAAAATCATAAGTATCCCTAATGTAATGTCAGCCGGAGTCACCTCTAGTGACCTGTACGGCTGAACCTATAGCTCATCCATCATCCTCAATCACTATCAATTATTATCCTGCACACGAGTCGGAATCACCTATCGTGGTCTGTACGACAGGCTAGGCACCTGCCTTGGATCCAAGGTGAGCGTACGGTGCGTGAGGTGAACGATCACGTGAAGGCTAGGCCCTACTCTGGCGGAGCACAACACCCGAGGTGCAGGTGATGAGCTAACTCACTATCTATCACTATCTCAACACTATTATCGAACTTACCTGACTTACCTGGCCGTCCTCGGCATCGGAGCATAGCAAATGCAATCATAATCATATTTATAAAAATATAATTGGCATACGACATGGCGATATAATTATAAAACCATTTCCGTTTATAAATCATGCAAGTTGCGTTTCTGGGAAAACGCCAATATTATAATATATGTATATACTGAAAACAAAAGCCCACTCACTGGTATGTCGACGGGTCGTATCCCCCGAGCCTAGAATGAATGCGCTCGTCCTCTGGGTACGTCTCACCTATATGTGAAACAACTGCAAAACGGTTATTAATAGCACATAACCGAACTACGTAATTAACTTTTCATACGAAGGTCAATTTTGGTATTTGAATATACCCACGCGACCTACACGACGTCACGAGCGTCGTGATATTTTTAAAATAATTTTTGGACACCGCACGCGCCCCCACGCGTCGGCCCAGGCACGGCCAGACGCGCCGGCCACGCGCGGCACGTGCTGCGCACGCCCTAACGGCACAGGAATATTCCGTTGGAATATTCCGTTAACTTCTAACGGCGTCAGTTAACGGCGTCAGTTAACGGCGTCGGAATATTCCGTCAACTTTGACGGAATATTCCGTCACCCCCAACCTCAGGTCGCCGGCCGGACTGGTTTTTCCGGCGACCGTCGCCGGCGCCGGCGACCGGATTCCGGCCAAACTTCAAACCTTCATATCTCCTTCATTTTTCATCCTTTTTCCACGATTTTTCTTCCTACGTGCTCTAAATTTAGTGTAGAGTAAGTATATACCTTCAAAACCTTCGAAAAACACCTAGAATCTCGATGAATAATTCCTTCAAAATCGGCCAATCTGAGAACCCGTGATCCCGACGTCCAAAATGTCCCAACGATACACTCCGAGGTTCCTGAGACAATTTTAAGACGAATGGTGATCTTGTTTCCACCTAAAACGTAACCATGGAGAAGTTCGTGAACAGTGCCAAAACTAAAGCCTACGGATTTAACATGGTTTCGAAGGTTCCAAGTCCTATAACTAACATATTCATACTCAGCAAGTCTCAAGGGTTAGGACTAGGCTTACCTTAGCCTCGATCCGAGTCGAAGGGATGGTCTCTGTGTGTGTCCGTACAAAGAAGGTGTGAGGGAGGACGAGAGAGTTCGAGAGAGGGAGAGTAAGAGAGAGAGAGAGAAAAACAGATTGCAGTGCACGTGTGTGCATACGTGTGTGTGTGTGTTGGGTTAAAATATCAGCCCAACTTTGGGCTTAAGTGATTAGGGCACCCAAGCCCAAAACTAAACCCGAAACCATGCCCGTTCCCGCGTATTCGAGGGTAGAATCGTCATTTCACGTCGAACTATTTTTAAACTCGGAACGGGATGTCACAGCACCTGTTAAGATAACGGGTAAATTCGGGTATACACGTGGGTAACACGATACACGATAAGCAGAATATTAATTTCATAATTTTATAACCCTAAAAAAAATACTAGTATAATTATATATATTAATTTAACAATTTTATACTCCTAAAAACTATAATAAATAAATAAATATATATTAAATTAAGTTAATTAACTATAATAAAGAAATCAAAAAATTTTAACTATAATAATTATAATTATATATACTATAATAATTATACCCCAAAATATTAATCATCTATAATAATTATATATATATATATTAAATTTTATAAAACTATAATAATTATTAATTAATAATATGCATGAATCGATGAGCAATGCATGATGCATCCAATATTCCAATCCAAGTCCAACCATCGGACAGACAATCCATTCATTTTGATTCCATTTAAACTTTAAAGTGCCGCCCTTTTTGAACAAAAAGGGAGGGAAATGAAAATGATAAAACAAGTTGAAAATGAAATAAAAAGGAGAGGGAATTATGAAAAGATGGGTAGGCTACTGGAGGAAAGAGTGAAAATTATAAGAAAAGTTGAAAAGAAAACAAAAAAGAGAGGGAAAAATGAAAATTAATAAAAGTGGTGAGAATTTTTTTTTTTTTTAAGTTATTAACTTTTTATCACACATATATCATATCCCACTATTTTTATAATGATTAACATGTGTTAATGTCACATCCCGGCCCGGGCGACGCCACCTCCCGGGCCCGCTCCACCACCGTAGCACGATATTGTCCGCTTTGGGCCTCGACCACGCCCTCACGGTTTTGTTTTTGGGAACTCACGAGCAACTTCCCAGGAGGTCACCCATCCTGGGATTGCTCTAGCCCCCTTCTCGCTTAACTTCGGAGTTCCTACGGAACCCGAAGCCAGTGAGCTCCCAAAACAATCCACCCCCCTTAGGGGCCCGACGTCCTCGTCGGCACACACGCGGCCAGGGTTAGGCTCTGATACCAATTGTCACATCCCGGCCCGGGCGACGCCACCTCCCGGGCCCGCTCCACCACCGTAGCACGATATTGTCCGCTTTGGGCCTCGACCACGCCCTCACGGTTTTGTTTTTGGGAACTCACGAGCAACTTCCCAGGAGGTCACCCATCCTGGGATTGCTCTAGCCCCCTTCTCGCTTAACTTCGGAGTTCCTACGGAACCCGAAGCCAGTGAGCTCCCAAAAGGCCTCGTGCTAGGTAGGGATGGGAATATACATTTAAGGATCACTCCCCTGGGCGATGTGGGATGTCACAGTTAATTTAATTATACGTACAAAATAAATGGATTTAAATCTACTTAATAAATATATATATATACACACACACACACACATCACTAATACATAATACACACTATTGATTCATTGAAACTTGATGGGATACGAATTCTCCAAAACTAATTTCAACGATCGCAACCGTCAAACTTGTATGTATATGCTTCGAGATCACATCAGCAAAAAATCACAAAAAACAAACATTTAGAGATCAAGTAACAGGACAAAGCTTTTCGACGGTTATAACGAAAAATCACGATTTAACGGTTATTTTAACTCTGATTTTGATGATTTTTTACAGATACATTCCTTGATCCTATTTGAATACAATGAATGAATTCGATCTTCAATTTAAAATATTTATACAAGTGGATACCACAAAATCTTATGTTATACTTAATGAAAGTATAAATAAACTCTAAGTGTTAGTGAATCTATCGTTTTAATGGGATACGAATTCTCCAAAACTAATTTCAACGATCGCAACCGTTAAACTTGTATGTATATGCTTCGAGATCACATTAGCAAAAAATCACAAAAAACAAACATTCAGAGATCAAGTAACGGGCCAAAGTTTTTCGACGGTTATAAACTAAAAATCACGATTTAACGGTTATTTTAACTCTGATTTTGATGATTTTTTACAGATACACTCCTTGATCCTATATGAATACAATGAATGACTTCGATCTTCAATTTAAAATATTTATACAAGTGGATACCACAAAATCTTATGTTATACTTAATGAAAGTATAAATAAACTCTAAGTGTTAGTGAATCTATCGTTTTAATGGGATACGAATTCTCCAAAACTAATTTCAACGATCGCAACCGTCAGACTTGTATGTATATGCTTCGAGATCACATCAGCAAAAAATCACAAAAAACAAACATTCAGAGATCAAGTAACGGGCCAAAGTTTTTCGACGGTTATAAACTAAAAATCACGATTTAACGGTTATTTTAACTCTGATTTTGATGATTTTTTTTACAGATACACTCCTTAATCCTATATGAATACAATGAATGAATTCAATCTTCAATTTAAAATATTTATACAAGTGGATACCACAAAATCTTATGTTATACTTAATGAAAGTATAAATAAAGTGTTAGTGAATCTATCGTTTTAATGGGATACGAATTCTCCAAAACTAATTTCAACGATCGCAACCGTTAAACTTGTATGTATATGCTTCGAGATCACATTAGCAAAAATTCACAAAAAACAAACATTCAGAGATCAAGTAACGGGCCAAAGTTTTTCGACGGTTATAAACTAAAAATCACGATTTAACGGTTATTTTAAATCCGATTTTGATGATTTTTTACAGCTACACTCCTTGACCCTATATGAATACAATGAATGAATTCGATCTTCAATTTAAAATATTTACACTAGTGGATGTGGACAATGGATATCACAAAATCTTATGTTATATACTTAATAAAAGTATGAATCAACTATAATAATTATATATATTAATTTAACAATTTTAAACCTCTAAAAAAACTATAATAATTATATATATTAAATTAAATTTTAAAAATTGATGACCATTGGATTGGCTGAGATTTAATCTCAGCCATCCATTTCATAATTATATATATATATTTATTAAATTTAAAAAATTGATAACCTTTGGATCGGCTGAAATTTAATCTCAGCCGTGTATTATTCCTCTTCTCTCTCATAATCTCATTTACTCTCAGACAAGTCAGAGACTCAGATATACTCACTCTCTCTCTCTCTCTCTCGAATCTCGATCAACTTCTTCGTCGTCACTCACCCGAAAATAAATATTATATATATATATATATATTTTAATTATAAGAGAATTATTTCAACCATTGATTGTTTTAGATTTAATCTGTGCCGTTCATTTATTTTTAGGTTAGATGAGAATGAGATCCCATTTCGTTCACTTCCGTTCCCATTTCATTTTCATTTTCACTTCCCCTTCCATTTCGTTCATTGAGGTTTAAACTTTTGAGAAAGACTTAGAACTGTGAAAACAAAAACTCTTTCATTTTGCATATGCTTGCACATTTAATATTTGTAATAAATTAGTAGTGTATGTATTATTTTTTTATTAGGTTCTTATTTTCGAGTGTAGATATAGTACTTAAACAACAAATGTTTTAATGTTTTGAAGTAATATATAATAATATATGTGGTATGTGCAAATTTTTAAAAATATATATATTTTTCTTAACGGGTCATAACGGGTCGGGTCACTTTACCCATTGGGTAAAGTGACACGACCTGTTAAGGACCCGTTAAGATAACGGGTGTGACACGACACGACCCGTTAAGATAACAGGTGTTACACGAAAACGACACGAACACGACAGACACGACACGTTTGCCAGGCCTACCCACACCCATTCCCTCCCTTCTCTCTTCTACAACCTACACCACCCTCATTTCTCTCATCCTTCCTCCCTTATCCCTTTATTCTCTCATTTGCACCAACCCACCATCAGAATGCGCATCTCCTTCTTTGCAAACAAACGACTGAACAGCTTCGTGAATGACAACCTCATTTTCGAACCTTGAAATTTTGATAAAAAAAATCGAACCCAAAATTTCAAATATTTATATATCGATCAGCATTTACATTCACAATGAAGGTCTAAATCTTGTTAATTTCATCACAATTTTGTGGCAAAATTCGAGATCGGAATACAAAAAGTTAGAAAATTCGAGATCGGATCAAATGGCGAAAATTCGTGCAAATGGGCACATAAAAATGGAAAAGTAAAAAAGCAATTGAGGGTACAGAAGAAGAAGAAGAAGAAGGGTAAAGTTGGAGTTACTTGAGAGAGATGGAGAACTTGAAGAGAGAAAGAAAGAGTAGATATGCAGTGGTTTCTTTCTCTAAGGTGTATGAGTGTCCCTAAGAAAAGGGGGAGGGGCTGTCATTTGCAGCGAGGAAAGCTGTCATTGTTGGCGTTACTGCGGACAATGTGGACTCCATTAGAAAATCGCGGGTAAAGTTGGAGTTACCTGAGGGAGATGGAGAACTTGAAGAGAGAGAGAGAGAGAGAGAGTAGATATGCAGTGGTTTCTTTCTCTAAGGTGTATGAGTGTCCCTAAGAAAAGGGGGAGGGGCTGTCTTTCGCAGCGAGGAGAGCTGTCGTTGTTGGCGTTGCTGTGGACAATGTGGACTCTATTAGAAAATCGCTGCCAAGATGAGAGAACATGAGGGTTTGGTGGATTGGTGTAGATGGGAGAATTGAGGGATAAATGAGGAATGATGAGAGAATGGAGGGTGGTGCAGGTTGTAAAAGAGAGAAGGGAGGGAAATGGTGTGGGTTGCAGAAGAGAGAAAGGAAAGAGAGGGTGCGGGGGGATAAGGGAAGGAGAGAGGTTGAGGGTAAGAGGGTTGAGGGAGGTAGAAAATTGGGGGGGGGGGATGGTGGTGGTTTTAACCTTTTCTCAACAAAAAAAAAAAATATCCACGTAGACCCCTTGATGACACGTAGCGCCCAGTCATTGTCCACATAGGTGCCATGTCATCAGTTAACGGCAGATTTAATAGTTTGACTAACGAATGTATAAGATTGTCCCAAAATTAACACTTTAGGTATAACTCTAGGACGAAAAAAACTTGATGTACTAAATGTTGAAAACTATGAAACATGAGGGTGGTAAACTGAGATTTATTGTTTAATTTAATATTAATTATTATTAATCTAAGTCTTATTGTCATAGGCGACGATGGTGGAGAAGAGCCAATTCATGCTTTAGAAATCTGCCTTCAAGCCTCCCCCAAACACTCCGATTGAGTCCGTGGATCTGCTTGAGGATGCGGGGTTTTAGATCCTAACTAAGACCTTGGATCAAACCCTTGGACGGAGGCCAGGGAAGTATTGTTGAAGGATGGGCCATGCTTGTCAACACACGATTAGGGCCTCATCATCATCGCAGCCACAAGGCCAGATCACAACTTTGACGCATGAAGTGGCCGACCTGAGTAGTAAACTCACACTTATCATTAAGGCCATCATCTCGTTCGGCATGTGTCTCCTACCAGTCGTTGTTGGCCCTTTCACTTCCTAGCCTATCCACCCGGAGTAGCCCCCAGACTTGTCGACCACTCAACCCATCCACCCGCAGCAGTCCTAGAACCCATTGACCTCCGAGTTCGTCCAGCACCCTGCCCAGCAGCTCGATCGGCAGCCCGCTGTCGTAGCCCACCTTATTTAATGAACAAATAGATTATCACTTCCTTTTTCTTAGTTTAAAACTTTCGATTTGTAGCCACTTAGTACTACGGTCTAGTGGTATTCCTCTTCACTTGTAAGTGAGAGGTCTTAGGTTCGATTCTCGCCAAAAAAAGTCAAATTTGAACCACATTATTGCTAGTTCATTATAAGGCTAAGCATACCCACTTTCTCTATGTAATATCATTTGTTCAAAAAAAAAAAAACTTTCAATTTGTACGTACATTTCTCTTTGATTATATAAATACATTATTTTTTACTCTATTTTTTATAATTACAATTTAATTTTTTTTTAAATAACTATTATTTAAAATAAAATATGTAACCAAAAACCCAAAAAGAAAAATATACAAAAAATTGAACCTTGTGCGACGGAGACTTTGTCGCACAAAACCTAATACAACGAAAGCTTTTTGTCACGCAATAATTATAACAACAATATTTTAACAATTTATTTATGTTAATTGTTGATTTAATAATTACTGGACAAAAAATATTTGTCGCGCGAAGTTTTACCCAACGAAGGTCTTGCGTCCCATTTGTTGTCTTACAACAAAAGGCTTATGTAGCTTTATTTTTTGCATTACAAAATAATGTAGTCACCCTAACTTTTGTGCAACGAAGAAGAATTTTGTTGTGCACTTTGGTTTTTGCGCGACGACATTTGATTATTTGTTGCACATTGTCATTTTTTCACAACCTTTGCGCGACAAACATTGTGTGATGAAATCTTCATCGCTTAAACATCTATGCACGAAATTTATCTTTACATGATGAATTTTCCTTTGTCGCAAAAACTGTTAAATGTAGTAGTGATGTTTTACTCATCCCATGCCATTTGTGATATTCTTGTGACCAGGTTAGCATTTTACAATTAATCTCCATTTTATTTAGGGCTTTACCTTGCCAAAGTAAGGAGTTGCTCTTCATCCACAAACTCTAAATTAACATCAATGCAAGATCAAAACTATCTGGATAAAGAACCCATAAGTGCAACCACCCATTCAATCATATGTGTTGACTATCATTGACCAAATGCCAACTCAGCATAGTTTGCTAAGATTGCCAACTCAGCATAGTTTGTTAAGATTGCCAGATCATCATGGTTTGTTGAAATATGGTACTGCAATTGTTTTAAACAGTTAGAATAGTTGTTAGCATGTAAGCTAAGACACTGCAACTATATAAGCTGATACTCTCTGTAATTCTCTTGAGTTTTTCATACATTCAATACAATCAGTATATTTTCCTTAGCTTTCTCTATCTACTTTCTTCATTGCTTTCTTGTTTCTTAAATCTCTTGCAATGGTTATAGTTTATCTTTTCCATATTGTTAATATGGTATCAGAACAGATTGTCCCTCGTGTGAAAGCCCAAGGGCCACACATGCTCACACGTCACTCACTTGTTGTCCACATGTAGGCGTGAAAATTGGCCACACATGCGGGGCGTGTTAAGAGTTGAAATGTGATGACATTGTTAAGATTGCCAACTCAGCATGGTTTGTTGAAATATGGTACTGCAACTGTTTTAGATAGTTAGAATAGTTGTTAGCGTGTAAGCTAAGACACTGCAGCTATATAAGCTAATACTCTCTATAATTCTCTTGAATTTTTCATACATTTAATACAATCAATATATTTTCCTCAGCTTTCTCTGTCTACTTTCCTCATTGCTTTCTTGTTTCTTAAATCTTGTACAATGGTCATAGTCTATCTTTTCCATATTGTTAATATGGTATAGAACCCAAATTATAGTCTATGAAGCCTTGTTTGGATATAAATTTAATTACTACTAGACTGAAAGTCTTAGTATAATCAACCCCATTTTCATGAGAGAAGCCTTGTGCAACCAATTTGGTGTTGTACCTTAAAATAGTACCAGTACCATCTGGATTCCTTTTCACCTTGTAACCCTACTTACTACCCACAATAGATCTATTTTTAGGAGCTGGAACCAAAGTCCATGTACCTTGAGCTCTAAGTGAGTCATATTCCTCCTGCATTGCACTTTGCCATTGAGAAATTGATGTAGCTTTCCTAAAGCATAAAGGTTCATTTGCATCTGTAATCTCTGAGATAAATGAATATCCTCTATGAAATGAATCCTCATCACTTAATTGCAGTGTTTGAAGCTCGGGAAAAGTAGCTAGGTAAGCAGCATAATGTTTCATCTCTATTGCACCACTTCTTGGTCATGTCACCATTGGATGAACTGATGTAACAATTTGATTCTTCATGGATCTTTCAGATAAAGAATGCGATACTGGTGAAATAGGTGGAAGAATTACCTTATAGGGAACAAAGGTGATTAAGATGTAGCTTGTGTACCAGAGTGGTGGTGATGAGGACTTTGATTTGTAAAATCAGAATTCACTAAATTCATAGAGTTGCTAGTTGCAGAGATTGATTTGTTTTGTTATGAGAAAACATGACTTGTAGATCTCACCTGACTTGTACTACTAGAATATAATGTATATGTTGCAGAAACTATGTTATTGTGTCCTAACACATCATGACTGAATTGTCTTGTCAAACTTGAATCTGCATACTGTGATATGTTCTCGGTGTTTGATAATGATTCCATATTCTGGATTGTATAACCAATTGAAGGCAGCCGAGTCATAATTGGAACCTAAGAAACTTTACTAGACTCTTGTTGATTTGTAGCAACTGAAGACACTCTATATTTTCATAGAAATATTTCTTCATCATGTATAACATGTCTAGATAGTATCAGTTTCCTTGTATGCATATTATAGCACACTACACCTTTATACCCCATTACATAATCAAGAAACACACATTGAGATGCCTCTATTGCAACTTGTTCTCATTATAGGGCGTTAAAAATGGATATATAGCTATCCAAATACTTTTAAATGGTGTAATTCTACAGTATGACCAAACAAGACTTGATATGGTGACTTCATTTGCAGAGTTCTAAATGGCATTCTATTAATTAAAAATGCAGCATGTAAGCATGCATGATACCAGAATGTTGAATTCAAATTTGCATCATACATCAAAGTTATTGCAATCTCAACCACATGTCTATGCTTTCTTTCAACAAGTCCATTCTGTTGAGGAGTATATGGACAAGACACCATGTGAACAATTCCTTTATTCTCAAGAAAACTAGTAAACAATTTACTAATGTATTCTCCTTCCCCATCAGTCTATAAGCATTTGATAGACACATTGAACTAATTTAAAACAAAAGAATGAAACTTGACAAATATCTTGGAAAAATCCACAAAAAATGTGAAAGTTCATCTACAAAGCTTATGTAGTATCTATATCCTTCTATTGACAATTTTGGAGATAGACCACATACATCAGAATGGATCTTTTCAAACAAATGTGTAGCCCTAACTTGCTTTACAGGGAAAGATTGTTTAGTCATTTTTCCATGAATACAAGATACACAAAGAGAAGGACAAGAATTTGTACTAACTGAAATCTGTGAACTCTTCAACATAAGTGTCAAGATATTTTTTGCAGGATGTCCCAATCTTCTATGCCATACTAAAACTTGAACCATATTTCCAAGAAAAGCAACACACTTATTCAACATTGCAGCAATGGAATTATTGAAAACATTGACTGGTATAGTGAACAGATCCCTACCATCACTCTTTTCTTGGTACAGTATCACATTTGTTGCTCTGTCCTACATAAAAAATACCATATCATCACATATAAACCAACAACCATTATCCTTGCATAACTTCTTAACAGAGAGTAAATTCACAGTAATCTTAGAAACATATAAGACATTTTTCAGTAATAAAGGAACAATAAAACTTAATTGGTCCAAACAAAACCAATTGAAGTATAACCAAATACACCAAACATAAAAGATCAGCAACATATACATTATATTCTAGTAGTACAAGTCAATTGAGATCTAAAGTCTTGTTTTCTCAGAACAAAACGAATCAATCTCTGCAACTAGCAACTCTGTGAATTTAGTGAATTCCGATTTTGCAAATCAAAGTCCTCATCATCATCACCATCACTCTGGTACACAAGCTACATCTGAAGCACCTTTGTTCCCTGTCTATCAAAGCTTTCACTTGAGGTAATTCTTCCAGCCATTTCACCAGTATCTCATTCTTTATCTGAAAGATCTATGGAGAATCAAATTGTTACATCAGTTCATCCAATGGTGACAAGACTAAGAAGTGGTGCAATAGAGAGGAAACATTATGTTGCTTACCTAGCTACTTTTCCTGAGCTTCAAACTCTACAATTAAGTGATGAGGATTCATTTCATGGAGGATATTCATTTATCCCAAAGATTACATATGCAACTGAACTTTCATATTTTAGGAAAGCTGCATTAATTCCTCAATGGCAAAGTGCAGTGCAAGAGGAATATGACTCACTTAAAGCTCAAGGTACATGGACCTTGGTTTTAGCTCCTAAAAATAGATCTATTGTGGGTAATAAGTGGGTTTACAAAGTGAAAAAGAATCCATATGGTACTGTTTCAAGGTACAAGGCCAGATTGGTTGGACAAGGCTTCTTTCAAGAACATGGGGTTGATTATATTGAAACTTTCAGGCCAGTAGTAAGACATACAACATTGAGGATTATACTTGTTATGGTTGCAATGAATCATTGGGAGTTGAGACAATTAGACAAAAAGAATGCATTTTTACATGGAGATTTGCAAGATGAGGTATATATGTAGCAACCTCAGGGATTTGTTGACAGTTCTTATCCAACACATGTATGCAAATTATTAAAATCACTTTATAGTCTAAAACAAGCTCCAAGGTCTTGGAATTTGAAATTTACAAGCTATCTTCTAGTTATAAGGTTTTCTGCATCACTCTCATATTATAGTTTATTCATGAAGACAGAAGATGGGGAGACTATCATACTACTTTTATATGTAGATGATATAATTCTCACTGGATCAATTCTATAAAAATTCAAAAAACCATTGAAGAACTAGCTACATTTTTTGACTTGAAAGATTTAGGGAAGCTTACATACTTTCTGGGTTTGCAGATACAATATAGGTAAAATGGTGACATCTTTGTTAATCAAGCAAAGTATGTTAGCAATTCGATTCATAAAGCAGACATGGGCTCTTGTAAACCAGCTATAACACCTTGTAAACCTCACAACCAATTACTTGCCTCAAAAAGAGACAATGCTCATAGATCCAAGTATGTATAAGAGTATTGTAGGATCACTGCAATATCTGACATTCACTAGGCTTGATATTGCTTTTGCTGTCAATTCAGTTTGCTAATTCATGACAACACCAACAGATTTACATTTTGGGGTAGCGAAGAGGATCTTGAGATATCTTTAAGGAACAATAAATTGTGGTATAGCAACAAAGTCAGAATCCAACTTGGCAACATTTTCAGATTCTGATGTGAAATTAGATTGCACACAAACTTGAAACCCTATCAATGTAGTATGTGAAAGTAGGGATCGTTCTAGGCCGGGGATTAAAAGGGATGCTAATCTACACAAACTAGACTTAAAAACACAAACTGGACTCAAATAACTCAAAAATAGACACTAAGACTCAATTTAGATGAATTTTGGACTTACTAGACTCAAACCAACCTAATTAGACCTAAAACACACAAAACAAGTTCCTAAGACTCAAAACTAACACCTAGAAGTGATTTGGACGAAACTAAGACTTAACTTGACTCAAAATACTAACAGACACAAGTTTTGACGAATTTAGACAAATCTAACACAATTGAAAAGCAAAGGATTGGTTTTAGACGAAAATAAGACTTAAACAAACAGAATTGAAAGCAAACTCAATTAGACACGAAATTGGGTGAATGAATGGGTGAAAGGCTAGTTAGAGGGTCCTTCTCCACACATGACACATATGCAACACAAATCGATTTCCAGTTGTTCTTTCAATAAACCATGAACCTCAATGCCCCAAATTAACCGTGACTACACGCATTAACACTCAGATTTTCCTAAATTCATTGAATTGGACGTAGCGCCGCAAACCAAATTATTCTTATCAAGTTCCCTATATGACTGCATACTAGAGATACATATCAAAGATCATTAAGCTTTGTGAAAATCATAAGCATTGACATAACATTCGTGACTATGATTGCATGACACTCCTACCAGGAATTTACTTAACGCGATCGTGACTAGCAACCTCCACTACTTGTAAATATAAGTTTGTAACGATTAGGTGAAACTTCCTTATATTTTAGCATCCAATCCTAGCATGCAAACTAAGTGGGCCCCTTAATCAACATACAAGAATAAGTTATCAATCAAACAGTTAAGCAAATTACATTCACGATTTATGAAATCACAACTGGATGTAATCAATTCATGTCACATATATAACCATGGCTTTGAAATCTCCCTTAGCTAAAAACGAGTTTAGTTCCTCATGATAGCAATTAAACAAAGAAAACTAAGTTTAAACATTAAAAACAAGGATAGATTACACCTAGAAACGCTCCAGCGATCCAACATCTCGAATGGCAAGCACGACTCTAAGTGGCACCTTCTCATTCCTTCCTTACTCAGATGCGACACAAGAAGGGTGAATATGACGTGGGTGAGGGAATGGCGTAGAGAGTAGTATGGAATGGTCTAAGGGGTGGTGGTCTGAATAGTGCGGCTGCAACATGTATTTATAACTAAAATCCACATCACAAATCAGTAAGGAAAATGACTTAGAATTAAAAAGGAATTAGGCAATCCAAATCCACAAGGAATAGGTCATCTAGAAGGCCAAATCCACAAGGAATGGGGAGATGATATGCGGCAGGGATATAGGGTTCTAGAAGGGGACAAGGCGCCACCTTTATAGGGCTTTCTAGAAGGATTTAAGGTGCAGGTTCTTAGGCTTCTAGAAGGTAAATAAAAGGCACCAAATCAGGTTTCTAGAAGGCTAATTTAAGGGAACAGGCGCCATATATCTAGGGAAAAGGATAAGACCTCCAGAAACTTAAGGAAAATGTATTCTAGAAGGATAGGGTGCGACATCCATGTAGGAGAGGGTAAGGGCTTCTAGAACATGTTTTTATGTCTCCTAAATTGAAAACAAACCCTATTTGCAGCTAGAAATTAGTTAGGAAAGGATTAGGATTAGGATTAGTTAGGCTAGGATAAGGATTGGATAAGATAAGGATAAGATAAGGTTGTTTTGGATAATGTTTTGGATAATTCTCCTTCTTTTGAGCTGATTCCTTAACTTCAATGACTTGAATTGATTTCTCCAACTTTGAAACACATTCCTAGCTCCATTTGAACTCCAAATTCGTCCATCCTCTTGCCCATTGCCTGTGTTATCCATTCCAAGCTCAGATTTGCTTTTGCTTTTTGGACCTAAAAACACACGAAAATGACTTAATACACTATAATAAGCAACAAATAATTAAGTAAATGCAAGAAAACATACTAACTAAGTAGCATAAATATGCTCTTATCAGATTCAGATTGGGTTGCTGACTTGAGCACTGGAAGATCTGTGACAGGATATGTTGTGTTTATTAGGAACAATCTTATGTCTTGGCAATCAAAGAAACAGTCCACAATCTTAAGGAGTTGAACTGAAGCAGAGTATAAAGCTCTTGCACACACTGCAACTGATATTGCTTGGGTGAGAGATTTTGAAAGATGTAAAGTTTCATGTTCCTTATCCACCCATTATACATTGTGATAATATGTCAGCCATATCATTGAGTGCTAATCCCATTTTTCAATGTAAAGTTTCTGTACCTAACATTGAGATTTCTACTTATATGGGTTGCAAACGGGGAAAAATAACATATACGGATGATCCTCCTTTCGATAACAGAGGGGCAGGATGGACTTTGGACACAAGATCAAAAGGAAAAGTATAATGCATTTTCTTTAATGAAAAGCAGCTGATCAGTAATTAATGTGCCCTTATTGCCAAAGCCAGTTGGAGAATGATTCAAATGGATGAGAGCAAAACATATTTGATGATAGCGAGAGAGAGTACCAAGACTGGCTAGAGGAAATTGTTCGGAGTCTGTGAAGATGCGGACTACCTGCACCTGGATAGAAAGACCCTATGAAGCTTCACTATTCCCTGGGATTGGGGAATCGAACCTAAATGGGAATGACATGAAAAGTCTTTTTCAAAATTAGACACAGACTATCACTTTGTAAGGGAACGAGTCCAAAATGGTGATTTGGAAGTGCTCTATATACCTATTGAAGAACAGACAGCATATGTGTTAACCAAAGGCTTACATAGTCCCTCATTTCTTTTGCACTGCTACAATCTTAAGCTAAGGAATCCCAGTTAAGATTGAGGGGGCATTGACCAAATGTCAACTCACCATAGTTTGCTAAGATTGCTAACTCATCATAGTTTCTTAAAATTGCCAGCTTAGCATGGTTTGTTGAAATATGGTATTGCAACTGTTTTAGACAGTTAGAATAGTTGTTAGCGTGTAAGCTGATGTGATATAAGTTAACACTCAAATTAAACCCTCTTGTTGACAGTTGTAGTAAAGATGCAAGTAGGGATCATTCTACTGCGAAGATTAGGAGGGATTGTTAATCTACTCTAAATTGACTTTAAAACACTAAACAAAACTCAAAAACACAAAACTAAACTCAAATCACTCAAAACAAACTAGAATGACTCAAAACAATTAAATTGACTCAAATTAGACACTAGGAACTGATTTAGACGAAAATAGACTTAAAGGACTAACTAGACACAAATTTGGACATATTCTAACTAAATTGACACACCTAAACAATTGGGGGGGGGGGTTTGGTTTCTACGAAAATTGAAATTAAAAACTAAGTAACTTGCAGAATGTAAACAAGCATAAAATTAGAGTAAATCAATGGATAAATGGCTAGCTAGAGGGTTCTTCTCCACACATGACACATATGCAACACAAAATTGATTTCTAGCTATGATTTCGATAAACCATGAATCTTAACACCCCAGGTTAATCGTGACAGCACTTTTTTAACCATCAAGTTTTCCTTAAGTTATTGAATTGGACGGAAAACACATAAAACAACCCAAAACATTCTTCGAAAGTTCCCTACATGAATAGCATAATAGAGATACAATCAAAGATCATTAAGTTTTGTGAAAACTATAAGCATTGACAAGGCATTCGTAACTATGAACTGCATGATACTCCTGCCAAGAATTCACTTAACGCGATTGTAACTAGCAACCTCCACTACTTGTTCATAATGATTAGGTGAAACTCCCTTATGTTCTAGCATCAAATTCATGCATGCAAATTAAGTATGCATCCTTAATTAACATACAAGAATAAGTTATCAATCAAACAGTTCAGCAAATTGCACTCACAATTCATGAAATCACAACTGAAGGTAGTCAATTCATATTGCAAATATGTTCATGGCTTTGAAATTCCCCCTAGCCAAAAGGGTTTAGTTCCTCATGTTTGCAAAACAAGATAATAAAACTTATACATTGAAAACAAAAGAAAGAAAACACCTAGAACGCTCCAGCAATCCAATTTGAATGGCAAACACATCCAAGTCCTTCCTCCTCCTTCTTTGCTGCGTCACAAGGGTTGGGTGAAGGTTTGGGTGGTGATTTGGATGAAAGAATGGGTTAGAAGGTGTATGGTTGTGGTTAGGGTTGATGGTTGGTGCGGCAAGGGGTTGAATAGGTTTAGAAAAGGTGTGTAAGGGTGGTAGAGGATGAATAGGTAAGTAGATGGATGGAAGGGATGCAGAGAATAGGTAAGTAGATGTCTTCACTCAATCCCAACCATTTAATGCCCAAAAATGCTCCAAAATGCATCAAAATGCACTTTCTTGCCACTTTAGCACTTTGAACCTACGAACATATGAAAATAGCTTAAAATACTAAATTAACTAAGAACTAACAACGTAAATGCAAGGAAACAAGCTAACTAAGTTGCATAAATATGCCCCTATCATAAGCTAACACATTGCAGCTATATAAGCTGATACTCTCTGTAATTCTCTTAAGTTTTTCATACACTCAATACAATCAGTATATTTTCCTCAGCTTTCTCTGTCTACTTTCTTCATTGCTTTCTTGTTTCTTAAATCTCTTGCAATGTTTATAGTCTATTTTTTCCATATTGTTAATAATATGCTTTTGTCGATCCTCCCTGCTTCGCATATCTCGCATCAAATGTTCAATTATTTCAGCACTC
The DNA here is from genome assembly GCA_963580275.1 of Crataegus laevigata. Classification (NCBI taxonomy): domain Eukaryota; kingdom Viridiplantae; phylum Streptophyta; class Magnoliopsida; order Rosales; family Rosaceae; genus Crataegus; species Crataegus laevigata. The sequence continues at coordinate 23,729,317 of OY756948.1, forward strand.
CCATCACAAAACAAACATGTAGTCTCCATATACATCTTCCATTTCCTGAGATTATCCCTGGTTGGTGGAGCATTTATGCGACACCGCCACACACAAAATTTACCCTTCCTTGGCACACGGGCTCACCACAATGCTTTCCATAAGAACTTTACTTCCGTGATCATTATCGAACCACTCGGTTCATTACCACTTACCTCCCCACACGCCCTCGCTAGATGGTATGCACTTCTTCATGTGAATTTCTCATTCTTTGCTGCATTCCAAATCAAAGTATCGTCTGTTTGAAACAAACTAATGGGTATTCGTCTGATCAAATTGTGACCTAGACAAAAAATTTGTCTTTAGGAAGATGCTTGGCTTGAAATAGTCATGCCGCAATTGACGTTGGTTGTTGTAGTAGCTTTCACCCTTGCTTTGCAAGCAACGCAATATTGAAAGCGTAAAGATCTTTAAAACCTAGGCCACCTTCAATAAATCACATCTCATTTTTCTTTGCCAACCAAAGAGAGTTTAACAATATATGTAGATTGTTTTTTAGAAAGTCCTAAGTTTGAATTTTTCATTTAAGTTCTATTTTATTTTCTTATAAAGAAAAGAGAGTGAATGGCAAACTTGTCTCTTTAATGCATTTCATTGTATGTGTTATACTTGGAGTATTTTATTTCCTTGTCAATGGAATGCTTAGATTATGTTTGGAATTGCTTACATAAGAAGCATTTTCAGTCAAAATATCATATTCTGAAAACAATCCTTCATATTTTTTTGGTTTTGATACAACGATATATTTACATTAAGGGATTGGAGAATGAATTAATTTCGAATTATCCATCTACGAAATTCAAACCTAGTATCTCTCACTTAGAAATGAAAAAAGAAAGAAAGTACTAAACCCATATTGACACAACTTTCATACTTTTGAATTCGTGTACTAACTAGAATCACTACAACTTGCCCAAAATGACCTTTGTAACCACAAGCCATTGTAAATTAGATTACACCACCTAAAACCCAGATTGACTTAGCTCAACTCCTCCTAAACTCGTGAAATTTCTCTGATGCACATTAAAAAATATAACGAATCTTGTTCAAATATATAACTTAAATGTGCAGGTTTAAGTATTTTGTTTTCGGCTGTTGTCTACTGAACCGTTACATAGTTTGAATTGATTGCTACCGAATAGAATTGGGCTTCGGAGGCAGTGAAGCCCAACAGTTCCCAATAGGTGGCATCTTAACTCTTGAGGCAAAACGACAGCGTCCAAGCGTAGTTTATGCGATTTATACATTGTTTCAGTACAGATTGATCATTGAGCCGCGTTAATAGGAAGAAGACGAAGAAGAACCCTCTAGGGTTTACCAGATAAAGCTCTACCTGGTACACACACTCTCTCTCTCTCTCTCTCTCTCTCTCTCTCTCTCTCTCTCTCTCTCTCTCAGATATGCTTTGGTCTGAATCTCAGTAAATATTAACTGTTTGAGAAATTAGGGAAAGTATGCTTTGCTATTTTCTGATAAACGTTGCAAAGAGGAACGAAATAGAAACTAGGGTTTGTGTTGATGCGTGTAGGGGTTTTGATTGTGCTTGAATTATGTGAAATGGCCATAAGTTAACAGTCAAGATCTGTGAGTTTGTTAGTGGGCATTTGAAGTAGTTATTTATTTAATTATGTGTTAATTTTTAGACGGGGAATTTAGGATTGATTCGTAAACTTTTTCAGTCTAATTAATCGATTTGTTTTGTGAGATAGCTCATGGAAAAAATGGAACAGTGGTGTGGTGCAGGGAAAAAATCTGACTACTTTCTACAATTCATTGCCTTTTTAATTAAGTTGGATTATGATACCAACACGGAAACGCCAGTATAATCAGGATTATGCTTTGATGGGGACGGATGGGGTTGGTGTTACTGTTGGCTAGGCGAATTGGTTTACAATGCAGTTGGGTCACGGAATTTTCAGTTACTTTAGAAAAGCTTAAATCCTGGGATGCCACATTTCTACTAAGCATACCATGAAAAAACTTATAAACGGCTTACTATGAAAAGGCAAGGAAAGGGGACGTTCTCTCCTCTTCGACGAACTAGCAATACATTGTTTTCTTGTTTTTCTCGACCGTTTAGTAAAGATTTGGGCTTGGGGTTGTCTTGCTTTTTATCCTTTTGAGTGAATGGGTCTTTCTCATTCTATAGTGCTTTTACTGTGGAGCAACTTCTTGACTTGATGGTGCCAGAGAGTTGATTCTTCCAACAATCCCACCAACATCCATTTCTCCTTGCAAACATCACTTCTTTGTTATGATAAATTTTAAGGTAACTGTTTTCACAGGTAACTATTTGCACTGAAGTGGGATCACAAAACAAGCAGTTTCTTTGGTTTTTTTCCCTTCTGAGAAGTAAGATCTTCAAATCTCAGCTCACAAATCTTATCATGAGTGATTGTACTTGAATCTTGGGAATGGAAGAAGAAAGCTGAAGTTTTGAAGAGAATATAGATTTTTAGGCTTCATTTGTTTTCTCTTTACTTCCGAAACTGGGTCACAAAAGGTCATTTGTCTTTCTTTTCAAAAGCTAATCCTAGCGCTTCTTTGAAAATGCTCATTTGGATTGTAAGATAATGGATTATTTGCTCCATACGCACTCTGTATGCTTAGGAGATAGAGAGACCGCCTCTACTCTTGTTTGCATGGTGGCTAATATGTGGCTTCAGTTGTGTGATGCTGTCTGGTGACAAATTGGAAATTGGCTCTGCGGTTATCTGTGGCTGCCTGCTGTCATTGTGGTTTTTTCTTACCCTGTGCATGGATGAGGGACTTTAATGTTCCATGGAACTTAGGCTAAATTTGTTAAAAAAATAGGAATGCGCTACAAAAATTAGATAGAAGGACTTGCAAGACGACTAGAAACAATACATTTGAGAGAACTTTCAAATGACTCCTTGAGTGGTGCTTTGTAGTGTATTGTAGTGTTTTAGTAGTAGCTATCTAGTGCTCGAGTAGTTCATGGTAGCGTCCAATGCGTTTTAACTAGTCTAAAGTTCTTTGGGACTCTGAAAGTCCCTCATCCGAGTCTACATTTCTATGTTTATATACTTATTCTGGTTTGCCTCACTAGATTTTAAGCTCAAATAATTGGATGTTTTCAGGGTGTGATAGTTTATTTAATAAATAACATATTTGCTTATTTAATTTGTATTGTAGGATTCTATCTCACAGGAACAAATTGTTTGCTGTTCAATTACCAGACAGAATCAATGATGCAGTTTGCTCCTAGTGAGGGTGAAAATGCTTTGTCGGTAGTTGTTCCAAGGCCAATGGACTTGTCTACATACAATGGTCGCCCAGCACCTGGACCAAATGGGAAACAAAGGACTTCCAGCTTGGAATCACCGATCATGTTGCTGACAGGCCATCAGAGTGCTGTATACACAATGAAATTTAATCCTGCTGGAACAGTTATTGCGTCTGGGTCCCATGACAAAGAAATTTTTTTATGGAATGTTCATGGGGAATGCAAGAACTTTATGGTTTTGAAGGGGCACAAGAATGCTGTATTGGATCTTCACTGGACAACCGATGGTTCACAGATTATATCAGCCAGTCCAGACAAAACTGTGGGGGCATGGGATGTTGAAACAGGAAAAAGGATAAAGAAGATGGCTGAGCACTCTTCGTTTGTGAATTCTTGCCATCCTGCTCGAAGGGGACCTCCTCTTATTGTCAGTGGATCTGATGATGGAACTGCCAAACTCTGGGATATGCGTCTGAGGGGAGCGATCCAAACATTCCCTGATAAATATCAAATTACAGCTGTCAGCTTCTCTGATGCATCCGATAAAATCTTTACGGGAGGTATTGACAATGACATTAAGGTATGGGATTTGCGCAAAGTTGAAGTAATGATGACACTTCAAGGCCATCAAGATATGATAACAGGTATGTCATTGAGTCCTGATGGCTCTTATCTTCTGACTAATGGAATGGACAGCAAACTCTGCATTTGGGATATGCGCCCGTACGCACCACAAAATCGCTGTGTGAAGATAATGGAAGGTCACCAGCACAATTTTGAAAAGAACCTGTTGAAATGTGGCTGGTCCCCTGATGGAAGCAAGGTCACGGCTGGCAGTTCTGATCGGATGGTCTACGTATGGGACACCACTTCCCGACGCATCTTGTATATGCTGCCTGGCCACAGTGGATCCGTTAACGAGTCTGTTTTCCATCCCAACGAACCCATCATTGGATCGTGCAGTAGTGATAAACAGATCTATCTAGGGGAAATCTAAGCTTTACTGGCGTGTAATGAAGCATCTACCAATTCTTGATTTTCCGACGGATTTTATCGCGTTGTAGTTTTGAACTTGAATCTTGATGGATTTATAGTTTGGTCTCTGAATTTCGCATTTCGTTGTTGTACTCACGGTGCCATGCTTGCCGCCTGCGGCGTCCCAAATATCCCACAGTTGCATTCTTTTTTGGGTGTTTTGTCCCACAGTTGCATTCTGTTTTTGGGAGTTTTAACAAAACACTTTCGGTACTGTTTATTTTTAACGAAAATTTACATTTTTACATTTTTTTTGATGTTATTCACTATATCTTTAAAATTGACTTTTCATTAAAAGGAAAAAAAATTTGGATTTTTTGTTAGTTTTTTTTTCTTTTTTTGGTTACATTCGTCGTGTTATATTTAGATTGAGTGAGTCGACGTCTCCCCTGTATTTGTTATTTGATTTGCAAAGTTGTTAAAGACGCAGCAAAAGTATTTTAAGAATGCATGCATGCATGATGAACTTACTATGTGGGTTTGGATAATGAAGAATTGTTATCACTACTGGAAACAATGGGCGATGTGCTCCAATCTCTCTCACTCTTACGTGTGATAATTTTAGTGAAATAATAGTCACGTGCTCACGTTATTAGCGATTGTTCATGTCAAAAGTCGTGATAATTTTAATACAACATTTTAGTGATATTTCTTTTAATTATTAAATGAGAAATGTTAATTTCGAATTCATAAACGAGTTCAAAACCAATTTAGTCTATGTATGGTAAGGAGTCTTTTCATGCTTCTTAGCGTTTTAATTTTTAGGATAAAGTACAAAAAAACTATCTCAACTATTGGTGTCATGACATTTTCATACCTCATCTTTTAAAATTGATAATGTCATACCTCATTTTTAGAATTTGGTCCAATGTTATACCTGTTAATTAGTTGTTTACTTTTCAGTTAAATACTGACATGTCTTGATCCGGGACCCACTTTTTATTAAAAAAATTATTAAAAACTAAAAACAATTATTTAATAATTTTTAAATATTAAAATAATAAAAAAAAGTATAATAAAAAAAAACCCTATGTTCATGCCCTTCCCCCCTCTATTCTCCCTCTCTTCTCCCCCATCTCCATCTTCTTGCCCTTTCTAGCCCCCTTCCTGCAACGCAAAAAAAAGAAGAAGAAGAAGAAAAGAAAAGAAAAAATCGAATCTGCAACCCAGAAGGAGGAAGAAGAAGAAAAGAAAAAAAAAAAAATCTGCAACTCAGAAGAAGAAGAAAAAATCGAACCCAGTTCCTCCCCCCACACCCCCGCTACGTTGATGGGTTTTCAATTTTTTGTTTTTGTTTTTGTTTTTTTTGTTGAAGATTAAGTAGGGAAGAAGATGAAGATGGGGGAGGAGAGAGAGAGAGGGGGGGGGGGGAAAGGGACAAACTAAGGGGTTTTCTTTTAATTTACTTTTCTTTTAATATTTAAAAATATTAAAATTTTTTTTTAGTTTTTAATAAATTTTTAATAGAAAGTGAGCTACAAATCAAACCACGTCATCATTTAATTGAAAAGTAAATGGCAAGTAACGGAAGGTATAACATTGAACCAAATTCTAAAGATGAGGTATGACATTATCAATTTTAAAAATGATATATGAAAGTGTTGTGACACTAATAGTTGAGGTAATTTTTTTGTACTTTACCCTAATTTTTAATAAGGAGGTTTAGGGTTTACTAATAGAATATATAGTGCTTTTCTCGCTTGTTTAATTTAGTATTGCTTTCTGTGACACACCTCGATCCGAAAACCTAGGCGTGCCGGCCGTCACGTGTGAGTGACGTAGCCGTGTGCGTCAGCGGAAGCAAAATTGGCATTAAGTGCAGCAGTGAAAATTAAGTTTATAATATACATATGATACAGAGCCGATCCTAGGTGCAGTCAAGTTAAAACAAACATCACAACTGTGAAGGAAATCCTACATAAGTGGTGGTCTGTCAGAACCGCCTTGGTGCCTCGCTAAACGTCCACGACGTCGCTACCTAGTACCTGGAGGGGCGCAAAACATAAAAGGTGAGTGGGCAAAAACAAAGTTTTCCAAAACCATTTCATAATTCCATAAATAACCCCTCGCTGGAAATCAGTATAATTTTCCCAGAAAATAATACGTATATAAACGTATATACGAAAACATCGTCTACATATCACAACTCATCATCATGCTCAAGATTAGGCCATATCAAACATACTCAATCCCTATCAATCATTATCATTATCATCATCCTGCACACGAGTCAGAACCACCTATTGTGGTCTGTACGACAGGCTAGGTGTATAATATTACGCTCTGTGCTACGATCACGTGAAGGCTGTGCGACGAATCGCGGGTCACCAACGAGTCGGAACCACCTATTGTGGTCTGTACGACAGGCTAGGCACCTATCTTGGATCCAAGTTGAGCGTACGGTGCGTGAGGTGAACGATCACGTGAAGGCTAGGCCCTACTCTGGCGGAGCACAACACCCGAGGTGCAGGTGATTAACTAAATCACAATCTAACATCATTTCAAGCACTACCACATTACTTACCTGGCCGTCCTCGGCGTCAGTGCATAATGAATGCAATCGTAATCATATTTATACACTATAGTAGGCATGCGACATAGCAATCTAATTATCACATCCAAACAATTCGTAATTCAATCAATTTACGTTTCTGGGAAAAACGTCATATAATATATATATACTGAAAACAAAAGCCCACTCACTGGTATGTCGACGGGTCGTATCCCCCGAGCCTAGTGTGACTGCGCTCGTCCGTCGGATACGTCTCACCTATACGTGAATTAATCGCAAAACCGTCAATAACAGCACATAAACGACCTACGTAAATAACTTTTCATACGAAGGTCAATTTTGGCATTTGAATATACCAACGCGACCTACACGACGTCACGATCGTCGTGATATTTTTAAAATAATTTTAGGACTGCTCACGCGCCCCCACGCGCCAGGAATAGCACGGACAGACGCGCCCCCACGCGCTGTCACGTGCTGTGCACGCGCCGGGAATATTCCCTAACAGCAAAGGAATATTCCGTTAACTTCTAACGGCGTCAGTTAACGGCGTTAGTTAACGGCGTTGGAATATTCCGTCAACTTTGACGGAATATTCCGTCACCCTTAACCTCCAGCTCCGGCGACCTTCGCCGGCGCCGGCGCCGGACTGGTTTTTCCGGCGAACTTCAAATCTTCCTATCTTCTTCGTTTTTCATCCAAAATTCATGAAATTTATACCAAAATGCTCCAAATTCAATGTAGAACACATTTGTACCTTCAAATCCTTCGAAAAACCACTGGAAATTCCTCGGGAAATTTCTCCAAATTCGGTCAAATTGAAACTCCGTGATTCCGACGTCCAAACTTTGTCACTGAGGTACTCCGAGCCTCGTGGGAAGGTTTTAGGATGACTGGTGATCTTGGTTTCACCTAAAACTTCCTAAAAGAAAAACACATGAACAGTACTTTAATAACAACTCACGGTTTCGAGTTGTTTTCGTAGGTTTCAAGGCTTACAACTAATATTAATGAATTCATTAAGGTCTCACGAGTTCAAAACGATTTACCTTAAGTCTTGGTTCGAGTTCGAAGTGAGTGTGTGTGTTCGTCCGTAGAGAGAAGTCGAGAGAAGATGAGATAGAGTTCGGGAGAGAGAGAGATAAGGAAGAAAAACAGAAAAGATGAAATGAAAACGTGGGTGTGTGCATGTGTTGCACACGTGTCAACATCAGCCCAATCTTTTTGGGCTTAATATTTAGGACACCCGAAAGCCCAATATCGTGTCCAAACGTACCCGTTCACACGTAGGTAAGGGCAATTTCGTCATTTCACTTCAACGTATTATAAAACTTGGGACGGGATGTCACATTCTGAGGATTTCTTCAATTACTCAAATACTTTTTTTTTTAAAAACAAATGATATTGTTTGCACTAAACGAAAACCAAAAACTGAGAAAAAAAAGGATGGAACACCGAACCGAAATCGAAAAATTGAAAATTGAAAAAAAACCAAACTGAACCCAACCAAATCGAATCCCTTTAAACTTTATGAATGATGCCAATGATATATCTTTTGTGAAACTTTACTGTCAAGTTTGAAACTAAACCTAGGAATTTTTCAAGGAGCATACTTGGTTCAATTAGGGAGAATATTCTATTGGTTATAGATGAAAGTTTTGGAAGACTTTGAAACTTGGAAGAGCTTATCTATTTGTTTACGTTTGGAATGGATACAGTGAACATTTTTTTTTTACAATTGAGGTTGTTGATAAAATAAGAATGGTTCATATGATCTTGTATATGTACAACTACTTTTTCACTTTTCCCATTTTCTTATTATTAGTCTATCAATGCAAGCCTCAATTCTTAATTTCATATTTAAAAAAGATCAAGTTTTATAAAATAATAAATAAAAAACCGAAACAAATCGAACAAAAAGCAAATTGAAAAAAACTGTAAAAAAAATTCAGTTCGATTTTGATTTTGACAAAAAATTGAACCGAATGAAACCGAACTCTGTAAGCTAAGCCTTACAATGGACTAGCAGTGATTCAAATTCGCCTACAACGAGAATCGAAACTTAAAACTTTTGACTTACTAATCAAAAGAAATACCACTACTAATAAAAAGAAATATCACTGCTAAATAGTACTGAGTGAGAATTACTCAAATGTTGACCAACTGTAATTACTCAAATATCCTTAATAACAGGAAGACTCTCCATCCTCCGACGTCCAACCTCCCATCTTTCTTGGATCTGCAATCGAAGACGAAAACACCAGAGAAACTCGATCCCCTTCATCTCTCGCGCTGATTCGAAATCAGTAAACAAAGAGAACCCATTTCCAGATTTCAGCAGTGAGAGACTGAAGAACGATTCAATTGGAATTTTGTTTGGGCGAATTAAAAGGTTAGACTTTGAACACTCTCTCTATTACTATTTTATATGATTGGGTACTGGAATTTTGAATGGGATGGGATTGGATGCATGCCTTGTGCTTTCCTGAATGTGTTTACTTTTGTACAGATTGAAATATTCCTATTGTTTTGTTTTTGTTCATGTAACTTGGGTTCATTGTTCGTTGTGGCATGAGATTTGGGCTCTATTTCTGTTTCGGTTTTCGCATATCGAATTTTTGAGGGCTATTTGATAAGAATCAGGTTTTATAACTCAAACCATTCCTTGTAGCTATTTGATGATAGGACGAGTAGTTAAGAATCAAAGAGTGACGATTCGTCGTGGTCGAGGAGATTAAGAAAACAGATTATGCTCTGTTCTAGTGTCAAACGTGGAGTCAACAATGTTCCAATGGGACACTCAAACTTACCAATTATCCTGCAATTGCACAGGAGATCGACTTGTCCTAAGCAACTGGCTGACGAATCTGCGGCCCCATCGGTTTTTATTCTTTGTGTATGAACGGGTCGAGAAAGCTAATTATATTAGGTGGTCCACTGTTTTTATTTTTTTTTAATATTTAAATTGCAGAATAGGGTTATGGGTTTCCTTTTCTTTAAGATTTGGGTTAATTTTTTGGGAAATTGATGAAATGGTCACTTTACAAATCCCAATTGTTGAACTGATCAAAATCAAATTGACGATGTTTAGATAAAAAAAAACAAAGCATAGAGATCAAATACTGATGACATATGGATCACATACTAAAAAGTGATAATTTCATGGGTGTTGTTCGAGTGTTGAATCATTTGTTGTTTTATGTTTGTTCAATGGTGTAGGATTTTGATATGAGGATCAGTAAAACAGAGGTGAATTTGAGGAGGCTGCTTGCATCTGCGCCTCATCAACATAACCGGGCAAAACTTGTACATGTATGTTGTTATTAGAATTATAGGTTACAAGGTGTTATACATTTTTAGATAATTGTTTTGTGCCAAATATTTCCGGTTTCTTGGCTTTATATTTAAAGTTCTAGGTTTTTTTGTTTTTTCTTGGGGGATATCTATCATTTATGGATGACATAAGTAGTGCTACTTTGCAGTATGTTGCTGGGAACTGGTAGAACAACTAGCTGAAGAGAGAAATCCAGAAGGCTTGCCAATGTACGAGGGAAATATTGATTCGCTTTCCAAACATTGTTTTGTTGATACTGGGTCCTACGGTAGCTACGCCGATTAACATTTTCATATTATCTATTTCTATGCATTTTGTTGATACTGTTCCCTACTTAAGAGTTTGTAAGATTCTTAGTTATTGAAATCATTATTTGCGATTTTATATACAGAGTTTCAAAGGCTGTTATGAGTGACTATTCAGAGAAGATCGAAGCCATTGCTTCCAAATTAGCTGCTCCACCAGTGCGTACATATGATCTAGAAATCATTCATGTCGCTATTGTTGAAGTGTTTATAATATTTACTTTAAAGTTTAAACCAGTTATTGGTAAAATGTGTACTTTTGATTTACAATTTTCTGTGGAATTAAGTATCATGTATGATTCAAATCAATTTTACTAATTTAGTTTCAAGGTCTGGAAATTATAATGATAAGGTATGAGGAACAAAAATATTGTTCGGCTGAAACGAATTGCTTGGGAGACTGGTTGACACAACACCTAAAATATTACTGGTATTTTTAGCTGTGATGGATGGTTGGACAGTTTTTAGTTCTTATGCAGGGAAAAATTTCTAGAGACAGTTTATAGTTCAAGTTTCATGCTTGTAATGATTCTGAATCTCCTTCAGTGCATCAGTACATGTAATTGTGTCATTTTTGTTATCTTGAGAGTGAATCTGTAATATATGGATAATGTTCTCTTGCATATCGGACATGGTATATTATATTGTGAATCTGGCATCACATATGAAAGCAGGTGTTTACCTGATCAGTGGTCCAGATTAACAGCTTGGCAAGAGAATATTTCTTTAGAATGTAAGGGCCTGTTTGGTATTGTATTTGAAAATTTTTATCATTTCTCAAAACATTTCTTAAAAACATTTCTTAAAAACAATTTTCTTTAAGACTCAAAAACTTGTTTGGTTTCCAATTTAAAATTTTTAAATCTTACGACTTAAACTTGATTGGATTGGAGTAGAGATGAAAAAAGTAAAAAAAAAAAAAGGAGAAAGAAAGAAGAAAAGAGAGAGATATATTTGGAGTGAAAGGGGAGGGGGAGAGAAAAGAAATGAGTGAGTTTAAGTTTAAAAACTCTAAAAACTCACTTTTTATGTTTTTAAGGAATATACTATATTTTTTAGTTAGTCTTGAGTTCAGTTTTTAAAAATAGTCATACCAAACAAGTTTTTAAGACCTAAAACTTGAAAACTGTTTTTGAGTTTAAAAAGTTGGATTTAAGTACACTACCAAACAGGCCCTAATGTTTTTAATTTTTTGGTCGAAGAATGTAGGGTATGTCTGTGCATATATGGAGTTCCTTGCTCCTAACTGTGATTTATTTTGCAATTCCCAGCCTGATATTCAAACACCTGAAGAGCCCCTTGCAAGAATTTCTGTCAAAGCAAACTCTTCTGATACAGGAGACAATCAGATTCCCGCTTCTCCAGGTCTGAGAAGGAGATTTGTGTAAGTGAATGATAGTTAGGATCACTATGGTTTCAGTTCGTTAGTTATTTTTTGTCTGCAATGACTTGTTTTATTTTAACTGTATTTTTGTTAAATAGGCCTCCCTCAAATATCGAAGATGGAGCTTGTGAGACTGTTAATGTTGATTCTTCGGCACCTGTTAAACTGGATGCTGTAGCCCAAGCACACATTGAAAAGCATAGGTATATTATTACTATCTCAATTTTTTCTATTAAACTGGAGTAAAGAGACTCGATGAATTTGAAAACGGGAGTTCTAGGATGTTGGTCATAAATTGGGACTGCAATGTAGTTATATATGTTTTCAATATGAAGTTACTTTTCTTTTAAGCCAAGAAAGAAGTTGATTTTTGTTTAAAAATAAATGGGATATGCTTCTTTTACAAATAAAAATGATATGGATGCTCCCTTGGGATATCTGATAAAATTAGAGCAATAGAATTGGGCAACTTTGGGATTAGTTCCATCTATTTGTACAATTTTCTTTCTTTACTTTGTTGGTAACAAAGACAAAACACTACCTAAAAACAAATCTTGGTCTACAACCACCCTGTCTGTCATTCAGAGTGCTTATTAAGGAACTAGGAGGACCATCCAAATTGTATCAACCCAAGTCCATGTCCTGCCCATGTCTTTCCTGCCATCTGCAGCGATACTAAGATCTTTCTGCATGTATTGGTACACCACCGCCAACAGATGGTGGCTAGAATCAACATGACCTTTAATCAGAACCCACCTGTGTAGATACTGTTACTGTTAGAGAGGAAATTGCTTCGATCCCAAGTCAATTGGCGTCCATAAAGTAGAGGTTACACAATTCAGCAGTTAAAACTTCAAGTGTTAATTACATTTTCTTTCCACATTATGTTTATGACTCTTATAAATTTTGGGGTGTGCTATCCACACACCTTTTTTTACTTCTCACACACCCCTATTACTTTCTGTCCGTTAGATCTTCTTCAATTCATTCGATCCGACGGCCGAAATCCAAAAAGGTGTGAGAGAAGTAAAAAAGGGTGTGTGGATATCACACCCCATAAATTTTCTCTCTTGTTTTATAGAAAGCTTCAAGAGGATTTGACGGACGAAATGGTTGGATTGGCTAGGCAACTCAAAGAGAGTAGTCTCATGATGAGTCACTCCCTGGAGAACACTGAAAAAGTAAGGGCCTGTTTGGTATCCTATTCAAAAAATTTCATCATTGTGCAGAACACTTCTTAAAAACATGTCTTAAGAACCGTTTTTTTTTAAAATTCAAAAACTTGTTTGGTATGAAATTCACAATTGTTTTTAAATTAAAAAAAAACTCATCCTATAGTGTGAACTTCTATATTCAAAGAGAGAAAAATGAGAGGGTAGAGAGGAAAAGAAGAGAGAAGGAAAGAAAGGGCAGAGAAAGAAATAGGAGAGGGGATTGGATTAGAGAGAGAGAGAGAGAGAGAGAGAGAGAGAGAGAGAGAGGGGATCGAAGGAGAGGAAAATATGAGAGGAGCGAAGGAGAGAGAAAATTGGAGGAGTGAGAGAAATGATAGAGATGAAAGATAAGAGATTAGGTGTGAGAGAAAAAGGAAGAGAGAGAGTGACCTTTAAAGTTAAAAACTCTAAAAACACTTTGGTGTTTTTAAGAAATAGACTAATTCTTAAGTTAGTTTTGAGTCCAGTTTTTAAAAAGAGTCATACCAAACAAGTTTTTAACACTTAAAACTTGAAAACTGTTTTTGAGTTTAAAAAAAGTTAGATTCAAATAGAATACCCAACAAGCCCTAAGAAACCCTAAGATATCTATTGTAGGATGTTGTAAGGTCTATAGAATCAATACTATTTGGATTTAGTTGGCTGTGGTTTGATTTGTTTAGGTTGACACTGAAGGGAAGTTCAGGTGAATATTGCATAGTATTTAGAGGGTGTGAGATTAGGAGAAATGCTTGAAAAGGAAAATGTTAAACAAAGAATCGATTGTTAGGACTGAAACGAGTCCTAAGAGCCTGTTGGTATCCTATTTGGATCCAACTTTTTATACTCAATAATGATGTTTTTAGTCACAAGCTAATAATTCTCTCTCTCTCTCTCTCTCTCTCTCTCTCTCTCTCTGCGAGTGCGGGTTCAACTCCGCTGCTAGAGCTATTCTCTTGTTGTGCCATCCTGAGTCGATGCGGTAGGAGAGAGATGTTGTGCTCTGTTGGATATGGTGGTGAAGTAATGGATCTATCATCTGATTGGCTAATTGTGGATTAGAGCTTAGGGGGACTGGCGAGGTCGACGGAAGGGGAACTGATTGAATTTTTGTTTCGAAATGGTTTTAGAAATGATGAAAACATTTGAGTAGGATACCAAACGGGCCCCAAGACATAGGGGGTAAAACAAATAGATTTGCTGAGGAATTTGGTAACAGGAGAACTGATTAAATTTTTGGTTAGAAATGTACGTTACTTCAAGAAACTAGTTGTTATAACTGTTTACTCTCTGGTGTCTTAGATGTAAATTCATAGCTGGTGGAAGGACATATACGTTGATCTCATAACTTAGTTATGGTTCGTATGCAGGTACTTGATTCCACAGAGAAGGCTGTTGAAAGTAGCTTGGCAAGCACTGGTCATGCCACTACACGGGCGACAGATATATACTCAAAGAAGTCGAAAACTACTTGTTTCACATGGCTTCTGATGTTTGTAATGACATGCGTATTCATCGTGGTGGTTCTTTTAATTCGCGTCACTTAAGGGTATGTTGTGTTAGGAAGACTCATCTTTTGTCCCATAATTTCTACATATAATTTGCAATGTTGAACATCGACAGTGTACGAATAGATATAATCTCGGAGCATATCATTGTTGATGGATCATCAGAACAGGGAATGGATTGAAATGTTAATGATACTGTGACGCTAGTCACCGGAACATTTCAAAGGACTGCGCTGCAGCTTTCATTGGTGAAGGTCCTGCTACATATTGTAATTAGAATTAGTTGATGTTAAATTACTAGTTTCTACCCTCCAAAGGGTTGTACACCATGTAAACAAGCAAAGAACCATATTAGAAAAGTCTCACATGAGCCTAATTTTAACATGATATCTCACCAGTTATTCTTGCGTTAGTTTATCCTTTTGCGTTGTGTTTTGTGGATCATTGATGCAAATTGGACATTGCGAGAGTGAATCTCTCATTCCTCTCCCCCCATCTATCTTAAGGCCCAAACTCCATCTTAAGGCCTAGTTTGGTATTGCTATGCATTTTAAAAGAACTGCTTCTATTGTGTTATAGTATTTAATGTGATAAATTATTATAAAAAAGACTAGTGTAGGGATAAAATTTGTAATTTGGTAAAATATGTGGGAGTATGCTTGCTATTTGAAAATTTCAATAAGTGCACAATGATTACTATGCTTTGAAAGAAAAAGAAAAAACCTTTTTAGAAACATAGTAGACCCTACTTAATGCTTTTACTTTTCTACATCATTTTTTTAAGAAAAAACACATTTTTATTTTTTATTTTACTAAATAAACTTGATGTTCTAAACTTTTATAACAAGCTGTGTTTTTTTAAAGCACCACAATTCCAAACCAGCTCTAAGAAGAGGCACTTAGCTTATTCATGTCTAAGTAAGGAGAAAGTTGCATGCGTTATGACATGAGGTTTACCGTTTGAGCCTACTTTTCCAACTTAATCAGTTACAAAGTTACATTTGTTTTGACATATATGAACAAGTAAGCGCATAAGGACATATGTTTAGCCACTAATTTATCTACACACAAATGTTTTCACTCAAGGGAAGGGGAATAGGGAGCAACAGTTCTACCTTTGGTTTGATCCCACCAAAGACTTCCATACCTACTCCATCTTGTGGAACCCTCTAAGCATCATGTAAATTAGGCTCTCTCCCTCTCTCTTGATAATTTTTTACTTAATAAAAACTATTTATATGTACCATATTTACTGAACACGTGTCTGACTGAGTGAGACTCAAAAGAGATTTAGTTATGTAAACGAATATCATTTTTGCGGGAGACATGATTAGTGGCGCGACTTGTAGATATGATACTTATAAGTGACGTGAAATAGCCTAGTGTTTTATGTTGTCAGATTGTACATCAAAATCATTGATCAGATTGCGTTCTTTCATGAATGTGTGGTCTAAATTTACAGTCTGGTAACAAAAGTCTCAAAGAAAGCGAAGCCCATAATAGTATTATTCATTTTTTGCATGATGTATATATACTGAACTTCTATGCTTTGTTCTTCTTGACTAGCTTCTCCGTGGATGGAACACCCCATTAGAGAGTTCAAGAACTTAGAATCCAAGGGAGTTTCTTTCCCAAAGAACCAAGGCATGATGCAGACGATTGGGCCACACGCGGCGGACTTGCGGAGACAGATTGGAGCAAAGCCCCCTTCACAGCCTCATACAGAAACTTCAATGCCCAAGCTTGCACTTGGTCTTCGGGCACTTCCCGTTGTCCTTCCAAGTCCCCGAACGAATCGAGCTGGTTTACTTAGTCACTTGACTACATGATTTACAACTACTGCAGAGATACCAAGCGCTTCCCACAAGGACTTCCTCCTGAGTCCTCTGCTGCATGAATTTAATTGATTTACTCCCTTCCACGAAAAACGTCTTTGGCTAACATAAGCTGTAATGGTAACGCTGCAACATGACCAATAAAGAGACAAATGAAGTTTGTGTGACATGACCAACGGAGGAGAATCGACTGGCTGATGTCTGCGTTCAAAGCAAAGTTAAGAGTTAAGAATTCGAGAATTTCGAAGAGACTCTTTAAAACAATCAAAAGACAAAGCATTTGAGCTCTTTATGATTTGCGTATAATTAAGCGCACATAGCAACCTAACTATGTTAGGCAACAACCAAAAGAGAATTTTGGATGTCATGGTATAAGCCTGAAGGTAGATATTTTATCACCTACTTTGGACTTTGAAAGGTTGCCTTGCCTCTCCTAATGGAGAAGAATGATTCGCATGGAACCGCAACAGGTTACCATCACATGAAGTCCTAGTCCAATGATGCATTATCATGCATAAGTTTTTCTTGACACAACTGTGAAACAGAAGAAGAATGGATTGAATTGTTAATTACAAAAAGTTAAATCACTGATTATCTCCCCGAACGTCAACAAGAATTGAGGTCGAGTACATCTAAGGTTCTCATATCAATAATTTGCTAATTAAAAGTTGATTGCGTTGTTCTGGTTCTGCTCAAGGTATGTACAAAGTCATTCAATTTCATTAGAGCATCTTCAATGGAGATCCTAAATGGAGTCCTACAACCGTATAGTTCCTAAATATATGGACAAATGGCTTTCAATGGATCGGATAGAAGTCCTCAAAGTATCTCAATAGATAGGAACTCACCAAATACATCAAATGTGAGGATTGTATATAGCTAGGGACTCAAATAGTGAGCCCACTGTTGATTTTGAGTAGGAAACCACCCCACCCACGTGTTCTCTTTATGGATTTTTTTTTCTCTTTTTTGGGAATATTGCACAACAACTTCTCTTTTGATTTTGGTTTTTCTCTTCCAAATGTAGAAATAACATTTTGGTTTTTATCAATGGCCACAGTACTCCAACAAAGTGAGCAATGATTTTTTGTTATTTTAGTCCTTACGTTTAGGGATTATACTATAAGACCTCCCATTGCAAACAATATTCCTTTAAAGACTCGACTATACCCTTAAAATGAGTCTTCAAAATTGGTGGCGGGAGTCTCTAAAATGCTCTTACCTTCATATATTTCACTTAGATTGTTATATATATAACATAACTTTAAAGCCACTTAGTACTACAGTCTAGTGGTATTCCTCTTCACTTGTAAGTGCGAGGTCTTAGTTGAACTATATTATTGCTAGCCATTGTGAGACTAAGCCCACCTCCTCTCCCTTAGTGTAGATAATATCGTAAAAAAACTTCACAATAACTGGCATGGTTTTTTTAATGGAAAGTATGTGGGATAAAAAGTTTAATAGAAGTTACCATCTAGATAAAAAAAAAAAAAAAAATACTTAACTGGAATAAGGAATTATAAAATTACTTTACACCAAATCAGTAGAGCCATCGAGGGACGTCGTGAGGTGTGGGAAACTCCAAGATAATGAACTCTGCATAAAAAAACGAAGGATTAGTATTTTGTCGACATAAACTTACCTAATAATTATTTATAACGACTTGAAATTAAAATAATAGTTACATACTCTAAGCTTTCATATCAAGACATTTTCAGGGGCACGAAGGATGCCGACCAACTTTTCGGGCACGGAGATGGCAACTCCAGCCATTCTCTTCTCTATATAAACCATGAAGCAGCCTACCATTTTGGTATACCTTTCATTTACTTCATCGAAACCTAGCTGCACTTTACTAGGTACACACCATGGAGTATATTAACCAGTACTACTGCAAATGTATTTGTCTGGCCTTGATCTTCATTTTGGGATCTTTCTCTTCTCAAGCCAACTCTCGCACTCTCCAAGATGCATCAATGTACGGGAAATACGAGCAATGGATGGCTCGTTATGGACGTGCATATGCTGACATAAACGAGAAGGAGAAGCGCTTCAATATTTTCAAGGAAAATGTGGCGTTCATAGAATCTTCCAACAACGATGCAAACAAACTTTACAAATTGAGTGTCAATCAATTTGCAGACCTTACAAATGAAGAATTCAAGGCCTTGAGAAATGGATTCATGGGGCACGAATGTTCCACAAAGACGACTGCTTTCAAATATGAAAATGTTACTGCACCACCAACTGTAGATTGGAGAAAGAAAGGAGCTGTGACACCAATAAAGGACCAAGGCCAATGCGGTAATTAATTTTATTTGTAGACAAACCTGGAACTTCACTAGTTAAACAATGTCTCTTAATCTAACCCTTATTTAATTTATCAAGCAAAAACAACATCAATATTTAATTTCAATTACATACCTGCAGGATGTTGTTGGGCCTTTTCAGCAGTGGCAGCCATGGAAGGGATTACTAAGCTTACAACTGGTAAACTGATATCTTTGTCTGAGCAAGAGCTGGTTGATTGTGACACAAGCGGTGTGGACCAAGGTTGCGAGGGTGGTTTGATGGATGATGCATTTCAATTCATTAATAAAAACCATGGACTTAGTACCGAGACTAATTATCCTTACACGGGTGTTGATGGTACTTGCAACACCAAGAAGGAGGCCAGCCATGCAGCCAAGATAACTGGCTACGAAGATGTGCCTGCAAATAGTGAAGAAGCCCTTTTGAAGGCTGTTGCAAATCAACCAATTTCTGTTGCCATTGATGCTGGAGGTTCCGATTTTCAATTCTATTCAAGCGGTGTCTTTACAGGAACTTGTGGAACAAGTCTTGATCATGGAGTTACCGCTGTTGGTTATGGAATTAGTGCTGATGGTACCAAGTATTGGTTGGTGAAGAACTCATGGGGAATCCAATGGGGTGAAGAAGGATACATAAGAATGCAAAGAGGTGTTGAGGCAAAGGAAGGTCTTTGTGGCATTGCTATGGAAGCTTCTTACCCCACTGCATAATTTAAATTACCATAAAAATGATGCTTACTATGTATAATATGTATCGATATATATATATCATGATGTGTACATGATGAACTTGTACGTTTAGCACACGCTCTACTAAAAATGTAGCAAAAACAAAAGAAAGTTTTATTCGACCTTATGAAGTTCTATGGTCTAAAGCTTACGTAATCACTTGCTTGGAATCATTATTAAACAACTTTTTACTAGTATTAGATCATTTTTAATGGGCTCCTAAATGAATTGCTAGCTAAACTTTGGAGAGAATTTGAAAAATTCATCTTCAATCACACTATCCATCTGTTGAAGTATACAGGCTGGAAGCATGTGCAACCACCTGATGTTGAACAAACTGGAAGCATGTGCAAACTGCATCTGATGGAAGAATAATGCAAGGCTTACTTTCGGCCTTGCATCTGCTATGCAAGCATGCTAGCTGTTTGTTAAGTTTCAATTCTTATTTAATGCATTCTTTAGCTATAATTATATATGTGATTGTATTCTTTCATCATTGCATAGTTAGTGAGTGATAGGAAGTGTGAGCATGTTGCTCCATGCTTGGTAGGGTTCATGTTGTCTCTCCCCGTGGCTTCCAATTATGTAGGTTTCTATATATAGGTTTCTTGTTCTTGTAACTAATCATCAAATGAATATACAATGAAATACATTTGATATTGTAACATGGTATCAGAGCAGGTTTTCTTGTAACCTGTCTCTGCCTTGTTTTTCCGCTGCAAAATTGTCTCTTCAAGCCTAAACTATGGCTGAAGAGGGATCTGTGAGTCTTGAAGGGGAAAACTCTCGTGTTCCTCCCTCAAATGTTATGTCCTCAGATGCTTCAGATATTGAGGTCAACACAAATCAACGTTTGTGCTCAATCTTGTTAAATGAATTCAATTATCTGCCATGGTCTCGAGCTGTTTCACTAGCTCTCGGTGGAAGAGGAAAATTAGGGTTTGTAAATGGAAGTATGGAAGTTCCAGACAACTCATCCCCCACGTACGGTGCATGGTTGTGCAAGGATCAACTGGTCATGTCACTTCTACTCAACACCATGGAAAAGCATGTAGCTGAGATTTTCAGCTACTCAAATTCCTCACAAGACCTGTGGAAAGGCTTGAAGGATATGTATGGAAATCTAAACAATTATGCTCGAGTTTTTCAACTAAAGAAAGACATCGCAAGTATTCAGCAAGAAGGGAAAGCCTTTGTTCAACATCTTGGAAGGCTCAAAACCATGTGGAATGAGCTGGATGTGTATCTCCCACACACTGCAGATCCGACCATTTTTCTAAAAAGAGCTGAGGAAGACAGAATTTACCAACTGTTAGGGAGCTTGAGTCCGGAATATGAAGATCTGAGAAGTCACATCTTGATGACTCAAGAGTTGCCTACCTTCAACAATGTCTGTGCTACTATTCAAAGAGAAGAAGCACGGAAGAAGGTGATGAATGGTGAACACAGTCCAAGATTGACGGAGTCCCGAGCATATGTATCGAATTCAAAACACACTGAGCTAAAGGTGTACAAAGTCAGAAATCCACACCTAAAGTGCAAGTATTGCGATGCTGTTGGACACGTAGAAGAGAAGTGTTGGGAACTCCATCCTGAACTTAAACCTAAGTTCACCAAAGATGGAAAAATTATACCAAGGTCTTCACAGCACACTCACTTTAAGGCTCAACTTGCTGCTGCTCAAACTCCTCATTCCATGGCCCAAGGGTCCATTGATTTCATGACCAATCCACTGACTCTCATCAACGAGTTTGCTACCTACCTACAAGGTAAAGGACATGGAGGAGCTTCACCTTGCTCTAATAATGAAGGAGACAATCACACAGCTTTGTTAGGCAAATTTGCTGGTTTCCTTGCTGGAAATAAGAAAGTACCAAGTGATGAGGGACCAGGTATTCTCAAAGCTTTCTCTACTGCCTTGTTAACTAGTGTTGAAAACGATTGTTGGATAATCGATTCAGGTGCCACTGGTCACATAACAAACAAAGTCACAAATTTGCATAAGTTTAAACCTTCCACTAGTCCTTCACATGTGTCAGTTGCAAATGGAAAAACCGTTCTAGTGTTAGGTAAAGGAGAAATCAATCTGTTTTCAAACAAAACACCTTCCACTGCCCTATATGTACCGTCTTTTCCTTTCCAACTCTTGTCAATTGGAAAAATCACCAATACCCTAAACTGTCGTGCTATTTTCTCACCTGATAATGTATTGTTTCAGGATGTTCTCACCATGAAGATGATTGGTGAAGGATTTTTCATAAATGGACTTTACTACCTAAACAAGAACTCCAGTCTTACTCGGGCTCTTCAAGTAAAAATAAAGTCCACAGATGAAAACCAACTTTGGCATAAGAGATTAGCTCATCCTTCCGAGTCTGTATTGTTAAAATTATTTCCAAGTTTTAATAAATCACATACTACATGTGATACCTGTCAGCTATCAAAATTCACTAGACTGCCTTTTGGTAATTCCCAGTCTAAAACTTGTAATCCATTCGAAATGGTACATACTGATGTATGGGGACCAATAACTGAATCAATGGAAGGGTTTAAATACTTTGTCTTATTCGTTGATGATTTCTCTCGAGTTAGTTTTCTCTACCTAATGAAATCAAAAAGTGAGGTGTTCACTATCTTCAAAGATTTTCACACTCATGTTAAAACTCAATTTCAGTCACATATTAAAGTGTTAAGATCAGATAATGGCTCTGAATTTACATCCAACAACATGGTTTCATATCTAAATACACAAGGCATCATTCACCAAACAAGTTGTGTAGGCACCCCACAGCAAAATGGAGTGGCGGAAAGAAAAAATCGAGATCTCTTGGAGAAGACCCGATCTCTCATGATACATATGAATGTTCCAAAATTTTTTTGGTCATATGCCATTCTTACTGCAACCTATCTAATCAACAGACTTCCAAGTGAGGTGCTAGGGTTTAAGTCGCCCTATGAAGTACTTAAAGGCAGGAAAATTGATTTGACACATCTCAAAGTGTTTGGTTGTGTTTGCTATGTTCACATCCAAGCATTGAATCGTGACAAATTAGATGAAAGGGCAACTAAATGTGTGTTCCTTGGGTATTCCTCTACCCAAAAGGGGTACAAGTGTTTCAATCCAGTCACCAAGAAATGCATTGTGTCCAAGGATGTTAAGTTCGAAGAGAACAGTCCTTACTTTACTCAGAATGGATCCATTACAAGTCAGGGGGAGGAAGTGTTTGGTTTTTTCCCACTGCCTCACATTTGTGACGAGCCTGTGTTACAAGAAGACTCAGTTACTGAACCACACGTTCTAAGAGAATCCCAAGTTGAATCAAACACATCAGATTCGTCTTATAGCAGTGAGAGAGAACAGGAAACATCCTCAGATCATGAGCCTCAAGTTCTCAGGAGAAATCCCCCTCGAGCCAGAAATCCTCCAGCAAAATTACAGGACTATGTAACGTATGCTTCAAGGTATCCTATCACTTATAGTTCTAATGCACTGTCTTCCACCTATGCTGCCTTTCTCAGTGCTCTTGATAAACACTGTGAACCAAGAACATTTCAGGAAGCAACTCTTCTTCCACAGTGGAAACAAGCAATGACAGAAGAACTTAAAGCTTTGGAAGATAATCGTACTTGGAGCCTTGTTCCACTTCCCTCAGGAAAAAAGGCTGTTGGAAGTCGATGGATTTACAAAATCAAGTTCAAAGCAGATGGTTCCATAGAGAGACACAAGGCTCGGCTGGTTGCTCGAGGCTTCACTCAAACTTTTGGAGTGGACTATAAGGAAACATTTGCCCCCGTTGCCAAGATGAATACTGTTAGGGTTTTACTCTCTGTGGCAATAAATTGTGGATGGTCCCTCTACCAAATGGACGTGCAAAATGCATTTCTCCACGGAGAACTCCAGGAAGAAGTGTATATGACTCCTCCTCCAGGTTATGATTGCCGAGAAAATAACATGGTTTGCAAACTACACAAGGCAATATATGGATTGAAGCAATCTCCACGAGCTTGGTATGCCAAGCTTAGCTCAGTGCTGACAAAGATTGGTTTTATACGTAGTAATGCTGATTCTTCATTGTTTGTCCGCACTGGTATCAATGGTAAGCTAGTAATTCTAATCTATGTTGATGACCTTATTATTACTGGAGATAGTGCTATTGAGATTGCAGCTCTAAAGCTCTCACTGCGCCAGACCTTTGCTATCAAAGATTTGGGAAGATTAAAATACTTCTTGGGGATAGAAGTGGCAACATCTTCAAAATGGATGTTTCTTCATCAACGAAAATATGTGATGGATCTTCTCACAGAAGAAAAAATGCTCGACTGCAAACCTGCCACCTCGCCTGTTGATTGTAAACTTAAGCTCGACATTGATGGAGAAGCTGTGCATGATGTGAGGCACTATCAAAGGATGGTAGGCAGACTCATCTATCTCACAATTACTCGACCAGATATTACTTATGCAGTCAGCATGGTTAGTCAATTCATGCATGCACCCACTGTCCACCATCTCAACATCGTTAAGAGGATCCTACGCTACCTCAAAGGTTCCATAGGACGAGGGATCATCATGCACAATAACCATTCCACTGCTATTAGTGGATACACGGATGCAGATTGGGCAGGAAATCAAATTGACAGAAAATCAACAACTGGCTATTGTACATTTGTTGGTGGAAATCTTGTAACATGGAAAAGTAAGAAACAACAAGTTGTTGCTCGATCCAGCGCAGAGGCTGAATATCGAGCAATGGCTATCACAGCATGTGAACTGATCTGGCTTAAAGGTTTACTCTCAGACTTAGGGTTTCCTCATTCTACACCTATGTCACTTATGTGTGATAATCAGGCAGCTATACATATTGCTGCTAATCCTGTGTTTCACGAGAGAACCAAACATATTGAAGTGGATTGCCATTTCATCTGAACTCAAGTTCAAACTCAAGTCATTAAGACTGTTTTCACACGCAGTCATACTCAACTTGCGGATCTTTTCACCAAGGCACTGTCATCTATCCAACTTCATCGTCTCTTAGGCAAGCTTGGATCAATTAATCTACTCGATCCAGCTTGAGGGGTAGTGTTGAAGTATACAGGCTGGAAGCATGTGCAACCACCTGATGTTGAACAAACTGGAAGCATGTGCAAACTGCATCTGATGGAAGAATAATGCAAGGCTTACTTTCGGCCTTGCATCTGCTATGCAAGCATGCTAGCTGTTTGTTAAGTTTCAATTCTTATTTAATGCATTCTTTAGCTATAATTATATATGTGATTGTATTCTTTCATCATTGCATAGTTAGTGAGTGATAGGAAGTGTGAGCATGTTGCTCCATGCTTGGTAGGGTTCATGTTGTCTCTCCCCGTGGCTTCCAATTATGTAGGTTTCTATATATAGGTTTCTTGTTCTTGTAACTAATCATCAAATGAATATACAATGAAATACATTTGATATTGTAACACCATCCACCTCCTAAGAGCATCTCCAAGGAATAAAGCAAATTAATACGGCAAAAATGTACTTTAATAGCCTACATGGCATTTTGCCTTCCAATATTTGCCATATGTCCCTCCAAATGGTGAGGCATAGTGCCAACACTGCCAAGTCAATTTATTATTTTTATGTTTCGATTCTCGTTAAATGCTAATTTGAACCACATATTGTTAACTCATTGTGAGACTAATCTCACCTCTTCCTTCTTAATGTAAATAATAACGTTTGTTAAAAAAAAAAAAAGCTAGATATAATTTGTACACGGGTAGTAGTGCAATTGGCTATATATAAAATACAATGAATTATAGTTTTCACTCTTAAATTGGAGGGAAATTACAACTTTATACATTATCATTGAAACTTTACAATGTGATACATAAAATTATAATATAATTGTAATGTCATACACTCGTTAAAAAATTATTAAATAAACCGTTAAGTGATAATTTGACAAAATAAAAATAAATTAAACAGTAATTTATTAATGTAATTATTTAAAATAATCAAAGAAAGTTAACATTGGGTTCCACCAGCTCCACCCTTTCAATCATTTCATTTGGTTAGAAGCATTTACTCTTGCACTCAAAGTCTCGTGCGTCCCCAATTCTGTGGTTAAATAAAAACTAAATAATAAAAAAACAAAAGAGTTCCTAGCATTCATTACTAATATTTAATATTTTAAAGTATTGACCTAGAGAGTGATTGGAGTCAGTGTTCTAAAAAACGGCCTAGGCGGCGCCTAGCAACCGAGGCGATTTTGGGCAAATCGGGTGGAAAAATCGGATTGGGCCTAGGCAGCCGCCTAGGCGGGCTAGGCGGTCTAGGCGGTCCTAGGAGGTTTTTTTTAATATTTTTTTTAATTAATTGTGTGTTTTTTTTTTTTGGTTTCATGGTAGTATACTTATGGAAATGGTGTATCTAATTTGCAAATGATGGATTTACTACAAGTTCATCCAATACTTATAGAAATAGTGTACCTAATTTGTATTTTATCATTATTTTATTATCTATATAAGTATAGTGTTTTTTTTAGGTGTCAATATGCACTTATTTACAAGAAATACAAGAAATTTACCTAAATCCGTATAGGCCGCCTAGGCGCTAGGCGCTTGCCTGCCGCCCGACTAGCGCCTAGCGTTTTTTAGAACCTTGATTGGAGTTGAATTTTTCCAGGGAGCTCTTAAGGCAACTTTAGAAAGGTTAAAATTTAACTAAAAAATAGAGAGCATAATAGGAGATGCGATATTCATTTCAATTTATAAAGTAGTTAGCAGAGACGCGATACAGGAAAGACCAACAACCTAGATAAACTGCCACACTAAGAACAAACACAATACAGGCAGGTCAGCTGCTACTTCAACCACAAATTTACACAGATGATTCAGCATCCCATAAAAAACACAGATTTAGCTTGTTTGGGGGAATTTTAACCAGGACGACAGTTACAAACCAAGAACAAAATGCACTGGTAAACCCCAAGGCAAGGTCGCTTCAGGAGAAACATAGATATTCTGACTCAACCTCAATCTTTCGATACATGCAAAGAGTCAAGTATTTTACAAGCAGAACTTGCAGCAAACTAAACGCGGTGGGGCTGCTATGCTAGTTCCTACGGTCTTTGCTAGCAACTGAATATAAATATACCGCAGACAAAAGGGAGGCAACTAAAATCAAATAACAATACAGCAAAATATCACAAACATCTAGTTTTGAAAAGTAAGACATTGATTAAAAATACATTTGACGAGCAAACATCCATAGATGATTCCTAGAGTATACAACTGTACAACATTAGAGGAAAGTGTATTCTCCAACAGCTAGTAACAAAGTACCAAACAAAGGGCATCTGTACCAATGCATCATTTCAATCAATTTTACGAATAAGCCAAGCCAATATCGTTGTCATATCAATAATTTGCTAATTAAAAGTTGATTGCGTTGTTCTGGTTCTGCTCAAAGTATGTATAAAGTCATTCAATTTCATTAGAGCATCTTCAATGGAGATCCTAAATGGAGTCCTACAACCGTATAGTTCCTAAATATATGGACAAAGGGCTTTCAATGGGGATAGAAGTTCTCAAAGTATCTCAATAAATAGGAACTCACCAAATACATCAAATGTGAGGATTGTATATAGCTAGGGACTCAAATAGTGAGCCCACTATTGATTTTGAGTAGGAAACCACCCCACCCACGTGTTCTTTTTATGGATTTTTTTTTCTTTTTTGGGAATGTTGCACAACAACTTCTCTTTTGGTTTTAGTTTTTCTCTTCCAACTTTAGAAATAACATTTTGGTTTTTATCAATGGCCACAATACTCCAACAAAGTGAGCAATGATTTTTTGTTATTTTAGTCCTTACGTTTAGGGATTATACTATAAGACCTCCCATTGCAAACAATATTCCTTTAAAGACTCGACTATTCCCTTAAAATGAGTCTTCAAAATTGGTGGTGGGAGTCCCTAAAATGCTCTTACCTTCATATATTTCACTTAGATTGTTATATATATAACATAACTTTAAAGCCACTTAGTACTACAGTCTAGTGGTATTCCTCTTCACTTGTAAGTGCGAGGTCTTAGTTGAACTATATTATTGCTAGCCATTGTGAGACTAAGCCCACTTCCTTCCCCTTAGTGTAGATAATATCGTAAAAAAAACTTCACAATAACTGGCATGGTTTTTTTAATGGAAAGTATGTGGGATAAAAAGTTTAATAGAAGGTACCATCTAGATAATAAAAATTAAAAAAAATTGCTTAACTGGAATAAGGAATTATAAAATTACTTTACACCAAATCAATAGAGTCATCGAGGGACGTCGTGAGGTGTGGGAAACTCCAAGATAATGAACTCCGCATAAAAAACTAAGGATTAGTATTTTGTCGACATAAACTTACCTAATAATTATTTATAGCGACTTGAAATTAAAATAATAGTTACATACTCTAAGCTTTCATATCAGGACATTTTCAGGGGCACGAAGGATGCCGACCAACTTTTCGGGCACGGAGATGGCAACTCCAGCCATTCTCTTCTCTATATAAACCATGAAGCAGCCTACCATTTTGGTATACCTTTCATTTACTTCATCGAACCCTAGCTGCACTTTACTAGGTACACACCATGGAGTATATTAACCAGTACTACTGCAAATGTATTTGTCTGGCCTTGATCTTCATTTTGGGATCTTTCTCTTCTCAAGCCAACTCTCGCACTCTCCAAGATGCATCAATGTACGGGAAATACGAGCAATGGATGGCTCGTTATGGACGTGCATATGCTGACATAAACGAGAAGGAGAAGCGCTTCAATATTTTCAAGGAAAATGTGGCGTTCATAGAATCTTCCAACAACAATGCAAACAAACTTTACAAATTGAGTGTCAATCAATTTGCAGACCTTACGAATGAAGAATTCAAGTCCTTGAGAAATGGATTCATGGGGCACGAATGTTCCACAAAGACGACTGCTTTCAAATATGAAAATGTTACTGCACCACCAACTGTAGATTGGAGAAAGAAAGGAGCTGTGACACCAATCAAGGACCAAGGCCAATGCGGTAATTAATTTTATTTGTAGACAAACCTGAAACTTCACTAGTTAAACAATGTCTCTTAATCTAACCCTTATTTAATTTATCAAGCAAAAACAACATCAATATTTAATTTCAATTACATACCTGCAGGATGTTGTTGGGCTTTTTCAGCAGTGGCAGCCATGGAAGGGATTACTAAGCTTACAACTGGTAAACTGATATCTTTGTCTGAGCAAGAGCTGGTTGATTGTGACACAAGCGGTGTGGACCAAGGTTGCGAGGGTGGTTTGATGGATGATGCATTTCAATTCATTAATAAAAACCATGGACTTAGTACCGAGACTAATTATCCTTACACGGGTGTTGATGGTACTTGCAACACCAAGAAGGAGGCCAACCATGCAGCCAAAATAACTGGTCATGAAGATGTGCCTGCAAACAGTGAAGAAGCTCTACTGAAGGCTGTTGCAAATCAGCCAATTTCTGTTGCCATTGACGCTGGAGGTTCTGATTTTCAATTCTATTCAAGTGGTGTCTTTACAGGAACTTGTGGAACGAGTCTTGATCATGGGGTAACCGCTGTTGGTTATGGAGTTAGTGCTGATGGGACTAAGTATTGGTTGGTGAAGAACTCATGGGGCACTGAATGGGGTGAAGAAGGATACATAAGAATGCAGAGAGGTGTTGAGGCAAAGGAAGGTCTTTGTGGCATTGCTATGGAAGCCTCTTACCCCACTGCATAACTTGAATTACCATCCAAATCAATGCCTACAATATCTAATACCCTGGACGTGTGTATCGTAATATGAACATGATGAACTTGTACGTTTATTACAATATGCTATATGGTCTGTGCATCAGCAGTACCAAGTTTATAATTACAAATGAAGAACTTATTCGATCTTTTAGTTGAATTGTCTAGTTACGCTAAATTTAACCACTTGCTAAAATTAGGTTTATGCGTTAATTCTCTGATATGATTCTTCCCCTCAAAGGAGGTATATATATATATAGTCAACAAGCCTTGTAGAGCAAGAATAATAATAACTCCTAATTCTAATTATAGTAGGAAACGAAACCTAAATAGGAAATGTAACCCACTAATTACAATTAATCCTACAAGTCAAGCCATGCTAAAGTGAGAGGCTTAGGTTCAATTTTCACTACACATTACTGCTAGCCCATTGTGAGGCTCAGTCCACTCCCCCACCCCTAAATGTTGATAATATCATTTGTTCCAAAAAAAATATATATATATTGTGCATACATGTTGATGCCTGACTTGCTAAATGGGTTGTAAACTGCCTTGCTCAAAATTGCTTTTATTAGCATATCGGCTAATTGGTTCCTCGACTTCACAAACAAAATTGAACAATCTGACCTTCCAACTTCTCTTTAATAAATATTTATCCACCTCAACATGTTTGTTGCGATCATGTTAAACTAGATTATGAGCAATTTCAATTGCAGTTTTATTGTCAAAACATATATTCATATGAATTCAATTCCCAATTTAATTCCTATTATTGAGGGACCCTATATTAATTTTATAATATTTTCAACTATGGATCGGGATACAAACCAAAGGTGACACACCCCGACCTAAATCGAGGCATGCTAGCCGTCAGGTGAGGGTGATCTAGCCATGTTCGCGGTGTGGAAGTGACGGTAATATGAAAATATGAGTAAATTAAAACCAATCTAACTAATTTATACTAGGGACAAATATATAAGTGTGTCTGAAGGTGTTTAAGGTGGTAATACATATATTCAGAACATATATGTTCTAGGAGCAGTCCATCATCAAGTATTAATTATACAGAACACGAAAGAGAGTTCCTACATATTTGTAGAGCTGTTAGAACCGCTGTGAAGTCCTCGTGAGCCACCAATCCAAATGTCTAGCTA
This sequence comes from Crataegus laevigata, assembly GCA_963580275.1. Lineage (NCBI taxonomy): Eukaryota > Viridiplantae > Streptophyta > Magnoliopsida > Rosales > Rosaceae > Crataegus > Crataegus laevigata. Next base: position 23,759,687 of record OY756948.1, read on the forward strand.
GAACTTGGAGGGGCGTAAAACAAAAAATGTGAGTGGGCAAAAACAAAGTTTTGAAAACACATTTCTTTTAGAAACGTAATAACCCTTCACCGTAAAACCCTTATAATTTCCCAGAAAATAGTAGTACATACGTATATAAGAATCATGCTCAAAGTGGTGGAAATCCAAGTATATGCCATGTCAAGTATCTCTGAAGAAAACATGTAGTTAGGTGGAATAAATCCATGTAAAATGATATGTTCGCCGGAGTCACCTAATGTGACCTATACGGTTGAACCTATAGCTCATAATCTATTCTTGCACAAGAGTTAAAACCACCTAATGTGGTTTGTACGACAGGGCTAGGCGTAGATATGTATGCTCAAGTGCTACGATCACGTGAAGGCTGTGCGAATAATCGCGAGTCACCTACAAGTCAAAACCACCTATTGTGGTCTGTACGACAGAGTTGTGCACCAAACTTGGATCCAAGGTGAGCGTACGGTGTGGGAGGTGAACATCACGTGAAGGACTGTGCCCTGGCCACGGGTGGGAGCACTAACACTGGGGTGCAAGATAATGAGCTCTAAATATATCCTAAACGTAACCATACATAATCACTATCAACATGTTGTACTCACTTGTAGCTTACCTGGGCCTCCGTAGCATGAATGCATATTATGCATATCTAAGCTAATGCATATACTAAAATGTAATGCAATTAATATGGCATTCAAATACATTTCATTTAAATCAAATTATGGGATATAGAAAACCAAAAGCCCACTCACTGGTATGTAACCAGGTCGTAACCCCCGAGTCTTGCCTAGCTATACTCGTCCTTCGGGTATGTCTCACCTATATGTGAAACCATTGATTAAATGTTAATTATAAAGAACATATACGAACCCTAGGATTAATTTCTCATACATTCCTCAAATGGGGTGTTTAAATATACCAATGTGATCTACATAGCACCACGAACACGGCCATATTTTTAGAATAATTTTTCGAGGTCCCACGCGCCGCCATGAGCTGGCCAAGGCACGGTCATATGCGCCGGCCATGCGCGGCACATGCCCGACACGTTGGACGGAATCCCTAACACTGTTAGGGAATATTTCGTCAAATAATAGAATGTTCCGTTATATATACCTGATGCCGTTAGGAATATTCCGTTAAAGTTGATGGAATATACTTCGTCTTCTCCGGTGGGCTTCGCCAAAGCCGCAGCCGTCTGTGTGGCCGGTTTCTGGAAAATTTTAAAATCTCAATATCTCCGTCATTTCAACACCAAATTTTACGAATTTTATACCAATTTGAAGCTCTCAACAAGGAGAATACGATCTTACCTAAGTAGAAGCTTAAATCCGATGAAAAGTGACCTGAAAACCATTGGAAAAATCCCACTAAACTGATATTCTCCAACCTGTGCTTCCCGATGTCCAATTTACTTTAAATTTCTACCAAAATACTAAATAAGTTGTTTGGAGCTCAATCTGAGCCTCAGAATTGTGCAAACCTTCCACGATCGCTATGCTTTAAAACCTCACCATCACTAGAGCTTTTAGTTTCTTAGGTTTTTGATGATGATACGACGAACCACGGATATGGGTGAGTTTGTGAGATTGTGAGGAAGATGATGATGGTGTCCAAGTGTTCGATCCGTGCTAGATAAGAATGGTTAATGGTGATCGTGTACGGATTGTACGAACGAGTGAGATGGCTCGAGAAGGATGGAGGAAGAAGGTGTATGTGTGTCTCTGTGTGTGGGTGTGCGTACGTGGCTACAGGATTGGCTAGAAATAATATTAAGGCTTTCCTCATTGGGCAGCCTTGTGAGAGAAAGGAGAGAGAGTCCAAATGGCCAAAAAAAATTCTAACTCAACCCAATTCTGATTGGGCTCCAAGAAAACAGGAACAAGTGTGATTGGTGTAGGTTTTGTTCCCTATTTTGGCCCAGTTACAACCTAACGTTCGTAACTTTTTCATTACAAACCTGATTCGCTTTGAATTCACGTGGATGCGCTTGTGACGATGCGTACTATTTAATTTCATCATCGAGAAGAATAATTTAAATCCACATATGCACGTCCACGTCACTAAGCCTCAAGGACATTTTCTTCATTCTACATACTCGTGGATTAAAATATATACAAATTCAGGACGGGTTGTTACAAAAGGTCTTGAATGACCAATACGAAAAAACAACTCAAAGGATAAAGAAGTATAATTAATTTCTTCATGCTTGTTCCAAGTTCGAAGTACCATTAGTACAAATGAGAATCTCCCTTGTTACATGATTTCTTTATATAAATAGATGTTGCATCTATGGAGCAATTATTTAAAAGTACATTTTGTACATCAGTCCTTCCTATCTCATAGAAAATGATACCATGATCCTAAACCGATCTAACTTGGAATCGCAAATCCTAAGTTTGTCCATGAAGAGCATATCAAATTATATTAGTGTCTATAATTGATTTCTTCTGTGTAATATTAATCAATGGGACCTCATTGATAAGTGCTACCAGATCTCGCACATTAGCATATATTAACTCATATATCATTTTTTTATCATTTCAATTGTAATTACAATTTATTTGATAAATTTATTAGGCGATGAAATTGTAGGACTAGATGATTTGTCAAAAAATTGGATGATAGCTAGTTTTTTTTGTGCATAACAAGATTATTAGTTACTCATTGGGAACAACAACAAATAACAACATTTTGGCATGCATATTCATGGAAGTAAATCTCATTATAAAAGTTTATCTTTATCCTTACAGAAATTCAACGGGAATGAATTTTGAATTGGATGGCTTGCCCAACGAGAAAAGCCTTGACCCTGCCAACTAAAAAAAAGAAAGAAAAGAACAGAAGGAGAAAAGAACTTTTTTGTAATTCTCTAGGCGTCATATTTAAATTTGAATACTATTAATTTTTTTTACATCAATAGTCCAGTGGTGATTTAGTAGCAGTAGGTGGCAAAGTTGATTTCTTATCTATTCCATTAGGAACTGCAGATTTTTTGGTGCATCACATTCATGCATTTACAATTCATGTGACGATATTAATACTCTTGAGAGGTGTTTTATTTGCTCGTAGTTTGCATTTGATATCAGATAAAGAAAATCTTAAAAATGAAAAGAAAATGACAATATGCTACATTGACCTATCATTTGTTTAATTTGGTTGATCTGATACTTGGTTAATTCTTTTATGTTTATGTTCCCACTGATACCTAATAAATAACGAATTTGAATGGCTTTTTTAGGTCCAACTCCATCAATTTTTGTTGTTGCAATTCTTACTTGTTCATCGGCAAAGCGTAAAGTAACCAAATTTTCTCTAACAAAGGTAAACTAACTATATGGGGGTCTTCTATTAGTGATATTATATGCTCAACCAACCATAAAGCTAATTAAGTTTTGTTGATGTACAAAATCAGTGAGACTTTGAACTATAGAAAGTGTTAAAGTTTGTGACATTCTCACGGTTTTTCCATCACCTAGTGAGGATAATGTTGTGGGTTCTATATTAGTTAAAGTGTAAATAGTAGTTATTTGCCCCACATTGGTGAAGTGCATATGTAATACAAATTGTAACTCCTATATATACTCCACTTTGGAGATTAATGAATATATAAGAAATTCCCAAATATTATCATATATATTTTTGGTATTTACCATGTTTAGTTGAATATGGCATCAGAGCAGCTCGCTCTTGGTGACCTGTGTGCTTTGATTTTGTGCCCATTTTTGTCGTGATTTTCTTCGTTGAGAAACAAAAAAAAAAGTGAACAGTGCCGCACCACAGTACTGAAGGATTATTTTAGAGAAACATGTTCATTTAAGCAATATCATTAGCATGCAATTAACAAATTAAAGGCGGAATCATGCTTGCATATACTTAAAAACAAAACATCAACCATGAATGTTCAAAGCCTAGTAGTTTGGTGAACCTTTAAACAACTCAAAACAAGTGAGTTGAAATTAATACCTTTGTAGATTCCTCTTTGCATAAGCAAAGGCTAATCACCCAAAGAGAGGGCCTTCATTCCTTGCATCTTAAACTATGGATTTATATAGAAAGGATAGGTTCTCTAAGTTCTCAAAATTGAGAACCTCTAAGTTTCTACACCAAGGTTTTGATTAAGAAGAAATGAGTGACCTTGGAGGAGCTAGAGTGCTAGCTAAACCCTCCAAGGGTGGCCGGCCATTTCTAGAGAGAAGGGAGAGCTTTTCTTCTCTCCAATTTCCCAAAAACAACCCTTAATGAATTTTGGCTATAAAGTCATATTTATACCTTAATTCATTTGAATGGCAAACTTGTAAATAAGTCCAAGTTTGCTACCCTTCACAATATGGCCGGCCTTAGGGATTTTATTGGGCAATTTGGCCTTTGTGAATCATTATTCATTAAGTTGTCATACAACTTAACTTAATGGACTTGACGTTCGAAGCCCATTGGGCCTTACGGTCCAAAACTATCCCGAGATCTTTAACGAACTCATTCGTTTGATTAATTAACATATTAATTAATCCTTGCCATAAATAATTAAACCATTTAATTATTCTTACTCATCTCCGTTGAATCTTCAATCTTTACCTTACACGGTGTACGATCCATTAGGTTCCTTTTAGCGAGGCAGTGGGCGATTCAAACTCTTTTAAATCGATTGTGAATTTGAAACTAACTTTCAATTCTCCCTTTAGTGTTTATACACGTTTAGGGCTTCCACAAACCATGAGTGACACCTAGCAGCATATCATGGTTACCCAAGCTAATCAGAAGAGGTAGAGAACCTATTCAGTTTAGGATTACAAATGCAATACGGTCCTTCTCTAATCCAATACTCTTGACCATATTGTTTGGCTTGATAGTTTATTCATGTCTACTATCCAATGTGAATCTCGTGCTTATATGATTACCTTGAATGTGATCTGGAACGCATTCCAACATCTCATTCATACTCTGGCCAGAGATTCTAAATCATATCATAGAGTATTCTCCCTCAACGGTTTGAAGGTTAGAGATCCCTTGTTGCGCATTCACTTGTCTCCATGACTAGATAGCTTGACCCCAACCATGCCGTGGACACTCCAAAGGAATGCCATTTGACACAATCAAAGATCAAGGACCTAACCACAAGACAACTATGATGCCTCAGGTCAAAGGACTAATTTGCATTATCCTAACCATGAGTTCTCACGTGACATGAATATGAGAACTCGTCGTTGATCGTGTTCAGTGAACTCATTCTCTATTGAGCACCTATGTACTTGTCTTGGTGTCACTCACACCAATGACTCGAGACTAGTCACTCTCCCTGAGAGAAGACATAGCACGTACTGATCTTAACGGACTGTCAATGCCCAATTGGCAATCCAATGATCAGGAACGTTTAGGATGTGTCTACGAAAGAATGGTCTCATGAATCTAACTTCTTTTAGATTGCATTCTCCCAATCACATATTCCTTGGACTTTATCGTTTAAGCATATAACATTTATATGAGACCGCTCAAACAATAATCTTTGCCCTTGATATTAAACTAGATTAGTTTAACATGTGAAATGTCCGTAAAGTATCATCATATGATTGGTTTTAGGGCACATTTCCAACAAGTACAAGGCTTGCTACAGTATGTGAACAAGCTTGCTATAGTGCATGAATAGTGATCTGCTACAGTGCATGAAAAGTCTTGCTGCAGTGTTCTGGTAAACTATTTTCATTTTGCTGCGTATCTTTGTGCCTTTATTGTTCGTGATTTGGTTCAATGGCTCAATATAATCATAGTGTTGTTATGCATCTTGGTGGAACAAATAAATGGATAATTGATACTGGGGCTACTGATCATGTGACTAGTGACCCTAGAATGTTTAATGAGTTATGTGACTATGTTTGTGATCTGTATATTACTAGTGCAAATGGTGCACATTCCCCTGTGAAGGGTGAAGGCACTATCTCTCTTACTCCGACCTTATCACTAATCCGTGCTTTACTTATTCCTGATGTTAAGTGTAATATTTTGTCAGTTGGAAAACTTCTTGATACCTTATATTGTTCTGCTCACTTCTACCCTACGTATTGTTATTTTCAAGACATTCAAACTCAGAAGATAATTGGTTATGGTAAACGAATATGGGGTTTGTACATCTTGACTATGGAGGATAATGTTGTTTCTGGTTCAAATAATCATCAAGTTTTAAGTGTTAAAGTGGATGACAAACATCAGATTTGGTTGTGGCATCGACGATTGGGACATTCATCATTCAGTTATATGAAGCATTTGTTGCCTTCTTTGTTTCGCACTTGTAGTGATTCAGAGTTCAAGTGTGAAACATGTGTCATGGCTAAGAGTCATCGTACTTCATTTCCTATCAATGATTCTAAAGATACTTTGCCATTTGATTTGATACATTCTGATGTGTGGGGTCCAGCGAAAGTTACTTCTAATGGATTCCGTTGGTTTGTTACTTTTATTGATGATTGTACTCGATTAACTTGGGTGTTCTTGATGAAGAATAAAAGTGATGTTCCGTTGCTTCTTCAAGAATTTTGTACAATGGTGTCTACTCAGTTTCAGACTAAAGTTAAGGTCTTCAGGTCTGATAACGGAGGAGAATATGTGAATCACACTTTGGCATGTTTTTTCTGTGATCAGGGTATTATTCACCAAACGACTACTCCATTTACACCCCAACAAAATGGTGTGTCAGAATGGAAGAATCGAAAAATAATGGAGGTTGCTCGCTCCTTGATGTTGGATAAATGTGTTCCTAATCATTTGTGGGGTCATGCTATTTTAGCTGCTCTGTATTTGATAAATCGTGTTCCAAGTAGGGTTCTTGGTTTTCAGACACCGCTTGATGTACTACAAAAACACATTTCTCTTGTTTCTGTATCAAAGCTTCCTCCAAAAGTGTTTGGGTGTATTGCGTATGTGCATGTCTACTCTCATCAACGGAGTAAACTTGATGCCTATGTTTTCCGATGTGTATTTATTGGGTATGCTAACAATCAGAAAGGCTATATGTGTTATCATCTTTCGACTCAGAAAACTTATATTACCATGGATGTCACCTTCCACGAGGAAGTTTCGTATTTTGTGAAGCCCTTTTTTGACTCTCCACTTCAGAGGGAGATGGAGAGTGAAGTTCAGATTGGAAGAGATGGTATAGATGATGTGTTACAGGCAGAGTTGGGGACAGAACCTATTATGTTGCGTGATTCTGATCAGTCGGCTATAGATAGTGTCATTCCTGAAACTATTCATACAGACGATAGATCGGATGTGCTCAACGAGTTGCTTGTGAGTATGTCTGACGAATTACCTTCTGATGACCGGTTGCCTGCTGCTGGTATGTCTAACGAGTTACCTGATGATGGTTCGTCCAGTGATGATTCTTCTAACAGTTTGGTACAAGATGACGGCATACATGAGGTAAATTCTGACGATTCTTCTACTTATCAGTTGCATCCACGAGTTAATCGTGAAAAACCTAAAGTACAATATGAGCCTGATATGCATGCTAAAGCCAAATATCCTATCAACAATTATGTGTCTACTCATCGTTTGTCCAAACCATATGAATCTTACATATGTCAGCTATCTAGTGTATCAATTCAAACAAAATTGCAAGATGCTTTGTCTTACCCTAAGTGGGTTAATGCCACGAAGGATGAGATGGAACCTTTGGAAAAGAATTATACTTGGGATTTGGTTCCTTTACCAAATAGGAAGAAAGCTATTGGATGTAGATGTGTGTTCACTATTAAGCACAAAGCAGATGGTTCTATTGACCGGTATAAAGCCAGATTAGTTCGCAGATCCGAGCTTCTCTGCCTGCAACCCAAAACTTCACCCCCAAACTGTAATGTCACCATAGGAAATTCAATCTGTGAGTCTTGGAGAAATTTGATCACAAAGTCCGAGCTCAAATCCTGGGAACCCAAAGGTAGAAGCTCACTACTTACACTGTTTGATTTATTTATTTTTTTTTTCAATGCATTTCATGACCATCAGATGGTGGGAATTACGTGAAATTCGAGAACCCAAACTCCCTTCTTGTTCCTTCGCACTGAACACGTTTATGGAAAAACTGATATAATATGCACAACATGTTTGTTTTCTGTGATAGGATCTTAGATCCGAGATGAAAAATAATGAACAATAACCCCAAACTTGCAAATCCACGAAGATAAATCCAGAGAACTCATCTTTCTTCAATTTCTTTTGTGAAGGACACCCTAGACCTGTGGGAAATCTGAGAAAAAGAACTCAAATAATAACTCAATCTTGCATATCCGAAACCAAAGGTATAGATTTGCACTCACCAATGTTCAATCTGTACTCTTTTACTTGAAAACCGGAACTGAATTATTTGCAGACTCATTAATTAAAAATAAGCCCATATAACTGGATCTGGATGGAACATAATATGGACTTAGAATGACGTAGAATGACATTAATAATGTGAAACCAAATGCATCTTGGAACCAAAACGTTGAGGACCCCAGATCCTGTGACTGATCCGACAAATAAAATGAATAATCCGGACTACACATTGTATTTTCAACTTAATAACTGCATGCTCCATTGATGTGTATATGCCCATTCATATTACAGTTTGCTAGTGACCCTACTTGTAATTTTGCAAGGTACAAGACTTGAATCGGCAATCACAAGGATGGAAGTCCATCATACTGCAATAATCAATGAATCTGAAGGAATAAAACTCGACTTTTCACTGATATAAAATTAGATCTGCACCTGGAAACCCCCAAACTTGAATATTGTAATAATGATCTGTTGAATTGTATCTCATATTCAAAATGTGGATTTATAGATTTGGATAATCCAGCAAGGCTCAACATCAACTGGAGCTATTGGGACGCCAAAAGAAATTCCCAGATGCACAATTGCATAGGTATAATCCCAAACTTGCTCCACTTTCCTTCATTTATTTATGTGTTGAGTAGCTAATATGGTTAATGGTTCATTGATTTGTGCCTTGTATGTTCTGAAACCAACATGCATAGTCATATATTTGTGTATCAGATGAACATAAATAATATAAGAAAAAAATAAAATAAACTTTTTTTGTCTTTTTTATTTATTTATTTGTTTATGTTCTGTTTGTTTGTTTTTATAAATAAGTTAACAACTAGAAAATGCTTGACTGGCTTTAAAAGAAACTAAAAAGAGTAAGAATAGAAAATTGGGTTGTCTCCCAACAAGCGCTTTAGTTAACGTCCATAGCTAGACGTTGCTGAAAGCTGGTGGTTAGATCACTGGTTCTTTCAGAGTCATTGACTCGGTTGCAATGTCAAATGGTGCTTCCAAGTAGTATTTGAGTCGATGGCCATTTACTTTAAACTAGAAACATGTCTGCCCATTTTTAATATCCACAGCCCTGTGTGGATGAACTTTAGTAACAATGTAGGGACATTGCCACAAAGATTTTAATTTTCCAGGGAATAACTTCAACCTTGAATTGAAAAACAAAACCTTTTGACCTGGCTAAATTGTTTACGAAGAATGTTGCTGTCATGGAATGCTTTTTTTTTTCTTTGAATATCTTTGCACTCTCATATGCATCATTCCAGAGTTCTTCCAACTCATTCAAGTGCAATTTTTGTTTTTCCCTAACTGCATCATATGCATAATTAAGCTCTTTAATCGCCCAATAAGCCTTATTTTCAAGCTCCATAGGTAAATGGCACGCCTTACCATAAACAAGCCAAAAGGGAGACATCCTAATTGGTGTTTTATACGCTGCTCTATAAGCCCATAAAGCATCATTCAACTTGAAACTCCAATCTTTGCGGGTTGCATTGACTGTTTTCTCTAAAATTTGCTTGATTTCTATTAGACACTTCAACCTGCCCAGAAGTTTAAGGGTGGTACGCAATGGCCACCCAATAAGTAATCCCATATTTAGAAAGTAGTGCAGCAAATTGTTTATTTAAAAAGTGCTTTCCCCCATCACTGATAATTGCCCTAGGTGTCCCAAAATGTGGAAAAATAGTGCCTTGGAGAAATTTTAGTACCACAGATCCTTGATTTGTTGGTGTTGCAACAACCTCGATCCACTTAGAAACATATTCAACAGCCACCAATATGTACTGATTTCCATTTGATGATGGGAATGGTCCCATAAAATCAATGCCCCAAACATCGAATAATTCAACCACCAAAATACTTTGTTGTGGCATTCATTTTGCTTGGATTGATTTCCTACACATTGACATTTATCACAAGCCTGGCACCGAACATGAGCGTCTTCAAAAATAGTAGACCAATACAACCCACTTTGTAATATTCTAGCTGCTGTTTGTTTTCCCCCAAAATGACCACCACAAGCATGCTGATGTGCAAATGTCAAAACACTTTCTTGCTCTTCTACAGGAATTCACATATGAATAATTTGGTTCGGGTATAAGTAAGGCTCATCCCAAAAATAATACTTAACTGTAGCTAAAAACCTTTTCTTTTGCTAGAAAGTCATATCTGGCTGCAAAATACCCTTGGCCAAATAGTTTACAATATCTGCAAAGCACAGAGTTTTACTGGCAATGGCCATTAGCTGTTCATCGGGAAAACTCTCGTTTAAAGGAAGTAAATCCTCTTCTGCTGTGTTGGGACTGACCAATCTGGATAAGTGATCAGCTACAAAGTTTTCGCTGCCCTTTTTATCCGAATTTCTAAATCAAATTCTTGCATAAGCAAAACCCAACAAATTAACCTTGGCTTAGCGTTTTTTTTTTTTTTTGGATTATAAATATTTCAATGCAGCATGGTCTGTGTAAATTATAACCTTAGCCCCAACCAAGTAGGATTGAAACTTTTCCAATGCAAAAACAACTGTCAATAATTCCTTTTCAGTGGTTGCATAATTCAACTGCGAATCATTTAATGTCCTACTAGCATAGTAGATAACTTGAGGAATTTTATCTTTTCTCTGGCCAAGAACAGCCCCAATTGCATAATCTGAAGCATCACACACCAACTTAAAGGGTAAACTCCAATTAGGTGCAGCAATGATTGGAGCTGAAGTTAAAAGTGTCTTTAATTTGTTAAATGCCTCTAAACAATCTACATCAAAATTGAATGGGGCGTCCTTAGCAAGTAAGTTGCATAAAGGATGGCTAATCTTGGAGAAATCCTTGATAAACCGTCGATAAAAATCCGGCATGTCCCAAGAATGATCGAATGCCATTTACAGTAGTAGGGGCGGCAACTTGGCAATAACATCAATCTTTGCCTTGTCAACTTCAATTCCTATGTTTGAAACAAGATGTCCCAAAACAATGCCTTGCTTTACCATAAAGTGACATTTTTCCCAATTTAACACTAAGTTTGTTTCCTGACACCTTTCAAGAACCTGACATAAATTTTGTAGACAAAGATCAAAACTATCCTAAAAAACTGAGAAATCATCCATGCATACCTCAACAATTTTTTCAACCAAACCTGAAAATATGCTCATCATGCACCGTTGAAATTTGGCTGGTGCATTACATAACCCAAATGGCGTTCTTCTACAAGAAAAAGTACCAAATGGACAAGTGAAAATTGTTTTCTCTTGATCCTATGGTGCAATTGAAATCTGATTATACCTAGAATACCCATCAAGAAAACAATAAAAGGCACGCCCCGCCAACCTTTCCAACATCTAGTCAATGAAAGGCAATGGAAAATGGTATTTTCTTGTCTCTGCATTAGGCTTCCTGTAGTCCACACACATTCTCCAACCCGTAGTCAATCGTGTAGGAACTAACTCATTATTATCATTTTTCACCACTGTAATACCCGTACGCTTAGGCACAACTTGTGTAGGACTAACCCATTTACTGTCAGAAATTGGATAAATCATGCATGCATCAAGGAGTCTCATTACTTCGTTTCGCACAACTTCTTTCATGATAGGGTTTAACCTCTTTTGAGCATCAATTGTAGGCTTTACGTCATTCTCCATCAATATTCTGTGCATGCAAATTGTTGGGCTTATACCCTTAATATTAGCTATAGTCCACCCCAATGCATCTTGGTATTTTCTTAAAACACGCATGAGTTTTTCCTCTTCTGTGCTTGTTAAATCTGATGCAATAATAACTGGCAACATTTCATTTGCCCTAAGATGTGCATATTTTAAATGTTCTGGCAATGGTTTTAACTCCAGTTTTGGAGGCTGCAATTTAGAAAGTTGCAGGGGCATTTTTGGCTTTCCAAGGCTTTTGTAAACATGTCTCCAATGTGGGAATTGGGCTGGTACACTATCTAATGCTGTTACATACTCAAAAATGTATGCATTCTCTATTTGTGATGTATCTGGACTATGTAAAACACTCAATAACGGATCTAATGTCAATCTTGTCATAATTTCTACATGAATAACACCTTCTAACACATCTGCCCGCATACATTCTTGTTGTTCTTCTGGGCGTTTTGCAGCTTCAAATAGGCTAAAAACCACAGATTGGTCTTGAACTATAAATGTTAAAGTGCATGCTTCCACATCAATCACTGTTCGAGTAGTGGCCATAAATGGTCTTCCCAAAATAATTGGTGTTTGCAAATCTTCATCCATGTCCAAAACTACGAAATCTGCTGGTAGATACAAACTCTCAACCTTGATAATTAAATCTTTAATGATCCCCCTAGGATAAGTAACAGAACGATCCTCTAGCTGGAAAATAACTGATGTAGGCTTTAGATCTCCTTGGCTCAATCTCTGAAAAATGGAATAAGGCATTAAATTAATACTAGCACCTAAATCCATTAATGCACGTTTAAAATTAGAATCTCCAATTGTGCAAGAAGTTGTAAAACTTCCTGTATCTTTCTTTTTAGGTGGTAATTTGTGTTGTAGAACTGCGCTGCACTATTCAGTAAGAACAACTTTTTCAAAATCAACCAGCTTCTTTTTGTGTGTGCACACATCTTTCAAAGATTTGGCATATGATGGAATGTTTTTTTATTGCATCAAGTAGTGGTAAGTTGATCTAAACTTTAGATAAAGTTTGCATGAAGTCCCTCAATTTCTTGTCTTTTGCTTTTGGCTTCAAACGTTCTAGATATGGAATTGGGGCCTCATAAACATTTTTTGTGCATTTTTCTGTTGTTGTATTGTTTTTGGCAAGCTGCTATGCAGCAGCAGGTTCTGCATGTTTTTCATTAGATTTTGTAGGATTTTCTGCAGACTTGTCTTCACTTTTTGCATTCTCACGATTATCATAGCTTTTACCATACCACAAATTTTTGACAGCACTGCATTCTTTTGAACCCCCTGGATTAGGGACTGTTTGGCTAGGAAATTTTCCTTTCTTCTTTTCTGTGATATGACTTGCTAACTACCCAAATTGTTTTTCCAGATTTTGAATTGAAGCTTGTACATTCTGCATATTTTGATCATTTTTGTCTATGTATTGCTTTGTAGATTGCATAAACATTTGGAGTGTATCCTCCAAAAAAACATTTGGGCTGGCACAACTAGCTGTTGAATAGTATTTTACTGAAAAGGTTGCACCTGCTGGTTTCCTCCCCACTTCATATTTGGGTGATCCCTCTAACCTGGGTTATAAAAATTAGAATAAGGATCATTTATGGGTCTTTGAAAATTGTTAAATGTATTCACTTGTTCTGCCACATATTCAGAATAGGCGTCTTTGTGTGGGCAACCTATAAAATCATGATTTGGCATGCTGAAAATGTTGCAGTAGGCTGCTGTACAACAACCTGCTGCACTAGTACTATTATTTTCTGCAAAAGCGTGTCAAATTTTGAGTCAAAATTTTTTAGTTTTCTCTCCATTTTTTCGATACGAACTGATACATGCAGAGTTCCAATTGACATTTCAAAAACGCCTTTGGTTTGTGTCTGGTCTGCTGCCCATTGTTGTGTCTCTGTAGCCATCTTCTCAAATAATTGAAATGCTTCTTGGGCAAATGAACCTCCAAATGATGCATTTACATAACTATTGGTAGTTGGATTTAGACCCCTGTAGAATATTTGCATTCTTGTGTCCCCAAGAAGTGACTCTCCGAGATGGTAGTTTAAAAAGCCACGTTTTTGCCTTGTCTTTTAGAGTGTATGGAAAAAGACGAAGCTTAATAGACTTTGCATCTTTCTCCAAAATATTCTTGCAACCCATCAGAAACTCAGTAATATGCATGTTAGGATCGTCATGAGCTAATCCATGAAAAATAGGCAAAATTTCTAACATATGATGTCTAATCTCGAAAGTATCGCTTTCATCTTCTGGATAAACAATGCAACTAAGTAATTCATTAGCACAGGCTACAAGTGTTACTCTCAAAGATCCCCCAACTTCAGGCATATAGCAAAAGCCATTGTTTTCTTGCTGTTTGAAACACCTAAAAATAGGTGTTGCAGAAAAGTGTCCTTTAGGGGCAGATCAGACGCCAAAAATTGTTCCCACCGCTGCTTTCGTAATGTTCTTTCAGGCTCAAGATCAAATTGAGCAGGTTGTGCAGGTCGCGATCTGGTGTTGACCATGCACAGATTTCAACAATCTGCAAAAGAAAATGGACTTATAAAATTAAAACTATTTTTTTAGAACGAAAATAATTAACTAAGAATATGATAAAAATAAATTAATTAAAACAATCTATGGCGTTAGCGCCAATTTTTGGATAGGATTTTTAGTACTTGCGCAAATAGGGTTAAAATTATTGAGAATATTTGCAAGAATACAAGGTAATTGTAGTTTAAATGCTCATGCAAGGTTGTTGTCCCCAAAGGTTGTTGACTAATTTGCAATTGAACTAACTCTTAATTAATTATTAAAACATATTTTCTATCAAAGATTAGAGAAATTTTGAGTTTGAAAATATTAAATTAACAATAAAAGAAATTTAAAAGTTTGAGAATAAAGGTAGCAAAGAGAAAAATGTTTTTAAATTAAAATCAATTTAGGGAAGGACTAGAGTTTAGCCGTCACCATCACAATCCTATGCAATTCTATTAATTACTTATGAATTTCCACATACATGCATTGAAGGTTAGATTTTCCTAATGCATATTTTCCTTGTGATGTTCAAGCGAAAACGTATATCTAACTTACAACCCGTCTGTGATGTTCAGATCAAATATAAACATGCAAGACTCATTAAACTTTGTGAAAACTCTTTGAAAAATCATGCAACCCTTAAGAGCGTGATGTTCGCCTTAAGTGAACTTACAATTACTAATCACAAGAAGCTCTCCTCAATTTCAGGGTGATGTTCCAACAGAAATTGCATCGAATTACTCGTCTAAATATCCTAATGATGATCAATCATCAAAATATATAGATAGTTCAATCACAGTTATTAATAATTCAAAGCAAGCATGCATCCATTCATAAGCAAATTAATAAAATCACATATTCATGCTAAGGCTCATGGCCTAACCCTAGCAAAAGAATTAGTTATGCATACTCATAATAAAAATCAAAGAATACATCATTAACTAGAAAAGAATGAAAACACCTTGTAAGTAAAAAGTCTGAAATTCTCCAAAGCTTGCTAAATTCTCTCAATGATGCGTCCTCTAAACCTAATGGCTAAAAAACCTTATTTATACCACTCCCAATTAAAACCCTCATAGGAAAAGGTTGGAACTTTAACGAAAAGCTCCCGGTACAGTTCACTTTAACGAAAAATCACATTTTTATACTAAAAAGTCAATCCTAATACTATTTACTTTACCCTTTATTTTGTCCTTATCGTTAAAACTCAAAGTTTTCAAACTCTTTTTAATTAGTTTTCCTATAATAAAATGATAACTAAGAATTACATTCCTATTTTAACTAAATATGCCCATCAAAGGAGAAACCACATTTCTGAACCTTCAAAGCTCCAAAACAGGCCCAAAATGAACCAAAATAAAGATTAAAACCTCCTCTTCAAGTTCCAAGAAGAGCCCAAGTCCAAAATCCATCATCTTTCAGACCAAAAGTCGCAAACAAGCTATGTAGCTCAATTTGCTAGCACTACACACTGGATATAAATTAATTCACCACGATCAGATGCTTGGGGATAAAATTATAAAATTTTGATACACCCATCTTGACTGACTCACGAACCCGCTTCAATTGGAATCACTAAAAAATTCCACCTTTTGGTTACTTTATGCTCAAAACAAGTTCACATGTCCTACATTAAAACATATAACAAAACATCAAAATCCCACTAAAATAATAACCAAAATATATCAAAAATATGGAATAATATATAGTATAAAATAGACTCATCAAGGTTCTTCAATACACAGAGTCCTGCAACATCCCATGTAATATAGCTGACATCGTAAGATGAACCACGAGTTTTGAGCAACCATTGAAAGAAGGTGGTCAAAGGAGCGAACACCTCCTCGAAATCAATGTCGTACTCTTACTTGTAACCCTTCACCACAAAACAAGCCATATGATTATTAACTTTTCGGTTTCCATTCAGCTTGGTTTTATAAACTCACTTGACACCAATTGTCTTTTGCGTTTTTAGAAGATTAATCAACTCCCAAGTATCATTCTTTTCTATGAATTTAATTTATACACGCATATATATAGCATCCTACCATTTGTCTGTATCAGAGCATTTTCAAATGTTAAGGGATCACAATCTGTTGAAGGGAAAAAAAATGCGACTATGTTCCTGCCCAGATTCATTGTCACTCCAATTCCATATCTTATCTTCATCAAATATGACATATCGGCTCATAACTATCTTGTTCCTCTTTAGGAAATGTTTGTTTTAGATTCCTCCTCTTTACATTGTACTTAAAAGATAGGGTAAATTACAAAAAATTACCTCAACTATTGGTGTCACGACACTTTCATACCTCATTTTTTAAAGTTGACAATGTCATACCTCATCTTACGAATTGGTGCCAATGTTATACCTTCCGTTAATTGGCCGTGAATTTTTCAGTTAAATGCTGACGTGGCTTGATCCGGGACCAACTTTTTATTAAAAAATTAATAAAATATTATTAAAAACTAAAAAAAATCATATAATATTTTTTAAATATTAAAATAATAAAGAAAAGTTTAAAATAAATTAAAAATAAATAAATAAATAAACTAATCGTCCCCCCTTTCTTTCTTCTCTCTCTTCTCCCCCATTTCTTCTTCCCTACCCAGAAAACAGAAGAACCAAAAAAAAAAAACAAACTGATTCATCCCGTTCCCCCCCCCCCCCCCCGTTCTTTCTTCTCTCTCTTCTCCCCCATTTCTTCTTCCCCTACCCAGAAAACAGAAGAACCAAAAAAAAAAAAAAAAACAAAACTTGATTCATCCCGTTCCCCCCCCCCCCCGCCCACTTTCTTTCTTCTCTCTCTTCTCCCCCATTTCAGAAAACAGAAGAACAAAAAAAAAAAAGAAAAAAAAAATGCATTTTGTCTTCCCCCCTCCCCACTTGAGGTATGAAAGTGTCGTGACACCAATACTTGAGGTAGTTTTTTGTCATTTACTCTAAAAGATAAGAATAAAATTCAAGTGTGTTTTACTCTCGTAGGTCATAATTCATAAAAGCATGTTAAAAACATTCTCAACCTTATTTCTCATCCTAAAATGTTGCCCATGATTTGACGATGCCAAAAATGAACCAAGTTAAAAATACATTTATCCATCTTATTTTTGACCAACAAATAGACTAACCACCATGTTATTCAACTAAACAATGAAACCTTAACAAAAAATTTCAAACTATTAAAAGATGTCAAATGTGACTGATTTTCTATCGAGTTAAAATTTAGGGTAAATTACACCATAGCCCCTCAGGTTTGAGGTCTATTACAACCCCATACAACATCTTTAAAACATTTCACTTTCATACCTCAAGTACTATTTTATTTCAATTTCATACAGCCGTTACATTTTCCATCCATTGAACCGTTAAGTGCTGACGTGGCTGCCACATATATGCCACGTGGCTGCCAAATGTCTGCCACGTGGCAAATAAAAATAATTTTTTATTTAAAAAACCTAAAATTTTCAACCAAAAAAAAAATTTGGGTAAATTACACCATACTCCCTCAGGTTTGAAGTCTATTACAACTTCATACAACATCTTTAAAACATTTCACTTTCATACATCCAGTACCATTTTATTTCAAAATAACATCTCCGTTAGATTTTCCATCCATTGGTCTGTTAAATGTTGACGTGGCTGCCACATTTGTGCTGATGTGGCTGCCACGTGGCAATTTTTTAAATTAATATTTTTAAAAACCTGAATCTTCTCAAAAAAAAAAAAAAAAAACCCTGAAATCATCTTTCCCGACTCACCCCCTTCTTCCATCCATCATCACCCCCCCCCCCCCAAATCCCACTCGAGCCACCCTTTTCTACCATCCCCCATCACCCACCCCCAAAAATTCCACCCGAAATTAGATGGATCTACTACAAAATGGTACTGGATGTATGAAAGTGAAATGTTTTAAAGATGTTGTATGGAGTTGTAATAGACCTCAAACTTGAGGGGTTATGGTGTAATTTACCCTTTTTGTTGAGAAAATTTAGGTTTTTTAAATTTAAAAAAAAATAAAAAATTATTTTTATTTGCCACGTGGCAGACATTTGGCAGCCACGTGGCATATATGTGGCGGCCACGTCAGCACTTAACGGTTCAATGGATGAAAAATGTAACGGCTGTATGAAATTGAAATAAAATAGTACTTGAGGTATGAAAGTGAAATGTTTTAAAGATGTTGTATGGGGTTGTAATAGACCTCAAACCTGAGGGGCTATGGTGTAATTTATCCTAAAATTTAAATAACGAACTAGATAGTAAACAATTCCAATCATCCTAGTCCCCCATTCAAAACTCATATCACTGCCGAAACCCAAAGCCCCATCTTTCCTAATCTGCATCATTGAATGTCACTGGCATTTTAAACGCCAGACAAGTCACAAACAGCAGACACAGATGTCAAAGGTCAACGAACACAACCAATCTGCATTAGCTGGAGTGGCCCCCCACCCACGAATAACTTCATTGACTTTATCAGCATTAGACGACATCAAAATTATAAAAGAAAAGAAAAAGATTATTCTGATGCGCGTCCTTTTTGACTTCTCCCACAATCGCCGAAGATCTCAACCAAAGAATCCAATACTCGGTCCACCAACACAACAAATTTCTTATAAAAATTATAAATTAATAAAAGTCTGAATAAATTCAATACAAAAATAGAAGACTAAATTGTTAGACCACCGCTTGTAAACCACACGTGACGTGATAGTTGCTGCCCAGGAAGAAATTTAACCAGAAACTGCCACATCATTTCATCGACAAAAAAGCCAATCGCCTAATTCAATGTACTTAATTCATCAAAATTTTATATATATATATATATATATATATATATATATATATATTCTATTTTCCATATTTCTCTTTAGCCCTTCATTTCTTTTCTTTTTTTGGTAAAAAGCCCTTCATTTCTTTCATAATTTACATCATACCCCTCTCCATTTCCCATTACACCGTGTATTTCATTTCTGTAATTCAGCATTTTTTTTCTTTTGACTTCTGAACGAGCGCTAGGTTCACTTGCTGTAATTCTGCTCCACCGTCACGGAGTGCCTTCAACGGTGACGATCGACAAAAAAGAAAAAAAAAGTGGACCCCGCCTCATTCTTTAGAAGATTGGAAAACAGGGCCCACATTTGCGGCTGTGAGGGAAGGGTGCGGGTGATGGTGCTCAGCTTCGTAGGTAACCACGAGCATAGTGGGGTCGTCCTGAGCCCTCTCCACGTGTTTCCTTGCCGGACAGCCTCTCACTGTACTGCACTTATAATACCCTCTGCCGAACAAACAAATAATTAATAATTTAAATATTTTATTGTTAAAAAAAAGGACATCTTTGACATCTGTTTATGACTTTGATGAGATCAAGCCGATGTGCGGTTGAGATTGGGAGTAGAATAATACCTCGGGTAAGGCGAGCCCTTGATCGGCTTTTGACCGTACTTTCTCCAGGTGAACTCATCGGCAGTATCGGCGATTTTCGAGCTGACCGCCGGCACTCGAATCGTCCTCTTAACCTTAGACTTCCTATAAATAATTAAAAAAACTAATTAATTTACATAAAAGATTTCAAACAACGAAAACATAGGCTAATATGCGCCAGGGGTGTATTTTGTACAGTGTATCAGAGATTCAGAATCCAGGATTCAGTAGTACCTTCTTTTAGAGCAATGGCAGTGGCCAGACGATGATGTTTTAGCGGTTTCGCCGTCGTGACACCGTTTCCAGTGAGATTGTGGAAGGGGCGGTTTTCCAGCGGAGAAAGCCGGCGCCGGAGGTACGGAAATCGATGAGAAGGCTTTACCGTTGGAAACGCTGCCGTCACCGATTGTGATGGAGGATAGTAACGACGACGTTGTGGAGACCGGCGGGGACAGAGTAGTGGAGGAGTCTTTGTCGGACTTTGGTGTTTGAAAAACAGTCAAAGTCGTCTGAGGTTTCGGGTGGACCAGGTCGGGAGGTGGATTGGCCGGTCCACGACGGAACCGCGCGTGACCGGTGCGGTTCAGAACGGAGATTAGCTGCTTGAACTTTGTCACGGTGAAGTCGGTGACTTCCCGGCAGTCGGGCGGGGTTTGTGATGGGGGGTGATTGGATAGAGCGCGGATGAGGTGCTCCATGCTTTGCAAGCCGGCGGAAGCAGCTTCTTGCATGGCCGTCCGATCATCAATCTTGGAGAAGCCAACTAGATCTACAGCCATTGGAGCTGGCTTCGGCTTTGAGAATGCAGAGAGGAAGAGGATGGAGGTTATGAATTGGGAGAGTTTGGATGCGAGGGATGGGGCGTTATAAAAGAAATGAAAAGATGGAGCAAAAGTCAGAGGATGGATCCAACGGTAGACATTTGTTGGGGAATTTTTTAATATGAAGATTTTTGCAAGGCACATGATGACACGAAGACAAAATTAAAATAGGTCAGAAGGGAGTTGGTGATGGGTCCCACATTAGGCAAAAGAGTGGAAAGAGGTTTCCTTCTTGTAACGCACTGATGGCTTTGCAATTTTGGGGATGGCAAATGGTCAAACCTCAATGTGGGAATTTGGGAAAAGAAAATTAAAGGTTGAGAGGAAAATGTATTTATTGTATTGAGAGACGTTGGATATTACTAATCCACTCATTACCCCGTATTGTATTGTATAATGATCCAAATCGTATACATTTTATTTTATCTTATAAAGATCAACTGTATAAAAGTTCAAAGAACTGCTAAGAAGATTATTTCAAAGTGGGACTCTTTTATGGACTCTTTGATACCTCACACTTAATATTAATTTTTATGTCAACATTATAAAATATTATACTAAAAACATAAATTAACAAAGTACAAATATAAGATGACTGAGAGTCTATAAAAAATTCTACTTTTAAAAATGTTGCTCCTTCACATTCCTCAATTGTTTAACCAAATGGGTGGGTTTTGTGTGGAATAATGGGGGAGGAAAAGTCAAATCTTGGGTGGGATTGCCTTGTGTAGGAGGGGTGGGTTCGGTTTTTTGCCAAAACCGAAATCGAACCGAAATTTCGGTTCGGTTCGTTTTTTTTCGGTTCGTTTTTTTTTTCGGTTCGGTTTTTTTCGCATCATGGTTGGATTTAAAAAAAAAAAAAAACAAAGTATACACAGGGTTAATCCTTGTTTGGTTCTTGACAAATTGGGTTTAAAAAGTAATGATATTTTAAATTCTCTTTTTCTCAGTATTATTTATTTAATTATTTGTTTTGAATTTTTTTTTCACATCAAGCAAACAAACAAAGTATACATAGGGTTAATCCTTGTTTGGTTCCTTAAAAAATATCAAGGAAAGTCTTAAAACTTTTGAGCAAAATAGATCACTCAAACATTACATGATTATTAATAAAGGGCAAACAAAGCAGTAAAACCCAAATCACAAACAACCATCAAATCTAATAGTATGTTTAGTTTTTTAAGAGAATGCAGTGAAAGTTTTAGTCTTTTACAAAGTCAAGCAACAAAAAATGAAATTTAAAATGTTTAACTCTCTATCTCTCCCCCTCAATTTTTACCCAGCAGAGATATGAAAGTAAATGGACTGGAGTGCAGAGAGAGAAGTTGTACAAGTAGATTTGATTACCATGTGATTATTACTCCAAATTACTCATAATTTCAATTCAAACAATAAAAACACAAACAAAGAAGAACATGATTGATCAAGAGACAAATGGAAAGCAGCTGGTTTAATGATGAAACAAACAAACCATAAAAAATTAGAAGTAAAATTAGAGTGTGAGAAAAATGAGAAAAGGGTAGTAAGTATTTGGCAACACATTGGGCTTACAAATTGGGTTTAAAAAATAATACCCAAAACAAATAATTAAACAAATAAAATTAGGTTTACAAAACAATACCCAAAACAAATAATTAAATAAATAAAATTAAAAAAATATTAATTTAATTAATTCAGCTCGGTTTGGTTTGGTTTGGTTTCTAGACCTCTAAAACCGAACCGAACCAAAAGAATTCAGTTCGGTTTGGTTTTTTCGTTCGGTTCGGTTTTTTCGGTTTCGGTTCGGTTTGGTTTTCGGTTTTTTTCGGTTTTCGGTTTTTTGAACCCACCCCTATTGTGTAGAACAGCGGAAGGCAAGTGTATATAGTATAGAGTGTTGATTCTGCCTGTGTTTAGTAGCTTTTTTTTTTTTTATAATTTTTTTAAGAAAAGAGTAAAGACATGTCCTTCAATGATAGAAGGGCAAATTCATTCTATAGAGAAAATGGAGAGGGTCAAGAGAGGGAAAAGAGGGCCAATTCTAGGGTTAGGGTTCACATTTGACATTATTAACCAAATTCTTCGTGATAATTAGTCAGTTAACTAGTTGACTAATTGGTTTATAGCAAATTTTTTGTTTCGAAGAAAATTGCCCTAGAAAATTTGGGTTCGTGCTCGCGCTTCACTGGGAACTACAACCGACCCTCTCTATAATGATGGAGGATTTCCACATCCTCTTCTTCCTGATGAGTGATTGCGTGTGGAGTAACTCCTCCATAATTGTTAATCAGCAATGGTTAGTCACCTCGTGCTGGATATTACGTCAGGCTAGTGCAAGAATTGGCTATGTAGATTTGCAAGGTATAGATGCTCACTCCTCCCTAGTTTCTTTATATGTTGCGATGCTTCTTTCCAGCCGCTCTTTTTTTCTTTTCTGTATCTCCTAGGTGTCTTCTACCTTTTTGGTTTAGTATAAATGGATTCCTTGTTGTTGTGCTTTCCACTTTCAGCCTTCTAGTTCTTATCTATGGAACGACCAGCTTAATCTCAATACCCATAATCCTTCTAATTATCCGTAGCTCTTAATAGCTGATTTCAATAATATCATTTTGATGAGTGAAAATTTTGGTGGTATTTGTTATTCAAATTCTCATAGGGTTAACTTTATTAATTTTTTAAAAATGGCAATCAAATTCTCAAAAGGATAGCCCTATTATTTTCAAAAGGCTTGATAGAGCTATAACTAATGCAAACTGGATTAATCACTTCCCCAACGCCAAACTACACAACTACCCTATTTTTGGTTCTAACCATATTCCTATCCTTCTTAATATTCAAAGCAGCACTTATAATCATAGCCCTGGAGGTCCCTGCTTTAAGTTTGAAGCCATGTGGCTATCTCACAACGATTTTAAAGGCTACTTTAAAAAGTGTGGCTGAGCTTCAACTCTTCCAATCCTAATGATAAGATCAGAACGTCTTTGCAATGTAGCCTATAAGATCATCACCAAGGTTTTGGTCAATCGTTTAAAACCAATTCTCGCTAACTGTATTTCCAAAAACCGCCTTTGCTGTCGGTAGATCTATTCATAAGTCCTCTCTTTATTTCTCAAATAACACCCCTAATCAAATTAGGGATGATATTGTTAATATCCTCCAAATTCAACATAACACTACAATTGGCAAATATTTGGGTATCTATAATATCATTTGGTGGAAATACCCCATCACTACTAAAGATCTAATTCTTAAAGTTAAGAACAAAATTGCTGGTTAGAAGGCTAATACCTTCTCAAAAGCTGGTAGACTCACCCTTATTAAGGCTAACATTGATGGTCTTCTAAATCATGTGATCTCATATTTTAAATGTCCTGAAAATGTTATTAAAACCAGTAAGAAAAAGTAATCACTTCAATAATGTTTTCCTTGCTAAACTTGGCTGGAAAATACTAACCAAGGAAGACAATTGGTGGGTTAAAATTGTTAAACTGAAATACTTAGGGTGCGTTTGGTACGCGGGACGGGACGAGGCGTTCCACGGGACAAGTTTTGGATGATTTTTTGTTCCACCTCCCCCCTGGAACGGGGTTGTTCCACCTCTGTGGAACATAAATGTTTAACATTTTAGGACAAAAATGCCCCTTGTCTTTTTCAAAATTTACAACATCCGTCCCGTCCTGTTTCGTCCCGTCCCGTCCAGTCCCGTTCCGTCCTGTCTGCATACCAAACGCACCCAAGGAATGACTCCTTCCTTAACTGCAAAACTAGGCAAACCCACTCCCAAGCTTGGAAAGGAATCCTTAATGCCAAGCACATTATTGAGCAAGGAAGTAGGTGGTTAGTGGGAAATGGAAAGAGTATCTTCTTCTGGACCCACAATTGGGTTTTTCCTTTCCCTCTCAATAACCTCTTGCCTAATGACCAAATCCCTGGTTTAGACTTAGGTATTAGAATTAGCAACTTCATCAATAACAATATCAGGGATAAGAATGCCTTCTCTTGTCTGTTGGACAATTACTGGGCGCCACATGTCAATACGGCCCACTTCAATATAAAAAAATTTAAATAAAAAAACAAACAAACAAACATCCGTCTCCTCCCTCATCCCCTGCACCATCTCTCTCTCTTCTCTCTTCTGCAACCCACACCCTTTCCCTCCCTTCTCTCTTGTGCACCTGCACCACCTTCCCTTCTCTCTTCTACAACCCATACCCACCCTCCCCGCACACCTAACCCAACAAAATCCACCCAAAGCAATTCCAATTCAACAAGAATTTGGTATTTTCAAGTATGGATCTTCTCTTTGTGAACCCAGAAGAAAAACCCAAAAAATGCAAACTTGAAGCAGGTGGAGAAGACCCAAATCCTCCCAATTTTCCAGAAAACTATAAAGTTAAAAGAAAAAAAAATTCAGATAAACTAATATTGGGTTTCTTTTGTGAACCCATAAAAATTAGGGTCTCTTTTGAGATGAAAGAAAACAGAAATAGAAAAGGAAAAAGGAAAAAGGAAGAAGAAGGGAAGAATAAGAGATGGGAGGGCAGAGAAAAGGCCAGCGCCGCTGCATCACTGGCAGATTTTGAAGCTGCTTCAGTAACTGACGCTAAGTCTACAAACTGCGTATGTCCTCCTTCACACCACAACATGCGATTCACACCACATGAAGGACGTACATCAACAGCCGCACATGGATGTACATCGAAGGCCTTGGCATACTCAGTGGCAATGAGTGAAGGTAAAAAGGTGTTGATAGCCTCCACAGCAGCAACATGGGACTCCAAGGCAGAATCACAAGTAGCAGCGGATCGGTGGTGATACCATTGTTAGAACCCAAATCTCAAACCCTAACTCAACCTTAACTAATGCACATAGAAGAGAGAGAATGAGGAAGATAGAAGGAGCAAAGCTCCAATGTTTTTTGTATTGATTTATTGGTGTAAATTTTGATTTGGTAGGAGGGTTTGGTGGGTTCGTGCAAAGGAGAAAATGGAGGGAGAAGAACAGACGGAGCGAGGGAGAAGAGGTATGGGGATGAGGGAAGAGACGAATGTTTGTTTTTTTTTTTTTTTTTGTATTTTTTTTAAATATTGAAGTTACCCGTGGCGCCCAGTAATTGTCCACGTGGGTGCCACATCATCAGTTAACAAAAGTTCTAACGGAAAACTTAACGGATGTATGAGACTATCCCAAAATTAACACTTTAGGTATGACTCTGGGACGAAAAAAACTTCATGTACTGAATGTTGAAAATCGCAAAACTTGAAAGTAGTAAACTAAAATTAACCCTAAAATCTGATATGTATGATATGCTTTTTCTTTCAAGCCATCATCATATCGTGTACTATATATATGCTTTGCAAGACTCCAAGTTGCAACTAATTAAATAAGCAGCAAGCAGAGTAGTAAAGGAAAGAAACTAAATTAGTCTTCTTATATTATATGGCGCTTTGTTTTGTTTTGTTTTGTTTAAAAGTGGTTGTCAAATGTGGATGTGTAGTGTAGGGATCTATTTATTAATGATTAAAAGTAATGTATGTTCACTTTGGGTGATTGTACTCGTTAGCATACACTTATTTGTCTATCACATGGTTGTTAAGAGTCAATAAACCTTGAGGATAGTCAAAGTTAATCTTACACTAGAGCACTCCCATGATGGGTGACCCACTGGGAAGTTGCTCGTGAGTTTCCAGAAACAAAACCGTGAAGGCATAGTCGGGGCCCAAAACGGACAATATCGTGCTACGGTGGTGGAGCGGGCCCAGGAGGTGGTTGCACCCGGGCCGGGATGTGACACCCCCCCCCCAAAAAAAAAAACTATTATAGTCCAAATTTTTTTTTATCACAAATAGTCATTTATAAATTTACTAACTTACCAGTTGGTCCGTTATGCTTTGAACTCATTAAATTTCTTTCCTTATCTATTTCTCTATTTATCAATGTGGTCCTTGCCGTCTCACTCCGTCAAAAAAATCTACTAGCTTGGTAACATGGAACTTGTGTGGACCCACATAGCCAATTTTATTATGCCATGTGGATGAAATAAAAGAAATCAATTTTTTCCTAAAAAACATAGTTTAGAATTTCAGAGCGCCTTAAACTTTTATAAAAAATAAAATCAATTAATTTAATGACTCGTTTGCGTAATTGTAAACAAAATAGAAGATATTGGATCGAGTAAGAATTAAATTGAGGAGTTGAAATGAAGGGGTGAGTTGGGTTTCAATCGGTTCCTTTTTTTTTGCGAAAACTGAAAACCGAACCAAAGTTACTATTTGATTCAGTTCAGTTTAAAATCAAACCAAAGCAGGCGCTGGGAAAGAGTTAAGAGTTCTAAAGGTTTTAGTAAAAAAACACTAATAATTAAGAATTGCGTCCAAAGTCTTCCTTGATTTATTAAAAACATCCAACTTTGCACTAGAGTTTCATAAATCGAATCGCCACCCTCACCATGGCTTGGATTAAAAAAATATAAAAAAAAGTCAAACTAAAATGGGCAAAAGATATTAGTGATTAAGAAACCAAATACTCTTTGTTTGTTTGTTTGGTGTTGACAATTAAGTGGGTGATTGAAGCTTAAACTAATTACTTGACCTAGATTAAGCTTTTATGTTGCAAAACTTGCAGTCAAAGGCTAGTTGGGCTACCCATGCAATTCAAAACATGCAAAACACTTTACTCATTGTGCTTTCGAGTAGAAATTTCACCAATTTTAGAACGTTTCCAATCCTTCCACGCAACTCCCAATAATTTCAAATGCGCTGGAAGGAAAGGCCGTGGTGGTGGCCCACATATTAAGAAAACTCGTTGAAAACTGCGACGGGGTAAATGTGTAGGAGCAGGAAAACTAGGTGCTGGATGGTGGTATTTGACATAAGATATCCACACTTCTCTTTCTATTTTTTTTTACATTTTTTAATATTTTTGATTATCGGATCGAATAATTGAAAAAATATTAAATGACAAAAATTAATAAAGATGTGTGAGAAGTAAAAAGAAATGTGTTAAAAGTAAAAAAGAATGTGTTAATAACATACCATTTTGACATATTTTTATGTGAGTGAAATTATTGACTCGATGCTGAAGCTAATTTGTATTACAATTTAAAAATATTTATGTCAATTGTAAGAAAAAAATTTTAAATTCAATTCACATCAAAAATAAATTTAAATTATATTATTATTAATTTATTGTGAAGTACAACTCGCTTTCTCATTACTTTAGTGTACATAAATATCATTTTATTAAAAAAAAAATTGCGTGTTGATTTATTTGGTTTGAAAGTTGGGACGCTCTTTCCATTGTTTGATCAATCTACGCTCATCCAAAGGCTGCATGAGACTCCTATTGTTGACTTTCTCAAATTAATGCGCATTTGATGTGGACCTTTAATATTCAAAATCTAATCGCGTGCTAAACAATTTGAGCCGCTCGAGAGGCAGCTCCAAATTATGTCAAAAGAATATCATGCATGGTCAAGTAAAGTAAAGAAGAATATCATAAGCGAGTGATGAATTGTTTTGATAGTTAGATTATTCATCTTGCACCCACTATTTTTTTAGTTGAATCACTATTCCTCTCCTTAAGCTGCTTTTGACATGGAAGAAATGAGGTTTTGAAGTAAACAAGCCATCTAGGCAGAATTACAATCTTCAAAATATCGAATAAAAAACATAGCGAACTAAGCTATCGACAACACCGTTGACTTGACGGCAAATGGGTGGTAGGGGGCAAGTTGAGCCCCGTTCAAGTTTTTCTCGTAGGGTAGGGAAATGAGATTTGAAAATGAGAAATTACTTTCTTTCTCATATTTAGTAAATTCAAACTTAAGAATTTAGAGAAAAACAAAATAAAATGTAGGAAAACAAGTGGGAAAATCAAACCAGGGGAGATGAAGGGGTTTGCCCTTCCCCCCGTCTTTTCCCATCATTTACTGCAAACATCTCAGACAACATCACCCTCATTAAATATTGAAAAATCAATTTTGTCAGAATAACTCTTCGTACTCAAATTTTTGTTTTCAATTTTTATCCTTACGAAATAAAAATAGGTAATTCAGAGCCAAATGTTTGTCTTGATTCAGAGTTTTAACATATGGTGATTCTAATATTGGAGTTGAACAATTATGTCGGATTGGAACCATCCCAAATCCTAGTTGAACTATTCTGAATAACATTGTCTAAACTAATCATTAATGTTTTTCATGTGATACTATTCCATACTTCTAATTTCTACACATCAGTTGTTAAAAAAAAACTTCATATCAGTTAATGAAACTAAAACATATATATAAACTAACCAACACATGATCAAATCAATATAAAAAAAATCAAATCTATAATTATTTTAAGACTCATTTAGAAGTGCTTTTAAAATGTCTGAAAAAATCGTTTTAGAGAAAATATTTTTAAGTTTCGATAACACTTGGAGTGCTTTCTGCAAGAAGTACTGGTTATATGCTTATTGCAGAAAACACTTTAGGTGTTTTTCACGATTCACTTCATATTTATTAAGGAAAACACTTTAGAGAAAATATTTTTGGGTTTCAAAAACACTTGAAGTGCTTTTTGCAAGAAGCACTAGTTATAAGCTTCTTGCAGAAAGCACTTCAAGTGTTTTTCACGATTCACTTTCATATTTATTAAGGAAAGCGCTTTAGAGAAAATATTTTTGAATTTCAAAAACATTTGGAGTGCTTTTTTGGAAGAAGCACTAGTTATGTGATTCTTATAGAAAACACTTCAAGTATTTTTTTTTTCATGATTTACTTGCATATTTATTAAAGATTAGTTTCAAAAATATTTTTATTAAAACTGTTTTCAATCATTTTAAAAATACTGCCCAACGAGCTTATAATCTATTAGGGATCTAAAAATTTTATCCAATACACATCAATTTTAATAGCATTCTATATTATTAAGAGAGTTTTAACGAAACACTCATGGTACTGTTCACTTTTAACAAAAAATTATATTTTTATATTTTCGTGGTGCTATTCACTAACCTTTATTTGTCCATTTTCATTAAAATTAAAGTTTTTTTAAACTTTTCGTTAGTTTTCTTTATTATTATTAATTTAGACTAAGATTAAAAAACTTATTTAAAGTTAGAAATTAGGACATTATATAAAATAAAAATTAAGAAATTAGGTGGTTGTTGTGGAGAGGAGAGAGCTGGAGCAGGTGGTCGCGGCTTTTGTCGGTTGGAGATGGAAGGAAAAAGGGGATTGGGCATTGGGGGGTCTGTAAAAAAGTGGGAGGGGATTATATTTAAAACAGAGAGTCACCCGGCTATTAAAAATAAGGAGACGTCTACTTAGTATTACGGTTTAATGATATTTCTCTGCACTTATAAGTGAGAGATTTTAGATTCAATTCTCGTCAAAAAAAAATTTGAACCACAATACTGCTAGCACATTGTGAAGCTTAGGCCACTCCCCATCTCTTAGCGTAAATAAAATAGTTTGCCTTGGGAAAAAAAAAAAAGAAGCAGAAGAAAGGCACGTGTTTTTGTAATTGCATTGGCTCAAAACGGGTCATTTTGGCCAATTCGCTTAAAATGAAAACTGCTTCTTCTCTTCATTTTCCATCTGCAACTGCTGTTGATACCTCTTCTCCACCACAAGTACGTACTTGGAAAAAAAATATTCATACATAAAAAATATAAAATAAAATAAAAAAATAAAAATACCCGTCTACTCCCTTTCAGGATTACATTGTAGTTCTGCATCTCACTCAACATCATATTTCCACTGTCGGAAACACCCCTTGAAGATGTTATCAATGAACGTTATCTACTTTGGGTCAGTTTCATCAAAACTATAATTACCCTGTTATGCAAAAAAAATTAATTATTAATCATCCTAATATATTGTTTAATTATTAATTCGCACTCACTAATAACTTATCCTGCATATACTTCTTCAACTCCTATGACCCCAATTTTCAAGACTCCAACTCCATATAATAGTTATACCGCAAGTAATCCATCCAATAATTAAAAAAAAAAACAGCTATAACTATTAAATCCACAAATAAATTCAGTATTACCTTTCCGATATCCTTCTCCTTTGAATCCCTTAGTCGATCGAGCAATAGAATCCATCATCGTATAGAAAATTAAAACAAAAATTGAGATAAGTGGGGTTTGGGAAGGAAGAAAACGGGGCAAAACTTTTAGGTTTTGGGAAAAAATATGTGAGGAAAAGGATAGTGAATCTGTGCATTTAAAGTCCACAATAATTACTATGCGTTAAAAGCCTAACCGTTTGTTTTAGAAAAAAACTTTGCATGATGAAGTCTTCGTCACGCAAGTTGCGCAGTAAATATTTCGCCTTAAATGGCCACCGACCATTAGATAATCACTTTGCTTGACGAATACCTCGTGAGCAAAGATGTCGAGGAAAAATATTCGTCACACGAGGTTTTGGCGCCAAACCTCTCCCTACCTGCGTTTTTTCTCAACCTTTGCTCGACACAAATTTTGTTTTGTTGTGCAAAGGTCCTTTATGTGACGCAATCCTCCTTTGTATAAGGTTTTCAATATTTTTTTTCTTGTCATGATGTTTTTGCGCGACAAAATTGAATTCATCGCGTTAAGTTTCATTGAGTAAATAGTTTTTTTTTTTTTTTTTTTTCTACTTGTGCCCAAACTAGTACAGAGTCACTTCCACGTTAGTCTTGTTGCAAAATTATATAGAAACTCACAATCTCAAGGCAATCTTCTATTCCTTATGCATGTGATTTCCTTCTTGCTTTGATTGAAGGCGATGATATGTGATGAGTCGATTTTATACGATATATTTTTTGTTATAAACATTGTATTTAAGTAAGATTGTGTAAATCCTAGATTAGATTTGATCCTAGTTATTCTTTTCTATTAGGATTTGTATTCATTGGAGGAGAATGATTCTTCCCTCCCTTATTACTATAAATAAAGGCACGATGTAGGGGGAATAACACATCTTCTACACAACCCTACAAACATATCTCTGTCCCTACTCTCTCTCTCTACCGTGTGCCCTTCTCTCTCCTTGTCAGATTAAAATAAGTCACAACACGTTATCAGCACGCTCTTACCGCTGCTCTTAGGAATCTGACGTGAAATTTTTTTGCATCAAACCAGTTCATCAATATCATCACACAATCAGGTTTTTCCAAAATAATGGTTTTTATCTCGATATTTTTGCAGCCCTTCATAACTACCACCATCATCTATGTCCTAATAGCATTAACATTCACCACAATACATGACGCAACTTTACGTATTTTGAATTTTAGATTCTACATAAATTGTGTATGCATTATATCCATAATTGTTGAATATATGAACTGATATTGCCATGAATTGCTTCATATATCTGCTCATGCATGAACTTATATGTTGAATATGCATTGAATTGTAATCTAGAAATTGAAAAATAAAAAATAAAATTTTTAGGGTTTTCTGAAAACCCAACCCAGAACTATAAACAATGGCGCACCATTCCCGATGACTTGCAATCATTGCAGACATGGCCTTGGCCGAGATTATTCGAAATCTCACCAGAATTCGAAACCCCGTTTTTCGAATTTGTGGATTCTTGGTTCATAGGACGTCGAGACTCGTTTCTCCATCACAATCGACATTTTTCCGACCCAGAACATGGCTGTCAGCATTGGCGACACTAGTCTCAACTCTAGCGACATCACTTGGTGACATTGGGATGTTCTTTGGTCCTTAACCGAGCCTATTTGGGCTCGGCTAACCCTTGGTCCAAACACCAACACTTTAGGTTTGGTATTTCTCTCGACCCACTAAAGAGATTATTTTTCCTTAGGCTCACAGATTACAACCCATAAACTAGTTGCTCGGCCTGCGAATGACATAAGCCCAAGTGGATGTTGGTGTCCCCTTGCATCGTAGCAGTGGATCCCAACCTCTGTGGCTGAGGCACTATCATTGCACCGCGTCGCACCAGAGCCCAGCTCTTATGGTGGTGTACCTGTGTCTGCAAAGTACTGGTGTAAACACGAAAATTATGTAACAAATGAAGCGAGAACACGTGTACAAAGTAGATTTGTATTGATTTGAATTTTGTAGGTTACAATCTTTGTTTACAACTTTTACTCTATTTCAGTCTTCACATTTGATGTAGATGCTTGATTGTTGATCCAATGATCGCGATAACTTGATCTCAGACAAACTTTTGAATGATTGCTTTAAGTTTTGGGCTTGAAAACAATGCGTAGACGGTCTTCACCTCAAGGTGCAGTAAAGATGGTGTAGTTGGGAGATTTTGATTCAAGGGTCTTGGCGACTTGATCTTGAATTGAACATTGTTACAAGTTTATGAGCTTGCAACAAAATCTTGAAGGAATCGGTACGAGTGCTTGTTGATTCTTCAAGGGAATGCTTCGGCTTTGATCGACGGAAAGCTTTGGCTTTGCATGTTCTTCATAGAGAGCTTTAGTAGCATATTAGTCTTCAAAGAGTTGGCAGAAGTTCTTCTGAATGCAGAGAATTTCAGCCAGAGTGTAGAAATTGTCGACCCTTATGTTTGTCTTGGGACCTTGTATTTATAGACTTCCCAAAGCTTACCTTTGGATGGATTTGGCTTTGATTTGTGTCTTGATTGATCCATAGGAGAATTTAGTCATTTTTTGTGTCTTAATTTCAGCCACTTTCTCTATATTGGTCGAAATTGTAAGGCTTGTTGCCCTATTTTTGGGCAATCTTCAATTCTTACTTCTTTTGCGAAGATGCTTTAGCTTTCTTTCCGGTTTTAGGAGCAATTTGGATCATTCCCAATTTTTAAAGGCACCTTCCCCTCCATGGCTGAAATTTAGGGAAGGTTTGGGTTTTCTTTGCTTGATTTGTGCCACAAGTTATTGATGACTTGTCCATTTGTGATAAGTCATATGCCACGTGGAGCTTTGTGATGCATCATTTGTATGCAATGAAATTTACATGTCTACAATTAGAGTGCACCCTCGTTTGGGCCTGCTTCTGCAGCCCAAATTGTTTGAGAAAAAGCCAATGGCTTGCAGCCTCTGGTTTGCTCAATCCGTACCTCTTCCAGCCCATATTTAGGCTTAGACTCCACATCATCAATTTGCTCAGCCCACCCATGGGCTTTGGTCCATATTTTAGGCCTCGAGTTTAATCGCCTATATTTTTTAGGCACTTTTGGATTTTATAATTTTTTCACCCACACTTAAATTTTGGCCCAAAGTCTAAATAATTAATTCTATTATAACTCTAGACTTGAAGATCTATTTGCATATATATATATATATATATATATATATATATATATATATTTGTGTTTGTTTGCACGAACATATGAATCTGAAGTTCATAATTCTACTTGAAGTTTCTAGAAACATACCTCGTTTGAACCCTTAAGTTTTTTTCATGAAACTTTAAACCAATAAATGTCTATTAAAACCTGAATGTTCTATTCCTATGTGAATGAATTGATTTTTCTCCATTACACTAACCACATTCTTGTCCATTTATTTTGTAATAGGGGCATGTCAAATTTAAACAAATTCGACTTCACCGCTTTAGAGGTCTCTAGAAGAAACTACCTCAAGTGGGTCTAAGATGTGAAGCTCCACCTTATTACAAAAAACTTGCATCCCGCCATTCAAGATGAGATGAACAACTCGGTTGGTGAAGCTGAGAAAGCCACTACCATGATCTTCATCCGAAGACACATTCATGATGCACTGCAAACCCAATACTTTGTTGAGGAAGATCCACGAGCACTTTGGGTCGCTTTAGCTGATCGCTTTGATCACCAAAATGACATATTCTTGCCTAAATCAAGACATGACGTGCAGCATCTATGCTTCCAAGACTTTAAGTCTGTGAATGAATATAATTATGAAGTTTGTTGACTCTGATCATTTCTCAAGTTCTGTAATGAGAACTTAATTGAAGAGAATCTTTAGGAGAATACCTATTCGACCATCTCTACTACCAATATTGTCTTGTAGCAACAATATAAGGCTTAGAAGTTCACTATGTTTTCAGATTTGATCTCTGTTTTACTTATTGCTAAAATACAGAATCAACTGTTGATGAAGAATCATCAAGCTCGACCTACTGGGACAACTAATGTGCCTGAAGCACATTATAGCACAAATCAATGCCTAAAATGCCAACATAGGTGTGGTAAGGGCGGCCAAAAGCCGCCATATCAAGGTTAATAGAGCCAAGGCCTATCTAAGGGAGGAAATCGAGCCCATAAGTGCCCTAACCTCGCTTCTAATGCCCCCAAACTTCATGAATAAGGGCAAAACACCTGACACTATGGATGCGGATGTGCTACCACTGTGGTTCAAAAGATCATTGGTCCCATGTTTGCCGTGATCCCTAGAAAGTTGTAGCTGAATATCATTCTCGTTGTAAAATGTTTGAATCAAACTTTATGCACGTGGATGAATTGAAGAGTACCAAGATGGAGGTTTCTGATTCTCAAGAGGTTGTTACCCTTATGAAAGATTAGAATCTTAAACATGAATTATTTTTCATTGATTTTAAAACCTTGGGGACTGAATTCCACCTAGTGGCCAAACCCCTCCTTGTTTTTTTGTTTAAGTTTGAACAATTTTTCCTTTATGTTTGGATTATTTGTTGGTGTTTTTTGGATATTAAGTTTTTTTTTAAAATTACCATCCGTGAATACTTAAATTATTTTGAATGGATATTGTTTTTAGAACTTTTATGTATGCGACCGATTTAAATTAATTTTTATTTATGGGTATGACTAGTGGGAAAGTTAATTGTCTGGCAGATAGTGCAACCACACACCATTTTGAGTGAACACATCTATTTTACTAACTTCATACCTAAGAATGTACCTCTAACAATCCTCTCAGGCCCATCCAACCTAATCGAAGGATACAGTAAGACATATATAATGCTGTCCAATGATACAATATTAACCATTGATGGGGTACTTTATTCTCCATGTTTCGGAAGAATGTTGTTGAGTTTCATGGACATTTGAGATTATAATTCCCACGCTAAAACCTATGTAGAAAATGGAGTTAAATTTTTATGCATCACTTTTTGCGAATATGGCCAGAAGCGTATTCTATCGAAGATGAAGCATATCTCGAGCGGTCTGTATAGTTCCACCATACGTCTTATAGAGAGCCACTATGTGGCCGGCCTTACCTTAGGGACCGCGCACGAAATTACACTTTGGCATGATCATTCAAGATACCCTGGGCGAACAACGATATCCTCAAATCTTCACACAAGCATCCATTAACTCAAAATTTAGGTTCGATTCAAGGAATCGCATGTCAAACTTGCTACATGGGAAAGCTTATTATTAAGCCTTCTTATGAAAAGATTCGTTTGAATCCTCCTACTATTCTACAAAGGATCCAGAGGGACATTTTTGGACCGATTCACCCTCTAGACGGACCATTTAGATATTTTATGGTTATGGTTGACATTTCCACATGTTAGTCACATGTATGCTTGTTGTTTACAAGGAACACTGCATTCTCCAAATTGTTGGCTCAGGTTATCAAGCTCAGGGCTCACTACCCTGATTATTCGATCAAATCTATTCAATTGGATAATGCTGGAGAATTCACATCTAAAGTTTTTTATGAATATTGCATGTAAGTTGGGGTTGAAGTTGAACATCCAGTACCTCATATTCACACCTAGAACAGCCTGGCAGAGGCATTCATTAAGTGCTTACAAATGATTACTCGATCGTTGGTCATACGTACCAAGCTCCCGATCGCTGTTTGGGGCTAAGCAATATTGCACGCAGCTATGTTAGTCTGCCTAAGGCATGTTGCAACCTAACCATATAGCACCATTTAGTTGGTTACCGGATACGAACCCGATATATCGCATATATGCCTTTTTGGTTATGTTGTCTATGTGCCAATTTCACTGCCCTTACGTACAAAAATGGGGTTTAAGTAAAGGATGAGAATCTATGTCGGATATGATTCTCCTTCAATTATTTGTTACTTAGAACCTTTGATAGACAATCTTTTGCCGCTCGTTTCATAGATTGTCACTTATATAAGACAATATTCTCGTCGTTAGGGGGAGATAAGAATGTCACCGTTCTTAAAAAGTGTTGCGAATTATCGTGGACAACTCTCACTTTGTTTCATTTAGATCCCCGCACCTCTCAGTTTGAAACTGAAGTGCAACACATATTAGATATTGAGAGCGTAGCTTCGAGCATGACAGATGCTTTCACAAGTTTAGCGCGAGTAACAAGATCACATATTCCAGCTGCAAATGTGCTTGTAAAGATAGATGTACCAAATGTACGACAGACTTCCCCTTAGAGGCCCGTGATGCCACTTTGGCCGATCGACGTACATTAAAAGCTAACCAATCCTCTGTCCCTGCACAAAAGCATGGAAGAAGAAACCCACGACACTGGCTATTGAGCTTAGGATGAATCTGACTGTCACCTACACATTTTATCCAACTCATGAGGAAATTCTAGATTACCAAAGCATTCTTGAATAGACGAATCCACCTTTAGAGAATCGCGCGATTTTGGTCCATTATGCCAACTTGGATGATGTTTGGTGTAGAAATAAGATGATCATCAACAATGGATTAGCATATGCAGTAGCTACTGAGATCATGTTGAGCGATGATATTGAACCCCGTTTTATTGATGAATGTCGACGTAGAACTGATTAGTCAAACTGGAAATAAGTAATCTAAGTCGAACTCGATTCGCTTGTGAAATGTAAGGCGTTTGGACTTCTAACTCATACTCCTTCATATGTGAAGCCAATTGGCTACAAGTAGGTTTTCGTTTAGAAGTGTAATGAGAAGAACGAAATTGTGTGTTACAAAGCTCGTCTTGTTGCGTAAGGCTTCTCACAATGCCCTGAGACTATGATGAAACTTATTCACTAGTTATGGATGTGATTACTTTTCGCTACCTTATCAGTTTGGTAGTTTCTGAAAAACTTAGTATGAAGCTGATAAATGTAGTAACTGTGTATCTCTATGGGGATCTTAATACAAAAATTTATATGAAAGTTCTTGAAGGACTTACATTGACTGGATCAAATATTTCCAAAATTTGAAACATGCTCTTAATTCGGCTAAGGCGTTTAATCTACGATTCGAGGCAATCCGACAGAATGTGGTATAATAGTTTAAGTTAGTATTTGACTAGTCAAGGATATGTGAACAAGGAATTATGCCTTTGCGTGTTCATTAAGAAGTCACATTTCGATTTTTTGATTATTGCAGCTTATGTCGACGACATGAACCTCATCGAAACTCCTAAAAAACTTGAGAGAACTGTCGCACACCTGAAGTTGAAATTTGATATGAAAGATCTAGGAAAGACTCAATAATGTCTCAGTCTTGAGATAGAGCACCGTTCAGATGAAATCTTAGTATATCAATCGAACTACACCCAAAATGTGTTGTACTGTTTTAACAAGGATAAAGTGAAGCCTTCAAGTACTCATATGGTTGTTTGATCGCTAGATGAAAAATGAGATCCCTTCTTTCCGAATGAGGATGATGAAGGGATTTTGGAACCTGAATTTCCTCATCTAAATACTATAGGCGCTTTATTGTACTTAGCTCAATGCACTAGACCCGACATCTTTTTCGCTGTTAAACTTTTGGCAAAATACAATAATGCACCGACACGCAGACACTGGATTGGTATTAAAGACGTCTTCCATTATCTTAAGGGTAATACGGATCTCAGCTTGTTCTATCCCTATGGATCCTCAAGTGATGCCACATCGCCCTTATCTCGAGTCAATTCTCGCCTTGTTGGTTATGCCGATGCAGGTTACTTATTTGATCTGCACAAGGCGCGCTCTCAAAAGGGTTATGTCTTTATCATTGAAGGCATCGCAATATCTTGGAAGTCAACTAAACAGACTTTAGTTGCCACTTCATCTAACCATGTTGAAATACTCGCCTTACACAAAGCAACTCATGAATGCTTCTAGCTGAGAGCAATTGTGGGCCATATTCAAAGCTTCTGCAATCCTTACCCCATTGTTGACGTCCCAATGACGATCTATGAAGATATCACAGCACGCATCGAATAGCTCAAGAAGGGTTACATCAAAGGAGACAACATCAAGCACATTGCGCCGAAGTTCTTCTTCTCGCATCAACAAAAAGAGCATCAGAAGATTGAAGTCATGCAAATTCATTCACAAGACAATCTGGATGATTCCTTCACCAAATCACTACCAAAGGTGACGTTTTAGAAACTTGTTCAAGGAATAGGTATGCGTAAACTTTCTAAGTTGTAAAATTGTTAGTTCTCTTTGGAATTATGTCAAACTGATGGAGAGTATCCTGAAATATACTTGCTTGATCTTAATGTACTCTTTTTCCTACGATTACGAGCATTTTTCCCTTTTGGTTTTTGCTACCTAATGAGGTTTTGACAAGATACCCATCTTGGGTTGATCATATCCTTGATGACGTCCCATAATGTTTCATTTGACTTTGCATTACCCAAGCATTTTTCCTTAGACTATGAGTTTTGTCCCTACTTGGGTTTTACTATAGCCATTGGATTTTTTTTTTTAATTTTTTTTTTTAAATTTTTTTGTGAGAGTTAGTTCTATATGTAAGTTCCTACTTTACTTTGAGACTAGTGTGTTCCCAGAATCAGTATCGATGAATCGATTTCCTCAACTCTATATGATCCGAATCTACTTGAGTATTTACACACTCAATGAGGAGTGTTATAAATATTGTATTTAAGTGTGATTGTGTAAATCCTAGATTAAATTTGATACTAGTTATTCTTTCCTAGGACTTTTATTCTTTGGATTAGAAGGATTCTTCCTTCCCTTATTACTATAAATAAAGGCAGTGCATAGGGGGAATAACACATACTTTACACAACCCTACAAACATATCTCTCTCAGCCGTGCCCCTTTCTCTCCCTGTCAGATTAAAATAAGCCACAACATTTCACCTATTATGGGTTGATTATTTTGGTAAGATTTTAATGCTTTGTTATGTATTTTCAATGTAGGACATGCGAATAATTTTTTATATCATAAAGTAGTCAAACGGTAGAATTTTTTAGTGATTCCAAATGGAGCAGGTTTGTGAGTCTGTCAAGAATGTTGCATCAAAATTTCAGAATTTTGTCTTGAAGCATCTGATCATAGCGAATTAATTTATGCTTAGTGTGCAGTGTTGACATATTGGACTTCAATCTTATTTACGACTTTTAGGCTGGAAGATGATGAGTTTTGGACTTGGGCTCTTCTTGAAACTTGAAGAGGAGGTCATAATCTTCAATTCAAGTTGTTTTGGGCCTATTTTGGAGCCCTTAAGGTCAGAAACATGACTGATTCTCTACTAGGCAGATTTTCTACCTTAATTTGGATTATGATTTTAAGTCATCCTTTTATTATTTTGCTTCCTAGTTTTTAGAAGACATTTTCTTAGAAGGATTTTAATTTATAGTAGTATAAATAAGGTTATTTAGCCATTAAGGTTCTGTACGCGAGATTAAGAGAATTAGCAAAGCATTGGCAAATTTCAGGCTTTATTCTACAAGGTACTTTCACTCTTTTTCTATTTTCAATAAAATTCCTTTTGACTTTAATTATGAATATGCGTAACTAATTCCTTTTGTTAGGCCGAGGCCGTAAGCCTTAGCATGAATATGTTATTTTATTAATTTTCTTATGAATGAATACATGCTTGCTTTGAATAATTAATCATTGAGTTTAAACTATGTAATTGTCTTAGTGCTTAGCTACCATTAGGATAATTAGACAAGTAATTTGATGCAATTTCTATTAGACCATCACCCTGAAATTAAGTAAGGCTTCTTGTGATTCATAATTGTAAGTTCACTTCAGGCGAAAATCACACTCTTAAGGGTTGCATGATTTTTCAAAGGGTTTTCACAAAACTTAATGAGTCATGCATGCTTATATTTGATCTGAATCACAAACGGGTTGCATGTTAGATATCATCATGATGAAAATATGCATTAAGAAAACCTAACTTTCAAAGTATGTTTGTGGAAATTCATAAACATTTGGTAAAACTATATAGGATTGTTAACGATGACGGCTTAACTCTAGTCTTTTTCATAATTGTTTTTTTTCTTCTAAAAAACGTTTTTCTTCCTTTTTATTTATTTATTGTTTTCTGCAAACTTTCAGATTGGTTTACTGTTTATTTTAGTTTTTTAATTTCAAAATCTCAAATCTTTGCTAAAATCTGTTTTAATTAATTAAAGGTCGGCTTAATTACAAATTATTCAAACAATTACCTTGTATTTTTGTAAATATTTTAAGTGATTTTAATCAAATTTACACAGGTATAAAAAATCTTATCAATATGGAGCATCCAATGCATGATAAATTGGAGTGGTCATGATTAATTTAAAGGTTGAAAGGGTAATATTAGGAAGATTAAATTTGTAGGCTAAATTTTGTAAACTAAATAATATGAAAGTTGAAGATTTGATTATTAATTGAGTATTGATTAACGTGCTTATTTTTTAGACACATTATTTATTAGTTTACAAATTTCGTCTGCTAGCATTACTCATATAGAAAACTTCAAAGATGGTAATCCAGAGGAGCAATATCCAGACAGAATCCTTGCTGCTACCGCGGATCCTCCAGCCATTTCTCTTCTATATATATATAGCTCCAAATCTCTCACTCGTTTTCATCAAATTTATATATTCATACTATGTACGTACATGATATCCATCACACTTATATATTCATACCATATACATGCTATATATCACACAAACTATTCGTTTCTATTTATTTTTTTTGTTAAAATGATACAATATTAGTAGCTAGCTAGCACAGATTTGTAAAACTATTCCGTTTTAATTTTGTGGTCAGAAAAACCTGCCACAGTCCTCGACAGTGTCTCATTAAAATAAAATTTGTTCCAGGTTTGTTTTCGGCATTGTCCGTGTTTCAACCCTATTTCTCTACTGTCATCATCAATCCAACTTCTTGTTTTTTTCCCTAAAGCTTTTCTTCAAAATAAATAACAATAACAAATCCTCCTTCTATAAGAGAGGCATCAACAACCGTCTTACTCTTCCTCTCCATTTCTCTCTGTAACCCTCATGAAATTAAACACCCCAAACAACAAAACCCATATCTCCGTATCTGAAAAAACACAGCCATGATTACTGGCAAGGACATTTACGATGTTCTTGCAGCCATAGTCCCCTTATACGTGGCTATAATCTTAGCCTACGGTTCCGTTAGGTGGTGGAAAATCTTCACGCCCGACCAATGCTCCGGCATAAACCGCTTCGTCGCGGTTTTCGCCGTCCCATTGCTCTCCTTCCACTTCATATCCTCCAACGACCTTAACGCCATGAACTACCAATTCATCCTCGCCGACTCACTCCAAAAAGTCGTCATCCTCGTTGCCCTCTTCCTCTGGCAAGCCTTCTCCAAGCGCGGCAACCTCGAGTGGATGATCACGCTCTTCTCCCTCTCCACCCTCCCCAACACCCTCGTCATGGGCATCCCTCTTTTACGCGCCATGTATGGCGACTTCTCCGGGACGCTGATGGTTCAGATTGTCGTTTTGCAGAGCGTGGTCTGGTACACTCTCATGCTCTTCATGTTCGAGTACCGCGGCGC
Organism: Crataegus laevigata; assembly: GCA_963580275.1. NCBI lineage: Eukaryota > Viridiplantae > Streptophyta > Magnoliopsida > Rosales > Rosaceae > Crataegus > Crataegus laevigata. The sequence goes on from OY756948.1 coordinate 23,802,065, forward strand.
GAAGCTGCTCATCTCTGAGCAGTTCCCGGAGACTGCGGCTTCGATCACGTCGTTCAGAGTTGACTCTGACGTCGTTTCGCTCAACGCTCGAGAGCCGCTGCAAACCGACGCGGAAATCGGCGATGACGGGAAGCTTCACGTGGTGGTGAAAAGATCGAATGCGTCGTCTATGGTATCTTCCTTCAACAAGTCACACGGGTTGAACTCTTTGAATTCGATGACCCCACGGGCTTCGAATTTCACGGGAGTCGAGATTTACTCCGTGCAGTCCTCTCGTGAGCCCACCCCGCGGGCTTCCAGCTTCAACCAGACGGATTTTTACTCCATGTTTAACGCCAGCAAGGCCCCAAGCCCCAAACACGGATATACAAATAGCTTTCAAGGCGGATTCGGGGACGCTTATTCGGTACAGTCATCCAAAGGGGTGACGCCGAGGACTTCGAATTTTGATGAGGAGGCGATGAAGATGAGTACTATGAGTAATAAGAAGAGCGGGGCGAGGAGCATGAGTGGTGAGATCTTCAATGGTGGTACGGCTTCTTTGTATTCGCCTCCGAATCCCTTGTTTTTAGGGTCTACGAGTGGCAGGCTGAAGAAGAAAGATAGCGCTAGTGGTGGCGGTGGCGGTAGTGTTGTGGCTGCGCCTAATAAGGAGCCTCACATGTATGTTTGGAGTTCAAATGCATCGCCAGTTTCCGAAGGGAATCTTAGACATGCAGTTAATCGAGCTGCTTCCACTGACTTTGGCGCGACCGATCCTTCCAAGGTTGCAGGTCTTCATCAACATGATAGTGCTGCTGCATCGCACGGTAAGCAAATAATTTTATGATCCCCACCCCTCAAAACAAATGTTTGTCGATTTTGTAAATTGCTAGAAAAGTACTTACATCAGCAGTTTTTGTCAATTGATACCTTATCGAATAGACAAAAATTTCATTCTACTAATAAAAATCAAGGAGCTTCGTTGATGTCCTTGACATAGATCTGGTTTTTTTTTCCCTCTCTCGTCAAAATTCCTTTGTCAATTACCAAACTGTTCCATAAATATTTCGTTTTTACCACTTTTGTTTTCATTTCTACTAATAACAATTATCAAACAAGTTTTCAGTTCTGAAAAAAAAAAAGAAAAAAAAAGTAAGTTGCTCAAAACTAAAACCTAAACTTGAGAAATGAAATAGTAAAAGATCATATACTTGTTTTAAATAAAATTATATTTGTGAAAGATCATACATATATATATTTTTGCTGTGTAAAAGATCATATATTTGAGTAAGTAACACCTTCTCAATCCATTTAGGGAATAAAATTTGACGAATCTATCAGTTACTAGATTAATCATAGAAATGTAATGGAATTTATTTTTTCTAATTTAAGGGTTAAATCTTGATTGTTATTTGGTTAATTTTATATCCTTGATTACATGTACAGGTATACAAGAATTAATTGAGAATATGAGTTCTGGGAGGAAAATGAGAGGAGATAGAGAGCTTGAGATAGAAGAAGGATCGAATAAATTTCCACCGAGTGTGTCATCGTACAGTAGTAGTTGCCAGAAGAGGGTTGATATGGAAGGGGGTGTAGCAAAGAAGCACCAAATGCCTCCAGCAAGTGTCATGACTAGGCTTATTCTCATCATGGTCTGGAGAAAGCTCATTAGAAACCCCAACACTTACTCCAGCATTCTTGGCGTGGCATGGTCTCTCATATCATATAAGTACATCTCTCTCTCTCTCTCTCTCTCTCTCTCTCTCTCTCTCTCTCTACAGTGAGTGCACCAATCATGCATTGTGTAGAAATCACTCAAATGTATAACAAACGGTATCACATATTACATGAACAAACCTATCTAGAGGTGAAAATTATTGGGTCTCATCTTTACGAGATATATGATAAAAGGAATAGGATTATTAATTGTGGTAAAATAGTTTATAAAAAAGCAACATATAATTTTTAGCTCGAGTGTTTAGGAGCACTCTTCTTATACACACTTCAAATTCATTATTTAATTTTTCCATCGCTAGCATCTTGTATTAGTCTATTAACGTTATCGAAAATTAATCCACTACAATGAATTTCTCAATTATTGGCAGGTGGAAAATCAAAATGCCAACAATTGTAAGTGGATCCATATCAATATTATCTGATGCTGGCTTAGGAATGGCTATGTTCAGTCTCGGTATATAATTATCTTCAGTTGACTTATTATATTGACCTCATTGTACCATATGTACTTCAATTGAATTTTTCTTGTTAATTAATGATAGATCATCACTTATATTTCCAGGATTATTCATGGCTTTACAACCAAAGATCATAGCTTGTGGAAAATCTGTTGCAACATTTTCAATGGCTGTTAGGTTCTTAACAGGCCCAGCAGTGATTGCTGCAACTTCTATTGCTGTCGGTCTTCGTGGAGTTCTTTTGCATGTTGCAATAGTTCAGGTTCGCCAACTCAACCTTTCGAACCATCCCCACATTTCTAAAATCTTATGTTAACAGTTTTTTTTATCAAATGGAAACTGCATCATAATCCATTCACATGGGCCTCCACAAACCCTAATACATATTACAATGCCTAATTTAACACAACGTGATTAGATATGCACACTATATATGCCACAAGATTACATATGTAATTAATTGCTTAATTTCATTTTTTTTTTCTGCAGGCTGCTCTTCCTCAAGGCATAGTTCCTTTTGTATTTGCCAAGGAATACAATGTCCACGCGGACATACTTAGCACTGCGTAAGTTTATCGATTTAGTTATTTATTTGAAGAAGAAAACCACGAATACATGATGAAAAAGGGACATGATTTCCAAATATCCTGTTTTCTTTTCCTTTTTTTTCACATTCACATTCATCTTTATCTTTGTCTTTGATTCTTCTTTATTTATATAATTTATAGAAAACTTCATTTTAATCCTTTGCAAAGATTACTTTTTTATTAAAACCATGAGTAAGATCAAAATCTAATTTTAGTCCCTTGATACATTAATAACCTCATTTATTAATTATATTTTGATTTTTTAATTATTTATCTTTTTCTTTCTAATTTTAATGTATTAATTTTATTTCATTATAATTTTAATTTTCATTTCATTCATTGTAATATATTTTTTTTGTGAATATTTAGATAAACTAATTTTTTTTATACAATATATTTCGATGTACTGTAACTTCTTCATTTAGGTATATTACATTCATTATAATACATTTCGATGCATACATTTAGGTACACACTTTTTGGTACTAACATTTCGGTGCATTCATTTCAGTGCACACATTTTGGTACACACATTTCGGTGCATACATTTAGGTACATACATTTCGGTGCATACATTTCGGTATACACATTTAGGTACATTAATTTAATATTAATACATTTCAGTGCATATATTTAGATACATACATTTCAGTGCATATATTTAGATACATACATTTCGGTGCATATATTTAGGGTGCGTTTGGTACGCAGACGGGACGGGACGGGACGGGACGGAACAGGACGGGACGGATGTTGTAAATTTTAAAAAAGACAAGGGGCATTGTTGTCCTAAAATGTTAAAAATTTCTGTCCCACAGACGTGGAACAACCCCGTTCCATGGGGGGGAGGTGGAACCAAAAATCATCCAAAACTTGTACCGTGGAACGCCTCGTTCCACTCGTTTTAGGCGTACCAAACGCGGGACGGAACGCCTCGTCCCGTCCCGTCCCGTCCCGTCCCGCGTACCAAACGCACCTTTAGGTACATACATTTCGGTGCATATATTTAGGTACACACATTTAGGTACATTAATTTAATATTAATACATTTCGGTGCATATATTTAGGTACATACATTTCGGTACTAATATTTAAATATATTAGTTCAATATAATATATTTCGGTACACATATTTCGGTAATAACATTTAGGTAAATTAATTGAATCTTTCAAGTTTAAAGAATGTTAAATAAAATTAATAAATTAAAAAACTCTTTTTTGGTCAAAAAATAAATTAAAATTTGTGTATTAATAAATTTAAATATTTAATGAGAAATATTAAATAAAATGCACATTAATTATTTTGAATTAAGGACACATTAGGGATTAAAAATCAATATTCAATCTAACACCAGGTTTTTTTTTAAATTTTAATCTTCTTGAAGGATTAAAGTTCAAAAATCCCTATAATTTAAAAGTCAGGAATAAGTAAAGGATATAAAAGCATAACACTGTATGTGAAGATCACTTTTCTTAAAAAAAAAATCTGACTTGTATATTATGGTGTTGCAATTATTGCAGTGTTATTTTTGGAATGCTTGTTGCCTTGCCTATAACAATACTCTACTATATTCTTCTCGGGCTCTAGTTGCTGAGACAATCAAGGCAGAAGAAAAACACATACAACTGTATATCCAAGTCAGGTTTAGGTGGATGGAGAGGATCAAAATGTCCTTCAGAAAGAAAATCATATGTATGCCATTGGATTCAGTGTTCAACAAAATACACACCATGCTCTGTATGTGACAACTGAGTACCTTGATTTAGCATTCACTTATATGTAATAGGTTAGAGCTTAGAATTAGCCAGAGAAAGGTTAATTAATTGTTTCTTCTTTCTTTTTCTTCTTTGGGTGTAAATTTTGATGTGTTTATCATATTTGTTGCACCAATATGAATGTTGCTCTTTGCTTAACTTGGACACAAATCCATGCAAATATATATATAGTTCGACCTAGTTTTATTTAGGGTAAATTACGCCATACCTCATCAGGTTTGAGGTCTATTACAATCACATACAACATCTTTAAAACATTTCACTTTCATACCTCAAGTACTATTTTATTTCAATTTCATAAATCAGTTACATTTTTTCATCCATTAATCCGTTAAGTGCTGACGTGGCTGCCAACGCGACACACCACGTGGCAAAAATAATAATTTTTTAATTTAAAAACCTAAATTTTCTATAGAAAAAAAAAACTCAATTGAAACCCGACAACCCCCCAACCCAGAAACCCTCCCCCAACAGCGAACCCATCTGCAAGAAGAAGAAAGAACGAAGAAGAAGAAGAACTCCCCCCCCCCCCAAGCGACTCCATCTGCAAAAAGAAGAAAGAAAGAAAGAAAAAAAAAAATTTGAAAAGGATCTGGGTTTACAAGGGTTCTTTGGGTTTGGGCGGCGGCGCCCCCGGTCAAATTTATTGTTTTTTTTTTCCAACACTTTCCATTGATATTCCCCCGGAAGGTAGAAACGACGTCGTGCAGCTCATAATTTAATCCCTTTGTTTCCTCCAACACATTTGGAATAGTTGACAGTTTTCGCCGTCGTCATGGCTCAAATCCTCGGAAACAAACCGGGTCTTCACCACCTCCTGACCCGATTCACAGCCTCACGACGGCCGCTGCAAACCCTGGCCTATGAAGAGCTCCAACCCTCCGACGTGGACCCATAAGAACCCTATCGCTCCACTGCTTTCATCCTCTACGGCCTCCTGGGCTCCGCCATGGCAAACTTTCTCTCGCTTTCTCCTCTCCAATCTCTCCCACCCATCTGGTCTCTCTCTCTGGAGGGTTAAGAGATATGTGATAGGTTTTTTTTTTTTAAATAGAAAATTTTTAGGTTTTTAAATTAAAAAATTATTATTTTTGCCATGTGGCGTGCCACGTTGGTAGCCACGTCAGCACTTAATGGATTAGTGGATGAAAAATGTAACGGATGTATGAAATTGAAATAAAATAGTACTTGAGGTATGAAAGTGAAATGTTTTAAAGATGTTGTATGAGATTGTAATAGACCTCAAACCTGAGGGGGTATTCCTTTTATTTAGGTGTGTTTTTTTAGGTGGTAGTTCGGGTTTTTGGAGAAGGAAAATGATTACCTCCAGATCTATTATGTGGGTATCTTAGGGATCCACACATCTCAACCGTTTATCGTTTATCATACAGTCAGTTTTCGTTAAGTATTATTTGTGTTTAATTTAAAATAATAAAAATTAAATGATTTTTAACCACATGATACACGACGAACGGCTGAAATGTGAAGATCTCTAAGATCCTACGTTATATATATGAAGGGGATCTTTTATCTTATGTAGAAGAGCCTGGATAGGGTTAGGTTGAAGAGAGAGATATTTTATTATTAATTAATTAATTAATAATATTTATTTAATTTTTCACCCCAACGTGGTAAATTTGGTAGGCCAAAGCTGCGCCATGTTATTAATTAAGGAAACATTTGACATATATACCATCGGAAGCAGTGGCGGTGCCAGAAATTTAGATTAGGAGGGGCCTTTAAATCATATAAAAAAATTAGACAAAAATATAGCAATATAACTAATGAGAGAAAATTAAAGGTTCCTTTTTTGTATTGGCATGGAAAATTTAAATCAAACAAGACTGGTAGATCTTTAACATGTATGAAAAATTTAGTATTAAATAATTATATCATAAAAATAGAACTTGTTACGAGATTAACAATAAAGTTAACATTAATTTCAAAATATATAAACTATATTTCAGAATAGGCCCGTGCCCATCTTACTCTCCATGTGGCTCTGCCACTAATCGGAAGTAATGTTGTACAGTAAACAACCTTTAGGTGTGAAAGTGATTCAAAATATTAAAAGTAACAAAGTATAAATTTCACAATATTTAAGAATAATAGAAGTGAGAATTATCATTTTTATTAACACCAAATACTAGCTTTTAAATTTATAGATTCACCCCATCCAATTCAGCTCCACATATATAGGAATTACTTAAGGGGAGGAATTCCCATTTTTTTGAAAAAATGGGGAACGCTTCCTAGTGTTGGATTTAACTTTAATGAAATTGTGTGGTTGAGATTGTGTGACCTGTGTTTTAATCTCAACCACATAATTTCATTAAAGTCAATCTGACAGTGAGGAGCGTTTTCCCTTTTTTTTTGAAAAAATAGGGATCCCTCTCCTTAAGTTGCCTGCACATATATAAACCATTCCATCCTAATAAAAAGGAAAATTTCCTATACAATTTAATCATTATGGGTTATGGGGCCCTCATCATAGTTACCAATGTCAATATATTGCAAATGACCCGGGAGTTTTAATGAAATATTTTTGGTATTGTTTATTTTAACGAAAAAAGACAATTTTACTCTAAAATGTCACTCATGGCACTATTCACTTACAATACCTTTTTGTCATTTTGATTAAAACTCAAAATTTTCAAGCTCTTTTCATTTTTTTTTGTTTTTGTTTTGTTTCCAATTGAACGAAACAGTCCATTTTAAGGTTACCTTCTAAGAATCAACCTTCTACAAAATTATCCATGCACAAATCTGCACAGTTCAGATAATTTTTCAGAAAATAATTGACAACGTACATAAAAATTAGATAGTTTCGATGATCTAAATGCATCACGTGGCACCGCAATATATAGATGGATAATTGTATAGCCATTAGGTTAGATCATGATCCAAAACCACGCATGTGTAGAGTTCCTTGGTATCACCTCAAAGGTGATCTTGCCAGCTCTTCTTAAGCATAAAAAATATGGGATTTAGGATGAGATTCTATGGGAAATTAATCAATAATAAGATCTAGAAGCTAAAAGACAGTGGACAAGGAAAAGTATATAATTATTATTTGTTATTCATCCATGTTATTATTGACATTGTTTGCGTTATATATTCTAACGCTTTCTCACGTGATGAAGCAAAGGAGTGTCGTCTATTATGCTGATGAAGGTGTTTTTGTTTGTGAATCTGTGTCTTCTTGTGAATCTGTGTCTTCTCCCTGAGACGTGTCTGCAATAAACAAAACAGAGATGACAGCTCCTGAAGAATTGAGTTCCACGTGATGTGGATGTGGATTGCATGGCTGGGTTTCTCTGCGGTCCTAGTTGTAGTTTTATGTTTTCTAAATTGTGTTCCAATTTCCAAGGTTCAAGGTCTCTGGAAGAATTTTTGGGTTTTCCAAATTCAAATTTCTCTATATAAAAATTGACCTAATATTTTTTTCTTTAATAAAATTCAGTGACTCGACTCCACATAAGTAAATTTATTAATTACGTTTGACTTCACACATTTACATTTTCGAATGCCTAAAATATTGTTATTTACATGTTTGGCGTATACTGTAGACATCAAAAAATTGGTGAAATAAATGTTGATCAATGCATTAAAGACTACAACTGTAAATATCGAAATTTTGGTGAAATAAATGTTGATCAAAGCATCAAAATTACAACCTCCATTCATTTCATCTACATCATCCACTTACTTTAACAAAAAAATGGATGGTAGTGATTCATTTGCACCAACAAAAATGGATGGTGTTGATTCATTCTGACCAACAAAAATAGATGGTAGTGATTCGTTCTCACCAACAAAAATGGATGGTGGTGATTCATTCTCACCAACAAAATGGATGGTACTGATTCATTCTCACCAACAAAAATGGATGGTGGTGATTCATTCTCACTAACAAAATGAATGGTAGTGATTCATTCTCTAGGCCTATAAATAGGCTTCTCCATCAAGACCAATAACCAATTCACAAATACATTTCTCTACTCCCAAATTGGAAGAGAATTCACTTGAAGTTCATTCTTCGTTCTTCGAGATCAAGCCCCAACGGCCCTTGAAGAAACGCTAGTCTACCTTCGAGATCAAGCCCAATGACCCCTTGAAGAAACTTTGCCAAAACCTTTGAAGAATCAACAAGCACTTTGGTCACGTGCCGATTCTTCATCCAAGATCAAGCCCCGACGGCCCTTGAAGCTCTGTTCATCCACCTTCAAGATCAAGCCCCAAAGGCCCTTGAAGATCCGTTCATCCGTTCTTCAAGATTAAGCCCCAACGGCCCTTTGATCCACACATCTGTTTCTTCAAGAATCAAGCCCAAAAGCCCTTGAAGATCGTTCATCATTCAACGTTTATCCAACTTCACGAACAAGCCCAAAAGCCCTTGAAGATCGTTCATCGTTCAATGTTCATCCAACTTCAGGATCAAGCCCCAACGGCCCCTTGAAGAAACGTTCATCCGCCAAACTTCAAGATCAAGCCACCAACGGCCCTTTGAAGAAACCTCGCCCAACTTCAAGATTAAGCCCAAAAGGCCCTTGAAGAAACTTCCACCAAACTTCAAGATCAAGTCCAACGGCCCTTTAAGAAACTCCCTCTGCTCATCCAGGATCAAGCCTCAAGGGCCCATTGGATCAAGCCCACAAATCAAAGTCTTACGGAGATCGAATCAGAGGAACAAATAGAGATTGTAACCCAAATTCATTAATACAAATATATTTTGTACACGTGTTCTTCTTGTTTCGGGAAATTTTCGTGTTTACAAATTTGGCACGCCCAGTGGGACCTTCTCTACCTCTCATCTCTTTCTCCGTTCAAAGCATACTTCAAGCGCAATGACTTCAGACAAGGAACAAGTCATCAACGCCACCTCCATCGAAGAACAGTTGATTCAGATGAAGGTGATGTTTTCAATGATGACGAAGACCCTCGAAGAAAAAGATTTGAAGATCATTATGCTCGTGAGAAAATTGGGGGCACGTCAGGATGAAGGATCCGGCTCTGGCTCCAAGAAAGGTGGTGACGAAGAAGAAGAGCCTCCGGTGGAGAAAGCTGAAGAAAAGTTGGAGCCAGACCAAGCAGCGGCGCTCATGGGATCTCTCTCCATCAAGTAGTTGCAAGAGATGATCGCCAACACCGTCAAGGCACAGTACCAAGGGAGCTCAAATACCTCCGGGTTGTACTCGAAGCCTTACTCCAAGAAGATTAATTCCCTGAAGATGCCAATGGGCTATCAACTACCTAAATTCATGCAGTTCGATGGAATGGGGAACCCGAAACAACACGTCGCCCACTTCGTTGAAACTTGCAACAACGTGGGCACTGAAGGGGACTACCTTGCCAAGCAGTTCATGCGCTCGCTGAAAGGTAACGCCTTTGATTGGTACACCGATCTCGAGCCCAAATCCATCAAAAGCTGGGAGCAATTAGAGCGAGAATTCCTCAACTTCTTTTACAGCACCCGCCGCACAGTCAGCATGCTAGAGCTGACAAGCACAAAGTAGTAGAAAGATGAGCCAGTTGTTGACTACATCAACCGATTGCGCACCCTTAGCCTCGACTGCAAATATAGACTATTGGAGCGCTCTTCGATCGAAATGTGCATCCAAGGCATGCAATGGGGATTGCACTACATCCTTCAAGGCATCAAACCACGGACCTTCAAAGAGTTAGCAACCCGCGCCCATGACATGGAATTGAGCATCGCCAACCATAGAAAAAAGGAGCCAACCACCAACTTCAAAGAAAAAGTGTTTGCTCCGAAGGTGGACGAGATTGGGAAGAAGCCCGCCAAAGAAGCTTTTACCGTCAACACTGCCCTCGTCAAAATCTTGTTCAAGTACAAAACGAAGGAGATAAAGAGAGGAGAGCCTTCTCACACCCAAGACAGGTACAAAAACACCTTGAGGGAACTAGAGTAGAAGACGTATCCTTTTTCGGACTTCGACGTGGCCGCAATGCTGAAAGACTTATTGGAGAAGAAGGTGATTGATTTACCCGAATGCCGATGGCCGGAAGAAATAAATCGCACCGACAACCCAAGGTACTGCAAGTACCACCGCTTCATCAATCATCCAACAGAAAAATGCTTCGTGCTGAAAGATCTCATCATGGGGCTGGCTCAACAAGGAATCATCGAGCTGGATCTTGACAATGTAGCAAAGTCAAACTATACCACCGTCACTTCCGGTACATTCGATTCGAAGTCTTTATCGCCACCACTGGGGGCATGCTCCGAATCAAGCAAAGTTGAAGGATGGATTCATGTTGCTCCAAAGAAATGGCGCATGTAGCCTACGTCTCCACCACAAGTTCGCCAATCGGAAATGGGGCAAAACAGCTTTTGTCAACCTCCAAAGCAGTCGGAAATTGTTGAGGATGATGAAAATTCAACACAAAGATCGCCCATCCCCATCACGATGCGCGATTTCCTCCCGGAAGACTTCTTGGAATACTTGGTCAAGGTTCCTTGCTATAAAGATTGCGAGGAACGCTTCTCCAAAATGGCTTGACAAATCCGTGGAAGCTCCTTGTTCGCACGAGCCTAAACTGCATGAACGGATGCTCCTTGTCTGCATGAGCTGAAACTGCAAGACACAAGGCTCCTCGCTGGCATGAGCCCAAAACTGCATGGCACAATGCTCTTGGCTTGCATGAGCATAAAAGGCAACATCAAGGCTCCTGGTCTGCACGAGCATAAAAGGCAACATCAAAGGTCCTCGCTTGCATGAGCATAAAAGGCAACACATCAACGCTTCTGGTCTGCACGAGCATAAAAGGCGACACAAGGCTACTGATCCGCACGAGTCTAAAAGGCGACAACAAGACGCTCTTTGCCTGCACGAGTTAAAACTGCAAACGGCACCAAAAGAAAATACAAAAATAATGTATGCATTTTGAACTACGTTTTGAGTTGATCCATTTCGTTGGAAGGGTACGCAGGCAACTTCAAACTTCAAAACTTCAAGTACAGTCATATCATTAATGTAAAATACTTCATTTAAAAAACAGAGAAAAAAAAATACATATATCTTATGTATTTACAAAAGAAAAAAAAATTAAAAAAAAAACAAAAAAAGAGAAAGAAAATCAAATCAAATCTACAGGAGGAACTCTTCAAAGACGGTCACGAGAAGCCTCAGCACTCAACGGAGCTGCAGAAAGACGAGGTGAAGGATTATTTTAGAGAAACATGTTCATTTAAGCAATATCATTAGCATGCAATTAACAAATTAAAGGCGGAATCATGCTTGCATATACTTAAAAACAAAACATTAACCATGAATGTTCAAAGCCTAGTAGATTGGTGAACCTTTAAACAACTCAAAACAAGTGAGTTGAAATTAATACCTTTGTAGATTCCTCTTTGCATAAGCAAAGGCTAATCACCCAAAGAGAGGGCCTTCATTCCTTGCATCTTAAATCTATGGATTTATATAGAAAGGATAGGTTCTCTAAGTTCTCAAAATTGAGAACCTCTAAGTTTCTACACCAAGGTTTTGATTAAGAGGATATGAGTGACCTTGGAGGAGCTAGAGTGCTAGCTAAAACCCTCCAAGGGGGCCGGCCATTTCTAGAGAGAAGGGAGAGCTTTTCTTCTCTCCAATTTCCCAAAAACAAACCCTAATGAATTTTGGCTATAAAATCATATTTATACCTTAATTCATTTGAGTGGCAAACTTGTAAATAAGTCCAAGTTTGCTACCCTTCACAATATGGCCGGCCTTAGGATATTTTTGGAGTATTTTGGGCCTTTGTAAATCATTATTTATTAAGTTGTCATACAACTTAAGTCAATGGACTTGACGTTCGAAGCCCATTGGGCCTTAAGGTCCAAAACCATCCCGAGGTCTTTAACGAACTTATTCGTTTGATTAATAATCATATTAATTAATCCTTGCCATAAATAATTAAACTATTTAATTATTCTTACTCATCTCCGTTGAATCTTCAATCTCTACCTTACACGGTGTACGATCCATTAGGTTCCTTTTAGCGAGGCAGTGGGCGATTCAAACTCTTTCAAATCGATTGTGAATTTGAAACTTACTTTCAATTCTCCCTTTAGTGTTTACACGCGTTTAGGGCTTCCACAAACCATGAGTGACACCTAGCAGCATATCATGGTTACCCAAGCTAATCAGAAGAGGTGGAGAACCTATTCAGTTTAGGATTACAAATGCAATACGGTCCTTCTCTAATACAATACTCTTGACCACATTGTTTGGCTTGATAGTTTATTCATGTCTACTATCCAATGTGAATCTCGTGCTTATATGATTCCATTGAATGTGATATGGAACACATTCCAACATCTCATTCATACTCTGGCCAGAGATTCTTAATCATATCATAGAGTATTCTCCCTCAACGGTTTGAAGGTTAGAGATCGCTTGTTGCGCATTCACTTGTCTCCATGACTAGATAGCTTGACCCCAACCATGCCGTGGACACTCCAAAGGAATGCCATTTGACACGATCAAAGATCAAGGACCTAACCATAAGACAACTATGATGCCTCAGGTCAAAGGACTAATTTGCATTATCCTAACCATGAGTTCTCACGTGACATGAATATGAGAACTCGTCGTTGATCGTGTTCAGTGAACTCATTCTCTATTGAGCACCTACGTGCTTGTCTTGGTGTCACTCACACCAATGACTCGAGACTAGTCACTCTCCCTGAGAGAAGACATAGCACGTACTGATCTTAACGGACTGTCAATGCCCAATTGGCAATCCTATGATCAGGAACGTTTAGGATGTGTCTACGAAAGAATGGTCTCATGAATCTAACTTCTTTTAGATTGCATTCTCCCAATCACATATTCCTTGGACTTTATCGTTTAAGCATATAACATTTATATGAGACCGCTCAAACAATAATCTTTGCCCTTGATATTAAACTAGATTAGTTTAACATGTGAAATGTCCGTAAAGTATCATCATATGATTGGTTTTAGGGCACATTTCCAACACGAGGCGTGGGAGTTTGATTATCCGGAGCGTCAACACTTGGTGAAGCTCCAGACGACGATGACAAAAGATGTCTTTGGAACAAAGCCATAAACATCTGATGATCACTTTGAATCCGGCTATCAGATTCTTGCAGCTGGTCCAGTTTCCTCTTCATGCTCATCGAGTAGCTATTGGCAAGCATGTGCAACTCCCTATTTTCATGCTTAAGCTCTTTGACCTCCTGACCGTAAGAGGATCGTTCGGGGATAAAAATGATGGGTGCCATACGTTGTCCGGAGAAGACATCACAGCCTCTTCCATGGCATTCAAGTCAAGACGACGGTCAGATGGGCAAGACATTTTCCGAAGGTTTTGAAGAAAATGAGAGGTCGGACAAATTAAGATCTCAAATGTACAAGAGGGGAACTTCTGCAAGTAGCAATTCTCAAGCACGTTTTGGGAAGCAATCGATGCCTCTATAAAAAGAAGAAGCAACAAGGCCGCTTGCTTAGAGTCGTTTGCCCATAAATTGAAGAGGCGCCACTTTTTCAAAAGTCGGATTCCCTGGATTAAATTGACGGCACTGTTCACACGTGATCTCAGCTTTGCCGAAGTCACGGACAAAACAGAGGGGCTCGGCACTATCCTCTAAAAATTCAAAAGCTGTTTGTTCAAAGATCGAGGTTTGTCGCCACCCTTCACGTGTTGTCCCAGCTTTGTAGAAGTCACTGACGAGTCTAAAGAAACGCGTGAATCAAAATTACCCGCTGTCACTGACATGGGTAAACCAACAGCCTCACTACCAACTATTAGGAAAAGTCCTATATCTCTCGGCCTTCGTCCTCTATGATAAGGCAGACCTGCAAAAATGCCAAGCTCTTCCCTATCTTCGAGAATGCATTTCCAATAAAGCCTCTCGAAATACCCAGTATTCCTAATCCCTTGGAATACCTCTGCAAAACAAGCCACACCAGAGCAAGAGTATCCTATATCATCAGGGTCGAAAGCAAGAGTATCTCATATCATGCTTTCCCCCTGCCCTTGTCTTTGTCCTTGTTCTCACCTGCAGGGCAAGAAGAAAGAGAGCAATCAGTCAGAACCTGAGATCAAACTTCTGATCTGGAGCTGACTGCCTGGAAACCTTCCCTGATTGCTTACCTAGCATTTGCATTCCACTCTTGCATGGCAAAAAACTGCAAGAGAAGATGCCACATGCGTGGGAAAAAAAACCAGGGAAAATGCCGCTTCTGCAAGGGGAACAGACAAAGCAAGGAAAATGATACATTGAAGCATGTAGAGACAAGTACAACAAAGCATGTGTCGGGCCGTCCGCTACTTCTTCAAAAGCAAAAGTATTTCATATCATTAAGATCTGACGTACTCTGGATTTGATGGACTTATTTTGACCCTCAAATTCTTGAGTCGGCTCGCGAAGATCGCTTGCCATATGAAGCCGCTCATGGTCCGATAACCTTCAAGATCAAGCCACCAATGGCCCTTGAAGGAATCACAAGTCCGATTAAAGATCAAGTGTTCACCACCCTTGAATCAACTTCAACTCTAGATAAATAGGTAAGCTCAGACTTTTGGCAAGTCTAGCAGAAGAAAACCCTCTAGCCCAGTTCAAGAATAAACCTCTGGAAAGATACTTCTTCAAAAGCAAAAATATCTTATATCAGCAGAGTCGAAGGCAAAGATATCTTATGGCACGTTTTTCCTTTACCCTTGCTCTTGCCTACGAGATAAGGAGAAATAGAGCGGTCGGTCGGCACTTGGAAAGATTGAACAGAGAAATAGACCAATACCTCTACCTCGTGCTTGCTTGCCATGCAAAAGAAACAAAGCAGAGAATAATGCAGCATGGGCCGTACAACTGCACATGATGATTCATCCTCAACTGAATCGAAGATCGCTTGCCATATGAAGCCGCTCGTGGTCCGACAACTTTCAAGATCAAGCCTCAACGGCCCTCGGAGAAATCACAAGCCCGATTCAAGATCAAGTGTCCATCACCCTTTAATCAACCTCCAAGATCAAGCCACAACGGCCCTTGGAGAAATCAAAAGCTCGATTCAAGATCAAGTGTCCAACACCCTTGAATCAACCTTCAAGATCAAGCCTCAACGACCCCTGGGAGAAATCAAGACTCGATTCAAGATCAAGTGTCCAACAGCCTTGAATCAACCTTCAAGATCAAGTCTCAACGGCCCTTGGAGAAATCACAAATCCAATTCAAGATCAAGTGTCCAACACCCTTGAATCAACCTTCAAGATCAAGCCACCAACGGCCCTTGAAGAAATCACAAGCCCGATTCAAGATCAAGTGTCCAACACCCTTGAATCAAATCCAGTTCAAGACGAAGTCTGTGGAAAGTCAACAAGCACAACAAATACACGTGCCGATTCGTCCCCAGCAAAGCTGAAGAAATTAATTCCAGATCAAGCCTCGACGGCCCTTGAAGAAACTTCCAAACCAAGTCGAGAACAAGCCTCGACGGTTATTGGATCGGCATCTTCACTAAGGGACTTCAAAACGCATCTTCTACACATGACAAACACATGTATATGACGCGCCCTGAAGTGGGGGCATTTGTAGACATCGAAATTTCGGTGAAATAAATGTTGATCAATGCATTAAAGACTACAACAGTAAACATCGAAATTTTGGTGAAATAAATGTTGATCAAAGCATCAAAATTACAACCTCCATTCATTTCATCTACATAATGCACTTACTTCACCAACAAAAAAATGGATGGTAGTGATTCGTTTGCACCAACAAAAATGGATGGTGTTGATTCATTCTCACCAACAAAAATGGATGGTAGTAATTCATTCTCACCAACAAAAATGGATGATAGTGATTCATTCTCACCAACAAAAATGGATGGTGGTGATTCATTCTCACCAACAAAATGAACGGTAGTGGTTCATTCTCACCAACAAAAATGGATGGTGGTGATTCATGCTCACCAACAAAATGAATGGTAGTGATTCATTCTCTAGGCCTATAAATAGGCTTCTCCATCAAGACCAATAACCAATTCACAAATACATTTCTCTACTCCCAAATTGGAAGAGAACTTACTTGAAGTTCGTTCTTCGTTCTTCGAGATCAAGCCCCAACGGCCCTTGAAGAAACGCTCATCCACCTTTGAGATCAAGCCCAACGGCCCCCTGAAGGAACTTCACCAAAACCTTTGAAGAATCAACAAGCACTTTGGTCACGTGCCGATTCCTCATCCAATATCAAGCCCCGATGGCCCTTGAAGCTCTACTCATCCACCTTCAAGATCAAGCCCCAAAGGCCCTTGAAGATTTGTTCATCCGTTCTTCAAGATCAAGCCCCGACGGCCCTTTAATCCACACATCCGTTTCTTCAAGAATCAAGCCCAAAAGCCCTTGAAGATCGTTCATCGTTCAACGTTTATCCAACTTCAAGAACAAGCCCAAAATCCTTTGAAGATCGTTCATCGTTCAACGTTCAACGTTCATCCAACTTCAGGATCAAGCCCCAACGGCCCTTTGAAGAAACGTTCATCTGCCAAACTTTAAGATCAAGCCACCAACGGCCCTTTGAAGAAACCTCACTCAACTTCAAGATCAAGCCCAAAAGGCCCTTGAAGAAACTTCCGCCAAACTTCAAAATCAAGCCCAACGGCCCTCGAAGAAACTCCCTCTGCTCATCCAGGATTAAGCCTCAACGGCCCCTTGGACCAAGCCCACAAATCAAAGTATTACGGAGATCGAATCAGAGGAACAAATAGAGATTGTAACCCAAATTCATTAATACAAATATATTTTGTACACATGTTCTTTTTGTTTCGGGAAATTTTCGTGTTTACATATACAATTAATTATCGCATATTGATAACAAATATGAGAATCGTTGTCCGAAAAGAAACTATGCGGATTACTTTTATGAAATACTTATTTTCATGATTTAGTGAAAAACAAATTACCTATTAACATTGTTTTGTGAAAAACAAAGTACCTATTATTTAAATTTCAAATAAAACAATGTACCCTTTTTATGTTCGAAAGAGCAACAATCATTAAACAATATAAAGTACTACATTTGAAATCAAAACTATAAGCAAATAGGGAGAAGATATAAACGATGTTGCTTCAAAAGCTGGAGGCGTCAAACACTGCTCTTACTTTGATCAGAAGTTGTTTCTGATGGACATAGTAGACCATCCTTGTTCAATACATGCACCAACAAAGATGGACATCTGTCTAGCCAAACCAGATTGGTCATCCCCATATCAAACTGCGACCCAAAAAAGTGTGTTGCCGTATTAGCTGTTCTTGGAACCCAAGACCAGCGACAAACTTGGAAGACATTCCTAATCTCCATAATCCAACAAAGAATTAGAAAAATCTCCCAATTGCCATCTTCCACTTCCATCTTCAACCACCTTATAATATTTTGTGAGTCAGATTCGACAATGATATCTTGACAATTACAGTTCTTCGTAAATTTACATCATTCAAGCACCGCTAATGCCCCAGCCATGATAGCGATGGAAGCTGCGAAAGGTCTGTGACATTCCACTCATGGATGACTCACCTCGCAACCCTCCATGGCAGAAATAAAAGCTGAAGAAGAAGCAGAGATTGCATGTATCACCTGGATTGGAGAAAGAAATTTTTTCTTCATCACCGCATTGCAACGGGCCTTCCATATTTGCTAACAAGTAAAAGCAATGTGTGTCAATATTCTCTTTTTCTCCTCCTCCACTGGTGCCGCCTCCATCACTTTCAGAAACCAGGCATCAATTGCAGTTATATCTCGCTTCTCCACCTCGTAATTTAGGACTCCACCAAACCAAAACCAATTCTACACCCGTTCTTCATAAATCTACCACTAATATACCTTGAAATTCGAGAATCTTTTATTCCAATCCAATCTTAGAGATAACATGACCATAAATTAGTTAGCACTTAAGAAAGACCGCCAATGACTAACCTTTCAAACTATTGCTTATTGTAGGGAAAACGAATCACATGAACAAGTATAAAGGAGGATTAAGAAGTTTCATTGGAGCCATACTACCAATGGATCCATCATGTAGAAAAGTTCAACTGGATTTTCTCTTTTATTATTTGTTTGGGCCCAAAATAACAGTTTGGGCCAAGCGTGAAGTATTTCTCAGATCGGAAGGAGATACTGCGGATAGTCGATTCGTGGGCCGACTGAATTGAGTCGGCCGAGTCCTAGCACGAAAATGATTTGTCTCAAATAACGATAAGGGAAGAGAAATCCATCCGTGAAGGCAAATAGTCCCAGTACGATAAGGAGTCTCGGTGGGAGTCTTAGATGAAGAGCGAGTGGTCGAGGCAAAATTCGATGGGGGTAAGGAGTCCCAATCCGAGTAGAATTATGATTGGATCAGAAGAGGATTTGGCTCCTATAAATACAGAAGTAGTGGCAGCGTGCAAGGGACCTCCAACTCAACATACAAATCTGCCCTGCGCAATTTCTCGCTCTACGTGAAACCTCTCAACACCCTTGAGATTTTTATTTTCTTTTTCGCCTTCACACCTTCAGTTAGGATAAATAGCACTGTGAAGGCAACCGGTAAACATCTTCAGTTGGCATAAACAGCAGTGTTGCCGTAGAACCAGCTGTCTGTGAAGCACCTTCAGTTGGCATAAACAGCACTGCGACAGGGTCGACTGGTTATCTAACCAAGTCTCGGCTGATAAGGGTTTTGGATCCCCGTCGACAGAGGTCATCTCACCAGCCATCTCGACGAAGTGAGGTGTTACTGATACTTAGGCTCGGTGCCTCACCAGCCATCTCGACGAAGTGGGTTTCAGAGTTCGGCACTTGGACGGCCGAACCACGTTCATTATCAAGACCTTCATCCGCTTTGAGTATTTTTGTCCCTATACTCTAGTATTGATTCGGCGTGATTTCACCTTCACAAATACAGTGACTGTTGCCGAATCGGACGACGACGAGCCGTGAACTTTGTAATTGGTAGCCTTGTCTTCAGGCTTGAGGACCCAGAGGCCGAGACGTGTTCCTTTCTCAGCCGCAGTTGCAAGGCACAGAAGTCAGCCGCGCGCATCCACACAACATCTAGACATTTTTACTCATCGGTCGTGCTCGGCTGACAAGTTGGCACGCCCCGCACACATTTAAAGGACATAGTTAGCTTGCTAATTACTCGGTCTGCACGCCACGTAGGCTAGGTGATTTTTGTAGTCAACATTTTGGCACGGCCAGTGGGAACGAGTGCTAAAACTCCCAAGTTCATTCCCGTTGAGACTCGTTGGGTAAAGAAAAAGACAAGAATGGGAAAGTCTACCATCGCACCGGTAACCCACAACACGGGTTCAGAAAATTCATCACAGGCACAGACCAATGATGCCGTGACACCTGATCCACGCCGAGAGAGGGGAATACTTCTCGGCGAGCCCCCTTATAACACAGGAGTTCTCACTAAAGTCATAAAGGATAAACCGGCCGAGGGAACAGCGGAGGACTGTGACGAGGATGAGGGTGACGCTACTAACCCACCATCCAGGTCATTTTTTAGGAGACGATTGGAAGAACAATCTCGGCAATTCGAACAGACATTTGGCCGAGACATACAATCAATCCTGGAAGAAGTACGGGGGCAAAGCGCCACGCAGACCAAGTTGCTCGAGTACTTAGTCCACATTACCCCCAATTTGGGATTGACCAATCGAGTGCGACAATCCCTGCCCAAACATAACATAGCGACCACGTCAACGGCTGAGGCAGGATCTGCTCGGCCTAGAGCAATTGATCCAGAAAAGAAGAGCGGATCAACCAGCACAACAAATGACTTTGGGTCTGGCACGACTGCCGTGAATACCACAGAAATCCAGCGAAGATTGATTCGGCCTTAAAGAAGGGGCCGAAACTCCCTAAGTTTATTCATCTATACCCAGAGTATGTCGAGCATTTCAAATACCCGAAAGGTTTTAAAATCCCAGATTTCAGTCTGTTTGCGGGAGAGTCTTCGTTATCTTCTCTAAAACACGTGGCTCGTTTCACCGCACAATGTAGGGATGTTAACAGTGATCATTATAAGCTACGATTGTTCAATTTCTCATTAACCAGACCGGCATTCGCATGGTATATTAATCTTCCTCCAAATTCGGTCCAAAGTTGGGAAGAGCTAGTTGAGAAATTTCATGAACAGTTATATCGGCTAGGAATGGAGATGTCAGTATCTTCGTTGGCTAGGATGGCACAAGCATCCGATAAGTCACCAATGGAGTATTTAACGAGGTTTAAATCGGCCAGGAATTGGTGCCGAGTACTTTTCCCGGAAGTAGAATTCGTAAGAATCGCTCTCAACGACCTTGATTTGGAGTACAAGAAGAAGTTCTTGGGGGCTAATTTTCAGGATATGTACGAATTGGCTCAGCATGTAGAACAATATGAGTACCTACTCCGAGAGGAGAAGGTATCAAAATCCTCAGCCAGGGGTACCGTGTACAAAAACCCTTCGATCAGTTACGCCTCGACCGAAGGAGATAACTCCCAGTATGCCAATATAGATACAGCCGAAATCGTCATTGACAAACCACACATCTGCAAATCTCTGGCTCAAACTAAAGATACAAAAGCTCACATGGCCCCTGAGGAAGCTACAACCAAAATGTCGAAGGTTTATACCTTTGACATTACCAAGGCCGATGCTATCTTTGACCAGCTATTGATGGCAAAGATCATCAAGCTTCGACCAGGACATAACATCCTAAAGGCCGAAGAGTTGAAAGATAAGGTGTACTGCAAGTACCATAATTCAAGTAAGCATACGACCAACAACTGTGTGGTGTTTCGCGATGCCATTCAAGGATAGATCGACAAGGGCAAATTAAAATTCCCAGAGAAGTAGATGGTCGTCGACGCCAATCCTTTTCCCTCGGCACGGTGGATGCCCATCTACCTAAAAACAAGAGTAAGGAAAGAGCCGAGTTCGTACAAGTGCAGCACATTCCAAAACAGGGTTCTCGGCCACGGCTCAAAATCGATCTATCCTATAATGAGCCACCAACAGAGCTGACAAGGCCCGCGATTGTCCAAGCCATGTTCGGAGCTAGTGAGGAAGAATCCAAAAAGCCAATAGTCGACATGATGAATGCCCATTTGCCTAAAAACACAAGCGAGGCAAAGGTCGAGTTCCTGCAGATGCAGCACATTCCGAAACAGGGTTCTCGGCCACGGTTCAGACTCGATTTATTTGCTAACGAGCCGCCAACAGAGCTGACAGGCCCCGCAATAGTTGAAGCTATGTCAGGAGCTAGCGAGGATGAACCTGATAGGCCGGTAGTATTGTGCAGCCGTTGTACGGTGCAGGTACTTATATGAGCCAAAAGAGAAGCAATCTCAAGGAGCGATACCACGCCAACCACAACCAAATGCAGCAACACCCCGACAAACACCCATGGTCGCGGTAATACCGCCAAAGATACTCGGCTTGGGCCAGCGCCGCAAGGTGTTTGATAGACTCGGGCCTCAACCGCGAGCCGAAGAATCGTCTTCGGCCAGGCGACGACTCGACTTCGATGCCCCGTTTTACAATGAAGATTATTATGCATGAAGTTCCAGCAGTTCTGGTTCAGTGGCACACCAAAAGACGTTCAAACCGTCCGAACCACGTGACTATCGATGGTACACGTACAATTCACCAATTGGCATGTACACCACCCTATCCAAATCTCAGAAGCGTCGTCGCCAAAAGATAGATTGCATGGCTCGACACCAGGCAACCCAAGTGTTTTCGGCTCCCAAGTGGCAGCCTAAAACCACGGAGACAAATGAAGATGATCGTCAACCTCTGACGATCGTGACTGAGTTACTGCAAGGAAAGAAGGTCACAGACCGTGATATCAAAACTGCTTTCGACGAGTCCGACAAACAGATCAAGCTCCTACTTCGATCAGAAGAAATGAAGGCTCGCTTCGAGCAAATCAGGAAGAAGTCAGCGGAGAACCTCCCTTCAACACCGACATTAGAACCATTGATCAAGATACGACGGAATCTTCATCCTCATTTCATTGGCGAAGCCCTAAAGTATATGCTGGATTTCCATAAGACGCACTCAGCCAATGACTTGTACGGCTTACCAAAGGAATGCCAACAAGTCCTCGACCTGGCGTTAACCTCCCCAGATGCCGAGCAAATAATTCAGAAGACTACAGACCCGGCCATAAAGGCACGTTTTCAACACATACGGGAGGCTCGGGTGTTTGGCTTTGAGGTTGACCTCTACACGGATCTACCCCCCGCCGAGCTCCCTTTTTCCTTCGATGACCTTCGCGATATGAGGTACCATTTCGAAGTTTTCTCAGCAGTAGCACTTTTCGGCCTCACGGCCGATGAACAAGAACGTATAGTGGGCCTTAACGCTTACCTTGACACAAGAAAAGTTCTAATTGCTTACCAAGAGCAAGTCCGTCAATCAGCGCTTATCCCATCAAGTGAGCTCGAAGGTAACATTCAAGATAATTCGACACACGAGGATAAGCTGCTGCTCGCCGATCATACAACGAACGCCTTAGCTGAAGACGTTCAGGAACAAGCTGATTCGATCGACAATCTCGGGAAAGAGCATCATGACTCACTAGAACTTTCTGTCCTGGACAACATGGAGATCAGCATGGTCCACATCTTACCCGCCGAGTTTCAGCCAACTACTTCCCAACCATCATCCTTAGTTGGCGATGTAGTGGCCGAGGAAGTAACACAGGTTGACCTAGTTACCACTAAAGACGACGAGATAGAAAGTACAAAAGATAGACTCGCGGCAGCCCTCGCTGTGTTATTTCCCCAGTCCTCCACTACCAATCTACAACATCTAAAGCCGTTATATGTTACGGCTCATATATAAGGCTACCCTGTCTCTAAGGTATTCGTCGATTGTGGGGCCACTGTCAACGTTATGTTCGTGTCCGTCATGCGAGCCTTACGACGGTCCCACGACGAACACATCCCATCCAGGATAACTATGAGCAGTTTCGTAGGAGATCAGTCCCAAACAAAAGGAGTGCTTCATCTGGAAGTAACTATCGCTGGTCGTATTCACATGATCGCATTCGTCATTGTCGACTCTAAAATCGAGTATAACGCCCTGCTCGGCCGCGATTGGATCCATCAGACTGGCTGCATTCCATCGTCACTCTATTAAGTCCTCGTCTTCTGGGACGAGAAATCGGTCATTGTCCATCCAGCTGACACC
The DNA here is from genome assembly GCA_963580275.1 of Crataegus laevigata. Taxonomy (NCBI): domain Eukaryota; kingdom Viridiplantae; phylum Streptophyta; class Magnoliopsida; order Rosales; family Rosaceae; genus Crataegus; species Crataegus laevigata. The sequence continues at coordinate 23,825,807 of OY756948.1, forward strand.
CAGCCATTCGAGGCCAACATGATCCAAGCCCGTTACTATGATGATCATGTCGACTACATTTCCCTTCAAGGCCTCAATGAGGATGGGTGGCCGAAAAAGATTTCCGTGCAGAAGGCTATTGAGGTTGCCGCCGAGACTATCGACCAGGAATCAGCGAAACTCAGATTGGCCAACTTATTCACCAATATCGATGATTGACGCCAGCCAAGAACAACGCCAGGCCGTAGTCTCCTCAACCATGGGGCGACTGCTGACCCATTGGTATACGGTTTCCCAGTAACCAAATTTAGGAGTCAATCTGGTCGAGTTTCTAGCAGAATGAGACAACGGCCCCGTTTTATCTCTAGATAAGGTCTAAGTTGCACCGGCCGAACTTGAAGACAATCGGCTTCAGGTCAAAGACCCTTTGGAAGAAATAAATGTCGGGACGGCCGAAGAACCTCGGCCTTTATTTATCAGTGCTCTGTTGCCTCAACCTATGAAAACTGACCTGTGTAATTTATTGAATGAATTTAAAGATTGTTTTACTTGGAGCTATCACGAGATGCCTGGTTTAGATCGCACACTCGTCGAGCATGAGTTACGCTTCAAGCCTGGATGCAAACCTTTTCGTTAGCCCCCTCGACGATTCTCGACCGAAGTACAGCTTGGCATAAAAGACGAGATCATTCGGCTCTCGAATGTCGGTTTCATTCGGACAGCCCGATACGTCGAATGGTTGGCAAATATAGTTCCTGTTCTTAAGAAAAATGGAGCCTTGCGAATTTGTATTGATTTTCGGAACCTGAATCTGGCAACCCCAAAAGATGAATATACTATGCCAATTTCGGACCTCTTAATCGACGCAGCGGCAAGCCATGCAATTTTTTCCTTCATGGACGGTCATGCTGGTTATAACCAAATTTTCATTGCCGAGGCTGATGTCCACAAAACTACTTTTCGATGCCCGGGGGCACTCGGCACATATGAGTGAGTCGTTATGCCGTTTGGTCTAAAGAATGCCGGTGCAACTTACCAGCGAGCAATGAATGTTATCTTCCATGATCTCATTGGGACAACGGTCGAAGTCTACATTGACGATGTTGTGGTCAAATCAAAACGTCGGCATACACACTTAGAGGATCTTAGCCAAGCCTTCCTACGCATGTGCCGACATCACCTCAAGATGAACCCGGCAAAATGTGCTTTTGGCGTGTCGGTCGGCAATTTCTTAGGGTTTTTGGTCCATCACCGAGGCAGTGAGATTGACGACAACAAGGCACGGTCAATCACCAATGCACCACCACTAACAACCAAGAGACAGTTGCAGTCGTTACTCGGCAAGATTAACTTCCTCTGCCGATTTATCGCCAATTCGGCAGGAAAAATGCGTTCTTTTTCGACGTTATTAAAACTCAAGGATTTCGACAAGTTTGAATGGCTCACTGAGCATCACGAGGCTTTCACACAAATCAAGGTGGCTATTTCCACCCCACCAGTCCTGGTTCCGCCCCGACGTGGCAGACCTCTCAAGTTATACATTTCTGCGGCCGACGAATCCATTGGTTGTCTTTTAGCACAGGACAATGACGCGGGGTGCGAACAAGCTATCTTTTACCTTAGTCGCCACCTTAATGCTCCTGAAATCAATTATGCGGCTGTCGAAAAACTCTGTTTAACATTATTCTTCGCTGCCTCAAAACTTAGGCATTACATGCTCCCATCCGTCACTAAAGTCATCGCTCAAACTGACGTCATCCGCTACATGCTCACTCGGCCGATCGTAAAAGGCCGAATCGAGAAATGGACGATGGCATTGTCCGAGTTCAGTTTACAATACGCGCCCCAGAAGGCTGTCAAGGGACAGACACCGGCCGATTTCTTGGCTCACCATCCATCCCCATACGATTTTGGAAGCAACAATCTTGAAATCAGCATGGTGGAAGCCCGGGACAATTTCTGGACAATGTACTTTAATGGTTCGAGCACGACTGTTTCTGTTGGGATAGGAATCGTTATTCAGTCTCCCGCGCACCAACGATAGTATTTCTCTCTCAAATTAGACTTTGACTGTACCAATAACCAGGCCGAGTACGAAGCCCTTATCATCGGCCTTAGTATCCTTCACGACTTACGCGCACCTTGCGTTCTGGTCCTCAGCAACTCTGAACATGTGATTAACCAGGTCAATGGCACTTTTCGTTGTATAAGTTGCACTTTGGCTCCCTATCACATGGTCGTCATCTATTTGGTCGAGTCATTCGATGGCATCACGTTTATGCACATATCTCGAGTTCATAATACCGATGCAGATGAGTTAGCCCAAATCGCCCCCGGTGCGCAACTCATAGGGGGCAAACTTAGTCGGGCAATACCCGTCATACGACAGTCGTACCCGGCCTTGATTAATCAGCAAGTTCTCGATTAGGATCACGTGATCCGAACACGGGTCATGTCCTTGCCGTCGTTACTAGAACGAGACGATCCCGTTGAAGTCTGCGCGGTCGAAGTATTACCAGATGATTGGAGATGAGCGATCATGCGGTACCTTGATAATCCCAATGGAAAACACGAGCGCAGGACAAAGGTGCATGCTACAAACTATGTGTCATACCAAAACGTGTTATATAGAAAAAGTGAGGACGGTTTGTTGTTGTTATGCCTCGGCCCCAAAGAGGCTGTACAAGTAATGGCCGAGGTCCATGAAGGTATATGTAGAGCTCATCAATCCGGCCGAAAGATGCGATGGCTGCTTCGTCGGCATGGCTATTTTTGGCCGAATATCTTGAAGGATTTTATTGAGTACACGCGAGGATGCGTAGAGTGCCAGATTCATGGCCCAATACAAAGGGCCCCGGCCGAATCATTGCATTCGGTCACCAAACCATGGCCATTCAGAGGTTGGGCTATGGATATCATTGGCAAAATTACACCATCGTCTGGCTCGGCAAAACATGCTTGGATATTAGTAGCAACAGATTATTTCACCAAATGGGTCGAAGTGAAATCATACGCCGAACTGACATCCAAGGAATTATGTGACTTCATCGAAGAAAATATCGTGACCCGATTCAGTGTGCCAGAAATGATCATAACAGATAACGGCACAATCTTTACATCCGGCCGATTTAAGGAATACACGGTGAATCTCAAAATCCGGCTCGAGCAGTCTACACCGTATTACCCACAAGCGAATGGACAAGCCGAAGCAAGTAATAAAGTTTTGATTGGCATCTTTGAAAATATGGTAAGGGAACGACCGGGTATATGGCATGAAAAGTTAAATGAAGCGCTGTGGGCTTACCAAACGTCACCACGATCAGCCACTGGGACGACTTCATATGCGTTGACCTATGGACATGATGCCATGTTACCAGTCGAGTGAAGTGTAAATTCGCTAAGGATGATAGAGAATAGTAGTTTGTTCAGTGATGAGTACAGTCAAGCCATGAGACAGGAGTTGGAAGATTTGGAAGGAGTTCGCCTTGGCGCTTACAATTTATTGGTGGCGCAAAAGAAAATTGTCGAACGAGTGTACAATTAGCGAGTTAAACAAAAGACGTTCGGCGAAGAAGAACTGGTTTGGCAGACAGTTCTACCAGTTGGAATAAAAGACCCTAGGTTTGGCAAATGGTCGCCGAATTGGGAAGGGCCGTTTGTTGTTCATAAAGTCCTCGGCAGGGGGCATATCAGTTGAAGGATCGCACTGGTTTAGTTCACAAATTACCGATTAATGGAATGTTCTTAAAGAAATATTATCCAACAAATTGGGAGATGCAGGAATAAGTATTTCATTCAGGACAAAATAAATTATAGAGTACAGTCCTAAGAAGATGAAGGAAGATAAGCCTCAAGCGCCGCTTTCAGTTCCAGCCACCTCACTTTTCCAAGCGTGACTTCAGCTTGGTGCATTCTTCTCTCCGACCTCATAAGCGCGATCTACCTCGCGCCGGCTGCAAGTTCCGTTAATTTGGCTTTATTCGCTTCGAAAGTCACTTCAAGAGCTGAGACGACATCCAACCTTCGGCGTTGAATCTGGTCGTCAAGGGCCACCAGTTCCAGTTTCTTTTCCTTTATTAGTTCAAGATCTGGTTGGGCGGCCTCTTGAGCAGCCTCAGCAGCCTTCAGTACGTCGTCAGACCGAAGGGCTTTTTCAAATATCGAGAAAAAATCTCGAGTTCTCTCCAGGATTGAAGAAACTGGGTAATGGTTACATTATCTAGCTGGCTTTCAGAGGCGAGGGCATTCAAGCATTCCCCGACAGCGTCAAGGCCATTGTACTATAAGACTTCCGAAGCTGATAAGGAAATGAGGTCTTGCAACTGGCTGAAGGTGGAATGATTGGCAGACGTGGTGGCAGACCTGGTCGAAGAAGCAGAAGAGCTGGCCCCGCCAGAAGCAGTATAGAACAGAGCATCGAGCTCGGCCTGCCAAGTGGGCTACACATAAGAACATAAGTAAAACTTCCAAGCTAAACAGGCGAGAACCTAAGAGGGGTGGAGAGAACTTACGGTAGTCGAGGTGGCTTCATGAGTGGGGATGGTAGAATTCGCGCCCTGAGGAGAGACTGTCGACGCCGCCGGCGCGTTGAGCTCTGCAACGGCCTTCTTCCCTTTGTCGGCCATAGAAGAATTGACCGGGAGGGTCTCGGTCATCAAAAGTGGACTTGGGGAAGAAGAACGAGAACGACCCGTAAGCAGAGTCTCACCGTCGTCCTAAGAAGATGGTCGTTTAGTACTAGGATCAAAATATCAAATAAAAGCAATAAGTGGATATTCAAACCTCTTCGTCTTTCAGAACGGCCAACGATTGCTTTGGATGCTTGGGGGCGACTTGGCGACCAAGGGGGTCACGTCCAGGATAGGGGCGGCAGAAGTCCCTTGAACTGCAGGGGACTCGACTCGCCGAGCAGTCTCTGGTACAGCTTGGGGGGTAGTACCAATCCTGATACCCGGGGAAGCTGAGGACGGCCGTTTCACCGCCTGGCTGGAGGCGACGGGAGCCTCCTGATCTTGTGGTATTGCCAGTTTCTTGGGGTGCTTTGCAGAACAGGGAGACTCGCCGGCTTCCTCGACTTCCTAGTGTGGCCATTTAATCGGCGGTTTGGCTGCAATGGCCGCGACCGTTTTAGGAAGAGAAATGATTTTCTTCTTCTTAGCCGCAGCCGCCGCAGCAACTTCTCCCGACTGGGGTGCACGACCGCCTAGAATATGACTAATGAAATAAAGTTAGATAGCCCTAGAGAAAGCTAAGTTGTAAAAAAATGGTTTAAGACATGTACCTTGAGCCGCGTCTTTTGTGACGATGACGGCCCTTTTAGGTCTGTCACCAAAGAATTTGGTGACCACGTCCACGGCCGACGAGCTAAAGAAGTCTCTTGTATAAGCCTCCCACCAGTCACCGAAGGTGTCGGTACAGAGGGCCTCTGGAACAGTCGGCCGGAGACGAAATCTGTTGCACCGCTCTTGAAAATCTGTCTCACCAGATTTAAAGTCCTTTTCAAGAAAGCCAGAGAGACGTCCTCGGCTGAGAAGGGAGCGGGAGGAAAGGAGAGGCACTGGGGCACCCTGGACATAGCCAAGCTGCCGAGCTGTAAAGTGGGGGTGGTAGACCTCCCAACGATCCCCAATGTCGGCGAACACTGAGATCCGCCTCTGCATCCCATGACGTGGATGGGAGTTGGATTGAGTCAGGGTAGTCTCGACGACGGTAGATCAGAAATTCATCGTCGGACAGAGCGTTAAGGCTGAAGAAGAATTTGAAAATTTCTTCGGCCCGGTGAGGTGGTACTGGTCGAGAAGCCAGTTGATGACCGAGCGCTTCAGCGGGATAGAAAGAAGGCATGTCAGGCTGAAGCACGGTGAAGTAGACCTGCAGCCATAGCTGGAAGAACCAGAGGGGCCCACTTTGCTGGGGGTCGATCTTGGCGGCAGTCGTCTCGGCTAAGCAGCGAAAGAGATTGGCGAGTATGGGCGGACTAAGAGCCAGGGCTTCGGCCACTGGCATGTTCTCGACCAGGCATTTATTTGATTTAGTACAACAAATAAATTTGTTGTACCAATAGAAGAGTAAGGCCTCGTATTCCCCCTTCCTAGCCACGTCTTGCCCTCGACCGGCGAAATGATAATAGAGGGTATTATAGTTGAAGAAGTTCTTGAACTGCTTCTGAACTTCTTCCTTAGAGGTGTCTTTGTCCTCCTCCTTTAGGGACTCAACGGCCCGAATCTCAAACCAGGCCTTCAGATCCAGCCTCCCCGGATTCCCGGCGAGGGCAGCATCGATTAGGGTGCCAGAGGGGGGTTCCTAGAATGGCCGTGACGTCAAAGACGGTGGGGCCAGCCGGGCCAAAGGGAAGGACCATGGTGTTGGTGGCCGAGCACCAAAGGCTGAAAGCCGCCATCAGCAGCTTTTTGTCCATGGTAATTTCCACAGCGGAAAGCCAAATGGCGTCGTAAATGCCGATGGCCTTCCACTGGTCGCCGAAGAGCTATGACATACATTTCACCCAGACTGCCCAGGTCGCCGGAGTCGAGGGCCAGGAACCTTGAGGTTTGGCCAAGTCCCAATTAGACCAGTCAATTCCACGCAGCAAGGGGGCAAGGCAGTGATCCCTGCACATGCCGATAATGGATGAATGGACGGTCTCCCTGAAAAGCGGCCCAAGAATTTGATGGGTGACACTCATGTTGCTCTCAAAGCGCATGGATTTAACAGCAAATTTGTCAAGTTTGATGTTCTCACATTCGTCAGCGAGCTTAGAAATAAAATAGGCCATTGAAAAGGGTTTTCAGCTTTCTGAGCAAGGACGTTTGAAGGATTTTGGGGTTCGTTCTGAGAGGATGAAAAAGGCTTCAGGGAGTGAAAGCAAGGAAAATTGGGGATTTTGGAAGCGTAATAATGTAAATGGGGAGAAATCTGGCGTTTTGGTGGGAAGATGGGACGTTTGATTTTTAAAATTTGGATAAAATCAATCGGGAATAACGCCAATTATTCTGAATAGTTGAGGGAATCTAGGTGAAAAGACCGAACGTCTCGCAGATTTAAGACGCACGATTGCGTGTGGCGGCGAGCAATAATAGAAAAACGGTTCAGTAGCCGCATGTTTCAAGAAACATGGTTAGGGTTGCTGAGAGCACTAGGGGATCGCCGCGTGGCAAGCAAGTCGAGGACCATCGATCGTGCCTGTAATCAACGACTTTAAAGCGAGAGTTGGTTCCGCTCCTTCAAGGCCGGGGCTTGGCCAAGACCACCAGCCTCAGAAGCGAGGGGACAGTGTTTGGGCCCAAAATAACAGTTTGGGCGGAGCGTGAAGTATTTCTCGGCTCAGAAGGAGATACTGCGGATAGTCGATTCGTGGGCTGACTGAATTGAGTCGGCCGAGTCCTAACAGGAAAAGGATTTGTCTCAAATAACGATAAGGGAAACGAAATCCATCCGTGAAGGCAAATAGTCCCAATACGATAAGGAGTCTCGGTGGAAGTCCTAGCTGAAGAGGGAGTGGTCGAGGCAAAATCCGATGGGGGTAAGGAGTCCCAATCCGAGTAGAATTATGATTGGATCAGAAGATGATTCAGCTCCTATAAATACAAAAGCAGTGGCAGCGTGCAAGGGACCTCTAACTCAACACACAAATCTGCCCTGCGCAATTTCTCGCTCTACGCGAAACCTCTCAACACCCTTGAGATTTTTATTTTCTTTTTCGCCTTCACACCTTCAGTTTGGATAAACAGCACTGTGAAGGCAACTGGTAAACATCTTCAGTTGGCATAAACAGCACTGTTGCCGTAGAACCAGCCGTCCGTGAAGCACCTTCAGTTGGCATAAACAGCACTGCGACATGGTCGACTGGTTATCTATCCAAGTCTCGGCCGACGAGGGTTTTTGGATCCCCGTCGACAGAGGTCATTTCACCAGCCATCTCGGCGAAGTGAGGTGTTACTGATACTTAGGCTCAGTGCCTCAACGCCGAGCTATTTTATGATCGCATATTCACAAGTGGGTTTCAGAGTTCGGCACTTGGACGGCCGAATCACGTTCATTATCAAGACCTTCATCCACTTTGAGTATTTGTGTCCCTATACTCTAGTATCGATTCGGCGTGATTTCACCTTCACAAATACGGTGACTGTTGCCGAATCGGACGATGACGAGCCGTGAACTTTGTAATTGGTAGCCTTGTCTTCAGACTTGAGGACCCAGAGGCCAAGACGTGTTCCTTTCTCGGCCGGAGTTGCAAGACACAGAAGTCAACTGCGCGCATGCACACAACATCAAGACATTTTTACTCATCGGTCGAGCTCGGCCCCGCACACATTTAAAGGACATAGTTAGCTTGCTAATTACTCGGCCTGCGCGCCACGTAGGCTAGGTGATTTTTGTAGTCAACATTATTATTATTATTTTTAACAATATAGCATTTACACTAAGGGGTGAGGGGGTGAGTTAAGCTTGATAATAGGTTAACCACAATAATGTGGTTCAAAGGGAGTGAGCTAAATCTCACAATGCTAACCATAATAATGTGGTTCAAATTCGCTTTTGGTGAGAATCGAACCTAAGACCTCACTTACAAGTGAAAAAGAATACTACTAAACCGTAGTACTAAATGACAACTGGATTTTCTCATTTCAAGCAAAATTGTAGAAAGTCTCAATACAGATTTATTATTCTGTAAAAAGCCACACTAACAAACTTACACCATGTATAATTCTAAAACTTCAGTCCACTGCTTTGGCAAAGAATAGAGAAGGTACAAGAGTTTGGAAAACTTCATCACCAAGATGTGGTAAAAGGAAAACCCTGTTACATACATAATCGCCATGCTCGGTTTTATTTAACGGGTTGATTGCCACCCTTCTTGGATCCAATTTTTTGTTTTTAAAACTCGCAAGTATTAAGTAATTTCTACCTTCACCAATTTTTAAAGAAAAAAAAATAGATCTAAGAAGGAATGACAGAAATAAACTCACAAAAACCAGTAGCCACGCCGTCAAGTGCAACATTTCAATCAAACAAGAATAAAATGAAACACATGATTAAGCAGTAACCAGTATAAAGAATAACGTTTGATTCGCTAATATATATATACAGTGTTCAATTGCATCAAAGACAATGTTGAAGAACCCAACGGAATCTACAAAATGTGACCTTGGAACAGGTAATGCCGTATAGACCAACACCGGATCAGCAGACTAACACCAAACTCTAATTCATGGTAAGCATGGATAGAGCTTTACCTTTAAAATCAGAAACGAAATTTTTTAATCTAAAGACAAACAAATGAAACAATGCCCCAAGTTAGTGACGAGTTAGATCTTGTCTTGTATCTACCTTAATAAGTTAGACAGATTCCGAACCATAATTTCCATCGTGGGTGTTGCTGTTTTCTTTACTCAGTTTAGATTTTGGTAAAGAAGACGCTTGTCGAGGGGAAGTTTTGTTTGATTGCAGCTTCAAATTAAGGTAAGTGTAAATGGACATTCCGGCAATGGCTGCGAAAGCCCCAGAAATGCTTGCCTTGCCTGGATTGGAACTAAAGAGGTAATAGTTTCCTAGAAGAATGACGCATGTTTTAAATTGACCAAGAACGACATGTGTGACAACAGATTTTGCCCTGCCAAAGAAGAAAAAAATAAAAACCAAGCATGTCAAAACCAACAGAACCAAGCAAAATAAGATTTTCATGCTAAAATTCACAAAGTAAAACCAAAATTATGATGAACAAACATATAGTGGTCCCCAGGACATATTACAAAACTTCAAAAAAAAAAAATGTAATGCCATGCGACCATGTTTGAAACAGTTATCATTAGAATTGAAGTTTTCAGATATATACATAACGGTCACATGCCAAGGTGGTGTTATGATACTTGTCCCGGCCCATTGCCTTATGAGCAATGAATTGAGTGCTTGCCTAGTGTTGTTATGTGCGGGTAATAATCTTTAAGTAGTTAAAAATTATGTTGGTATGTGTTGTTTAAGTTAAATATCATAGTGACGATCAAACTAACTAAATATAAAACTTTATTAAACGGAATTGCCAAGAAGACTACATGAACAAAAGAGACTACATCTTGACTGACTTACTCAAATGAATAACAAACATCCTATTTATAAAAAACTAACCCTAATACTAAAAGGTAAGAAACCAAACCCTAAAGCTAACGGGCTAAGCCCAAATTCAAACAATATAATAAACCTAAATTCCAACACCCCCATCAAACTCATGGCGGTATACGACATGGGTTTGCAAACAAGATGCGAACTGGCTACGTTAGGTGGACTGGCAAGTATGCAAACTTGACTTGACTTGATTCTTGACTTGATTCGATTCTTGACTTGACTTGATTCTTGATGACAAACTGGCAAATTGGTAAACTTGACTTGATTCTTAACTTAACTTAACTAGCAAACTGGTTCTTGATTCTTGATTCTTGCTGGCAAACTAATTCTGGTTCAAACTGGTTAGTGTTGAGAGTATGAAAAGAACCTATCACTAAACAGACGAGATTTTCATATCTCAATTCTAACAACAAACGAACAAAAAACACTATCACTCGAATGGTCACAATTTCAAGCACTCGAATGATGGTCACAAAACAATTCCAAACAACCAACAATTCATGTGGGCCTAAAAGACATCAAACCAAAAAATGGGCGGCAAACAACCCATTTTTCCTTTCTACCTGTGTGGGCCTAAACCTCAAACAATTTTTTTTCTTCTTTTTTTTCCTTATTTTTTTTCCGTTCTCCTCCTTCTCCTTGGGTCATTTCCAGATTGCATGAATGCAGCAATCGATAGTTAGATCGCGAGTGAAATCGCGGGTTCATCAGATTGTAGTTGTGGTTCTATCAGTGGGGTGGTCAGGCAGCAACAGTGGGGGATCGGTCAGATTGGCCGGTCGGATTGGGGTTGCAGGTAGCAGTAGCGCATGCTTGGTGGTGCGGCGACGATGCAGATTAACGGAGGAGGAGAAGGACCAAGGCAGCTACAAGGGGCTGATGAGGATAAGGGACCAAGGTCAGATGGATTGATGGTGGTGCAGCAGGCGAGCAGATGGGATCTGGGTCTGGTACGATGGGGGACGGCGACTATGGATCGCTGGGTCGATCTGGCGGTGCGGGACAGATTTGGGTTTGGGCTTGTGGGTGCGAGCAATTGCAGGTTGATCAGGTAGGAATGGCCGAGGGTTAGTGGTGCAACGGTGACGATTCAGCAGCAGCGAATGGTGGTCGGGATTGCAGGCAACAACCGATACGGGAACAGCAGCAGATGATGGCTCAACTCGGTCCAGCGTCGACGTGGCTCTAAATAGAATTGTCTACCTTTTAATTTTTTTAATTTTTATTTTTTTTACTATGAATCCAAATTAGAAAACAAAAAAAAGATCCACCGAACGAAACCGGTAAAACAAACGGAGATGGACAGACTGATACAAACAGAAACATATTAAACCTGAAGGATCAACATGCTCTGATATCAAGTTAAATATCATAATAACGATCAAACTAACTTAATATAAAACTTTATTAAACGGAGCCAAGAAGGCTACATGAACAAAAGAGACTACATCTTGACTGACTTACTCAAATGAATAACAAACATCCTATTTATAAAAAACTAACCCTAATACTAAAAGGTAAAAAAACCAAAACCTAAGGCTAACGGGCTAAGCCCAAATTCAAACAATAAAATAAACCTAAATTCCAACCGTTTAATCCTCACACTTAGTTATATATCCTTGGTAGTTGCCTAAGATTGATAAAGATAACATCCAATTGTTGCCCATTTTCAGCTACAGTATGCACTTTTAAGAATTTTGTTGCTTGGTCGGTTTACAAGTGCAATGTTGTCCACAAGGCTGATTTGATAGTCATGAGGTGTTGCATGACCCCAAAATCAAGCGAAAAGGCTTTGATCCACCAGACAATGGACAAACAAAAAAGTAAACTGCCAATTTGGCCTCTGAATTATTACCCAAGTCAAAATCAAGTTCTTGAACTATTTTTTCAAAATAATAAGTCCTCAAGTTCATTAAAAGCTTCCAACGTCATCTCTACAATAAGATTCGAAGCTATTATATTTCATTTTCCGTCAATTTAAGTCATGGTTTACACATGATACATTTTAAAGGGCAATGCTGTCATTTCTTCACCTTTAGCCTTATATATAGGTTGCGAATCTAACTTCCAATTTACACTATAAAGCTAACTCCATACACTAATCTTTTTCAAAAAAAAAGAAAAAAAAGGTCCTCAAAAGGCCAATTTATACTTATTTTTATCAATTTGCGAGGTGACCAATTCTGACAGTGTACTAAATTGACTAGCTTGCTCATGCTACTGACCAACGTAAACTGTAAACTAACGACATCGGAGGTCAAAACTCTTCTTCCGACCTAAACTATGGACCCAAAAAACCACAAACAGGATAATCAGGAAGAACAAACAAATATCACATACCCAGGTGCTAGAGCGCCTGACCACTGAAGCAAGAAGCCAAGAATAGCTGACATGAGAATTGCCAAGGTGTTGTTGAAGTTCCAATTGAAAGAGAGGGCACCAGGTGGATCTAACCAAGGGATTAGTGCGACAAGGAAAAATAGAGTGATTGGCGTTGTCTTCCACATTAATCTGTTCAACGATTCGCATTTAGTTCAATATCAAGGAGATTCCAGTAGAAACTTAATGGTTTCGAAAGGAGCACCGCTTACGCTAAGGCTGTCCAATTTTCCTGCTGTTGCAAGCTAGACCAAAGAATTTTGTTGACTGCACTTGGTATTATCCATGCAAATGCTGTACAAGCACCAAAGAGATGAAATTGCATATTACTGTAGCGATGGCAACACCAATCGATACTACTGTAAGTGCTAGAACCTGAAATTTCGTAGCAAGGTGTTAGAAGAGAAAGGAGAAGCTGTTGTAGATGACTTATGCAGAAAATTTTGTATGAGAAGAACAATGATTAAAAAATGAAAAAAGAATGGAATTAATCAATTCCATGTGCAAGGAACCTATACAAGCACCCTACATACTATGTATCAAGGCCGAAAGAATTAAGTAATGCATTTGGACATGCATGCAAGATTTCCTCGATATCTCTAAGAGATCTAAAATTCTGATGTACAAGTTTTGACAAACGCAGAAATGGTGCCAAGAAACAATAAACTCATGATGACCACATCTACTGGACACATTTCTACGGATATAGTATATTGACGGCTTGAGTTATATGGTGGAGTTGGTGGTTTTACGTTGAATTTGGAGGTGATGGCATGATTGGGGTGATGGTGACCGTTAGTTGGTTGAGGCTATGCTTCCATGACCTTCTATTGATTTTGAAGACAAAGTAACTTCTAGTTAATTTAACAGTTTTTTATCTGGAGCTTAACGAATGTGACATTTTCAATAAGTCTGGTAGTTATTGAAAAAAGATTGAAACCAATTCGAAAACACTTCAAAGGTCGGGGTACTTAATCCAAAAATTTATTCACTCGTTTTTACCAAACTGCAACATAAGTATAAACTACATGAATAACTATGAGATTTTAAATAAATAGCTCACACAAATCAATGCAATCAATAAGCAAACATTAGAATCTGCAAATAAAAATAGCAAAACTCACAAGCAACTTGTTGAAACCTTAAAACTGAACTCAGCAAAATTATGACTCACGTGTAAGAATATTTTAATATTCTAAAGTGGTCCACAAGACACGGTCCATGTAATATGTAAGGTTTAACGGATATTATTATTATATAATATTATTGGTCAAATTATGAGAAAATGTTTACTACTGAATTACCGTGATGGGTGGTAATTGATTATGGGTTTTAAATGGAAACGGATCCTCTCTCTGCCTCACTTATATATATAGCATATACCCATCTAATATGCATAGAAAAAAAAACACGATTAGGGTTTTCACGTGCAAATAGAGGCAAGAGAGAGAACACATATTTCCTCCACCGCCGACAGAATCTGATTGGAATCTCATAACGTTCGTTGTCATGGATCAATGTACGCTTGGTTGTTTAAATGTATTTCCGCATTTTATTTATATGTGAAAATCATGAAGTTTGATGATCTTGGCTTAATTGATTTATGTTTTACATGTGGTATCAGAGCCTAGTTGAGAGCTCTCATGATTTTCCATTTATGATTATGAACTTTAACTGAATCGACTTGATTAGGGTTTTGTTTCGAAACAAATTATGATCCGTTGTGCTATTTTGAAATAACCTAATCGCTGTTTTGAACTGTGAATGTTCTTTATATATTGTAAATTGCACTCAGAAAGAATATTTTTTTAATTATGATGTTGCTGCTTACTGTCAGCATAATTTTTAAATCTGCAAGAACGGATCGGTGGTTAATTAGGGTTCAATATCTGTTGTTTTGAGGCAGACATGATTATATTTTATTTGCATGTATCAATTATGCGTGTTGGGATTAAGAAATTGTAATCTTATTTTTATTACAATTTTGCCGAATTGCATATTTGGGTATGGAAATTATGATGCAATCTGGGCAATTCTTTTAGTTGGAATTAGTTAAAGTAATTTGAATACCTATGACTGATCATCACGATTATAAATGTCATTCATTTAATTTGTAATTCGTCTTACGAAATTATTTGTTAGTCACCAAAGTGGCCAAACTAGAAAGATCACATGGATTCAAATTAAATGATGATTAATCAATTACTCTTGGTAGGATGATGCATATGAATGAATAAACCTTATTATATTTGAAGGGTTTATACTTGAGTAATATGATTTTAATTTGTCATAAGTTCTTAAGGGTCACCCAAAGGTAGACTAATTGCTCCTATGATTGATGATATGAATGTGGTGAGAATTGTACATTTCATTTTTATTTGTTCGGATATCCAAAGATAACAAAACCTGTCTTGTTAGAGATGTATAATTATCAATAAGGTATTATGCATCGATAATTGTTTGTATTGTTGTAGTATCTACCCAAAGAAGAATATGATAATACACTTATTGTTATTACAAGTGTTTTTTATTACTCAAAACATTAATGTTGTGAGCACTTTTGAATTGCAGTGTCAATGCCTGTTTCTCTTCATTTGCTTGCTCCATTTATTCCCTCACTTAATGGAACAAATTTCTCAGATTGGAGTGAGCAAGTTCAGTTTCACCTTGGTGTCCTGGATCTTGATTTAGCACTCCGAACTGATAAACCTACTACTCTTATGAATACAAGCAGCACTGGAGAAAAATCTCTCTATAATGCCTGGGAAAGATCGAATAGATTGAGCATGATGTTTATGCAAATGACTATAATGAGCAACATAAAGACTGGCCTTCCTCAAGCTGAAACTGCTAAGGAATACTTGAAAAATATTAAGACTCGTTTCAAGACTGCTGACAAGTCTCTTGCTGGGACATTAATGGCTGAGCTTACCACCAAGAAAATTGATGGTATGCGAAGTATGCATGAGCATGTCCTTGAAATGACTAATATAGCAACAAAGTTAAAGACTCTTGGAATGAATGTGGATAACTCCTTTCTTGTTCAATTTATTTTGAACTCTTTGCCTCCTCAGTATGGGCCATTTCAAATCAACTATAATGCTATTAAAGACAAGTGGAATGTTGATGAATTGGCCACTAAACTCGTTCAAGATGAGGGAATGCCTAAGCAGCAAGGAGAATATACCGTTCATTTAGTACGTCAAAGAGCTGAAAGAAAATTTGGAAGAAAGCCTGGAAAGGGCAAGAAAATAGGACCACCCAAGGTGAATGGACCTACTAATGCTACTCAGGCTCATGATAAGGAACATAAAAGTGATTTATGTCGCTTCTATAGAAAGCCTGGGCATTATCAAAGAAATTGCCAGAAACGCAAAGAATGGTTCGAAAAGAAATGTGAGCCTTTGGCTTATGTAAGTTTTGAATCATATTTAACTGAATTTCCTTATAATACCTGGTGGGTTGACTTTGGTGCCATGGCTCATATTTCTAATTCAATGCAGGGATTCCTTACGACCCAAACTTTAAATCTAAATGAAAATTTCATTTTCATGGGGAATCGAGTCAAAGCTCCAATTGAAGCTGTTGGAACCTTTCATTTAATTTTGGATACTGGATATTGTTTGGATTTATTTCAGACACTTTATGTTCCTAGTTGTTCTAGAAATTTGGTTTCAGTTTCGAAGCTTGACCGTAATGAATTTTTTATAAAGTTTGGTAATGAATGTTTCAGTTTATATAAGAATACCTCTTTTGTTGGTTCTGGTATTCCAATAAGTGAGCTATATAATTTAAAGCTCAATAATCGTTTTACTGAAACACTTTTGACCTTGCATCATAATGATGGAACTAAGTATAGCCTAAATAATGAAAATTCTTCATTCTTGTGGCATAAACGACTGGGTCATACATCCAAGGAAAGGATAGAAAGATTAGTAAAGAATGAGATTCTTCCGAACCTAGATTTTACTGATCTCGGTGTGTGTGTGGATTGTATTAAGGGAAAACAAACCAAACACACCAAGAAATGAGCCACAAGAAGTTCAGAGCTTCTTGAAATAATTCATACAGACATATGTAGACCTTTTGATGCTCCATCCTTTGGTGGAGAAAAATATTTTATCACCTTTATAGATGATTATTCACGTTACGGCTATATTTATCTATTGAAAGAAAAGTTTGAAGTAGTGAATGCCATTCAGGTGTTCATTACTGAAGTTGAAAGACAATTAGATAAAAAGGTGAAGATTGTCAGGTTGGATAGAGGTGGTGAATTTTATTGAAAATATGATGAATCAGGACAATGTCCTGGTCCATTTGCAAAACTCCTTGAAAAGCATGGCATATGTGCCCAATACACTATGCCAAGTACGCCACAACAGAATGGTGTTGTTGAAAGGCGTAATCATACTCTTATGGACATGGTTAGGAGTATGTTAAGTAATGCATATTTGCCTATATCATTGTGGATGTAAGCTCTTAGGATTGCTGTATATTTATTAAACCGAGTTCCTAGTAAGGCAATTCCCAAAACACCATTTGAACTGTGGACATGAAGGAAACCTAGTTTAAGGCACCTACATGTTTGGGGTTGCCCAGCAGAAATAAGAGTTTATAATCCACATGAAAAGAAGTTAGATTTTAGAACTATTAGTGGTTATTTTATTGGTTAGTCAGAAAAATCCAAAGGATATAGGTTTTACGGTCTTAATCATAGTACGAAAATTGTTGAAACCAGCAGTGCCAGATTCATTGAAAGTGGTGAAATCAGTGGGAGCGAAAAACCTAAAGAATTGGTCATTAATGAAGTTATAGTGCAGATTCTTACACCTATAATTTCTAAGCAAGTTGTTGTTCCTACACATGTTGAACCGTTAGACAATGTTGAACAACAAATTAATGACCATCCGTTCCAGAATGAGATTATCACAAATGAAAATGTAGTGGAAGAACCACAAAAAATAGCATTAAAGAGATCTCAAAGAGAACAGAAACGTGCTATTTCGAATGATTATGTGGTATATCTACAAGAGTCTGACATTGATGTAGGAATAAATAAAGATCCGGTTTCGTTTTCACAAGCCGTTAACTGTATTGATTCTAGTAAATGGATTGATGCCATGAATGATGAGTTAAAATCAAAGGACCAAAATGGAGTCTGGGATCTTGTTGAATTGCCTAAAGGTTGTAAGAGAGTTGGGTGT
Organism: Crataegus laevigata; assembly: GCA_963580275.1. Lineage (NCBI taxonomy): Eukaryota > Viridiplantae > Streptophyta > Magnoliopsida > Rosales > Rosaceae > Crataegus > Crataegus laevigata. Next base: position 23,843,491 of record OY756948.1, read on the forward strand.
AAGTGGGTTTTTAAGACCAAACACAACTCTAATGGCAATATAGAACTATATAAAGCCAGATTGGTGGCCAAAGGTTTTACTCAGAAAGAAGGCATTGATTACAAAGAGACTTTCTCACCAGTTTCAAAGAAAGACTATTTTAGAATCATTATGGCATTAGTAGCTCATTATGATTTAGAGTTACGTCAAATGGATGTGAAAACAACAATTTTGAATGGGAGTTTGGAAGAAGAAGTCTACATGGATTAACCTGAAGGCTTCGCATTAAAGGGAAAGGAACACATGGTCTGTAAACTAAAGAAGTCAATATAAGGACTTTAACAAGCTTCACGACAATGGTATCTAAAGCTTGATAATATCATTGTATCCTTTGGTTTTAAAGCAAACATCACTTATCGATGTACATATCTGAAGGTCAGTGGGAGCAAGTTTATCTTTCTGATTCTGTATGTTGATGACATTTTGCTTGCTAGTAGTGATCTTGGTCTATTACATGAGACCAAGCAGTTTCTCTCGGAGAACTTTAAAATGAAATATATGGGTGAGGCGGCCTATGTGATAGAAATTGAAATATTCTGAGATAAATCACGTGGAGTGTTAGGCCTGTCTCAGAAATCATATATTGAGAGAGTTCTAGAGATATTCGGTATAGAAAAATGTTCATCCAATGTTACTCCAATTCAGAAAAGGGATAAGTTTAGCCTTATGCAATGCCCACAAAATGAATTAGAGCGTGCACAGATGGAAAGTATTCCTTATGCATCTATTGTAGGAAGTCTGATGTATGCATAAACTTGTACTAGACCAGACATTAGTTTTGTAGTTGGAATGTTAGGTAGATACCAAAGCAACCCAAGAATGGATCACTGGAAAGCTGCAAAGAAAGTGATGCGGTATTTGCAAGGAACGAAAGACTATATGCTCACGTATAGAAAATCTAATAACCTAGAAGTTATTGGTTATTTAGATTCAGATTTTACTGGATGTATTGATAGCAGAAGATCTAACTCTTGGTTACTTGTTCCTCTCAGTTAGAGGAGCAATTTCCTGGAAGAGTGCAAAGCAAGATGCTATTGCTATATCCACCATGGAAGCTGAGTTTATAGCATACTTTGAGGCTACAAATCATGGATTATGGTTACGAAATTTTATCTCAAGGCTTGGCGTCAATGACTCCATTGCTAAGCCGTTGAGAATTTTCTGTGACAATGCTGCAGCTGTCTTCTTCGCCAAGAATGACAAGTATTCTAATGGTGCTAAACACATGGATATAAAATACTTGACTCTTAAGGATGAGGTTCAGAAACGAAGAGTGTCTATTGAGCACATAAGCACAATGCTTATGATTGCAGATCCCTTGACAAAAGGATTGGGGCCGAAGGCATTTAATGATCATGTTGAAAGAATGGGTCTTGGTCGCAGTCCATGATGATTGTCATTTTTTATTTTGTTTATGAGGATTTACTTAATGACAACATTGTGCTTGACACTCTGAGCTCGATAATTGAACATATTTCTAGTGTTTCTTATTTTCTATTATATGTATACATTATGAGATTAGATGAATGATAACAGGAATGTCTCTGACAAAGACATTATCGGACCTATATATGTGTGTGTGTGTGTGTGTGTGTGTGTGTGTGTGTGTGTGTGTGTGTGTGTTTCTCACTAACAGACTGTTTTAGGTAATTGCTAGTATTATGGTACATGAAAGGGACTATGCTGCTTGTTGATGTACAACTGTCATGACTCATACTGGTGAATTGCTTAAGATCAGTATTTATGTTGACCAATTGATCGTAAGGATTATTTCGAACTTTATTGCACGCTTAATGTTTATTTGTTAAACTGAAAAAGGAACATATGTCACTATGGACCAAGTGGGAGAATGTAAGAATATTTTAATATTCTAAAGTGGTCCATATGACACGGTCCATGTAATATGTAGGGTTTAACGGATATTATTATTAAATAATCTTATTGGTCAAATTATGAGAAAATGTTTCCTACCGAATTACCGTGATGGGTGGTAATTGATTATGGGCTTTAAATGGAAACGGGTCCTCTCTCTGCCTCACTTATATATATGGCATATACCCATCTAATATGCACTTGATAGAAGAAAAAAACACAATTAGGGTTTTCAAGTGCAAATAGAGACAAGAGAGAGAACACCTATTTCCTCTGCTGCCGACGGAATCCGATTGGAATCTCATAACGTTCGTTGTCATGGATCAAGGTACGCTTGGTTGTTTAAATGTATTTCCAAATTTTATTTATATATGATGATATTGGCTTAATTGATTAATGTTTTACATCACAAAAACGAAAGCCACAAAATTTGTTAGAAAACCCAGATTAACCAACCAAACAAAGTGACCATTCGTAGCTTATCGGATGATGACAATTACCCAAATGGGCAAAAATGTGAGGTAAAATCCCCAAAAGGGTCCACATTTCAAAAAAAAATTCAAACCAAAATAATTTCTTTCAAGCTAGCTGCTGCAGTGAGATTGGAATTTGGAACTAGAAGTGTCAGACGATACCTCTTTCACCAGCATCACTATCCTTGCACTTGAGAATTTTCCTAACGCCTTTCCTTACAAAGAAATTTAACATTTTTATTTTTATGGGTACAAAGCATTAACCTTTCGATTTCTTTCACTCCCTCTCTCTCAGCAACAATGGCAACGGCTCTATTTTTGGGTTTCTAGATAGAGAAAAGAGAGAGCTTGGAGAGAGAGAGGAGAGAGAGAGAGATAGATAGAGAGAAGGGCAGGGTCAGCAGCACAGTGGGAGTACTAAGTTTGAGTTGGAAGAGAGAGAAAAGACAGGGATTCGGGAAAATGGCGAAAAGGGACATCCATTTGTGAGACAGAAGAGGAGAGACGTGTGTACAGTGGACAGCGGTGATGGCGGAAATTTGAGGTTGTCTGTCCGAGAGAGAGACTGAGAAAAAGAACACAAAAGCAAAAGGAGATTGAAGAAATCACGCGAAAATCCTACTCCAGAGTACCGACTGTTTAGCACTGTTTATTATGTTTTTTCGTTTTGTCATAAGAGAAAATTTGTAATACCTTCCGTAACACTGCTTCAAGAGTGCCATTCATCTGGTGTTATGGTCATAAAAGTAACATTATTATCTATGAATGATTAGACAGGGCTATTAATTCCAATTGGTTAAACTTATACCCAATGCCTTTTTCCGTAATTATCCCATTTTTGGCGCAGATTATAGCCCAATCTTATTGGATACTAATAGCTTATATAACACTAATGTGTAGGTAGTAATAAGTTCAAATTTAAGGCTATGTGGTTAACTCATCCAGATTTTATGAATGTTGTGAGTAAAGCTTGGATTTGATGACATGCTTGGTAACTCTTGTGATAAGGTTAGGGGTTACTTAGGTAGATTCAAATTTCTTATCAAGAAATGGAATAAGGATATCTTTGGGAACATGACAAAGTGAGCCAGTTTATTGTTAATGGTCAATGGAATAGACAATTGTTATCTTCTATGGTTGATGTTGATGTTGTTAACAAGATGTGTAGTATTCCTTTGCCTTTAGCCCCTGAAAATGATTCATGTTGTTGGGGACCAAATGCTAATGGTAAATTCTCTGTCAAGTCTTCAACTCGGTAACAAAACTCTATTAATAACAATGTTAATTCTAGCAAGATTCTGAAGAAGAAAAAAGACGCGGAACCTTAACTTGCCTCACAAAGTAACAATTTTTAGTTGACTTCTCATTCTGGGGAAACTCCAAACCAAAGACCTTTTGGCAAGATATATTAATAAGAGAGTATTAGCCATCTTTTTGTTAACTATGATTTTGCTAGACAAGTGTGGAACAACCCTACCATATCTAACTTCTTAAAGATGAATCAAACCCTTAATTTCAATGATTGGCTAATCTCCATGGACATAAAAAAACATTGATGATCTGAGTGAGTTGAATATGGCGCTCCTTATTTGTTGGCAAATTTGGAAGGAAATGAACCTTGTCGTTTTTCAAAACAAAAATCCATTACACTAGAATCGTGAATTCAACGTTAAGTACGAGTAGAGATTATCGTGCAGCTAATCTACTGATGCATAATGGGCCTTCTGGTGACTAGAAGGCAAAACCCGGCTCCATTCGATGGTATCCCCCCTCCCTTGGAAAACTCTTGAGTTTGTACCTCATGATTCTTTAGATATTGCAAAAGATAATGGGGATCCTTAACCAAAAGGGGTGAAAGAAGCAACTTTGTGAATCTCTCTTGAGATAAGGATATATAAATAGCCCAACATGATCATGTGCTTTTATTAAAAGATCTGAAATAGGATTTTTCATTTTTACAAAATATGTAAATGATACACAAAGGCCGTTGATTATTTAACCAAGGAATCCAAAATGAAAAATCTTGGAGACAGAAAATCTTGCCTTGGTCTGCAAATCAAGCATTTTCCAAATGAAATCTTGATCCACAATCAACAAGCTCAATTTGAGAAAAAGACTCCTCGTCCGTCTACTTGTTATCCTCTAATTGATTTTTAGTTGTACAAATCTTCTCCCATTATTAATGCTATCAAAAGACTTACATGTGAAAGCCTCATAGCATTCACCCTTGCACTTGAGTCCCGAGTTCGATTCCCCAACCCCCACCCTCGACATCCAGAGTTCGATTCCCCCACCCCAACATCCTGAGTTTGATTCCCCACCCCTGACATCGCTTGATTAGTGTTATCAAACTCTTTCATTAACCAGAAAGTCACGAAGTTTAAGGGTATTCTGGTGTGAGAGACTTGCAAGTGCCAAGGAATTTGCACCAAATGTAGCTAGAAATGCACTACAAAGAATCAGATATCTACATGATGATTCCGAAGATAAAAACCAATGACTACATTTAGCCAAATCTAATGCACGAGAAATAGTTTGAGCCAATACCCTTGGTGTGCGTTGTGGGACATGACACTAGCACGTGGCTGAGACGTAATGCTACTACATTTGCTTCTGCAAGAGTTAAAGGTCCTTTCTGTCAACTAAAAACACTTTTTTAACACTGGGCGTCAAAATAGTTTAAAACTGCTTCTGGGCCCTAGAAGCGCTTCATGGAGTAACATTTGTGACCAAAATTGCTTCCTACCTTATGGATATTCTTCTAAACTGCATAGATAATAGTTAAATCAAACGCTCACCGTTAATTTGAAAATACCCAAACAGACTCAAAACCTAGCACCACATTTAAAACAAGGGGTATGATATCCACACACCCCTTTTTACTTCTCCCACACCTTTTTGGATTTCGGTCGTCGGATCGGATGAATTGAAGACGATCTAACGGACAGAAATTAACAGGAGTGTGCGAGAAGTAAAAAGCGGTGTGTGGATAGCACACCCCTTAAAACAATATCCAAAAGAAATGACCCCTAAACTCCAATCATACAATAGACCACCAATAATCTTTGGGAAAGTCTATCTACAAGCCAAAATCCATCAAGGTATACTTAGCAGGTAAACAGAAGATGAAACAGCCTTAGGCTTGTGATGCCCTACTCGGTTTAAAAGCCAAACAATGGCAACGCAAGTAGCATCCATTTGCAAGGTAAAAACCACAGATTCTCTTTTGAAATCTCAACATGCAAATTTCTAGTTGATTGTCTAACTCCTCGATGAAAGTGTGGGTAGTCGAGGAGAGGTACAGGTTATGATGCTTCTGCTTCTACTTTTTGTGTTACAAAATGAGTCTAAAAAGCGTTCAAAACAAGGTGACATTGTAGGCCATAGAGGAATAAGTTTTGAGAAGAGTGATAATCAATTGTAATAGCTATGGAGAATGTCCTAACTTTCAAATAACCAGCAGTTCTTGCTCATACATTAGGAAACATGGATATGGATACTAGGTGCATATACAATATGGAAAAGACTCCACCAAGTTAAAAGAAAACCAAAGAGTTGCAATACTGCCCAAAACAACAGTGAAAAAAAACATATATTCAATTGAAAAACTTGCATAGTTAAAAACCTAAATCTTGACAAGTTATCTATCATACACAAGATATTTACTTATAGTAATCTGATCTCCCAAGCTAAAGCATATATCATTAGGGTAAAATTAGAAAAGGGCGTTACGGACTAAACCTTCCTGTGTTTTCATTTACCACTATAGTGCTTTCCTATAAAAGATGTAAAGCATCCTAACATTCAAGGTTTTGCCCTCACTCTGATACGCACAAAGGTTATCCACTTTCTGGTTACACACCTTTGTGTTCGTTCATTTCCTTGACAACCCTCTAAGCATCATACTCATTTGCAACTCAAAATCTGTATCACGTGTTCATATGGATATGATAGTGAAGAATCGATATGGATATCACATTGAAGTATCAGCATGATGTGATATTGAATGATTAATCTAGAAAATGAGGGGTACTTGGAGATCGAGAGTATTAGGATCTCGTATCCACATTTAGTGTATCACAATGGTATGTTGGAGTAGCTGAGAAGTATCAGTATCTCATATGCACATGGGCCTTTCATAGAAGTATATGTGGTACAAACCATTCTATTGTATCACGGTTTCTCACAGAAAATGCTGTGTGCTCTGTCATAAGTCGTATCGTTTCTTCAGTTGCATGAAATATTATGATTCATTAAGTTGCAGCAGGGCAGACATTACTGTTATGAAAGCACATAAACATAAAGCATGCTTCTTCACTCAACAAACATTCAAGAAAACAGGACGAATCGGAAACAGGTGAATAACGAACCATATAGATATATCAAAATCTGATTATACTGATAATTATATAACCCATGCCTAAATTAAACCATAATTGAGGTCCGCAATGGAAATTGAAACTCGAACTCAGCTCCTAACTAACTAGTTAATAAAGATAACCAGGGATCTTGATACGAATAAACAGCATACTCATAACATATGCGAGAACGACAGAGGAGATCCCAGCAGTGGCATACGACACCTTCACACTTTTTGCCCGATTCCGATCCAGAGCCAAGTCCATGAGCACAATGCCGATCCCACCCAGCACGAACATGAACCCGGACGACAGCCCTTCGATTATGTACTGCCCGTTGACCCGGCCGGGGAGGAATACGACGGGTCGGACCGACCCTGTGAGGCGGTCTTGAGTTGATCCGATCCCCGGGGGCTCGACGATGACGTCGTAGACGATGCCGGAGACAACCATGAAGTAGGTGAGGAGGACGATGGCGTAGACGGTCATGGGTGAGGGGAGGGTTAGGGTTGGGAGCTTGAGGCGAAGTCGAGGGGGTCGGAGGAAGCTGTAGGGGAGAATTCCAAGGACGAGGAGAATTGGGTCGATTGAGGCGTTGGATGGGTCGGAGGGCGTGGTACCGGTGCCGGTGGATGGAGGCTGGGTCTCAGATTTCGGGGGCATTTTGGATGGGGTCGGGAGTGAGAGTGGGGGTGATGACTAGTGCGAGTGTGAGTTGGGGATCTATCTAGGGAGGGTCAGTTTTGGTTTTTAATAGGTATTCTAAGACCAACTGTAGGGAGAGTCTCAAGCTGAGAGAAATTATTAGATAGTATCGTATCACCACGTAGATGAAGAATTGGAAATACTTTCATTAAAAACTTGACGTGTTTTTTCTTTTTGCAGCTAGATTTGAAATTCATTCCACACTTTTTCCTTTCAAAATGTTATTGGCACTTTAGAAAAAAAAAATCATTTTTTGATGTTTTGATGCAAATAATTGAGTATATGTGTGATTGTTGTAAGAAGTAGTCAATATAAGGGTTATTCTCTGGACATGTGTCATAAGATTAGGCAATTAGTTAAGAGTTTGTTATATTTGTTTGCTTAGTTTGTAAGCTACCTTAGTTACATATATACTACAATGTAAAGGTACTGTGTAAGTGTGTGAAAAGATTAATACAAACAAGATTACTTCTCTCTCTAAGTTCTCTCTCTCTCTCTCTCTCTTTCTCTCTCTCTCTCTCTCTCTCTCTCTCTCTCTTTCTGTTTTTGCATTCTATGGTGCACTCATCTTCTTTACTGCAACAAATCAATCTTGGTTAATATGGTATTAGAGCAAGGTTGTCCACGTGTGAAGCCTAACGACCACACGCGCTCCACGTCACCCATTTGTTGTCCACGTGTAAACTTGAAAATCCACCAAATGTGCAGGGGCATGTTGAGAGCTGTCTCACATCGGTGAGGGACAAGGTTTGCTATGTGCTTATATGATCTTGGACTACTCCCTATATTGCCAATTGGTTTTATGACAGATTCACTAGTTTCTTGCCCGACTTTAGGTTTTAAATCCACCTATAGTGATACATCTTTATTTGTTAAAGTTGTGAATGGTACAGTTATGATTCTCCTCTTATATGTGGATGACATTATCATCACGGGGAGTGCATCTCAAGCAATATCAAATGTTATACATGCTCTTACTCAAGAGTTTGATATCAAAGACCTCGAGCCATTGCATTACTTCCTTGGTATTCAAGTTGTTCATAATAAGGATGGCTTATTTCTATCTCAAGACAAATATGTTAGTGATTTCCTCATGAAGTCTAGAATGGAATTGTCTAAACCGTGTGCTACTCCTTGCCTACCTTACAATAGATTGTTGAAGGATGATGGGAAGCCCTACAATAATCCAACATTATATAGAAGCCTTATGGGAGCACTTCAATACCTCACCTTTACTCGACTTGATATTGCATTCAATGTGCATCAGGTTTGTCAGTTCATGCAGTGTCCTATGGAAGCTCACTTAGTGGCAGTTAAATGAATTCTAAGGTATCTCAAGGCTACTAAAGGTTGTGGACTTCATTACACCAAAAGAGGGTTAGATTTACAAGCATTCAGTGATGCTGATTGGGCAGGGGATCCCAATGATAGGAGATCTACTACAGGGTTGGTTGTTATTTTTTTTGGCTCAAACCCCATCTCATGGTCTTCTAAGAAACAAAATATTGTCTCTCTTTTTTCCATTGAAGTCGAATATCGAGCAATGTCTACAATGGCTGTTGAGATCGATTAGATTAAACAATTGTTGCAGTTTTTGCATGTCCCTATTTCTGAAACACCTACTCTATATTGTGATAATCTCTCAGCCATTACTTTTACGTGTAATCCTATCTAACATCAGCGAACAAAACATATTGAAATTGATGTTCATTTTGTGAGGGAACGGGTGGCAAAACCGGTGTTGTTAGTTTAATTTGTTTCTTCACTTGAGCAGTTTGCTGACATTTTAACTAAAGGATTGTACGCACCTTTGTTCAAGACTCATTGTGAGAATCTCAGACTCAGTTTCACTATCCCAAAGTTTGAGGGGGGATGTAATGAGTAGTCAATCTAAAGGTTGTTATCATGACATGTGTCATCAGATTAGGCAATTAGTTAAGAGTTTGTTATATCTGTTAGCTTAGTTTGTAAGCTACCTTAGTTACACATATACTACAATGTAAATGTACTGTGTAAGTATGTGAAAAGATTAATACAAACAAGATTACTTCTCTCTCTAAGTTCTCTCTCTCTCTCTCTCTATCTCTCTCTTTCTCTCCCTCTCTCTCTCTTTCTGTTTTTGCATTCTCTGCTGCACTCATCTTCTCTACTACAACAAATCAATCTTTGTTAACAATTGGTTGGTTCTTAACACATTGGTCGCACGTGTCTAATATCCACTCGAAATGCTGCATTATCCAAATTCCTAGCTCAAATTATAAAGCTAATGGCTCGCTACCTTAATTATCCAATTAAGTAGGTTTGAATAGATAATGCTAGAGAATTCACATCGAAAACCTTCGATGTCTATTGCATGAGCATTAGGATTGAAGATGAACATCACATACCCCATGTTCATATCTAGGATGGCTTAGTAGAAATGTTCATTAAATGCCTTCAATTGATCGCTCGAACTTTGGCCATGTGCACCAAAATCCCAGATATTTGAGATAGTAGTAGCATGAGCTTTGTCGGATTTCTGGGCTTCATCAAACATGGGTTGCAACAAAGAATGCTTAGACTTGCACCCTTCTTCTTAACACCTAAAATCTTAATGGATGGCTTGACACCTTTGTCGCTAACACCGACAGTCTATTGTCTCGAAATTGGATCCATCATTCATCCGCAAATCGATTGAAGACGCAGACCTTTGTGACCTATCCTTCCTTCCTTCGCAACCTAATCCTCTTTAGGATCTGGCAGAGAGAGATGAATAGAGAAGGGAGAAAGGGAGTGGGCGGCGAAAGAGGAAATGAGGGAGAGAGATTGAGTGGGCGGCGAAAGAGGAGAGAAGATACAAAAGAGGTTTGGAAAAAAAAAGATATTTTTTTGTTGAAAAAAGAGAGATAAGATGATGAAGAAGCTGACCAAAAAAAGGATGATGAAGAAGAAATGTTGGAGAAAGAAATAAAGTAAAAAATTACAGATATCCAACAATATATCATTTTTAGTCATTTTACATAGTCACAGCCGTTGACCAAAAAAATTTACCAAACACTATGACACTACTTTTTTTGCTAAAAGCACTTCTACAACTATAAAACTCGTTTGTATGTGCTTTTAAAATGACTGAAAGTGCTTTTAGAGAAAATATTTTTTGGTTCCAAAAGCACTTAAAGTGCTTTCTGCAAGAAGCACCAGTTATATGTTTCTTCTAGGAAGTACTTTAAGTACTTTTCCAGAATTTACTTGCATTTTTACTAAGGATTAGTTCCAAAAATATTTTCACCAAAAACGCTTTCAGTCATTTTAAAAACACATCCAAATGAGCACATAGTTACCAAACACTTTACTTCTTTATTTCACAGCTGCTTATTCTTATAGTACAACAGAAGTGGTTTTTTTTTTTTTTTTCAAAGCACAGCAATACCAAACCAACCCTTAGAATTATGGGTGGGCAAACAAGCCCTAGACCCACGGGGCGGGCCGATTCCATGCAGTTCAGGGCGGGTCTAAAATTTGTAAAAACAAAATGGAGCTAACTGGGACGGGTTCACAAAATTATCGGGGCGGGGCAGGTGCAAAAGCCTTAGGAAACGGGACCCCGGTTGGACCCATTTCTCCCAACTTTGGGCATTTGGGATCAAATCAAATAAAAAATAAAATAAAATAAAGAAAAAACAATTAGAAGGAGCTCATTTTCTCCGTCTCATCAGTTGCTTCCACAAACCTCAAAAGGAGCTCCCTTTCTTTCTCTGTCTCATCAGTTTTTTTTCCTTTTCCTTTTATGTTTTTCATATTGCTTGCTTTTTTCTGCACTTTCCCTATCACTTTTCCTCTTAATAAGCCTGTTTCACTCATCCTTCATCCTCTATGGCTTCAAATTTCATCATCCTTTGCCCTCTATCCTGATCATCCATTTCCCTCCAATTTCATCATTCCATTTCCTAACCTTCCCACTTGGCTCCTTCATTCCTCGACACCACATCAATCCGGATCTGGGAACAGAAGAAGAAGAAACACCTCGAGAAGAAGACTTATGTCGCACCGGTGTCGAGCTCAAGTTAGAAGATTCAACAACAGCGACTGCAAACGGCGTTGTTCAAAGGCGCTCTCGGTCCAGCTGGAGACGCTGAAGACCCTGGTTAATCCGACCCACGTCGAAAAATCGCTAAAAGCTGTTCTAGGAAACGGCGGATTACATCGTTCTGCTGCGGACCCAGGTCATGATTTTGCAGAGACTCGTCAAGTTTTATGGATCTAGTGAGAAGGAAAATGTTGTTGCTATATCATAGTAGTTCAATATCTTTTAATTTGTCAATGCAAAAAATGAAAAGGAAAAAAGATGGGTTTTTTTGGGATCAGCAGATGGGTTACAGTCTAGAGGATTTGCTCAAGGAGTCGGCAAAGATGCTGGGAGGGGAACGAACAGGATGATGAAGACCAGACTTAGGCCTAGTTTGGTACATAAAAGTTTACCAAACACTATAATATTGTTTTTTTTCTTTTCAAAAGCACTTTTACAAAAAAGTTTACCAAACACTCTGCTGCTTTATTTCACAGCTACTTATTCTCACAGCACAGCAGAAGCAGTTTTTTTTTTTTTTCAAAGCATAACAATACTAAACTAGCCCTTAGGCGTGAGTGACGATTTGGACTCGTGGAGACCCGTAGGAACCGGCCCGTTTCAAAGGTTCGGATTCTATTTTGAAAAATCTAAAACCCGCCCCATTTTATTTACAAATGGATCTGGTCTGGTTCTTTCAATTTTGGGCCCGGCCCGTGCCCACCCCTACTAAGAATGCCTATCAAAAACCAAAACTGCCCCTCCCTAAAAACTCAAAACCTGCCACTTAGTAGTATGTTCTAATGATATTCTTCTTCGCTTGTGAGATGTCTTGTATTCGATTATTACCAACTGTGATTTTGAATCATATTATTGTTAGCCAATTGTGAGTAGATAACATGATTTGTTCAAAAAAAAAAAAAAAAAAAAAACTCAAAACCCAGCCGAACTCACACTCGCAATAGTCATCACCCCCGCTCTCATTACAGACTCCCCACACCATACCCACCCTTCCAAAACCCCCAGACCCAAATCCGCCCCATCCAAAATGCCCCCGAAATCTGAAACCCAGCCTCCATCCACTGCCATCACCACGCCCTCCGACCCATCTACCGCCTCCGTCGACCCAATTCTCCTCATCCTTCGGATCCTCCCCTACAGCTTCATCCGCCCCCCTCGACTCCGCCTCAAGCTCCCAACCCTAACCCTCCCCTCACCCATGACCGTCTACGCCCTCGTCCTCCTCACCTACTTCATGGTTGTCTCCGGCATCGTCTACGACGTCATCGTCGAGCCCCCGGGGATCGGATCAACTCAGGACCGCCTCACAGGGTCGATCCGACCCGTCGTCTTCCTCCCCGGCCGGGTCAACGGGCAGTACATAATCGAAGGTCTGTCGTCCGGGTTCATGTTCGTGCTTGGTGGGATCGGCATTGTGCTCATGGACTTGGCTCTGGATCGGAATCGGGCGAAAAGTGTGAAGGTGTCGTATGCCACTGCTGGGATCTCCTCTGTCGTTCTCGCCTATGTTATGAGTATGCTGTTTATTCGTATCAAGATCCCAGGTTATCTTTACTAACTAGTTAGTCATCAGCTAAATTCGAGTTTCAATTTCCATTTGTGGACCTCAATTATGGTTTAATTTAGACATGGGTTATGTAATTATCAGTATAATCAGATTTTGATATATCTATATGGTTCGTGATTCGTCTGTTTCCGATTCGTCCCGTTTTCTTGCATGTTTGTTGAGTGAAGAAGCATGCTTTATGTTTATGTGCTTTCATAACAATAATGTCTGCCCTGCTGCAACTTAAAGAATCATAATATTTGATGTAATTGAAGAAATGCAATGACATATGATGGAGCACACAGCATTTTCTGTGAGAAATTTGAAAAGTGCAATCACGATGCCTGTTTGGTTTGAAGTAGAATTTCAGCCTGATGTCACAGTTAAAACCCTAGATATTACTTTCTTGGATGGCAATTTAGATTTGCAAGGAACCGTGATACGATAGAATGGTTTGTACCACATATACTTCTATGAAAGACCCATGTGCATATGAGATACTGATACTTCTCCGCTATTCCAACATACCATTGTGATACTAAATGTGGATATGAGATTATAATACTCCCGAAGTAACCCTCGTGTTCTAGTTTAATCGTTCAATATCATATCACGTCGATACTTCAATGTCATATCCACGTCGATACTTCACTATGATATCCATGTGAACACATGATACAGATTTTGAGTTTCAAATGAGTATGATGCTTATAGGGTTTTAAGGGAATGAATGAACACAATAAGGTGTATAACCAGAAAGTGGATAACCTTTGTGCGTATCAGAGTGAGGGCAAAACCTTGAATGTTAGGATGCTTTACATCTTTTATAGGAAAGCACTTTAGGGGTAAATGAAAACACAGGAAAGTTTAGTCCCTAACACCTTTTGCTAATTGTACCCGAATGATATATGCTTAGGCGATCAGATTACTATAAGTAAATATATTGTGTGATTCGATAACTTGTCAAGATTTAGGTTTTTAACTACGCAAGTTTTTCAATTGAATATATGTTTTTTCACTTGTTTTGGGCAGTATTGCAACTCTTTGGTTTTCTTTTAACTTGGTGGAGTCTTTTCCATATCATATATGTACCTAGTATCCATAACCCTGTTTCCTAATGTATGAGCAAGATGCTGCTGCTGCTTATTCGAAAGTTAGGACATTCTCTGTAGCTATTACAATTGATGTCCATTCTTCTCAAAACATATACCTATATGGCCTACAATGTCACCTTGTTTTTAATGCTTTTTAGACTCATTTTTGGAACACACAAAAAGTAGAGCAGAAGCATCATAACCTATATGACCTCTCCTCGACTACCCACACTTTCATCCAGCAGTTGGACAATCCAACAGAAATTTGCATGTTGATATTTCAAAAGAGAATTGTGGTTTTTGCCGCAAATGGGTTCTACTTGCGTTTCCATTGTTTGGTTTTTTAACCGAGTTGTGCATCACAAATCTAAGGCTGTTGCATCTTCTGTTTACCTGCTAAGTATACCTAGATGGATTTTGGCTTGTAGATAGACTAACCTAAAGACTATTGGTGGTCTGTGTTGTACGATTGGAGTTTAGGGGTCATTTTGAGTCTGTTTGGGTATTTTCAAATCAATGTTGAGCGTTTGATTTAACTATTTTTTTTTTTGGACAAGCGATATTATTTGTACTAAGAAGAGAGAGAGAGAGAAGTTTTGGGGGGGGGGGGGGGGGGGGGGGGGAGGGGGTGCTTAGCCTCACAATGGGCTAGCGATAATGTGGTTTGAATTCACCAAGAATCGAACCGAAGACTTTACTTACGAGTGAAGAGGAATACCACTAGATTGCAATACTGAGGGGCATGTTATCTATTCAGTTTATAAGAATGTACTTAAGGGTTCATTTAGGACCGCTCTTGTAGAAAGCAATTTTGGTCACAACTCACTCTATGAAACGCTTCTTGCGCCTAGAGGCAGTTTTAAACTATTTTGACGGCCATTGTAAAAAAAGTGTTTTTAAGTACCTTTAACTTTTCCAGAAGCAGATGCAGTAGCATTACGTCTCAGCCACGTCCTACTGTCATGTCCCACAACTCGCTGCAAAGGTATTGGCTCAAACTATTTACTCGTGCATTAGATTTGACTACATATAGTTAGAAAGGAATACGAAAATGCGTTGATACGAATTACACAATGCAAGATTTGCAAATGAGTACTTGGAATGAGTCACTTGTAGATCTGTTGTTTTTATCTTTGGAATCATCATGTAGATATCTAATTCTTTGCAGTACATTTCTAGTTGCAAATCTCTCACACCAGCATAGCCTAAAATATCGCGACTTTCTCAGGGGTGGGGGAATCAAATTCGGGACTCAAGTACAAGGGTGAATGCTATGAGATTTTCACATGTACGTCTTTTGATAACATTAAACTTTAAAGTCACTTGATAATGGGAGAAGACTCGTACAACTAAAAATCAATTAGAGGATGACAAGTGGACAGAAGTCTTTCTCAAATTTAGCAGCTTCTTGATTGTGGATACAGATTCCAGTTGGCAAATGGATCTGCAGACCGAGGCAAAATTCTTTCTCCATGATTTTCATTTTGAATTCCTTCGTTAAATAATCAATGGCCTTTGTGTATCATTTACATATGTTGCAAAAATGAAAAGATCTTTTAAAAGCAGCACATGGTCATATTGGGTTTTTATTATATCCTTATCCCAAGAGAGATTCACAAAGTCGCTTCTTTCACCGTTTTTCGTAAAAGATTCCCATTATCTTTTCCAATATCTAAGCATTAGCACAAAAAATAGTTTGCACGACGCAAGTACCATCGTCACTCAAAATCAAAAAACGTTGCTTGAAAGTAGGGTTTGTGCAAAGAGATAACATGCGTCGCGCAAAAGCTCTTTGGGCGACAAAAAAGTAACCTGCGTCGCACAAAGTCTGTTTTTTTTTGGCAAAAATATTTTTTATTTAATTTTTTTTATATAAATATTGTAATTAAATTATAAACAATAATTAATAAACCAAGAAAAAGTATTTAATTATAAAATATATGAAAATGTACATACAAGATGTTCGAATATAAAAGAAAAAACTACAACAAGTAGTCTTCTAGGCTTGATGCTTCAGGCTACTGGGTGTCGACTAGGCGAAGTGGCTTGGAGGTTGAATGTGGAGCAAGATCATGTGCTGGCATCGGGATTTGAAGGCCAGACATCTATAAGGCTCGTAAGATCATACTCATCTTATCGCCCTGGGCGATAACTGGGCTGCAGTCTCGGCTTCCCAGGTTGCTGCTTCGGCCTCCCAGGCTTCTTATTGGGCCACAAGATGACCTTTTAGGGTTACCACTTCCTCTGTCAGGGAGATGACCTGTCATATGGTCGATCTAGAAGGGGAGGCACCCGCCTCACGAACTTGCGCCTTCCCCATACACCAAACAACCTTGCCATGACGACGACCGAGCTTATGATCCAAGACCTCAGTAATATTCCATAAAGTCATACATGTAAATCATTTTGCAGAGGTGTCCCTGTCAGCATTAGATGCTGGTTTGCACTTCGTGCAACGGACATTAGGTTTTTCCACCCGTAGCTATTTTTGTCCTTCAAAGCATGAGCGTCGTTCATAAGCACACAACTCCACTGCCATCATTTTAGAATTTTACGATCATCTTTCTGCTGTGCACTGGAAGACCATATGTAAAAAGAATTAAATCAACTCTTTTGAATATGCCGACCGTGCAGCCCCATGATACTGGAGAACAGTGAATGATGTGTAAGAATAACCTTTTTACCTTGCTTTAACATGCACACACAACATCGAGTTCAAACTGAAGTTAATAATCAAAGTCACATCAAGAAGATAATCTAATAAAGGCATCACTTACTTCCTGAATGGTTACGGCACAAGTATGCAATATAATCTCTTCCACCATCCTATATGCTGCCAAACAGAGACCAGCACACAGATTATTTGTTCCAGATGTTGCAGCCTTAATTGTTTTACATTGGCATCATTCCTGAATAAGACTTGCAAATAAAAGCATTAATGCAAACAAGTATAACTCAGAGCAACACAGCAATGTATGACTCTCCAAGAATATCAAATCAATCAAATCCCTGTTCTGCATTGCATTTGCAATTCGCAAGGACACAGAGCAACACATGCGGTCGTTCCATAATTGGGATGACAGCCACTTAGACGTCAATCTTTCTGGAAACAGAATCATTTCAAAAACCGTAAATCCATAATCATGTATATTCTGGGTTAGTGAAACAAGAAATACGCAAATATTCTTTACTTTCCAAACTGAAAGTTAAATGCACGGCAAGAAACTGACCAAGTATAGAAAATAATTAATTTGCAGTTAAAACAGCCATAACTTGAGATTGCATGACCATTTGGAAATAAAGCCACCGCTTCATGCAACGGTAGATGCTAGAAGCCTAGACCATTCTTGTATATATCAGAGCAATTAATCCCGAGGAACTTGAAACCCAATAATTTCAGAAGGCACCCAACAATCATGATTCGGAATAAAAACCAATCGTGATAACCATGGGCATGGGCATGAATTGGTATAATCGAAGACTATAAACCCAGGTTTTATTTTTTATTAGGTAATTCAAATGACTTATGATCAATGCTCTTTACGAATCCCAGGTAGGATAATTGCATAACAAGTCTTTGTTCATAATTTAAAATGAGTACCTGACTAAGTCTTAAACAATGGGGCAGATAGCATACATGTTGGTATGTTCCCAGCCATATACTACATATATTACTTGTGATAAATCTCAAGGTTGAGGATACATTTGATATCACGGTATGTTATTCGAAGAAGAGTTCTTTTCAGAGAAAAATTGAGGTCCTGTTACAAGTTTATGCATATTGGTTGCAACATGAATCTCAAATAGATATCAAGAAACTGATTTCAATCAGATACCGATCATCGTTTGTGAAACCGAAGCAACCATGACTACCAATTCTAGAATGACAAAAGCGCAATGCTTACAGTGGTCTAATCTCCAAACCATATATTCCTTTTCCTGCAGTGTAAAACTTTGGCAGCAGCACATGGCATTAGAACAATTAATCATGCTATAGAAAAACTGCAGCAATCATCATACAAATTTTATACATGCTTAAAGCATTAGGATTTCTTATTAATTCATTGGACCTAGGGCTTACTAACATGGCTCTGATACCAAATGTAAGAACAACCCAAATCATATTAGCATGCTTTGCTAGGTCACGATCAAATGTAATGAGAAAAACTTACCTGGTGCAGCCATGGTGGTTGTTAATCATACACAAGAACTCTTCTACTCACTCAAGACCTTATGTTCCAATGGTGATAGAACCCTAGTTTTTTTTTTCAGAACCTTTTATTTGTGAGCAGGGAGTCCTTTTATAAGTATAACCTTTGCCAACTTCCATCCATTGTGGAGTGTTGGTTCTTTACAGTTATTTGCAGTTTCAGATTGCAAGTTGTTTCCTGATCACAATCAGCACATATTCATTGATTATAGGAAGCAGTTTTACACGTTTACAACTCTCACCAGTTTGAATAATTGGCAACTGCATTTCTTCCTTATACAATTTAGTTTAGTCCAATTAGGTTTCTTACATGACGGGCAGCACTTTTTAAGTTCTCTTTCCCAATTTTCCAAAACAGAAGCAGGGCATACAATCAAATGTGGACCAGGGTCATCATTTAAATGTTTCAATAGCATCAAGTATGTTATAGCTTGTTCAACAAGGAAAACTATTACAAACTAAAGCTAAAAATATTATTGGCATTTGCAAAGAGAAAGGACATGCAGGTACTTGAATGGTCTTCTCGAGACCCATTTCGTCGGCCAAAATGGCTGCGCAAAATATAAAGGATATTAAATTGTAATGATTAAGAATTGAGATTAAACCAAGCCATATATGCTCATACACTTAGCCTCATAAATTTAACAATACAGTTGGAAAATTTTGAACTATTGTGATCTAAGAACATTTAAGCTTAACATTTCAGAATCATGTAGTAGTAAAATGACTAATGAAATTCCATTCAGCAATCTAAATTTATTTGTCACACAGTTTAAGATCTTGTACTACTCGGAGTCTAGAGAATCAGTACTACTCAGAGTCTAGAGAATCAAAATTTATCACAGTCATACATTTTTACACAGGGAAGTACTTTCTAAAGTAGAAGTAAAATCAAAATTACGCTTACAGAGAACAAAAAAATAGGTACCTCCACCAATACCCTTCTGATACAGCAGAAGAAGAAAGTTAACACCAACCAACTGATATGGCTTGAGAATAGGTTGAAAATCGGAATCTTTAGACCTACAAGCCTCAATAATGTCATCGTACAACAAATAACCAGTAACCATCAATTGCCAATCCAATTGAAAGACGATACAACACCAGCAACAGCAACAGAAAAAATAGCCAATTTTATGCTTATGAGGGCCTCTCAACACATACTGAAAAGAAATACAAAACCTTCACGCAAGTAATACTCAACGACATAAAAAAAACTACACTTTTATACAGCTACATTCTATTGGCCTGTAATTTTCCTTATTTCACTAATTACATTGGAAACAAGGGAATACCAATTTTTTTAGCCCAATTATGAATGAGTAAAGGTACGAGCTTTCCAACTCCATGTCATTCATACAACATGAAGCTCAGTAAAAGTAAGAAAAGGCACCTGATTGACAATCCTCACAGGGGCAGCCTCCACTTCGGCATACCGATTAGAAACCGCCGGAGTCGAACTCTCATGGAGCTCCTTTCTCAAATCCGCCGATATTTTGGCACACTTTTGCAAAGCCTTCCCAACCACGCCGTCGTCCTCTAACTCCTCTACTTCCTCCTCTTCTTCCTCACTCGCTGACTTAATATTAGCCCAACCCCCATTGCTATCCTCGTCCTCGACCACGAACCGACGTCCATGATTGACCGGCCTGGCCTTTGGGACCTCGTCCGAATCGTCGTCCACCAATTCGTTCTTAATAACGACGCAATCGGAGTCGTCGTCATCTAGTTCGTGTTTAATCTCAACGCAATCTGAATCGGAGTCCTCGTCGTCATGGGAGAACTGTTGGGGCTTAGAGGCTGATCGGATGACGATGATGAAGGCTACGGGAGTGGATGAGGAGGAGGCTGGCTGGATGCAGTTGGTAGGAAGGCCACGCGAGACGGAGTGAGAGAGAGGGCGAGATCAAGTAGTCAGATGAGGAGGAAAGGACTATTTTCCATTTTGTTCAAAGTAATTTGGCGTCTATTTTTTACAATTGGACCGCCACAATTTTAACAATTTGTGCGACGCATGTGTACATTCTGACGTCACCCAAAGTGTTTTTGTGCAACAATTTCATTGTGGCGTCGCGCAAGTTATATTTAAAAAAAAAATATTATAAAATTTACTGAAAATGTGACTTTAGTCCCTTCAAATTCAATTTTTTTTACACAAAACCCACAATAATATATTTTTCTAACAAAAACCCAATCTGAACTACAATAAAAAATTTAAAACTACTTAATAAATATACATACTATTCAATTTCTTAAGTATTATACGTACAAAATAAATAAATTTAAAGCTACTTAATAAATATATATATCATTGAACTTGATGGGTACATTCTACGAAATTAATTTTAACGATCCAACGGTCAAACTTGTTTGTATATAATTTGAGATCACATATGCCAAAAATCGTAAAAAATAAACAGTCAGAGATCAAGTAACGGGACAAAACTTTTCGACGGTAGTTTTAACTTCGATTTTGATGATTTTTTACAGCTACACTCCTTGACCCTATATGAATACAATGAATGAACTCGATCTTCAATTTAAAATATTTACACTAGTGGATACCACAAAATCTTATGTTATACTTAATGAAAGTATAAATAAACTCTTTAGTGTTAGTCAATTTATTGTTTTGATGGGATATGCCTTTTACGAAACTAGTTTCAACGATCTAACCGTCAAATATGTTTGTATATGTGACATCTCACATCGCCTTGGGAGTGATCCTTAAATGTATATTCCCATCCCTACCTAGCACGAGGCCTTTTGGGAGTTCACTGGCTTCGGGTTCCGTTGGAACTCCGAAGTTAAGCGAGAAGGGGGCTAGAGCACTCCACATCGCCCAGGGAGTGATCCTTAAATGTATATTCTCATCCCTACCTAGCACGAGGCCTTTTGGGAGCTCACTGGCTTCGGGTTCCGTAGGAACTCCGAAGTTAAGCGAGAAAGGGGCTAGAGCAATCCCAGGATGGGTGACCTCCTGGGAAGTTGCTCGTGAGTTTCCAGAAACAAAACCGTGAGGGCGTGGTTGGGGTCCAAAGCGGACAATATCGTGCTACGGTGGTGGAGCGGGCCCGGGAAGTGGTCTGCCCTGGGCCGGGATGTGACAGTATATACTTCGAGATCATACATCGCCCAGGGAGTGATCCTTAAATGTATATTCCCATCCCTACCTAGCACGAGGCCTTTTGGGAGCTCACTGGCTTCGGGTTCCGTAGGAACTTCGAAGTTAAGCGAGAAGGGGCCTAAAGCAATCTCAGGACTGGTGACCTCCTGGGAAGTTGCTCGTGAGTTCCCAGAAACAAAACCGTGAGGGCGTGGTTGGGGTTCAAAGCGGACAATATCGTGCTACGGTGGTGGAGCGGGCTCAGGAAGTGGTCCGCCCTGGGCCGGGATGTGACAGTATATACTTCGAGATCATACGCCAAAAATCATAAAATAACAAACATTTAGAGATCAAGTAACGAGACAAAACTTTTTGACGAGCAGAAGCGAAAATTCACGATTTAACTATTATTTTAACTTTGATTTTGATAATTTTTTTTATAGCTACACTCCTTGACCCTATATGAATACAATGAATGAACTCGATCTTCAATTTAAAATCTTTACACTAGTGGATATCACAAAATCTTATGTTATACTTAATGAAAGTATAAATAAACTCTTAAGTGTTAGTCAATATATTGTTTTGATGGGATACACATTCTACGAAACTAGTTTGAACGATCTAATCGTCAAACATGTTTGTATATGCTTCGAGATCGTATATGCCAAAAATCGCAAAAAATAAACATTCAGAGATCAAGTAACAGGACAAAACTTTTCAATAGTTATAAACAAAAAATCACGATTTAATTGTAGTTTTAACTACGATTTTGATGATTTTTTTATAGCTACAATCCTTGACCCTATATGAATACAATGAATGAACTCGATCTTCAATTTAAAATATTTACACTAGTGGATACCACAAATTTTGTTGTTGTACTTAATGAAAGTATAAATAAACTCTTAAGTGTTAGTCAATCTATTGTTTTGATGGGACACACCTTCTACAAAACTAGTTTCAATGATCCAACAATCAAACATGTTTTTATATACTTCAAGATTGCATACGCCAAAAATTGTAAAAAACAAACATTCAGAGATCAAGTAACGGGAAAAAGCTTTACAACGGTTATAAACGAAAAATCACGATTTAACGGTTATTTTAATTCTAATTTTGATAATTTTTATAGCTACGCTCCTTGATCCTATATGAATACAATGAATGAACTTGATCTTCAATTTAAAATATTTACACTATTGGATACCACAAAATCTTATGTTGTACTTATGAAAGTATAATAAACTCTTAAATGTTAGTGAATCTATTGTTTTGATGGTATACGTATTCTACGAAACTAATTTCAACGATCCAACCGTCAAACTTGTTTGTATATGCTTTGAGATCACATATGCCAAAAATTGGAAAAAAAAACATTCAGAGATCAAGTAACATGACAAAACTTTTCGACGGTTATAAATGAAAAATCACGATTTAACAGTTATTTTAAATTCGATTTTGATGATTTTTTACAGTTACACTCCTTGATCCTATACGAATACAATGAACTAATTTGATCGTCAATTTAAAATATTTACACAAGTGGACCACAAAAACCCTTTGCGTGATGCAATTTGTTTGTTGCGCAAACACCCTTTGCGTGACGTATTGGTTGGTGCGTTGCGCAAACAATCTTTGCGTAACGCATTGGTTACTGCGTTGCGCAAAGTATGTTTGTGCAACAACCCTATTGTGAATCGCACAAGTTATATTAAAAAAATTATTATAAAATTTAGTGAAAATGTGACTTTACTCCTTTCAAATTCATTTTTTTTTACATAAAACACAATTATATATTTTTCTAACAAAAACCTGATCCGAACTACAATAATAAATTTAAAGCTACTTAATAAATAAATTTAATATATATATATATATATATATACACCATTGAACTTGATGGGATATGCATTCTATGAAACTAGTTTCACTAATTGAACCGTCAAACTTGTTTGTATATACTTCGAGATCATATACGCCAAAAATCGCAAAAAAAAAAAAAAAAAAAAAACCATTCAGAGATTAAGTAACTAGACAAAACATTTCAACGGTTTGTTGCACAAAACAATTTTGCATGACGAAGGTGAATCATCATCGTGCAAAACAGTTTTGCGCGACGGCTACCTTCGTCGAGCAAAGTCTCGTTGTGCAAAATATCCTTGAGTGATTCTTGGTTGTCAACGTTGCACAAAGTATCATTGCACAACGTAATTTGCTCCATCGCGCAAGTATGTTTTTGTACTAGTGAAAAAATCACGAAGTACAAACTCAAAGTTTTCCTATAATTATAGGGTACATCAAAGGTTAGCTTTAAGTTCTTACTTTTTTTTATTAGTAATGGATGAGTTAATTGAAAATATTCAAGATGATATCCCTTGGTCTATGCTTTTCGCAGATGGTATAGTGTTGATAGACAAAACGCATGAGGGAGTAAATGTGAAGCTTAACCATTGGCGAGATATGTTGGAATATAAAAGTCTTCGCCTAAGTAGGTCAATGACAGAGTATATGGAGTACAAGTTCAATAGGAATATGGATCCAAACAAGATATGGTGAAAATTGGAGATTAGCTCATCTTGCAAAAAAAAAAGAAGAGGAGAATTAGATGGCGATCTCAACTAAAGAATACAAGTTGGATGGATGAAGTGGAATAGTGTATCAAGTGTATTGTGCAACTGTTGTATGCCACTAAAGGGAAAAATTTATAGGATGACAACAATGCTTTATGCCAGCCAATATTGGGCAGTTAAGCATCAATGAGTGCAAAATGAGTGTAAAGGAATAAGAAATGACATGATTAAGAGCGAGGATATCTGAGGTAGAGTATGAGTGGCCGTAATTGAAGATACGATGAGAGAAAATCGGTTTAGGTGGTTGGAACATGTGAACGAAGACTTACAAATGCTCTGGTTAGGAAGTACGGTTATGAGACATAGGCTCATGGAAAAATGGGTAGAGGAAGACTTATGAAGACTTGGAAAGAGACTTTAAGAAGACATGGAGTGCCTGGAGCTAACAAAAGACTTGGTGCAAAATAAGCACATTAGCGCTTTATGATTCACACAACTAGCCTCACTTAGTGGAATAAGATTTCATTGTTGTTGTTATATGTGTTTCATCAAGTGTCTGTGCCTCTTTAACGACTCTCGCTTCATTAACTTTAAACTGGTCAATTATTTCCTCTTCATCTTCAAGAGTGTTGATTTCTTTAGAAAATGATCTTCTTGTGTCCTATCCTTCAAAGAATATTATTTTTTGCTCCAACTAGGCAACCACACTCAGAATAGGATCCTCTCCGGATTCTCTTTGTGGGGATCAAGAGGATCAATCAATTGAGTCTGTCCATCGTACATCGTGCGGTTAGAAATCATTTTGAATTTTAAATTTAAAACTGAAAATAAATAGTCTTAATGAAAACTGACCGCACGATGTACGATGAATGGACATGATTGATTAATCCTCGAATTCCCACAAAGAGGATCCGGAGAGGATCCTCATCCACCACACTCCATACGTGCCTTTGACTTTATTTGTATCAATAAATGCATCCCAAGATCCATCCCTATAATAACATGCAGAATAAAGACAAATTGTCCCAAGACCCTGGCTCAAAATCTTCAAAAACAATGTGAAGCACTATAGAGTTTAACCATACACACAACAAGAGCAAGAAATGCAGTTGTTTCCTTTGTGGTGAAGTTGGGCACTAAAAAATTAATTGTCTATAGTGAAGGAAGAATAATGATGAGCCTAAGAAATTGATTATATATGTGAATTACTTCAAGTATAGTACAATTACTATAGGCTAAGAATAATGTATTTCTTTCTAAGGTGTATAATCACTACTACAAAAAATATTTTGTGTGACAAAATAAGTTTGTTGCACAAAGTAGAATTTCGTCGTGCAAATATTTGCGTGACGAAATTTTGGTCATGCAAAGCTCATAAAGATAGGGTTTGCGCGACGAAATATTTCGTCGTGCAAAGATTTTTGTTTAATTAAATTAATTTAATATTTTGCGCGACAAAATATATTTTGCCACGCAAGGTTTTTGACTTTTTGTTTTATTATTTCTCTTATATTAATTGTTTACGCGACGAAATATTGGTAGTCCAAGATTTTTCGAATTTTTACTTTTTTTAATTTAATTGAATTGTATGATTTTATTTTTTTAAATTTAAATTGACATATTCAAAATAAAATTACATATGAAAGATAGTGATAAAATTATCCAATATGTATAATTTATTCAAAATGTACACATAAATGATCAAAGTACAATAATAAAATCCTAATATAAGTCTATTATGGTGGTAGTGGCAGGGGATATGGTTCAATAGCGTCCTAATCCTCAACTTTAGCCGTCAAAGTCTCCACGATTCCCTAAAAAAAAAAAAACATGGTCAAATATAACAAAAAAATAAAAAATAAAAAACCAAAAAATTGGCATAATTTCTCCTAAAATGGTATATGCCAAATCCGACCTCAAACTCCACTCCTCACCCTATACTCAACCCCAAACCCCGCACCAAACTCAAAATTAACTCCAAAAGCACATATTAATAATAAAATTAAAATTTGGGGAGAATATACCTTTTGGCAAGATTGAGAGTGAGTGATAATGAAATGGAGGAGTGAGTGTGAGAGAATTAGAGGAGATAGTGAGAGAGAGATGAGAGAGTGAGTGAGAGTGAGAGATAGTGAAGAGAGATTAAGTGAGAGGAGTGAGTGTGAGAGAGAGGAAAAGAGAGAGAGGTAAGAGAATAGAGAGAGACATTGAGAAAATTGTGGATTAGTTATTTTAGTTTTAAAAACCGTATCACTTTGCGTGACGAAATATTGGTCACACAAAGTCTTAAAAAAAATTTCAAAATTTTTTCAGCGTCCGATTTTTGGTGCCCGTCCGAATGGGATCACAACAATGATATAATTCATGCTATTGTTAATGATAAAGGGAAGGGATATAAGTAGTAATCACAACAATGATATGGTTAGTAATGTGCTACTAGGTTCTAATAGAAATGATTAGAACTAGGAGAGTGAGAAAATGATCATCTTAAAGATTAAAAGCTAATTAAAGTTTTCGTCTTGAAAAGATTGATCAATTGACTGGGAGAAATGAAACTTTGTTTTGGATTTTAGTGGGAGACTCAATGAATTAAACTTTGTTTCGGTTTATGTTTTTAATCAAAGAAGAGGATTATGTTTTTAATCAAACATATTGACAAGGAGTCAAGAGAATTAATTAGCAGACACTCAAAGTATGAAATTTATTGAATTAAGTATTAGTTAAGTATTTTTCTATTGTGATGCATTTTTGCATGAAATTTTGATAAAAACATAATGGTCACTTCTTGATTGATTAAGAAACATAGTTGAGTTACAATACGGGCCAGTAAATACTGTAGTATAGCCTAAAAATTTATTGATATATCTCGACATTGTATCCCAAGGAAGTATGTCAATGTATTTTATGTTATTGAGTACACCATATGGATCATTAAAAAAAAAAACAAAAAAAAAAAAACACACACACACACATTGAAGTAAAGTATCATTATATGAAATTTTTAGTGATGAGGGATGAAGTGAAAGTCAACCATACACCCTCGGATGAGATTGTGGCTGATCCTATGCCCACTAGATTGCTCGGAAGGGAAATCCATAGGAGCATGTGATACAAGTTGGAATTATCTAGATGTTGTAGTTGCGACTTTATTTGATTAATAGTCGGATAAAAGATTGAGGACACTAGCGAAGTAACAAAGTTATATCATATTTTCTTGTATGTAAAATTCATTTATAGGCATGCATTATGTTTTAATCTATATACATCTTGGCGCATAATGTGTAAAGTTGTTGATAAGGTGTATTGAGGAAGGCCTTTGAATTGGCCTAGGAGGAAGTACTTGATCGAAATTTCAACATAGTTAAGAGTCATAGTGCCACTTTACTAATGTTTAATACTAGTGGTCAAAGCGTGCGCACCATCAGCCGAATAACTGACTGATGAGAGTTTACAAATGTTCGTAAACTAAAGTTGGAAAGTCAAGCGTATTCAAGATTTGATACTCGGTAATGATATTCTATATGTGTAGCCAACTCGATCTTACATCATCATCAAGATTAAGTGGGAGATATTAGAATATGATCATGATGATATTGGCTTTACCATATGTATTTGTATTTGATGTGTGGAGGTACACCATTAGATTGGTAAAACCAAAGAGTATTATAAAAGTGTGTAAAAAAAAGGGTATGATATGAGGTATGACTTATCATAAGAGTTATAACCAATTTGTAAATGATGTTAATTTCTTATCTTAAGATCATCTAGAAAAGAGGATTCATTCCTTCATACAAATCATTCAAATGTGGAAGCAAATTATATTCTTCCCTTTGCAGTTATTATATTAATATATATAAATATTCAAAACTTTATATGAAGCCCATGAAATTTATTTACAGACTAGACATGCATG
Organism: Crataegus laevigata; assembly: GCA_963580275.1. NCBI lineage: Eukaryota > Viridiplantae > Streptophyta > Magnoliopsida > Rosales > Rosaceae > Crataegus > Crataegus laevigata. The sequence continues at coordinate 23,871,446 of OY756948.1, forward strand.
AATATATATATGTAACCACAGATACCCCATTACCTATGTATAACTGATACGTACATATATGAGACCTATAACTTAGCAACTATTTCTAATGCAAAGCTACGTGATCTTCTCAAACGACTTACCCACAAGACAACCACCGATCCTACAAAGTATATGAACCCTACATGCATACGTGCAACGCCATGAATTACCAATATTACAACCCAAACAAAAACAAAAATACGCGCACTAGAAATTAACCCCATCCTCATGAGTACTAAGGCTCATGATTCATGAACATGCGCAGTTTTCTTAATTGTTTTCAACATTTTTATTCTTCACCGAGTGAAGTAAGTACGGGGAGAGAAGAGGCGACGAGGTGAGAACATCCCCATATACCTCGGTGAAGCAAGGCCGTCAATTGATGACCGGTACTCGGGCATGATGAAACCTTCTCTCTCCTCTCGCGGTCTGCTTCGGTTGGCCCCGTTGAACGTGCCATACTTCACCAATTTGCCCATCCAAGACTTCTTGGGAGGAGTCTTGTGGCCGCCATTCATCTTCTCACTAAGGTACTCCTTCACGGAATGCAACCCTTGCTCGAACACCTCAGGAGGAGGAGAAACCATAGGGTTTCCTTCTACAATAAGCTTCTGAAGCTTCTTGAGGCATCCAACGGAGTCTGGTAGGGCTGTGATCTTGTTGTAGCTGACGTCCAATTCAACAAGAGACACGAGGAGGCCAATGGAGTATGGTAGGATTTCGAAGTACTGGAAGTTTTGGCTCACATTGAGAATTTCGAGGTTGATAAGGTTCTCGAGATCTTCAGGAAGGGACCTGAGGCAGTTGAGACGAGCATCGAGTATACGCAGAGACGTAAGGTGGGTGAGGGAGCGTGGTAGAAAGATGAGCTTGTTGGAGTTCACTGATAGCTTCTTGAGGTTATTAAGTTCAAAACCAATGGTGTCTGGGAGGTGGCTCAGCTTGTTGAAGTTGGCATTTAGCTCTTCTAATGACCTGAGTAATTGTTAAACCACAACTAAGTCAATTGGCTTTAACAATAATCTCCAATTTGATGCACATGTATAAACCACAACAAAACCCTAATATTGAATTGTCTTGTATTATATCTCAAATGAAACCTTATCTATGTGAATTTGTCTACCCCTATAAGCAAAATGGTTTATTTTTATTAGTTCATTTGTGAGATTGCTGAATAGAACATTTTCAATGTATTTAGAACACAAATTAGTATATTAAATGTCATATCATACATAATTTTCAATGTATTCAGAGAAATAAATGTCATAATCTCTCTACTTATCATACATCATTTGCCGACATTCCGAGTGCACGCAAAAATGTCCTCATTAAGTGTTTTGACAATCTTGTATTCTTTAGTTTTACGATTGTACTCTTATATATAGGGTTTTACTTGTCTTTGCATGCGTGATACGTGTAACTGTTATTATAATTTTCAATATGAACATGAATTATACTTTTGACTTATTTGTTGCAAGTTCTCCACACCATTCCTTTGGTTCCTACGAGTCAAAATTCAAAATTCAAAATTCAAAAAAAAAGAAAAAGAAAGAAAGGAAAAGAAAGCAATCACCGCATCAAGACGTACTTCCAAAAATGTTTTTAGTTTTATTGGAAAGTGATCAAATTGTTGACTGCTCAGTTTAGGCGTACACACTCAAGTACAAAAGATTTCTGTGTTGTGTTCCCTTATACTCAACCGGAAGTGCTCCTTTAGGACAAGAAAGATATATACAACTACAATAAAACAACGTACGTCTAGTATTGGAAGAAAAGAAAAAAAATCAGAAAATTAACACGATGTTCTATGAATTAAATTAACTATAGTTTCTTTAATTATTATATTCAATACCAAATTTGACCATGATAAGGAATAGATATGTTAGTTTTCTGGTTTACTTGTGAATTAATTTCATGACGCTATGGGGGTCCAATAATATATAAGAAAGGATGACATCAGAAGACGGTGAACACGTTGATAAATATTAGGAGTACAATATATTGCTTTATGGTTTTAAAAAATTTGCAGATGTATAACAAGAAATTTATTAATTACATCGCAGGTTTCAAAAATTTTAATCGGTCATGCATGTAAAAACAAACCGCGAGGTTAGCTAAAGAATCACTTTAAGATCGGTTGCATTGAAAGAAAAATGCATGTAAAAATTAATTTACTGGTCCTCTCGTCCTCCATATTTTGTTTAATTTCAAGTTACATAACTATTTTTTTTTTCAATAACTTGCCATTTAAAATGGGAATTTTCACTGAACAAATGGAGAACACTTATCCTACAAACTAGTATATATAGTCATCCAGAATATTCCATTAACATAAGGGAATTCTTGCAGGTACATTCCAAATTTTATTGTTTTTAATGATCCAAATTTTCAGAAAATCACTAACAAATAAATAAAGCATAACGCTTGTGTTAATCCAAAAAGACGCTTGTATTTCATTAATGAAATTGTTCTTAATTTAATTGGAAAGAGGAAGAGAAAGAGATGACAACGAACCTGCAATTTTCGATACTGTTTGGGAGATATGAAAGAAGGTTTCCGGAAACATTGAGAACCTTAAGCTTGGACAAACAACCAATTGAGTTTGGAAGAGAATTCAGCTGATTTGAATGCACGTCCAGCACTACCACATTCAGTAATCTTGCTGTTAAGGATTCTGGTATGTTCTGCAAAATTTACACCAAGAAACAATATCAAAACAAATTTTTATAAATAAAAAATTTGTATATAAAAATTCGTTCAAGAATCGAACTCTAAATAGAACCTCTCTCATATGAATCCCCAACGTCCAGATACACAAATTATTATTAACATTGTAACCTTTGAATTCTCAATGGATGACGTAAAGATCTCACAACTACCTATCGCGTGATCAAAATCACGAGATTTGATATATATAGTTGTGAGATCAATTCTCTTTTAAGGAATATTATACCCTTTAAGACGTGATGTACCGATACAGATTAATTACAAGGTAGATGATTGTGAGAATTGGACGTATAAATACAATATTTTCTCCCTGATGGAGATGGAAGCATATATACAATTCACCTAAAATACCTGAAGGTTGTTATTGGAAAGATCAAGCTTGCAAATAGCCCCCAAATTAAGGGAAGGATTGGGAAGGGCATCAAGAGACATCCCACTCAAATCCACTTTCTCAAGCCTCTCTTCATCTATCGATCTCTTCCTCTCATGACCAGCTTTTTTCTTCCTCTCAAGAGACATCATCTTCACCAACCCGAGAAAGATTCTTCAATTCCTTCCCGAGAGAAAACAGAAAATCAAAGATAGAAAATTTCTAAAGTGAGGCCTTTGTGTTTGTGCTGTGTTAGTTACGTGCTTGTTTGGAAGAAAAGAAAATTGGGGATGAATATCTTTCTAGAGAAAGAGAGACTATAAAGAACGTACGGAAAGAAAGGGAGTGGGAGGGAGTAGGTGAAAGTATTAGCTGACACGTGTGCATGATAAGTACGGAATAGGATTATATGTGGATCGTCTTTTTAAGAATTATATAAATCAGTTCATCCTATATGTTCATCACTTATTTTGCAGCTAAAAATTATTTAAATTTTTTAATTTAAGTACTATTTGATACGATGAACTGATTCCTCGAATCTTCACAAAGAGACAAACAATAACAACAACAAAACATTTTCTCACTAAGTGAGATTGCCTATATGAATCATAGAACGCCATTGCGTTCGGTCTTGTGTCATGTCGTCCGTTAAATGTAAATGTTCTAAGTCTTTTCTTAGAGTCTCTTCCAAAGTTTTCTTAGGTCTCCCTCTTCACAAAGAGAACAAAAAAAAAAAAAAAAAAAAAAAAAAAAAAAAAAAAAAAAAAATCCTTATCCAGCCAGTACAAGGCCGTATGCTTAGGGTAAAGGGATTGCGTGGCCATGTCTGCCACTTGGATCAAGTCAACCCTTACCCTCCAGCCGCCAGCCAATGTCACCCACGTTGGCTTATTCTCATTATTCTTTTATTTTTTAGGGTTGCATATTTTCATTATTTTTATTGCCTATTCTTATCACCTATTATTTCTTGGTGTTGGACCAAATCCAACAAGCTTTAAATTTTTTTTATGTTTTAGACTTTAATCACTACTAATATCTTATAGTTTAATAACTTTTAATTTATTCCTTCAAAAAAATGTCAAATAGGTAAGATGAGGGAGTTGTTATAAACATGTAATTGTTGTAGTCATATTTAGAATAGAAATGTGATTGTGTAAATCATAATAGATCTAGGAATATCTCTTATATTCCTATTATGAGTTGATTACTTATTAAGAGTTGTAATCCTAAAAGGGTAAGGATTTTATCTACACTACTACTATAAATGAAAGCACAATGAGGGTGATATAACACACACCTCACAATTAAATATCTCTCCTTAGATAGCTCAGTTAAATAGGCATATAACACGTTACAAAACGTTTTTGCCAGAAGCTGAGGAACAGAAGGATCGTAGGAGGCTATCTTCCACAAAATTCAAAGGCCTTTATTTGTTTTCTGCTAAATGAAGATATTTGAAACGTCCACGAAGCATGAAAACATTCCATGATGCATGAACCTCTCTATGTTTATATTTTCCTTACGATATATATATATATATATATATATATATATATATACATATATATTAATTGCTTAAGGAGAGGGATCCCCATTTTTTTGAAAAAATAGGGACACGGTTTCCACCGTTGGATTTAAATTTAATAAAATTGTGTGGCCTGTATTTTAATCTCAATCACACAATTTTATTAAAGTCAATCTAACGGTGGGGAGCATATCCCCATTTTAAAAAAAAAAAATAGGGATCCCTCCCATTAAGCTCTCTGTATATATATATATATATATATATATATATATATATATATATATATATATATATATATATATATATATATATTCTTCATGCATTACGCAATTAAATTGCGAAGTGGAATTGTGAGTCAAAGAATATTTATAAATTAGAAGCATGTTAGGGATTTTCAAACTCTAGTGAATTCGAAAAAGAGAAGGGAAATTGGGATTTTTGTGGCACCACCATAAGGACCACCGCGCTGGCCTGAAGCCCAGCTGCGTGGAAACCCTCTTGAGACGACGTCGTTTAACATCTTGGACCTTTGTTGAAGCCTTTGGGCTTTGCTACATACTGTGGACAACCAGGTCGTATGCCTGGTTTGATTTCTTATCACGGGCCTTCAACCCCGACCCACACCAGCGTATGCTAGGCTGATCCTTCAGTCTCGACTCACACTAGCAGCTATGCTGCTAGGCTTAGCCCTTGCCACGTCTCGCGTTTCTATCAACTAGTCCACGAGGCTCGACTTAGTCCTTGTGGCCCAAAATCGAAACCCAGCTATGGCTGGGGTTTCCTCGCACACCCGCAAGCTTCTAGGCTTGCTCCCGCACGTTGGTCTTGGCCTAACCATGCCAACAGCTTGCTGCTGGGCTTTTTGTCTCTCGGCCTGTGGCCTGCAGCCATATGTGGGCTTCTTTTGCAGCCTTAACCCCGAGCCAAAAGCCTCTAGGGCTTTGCCCTACTCACGGCACCCAACCCAAATACCATTGGGCTATGGTTTTTCGAACCCGATGCTAATTTTTGGCATTATTTTGCTTCCATGATCGACCCTGTTTGATCCTGATCTATTTAATTAATTAAAAGTGACATGCAGTCCATTAATCTGATAATTAATCCAAAATTATTGACTTGAAGATCACTTTTGAACATTATTGATTCAATAAATTTTTTTTTTTACTTTGAACCGTTGACATACTTTCATAGTAACGAAACTCTCACACTTGAGTTCCCGAAGAAACTCAAATCAACTACAATTAAGTCAACATATTGCATTCTATGTTTCCTGCAAGAACCTCTCCTTTATGAACTAATCGTTCATAAAACTAAATTGAACCTATAGTTTCATATTTAGTGCCTTTGAAACCTAAAATTTTCATTCAAAACTTACCACATGAAACCTGTAGTTTTCATGCATAAATTAAACTAATACATGTCTATAGAACCCGAATGTTCTACAATATATGTCTATGGATCACCAAATGACTAATCACGTTTTTGTTGTACCCTCTATTTTAGGGACATGTCGAACTTGAACAAGCTCGATTTCACCGCTCTGGAAATATCTAGAATAAACTACCTGAAGTGGGTTCAAGACGTGAATCTTCATCTCACTGCAAAAAGTATTAAAGCCACCATCGAGGCACCTACCAACAATAAACCTATCGACGAAGCTCAGAAAGCTACTACAATGATCTTCATTCGAAAACACATTCATGATGCATTGCAGATCGAGTACTTCACTGAGGAGGAACCACGCACCCTTTGGCTTACTCTGGCCGATCGTTTTGATTACCAGAAGGACATATACTTGCTTGAAGCAAGACACGGCTGACAACATCTTCACTTCCAAGACTTTAAGTCCATGAATGAATACAACTTTGAAGTTTGTAGAATCTGATCATTGCGGAAGTTTTGTAAAGTGAAACTAACCGAATATATCTCAAAGAGAAGACTTATTCGACCTTTCATGCCACTAATATTATCCTGCAACAACAATATAGAGCACAGAAATTCAGAAATTCACCAAATTTTTGGATCTGATCTTTGTTTTACTTCTCGTTGAAAAGCAGAACCAGCTTTTGATGAAGAATCATCAAGCTCGACAGACTGGCTCGAACGCCGCACCTGAAGTGTACGCAACCAATTCTAGCAGCCACAAACGATGACAGAATCATTGTGGCTGTGGCAATGGGCGGCAAGCCCTACCATGGGCCCAAGGTTTATATAATCAAGGCCCACCTAAGGGAGGAAATGTGGCCTAACATCGTCCACCCCTTGCACCTAAGGCCTCGAACTTCAAGAACAAAGGAAAAGCTACCGTTCAACCGGGGACATGTGCTACCACTGTGGATCATAGGATCATTGGTCACATGTACACCGAGCTAACCCCGAGGCTATTGCCAAGTATCATTCCTGTCGTGAGTCTAACTTTGCATATATGGATCATCGGTGCTACATCATAAGCACATTGGGAACGTAGATAATTGTAACCATATACATATAAAATGACAACAATCGAATGCCAATCCTCGGGTTTTATTTGTAAAGTTTCTATTTGAAAAAGATGGGAGAAGAGGATAACATTGACTCAATAAAGTCTAGAGATCTTGAAAAAGCCTTTGAAAGCTCAACACTCGAGTGACAAATGAAAAGGAATGTTTAATTCCACAAAAGAAGTATTTTTTTTACGAGGTACTTCCGGCTAGAGCTGATAAAAAAAAAATCTCTACCTGATATGGTCTCAATCCTAATCGCATCCATACAATTTTACACTTCTCGACAAATATAATCTGTTTCGGTAACCAAAAACTTGACCCTAACACAAATGAAACCTGATTTTTTGGTTGGAAGATAGATTGACCTTAGAGACCACACATTAGAATGACATTGCCATAAATTGACAAGATAATATTTCCACTTATTCATCAGAAGATGGGTATCCTTCGAAGACAGAATAGATTTTCCTTGATATCTAACATAATGCATAGAAGGATCCTTGAAGAACCATAAGAAAAGATGTTATTACATCCTTAGAGAAATTGGATTTTTAGGAGCCGTCAGCGCCTATGGACAAATAAATTAGACATGTTTTAGGATGTTTTACCGCTAGTGGCCGAACCCACTAGGAGTGGTATTTTTCTAGGTTTATGGTTTAATTTTGAACAATTTTTCTAAGTCTTTGGGATAATTTGTTTGGTTTTGGTTTGCTTCAAATTAAGGATTGTTATATTATGGATATATTTCTTGAATTGCTTAGTTGAATGAATGGAATTATATTTATGCATGTGATCAATTCAAATCAATTTATTTCTAGGTATATCTAGTGAGGAAGTTAGTTGTCTAGCTGATAGTGCTACCAATCACATCATCTTGCATGAGCGACATTATTTTACTAACTTTATACCTAAGAAAGCACCTCAGACAACCCTTTCAGGCCCATCCAACCTGTTTGAAGGATACAGAAAGGCTTGTATCATGTTGTCCAATGGCATTGTCTTAACTATTAAAAAGGCACTCCATTCTCTATGTTCTGGAAGAACGTTGCTGAGTTTTAGAAATATTTGAGATAATCAATATCATGTTGAAACCACTGAAGATAATGGTTTTGAATTTCTTTGTATCACATTGTACGAATATGGCCAAAAGCATATTCAAGAGAAGTTAGAACGTCTCCCGAGTGGGTTGTACATCACAACCATTCGCGGCATAGAAGCGCACTATGTGGTCGGCCTTATGCCTGAGTTCCAGAGTAGTTTGCTGCTTTGGCATGACCGTTTGGGACATCCTAGACGTGACATGATGTGTCGTATCCTCAATATCTCGTGGGCATCGGTTACCTCCCTATGTTGGATTCCTACCATGCAAAGTGTGTTTTTTAGGGAAGTCGAATACTCAACCCTCAATTACAAAGATTATTCACACCCCCCTAAGTTTCTTCAGACGATTCAAAGAGATATTTGTGGACTTATTCAACCAACCTGCGGACGATTTGGATATTTTATCGTGTTTTTGATGCATCGACAAGATGGTCATATGTTTGCCTATTATCCACACACAATGCTACATTTACGAAACTCCTAGGACAAATTATTAAGTGAAAGGTTCACCATCCTGATTATCCGATCAAGTCGATTCGACTAGATAACGTTGGAAAATTTACGTCACAGATTTTTTATGATTATTGCATGTTAGTAGAGATTGGTGTGGAACATCTTATACCCTATGTTCACACCCAAAATGGCATGGCAGAAGCTTTCATAAAGCGCGTTCAATTGACAACTTGGACTTTGGTTATGAGAACCAAACTATCGGTATCTGCCTAAGTCTATGCAATATTGCACGCAGCTATGCTAGTCCGCCTAAGGCCCACTGCTACCTAACCTCATGCACTGTTTCAATTGGTTAGTGGATATAAGCCTAACGTCTCGTATTTATGTGTGTTTGGATGTGCAGTTTATGTGTCAATAGCGCCGCCACTACACACCAAAATGGGTCTTAAGAGAAAAATGGGAATCTATGTCGGTTATGATTCACCATCAATTGTTTACTTTTTAGAACCCTTGACAGGAGATATCTTTACCTCACGTTTTACAGATTGTCACTTTGATGAGACAGTCTTCCCGTCGTTAAAGGAAGATAAGCATGATAACGTTCCTAAAGAATGCCACGAATTGTCGTGGTATGCTCCCACTATGTCTCATTTAGATCCCCGCACTGCCCAGTCTAAAATTGAGGTGCGACGAATTATAGATCTTTAGAGCATTGCTCAGAGCATGTCAGATGCTTTTAATGATTTAGCTAAGGTGACAAGATCACATATACTCGCTACAAATGCACTTGCAAGGATAAATGTATCCCACGTATGTCACAATCCCGCTTGGGAAGGTCGTACCGTCCCCAAACGTGAAGACAGCACCTTCCACACGGCCCCATACATTGGCGGTTAGCCAATCATCTGCTCCGACCCTGAAGCGTGGTAGATCCCTTGGTTCAAAAGATTCACAACCCCGGAAGAGGAAATTGGCACCAACTAGTGACCCTAGTTTGAATCCGACCATCGCTCACTCATCCGTTCCAAAGCATGAGGTTATTCTAGGTTATGATGATGTCTTAGACGAGACAAACCGACCTCCCGAGAATCGTAATATTTTGGTCCACTGCACAATATTGGATGAGGTTTGGAATAGGAATGAAATGATCGTCGACAATGCATTTGCGTACACAGTAGCTACTAACATCATGCCTGGCGATGACATTGTACCACATTTTGTTGATGAATGCCAACATATAATAGATTGGTCAAATTGAAAACAAGCGATCCAAGTCGAACTTGATTCACTTGCGAAATGTAAAATGTTTGGACCTATTATTCCTTCACCACCACATGTGAAGCCCGTTGGCTACAAGCAGATTTTTGTGAGGAAGCATAATGAGAATAATGAAATAGTGCGGTACAAAGCACACCTTGTAGCGCAAGGCTTCTCTCAGCGCCCTAGGATTGATGACGAGGAGACGTATTCCCCCGTAATAGACATTATAACGTTTTGCTACCTAATTAGCTTGGTAGTTTCTGAAAAACTGAATATGTAGCTTATAGACGTGGTAATTGCATATCTCTATAGGGATCTAGATATGAAAATATACATGAAAGTTCTAGAAGGACTTCCATTGACTGGTTTAAATAGCTCTAGACCATGGAACACTCTCTCGATTAGATTGAGGAGATCACTTTATGAATTGAAACAATATGGACGGATGTGGTATAACCGTCTGAGTGAATATTTGACAAGTCAGGGTTATGTAAACAACAAATTATGCCCGTGAGTGTTCATAAAGAAGTCACATTCTGCATTTGCAATTGTTGCAGTTTATGTCGATGACATGAACTTCATTGGAACTCCTGCAAAGCTTGAAGAAATTGCTACTCACTTGAAATCAGAATTTGAGATGAAAGATCTTAGGAAAACTTGATACTGCCTCGGTCTAAAGATCGAGCATTGTTTGGATGGAATCCTAGTACATCAATCGAACTACACCTAAAAGGTGTTGTAACATTTGAATGAGGATAGAGCGAAGCCTTTGAGTACACCTATGGTCGTTTAGATTCTAGATGCTAAACGAGATCCCTTCTGTCCAAAGGAAGATGAAAAAGAGATTTAGAACCTGAAGTTCTTCACCTAAGTGCAATTGGGGCTTTATTGTACTTGGCTCAATGCACTAGACCCGACATCTCTTCGTTGTTAATCTTTTAGCTAGATACATCAATATGCCCACACGCAGGAACTGGAATGGTGTTAAAGACATTTTCTGCCACCTCAAGGGTACGATGGATTTTGGCTTATTCTATACCCTAAATCTTCGAGTGTTGCCGCCCCCTGTGGTTCTCGAATTGATTCTCGCCTTGTTGGTTACACAGATGCTGGATATTTGTCTGACCCACATAGGGTACATTCTCAAACGAGCTATGTTTTTACCATTGGAGACACCACTATATCTTGGAGGTCTACCAAGCAAATGCTAATTATGACCAAGGTTCTAAAAAACGCTAGGTGCTAGTCGGGCGGCTGGCTAGCGCTTAGCGCCTAGGCGGATTTAGATAAATTTCTTGTATATCCTGTAAATAAGTGCATATTGACATCTAAAAAAAAACTATACTTGTATGGATAATAAAATAATGATAAAATACAAATTAGGTACACTATTTCCATAAGTATTGGATGAACTTGTAGTAAATCCATCATTTGCAAATTAGATACACAATTTCCATAAGTATACCACCGTTAAACCAAAAAAAGAAAAAAGAACACAATTAATAAAAAAAAATATAAAAAAAAACCTCCTAGGACCGCCTAGGCGGCCGTCTAGGCCCAATCTGATTTTTTCGCCCGATTTGCCCAAAAATGCCTCGGTTGCTAGGCGCGCAGTGCCTAGGCGGCCGCCTAGGGCGTTTTTTAGAACACTGGTTATGACTTCTTCGAACCATGCTAAGATTCTTGTCCTGCATGAAGCATCGCGTGAGTGCTTTTGGTTGAGAGCACTTATGAAACATATTTGAAGCACTAGTGGTCTTACTTCTGTCGTTGACCTTCCTATGAGGATCTTTAAAGACAATGTAGCATGTATCGAGCAGTTAAAGAAAAGATACATCAAGGGAGACAACACCAAGCACATAGCATCGAAGTTCTTTTATTCTCACCAGTAACAACAACATCAGAACATTGAAGCCAAGCAAATCCGTTCCCAGGACAACCTAGCTAATCTCTTCATGAAGTCATTGCCCAAGTCTAGTTTTCAGAAGCTTGTCCAAGGAATCGGTATGCGTAAATTATCTGAGTTGAATTGCTTGTAGTTTTCTTATTTGGAAGTTATGTCTAACTCAAGGGGAGTATCTTGAAGCATACTCACTTAATCTTAATGTACTCTTTTTCCTACGATTATGAGCATTTTCCCACTGGATGTTTGCTACCTAACGAGGTTTTGATGAGGTACCCATTCTGGAATGACCATACTCCATTGAGTTCACTACTTTCGTCCTGTTTGACGTTTCTTTTAGACATTATGCATACTTTTCACTTTTCTCCTTAGTATATGGGTTTTCCCAAGGCCTTGGGTTTTACTATAGGGAGGTTTTGTGAGTTTTACTACCAATGCATACTTTCTTTCAATTTGAGACTCGCATTCACCCTTTGTGCCGATAACTTCATCAATTATTCTTATTCGTTAATGGTAGTTAGCGATGAAATAATCAAGTTCAAATGCCAACTAATTGGATAGAAGCCGCCCACAAGATTTTCACAGGATTCCTTTTAACTTTTATGCCTTTGCTTTTCTTGTCAACCATATATTTAAGTTCCTTGTATAGCGTAAGCACTAGATATTCAACCAGGGTTGCCTACTTTAAAAATTTGGTCACAGTACTGGACGACAAGTCAGTTGTATAGATCAACTACACACAAAAAAATGGGATCAGATGAGATTCTATGTTGGGGTGCACTTTTTATGAGAGAGCTGCCATATACAAATGTTCGTATGGAAAAAAAATTTCATGTTTACCTCCAACGCATTGAGAAATTTTTTTTTGGATTCTATATTTTGTGTGTACGAATTATAGCTCTCACCTCTTATTTCTTTCATTTATTAACAGAGAAAGAAGAAATGAAGAAGAAGAGAAAATGATGAGCGGGCAATGATAGATGAAAGTAAGATTTCAATTGTGTTTATTACATCATAATTCACAATGACTCATACACTTTGTTTATATACAAATCTAACACACTACACAATTGCAATACAACCTTTCAACTAGCTCAATCCTTACAACTAACTCAACCAATACAAACAGGACAAATGTCACTATGGTTATTACTCCCCACCTCCCCAAAACACGAAGCTGGGAAGTCCCAAACTGAGATTGTTGCTAATCTTCAGGAACTCCCAAACCAAGATATCGACAATGTTTCAGAAAGACAGGACTATGCTGTCCTTTAGTAAGAACATCTGCAACGTGGTCCTTTGTTGAAATTATTGCATAATGAGATCTCATTTTTGAACTTTCTCATGAACAAAGTGGTAGTCTGTGTCTAAGTGTTTAATCCAAGAATGAAAAACTGGATTTGAACTCAAGGCTATGGCAGAGAGATTATCATAGTGTAAGTATGGAGGTGCATTTATGAATTGAGTAACATTTTTTAATAAAGATTGAATCCAAAAGATATCAACTGCACAGTGAGCTAAAGCCTTGTAGCTTCTGTTGAGCTTCTGGAAACTGTTGATTGCTTCTTAGATTGCTATGAGATTGGATTTGATCCTAAATACACCACATAACAAGTGATTGATCTTCGAGTATTGATATCAGCAGCCCAATCAGAGTATGAATAATTTCTGAGATTAAAATCTCCACACTTTGTATACTTCAATCCACAGTCAATGGTTGCTTGCATGTATCTAAAAATTCTTTTGACTAGATGAAGATGCAACTTTGTAAGTTATGTCATGAATTGACAAACCATGTTGATAGAAAAACTGACAAGAAATCCCAATTACTGTCGGATTTTTGGTAAAAATTCAACATCAAATCGTGCAATGTCGCATAGGAGAACCAATGTCGTTGCTACCATCACAAAAAGGGTATTGACGTCGGTTAGAAGCAACGTTGAATTCTGATATGATGGCGGTCCAAACCGAGATCAAGCAACAATAAAAGAATTAAAATATCAAAGCTACTGTCGGTCCTAACCGACATCACGTAACAATTAAACAAATAAAATACTCAAACTTGTCGGTTTTAATCGACATTACATAACATATAGATACATAAAATAATCGCCCGTAAGCGACACCAAATAAATTAATAATATATATATATATATATATATTTCCATTTTTAATTCATAGTAATTAAAAAAATTATATAAAAATAAATCCCACCATATGTCAATGAAAAAACATACAATTTGAAGCAAACTTCATATTAAAAATAAAATTTCTACCAACTATATATTAAATTTAAATTAACTACAATTCCTAAAAATGCACAACCCATACAAATTCTTCCCAAACTCTTGCACAAGATTTTGAACCGGCTGTGTTTTTCATAATTTTCAACAGTCGATTATGCTTATTTTTTTTTGGCAATTTCCTGAAAAATAAAAGAATTTATTAGACAAATTTCAAGATATAATAAAATAAAACATGAAAAGTTTACCTTTGTTTTTTCTTTATTCTAGTATGCCACCATCAGAATATTTCTGTAATATTTAACCTTTGCCGCTACATTTTTTGAAAACGCACTAGAATTATCACTAATGCATTTTCCAAACGAATCAAATAAACAAGGCTGTTCTTTCCAATTCGGAAATGAGAGTTCACGTCTCCGTTGAGTTGATCCTTATAAATAAAAAAATAAAAAAAACAATTAAAAACCAAGAAACAAAAATAAATTTTCAATTTAAGCAGAAAACTAGTTAGAATACAAAACAGAAACTAAAATTAATAATCATAATATTTTTAAAATGAACCACCTTCGAGCTCTTCCTCTTCGAATTGGAGTTCCTTAGAACGTTGATCTTCAAAATGGCGATCCATAGCAAATCAGGAAGAAAAAGAGGAAAAATTGAAAGGAAGAAAGGGATGCACGGATGAAATGGGGAAGGAGAAGAAGAAAAACTGAAATTGGGGGAGAAATTAAAGTACGGATGAAATGGGAAAGAGAGGGGTTTAAATATGGGTATTTAGTTGGCGTTGGTTTAAACCGATATGGATTGACTGGCGTCGAATTAAAAGTCACTGGTGTCGAATTAAATGTACATAGCGTTGGTTAATACCGATGCCAACTTGACACACTTTATTGATATTCAGGTTGAGTTAAATGAACTAGTCAACTTTCTGACACTCTTTATTGAAAATATGGTGTCGGTTTAAATTAATGTTGGTGTCGGTCTTAACCAACACCAACTTCTAACACACTTTTTGAAATTCACATACCGTCGGTTTAATGAAACTTGCGTCAAATTAAAATTTGATAGGGTCAGTTAAAACCGACACTAAGTTTAACCCAAATTTCCTGTGCAAAACAAGGGGGAAATTTCCTGCCTAATATTTCAAGAGTTCCATCCATTTCCCGCCTAATATTTCAAGATATCCTTCCATTTCCCACCTAATGTTTGGGAAATTTCCAGCCTAAAATTTCAAGATATCCATCCATTTACCACCTAATATTTAACCCCAAGAAAAAAAAAAACCAACTATTTATTTTGTGTTATCTCATATAACATTTTAAGATTTTAATAAATCAAATTTAACTTGAATAAAATACGAAATAAAAAACATAATATATAATTTTATTATAAAACATCATCATATACTAATTGAAACATAGTCTAATTAATACTTAAAATATATAAAATAATTAATATATTTATTCAAAGTCATCATCTGTTAGGTCGTCGTTGTCGGTATTGGCATAATTAACAAACTTAGTAGGCAATGGTAATGATTCATGAAAATGAGTCTCTTCCACATTGTTAGGAAATTTTCATTGTCAAGTATCTGATCTCGAAGCATATACAAACAAGTTCGACGGTTGGATCATTGAAATTAGTTTCGTAGAATGCGTATCCCATCAAAACGATAGATTCACTGATACTTAGAGTTTATTTATATTTTCATTAAGTATAACATAAGATTACTAGTGTAAATATTTTAAATTGAAGATCGAATTCATTCATTGTATTCATATAGGGTCAAGGAGTGTAGCTGTAAAAAAATCATTGAAATCGAAGTTAAAATAACCGTTAAATCGTGATTTTTTGTTTATAATCGTCGAAAAGTTTTGTCACGTTACTTGATCTCTGAATGTTTGTTTTTTTGCAATGTTTGGCGTATGCGATCTCGAAGCATATACAAACAAGTTTGATAGTTGGATCGTTAAAATTAGTTTCGTAAAATGCGTTTCCCATCAAAACGATAGATTCACTAATATTTAGTTTATTTATACTTTCATTAAGTATAACATAAGATTTTACGGTATCCACTAGTGTATATATTTTAAATTGAAGACTGAATTCATTCATTGTATTCATATAGGGTTAAGGAGTGTAGCTGTAACAAATCATCAAAATCATAGTTAAAATAACCGTTAAATCGTAATTTTTCGTTTATAACCGTCGAAAAGTTTTATCTCGTTACTTGATCTCTGAATGTTTGTTTTTTCCAATTTTTGGCGTATGCGATCTCGAAGCTTATACAAACATGTTTGACAGTTGGATCATTGAAACTAGTTTTGTAGAATGCGTATCCCATCAAACCAATAGATTCACTAACACTTAGAGTTTATTTATACTTTCATTAAGTATAACATAAGATTACTAGTGTAAATATTTTAAATTGAAGATTGAATTCATTCATTGTATTCATATAGGGTTAAGGAGTGTAGCTGTAAAAAATCATCCAAATTAGAGTTAAAATAACTATTAAATCATGATTTTTTGTTTATAACCATCGAAAAGTTTTGTCCCGTTACTTGATCTCGTGCTAATTAGAGGTGGGAATGTACATATAAGGTTTACAGGATCCTCACCCCTGGACGATGTGGGATCTTACATATAGGGTCAAGGAGTGTAGCTATAAAAAAAATAATCAAAATCGGAGTTAAAATAACTGTTAAATCGTGAATTTTCGTTTTATAACCGTCGAAAAGTTTTGTCTTATTACTTGATCTCTGAATGCGATCTCCAAGCATATACAAATAAGTTTAACGGTTGGATCGTTGAAATTGGTTTCGTAGAATTCGTATCCCATTAAGTTCAATGATGTGTATACACACACACACACACACACACACACACACACACACACACACACACACACACACACACACACACACACATAACGATCTCGAAGCATATACAAATAAGTTTAACGGTTGGATCGTTGAAATTGGTTTCGTAAAATTCGTATCCCATTAAGTTCACTAATGTGTGTGTGTGTGCGTATATATATATATATATATATATATATATATATATATATATATATATATATATATATATATTTCATTTAAGAAATTGAATGGTATGTATATTTAAGCCGATCCAATGGTCACTAATTTTTAAAATTTAATTTAATATATATATATATATATATATATAATTATTATAGTTTTTAGGGGTATAATGACACCCTGACTCGGAATGTCCACTAGGACTTTGAAATTGAGCTGTGTTGGCTGACACCTGGAAGGTGACGAAGTCATAAAGTGTAGTGATGTGGAAATGTGAACAAATTTAAACTTACAAGTGCCTAAATACCATAGTGTGCTGGTGAGCGGGAACTAACCCATCTCACACGTGACATTAGAGCATAAGTGAAGTGCAGTAGAGCGGGTAAGAATCGTACCCTTAGAAGTAGCCACCAATCTTGAGGTTTGCCAAAAATCCTCGTCGAGACGAATGTTCAATAAATAAAACCTAGAGGGGCACAAAACATAACATGTGAGTAGACAAAACGAAGCTTTGAAAACATCTTTCTTTTTAGAAATACAATAACCCCTCACCGAAATCCGTATAATTCCTCAAAAAATAACAAAACACACACGCGCGCGCGCGCACACACACACACACACACACACACACACACACACATATATATACATATCTAAAAATCGTGCCAAAGGATGGTAAAACCAAGGTATACCATGTCAGAGTATCTCAGCCACAACTATATAAGCAATATGAAATAAATCAATATCTCATCAATCAGTGCTAGCACATAAGTCGGAGTCACCTACAGTGACCTATACGACTTATCCATATCTCGTCAATCAGGTCCTAGCACGTGAGTCAGAGTCACCTATAGCGACCTGTACGACTCATCTATATCTCATCAATCATATATCATCAATCAGGTGCTAGCACGTGAGTCAGAGTCATCTATAGTGACCTGTACGACTCATCTACATCTCATCAATCATATCTCATCAATCAAGTTCTGCACATGAGTCAGAACCACCTAAAGTGGTCTGTACGACAGACTTGGTGTATATACATATAAATATGCTCAGTGCTATGATCACGTGAAGGCTGTGCGAAGTATCACAAGTTACGTAGAGTCAAAACCACCTATAGTGGTTTGTACGACAAGCTGGCACCTACCTTGAAATCCAAGGTGAGCGTAAGGTGCGAGAGGTGAACGATCAAGTGAAGGCTGGCCCTAGCCTCGGGTGGAGCACTAACACCGGGGTGCAGGACAATGTATTCTACTCAAATCCATTCATCATTAATTACCATTCGATCATACCAGCACTATATACTCACCTAAACTTACCTTGGCCTCCGTATTGGTGTGCAATCCTGTGTAATATTGTACTAATTCACACATAAAAATGTAAACTAATTATGACATGACATTATAAAACGTAAAACCACGATTTCTTGTTTCCTCACACAATGATTTATAACCAAGGTCTAAAATATCGCTAATATCGGAAATATCGGTAGTCCAAAAACACGAAAATTTCGATGGAAATATCGGGGTATTATCGATATCGATAAAAATTGAATAAAAACCACGGAAATTGTAAGAAAAACTTGGAAATGTTTGTTGAAACTTTGTAGGATGTTTATTTAGTTAATTATCTATTAGTTTATCACAAAAAATTGGAAGGAAATGCATTGCATGATGAATTTAGCTGATTTAAGTTGATTATATAGCGAGCTGGCAAACATTGTGAGTGTAGAAAATATGTAGAAATTAATGAAAGAAGTTTAAACACACCATAATCATTTATATATAATGAATTAGTACAATATTTTACACTTTATACATTGCATGGTAAGATACATGAGTGACTTAGTACCACATAGAGTTCCTATGAGGTTCAAAATTTTCACTATCTTCATCATCTCTATGTGTAGAGTAAGTGTATTGTGACAAGTAGTCATCAAATGATAAATCTCCAAAATAGTTTTGCATGTAATTGTTAACAGGCCACCCATATGGATCCGAGATTGGTTGACGTTGTCAATAAGTAAAATCATTTGAAGATTGAGTCTTGAATTCTTTCCATGAGTTGCTCGATTCCATCCCAACAGGAATGGGATATGAAGGGTAAGGAAATGGTTGGTTATGAGTATAACCATAGTTACTACTTCCCACTCCAACAGAGTCCCAAATTATAGATAACGAGTCATCTTCTTGACTTGACAAAGTCCCCTTGTGTTACACCCCACCCCTATTTTTATTTTAAAAAAAAATTTGGTTCTTATTTGGTGAGCCTAAGGGGCCCACCCCCTGATTTTGTCCCCCTTTCTCGTACTCCCTTTCTCTCTATCCCGGTTCCCTCCCTCTCTTCTTTCTTTTTTTGTTTTTCTTTGTAACTCTATGTGCTCTCTCCTTCCCTTTTCCCCGAAAACACATACACACCCTTTGACAGTCACCACCTCATCCATCCTCACCAAAACCTCTCCGTGTGATCCAGGAAACTTGGAGCAATGATGGCGCACACCCAAAACCTCCCCGTTCCCGTGGTGCCGTGGTGTTGCCACTGTGCATCTCCTTTTCTGGTGAGATTTCTCGTCCCTCGACCTTGGTGAGCTTTGGAACTCTCTCTAATCTTTCTCTTAGATCGATCAAATTCTAGTTAGGACTCATTTTAGGTGCTTTGGTGAAGGTTGTAGTGAGAAACAACTCGAAGGTTTATTTTCCCAGATTTTCCGGCAAAGAACTGTCACTTTCGAGGTAATTTCCAGCCAAACCATGGTGAGTTGGCTGGTATGAAAGGTATCAATCTCTTTGTCTTGTCGAGTACTACAACTTTCCTTTTTGTTTCACCTAATTTCGTTAAGTATTGAAGAAGTTATACTCATTTGAATCTTACCCAGATTCCGGCGAGTCTGACGGCTTTCGAGGCGTTTTTGGGCCAAACCACGGCGATCTTATCGATAATATCCTGATATTTTGACGAAATTAAAGTGTATATGTGTGAAAATATCGGTCTCTAAAAAAATGATATTATCGGTGATATTTCGTCGATATTATCAATATTTTAGACCATGTTTATAACCAACATCAACTTACTAAGTCTTAAGATTAAATCTCACATTTTTCACCAGATTCCTTCACATCGCTCAGTTTTCCAAACAAAGCTTCTACTTCGATTATTTAATCTCATATATTGCATGGTTGCATCTAACGTCTCGTTAGACTGCCTACGTACCCTAAGTAGGGATCAAGCCAATCGTAGTTCACAATAATTATTTGTATGCCATAGCGTATAGATATACTGTGATGACCTAAACTCAACCATCTCACAGTATTCCATAACATATAACTATATGTATGTATAACTTGGTATAAATTTCTTAATTCCATTTAAAAGCATTTATGGAACTATCAATCACACACACACACACACATAAACACACACACACATATATATATAATAAGAAGGAAAAGATCCACTCACCTAAAGTCCGCGCTACAACTTCCTAGTACAAACGTTGAGGCGTCACAAACGATCGGTGCCTAGAACAATCATTAAATCACATCTCAGAATTCTTGTCGATAAAGTACATAACTTACATAGAACATGCGTCTACATAATTTGATTTGGAAAATCCACATATCAGATCTCTGGTCCGTAACTTCCAAGGATACACATTATGCTTCTAGAACAATACCCTAAAGTTTCATTATGATCCAACGGTTGGATCTCCGCCAATTGCCAAAACCAAGTGGCGGTTAACATTTTATTTACAAACTTACAATTCCAATTCGAGAAGATCCGTATGACGGATTCCTGATTCGTAAATTCTTATATTCCTCAAATATTATAAATAACAACCTATTAAAGTTTGATGACGATCCAAATGTCAGATTGTCGGTTCATATAATCGCCTATTGCGTGTCGTAGATAGTTTAGGTTCTAACGATCAATCTACGTCATTCAATTCTCAAAACTAAACTCAAGGCATCAAATATAACCTAAAAATAGCATTGGTGGTCTTCTGGCCACGCGCCGCCGTGGGTGGCGGTCGGCTGCCCTGGCTCGCCAAAAAATTCAAATTTCTCAAAAAATTCTCAAAATTTGCAAAATTGAAGATCTCAATGAGTATAGCAACTTTCATGCCTATGACCAAGGCCAATTTGGCTCAGAAGTGGTCTAATTTCAACAAAACCCGTCGGAAACCCTTGAACGGGTGTGTTCCAATTCGACCTCCAAGTAACTCCAGGTGGTTAGAGGGTTTGATTCGTCGGGAAATCAACGGAAAAGCACCGGCAAAAGGGTAAACGGGTCGGGGCCAAGATGGGTTGCGGGTTGGCTCCCCCTTCCTTTTTTTTCTTCTTCTCTCATTTCCCTTATTTCTTTTGTTTCTGACTGGTCTTCCTAGTTCTCTCTCCTCTTCCCATTAGTCACTACTCCCTCATTTCTCTTCTTCATCTCCAATCCACACCACCCATTTCCCTCCTTCTAATCTGGCCATACACGTGGCACCCCAAAATTTCTGAAATTTTCCAGAAATTAATAATTTTACAATTTTGTCCTTAATTTTGAACGTTAATAACTTCTTTGTTATAGCTCCAAATCACGTTCCGTCTACACCCATGTGTCCGTAGCGACGAGTGCTATAAGGATATGTCAAAAAAGTGAACCTTATGTGTCACTACAAGGCGATCAACATAAATCAACGTATGTGCCTCGAAGGGCATTTTCGTAAACTCACTTATTAAAATTACAAAAATCATAATTTTTAGGGATGGGCTATTACATATAAAATTATTAAATTAATATATATATATATATATATATATATATATAATTATTATAGTATTTTTTTAGGCTTATAAAATTATAAAATTAATATTTTACTTATCGTGTATCGTGTTACCCACTTGTATACCCGAACCAACTCATTATCTTAACAGGTGCTTATCGGGTTACCCGATTCGTTATCGTGTCGACTCGAACACCTGTTAATTTCGTGTCATGTTGTGTCGGGTTATTGGGTCGTGTCAGGAATTGTCAGGTCTAGTGCAGCCAATCCATTTTTAGACTTTTCTATATCTAGCAATGTTCCCACCACATTGTCACATATATTCTTCTCGATATGCATAACATCAAGATTGTGTCTAATCAAAGATGCCTCAAATGCGGAAGAGAAAACACAGGCAGGGTATCCACCACTCGCTGCCTAAAATTGACATTTTTTTTTCAAAATTAAAACTTATGTCGGCTACAACCGACACCAGCTTTGAAAATATTTCTTTTAACTAACGCTAACATTATGTTGGTTACAACCGACACCGGGTTTCAAATTTTTTAATAAAAATTAAAACCTATGTCGGTTACAACCGACACTGTCTTTGAAAATATTTAAAAACTATCATTAGTATCGAACAAAAGCGACACCAGTTGTCTTTTAACTAACGCTAACGTTATGTCGGTTAAAAGCGTCACCATTATTTAAAAATATTAAAATCAATGTCGGTTATAAGCGACATTAACAGTTTATGTCGGTTATAACCGACAGTAACTCCAACACCATATTAAGTGGGTGTCGGAATGTCTTATCTACCACTATGTTGTATAAAAGCGATACACCGACACAATAAGGCCCTTTTGTAGTAGTGATTAGATTTCTATAATGATTTGGACCAGAAAGAGGAATACCTTCAACTACAAGCAGTTTTGTATGATGCTTAGAACATCTGCAAACATGATTGAAATACTTGGAATCTGCAAAACCCTAAGGTTGCTTTATATAGACCTCTTCTTCAAGATCCCCATGAAGAAATGCATTTTTATGTCCACTTGTCTTAAATTCCAACCAAATTTAGCTACTAATGCAAGAATGAGTCTAATAGTAGTATGTCTAACCACTGGGCTAAGTCTCTGAGTAATCTAAACTTTAATGTTAACTATACTTTTGAGCAACTAGCCGAGCTCTATGTCTAGATATAAAACCATCGAGATTCTTTTTCACTTTGTAAACTCATTTTCTCCCAATGATAGCTCTATTAGGAGGAGAAGCCAACATTCATGTTCCTTGAGCTTTCAGTGCATCAAATTCTTCTTGCATAATAGTTTGCCATTGCACTCTAGCAGAAGTAGTTTTAAAATTCTTAGGTTCTTCAACCATAGTCACATCAGCCAAAAATGAAAATCCTCCAAAAAAAGGAATCAAGTATTTATAAAGATGTTAGTTCAAGTAATGAGGCAAAAAATGCTGCATAATTCTTCCTACAAATAGCACATGTCTGGAGTTGTTTGTACACGATTATTCCTTGGAGCTGAATTAGGAAGAATAACTTGATCAGTGTTATATGGAGGTGTAGAGAAATGAAGAATTACCTGTAACTGTGCAGAATCAAAGATTGGAAGCTAAGATGTATCTGATAAAGAAAAACGAGTATGGCCATTTATTGCTGAAGTTTCAAATTCCTGAACTTGTAAACCCTCATTAACATCAACTCCAGTGGATAAGGACACATCAAAAACAGATTCACCAAACTTATTGAAGGATGATGAAATGGAGTTAGTAAATGGATCTTGAGGAGCTAAAACATATGTAATTTTTGGTCTTAACGAAACTGGAATACGTATTATAACAGGAGCTAAATCATATGGATCATATCTCAATTGCTGCATATCAGATTGAAGACGAATTTATTTGCAAAGAAATATTGTCTCATAAAAAATCACATGCCTAGAAATTATGCATTTCTTAGTCTTCAAATTATAACGAATGACTCCTTTATACTCCATTGAGTATCCGTAAAATACACATATCAAACAACTTGATTGCAGCTTATTAGCATTATAAGGCCTTAACTAAGGAAATACTGCAGAACAAAAAATTCTTAAAAATTGTGAATCTGGAATCTTCTTGTATAATAAAATATAGGGTGAACTCAATGACAAAGTCTTACAAGACATCCTATTAATTAGAAATACTGAATGTGCCCAAATAAAATACCAAAACACGAGTAAATACAATTTCAACTATATGTCTATGTTTCCTCAGCCATTTCATTTTGTTATGGAGGGTAAGACCATGAAATCATTTGTAATATTCCCTTTGCATCAAGAAAAGCATTAAAACACTTGCCAATTTACTTTCCCCCACCATCTGATTGTAGACACTTAATTGTAATGTCAAATTGAGTAAGTACGAAATTATACAATTTCTCTAAAATTGCAAACACATACGATTTATTGCACATGAGAAATATTCAAACATATCTTATATATTCATCAACAAAGGTTATATAGTATATGTATCCTTCTAAGGACTATATAGAGAGGGTCCTCAAATACTAGAGTGTACCTTTTCAAAAGGTGACAAACATCCATATTTCCTAGTAGGAAAATGAGTTCTAGACATTTTGCCTTGCAAGAAGTACACATACTATGTTTGTTATCTGAACAAGCTGTAATACTAGATTTCTTTAACATTGTGGACAATATTTGAACAAGTGTTTAATTATTGTAAATTCAATCTAATAAGTTACTGTATAATGAAGCATGAAATTGACAAGATTATGTACTTCATCTGCTTAAAATTGCGAGAGATATGTAAAATTGCCTTCGTATTTATGTTTCTATTATGCAACCCTAATAGAAATAGCTTCTATTCAAACACGACGTTGTGTTTATATGCTTTTGATTAAGTGAAAAGTATTAAGTAAAGCTTTCCATCGTCTGTCATAAGATCAATAAAAACAACATTGATTAATTACTTGTTTTAATTACCTTCAGCGGATATGACCTCGCTGAATTTCACAAACATTGAGAAACTGACTAGTTCCAATTTTAAGAAGCGGAAACAGGATGTGGAGATAGTGTGCTAGACCTTATGAATATTGACTTGGCACTGAGGGAGGATCAGCCTGCAGCCCTAACTAATGCAAGCACCGCTGATCAAAGGAACAAGTATGAGAAATGGGAGGGAGCTAACATGATGTCCCTGATGATAATGAAGAAAGCCATGATAGAGTTAGGATCCTCTCCGGATTCATTCCTTGGGGATCCTCGGGATTAAATCATCTCAGCGTTTATGTAAAATGTGCGGCTGAGATGAGTCTTCCTCTTAACTTTATCACTCTCTCTCTCTTCAACATTCTTGCCTTCTTAGCTAGTGGCAATCGAGATTTTCTGTCATCCTTCTTGTCAATATTCTTCCACTGCTGAGAACTCTCTCCCTCATGCTGCATCTCTAAGGTGAATACGACCATGGATTTGTTATGAAGCTTCAACTTCACCTTTTTCTCAGTCCACCCAAATCCACCATTTTTAGAGTCCCCTGCTTATAAATCCAACTAGCAAATACAGCACCCCCTGAAGTCACGATTCAACAGAAAAAGGAGGGAAGGTATATCTATGATTGAGTACATAACCAAATAGTTAGAAATTTTATTTCTCCAAAAACTCCTGAGTTCCGCTCTAATGGAGACTAAATCGAGAGTTTCGACTGGATGGGTGAGGTTGCGGTTTCGAGTGAGTGGTGGAAATTTTTATGGGACGTGGATCAGATCCTTTGATGTTGACAGAAAATCTCGACCGCCGCTGGAGAGAAGGCAAGGATGTTGCGATCCTGCGGAGAGAGAATGTGGAGAAAGTTGAGAGGAAGAGTAATCTCAGCTACACGATTTTACATGAACAGCTGAGATTATTTGATCCCAAGGATCCCCAAGAAAGGGATCCGGTGAGGATCCTAGTCCGCTGTGATACAGTCAGTGAAAGGAAGCATACCAAAGCACACTAATGCCACAAAATTCCTTTTTGCTGTTGCTGAAAATTTAGAAAGTCAGAGACAGCTGAGACATGCAACTTTCTTACAGAGCTTACCTCTATGAAGTTTGATGGAGGCATACCAAAGTACGCTAATGCCACAGAAGTCCTTTATGCTGTTGCTGAAAATTTTAAAAGTCAGATGAAGCTGAGACATGCCACTTTCTTACAGAGCTCACCTCTATGAAGTTTGATGGGGTTGGGAGTGTTCGTGAGCATATCCTCAAAATGGCTTATCTTGCTCATAAACTCAAAGACCTAAAAGTACCCATGACCAAGGATTTAAATATCGGTAATATCGGAAATATCGGTAGTCCGAAAACACGGAAATATCGATAAAATATCGATATCGATAAAAATTACATGGAAACCACGGAAATTGTAAGAAAATCTTGGAAATTTTTATTGAAACTTTGTAGGATGTTTATTTAGTCAATTATCTATTAGTTTATCACAAAAAATTGGAAGGAAATGCATTGCATGATGGATTTAACTGATTTAAGTTGATTATATAGCAAGCTGGCAAACATTGTGAGTGTAGAAAATATGTAGTAATTAATGAAAGAAGTTTAAACACACCATAATTATTTATATATAATGAATTAGTACAATATTTTACACTCATTTAAGCAAGAGATTAAGCAATGTGAGCTGTTGCTCCGAAGGTTTGGGCAATTTTCAAAGCTTTGTAACTTCTTTGTTTCTTAACCAAATTAAGTGATTCAAAAGCTAAAATGTAGTTAGGAATGTGGAGAAGAGGTTCATACCAAGTGAGGACCGAGTGGTGGCCGGCGTTGACCGGAAAATGACCTGAAAGATGGCCAAACGACCACGGTTTATGAGTTCGGCCGGAATTCTACCCTAACTTTGAACGTCCATAACTTCTTCATTTCTTAACCAAATTGAGTGATTCAAAATCTAACATGTAGTTAGGAATGTGGATAAGAGGTTAATATCAAGTGAGGACCGAGTGGTGGCCGGTGTTGACCGGAAAATGACCTGAAAGATGGCCAAACGACCACGGTTTATGAGTTCGGCCGAAATTCTACCCTAACTTTGAACGTCCATAACTTCTTCGTTACTCAACCAAATTAAGTGATCCAAACATGAAAGTTGTAGTACTCGACGAGATGAAGAGATTGATACCCTGCACGCCGGCCAACGCGCCGTGATTTGGCCGGAAAACACCTCGAAAGGGGCGGTGCTGCCCAAACCGCGGGAATTCTACCCTAACTTTGAACGTCCATAACTTCTTCGTTACTCAACCAAAGTAAGTGATCCAAACATTAAAATTGTAGCACTCGACGAGATGAAGAGATTGATACCTTGCACGCCGGCCAACGCGCCGTGGTTTGGCCGGAAAACGCTTCGAAAGGGGCGGTGCTCGTCGGAAAACTGGGTTTGCTTGTGGGAGTTTGTCCCACATCGGCTGTGGGATAGAAAATTGGATGCTAAGAGGCCTATAAATACACCTTCCAATACTGAATGTTGCAAGTCTCTCTCGGCCTTTTGGCTGAGATGAGGTATAGTATATTTTTTTATTAATTTATGTTTCGATATTATATGAAATATCCCGATATTATAAGAAATATCGCGATATTATGGATAATATCGATAATATCGCGATATTATAACGAAAACTTAAGGAATAACAAAAAAATATCGCGTAGTGATAAAAACGAAATTATCGGCGATATTTCGCCGATAATATCGATATTTAAATCCATGCCCATGACTGACCAGTTTTTGGTCCACATGGTTTTGAATAACTTGCCTGCTAATTATGGTCAGTTAAATGTCTTACAACACCTTGAAGGACAAATGGAGAATCGATGAACTCATCTCAATGTGTACTCTAGAAGAAGACAAATTGAAGGCTAACAAGACCATGGAAGCCAACTTTGTTTAAGAAAAAAAAAAGCATCAAGGCCTCCAATGTTGGTTCATCAAGTACTATTGGTAAGAAGAAGAAGAAGAAAGCAATTTCTTCTTCATTTAAAAATACTAACACCTCTAAAGGTTGTCACAAACTTAAACAGTTAACATTGATGTTGAAAAGGAAAAGGAGTGTTATTTTTGCAAAGAAACTACCATTTAAGGAAGAATTGCATTTGGTTTCAAATACTGGTTTGCTAAGAAAGGTAAGGTCTTAAACGTTTTTGTATGTGCTAAACCAAATTTGGTTTTTATTCCTCCTCAAAGTTGATGGTTTGATACTTGATGTTCTCTTTGTATATCCAATTTTTTTGCAGAGCTTCTAAAAAACAAGGGAGATAAACAATAAGGTCTACAATGTTTTTATGGAGAAGAGGAACAAGTTGCTATTAAATCATAGAAAGCGTCAGATTGGTCCTGTCACTTGGTTTTGTTTAGTTTTTAAGTTTAGTTTTATATGTACTAAAACTCAAAAGTTGTAAGACTACCGTATAGCAAAGGACTTTACAAATGTTCTCCTCGATAAAGTGAGAGTGCGACCACAACTGTAAAGACTCTTCTAGCCAAAAAGAAGGAGGAACCATAACCTGGGGATGAAGATGGTTGGAAGATGTAAGAGAAATATGGAGGAGAATTAAACCTGGTAATTTATTACACAAACCATTAACAAGACACGTAAACGGCACAAAAATAACGAGTTTCGGGTCAACACCAGAACTAATCGGGTCGTTATCAGGTCACACGATAAGAACCCGTTTATAACTGGTCCTTAACAGGTTTACACGAGAGTGACATGCGAATAACCTGCTTCGACACGAAAAGTAAAAAGTTATTTTGATGATTTTAATTTTTTTTAACCACTAAAAAAACTTACTATAAAATACAATAGGTATGGTGGATATATATATATATATATATATATATATATATATATATATTGTTTATTAATTATTATTGTATTATTATTCTAAATAAATGTTAAAAATTTATTTATTTATTTATTTTTATAAAATACTATGAGCAAAGAATGAGATTAGAAAATTATAAAACACATTAAAAATAAAAATATGAAGTAATTTAGAAATACCAAATACATTTAAAAATTTGTAATAATTAATTTACAAGTGCGAAAAATGTGAAAAAAAATATGCAAACGCTCATAATCGCATCATCTACGCTTTAAAGGTGGGTACATGAATTTTTAAAACCATACAAACTCTCATGTATTTTTAAGGGAGTTCAAAATAAATAAAATTCA
This sequence comes from Crataegus laevigata, assembly GCA_963580275.1. Lineage (NCBI taxonomy): Eukaryota > Viridiplantae > Streptophyta > Magnoliopsida > Rosales > Rosaceae > Crataegus > Crataegus laevigata. Next base: position 23,900,556 of record OY756948.1, read on the forward strand.
TAATCATTAATGTATACGTTTGAAAAATGTGAAAGCTTATATATACGCTCATGATTGCATCATCTATGCTTAGACGATGGTTACATGGTTGTTTAGATTTTTAAAACCCTCCAAATCTCATGAGTAATGTTTTTTTTGGTGGAAAATTAATAATATTGTAGAAGTGTAAAAAATGTAAAAAAATAAAATATACAATCACTCATAATGACAAGTCTTACAACTTTCGTGAAGGGGTCAACTCCGAAATCTGACACCATAATTCATAAACCTTATATTTAAATTTAACCGTCCATTGTCGTTTACACTTTATTCTACTCACCAAATTTTATTTTTCTTTCAAAGATTTGTATTTTGTAGTATACACTAATGTTTTTTTTTCATTAGACTCTAATTTAGTATTACGTTTTACATTTTTTGGGGTCAAATTATGTTTTTCATTTTCATTATTTATTGATTTAAAATATATTTTTCTTAACAGGTAACGGGTCGGGTCATATTACCTGATAATATTAACGGGTTGATTTCGGGTTAGGTCAGTTTATTTTAATGGGTGTTACATGACATGACCCATTAAGCTATCGGGTATGACACGAAAACAACACGAACACGAGAAACACGACACGAATGTCAGGTCTGGAGAAGAGAAAAGAAAAACCAAGAGAATTGTTGGAATTTTTAGGGTATTTCAAAATGCAAAGTCCATTTATTTCCTAAAATTATGGTTTTTAATATTATCACATAATTGGTTGGCATCCATCACTTCTTGTGCACTGTTATATATATATAGTAGCCGTTTTGCTCGTGCATTCATTGACATCTTAATTTGACATCAATTATTTCCTTTGTAACTGTTAGTCACTATTTGATGTGAATCATTATCCATGTATCTCCAAAATGTAAACCCCTTCCATAAGAGTTGATCAAGTGATTCTTTCCTTTGAACCACTCATTCATATATAAATGAAGCTTCTCAGAAAAGAAAAAGGAAAAAAAAACCTCTCTCTAATTCTCTCCTGTCTCGTCTATGGATCCCTCATTCTTTCAAATGCTGATATGTCATTCAATTGTTTTGTACCATGGAAGAATTGAGTTGTTCACTTGATCCAAGTATTGAGAGTATACGCTTATAAGGATCATATGTTGTTGTATCCTGGAGAGTAGGGTGCCATAACCTTCTACACCGAGTCATTATCTTAGAGGGGTGAAATCTACTCTGGAGGGCAGTGAATTTGTATGCCTCAACCTAAAATATTGTTCTAATCAAGGATCGATAAAGAGCGTTCTCTACCTACAAAAGATAAGTATTTTATGGTACGTATTTGGTTTATTTTATTGATTAATTATGGTAATAAAATTATGTTATACTAATATTAATTTTAGGGTATATCTCTGTTCACTACCCTTATGTTTGGTGGTTTTCAAAATTTAGTACATCAGTTTTTTTTCATCCCAGAGTCATACTTAAAGTGTAAATTTTGGGACAGTCTCATACATCCGTTTGTCAAATTGTTAGTTCTCCCATTAAGTGATGACGTGGCACCCATGTGGACAATGACTGGGCGCCACGTGTCATTAAAAATATTAAAATAAGGGTAAAAGACAATTTACTACCCTCATGTTTTGTGGTTTTCAATATTTAGTACATCAATTTTTTTTCATCCCAGAGTCATACCTAAAGTGTAAATTTTGGGACAATCTCATACATCTGTTAGTCAAATTGTTAGTTCTCTTGTTAAGTGATGACGTGGCGCCCATGTGGACAATGACTAGGCGCCATGTGTCATTAAAAAATATCAAAAAAATTATTTAAATAAAAATAATTGAAAGTTTACAAGGGGGTTGAAGTTCATTTCCATTATGGAGTTTACAGATAAGTGACACGTTATTTTGTTATTGATTCATTCTTTTTATAATTTAAAGTTATTAGGAATCTATTATGTGAGAATGATTCCATAGTCATAGCCAAATTAGTAGTAATCTATTATAATGTCGGTCATGTACCTCACGTGCTTGCCGTGCTTATGATGAAATGTAGTAAATGCTAAAGAGAAGTTTATGATAAGAGCATGCACTATAAGGTTTGTAAGTCCTACATTTGCTGGAGATTTCCCCCGGTTTGTGGGGGTTCATGGTGAGCTAGTTATGGACACTTCTTGTGTGGGACACTTCTTGTGTGGTACACTTCTTAATTAAATAGCTTAAATTGGAAAAACATATATGTTATAGAGTTTATATACACATACATGCTTGAGTTGTTTCCTTAAGTAGTTATGAAAGGCATATTATTCATTCTAAATTCTAACGGACTATTATTTGTCAATTATATATTTGACTTGTCTGCGATATCTGTAGGGTAGTATTGTGTTTGTCTTCCTTAGTTAAGCTGCAACAATGAGTGATCCTAGGAATGATGGTGAGGTGCTTGTTGACACACCCTGACTCGTAAGTGGGGTATGCTGGCCGTCACGAACTATTTATTGGGCTGTAGACTCCCTTGATTCTGCATTATACTGAAGGTCTTCTCAAGGTGCATAAACCATTTCTCTGAACCCTTAGGCCCCTCATTCCCCACCAATTGGGTTATCTTCAAATTATGCACTAACTCTAGAGGGGTCCGCTAAGGCGGGCGAACAACTGACTGAATGGCACTCGCTATGGCCTCCCCTAACTTAGCTATGTTAGGAAAAATAGGCTCATCAGAACGACGTGTCTCATGACGAGGCGTCATAGTTCTGACAGAAGACATCAAGTCATTAGAAATTTCACAAAATATGCAGGACTGCAACCTAGAGCTCTGATACCAAATTGACACACCCCATCCTCGTCGGCACACCACGGCCAGGGTTAGGCTCTGATACCAATTGTCACATCCCGGCCCGGGCGCAGCCACCTCCCGGGCCCGCTCCACCACCGTAGCACGATATTGTCCGCTTTGGGCCCTGACCACACCCTCACGGTTTTGTTTCTGGGAACTCACGAGCAACTTCCTAGTGGGTGACCTATCATGGGAGTGCTCTAGCCTCCTTCTCGCTTAACTTCGGAGTTCCAACGGAACCCGAAGCTAGTGAGCTCCCAAAACGCCCCGTGCTAGGTAGGGATGAAAATATACATTTAAGGATCACTCTCCTGGGTGATGTGGGATGTCACACTTGTGATGATCAACACCTCAAGGAAGGATCATTTAATGGATCGCCGTATTTGACCTTCATTATGTAAAGTTTTGTCCTGCATATTGCTTTAGCTAGAAAAGACTGGGATAAAAATTACTACACTATATGTGTGATTTATAAAAATAAATCAATTATTGTCTTCAACTCTCTTATTGGAATATAATTAGAAATTGTGGGGGTTATCACCATTTTGAAATTAACTGTGAGGTTTTCTATAAATTAATCAGAGAGCAACTATAAAGAAAGGGGCGTACAAGTGTTGTGATGATTTTGTTGACAACTAGAGTTCGAGAAGGTTCAAATCCATTTGACTGAGGAGTGTTATTGCCTGCGGAGTTTAAGTCATAAACTCAGTGCGGTGGGACAATTTTGATACAATTCTTGCAGGTTGGTTGTGGAATATTCCAGGTAATTGAAGTTACCAATATTGCTGAAATACTAATACAATTGTGAGCATGGTTGAAAAGTAGTATAATGAATGTCGTACATGAACTTCGTTACTTAGTTGAAATTGTGGGGGTTCTTATCTTCATATAATGATTTGGCATAAGAACAAAATTTGTTTGCCTTGAATTAGTCTTTGCGACTAATATTCTATAGTCAGTAGTTTGGATGCAAAGCTGGGTGAGATTGGCAACATATTAACCAATTTCAAAAGATCATTTCAAATCGTGGGGGTGAAGATCCCTTGTATGGAAATTTATTTTTTTCAGGTGATGACATACGTGGAAATATGGGGGTAAAGCTAAAAAGATACCCATACAACGATACATGGTCGTCATTTCATATGTGATGAAACACCTATATGAAGTATATTAAAACCATTGCATATATATTCATCGTGCAAGTAAATATAAATTCATCGTGCATATATTACAAACGTCCGTAAATATACCGTTATAATCCGGACTCGCGAGCGGCTTTCGCCTATGTGCTGGTAGTGACAAGTACTACGAGGATACACTAAAAGAATAAGTCATACGTTTCTCTTGGCGATGGTCAACGAAAGTCAAAGTCCTTGCCTCTAGGGCATTTTTGTAAATTCACGCTTTTAAAATTAATAAAAACGTAAAATTAGGGACGGGTTGTCACAATCTACCCCTCTTAAGAAAATTTCATTCCCGAAATTTAAAATCATTTATTACACAAAACTCAAAGATAGGGAAGAATAAAATATATGTACTAACAAAGAAATCAAGTCAGAGTGGTTGTACAAAAAGGGCAAATGCCGCTCCGTCGTGATTCAGAATGCATTAACTCCTTTTTCATGCCTTCAACTCATACTTTCCTTCTCTTTAGTACAATACTATAGTATAATGGTTTTCTCAAAACAAAACGTGGAAAATATTTATATGTACTAACAACCCATCGAAAATACATAGATATACAACATAAAGTTAGAATTGTTGTACTGATAGTAAAACTGAACGTAGGATTTTTCAACTACACATTCGAGTGTTGCGTACTCCGAAAGTAAGTATGTAGTAACCTTGGGTCGAGCCCAAGTAATAAATAGGTAAACACAACAAACACATGCATAAATACTAATGAAAAAGGACCTATCTGATTTACTTGCTTAACAAATCCAACGAATAAGTCATTGATATTACAGTCTGTAGTCCGTGATATTGACCACTCACTATTGTCATGATAAGCAAGTAAATAACTCCCGAGGGTGCAATATTACCATCATGCCCCATAAGAATTATACAAACAACATCTGGTTAAGTCTCTACTGTGTTCACGCACTACCCCATTGGGCAACAATAGCAATAAAACAATTCTTTATTGTGAACTCTCACAATTGAACACTTGCTCGTAAATCTCCTATGTCAAACAAGTGCTAAGCAAAAAATCTCCAAACTACATCTCACAGTGTCACAACCATGACCAAAAATTGTAACCGCAGTTACAAAGAGTTCTATCAGAAATAAGCGTCTAGTACCAACATGCTACCACTATAGAGCAGATAAACGTAACACACCACGAAGGTCTAGGTAGTTCATTCAGACTGGCCATCAGTCCGAGGGATGAATGTAGGCGATGACAAAACTTACTACAAGTGATCTTCAAGAAGACTTCCCCAATACTTGGTAGTAAAACTCGCAACACAATGAGATACAATATTGACACATTGCCATGTAGTCAAGCCAATGTAGTCTGCAACGCCTTAGCAAGCAAATTCAAAGTGAAGTTCTCTCGAACTTAGTGAGAAAGTAACTATGTCGAACTACAACAGTAGTTTCCAAGATATTTAATCACCACGGTAGAGATTCGTTCATTGAGAAATTAATGGTCACGATTGCACTTCCAATGTCAGCGGTTCTTTTAGACAGTGCATCCGCTTCAAGGCAATATTAAGTGCAATAAGGTAGACATATACCAAGATTAATTGGAACGCCTTCCAAAACCAAGAGGTGAAAAAGTTGTCCTTTTGGACCAACATAAAATGAATTGACTTGGTAAGTCAATCAATAATCACCGTACATCACCAAAATCTCCACATGTATAGGAACTTGTACTAGGAGTGTATGGCGATATTTTCCTATCTTTACTTAGACATAGGAAGTGATTATAATTACTTGAATGATTCTTGATCACTTGTAAGTATCATCAAATCGTAGCTTGTGAATCCTAACTAGAATGTGATAAGACAAGCTAGAGGCGTTCAAGGGTGAAGGAAAATTTGTGAAAAATAAGTTTATTTGAGCAACATCAACAACATGCGATTAACAATTAAAGGCGGAATCATGTTATATGCACTCAAAAATGAAACTTAACCCATGAAATTCAAAGCCTAGTAGATAGGTGAACCAAGACTCAACTCAAGAACAGAGTGAGTTGAGAAATCTTATACCTTTGTTGATTCCTCTTTGCATAAGCAAAGCCTAATCACCCAAGGAGAGGGCCTTCATTCCTTATTTCTTAGCTCCATGGATTTCTTGGAGGAGGATGGTCGAAAGGATTCTCCAAGTTCCCAAAATAGAGAACCTCTAAGTATCCACACCAAGGAGAGCATTGATGAGGAGATGAGTGACCTAGGAAGATTTAGATGCTAGTTAAATCTTCCTAGGGTGGCCGGCCTCTTAGAGAGCAAAGAGAGCTTTGTGTTCTCATCTTTTTCTCCAAAAGAAACCCTAATGATGAAATGTTATACAGTTGCCTTTATACCACCTCACAATGTAGTGGCAAACTTGCAATTAAAGCAAGTTCACTAACCTTTCTCTATATGGCCGGTTTTCCCATGCCTTTGGGCCAATTTGGGCTTTAAGGCCCAACACTAACTCAAGGTTTAAAACAAACTTATTCGTTTGATTAATTAACATATTAATTAATCCTAGCCATAAATAATTAAACCATTTAATTATCCTTACTCATCTCTGTTGTTTCTTCAATCTCTACCTTACTCGGTGTACGATCCATTAGGTTCCTTTTAGCAAGGCAGTGAGCGATTAGAACTCTTTCAAATCGATTGTGAATTGAAACTTACTTTCAATTCTCCCTTTAGTGATTATAAACCTTTAGGGCTTCCACAAACCATGAGTGACACCTAACAGTATGTCATGGCTACCCAAGCTAACAGAAGAGGTGGAGAACCTATTCAGTTTACGATTACAATGCAATATGGTCTTTCTCTAATACAATACTCTTGACCACATTGTTTGGTTTGATAGTTTATTCATGTCTACTATCCAATGTGATTCAATTACTTATATGATTACCTTGAATATGATTTGGAACGACTTCCTAAATCTCATTCATACTTTGGCCAGAGATTCTTAATCATATCATAGAGTATTTTCCCTCAAACGGTTTGAAGGTTAGAGATCCCTTGTTGCGCATTCACTTGCCTCCATGGCTAAGTGGCTTAACCCCAACTATGATGTGGACACCCTTTTACAGAGTGGCTTTGAAATAGTCAAAGATCAAAGACCTAACCACAAGACAACTATGATGCCTCAGGTCAAATGACTACTTTGCGTTATCCCAACCATGAGTTCTCATGTGACATGAGTATGAGAACTCCTCGTTGATCGCGTTCAGTGAACTCATTCTCTATTGAGCACCTACATGCTTGTCTTGGTGTCAGTCACACCAATGACTCGAGACCAATCACTCTCCCTGAGAGAAGACATAACACGTACTAATCTTAATGGACTGTTAATGCCCAATTGGCAATCCTATGATCAAGAATGTTTAGGATATGTATACGAAAGAGAATGGTCTCATGCACCTAACTTCATTAGATTACATTTTCCTAATTACATATTCCTTGGACTTATCGTTTAAACATATAACATTTATATGAGACAACTTTAAACAATAATCTCTGCCCTTTATGTATATTAAATTAGATTAGCTTAATATGTGAAATGTCCGTAAAGTATCATCATATGATTGGCTTTTAGGGCACATTTCCAATAAAGGGTAAATACGTCTTTTGTTGTTGTAGCAATAATATGCTTGCACAATCGGGCGTAATACACGATAGTGCAATCGCAAACGTTGGTTTAGTTTTTCCATTGTTATTGTAAAAAATTTAGCTCTTTCCTAGCAAAAGTGTATTTGAGAAATTGTGGGGTTGGTGAAGATTTTGTACACGTTTCTCCATAGAGAAATGTCATCTAGCTTTCAAATAAAGATAATAACTATTGACTCTAGGTCATGAATAAGATGTTTCATTTCGAACAGTTTTAACCGTTGGAGAATAAAAGCGATCTTTCGTCATGCTGCCTCTGCACAGTCGAAACATCCGAAGAACACGTCATCCTAGATTTCGATATGATCAGATTCAACAAAATGTGTAAAATATGGTAAGATGAGACAACGTTTCAATTGTCAGAAGCTTTATTCATTTTCAACAACCCAACCTAAAATTTACTTTCCTTAGTCGTAAATGAGGAAAGACACTATAGTCGAAAAGATTGCCAATAGTTTGTCGATAAATCGACAAGTTTAAAGATATCTCAGTTTCGTAGCATTTTGCGTGAATTTCAACCTTTTTCCTTCAAACCTTTTTGGGAAAAGGAAAGAATGTCGTTTACTGAGATCTCCCCTCCCAAGAAAGTACGAACTTAGCAATGGTTACTTTGGGGCAATGGTATAAAGCTGAATGTCGGTGCTCTTAACACTCGATCTTTGATGATGAAATTGAGGAGAGAGTCGTTGGTAAGACTTTGAATTTCATCAGGTTGTGAAAGAACTCTCGGATTCTAAAAGTCGATTGGAGAGTACAATAACTCGAAGTAGGACTAAGAGTTTTAGTTGCCAACCGATTAAATTGCTGAAATCTAGGTACGACCCTAAAGTCTACCTTTCGATTTTAAGGATAGGTTTCGAGTTCCCTAAATAAGGTAATTAGTTGAATAGGCGACAAAGGTCGTCCAAAAGAGTTACGTGTTATCTTCTCTAAAGGGTTCGAAAAGATGCAAGGAAAAACTGGTGCAGTATAGAGAATGGATCGAGGTGTACCCTACCTCGCTAATTGGTGATGGCTCCGTAAAGAATTGGAGAAATGACGCCAAAGGTCCACGTCTTAGGATTGTACTATACTGCTTCTTTTCTTTACGCGTCGCGCTATCAAGTCTTCATAAGCTTCTCAAAACTCGTTCCACTGCTAAATTTCCACAATCTAATTTCTTCGGCTCAAGCAGCCATGGTTAATCAGTCTATCAGTAGCGCTGCTAATCAACACGCTTAAGATATGTTAATATTGTTCGTTACCCTAAAACTGTGAACCTGCATTCTAGCATAAAGGTATCACTCCCAAATACTGGCACCTGTGTCTGGTATCAGAAATTATACCACCGAACGCTGGTCAATGGATATCGGCAGAAATTATACCACCGAACGCTACACAAATACTGGCACCTGTGTCTGATTATGGTTTAGAGCCCGTTCGAGTAGAAAGCTTTGGGTAATTGGAAAGGAAATGGTCAAGCGAAGTAGTTCATTGATCCTATGAGGATTTGATTATTACTTTTCGGATTTCTGTTACTGCCAGGATATGATAACTCACACTCGCAAGCCTATACTCACCCAATTGATGAGTATAACAACGAAAGGAAAATCTAGGAATTAGCGTTGGTTGAAAAATTCCAAGGCTGGAAAAGAACTTGCTAACAATTCGAATTTGAAAATGGACTTAAACGAAAGTCGATCTTCCTTCTGAAGATCCGAAATAATCACCAGTACGTTCGAAGATATTAGTACCATAGGGGACCAAAAGTAATTGTCCCCCAGATGATCTTCCGTCAATTGCTACCACTTTATCACCAGGTTGTCGCTTCAGACATTTCTAGAATCTTGACGAAGTAACTTTCGCAGCGGTTTTAAGAGAGGGTAAACTAATAGGTGCTACCAAAGAAACAAAACCATATATGGTTTCCTAATTTGAAGGGTTGGTAAAAACGATTAGTAAATCCCTGGTGATACTCAACTCTTGATACCTTAACTCAATTACTGGGCTAGCAACTTGTTTCCTTTAAAACAAAATTTCCTTGGAAGGGAGGTTTATTGTTTAAAGCCTAGGGGCGATTTCCAAAACGATTTTCTAAAATGACGATAAATTGTCTAAAGTATTCATAACTTTTGACAATGTTAACACGTATTTTGTGCTCGACGAGGTGGAAATATTCGACACTTAGGTTCAAGAACTAAAAATGCTTACATCACATGTGTGATGAATGCAATACTGTCCAAACTTAGGCTCTGATACCAAACTGACACACCCTGACCCAAAGTGTCCACTTGGACTCCGAATCGAGTTGTGCTGGTAGACACCTGGAAGGTGACGAAGCCATAAAGTGTAGTGCAGTGGAAAAATAATGTGAATAAATTTAAACCTGAAAGTGCCTAATCAAAAGAGTGCGCGGGTGAGCGGGATTGAACTATTTTCACACGTGATGTCAGTACATTAATTATGGTGAGGGTTATACCACTAAAGATAACCATCTCCTGAGATTTGCCAAAATCCTCGTATACATGTAAGCGCAACTACTAAACGTGGAGGGGAGAAAAACAAAGTTGAGTGGGTCAGCAAAACAACGCTTGTAAGAAAACCTTTATTTTCGAACATATTATCTCCTCGCCGTAAAACAAGTATAGTTTCCTTCAAACATACTACGTAAGTATGTAAACAATAATACAATATTAATATAACCAGAAATATGCCAAGTCATGATATATTAAATGCCACAGTAATATAATCATGTGATAATTAATCATAAACAATTTGCTCATCATCTAAGCTAGCACACGAGTTAGAGTTGTCTAAAGAAACCTATACGACAAGACTGGGTGTAATAATGCGCTATAGTACTATAATCACGTGAAGACTGGTGCCGAGGCACGAGCACATACGAGTCAGAATTGCCTAATGCAATATGTACGACAAGACTGGCACCTAAACTTGGATCTAAGGTGAATGAACGATACAGATGTGAACATACACGTGAAAGATTGGCCCTGACCTTAGGCAGAGTATCAACACTGGGGTGCAGCAAGATGAGCATTTACACATATGTATGAATGTCATGACAATAATATCCCAACCATATAGAAGCATTTATCATATTTCAATACCAAATACTTGGCAATATAAGTATAAAATGAAGTAAATACGCATTTAGGGAAACTATAAATATGTATAGGTATAAAATAAACTGCCCACTCACCTGGAGTCTGCACTATAATTCCTTAGCACGAATATCGAGGCATCACGAACGATCGTCTCCTAAAACAAATATCAGATCACGTCTCAGAATTCTTATCAATAGAATGCTTAAATTACGTAAAACACATTCCCAAAGATGTTCTAGAATGATTTGAAACTCATTGACCAAAAGTCAACCGTCGGTCAAAGGTCGGTGGTAGGGTCCACAACCCTATGTAATTCGATCCAGAAGATTTGTACCTCGGATTTTCGATCTGTAACTTCCAAATATCCACATTATGCTTCTAGAATAACATCCTAAAGTTTCAGAACGATCCAATGGTCGGATCTTTGTCAATTACTAAAATTAAGTGGCAGCAAATGTTTTATTTAACGAGCTTACAAATCCAATTCAGGAAGATCTGTACATCGGATTCCTGATCTGTAAGTTCCTTACATCCTAAAATATTATGTACTGTAATGTATTAAGGTTTGGTGATGATCCAACTGTCAGATCGTAATTCATGCAAGGACCCCGTAACGGCCACCTAGGTGGTCAACTACGAAACTACATTAAAACATCGTAATTTCACTAAACAGATGTCAAATATGGAATCAAGGCTTCAAAATTAGCATAAGATGGTTAGGTGGGGTCTCAACCCACGCGCCGCCTCGAGTGGTGGTTGGCCGCTACAGTTAGCCGGAATATTTCACTATTTCTAAAATTTCTCAAATTTCACAAAAATGAAGATGTCAAAGAGAGGAACAACTTTCATATCTGTGGCCAAGGCCAAAAATGGACGGAAGATGATTAATTATTTCCCACAAAGCCGACGGGTGCCTAAAGCTTCCCGGCGTCGATTCATCGTCTACGATGGTCCAACGGGGTCAAGGTTGGTCATGATTTGTTCCTACGATGATGGGCTACAAAGCTCAAGTGGTGGCATTGGCCATCGTTTTGCCGATTTGTCGAAAAATTGAAAAGAGTGGCTGGAGCACTGTTAATTTTTGTCAACTTTTGAGGCCTCAAACCGCCTTATACCATGGCTAATCAAGGTGGTTCTTGGGTGGATTTTGTAGAGGGGAATGAGAGCTTTAAGATGGTGGTGGTGATGTCGAAAAACTCCATCAGAGTTGGCTGGAATCAGCCTTGGAAAATGGGAGGTTGATTTGGGTTGTGTGGGTGCACGGGAAAGCTGGGAGCTTTCTCCCCATGTTTTTTATTTCTTTCCTGATTTTTGATTGGTTGCTTGTCCTTTAATTTAGTTGGTCCTTTAATCCCTGCTGAAGGCTGATTGGGCCTTATCCCACAAGGTGGGAATTTAATTTATTTAACTAAACTTTCAATAACCAATTTCAAAAGTCCGTAACTATATCGTTATAATCCGGACTCGAGCGTGGCTTTAGCCTATGCGCTCTTAGTGACGAGTCTGACGAGGATACACTTAAAGAATAAGTCATATGTTTCTCTAGGCGATGGTCAACGAAAGTCAAAGTCCTTGTCTCTAGGGCATTTTTGTAAATTCACTTTTTAAAACTAATACAAATGTAAAATTAGGGACAGGTTGTCAAACAACAAATCCTTGTGTTTGTCGCGCGAAGCACGGTCTGACTGCATTCAAACCTTTCAATTTATTGCGCATTTATGACACATTTTGCGTGACGAATATTTCATCTCTCGAAGGTGTCATAGTGCTATATAAACATAGTTTCAGAGGCTTAGTTTTCAAAAAAAATTTGTTTAAAAAAGAATGGCTGATTCTGGCAAAAACAAAGTTGTAGTGTGATTAGAGAGGTATGAATGGAAGCAAGTGCCGTACTTTGAAGGCAAAAACTTGGCTGAGGTTTACGCCAAATTGAAGTATGACATTGGGAATTTGGTGCAAAGGGATTGTTTTTCCGAGTTTGAGACATGTAAAAAGGTCCCTGAGGAGTTGAATAAGTCCGTTCTAGGAGAGTTATTGGTAAGTTTGTGGTAAATAATGAACAATTATTTTTGTTAAAACATAATATTTTTAAATTACTAATTTATTGTTATTGGTATTAATGTAGGTTCATTGGGATGTTGATTAAACCGATAAGAAGCAACGAATTTATATGGATGGACTTTTCAAGCAGAGTTTCCGGCAGTGGAAGTTTGATGTGTTGCGGGCGAGGGAGGATTAAAGTTGATGAGGGTTGTTTTTAAAATTTAAAAAAAAAAAAAAAGATTTTGTGGACATTATATTTAATTTAATAAATAAATATATGTTATGTGGATGAGTATTGATATTTGCATTAATTATAATTTCTATTTGGGATAGTAAATTAGTTTTGTTAATTAATTTAATGTTTAATTAGGTTTGAGTTTTTTATTTATAGTAAAATAAAAATTTACAATACATACAAATAAAAAAAACATTAAAAAAATGCATTGCACAACAAATGCTTCTTGTTAGTCGCTCAAAGGCTATTTGAGCGACGAATACATTTTTCGTCGCGCAAAGATATCTTGCGCGGCAAATACATGTTTTGCCGCACAAAATCGTTCATCCTTTTTAATCTGGATTCAGCCATATGCAGAGGCAAACTGCAAAAAAAATTGCAGATTGTGCCTCTGCATTCATCCCTTCGATTTTGCTCAATCCGACATCCATCATTTCCATTTTTTCTCTCAATTTCATCATCTAATACTCCCTCCATCTTCTTCTCTAGGTTGATCAAGCTATCTCGATGTGTCTGGTAAGCGTTTTTTGTCGTTACGATAAAAGTAATAATGTAAATTCGTACTAACGCCATTAATTTCATTGTCTATAGGGATATTGTGTTATGAAATTATATTTATATTATGTTGTTAAATTTATATGTGACGTACAAATATGTGTTGTGATGTACAGAGTTAATTGAAATTAACTTCGTACTTGTTTTTTTATTTTTAGTAAAACTTAGTTTCCCGTTCGAGGATTAGTTGGATTTCACGCATGGATGCAAAAGCATGATTGCGGTCCAATTAATTCTAGAATTGTCCCATTATTTGGATAGTTTGGGAATGCACAGTTATGACGCGTAGTTTTTGGTTGAAGGATTAGGTTTCAATTGTGGAGATTTCAATGTCATCTCTGTACATTCTTCGGGTTTTACACCTGAAGAACTGTAGTGAGATGCTGTCGAAATCTAATCTGATATAGTCGTAAATTACGTGACATGACTATGCATTTCCCAAATGAGATAGAGCCTTTACCAGAGGCAAAAGGTGACATTATCATTTTGTATAAAGTTGTTGTGATTGTTGTATTGTTATTGTGATTCCAGGAATTATGGACAGGACATGGACACAGAACTAGAATATATGTACAGATGAATACTTGGATGGAATTGAGGATTTTATTGACTTTGCATGTACACAGAACCCAAGTGCAACTAGAATCCGGTGTTCTTGTAGGAAGTGTAACAATACGTTAAGGGAGACAATTGAAAATATTCGATTTCATTTAGTAAGGAATGGAATGATTGAGACATATAATACTTGGAACCGTCATGGGGAACAATTAGACAATGCTTCGTCTTCAAACGCCACAAGAGTGGTAATGTTGAACCTATTGTGGATCCTAATGAACAAGTCATGGATATTATAAATGATGTTTTTCCATTTGCATCGACAAACACCAATCAAGAAGGGGAAGATGACTTGCCCACACCAATGGATAGTGCAGAGTTCGAACAATATGAAAAACTATTAAAAAAATGCCAACCAAGAGTTATACCCGAGGTGCGAGAGCTTTTATGTTCTTATGGCCATTGTGGAACTAATGCACGAAAAAATAAAGTATCGTATGTCGAACCAGTGTTTCGATTACTTTTTGAAGGTTTTCAAGTGAATGTTTCCGATTGATAATTATTTGCTGAAAGACCATAGACACGCGCAAAAGGTGTTGAAAGGTCTTGGATTAGGTTATGAAAAGATTCACGCTTGCAAAAACAATTGTATTTTATTATACAAAGAGTATAAAATATTAGATAAATGCCTTGTATGCAATGACTCGAGGTTCAAAATGACTTCTCAAAATAGAACGACTAAGATCCCACAAAAAGTTATGCGTTATCTACCCCTGAAAGCTAGGTTACATCGATTGTATATGTCGACTCATATTGCCATAGACATAAGCTGTCATAAGGAAAAACAGGTAGACGACGATGTGATGCGGTATTTTGCAGATGGGAAGGCATGGAAAGAGTTCAATCGAACGTTCCCCAAGTTTACTGCTGATTTTCTTAACGTTAGATTGGGACTTGCCACTGACAGATTTAATCCGTTTGGGGTTTTAAACCAACACCACGTACTTGATTGATTTTCGTATTTTCGTATAATTTGCCGCCATGAAAATGTATGAAAAAAAGAGTACATGATGATGACTCTATTGATAACTGAGGATCCTAGTAGGTCAATCGATGTATACTTATGACCTTTGGTGGATGAGCTAAAAGATTTATAGACACACGGTGTGCGCACATACGATAAATGTACAGGCAAAATGTTCACTTTCCGGGCTGCAGTGATGTGGACTTAGAACAATTTCCCCGTATATGCAATGGTTTTTGGGTGGAGCGCTAGGGGTTATATGGCATGCCCTGTATGCAAGGAAGACGTAACATCTAGTTGGCACGCCGAAAAAGTTTGTTACCTTGGTCATCGAAGATGGTTACCTTGGGACCACGAGCAGTGAGAGTAGGATAAAGACTTTGACTGGGAGAAATAGCATCGCCTTAGACCCAGAGAATGGTCCGGTGCTTAGATTTTGGAACAGCTTAACTGTTTAGATTTTGCCCTTTCGGGACCAATGTCAATAGGACAAGACTTTCTACATATATGAACTGGATGCACAAGTCTACGTTTCTTGAGCTCCCGTATTGGCCCAAACTAAAATTGAGACACAACCTCGAAGTTATGCATGTTGAGAAAAATGTATTTGACATATTGGTCAGCACAATTCAAGATATTGAGGGCTAGACAAAGGAAACAATCAAAGCTCGTATTGATTTGGAACGAATGGGAATACGACGGGGTTTATGGATGAATAGGGACAATGATAAAGTCATAAGGGATCTTGCATTTTTGTTTCAATGAAACCAAATGACAAGAAAGAATTTTTAAAGTTTTTATCATCTGTAAAGTTTCTCAATGGGTATGCTTCAAATATCGCACGTTGCGTGAACGTTGACGAAGGTAAATTAGCTGGCCTAAATAGTCGTGACTGCCATGTTGTTCTGCAACGCCTACTTCTTGTGGGTATTCAACATCTCTTGCCAGCCGATGTAGTGAAACCAATCATGTTGTTGGCCAGTTTTTTTTTTTTTTTTTTTTGAAATTGAAGTCAAGAACGTTATGAAGAACGGACGTTAATCAGTTGCACCATGACCAAGGATTAAAATATCGGCCATGCAGATAATATCGGGCCTCTAATTTACTGATATTTCAGGGGATATATCGTTATCGTTTTAGGTATCAGGAAAAAATCAACAAAAATGACAAATATAGGCATTGAAACACATAATTTTAGTCTAAAACTTTCATAGATGTTATGTACATTATCAATGAATGTATTGAACAAATAAAACTCAAAATTTACTAATAATAAGATATACATATGATGAAATATAAGTGGTATCTAATGTGTGTTAATGAAAAGTTTTCTAATAAAATGTTTATTAGAATGAATAAACCATGCATAAATCCATAGTTTGTTTAAACATTAGATTACAATTTAGATAAGTGTCCAACTACATAAATGAAGAGCTCCTATGAGGTTCAAACAATGAGGAACAACCATCTAGATTCATACAATAGTCATACCAAGTCATGTAACCCGAGCAGTTTGTAAGCCATGTTTGAACATGGTGCACATATGTCTCTCTTGAGCTCCCTACTGTCCTCCCATACATGGGATAGTTAGGATTAACCTAACTAGCAGGTCCATAGTCTGTTTCATCATCTTAAGCTCCATAACTAGTTCCACTATAATCAGACATGGCATACCCATAGCCATCATAAGATTCATTTGAGTTAGTACTAGGTCTAGTTCCTATGCTCATAGATCTAAAACTAATCGCCATGCTATCTTCATATGGATTGATTGGTTGGCTTCTTTTCCCTGAGTATTGCTTCCCAATTGTGCCAATGCCTGGTCTAGCTTCTCTACATCCATGATCCTCATCTTGGGTGGCATGAGTAAAATCAGCCTCGATAGTAAATAGGCTATATTGTCTTCCTTCTTGCGGGTATTAAAGATATATTTGACCAGAAATTTAATATTTGGATTTGTGTATTTCTTTCTCATCAGATAAGACACGTATGTCCCCTCAATTCACTGTGCATAGATTCTTTATAGTAATAATTAATGGATACTCCAAAAAATCTTTTGAATTGGATATTGCCAAAAGCCTTCACACATATCTAATCACTGCCCACATACCTCCAAAAAATCTTTTGGGTTTCAATTTGCTTCAAAACTTTTGAATTTTTTTGGGTTTTGTTATAGGTATCGGGAAATATGGAGAATATCGGAGATATCGCACTTATCAAGGATATATCGTCGATATAGGGGAATATATGGCCTCACCCTCCCAGTATCGGTATCGACAGTTGAAAATATTGATATATCGGTGTATCGGCCGATATTTCAATCCTTGACCATGACATTGTGCAAGTTCTATGCAAGTTTGAGATGATATTTCCTCTAACTTTCTTCACAAGTATGATACATTACCAGATGAGGCATTGCTTGCTGAACTAGTCATTTTTTTATGGATGTATCAAATAGAAAGGTATATATTCCTCGTCTTTTTTATTAATCAATATTAAATATATTATGATTAGGAATATGTGTATCGTATCATTTTTTTTGGCAGGCTTCTCAGAGACCTAAAGAAAAGTGTACAAAACAAAGCGAAGCCCGAATGATCCATTATACAAGCTTGAGTGGCACATGAGGCACTTACATTTTGTGGAATGTATTTAAAGGATGTTGAGACAACTTTCAATCGCCTTCCTCACAATAATGATGGGGGTGTGAGAAAGGAGAAACTTTTAGTTTTTGCCCAAATCGCTCGACCGTTCAGAGATTCGATTTGTGGTGAGTCGTTTTCCAAGAAGGACATAGAGGTAGCACATTGGTTTGTACTCAACAATTTTGATGAGACACTGTCACACCAAGACGAGCATGAAAATATGATTAAGCAAGCACATCCTTCACATTTGTATGCCAAGAAACACCGTGAATTGTTTCCTCAATGGTTTCTCGAATATGTAAGTTTGAAGTGTTTTGTATTGGACATATATATTGTACCAATTACGTTGCTCGAACTAAAAAATTTAAATGTTTGTTTAATATTAGGTGAATCAACTGAAAGCATCGAATTTCCCCGTGTACAGTAAAGAGTTATATAACTTGACGTTCGGACCAATTCGCGTTGAATTGTACTTGGGTTGCAATGTCAATGGCGTCAAGTTCTTAGCGGGTGCATGAGATGATAAGTTGTGTATGCAAAACAACGGTGTTCATGTCCTCGGGGGAGGTGAAAGTAGAGACATTGAATTCTATGACAAACTAACCAGTGTCGTGCAATTACTTTACAAAAACCAATGCCAAGTGATCATCTTTAAGTGTCGATGGTTTGATACAAACCCAAATAGGCATGGAAGTGTGAAAAGAGATCATGGATTACTATCAATGAACATTACCAAAATTTTGTACGATGACGACCTTTACATCTTAGCAACCATGGCAAAACAAATTGTGCATCTAGATGACCCTAAAGTCGGGAGGGGTTGGAAACTTGTTTAGAAGATGGATCATAAGAACGTGTATGCTATACCATAACAAGACTGTACTAACGACGACATCGACAATGTTGCTGACCAATGTCGTGAATCTTTCATGGAAAGTGGTGCGAAAACACTCTGAGATACTAATCTTATCCAAGAACCATTTTAGATAGAAGGAGTATCTTCAATCGAAATAATGATTCAGTCGATCACAATTGACCTCGGTAGGGGTGGGCACTTGAAACCGAAAACCGAAACCGAAACACGAACCAAATCGAACCGCACCGAATGGTTCGGTTTTGCGGTTTTTAAACGGTTGCGGTTTTGAAACCAAACCGCATTGTAGGAAACGGTTTGGTTTTGGTTTTGGCTTTTGAAAACCGCACCGAAACCGAAACCGCACCTTAAATTAGATGTCCTATTTTAATTAGTTGTGTGTTAGAATCCATACATTTAGTATGTACATGTCATAATAATGATTATTTTTTCCAAATTATATCCCTCATCAAGCTTGGCATCTCCATGTTTCTTTACAGGAAAAGATGAAAATTTTATTTACTAGTAAAAGCACCTCAGAACCCTAATTTACAAGTTCATAATGATAGCCTATATAATAGACTAATAAAAATGCAAATGAAAAAAAAATAAAAAACAATGAGCATCAAATAAGAGTAGTCATTGTAGGAAAGATACAAAGACCAAATCTCTAATCAAATAATAAGCTGTAACACTCCATTTGGGTACTTTTTCCTACTCACAAAGTCTATCATATGTGCAATTAGCTAGCTAGAGAAAAGAAAAGAATTCTCATGTAGGTTTTTTAATTAATGTATTGTGTGGAAAATGAGACTCTGTTATGTGTAGATAAGTATAAATTTTAAATTGTATATATTTTTTCAAAAACCAAACCGAAACCGTTTGAAACCGCACCGAACCGAACCAAACGGTTTGGTTTCATTTTGATTTTGGCTTCAAAACCGCACCGAACCGCACCGCAAAAAGTTGCAGTTTTGGTTGTGGTTTCACTCAAAACCGCACCAAACCAAACCGTGCCCACCCCTAGACCTCGGTAATATTCCACGATACAATGGTCCAATGCACACAAACGAAGATGGTGAGGTACCTATAAAAGATGAGGAATGGGACACTGAAGATGATGATAGCGACAAAAGTGAAAGTTATTATAGTTAGGATGAAGATGAAGGCAATTTATTTGTAACTTTTTTTGTAAAACACATGAAATGGTTAGTGCATTAGATAGAGTGATGGAAAAATTGGTATGAATGATTCCTATTTTATATGTGAATTACTTTGTAAATAAATTTGTTTTGTTTGTATTTTATAATAAATTGTAAAAAAAAATAAAAAAAATTTAAAAACATAATTGCACGACGCATAACAATTTTTTGTCTCGCAAGCTAGGCCTGACAATTCCTAACACGACCCAATAACCCAACACGACAAGCAAAATATTAATTTTATAATTTTATAACCCTAAAAAAAATACTATAATAATTCTATATATTAATTTAACAATTTTATACCCCTAAAAACTATAATAATTATATATATATAAATTAAATTTTAAAAATTGGTGACCATTGGATCCGCTTAAATATACATACCATTCAATTTCTTAAGTATTATACGTACAAAAGAAATAAATTTAAATGTACTTAATATATATATATATATATATAATTAAACTTGATGCGATACGCATTCTACGAAACTAATTTCAACGATCCAACCGTTAAACTTGTTTGTATATGGTTCGAGATCGCATACGCCAAAAATTGTAGAAACTAAACATTCAGATATCAAGTAACGAGATAAAACTTTTCGACAGTTATAAACGAAAAATCACGATTTAATGGTTATTTTAACTCTGATTTTGATGATATTTTACAACTACACTCATTGACCCTCTATGAATACAATGAATGAATTCAATCTTCAATTTAAACTATTTACACTAGTGGATATGTCCTATGCCAAACTGGCTCTGCCGTAGCATGATATTGTCTGCTTTGGGCCACGCCTTCACGGTTTTGTTTCAGGGAACTCACATGAGAACTTCCTAGTGGGTCACCCATCGTAGGAATGCTCTCACCCAAACTCGCTTAACTTCAGAGTTCCAATGAATTCCGAAGCCAGTGAGCTCCCAAAAGGCCTCGTGCTATATTGAGGTGGGAATGTACAATTAAGGCACATCACCCCTTCTTCGTTGGTCGATGTGGGATGTTTCATGATACCACAAAATCTTATGTTATACTTAATGAAAGTATAAATAAACTCTAAGTGTTAATGAATCTATCTTTTTCATGAGAGACGCATTCTACAAAACTAATTTCAACAATCCAACTGTCAAACTTGTTTGTATATTGTTTGAGATTGCATACGCAAAAAACAAACATTCAGATATCAAGTAACGGGACAAAACGTTTCCACAGTTATAAACGAAAAATCACGATTTAACGGTTATTTTAAATTTATGCGGGAATATTTTGCGACGAATACATATATTTCATCTAAGTGTAACACCCGTTAAAATAAACGGGTAATATGACCCAACTCGAAATCGACCCGTTAATATTATCAGGTAATATGACCCGACACGTTACCCGTTAAGAAAAATATTTTTTAAATCAATAAATAATGAAAATGAAAAACATAATTTGACCCTAAAAAATGTAAAACATAATACTAAATTAGTATATACATACCATATTGTCACATAAATACTAAATCAAAACATTAATAAATAAATAAATAAAACATTTTTCTTTCAAGTTTACATACCCCAAAATAAGAGTCTAATGAAAAACATTAGTGCATACTACAAAATACAAATGTTCAAAGATATGCAAAATGAAGAGAGTTATACTTAATGAAAGTATAAATAAACTCTTAAGTGTTAGTCAATCTATCGTTTTGATGGGATACGAATTCTCTGAAACTAATTTCAACGATCACAACCGTCAAATTTGTTTGTATATGTTTCGAGATCACATCAGCAAAAAATCACAAAAAAAAACATTCAGAGATCAAGTAACAGGACAAAACTTTTCGACGGTTATAAACAAAAAATCATGATTTAATGGTAATTTTAACTCTAATTTTGATGATTTTATACAGCTACACTCCTTGACCCTATATGAATACAATGAATGAATTCGATCTTTAATTTAAAATATTTACACAAGTGGATACCACAAAATCTTATGTTATACTTAATGAAAGTATAAATAAACTCTTAAGTGTTAGTTAATCTATCGTTTTGATGGGATACGAATTCTCCGAAACTAATTTCAACGATCACAACCGTCAAACTTGTTTGTATATGTTTCAAGATCACATCAGCAAAAAATCACAAAAAACAAACATTTAGAGATCAAGTAACGGGACAAACCTTTTCGACGGTTATAAACAAAAAATCACGATTTAACGGTTATTTTAACTCCGATTTTGATGATTTTTTACAGATACACTCCTTGACCCTATATGAATACAATGAATGAATTCGATCTTCAATTTAAAATATTTACACAAGTGGATACCACAAAATCTTATGTTATACTTAATGAAAGTATAAATAAACTCTTAAGTGTTAGTCAATCTATCGTTTTGATGGGATACGAATTCTCCGAAACTAATTTCAACGATCACAACCGTCAAACTTGTTCGTATATGTTTCGAGATCACATCAGCAAAAAATCACAAAAGACAAACATTCAGAGATCAAGTAACGGGATAAAGCTTTTCGACGGTTATAAACAAAAAATCACGATTTAACGGCTATTTTAACTCCGATTTTGATGATTTTTTACAGATACACTCCTTGACCCTATATGAATACAATGAATGAATTCAATCTTCAATTTAAAATATTTACACTAGTGGATGTGGATATCACAAAATTTTATGTTATATACTTAATAAAAGTATTATTTTTGGGTGTAGATGTAATACTTAAACGACAAATGTTTTAATGTTTTGAAGTAATATTTATGTGGCAATGTGTGGTATGTGCAATTTTTTTTTAAAAATCTTATTAATTTTTCACTTCTACAATATTATTAATTTTTCACTAAAAAAAACATTATTCATGAGATTTGGAGGGTTTTAAAAATCTAAACGACCATGTAACGATTGTCTAAGGGTAGAGGATGCAATCATGAGCATTTATATAGGGGTGTGCTATCCACACACCCCATTTTACTTCTTACACACCCTTTGTTAATTTCTATTTGTTGATTTTTTTCAATTCATCTGATCCGACGGTCGAAAATTAGAAGGGTGTGTGAAAAGTAAAATGGGGTGTGTGAATATCACACCCCTTTATATATGCTTTCACATTTTTCAGACTTATACATTAATGATTATGAATTTTATTTATTTTGAACTACCTTAAAAATACTTGAGGGTTTGTATAGTTTTAAAAATTCATGTACGCACCTTTAAAGCGTAGAGGATGCGATTAAGAGTGCTTGCATGTTTTTTTCACATTTTTTGCACTTGTAAATTAATTATTTTAAATATTTAAATGTATTTGGTATTTTTTAAATTACTTGATGTTTTTATTTTTAATGTGTTTTATAATTTTTTAATCTCACTCTTTGCTCATAATATTTTATAAAATAAATAAATAAAACTTAAAATTTTAAAATTTATTTAGAATAATAATACAATAATAATTAATTGACACACCCCGACCCAGAAAGTCCACTAGGACACTGAAGTCGAGTTGTGCTGGCCGACACCTGGAAGGTGACGAAGCCATAAAGTGTAGTGATGTGGAGAAATGTGAATAAATTTAAACCTAAAAGTGCCTAGACATCAGAGTGTGCTTGTGAGCGGGAGCGAACGCATCTCACACGTGACTTCAGAGCATAAGCAAATACAAAAGAACGGGCAAGAAGTATACCCTCATAAGTAGCCACCAATCTTGAGATTCGCCACGAATCCTCGTCGATACGAACCGCATCAACTAAACCTGGAGGGGCGCAAAACAGAAAATGTGAGTGGGCAAAAACAAAGCTTTTCAAAACCATTTCAAAAATCCGTATATAACCCCTCACTGTAAATCCAGTATAATTTCCCAGAAAATAATACGTATATATACTCATATACTAAAACTCGTCTCAGCATCAAAACTCATTATCAAATCTCAATAATAGGCCATGTCGATATACCAACTCAGAAAATCATTATCATCAGGCAAGTAATATAAATCTAGGGTGTCCCTAGTGTCATGTCAGCCGGAGTCACCTCTAGTGACCTGTACGGCTGAATCTATAGCTCATCAACCACAATCCATCACTATCAATCATTATCCTGCACACGAGTCGGAACCACCTATAGTGGTCTGTACGACAGGCTAGGTGTATAATATTACGCTCAGTGCAACGATCACGTGAAGGCTGTGCGACGAATCGCGGGTCACCTATGAGTCGGAACCACCTATAGTGGTCTATACGACAGGCTAGGCACCTGCCTTGGATCCAAGGTGAGCGTACGGTGCGTGAGGTGAATGATCACGTGAAGGCTAGGCCCTACTCTGGCGGAGCACTAACACCCGAGGTGCAGGTGATGAGCTAATCACAATCTATCATCATCTCAAACACTATCTATCATACTTACCTGACTTACCTGGCCGTTCTCGGCGTCGGAGCATAGCAAATGCAAACATAATCATATTTATAAAATATAATTGGCATACGATATGGCAACGTAATTATAAAACCAATTCCGTTCATAAATCATGAAATTTGCGTTTCTGGGAAAAACGCCAATAATATATATATATACTGAAAATAAAAGCCCACTCACCTGGAGTCCACGCTACCGCCCCCCTAGCACGACTCTCGAGACATCCCCAAATGATCCCAAATGATCACCGCCTAGCATAAATATCAATTCATGTCTCAGAATCCGTACTGAGAGAATATGCAATTTATAATAAACGCATCCCTATGAATTCGATCTGGAAGATCCGTATCATGAAACTTCGATCCGTCACTTCCAATAATCCACATTAAGCTTCTAGAACAATATCCCAAAGTTTCGTTACGATCCAACGGTTGGATCTCCGCCAATTGGGAAGTGCTCGTGAGTTCCCAGAAACAAAACCGTGAGGGCGTGGTCGAGGCCCAAAGCGGACAATATCGTGCTACGGTGGTGGAGCGGGCCCGGGAGGTGGCGTCGCCTGGGCCGGGATGTGACATTAATGAACAAAAAAATATATATATATCCACTATATTTATTGTATTTTTTAGTAAGTTTTTTTTAGTAATTAAAAAAAATTAAAATCATCAAAATAACTTTTTTCTTTTCGTGTCAAAACAGGTTACCCGTGTGTCACTATCGTGTAAACCTGTTAAGGACCCGTTATTAACGGGTTACCTGATAATGACCCGATTAGTTATTGTGTCGACCCGAAACCCGTTATTTTCGTGTCGTTTTCGTGTCGTGTCAGAAACTGCCAGGTCTAATTTCATCGCACAAAGTGTATTTACACGACGAAATATATGTATTGGTCATACAAGTGTCTGAAATTTCAATTAAGGTGCTTTTTGTTCGAGGAAATTTTAAAAAACTTGTGAAACAATTTTTTAGCCTTGCGAGACAAAGACTCTATTGCACAAGATTCTATATTTTAACCCCATCTCTCCTTCTTCCCCTCACTTCCCTCTTCTTCGTTTTTCCCTACGCGATACCCTCTCTCTCCTTCCTCTATATCTTCATCTTTCTCTCCGTCCCTCTCTCCGGCCTTCGCGACTTTGTCTCCAAGAGCTAATTTCCTCTTTAGTTTTTATTTTCAATTTTCTTTATTTACGAATTGGGGGTTAGAATTAGGGCAGTCGGGGTTAGATTTAGTGTTCGTAAATTGGGGGTTACTTTTATGTTCTTAAATTATAGTTTTTAGGGTAATTGGGGTTAGATTTAGATCTTAAATTAGGGGAACGATTTTGGGCAGTGAGGTTAGATTTAGGGTTCTTAAATTAGGGGTTTTATAATTTCAAGTAAAGGGAAAATCAATCTAAGCTGATTTTGCATTGGTTTACTGCGCTGACAAATATAAGATTTAACAACAGTTTGAAGGCTACTGTTGGTTTGGGTATGTATTCCCTGCTTTCATTCCTTCCTAATTGTATATAGATTTCCTATTTAAATAAAGCAAGGAATTAATCGATTAATGCATGTTTTAATGCCATTATTCCTAATGTTTTAACAGCTTTGTTTATTGTTGAGTTTTGTTGGTAAATCGACTTTTCTTTTATTGATAGCAATGGTGTTTTGTACGTGAGGACATATGCTTATTCTCTGTGGTGTTCTAATTTTCTTAGTTAGCAATAGAATAAGTTTCTATTTTTTAAACAATTATCGTGAAATTGAATCCTTGCAACATGTGATGTATGAATTGGTAAATTATTGTGTATGGAGTAATATCAATATCAACACTGAATTGGACTTATGTATGGTGTTTTCTTGATTGGCCGGTCCAGTCTAGTCAAAACTCGAGTTGGCATTAATTTAGTTATGTAAGCTTCCATGTGCTTCCCTTTGTTTTCAATTCTTTTTTGCTTTTCGATGCAAATTTTGGTTCTTTTTCATAATAATGTCTTGTTTCAATTTCTTTGTATGTGTTCCTGCCTTGAGAACTTTGAACTGGTGAAGCATGCATCAAATCTGTCTTGTACAAGGGAACGTCTTTCTCCTCTGATCATTGGGTTATTGGCTGTCTAAATTGGTTCATCAACATTATTGATCTTGCTTATCCTGAGAAACCAGTTGATTATTATTTTTTGGTCGATGAGAACTAGTTGATCGAAAATAGTAGATTACCTCTTGTGATATAGCACAAGCAGAGAGACTTATGACTTATGACTTAGATTACTGCTTGTGTTATAACACCTATTGTTTGTATTGGCGTGATATATTGGACTTTGTAACTCCTAAGATGTCTAATGCTTTCTTTTTCTAGCTATAATGCTTGTATCCCTGGTTATTATTAAATATGTGCCATACTTTTTTGTTTTCATCCATTAACTTGGGTTCATGTTCTTGGTTTCTGCCTACCCTCGAGGAACCAAATTGCTAACTTGTGGCTTATTTGTCAGTTGAATTCCCCAACACACACAGAGCATGTATGTACATATTTTACCTCCAACTACTCCTTTATGCTAGTTTCTTCTTATAAGTTATAATTGTTGGGTCTATATCCTATCTGAATTGATTAGTTTGTGTATAGTATATCAGCTTTAAGTTTTGTTTCTGTCAAACTTGAATTGGGTTTAGAATTAGGGTTTTTAAATTTTGTTTTAAATTTAAGTTAAATTATTAGCATGTGTACAGTAAGTTAAATCTTTGTGTATGAAACAAATTGATTTCCAATTTTATGGATGTCTTACCTCATTAAAACCCGAAGGTCGATGACTTCTACACCTAGTTCGATGACTACACCTATTACTGCTACCATTGCTCCGGCAAAGATAGACCATAAGCCGGTCAATCTGGTTGACCCAGTTGGTCTTCCAGTCCCACAGGCGCAGGCTTCGTCAACTTCTAAAATGGCGTTACCTGTTAGCTCCCGACGTACTCACCGGTGCCCCCGCACTACGGACCATATGTCGCCATCGGGATCCACAATCGATGCCTCGGGTACATGGCCAGGTATTCAATCCTAATTCACTCCCTCATTCCTATGTTAACTGAGTTTTGTTATTTTAGGTTCAATTTGTTATGTCATGCAAGGATTAAAAAGTTGTCATCGTTCCGAACTTTTTATTAAACTGTTGTGATCATTGTGTTGGATAATTAGCTCAGTATACCACACCTGGGACACTAGAGCAAAGTGGTGTTGCAGAAAGAAGGAATAGAACGCTGAAAAATATGGTGAGAAGTATGATGAGCCGCACAACTCTCCCTCATTTTCTTTGGGTTGAAGATGGCAAATTATGTGTTGAACCGAGTCTTGAGCAAAGTTGTTAATAAAACTCCATTTGAGATTTAGACCTCGAGGAAACCTAGTCTCAATCATCTTCGTGTTTGGGGGTGCAAGGCAAAGGCTAGGATGTATAATCCACGAGAAAAGAAACTTAACTCAAGAACCATAAGCTATTGTTTTATTGGTTTTCCTGAAAAATCTAAGGGTTACAAGTTTTATGCTCCATACTTGCGCACTAGAGTTTTTGAAACCAATAATGCAAAGTTTATTGAAGAAGAAGTTGGCCATGATGTAGGAGATTCAAAAAGCTTTATTTTTAAGAACTTGAGGGTCCCACTGACTTTCATGGAGGAGATAATCAATAAGGGTCAAATGCCATGCAAACCATTATGTTCGAACATGAGGTATCGCCACATATTCCTGAAATTGGTGGTATAATCAATGATCTTGCAAATGAGCCAATGCATGAACCTGTTATCGAGGAAGCTGCTAGGGAAAGCACAATAATAAATGAAATACCGAGAAGAGCATCGCAAAGGGTTCGAAGGTCAGCAATCTCTAACAATTATGTGACCTACTTGACTGAAGTGGAGCATGATGAGGGAATGTTGGTTGATCCAGCAACTTGTATGGAAGCAATGAACAGTGAGAATTTTCAGTCTTGGAAGCATGCAATAGAGGAGGAAATTAAGTCTATGCAAATTAATCAAGTGTGGCCATTGGTGGAGAAAACAGATTCAATGAGACCCATTGCATGCAAATGGGAGTATAAGACGAATAGGGACTTGAAGGGCAAAGTTGAAAGGTTTAAAGCAAGATTGGTGGTGAAGGGTTTCAACCAAAGGAAAGAAGTGGATTATAACAAAACATTGTCACATGTTTCATCAAAAGATTCTCTTCGTATAATCTTGGCTTTGGTGGCACACTTCAACTTAGAACTTCATCAAATGGACGTGAAAACCGCTTTCCTCAATGGTGATCTTGAAGAAATATTTACATGGAGCAGCCTCTTGGTTTTGTAGAAGAAGGAAAGGGGTCATTTGCTTTGCAAATTAAGCAAATCAAAATCTGGGTTGAAGCTATGAAGTTCAATCAAAAGCTAATAGAAATTGGTTTCATTGAAAATAAGGTTGATGATTGCATCTATTTCAAATGCATTGGTTCGAGATTTATTTTTCTCATTTTATATGTGGACGACATACTTGTTGCAAGCAATGATTTAAATCTTTTATTGGAAACTAAATCATTGTTGTCAAGAACTTTTGACGTGAAGGATCTCGGGGAAGCCTATTTTGTACTTAGGATTGAGATCATCGGGGATAGGCCAAGAAATTTGTTGGGAATTTCACAAAAGGCATACATTGAAAAGGTTTTGAAATGATTTAATATGGAGTGTTTCTCTAGAGGTGAAGTGCCAATGAGTAAGGGTGATAAGCTAAACAAGTCTCAGTGCCCTAAGAATCAATTGGAAATGCAAGGCATGTTGAACAAACCATATGCATCTTTGGTAGGAAGATTAATGTATGCTCAAGTATGCACAAAGCCAGACTTGGCAAATTCAATAAGTGTGCTTGGTAAGTTTTAGTCAAACCCAGGAGAGCAACATTGGGTGGCTGCCAAAAAGGTGTTGAGGTACTTGCAAAAAACGAAGTTGTGCATACTTGTGTATAAGAAGTGTGAAAAACTTGAAGTAGTAGGTTACTCTGACTCTGACTTCGCAGGGTATGACGATGATAGAAGGTCCACGAGTGGTTATTTATTTTTTCTAGCAGGACTCATTTCATGGAGGAGTGCTAAATAGAAGACACTTGCAACCTCCAGGATGCATGCTGAGTATATCGCTGTCTTTGAGGCTACACAGAAGGCATTGTGGATCAAAGATCTGGTTACTCTTATGGGAGTCGTGGATAGCATCTCAAGGACAATTTTGACACACTGATAATAAGGCTACTGTGCGCATTTCCAAAAACAACAAGGAGGCTACTGCCAATCGGTTAATGGATATCAAGTATCGTTCAATTAGAGAGGATGTGAAGAATGGACTGGTGATAAACGAGCATGTTGACACCAACTCCATGATAGCAGACCCACTTACTAAGGCACTGCCAGATTTCTGTGCTCAAGATGCATGTTGCAAAAATGGGAGTCTTGGATTCATTCAATTTAGCAGCTATGTGGGAGTAAAAAGTTTGGTTTAATTTCATTTGCCTTGATAGTTGTTTTGTTTGTGCAAATAGTTGTTGAAGTACTTGCTGAATGATAATTCATGTGTCATTTGATGTGAGTTATTGGCATATAGCTATTGATTTAGCTAATCAGGTTCTATATTTCCTATAGTTTCCCATTGCATTATTCATTTGTTTTCGAAATATCAGGAGTATGAATATATATATATATATATATATATATATATATATATATATATATATATATACACACACAAACACATGTGATGGCTAATGATCCTTTACAGGAATGCATCAAGGATACTGCAACCCTAAGGAAATGATTTATCCAATGGGAGTGTGAAAAATGGCTCCCTTTTACTCTGACATGTTTAAGCATCATACGTGATTGACTTCATAGTATTAGTGATTACAGAGTGACTGTGCTATTATTGTTCAAGTTCCTTCTATAGTTCTATGCCTTGAATCACTGGCGAAGCCAAGTACAAGGCTCCCCTAGGCTATAGCATAGGGAGTGTTTCGAATCTTTAAGCTTCAAAATATTAATTTTTTGGACTATTTTATGATTTTAATTGTCATATTCCACTTAGTAAATAAAAAATTTGAATCTTAGGACTACTTTTAAATAAAATAAGAGCTAATAAATGCTAAGTGGCAGTATAAATGTCTTATGATGTGATGTAAAACAACACTCAAATTAAATCCTCTTGTTGACAATTGTAGTAAAGATGCAAGTAGGGATCGTTCTAGGCCGGGGATTAGGAGGGTTTGCTAATCTACTCTAAACTGACTTAAAACAACAAGACTCAAAAACACAAAACTAGAGTCTAATAACTCAAAACACACTAGAATGACTCAAAACAGCACAAGTCAATCAAATTGACTTAAACTAGACACTAGGGATTGATTTGGACGAAAATAAACTCAAAGGACTAACTAAACACAAATCTAAATAGATTCTAACTAAATTGACACAACTTAACAATGGGGGGTTTGGCTTCTACGAAAATTAAATCTAAAACTAAATAACTTGTAGAATTGAATGAGGCATAAAACTAGGGTGATTCAATGGGTGATAGGCTGGCTAGCTAGAGGATTCTTCTCCACACATGACACACATGCAACACAAAATTGATTTCCAGTTATGATTTCGATAAACCATGAACCTCAACACCCCAGGTTAACCGTGGCAGCACTTTTTTAACCGTTAAGTTTTCCTTAAGTTATTGAATTGGATGGAATACGCATCGGCAATCCAAAACATTCTTCAAAAGTTCCCTACATGAACAACATAATACAGATACAATCAAAGATCATTAAGCTTTGTGAAAGCTATAAGCATTGACAAGGCACTCGTAACTATAAACAGCATGATACTCCTGCCAGGAATTCACTTAACGCAATTGTGACTAGCAACCTCCACTGCTTGTGAATATAAGTTCATAACGATTAGGTGAAACTCTCTTATATTCTACCATCAAATTCATGCATGCAAATTAAGTATGCCTCGTTAATCAACATACAAGAATAAGTTATCAATCAAACAGTTAAGCAAATTGCATTCACAATTTATGAAACAATAACTAAAGGTAATCAACTCATATCACATATATATTCATGGCTTTGAAGTCTCCCCTAGCTAAAACAGAATTAGTTCCTCATACTTGCAACTAAACAAAGATAATCAGATTTAAATATTGAAAACAAAGACAGATTACACCTAGTAACGCTCCAACAATCCAACGTCTTGAATGGCTAGGTGCGGCTCCAAAGTAATCCTCTTCTCCTTCCTTTGTAAAGTTGCGGCACAAGGGGTTAAGGTGTGTAGAATGGGTGGTTTTGGTGGTAAAGGATGGATAGGTAGATAGGTGGATGGAATGGATGGAGGAATAGAGAGGACTTGAGGCCGAATTTTGTGTAGAATGTGTAGAGATCCTAAAGGGGTGCGGCATTATGTATAAATAGGGCTAGGGAACTTAGAAAATAATAAGAAAGGTTTAACGACTTAACTAATTTGTCCCACAATTAAATAGGATGAGTAGAAGTCAGAAATTAAAGAGGAAAGGAAAGGATAGGTGTGGCGAGAATTAGGAAAGGTGATTAAGAGTTAGAAATAAAAAGGAAAAGGCTAAGGGATATGCGAAAGGGAGAGTCCCCCTTGTGCGGCAAGGAAGGGAGAAAGGGTAAGTGTGATGTGCTTGTGTGGCAAGGAAGATAGAGTGCAAGTAAAGGTGTGGCAGGTTACTTAGGGTTGGTTTAAGACTTCTAGAACAAGTAATTAGGTGCCCTAACATGTTTTGAAAACCCCCTTGCAGCTGGAACTTAGGCGACTTAGGATTAGGAAAGTTTAGGACCAAATTAGGAAACTTTGGTTTACAATTCTTCTTTCTTTTCTGAGCTCATTGACTTCATTTGTCTTCAATTCATTTCCCAACTCATTCCTAGCCTCCTTTGGTCTTCAATTTCATCCATCCACTTGGCTCCAAGCACGTGCTATCCATTGCAAGCCCAAAACTGCTCCAAACGGCACCAAAATGCACTTCCTTGCTACCTTAGTCCTTTAAACCTACAAACACACGAAAATAGATCAAAATACTAAAATAACTAGGAACTAACAACGTAAATGCAAGGAAACAAGCTAACTAAGTTGCATAAATATGCTCCTATCATCTTACTTCAAATGATTACTTTCAAGTTATATAACTTTTTATGCGCAACAAAAGATTAAAATTTTGATTTCAATGTAATAATTTTAACTTAGCCCACCCACCAAATAATTTCTGGCTACGTCATTGCCTTGAATCACTCATGGTCGATGTATGAGAAAATGCTTGTTCATCTGTTAACTCTTGTGATCACTAAGGAATTGATTTTGGTGAATACATTGCTTGAACGAAAGTGATCAGTTTAGGTCCAAGTGGGAGAATGTTGGAACCTTATTGGACTCTAAACTTGTCACATCAGGGTTTAAGTTTAGTGGAAGCCGAAATCAATTAGAGTTAATATATGAATAAATATTATTTCTTTTAAAGTAGGACAATAAGGATAAACATGGTAGAGGATATCTCATGTTGGAAATCAAATGGATGTGGAGTTTAATCAAACTATTTCCGTGATGGGAGGAAATGGTTGAGGTTACACGTCTATAAAGGTTCAATCTCTGCTCAAGGGGAAATGCGCGTTGTTATTCAGTAAACTGGCCTTATTCTAGTGAGAACATTAGGTCCCCATTGAGTAGAAGACTTACCTCTGTGAACTCAGTTACAAAGGCTTCTTCAGGTTTGATTTACATTTTGCTTCTAGTTAATATTGTAATCTATGTGAAGCTAAACTAATAAAATTCCAACATAATAAAATTGTGTTATATTAATTTTTATAATTTGTTGTAGAAGTAGCATCCATATCGCTAATATTTCCAACAAGAATTTGCTGCCAACCCAGAGGCTAAAGATAAAAATCGACAACTGAGGATGTTTTATCTATTTTTCTCTCTTGTAGTCAGGGTTATTTCCCTTCAGTTTGTGTATTTAATTTCCCACTTGATACTCGTGTAATTGTACCCCTCATTTTCTCATTTCTAAAACCAGTCATGCAACTACAATGAATGGATTATAATGGAATATGCTGAAAAGAGGAGTTCATTTGGAATGCAAGCTTGATTTTACGTGGAACTGAAGAAACGTTATCCACTTTTTACACGTACATATCTGTTTTGTACAACAAGTTACATTTTTGCCTTTGATTATATATCCTTCACCACCGGCCCCTATCTATCTCTAAGTTTCACGTGGCTTATTCATGTCGTAACAAACATAGAAACTTAAACTCAAAAAAATAAACTAAAATAAAATAAAATAAAATAAAATAAATAAAGTTATATTGTAACCCGACGTGGCTTATTTAACTACTTGTATTCTAAATTTTTGCATTTTGACATATGATTCAATATCTTAGTGGATAAGCTGTTGAGTTTTCACTCATGCATCTAGGGTTCAAAATTTCTCCTCTCCTAAACAATTGTAACAATTTCGACATTCCCCCTCCCCTTAATAATAAAAATATAAAACTACTTATATTCTAATTAAGCAAAGTTATTTGCGTTAGAACATGATATTTAAAATTTGAGCCTAGTTCTCCAAGTTAATGGATTTTGCAAATAAAACAAAGTTAAATATTTGTATTGACTCACATAGTTTAAGGTTATATGAACCAGTATATATGCACATAAGGACATGTATTGCTAGTAATTTATTGTGACTTAAGACAAAAACAAAAGAAAAATACATGCAAAACCTCGCAGGCATGCTTACACACACACACAAACACACACACATATGATATGTCAGAACATCTTATAGGGCACGAAGATTGACGGAGATCGCAACGCTATTCTCTTACCTATATAAACCGTGAAGAGGTTTGCCAAAAAAAAAAATTATAATAATAATAATACATGCAAAACCTCGCAGTCATGCTTACACACACACACACACATATATGATATGTCAGAACATCTTATAGGGCACGAAGATTGACGGAGATCGCAACACTATTCTCTTACCTATATAAACCGTGAAGAGGTTTGCCAAAAAAACAAAAAAAAAAACCGTGAAGAGACTGCCATTTCAGTATACCTTAGTTGCTGGAATTCATTTACTTCATCAAATACTATAGTTGCTTCCCTTACTAGCTATACACCATGGAGTCCATTAACCAGTACTACTGCAAATGTATCTGTTTGGCTTTGATCTTCATGTTGGGAGCCTTGTCTTCTAAAGCCACTTCTCGCACTCTCCAAGATGCATCAATGTATGGGAAATACGAGCAATGGATGGCTCGTTATGGACGTGTGTATTAAATGAGAAGGAGAAACGTTTCAACATATTCAAGAAAAATGTGGCATTTATTGAATCTTCCAATAAGGATGCAAACAATCTTTACAAATTGAGCGTCAATCAATTTGCAGACCATACAAATGAAGAATTCAAAGCCTCAAGAAATGGATTCATAGGGCACAAATGTTCAGCAAAGATGACTTTTTTCAAATATGAAAATATTACTGCACCACCAACTGTAGATTGGAGAAAGAAAGGAGCCTTACACCCATCAAGGACCAAGGCCAATGTGGTAATCAATTTTATTTGGAGCCCCACTCACTTTGTGTAGATAATATCGTTTGTTAAAAAAAAATTACGATTTAATTGCAAGATTAAAAATCAATGTCTATTAATCTAACCCTGGTTTAATTTATCAAGCAAAAACAACACAATATTTAATTTCAATTATATACATGCAGAATGTTGTTGGGCTTTTTTAGCAGTGGCAGCAATGGAAGGGATTACAAAGCTCACAACTGGTAAATTGATATCTTTGTCTGAGCAAGAGCTGGTTGATTGTGACACAAGCGATGTAGACCAAGGTTGTCATGGTGGTTTGATGGATGAATCATTTCAATTCATCAATCAAAACCATGGGCTTAGTACCGAGGCTAATTACCCGTACGTTTTAGTTGATGGTACATGCAACACCATGAAGGAGGCCAATCATGCAGCCCAGATACCTGGTCATGAAGATGTGCCTGCAAACCATGAAGATGCCCTAATGAAGGCCGTTGTTAATTAACCAATTTATTTTTCCATTGACGCTAGCGGTTCCGACTTTCAATTCTATTCAAGTGGTGTCTTTGTAGACATCGAAATTTCGGTAAAATAAATGTTGACTAATAATTAAAATTTCAAAGCTCACATGTGACATAAATTTTACACGTAGCGTGTGACTCAACGAAAAATAAAAAAGACTCTAAAAAGTCATCAAACAGGACATGTGTCAACACCTTGCAGAAACGATTTATTTCATCTGAATATTATATTCAAGATTAGGCCTTGGAAATTTCTATAAATAGAGGCCATTCCATTCATTTCAAATGACCAATTCACAAATACATTTCTCTACTCCCAAATTGGAAGAGAATTTCCCAAATCCTTGAAGCTTTGAAACTCTAAAGCTTTCAAGCATCCAACCTCCCAAATTCCCAAGAATCTCGAAGGATCGAGAAAGCTCTCTTCGTTCTTCGTCAAATCCTTGGGGAACTATTCATCAAGATCAAGCCCAGCAGTCCTTGAAAATCTGTTCATCCGTTCATCAAGATCAAGCCCTAAAGGCCCTTGAAAATCCGTTCATCCGTTCATCAAGATCAAGCCCAACAGCCCTTGAAGATCCGTTCATCAACTATTCTTCAAGATCAAGCTCAAAGGCCCTTGAAGATCCGTTCATCAAGATCAAGCCTCAAAGGCCCTTGAAGATCCACAACTGTTCATCAAGATCAAGCCCAAAGGCCCTTAAAGATTCTTTCATCAATTTTTCTTCAAGATCAAGCTCAAAAGCCCTTGAAGATCCGTTCATCCATTCATCAAGAGCAAGCCCAAAAGCCCTTGAAAACCCACAACATCCGTTCATCAAGATCAAGCCCAAAGGCCCTTGAAGATCTGTTCATCCGTTCATCAAGATCAAGCCCAAAGGCCCTTGAAGATTATTCATCCGTTCATCAGTTCATCAAGATCAGACCCCAACGGCCCTTGAAGAAACGTCCCCTGTTCATCTAAGATTAAGCCTCGATGACTCTTAGATCAACATCATCCACAAATCTACACTGTATGGAGATCGAATCAGAGGACCAATTCACAAATACATTTCTCTACTCCCAAATTGGAAGAGAATTCCCCAAATCCTTGAAGCTTTGAAACTCTAAAGCTTTCAAGCATCCAACCTCCAACCTCCCAAATTCCCAAAAATCCCGAAGGATCGAGAAAGCTCTCTTTGCTCTTCGTCAAAAGCCTTGAAGATCATTCATCCATTCTTCAAGATCAAGCCCAAAAGCCCTTGAAGATCGTTCATCTTTCATCCGTTCATCCATTCATCCGTTCTTCAAGATCAAGCTCAAAAGCCCTTTGAAGATCATTCATCGTTCAGCCGTTCCTTAAGATCAAGCCCAAAAGCCCTTGAAGATCTGTTCATCCGCTCTTCAAGATCAATCCCAAAAGCCCTTAAAGATTGTTCATCGTTCATCAAGATCAAGCCCAATGGCCCGTGAAGATCTTTGATTTGCTCAAACCACTCATTAAAGATCAAGCCTTAACGGCCCTTGAAGAAGGTCACAACCACTCATTCAAGATCAAGCCTCAAAGGCCCTTGAAGAAAGTTTCATCAACTTTTAAGATCAAGCCCCGATGGCCTCTTGAAGAAACTTTTCCTGTTCATCCAAGATCAAGCCTCGACGGCCCTTGGATCAAACAACGTCCACAAATCAACATCGTACGAAGATCAAATTAAAGGATCAAGTTAAAAGAAATTGTAACCTCAAATTCATTAAATACAAAAATACGTGTTTCTTGTCTCAGGAAAATTTTCGTGTTTACAAATTTGGCACGCCTAGTGGGACAATCTCTACCTCTTATCTCTTTCTCCGTTCAAGAAACCCAAAGCACACTCTAAGCACAATGGCTTCAAACAAAGAACAAGTCATGACCATTGGTGCTACCTCCATTGAAGAACAGTTGCCTCAAATGAAGGAAACGATTGCAAGGCTCACAAAGACCGCAGAGGAGAAAAACTTGCAAATCATCAGACTCATCAACCGTCTAAATGCGCAGCATGGCATCAAAGCAAAACCAAGCTCTCTTCCAACCAAGAGAACCAAAGGTTTCAACCTAAATGCCTACAAGTTCATGTCAAAAGCTGGGTACGACTTCGCATCTCTCTTCAAATCTTGAGAAGAAGATTGCAAACATCATCAACGACAAAGAACGTGACCTCACTGAGACTCAAAAGAAGTTGAAGGAGCATGGTTATGGAGTTGACAACAACAAAGCTTGACTTGGCTTCACACCAAATGCACCCATGAAGATTTCAAGCAAAACGAAAAAATGCTAACGCTCAACACATCAGCGTGAGCATTGAACAAGATTAATAGGAGCATAAACCCGCCCCTCAAACTTCAGTCTTCGATAGGTTGAATCGTTCAAAACCTAGAATATCAGCACTTAATCGCATTGGTTGGCAAGAATAAACTTCTGTCTTCAAACGGCTTAACACGCCAACACCCCAAAGCTCTGTTTTCGAAAGGTTATCAAAACCTAAGAAACAAAGTAGCAAGGCTAACTCTTTTCCACGACGGTCGACTTTGAAAAGACTTGAAGAAACCAAGAAGCCTTCTAGAAAGCAAGAAGATAACGCTAAAGGAAGAAAAGCGCCAAGCAACCTTAGAGGTTGATACAAAAGGACCACTGAGGATAAAGAGGCACATCATCGTCCATACTGGCCAATCTTCATGTCAACAAGCCCAAGATGACTGCACTAAAGATAAGGTCCAAGACATCTTCCCCATCACGATCCAAGAAGACAAAGAAGATGAAATCCCTAAGGAAGATGTCACTTATGGCTCTTTCCATTCAAAATCCTCACCTCAACCGTTAGGGGCATGCTCCAAGTCAAGCAAAGTTGAAGGATGGACTCATGTCACTTCGAAGAAATTGTACATGAAGCCTATGTTGCATCCACAAGTTCACTAATTGAAAAGGGGGCAAAGCAGTTTTCGCCAACCTCCAAAAGCAATGTGAAAGTGTTGAAGTTGAGGAAATTTCGACACAAAGATTTTACCATGTGCGATTTCTTCTTCCTCGAAAAATTATTCAATTACTTGGTTAAGGCTCCTTAGTATGAAAATTGCAAGGAATGCCTCTCCAAGACTGCTTCGAAGAAATTGGACAAATAGTGACCATTTCATCCACAAGTTCATCAGTTGGAAAGGGGGCAAAGCAGCTCTTGTGAACCTCTACAGCAATGTGAAAGTGTTGGAAATAATGAAATTTTGACACAAAGATCGTCCATCCCCATCACAATGTGCGACCTTTTCCCCAAAGACTTCTTCAATTACTCGGTTAAGGCTCCTTGCTATGAAAATTGCAAGGAACGTCCCTCCAAGATTGCTTGAAAAATCCAACAAAAGCTCCTTGTTCACATGAGCCTAAACTGCACAGCACAAAGCTCCTTGTTCGCACGAGACGAAATTGCACGAACCAAAGCTCCTTGTTCATACAAGCCTAAACTACACGACACCATACTCCTTGTCTGCACGAGCTTAAAAGGCAACACACCATGCTCCTCGTCCACACGAGCCTAAAAGGCAACACCAAATACTCCTTGTTCACACGAGCTTAAAAGGCGACACAACATGCTCCTCGTTCACGCGAACCTAAAAGGCAACACACAACATGCTCTTAGCCCGCAAAAGTATAAACTACGTACGGCACAAAAAATGTATTTGAACTACGTTATGACTTGATCTTTTTCTTGGAAAGAGTACGTAGGTAGCTTAAACATTCAATTTTGAGTTCAGTCGCATCAAAAAAAAATATTTTATTAAAGAAAGTCAATTTTATTACAAAAGAAAAGAAAAAAGGAATACATATGTTATCATGTATTAGAAAAAATATATTCTTCATAAAAAATTAAAACAAAAAACAAAAAAACAAAAACAAAAACAAAAAAAACAAAAAATGGAGATGTATACATGTTAAAGTGGGTCTTTCTACACTTAAGACCCATGCCCAATCAAAGAAACAGAAATTTAAGTCCACAAAAGAGCAACCCAAAATTCAAACTCGACCTAGGCCCATCCGCACACAAGCCTTAGCAGCTAAGGAGCATTAAGCCCAAATCACGTGGCCCATCTTCACTCAACTCCTAGCCCTCCCCAGAGTCCGGAAAGAGTACTTGAACCGAGCCATCTCGCGTCCTTAAGCCTTGGCTCAGTGCGAACTAACTCTCACCAAGCTCAGCCTCAACGTCGCTCGTGAAGTCGTCGACGACACTGTCGAGTATGAGACCGAAACCCACTGCTACGACCATGTGGACTGCCCTGGGCACGTTGACCACGTCAAGAACATGATCACCGATGCGTCTAGATGGACAAAGCTATTCTCGCCATCTCTAGTGTCGACGACCTCTTACCCTAGGCCAAGGATCTATATCAACTTCTCTTACGACGACTCAGCATCACAACTCACTGATCGGATCAACAATAGGATGATGACGTCGAAGCTTAACACGCTGCAGTTGACTAGGCGGTGGAGGGAGATGACCAAGTCAGGCCTGGAGGGAGATGACTAAGTCAGGCCCAATAACTTGCATCGACTGCGGCTTCCTACCGATGAGCATAGCATTACCTCCAAAGCCAGGGAACCTTTCTTTCTCTTGGTTCAATAGCATTACAGCAGCCTCTAGCTCCATCGCCACTACAGCGTACCATGGCCTTTTCCGAGTTATGACTGCTGGACGAGAAGGTCTTCATAAGTACATAAAGGCCACGCCTTCTCTTGCTTCTAAGCTCGGCAACAAGTTCAACAACTTAACCATCAAAGAAGTTAGCGATGGCAATCTCAACTTCATCTTTATTGTCATTGGTTTTTTTTCTAGTTATTTCGTCATCAAGCAGGCTCTTCTGTATATCCCTTGTATTGGTGAGTCATGGCCAATGACAAAGGAAAAAGCATAATTTGAGGCATTGGCACTTAAAGAGCATGGAAGTTTGAGTCCCTCGACTTCAACATCACCACCTACCTTTAGCCCTTGCGGTTTGAAGATTCGATCGCCACAGCTGCAGCAAATCCAAGCTCTTCCATGGCTGACTCATCGTCTTCTTTCTCCATGGCTGCAGCAAATCCAAACTCTTCGCTCAATCCTCCACATTGCCGCCTCTTTAAATCGCTTCAGAAGCTTTGGACAACTACCAGGACCAGTTCAGTTGATCTTTTCCTGCCTCGTCGCTCTCTCCAATGACCACGTCGTTTTGCTCATCATCTTCATGGAGCTCACCAGTCGCTTCCCACAATAGCCTTCCACACTCATTGCCTCTGCCACCAACAGAAGCCATACATCGTCATCTTTTTCTCTGCATAGCACGATGACATCTCAAATCATCCTCTCCAACATGGGTAAGCCGATGTCCAAAAGCTTCTAGGCCTTCATCACTAGGTGTTGGTCTCGGTCTACCAACAACACATGCACCAGAATGTTGAACCTCGACTCACTCTGCGAGGTCGTGTGCGGGAACTTCCTTGAGATACTGTTCACGGAGAACAACTTCGACTGCGCGTACTCGATCAATGCAACATGTCACACGCCGAAGCTAGCGAAGGTGTACGCCGAAATCTTTCAGGTTCTGAAGTCAAGGGCTTTGTACGTGTTGTACATATGGGTGATATTGAATGAAAAGCCATGGTTCTGTTAAAGATGGCTTGGCCCATTTAGCACAGAAACCTTAGGTCGACTGAAGCCATGTAGCACAGAAACCTTAGGTCGACTGAGAAGATGTCTTGAGCCATTTATCACAGAAACCTTAAGTCGACTGAAGCCATGTAGCACAGAAACCTTAGGTCGACTGAATGCTACTCCTTAACTATTTAAGATCTCAAGGGATGGGTTGTTTGTACGGGTTGTCATCTCTCTTTAGCAAAGTCCTTGGCTAAAGTGATGGTCTTAACCGTACGTTCATGACTTCCCATAACTTGTCATAACATGTCAGTCACCTTACCTCCTTCTTGTCAACCTTTCTTAGTTGCTTGTAATATCTTCTTTCCTTGTAATTAGGGATTGGGTTAGAGTAGTTAGCCTACTATTTCTTGTAGCTTTTCTTTTTCAGCTCTCTATATGAGTTGCCTACTTGCCCTTGTAATTCATTATGAAATATACAACAAATATTTGAAACCAAATTTCAACATGGTATCAGAGCAGGAACCATAAGGTCCTGACTCTGTTCGTTTTGTTTTTACTTCTTCGTTTGCTCATCCTCAATAGAGATGGCAGAAGAAAATGCATGTAGCACTGATAGTGCCTCATCCTTATCCTTTAACTTAACTCGAGGGAGTGAGAACAACCTAAATCAACGACTCTGCTCGGTGCTACTGAACGAGTTCAACTACCTTCCTTGGTCAAGAACTGTGTCACTTGCTCTTGGAGGAAAATCGAAGCTAGGGTTTATCAATGGAAGCTCTAAGCCCCCAGAATCCACTTCACCAACCTATGATGCATGGCACACCACGGATCAACTGGTTATGTCTTGGATACTTAACTCTATGGAGCCCAAATTGTCTGAGCTTTTTAGCTACTCAGAGTCTTCCCTTTTCCTATGAGAGTCTGTTAAAGACATGTATGGCATCTAAAACAACTCAGTTCACATCTTTCAACTAAAGAAGAGTATTGCTAGTTTAAAGCAAGGTGGGCTCTCCTTTGTTCAACACCTAGGAAGTATGAAATCCATGTGGAATGAACTAGATATGTACCGTCCACACACGACTAATTCCGCTATGCTAATGAAGAAGGCTGATGAAGACAAAGTGTTTTAACTCTTGGCAAGCTTGGGAGCTGAGTATGAAGACCTACGTAGTCATTTGCTAATGACTCCAGAGTTGCCCTCCTTTACTAGTGTATGTCATGCAGTCCAGAGAGAAGAAACTCGAAGAAAAGTGATGAACGTTGAGCCTAAATCCAACTCTGAGGCTAGGGTTTTCACGGCAAATCACAAACCGACTGGTGATAGGGTGCTTGGGAAGAAAGCAGACTGGAAATGCTCTTATTGCAATATAAAGGGACGTTTGAGAGAAAAATTTTGGATTCTTCATCCGGAGTTAAAGCCTAAGTTTGATAGGGAAGGTCGGATGATCAAAGATGGGAAAGGAGGAGTCACTCCAAAAGCATTTCACTCAGCTTGTTCCTCAGCTAATGGGATGGCCAATTTCTCAACAAATCCTATGTCTTTGATCAACGAGTTTGCTGCCTTTCTCCAAAGGAAGCAAGGAAGCATCGAGCATGATGAAGTGACGACTGAAAACCATACTGTAATGCTAGGGAAATTTGCTGGATTCTTGGCTGACTCGGAGAACACATCAAAAGGCAATATTCTAGGTATTATCAGTGCTTTTTCCACTGCTCTTAATGCAAATGTTACACATGATTTTTTGGATTATTGACTCTGGTGCCACTAATCATATAACTAATAAACCCTTGAGTCTCTATGAATTTCAAAAAACTATTG
The DNA here is from genome assembly GCA_963580275.1 of Crataegus laevigata. NCBI lineage: Eukaryota > Viridiplantae > Streptophyta > Magnoliopsida > Rosales > Rosaceae > Crataegus > Crataegus laevigata. The sequence continues at coordinate 23,943,407 of OY756948.1, forward strand.
ATCCAATTCATGTGTCTATTGCAAATGGGAAAGGGGAACCTATTATAGGGAAAGGAAAGATTAGATTACTGAGTGAGCATACTAAGTCCACTGCTCTCTATGTACCTTCTTTTCCTTTTCAGCTCTTGTCAATAGGAAAAATCACAAAAACTTTAGACTGTCTTGCCATATTTTCTCCTCACAATGTTGTGTTTCAGGACTAAGTTACTCAAAAGAAGATTGGTGAAGGGTTTTTCTTAAATGGACTCTACTATCTCTCAAATGAGTCAATTTTTTTCAAAAAGCTCAGTGTCAACTTAAGTCAAGTTCAAGAACACCAACTTTGGCACCAACGCCTTGCCTATCCCTCAGAACCTGTGATGACCAAGTTGTTTCCATTTTTTTGTAAAAACACATCTGAGTGTGAAACTTGTCAAATGCCAAAAGCCGCTAGACTCCCTTTTGTTTCCTCTAATTCTAGAACCAGTAGATTTTTTGAGCTTGTTCACACAGATATCTGGGGTCTTTCTCTTGTAGAATCTTTTGATAGGTATAGATATTATGTTACATTTGTTGATGACTATTCTAGAGTGACCTGGTTGTATCTTTTAAAACTCAAAAGTGATATGTTTGATGCTTTAAAGGACTTCCACAGTCTAATCACCAATCAATTTTCATCTAAGTTATATATGTTAAGATCAGATAATGGCACCGAGTACACTTCCAATAACATGAGTAATTACTTGAGCAATCATGGCATTCTACATCAAACTAGTTGTGTCGGTACACCACAACAAAATGGTGTGGTAGGAAGAAAGAATCAAGACTTATTGGAGAAGACTCGATCACTTATGATCCAAATGAATGTTCCTAAGAGATTTTGGTCTCTAGCACTACTAACTGCCACGTACATCATTAATAGACTGCCAACTCGGGTGTTGAATAATAAATCTCATTTTGAAGTCATGAAGGAGAGGTCTATAGACTTGTCTCACCTCAGGACCTTTGGTTGTACTTGTTATGTGCATATTCAAACTCTTCATCGTGATCAACTCGACCCTCGAGCTGTCAGATGTGTGTTCATGGGATACTCCAGTTCTCAAAAAGGTTACAAGGTGTACAACTCTAGCATTGGGAAGTTGACAGTCTCTAGAGATGTGCGATTTGATGAATACTCACCTTATTTTCAAAAAGGTTTGGAGACTAATCCCAATATGGAAGATCTTATGGACCTATTTCCACTGCCTACTCCAGTAGAAGTTCATGAAGTCACACTGAGAGTGTAAGTGATGCAGTACCTAGCTCCTTGTTGGAAATGTGCCCTAAAACCAATCATATGATGATACTTTACGGACATTTCACATGTTAAACTAATCTAGTTTAATATAAAGGGCAAAGATTATTGTTTGAGCGGTCTCATATAAATGTTATATGCTTAAACGATAAAGTCCAAGGAATATGTGATTGGGAGAATGCAATCTAAAAGAAGTTAGATTCATGAGACCATTCTTTCGTAGACACATCCTAAACGTTCCTGATCATAGGATTGCCAATTGGGCATTGACAGTCCGTTAAGATCAGTATGTCCTATGTCTTCTCTCAGGGAGAGTGACTAGTCTCGAGTCATTGGTGTGAGTGACACCAAGACAAGTACGTAGGTGCTCAATAGAGAATGAGTTCACTGAACACGATCAACGACGAGTTCTCATATTCATGTCACGTGAGAACTCATGGTTAGGATAATGCAAATTAGTCCTTTTACCTGAGGCATCATAGTTGTCTTGTGGTTAGGTCCTTGATCTTTGATCGTGTCAAAAGGCATTCCTTTGGAGTGTCCACGGCATGGTTGGGGTCAAGCTATCTAGTCATGGAGACAAGTGAATGCGCAACAAGGGATCTCTAACGTTCAAACCGTTGAGGGAGAATACTCTATGATATGATTTAGAATCTCTGGCCAGAGTATGAATGAGATGTTGGAATGCGTTCCAGATCACATTTAAGGTAATCATATAAGTGCAAGATTCACATTGGATAGTAGACATGAATAAACTATCAAACCAAACAATGTGGTCAAGAGTATTGTATTAGAGAAGGACCGTATTGCATTTGTAATCCTAAACTGAATAGGTTCTCCACCTCTTCTGATTAGCTTGGGTAACCATGATATGCTGCTAGGTGTCACTCATGGTTTGTGGAAGCCCTAAACGTGTGTAAACACTAAAGGGAGAATTGAAAGTAAGTTTCAAATTCACAATCGATTTGAAAGAGTTTGAATCGCCCACTGCCTCGCTAAAAGGAACCTAATGGATCGTACACCGTGTAAGGTAGAGATTGAAGATTCAACGGAGATGAGTAAGAATAATTAAATAGTTTAATTATTTATGGCAAGGATTAATTAATACGTTAATTAATCAAACGAATAAGTTCGTTAAAGACCTCGGGATAATTTTGGACCTTAAGGCCCAATGGGCTTCGAACGTCAAGTCCATTAACTTAAGTTGTATGACAACTTAATGAATAATGATTTACAAAGGCCCAAATACTCCAATAAATATCCTAGGGCCGGCCACTTTGAAGGGGTAGTGAACTTGGACTTTATAGCCAAAATTCATTTAGGGTTGTTTTTGGGTAAATTGGAGAGAACACAAGCTCTCCTTTCTCTCTAAAATGGCCGGCCACCTTGAGGAAAATATCTAGCAATTTTACTTCCTCAAGGTCACTCATTTCTTCTTCATCTAACCTTGGTGTGGAGACTTAGAGGTTCCCAATTTTGGGAACTTGGAGAAACCTCTTCATCCATCCAAATCCATAGATCTAAGATGCAAGGAATGAAGGCCCTCTCTTTGGGTGATTAGCCTTTGCTTATGCAAAGAGGAATCTACAAAGGTATAAATTTCAACTCACTTTGTTTTGAGTTGTTATTGGTTCACCAAACTACTAGGCTTTGAACATTCATGGGTAATGTTTTGTTTTTAAGTACATGCAAGCATGATTCTGCCTTTAATTTGTTAATTGCATGCTAATGATGTTGCTTAAATGAACATGTATTCTCAAAATAATCCTTCAAGTGGTATCAGAGCCTAGGTCTAGTAGTTGGTGAATCCTTTTGGGTTTTGTAGTTCATAATATGTGATTTAAAAGTTGTAATATGTTACAAGCTTTATTCTTGCTTTCTTTGAATGTAAATTTTGTTAGAAAATTTGCCATCTCAATTGTTGTTGATGTAGTTCATATGAGCATGAATATTGGAGCTAAAATTTGGTGCCATGAATTTTGGGAATTTCGGCCAAAATTAAAGGGTGATTTTTTGGGTTCTTGTTTGTCTTGTTAAAATGTTTTTCAAGTGACTTTTGGAACCCCTATGTACCCTAGTTTGTTTATATGTTATTTCCCTTAAGTTTAAGTGATTTTGAAATGTTTTTGGGTGAAAAATGTTCATGGAACTTCTATGGGTTTCTCATGAATGTTCTTCATTGTTCTTGATGTTCTTGCCAAGAACAATAAAGCTTAGGGTTTTGATTCAAAGTTTTGAATTATTTCATAAAGTTTTGTTATAAGATATTTTCATATATTTAAAGAATATATAACTTAGTAAATATCTTGGATATTTGTTTTAAAGGTGAAAGAAATATTGGTGGGTGTGAAATGATTAATTCCCTTTCACACTACCACTTGCATGGCTTTATGTCACCAAAACCACCTTGCAAAAACTTTGAAATTTTTTTAAAAACCTTGTCAAAACCGGCCACCCTATTAGAAAGGGCATGTTTGGGCCTTTTGTGCAATTACATAAAGTTTTGATACTTTTGTGTATTTGCATTTTGGCCCAAAAGTTTACGTTTTTACGTAAAGGTCCAAAATCACTAAAAGGACAAATTGTTTTGGTCCTTTAATGAAGTTTTAACTTTTGTTGAAATTTTTGGGTTCTAGTTGTAATTACATAAAGTAGTGAACTTTTGTGTTTTTACAAAGTGACCCCAAAAGTTTATGTATTTGCAAAATAGCCCAAAAGTTGAGGTTAATTGCACTATGGCCCAAATAAGTTGAGGTCTTTGCACTTTGGCCCAAATGTTGAGGCTAATTGCATTATAGCCCAAATAAGTTGAGGTTATTAATATTGGCCCAAATTAGGTTGAGAACAAAAATTGTTTTGTCTCTTTAAATGAGAATTGGATTTTCATTTTAGTTAGCTCCATTTAAATCAATTTTATGGATACAAAAACCAAATGAAAAATGTTGCATTCAATTTAATTAGTTAAAGTGTTAATTAATTAAAGGGTGATTATGAACCTTAGCCTACGATAATTGAGCTATGTGAAAGGCCGTTTCAAATTTGTTTGAACCATGGGAATGTGTAGATTAGATTTTGGTTGTAATTTGATTTGATCAAATGTTGTAAAAGAGCATAAGTTCTTCTTTAATTTAAAGTAATTTGATTTGATCAATTGTTGTAAAAGAGCATAAGCTCTTCTTTACTTTGAAGTACTTCTTTCTTGCTTTATTTGATATGCATGAAAATGAAGTAGGGGGTCCCACGCCCTAAGACAACACGCCTTAATGTGATTAAACGCGTAACTAAAATCAATCACCATCCCTAGACCGAGATTCAACACAAGGCTCGTGTTGGATCTAATAAAAAGGTTCATAGTCATCCTAAGGCCCTAAGGCAACTATATAGTCCATCAATGAATGCAAATCTTATGTTAGTAGTATCATGTACTCTTGCTTTAAAAACCGTTTTATAAGCATAGTGGGAGTATTATATACAACTAAAATTAATCATATGGACCAATAGTTGTAATAGGACCAAAATGTTTTAATTGGATTAAAATGCATGTTTATATATGTGATGAGACCTAAAACCCTCAACTAAACCAATATTAAGTTGATAAGCGTGAGAGTGCTTTGAACACTCTTTCGTGGCCTTCCACCGTGGTAGGTCCAAACGTTTGTGACTTGTACACCGGCTTCACCCTATCATGGGGGAGTACAAAGTGCATGCTTACATTCAAGAAGATTCTATATGCATACTTGATGTTGTGAAAGGTAGGCAACGAGAATAGCCAATATCGTATCATCGTGAGGTTGTTCTTGAACCCCTAACTTGAACTAGCATGGTGGGAATGACTTAACTAAGTGCAATGGAGCCAACATCATATCATTGTGAGGTGACATTCTCTAGAGGCCAAATAAGATGGGTTCTTACATTAGATGTAAATGAGTAAGCGTACTCTCTCATTATTATTTTTGCTAGCCAACATCGTATCATCGTGAGGTGGGCTTGGTAATAGTGAGCCTCCCATACCCTACTAAGAGTTTCCTCCAAAACTCTCGAATTCCGATGAGGGATATGGAATTTGCCAAAAATAGTGGGTGGTGCTATTTTGATTTAAAGACCCAAATCAAATAGCTTAAAATCAATCAATTTATATTCGTTATGTATTTGTTTACCAATATATTTGCAAACGCTATCCAATACTTGACAAAGAAAAGCCGAACGCTTTAGTTTCCGAACTTGGTACCACAATCCCATAGATTGTCTTGAATGGATTGTAAAAGTGCCTAAGTAGTCTCATCCTCACAATCTTCCTATTGATAATGTATCAATGGAAAAACATGTTAGATAAGTCTATCATCAAGAGGACAACACTTTTAAATGTCATAATTCTTCAATTACAAATTGTTGTATGAAGAAATAAGAGTTGCTTTGAACAACCCTTAATCAACACAAACATTAGTGCTTGTTTCTTTATTACATGAACAAAGAACTTGAGAAGTAAGCACAAGGGCATGGACACTTTATGTGCCATGATTCTTCACTTACAAATCGTTGTATGAAGAAATGAGAGTTGCCTTGAACAACTCTTGAATGTTTGTAATTATGTTTAGAACATAATGGTTGGTTGACAAAAATAGTCCATCAACATGGACTTATGATGATTTTGAATCATTAAATGTTGAAGTGTTAAAACACTTAACGAGACGGAAACTAGACAATGACTTCACCTTTGTGTCCCTATCCTAATCGTTCACTAAGTTTATTGTAAACTATATGGTGAACAATAACCACACACTCTCCAAATTGTTTGATGTGTATAAACACAATTGAAACAAGTTTCAAGAGAGATAGTGGGAGTTTAGGGACCATGACTATTGTAGTCAAAGGAGAAGTCAAATGAAGAAAACAAATTTAAACTCCAAAGGAACAAACTTTCTTTATGAAAGGATGGACATTGGAAGGGGTAAATGCAAGAAATGTCTTGCAAGTTTCAAGAATGCACCTTTCGAAGGTGATGTAAATTGTTCTTGAATAATTCAAAACAGTTGGTTCTTCTACTTGAATACATGATTCTGTATTAGCAACTATGTTTTACAATCGTTGTAAAAGTGTGGCTAATAAGAAGTAGAAGATAAATGAGAGAAAAGAAAGTACTTCACAATCGGAACGTGAATAAGATATCGATCTTTGCGAAAGCAAATAGTACTTACTTCCTCATATGAACTACCAATGAAATTGGAAAAACTAAAGATTGTCTTTACATTCCAATTTTAAAGAATTTAATTAATTGTCTCTATAGTAGAGATAATATGGTAGTGTTAACTGTTTAGAATATAACGATGCTTAAAACCCAAAAGGTTGCAAGGTAGTGACTAATCCCAACTAAGTTGTGATACCTCTAAAACATAAATTACGAGTTGGTTATGGATGGATACTTTGGATCGTTAGATCCGGATCCAATGCCTTCTTGTTAAAATTGTATAGAGGCGAAATGTTCGAATCTTTATTCTTTTGGAAAGAAGAAAGAATCATAAAGTTGTTGAGGTTAATTCACTTAGATGTTAGTGGCACTTGTCCACAACATAATAGTACTCATGTTATATGACATTCACCGAAGATCGCTCTCGGTTGGACTATAGTTTATTTTGAATAAACACAAGTCCGAATACTTTGCAAAAGGTTTCAAAGAATTCAAGAAATGTAAGTTGATGAGTAAGATGTCTAAAATATTTACCTCCTTAGATTTGATCCAAGGAAAAGTAACACTTTAGATTAGTTTCCTTGAAAGATATCAAGGAAGGTAGCATCATAAGATAATAAATTTCTCCATTAGGAGAAGAACGAACTTCAATAAGATTTAGTTCGTTGGACATTATCAATTACCAATATATATATGATATATATACTTCTAAAACAATATGATTGTCAATTAGAAGATCTTCCAAAATTTTCATGACTCCATAGGATGTAGTTGGAAAGAAAGACAAATCTTAAGCATGTTAAGATTTGGGGTTGTGTGCTAATAAGCAATATTTGTTTGAGAACAATCTTGTGAGATATCCTTAAATTAACCTTTGGATATCACTTCTATAAACCAACTAACAAATGTTGTTTTGTTGGGTAGTTCATTGTAATCCTACAATATGATTTGCATAAGCGCAAATGAACGAGAGATAGAACTCAAAGAATGGGTTCTTTGAGAGACAAGATAGTGATCAACAAATATAACAACCTAGTTCCTATACCAAAAGCTCCAAGGTAGTCAAGAAGGATTTATAAACCGTCTTAATTGAATGGTTTGAACTTTATGACTATGTCATAGAGTTGTACCTCTTAATTTGAAAGAAATAAGAATGAAAATCCTTATGACTACATTGAGTGTATATACGATATATACTCAAGGAAATGGTAAAATACCATTTGACTCGAAATAATGAAACCTTAATAGCTAATTGGTAGCTTAAGGTAACTACACTCAAAGAGTATGGTTGACTTTGAAGAAACCATCTTTGATATAGTCTTAGTTTCAATTAATTCGAGGATTGCTAGCTACAACTAAATGGTGATTCAATGTTTGGACATAATATGGGTTTCCAAAACCATTATTAAGATAGTCTTGATAATGTATGTCCAAAACTATAAATCACAAGACATGTAAGTTGTAGAGATCCATCCATCATGGATCTTAGCAAGCTAGTGGGAGCTATAACCGTCTTATGAAAGATCAAATCGTTTGATTTCTCGTAAAGATGTAAATGAATCTTTTGTTTACTAGGTTTACAAAAGATTAGTGGGAGTTAATCATATTCCTAAATTTAAATATATATGATATATTAATTTTTGGAAATGAAAAGAATACTTCTTCGTTAAAGTAATGACTTTAAACATTCTATAAACGATAGAATATATTTGGGAGATATAGTCTATGAATATGGGATTGAAATCTATACTGATATATTTCAAGATATAATTGGATTATATCAATCCCTAAAATAGACAAAAGGATGCTAGGAAGTTTCTCATTTGATGATAAACTTCAATAAGAAAGACGACTCTGGTGAGACTAGTAAGTTGCTTTTCTCAAAGGGAATGTACCCTTTGACTCCCAAAGGAGAATGCGTAAATAGAATCCTTTATGCATAAGCACAAAGGTGATTTATGTATTTCATATTGTATGAAAAACATTGATGTAAATTGTACCTAGAACGGTACAAGACGATATCAGTGCAAGCCCAGGATCAGAACCATGGCAACTGTCAAGTGAGTCCTTAAGTATTTAAGAAATACTAAAGGATAGATTCCTCAAAGAATGAGGAAGAATTAGAGTAACGTAATGGAAGCGTAAATGTATTAGATTATGAATCTAATCCATCATAGAATTTCTCTTCATTATGAATGAAGTGATAATTAGATATCTCTTTATTATGACTAAAGAGATATTTAGGTGGAAGCGTTAAAAGTAATGACTTTAAAGTTTTGCATCATGTATGCAAAATATATTGCCATATAGAAGCTCACAACATTGTTGTTTGGATGGGAAAGTTCATTTATGAACTCTCTATTCGGTTCCAACCAGAAAGTGTATGACACTAATGGGGCGATAGCTCAAGCTAGGGAATCAAGGTCTCATCAAGATCCGAAGAGGTATCATCACTGAAGAGGTATCATCATTGTCTAGGCCTACTACTCAGCCATTTATGAAATGACTACAGAAGAGGTATCATCACTGATGACCAAGCTGATTGGCTCTAGTGCAAGTGGGAGATTGTTGGAAATGTGCCCTAAAACCAATCATATGATGATACTTTACGGACATTTCACATGTTAAACTAATCTAGTTTAATATAAAGGGCAAAGATTATTGTTTGAGCGGTCTCATATAAATGTTATATGCTTAAACGATAAAGTCCAAGGAATATGTGATTGGGAGAATGCAATCTAAAAGAAGTTAGATTCATGAGACCATTCTTTCGTAGACACATCCTAAACGTTCCTGATCATAGGATTGCCAATTGGGCATTGACAGTCCGTTAAGATCAGTACGTGCTATGTCTTCTCTCAGGGAGAGTGACTAGTCTCGAGTCATTGGTGTGAGTGACACCAAGACAAGTACGTAGGTGCTCAATAGAGAATGAGTTCACTGAACACGATCAACGACGAGTTCTCATATTCATGTCACGTGAGAACTCATGGTTAGGATAATGCAAATTAGTCCTTTGACATGAGGCATCATAGTTGTCTTGTGGTTAGGTCCTTGATCTTTGATCGTGTCAAAAGGCATTCCTTTGGAGTGTCCACGGCATGGCTGGGGTCAAGCTATCTAGTCATGGAGACAAGTGAATGCGCAACAAGGGATCTCTAACCTTCAAACCGTTGAGGGAAAATACTCTATGATATGATTTAGAATCTCTGGCCAGAGTCTGAATGAGATGTTGGAATGCGTTACAGATCACATTCAAGGTAATCATATAAGTGCAAGATTCACATTGGATAGTAGACATGAATAAACTATCAAACCAAACAATGTGGTCAAGAGTATTGTATTAGAGAATGACCGTATTGCATTTGTAATCCTAAACTGAATAGGTTCTCCACCTCTTCTGATTAGCTTGGGTAACCATGATATGCTGCTAGGTGTCACTCATGGTTTGTGGAAGCCCTAAACGTGTGTAAACACTAAAGGGAGAATTGAAAGTAAGTTTCAAATTCACAATCGATTTGAAAGAGTTTGAATCGCCCACTGCCTCGCTAAAAGGAACCTAATGGATCGTACACCGTGTAAGGTAGAGATTGAAGATTCAACGGAGATGAGTAAGAATAATTAAATAGTTTAATTATTTATGGCAAGGATTAATTAATACGTTAATTAATCAAACGAATAAGTTCGTTAAAGACCTCGGGATAATTTTGGACCTTAAGGCCCAATGGGCTTCGAACGTCAAGTCCATTAACTTAAGTTGTATGACAACTTAATGAATAATGATTTACAAAGGCCCAAATACTCCAATAAATATCCTAGGGCCGGCCACTTTGAAGGGGTAGTGAACTTGGACTTATTTACAAGTTTGCCACTCAAATGAATTAAGGTATAAATATGACTTTATAGCCAAAATTCATTTAGGGTTGTTTTTGGGTAAATTGGAGAGAACACAAGCTCTCCTTTCTCTCTAAAATGGCCGGCCACCTTGAGGAAAATATCTAGCAATTTTACTTCCTCAAGGTCACTCATTTCTTCTTCATCTAACCTTGGTGTGGAGACTTAGAGGTTCCCAATTTTGGGAACTTGGAGAAACCTCTTCATCCATCCAAATCCATAGATCTAAGATGCAAGGAATGAAGGCCCTCTTTGGGTGATTAGCCTTTGCTTATGCAAAGAGGAATCTACAAAGGTATAAATTTCAACTCACTTTGTTTTGAGTTGTTATTGGTTCACCAAACTACTAGGCTTTGAACATTCATGGGTAATGTTTTGTTTTTAAGTACATGCAAGCATGATTCCGCCTTTAATTTGTTAATTGCATGCTAATGATGTTGCTTAAATGAACATGTATTCTCAAAATAATCCTTCACTCCTCTGGACCATCTGAAGCTCAACCATATCAACAAGCTATAAGTGCACCAAGAAGAAATCCCACACGAGATAGACATCCACCAATGAGGTTACAAGAGTATGTTACTTACACTGCAAGGCATCCTGTCTCTGCTACCATACCTTATCACAAATTTTCATCCTCTCATGCTTCTTTCCTTAACAAATTATCTCTCACTCTCAAGCCAAGGAATTATCATGAAGCCACCTGCATGCCTGAGTGGCAAGATGCTATGACTAAAGAGCTCCAAGCTCTAAATGACAACAAGACATTGAGTGTGGTAGATCTTCCACATGGCAAGAAGGCAGTGGGAAGTAGGTGGATATATAAGACCAAATTTGACTCTAATGGAAGCATTGAAAGACACAAGGCACGATTGGTAGCTCAAGGCTTTACACAAACCTATGGCACTGACTACAAGGAGACCTTTGCTCCAGTTGCCAAAATAAACATTGTGAGGGTATTGTTATCTGTGGCAGTCAATAATGCATGGCCCTTATTCCAAATGGATGTGAAGAATGCATTTCTTTATAGGGATCTTCAAGAAGAAGTGTACATGAAGTTGCCCCCGGGGCATCCAAGAGAAAAGGAATACAACAAGGTCTGCAAACTTCACAAAGCCATATATGGTCTCAAACAGTCCTCTCGAGCTTGGTATTCAAAGCTTAGTTCAGTCTTTGAAGTTACAGGATTCAAGAGAAGTCATGCTAACTCTTCTTTGTTTGTTCAAAGTGGCATTGCTGGCAAATTAATTGTGCTTATATATGTTGATGACCATATTATTACAAGTGACAATATGAGTGAAATCAAGGCCCTTAAGCAGTCACTTCACCAAAAATTTGCCATGAAAGACTTGGGTCCCTTGAAATACTTTCGTGGAATTGAGGTGGCTACCTCTTCAAAAGGATTGTTCTTAAATCAAAGAAAGTATGTTCTCGATCTTGTAAATGAAGCCAACATGATAGAGTGCAAACCAGCTCGGACACCCCTCGCTAGCAAGCTCCAGTGGCATGAAACAAGTGAACCTCTCTCAGACCCTAGTGTTTATCAGCGAATGGTTGGGAAACTTATTTATCTCACCATTACTAAGCGTGACATCTCATATTCAGTTAGCCTAGCCAGTCAGTTCATGCACTCTCCTACTTTAGTTCACTGGGAAATCGTCAAGAGAATACTTCGATATCTCAAGGGCTCAGTAGGTAGGGGATAATTATGAAGAACAATGGATCAAATCACATTTTGGCATACACTGATGCTGACTGGGCTGGAAATGCCCTTGATCGAAAATCCACAACAGGTTTCTGCACATTTGTTGGAGGGAATCTTGTCACTTGGAAGAGCAAGAAACAAACTGTTATTGCTCGATCTAGTGCAGAAGCTGATTACAGAGCCATGGCAGCAACGGCATGTGAACTGATATGGTTAAAAGGTCTTATTTCTGAGCTCGGATTCACAAGCATGGCACCTATGTCTTTGTATTGTGATAACCAAGCTGCCATGCATATTGCATCCAATCCAGTGTTCCATGAAAAGACCAAACATATTGAAGTTGATTGCCATTATATTCGTGCTCAAGTTCAATCCAAGGTGATAGACATCGTATTCACACGCAGCCACGATCAACTTGCTGATTTATTCACAAAAGCCCTAGACTCTACTCAGTTTCAACATCTGTTGTGCAAGCTTGGATCAATCAATCCCCTTGATCCAGCTTGAAGGGGTGTATTGAATGAAAAGCCATGGTTCTGTTAAAGATGGCTTGGGCCATTTAGCACAGAAACCCTATGTCGACTGAAGCTATGTAGCACAGAAATCTTAGGTCGACTGAGAAGATGTCTTGAGCCATTTATCACAGAAACCTTAGGTCGACTGAAGCCATGTAGCACAGAAACCTTAGGTCGACTGAATGCTACTCTTTAACTATTTAAGATCTCAAGGGATGGGTTGTCTGTACGGGTTGTCATCTCTCTTTAGCTAAGTCCTTGGCTAGAGTGATGGTCTTAACCCTACTTTCATGACTTCCCATAACTTGTCATAACATGTCAGTCACCTTACCTCCTTCTTGTCAACTTTTCTTAGTTGCTTGTAATATCTTCTTTCCTTGTAATTAGGGATTGGGTTGGAGTAGTTAGTTTACTATTTCTTGTAGCTTTTCTTTTTCGACTCTCTATATGAGTTGCCTACTTGCCCTTGTAATTCATTATGAAATATATAACAAATATTTGAAACCAAATTTCAATAGGTGACGACAGACAAGTCCAAGGGTGAGGACGCTAGACACAGTGGAAGACAAAGGGTTGGAGGGTGTTGGATCAAATTGTCTGTTGCTTGAGGAACTCCGTGTTTTCCCTTCTTCTCCTAATGGAGGTGGTATTGTTGATCAGTGACGGAATTTGGGTTTGTTGTTGTGTCCAATGGTTATCCAAAACTCTGTTATGACCTTTACTTTTGTTGGCAGATAACTAATGCCGCTATTGCAACTGTTGCACAAAACTGCCATGATATAACCAACTTTCGTGCACTGCTAGTCATCTCTGTTGGCACGATTACTTTTCTTGCTTTGACAGGGTTGCTTGTCTTCATGCTTTTCTTTGTGGTAGTAACTCACGATGCAAAGGCAAACACATAACCAGAAGGCAGTCCCCGTGCACCCAAAACTCACAGCAACATCACCACCGAGGGAAAACCGTGACCAAAAGGCATTACACAGCAAAATCTCATTGTAGTCTTTTGTACAGCACCACACGGCAGCGCACCACCAAAGAAAAACTGTAACCAAAAGGCACTACACAACGAAACTCTACTATAGTCTTTTACACAGCACCGCACGGTTAAAAGTGACGCCTTACACTACCTCGAGCTCGTCATCCTGGCCATCATGATCAAAGTTGGTGAAAACTTCAGTGACCACCGTCAAACGACTAGCCGATCGTGAAGCTCGACGCTTTGCACCACCACCAAGCTTGACTCCAGCTCTCCGTCCATCTTCGTCCTTCCCTGCAAATTCCTCTGCCCATCACCAAAATTTATACAAAATATATATATATATATATATATATATATATATATATATATATATAAAATAAAAAAGCGATGGTTGAGCAAAGTGGTGCGGCACCACATGAAAAAAAATGATGAAATGATGTGGACAGACACGCAAGTTGGGGAAAAGAAGAAAATCATAAAGAAAGAAAAAATATTGATGGTGTCAGGCAAAACCATACATAGCAATGAGGGACAAGCTAGAAAGAAAAAGAAATGATATTTAAAAAAAAAAAATGGTGGAATCTTGGCACATCTGGCACCATGTGAAGAAAAAAAGTGGTGTGGCACCATGTGAAGGGGAATATATATATATATATATATATATATATATATATATTGAATGGTGGACATCACCATAGGAAAAAAAAGAAAAAAAAATGTACTGAGTGAAATACAGCCCATTATTTATTTATTTCCCTGGAAAAAATTACATAAATTTGCTTACCAAAAAAAATTAATAATAATTACATGAGGGAGTCTTCACAAAGGTTGATCACACTCGGCGAAGCTCCGAAAAGACGAAGCACCAGAAGTTGATTATCCAGAGCCTCAACACTTGGTGAACCTTTAGTTGATTATCGAGCGTGCTTTGGAGCACAATTGGTGCCTCTACAAAATGAAGAGGCAACAAGGCCGCCTGCTCAGAAATCGAAGAGCTTTCTGCTTAGAAATCAAAAAGCTACTCATCCAGAAATCAAAGAAGCGCTTGTTCAAAAATCGAAGACCCTCCAAATTTCAAAAGCTAGATTTTCTGGATCATAGTTTGTCGACACCCTTCACACGTGATCATAGCTTTGAGGAAGTCACAAACAAAATCAAAAGGGTTTGTCGTCTCTCTCCGCAATTCAAAAGCCAGCCACTTGTTCAGAAACCGAAAAGGTGTTTATTCAGAAATCAAAGAGGCACCACCCTCCAAATGTCAAAAGCTAAATTTTCTGGATCAAAATTTATCGACACCTTTCACGTGCGGTCTTGGCTTTGCAGAAGTCATGGACGACTTTGTCAAAGATTTCTAACAAAGTTTTAAAACATGTGAATCTTACTGTGTCAATTACCCAACTGTCACTGGCAAAAGTAAATGAACAACATCACTACCGGCTATTGGGAAATTCCCATATACGTCGACCTTCATCCTCTATGGCAAGGCAAACCTGCAAAAAATTCCAAGCTCTTCCTTATCTTCAAGAATTCATTTCTAACGAAGCCTCTCGAAATACTAAGTATTCCTCATCCCCTGGAATACCTCTGCAACTAACTCACACCAGAGCAAGAGTATCTTATATCATCAGGGTCGAAAGCAAGGGTATCTCATATCATGCCTTCTCCCTATCCTTTTCCTTGTCTTTGTTCTCACCTGCAAGATAAGGAGAAAGAAGGCAATCAATTAGAACTTGAAATCAACCTTTCGATCTGGAACTAATTGCCCGAAATCTTTGCCTGGTTGCTTACCTTGCATTGCTCTTGAGTACTCATCGTCGCTGAGAAGTAATGTTTTGAATGACCATTTAAATGCAAATGTTGCATTCTACTCTTGCATCGGGGATAAATACTGCACAAGATTGAAGCATAAGGATCAATGATGAGCTTGAATAGATCACTATAGCATGATACCCTTCCCTGCAGAATAACATAATCCAGATGAAGGAGTTTAAGTTAAACCCAAGCTCGGCATCGTTGCGCTAATCAAAGAGCTCGAAAAGCTTTAACGGCCTTTTGTTGGCACCATTGCCGAAGAGCAAAGCTTCGCCGTGCAACGCTGTCAAATCACCACCACTTCTTCAAAAGCAAGAGTGTCTCATATCATGCTTTCTCCCTTTCCTTTTCTTTGTCTTTGTTCTCACCTGCAGGACAAAGAGAAAGAGAGCAATCAGCCGGCATTTGGAATCAACTTTCCGATCTAGAACTGACTACCTATAACCTCTTCCCTGATTGCTTATCTAGCATTGCTCTTGAGTATTCATTTTCAACTGCTGAAATGATGATTGAAGCTACCAAGCATGATGCATCGCTGAAAAGTGATGTGTTGAAAGACCATTCAAATGCAAGGTTTGCATTCCACTCCTGCATCAGTAGACAAATACAATAAGAGAATATGCTACATATGGATGGGGGAAAACCAAGGAAAATACCACTTCTGCAAGGGGAACAGATAAGGCAAGGGAAAATGATACATTGAAGCATGTAAAGACAAGCACAACAAAGCATGTGCTGGTTCATTCGCTACTTCTTCAAAAGTAAAAGTATTGAATATCTTCAAGATCGAAAGTACTCTAGATTTGATGGACTTGTTTTAACTCTCAAATTCTTGAGTCAACTCACTAAAGCGTGGTGAACTGCACATGCCAATTCATCCCCGACGGAGCTGAAGATCACTTGCCATGTGAAACTGCTCATGGTCCCAATTCATTCAAGATTAAGCCCCAACGACCCTTGAAGAAATCACAAGCTCGATTCAAGATTAAGTGTCCAACACCCTTGAATCAAATCATTCAAAATCAAGCCTCAACGGCCCTTGAAGAAATTACAATCCCAATTCAAGATCAAATGTCCAACACCCTTGAATCAAATCCAGTTCAAAATCAAGCCTATGGAAAGTCATCAAGCACAACAAATACACGTGCCAATTCGTCCCCAGCAAAGCTGAAGAAACATTTATTTTTATTCAAGACCAAGCCCCAACGGCCCTTGAGGAAACTTTCAGCCCAATTCAAGATCAAGTCTCGACGACCCCTTAAGAAAATTCCAGCTCAATCCAAGATCAAGCCTCGACAGCCCTTGGATCGACGTCTACATTAAGGGACTTCAAAACGTATCTTCTACACTAGACAAGCACATGTATATGACGCGCCTTGAAGTGGGGGCATTTGTAGACATTGAAATTTTGGCAAAATAAATGTTGGCCAATAATTAAAATTTCAACACTCACGTGTCACATAAATTTTACACGTAACGTGTGACTCAACGAAAAATCGAAAAGACTCTAAAAAGTCTTCAAACAGGACACGTGTCAACACCTTGCAGAAACAATTTATTTCATCTGAATATTATATTCAAGATTAGGCCTTGGAAATTTCTATAAATAGAAGTCATTCCATTCATTTCAAGGACCAATTCACAAATACATTTCTAGGACCAATTCACAAATACATTTCTCTACTCCCAAATTGGAAGAGAATTTCCCAAATCCCCTTGAAGCTTTGAAACTCTAAAGCTTTCAAGCATCCAACCTCCCAAATTCCCGAGAATCCCGAAGGATTGAGAAAGCACTCTTCGTTCTTCGTTAAATCCTTGGAGAACTATTCATCAAGATCAGGCCCAACGGCCCTTGAAGATCCGTTCATCAACTGTTCTTCAAGATCAAGCTCAAAGGCCCTTGAAGATCCACAATTGTTCATCAAGATTAAGCCCCAAAGGTCCTTGAAGATCCACAACTGTTCATCAAGATCAAGCCTAAAGGCCCTTGAAGATCCGTTCATCAATTGAATCCGTTCATCCGTTCATCAAGATTAAGCTCAAAGGCCCTTGAAGATTGTTCATCCATTCATCCATTCATCAAGATCAGGCCCCAACGGCCCTTGAAGAAACGTCTCCTGTTTATCTAAGATCAAGCCTCGACGGCCCTTAGATCAATATCATCCACAAATCTACACCGTACGGAGATCGAATCAGAGGATCATTGTAAAAGAGATTGTAACCCAAAATTCAATTAATACAAAATATTATTTTGTACACGTGTTCATGTCTCAGGAAATTTTTGTGTTTACAGTCTTTACAAGAACTTGTGGAACGAGTTTGGATCATGGTGTTACTACTGTTGGTTATGGAGTTAGTGATGATGGTACCAAATATTGGTTGGTGAAGAATTCATGGGGCACAGAATGGGGTGAAGAAGGGTACATAAGAATGCAAAGAGGTATTGAAGCAAAGGAAAGTCTTTGTGGCATTGCTACCCCACTGTATAATTTGAATTACCATAAAAACCAATGCCTACAAGTTAGTACATTGAAAGTATATATCAAGATACGTACAGGATCAACTTGTACGTTTGGTATCTGTGTAAAAACTAGCAACTTTTATAATTAACAAAAGAAAAACTCAGTTTATTTTAGTTGAATTGTCCAGTTACTCGTACATTTACCCTTTGCTTGGAATCATTACGTAACAACTAAATACACACCGATATAATTACGACTTAAGGTTTTGGTCTTCAATTTTTTTTTTTTAATAAGGGGACCAGTTGGTAGCTTCGCCACAACAGTCCCCACTGAAAAGGTTCACATAAACATTTCGGCATCCCCCAATTACGATCGTGCGATTCACCAGCGCCATGTTTGATTCTAATGGACACGAAGGAAATTGGTCTTTAATCAAAATGCTCCTTATGGTTTTGTTAATCACTCAATTGTAATTCTGAATTTGAAAGATTAATGACGATAAACATATGTTCACTGCCTTTGTATTTGTCATATGTGACCTGTTCTCCCTCAATGTTGCTGGGAAGAGAGCCATCCGGCTTACTCATGTTTTGCGTATCATTATTATTTTTCGAGAACCACTGATGGCATCAGAAATCAAATCTCGATTGATGAACTACTCAAAATCAAATCAAATATTGACAACATAACGATCAAATGCAGGCGGCATATTAAAAAACTGATCATTTCAGTAGTTGGGATTTGAATACCGATCATTTCGGCAGTTTCCCCTTGATCTTACTGCTTTGGGTTTAGGTTGAAAGTTTTCTTTTTTATAGACTAATCCATCATTCCAAAAACAAGCCGAACTGTAAAACCCCAAATCAGTCTTTAAGTACATAAACTGCACAAGTAAAATTCCGGTCAGTGGTGATCAAACCGAGTATGGCTTCTGTGAAGCTGAATCGCTGCAAGTACATTCCCTACTTAATAAAAGATTAGTTTGTGGATTCTGTGAAATTTGATCTGTCATCAGCTAAAAACCGAAAAAGAGAATGACGCAGATTCAGAAAACTATGAAACCCGCTGCTGTAACTGCGGTATATCTTCACACTTCCTACTGACTGCCCTGAAAGACGAAAGTGCAGGTGACTATTAATCACGGGCTCAGAATATAGTAATAAATCTTAATCCCGAAGCTAAAATATACAAGAACTCTTACCTCTGGACTGTTTCTTCGCCCAGGGATCATTCTTGTAAAATACTTGAAGAGAGGAGTTTCTGGAACCGGAATCAGCTTCCCGAGAACAGCAAGAGGCCAACTGCAGAAGAGGAGAGTTGAGTCAACCAACAAAAGAAAACTAGAGACTCCAGAGGGTTTAACTTATACTACAAAACACGCCACAACCATAGCTTCGTTTGGGACAAATAATAAACATCATCATAACATCAATTGAACTTTAACAGTACCTTCACCAACTCACCTGATAAAAGCTATTACAGCTGAAATCAGCCAAAGATTCCAAGTAAGTGGTTTTGTTTTAGTGAACTTCCCAAGGAACTCGACGATGATAATCTGCCCAAAAAAAAAAAGCCAACTGTAAACAAATGCAAACTTTCACCAAAATCACATGAGAAAAACAAAAGCACTAAAGTATCACCTGAAGTACAAGAGTTACTGTCACTATTCCTATAAAAAGGTAGTTCTTGGTGATCCCCTTGAATATATTGAACTCATCAGGCTTTCGAGCATTGAATTCATTGAAAATCTGCAAGTTGTACATTTCACTTATTAAAGAAGTTGCAAGTTGAACGTTACACTTATTAAAGACGTCCTTTTGATAAATCATGTTTAAAAGTACAAATGAATAAACTCTAGCAGCTTCATCCTCAATCAGCTGGTAAACAACACTAGAAATCCAAACAATATTCCATTAGATCTGAACTAACAAGTTACATATCATTTTCGACAGATCAACTTTAGCACCAGAGAAAACAACAAACGTAGACTACTTAATATTAGCCAGCTACTTATCCAGAAAAAAAAAAAAAAAAAAAAAAAAAAAAAAAAAAAAAAAAGAGAGAAAGAGCTATGACTTACCTGACATAGGACAAATGTATTGAATATCAGAGTATTCTTCACTGTGTTAGCATTGGGACCATGTAGCTTCAGTATACTTATTCCTCGGAAGTTAAGCACAAGTAGGACAGTGACTTGGTAGAAAGCCTGAAGTTCAGACAATAATATCAAAAATAGAAACGACAAAAGTAGAGTATGGCATAACAATACATGTTACAGAGCACCAATACTTCAATTTACAAAAAAAACTCAAGAAACGCATGTACCTGAACCAACAAGTTCCTCCACATTATATTTGTTATGAGCGGCTCTCTGTAAAACATTGTACCATAAGTTCATTACTATAACCATCCAAAAACAAATAGTCTGCTTAATGACATGAAATATCCAATACATATGGGCCAAGAAGAAGGCATGAACATTCAAAACAATAACACAAAACTTTTGGATTCTGTGCACAAGACAGTGTAAAAAAGATGGAAATTTCTCTCACAATCCCACGGATGCCTTACAATTTCAGAAGTTAGTTCCTTTTTATAGTTATGTAAATAATATGGCTATGATAAGCATGGCCAAATGTTGACATGGACTTGGAAAACTAGATGTAATCGATAAAAAAGAAACTTAACTGAAACACATTTTAGCACAAAATACTGTAACTAAGTTTGTCATAGAAATTATCGAGTCTTGTTCCCTTGCATCCCTTTTGAGGGTAGAGATCCGGAGCACAACATAAACAAGAACTTTATCCTAAACAGCATGACAAAATAAATGAAGGAAGAGATGATAATTTTTTGTCAACTAAAACAAAATGCTCCCAAATTTTCATAAACTTTAGGTGACTAACATATAGATTAAGATAGCGTGACTAACATATAGATTAAGATAGCGTATTTGGTGATCTAATGGGATTTTATGTTTTTGTTCTGTAAAAGTCACACATAAATCTTACCTTCGACCAACAGGGGGTCTGTCCATCAAGTGATCTGTAGGTGGCTCTGTAGCCAATGCTAGTGCTCCAAGAGTATCCATGATAAGATTCACCCACAGAAGCTGCATCAAGCACAAGAAAAAGAGGCATCAACAGGTGTACACATGGAGGACGAGAGATATATGCATATACAGAGACAGAGCTAGAGATAAAGAGAGTAGAGAGAGAGAGAGAACCTGAACAGCATTTAGTGGTACATCTCCAGATGAAATGGCTGCCACGACATTTATAATTAGTGCTGCAACATTGACTGTAAGCTGGAATTGGATGAATTTCTGAATATTTGCATATACAGATCGACCCCATCTAACAACCTACAACCATTAGATGAACAAAAACACTGCTAAATATTGCAAATTTGGTTTCTGAATCGGCACTTGAAATAATAATGAAAAAACAGACCAAAATAGATATTAGACACACATACGGCCATTCTCCAATCCGGACTTTAACAGTACATTCAACAACTCAGACATGACGTGTAAACACAGTTAATGGCATATGGTTAATCTGGTCAGTTTATCACCATGCTGACACTCCCTAAACAACTGCCTTTTGTCTTTTTGTTTAATCAAAACTTTGTATGCACTTCTTTCCCACATTTTGCTTCCCCCTACTCTATCCTCTCAACATATTTTCTTTTAAATCCAGAGTCTAGGAATTAACTCTCAGCCATCTCCAAAACTATTGACATCTCTCAGCCTGACCACCAATTTCAAAATGCAAAACAAACCCTCCCCATAGGTAAATGGTTCCCAAAGCAAAGAGAGAAGATTGGAAGATTAGAGGAATGATTTCTTGGATGGTTCTCCGAATGGTCAAACCAATTTCATGACGACTTTCCATGCCTTTTCTACCTCAGCAGAAAACCAGAGACTTTATAATATCATCTACAAACCACTATGAAATTGTGTTGCTTCGATGGGTCTAATCAGATATAATCTCAATCTTTTTCGAATTCCCATCTTTTCCAGACATTAATTTGTTTCAGTGATGCTGTGCCATTTTCGTCTAGCAGTTTTATTGAAGCAATATTCTTGACAAAGCATTTGATGCAATTTTTCTGTAATTGTATGACTAAACGAAAAGCAAACTTCAAAGTATAAAAGCCTAACGTGGAAAAGTAAGTTCTACATTTGGGACACCATATATGCACACTGAGTGCTATCCTATTCACTGTGAGGGAGATGCGAGAGAAAATAAAAAGTGAGAACTGAGAGAGAACAAATTAATTAATTAAAAGTATGTATCATCTGTTGGATGGAATTGCTGAATGAAGCAACTGAACTTTAGTTACAGTCCAGATAGAAGAATGAGCTGGTGTGTGTGTGTGTTACTGATTAATTAAAGCACTAGACAACATGTCTATTAAAGAAAGGAGTTATGAACAGAAAGGTAGAACAGAGTGCAACAACACAATACACAATGATATTACTAAGAAAAATTGCAAAATGTTCAGTTATTAACCTTCACAACTGAAGCAAAATTATCGTCCAAGATAATGATATCTGAACTCTCTTTGGCAACTTCAGTCCCTTGAATACCCATTGCAAGACCAATGTCAGCCTGAACTCGAATGTTGATCATTTCCCAAAAAAAAAAAATGAAAAAAAAAAGCATCAAAACATAAACTCATTTAACACTAAAAGCTAAAAGGGACAATAAATGGCCCGCTACACTACAAAACCAGTATAGGGATTCAGACACATTTTAGCTGCTACAATAAAATAAAATAAAAAGACTGAAGTTAAAACATTTGAGCGACCTCGTGCAGTGCAGGAGCATCATTAGTGCCATCTCCAGTAACAGCAACAACATGACCCCTTCTCCTCAATGCTTGCACAAGCAGAAGCTTGTCATTGGGGGAAGATCGCCCCATCACCTGCACATTACACAAAAAAGAATCTATTTTCCACAAAGCTGGTGTTCATACTTCAACCATTAAAACATGTCACCAGAAACAATATGAAAGTAAATACGATTAGATATTCAATTACTCAGATCATACCGAAATCTTTTCAGCCCAATCTTCTCTCTGCTTATCTGAAAGTTCACGGAAAGCTGTTCCTTCAATGAGAGTTGGCTGGGTAGCATCTGAATCTGGTGCAAGTATGCCACATTCCATAGCAATCGCTTTCGCAGTTTGAAGATTGTCACCTGTGACCATGCGTACCTACAAAATTATCAGATTGGAAGGAGAACTTAAGCTACAACATCCACGTGTTCACTTTCTACAAACAATATTTAAAAGGATACCCAGAAAATAATTTATGAAAACAAAATTTTAAACAGTAGTAAATTTCATATATAAACTAAATTGATTCTTCTGATTTACAGTTACCGTACAAATAAAATACAGATAGACATGTATCTAAACTTAACTAAAAATAATCACAATAGTACATATATTGACATATAACGGCCTGACCACCAGTGCAAAAACAACTGCATTTACACCAAGTGTATAAAACTCAAAATAATGATAAAAAATTTAAGAGCAAGGAAATGAGGGAGCAAGTCGAGGCTGGAAGAAAATCTACAAAACAATACAATAAATTGAGGGTGGTACTATCCATACCCCCTTTTACCTTCCACACACCCCTCTCAATTTTGGCTGTCAGATCAAATGAATTGAGGAGGATCAAAGGACATAAATTACTAGGGGGTGTTTGGAAGGTAAAAAGGGGTGTGTGGATTGCACCACCCTGAATTAATATGCATAGGACACCCCTATGACAAAGAAAGGGGCAAGTTGATCTACCATTGTTGCAGAATAAACAAGAAATTGATACAAGTTGACAGCCAAACTTATTAGCATAGAATCTTTGGGCTTTCTACGAGTTGGGGACTGAACCCTTTCTGTTCTCTCTGGCCTAATACTCTTAATCTGAAAATAAACACCCCTCTATATGAAGAACAAAAATTCAGAAGACCATGCACATTGACGTTGCTAAATAATACCTTAACACCAGCTTTTTGGCATAGTCGCACTGCATCTCCCACCCCAGGCCGACAAGGATCCTGCAATTTTTTTAATTCTCTAAATAAGCTAAACAAACTACAAGTGAATGCAAATATGGAAGGTGCCACAAAAGAAGCAACATATCAGCTTAGAACAGAGGATGTTAAATGTTAGATGCTCCTCATCGAAGTAACTAATGCAATGTCTGAATTTATGAACGCACTACCTTTATACCAACAATAGCAAGCAAGACAAGGTCATCATCAGGCAATGCCCACTCAGATAGTTGTTCATCAGCAGGAACATTTTCCAATTCATGTGGTCTATAAGCAATGGCAACACAACGCAAACTGCGAGCAGCCATATCGTCAATTGACTTCCTGAACATGGTTGACTGCAGAAAAAGGTATATTTCATTCAAATGAAGCATTAGTTATAACCTTCCAAAGTTCAAAGAAAACATAAAAGGAACACAAAATAGTAAGAAAATGAGTTTAGGAACAAGATTCATATAAATGATAAATCTGGATAATTGTACAACTTCAAATTTGTTCTTTAAGCTTATAAAAAAGGTTATTCTGTCTTGCAAGATCATAAAAACTTATAGGGGTGTTAAAATCATCTCAACCTGGAAAGAAGTGACTAAAATAATAGGAAGAAAAAATAGAGACTGTACTATATGAGTGTTTCACTAAAGGTGAAACTGCAGAAGTTAACTATCATTTTATCATGTAAAAGCCAAAATTTTCTCCTACCTTGTCTTCATCCATAGCTACCAACTGGTCATTAGGATCCAGGTACTTTGCACAACAGGCCAAGACTATTTCAGCAGCCCCTTTCCAGTGAATATGAACTTCAGTATTGGGCTGTACAGATAGATAAAAGGCAATCAATCATTACTTGCAGTATCCCTTGAATGCAAAAGAAGTTATCCACAATGAGAATACTAATATTCTTCCCCGTGTACTGTAACTGATATATGAAGACATTTTACAAAAGAGAACATATAATATTAAATCATCCAGATTCCTGAAATACTTTTTGCATCCACCAAGGTAACAAATAGACACAATAATGAATGTATAACTACTAAAACAAAAGTAAAAAATGTACAATCTTAAAGTGCCGCATAATATATCCCATATAACCAAGAAAGCTTAGTGTGGGAAGGTAAGATTCTTAAGTTGCCTACCAATTTAACTGCAGCACCGCCTCGTTTTTTCTCTGAGTTGAATGGGAACACGTGAAGAATTGAATACTTGGACCTGATGGCATCAAAATTCATTCCGAGCTGCAAAGAAGTAATCAACAATTAGTGGTGAGTTTAAGGGATGTAGTCACCCGTGAGAAGTGGCAAGATACATGAATTGGAAAACCAACTAAAGAACCTTGATTCCCAATTGCAGAATTGCCTTTTCAGTTGGTGATCCAGAAACCTCTATATCACCGCCAGTCTACAAAAGGGAAGAAACAGTCTGAGCCTCAGCCTTTACCACTCAATATTCTGCTAAAATAATGTACCAAGAAAGCAACACAAATACTTTAAGCATACCTCAGGCGTATATACACTGCCATTTGTATTCAATGCAATGCCTTCAATAAGCAAAGATGATAGCATTGGAGACACGTCTGACTTACTGCCAGAGAGATCGATATTCCTCCCACCAGTAAAAGCCTCAACGACAGTCATCTATACTCAAAGGAATGTAAAAAAGAATATCATTCATTAGCAATCTTAAGCTAGAGAACAAGAGAGAGAGAGAGAGAGAGAGAGAGAGAGAGAGAGAGAGAGAGAGAGAGAGAGAGAGAGAGAAAGAGAGAGACTCTGACAGAGCAAGAGAGACACAAACCACCAGTGTCTTCCCCTGTCCAAAGCACAATTACAAAAAAAAATGTCCATAACATTTGTTCTGCTCACATCCACCACCATTTTTAATCTCACAACAGCCACACCAATTGACTAAATTTTCTTTTAGTAACACATCACTTTAGCTGACTTGAACCCTCAAAATAACATCATCAAAACTAGCTTGGTCGATAAGACCTCAACACCTTGGTCGTCATATATTGAACAACAGAAGAAACTGTGCATTTAGAACTCCATCGTGGGGTAAGTTATACCCACCTTGTTCAATGTTAAGGTTCCAGTCTTGTCGCTGCATATAGTAGTTGCAGAGCCCATGGTTTCACATGCAGACAGCCTCCGCACCTACATTTAGAGCTCCATCATACGCTTAAACCCCAACAAAAGTATATACAATTAAAGTTCTACAAAGCCATAAAACTGAAAAACAATTAAGACGTACCAAGGCCTTATCTGCCATCATTTTTCTCATCGAGTAGGCAAGCCTGTGTCATGGCCAAAGAATGAAAGGGGGGGAAAGTAAGAAATGAGGAATGTAGAAAGATGATTGTGTGCAATAGAAACGTATGTTTTTACAAGAGAAAATAAAACAAGAGTTTTCAATTTTTATTTTACGTTTGGCTTGGAGGGATGCCCAAGGCATGGCAATTCTAACCGTTAAACTCGATAACTATGGATAACCACCAGAATGGATTGGATTTGGATATGAAAATTCGGGTATGGTATGGATATGGGAAAAAACCGTGAACTTTATTCGGTTACAGTTTTGGATATGATTATAAGGTCCCAAATCCGTATCCGTCCCTGAATCCGACCTGAATATATATATTTACAAGGAGCTTAAGGGGAGAGATCCCCATTTTTTCAAAAAAAATGGGGACACGCTCCTCACCGTTAGATTGGCTTTAATGAAATTGTGTGGTTGAGATTAAAACACAGGCCACACAATCTCAACCACACAATTTCATTAAAGTCAAATCCAACAGTGGAGAGCGTGTCCCCATTTTTTTTTTTGAAAAATGGGGATCCCTCCCCTTAAGCTCCTACTATACATATATGTATTTGATATATAATATAAATTTATTCAATTTACCGAACCCTCCTTATACTAATTCATTATGCATGCATCAAACCCTTTACTATCTTTATTATGCACCAAACATCATGCATGGGGTATACCAACAACCTCATCAATTCAATACTCTTACTGTTATACTCAACCAAATTAATTTATTTAATCATTTTATATATCAATTATCAAATGTTCCAAGTTTATCAGATTCATCTCTCTTCAAGAGTCTCACTGTAAAGAAATTGGTGCATGTTGTCAGCTCAATATGTACTCTTTCATTCTTTTTCATGTTATTTGATTCATGCAAATTCTCAATTAGCATCAGTTTTCTAGTTTATTACATATGTAATGAGCCCATAGAAGTATGAAAAATTAAATCAATAATTGTCTTCTTGTTTGTTGTTATATATTTAGTTTACATGTTAATTGATTCAGTTTCAGTATTATACCATGTCTTTGTTTACATATTAATGGATTTGGTTATGTTTGCAGCAATCAAAATGTCTAAAAGAAAATTTAAGTCTCAAGAAGAAACAATATCTACCCCAACTGATTGTAATCTAGCACCTACATTGAATCCAAGTGTTGTGAAACAAGAAATACCAAATCAAATTGCTCAGCCCCAAGATATACCAACTTCAAATGAGGTCGCTAGTGAGATTGAGGAACCTGGAGGTGATGATGGTGAAGGTAATAATTCAAGACTTCACAGTTTGGTGTGGCAACATTACACAAGAACAGTAGTTGATGAGGTGATGACAGCAATATGTAATTATTGTAACAAGAAGCTTGGTGGGAACACTAGAAATGGAACCGGCCATTTGAGGCATCATGTGACGGTATGTCCGTGTTTGAGACAAAAAAAAATTGAAGCAAACGCTGACCCAAAAAGTGGGAGATGGGAAAGTAGAGTTGTATACATTTTATCAAGAAAGTGCAAGGAGAGCTCTCGCCCAAATGATAGTATTGCATGAGTACTCTCTTTCCATGTGAGCATGTTGGATTTAGAAACTTCATGAGTGTTGTCCAACCGTTGTTTAAGGTTGTTTCAAGAAACACAATCAAGAGTGATATCCTAAAAATATATGATTACGAGCGTTCAAAAACAATGCAATTGTTGGATGATAATTAGGGAAGAATTGCCATAACTACTGATATGTGGACTGCAAGTAATCAAAACAGAGGATTTATGGTAATAACAACACATTTTATTGATGACTTTTGGACGTTGCAAAGCCTAATAATAAGGTGATATTTTTAATACTTTAATTTCTATTTTAGATTTATATTTTAGATTTATTGTCCAGCTTTAGATTTATATTTTAGATTCTTTATTGTAACCATCTTCTTTGTAACTTTTTCAGATTTATTTATATGCCTTGTCCGCATACCGCCGAGATACTTTCAGATGTTTTGATGAAGTGCTAGCTAGATTGGAAACTCGATCGTAAGCTTTTTACCTTAACCATAGATAATTGCACTACAAATGATAAAATGATTGATCTTATTCTTGAAAAACTTTCTAGTAGTTCACTTCTGTTGGGTGGAGGGTTCTTTCACATGCGTTGTTGTGCGCATATATTAAACTTGATTGTGAAGGATGGTCTGGAAGTGATTGGTGATGGTGTTGTGAAAATTCGTGATAGTGTTGTTTACTGGACAACAACACAAAAAAGAGAGGAAAAGTTTGAGGAAACAGCACGTCAGTTGAAGCTTCCAAGCACTAGGAAGATGGTGCTTGATTGTAAAACTCGGTGGAATTCCACTTTTTTAATGATTCAATCTGCTTTGATTTACAAAGATGTTTTCCCTCATTTGAAACAACGAGGGTTGCAATATAAGTGTTTGCCTGATGATAGAGATTGGGAGATGGCAAGAGAGATTTGTTAGAAATTAAAGTTGTTTTATAATGTCTCCGAGTTGTTTTCTGGAACAATGTACCCTACAGTCAATTTTTATTTTCCAAATATTTGTGAGATCAAGTTGTCGCTAACCCGGTGGCTTACCTCTGGACGTGATGAAATAAAAAATATGGCAAGAAGTATGATTGAGAAATTTGATCAATATTGGAGTGTGATTCATGGAATAATGGTTGTAGCTACTGTATTGGATCCAAGATTCAAGATGAGGCTGACTGAGTATTTCTTTCCTCTTATGTATGGGCAATATGCTTTGAATGAAATTGATAAGATTCTCAAAAGAGTGTTTCTTTCCTCTTATTGTTATGATTTGGTAAAAGAGTGGATCTAATCACATCTCTAACATGGGTCATCAACCATCATTCACTTCATCTCAATTGAATCAATATGACTTTGAAGGGATAAATCCTTTAATGGATAACTTTGACTTGTTTGTTTCTAGTACTGTAAGTACTGATAATGTGAAGTCAGAATTCAATCACTATTTGGACGAGACTATTTTGCCTAGAACATCTGATTTTGATATTTTGGGTTGGTGGAAACTAGGGTTGGCAATTTCTGACACGACCCGATAACACGACACGACACGACACGAAATTAACAGGTGTTCGGGTCGACACGATAACGAATCGGGTCGTTATCGGGTAATCCGATAGCACCTGTTAAGATAACGGGTAAATTCGGGTATACACGTGGGTAACACGATACACGATAAGCAGAATATTAATTTCATAATTTTATAACCCTAAAAAAAATACTAGTATAATTATATATATTAATTTAACAATTTTATACCCCTAAAAACTATAATAAATAAATAAATATATATTAAATTAAGTTAATTAACTATAATAAATAAATCAAAAAATTTTAACTATAATAATTATAATTATAATAATTATATATACTATAATAATTATACCCCAAAATATTAATCATCTATAATAATTATATATATATATATATATTAAATTTTATAAAACTATAATAATTATTAATTAATAATATGCATGAATCGATGAGCAATGCATGATGCATCCAATATTCCAATCCAAGTCCAACCATCGGACAGACAATCCATTCATTTTGATTCCATTTAAACTTTAAAGTGCCGCCCTTTTTGAAGAAAAAGGGAGGGAAAATGAAAATGATAAAACAAGTTGAAAATGAAATAAAAAGGAGAGGGAATTATGAAAAGATGGGTAGGCTACCGGAGGGAAAAGTGAAAATTATAAGAAAAGTTGAAAAGAAAACAAAAAAGAGAGGGAAAAATGAAAATTAAAAAAAGTGGTGAGAATTTTTTTTTTTTAAGTTATTAAGTTTTTATCACACATATATCATATCCCACTATTTTTATAATGATTAACACGTGTTAATTTAATTATACGTACAAAATAAATAGATTTAAATCTACTTAATAAATATATATATATATATATATATACACACACACACACACATCACTAACACACATACATCACACTATTGATTCATTGAAACTTGATGGGATACGAATTCTCCAAAACTAATTTCAACGATCGCAACCGTCAAACTTGTATGTATATGCTTCGAGATCACATCAGAAAAAAATCATAAAAAACAAACATTCAGAGATCAAGTAACGGGCCAAAGTTTTTCGACGGTTATAAACTAAAAATCACGATTTAACGGTTATTTTAACTCTGATTTTGATGATTTTTTACAGATACACTCCTTGATCCTATATGAATACAATGAATGAATTCGATCTTCAATTTAAAATATTTATACAAGTGAATACCACAAAAACTTATGTTATACTTAATGAAAGTATAAATAAACTCTAAGTGTTGGTGAATCTATCGTTTTAATGGGATACAAATTCTCCAAAACTAATTTCAACGATCGCAACCGTCAAACTTGTATGTATATGCTTCAAGATCACATCAGCAAAAAATTACAAAAAACAAACATTCAGAGATCAAGTAACGGGCCAAAGTTTTTCGACGATTATAAACTAAAAATCGCGATTTAACGGTTATTTTAAATCTGATTTTGATGATTTTTTACAGCTACACTCCTTGACCCTATATGAATACAATGAATGAATTCGATCTTCAATTTAAAATATTTACACTAGTGGATGTGGACAGTGGATATCACAAAATCTTATGTTATATACTTAATAAAAGTATGAATCAACTATAATAATTATATATATTAATTTAACAATTTTAAACCTCTAAAAAGACTATAATAATTATATATATTAAATTAAATTTTAAAAGTTGATGACCATTGTATCGGCTGAGATTTAATCTCAGCCATCCATTTCATAATTATATATATATATTTATTAAATTTAAAAAATTGATAACCTTTGGATCGGCTGAGATTTAATCTCAGCCATGTATTATTCCTCTTTCGTTCCCATTTCATTTTCATTTTCACTTCCCCTTCCATCGAAGTCGAAGCGCAGCGGCAGCCTGAGTCCCCTTCCATCTCTCATCTGTCTCTGACTCTCCACTCTCCAACCTTCCTTCACCAGTCACCACACAGCCACCGCTCTCTCTTGCGGCGATCTCTCTCTCTCGTGAACAGAAGGAACTCGCGATCTCTCACCGAGTTCGAGTCTCACTCTCACCCCAAATTAGGTAATTAAGTCTGTCTTCCTTTTTTTTTTGCATTGTCTCCTGAACTTTACTGAATTTCCTTGCATTGTCTTCTGTTTGGGTAATAAAATTTGGGGCATAAAATATGGGTTTTTGGGAATTAGGGTTAGTAGGTGCATAAAATTTGGGCTTTTGCCTATTTCCTATGGCATTGAAGGCTGTCTTCAGAGTTGTTTCATTGTCAATGAGTTCCAGATTTTGGTTCTAAGATAATTTAGAATGACTCTAGATAAAAAAAAAATTCAGAAGAGCTGTCTTCATTTGAAGAAGTATATTTATGATAGTTTGATATATTTGGTTCCTTAATGATCCTCGCAGGCTCATTCTTGGAAACCCTAAAGTTCTTAGTAAACAGCTTTTGTGGAATAGCTTGTTGACACATTACAAGGTATTAAGTGTTCTCTGTAATTTTGTTATTGGTGGTTTATGTTGACCTCTTCCTCTTGTTTTTTATTCCAGTTAATAGAAAAAGAGTTAAGGCTTTATCAAGTATTCTTTTCTGGTTTAACTTGACAATTTTTCTGTTTCATATTTATTTTTTCGTTCTCATCTTGTTTTTCTGAAGACCTTTTAGGTCCTCTGGTTCATGGTGTTTGTAGTGTTTCATTTATAGATAAAGTTATGTGTACTATCATATAAGGAAATTAAAAAAAAACCATTTCCAAAATATGGAAGTCATCTTGGGAATGATTGGTGGCAGCTGGCTAATACTTGTACAGCTGGCAGCATATATGTTACTGCTAATTGATGATGTGCTGCAAATTTTGTTTGTCTTCCTCTTGTTTATTTTATTTACCTTTTCTTCTCTCTTTGATTGTCATGTGCTGGTTAAAAATGATTGTGCTGTCTGGGTTGATAACTTGATATTCAGACAGTAGTGTTGCTAGTACTGACATTTTATACATCATTAGGAACACGAGTGCTTGGTTGGAGTAGGAGAAAGCTGTATACATCATTAGGAACATGAGTGCTAGGACTGATATTTTATGTTTGCAATATTTGAGTAGGAGAAAGCTGTATTAATCTGTTTGAGAATGATCAATAATAATGATTCAATGGGAAAGGTTTATGCTTTATTGGAGGGTGTTTCTTACATGCATATAATATAAACCAGGCTTATCATTTCCCTTATCTATATATATATATATCCTCAAAGAAAATTGATAACTATATTTATATCCTCAAATAAAATGGATGTGTGTCTTTGCAATGTTGGTTGTTTTTCTACTATCTAAACCAGGCTTATCATTTCCCTTATCTTTATATATAATCATGATTGTTCAGGTTGTTTTTCTTGAACCTGCTGATGCTCGAGCATCTTTTAAAGGTTTAGCATACAAGCACGGCCCAATATTGGTTTTTAGTGCAATTATATATGTCAAATTGAAATTGAAATGTAGTTTCTGTAAATATAGTTTCTGAGGAGCAGCAATGCAGCATGCTAGACTTGCTTACTGTTTGCATACTGTTTTAGTGCAATTATATATGTCAAATTGAAATGGATATGTGAATTTTACAATTTTGTTTTTCTTTCTTGAAGCAATGGATGCTGTAGAGCAAGATTTTACGAACCTTAGTGATGGAGGGTCAGTGGAAGTGACAATGGGAATGCAACCTGATCATGGAAGTGAAAATACAGAAGATACAAATACAAGTCCGGCAAAGAAAAAGGCTAGAGTGATCAAATTAGGTAAGCGAACACTCAGGTCTCCTGTTTGGAAAACTTTCAATAAATTGACTACTATTTTTTAAGATGGTAAAAGTCGTGCTCAATGCAAAGATTGTAAGAAGCTGGTAATAGATGGTAGTCATCATGGGACCGGTAATATGATGAGACATTTGAAAACATGCCCTGGATTATTGACTCCGTCGGTGTCTGAATTCTGTTCCCAAAACTTTGATCCTATGGTATTCCGGGGCTTATTGGTAGAGGCCATCATCAAGCATAATCTTTCTTTTACTTTTTCTGAATATGAGGGAATTAAGGCTTTGTTTGCATATATATCTCCTGATATTAAGTTACCATGTAGAAATACAATTAAAGCTTCTGCGTTGAGGATGTTCAAAAATGAAAAAGAAAGGCTTCATAATTTGTTAGGCTCAGTCGAAGGTAAAATTTGTTTGACATCTGACTTATGGACCTCGCAATGCACTGATGGGTATCTTGCTCTTACTGCTCACTTTGTAGACAAAGATTGGAAATTGCACAAGAGAATTTTAAGTTTTTGTCACATGCCTCCTCCTCATACTGGTGTTGCATTATGTGAGAAAATTAATACATTGGTGACTGAGTGGGGAATTGAGAAGAAGTTATTTTCTATTACTTTGGATAATGCTTCTTCAAATATTTCTTTTGTTAGCATTTTGAAGAATCAATTGAATCTTAGAAGTCTTCTCGTGATGAAGGGTGACTTCTTTCATGTGCGTTGTGCTCATGTCTTAAATTTGATAGTTCAAGATGGACTTAAAGAAATTGATTCTTCGGTGATAAAAATTCGTGAATGCATCAAGTATATAAAGGGCTCTGAGGCTAGGAAACTAAAGTTTTATGAATGTATTAGACAAGTTCGGATAATGGATGGTAGGAGAGGATTGAGACAAGATGTTCCTACTAGATGGAACTCAACCTATATTATGCTAGATAGTGCAATTTTCTATCGATATGCTTTGATTCATTTAGGGTTGAGTGATTCCAATTTTACTAGTTGTCCATCTTCTGAAGAGTGGG
Source organism: Crataegus laevigata (assembly GCA_963580275.1). NCBI lineage: Eukaryota > Viridiplantae > Streptophyta > Magnoliopsida > Rosales > Rosaceae > Crataegus > Crataegus laevigata. The sequence goes on from OY756948.1 coordinate 23,977,481, forward strand.
ATAAAATAATGAAGATTTCCAAGTTTTTGGGGTACTTTTATGAGGTTACCTGCTTATTCTCTGGGACAAAGTACCCCACATCAAATTTGTTCTTCCCTAAGGTCTTCGTAATCCAACTTCAAATTAAGGCAGCCATGAATGACTCTGAAAGTTTCATGAACAAGATGGGGACTTACATGTACATGAAGTTTGAGAAGTATTGGTCTGAGTACAGTTTGATTTTGGCAATTGCAGTCATCTTAGACCCTCGTTATAAATTGTATTTTGTGGATTGGGCTTACACAAGGCTTCATGGTGTGAATTCAGTCAAATTTACAAAGGTTAATGACAAATTGAATGATCTTTTTGGTGTGTACTTGGAAAAACTTCCGCATCTTGATAATTCAAATATTGCAGTGAATTCAGTGCCTATTCATCAAACAGAATCTGTAGAAGTTATCCTTGAGGTAACAACCTAAGTTTGTTTTTATTTACTTCATATATTTGTAGATTGTAGTATTAGTACTATAAAAAGTGTTGATATTATATTTGAAATTGACATGATGCTTGATTTTTTATGATGTAGGATTTTGATAATAATTATGATGGTTCAAGTTCGATTGAAAAAAAAATGAATTGCAAAAGTATTTGGAGGATAAAAGAATAGATAGAAAAGTAGACATAGATGTTCTTTCTTGGTGGCAAATGGAGTGTTTTCATTATCCGGTACTTTCTCAGTTAGCACGAGATGTGTTAACAATTCCTGTTTCAACTGTTGCATCAGAATCTGCATTTAGTATTGGGGGTAGAGTACTAGATCAGTATCGAAGTTCATTGTTACCAGAAACAGTTCAAGCTTTATTGTGCACATAAAATTGGCTATTTGGAAAAGGAGGTAATATATTTTTATATGGTATAGTACTATTATTTTATTTCTTTTCATAATTATTTATTTTGTTAAACTTTTTATAATTTGAATGATTTTTAATGTTTGGTTTTTCTATACTTAGTTTATGCGGAAGAGAGTTCTGACGTGAAAAATCTTACTGAAAACATCATTAACATAACTCTTGAAGGCAATAGATCAAGTCAAAGTTCCAATACAATTTCATGATTATCGATGTAAATTGAAGATTTTGTAAATTGAGGTTTAAACTTTTGAGAAAGACTTAGAACCTTGAAAACAAAAACTCTTTCATTTTGCATATGCTTGCACATTTAATATTTGTAATAAATTAGTAGTGTATGTATTATTTTTTTATTAGGTTCTTATTTTCGAGTGTAGATATAGTACTTAAACGACAAATGTTTTAATGTTTTGAAGTAATATATAATAATATATGTGGTATGTGCAAATTTTTTAAAAAATATATATTTTTCTTAACGGGTCATAACGGGTCGGGTCACTTTACCCGTTGGGTAAAGTGACACGACCTGTTAAGGACCCGTTAAGATAACGGGTGTGACACGACACGACCCGTTAAGATAACAGGTGTTACACGAAAACGACACGAACACGACAAAAACGACACATTTGCCAGGCCTAGTGGAAACAGTGTGAAAAGCATGAGACATGGGCAACGCGTCTGAGGGATAGCCCAGCCTAGGCGTGAGGCAAAGCCTCACGAGACCTAAATTTTTTAATATATACACTGAGCGTACACATATTATATTTTAAAAAAATTATTAATCAATAATCACCTTGAGCACACATATATTATAAATTATATACACAGACATATTATATTTTATATATATAATAAAGGATGAAAAGCACAATGAGCACACATATAGCAATGCACACAGACAGCACACACATCCATTATATAAAAAATAAAAATAAAGGCAGAGATAACTATCTCTAAGTCCGAAATAGCGGCCTTGGTGCAAGGAAGAGGTATGAGGCAGTTAAAATTCTACCCAAAATTTGAGTTCAGGAGATTAAAAAAAAAAATTAAAAAGCCCTGAGGCACGCCTTCCGACGAAGCCTTCCATCGCCTAAGCAGCTCCGGCAAAGCCTTACGCCCACTTGCTCAAAACAAAGGTGGCAAAAGTCAAGCCCAGCCTCAGAGGGAGCTTGAGGCGGGCCTTTAAAAACATTGGGTGGAAATCAAATTGGACTAAATATCCTATCTTAATTGCTTTGGCAAGGGATATATTAGCTATTCCTATATCTACAGTTGCTTCCGAATCAACTTTCAGTACTAGTGGGAGATTTGTAAGTCCACATCATAGTAGACTTCATCCAAAGACATTAGAAGCCTTAATATACGACCAAAATTGGTTATGGAAAGAAATTCAAGGTACCCCAAAGTATTAATGTATTTTCATCTTATATTTGTGCATGTTCTTTAATCTTAATTTCGAACTTATTTTTTAAACTTAATTAATTAGTATGCATTCAGTTTTAGAATTAATTTAAGTATTTATGTTTCACAACTAGCTTTTTGTTATAATGCACACGTCGGTTGCAGCACTTATTTTGAAGATATGGATATGGATGAGGTAGGTGTTGGCAATTATATTATATGTATATAATATCTTCTTTGTAGATTATGTGTACAATGATTCATATTAATTCTTTTGTCATCATGCTCCATTGATGGGTGTGAAGGAGGAGCACCATGAAATATGATGCTGGCTCAGTGGAACTAGAAGCGAAGTGCAAATATCTCATTCTTTTGTCGTCACAAGGTTTGGATTTATTAGACAATTTGTTTTGTCTTCCCTTCGTATTTGCTTGTCCTCTTTTTCTTTTTTATTGGACCAATTTATCATATTGGCTTATCGTGATATATTTTGTATACATTCATAATCACTGTACCAGATGATAGCACGGCAGCAAAGATACTTAGTCAAGTGCCTTGGGCTGTTATGAAGCACAAATTCTCCATACAGAGATGGCCACCTGAACTCGCTTTGGAAGAAATTCAATTGGAGTTTGTTCCTTTCTGGATCCAAATACATGGGGTGTCGTTAAATTTATGCTCAGAAGCTAATGCTAGGAGATTTGTTACGCAAATTGGGGGGTTAGGAGTTAGAGAATCCAGCTATTGCACGTGGTTTTCTACATGCCAGAGTAGTTGTGAATACACTGAATCCTTTAATTACTGGGTGCTGGCTGTCAATAGATGATAATGCGGAGACTTGGGTTGAGTTCCGTACGAACGACTTCAAGATTTTTGTTACATATGTGGTAGAATTGGACACTCAAACACTGAATGCTCTTTTGCATCAACGAAGGGAGGTGCTCTGGGATATGGAGAATGGACTTGAACGGCACCGATTAGAGAGATGGTGGAACCTTAGATATTTTTTACTGTTAGTTCGGGAGAAAGAAGAAGGGATAGAGCTAGAAGAATTAATGGTCAGACCTCTATGCCGTGACATGAGGACTGACGAGATGGACAGGAAAGCAGGGATCTGGATAGGGAGAGGTTGCAATCGCCTAATATCGAGACTAGCAGCCAGTAAGCGAGTCAAAAGCGATGGAGAAGACTTGAGCGACACATGGAGGAGCCGATGATTACTACGGGACAATGGGTTGCAACTGAATGTCTATCTTAGATGCGACATCAGGTAGTACGAGTAGTGGGATCTTCGGGTTCCACTAGTACTCCTATGGAAACTCATCACAGATTAGTTCAACACCAATCAGTGCGGATTGAGGAGATTCCGAAGGAGGCTACTACAGCTGCCCAGCAACAACAAGAAGGGGCATTTTCCTATCTAGTGGGGATCAAGGAGGATGTTCTATCAAACGAGGAGCTGAGGTATGGAAGGTAAACACTGATGCGACTATAGTGAGAAAAGATGGGTTATTTGGATGGTTACAATGTTGCTCCGGTGGGGACTGCAAGTGGATTGAGTCTATGGTGGGATGATTCTATGGAGGTTGATATGATGGACGCTTCGAGACAATTTATTGATGCACATTGCAAGGTTGTGGAATCAAATTGGGTGTTCAGGTTCACGGGGGTATATGGCACCCCGTATCATGCAGAGAAGGCGGCCTTTTGGCAGTGCATGATTAATGAGTTTTCTCCGACACACTCCGTGGATTCGTGGACGGAATTTCAACAAGTATCTATGGGACTGGGAGAAGTCGGGGGGAGAGGTAAGACACCGTACAATGGAGAGATATTTAGGAGATTTCATGAATTGTATGGAGCTATTAGATTTGGAGTTTCACGAGTTTAAATTTACTTGGAGGGGACATTGCAATGGTCATTTTGTGGAGGCTCGTTTAGATCGTAGTTTAGTAAATATGAAGTAGCTGGAGATGTGGCTAGACACCTATGTCTCTTATGTTTTTGTGCTCGGTCGGATCATAATCCTATAATCATTCAAGGTGAGTCAAGATGTGGTAAAGGCAAAAAATTATTTAGATTTGAATCATATTGGGCCAATGAAGTGGAGTGTTGGGATATTGTGCGAAGTTGTTGGGACATGCCTTGTTTGGGTGATAGTATGTCCAGATGGATCAAACAGGTGAATGACTGCTGCTCAAAGCTAATTGCTTGGAGTAGGGAAAAGTTCAAATTTTGGGTGCAACAAATAAATGCAAAATTGGAACATCTTGGAAATTGCAAGAAGACTGAGGTCGAAATCAGAAGCAAATTGAGGATTTGTCTGTGGAGGTTGATGTACTGCGGCAGGTGAAAGAACTTATTGATGCATTTTGTTCAACTTTTCACATCAGTGGGGGACCGTGAGTGGGGCACAATACTAGACTGTATACAGCCTAAAATGACAAATGAGATGAATTCTGGCCTTCTTACACCGATTTCGTCTCAAGAGATGAGGATGGCTGTTTTTCAAATGGGGCGACTCAAGGCTCCTAGACCTGATGGTTTACAGAGAGTATTTTATCAGTCTTTTTTGGATCATCTTATGTTTGAAGTCAATGGGTTGATTGAAGATCTTATGAAGGGGCATCTCATTCCTAACCATAAGTACCCAATTCAGAGTCTATCTCCCAATTCAGGCCAATTAGCCTATGTAACTATTCTTACAAAATATTGTCAAAGGTTCTTGCAAATCGCCTTTAGACCATTGTTGTCAGCGCTGATTTCCCCTTCACAAAATGCTTTTGTTGCTGGTCGGCAAATTCAAGATAACATTGGCATGAGCTTTTTCACTTCCTTACGACAAGAGGAGCAAAAGGTAAATTTGAACTCGGGATCAAACTAGATATGCATAAGGAGTATGATAGGGTTGAATGGGATTTACTAATGGCGATTATGGAGAGGATGAGATTTGCTCAATGATGGCATAGTTTGATTTTCAGTTGCCTGTCTTCGATTGATTTTGCTATTCTAGTTACTGGTCAGCCGGGTTAGAATTTTGCTCCCCCGCGTGGCCTTCGTCAAGGTGATCCCCTATCCCCGTATCTTTTTCTGCTTGTTAGTGAAGTGTTGTCTTTGCTCATATTGACGGCCTGTGATGACAAGCTGATCTCAGGGGTTCGGATTAATCCCCATGCGCCTGTTATTTCACATCTATTTTTTCCGAATGATACACAATTCTTTCTAAAGGTTGATGTGATGAACTGTATGAAGCTTATAAATCAATATTGTGCAGCCTCTGGCCAAATGGTCAATTTCTAAAAATCTAGTGTTTTCTCTGGTGCTAATGTCCTTGAGGCCTTGTCAGAAGAACTTGGCCAAATTTTATGTATGCCAATTGTTGATGACCCAAGGACTTATCTTGGTGTACCGACTATGTGGGGAAGGTCTAAGAGGAAAGGGTTGAATTATGTAAAGGAGTGGCTTTTAGGAAAACTCCAACGGTGGAAGCAAGCAACATTATCACATGCGGGGCAAGAGGTTTTAGTTAAGACGATGGTTCAAGCTATCCCTGCCTATCCGATGAATCTTTTCAAGTTTCAGGCTACGCTCTGCAAAGAAATAGACTCGTTGCTTGCTAAGTTTTGGCGGGTACAGGATATATAGAGGGGAAGCACATCCATTGGCTTTCCAAGGCTACTCTCGAGCTTCCAAAGGCGAAGGGCAAACTTGAATTTAGGAGCTTCATGGATTTTAATGACGCTCTCCTAGAGAAACTATTGAAGGCTCGTTATTTTCCCCATTGTTCTTTTTTAGATGCCAAACGGGGTGGTCGCGCATCATGGGCTTGGTCCAATTTACTTACAGGTCGTGACCTGTTATTACGGGGCATGCATTGGCAAGTCATAAGCGGGAAGGACATACGAATTTGATGAGATCGGTGGCTGCCTTCTCTCTCAGTTGGTCACCCTATTCCTTTTGGGCCGATGCAGGTAAGTCCTAACACTACAATGGATCTTTATTTAGTCAAGATAATGGTGCTTGGGATATGGACTTCTTAAAACAGATTATTCCAGCAAAGAAGTACGAGGCAATATTGGCTATCCATATTGGTGATCCTACATTCTGGATAGATTAATCTAGCCCCTTGATCAAAGGGGCATATATTTTGTTAAATCGGGCTACCATTGGATGCATTCTAGGATGTTACCTAGGACAAATCTCAGATCATCTTCATCTTGTACCACTCCAGAGGCAATATGGAAATTGGTGTGGCAACTTAAAACCCCTCCAACGCTCAGGAATTTTATGTGGAAAACGTTGCACAATGCTCTAGCTACCATGGCGGCCCTCTATCAAAGGCATTCGGTCTCCTCACCTCTTTGCCCCCTCTGTCATTCCCAGGAGGAAACGATTGAGCACCTTCTTCTCCTTTGTCCGTGGGTGAAAACTATTTGGTTTGGTGGCATATTAAACTATAAGGTTAATCGAGCTGAGATTACTACATGGACGAATTGGTTCTTGGCAATCATCAGGGCCTGTGCACATTCGAAAGATGATAGAGATCGAATACTGACTTGGGTTGCATTTTCTTGTTGGCATGTTTGGAAGGCTATGTGCGGCTTTCTCTTCTAACAAAAAAGAAATCATTCCTTCGCAGGTGATGGCTGCAATTTTCAGCAAATGTTAAGAGCTTTTCGCGAGGCTTTGAGCAAGTCCTCGGACAACTCAGTCCATGGTAGTTTGGTGAGAAGCCACCACCCCCCCCCCTCCCCCAACACAGGCAAGCACGGTGGCAGCAACCATGTTCTCCATATGTTAAAATTAATGTTGATGCCAGTTGGGTTGCTACTTCGCCTAAGGGGTTCATTGGGGTGGTGGTGAGGGACTCTGTGGATACTTTTATTGCTCCTCGGAGGTTCCATTTTCAAGCCCCTAGCGTTTTGGATGCTAAGGCTTTAGCCATTCTTCGTGACAGTGAGTTAGGTCACTTTTTGGGTCTCACTTGTGTGGTTATTGAATCTGATTTTTTGCAATCTATTTCGTCTTTACAGGGTAGCATCACAAATGGCAAGTGGGAGGCGTTTCCAATCTTATCCAAGTGCAGGGAAGTTGGTAATTCCTTCCATGACTGTCACTGGTCTTGGACTCCAAGATCAGCCAATATGGCAGACGACCGGTTGGCATCACACAGGTGTGTGGATGTGTGACTTTACTTGGGTTGACCGACCCCATCTTCACTTGTTCATGTACTTAATAAAGATGGACTACCTTGCCCACATTAGTTTTATTCGGATGTGCAAGGGGTGATGCTAGTGCTTCCTGATAGTGTCGAATTTTTTCCCCTTGCACTTCCGGCTTTGTTTTTTGGTTGATTGCCTCATTGTGGGCTTTCAATGTAAGCTTTGGCTTCTTTGCCCTGGTTATGAATTCCAGTTTACCAAAAAAAATAATATATATATATATATATATATATTGTTATGTTTTTTTGTAATTGGATGTTGCTATTTAATGACGGAATTAGTATCTACTAAAATTTATAGTGCGTCAATTGGATGAATATTTTTTTTTTTTTTTACGAAAATGGATATAACCATAACTGATTGAAAATCCATTATCTGGTGGATATGGTTATGGAGAATCCCCGATGGTTGATTTGCGGTTATGGATATGGTTAATTTTTGTGGTTATGGGGATGGATATATCATTTATGTCCCCAAACCGGACCGTTGCCATCCCTAATGCCCAAGGACAACGCATGGTATAAAAGACTTACGTCAAGGTAACAGCTAATGGGAGCCCTTCAGGAACAGCAACCACCACAATGGTGACCTAAAACAGTTTTCAGATTAGTCAAATTCACACAAACGCTCGTATGCAGCACAGTGAGTAACCAAGGAGTTATTGACATACCGCAATAGTAACAATTTTAATGGCTCCATCTATGGCATCTCCGAATTTTGTCTTTCCCGCTTTAAACTGAGGGCTTCCATTTGCATTTTTTGTATGGCCAGTAAAGTATCTGCACACGTAACAGTACTCTATCATAAATCAAATGTCACTGTCATAGAGAAGGGATCACTAGTGAAGATCGAAATATACCTAACCAACAGGACTACCAAGACAAGTAAAGCCACTGTGAGTCCAACAATACCAATGAAAGTTGCAACCCCATTTAAGCGCACCTGTTCAGAGATGTATATGTTTTGAGTACAGGATTTCATGAATCGAATGACTGTTCAAGTTAATAGTTCATTGCTGACCTGCAAAGGAGTTTCTTCACCAGTATCTTCCGAAATACTAGCCATGAGCATTCCCCATTCAGTATTAGTCCCAACACTGGTTACCTGAAGAAACAATGATAATAATATTAAAACACTGAAAGTTATATTTCAAAATTACATGGGCAGCAAATAAAAAAAAAAAGCCTATGGAAAACAAAGTTTCAGTAATCAGAAAGAATTTCAGATGTCATTGACTGACTGTAGAAAAACTCTTATAAATCTATGGGTCATGGGAAAAGGAAAAGAGAGATTGGAATCTTTACCAGCATGCTACCATTTCCATCTGCTACTTTGCAGCCCGACATTAGAAATGGATTTTTGGAGTCCTTGCGTACCTGAAAAAAGGAAAATATATACATCATATGTTTTACAGAAAATAAATGTGGTCAATGTTCAAACAAGGATAGGAACAAGTATGAGGCTCACAATCTTGCTCTCTCCAGTCATACTAGACTCATCTATCGCAAGTGAGTGTCCAGTTATTAAAATGCCATCAGCAGGGACCTACATATAGAATCACAATATCAATCAAATTTTCAATTGGAATGTAATTGTGAAATATATATGAAACATTTTCTGACAAATGTGCATACCTGATCGCCGATGTTAAGGGGTACAACATCACCAACAACAAGATCATAAATTGAGACCTCAACACGTCTACCACCTCTAATGACCTGCACAATACCTCCGAAGCTAAATATCGGCGCATGAGAAGAAATAAAATTCCCATAAATCCGACAGAGATGAGAACCAGAAGCGCACCTCCAAATGTATATTTCTCTTTTCCTCATTTAGATTCTGGAACTGAAGAGATTGTCTGTAATCACTAACGGCTGCAGGTAAAAAATATAGGAAAAGCTTGTGAGTGTGTACCACTTCAGATTAATAGAAACTCGCATTTATTTAGAATTCAAGTAATAAACTTGTACACGCTCATGACTGACATATGCTTACACACCCCAATCGGGGAATTGATGTATTCTGGCCACCATGAACAGTCTTCACTCAATTTAGTTTTTGGGAAAAAATTACAAAACTTGCAGAGCTTATTCACAGAATTTTATTTGAATATGGAGAGGGAAAGAAAGAAAACTGTTAAAACTCTATAATATATGTGTTTAATATTTAAAGCAAGTTGACTAGTACATGCAACACAACAGCCCCTACAAGCAAATTAACTAAAATGTTGGAAACAGAAATGATACTAAAATATATACATTTTAGCCATCAGTGAATACACTTGCTCAATCAATACCTGTGACAACAATGACAAGGAGAACTGCAAAAGCAATGCTGCCCCCATCATACCATCCCTCCTCTATACCCTGTAAGCAACAAAGAACGCATAAGATGAACACCCTAAAGAAATTTCTGGTTTAAGATGAATAAATAAAATGGGATTCACAAGGATTTGTGAACTCACTTTTCTCCAAATATGATTATGAAATCATCAACACTCCCACAAAAAGTGACAGATTTGCACCCATATAAGCACTAATCTGTGATGATCAATGTTTTAAAAGGCGAGGGCAAGGCCAAGGCATTTCTTGGTTAGCCTTGCCTAGGCGATAATCTTAAGGCGTGAGGCGAAAGTCTCAAAGTACCTAAAATTATTATAATACTTGATATATATACATAAAATTTAATACTTTGTAAAAGAAATATCCATTGTCATTTAAACAACTAAGCCAAAAACAAGCATATAATTCAAATAATAGTCGAGATCATCACAAACAACAACAACAAAGCCTTATCCTACTAAGTGAGGTCGGTTGTATGAATCCTAGAACGCCATTGCGCTCGGTTCTTTGCCACATCTTCCGTTAGATCCAAGTACTCTAAGTCTCTTTCCAAGTCTTCATAGGTCTTCCTCTACAATTTCGGCCCTGAACCTTCTCTTAATCACATCTTCAAACCAAAGTGTCTGTAGGCTTTCGTTTCACATGTCCAAACCACTTTTAACCAATTTTCTCTCATCTTTCCTTCAATTTCGGCTACTTCTAGTTTACCTCAGATATCCTCATTCATAATCCTATCCTTTCTCGTGTGCCCTCACATCCAATGAGGCATTTTCATCCCCGCTGCACTCATTTTGTGTACGTGTTGATGCTTCACCGCCCAACATTCCGTGCCATAAAGCATTGCTTGACTTATTGTCGTCCTATAAAAAATTTCCTTGAACTTTAGTGGCACACGACAATCGCATAACACACTCAATGCACTCTTCCACTTCATCCATCCAGCTTGTATTCTATGGTTGATGTATCCATCCAACTCTCGGTTCTTTTGCAAGATAGATCCTAAGTAGCAAAAGCAATCGCTCTTTGGTACCTTCCTGATCTCCAATCCTCGCCCCTAACTCATTTGAACCTTCGTTCGCACTGAACTTGCAATCCATATACTTCTTCTTTGACCGACTTAGGCGAAGATCTTTAGATTCCAACACTTCTCTTCAAAGGTTAAGCGTCGCATTTACTCCTTCATGAGTTTCATCTATCAACACTATATCATCTACGAAAAGCATACACCAAGAAATATCATCTTGAATGTGTCATGTTAACTCATCCATTACCAATGCAAAAAAGTAAGGACTTAAAGATGAGCCTTAATGTAACCCTACAGTTATGGTAAAGCTTTTGGTTTGTCCTTCATAAATTCTCACGGCAGTCCTTGCTCCATCATACATTTCCTTTATAGCTTGGATGTATATTACTCGTATTCCTTTCTTCTCTAAAATCCTCCAAAAAATGTCTCTTGGACCCTATCATACGCATTTTCCAAATTTAGAAAGACCATGTGCAAATCCTTTTTAATATCTCTATATCTTTCCATCGATCTTCATAAAAGATAGATTGCCTCCGTGGTTGAGCATCCTGACATGAACCCAAATTGCCCATGTCTCTTGCCTCAGTGTATGCTTAATTACTCTCCCAGAGCTTCCTGGTATGCCTTATTAACTTAATACTCCTAGGGTGCTTTTGTTACACCAGACTGTCTTAGACTGGACTAGCTTCAGGGATTAAGCTGGATTAGCATAGACTAGACTAAGCTGGACTGACTTAGTGAAGCATTTGGTGTAGTATCGGACTAAGAAGCAGGACTATAATATAAAAAAATTTCTATTACTTTATCTTTTTTGCACAATTAATATTTTGTATTACTTTATCTTTTTCTCTATTTTTCTAGAACCATCTTCCTCTCCAACCTCTTTATTCATCTTTTTCCCTATAATCTAAACTTATAGAACCATCTTCCTCTCCAAAACGCTTTTTTATTATAGAGAAAAACATTTTGTGCAATATCAAACTAAAGAGCAGGACTATAATACAAAATATTAATTGTGCAAAAAATAGGAAAAAAGATAATAGTATAAAAAAGCATTTGGTTCCAAAAAAATATCAATTAATATTTTGTATTACTTAATCTTTTTCCCTATTTTTCTAGAACCATCTTCCTCTCCAACCTCGTTATTCATCTTTTTCTCCACCTCTACCTCCCCATTCCCTGTTTCTCCCACTTTTATCCCTCCTTTTTCTTTGTACCACTCTCATTCCCCTCAATTTTTTCTCCGGTTTTACCTTTGTACCAGTGTCCCCTCCCCTCCCTCCCTTCGTATTTATTTTTCTATTTTCTTCAGATTTGATACCTGTATTTTCTGGACAAATCATAGTTGTGCAAGAAAAATCACTCAAATTCACTTCACCTGATGCTAAATTTTTCAATCTTGCACCAATCCTTTACACGAAATTTCCCTAACTATGTTTCCAACTCAACCCTTTGCACCCAAAACTTTTTAATTTCAAAATCCCAGGTCACAACCTTTGAGCAACGATGTTGTCGACGAAAGAATCTAGGTCACCGTGAGCAACGAGGCTGTTGTTGTCTAGCCACCATGGCTAATGTCGGTGGTGGATGAATCTGGGTCATCATCTCTGGTCAACGATGTCAAGCAGCCCAGCCACCATGAACGTCTGAAGCTTCAAGTAGAGAGATGAAATACAGAAAGAAAGAGAGAAGAGAAGAGGGTTTTGGCAGTTCGCTCCTCGAGAGGTCTCGCTAAGACCACCTAACGAGTGTTTTAGTCGGAGCGAATCCCACCTAGTCTCATTAAACTTAGTCCCTCTTGCAAACAAACTTTAGACTATCCTAGCTTTTAGTCTAGTTCAGTCCAGTGAAGCCTAGTGAAGCTAAACAAACACGCCCCTATAATTCATGCAATTTTGTCCATTGCCCTTATTCCTGTAGATAGGCATCAAAGTGCTCTTTCGCTACTCATTTGGCATCTTCTTCAATTTTAAAATCTTATTGAAAAGATTTGTGAGCCATGACATACCCGTCTCTCCCAAAACTTTCAACACTTCGATCAGTATATCATCTGGGCCCATTGCTTTTTTATGCTTCATCTATTTCAAAACTACACTCTTCTGAGTTACACAACTCCCCCAAAGAAGTATTTCTGTCATATCCTTCATTAAAAAGATTATGAAAATAACCTCTCTATCTATCTTTGACCGCGTTCTCTGTAGCAAGAACCTTTCCACTCTCATCCTTGATTCACCTCACTTGGTTCAGGTCTCGTCTTCTTTTCCTTTGCTCTAGCTAGTTTATAGATATCCAACTCTCCTTTGGTATCTAGTCACTTATACTTACAACAATCCGTCTTAGCCTTAACTTTTGTCTGTACCTCCTCCTTCCACCACCAAGATTCCTTTTGGTGTGGAGCAAAACCCTTGAACTCTCCTAAACCTCTTTTGCTACTTTTCGGATACAACTAACCATGGAATCCCACATATGGCTGCATGAGATTTGCATGTTGTCGGTCCCTGCTGCTCTCGCTCTGTGTTTTTTTACGTATACGCGAAGTGAGAGAGACGCTATTTCAGTTTTAAAAAAAGGCCGCCCAAAACGACATCATTTTGGGTTTGGCTTTCGTAAAAAAAAAAAAAATAGAAATAAAAAATAAAACGCCCACATCGTGCCTCCCCAACGCCTAGATGGAAATATAATCCACTCCCACTGGGCAGAGGCATCTTCTTGATAGCACCGCCCAAAAAACTGCCTAGGATGGTCTCAAACTAGTTTTATTAAAACACTGATTAATGATAAGAGGTCATTTCTCTAAATTTGGAACACCATGGCCTTCACAATATATGCAATCAACTAGGGTGTAGTATTTAAGAAAAGACAAATCATGCTACAACAATAACTCAGACTTCAAAACAAACAAGACATTATCAGAATACAAAAGATCACCACAACTAGTAGATATTCATAAGACCACCCTAAAAGTTTCACATCCTAGTGTGACGAAGGACGCAGCTATTAACAAGCCAATGACAGCTCACCTCTGTTTTTATACCCAGCGCTAAAGAAGCCACTGCAGCTACCATCAAAATGATCAGAGTAAGATCTTGCCAAGCTTCCCAAAGAAATCTCTATCAGACAGAAAAAAGAAAAATATTATAACAGAAATAAAATGTCCTTTTTTATCTTATTATATCCAATGTAGAAACTTCAAAAGTTCACAACTGTAGTAAAATTTACCCAGAAACTTCTTGCTTTTTTCCGAGGATATGTGTTCGACCCAAATGCATTTTTCCGTTTTAGTATATCAGCATCATCTCCATGAATTCCCTTGTCGAGATTTGTTTTCAATAAGTCCCCTAGGCCTGCGACCTGATGTAAGAAAACAACAGAACAAATATAAGCAACAGTGTTTATGTACCAACTTCAGATCATGAAAGAGGTTATGTGGTGGACTTGCCCCCCCATATTGTTGAAGAGCAGCAAAATTATGATCCCTCGTCACTGGAACTAGTTCCTCTTGTCCAATGGGAAAATCGCCAGTAGGACTTGGTTTTGGTACTACAATCCCTGACAATAAGAAGCAACAAGTTGACTATAGAACTATCGCAAAGAACAGTTTACACAACAGGATTTATGCATCATGATGGTGGAGCGAACGAGAGAAATGTCTAAAACACAATCCTTAAAAAATGAAACAAGAAAGCAACCTCACAAATCCAACAACAATTTAAATGACAATGAACCGGAAATGAAAAGAGCATGACAAACAAATTGCCATACCGTCTTAGGAAAGAAAAATGAATGTTTACAATTGGAACATATGCACAATATAGGAAATCAAACATCTGCTTGTTACTAGGTATTCTACAAAAAGAGTGAGGCAAGACTACACACACTTGCTCAGAACTGAACAATGGCATGCTCGAGAACAACAGCAGTTTATTCAGTGAGATAATTTTTCGAAATAAATACTCTTCTACTAGTATCATACCACTGTTGGATCTAAATAATTGAAGCATGGGACAATATCAAATTAATGCTGCATTTTTTTCCCCCACAGATAATACTTGCAAAGAATTAAAGGAAATTAAAATAAAAATAAAAAAGTACCATTCACTTGTTGATCTGCAGCTTCCTTGAAAAGATATGCAGCCTATTTAAAAAAAAAAAAAAATCATATGTTAGGATACTAGGACATGAGTGATATATGACACGTTTATTTTGAAGTGAATTACTCGTATGGCTTGTGCATGTGCTCTAATCTTCCTTAGTGTATTCTGCTTTTCTTCTTCCTTTTTCAAGTCTAAGGTGTACCGGAATCGACGAGAAGCATTCAGCACAAGTGCTGCTTGCTACAACAAAACAAAAAAAATAGTTTAGCCAAAAGCCTCAATAAAAAGATCAGATCAAATCAAATAAAACAAATGACTTCTGCTAAAAATGTAAACTAAGCACCCAAACGAAATTTCCAATTTTTAGTTTAAAAGTATGTGGAAACCCACCAAGCCTGACCTGGTGGCATCCAGGGTATAAATTCTCTTGAAAAATAGGCATTTTGTGTTTTATTATCATATCCAATATAGTAATTTCCTTTGACAATTTGTTGCTATTAACCAAACCATTAAATTGAGAAGATTGAAACGTGAACAAATACGTATATAACTCCCATCAATCATATGTGGGGAAGTCAAGAGTCACTCATCACAATTCCCCACAGTTAAATACATAAACAAATATACAAAGAGAACCTCAAAAATCATAATTTCATTTGGTAACACTCCTATACAAATGATACTCGTAGAACTTTCTGATTTTATTTCAACTGTATATCCACTACTTTATAGATTAAATTTATAATTCTAGCCATACTAAACCTAAAACCATTCGAAAAGTCCTTTTCCCATCTCCCTAAAAAATGAGACTAATCTTTTCCACATAGAGGGAGCAACTACACTATTAATAGAAATTTACCATTAGTTCCGAAAACCGACATTAGAATCCAAAACCTAAACCGCAAAGGAAGATACATACACAAACAGATATAGGGTGAACTACCAATTTAGTACCTGAATTATCACCTGAGTGAAAATTAGGTCCCTAAACTATTTTTTCAGAAAATCAGTCCTTGAATTATAAAAATTTGCCAATTACATCTCTAATATTAGATTCGAAACTACTATATTCAATTTTCCATCAATTTAAGTCATGTTAATTGCATGTATAGAGTTAACTAATTAGACGTTAGATAAGCAACCTATATGAAATGTTAAGGGTTTATATGTGAGAAAATGACAGTATTACATTCTAAAGTGTGTCAAGTGATTTAAGTTGACCAAAAATTAGATAAAATAGCTTTGAATATTATGGTAATGATGAAATTAGCAATTTTTAATGAATTTAGGAACTTTTTTACCAAAAAAATAATTCAGAGACTAAATCGACACTTCACCCAGAATGAACCAAAATTAAACCTCCAAAACAACATCAACATAGATGAAGAACAAGTAGCAAATAAATAAATAAAATATATACAAATTAACTGTAAAACTGCAAAATGTGATATAAATTGGAAAGCATACCCTCCAGCGCCTGAGGCGATCGACCGAAGCATCCTTAGTTCTGGCAATGTAAAAAGGACTGGACGAGGAATCGCCGTCCAAGTCACCAGAGCGGCTGCCGCCGGCCTCCAAATCCGAACGAGAGCCTCTCGATTGATTCATCGTTAAAAACCTGTCGCAGGAGAGATGGCGCTGTTAGTTGCACCCAACCACTCGAAAACCTTCTCACACTCCCAAATTCTCACTCTCCGAACCAAATTTCAGCTCCCGAATCTCTAATTTCACTTCAAACTTTCGCAAACTTGAACGCTCGTCACTGATTTTCCTACTGTCTAACCCATAGTAAAAACTAGTGCAACTTCCGGCCCCGAACCTCCCTCCGTTCCGCCGCACCTTCTCGCTCTTGAAAACGCTCCGGCTCTCCACCTTCTCTAAACCTTGGCAGAAACGTTGGGGATCCAAAACCAAAACCGGAAAAGTTTGACTGCTATGTGTAGCTTGATAGTGCGTTCACTTTTTCAGTCGAGGGACTCCACCGGGAAACTACCTACTACCTTCTCAAAAGCCCAGTGCGAATAGGAGGATGCTTTGGACAAGGCCAAAAAGGTAATTTTAAAATATCCCCAATCCCCCACCTTCAAACTCGTGAAACTTCCTAGATTGTCCGCTTCTCGTGTAGAAAATTACAGCAATGTCCCTAAACTTTAGCCAAGTTGGAGCTTTGGCTAAATTAAAAACTAGTGAGAATTTGTTATAATGTAGAGCAATTATCTTTTCGCTAACTTCGTTATAACTTTTCTAGAATAAAGGGTTTAAAGGGGCAAAAGATGAATGAAAGTTCTAAAAGAGTTTGCCAAAATGACTATTGTTTTACATCATTACAAATTCATAGACTAATATTCATGAATTTTTAGTTCTTACATTAAAACTGTGATTGAGTTAAAATTAAAAAATCATTATTTCAATTATCTCTTGATCGAATATATGTGTTGATATTCTCTTTTTTTTTTTAACCAATACATGTATTGATATTCTAATTTTTGAAGATTTGTCTTTATATTCGAACAAAAACAGAGTTTTTAGTTGAAAATAAAAACAGTTGATACATAAAAGACGAGTGTCCAAGTCAATTATCGTCCCGTTAAATACCCCATTTTGGCCAATGAGAGTTTACAAACAAATAGATAAATAAGAGACGAGACACGTGAGAACTTTAATATTCGTGTCAAAAATCTGCTTTGACCATCGGAGGGTATTATGGGAAAAAAAGGTTAGAAGTTGAAATTGGTTCGTACAATAAATTGTATTTACAGTGTTAATTACAAGTGACCGACTGAGGGAAGGAGAGAGAGTGTTTTGCGGCTTTGATTAAGAAACGCGTTATTGGTGAATGACGTACGTTTCCGCGTGGTGGCGGTGGTTGGAGGATGAGAACCTCTCACATCCTATTCTTCTAGAGTATTATCCGGTCAATTTTAGGTAAGCAGTATTTATATTTAATTTTAAATAAAAAAATTTAAAATAATTTTTAATATGATCAACAAATAGGATACAAGAACTCTTAAAATCCTCGTAAAAAGAATTCGGATGAGAATAAATTTTTTATTGTAACGAGAATAAGAGTGGTATGTAAGCAGTGAGAAATTATATTTTTTAAGTAATTAATTTTCTAAAACACATATCATATTATTTATATAATGACATATAATATATCATTCTATATACCGGTCATAGTAAAAAATATCTTTTGGGTCCAAACCCGTGTGGGGTGACCTGAAGAGTCGGGGGAGTCACGCTAGCCACGTTGGGGTGTTTCTTGGAAGCAAAGAATCGAATCATGTGATCGTTTAATCTAAATCTTGTAGTGGGAATTTGATTTGATGTTTGTTTGGAAGCAAGGAAAGATCAGACGGTGATGATAAAGTTTTGCCTAAAAAATCTACTACTTTCAAAAAAAAAATTAATAGTCAAAAGATGAAAATGTTTGAGATGGTTATACTGTTGCTCAGCATCGCTAGTTCATCTTTTGCGCAAAGAGCGCTCAATTAATGTTGTTACACACTCATTTAAAGATGGCTGCTTCTAAGCAAATTTTCGGACTATTTCCGCACTCTCCCTCCTTGATCATTGAGCAGTTATTTAGTGAGCTTAGCTAGTGATTTGGGTTGTTTCTCTCGATAATAAAGGTTATTATCCTACTACCTTACTGGCTGACCTTAACTCTTATTATTTTGATGTCATATCTAATATTGAAAGTTTACTTCAATTTAATACCGTTTTCGTGGCCGCACCGTAATTTGGCCTTAGTTGTTCAGCCGCGCGTGCACTACTACATTCACTAGGCTATCATTTCCATGGAGAAAATAGATTGAGCAACTCTCTTAACATGTGGAAACAAAAACCTAGTTTGGGAATTAGCTTTAAAATGTACTGAATTAGCTAGGCGAGAAAACAATGAAGTGCGAACAAAGGTATAGGAACTAGGGCAATTATGGAAAGGTCGTTGAGTCTGCCCTGAATACACCGCTGGAGCATTACCATTCGTGATTTGGTCACACTTTGTTTATATATGTTTGATGTCGATCGATGCGGTGTGGTGGTACTACAGATTAGATTGTTGACGGGTGGAAAGTTAGAGCAGACCGTCCAAAGTTTCGAGTGTAAGGCGTTGATTGGGAAAACAGCGAGGCATGATATGGGCGTGACTTGTGGCAGTTTGGAACTAGAATTTGTTGTATGATGGAATAAAGGAGTATGGGCAAGAGAAAGTCTGAGAGAGTTGAATAGAGAGATAAGAGAGAAAGATAAATAAAGGAGAAAACATTATCCTTGGACACACAACTACTTTGGTCGAGAATAAAATAATGTAGTGACTAGAATTAGAATTAAGACACTTCTTGAATTACTTTTGTAATTCAATTAGAATTTTAAAAGATCTTAAAATTTTGAAATATCGATGGAATGTTATCAGATGTTTTTAGCGTCGACACAAGTTTATAGGTTGTCAATAAAAAATTTAGAAGGCGCAAGTAGTCCTCTATCACAGTGATGAATGGAGTGTTGCACCACAGCATGCGCTCTAACTCCGTTGACTTCCTATTCTAACATCTAATCTAATAAATCTATCGTTTGACAAAAATATATATATAGGTTTTACAAGACATTATACAAGTGTGTGCAAATCGAAGTGTGTAGGACTTTGTTAAGTTGTGGATTTTGATGGATTTTAAAGTAAAATGTATATAGCAAAGTTCATAAACAGTCTCACACTTCCTCCAAAAATTGATTTGCATTCTACTCCCCTCCTCCCTGTTAAGCGCTCCCGTATCGATTTGTCAAATTTGTTTTACGTGGTTTTCTTCGATAAGTTTCTCGTTAACGAGGTTCACATCGTTAGTGTAAAATGTTTAGTTTTCTTTGTTTTAGAAAAGGCTGTATTTTACATAGAGAATTGGCGATGTTTGTACGATATTCTCTGATAATATTTCACTTTGCAGTCTTTTTTAAAATGCAATTTTTTATCTTGATAATCACGTTTAAGTTTTGGATTGTGAGTGTTTGAATAACATTTAACCCCGTCTTAAAAGTTAAAACCACGACGGTTTACCGCAGTACAGCAGCAGGAAGAAGAAGAAGAAGAAGTAGAAGAGGAGGAGGAGTGGCGTCGTCCGGTGAGCAACGACTGAAACCAGTGACCAACAAGGCAAAGGTCAAGGTTGGTCAACGTTTTTATCAAATAAGAACAAAATGGCCAAAGTTACAACAACCTTTGTTATTATTTGTCTCCAGTAACTCGCATGCAACGATGATATGCCAGTTTTCCATGAAGAGAGATTATATTCACACACTTCAAATTACTTCTTCCACACTTTTTTTATTTTTTAATATTTTTTCCACAACACTAACACTTGATAGAAAAATATTAAAAAATTAAAAGGGTGTGGGAGAAGTAATTTGAGGTATGTGAATATAATCTCTCTTCCATGAAATGTCGGTTAAATAAATAAAAAACTACAGCTTCACTTGTCGGCCAATTAATCCATCAAAAATATGGGTCGGCATATAAATCCAAATTCATGTAAGGATGGAGTAGAAATTATTGTTAGAACACTTTTTAGGGTGGCAGTTAAATTAAGGTACAAAACTCCAACAGTGAGGAGATAAAATTACGAGAGCTGGAAAAGTCTGGTCAAAATATTTTGGAGTGGCATTTTAAATATGTACGAAAAAAATAAATAAACAGGAAGAAACAAAACAAGATGATGACTTAAGGCAATAACTCTCCCTCCTCCCATTTTCCCCTAGATTTTAATTTGTATATTGCTTAATATCAATACATATTATATTATTCTAAATTTTTCTCTTTTTGTCTGAATCTGATACATATATTTTTCTTCCAGATATGAATGAATAAACGCTGAAAATTAATTAATTAAAGCCGATTAAGTAAATTAGTACGTACCAGATTTTGCAGAATATATATTCAGAGCACCGCGGAAGTGTGGTCTGATATGTTCTTCAGAAGAAAAAAGGATGATGATCAATATCTCTGCATCGCCAATAAGATCAAATAATTTCCAGTAATTATTTTACGTAAAGCATGCAGTACTCTCAATCAAAACGGACTAATGTAAACTGGATACAGCAGATTTATATTTAAGGTGGAATTTAAAACAAAAAAATGGTTCTATGTATGTAGGTTGGATTGGAATAACTTTGTATAGGTGGAAAGGTATAAAAATGATGCAAAATCTGCCTTTTAGACTCTTATTGTCAAGGTAAGCACTTTAAGTTGGTCGCAAAACTCAACTTAAATGTAGATGGTTGAGTCTAATTTGTATATTTTTTATTTGACACGTCTGGTTAAGCAATTGCTGTCCAATAGATGTATATGAAGTTTAATATGAAAGTTATTCTTAATTCGTTTAATATTGCTTTCTTAATTAGGATATGACCATTTTTTATTCGAACCCAAATGTATATGAAAAGAATTGATCTTCACCTCTTTATAATTAACAACTTTCATATGCATATATGTATGGCTTTGTGAAGTTTGAAGGAAGGTATAAAGCTTCTCCGTGAATACACACTACATTTGGACTACCTTTCCTTTTTTTTTTTTCCTTCTTTTTTTGTGCTTTATTTTACTTTATTTTTTTTAGTTGTTCTTATTTGACCCATCGATCTGTATGCTTTAAGTGGGGCGGCCTTTGCTTGTCAATTGGTTTTGGCACTGCTTATCAATCCATGCATATAAATTAAACGACGTTTGTGTAAGAACCTATCATTCGATGAAACAGTCGTCACATGCTGTCTTATAAGCTTTCTTGAGTTTCTTCTCTGATTTAGGTTAGGGTGCATGATTAATGATTTCACGTCCAAGTAATCTAATCCCTCTCCTAATTAATCCTGTTAAATGTTAATCTGTATTCTGAAAGTCTTGTAATTAGTTTTATGGATGGAAGGACTCTATCATCTGTGACAAGTTAGATTGAGAGGTTACCTTACACTATTACATATGATCGACAAATGTCTTCATCACCTGCAGGTAATAAGGTGGAGCCTCACATAGCACCATACAAACCAACAATGAAGTGGGATCGACAAAACGCAACACACAAGACCTAGCCTCTTGCAAAGCAGACCTGGATGCTTGCTAGATTTAGATGGGGCGGATGTCATCACATACTGGCTACTTATAATATTGAAGCATTTGTCCTACAACAGAAACGTCTTGAAGTTAAATTCCATTATATTGATCGAATGGGATCGTTACTAATTGCATTGAGACTTGAATAAGACTTCACACCTAAAATTGGAAACAATGGGAATAATGGACTGCGAGAACATATTTGAAACTGTTGACACTTAAATCGGTCATTGTTGCATTTTACCTAAACAATGATGTGTCAAAAATATGTTAATCACAAGTGAAGAGACAAATAAGTTTTTTCAGGCTT
This sequence comes from Crataegus laevigata, assembly GCA_963580275.1. NCBI lineage: Eukaryota > Viridiplantae > Streptophyta > Magnoliopsida > Rosales > Rosaceae > Crataegus > Crataegus laevigata. The sequence goes on from OY756948.1 coordinate 23,999,860, forward strand.
ATCCTTCCCCATATGATATTGATATTGATAGTGATATTGAAAAAGATAAGTACACCTATAGGTACCTTATCGAAAACCAATAGAAGGAAATTTCCAAGAAACTTCGTATATATATTGCACCAGAAGGAAATTGAAGTTACTCGGCCAGTAGTAGTGACTTCAAATATCGAATCAGCTGACCACACCAAAAAATGCAGAGAAATTAGATGATCATATATGCTTGTGTTTGATTTTCTATTCCAGATGTCGAAAACTGAGAAGAACAACTTCATATATAAAAAATATATATATAGCATCTTGGAAAAGAGGGCCTTTGCATCAATCTATATTCTTCCTAACAATTTCAAGACGTGCATCTTCCAAAAACGAGTAGTATGTACAATTAAAAATGTACTGACGTACTTACAGTGATGCAAATATACGGTAAAAATGCGTTTCGATCGATCAGAGAATATATCATCAAATGTTATGGACTGAATAATTCTGTTGCATATATTTCTTTTTCTGTGTCAATAGTACTGCAACTTCATAGGATGGCTGTGGACTGGAGATGGGATTTGTCATAATAATTTGGACTACATGACTGACTTCCAAACCACTAGCTGGTGGCTCAGTAGTAAATGACGGATTACGAGGCTTCTTTAAAATTAAAAATTGAAGGTCTCAGGTTCGAAATCCGCTGCTGATGTGGAAGCCAGACTTGTGACTAGGAAAATGCTGAAATGCTTCTATAAATCTTTCCGACCCTCGAAAGGAGTAAATAACTGTGGCTTACCACCAGTGTTCCCTTTTTTCAAAAAATAAAAGGACCGACTTCCATGAAATTGCCCATCGAGACTAACTCAACTCACCACTCATTACCACACATCGTTTTTTGTTTGTTTTTCTTTATTGTACGTACGTCCATATTTACACCATAAAAGCAAGACTTATAAGTACTTTTGTCCAAAGGGATTATTGCTGTAGTAGGATATGTTTACTTAAATATACCCATATATAAATTTGGATCGAAGCATGTTTTTCCCACAAGAAAAATTAGGTGAAAGAAAAACCCTTAAAAGACAATAATAATTAAGGCTTGCCATCCGCTCCAATGTATTCCAGGACCCAGCACAGGTATATATGTTTTCAATTTCTACCTGGCTAATGATAGATCAACAACTAATTAACAGGTATAATGCAAGGGGCGGGGGCCATATCTGAGAGATTGATTGATTGTATACAAATTTTAGGATCACGGGTAACCAAATAATTAAAGCAAAAACTCCATAATTTCTTCTGTTGTCATCCGGCCCAAATCATGCATTCATGCATAGCATTTTTGTGAAGATCAAAGGGATCAATGTATTGAAGTTCTTTCAATGTCTTTTAATTTTATTTTCCATGCAAGGCTGACCGTTAAGTCGCCGAATATGACAGATGCAAAAATGAATGAATCCGATCGAAGTCATTAAATATTACATAATATCTGTGTCTTTATTTTAAGCATGTTGAAAAAAGAGAAAAATGGATCTACGCGTGCTAGATGGTAGATATAGATAAATATGTAGTACAGGTAAGTCTCAGCTCAACAGCCGGCTTTTGATAGAATGTTAAAAAGTAGACCAAAATTTAAGTTCTGGGGAACAAGGCCAGAGCAAAACACATAATTTTCTTGTCCTTCAAGCTTCATTTGATTTAGGGTTGCATTATAAATCAGAAACATAGTAGATAAGCTTTAGTATGCAGGTTTCCTTTGCAAATGATGGATGAATCGTACGGAACACCAATCTACAGAAGCTAACTTAAGTTATTTATTACCAAATAATGGTCGTACTATATGTAGATAGCAGTACTACAAGTTCTAGCTTCCGATAGCTGGCCGGCTCCGGCAAGTCTCTCATGAAGTTATCGAAAGCAATTTTCCACGCGTGATCCTTGGGTACCCCTAAGACCCCGGCACTTATATTAATGTCAGATGTGTCCTTTGACTGAAGAAGAATTTGATTTTCTTGAGTACTTTAGACAAGGCTGGCTATGGGTACAGTTCTAAAGCAGGAAGACTCAAGGTTGACAAAGGATCATTGGTGGTAATGAAGGGTGACCTACAACACAATACGTTGTACAAGCTTATCGGGATCACGATAGTTGGGGGAGCAGCTGTTTCCACAAAGCATAGTATAGAAGACAAGATTGAACTCTGGCATCACAGGCTAGGGCACATAAGTCAGAAGGGGTTGCAAGAATTGCACAAGAAAGGCATCTTAGAAGTGTGCCACATTGCAAGCTGGACTTCTGTGAATATTGCGTTCTCAAAAAGTAAAGGAATGTATCATTCACACGTAGCAGTGCGATAATCGAAGCAAGGAGCAACTGAGTTATATTCATTTAGATGTTTTAGCCTTGCGCCAACTAAATCCAATGGTAGATTAAGGTATTTGTTACTTTTAAGGATGATTTTTTCAAGAAAAGTTTGGGTTTATTTCATGAAGCAGAAATCCGAGGTTTTTGCAAAGTTCAAGGAATGGAAGACAAAAATCGAGAATCAAACTAGAACAAATATCAAGTACTTAAGAAGTGACAACGGAGGTGTATACAAGTAAGAAGTTTGATGATTACTGTAAACAAGATGGCATCACAAGCCACTTCACGGTAAAGAAGAATTCCCAACAAAATGGAGCTGCTGAGAGAATGAACAGAACTCTCATGGAAAGAGAAAAAAGCATGCAATTTCATGCAGGATTGCCTGATAATTTTTTGGAAGAGGTTGTTAATCAAGCAAGTTACTTGATTAACAAGTTAGCGTTTACAGTTCTCAGTTTTAAGAATGCAGAAGAAGTGTGGTTTGAGAAGCTAGTGAACTACTCCAAGCTCAGGGTGTTCAGTTGCAGTGCTTATGTACATATTTCCAAGTGATGAAAGGTCCAAGCTCAAACCCAAGTCTGCACACTGCATATTCTTAGATTTTGAGGAATGAGTGAAGGGTATCAAGCTTTGGGATATCAATAGTAAAAAGAAGGTTGTCAGCCAAGATTTTATCTTTGAGTGAGACAACCATGCCTCTGAATAAAGCTGAGAGCAGTGGAGAGAAGAAAGACAATGCTAAAATTGAAATAACAAGAATTTCGTTAATCAAATCAGAGTAAGATAAAGCTCAGGTAGAGCCACTTGAACAAGGTGTCAAATTTAATGATTTTGGGGAAGAAGAGCATCAACATTGGTCACTAGTTAGCAATCAGGTGGAGTAAGGAAAAAGGCAGATTGAAGGCACTCTAATTTGTCAAACATCTTAAGGGGTTCGAACTCCAATGCACAATTACATGTATTTTAGAGATGCATAGCATATGAAAAACACATTTGAAACAAGAAGAAACCTGAAATGTTTGGGTTTGACTAAGATGAAACTATGCTCTTAACGGAGATCCAACTACTTATCGAGAAGATATAGCAAGTGATGAACAAGATAGTTGGATAAGACTTGTAACAAAAGAAATGGAGTCTCTTTACAAGAGCTCTATTTGGTAATTGGTTCCTAACCCAAAGATAAAAAGCTAGTTGGATGCAAGTAAGTGTTTAGGAAAAAAAAAAGAACTACATGATTAGGAAGTCGTGAAATTCAAAACAAGGCTCATGGGTAAGGGGTACTTACAGATTAAAATGGTGGATTATGATGAGATATTTTCACCTGCAGTTAAGCATACTTCTATCAGATTGCTTTTAGCAATGGCAGCACATCATGACATGGAGATTGAGAAGATGGATGTGAAGACTGTGTTTCTCTATGATGATCTAGAGGAGACGATTTTCATGGGTCAACCAAAAGGGTTTGTCAAGTATGGGAAAGAAAACTTAGTATGTCGACTTAGGAAGTCCTTTTTATGGTATAAAACAATCTCCAAGGCAGTGGTAACAAGATCTTTGATTTCTTTATGCTGAAAATTAATTTTAAGAGATGCTTATATGACCGTTGTGTGTATTATCATGCATTCCAATATGGGATGATTACATTATTGCTGCTTTTTGTGGATGACATGCTAATTGTTTGTCAAGACAAGTCAAGAATTCAAGACTTAAAGAAGATATTGAGCGAGGAGTTCGACATGAAGGGTCTAGGTGCTGCATTAGGGGTGGGTTCGGTTTACTTTTTTGCCAAAATCGAAACCTAACTAAAACTTCAGTTTGATTTTTTCAGTTCGATTTTTGTTCGGTTTGGTTTTACTTCAGTTTCAGTTTTTATTTTATTTTATAAAACTTGATCTTATTTTAATATGGAATTTAGAAAAGAGGCTTGCATTGTTAGACTAATAATAAGAAAATAGAGAATGTGAGAATGTGAGAATGTAGTTGTACATATACAAGATCATAAAATCCTATTTTATCAACAATCTTAATTGCAAAGAAAAATGATTACCATAACCATTCCAAAAGAAAACAAATAGTGAAGCTCTTCCAAATTCCAAAGCCTTCCAAAACTTTTTTCTATAACCAATTGAATATCTTCCCTAATTGAACCAAGTATGCTCTTTGAAAAAACCCTAGGGTTAGTTTCAAACTTGTCAACAAAGTTTCACAAAAGAAACATCATAGGCATACATTCATTAAGTGTAAAGGGGTTCGGTTCGATGTTCTGTCCTTTTTTTCGATTTTTTTTAACCCACCCTTAAGCTGCATAAAAGATCTTAGACATGGAAATTCAGAGAGATAGGACCAGTGGTAGAATCTGGAGATCACAAGACAAGTATATTCATAAGGTTCTTGAGAAGTTCAACATGCTAGAAGCAAAGGCAATTTTGACTCCTTTGGCAGCTCACTTCAAATTAAGTGGCATCAATTTTCTAAGTCTGAAAAAGAGAAACAATCGATGGAAAATGTGCATTATGCTAATGCCGTGGGCTGCCTAATGTATGTGTAGTATACACACGACCCGACATAGCTCAAGAAATCAACGGCGTTTTCAAGTACATTGCAAATCCAAGAAAGCAATATTGGGATGTAGTCAGGTGGATTCTGTGTTACTTGAAAGGTTCTTGGCGAAAGTGATTATGTTTGAGAAGCAAAAAGAAAATGCAAGGGTGCTGGAATATGTTGATGTCAACTATGCAAGGGACTTGGACAATAGAATATCAACTTCTGGTGATGTCTTTACATGCGCAGGAGGACCAATCAGTTGGAGGGCATTACTGCAAGAAATAACAACTTTGTTGAAACAGAAAAATAGTATATTGCTTTGGTCGAAGCGCGAAATGAAGCAATTTAGCTTAGTGGCTTGGTAAGCCAAATGGGAATCACTTAAGATGTGAAGCTAAAATGTGATAGTAAATGTGTGAAGAATCATGTTTTTTCATGGAGGATCAAAGCACATTGAAGTGAGATATCACAGAATCTGAGATTGGGTGGAGTCCAATGAGATTTGGGTTGAAAAGATTCACGTAAAGATAGTGTCGACCAAGAAGTTCAAGCATTGCTTTTACTTGATCAATCTTGTTGATTGATTAAGGTAAAGCATCGCCACACTTGAGGTGCAATGAGGCGACAAGAAGTTTGCTAAGGTGAAGATTCTTGAAGATTCCCAGAGCTGCTTCAAGAAGGTGAAGATACTGTAGGAAGCAACAGTCAAAACTTGGTTTGACTTACCAAGGTGGAGATTGTTAGGAATTGGCTTGTTAAAGTTAGTTTCCTATTTTGTTTATGATTGTATTAGGAAAATTAAAGGTGCACTGATTCTTTTCCTAAAAAGACTAGGAAAGAATCAAAGTTTCCTTATTAGGCATCCTAGAACCCTGATTGAAATAGAAAAGTAAGTGTACTTTACTATTTCATATAGAATAGGAAATAACGTGTACTTTCCTATTCCATATAAAATAGAAAATAAAGTACTTTCCCATTTCCATATAGAATAGGAAACTTAATTAGAGAATAGGCATATAAACCACACCCTATTTTAATAAATAGAGTGCGGCAACGCTAGAAACAACAGCGGATCCAGGATTTTAAACTCAGGGGATCCCATTAATAAAGGTCAAAAAATTTATAGACAAAAATAACATTGAAAAGTTAAATATAATGCATTTCATTCAAAAATCATATGCAAAACAATATTACAAGCTATAAAATCCTAATTCAAGCGTGAACAGACGGGTTTCAATGTAAACAACTAAATTGTCACTCAACCATTGATCCCTTATTTTGTTATAAAGTTGACCCTTACACTATGTTTGGATGAGTGAAATAAACTTGGAATTTGAATAAAAGTCAGAATTTATAAATTGACATACACCAATTCCCTTGTTTGGATTTATAAACATATAAATTTAGAATTTCTGCGTGAAAGAAAACTTGAAATTTGAGACCTCCAATTCCCAAGTTTAAATTCCATGTAAATATGTGTCATTTCCCAATTTCTATGTTTGAAAGTTTAAAAATAACAAATTCGATATTCAATTCCATTGTTTATTTAGGGTTAACCAAACAAAAAATTTAACAAATTCTAGAAAATAAAATTCCTTCATTTCAATTTCCGTCATTTTAAAATTCCTTAGTAATCTTAAATTTCTTCATCCAAACATAGTGTCAATGATATTATAACGAAAAATGTCATCTCCACTAAATCGGTTGCAATCGGTAAAATCAAAGTCAACTGAACAAGCAAATATACATATGTAAATGTTTGATGCAACCCTTTTCTCCGCCATTTTCTTAGCAAGATTATTAATCCCCTGCAATTGAGAAAAATCATTATCAGAATGCACAAAATGAATATAAATATCAAGTTCATCTTGAAGTGCTGATCTATCTCGATCCATGAAATCTTTAGATACAACTAAGTAAGGCGAACAAGCTTTTCTTTATCAAAACGTACAAATGAATCATTCGGACTTAAACATGCCAAGAAAATAAGAAATTCGGTGTTACCTTCAGCGAAGCGATCATCTAATTTTGTAAGTTGGAAATCAATGACCTCAAAAAAGAGTTCCACTTTGTAATGATGACGATTGGTCTTTCTTGGAGCCTTATGGAATGATTGCCCTTGAATAACATATGAATCATCCATATTAGGTACCTCAATTTCATGTTCGACAAAAAAAGATTATACTTTATCAACCAAAAGATCAAATTTTTCATCATTCGTCATGCAACGTAGTTGTTCTTTACATGTCTTGACTAAAGCTAGTGCAGTCACAATTTCTTGATCATTCTTTTGTAATGCTTGTGACAAATCATTAGCAACTCCTAATATCAATTTCATCAAAAAGACGAAGAACACAAACTCAAAAGTTTGTGTATCTTTTAGATACCTTTTACTTCACTAACACTATCATTGTAGCAAACCTCAACAATCATGTCAAGTACATCCACTACAAATGAGAATATTGTAATCAAACACCATAATGTGAATTCCATTGTGTATCCCCAACACGTTTGAGACTAATTTCTTGATTCAATCCTTGCCCCGTTTCAAGACACTCATTTTCAATAACTTTCATGAAATTTTCTTGTTGTTTCTCTCTAATTGCATCACGACGCTTACATGAGCATCCAACAACATTCACCAAACTATTAGTCAATGTGAAAAAAGCAGCAATATCGGAGTTTTTCTTTGCTACGGTAACAAGAGCTAATTATAGTTGATGAGCAAAACAATGAACATAGAATGTACAACTTTCTTCTTCCAATTTTTTTAAGGCCATTGAACTCACCTTTCATATTACTCGCGTCATCATAACTTGGACCTCGTAGGTTGGAGTAGCTCAAATCATGTAGTTTCAAAAACTCATCAATTGACTCCTTTAGTTTACTTGAAGTTATTTTGGTAACATGTTGGACTCCCACGAACCTTTCAATTAATTGACCTTTGTTGTCCACATAACGCAAAACCACCGCCATTTGCTCATTTGTTGAGACATCACATGATTCATCTACCATTATAGAAAAGAATTTACTCTCTTTCACTTCCTTCATAATAGCCTTAATGGTTTCAAAGGCACATGAATTGACGATATCATTTTGAATTGAAGGATCTATTAGCTTGAGATTTCTCAAAGCATTTTCCAACACAACTTCCTTTATGTTCTCATCATGATCTGCAAGGAATTGCAAGAGCTCTAAATAATTCCCCCTATTATTCAAAATGTCACTTTCATTGTGGCCACGAAAAGGAAAACCTTGTCGCAACAAGATTTTAGTGCAATCTATTTATGCATTCAAGCAACGACGATATTTCATACACTCTTCTTATTATTTGATCATAACTACTTCAAGATGTGTCTTTTGGTTCATTAGATAACTAGCCGCTTCTCTAGCTTATTGTGGACAATACCAATATGACCAAAATGTTTGTCAAAACATTCTCTTGCATTCTTCCATTTCTTAAAGCCTACTCCAGTGAAGGCATCACTTCCTAATTGTGAAAAGTTAATTTTAAAGAGATAGCAATGAAGACAAAATGCCGTATCTTTAGATATATTATACTCCAACCAATCATATTCTTCAAACCATGAAACAACAAATCATCGCTTTTTCTTTGCATACAAAGTGTATGGGAACTCATGATTTGTAGGCCTACAAGGTCCCATTTGCAAATATGCTCTTCGGACCTCATCTTGAATATTAGGAAGATAGTCCTTCATTTGAATTGGTTTTCACGGTTCTCTCTCAAGATTATTAAAATCAATGTCATACACATTTTGTCTTGAGCTCGAACTACCCGAACAAATAGATGGTCCTATTGGCTTTGGCTTGAAAAATCTTTCCATATTTCTTATTTCAAAACTACACATTTAACAAAAAACACAAAACATATACCAATTAACCAATAAACAAAAATTCCATTTAAATTCTAATGATCAAATGAATATAAACATAAAACATATCAACAATCATATCAATACTAGACTAAAAATTTCCATCAATATCTAATATAATTTAATTGAGATTAGATTACAATACCAAAAAACTTACTTGAACTGTGAACCAAATAGTGGTGGCCTAGAGATTTGGAACAAGTGGACATATGATATTGGAGTAATAAAATTATAATATGGGATTGGGTAGGATTTAGAATTTTAGGGTTTTGAAATCTGGGGAGTTGGGGATTGGAATTTGGGTGAATATGTTAAATCTGGGCATTGGGGGAAGCAGAAGAGCGAGGAAGGGTGGGACAGTAGGGAAAGATGTGGGGTTGGGGCTGGGACTTAAAACAATGGACAAACGACATTGTTTTGTCCATTGTTTTATTTTATTTATTTTTTTGAATTTAAAACAATTGGCCAAAACACTTTCGTTTTGGGCCAATTGTTAAAAAAGGATTTTCTTTCTTCTCCGCACGCGGTTGTCTTCTTCGAGAAGAAGATGTTGTTGCAACCTGCACAAACCTCGTGTTCGAGTACAAGAGGTCCCCGAAAAATTCTTAGCAACGATTTAGGGCAGTCGAGGGGTCCTGGGACCTCCCAGGTCTCTCTATATCTACTACTGGCTAGAAATGTGTGAGAACAGTTAGAAACAGCTGTGAGGGACAAAGAAGGAATAGTTTAGGGTTTTGCAAAAGTACTCTAACTTTATTATTAGCAAAGAAGTCGTGGTTTCTCTATCCAGAGAAATCACAACTAGATGCAGGAAAAACTTTTGCCGAACAATTATAAATCTTATGCGTTTTTAGTTATTCTCTAATTTGTTAAGTCTAGTGAAAAACTTTTGCCAAACAATTATAAATCTTATGCGTTTTTAGTTATTCTCTAATTTGCTAAGTCTAGTCTATTGACGGCTACATTAAAGAGCAAGGTCCAGATGAGAGTCATTATAGCAGAGCCTTGGGTAACCCTATGATTATGGGAAAGCTTTTGGTTTGTCCTTCATGAGTTCTTATTATAGTCTTTGCTTCATCAGACATATCCTTTATTGTTTGGATATATGTTACTTGTACTCCTTTTGTCAAGTCTATAAAGAATTTCTCTTGGGACCCTATCATACACTTTTTTTTCAAGTCTATAAAGAATTTCTCTTGGGACCCTATCATACACTTTTTTTTCAAGTCTATAAAGATCATGTGAAAATCCTTTTGCATATCTCCATATCGTTTCATCGATCTCTGTAAGAGATAAATTACCTCAATAGTCGAGCACCTTGACATGAACCCGAATTGATCGTCCAAGATTAGTGTCTCTTGCCTTAGTCTATGCTCAATTACTTTCTCCCAAAGCTTCATTATATGACTCATTAACTAGTTTATTCAATTTTGTATGTCGCCCTTATTCTTGTAGATAGACACCAAAGTACTTTTTACGCCACTCATTTGACATCTTCTTTGTTTTCAAAATTGAAAAGGTTTATAGCCATATTATACCCGTCTCTCCCAAGGCCTTTTACACTTTGATCTATATATCGTCGAGACCCATTATTTTTCTATGCTTCATGTTTTTCAAAGTTACAACCACTTCCTCTTTTCTAGTTTGGCATTAGGAGGAGTTATTTTTATGCTCTTTCGAGTTACTCAACTCACCTAAAGAAGTACTAATTTCATGTCCTTTGTTAAAAAAATTATGAAATAAGCTCTCCATCTGTCTTTAACCGTGTTCTCTGTTGCTAGAACATTTCCATTCTCATCCTTGATGCACTGGCTTTCTTCGCCTCATTTTTCTCTATTTTATACTTCTCACAGTTTTCGTTGGTACTATCCTTGTATAGAACTTTACAACACTCATTCTTGGCCTTAACATTTTTTGTGCCTCATTCTTCCACCACAAAGATTCCTTTTCATGTGGAGAAAATCTCTTACTCTCCTAATACCTCTTTTGTGACAATGGACGGTTAAATTTAAATCTAAGGTATATGACTATGGTGTCAGATTTTATAGTTGACTCCTTCACGAAAGTTGTAAAGCTTTTTTTCATTACGAGTGATTGTGTGTATATCTATTATTATTTTTTCATTTTTCACACTTCTACTGTCACATTCCAGTCTGTATAACAAGATACTGTCCACTTTGGGCTCGGCCCGCACGGTTTTGTTCTTAGGTTCTAGGGCCTTCTCAGAGGGGTCACCCATCCTGAGACCGCTCTCGCCCAAACTCGCTTAACTTCGTAGTTCTTATGGGATCCAAAGCCAATGAGTTCTCAAAACGCGTCTTGCTATAAGGAGGTAGGCATGTACATATAAGTCATAGATAATCCTTTCCCTTGGGTGATGTGGGACCTTATAATCCACCCCCCTTAGACCATCTCCAACCCTGCCTTATAACCTAAAATTTCCCCTTTGTTTTCCCCCAAAATCCACTCCAACCCAAAACCTAAACCAAACTTAAAACCTAAAACTTAAAATAAAGTCAAATTCCCCTCAGAAAATAGCCCACAAAAGTAAAGTGGGACCCACGAAAACAGACCAGAAACAGAAAAAGGCAGTCATTCAGCCGAGGTGGACCCCCACCCACGTGGGTGTGTCCCCTGGCATGGCAGAAAGCATAAGTAGCCAACGGCTACTTTTTTGAGTTGAACGGCTGTGATGATTGGACCGTTCGTTAATCCAACGGTCCACATTCAAATTATTATTTTTTTTAGTTTTATATTTATATATTTATTGAATCCAACGGCTTAGATCGAATATAATCAAATCTAACGGTAAAAAAAAAGATCTAACGGTCCAAATTTAAATCCAACGGCTAAAACAATTTAAAAAAATTATTTAACTTAAAATTCAACCAAAAACTCTATAAATACCTACATATTTGTTCAAACATCCACACAAAACTCACTTTTATCCTACAATTCTTCCAATTTTTCTTTCTACCATTTCTTCTCATTTCCAAAATTTTCAAGATGGCAAAAGAGCATGTTAGAGGTCGTAATTGGACCTTTGACGAAGATATTGCTTTATGTTTGGCATGGATTTCTGTTAGTGAAGATGGTGCCGTCGGCACCAATCAAAATAGAAAGGAGTTGTGGGGTAAAATTGTTGATAAGTTCCATGAAAACTCCAACGCCGGTCGAAGGGAAGTTGGTGGTGTTTATGATTGGTGGAAGATTATCAACAAAGCGTGCACTTTGTGGAAAGGAAGCTTGGAGAGAGGCATGGTTGATATGCCTAGTGGAAGGGGCGCCTCAGAAATTGTGAGTTTCTTTGTTGATATTTTAGTTGTCATGTACATAATATTATTTTGCAACTAATTATTTTTATGTATTTGTTGCATAGGGTGACAAAGCAATGGCAATTTACAAGACAAGAACTACACCAAAAAATCAAGCTTTTAAGTTGCATCATGCTTGGAACATCCTCAAGGATTGTCCGAGGTGGGGAACTGATGCGAATCAACAATGTGGAAGATTATTTCATAATGAAGCCCCACCCCAAAATGATGTCAATGAAGGTGTCGACCAAATGACCCCAACTTCTTCTTTGCCAAGGCCCTTGGGTAGAGATAAGCAAAAGGAAGAAAAGAGAAAAGGGAAGTCCCAAGATCCGAGTTATGCACAATTTGCTAGCGAAATGGCAAAAATGAACGAAAACCATTGCCGTCGGCAAGAAGAATCGGCCCAAAGGTTTTTGGCCATGAAGCAAGAAGCGGATAGGGAGCAAGAAAGGTACGAAACTAATTTGATAATGGAGGACCTCGACAAATACACTCCAGAGAGGAAGAGATACTTACGTGGTAAGCAAAAAGAAATTATACGAAGGAATGCCACAAGGAGTATATTTCAAGATGATGATTCATCTCAAGACTATCACCCAAGTCCATCGCCAAGTCAAGATGGTGGATATCATTATTAAGTTTATGTAGTCCATGGGTTTTCGATTGTATTAAGTTTATGTGGTTTATTAATTGTTTTTTTTTAAAAAAGTTTATGTGGTTTATCATGATTTTCATGTATTGATTTAGTGATTTTTCAAAATTTATTGGAATTTAAATATTTTTAGGTAAAAATGTTCATAAAATTAATTTAGGATAGTCTACATAATTTTTTTTTTTTTTTAAAAATTAATTTTAAAAAAATAGCCTTAATTCATTCTTTGATAATTTGGGGCTAAAATTTTAGGCCAGAAGGGTTGGAGTAAAAAAGCTGTTTCTGGGCTAAAACCTAAATTTTCTGGGCTAAATATTTTTAGGTTTTAGGTCAGGGTTAGAGATGGTCTTAGGGGTCCGACGGTCTCGTCGGCACACTTCTGGCCAGGGAGTGGCTTTGATACCAAATTGTCACATCCCAATCTGCATAGCAAGATATTGTTCGCTTTGGGCTCGGCCCACATGGTTTTGTTCTTGGGTTCTAAGGCTTTCCCAGAGGGGTCACCCATCTTGAGACCGTTTTCGCCCAAACTCGCTTAACTTTAGAGTTCTTATGGGATCCGAAGCCAGTGAGTTCCCAAAACGTGTCTTGCTATAGGGAGGTGGGCATGTACATATAAGGCATTGAAGATCCTCTCCCCTAAGCGATGTGGGACCTTACAATCCACCCATTTAGGGGCCCGACGTCCTCGTTGACACACTTCTGGCCAGGGAGTGGCTCTGATACCAAATTGTCACATCCCAGTCTGCATAGCAAGATATTGTCCGCTTTGGGCCTGGCTCGCACGGTTTTGTTCTTGGGTTCTAGGGCCTTCCTAGGGGGTCACCCATCTTGAGACCAATCTCGCCCAAACTCGCTTAACTTCCGAGTTCTTATGGGACCCGAAGCCAGTGAGTTCCCAAAACACGTCTTACTATAAGGAGGTGGGCATGTACATATAAGGCATAGAAGATCCTCTCCCCTGGCTGATGTGAGACCTTACATCTACAATAATTATTAGTAATTTTGCACTCAAATAACTATTCATGAGATTTTGAGGGTTTTAAAAATATAAACGACCATGTAACCATCGTCTAAGCGTAGATGATGCAATCACGAGCGTTTATATATGCTTTCATATTTTTCAGACTTATATATTAATGATTACGAATTTATTTATTTTGAACTCCCTTAAAAATACTATTCATGAGGGTTTGTATGGTTTTGAAAATTCAAACGGTGATGTACACATCCCAAAGTGTAGAGAATTCAATTACAAGCATTTGCATATTTTTCCACATTTTTCGCACTTATAAATTAATTATTATAAGTTTTTAATGTGTTTGTTATTTTTAAATTACTTGATATTTTTACGTTTAATGTGTTTAATAATTTTTAATCTCACTCTTTTCCTACAGTATACTATAAAAATAAATAAAACTTAAAATTTTAAAATTTATATAAAATAATAATACAATAATAATTAATAAACAATATATACATATTCACCATATCTATTGTATTTTATACAATGACCAAAATATCGATATTATCGTTTTTTCGTGAGACGATATTTTCACAGTTATCCACTTAATTATCGTCACTATATCGCGATATTATAGATCGCAATAATATCTATAATATCGCGAGATGAAACCCAAAAATACTTGAAAAATGCTGAAAAGTCTCGATAATATCGATATTTTCGTGAGACGATATTTTCACAGTTATCTACTTAATTATCGTTAATATATCGCGATAATATCTATAATATCGCGAGATGAAACCCAAAAATACTTGAAAAATGCTGAAAAGTCTCAATCTTGCGCATCCAAGGGGATTCAAAACCCTCCCATTTTACTCCTTCAACACCTTGACCACCATATCACTTATGTTTTTGTGAAAATATGCTAATATATATATATATATATATATGTATATGGTTTTGTTTTGAATTCTTTATATATAAATGATTATGGTTTTGTGAAAATATGCGAAAATATTCGAACCCCTCCCATTGTACTAATTCATTATATATAAATGATTATGGTGTGTTTAAACTTTTTTCATTAATTACTACATATTTTTTACACTCACAATGTTTGCCAGCTCGCTATATAATCAACTTAAATCAGTTAAATCCATCATGCAATGCATTTCCTTCCAATTTTTTTGTGATAAACTAATAGATAATTGACTAAATAAACATCCTATAAAGTTTCAATAAAAATTTTCAAGTTTTTCTTACAATTTCCGTGGTTTTTATTCAATTTTTATTGATATCGATAATATCCCGATATTTCCATCGAAATTTCCGTGTTTTTGGACTACTGATATTTCCGATATCATCGATATTTTAGACCTTGATTTTATAGTAAGTTTTTTTTAGTAGTTTAAAAATTAAAATCATCAAAATAACTTTTTTCTTATCATGTTGAAACAGGTTACCCGCGTGTCACTTTTGTGTAAACTTGTTAAGGACCCGTTATTAACGGGTTCTTATCGTGTGATTTGATAACAACCTAATTAGTTATCGTGTTGACCTCAAACCTGTTATTTTCGTGTTGTGTTAACAAGTCGTGTAATAAATTGCCACATCTAAAAATTATAGCTTTGAGATAAGATATCATTGTACCATTCCATTCAACTTTGCCTGAGCCTGAAAGGCAAAACCCATCAAGTTATATAAAAAGAGTGGTTGAGCTGCTTCTCTAACAATAACAACCATGACCCGCAACCACATTTGACATTACCTGCTTCTGTCCATGTATTATAAAGTATTAGAATATATTGGAAACATGGAGAACAAGTATATAATGAGTGTTCATTCAAATATTCAACAAGTATTTTACAATTTATTGAAAAAATAAAATGTAAAATAACAATTATCTATTTTTTTGTTTAAGCGAGTGTCACAATCTAGGTTGGTGGGCGAGTGTAGATGGGCAGGTAGGCGAGTCTAGCGCTTGGGTGGGTGCTGGGTAAGTCTCGACAACATTTCTTAACTTTAAATGCCTAGGAATTAATTGTGGTGGTGGCTAGCCACCTAGAGCGCTAGACGGAAATTTTTAAAACACTGCCTACAAGATAATCAAACTCTTAAACCAATCCAATTTATTAGAAAATGTATACACACAAACACACACGTATATTAGAAGAAAAAGTAATTACTTTGGCCTAAGCTCCAAAAAGCTTGAAACTTACAAGGACGTGATTAACTTTAAAATTTCCAATCTATTTGTGTTGGAAAAGTTATCAATTTGGTGTATTTAACTTTAAAATTTCCAATCTATTTCCGTGGAGACTTGCCATATGAATCTAGTTTGATGGCGGAGGCAAATGTGATACGAGCAGCGGGGTTGGCTGGTATTGATAAAGACTTTGCGGTTGTCCAGGTATAGTCAGACTCCAAGTGTCTTGTGGATATGCTTAATGGGAATATGCAACAGGATGTTGTGATTGAAGGCATCCTATTTGATATTCAGTGTTTAAAACAACAATTGAGGTCAGTAGAATTTATCTTCGCTCCTCGAATTTGTAACAAGGTAGCACATCTAGTGGGCTTTGTTTGTTGCACAAGAAGAGGGCTTTCATTGTTGTGATGGTCTTGAGCCACAATGACTGTTTAATCCATTGACTTCTGATGTAAACATTTTTATTTGAATTTAATAAAATTCTTACCTTTGAAAAAAGAAGAAGTTAGCAAGATGTATTACAAAGCAACCGCACCAACCTTACTTCATATTCAAGCTATGGTTTTATGGTGATTGGTAGACAAAGTCCCCACAAAAGTATCTTTATATATGGTCTAACTTTCAAGCTTCGCTTAAATTGAAAGCAAGGGACATATGTACAAGAATTTCCAGTTTTCTGTTTTTGGCAAATTATCTTTATTGCTTTTGGAAAAACTAAAGTATCATATCACTCTCACACACACACACACACTAATAATAAATATAATAACAAGACTTATTTGTCAATTTGCTTCCGAACTTGTATAAGGCTGTTAATTTCCTTCCTAGATTTTAATTTTATGCGATTACCACTGATTTTTTTATAAAAGCCAAACTCTCCTCCGCACTTGCCCGACATTAAATTTTGAAAAATTTCATCCAATTTTCAGTCCATCTTATCATGCGGACATCACATTTATCATGACAAAAAGATAATTTGATTTGGTAAATGGGGTGCAAAGCCAATACTTTGCATTTGCTAATTGGACTTCCATGGTTAATTCAAACAAAAAGGATTTGGAGACAACTAGCGGAGGAGACAAAGAAGAAAAATTTACAATCTTTTGTCCATATTTGGGATAAAATTACTTTATTACCCTCAAACATTTTCTATGTGACCAAAATGGATAGAAAATTGGATAGAAAATCCTAAAATCTAACGTCATGGTGAAAATTTCAGGAGTGTAACACTAAAACCAAAGTTAAGGGAGAAAATTAACAACTCAATACAAGTTCGAGAGAGAAATTGACAAATACCTCTAATAATAATTCATACTAGGGACCCAAATACATGGATAGATATAGCATAAGATGTTGAAAATATGATCGAAGCAAGCCTTTTTTTTCGGCATTATGCATGGAATGTAATCTTTATAGGTTACCATCGCCTTCCCATTGTCAAAAGCTAAGAAAAAAGTGACAAAGTGAATATTAAAGAATTAGATTGAGAAAAATGAGCGTAGTCTATTGACTGGAATAATACTTGGATACTCATTAGTGAGGGGTCACTTTTGCTCATCACCATAATTATGGTGTATGCTCACTACACACCTAATTATTTGCCACGTGTTCTTTCACTTAACTTTAGTTAATTTTCACATTTAAAGTTACTTTTTCACTTTTAAAGAAAAGTAACCAAAGTTAAGTGGATGACACATGGTATATGATTAAGTGTATGATGAGCATACACCATAGTTTGTATTGGTGAGCAAAATGTACTGTTTAGTGAGTACTTATCTTTTGATTTTGTCTAATAATATCTTAACACACGTTTTATTGTTTTAAAAAAATGTATATGTTATTATTATTTTTTGGGTTTTAAAAAACAAAGAACATGTGTGATTTTTTATTAGGCCAAGTCAAAATCTAAGTACCAAGTATTCATTAGTGAAAATCTACATTTTATCCGATTAAATGTAACGTTTAAATTGTTATTGAAACTCTAAGAAAATTTATCATGCACTATTATTTTATGAAAACACGGGGGAGAAAATTACACTTCAAAGCATGCAAATACCATTTTGCCCAAAAAAAAAGAGAAAAAGAAAAAAAGAACGCAATACAATCACCCGCCACTTAACCTAAAAATTGTGAAACATGTGAATCACAAACACATTGAGTGACACGAGTACACGTGGTTGTTGAGTCAAATGCATTAGCAAAAATGTGAATCACAAACACATATTGAGTGAAGCAGAACCACGTGTGGTAGTTTAGTCAAACGCATGAGCAAAAAATCCAATCCAACGATGGGCAATTGGGGAAGACGTGGAAAATCTATCAAATTCTAACTCACCTATATTCTCCAATTTTGGCTATGTTTTTGAAAATATTTGCGGCTAGACATACAAATTTTTGAAAATCAAAGTCTTTCGAGTTAACAATTACTAGCACGAAAAAGAAAAAAGAAAAAACAACAAAAGATAAGAAGAAAAGAACGAATAAAATGGTTACAAAGAAACTTAACTCATCACATAAATACTCTATCCTTCGGACCACAATTTAAGAGAAAAATACTATCAAAGGACTGGAGCCAGCCTTCCGTGTTTCAGAAGTGAATAAAATGGCTCGTTTCATCAATAACAAGAAGAGTTATAATAAACTCTAAATAGGTAGAAGCTAGCCCTTTCGTTGAAAACTTTTGTAAATATAAAATAGGCCGGTATCATGCTAGGTCAAGGAAGAAAATGTTTCTGCAAGTGAATACCGTTCTTGATTTGTACCTTGGAAAACTTTCCGATTAATCTTCATCAGAATAATTGAACTTGACCGAGTGTGACTGCAGATCAATCGGCCCTCCTCTGTATGTCCCACGCTTCTTCTTGGTCTTTTCATGCCGAAAATCCCTGCAAATTCAATGCAAAGCATAATTAAGAAACAAGTGCCCAAAGAGCGTGAGGCATTCTAGCGTGGTGTATGCACACGCGCATGTGCAAACGAAGGACATAAAGCTTGAAGTCTAATATAGTTCTCAACAGGAAGCATCACAATTAGCTCAATAATGATAAGAAAGACACTAGTTATAATTTTTTTTTTTTTTTTGAATATTTATGTTTAAGAGTGTCAAAATCATTCAGCTCTTTATGTACACAAGAAATATATTTTAAAACCCTTTCCCCATCCAAACCCTAGTAGGACAGATAAAAAATAGTTCAAGAGTCCTGCTCTACTGGACGACAGTTTTTGTGAAACTGTGAGCGGCAATTAATTTACACTAGTGTGTTGGATTACAAACAAAAGGAGGGGTTATTAGCCATAGGATCCATATGTTGTGCACAGGCACTCAAAAACAGTGCATTAGTTGAAACTTGAAATACGTAGGGGTTTTCCCAGCAAAACCAATTTTGCTATAGTACAGGTCCACAGGAGAAAAAGAGAAGGATGGTTAAAGGTGAAGAAATAGGAGAGAGCAAGACTTAAGAGATGTGGTCCCTGTTTTTCTGAAAATAATGTAACTCTAACTTATCCGTTTGAAAATGTGGAAATACATAACATTTTGATTAATACAAAAAAAAAAATTCATTTGCATAGAAGTAACTTGTTTTTTTGTTTAACAGTACAATTATTTCCTAACAGACAATATGTACAAAGGATTTATACCATTTGTTCTCAAAAAAAAAAAAGGATTTATACCATTTATGTTTGTCACAGCTTTCATAGCTGATCCTCTAACCCTTAACCCCTTCCCTCTTCTAGTATGATGATGGATTTTTCTTCTCTGAACATTTTAATCTACTGAACCCCCATTCCATTCTTTATCCAAGCTGACTTCCAAGGCAGTATGAGGGGTTTCCGTTCAAACAAATTAAGGCACAAGAGACATCTAAATGTAGCTTTGATTACAAGTCAGCTAGATGATTTTTTTTTTTTTCACTGTGAACCCCACTGGCTGTTTACCCAATTAACACCCAAATTAACTGTCCGTCAACCTACAACCTGTCCATAGCCTGACTCCAACTTAAATCAAATAAATCCTATTACATTTAACGCCTTTCACTAAACATGACCAAACCATCTCAAACAATTATTCCTCACAATTCATTTTATCCAGGATTGGTGTCATCCTCACCCGATTACATATACATGTGTGTATGTATAGATTGTATATCTTGATTGAGTCATTCACTTGAAATCCTTATTTCAACTACACTGACTTAATGGGCATGTTGGTTTGAACTTGCCAGTGATGTGCATCTTTTTTTCATAATTACAAACATGTCAGTGCCACAAAAAATGGCAGGCCTTGCAGCAATCCATTAAAGCTTCACAGGTGTTTTATAATCATAAAATACAATATTTTTATATATGCTAATATAACCATAAAAGTTTTCACCAGATAACTATGGTGAAAACTGCAAACTTGTTAGGTTTTTAATCCAACCAACCACTATAAGATTTAACAATACAAATGGGAACAACACTTTGGACTACAAAAAACTGACCCACTCTCTAATAGAGGTGTGCCCTACCATTTGTATGTGGGAGCCACTTCTATCAGAGTGTCGGTTTTGTTTATCTAACTAGCATTGCTCCAAAAGGAAAAGCACAACAAAAATTCAAAAAAGCATAAAACAGTTTAAAATACAACATCTTTAGTTAACTTCAATAAACAAGTGGCAATCAGCATACACACCTTCCTCTGACTTGCCCAAGAATCTCTTGTGCTTTTGCACCATAGCCAATCTCTGCACCATCCTGCACAGAATTGAGAGCGAGAAATTAGTGGGGACAAAGATAAGTACAGATTAATACATAAGCTAATCAGTCTCACACCTTTGCCCAGTAAGAATTATCTCGAAGCTTCTCATCAACAAATTCCACCTCATCGGCTTTTACCCTTTGAAATGCATTAACAGTCTTTGGCTGCACTAACAGCATTTATCAACATTGTTTAACCCTGAAGTACATAAGTATAATGCGCAAGAGAGAAATTGAGAAATAGAGAAAAGGAAACAAGCATGAATCCAACAACAACATCAAGCACCACACGCGAAACTCATGCATAATATATAACACAATAATAGTTGAGAAGACAATTTCCCAAGAAATAACTCATTTGAAATGACTTAGTGAACAGTTAAAAGAATATGACTTCATACCACCTGCAAAATCAGTAAAATTAGATCTAAATAATACTAGGACAAGAGCTTGAAAAAAGTAACAAATGAAGATAAAGAGTTCAATTTGAGACGAGATTTTCATTGATTTTGATTCACATAAAAAAATGAAGGAAAATGCATCTGACAAGTCATGTAGAACATTTCAAATCATGTAGAACCTAGAGAATCTCAAACGAGGCTGCATGAATAAATCACATCTCAAATGGTTCCTATCACACATAATGATCAAGGAAATGAATAAATCACATCTCAAATGGTTCCTATCACACATAATGATCAAGGAAATACCTCAGCTGAACCATTGTGTTGCTTCTTGTTTTTCTTAATAGAAGACTTCTCAGCACTTTTATCTAGTTCACCAAAATTTTCAGCTTTTCCTTGTGATGCATTGTTATTTACTGGTTGCTCACTTCCCTTGGATGCTTTTGAGCCCTCTACCTTTCTGCTCTTGGATCCTTCATCTTCTTTGTTGTCGGCAGGCTGTGAATCATTTCCTTCAGAAGCTAATCTTTTTCTTTTTTTGGAACTTTTATTCTCCTTATCAGTAGCATCCACATCTGATATCTTGAAATCATATTTTCCAGACCTAGTTCCATTCGTATCTCCTATACTAAGCACCTTCCCCTTCTCACCACCCAAACTTTCAGAAACCAAACCATCTTTCTTTTTCTTCTTACTTTTAGGTTTGACACTCTTCCCATCCATTGGATTGTCATCAGCAACTGAATTACCAATTTCAATTGCATCATTTTTTCCTTCCAAGCCATGCTGCTCTACACCAGCACTGACAGAATCAGTAGTTGACTTGTTCTTCTTTTTCTTCTTATCCTTTGGTTTCTTTTCTATCTCAGAATCACCAACACCATTTTCCTTTAAAAGTAAAGCATCTTTATTTTTTTTTTCAGTTGCAACAAGAAATTGCTCTGATTGATGTTCTTCTGCTGCACCAGCAAGAGAACCAGAAGCTATCTTGGACTTCTTTGCCTCCTTGGATAACCTATCTGCCATTACCAGCAATTGGAAGGTATGCTTAAATACTGTGCAGAATTAAAAGACTAACATAAGCGCTACATACAAATAATGAACATATAACTACATCCTGAGACTAATATTCATACGCATAAGAGAGAGAGAGAGAGAGAGAGAGAGAGAGAGAGAGAGAGAGAGAGAGAGAGAGATGCACGATGAAAACCAAAAATATTTATAAATTCCTGGATACCTTTCTCCTCACTGTGGACATTTGTGCCTCCACTACTACATAACAGAGAAACACAAGTTAAATTAGAATTGAAACTGAACTTTAATGTTTATCTAAACAGCAGTATAATCACCAAATGTATTTGAGGCATTATGGCAGTCTGCCAGACAGCATCAGGATTTTTCCCATTAGATTTCATGCTAGTGATTGCCATCAGCACAATTCTAGGATGTTGAACAAAAACCTAAGATAACCCTCTAATTAAAACTACTATTTAAAAGAAAATCCTTTAATTTGAAACTATTTAAGCATTAAAACAAAATCTATCATGGTCGTGATAACACTGATTTCCTACTATAAAGAACACTACATAATCATCAAATCCCAAATACCTATACCATGAAAGATTAGCATAATACCATCCTTCTTTCTAACTCCACATCGCTGAACTTACAAAAAATCAGAAAAAAAAAAGTTTCATAATTTATGTTGCCACACAAAAATTATCATCTGTATTAAACTCATACCGTTGAATACTTTAAATAAACGCGTGTAAAGATTTAAAGAACCATTTTAAAAGTACTTGAGAAGATGTTACAATTGATGACCGTCCTCATATAAATTCATTAAGAGAAGAAAAGAAAGTTGAAGAATTGGTCAACTCACCACATCTCAGAATACTTGCAGTACATTTCTCCCAAATCCAGTGGCGAATCCTTCAGTTCACTTTTCTGCAAAAGGGTCAATAACCAATTCTGAATTCAATTCCCTATCAACCACAGAATAGCATAAACTTATCGTATTGAGAGTCTAATACTTGGTTAAGAAATTGTCCAACTCCATCTTATGCGACAATGTTACGAGTGCATTACTATTCATTCATATTAAATATGTATGAACCAGGCCAACGAAAAAATCATAACGGATACGATAACGATACTGTATTAACTACTGAAGGTCCAAAACAAACAGTAAAATACTCTATAGAGAATGCTTCGACTATTTAGAGATTTTTCAAGAGTAAATTGTAACAATGGTCCTTCAATTTTAATCAAATTGGAGTAATGGTGGAATCATCGCTCCAATTGGATTAAAGTTGAAGGACCATTTTTCTAGTTGAATTAAAGTTGAGGGACTATTTTTCAATTGAATTAAAATTGAAATTTTTTAATTTGATTTTTCATATTTGCCCCTTAATTTAGCTTCTCAGTATAATAAAAGTTCTAACAGAGTTAATGAAATGAACTTTAATTGCATGTTTTGATGAGATGAATTAATTTTTAGTTGAGAGACCATTGCTATAATTTACTCATTTTTCAAAGACGGTTTCTATCAATTTTCGAAACAACTTTTTGAGAATGCAAGAATAAAAATTCATGTATGCTCTGCATTTTTATATTTTTCTAGGCAACCAAACAGAAAATAGACAAGTGCCCACCTCGATTCCAGCTTCAGGAAGGAACTTTTTCAAGGTTTTGGAGAACC
Organism: Crataegus laevigata; assembly: GCA_963580275.1. Classification (NCBI taxonomy): domain Eukaryota; kingdom Viridiplantae; phylum Streptophyta; class Magnoliopsida; order Rosales; family Rosaceae; genus Crataegus; species Crataegus laevigata. The sequence continues at coordinate 24,023,624 of OY756948.1, forward strand.
CATTGTTTTCCAGGAACCAAGCCACGGCGCGGAGCAGTGGACCCTTCTGGTCGGGACTCAGAGTTTGTGCTCCGTCGGCAGAGCTATTGGGCTCCCTGTGCTCCATGTCTAGGTTTGCGAGCAGAACTTGGCGAGGCTTGAATGCGAGAAGGGTAGGGTTGATAGCGTCCTCCTGCGTGCTTGTTAGGGATTTGGGCATGCGAGGAATCTGCTCTGAGTAGGTTTATTGGAGGAGGACGAGGAGGGAGAAGGCTCCAACGCCGACTGAGGGTTTTAGGAGGAATTAGGGTTTATTTGTGCGCCGACTGAGGGTTTTAGGAGGAATTAGGGTATATTTGTTGCTCTGATTCACTATTCGGACATGGAGTTTGGCAAAATTACAAACAATAACATTATACTGCAGTGTGCTCATCACTTAAGAAGGAGAGATTCAAAGCCTCTCATAAACAAGAGTAGGTAAAGTAAATGGCCTAAATAAAATAAGAGTTGTAACCCAAGGTATGTCTAATAAACTTAGACATGTAGCAGAAAAAGCAAACAACAAAAAACATAATCTAAAGCAGTATAAACCAAATCGTTGTCACCGCCGCATCCTCAAAGGATGTCAAACTCCGAATCAAGAATATAAACATCAGATCCAAATTTCCCTTCATGACCCCTGCAAATATATACAAACAAATTACCATATGGATAGAAAGTGAGGTTAAGGGGTATGTAAAATATCCTTACTGTGACGGAGGCTATAGAACACTTGGCCTGGATGGGAACCAGCATGCGGGGTGGGGGAGGAAAAGTGAGGGAAGGAAATGGATCCGATATCCAATTTCAGATCAAAGGCCACAGATCCAAGCACATGATGGAGGTGAGGATGGATTTCACGGCTAACGAGGGGGAGGAAGGAAAAATAACAAGTAGAAAGTAGTAAAAACAAATGAAAAACACTACATAAGGGGCAAGAAGCCCAATCTGAGACAAGCTAAGGGTTATTAAGACCAAACTCAAAGAAGACTAGGAAGGAAGAGGGGGTGGGAGGCTATAAGAGGAAAGGGGTATAGGAGATGGGAGGGGAGGAAAATAGGGAAATGGAAGAAAAATGGGATATGGTAGAGGAGATGAAACGGAAGAAGGAGGAGAAGTGGAAGGGTATAGCGGATTGTGAGAAAGAGGGAAGGAGAAGAAAATAAGGGTGGGTTGCCACCGGCAACCAAGCCAAGGGCTAGGGCTGCCCATGAATGAGAATGCTGGGTTGGTGTTTCAATAAAGAAAGAGATTTTTTTCTTTCTAGAAAGAGAAACTAGATAGAGTCTGTTTCGTCTTATTCTAACCGATTGAGCTTTGTGATTAAGTTACAACCAAGTAAAAAAATCTACTTTTTATTGGGTTCTACGTTCATTATCTCAGTCTCTCTAACTTTCTTTCATAATCGTTTGGTTCCGAAGTTAAAAAAAGCCAATACACACTTACACAAAAGATTTTTTACTTATTGACAACATCTAACAACGACACACTCGTAACTTTCTCTTTCAAGCATTTTTGTAGCGTTGAGTAACAAAGAAACACTTGACGAAAATAGTTTGTTGGAACAGTAACTGAGTCCAATATAACGCAACACTATCAAATAAAATTTCAAAAATCTCTAGTTAACAGGTGAAGTGGTTAATTTATTAATATAATAGGTCGAATTTGGATTACTAGTTAGCTTAACGGGTCGGATTTAGATTACTTGTATATAAATAGTGTTTGCTCAATCCAACACAAATTCACTAAACGCAACGCATTGTCAGCTCTAGACTATAGCCACCACCACCTAATTTTTATTTCTTCCATCTCTCTTTTAAGAGCAAGTCCACCCCTAAGACTGGGTGCCAGCACCCAGCCCATTTATCCACTCAAGTGAACAGTAACAGACTCCAATGAACAGTAATAGGCCACTGCATCTTCACCCCTAAAAAAATGCGCTGGCACCCAGCGCATTTATAATATTTTTAATTTTTTTGTAAAAGAATAAAAAAATAAAATAGTTTTAATTTCGGATAGGATTTTTAACGAATCTCGTCATGCCACGTGTCATTATCCGAATGTACTATTTTGTGAATAGATTTTCGCTAAGATTTTCAACCAATTTTGACGCGCCACGTGTCACGTACGGTTTACAATAATTTAGTCAAGATTTCGATAAGATTTTCAAACAATCTCGTAATGACACGTGTCATTATCCGAAACGTACTATTTTGTGGATAGATTTTCGATAAGATTTCCAACCAATCCCGATGCGCCGCGTGTCACTTCCGGATTACAATAATTTAGCCAAGATTTCGATAAGATTTTCAACCAATCACGTAGTGCCACGTGTCACATCCGGATTACAAAAAATTTGCCAAGATTTCGGTTGGATTTTCAACCAATCACGTAGTGCCACGTGGCATTGTCCAGAACCTCATCCTTGCTTTTTTCGTCCATATAAACCCTACATCTCTACATCCATCCTCACACCAATCTCAATCCTTCTTTTTAGCTCATAATCATTGTTCATCGTTTTCAAATCTTGAGTTCTTATTACAATGTCTTCTTCAAGGAGAGTGTATAAACAGTTGCAGGAGCAACAGAAAAGGTTGTTGGCACAACAGGCAGAATTGGCCAATCTCCAAGAAGATGGAGGTGGAGATGAGGCTTTCTTCATGGAGGAGGATGAGGATGATCACCATAGAAGGCAGAGGGCTGCACATTCCCGCCGTGTCATGGAAGCAGTGGGGCAGATAGCTAAACCCAGACGTGCTGCAAACCTCGATAGAAAAAGGGAAAGACGAGGTAAAGATCTGTTAGAAGATTATTTTATTCCCAACAGCATATTCCCAGATCATATTTTTAGACGTCGTTTTAGAATGCAACGAGGTTTTGTTCGACAAAATCATGATTGCTATTTGCAACCATGATCCATACTTTGTGCAAAAAGAGGATGCTTTTCATGTTCTAGGTCTTCTTCCCGAGCAAAAAATTACGCCTGCCTTGCGAATGCTTGCATATGGAGCATCTGCAGATCAAGTGGATGAGATCGCGAGGATGGGAAGAACAACTGTTCTGGAGGCCCTGATGCGCTTTTGCTCTGCAATTGAAGCCCTCTACACCAATGAGTACCTTCGGAAACCCACGCCAAGGGATATGCGAAGGCTTTTAAGGAAGGGAGAGATGCGAGGCTTCCCTGGCATGATTGGAAGCATTGACTGCATGCACTAGACTTGGAAAAACTGTCCAAGTGCGTGGCAAGGAGCTTATGGCAACAGAAAAGGAGCCAAAAGCATCATTTTGGAAGCGGTAGCTTCATTTGATACCTGGATTTGGCATGCTTTTTTTGGTGTTCCTGGAGCTCAGAATGACCTAAATGTCCTTGCCCAATCCCCAGTGTTCGACGACCTGCTGCTAGGAAAATCGCCGAAATGCACATTTCAGGTTAATGGTACCCAATACGAGGGATCATACTACCTTGCAGATGGCATTTACCCAAGGTGGGATACATTTGTCAAAACAATGCCGCATCCACATACTGAAAAAGAAAAACACTTTGCAAAATGTCAAGAAGGGTGTAGGAAGGATGTTGAGCGTTGTTTTGGTATCTTGCAAGCTCGTTGGGCCATTGTTAGGGCTGCAGCTAGAATGTTTGATGTTGAGGCTCTTCGATCCATCATGATGACTTGTATTATTCTCCACAACATGATTGTTGAAGATGAATATGATTATGATGCTGTCGAGGAATATGAGCCGGATCCGATCAACAACTCACAAACACGTATCTACTATGCTCATGACAATACCGAAGATCCCTTGCAACACGAGCCGTTGGAACGGGATGGACGTTACAATGAATTGATAGTTCAGCAGTACACTCACTTGCAAGAGCCATACATGCACGTAACCCGCCAGAATGACTTGATTGACCACCAATGGGGATTGCAAGAAGGTGAAGAAAATTAAAATTAGGCTTGTGGTTGAAGAATAAAGTGTATTTTTTTTTTAAGTTTATGTAATTCTATGTAGTGTGTTTTGTTTTTAAGTTTATGTAATTTTTTTTTTTAACTTTATGTAATTCTATGTAGTGTGTTTTGTTTTTAAGTTTATGTAATTGTATGTAGTGTGTTTTGTTTTTAAGTTTATCACATTGAAATTGGTTAATAAATTAAATAAAAGTAAATAAAGTTCTAACAATAAATAAGAAATAACATAAGAAATTAAATAAAGTTCAAAAGAAAAAAATAAAAAACATAAAAATTACATAAGAATTTAAATAAAGTTCAAAAGAAAAAAATTAAAAACATAAAAAATTACATAAGAATTTAAATAAAGTACTACAAATAAATACGAAATTATACAAAGTCATTGGAGCTAGGATATGTGGTGCTAGGATCTTGGTTGCTATGATTTGTGTAGCTAGAACCCCCTTGATAAGTTTCTGCATCTCTTGCACGCCTCCTTTGCATGACATCGTTTTTTTCTGAGCTCCAAAAATATTTTGAATTCGGAGACATTCCTATTAGAGACTTGCTCATAGTGTCACGATCTGCTTGAGCCATCCTTTCTTCTTTAAGCATTTCATTTTCTCGCTGCAGTGCTTCTCTAACCAGCTCGTTCTCTCGATTAACTATTTCTCTTTGTCTCTCAGACGCCGCATCACGAGCCTCAGTAGCTGCTAGTAGTGCTGCCATTGCAGCATTTTTCTCCTCATCTCTAACCTGTTCCCGTGCCATGGTAAGTTCACCTTGGCGAGCAAGTTCCTCCATATATTTAGTGTAGTCATTTTTGGAAGAACTACCTTTTTTCTTTGATGCCTTTTTACCTTGAGGCCTGAGGGAATGACGAGTTGGTTGGGTCTCGGGCACTTGTTCTGGCGTCCCTTCCGTGTCTTCAAATGTGTCGGCTTCTTGTTCGGCCGTGTCTGGTTCTGGCGAACTATGTAGACCCATGCTGTGCATGACAACTTCTGGACCGATTGGGACAATTTTGTATCTAGGGCAATCTTTGACAACTTCCCAACATTCCCATTTGTTGAATGATGTGTTATGGTTCTTTGCATTGTAGAATGCTTGAGCTTGTAGTGTCTATAAAAATGTGGATAAGATAGTGTTAAAAATGCGGGTGTAATACAAATAAAATAAAATATTGATGCGGGTGAAATGCATATAAATTACATAAAAATGACATAACAAATTAAATAAAAATTATATAAGAAATTACATATTAAGGAAAAATATTAATGCTAAATAGAGGGGAAACAACAATATAAATGTGTGTGTGTGTGTATTCAAGGAACCACAAAGAAACAATGAAAGAGTTCAGTGCATGCATGCATGAGGAGAAATAGGAAGCAAATTAGCAAAATGACATAAGAAATGACATAACAAATGACATAAGAAATTACATACAAATTAAATAAAATTACATAAGAAATTACATACAAATTTTACATAAGAAATGACATAAGAAATTACATACAAATTAAATAAAAATTACATAAGAAATTACATACAAATTACATAAGAAATTAAATAAAAATATTGTTACCTGATCCGCTAAACTTGTCCCACTACGCAGATTACCGGAAGCAAGAGAGACGCCGTTTTTCCAACAAGTAAATGATGCATTCAGTTTTTTCCAACGACCTTGAAGACCTTGACTAGTTCTGGACTCTTTTCCATGTACATCGCAAAACGCTTTCGTAATTTTACTCCACATTTCTCGCTTATCCATCTCATTACCCGTAAGCGAGAAATGTGGAGTAAACAAGGCCACATTGAACATGCTTCACAGGGTTGAACCCTATGTGACCTACGGGTATGTCATTTTTTTCTTTACGAGCTTCATAGTCTCATGATCGTTTATCCCGGGTTGTTTTGTTAATTTGATGTAATGGACTTCAGGTATCCTAATTTGAAGGGTGTCAAGGAGTTAATCTACAAGAGGGGTTATGGGAAACTTAACAAGCAGAGAACTGCTTTGACAGACAATTCAACTGTTGAACAGGTAGAGAAAGTACATGATTAGTAAAGTTTAATAGCGTGATCAATTTTTTTTAAACACATTGGCATTCTTTCTTTGACATTTCTTGAAATCACAGGCTTTGGGCAAGTTTGGAATTATCTGTGTGGAGGATCTTATCCGTGAGATCTTGACTGTTGGGCCTCACTTCAAGGAGGCTAACAACTTCCTTTGGCCATTTAAGCTTAAGGCCCCTCTCGGTGGTCTGAAGCAGAAGAGAAATCACTATGTAGAAGGCGGTGATGCTGGAAACCGTGAAGACTATATCAACGAGCTCATCCGGAGGATGAATTAGATTTATGCAAGTATTTTTCTTTTTGAAATTTTGAGGTGTTCGCTTCTTTTATTTTGCGTCCATCAACTTTATAAGACTCGGTTCTCCTATTTCGTCGTGAAATCTAATTGGCCATATCTTTACAAACATGGTTTGGCATTGATTTTTCTTACCATGAAATATTGTGGAATGCAAGTTTCGGAGCATTGGATTCTCAGTACTAGTCCTATTTCATGTAGTTGATGCCGGCATTATGCAAAGTATTAAATAGGAGTATGCATACTACATTTTTGGTTTCAAGTTCTCATGCCATCAGAATCTGCTGTCTTGCCGATCAGTTTATTCAAAATTTCAACGTACCGTAGAACAAATTATACCAAATTCAAAGGTAAGGTAATTTATCACAAAAATATACGAAGAACGAAGGTTTAGATTTTGCAAAAAATCTAGGGTTTAGGGTCTTGGAGAATCAAAACTTTGGAGTATGAAGATTTAGGGGGCGCTTGTTTGCCCTCACTAAGTGGGACTAACTAGTTGGGACTCGCCTTGACAAAGGATGCCGCTAGACGGTCTTAGCGAGTCTCGTCGAAAGGCATCGGATTGCTAAGACCTTCGCTGCTTCACTCCATCTGCTTCTCTTCGTCCGCTGCTCTCCCTTGCTCTGCTTCATTTGCTTCTCTCTCCCTTGCCCATCTATCTGCTTCTCTCTTTCCCATATATGAAACCCAGCCCACCCACTGCCTAAATCTCAACACCAAAATTTGAAAAAAAAATTCAAAACAAAAACAACAACAATCCCCATATAAAAATTCTTCCTTATTCCCAATGATTCCCAAAAAACAATTGTTTTCCTAGAAAATTCCCGATAAAGGATAGAGAAAGGGAGAGAGTAGCTTTGGTACAAAGAAAAATGGAGAGACGGAGGAGAGAGTAGCTTTAGGGACGATTTTGCAGGAAAAATCACTTTGAAGGATATTGTTTTGCAGTAAAAAATGAGTATTGGGGGATGGCACTAACGAGGAAGAAAAGAATGAACTCCCAGGGAGGGGAGTGTTCTAGACACAAACACAAAGAAAAAGCTTGAATAAAAAATAAAATATTATTGAGTTAATAATAAAATGTTATTAAATGTGCATTTAATGATGTAAAATTATAGTTGTTAACTATTTTTTTTTTTAGTTCGGCACTCTATCAAACGCTTTACTAAATCAGTCTAGTTTAGTATAGTCTAAGTCAATCTAGCTTAGTCCCTAAAGCTAGTCCAGTCCGAATTAGTCCGGTGCAATAAACACACCCTTAGGATTTAAGGTTTTGTTTTTGTTGTTGGCATCAGAACTTTGTATGAATCGAATCAGAGTAGCAAGTAGTGACTTTTTGGAGTGACTGTTTGGTGGACATCAAAGCAAAAGCCCTATCTTCTCTCTCTCTCTCTCTCTCTCTCTCTCTCTCTCTCTCTCTCTCTCTCTCTCTCTCTCTCTCACATCGTTCCTCTAACCCTGAGAGGCTTTCTCTTGTAAAACTGTTAGACATTTGACCGAACGAATTTAATAGCTCTTGTTTAGATGTGCAACTTTAATGTGCGCTTTTGGTGTCCATTGACGAATTTTCACTAACGCTTAACCCTTCCCCTCTTCGGGTATGATGACTCTAGACCGTCTCCCGCAATGTATATCTTATAACAGCTTTACGAGTCAATCCTCAACCCTTAACATTTCCCTTCTTTTACTTTTTTTTCTTTCTTCTTTCTGAAACAATTGGTAGTATCTACACTAAGGGGATGAGAGAGTGTTAAGCCTTACAATGGACTTGCCATAATAATGTGATTCAACTTCGACTTGGTGAGAATCAAACTTAAAACATCTCTTACAAGTGAAGATTAATACAACTATACTGTAGTGCTAAGTGGTGCTTTACTATTAAACGTCTACATAAAATAAATAGTAGTTGTTGATAACTTTACCATTTACACCAATATTATACAAATAAAGAGTTGTTCGAAATATAACCGCTCTTATTTTACAAACGTACTCCCAAATTGTCTAGTGCTGCCTTTCAATGCTATTCCACTCTTGAGATTGATTCATTTTTCTCTTAAAAAACTAATTCTTTCATTACTAATCAATATAGCTTACAAATGTCAGTTACAAACATTCTCAAAATAAAAAACTTCTCGATTTACCAATAAGCAGAAATAATTAAACGGAGAAGCTACAAATATGTAATGCGATTCCTATATGGGGTAATCATCAAGAATCAGCGTAAAATCGAGTTGGGGTCATAGACTTTTGGAAGAACCTAGATTATAATTTCCGTAAAATCGATATTGTGAAATTGTGGAAATGTGATATTGTGAAATTGTGAATATGTCTTATGGTGAAATTGTGAAAATTATGAAATTTGTGAATATGTGAAAATTGTGAATATGATATGTGAAAATTGCAGTTAATATGTGAAATTGTAGGAAAATAGAGAAATTTGCATAATTGTAGAAATATGTGAGAATTGTAGTAAATTTATGACAATTGTAGGAAATATGTGAAATTTGTAGGAAAATAGAAAAAATGTAAAAATTGTAGAGATATGTGAAAATTGTAAGAAATATGTGAAATTAGTTGAAAATTTGTAAAAATTCTAGACATATGTGAAATATTACGAAAATAGGAAAGAAATTAAATTTGTAAGAAAGAAATTAAATTCATAGAAACAAAATTAAATTTGTAGGAAAGTAATTAAATTTGTAGTAAGGAAATTAAATTTGTAGGAAAAAAATTAAAATTGTAGGGATGAGATTAAATTTGTATGAACGAAATTTATTGGGTTATTTTTTCATAGATATCATCGTGGTTGATCAATTGTGGTCGCCACTCTGCCTCCACGTCGGGCCAGAGTGACCTGATGGCAGAGATACCGAGTAGAACCCAGGCGGCCATTGCCTAGTTGTCGGCAGGCCCCAATACATTTGCTGCATCGGGTCAGGTGCCTTGATCTGCCAGGCATGTTCATAGCCAAAGACGGCACGAGCTTGTGCCAGCCCCACCTCATCTTGTTGAAACTGAGGAGGCCAATGCCGATTCAATACCTGTGCACTCGAAAAGAGATGGAAAACTCACAACTGGGAAGAAGATCAAAATGTGGGGGATGAGATTTGACCTCCAGCCGGATCACTAGCTTATAGCATAACCGGATCGTGATCGATTACAACCACTCAATTTGCAAGCAAACCTGACAGTCAACAGCTTGTTGAATCACGACATGAGTACCGTCGTCTGCACCAAGTGTCCCGTGCTTACCTCTTCATGGAAGAAGCAATCCCTAGGCGCTTGACGATATGATGAGAGAGATTTCGGTATGTATGGAATTTTTTTAATTTAATATTTTTAATTTATATTTATTAAATGCATTTTTTAAGCTAACACACTTTTTTTTTTGTTTATTTCAGACCAATGTATCCATTGACACGCACCACCTGGGTACGAAAGAGTACATAAACCGGGTGTGGGCTAAGCGGTACAAGGAGTGGAAGTACGAGATGCACTTGTACCACAATACTTGTGCATTTCCTGTTGAAGCTTCTACTGATCACCCCCAGAGTTTGCAGAGAGGATTGCCAAGTAGGAGTGGTTATGTGGTCATTTTCAGAGCCCGATATTTTTGGTAGGTTTTCTTTATATTTTTCTTCCAATTTTTTATTTGTTTATATTTTAACTTTAATTTAAAATTTTTAATTACAACGAAAATTGACAGCAAATAAGGCTAGCAGGGAAGTGAAGCCGTACCTTCATCACTCTGGTTTTGGCCCCTATCTTTTCGAATCGAGGAGCGGTGTGAGAAGGGTTCGCTTTTTTTGAAAGTCAAGGCTTGGGGGATACACATGCAATTACAAATTTCAAAACTATGATTGATAATTTTAATTGTTTTTTTATTTTTATAAGCTTCTATGTTGCAAAAGAAGGATTAGTACCTCGCCTACCTCTCCTAACAATGACTAGAGACGCCAATGGAAGAGCTGACACCTGATCCAGATGTGTCTTTGCAGTTGCTGATGGACGGGGTTGGGCGAATAAAAGGCAAAACGGCCTAGGAGCGGGTTGGATTGGGTTCGAGATCTCAGAAGGTCTTCTTCATCTAGCTGTTTGACTATGTGCACGATGTCTTCCAGACTACACTAGTTGGAGATGGAGCTAGCAGTCCTATGCCAGCGAGGATAAGAAGCTAGAGAAGAAGCGCGCCAACAAGAATAAGTTGTGCGCCATCAAGAAGAAGTTCAAAAGGTAGTCACGCACTGGCGAGAGGCTGGCCTTTTGCTTACATTGTTGGGATAGCCCAAACAATGTCAGCCTCTTGCATTTGCCTTCTTGATACTCTGAGCGACCTTCAGCCACCCAATAGTCGTAGTTAGTTTAGTATTTTACATATAATTGTATGAATATTTTATTTATAGTTGATAGGAGCATATTTATGCGACTTAGCTTGCTTGTTTTCTTGCATTTTGGTTATTATTTAGTATTTATTATAGTGTTTAAAGTCATTTTCGTGTGTTTATAGGTTTATATGTCAAAGTATGCAATAAGAAGCAATTTGGAGCATTCTAGAGCATTTTTGGGCCAAGATTGGATAGTACAAGCATGGAGGCATGAGGATGGACGAATTTGATGCAAAGAAGCCCAAGAATTTGATGCAAAGAAGCCCAAGAATTTGATGCAAAGAGGCCCAAAAATCTGTTTGCAATGGGCCTAAAAATATGATGTAATGCTTAGCTCATCATGACATTTGAGTGGATGATGCAATGCTTAGATCACCATGACATTTGAGTGGATGATGCAATGCTTAGTTCACCATGACATGTGAAGTGGATGACTCAAAACCTACCACCACCAACAATTTTCCATTCTTGCCGTGGCTTTTCTTTGATTCCCACCAGAAATTTGCATTAAACAAGCATTAAACAAGTCCATCATTCTCCTATAAATACCCATGGTAGCAACCTCATTGAAAGGATCCAAGAATCAACCATTCTACAAGCCTTCCCTTGCCTCTCCCTACATATCTAAACTCCTCCCATCCAATCCTCCATATAACCAACCCTTCAACATCATTCCACCCTTGAGGCACGGCAAAGAAGAAGAGGAAAGCTCTTGGACGTGCTTGCTATCCAACAAGGATCGTTGGAACGTTTAGGTGTTTTCTTTCTTTTGTTTTCAATGTCTAAATTTGTTTATCTTTGTTTTATGCTTATGAGGAACTAAACCCCCCTTAGCTAAGGGGGGGATTCGAAACCATGTTCTTGCTTGCTATATAATTTGATTACTTTTAATTGTGTTTCATAAGTTGTGATTTCAATTTACTTATCTTCTTGAACTATAACTTATTTATGTATGGTCGTTAAGAGTGCACGCTTAATCTTCATGCATAAATTGAATGCTAGGATATAAGGGAATTTCACCTAATCGTTATGAACTTATATTCACAAGTAGTAAAGGTTGTTGATCACAATCATGTTAAGTAAATTCTTGGCATAAGTTTCATGCAATTCATAGTAACAAGTGCCTCGTCAATGCTTATGATTTTCATAGAACTTAATGATTCTTGCTTGTATCTCTTTTATATGCAATTCATTGAGGAAACTTGTGGGGAATGCCTTGGGTTGTCGTATGCAATCATCCAATCCATTAACTTAAGGAAAATCTGAGAATTAATCTATGCAATTCATGGTTAATTTGGGGCGTTGAGAATTCATAAGTTATTGAAATACAATTAGAAATCATTTTGTATGCAAGCAAGACATGTGTGGAGAAGAACCCTTTAGCTAGCCTTCCATCCATTCATTCAAACCAATTTCGTTTTAAAATCTGTTTTGTTTTACAAGTTTAATTGTTCAATTTCACCAAATCCAAATCCCCCTTTTACTTTCTTGTTTTAAAGTCTTTTATTTACATTTTTTTAACTTTGTTTTTATGTTTTTGAATTAGTTTAGAGGTTTTAGCAAGCCCTCCTAATCCCCGGTTTAGAACGATCCCTACTTATACATATACTACAATTGATAAAAAGAGGGTTTAATTTGTGTGCGTATAATTCTCGCATTAAATTTTGGCGCCGTTGCCGGGGATTAGCAACTTTGCTAATCCCTTTATTTTTTGTTTGTGTTTTTATTTATATTTGTGTTTATGTGTTTTACCTAGTTTTCTTATTTTGTTTGGTTTTCTTGGTTTAGGTACTAATGCATGACGCGGAGTTCTCAAACTGTGCATATCTTGGACTTTAACGCCGATTTTGAACGTGATTTGAGAAGAAAGAGGAGGCATCCCGAACCTAGCGAACCTAGTGAACCTAGTTCAAGTTTAGAGGACGAATCTGAGTTTGAAGAAGTAAAAGAAGAAGTTATGGCAGCGGACAATCGGACCATTAAAGAGCTCTCGGCCTCGGGGTTGACCAATGCCGCACCATTATGCATTCAATACCCCGCGGCTGCCCTAGGCAAGACTGCTGAGTTCGAGTTGAAATCAAGCTTGTTGCACCACATTCCAAAATACCATGGGCTGTCCATGGAAGATCCCAACAAGCATCTCAAGGAGTTCGAGGTGGTTTGTTCGAGCATGACACCCGTCAATGTCGATGGGAACATTCTGATGATGAAGTCATTTCCATTCTCACTTTTGGAAAAGGCGAAGGATTGGCTTTATGAGTTAGCACCCGGAACGGTTACATCTTGGGATAGTATGAAAAGAGCTTTCTTGGAGAAGTTTTTCCCAACTTCAAGAGTCATTCTCTTGAGGAAACGGATTAGTGGCATCCAACAAAATCAAGGTGAATCGTTTCCTTCTTATTATGAACGTTTTAAATCACTTGTTGCTTCATGTCCACAGCATCAAATGAAGGAGGAGCTGCTCATTCAATATTTCTACGAAGGACTCCTTCCCATGGAACGCCAAATGCTTGATGCCGCGGCGGGAGGTGCGTTGGTGGATAAAACTCCGGGGGCTGCAAAAGTTCTAATTGCCAACCGAGCACATAATGCACAACAATACGAAGGTGTTGGACAAAGAGACCCCTCACGGCCACAAGTGAATGAGGTAAGCTCTACACCCGATGTTCAATCCCAATTAGCTAACCTTACTTCTATTGTTTCTCAGTTGGCCGAGGGGATGAAAGTACAAGGACCTAGTGTTTGTGGCGTATGTTCCATCCAAGGACACCCTTCTGATAAGTGTCCTCAATTAATTGAAAACGGTGGATGGGAGAACGCTAATTCCATTGGATTCCAAAATCAAAACCAACCAAGGAATGATCCATATTCAAACACATATAATCCCGGTTGGAGAGACCACCCAAATTTCAAGTGGAGGGAGCCCCAACAAACTCAAAACCAAGGAGGCTTTAGGCAACAACCCCCGGGGTTCTTCCCCAAGCCATACGGCCAACCTCAAAACCAACCCCAATCTGCCTCAAGCTCTTCAGGTACGTCTCTTGACAATGATACACTCCTTAAGTTACTAACTAAATTGTCTCTTGGGCAGGAAGATCAAACTAAGGCTATGCAAAACCGAGACAAAAGAGTGGACCATTTGGAGAAACAAATTGGGCAAATTGCCGAGTTTATGGGACAGTTTCGTGAGCAAGGCAAGTTACCAAGCAATACCGTAGTGAATCCAAAGGGTGGTTTCGAATCTGCAAAAGCCATAACTTTGCGGAGTGGGAAGCAAGTAGGATCTGACCCCGAACCTTCCAAATCACGTTCTAACGAGGTGGAGGAGTTGATAATTGAAGAGGAGGAACAAGGGAAGGCCACGACAAGGGTGGACACATCAATACCGCAAGCTTTAAGTGGACCTAAACTATCCAATTCGTCTAAGGAAGGTAAGAACATGTCAAATTCAGTTCTTACTAATGTTTTTCCTTCAAATGCTCCTTTTCCAAATAGGTTTAAGCAAACAAAAAGAGAAGAAGCGGAAAAGGACATTCTAGAGACATTTCGGAAAGTTCAAGTCAACATTCCCCTTTTGGACGCAATCAAGCAAGTCCCGAGGTACGCCAAGTTCTTGAAGGAACTTTGCACCACAAGAAAGAGGATTTCGACCAAGGAAGTTGTGAAAGTAGGTGAGAATGTGTCAGCCATTTTGCAACGTAAACTGCCCCCCAAATGCAAAGATCCGGGTAGTTTTACGATTCCTTGTGTCATTGATAATACTAGGTTTGAATCTGCCATGCTAGACCTAGGTGCATCAATAAATGTTATGCCATATTCAATTTATGCATCTATGAACCTAGGAGAGTTGAAAAATGATGGTGTGATTATACAATTGGCCGATAGATCTAATGCCTATCCAAAGGGAGTTTTGGAGGATGTTCTAGTGCAGGTTAACCATTTGATCTTTCCGGCGGATTTCTATGTACTTGAGATGGATGAATCAGACCATGCCCCTTCCTTGCCCATCCTCCTTGGAAGGCCATTCATGAAAACTGCGCGTACGAAGATTGACGTATACAATGGCACTTTGACGATGGAATTTGATGGGGAAGTTATTAATTTCAATCTCTCTGATTCTATGAAGTTTCCTAATGAAAATCATTCATGTTTTGCTATTGACGTAATTGATTCTTTGGCGCAGGACCATTTTGACAATTTGAAGGACGATGCACTTGAATTGGTCATTGCACAAGGAATGGACATGAACAACATTGAAACAGCCACCAAGAATGAGGAGTCCTTTTCCGTGCCCCCTAGTGAAGATGTCATGGAGATGGTGGCTGCCCTCGAGTCATTGCCATCACAATTTGGTAAGTATTCGGACCCTATTTTAAGTTCAGTTTCGGCTAATAAAATGCTTCCCTCAGTTGTGCAGCCACCTACACTTGAACTTAAGCCGTTGCCTAGTCACTTGAAGTACGTTTTCTTGGAAGAGGATGAGACGTTGCCCGTCATTATCTCATCATCACTCACGGCACAAGAAGAGAGCAAATTGGTGCGAGTGCTTAAGGAGTACAAAACGGCAATTGGGTGGACTTTGGCTGATATCAAGGGAATTAGCCCAACAACGTGTATGCATCGCATACTTTTGGAGGAGGGGTCCAAAACATCTCGAGAGGCTCAACGCCGTCTCAACCCTCCGATGATGGAAGTTGTGAAGAAAGAGGTAATCAAGCTTTTGGATTGTGGAGTAATCTATCCAATCTCGGATAGTAAGTGGGTCTCGCCCGTTCAATGCGTTCCAAAGAAGTCCGGAGTGACAGTGGTAGCTAATGCCGAGAATGAGCTTGTTCCTACGCGCATTCAAACCGGTTGGAGGGTGTGCATCGATTATAGGAAGCTAAACGCCACCACAAGGAAGGATCACTTTCCATTGCCGTTCATTGACCAAATGCTTGAAAGGTTAGCCGGTTATGCTTTCTATTGTTTTCTTGATGGTTATTCCGGTTATAATCAAATTGTCATTGCACCCGAGGACCAAGAAAAAACCACTTTCACATGCCCTTTTGGTACATTTGCATATCGTCGCATGCCTTTTGGTTTATGTAATGCACCTGCTACATTTCAAAGATGCATGATGAGCATATTTTCTGATTATGTTGAAAAGATCATTGAAGTGTTTATGGATGATTTTAGCGTGTTTGGTGATTCTTTTGATGATTGCTTGCATAATCTTGGTTTGATCTTAAAACGTTGCGTTGAAACTAACCTTGTGCTTAATTGGGAAAAGTGTCATTTCATGGTTAAACAAGGCATTGTTTTAGGTCATATTATCTCTGAAAACGGCATTGAGGTTGATAAGTCAAAGATAGATCTTGTACGTCACTTACCCTCTCCGACTTCGGTTAGAGAGGTTCGTTCGTTTCTTGGCCATGCAGGTTTCTATCGTAGGTTTATCAAAGATTTCTCAAAAGTTGCACAACCTCTTTGCCGTCTCCTACAAAAGGAAGTGGCATTTGAATTCACCAAGGAGTGCACGGCATCATTCAATCAACTCAAGGAGTTGTTGACCACGGCACCCATCATTGTTCCACCGGATTGGAGCCTACCTTTCGAGCTTATGTGCGATGCGTCCGACTACGCTGTAGGGGCTGTTTTGGGACAAAGGAAGGACAAAAAGCCACACGTCATCTACTATGCCTCACGGACGTTGAATGATGCACAATTGAACTATTCCACTACAGAAAAAGAACTTCTTGCCGTTGTTTTTGCTTTAGATAAGTTTAGATCACATCTAATTGGTACTAAAGTAATTGTTTTCACTGACCATGCAGCACTGAAGTACTTGCTCACCAAAAAGGAGGCCAAGCCACGGCTAATTCGGTGGATATTGCTACTTCAAGAGTTCGACATAGAGATTCGTGACAAAAAGGGAAGTGAGAACGTAGTGGCTGACCACCTGAGCCGAATGGTGCATAATGAGGAGGCTCTGCCGATTTTGGAGACATTCCCCGATGAACAATTGCTATCCATAAAGGTTAGTGAGCCTTGGTATGCTGATTTGGTGAACTTTTTGGTGACAAAACGAATTCCAAGCACTTACTCTAGGCACCAACGTGATAAAATTAGGCATGATGCACGGTTTTATGTGTGGGATGATCCATATTTGTGGAAATTTTGCCCGGATCAAATTGTTCGTCGTTGTGTGCATAATTCTGAATTTCGTTCAATTTTAAGTTTTTGTCACACATATGCATGTGGGGGCACTTTGGCACACAAAGAACTGCCCTTAAGGTATTACAATGTGGATTTTATTGGCCTAGTATTTTTAAGGATGCTAGAACTTTTTGCTTAACATGTGATAAATGCCAACGAATGGGTAACATTGGTGCTAGGGACCAAATGCCGCAGGTTTCTATCCTAAATGTTGAAATTTTTGATGTTTGGGGTATTGATTTTATGGGTCCCTTTCCTTCTTCGTATGGTTGTATATATATTTTGCTTGCGGTTGATTATGTGTCAAAGTGGGTGGAAGCAAAAGCTACCCGGACTAATGATTCTAAAGTGGTTGCAGATTTTATTAGAATTAACATTTTTGCAAGGTTTGGCATGCCACGAGTGATCATTAGTGATGGAGGGTCACACTTTTGCAACCGGACCATTGAGGCATTATTGAGGAAATACAATGTCAATCATAAGGTTTCTACGCCTTATCATCCTCAAACTAATGGCCAAGCCGAGGTTTCCAACCGTGAGATCAAGCAAATCCTAGAAAAGACTGTTGGGCCAACGAGGAAGGATTGGAGTTTACGGTTAGATGATGCACTTTGGGCGTATCGTACGGCGTACAAGACACCCATTGGAATGTCCCCCTTTCGGCTTGTCTATGGCAAACCGTGCCATCTCCCTGTTGAGTTGGAACACAAAGCTCATTGGGCCATCAAGAAGTTTAACATGAACCTCGATGAAGCGGGAAGTCACCGAAAGTTCCAATTGAATGAGCTTGATGAGATACGGCATGAGGCATACGAGAACGCAAGCATTTACAAGGAAAAGACCAAGGCGTTCCATGATAAGATGATTAGAAGCAAAACGTTCGCAATTGGGCAGAAAGTGCTATTGTTCAATTCCCGTTTACGTTTGTTTCCCGGTAAGTTACGTTCCAAGTGGATTGGACCTTTTGTTATTTCTGACGTTTTTGTTCATGGTGCAGTCCAAATCCGAAGCTTGAAAACGGGACACGAATTCAAGGTAAACGGGCATCGTTTGAAGCCATACTACGAGAACTTTGAGGAGCATACCGTGGATGACATTCCCTTACATGCCGTGGACTCCATTGAGGAGTGAATGGGTTCTTCGTCCGTCTGTACGACGTTAAAGCAAGCGCTACTTGGGAGGCAACCCATGCATGCAACAAAGGAAGACCTAGAGAGCACTCCAAATTCCAGATTTGCGTTTCTAAACCCTTCTCTTTGTTGTTGTTTTCAATTATGCCATGTTAACTTACTTAGTTGCTGTTTTGTTTGTTTGTTGATTATTTGTGTTAGTCTATGCTTGAAACATTGAGGACAATGTTTGATTTAAGTGTGGGGGGGAAACCAAAGTGTTTTGATGCAAATTCGTAGGATTTTCTCACTCATAATTTCTAATGTTGTTTTTCACTGTTTTTTTTAGCCTTTTTAAGCTGTTTTGGTGTGTTTTAGTGTGTTTTGTGTCAAAAATCCGAAAATCCCATAAAAATTTGAAAAATTGTTTTAAAAAACCCAAAAAGAGTTGTTTTTGTGTGTTTGTTTGTGTCTTAGGGTACTTTCCAACACAATGATGAGGATTCGGTTTGTAATTGCATGACGGTTAAAAGAAAGTTATAAACATGGATAAAAGTTTGATTTACTCTTTGGTTTATGCTTGGTTGTGGTTATAGCTTATGAATTCACATGCAATCATAAAGGAAAAATTAGTTTTTGTAACATGCTTGAAGGAAGTAACTCAAACTAACGCTACAACCTTGTGAGACTTGAGCTTAAACGTTTATTTGGAGAGTTAAAATCTGTGCATCTTTGTTTTCTAAGTCGTTGCATGATCTCACTATTCTTTGCTTGATTGCTACTTAGAAGGCGTTTCATCATTTAGTTCCAAATGCTAGAACTCATGCCCAATTCATTCAAAGCATGCTATTGATTTACATATCACATATTCAAGAAGAAGTTGTGTAGTGACCACCACTTTAGCCAAAAGCCGTGTGCCCTCGTTCTTAAACTATAGTAAGCATGATTCAAATTGAATTCCTTTGTAGCAGAAATCAAGTGTGGGGGAAGATTTTATTTTGTGAAAAAAAAAAAAAAAAAAAAAAAAAAAGAGTTCCAAAGTATTATTTGTTGAAGTAAGGGTCCAAAACAATGAATTCGGCCCTAAAGAGTTGTCTAAGTCTTCCCCTTGTGTTTTTAAGTTAAATTCTGCAATCTAAGTGAATTCTAAGTCTTAATTTCATTACTTTGCTTACTAATGCTTAAAGAACGTTTGTTTTCCCTTTCCTTTCTTTGTTAACCAATTCCCCAAGCCCCGTTGCAACCCTTAACTTCTTCTTGAGTGATATGTGTTTCAATTTGTAGAGTTTGAATTTGGTATGAGCATATGGTGTCATTGGTTCTCGCATCTAAGTAGTAGTATTCCATTCGTGAGATCATATCTAAACATGCTTATTAACTCCGGAAATTACGTTCTTTGTGATAAATATATGTGAGCATTCGTTTTTTTTTTATCTACATCAATTCTCTCACATATAACTAGTACAGGGTGTGTTGTTAGAAAATCTGAGTGAAAATAGAGTGCATATCTTGTAAGGATTGAGGGAATTCTCTAAGGCATGTTACTACATTCAAAACATTGTTTTAATTGGTTCATTGTGAATTAATAAGTAGTGACTATGATTAAGTATGTGCTTAAGTATTAAATTAACTCAAATATGTGGGAATGATAATCTTTAACATGTCATGTGCATTGGAAATCCCTGAGGCAAACGTTGGAAGGTTTAGGTTATGTTTTATTTCTTTGTTTTGCTCGAGGACTAGCAAAAGCTAAGTGTGGGGGAATTTGATAGAAGCATATTTATGCGACTTAGCTTGCTTGTTTTCTTGCATTTTGGTTATTATTTAGTATTTATTATAGTGTTTAAAGTCATTTTCGTGTGTTTATAGGTTTATATGTCAAAGTATGCAATAAGAAGCAATTTGGAGCATTCTAGAGCATTTTTGGGCCAAGATTGGATAGTACAAGCATGGAGGCATGAGGATGGACGAATTTGATGCAAAGAAGCCCAAGAATTTGATGCAAAGAGGCCCAAAAATCTGTTTGCAATGGGCCTAAAAATATGATGTAATGCTTAGCTCATCATGACATTTGAGTGGATGATGCAATGCTTAGATCACCATGACATTTGAGTGGATGATGCAATGCTTAGTTCACCATGACATGTGAAGTGGATGACTCAAAACCTACCACCACCAACAATTTTCCATTCTTGCCGTGGCTTTTCTTTGATTCCCACCAGAAATTTGCATTAAACAAGCATTAAACAAGTCCATCATTCTCCTATAAATACCCATGGTAGCAACCTCATTGAAAGGATCCAAGAATCAACCATTCTACAAGCCTTCCCTTGCCTCTCCCTACATATCTAAACTCCTCCCATCCAATCCTCCATATAACCAACCCTTCAACATCATTCCACCCTTGAGGCACGGCAAAGAAGAAGAGGAAAGCTCTTGGACGTGCTTGCTATCCAACAAGGATCGTTGGAACGTTTAGGTGTTTTCTTTCTTTTGTTTTCAATGTCTAAATTTGTTTATCTTTGTTTTATGCTTATGAGGAACTAAACCCCCCTTAGCTAAGGGGGGGATTCGAAACCATGTTCTTGCTTGCTATATAATTTGATTACTTTTAATTGTGTTTCATAAGTTGTGATTTCAATTTACTTATCTTCTTGAACTATAACTTATTTATGTATGGTCGTTAAGAGTGCACGCTTAATCTTCATGCATAAATTGAATGCTAGGATATAAGGGAATTTCACCTAATCGTTATGAACTTATATTCACAAGTAGTAAAGGTTGTTGATCACAATCATGTTAAGTAAATTCTTGGCATAAGTTTCATGCAATTCATAGTAACAAGTGCCTCGTCAATGCTTATGATTTTCATAGAACTTAATGATTCTTGCTTGTATCTCTTTTATATGCAATTCATTGAGGAAACTTGTGGGGAATGCCTTGGGTTGTCGTATGCAATCATCCAATCCATTAACTTAAGGAAAATCTGAGAATTAATCTATGCAATTCATGGTTAATTTGGGGCGTTGAGAATTCATAAGTTATTGAAATACAATTAGAAATCATTTTGTATGCAAGCAAGACATGTGTGGAGAAGAACCCTTTAGCTAGCCTTCCATCCATTCATTCAAACCAATTTCGTTTTAAAATCTGTTTTGTTTTACAAGTTTAATTGTTCAATTTCACCAAATCCAAATCCCCCTTTTACTTTCTTGTTTTAAAGTCTTTTATTTACATTTTTTTAACTTTGTTTTTATGTTTTTGAATTAGTTTAGAGGTTTTAGCAAGCCCTCCTAATCCCCGGTTTAGAACGATCCCTACTTATACATATACTACAATTGATAAAAAGAGGGTTTAATTTGTGTGCGTATAATTCTCGCATTAATAGTAATCTAAAATTTTAAAATAAATCAAAATATTAAAGAATAGAATAAATAAATATTTAATTTAAATATTGTTTTAGTTAAGAATTTTAAACAAAAAATTAAAAAACGTTGTTCGATGATTCTTTCATTGGGCAAAATATTTTAAAATTTTTTGTTGCCGAAAAGTTGGCAAAATAATAGCGTGGTACATGTTTCATTCGTTAGGCCAAGTTGGTCAATGCACTTTGCTCAATGAAATAATTTTGTTGGATACAATACAATTTGTTTGACGACTCTGTACTATTCGTCGGGTGAACTTTGCACCAACGATATTTATGCGACTAACATTGCCCCACGGAATGGCTTTTAACTTATAAAATAAGGCTTTTGTTTCATTTAAAAACAAATGATGGATTTTTCCCTGTTTTGTTTATCTATTAAAAAAAGGGAAAATTAGAATCCCTTGCACTTTTCTAATATTCTATTTTGAAATTTAATTAAGACGCCTAAACAATAGTTATGTCAGCATTTTTATACTTATTTAGATTACATGTAATTATTTTGTTTTTTTAATTTTAAATTTAAGATGTTAATTATTAAATTTCATATATATCCTTTTAGGTTGATATATTTCTGTACGTGACCTTTTTTTAGGAAGCCAGTTTCTTCTCCCACATTTGAGCCGTATGGTTTCTTTTGCCATGTTAGAATTCTTTGATCCTCATTTTTGAATTTTGAATGGACTTATCAATTTCAATTAGTGGTTGTTTTCACTATTTTATATTGATATCATGTGAGATAATTACACGTATTTTCTATTTTCGGAGGCTTGAGGCTGGTACGTTCAGATAATATATTTAAATGTACTGAATATGTATCAAGAAGATATATAAAATAACGTACCAAATATGTTTTCTTAAATAAATATAAATGTATCAAATACATACAAAAAAGAAATATGAACATACCAAATATGTACCAAGAAGATATATAAAGTAACGTACCAAATATGTACCAAGGAGAAATATATGTTTAATCAAGAGAAAATATATATACCAAATATGTTTTTTTTAAATAAATATAAACGTACCAAATACATAAAAAAAAGAAATATGTACCAAGAAGAAATCAACGTTTCATGTGTAATTTGAAAGACTTTTTATTAAAATTGAATACTAAAAGATCTAAGGAGTTTTGAGATATTAGCTAAGAAAATTAAAAGGTATATTAAATATAATGGCAAGTGGCATTTATGTGTATTTTGAAAGACTTTTTATTGGAATTAAATTCTACAATATTTATCAACAAGATTTTAGGAGTTTTCATGTAATTTAAATTAGGAATTAAAAGGTATATTTATATAATGGCAAGTTAGGTAATTTAAATTATAAAAAAGGCTACTTCTAATCCATGTGGCACCTAAATTGTAGGAAGATGTTTATCAAAACTCTAAAAGGCATAAATGTTTATCAAAACTCTAAAAGGCATAAATGTTTAATCTCAAAATTTTAAAACCCAGATATCTGTATCAAAACCCAAAAAAGAAAAAATTACTAAATGTATGTAACTTTTTATTCATGTACAGTTTCATCGAGATACAATCTCAATTACGATGTAACTATAAAATTTTTTGTTGCCGAAAACTTGGCAAAATAATAGCGTGGTACATGTTTCATTCGTTAGGCCAAGTTGGTCAATGCACTTTGCTCAATGAAATAATTTTGTTGGATACAATACAATTTGTTTGATGACACACCCCGACCCAGAAAGTCCACTAGGACACTGGAGTCGAGTTGTGTTGGCCGACACCTGGAAGGTGACGAAGCCATAAAGTGTAGTGATGTGGAAAATGTGAATAAATTTAAACCTAAAAGTGCCTAAACATCAGAGTGTGTTCGTGAGCGGGAGCGAATCCATCTCACGCGTGCTTTCAGAGCATAAGTAAATACAGTAGAGCGGGTAAGAAGTATACCCTCAGAAGTAGCCATCAGTCTTGAGATTCGCCAATAATCCTCGTCGATACGAACCTTAACAGCTAACCTGGAGGGGCGCAAAACAGAAAACGTGAGTGGGCAAAAACAAATACTTTCCAAAACCATTTTATAAAATCCATATATAACCCCTCGCTGTAAATCCCGTATAATTTTCCCAGAAAATAATAATATGTATATAAACTTATATACGAAAATTCCGTCTAGGAATCAAAACTCATTATCAAACTCAAGAATGGGCCATGTCGATATACCAACTCAGAAAATCATCAACATCAGGCAAGTAATGTAAATCAGGGGTGTCCCTAATGTCATGTCAGCCGGAGTCACCTCTAGTGACTTGTACGGCTGAATCTATAGCTCATCCATCATACTCAATCAATATCAATCAATATCAATCATTATCCTGCACACGAGTCGGAACCACCTATAGTGGTCTGTACGACAGGCTAGGTGTATGATATTACGCTCAGTGCTACGATCACGTGAAGGCTGTGCGACGAATCGCGGGTCACCTACGAGTCGGAACCACCTGTAGTGGTCTGTACGACAGGCTAGGCACCTGCCTTGGATCCAAGGTGAGCGTACGGTGCGTGAGGTGAACGATCATGTGAAGGCTAGGCCCTACTCTGGCGGAGCACAAACACCCGAGGTGCAGGTGATGAGCTAAATCACAATCTATCATCATCTCAAACACTATCTATCATACTTACCTGACTTACCTGGCCGTCCACATCGTCGGAGCACAATGAATGTGATCATAATCATAATTATAAAATATAATTGGCATACGACATGGCAACTCAATTATAAAATCCATTCAATTCATAAATCATTCGAATCATGTTTCTGGGAAAACGTCAATTATATATATACTGAAAACAAAAGCCCACTCACCTGGAGTCCACGCTATCGCCCCCTAGCACGACTCTCGAGACATCCCCAAATGATCCCAAATGATCACCGCCTAGCATAAATATCAATTCATGTCTCAGAATCCGTACTGAGAGAATATGCAATTTATAATAAACGCATCCCTACGAATTCGATCTGGAAGATCCGTATCACGAATCTTCGATCCGTCACTTCCAATAATCCACATTAAGCTTCTAGAACAATATCCCAAAGTTTCGTTACGATCCAACGGTTAGATCTCCGCCAATTGCCAAAACCAAGTGGCGGTTAACGTTTTATTTACAAACTTACAATTCCAATTCGGGAAGATCCGTATGACGGATTCCCGATCCGTAAATTCCTACGTTCCTCAAATATTACATACTACCACATACTAAAGTTTGGTGACGATCCAACGGTCGGATCGTCGATTCATATTTTGACCTATTCCATAACCGTAACGAATTTAGGTCCTAACGACCAATCTACATCAATCAATCATCAAAACTAATATCAAGGCATTGAATAATGCCTAAAAACATCATTGGCGGCCCTCGGGCCACGCGCCGCCGCACGCGCCGCCGCGGGTGGCGGTTGGCCGCCCCCGAGTCGCCGGAAAATTCAACTTTCACTAAAAATTCTCAAAATCTCCAGAATGAAAGATCTCAATGAGTAGAACAACTTTCATACCTGTGAGAAAGTCCAATTTTGACTGGAAAGCCCTCAATTTTGTCACACCCGCCAAGAACCCTAGAAATGGGGTGTTTTCCAATTCGACTTCAATTCAATTCCGATGCTCCAAACAATGATTGGGCTTTGTTCCTGGGTTCTAGGGAAGTATTTTGGTAGGATCAATTTCACGAAAACGTTTCAAGTTTGGAAGATTTTGAACAACTTCCCCACCGCACCCACGGGTGCGTTTTCTCTATTTTGGGGGTCAAATCCCACCAAATTTGAGATGAAAAGGATGGAATGGAGGTTATGGAGGGGTTTCTAGGTGGTGGTGTGAGGCAATTCACCAGAAAAATGGGTGAAAACCGTCGGAAATCACCATAGGGCCGATTGGGTCGCGGGTTGCCCAAAATGGGGTCCCGATCCCCCGTGTCTCTCCCCTCTCCTTTCTCCTCCTTTCTTCTGTTTCCCATTGGGCACCCTCCCTCCTTTTCTCTCCCTGCTAAACAATCTCAGCCGCCCATTCCTCCTTCCTTTAAATCTGGGCCACACAAGTGGCACCCCAAATTTCTGAAACTTTCCCAAACAATTTTAAAAAGTATCAATTTAGCCCTTAACTTCAAACACTAATAACTTCTTCGTTATAGCTCCAAATTCGAATCTGTTTGCGCCCACGCGTCCGTAGCGACGAATATTATCAGAATATTCCAAGGAAACGAATCTTAGGTGTCACCACGAGGCAGTCAATACCAATCGAAGTATATGCCTCAAAGGGCATTTTCGTAAACTCGCTTATTAAAATTATAAAAATCATTATTTTCAGGGACGGGTTGTCACAATCTACCCACCTTTAAAAATTTCGTCCCCGAAATTTAAAATCATTTGCTAGAAAATTCTTAGCAAAAATATAGAAGACGAAAAATGAATACATGAAGGAGATATCAAGGTAGAGCGGCTGCATAAAAGAGAATGCCATTCCGTCGCGATCGGAGTGCAGTGATTCCTCTTTTATGCCTCCCAGCTCAACTTTCTTTCTCCTTCAGCATTATACTAAAATCCAGTACTTAGAAAAACATAGTGTTAAAATAAGTATGAAAGCATAGTGTTTAAATACGTATATGAAAACTGCAAAAATAATTTTACTGAAATCAAAATTATTTAGAGAGAAAAGCCTTTGCATACGCACTCAAAGCGTATTAAACTCTAAAGATAAGCATGCGATACCCCTAGCTCAAGTCTAACCTTAAAATAGGTAAGCACAAAAAGGTAACTAACATAAAAGTTCTAAATATTCACTTGCTTAACGAATCCAACAAGTATGTTATCAATATTACGGTCTGCAGCCCGTACTATTGATAACTCATTGTTGTCACGATAAGCAGGTAAATAATTCCCGAGGATGCAATATTACCATCTTGCCCCTCATTGGGAAACATACATACACTGCCTAAACAAAGCCTACATCGTGCTCTTGCACTACTCCTCAGGCAACATCATCGATATCGTAAATCTTTCCTAGGCCACAATCTTCATAACTCAAGTACCTTTTCATAATCTTCTTCTGCCACTCACCAACTGTGTATACATATCCGTACCATTTCTCAGCAATGTCATGCTCAAAATTAGGAGTGTAATCATCGTTACACACAACCTTGACAAGGGTAAGTGTCTACCAATTATGTATGATGCATAAAATCTCTATATATTAGCCCCAATGCGAAGGTAGCTAAACCAGAATTGTAACCATAGTTACAAGCAACTCAAATGGAGCTAACGTTATATCACAACCATACTATTTATGTGATAACAACCTGTCACACGTCCTATGAAATCGGAATAGCTCATTTCAGACAACTCTTAGTCTCGAGGCGATAATGTGACACTAGACAAAATCTAGTACTTACAGCCTTTGGAAAGACTTCCCAAGCTTGGAAGTAAAATGCATCCCACGATGAAATATAAATATGTCCAGATAATAATCTCCTCTGATCTCTGCTTGCCTGAACTAGCATCGAAGTCCAAAAGTAGCTCTCTCATAATGTCATTATCCTCTGAAAGTAACCAGAGAAGAAACTGTAGTTGTCCATAAAGTCTAAATTAAATTTTTCTTAATATCCTCCTTACTTAACCGAAGGCGAGGTACGTCTGAACCAAGAATTCTCCTCAAACACATCAAATGAAGCCTCGACTTTCGATTCCTTTCCCATTTCCTCATCTGCTCACATCATGCACGAGGACAGTTAAATCTCAAAATGTGGAGAAGCTAACAACATCCCACTTCCATCTTAGTTAGCTTCACAAGTGTCTCGATATTGCAATTCTAGCGCCAAATTTTAGGAAAGAACTCGTCACTAACACCAACTTTAAGATTTAGGATTGGAAGAATACGACTTTCCACTTTAGTAAAGCTACCACCATTAAACCATCGCCTGTGAATAGTATGGATTCATCATCCTGATTATTAGCGTTTTTATTTTCTCCACGTACCAAAATAATTCCAATAGGGGCTTATAGTCATAATTCCCTATCTCCAGTCGACCTCAAGCAGTGATTAGAACCAATCCAACAATTCTTGATAATCCAAAAATAGCACCAAGTCAATGCAGCGAACATCCACTGAAATGGAATATGGATGGTTGGAAAACAATAGCTAAAGTTGTACAGTGGAATGATACACGATAATGCACTTATAGATATTGATTTATTCTTTCCACTGCCGCTGCCAGAACTTAGTTCATTCCATAATTAAGTGCACTAGAAAAGCTCTAAGGTTGAGAAAGATTTTAGACACGTTCTCCATAGAGAATTGTCATTGGGTTTTCAATCAAGGCTGATCAATGATGACTAAGTCATAGAAAAGATGGCTTACTCCAA
This sequence comes from Crataegus laevigata, assembly GCA_963580275.1. NCBI lineage: Eukaryota > Viridiplantae > Streptophyta > Magnoliopsida > Rosales > Rosaceae > Crataegus > Crataegus laevigata. The sequence continues at coordinate 24,051,451 of OY756948.1, forward strand.
ACAGTTCTGCACGCTGGAAAATACTTGGTAGTTCGTTATGCCGCCTCTGCACAGCTGAAATATCCAAGGACGCATCATCGTGAATTTCGAAAAATCATTGTCATCGAAGACTGCACACGAGGGAGAACTGAGATAACAATTCAATTGTAAGAAACTTTATTCAAATCCAACTTCCCAAACTAAGCTAACTTTCTTCGACCAGAAGGAAAAGAATACTATAGTCGAAGAATTACTAACAAAGTGTCAAAAAAATCAACAAGGCTGAAGATATCTCGAATTTCTCAGTACTTATGAGAAATTCAACTTTCTTCCACTATAACCATTTTTGGGAGAAGGAAAGAATTTCACCCACTAAGATCACGTCTTCCAAGAAGAATATCAATTTAATCAAGGTCTACAATCGAGAAGGCTGGTACAAAGTTGATTAACAGGGCATAAAGGATATGATCTCACTATCGAGGTAAGAAGAAGATCACCGATAGAATCACTATGAATTCGTCAAACCAAGGAGGCAAGCTCAAATAGCAAAGGTTGGTTAAATAGGTGCAAAACCTAAGGTTCTGGCTTTCAACTTCATGAATAGATTAGAATTCCCTAGGTAGGGTATTTGATTGGTAATTCTCTACCAATAAGCCTTAGTGATTAAAGTCATTCAGCAAAGTGAGACTCATTCGACAGTCACAAGGAAAACTGTTATAAGGGTGGTTCGACAAAGAATAAGGAAAGTAACTGCGGAGTTAACAAGATGAATCAATGGCGTATTCCACTCCTCGTATTCAGCGACCACCAAGTAGAATGTTGAGAAAATACGCCCAAAATATACTTCTTTGAAACTGGCCAACTGCTAACCAACTCTGCTCCACGAGCTAAAAAGTCTTCACAATTTCTCGACACTCAAACATGTTAGCAACAATATGCCACTTCTTATTTCGATCCTACAACAACCTGTGGAAGTGATCGAATGTGGTTAGCCTAGAAGTTTTAATTACCTAAGTAGGTAGTATGGTCAACAAAGGTCTGCTCCGAAGTTTGCCCCAATTTAGTTCCTTCAGCTCAAACAATCCCTGTTAATCAGCCTATCCATTGCGTTGTGAATTGACACATATGCAATAATTCTAATATTGTTCATTACCCTGAACTATACACCGACGTCCTGGCATACTAGTGTCACTTCTCGATACTAACATGTGTCCGGTGCCAGAAATCATACCACCTGAATACTAGTTAACAGTTTCTGGTTATCGAACAATGTCACTGATTAGTTGTTCCACCGTAGGCTAATTACAGGTTAGAGTCCACTCAGGTAGTTGGTTCAGATAATGAGTAAGAAATTGGTCTAGAAAATGATTCTCCAATTCTAGGAAAGGATACTTTCTACTTCAGAAATTCCTCCTAACCAAAGATACAACAACTCACGTGCCTGCCTATACTCATCGAATCGACAAGTATAGCGCCAAGAACTTCTGGAGACTAACACTGGTTATAATGTCCTAAGCTAGAAGAATAAGATTTTCGAATAATCCACGTTAGGACGAACTTAAACAGAAGTCGATCTTCCTCCAAAAGATCTAGAATGACCACCAATTTCATTGGGAGGATTAGCATTATTAAGAACCAAAGTAACCATCTCAAGGCGTTCCTCCATCGAGTGCTACCCTTGTAGCATCACATTATCACTCCAGACATTTTGGAATCTTAACGAAGGTAAGCTTCGTATGAATTCTAATAGAGGTATTCTAACGGATTCTGCCAAGGAACCAAAACCATTTCTAATTCTAACTCAAAAGGTTTAGTAACGATGGCCACATAATAGTAATGAAATCGATTTGTAAATCCCGGTTACTACGCCGACGTCGAAACACTAACCTTTCTTTAAGGCCATCACCCACTCTCAATCTACATCTTTCCTTGGCAGGGAAATTCTTCACCTCAGGTCTAAATTATTTGCCAAGTAATCTCCTAAAGTACCAAGGAGTTGGCAAAAACGCCCAAAAATTAGGAGAAACTAACACATTTTCGTATTCGACGAGGTGGCAAGATTCGAAAATTAGGCTCAAGAGCCTAGAATGCTCTCATCACGCGTGTGATGGATGCAATACTGCCCAACTTATGCTCTGATACCAAATTGACACACCCCGACCCAGAAAGTCCACTAGGACACTGGAGTCGAGTTGTGTTGGCCGACACCTGGAAGGTGACGAAGCCATAAAGTGTAGTGATGTGGAAAATGTGAATAAATTTAAACCTAAAAGTGCCTAAACATCAGAGTGTGTTCGTGAGCGGGAGCGAATCCATCTCACGCGTGCTTTCAGAGCATAAGTAAATACAGTAGAGCGGGTAAGAAGTATACCCTCAGAAGTAGCCATCAGTCTTGAGATTCGCCAATAATCCTCGTCGATACGAACCTTAACAGCTAACCTGGAGGGGCGCAAAACAGAAAACGTGAGTGGGCAAAAACAAATACTTTCCAAAACCATTTTATAAAATCCATATATAACCCCTCGCTGTAAATCCCGTATAATTTTCCCAGAAAATAATAATATGTATATAAACTTATATACGAAAATTCCGTCTAGGAATCAAAACTCATTATCAAACTCAAGAATGGGCCATGTCGATATACCAACTCAGAAAATCATCAACATCAGGCAAGTAATGTAAATCAGGGGTGTCCCTAATGTCATGTCAGCCGGAGTCACCTCTAGTGACTTGTACGGCTGAATCTATAGCTCATCCATCATACTCAATCAATATCAATCATTATCCTGCACACGAGTCGGAACCACCTATAGTGGTCTGTACGACAGGCTAGGTGTATGATATTACGCTCAGTGCTACGATCACGTGAAGGCTGTGCGACGAATCGCGGGTCACCTACGAGTCGGAACCACCTGTAGTGGTCTGTACGACAGGCTAGGCACCTGCCTTGGATCCAAGGTGAGCGTACGGTGCGTGAGGTGAACGATCACGTGAAGGCTAGGCCCTACTCTGGCGGAGCACAAACACCCGAGGTGCAGGTGATGAGCTAAATCACAATCTATCATCATCTCAAACACTATCTATCATACTTACCTGACTTACCTGGCCGTCCACATCGTCGGAGCACAATGAATGTGATCATAATCATAATTATAAAATATAATTGGCATACGACATGGCAACTCAATTATAAAATCCATTCAATTCATAAATCATTCGAATCATGTTTCTGGGAAAACGTCAATTATATATATACTGAAAACAAAAGCCCACTCACCTGGAGTCCACGCTACCGCCCCCTAGCACGACTCTCGAGACATCCCCAAATGATCCCAAATGATCACCGCCTAGCATAAATATCAATTCATGTCTCAGAATCCGTACTGAGAGAATATGCAATTTATAATAAACGCATCCCTACGAATTCGATCTGGAAGATCCGTATCACGAATCTTCGATCCGTCACTTCCAATAATCCACATTAAGCTTCTAGAACAATATCCCAAAGTTTCGTTACGATCCAACGGTTAGATCTCCGCCAATTGCCAAAACCAAGTGGCGGTTAACGTTTTATTTACAAACTTACAATTCCAATTCGGGAAGATCCGTATGACGGATTCCAGATCCGTAAATTCCTACATTCCTCAAATATTACATACTACCACATACTAAAGTTTGGTGACGATCCAACGGTCGGATCGTCGATTCATATTTTGACCTATTCCATAACCGTAACGAATTTAGGTCCTAACGACCAATCTACATCAATCAATCATCAAAACTAATATCAAGGCATTGAATAATGCCTAAAAACATCATTGGCGGCCCTCGGGCCACGCGCCGCCGCACGCGCCGCCGCGGGTGGCGGTTGGCCGCCCCCGAGTCGCCGGAAAATTCAACTTTCACTAAAAATTCTCAAAATCTCCAGAATGAAAGATCTCAATGAGTAGAACAACTTTCATACCTGTGAGAAAGTCCAATTTTGACTGGAAAGCCCTCAATTTTGTCACACCCGCCAAGAACCCTAGAAATGGGGTGTTCTCCAATTCGACTTCAATTCAATTCCGATGCTCCAAACAATGATTGGGCTTTGTTCCTGGGTTCTAGGGAAGTATTTTGGTAGGATCAATTTCACGAAAACGTTTCAAGTTTGGAAGATTTTGAACAACTTCCCCACCGCACCCACGGGTGCGTTTTCTCTATTTTGGGGGTCAAATCCCACCAAATTTGAGATGAAAAGGATGGAATGGAGGTTATGGAGGGGTTTCTAGGTGGTGGTGTGAGGCAATTCACCAGAAAAATGGGTGAAAACCGTCGGAAATCACCATAGGGCCGATTGGGTCGCGGGTTGCCCAAAATGGGGTCCCGATCCCCCGTGTCTCTCCCCTCTCCTTTCTCCTCCTTTCTTCTGTTTCCCATTGGGCACCCTCCCTCCTTTTCTCTCCCTGCTAAACAATCTCAGCCGCCCATTCCTCCTTCCTTTAAATCTGGGCCACACAAGTGGCACCCCAAATTTCTGAAACTTTCCCAAACAATTTTAAAAAGTATCAATTTAGCCCTTAACTTCAAACACTAATAACTTCTTCGTTATAGCTCCAAATTCGAATCTGTTTGCGCCCACGCGTCCGTAGCGACGAATATTATCAGAATATTCCAAGGAAACGAATCTTAGGTGTCACCACGAGGCAGTCAATACCAATCGAAGTATATGCCTCAAAGGGCATTTTCGTAAACTCGCTTATTAAAATTATAAAAATCATTATTTTCAGGGACGGGTTGTCACATTTGACGACTCTGTACTATTCGTCGGGTGAACTTTGCACCAACGATATTTATGCGACTAACATTGCCCTACGGAATGGCTTTTAACTTATAAAATAAGGCTTTTGTTTCATTTAAAAACAAATGATGGATTTTTCCCTATTTTGTTTATCTATTAAAAAAAAGGAAAACTAATGAGAAGGACTTCAAATATTTACATTTTAATCAAAAACCACCTACTAACTTTATTTTAATAATAAGGACAAAAAACTTAAAAAAAAAAAAAAGACTTGAGAAACCCACTCGCTCTAGAAGCTGGTGCAGAAGCACGGCCCTAGGAACTGGTCGCTGATCAGCAAGTCGATTTCGGGTCGGTCCGGAAAGTCGTGCCGGCTGCGGTGGTGCAACCAGCTGTTGCCGCAGGTGGATCACCGCGCTTTCACTCCCGAGGAGGACGACACGATTATCTGGGCTCATGCCCGGTTCGGGAACAAGTGGGCCACCATCGCCCGCCTCCTCAACGGCCGGACATTTTCTCAATTTGATTGATCACGTCGATTCGACGAATCCTCACTATTCTATCAGTCAGACAGTCCATCTCTCTCCTTCTTCCCTCCAACATCCAAGAGTTTGTTCAGCAATGGCAGGATTCTGGTTGGGGTCAGATGACTCGGAGATATCGCAGCAGAGTCGAGCAGCACCGCCTGATATCGTCTCCGACGACGACCGCTCCATCGCCGCCGACTCATGGTCCATCAAGAGTGACTAGGAAGCACTCTCGACGACGACCAGCGCCACGCTGATGCTGCCGAGGACCTTTCTGCTGCTAACCTTCGCGCCCCCTCCGAGTACAGGTTTGCTTCCCCTCCACTTCCTGTTTGGTTTCTAGGAAAATCTTTGTAAATGAAATATTAACTAATTAATTAATTAATTAGTGCAAAATTAAGTTATTAAGACTAAGCTTTTGCATAGTTTGTTGTATTTATGCTTTTGCAGTTCTGAATTTAGAGGAAAAATTCATAGGCTATTAGTTTAGGAAGAAATTTTCCCTTTTGATATGGTGGTATTTGCAGTTCTGACAAGGAGGAACCCGATGCTGAAGGAGTGACATCAATGCTAGGTCTTCAGAGTTACTGGGATGCTGCATATGCCGATGAGTTGGCAAATTTTCGGGAATATGGTCATACCGGTGAAGTTTGGTAGGCTTTTCGCAACTGTGCAAATTAACTTGTTATTGTTGTGGCTTTGGGGCGCAGCAGAAAACAGCCAAGTGCTAACATCAAAGAAATGTCCCGAAATATCCAGAATCGAAGAAAAATCTTGAAGGGCGAGTGAGAGATTATAGAGAGAAAGCTTTAGTATTGTCCGAGAAATTAAAATGAATCTGATAAACTCTGGTATTACAGAAGAATTATTATTAGCTTTTATATTTAAGCTAACTGAAGCTAACTAGCTAACAACTACAATACCAAAACTGTTAAAAATTATCTAAACACCGTCATGTGAAGATCACATGAGTTAATTTTTAGTAACATACTAATTAGCTATATGATATGCATTTACTGCTACTTTCAAAGAGGAAAAAGATATTCATAATAGTGAGGGGAGATCGAAGAAAAAGGTGTTAACAAGATTGATATCCCTTACATATCAACTATATAAAATGAAAATGAGTCAATGATAAAATTAAAATACTAGTATTCTGTTTGATAAATAGTCAGTGTTTAGTTTACGAAACAGTGATAGTACTAGTGTTCGTTTGATAGGCAGTGTTTAGTTTACGAAACAGTGATAGTACTAATGTTCCGTTTAAGAAATAGTCAATGTTTAGTTTTAAAAATAGTGATAGTACTAGTGTTCAATTTAAGAAATAATCAGTGTTTAGTTTACGAAACAGTATTAGTACATTGTTTAGTTTACGAAATAGTGATAGAACTAGTGTTCCGTTTAAGAAACAGTCAGTGTTTAGTTTCCGAAACAATGATAGTACTAGTGGTCCGTTTAAGAAATAGTTAGTGTTTAGTTTACGAAATAGTGATAGCACTAGTGTTCGTTTGATAAATAGTCAGTGTTTAATTTACGAAACGGTTATAATACTAGTGTTCCGTTTATGAAATAGTCAGTGTTTAGTTTACGAAGAAATAGTCAGTATTTAGTTTACAAAATAGTGATAGTACTAGTGTTCGTTTGATAAATAGTCAGTTTTTAGTTTACGAAATAGTGATATTACTAGTGTTCGTTTGATAAATAGTCAGTGTTTAGTTTACGAAATAGTGATAGTACTCGTGTTCAGTTTAAGAAATAGTGATAGTAATAATGTTCTGTTTAAGATATAGTGTCTAATTTAACAAATAGTGTTCATTTTAAGAAGTAGTCAATGTTCAATTAAGAAATAGTAGTAGTACTAGTGTTTGTAAAAATGAAAAATTACGAATTTTCTTTATTTTTGGTCTTGTAGTATTATTACTTAATTTGTTCTAAAAAATTACAATTTTATTTTATTTTTAATCTTGTAATATTATTACTTAATTTGTTTTAAAAAAATTACGAAAAAATGATCAAATAAACAAACAATAAATAAAAAAATAAAAAAGTATATTGTTTATTGAGTGAGAGTAAAAGAAAAGTGGGGAGTGGTGAAATGAGAGAGGACAAAGAAGATAAAAAGTTGACGTGGAAGGCTGAGAGAAAAAATTATTAAAATATGTGAGAGAGAGAGAGAGAGAGAAAATGAGGTTAAGGACGGTGTAATGAGTTTGTGCGAGTGATGTGAAAGAGGGAGAGGGAGAAAGAGTATGTGAATGTGTGTGATGTGACGCGTGGTCCCGCGTGTCAATATGTGTTGATTTTATTTTATTTTGTTGTTATTATATAAAACTTTTGTCCTTTTTCATTAAAATTTGAATCCTTTTTATTAAAGTTTAAGCCATTTTTATTAAATAAAGTTTGTAGATGGTTTTTGGTTAATTAAAAGTTTTGAGAAGCCTTTTTCATTAAAGCTCCCTTAAAAAAAAGGGAAAATTAGAATCCCTTGCACTTTTCTAATATTCTATTTTGAAATTTAATTAAGACGCCTAAACAATAGTCATGTCAGCATTTTTATACTTATTTAGATTACATGTAATTATTGTGTTTTTTTTTAATTTTAAATTTAAGATGTTAATTATTAAATTTCATATATATCCTTTTAGGTTGATATATTTCTGTACGTGACCTTTTTTTAGGAAGCCAGTTTCTTCTCCCACATTTGAGCCGTATGGTTTCTTTTGCCATGTTAGAATTCTTTGATCCTCATTTTTGAATTTTGAATGGACTTATCAATTTCAATTAGTGGTTGTTTTCACTATTTTATATTGATATCATGTGAGATAATTACACGTATTTTCTATTTTCGGAGGCTTGAGGCTGGTACGTTCAGATAATATATTTAAATGTACTGAATATGTATCAAGAAGATATATAAAGTAACGTACCAAATATGTTTTCTTAAATAAATATAAATGTATCAAATACATACAAAAAAGAAATATGAACATACCAAATATGTACCAAGAAGATATATAAAGTAACGTACCAAATATGTACCAAGGAGAAATATATGTTTAATCAAGAGAAAATATATATACCAAATATGTTTTTTTTTAAATAAATATAAACGTACCAAATACATACAAAAAAGAAATATGTACCAAGAAGAAATCAACGTTTCATGTGTAATTTGAAAGACTTTTTATTAAAATTGAATACTAAAAGATCTAAGGAGTTTTGAGATATTAGCTAAGAAAATTAAAAGGTATATTAAATATAATGGCAAGTGGCATTTATGTGTATTTTGAAAGACTTTTTATTGGAATTAAATTCTACAATATTTATCAACAAGATTTTAGGAGTTTTCATGTAATTTAAATTAGGAATTAAAAGGTATATTTATATAATGGCAAGTTAGGTAATTTAAATTATAAAAAAGGCTACTTCTAATCCATGTGGCACCTAAATTGTAGGAAGATGTTTATCAAAACTCTAAAAGGCATAAATGTTTATCAAAACTCTAAAAGGCATAAATGTTTAATCTCAAAATTTTAAAACCCAGATATCTGTATCAAAACCCAAAAAAGAAAAAATTACTAAATGTATGTAACTTTTTATTCATGTACAGTTTCATCGAGATACAATCTCAATTACGATGTAACTTTCTTATTCCTAAATGAGCTTCTTCAATTTTTATAAATTGTCGGACCAAGATTATAAAAAATGAAACTTTTGTTCGGGTGAAGATTTTCTCCACAGGGGGGGTCCTCGGCACCTTGGCACAGCTCCCCTGGGGATTGGCACTTTGGTTTGAATGTGTTCGGTGGTCGGGCTCTTACTAGTTTGTCTGCTGCAAAAGCAAGACATAGTTAGTTCTGAAAGGTGCCTTTGTAGGGCCTTAGGTATAGGCCTTGAGGCTCACAATTAAAACTAACTAAGTGCTTAGGTGTGCCACTACTATCTCATTATATTAGATGTAGAACAAGTGTGTTTAAGTCGGTTTCTTGCGCTCCAAGTTACTCGAACTTCTTGTTATCAAAGAATTGTCATGGATAGGTTAAGTCCATGTTAAGTTCTTTCTTGTCTTGAGATCAAGGACTTTCAGTTCATGGTCTTATATGCTTGAAGGAAGGGTGTCTAGAACCCCTTAAGTCATTTGTTTGGTTCCAGATTGGTTTTAAATGCAAGAACATCCATAAAGATAACCAGATCTAAGCACAAATTAAACTCTCAAAGTAGAACACAAGTGAAAATGACTTGAATACATGCTGGACAATATACTAAATGACAGATCTACTAGATTAGAAAACAACCAAAGAGCTTTGGGTAAGATTTCACCTTGTCCAGCAATGTTGAACTTCTTACAAATGCTTATCTTTGAGTTTACAAAGGTTGTATGCTTGAAAAGTAATGGATGGTAAAATTTTTTACACAGGGGATCGATACTATGTGAGTAGTAGAGCTTTAAACTAAAGAAAGATAAACTTTCTGGGTAGGCGATGCCTAAAAGCTTAGAGATCTAGGCTGTTTACAGCTTTGGGTTGCAAATCTGGCTTGAGAGTAGAGTTTGTAAGTTTGTTGGTTGATTGGTTGAGTGTCCTTCTCTGGGGCCACTTCCTCCTTTTATAGGCAGATTAGCCTGACTGTAGTGGTTGTGCTCTTGCCCGAAAGCACTTCGGAAGGCAGTGAGTCATCACCTCTTTTTTACTTAAGTGCCACTGGAAAGTACTTTTTGGTTGATAGTAGGCTAGTCTTCATCACTTATCACTTCCATAGGCAAGCAAGTGGCTTGTACTTGACTGAAAAAGCCTTAATTGACTTTTGGGCTCTATGCAGGGCTTTGGTCACTTTTCCTTCAATTGACGATTCTAGGCCTTCCTTTAATTAAACCCAATGTTCAAATATTAACCCAAACAGTGTCCCCTTTAATCATTGTTGAGTTTTGCAGCCCCAAGACGTTAATAATGATTAAATAACCGTCGCATGCCTTCCCTTGAGACTCGCACCATTTAACACGGCTGTTAATTAGCAACAAAACCGTTGCACTAACCCACGATTTCAAGCATTAACTAACCACTTACTACATAATCTTGAACAAAACTGCTCGGCTAGATAACTTAACAATTTCAAATCTTCAAATTTCCATAATTTCTTAGAATTTCCAAAACTTACATCTTAATCTTGATTTGCCATTTTCTCCTTATTTTCTTGCAAATCCATTCAATGGCTCCTAAAACTGCCCAATCCTCCTATCAGACTGATGTAGGCATCGCCACCATACGTCACCTCCTTAATTGCCTTCATCGCCCTCGGGCTGGTTTGCATACTGAGCTATTCTTTGAGGAATGGGGAGTACCCGGGTCCTGCATGGACTTCTCCAGTTTCTGTTGCTGTGGAAAATAATATGCCCAAGGCGTATTGGTTCACTTCGAACCCATTTTTGGCTTAGTCAGGCATTTCTTCATCTTAGTGGTCTACCCACAGTCGAGGATTCTCTTTGATGAATGATGAAGATTGGGTACAGTGGATTGATGATCTTGAGCCCACCTTTAAGCGACACTGGATGAAGAATGGTATTTATGAGCTGATCATGCTTTCGAAGACTACTGTTGTCATTAAACTCGAGTTGTTAACAACGACATTCCTCTTTTGGAACTCGGGTACTAAGACTTTCGATTTCAGGATGGGTTTAATGTCTTCTACCATCCTAGACATGGCGCAGGTCTTTGGCTTAAGACCCTCAAGCAGGGTTGTAGATGTTACCCATGATTAGGCACCCCCTTCTCGCTTAAGACCCTCAGAGAGCCCTGCTCTCATAACTTACCTGAAGTATAATTCGACCACATTCAAAAGTTATGGAACCTTTTTCATGGGTTTTATTTCATTTGTAAAACAAACTTTTGGGCCCTCTTCCTCCAACCCCAACAGAGATCACGAGCATATGTACTTCTTGCTGGCTTAATAAACACGTTTTCCCTAATAAGTCTAATAGGGTGAAGGTCAAATAGACCTTATGGTGGAAGCACTGCATAATTTTGATGATATAGCCACATGTCTCTTCCTCCTTGCTCATCTCTACCACCTCATTGATGAAATAACCTGGGGCGTTCTGTTCGAGACCAACCTCAATGGGCATACTTGGATGATTCAAGTGTGGCTTCAATGGTACTTTCCTGAACTTTGGGCTCCCAACCTTGAATTTCCTGAGGGTGTTGCTTCTGCCCGAATTCTTGCTGAGGCCTTACCTACTAGCCATTCTACCTTGTCTTGCCTTTTCTTCTTCAGAGTCTGTAAGACCCAAGCATATCTAGAGTGAAGGCTTCAGTGGTAAGGAGATACCCTTGGTTTTCTAATCAAGCTTTCCAAGATGCCTTTGGAGGAGACTCCACTCCCTTATGTAGAGAGAAATTCATTAACTACATTAAACCAAGGGACTTGGCTTAGGGAGTGAGCAGTGACCGCTATGATTGTGGGTTAGAAGTATATCATCTAAACTTCTATAGCAGGCAGTTGGGATTTAGGCAATCCATTCCCATGCTCTTTTATTATTCTGTTCACTGCGACATTTCATATCTCATATATTTGCTATCAGAAGTCACGTTTCGAGACTAAGTGGATTGCCTAAATCCCAACTGCCTGACGTAGCCTTAAGGTTATGAGCAAGGTTGCTCGCAAGCCTATAGTCCTTAATTTTGAATGTTCCCCATCATTTTCCATCTGATGAGAGACAAAGTGGATTAAGAAGTATGGAGGAGATATCAGGGATTCACATGATCAACTCTTTAGGCAACTCTCTATTAAATCCTATCCTAGCTCGAGTGAGTTACAATATTGGAAGGAGATGATTTATCACAAAAGCCAACTCCTTGTAATTGGTATTTCCTATCTTATCTTATGTTTTTAAAACATCCAAGACTTTGCCATCATCTGCTTTCTTACCCTCTTTCTTCTAACCTTGTAGCTCAAGGTAACACTGAAACAATAGATGTTGGTGAAGAGGAAAAAGCTACAGATACATTGATCCTTCAGGGAGCTGCGGCTGAGGTAGAAAAACAAGGTGTTGAGGATGGCGGTGACATCTTTGAATTATTTGGGGACTCTAAGGGCGAGGCATGACTTTCAATGATGCCTTGGGCACCCCAGAAGACTTGAGTAATAGTGGTGGAGACTTCATATTTCAAGCCCGAAGAACAACCTTAAGCTCAACTCTTTATTCCTGGTCCTCGGGCTACTTTGCCTAAGAAGAAGAAAAGGGCACAGGCTGTTAAATCTTCCAAGTCTTCTGCTTTAGTAGTGGTGGTAGGCGTGGGCAGGAAGAAACATAAAGCTTTTAGTAAGTGAATTTTGATTTATTCTTCACCCCTTTAATTGTATTCTATGGTTGAAAGGTAATGACTTTTATTTCTTTGAATTCTAGGATCTCAAGCTACCAAGAAACCCACCATTGCTTCAAAAAATGAACCCTGGGGGCTAAAATGTATCAAAAGGCTAAACATATGCAATATTCCACCCTCAAGGAACTAGAGGTATGGTCTGCATCTTAAACTTACTCTTTTGACTGCCCCCTTTAAAAAAAAATCTTTCGTTAACCTTTTGTCCGATTGCTTAGAGTCAGGTTCAAAGGGAAGCAATTATTTCTCTGCTTGAGGCCACCCAAGCCCCTACCAATGTAGCACATGTTTCTTCTCCTCGGGCAAATCCTTCCAAGGTATGTTTCTTTTCACTTTCTGAACTTGTACCTATACCCATACCAATGTTTTAATAGTTGATTTTTATCCTTCGCAGGTTAAAGTTGGAAAGCCACCTTCCCAAGCAGGGCAAAGCTCTACTTTTATTCTTTCCACTTCCCCTCCCTTGGTGGTGGTTCCTACTTCTCAATTTGATCCATTAACTGGGGAGATTCTATACTTTGTAGAAGAGGATAACAATCCATGAAGGAAAATTTGTGAAAAATAAGTTCATTTGAGCAACATCAACAACATGCAATTAACAATTAAAGGCGGAATCATGCTTATATGCACTCAAACCAAAACTTAACCCATGAAATTCAAAGCCTAGTAGTTATGGTGAACCAAGACTTAACTCAAAACAAAGTGAGTTGAGAAACTTTATACCTTTGTTGATTCCTCTTTGCATGAGCAAAGGCTAATCACTCAAGACATAGGGCATTTATTCCTTACTTCTTAGCTTCATGGATTTCTTGGAGGAGGATGGTTGAAATGATTCTCTAAGTTTCCAAAATAGAGAACCTTTAATTCTTCCACACCAGGGAGAGCATTGATGAAGAGATGAGTGCCCAAGGAAGATTTAGATGCTAGTAAAACCTTCCTAGGGTGGCCGGCCTCTTAGAGTGAAAAATGAGAGCATTGTGTTCTCAGCTTTTCTAAAAAAAGAAACCCCTGTGATGAAATGGTTATAAAGTCCTTTAATTAGTCTTTTCAATTAAGTGACTAAAAGAACCACAAACCCTTTGTTTCTCTATATGGCCGGTCTCTTTAAGGCCATGGGCTGTTTGGGCCCTTTTGGGTCTTTAGTCATTAAGTTGTCATACAACTTAAGTTAATAGACTTGACGTTCGAAGCCCATTGGGCCTTGAGACCCAAAACTAACCCGAGGTTTAAAACAAACTTATTCGTTTGATTAATTAACATATTAATTAATCCTAGCCATATACAATTAAACCATTTAATTGTTCTTACTTAACTCCATTGTTTCTTTAATCTTTACCTTACATTGTGTACGATCCATTAGGTTTCTTTTAGCGAGGCAGTGGGCGATTAGAACTCTTTAAATCAATTGTGAATTGAAACATGCTTTCAATTCTCGCTTTAGTGTTTATAAACCTTTAGAGCTTCCACAAACCATGAGTGACACCTAGCAGTATGTAATGGCTTCCCAAGCTAATCAGAAGAGGTGGAGAACCTATTCAATTTTGGATTACAATGCAATACGGTCTTTTTTTCTAATACAATACTCTTGATCACATTGTTTGGTTTGATAGTTTATTCATGTCCACTATCCAATGTGATTCATTTACTTATATGATTACCTTGAATGTGATTTGGAACGACTTTCTAAATCTCATTCATACTATGGCCAAAGATTCTTAATCATATCATAAAGTATTCTCCCTCAAATGATTTGAAGGTTAGAGATACCTTGTTGTGCAGTCACTTGCCTCCATGGCTAAGTGGCTTAACCCCAACTATGCCGTGGACACCCTTTGATGGAGTGACTTTGACATAGTCAAAGATCAAGGACCCAACCACAAGACAACTATGATGCCTGAGGTCAAAGGACTACTTTGCATTATCCTAACCATGAGTTCTCATGTGACACGAGTATGAGAACTCCTAGTTGATCGTGTTTAGTGGACTCATTCTCTATTGAGCACCTACATGCTTGTCTTGGTGTTAATCACACTAATGACTCGAGACCAGTCACTCTCCCTGAGAGAAGACATAGAACGTATTAATCTTAACCGACTATCAATGCCCAATTGGTAATCCTATGATCAGGAACTTTTAGGATATGTATACGAAAGAGAATGGTCTCATGAACCTAACTTCTTTAGGTTACATTCTCCTAATTACATATTCATTGGACTTATCGTTTAAGCATATAACATTTATATGAGATGGCTTTAAATAATAATCTTTGCCCTTTATATTAAACTAAATTAGTTTAACATGTGAAATTTTCGTCAAGTATCATTATATGATTGGTATTAGGGCACATTTCCAACAATCCGGTGAGTGTTTTGCCTTAACTTCCTATGACTAAAGTCTTCTCTTCTCACTACATGCTTATCATATATATATATTTTTTTTTTTTATACTTAGTTTCCCCCATCACGAAAATCTCATCAACCAACCACATCCGCATTCGAGGAACCCATAGTGCTTGAGATCCCTATGGTTTCAAAGGTGACTAGCCCACAAGCTTCTTCTAAACCTGCCATTATTACAGAGGAGCCTCTTTTCTTTTCACGGGATTCTGGTCAGGTGAAGAAGTATCATATCTTTTCTTTTCCCTTCTCATGACTGAGTTGCTAACGCTAGTTCCCTTCTATTTTTTATAGGTTTCTGGCGAAGGTTTAGACACATTTCCAATCCCTTTAGTAGGCGGGAGTAATCCCTTCCTATCACCCAAACAGACAACTCCCCATCCACCTCTTCCCAAGTGCCCATCTTCAGTTCAGGTTTACTAACTTTTTGTTTTTGCTCTTCCTGGATCTTTGGTGTTGATTCTTTTATTCAACCTGCCTTGTTTGGTTGTAACATGGTATTGGAGAGGGCTTGGGGAAATCTTCTCCCCCTCTGGTGTGTAAAATTGATTTTCCAAGCCCTTCTTTGGTCTCTGGGGTGGTAGGGATTCCCATACCTCGACCAAAAAAGAAGGTTAGGGTTGTTGTTGTTTCCATTCTTTCTCCCACTCTTGGTAGTCTTCATTCTTTGCCCGCCAAGGCTACCTCTTTTGCTCTTGTTGAAAGTGACAAAGAGGTGTCTGCAACTTCTTCTACAACATCCTTGCCCCGAGCTGGTTAAGAAGCTTGGGCAAATCGAGACCAAACTGCAACCCTTTTCTCCCTTCTCTAAGTCGCATCTCCTGCAAGATGCTCTTCGAATTTTCAAGGCTGGATGAGGAATGATTTTACTGCCTCTTTTAGCCTTAAGGCTTTTCATGATGCTGAGAAGTCTTAGTGGAGCTTTACAAAGTTCAACTGCTATCGAAGGTTTAATATGATTCTTTTATCAGTTTCTTTGAGAATCTTTGGGCATTAAGAGACCAACACCAGCAAGCAGTGTGATCCTCAAACAAAGTGAAATGTTATCAAGAGAAGCTCACCCAAACCTCTGCCACCCTTCAACAATTATTAAATGAAGGGTTAATCATGGAGAGCAGGATTTCAGTAGTGGATTATGAGATTGAGAGTTTAGAAAAGCATCTTACCTTGCTGAAGGCTGAAAAGGTATCTTTGACCCACAATCTTTCTGAGGAAGTAGAGGAAATAGAGAAGATTTCTCAAAATGTGGAGGACTCCAGGAAACAACTTGTTAATAACCATATGAACCTAGGGAGCTAGGCATAATTTTTACTATCATGCAGACTTATTTTTCCAGAATAGTTGCCTTGACCAAGGATGCAATTTTTTTAGACTAGGGTAGGATCTTTGTAATCGTTGGACTGCAATGAAATGAATCTCTTTCTTTTCCTTTGTTTTGTTTCTCCAAGAATCTTTGCTTTGATAATTTAACCTTTCTTTCATTTGCCTAAATCTTCCCTAAATAACTTTCTCTTGCATCCCACAAGGTTGGAAAATTCTTCAAAACTTAGTCTTATCTAGATATCTTTTGCAAGTTTTTCTTTTAAGTTTGCCAAGTAATATTCTCATTTTTTGGTACTTGATAAAGAACCAAAGGACCTTCTTATGGTAAACTCGGGCAGCAGCTCATTCTTTCCTGCTTTTTTTCCATACACCAACAGTCTCTTGATTAAGGACTTAACTGCAATGACTTGGTCCTTTCTTCGTTGTTCTGACATCACTGGTGTTTGGGTGTTGGGACAATGTGAGGTTTATCCCATTCCTCTATTGCGAGGAACGGTCCTTGTTCTATAAGCTTTTGGGACATTACCTTAGTCGGGCGACCATTCTCATCAGCTCATGAACACTGTAAAATCCTAATACTAGGATTATAGAAATTAGCTTCTGCTACATTGGTTGTGGGAAGGAATGGCCATGACTCGGCCTCTACCATTTCTCAGAATCTTGGTTTTGTGGCACTTTCCTCGTGGTAAACTACAACTTGTTGATGTATGGAGAGGGCACAGAAAGGCTCTGGTGGATCCAATCCCTCCCAAGTTCCATAATTGGAAGTACAATCGACCACGAAAAAAAGCCAACATGATCTGCTTGGACCCCAAATCTACCTCCAAAGGTAATATTCCATGGGTCATGGTGATGGCTCTAGAGAAGCTGGACATCGTTAATGTCACATCCTGACCTGGGCTCGACTGTGTCATAACACGATATTGTCCACTTTGGGCCCCTACCACATTCTCACGGTTTTGTTTTTGGGAACTTACACTAGAACTTCCCAGTGGGTCACCCATCTTGGGATTGCTCTTGCGCGAACTCGCTTAACTTCGGAGTTCTAATGGAACCCGAAGCCAATGAGCTCCCAAAAGGCCTCGTGCTAATTAGAGGTGGGAATGTACATATAAGCCTTACAGGATCCTCACCCCTGGGCGATGTGGGATCTTACAGTTAAGTCTGTAGGGATGAAATCCTCTTCACTTATACATACCCTCTTCATCTACTTGTATGACAACACATTAACCGCAGCCCCTCCATCAATCAAAACCCTCAGCTTGCTTTTAGAAGTCTTGGGCAACTTCATTATGCCCGATTCTCTTTTCCCTGCTTCTTTGACACTAACATGCGCCATAATTGGTTATGTTGCCAAATAATCACCCTCAATTGTGGTGGGCTAATCAGGCCCAGCATAGAACATGGCTGATAAAACATATGCCATGTTTATGTGGAAGTTGCTGGGTCCAGGTAGCTCCACATTCTTACCCCCAATATGGCTTAGAAGTTCGTCCAACTAGACTTGTACTTCTTTTGACAGCATTAATTCAGGCAACCTTTCCTTCTGAGCCATACCAAAGTTTGGCATTTGAGCTAGAACCTCACAAAGAGTATCAACCAACAAAGGTGAGGGCATTTTTCTTTTGGGTGAGATAGTTCCAAAACAAATTGGCTCTGGGCTCCATACTGGCATTGTGATCATCACCATGTCCTCCTGAGCCCTCATCAAGATTTGGTACTTCCCAAGATTGGGGTTTTATGACATATGGTCTCCCTCGCATTCGGTCTTGCTATTGGCATTCTCTACCTTTTTCATGTTTCTCTAGTGAAGTTGGTTCCTGACTCCACAAGGTACCTTCTCGAACTTCACATTCTCAAAAGTTTTAGATGTAGTAGGGATTTTCAGAGAGTTCATATAGACCTTGTGTTGCATTTAAACCTTTTTAATCATAGAGGGTCTCATTTCTTTAACAGCTCTCCCATCATTTCCAACCACATACCACTTCCGCCTGAGTCGAGCATGATTCTTCTTTGTGACTGGATTATCGATTATCACCTTTTTTCTGACGTTTCCCGCACCATAACTTGGCTAGGGATGTCTTATGTCCACCCACCTTGGTGTCTTGGCCTCCTTGTCTTCCACTTCTTCAGAGGCTTCATGGTTTCTTAAGACCTCTGACAGCCCTTTTGGTTAGGAATCCCCTCCCAATCTTTGGAAAACATTCCTGGACATTTCTCTTTCAGTTGTCTGCATGACACTTATGTGGGCCTTTAACTCTTCTTTATCTCTTCTTTTGATCAACTCCTGATTAATAACTGCTTCTGACGCCGACACCTCTACTTCGCATTGACACTGGCATTTACTGCATATCACCACCTCTTTAACTATGGCTACTTTGGGTTTTTCGGGCAACTTAATAGCTCATTCTATGAGTCTTTCAGCTGGTTGTCTTTTAGCCTTTACTTCCCAAGTGGCTTTTCCCTTTCCTTTCTTTGCTCAAGTTAAGTTGATCATGTTAATTAAGGCCTCGAGGAAAGGGTCTGTGTCAATCATCATGTTAGCCATGGGTTTCTTTAGCGACAGCTTTCCTTTGACAATAAGATCTTGTATCCAGTCCTTGTACTGGACGCAGTTAGTTATGGAGTGGTTGAATGTGTAATGCAACTTGCAATACTTTTTGCCTTTCATTTCTTCTGGTTTGGGCAGCTTTTTTGTGCTGTCGGGCACAATCACTCTTGCCTGCACCAATTCTTCGTAGATCTTAGCAGCCTTGATTAAATCAAATGAGTAACTCTGATATTTGGGAGGCTTCATAAGGACAAATCCCTCATCATTCATCATCACCTTTTGGTCTTTAATTGGCTGGACTAACCACTTCACCATTAAAAGCTTGAAATGAATGGTCATCTCCACAGCACACATCTCTATTTCTTCTCTTCCATGGCCCTCAGCCTGCTCTGGCTCAATTCTTTCAAACTGTACATGGTAAATTGTGGCTTTGTTTTTATAAAAATGAAAAGCCTTGGAAGAGTGCTTCACTTGCTGTTCCTCCGGCAACAACTTCTCATACTTCGTGGCAACGATCACCAACTCTTGCAATTCATTGAACTGCACATCATAAAATTTCTTCCTTAGTGGCAATCTCAACGCCCTTTGAGCAATGGATATAAGTTGTGCATGGTTAATGGGGAACTGACACTTCATCCATGTCATTCTAAATCTCATCATGAAGTCCTTTATGGACTTATGCTCAACTGGTTCACCTCCATTAAGTCATTAATGGACATCTCGGGCTCCACCCTATAAAATTGCTCATGGAAAAATTTGCAATAGAATCAGAAGGTAACAGAGAATACCACTGGGAGGCTAGACCGAACAATAAGTTTCCAAACAATCTCCACTTATAATTAGGATTGTCCTCGAATGTCACACAATGGTTTGAGAACTTGAAAATGTGATCCCACGTGGACACACTACCATCCTATCCGCTAAATGTTGAGAATGCGAGCATCATGAAATTAAGGAGAAGCGGGTTTTGTTCATCAATGTACTCGGGGTAAGGCTTCTGGTAAGTAACTTTGAAGATCGGGCGAGCCTGTGGTTGAGCTTTTTGGACCACCATCCTCCTTAACTCAGCCATATCCTCCCGGAGTTGATGGTTAGCAGTATTGTCAAGTGAGGTATAAGGAAGCTCCTACTTTGGCCTACAATTGTTGCCCGAGGTAGTCTCTTTTCTTGGTTTGGACTTCCTCCATATGAGCCCCCTTCCTTACTGGCCAACAGTGGTGGCTTATAAGGGGAGGTTTATCCATAGTGGCAAGTTCACTCTTTCCACTAGACTCTTCAATTATGTGGGGCATCCCATACTTCTTCATTTCTTGTCCGCCTTGTCCCCTATTATTAAGTGAGAATAATAGGGGGGTTGGGCAACTCTGTTTCCGAGATCTGCTCAACTACTGGCTGATAAACTTCAGATCTTTATTTTCTCTTTCCCCTACCTTTTTCTTCCGCCAGTAAAGGGAATAAGGGAACAACTGGTTCTTTCTCAAGGCACGGTTGTCTCAACGTATCCTTATTTCCACCATTCAAGGTAGAAAACTCCAGATCCAGCCTCATTTGCAAACTTCTTGTTAAGGAACAAAGTCTGTTGACTTATCCCCTGGTTTCCAGAGAGATTGTCTCCATACTTCTCAAGACTTACACCTTTGTAGCTTGCAGGTCTTCATTAGTGATTTTTCCTCCTGACTTCTCAGATGAGGTTGGGCTCTCTGGAATGGCTAATCTTTGTAAGAAAGGGAAATCTTCTAGTTGATCTGTCATGTTTGATTTGAGTAAATCTTGGGGTGGCCCGTATTTTGTACTCCACCTGAAAGTCTGCTCCTTTCTCCTTCTTGGCATACAAGACTTTTGGTATCCCACTAGGCGTGCCAAAACTATGTTTGGGCAAAGATTTTCTCCGCGAGTGAGGGTCCTCGGCACCTCAGCATAGCTCTCCTGAGGATTGGCACGTTGGTTTGAATGTGTTTGGTGGTCGGGTTCTTGCTAGTTTGTCCGCTGCAAGAACAAGGCATAGTTAATTTTGAAGGGTGCCCTTGTGGGGCCTTAAGTATAGGCCTTGAGACTCACAATCAAAACTAACTAAGTGCTTAGGCATGCCATTACTATCTCATTATAGTATATGTAGAACAAGTGTGTCAGACATGTGTTAAGTCCATATTAAGTTCTTTCTTGTCTTGAGATTAAGGACTTTCAGTTCATAATCTTGTATGCTTGAAGGAAGGGTGTTCAGAACCCTTTAAGTCATTTGTTTGGTTCCAGATTAGTTTTAAATGCAAGAAGATCCATAAAGATAACTAGATCTGAGCACAAATAAAACTTTCAAAGTAGAACACAAATGGAAATGACTTGAATACATGCTGGACAATATACTAAATGACAGATCTACTAGTTTAGAAAACAAACAAAGAGCTTCGGGTAAGATTTCACCTTGTCCAGCAAGGTTGAACTTCTTGCAAACGCTTCTCTTTGAGTTTACAAATGTTGTATGCTTGAAAAGTAATGGATGGTAAACAAGTTTACACAGGGAATCGATATGACGGGAGTAGCGGAGCTTTAAACTAAAGAAATATGAACTTTCTAAGTAGGCGATGCCTAAAATATCAGAGATCTAGGCTGTTTACAGCTTTGGGTTGCAAATCTGGCTTGAGAGCAGAGTTTGTAAGTTTTTTTGTTTGATTGGTTGAGTGTCCTTGTCTCTGGGGCCACTTCCTCCTTTTATAGGCAAATTAGCCTGACTGTAGTGGTTGTGCTCTTGCCCGAAAGAACTTTAGAAGGGAGTGAGTCAT
Source organism: Crataegus laevigata (assembly GCA_963580275.1). Lineage (NCBI taxonomy): Eukaryota > Viridiplantae > Streptophyta > Magnoliopsida > Rosales > Rosaceae > Crataegus > Crataegus laevigata. Next base: position 24,073,157 of record OY756948.1, read on the forward strand.
CACCTCTTTTTTACTTAAGTGCCACTGGAAAATGTTTTTTGGCTGATAGTAGGCTAGTCTCCATCACTTGTCCCTTCCATAGGCGCAAGTAGCTTGTACTTGACTGAAAAGGCTTTAATTGGCTTTTGAGCTCTATGCTGGGTTTCAGGCAATCCTCCTTCAATTGGAGATTCTGAGCTTTCCTTTAATTAAACCTAATGTTCAAATATTAACCCAAACAACTTTATTTTGCCCGACGAAATAATTTGTCTTTTTATAGTGCAAGTTGCTACCTTCATACGTACGTGCGGTCGCCATACCTACTTACGTAAGTGCAGTCACCATACTAGAGGAGACGCCGTTGTATTACACCTATCCCCTGCATGTAGATTTATCATATGCCCGAGAGGCCGCGTGTCCTCTCCTTGTCATCTTTTATTATAAGGTTCGTCTGTGTACATATCAAAACCAATATTATATATATATATATATAGAGAGAGAGAGAGAGAGAGAGAGAGAGAGAGAGAGAGAGAGAGAGAGAGAGAAGCAATGGAGGCTCACAAAGAGAGAAGAGAGCAGCTGATGGAGGAAGAGAAAAAGAGAGTAGGAGGAAAGAAGAATAATACAGTAACTGACGATGGGTCTGCAGAAAGCAAGAATATGAGGGTTGGATTTGACCCAGTGGCTAAAGCAATCATTCAAGAGTGCATAATCAGTCATGACAGCGGAAACTGCGGTGGAGCTAAAGGCCCTGATGATGTTCTTGCGTTCTCCCGATCTGTTCACAAAACTGACTCTTCACTTGAGTGACTGCGTACTGATCAGGGTGAATAATGTAACATTTCTACAGTATAATAGATATTGGGTTTTTTAATTAAAAAAAAAAATCTTATCTGCATAATTTAACAGTATAATAGATATTGGGTTTATGAGTACCGTATTGAATTCTCGAGTCTCCAACACTCTTGAGGAATACAAAAGCTCACCACTTGAAAGTGTTGATCTTGGAGGTACAGAGTTATGGAGCTCACTAGTCAAGTGAATCCATCTAATAAATACAGAGTTTAAATTGTAAAGTTAAAAAAATTATATATAAAAAATTAAATTTCAACTCTCACCACCACTGCAAAACATTTTGAGAAAGGGTAAAAAGCATCCCTTGAATCAACCTTTTATGAACTGCAGGAAACTTTTGAAACGAGATTAACATTTTAAGACAATATTAACGGAGTAAGAATTATTACAAAAAATAAACACTCCTAAGATTCTAAAAGGGTAACTATTTGAAGACGAAAATATAACACTTTCTAATACAAGTGAATCCAGTTGAAACAACTTAAATGCAGTGCATGGCTGGTGTGACAAAAAATATAAAACAATATTGATAAATGAATCAAAAGGTATAATGGTTAGATTTGCAACATATGGACACGTCCTGCAGATATATCTACACGAAGCATGATCCAAATTATGACAACCAAGAAGGATTTCTCGTGAGTTATCAAAATAGCTATCTTGTGTGTGTACGTATATCAGATAATATAAACAACAAGAAGTTTCAGATAATGTAAACAACATGAAGTTTCGTCATCATATAATTGTGAGGATAAGGTGAAATTCAAGGCCATACCAATTGGTACGTATTAGCCACAGATGATATTTCTAAATATCTAAATGCATGTGAGGACGTTGGGCCCTTGTCATCTTGCATACAACATATGTTTACGAGACATACTATTTTGTCATATTTAGGGGTGATTCAGTATGGGATCCCAAACCAAAAATGGAATCTCGAATTCCAAATCCAAAATTTTGGAGACAGGAATTTGAAGACCAATCCCAAACAAAAATTTCAATATTCCCAATTTTCGAGATTTCTGAAATATTTTCGGTATTTTGGGATGGTTTGGTATTCCCAAATTTCATACAAATTTAAATAACAATCTTTCATACCAACTTAAATTAACATGCAATGCACATCCCAGCCCGGGGTCCACCACATCTCGGGCCCACTCTACCATCGTAACACGATATTGTTCGCTTTGGGCCCTAACTACACCCTTACGGTTTTGTTTCTGGGAAACACGAGAAGTCCCCAGTGGGTCACCCATCATGAGAGTGCTCTCGCGCGCTACTCGCTTAACTTCGGAGTTTTGATGGAACCCGAATCCAGTGATCTCCCAAAAGGCCTCGTACTAGGTAGGGATGAGAATATACATATAAGGATCACTCCCCATGGGTGATGTGGGATGTTACAATTCACCCCACTTAGGGGCCCGACGTCCTCGTCGGCACACCACGGCCAGGGTTAGGCTTTGATACCAAACTGACACACCCTGACTCGGAATGTCCACTTGGACTCCAAATCGAGCTGTGTTAGCCGACATCTGGATGGTGACGAAGCCATAAAGTGTAGTGATGTGGAAAATGTGAATAAATTTAAACCTAAAAGTGCCTTATCAAGAGAGTGTGCAGGTGAGCGGGATTGAACCATATTCACACGTGATGTTAGAGCATAAGACAGTATAGTAAACAGGATGAGGGTTATACCACTGAAGGTAATCATCTCCTGAGATTTGCCAGAATCCTCGTATATACGTAAGCACAGCTACTAAATTTGGAGGGGCGAAAAACAAAGTTGAGTGGGTCAGCAAAACAATGTTTATACGAAAACCTTTGTTTTTGAATATACTAACCCCTCGCCGTAAAACAAGTATAGTTTACCTAAAACATACTACGTAAGTATGTAAACGATAATACAATAGCAATAAAATCAGAAGTATGCCAAGTCATTATATATCAAATGCCATAGTAAAATAATCATTTGATAATCAATTGCTCATCAATCTAGGCTAGCACGCAAGTTGGAATTGCCTAATGCAATTCTACCCGACAGGCTGGGTGTAATTAATACGCTCTAATACTACAATCACGTGAAGGTTGGTGCAGAAGCACGGTCACATACAAGTCGGATTGCGTAATGTAATCTACCCGACAGGACTGGCACCTAACTTGGATCCAAGACGAGCGAACGGTGTGATGTGAACATACACGTGAAGAACTGGCCTTGGCCTTGGAACGAGTACTAACACCGGGGTGTAGCAGGATGAGCATGTATACAGAATATGTATAGATTTCATGACAAGTATATCTCGACCATATGGCAGCATTTATCGTAATTATATCACAATTATCAACTACTTGGCAATATATACATAAAGTGAAGTATTTATGCATTTGTGGAAACTATAAATATGTATAGGTATAAAATAAATTGTCCACTCACAAATACTTCGCCGCTGACGAGCCACGTAACCTAGCGAAGATGGAAACATCACTAATAATTGCCCTAAGCACATAAAGGGTACAATTAATAAAACTATATTATAACAATTGAATTTGGGAAAATGGAGGTCAAAAACGGATTCAGAACGTCGAATTACCTTAAGAAGAGTCCCGCTTAAATTTATGAAAAGTCAATAAAAGTAAACAGGAGGAATACATTATTCACATTTTCCACATCACTACACTTTATGGCTTCGTCACCGTCTAGGTGTCGGCCAGAGCAGCTCGATTTGGAGTCCAAGTGGACATTTCGGGTCGGAGTGTGTCAATTTGGTATCAGAGCCTAACCCTGGCCGTGGTGTGCCGACATCGCCCAGGGTGGATTGTAACATCCCACATCGCCTAGGGGAGTGATCCTTTTATGTATATTCCCATCCCTACCTAGCATGAGGCCTTTTGGGAGCTCACTGGCTTCGGGTTCCATTGGAACTCCAAAGTTAAGCGAGTGGCGCGCGAGAGCACTCCCATGATGAGCGACCCACTGGGAAGTTCTCATGTGAGTTCCCAGAAACAAAACCTGAGGGCGTAGTCGGGGCCCAAAGCGGACAATATCGTGCTACGGTGGTGGAGCGGGCCTAGGATGTGGTGGAACCCGGGCCGGGATGTGACATGCAACCCAAATAAAATAAGTAACAAAACTGAAAAGTAAAAAAAAAAAGTTACAAACCTAATATGTTCGAAAACTAACAATACAAAATTTTGATTCCATATTGAAGAAATAGACACATTTGTGGGAGGTTCGTATTGGTAAATGTGGCGATAAATGGCTATGGTTACTACTTGTAGACCACACCAATTATATTGCTACTAGCAGTTAGCAATTGTGCACTCTATTCTTGTGCACGACATATGGTCGCTGGTACATAACAAATGTCTTATGGACTGGTTGTCCTGGAAAGAAGTGTCGGAGGAAACGAAGAAAGTTGAATGAGCTATCAGTAATTTAATAATTATTTTTTAATATAATAGCTGTTATGATTAATAATATTTTAATATTTTTGTGCATAACAGACGAATTTTATCATTGATGATATTGACACTAACGTGATGAATTACATTGACGGTATCTTCAAAAGCGTTACTGGGTGGTGAAATGTTAAGCTGATCAAGATGCCGAAGCACCACCACCGCAATAGCTGATTAGTTGGATTAAGAAAATATCTGCTTTAAATATTTTATTTGATTAATTTGATAATAAAAATTGAATTACCAAAAAAATGTGCACGATGAAGGATCTTTTGTTGCTCAAAGGCTCCTTACGCGATGAATTCGTTGCCTAACGCCCATGTGCAATTAGGGTTTCGTTTGGGTTTAGGTGACGACGGTTTAATTTAAGTGACAAAGTACTTTGTAGCGCGAAGATTTCCTTTTTTTTAATCACTTCTTCAGCCGCGAGAAGCAAAACTATAGAAATAAAAATTTCCTAACAACATGACTCTCTCCATAATCCTCTCCATCTCCCTCCATCTTTGTCCCTATCTTTCTCTCCACCTCCTTTTCTCTATCTTCGCTCCCTCTCACTTCAAGTTTGTCCATCTCCATCTCTGTCCATCTCTTCTCCCTTTCTCTATCCCTCTCTATCATGTAAACAATTTGATTTTGCCATTTGTATTTTAATTTTGAATTCGAACTAATGAAATTACATTTGTTTTCTATAGGTTGTTGTAGATGATTATGGTTGGAGAACGAATTTGAAGGTAATTTCTTCATTATCTGTGATTTAATTTTTTTTTAATTTATGTGGTAGTTCGGTAGAAGTAATACATGTGTGTATTCAAATATTTTTGTATCGTACAAAATTATTTTGTGTTGTGGATCCCCAGAAAATATCAGCTGCTGAGAATTGGGAGCAACCTTAGACGGTTATTGAAGTACAAAGCTTTCTTGGTCTTGCTAGTTATTATTGACACTTTGTAAAGGATTTTTTAGCTATTGCACTACCTTTGACGAAGTTGACTAGAAAGGAAGTTCCAGTTGTATGGAGTGAGGAGTGTGAGTAGAGCTTCTGACAGTTGAAGTACTTTCTCACTCACGTACCCGTCTTAGCACTTCCCGATGACAGTGGGAACTTCGAGATCTATAGTGATGCATCTCTGAATGGTCTTAGATGTGTGTTAATGCAACATGGGAATGTGATTGCATATGCTTCATGTTAGCTAAAGCCCCATGAGAAGAATTATCCCACTTATGACCTCAAGTTGGCAGCGATCGTTTTCGCTCTAAAGATTTGGAGGCATTGTCTTTATGAAGAGAAGTGTAAGATCTTCACTAATCATAAGAGTCTGAAGTACATCTTCACTCAGCTAGAACTTAATCTCTGGCAACAGAGGTGGATAAAGTTGCTCAGTGACTGTGGCTGCACCATTGAGTATCACCCAGGTCGTGCGAATACTGTAGCGGATGCTCTTAGCAGGAAACCTCACGCTTGACTTAATACTCTTACTGCTAGTTGTCTTCTTGTGTTGACTGGCCTACGATCTATTGGTGTAACCTTGGAAGCGGAGTGACGTGGAACTCTAATTGCCATTTTTTAGGTCAACCAATTATTTTGGATCGTGTTCTCGAAGCCCAGGGGAACGATACAGAAACTCAGGAATTGATTTAGGCGGTGTCAGATGAGAGGAAGAAGGATCTCAAGGTTAGAGATTCTAATGGCATGCTGATTCAGGATGCTCGAATGTATGTGCCAAATATTAAGGGATTAAAGAAGGACATACTGGATGAAACGCATATTTTTGCTTATGTGATGCTTCATGGGAGTACCAAAATGTATCATACCATCCGATAATTTTACTACTGGCTCAATATGAAAAGAGAGGTTGCTGAGTATGTCAATCGATGTGCAATTTGTCAGTAAGTTAAGGTGGAGAGGAAGAAGCCTTTTAGGTCATTACAGCCACTCTCGATACTTCAATGGAAATGAGAGAACATTACGATGGATTTTGTGTACAAATTGCCAAAGAGCCATAAAATCCTCATTCAAGAGGTATTTCTGTTGGTAATGATTCGGGCAAAAGTCTTTGAATGAAAATCATGGTGGAGCTTATTCAGCTATTCCATTCCATTGTTGGATTCAATGGTTTCTCAGCTACTTTAATAGTTAAGTGGAGATTCACGTCTTGTACCCCACTTAAAGTGGTTTCTATTAGAAAACATCCAAATCAAGAAAATCAAACTTGTGACGGTTCGACAATCCACTGAATTTGGAGGGAACATGATTGTGATTGGTGCTATGGAAACATCCATAAGCATCAAAGTTAGAACATTCGAGTTCTAAAACATGGTTTTCAGGAAAAAACGTCGGGTTTTCATGGGTCTATAGTTTTATGAAAACTTCGGGTTTCAAAGGCAATAAATTTGAAACTACAGGTTCAATTTAGTTTATGAATGTTTAGTTCATAAAAGAAAGGTTCCTACAAGAACACAGAATGCAATATGCTGATTTAAGTGTAGTGGATTTGAGGTTCTTCGGGAGCTCAAGTGAGTGCTTCGGGACTACGAAAATGAGTTAATAGTTCAAAGAACATAAATAAATTATTGAATCATTAATGTCCAAAAGTGATCTTCATGTCAATAAATTTGGATTCATTATCAGATTAATGAAGTGCTAGTCACTGTTAATTAATTCAATAGATCGGGACCATTCAGGGTCGATCATAGAAGCAAAGTAATGACTTCGGGTCATATTCACTTTAGATTGCTTCAGGACAAATAATTAAGAAAATATAGCCTAGTGTGGCTTTAACCAAAAACATCCAAAAATATTTGGGTATGGTTAAGAAGCGGGGGATGCCAAAATATAACATCGGGTCAAAAAACGCAGCCTAGCATGTAATTGATGGTTGCAAAGGTCACGGCCTTGCAATAATTACAGGCCTTTGGGCTCCATTACTTGGCTGCACAGAAGCCTAACTTGACTGCAAGTCAGCGAGCCAGAAAAGCAATGCCCAACATCGATGGGCTTGCTGGTTTTTGGGTAGTCACGCAAGAGAAGGCCCAGCTTTCGCTGGCTTCCAGGTTAATGCAATGCAAGCTCAGCATAGCTTACTGGCTGGCGAGCTGAATGCATGAGCTAGAATGAGGAAGGGGCCTAGCTAGTTTAAACCTAGGCCAGAGGCCTGGTCCATGCATATAGGTAGCTCTCACAGTTTTAGTGCCCAAGCCCGAGTTGTAGGCTCTTCTTGGCGTTAGGTTGGCACAGCTATGGCTTAACTGCAATTTTTTTCATTTTTTTTTCTTCGACATAGTTAAGGTTTGACAAACCCTAAATTGCTTCTAATTTATTTCTATACTTTGACTCACAAATTCCACATAGCAATAATTGCGAACATATAATATATATATATATTGGAAGGTAAATATAAATGTAGGGGGTTCATGCATCATGGGAATGTTTTCATGCTTCAAGGTCGTTTCAAATATCTTACTTTATTTTAAGCATACCTGATTGGCAGAAAACAACAAAAGCCTTTGAATTTGTAGAAGATCCGTCTCAGAAAGTGGGAATTGCATCTCTAATGCGTTGTATCACATTCAACAGGGAAAAACTAAATTGAATCAATAGCATGTCGATCAATTCAATAAAATATTAAATTAATTATAAAAATAATGATTAAAACTTAATACTCCTCTAATTGAAGATCAAATATCTTTAGTACAGCATCAAAAGCGTGCTGATAACGTGTTGTAGGTATAATTTACTGAACGATTATGGATGCCATATAGAGAGAGAAAGATGCGGCAATAATAGAGAGATGTGTAATTGTAAGGTGTGTTTGATTCACCTCATTGTGCCTTTATTTATAGTAGTAGGATAGGTAGAAACCTTTCCCTTTAGGATTACAACATTTAATAGGTAATCAACTCCTAATAGGAATATAAGATACATTCCCATATCTACTAGGATTTACACAATCACGATCCTAATCTAATATGGCTGCAACTGTGGATGCAAATTTCTTCCTCCTTGTTCTTGGACAAAGTTGCACCTACAAAACAAATAACACCTTAGGCCAAAGCCAAGAGCCTCACGTGCCAACAATGAATAAGGGGCTTTGGCTGAAGAACCTTCGATGCCAAAGTTAGAATTTTGAGGGAAAAATGTTTGGAGAATTTAGAGAATTTTAGCAAGAGAATTGGGAGTGAGTTGTTGTGAGAATGAGAGGGCTTTTAGAGGGGATGTGGTCGGCCTCCTTGGGTGAGAGAGGACCGGCCACTTGGCTCTCTTTGTGGGATAGGTTCTTGATTTGTGTTTAATTGGGAATAATTGAATAATTAACTAATTAATTAGAAAATTAATTGATTAATTGCCTAATTGACTAGCTAATTAATATAATAAAAAGGGAAAGATTTGGGAGTTACCTTGTGGAGAGGATTTGATTATGATGATGGATGAAATAGACTTTGAATTGTTGCCTATTTTGGACATTTTTGACTTGGTTGAGGGATGATTGCTGCTGCTCATGCGTATGAATCCCAGTGTGCCTCAAGGGTATTCTTGCCTTTTTCTAATCCAAAAATCATGTGTCACCTTGTGATTATTTTTGGCTCCACAAATGCCTCTACACCTATTGGGCTGCTCGTAGGAAAGGGCAACAGGTGTAGAGATTTTCTTGCTTTAGGAAACTTAGGACTACTTCCTATTTTGATGTAGATTCTCTTTTTAATAGGTTATTAGATCCTTCTAGGAAAGGGAAATATATTTCTCTTAAAGCCTATTTAAGTCCACCTTAAGTGGGTTATTAAATCAACTTTGGAGAGCGATTTATTCTACCCTACAAGAGAGAGAGAGCTTAGAGGATATTTGTTCCTCCTCATTTAGCAATCTTCTACATCTTGCCCGTGCAAAGGACTTTCTTTCGTTGCTTTCTTCGTCTTCTCTGTGCTACACCAATGTAAGAAAATTTAATTTTTCTTGTCTTCTTCTTGGATAGTGTTGTCGCGGAGCAACCGTCGGGGTGGTGCGAGACGTCGGCTGACAGAGACTAGGAGTCGACTCGGCATGAGCTGATGATGTATTGTGGCAGGGACCACTGCTTTAGGCTGCTCAGCTTGGCTAAAGCTAAGGGTAGCTTGTGCAGTTGGGGCCGTGGATTATGGCGCTAGGGTGTAGTGCTAGGCGAGCCGTATGGCTCATGTCTTTTGGGCTTTTGGACCTGACACAGGCTAAGCTGACGATTGAGAGAAATGAGGAGGTCGCAGGCCTCATGGGCTACTGTAATACTGGGTATGCAGGCCTCCTGCCTGCTAGTCCGAGAGAAAAAATGAGCGAAAAATCAGTATGGGTTGAGCTTCCATGCTGAGTACTATGAATGACGTTGGTTGCTTAGTCCTCCTTGCTGGGAAAAAGGTAAGCTGCTCCCGAGAGATGAGATGAATATGATCAAGGCAGATGCATTGGCTCGTCCAATCATTGTTATGGATCCTGCTGCAAATGAAGGTGGGAAAAGAGATATTCCTCTCCTGCTCAAAAGTTGTCGGCTGGGAAAAAACTAAAGACTTTTTCTGCTACTAACAAAGGTTCACCAGCTACCCCCAAGCTTGTGATTGACTTGACTTTTTCTAAAGGGACAAAAGATGGGGCTGCTAGATCTGAGCCAGTGACGCCTGCCATGCAAAAGATGGCTAGTTCGATTGCTAATACGGTTGCTTAGCGTAGAAGTCCTGTCATGCCTCTAGTACTGAAGTCTATACCAAGGTGTCTGTTAGGAGCTAAGTCTGGTTCACATTTTGGAAAGGCTTACTATTATGAAGAGCAATAAGGTGGACTCTGTTGCTGAAGTAACGCCGAGGTCTGCTCCTCTTGCTACTGAGATTGAATCGCTTGCTGGGAAGGAGGAGACTGCTCGTGTGGGCAACTATGAGAAATCCACTAAACATGCTTCTGGGAAAGCTGGTGAAATTTGTGAGTTTTTTAAACCAAATCTGCTTGAAGACATGGACGCTTGTGCCAAGTTTGTCGATGGCATTAAAGGGATTATTTGCCCAAGTTTCTTTGCGAAGCATACGACCAAGTATAGGAAGACTGCCCTACTTGCCATGATGCAGAAAATGATTATTCTGGCAATCGAGTCTATGCTCCTTAACCAAATGGATACCAAGGCTGTCAATGAGCTGGTAAGGGCTGTGGCAGCTGAAGCTTATTCTTCTGTCGAGAAGATCAAGAGGTTGGAATCTGAGCTCATTGTTTTGAAGAGGTTTAATATCTCTACCCCTACTTCTCTACAGCTTGAGACCGCTTGCCAAGAGATCGTTGACTTGAAGACTAGGCTTAACGCGATCTAAGTTAAGTATGAAAATGCAGAGAAATAGATTAGGTGTTACATACCTCAGATTTAAGATCTTGAGTGTGCAGTTTCTGAGCTTCGTTCCATTGCTTATACAAATGATGAAGAGTTGATTGCTGCTTATAACCAAGTGATCCACTTGAAAAAGGTTATTGATAGGCTTAAACCCCAAGTGTTGGAACTCCAAAGTGCACTGAAGATCAATGAAAGTTTGAAGAAAGAAGTGCATGAGTTGTAGCACGTCTGTGTTGTTCTATATGAGGTGATCAGGCAGCTGAAAGATGAGAATGCTGGGCTCAAGGCTCTGCTTGTTCAGAGTGAGGCCAATTTCTACAAGCTGGGTTATATAGATCATCTCTTGGGTAGGCAGTTTGACTTCGAGTTTACTGAGAGAGACTTCGAAACCTTCTCTATTTCTCTGGAAAACTTGTTTGCCTTTACTTTTAAGGCTTCCATTGGTGAAGTAGCCGAAGATGTTAGTGCCCAGGCTGGAGCAGCCGAGGGTGAAGCATCGAATGATGCCACTGCTGAGAATGTCGCGGTTGCTGAAGGTGTGGCAACCGAGTAGTCGTGGAGTGTCTAAACTGCTAAAGAGTAGTCTTCTAGGTAGTCTTTAGGATTTTTTGTTTCCCTCATTGCCTTTTGATTTGCTTGTACTCCTTCGATCTTTACTAGTTGTTTATCAATTTTGTTAGAAAAATTAATAAACTTGCTTCATTCGCTTTTCTCTATCTTCGCTTCTTTTGTTCATGCCCTAACCTTTAAACTTTGTATGCTAGTGGCAGGCGTGCTACTTTTCTATAAGCAGACAAGTTTACGTAGCCATAAGTGTTGGTGTAGAACTTTGCAAGGTTGTTAGCCATAGGGTTTGCTACCAGATGCCTTACTTACAGAAGCAGACAAGTCCGCGTAACCACTAAACTGTTAACCTTGGCTTCCTCCAAATCCATAAGTTGCGTAGGAAGTATCATAATACTTTAGGACTTGGTGTAAATCATTCCGCGCTTGGCAGAGGTGAAACTTATCGACTATGTAGCATGTCGGTAATGGATAAGGCTCAGTATATGCACACTAGCTTGTTTAACCTTTCACAAGAATGTGCAGTTATATAAATCTAGTGTGGCTTTACTGCTTGAAGGGCAAGCCATAGGCAGTCTTCTAGAAACTGTAGGCTACCTTAGTGCACTTAGTAACAGCTTTAGGGTTCCAAGATAGCCGTCTCTAAGGCATACTGCATAATGTGCCCCTTCCATCTCTAGGGCTCAGTTCCCTGCAAATTGGGCCAAGAGACCTAAAATCCTTTAGTTAGCTAGGCCTTGAAAAAGACCATTGTGGCAACTTCTAGAAACCACGCCCAAGCCATTGTGCTTCTAGTTATACTAAGGCAGCCCGACTCATGTACTTCTGGATATTCGGAGTGTAGAGTTTATCCTTCAGCTTTGGAGAGCAGACCCATATAGGTGATGGGGAATTGGTTTACCTTTTCACACTGGAAAACATGATTGGTCCCTCGAAAAATGCAATTCCTGTGATGAATCCTTAAAGAGAGCACGATCTTCTTTTGAAGTGCAAGGATGATCAGTTGTTATAGGCATATAGTCGAGCCAAGTTGCAAATTACTTCTGAATTTCTCATTGAAAAATAAGTGAAATGAACAAATAACTTGGAAATAGAAGACTGCATAATAACTGGATTATCCTCGGCTTGCAAGGTGGTGCATGTTGAGCTGCTTGAGTCTTTGGGTCTTAATATAGTGGGAGGTCATACATCGTACTTCCTCAAGTTGTAGGCACTCCATTGCTTCTCGATCTCATTGTCATTCATGGAGGTGAGGGTGTAATTACACTTGCCGCTTACTTTGCTGATCTTGTATGGACCTTCCCAGATGGGATTCATCTTCTTGAAACCTTTTCTGTGGGCAGTGATGAAGGCTTTTCTTAGGACTAGATCTTCGGGTTGAAACTGCCGGATCTTGACCCTTTTGTTGTAGCTAAAAAAGAGCTACTGCTGGTAGGCTGCGATGCGGGTGATGGTCTGATCGTGCCTCTCTTTGCCAGATCTAAGCTTGTGGCCATCTCCTTACTATTCTGATTCATGCTTGGCAGTAGAGTGCTGATGCTTGGCACGATAATGTTGAGAGGAATGATTGCTTTCGAACCAAATGCCAAAGAGAAAAGAGTATCACCGATTGCTAGTCTTTTAGTGGTGCGATACGCCCAAAGACATCTGGGGAGTTTGTCTAGCCATTTTCCCTTCTTATTGGTGAGGGGTTTCTTGAAGCAGTCAAGGACCATCTTGTTGGATGTTTCGGCCTGCCCATTGTCTTAAGGATATCTCAGCGTGGACATATGCTGCCTGATGCCATACTTTTGGAAGAACTTTGCCAAATCTTTGGCCACGAATTGCGAGCCGTTGTCGATGACGATGGATTAAGGGATGCCAAATCAACAAATGATGTTCCTCCATATGGAGCGCTCTATGTCTGTTTAAGTCATGGTCGTCATGGGCTATGCTTCTACCCATTTGGTGAAGTAATCGGCTACCACGATCATCATGCCTCTGCCTCTAGTAGGGGCGGCATAAGTCCCACCAGGTCGATTTCCCACTGCATGAATGGCCAATGACTCGTCTGTGGGTGTAATTTGTTGACAAGCAGTACTGGTACCAGCTTGTAACGTTGGCAGCAGTCATACCTTTGTACTAACTCCTTAACATCTTGGTGCATGGTAGCCCAGTAGTAACCTGCATTAAGAGCCTTCTATGCTAAGGATCGGCCTCCTGAGTGATTTTCACGAACTCTTTTGTGGATTGAGCTTAAAACTTTCAGCTCATCGAGAGGCGCTAGGCAGCAAAGATGTTGTCTGGTGTAGGATCTTCGGATGAGAATGTTGTTCCACATGTAGTAGCATGCTTCCTTTATTTGTAGCTTTCTAGACTCTAATATTTCCGTGTAGCGTTTAACCAGGTAGTATATAATAGAACTTTGCCAGTTATGAGTTATACTAACCTATGACACCTCGGCTACCAGCTCCGCCTCTTTGCTTTGCTTGTCTAAATACTCCACCAGAATAAAGTGTTTGGCTTGGTTGTCGAGGGTAAAGCCTAATTCGGCTAACGTGTCCGAGTGGGAGTTATCTACCCACAAAAGTTGAGTGAGAGTGTAAGTCTGAAATGCATCAAGTTGCTTGTGTACCTTCTCTAGGTATTGCATCATCCTTAGATGTTTTGTTGTATACTCCCTAGTAGTCTGGCTGGTAATTAGCCGAGAAGCAGAATGAATTGCGAGCTTTTTCATCGCCAAGTCTTTTGCCATTCGAAGGCCTGCTAGTAGAGCCTCGTACTCTTCTTCATTGTTGGATGCTTTAAAGCCTAGAATGATTGCTTGCTTAGGCATCAAACTGTCTAGGGTGACAAGAACCACGCCCGCTCTCGAACCTTTGTAGTTGGATGCGCTGTCGACATGCAAATGGTAAAAGTCTTCATCGGGTTGAGGAGGCACAGCTAAGGCGTGCTTGGCTATCTCTGGGGCATCGTTAGGCTGCTTTGTTGCGTCACCTAGGCTAAGCATGAAGCGTAGTAAGGAGCCGTTATTAGGTCGCCCTATTGTGTCTTGAATGCATGGTAGAAAGCCGTGAAGCTGAGGTTGAGGCTGAGGCTGTGTGTCACGTAGCAAGAGGCGATGTTCAACTGCCGGTACATATTGCTCTTATGTAGAATCTTTTGGAGCGACGAAGGCAAAACTTGCTTCCGAGTGTGTCCTTCTAGTGTTAGTCTGCCCTTGACGGGCCTTTTAGGACAAGTTGTTGCATTCATCAGAAAACTTTTCATCTGCTAGTGCCTATGCCTTTATTGTCGCGCATCTGGATTGGGTGGAATAGTGCATCATGAGGATGATTGTGTCCATCTGAAAGTAAAACTTGAGCTTCTGGGTTGCAACAACTATTGCCAAAGTTAGCTTTTAGACTGTGGAATACAAGTAGTCAGGCTTCCAACTCTTCTCGTATGATGGTAGAGCTTATTGCTACTTTTGAGACTGCCAAGTAGATGTATAAGTCCTTTGCTGCTTCTGGCTTGGATAGTAAGAGAGGTGATGTGAGGTATTTCTTCAGGTTTTGGAAAGCTCTTTCGTACTTTGCATCTTATTTGTCTTGTTGTGCCTTCTTAATGGCCTTAAAAAAAAGGCTTGCATCGATCAATGGACCGCGAAAGAAAGCAATTGAGGGCGGCTGCTCGTCCGATCAAGCCTTAAATCTATTTCAAGGTAGTGGGAGATTTTATCACTAGGATTACTTGAATTTGCTTAGGATATGCTTCGATTCTTCGTTAGGTTACTAGGTACCCTAAGAATCTGCCTGAAGATACTCTGAATATGCATTTGATAGAGTTGAGATCGATAACTTAGAGTAGTTCTTGGTCGTTGAGCCTCCTCTAGTCGGGGATTGATCCCTACGCTTGGCCCCTGCCTGCTTTTGTTGTTTTGCTGCTTTCCATCCTCCTTTTTTGCTGCCACTTCCTTTCGAGGTTGCTCGGGCACCTTGTTTGCTCGCTGAGCCTCGTCCCAAAATGTGTGCTTTTCTGTTAAAGGGAAATAGTTTGCTAGAGTTAGATCTTCTTTCATGATCAACTCTCCTAACAACGGGTGGTCTGCCAGGAGTCCTTTTTGGAAGACTGCTCTTGCTATCGAGTCGTTCCATCCGACTATCTTTTCTTTTTCTGCTTTAAACCCTCTCACTTAATCGTGGAGCGATTCCTTTAGGTTTTTCTTCATGTTTGAACAAGTGGTCAGACTTCTTCTTGATCGAGCAATAAGATGAATACTCTTTGGTGAAAACCAAAGAAAGTTCATCGAAACTTCAGATGGAATGTGGTGGTAGGGTATGGAACTAATCTTGCGCCTCGCCTTACAAAGTGATGGCGAATATCTTGCACGTAAGAGCATCATTGTTCCAGTAAATGACCATCGTGCTTCGGTAGTCCTTCAAGTGTCTATCCGAATCTCCATCGCATTTGAATGATGTGAAGTACGACATACTAAACTTACTTGGAGGCTCTGTCTGCTCGATCTTTTCTGTGAAGGGTCGTCAGTGACCTTATTGAGTTGGAAATCATGCAATCGCTCATTTAAAAGCCTCTCTACTTCTTCCTAAATATGCCTTTGTCGGCAACCCCTAGTCTTGACATGCTGGTCTAGGCAGTTCTTTTACGTGCTCATCTCATATATACTGCGGTAGTTGTGCTTATGGTTTGTTCCTGACCTATATCACGGTAATGGTGCTTATGGTTCATTCTTGGCAGGTGAAGGGATTCTTCGTAGGCTACTGGTTGAACTTAAGCTGGAATGAGTGACTGCTTCTCTCCGTTTATCGTGCTGCCTACTCTGATGTGATGTGGAGAATGCTCTTTACGGGCTTGGCCGCGAATGAACCCTTTGCCTGGAAGACTGTTCATGTTAATTATCAGAGTGTGGCCCCTATCGTGAGTGTATGCTCGTCTGTGGGCCTAGTCGAGAGTACACGCTCTCCGCGTACTAAGATGGGAGTATAAGCTATCTCGGGGGCCCAATCAGGAGTGTACACTGCCCAAACGCTCAGTTTGTGGCTGGTCGAGTGGCTGCTTGTCGGGACGCTACTGGAGAGGTTTGTCTACCCTTGTCTTACTTCAGGACACCTGGTCTGGAGCAAGTTGCATCTTTGTGCACTGCAAGAGCTAATTCACCAAGGTCGTTTGCTGTGCAAGGGCGCTTGTCAACTCTATGACTTGTCGAGACAAGTGTTGTTCACCATTTGGATTGGAAGAGGCTGGAAGGAATGTGCCTCCTTCAGCAGTGGAAGTGTGGTAGGCTCCCGGCACGAAATTTGAATTGGGAAATGTCAAATCCGCGGAGAAATGTGGTGAAAATGCCCTTGGTTCGATCGTAGGTCCTGAAACTTAGAGTCGGGACGGTTCTGCTACTCTTAGGCCAACTTGGGCTACTTGGGAAACCACGAGAGCAGGCTGGGCTGTGGGAGCAAAGTTGGCCACGAGATTGGGCTGCTCGGCGTGTAATGCATGCGAGTGCGAGACTTAGGCTTGGCTTAGCAACACATTGGGCTCGCGTTGGGCTTAGAGTGACATGGCTTAGGTCGTGGATTTGGTGTCGTCTACCTTGGATGGCACGGCTTGGGCCGTGGTAATGATGCCATAGACCTCGCCGCAGGTGGTTGCCATGGCAGCCCCCACGGTGGTTGCCATGGTGGAGCTTCGTAGTGGTGGTGCCACTCCACTTATTGCCACATTTAGTATCGTGGATTGCCGCGGTCCCATCTCTTGAATATTGGAATTTTCACTTGTTGAATTTTCTAAATTTCGAGCCATTGGAACTTTTACGTTTTATCAAAGAATCTTTGCAAATAAATTTTTTTAATAATAAGAACGTATGAAAAATATACAAATGGACAAGAAAATAGAAAGAAAAAAAAACTCATGCGAGAGTCTTCTATGAGTGTGTGACTCTACTCTCAATGAAAGCACCAATTTGTGGATGCAAATTTCTTCCTCCTTGTTCTTGGACAAAATTGCACCTACAAAACAAATAACACCTTAGGTCATGAGCCTCACGCACCCACGATGAATGAGGGACTTTGGTCGAAGAAACTCTGATACCAAAGTTAGAATTTTGAGGGAAAAGTGTTTGGAGTATTTAGATAATTTTAGCAAGAGAATTGGGAGTGAGTTTTGGACAGAATGAAAGGGCTTTTATAGGGGATGTGGCCAGCCTCCTTCGGTGAGAGAGGACTAGCCACTGGGTTTTCTTTGTGGGCTAGTTTCTTGATTGTGTTTAATTGGGAATAATTGAATAATTAACTAATTAATTAGTCAATTAATAGATTAATTGCCTAATTGACTAGCTAATTAATATAATAAAAAGGGAAAGAGTTGGGAGTTACCTTGTGGAGAGAATTTGATGAAGATGGATGAAATAGGCTTTGAATCGTTATTTATTTTGGGCACTTTTGACTTGGTTGAGGGATGATTGCCCGCTACTTCCGCATAGGAATCTCAGTGTGCCTCAAGGGTATTTTTGTCCTTTTATTACCCAAAAATTCACGTGTTGCCTTGTAATTATTTTTAGCTCTACAACAACATACATATATATATATATATATATATATACATATATACATACATACATACATACATAAATATAGCAGATAATGTCTTTTTCAGAACGCATTAACAACTCCCTCAAATAATTGTCGACAAACTCAATAATCGAGTACATAAAACAATGTATGGGTTGGCCATACGTACATTTTCAGCCAGACTTTGTCTAAATTTTTTTTTTTGAGCGAACGTATGATAATCATTGAATAAAAGAAACACGTACATAAGCGAGGATAAGGTGCTAACAATGGGCCTCAATAAAAACCTTGTCTAGGCTTTCAACCCGATCGAAGGAAAAAAGAGTGTCTTGCACTAATTAAATACTATGACTATCCTCAATTAACAAATCATTAATAATATCAGGAGGTTCTTCAAACCAAGAAAGAAGATGATCCAGCATAAGACTCCACCTTGCAAGACAATGTGCCACTTTATTCGACTCTCTAGGTCCGAAAGAAAACTTCCAATTTTTGAACCCCTATAGAAGCTGTCTTGTGTCGGCAAAGCGGTGCCCTAGATGCCCATGTAAAGTCGAGCCTGCATTCTGAATAACAACCACAACCAATAGTGCATCGCCTTCGAACTGGACCTGTTTCGCGCACCATTATTGAACAAACACAGCTGCTGCCCGTGCAGCAGCAGCTTCAGCATGCATAGCTGAGCCAATCCTAACCTCCCTACATGCCAACGCAACCATAAATCCCTCTGTAACAGTTCGGGCCACAACCTCAACACCTCAACAAGCACCATTCTCCTCCCAAGCCGCATCAAATTTACACTCTATATAACCAAAATATGGGCATTTCCACTTAATATCAAGAACAATTGCAACAGACGGTTTAGCTACCCTCTATTTCTTAAATTCAGATAGCCAAGTTTGAGCTTTAAGTTGGACATCTATTGGAGAAATATCCACGCCATTCCATAACGCGTCATTGCGAATCTTCCAAACACTCCAAACTAACACAAGAAGCAAATCAAAATTGTCCAAAGAAACTTGTTTTGCCATACTGATCAACCACCCACTAAATCCTTCTTCAACCCTCTGAAAAGTACAAATACCTAAAGGACTACCAAACCAAATAGCAACTGAACGTGGGCACTGTAACAAAGCATGCTCAACTGTTTCCGTCTCTTTATTGCAAAAACCACAAATGTCCTCAGAAAGAACTCGTCAAATCTTCAAATTCATCTTCGTAGGCAACGCATTCATGCAACCTCGCCAAACACAGATTTTAACTTTCCCCGGAACCTTGGTAAGCCACAACGCTTTCCATAAAGATTTCGAGTCCGCAATTGGTGTGGAATCAACCGACTCCTCTCCACCCAAACCCGGACAAGTACATGCCACAAAATAGGCACTCTTCGTAGTGAAAACACCCTTCGAGTCTTTAATCCAAATCATAGAATCCACAGGGCTAAACAAACTTAGCGGGATGCTTAAAATTAGGCTCACTTCCTCCTCCATAAACCAGCTTTGTATAAGACTTATATTCCACCTTAGGCTTCCATTGTCCACAATCAAAGAACGCACTGTAAGGGACGGATGAACTCCAGCCGGTCTTGGACTCAACACCTTAAAGAAATTCTCCCTTGGCAACCAATTATCTCCCCATATTTGAATACTTAACCTGTCACCTACCCTCCACCGAGCACCTCTTTGAACAATCAACCTTGAAGCCACCACACTTCTCCAAAAGTGAGAAGAATTAGAAGAAACATGGGCTTTTAGAAAATCAGTGGATGGGTAGTATTTAGCTTTAAAAATGCGAGTAACCAAAGAGTTAGGAAAATGAATTAATCTCTACCCCTGCTTAGCCAGTAACGCCAAGTTAAACGCATATAAGTCCTTGAACCCAAGACCACCTTCACTCTTTGGTTTACACAATTTTTGCCACTTCATCCAATGAATACAACGCTTTCCTGCTTATGTACCCCACCAAAAATGAGCTACCAT
Source organism: Crataegus laevigata (assembly GCA_963580275.1). NCBI lineage: Eukaryota > Viridiplantae > Streptophyta > Magnoliopsida > Rosales > Rosaceae > Crataegus > Crataegus laevigata. The sequence continues at coordinate 24,092,867 of OY756948.1, forward strand.
TTGATTAAGTTCATCATAGAAAGATTTAGGTAACAAGAACGTCTGCATCGTATACAAAAGGATTGCTTGAGCTACTGATTTTATCAAGATTTCTTTACCCGCACTACTCAACAAAGAGCCCCGCCAACCATTCAACTTCTTCCAAAGCTGGTCCTTAATATAAGCAAAAGTTGCTTTCTTAGACTTACCCACCAACACTGGGAGACTAAGGTAACTTTCATGATATTCCACCCTTTCCATTCCAAGGCAAATGGCAAGCAACTGCGCATCAAACACCGTAATATTTTTACTAAAAGCCACGCTACTTTTTGCAAGATTCACCGCCTGACCGGACGCTTGTTCATACAAGCGTAACAACCCCTTTACCTGTATGCATTCCTGAAGAAAGCTCCTAACAAATACAAAACTGTCATCCGCAAACAGAAGATGGTGAACACTAGGGGCCTCCTTACAAATTTAATACCTTGAATACGACCTTGTGCTTCCCATGAATCAAATAATGCTGACAAACCCTCTGCACATAAAACGAACAAAAACAGGGACAAAGAATCACCCTGATGTATGCCACGTTTTGGTTGAACAAATCCCACCGTCTCCTCATTAAGCTTAAAGGAGTATGAGACTGTAGTAATACACATCATGACCCAATTAATCCACTCCTCAGCAAACCCTAGTCTCCGTAACATTTGATCCAAAAAACCCCAGTCAATACGATCATAGGCTTTGCTGATATCCAATTTCAGAGCCATCACCCCGTTCCACCCATTATTTTTCCTATGCATGTAGTGAGCAATCTCTGAAGCTACCAAACAATTATCAGAAATTAATCTACCAGGTATAAAGGCACTTTGTGAAGGCGAAACAACTTCCGGCAAAATGATTTTCAATCTGTTAGTAAGAACCTTTGAGCAAATCTTGTAAATCACATTGCAAAGATTGATCGGACGGAGCTGAGACACTGAAGTAGGATCACTTTTCTTTGGGATCAACGTGACATGAGTATAATTAATGTTCCGGAGCATATTCCCAGAAGAAAAGAGATATTAAAACAATATTAATAAACAAACAAAAGTTAATTTTATTCTCTCGAAGCTCCAAGTTGTTTTTTTCTCCTTTTTGCAACCGAAGTCTGTAATTTAAGGGTAAAAGATATGGAGACTAAATTTTAAAAACTAAAGGATATGGAAGTTGACAATTGAATTATTACCTAAGCATTGATAAATGTGCTCATTTTTATTGGTGACACATCATTTAATTTGTAAATTTAATCTTCAAATTTGATCTTCCTAGCGTTACCGTTTCATAGTAATCTGTATATCTTGTACTAAAGTCTAACGTCTATCCTAAATATTAACCTAGAGAAATGTCGATGTGTTATTGCCTATAAAATTTGGCAATCGAAGGTGTCTAGACATTTCCTGATGAAATATATTTTCTGGACAAAAAAGTTGGTGGCCATTAAAAAATAGAAACGAGTTGGTGGTGGATAGAAGGTTCGAAATGTAAGAATATTTTAATATTCTAAAGTGGTCCACATGACTTGGTCCATGTAATATGTAGGGTTTAACAGATATTATTATTAAATAATCTTATTGGTCAAATTATGAGAAAATGTTTCCTACCGAATTACCGTGATGGGTGGTAATTGATTATGGGCTTTAAATGGAAACGGGTCCTCTCTCTGCCTCACTTATATATATGGCATATACCCATCTAATATGCACTTGATAGAAAGAAAAAAAACACGATTAGGGTTTTCAAGTGCAAATAGAGGCAAGAGAGAGAACACCTATTTCCTCCGCCGCCGACAGAATTCGATTGGGAACTCATAACGTTCATTGTCATGGATCAAGGTACGCTTGGTTGTTTAAATATACTTCTGCATTTAACATTCATTGTCATGGATCAAGGTACGCTTGGTTGTTTAAATGTACTTCTGCATTTTATTTATATGTAAAAATCATGAAGTTCGATGATCTTGGCTTAACTGATTTATGTTTTATATATGGTATCAGAGCCTAGTTGAGAGCTCTCATGATTTTCCATTTACGATTATGAACTTTAACTGAATCGACTTGATTAGGGTTTTGTTTCGAAATAAATTATGATCTGCTGTGCTATTTTGAAATAACCAAATCGCTGTGTAATCTTATTTTTATTACAATTTTGCCGAATTGCATATTTGGGTATGGAAATTATGATGCAATCTGGGCAATTCTTTTAGTTGGAATTAGTTAAAGTAATTTGAATACCTATGACTGATCATTACGATTATAGATGTCATTCATTTAATTTGTAATTCGTCTTACGAAATTATTTGTTAGTCGCCAAAGTGGCCAAACTAGAAAGATCACATGGATTCAAATTAAATGATGATTAATCAATTACTCATGGTAGGATGATGCATATGAACAAACAAAACCTTATTATGTTTTAAAGGTTTGTACTTGAGTAATATGATTTTCATTTGTCATAAATTCTTAAGGGTCACCCAAAGGTAGACTAATTGCTCCTATGATTGATGATATGAATGTGGTGAGAATTGTACATTTCATTTTTATTTGTTCGGATATCCAAAGATAACGAAACCTGTCTTGTTAGAGATGTACAATTATCAATAAGGTATTATGCATAGATGATTGTTTGTATTGTTGTAGTATCTACCCAAAAGAGAATATGATAATACACTTATAGTTATTACACGTGTTTTTTTATTACTCAAAGCATTAATGTTGTGAGCACTTCTCAATTGCAGTGTCAGTGCATGTTTCTCTTCATTCACTTGCTCCATATATTCACTCACTTAATGGAACAAATTTCTCAGATTAGAGTGAGCAAGTTCAGTTTTACCTTGGCGTCCTGGATCTTGATTTAGACTATGAACTGATAAACCTGCTGCTCTTACGAATACAAGCAGCACTGAGGAAAAATCTCTCTATAATTCCTGGGAGAGTCGAATAGATTGAGCATGATGTTTATGCGAATGGCTATAGTGAGCAACATAAAGACTGGCCTTCCTCAAGCTGAAACTGCTAAGGAATACTTGAAAAATATTGAGACTCGTTTCAAGACTGTTGACAAGTCTCTTACTGGGACATTAATAGCTGAGCTTACCACTAAGAAATTTGATGGTATGCAAAGCATGCATGAGCATGTCCTTGAAATGACTAATATAGCAGCAAAGCTAAAGATTCTAGGAATGAATGTGGATGACTCCTTTCTTGTTCAATTTATTTTGAACTCCTTACCTCCTCAGTATGGGCCATTTCAAATCAACTATAATGTTATTAAAGACAAGTGGAATGTTGATGAATTGGCCACTAAACTCGTTTAAGATAAGAGAAGGCTTAAGCAGCAAGGAGAACATTCCGTTCATTTAGTAAGTCAATTAGCTGAAAGAAAATTTGGAAGAAAGCCTGGAAAAGGCAAGAAAAGAGGACCACCCAAGGTGAATGGACCTGCTAATGCTACCCAGGCTCATGATAAGGAACAGAAAAGTGATTTATGTCGCTTCTGTGGGAAGCCTGGGCATTATCAAAGAAATTGCCAGAAACGCAAAGAATGGTTCGAAAAGAAAGGTGAGCCTTTGGCTTATGTAAGTTTTGAATCATATTTAACTAAAGTTGCTTATAATACCTGGTGGGTTAACTCTGATGCTACGGCTCATATTTCTAATTCAATGTAAGGATTCCTTACGACCCAAACTTTAAATCCAAATGAAAATTTCATTTTCATGAGGAATCGAATCAAAGCTCCAATTGAAGCTGTTGGAACTTTTTGTTTAATTTTGGATACTGGATATTGTTTGGATTTATTTCAGACACATTATGTTCCTAGTTGTTCCAGAAATTTGGTTTCAGTTTTGAAGCTTGACCATAATGGATTTTGTTATAAAGTTTGGTAATGAATGTTTCAGTTTATATAAGTATACCTCTTTAGTTGGTTCTGGTATTCTAATAAGTGAGCTGTATAATTTAAAGCTCAATAATCGTTTTGCTGAAACACTTTTGACCTTGCATCATAATGTTAGAACTAAGCGTAGCCTAAATAATGAAAATTCTTCATTCTTGTGGCATAAACGACTGGGTCATATATCTAGAGAAAGGTTAGAAAGATTAGTAAAGAATGAGATTCTTTCGAACCTAGATTTTACTGATCTCGGTGTGTGTGGATTGTATTGAGGGAAAACAAACCAAACATACCAAGAAAGGAGCCATAAGAAGTTCAAAGCTTCTTGAAATAATTCATACAGACATATGTGGACCTTTTGATGTTCCATCATTTGGTGGAGAAAAATATTTTATCACCTTTATAGATGATTATTTACGTTACAGCTATATTTATCTATTGAAAGAAATGTCTGAAGCAGTGAATGCTCTTCAAGTGTTCATTACTGAAGTTGAAAGACAATTAGATAAAAAGGTGAAAATTATCAAGTCGGATAGAGGTGGTGAATTTTATGGAAAATATGATGAATCGGGACAACGTTCTAGTTCATTTGCAAAACTCCTTGAAAAGCATGGCATATGTGCCCAATACACTATGCCAGGTACGCCATAGCAGAATGGTGTTGCTGAAAGGCATAATCGTACTCTTATGGACATGGTTCGGAGTATGTTAAGTAATGCATCTTTGCCTATATCATTGTGAATGTATGCTCATAGGACTGCTATATATTTATTAAATCGGGTTCCTAGTAAGGCAGTTCCCAAAACACCATTTGAACTATGGACAGGAAGGAAACCTAGTTTAAGGCACCTACATGTTTAGGGTTACCCATCATAAATAAGAATTTAAAATCCACATGAAAAGAAGTTGGATTTTAGAACTATTAGTGGTTACTTTATTGGTTACCCAGAAAAATCCAAAGGATATAGGTTTTACTGTCCTAATCATAGTACGAGAATTGTTGAAACCGGCAGTGCCAGATTCATTGAAAGTGGTGAAATCAGTGGGAGCAAAAAACCTAAAGAATTGGTCATTAATGAAGTTAGGGTGCAGATTCCTACACCTATAATTTCTAAGCAAGTTGTTGTTGATAGGAGCATATTTATGCTACTTAATTAGTATGTTTTCTTGTATTTCCTTAGCTATTTATTGCTTATTATAGTGTTTAAAGTCATTTTCGTGGGTTTCAAGGTCCAAGGAGCAAAGTTGGCAAAAAGATGCATTTTGGAGCAAATCTGGGCTTGGAATGGATAGCACAAGCTTTGGGCAAGAAGATGGACGAATTTGGAGTCCAAATGGAGTTGGGAATATGTTTCAAGGTTGGAGAAATAAATTCAAATCATTGAAGATAAGGAATCAGCTCAAAAGAAGGAGAATTATCCAAAACATTATCCAAACAACCTTATCTTATCCTTATCTTATCCAATCCTTATCCTATCTTAACTAGCCTTATCTTATCCTAATCTTTCCCTAACCTATTTCCAGCTGTAAAGAGGGTTTATTTCTTGATTGGAGTACATTTAAATTAGGTTTCTAGAAGCCCTTATCCTCTCCTACATAGGTGCCGCACCTTATCCCTTGTTTTTTCTAGAAATCAGCCACAAAACATGTTTTCTAGAAGGCCTTATCCCTTGTCCTTAAAATCTAGCGCCTCTCCCTCTTCTAGAAGCTCTAGAACCTGCAATCCTTTTCCCTTAGGGTTGTGCAATCCTTTTCCCTTCAGATTTTGGTGAACCCTAGTCCTTTTCCTTCATGAATTGTGCCAAATACACATTCTTTTCCTTCAGAAATTCGTGGGTTTCCCTAGCCCTATAAATACAGCCCTTTGTGCAGCAAACAAACCACCACCCTCTACCATAATTCACCTACATCCATCCACCACACAAAAATCCCTCTTGTGCCGCAATTATTCAAGAAAGGAAGGAGAATGTGCCATTTGGAGTCGTGAATGCCATTCAAAGCATTGAATCGCTGGAGCTTTTCTAGGTGTTGTCTATCCTTGTTTTTAATGTTTCAATTTAGTTTTCTTTGTTTAATTGCTATCATGAGGAACTAAATCCCCCCTTAGCTAGGGGGGTAATTCGAAACCATGTCCATGCTTGCTATATGATTTGATTACTTCTAATTGTGTTTCATAAGTTGTGAATTCAATTTACTTATCCGTTCGTATAAAAACTAATTTGTGTATGTTGATTGAGGGTCGACACTTAGTTTGCATGCATGAATTTGATGCTAGAATATAAGGGAGTTTCACCTAATCGTTACAAACTTATATTTACAAGTAGTGAAGGTTGTTGATCACAATCGCGTTAAGTAAATTCTTGGCATAAGTTTCATGCAATTCATAGTAACGAATGCCTCGTCAATGCTTATGGTTTTCATAGAACTTAATGATTCTTGCTTGTATCTCTATTATGCAATTCATGTAGGGAACCTATGGGGAATGCTTTGGGTTGTCGTATGCAATCATCCAATTCAATAATGTTATGAAAATCTGAGGGTTAATTAGTGCAATTCATGGTTAATCTGGGTTGTTGAGAATTCATGGTTTATTGAAAAGCAATTAGAAATCGTTTTGTATACAAGTATGACATGTGTGGAGAAGAACCCCCTAGCTAGCCTTCCATCCATTCAATTCATCCAAATTCGTTTTAAAATCTATTTTAGTTTACAAGTTTCGTTTTGTTTTCAAATTCGTCAAAACCAATTCCCCCCTTTTACTTTCTTGTTTTAAAGTGTTTAGAATCAGTTTAGTTTGTGTTTTTAAGTGTCTTGAGTCAAGTTATAACTATTTTCGTCCAAATTCTTCTTTAGTGTTCAAAACTGCCCAGAAAGTGGTTTTAAGGCAGTTTTGAGTGTTTTCTTGCTGTTTTGAGTCTTTTGGTTTGTTTAGTAATTTAAAGTATAGTTTTGCATTCTTTGAGTCTAGTTTAGTGTTTCAACTTTGTTTTTACGTTTTTGAGTCAGTTTTCAAGTGATTTAGCAATCCCTCCTAATCCCCGGCCTAGAACGATCCCTACTTACATATTTGCTACAATTGATAAAAAGAGGGTTTAATTTGTGTGCTTATATATTGCGCATTAGTTGTTCCTACACATGTTGAATCGTTAGACAATGTTGAACAACAAATTAATGACCATCTGCTCCAGAATGAGATTATCACAAATGAAAATGTAGTGGAAGAACCACAAGAAATGGCATTAAGGAGATCTCAAAGAGAACAAAGATGTGCTATTTCAGATGATTATGTGGTATATCTACAAGAGTCAGATATTGATGTAGGAATAAATAAAGATTCGGTTTTGTTTTCACAGGCCGTTAACTGTATTGATTCTAGTAAATGGATTGATGCCATGAATGATGAGTTAAAATCAGTGGACCAAAATGGAGTCTATGATCTCGTTGAATTGCCTAAAGGTTGTAAGGGAGTTGGGTGTAAGTGGGTTTTTAAGACCAAACGCGACTCTAATGGCAATATAGAACGATATAAAGCCAAATTGATGGCCAAAGGTTTTACTCAGAAAGAAGGCGTTGATTACAAAGAGACTTTCTCACCAGTTTCAAAGAAAGACTCTTTTAGAATCATTATGGCATTAGTAGCTCATTATGATTTAAAGTTACATCAAATGGATGTGAAAATAGCATTTTTGAATGGGAGTTTGGAAGAAGAAGTCTACATGGATCAACCTAAAGGCTTCGCATTAAAGGGAAAGGAACACATGGTATGTAAACTAAAGAAGTCAATATACGGACTTAAACAAGCTTCACAACAATGGTATCTTAAGTTTGATAATATCATTGTATCCTTTGGTTTTAAAGCAAACATCGCTGATCGATGTACATATCTGAAGGTCAGTGGGAGCAAGTTTATCTTTCTGATTTTGTATGTTGATGACATTTTGCTTGCTAGTAGTGATCTTGGTCTATTACATGAGACCAAGCAGTTTCTCTCAGAGAACTTTGAAATGAAAGATATGGGTGAGGCGGCCTATGTGATAGGAATTGAAATATTCCGAGATAGATCACGTGGAGTGTTGGGCCTGTCTCAGAAAGCATATATTGAGAGAGTTCTAGAGAGATTCAGTATGGAAAAATGTTCATCCAGTGTTGCTCCAATTCAAAAAGGGGATAAGTTTAGCCTTATGCAATGCCCACAAAATGAAATGGAGCGTGCATAGATGGAAAGTATTCCTTATGCATCTGTTGTAGGAAGTCTGATGTATGCACAAACTTGTACCAAACCAAACATCAGTTTTGCAGTTGGAATGTTAGGTAGATACCAAAGCAACCCAGAAATTGATCACTGGAAAGCTGCAAAGAAAGTGATGCGGTATTTGCAAGGAACGAAAGATTATATGCTCACGTATTGAAAATCTAATAACCTAGAAGTTATTGGTTATTCAGATTCAGATTTTGCTAGATGTATTGATAGCAGAAGATCAATTCTTGGTTACTTGTTCCTCTTAGCTGGATGAGCAATTTCCTGGAAGAGTGCAAAGCAAGATGCTATTGCTATATCCACCATGTAAGCTGATTTTATAACATGCTTCGAGGCTACAAATCATGGATTATGGTTATGAAATTTTATCTCAAGGCTTGGCGTTATTGACTCCATTGCTAAGCCGTTGAGAATTTTCTGTGACAATGCTGCCGCTGTCATCTTCTCCAAGAATGACAAGTATTCTAATGGTGCTAAACACATGGATATAAAATACTTGACTCTTAAGGAAGAGGTTCATAAACAAAGAGTGTCTATTGAGCACATAAGCATAATGCTTATAATTGCAAATCCCTTGACAAAAGGACTGAGGCCGAAGGCATTTAATCATCATGTTGAAAGAATGGGTCTTGGTTGTAGTCCATGATGATTGTCATTTTTATTTTGTTTATGAGGATTTATTTAATGACAATATTGTGCTAAGTTCGATAATTGAACATGTTTATGGTGTTTCCTGTTTTCCATTATATGTAAACATTTATGAGAATGGATGAATGATAACAGGAATGTCTTTGCCAAAGACATTATCGGACCTCTATATATATATATATATATGTTTCTCACTAACAGACTGTTTTAGGTAATTGCTAGTATTGTGGTACATGGAATGGACTATGCCGCTTGTTGATGTACAATCGCCATGACTCACACTAGTGTATTGCTTAAGATTAGTATTTATGTTAACCAATTGATCGTAAGGATTATTTCGAACTTTACTGCGTGCTTAATGTTTATTTGTTAAACCAGAAAAGGAACATATGACACTATGGACCAAGTGGGAGAATGTAAGAATATTTTAATATTCTAAAGTGGTCCACATGACACGATCCATGTAGGGTTTAACAAATATTATTATTAAATAATCTGATTGGTCAAATTATGAGAAAATGTTTCCTACTGAATTACTATGATGGGTGGTAATTGATTATGGGCTTTAAATGGAAACGGGTCCTCTCTCTCACCCTCACTTATATGTGAAAATCATAAAATTCAATGATCTTGGCTTAATAGATTTATATTTTATACGAAACCCCCATGTTTTGACATTGGTAAAATTTAAAAACAATGTGGGACTTATAAGCTAACCTGCAATGAAGCAAAGAAACACATAGAGCCAATGATTAAAGTTTGTAAAATATAATCAGAATTTCGTGAGTATAAACGATATTACTACACTAAATTATAAGTTACAGAGAGAAAAGGTTTGAATTTAGAGACAAAAATTCTAACCACCAAGTAATCCACTACTTGTATAATTCTAAATGTCAAGCAAATAATGCTACACTGATGATTAGTGATTTCTTCTAAACTAGTAATTATAAAATTAAACCGGTCAATAAATTACCAAAAAAACAGACACAAGACATCCCAACCAGTCGATAATTAGATTTAACAGCAGCAGATCGCATGTCATTAGCAATTCGACATTCGAATTAAGAACCATCTAACAATCATTTGTACAACAAAAGCCCCAGCTGGTTCCTGAATCCCATTAATAATTGTACTCAAAACTAAAACAACATAGAGAGAGAGAGAGAGAGAGAGAGAGAGAGGGAGAGAGAATCACAAATCTAGCTACGATTTCTTGGGTCTCTGGTAGTAGTTATATAATTATACATAGTTGCTGGTGTTGTCTAGTAGTACAGGACCAAGCGCCTGGAGCAGAGAGTACAGAAGTACTTCCTCTTGATCTTGAAGCACAAGGGCAGAAAGCAAAGCTTCCGCTGAGCCTCGACATCCACCGCCTGCACTTTGCCTCCGCAGTACGGGCATGCTCCGGGAGCTTGCTGCCTCCCCAGCTCCTTCTCCTCCTCGTCGCACACGTACACCAGCCACATTTTTTTGTCCTGGGATTTAACTCCTCTGGTTCTGTGGGATTTTGTTGAGATGGGTGTAACGGGGAAGCTGGGTTTTGAGAGAGCGCTCTTGGATTGGGGGGGGGGGGGGGGGGGGGGGGGGGGGGGGGGTTTGGGGGTTGGACACTAGGAGTTGGACAACTCAATGTGAAATTAATAAAAAGAAACTGAAGCCTGTCAGACTGTCAGACTGTCACTCAGTCACTACTTAAAGGGTAGGGGAGAGAGAAAGAGGTTGACGAGAGGAATGTACCCCCACATATATACCCTTGTGTTTTTTTTTTTAACAAATGATATTATTTATATTAAGAGATTGATGTACCTAATCTCACAATAAATTAAAAATAAAGTGGTTTAAATTCACTTTTAAATAGAATCGATATTAAGATCGCTCACTTACAAGTAAAAATGAATATCACTCGGTCGTAGTACTAAATGTCATTAACTATGACTTATATATTTACTTTGTAGGATAGAGCACATAAGGGGTAAGAGCAACTCCAGTGTAGGAGTCATCCCACAGGCTATTCACTATTCAATCCACCAAGTGAACAGTAACTGCTCTTAATGAACAGCCCTGACAATTGAATAGCCCTGACAATTGGCAATAAAATATTAGTATTTTTTTATTTATAAAATATTACATAATAATTTTATTTGTTATTTCGGATAAGATTTTTAATCGTTCTTGTTGCGTCACGTGTCATTATCCGCAAAGACAATTATTGGTGGTGGATTTCCGATAAGATTTTTAATCGTTGTTGTCGTGCCACGTGTCATAATCCGATTACAATCTTTGAGGATAGATTTCCACCAGATTTTTAACGAATGACGGCATGTCACGTGTCATTATCTGAAAAGACAATTATTGGTTATGGATTTCCGATAAGACTTGTAACCAATCACGTCATGCCACGTATCACAATCTGATTACAATTTTTTAGGATAGATTTTCACCATATTTTTAACGAATGACGGCATGCCACGTGGCATTATCTACAACCTAATCCTTTCTGAATCCTCCATATAATCCACCCTCCATCCTCAGAAATCTCACACCAATTTTCTCAAGATCTCTATCATTATTCATAGTTTTTGCTTCCTTCTTCACCAAAATCCCTATCATTATTCATAGTTTCTGCTTCCTTCTTCACCAATGTCTTTTTCTTCTTCTTCAAAGATGATGTGGGAAATCGATCAAGAAGAGGAAGAATTGTTTAACCAATCAGAATGAATGTTCAATGCCGAGGATTGGGCCCAAAATGAGATGGAAGAGGATGATGAGCGTAGACGGAGAGATGACGAATCAAGAATGGCCGGAGCCCCACATTCCCGTCGAGTCGTCCAAGCTGTGGCTCAGATCTGCAGGCCCAACCGTGCTGTAAACATTGATAGAAACAGGCAACGACGAGGTCAGGAGCTCTTGGACAATTATTTTGTCTGTAACAATGCATTCCCTAATACGTACTTCCGACGTCGTTTTAGAATGGAACGACATTTGTTCAATAGAATCATGGGTGCTGTTTGCAACCATGATTCTTACTTTGTGCAAAAGCCAAATGCATTTGGTGCTATGGGTCTCCTGCCTGAGCAAAAAATTACTGCATATGGACATTCAACCATTCTGGTATCTTAAGTTTTATGTATTAAAAAAGAAAAGAAATACATATGTTTTATGCATTAAAAAAAAGAGAAATAAAAAATACATATATTTTATGTATTTACAAAAAAAAATATACATAAAACTTTATGTATTATTATTATAAAAAAAAAGAAAAAAATATATATGTATGTCTTCCATCCATCCAGGCCCAACTTCCAAGCCTATCAGAAAGAACAATGAGCCCAACTGTTGCACACCATGGTCCAAACCCGGCTCAAAGTTTTTTTTTTCAGTCTCTGGACCCAATATGAGACAGACCCAGCAAACACATCGTCTCTCTTTCATTTCCTCGAGTTTCCTCTATATCGGCACAGTCAAGATCAATCGCACGTCGACGACTAGGAGCGAAGCTGTGAACAGGCTGACAACGACGGAATTGAACCGGTCTCTTTATCACGAGCTCAATCCCAGTACATCAATAAAGCTCCACAATCTCCTCGATGTTGCACGCCGAGAATGAACTCTTTGAGATTGTCGACTGGGCCTCCAATTTGACCTCTGACCTTCCTAGCAATTGCTCAACTCTAGAAGAGATGTCGGTAAAGCAACTTTGCCGCATCACCAATGGATCTGAGGCGTGGCATCCGCGTCGCCGAAAATAATTTGCTTTCCAGATCTGAATCATGCGACAGGTCGAATCATATGGCGTCCGCATTCGGATCTAATCTGATTGTTAGTTCCACCCAGATGGTACAACAACCATATGAAGCTGCAGCTCCACCGTGGGCGCGTCACAGCAACTTGAATAAGGAAACAGGGCATGGAGATGATCAGGAAGAAGGAAACGAGCAGTTTGAAGCCCTCATAGATCACCTTCTCATCGTCGCCACCATATTCTCCTTTCCTATGTCAGCACCACCGCCTCAGCACCGGAGCATGGCACTGGCTTCGTGCTCCACCACCTTTCTCTGCAACGGCAGCGGCACCGTGGCCACATCTCAGAAATTGATCAATGCACCCAGGAATTTCTACAACCCAAACTCCCACCGCCCAACTCTCCATGACAACCACCCCCAACACTTGTTCTTCTTCTTATCGGATCCGATCGGAGAGTTGGAACCCAGAGATCGCGAGCTACATGGGTCGAGTCAGCACCAATGCAAACATCAAGCCTTTGTTTCCTTGACAGTGGAGGCTAGCTCGAGCTCACGGCATCGTCCATCCTCGACAAAATTCTCAACAAATATCCCAATTCTGATCTTTTCCTGCACAGTCCTGTTGACACCCAACAGTAGAAGAAGGCTATCGAATCCGTCTCCTATTCTCACCGTCGCACGATCTGCTCGTCATTTGGACCTACCAGAGCAGCCACGATCTCAGAAACTATGGGATTACGCTTTCAAGAATTGGGGCATTCAGATTGTGCCTGAGAAGAAGACCTTTGCGATCGAAAAACATGTCAAGACCCTGCCTTCTGGAAACCATTTCTTGATTCTGTTTGTGGATGGAATCGTTTATGTGCATTCACTGAAAGAATAGATCATCAATTTGGGAACATGGTGGAGCAGGTGCTCAAGGGGACAAATGACAAATCGAATGGAGCTCTTTGCAGCCTTTCATAAACCCCCTTAAAGCCACCACTCTCTTTCTCTAAAGGGTTGCATTAAGGAAGAACACCCGTTCTCTTGCGTCTCGGATCTCAGTTGTGGGACAGAACCATCAAGAGTAGCTGTTGCGCGCCTGTCAGTGGGCTTCATCAGCTCCGTTTTCGCCGAACTCTCGCACAGCAGTGGCTGGTTTGCTTTATGCGCCTCGGCATGGAGGACTGGGAGGGTGTTTTAACTGAGTTCCTCGGTTGAGAAGCAGTCCATCCTGAGGTTGATTATTAGTGGCATCGAAGACCCGTCTCTCGGATTGGGCATGCTGCTGCAGAGTTCAAGCAGTTCTTATCATCACCACCAAAATTTGGAATACGGCGGCGGAGCACAAAGCTAAAGCTCTCTTCCATGCCAGGGAGAAGAAATTGGGAACTGAATGGCAGAAGCAACTGCATCTCTGTCTCGGGTCCTCCGTCTCCATGCAGCTTCCTTGCCGTGCACCTCCTCTCCAAGCTCTCCTCCTCCTTCATCTTCTCCCGAACTCGACTCGGGTTTTCACCCACAAATCCAGGCAGAGAAAGCAGCGAATATAAAGAAAATAATAATAATAATAAAATAAAAGGATGGTGGAATGGTGGTGCCTCACCACCACGTGAAAAAAAATGATGGAAGTTTGCTGGGTGCATCTGGCACCACATGTGAAGGAAATGGGTAGCCATTGAAAGCAGAGGAAAAAAAAAGGGAAAGGTATCCAAAGTATGCTCAGATGCACCGAAAGCATAAATATATATATGTGGCATCAAAAAATACCACATAAAAAAAACAAAAAAAAATACATTTAGTGAAATAAAAGTTCATTTTATTTATTTATCTAAAAATTACACAAATTTGCATTACATATACTGAAAAAAAAAATCACAAGAAATGTGCAAACAAGCAGGGACTCTTCAAAGACAGTCACGAGAAGCCTCATTACTCGGCGAAGCTGCAAAAAGACGAGGCGCCGGAGTTTGATTATCCTGAGCCTCAACACTTGGCGAAGCTCCAGAAGACGATGGCAAAAGATGCTTCTGGAACAAATTCATAAACATCTAATGATCACTTTGAATCCGACTATCAGATTCCTGCAGCTGGTCAAACGTTTTCTTCATGCTCGTCGAGTAGCTGTTGGCAAGCATGTGCAACTCCCTATTTTCATGCTTAAGCCATCTGATCTCCTGCTTAAGGCTCGCCACCTTAGCCATCAAGGATTCAACCAGGCGAGTACGAGCAAGAAGGCGTTGGCCTATGTTCGATACAGAGCTCGCACATTGGACGCTAAATGCCAAGGAGTCCTGGACAGCTAGCTCATCGGACCACTTGGAAAACACCCTATTGTCTCTAGGGGTGAGAAGATTTCTAGCCACCACCATGGATGTTATATCATTCTTCATCACCGAATCCCCAACCTTAAGAGGACCATTCGGGGATAAAAAGGATGGATGCCATATGTTGTCCGGAGAAGACATAACAGCCTTTTCCCCGGCATTCAAATCAAGGAGACGGTCAGATGGGCAAGACATTTTCTGAAGGTTTTGAAGAAAAGAAGAGGTCGGACAAATCAAGATCTCAAAGGTACAAGAGGGGAACTTCTACAAGTAGCAATTCTCAAGCGTACTTTGGGAAGCAATCGATGCCTCCATAAAAAGAAGAAGCAACGAGGCCGCTTGCTCATAAATCGAAGAGCCGTTCGTTTAAAAATCGAAGAGGCGCCACCTTTTCAAAAAGTCAAATTTTCTAGATCAATCTGTTAGCGCCATTCACGTGCAATCTCAGCTTTGAGGGAGTCACAGGCCAAAATCAAAGAGGCTCGGCACTATCCTCCAAATTTCAAAAGCTGCTCGTTCAAAGACTGAGGTTTGTCGCCACCCTTCACGTGTTGTCTCAGCTTTGCAGAAGTTATGGACGGGTCTAAAAATGCGTGAATCTTACTATTCCAATCAAAATTACCCACTGTCGCTGACAAGGGTAAATGAACAGCCTCACTACCTGCTATTGGGAAAAGTCCTATATCTGTCAACATTCATCCTTTACGGTAAGGCAAACTTGCAAAAATGCCAAGCTCTTCCCTATTTTCGAGAATGCATTTCCAACAAAGCCTCTCAAAATACTCAGTATTCCTCATCCTCTGGAATGCCTTTGCAAACAAGCCACACCAGAGCAAGAGTATCCCATATCATCAGGGTCGAAAGTAAGAGTATCTTATATCATGCTTTCCCCCAGTCATTGTCTTTGTCCTTGTTCTCACCTGAAGGGCAAGAAGAAAGAGAGCAATCAGTCAGAACCTGAGATCAAACTTCCGATCTGGAACTGACTGCCTGTAAACCTTCCCTGATTGCTTACCTAGCATTTGCATTCCACTCATGCATGGCAAAAACTGCAAGAGAAGATGCCACATGCGTGGGAAAAAAAGCAGGGAAGATGCCGCTTCTACAAGGGGAACAGACAAAGCAAGGAAGGTGATACATTGAAGCATGTAGAAACAAGCACGACGAAACATGTGCCGGGCAGTCCGCTACTTCTTCAAAAGAAAAAGTATTTCATATCATCAAGATCTGACGTACTCTGGATTTGATGGACTTATTTTGACCTTCAAATTCTTGAGTCGGCTCGCAAAGATCACTTGCCACGTAGAGTCGCTCATGGTCCATTTCCTTCAAGATCAAGCCACCAACGGCCCTTGAAGGAATCACAAGTCCGATTCCAGATCAAGTGTTTACCACCCTTGAATTAACTTCAACTCCAAATAAATGGGTAAGCTCAGACTTTTAGCAAGTCTAGCAGAAGAAAACCCTCAAGTCCAGTTCAAGAATAAACCTGTAGAAAGCTACTTCAAAAGTAAAAGTATCTCATATCATGTTTTCTCCTTGTCCTTGTTTTTGTCCTTGTTCTCACCAGCAGGGAAAGGAGAAAGATAGCAATCAGTCAAAACTTGAGATTAAACTTCCGATCTGGAACTGACTGCCTGGAAACCTTCCCTGATTGCTTACCTAGCATTGCTCTCGAGTAGTCATCTTCAAACAGCTGATGTACTTCCAGAGAAGATGCCGCTTCTGCAAGGGAAACAGATAAGGCAAGGGAAAATGATACATTGAAGCATGTAGAGACAAGCACGACGAAACATGCGCCGGGCCGTCCACTACTTCTTCAAAAGCAAAAGTATTTCATATCATCAAGATCTGACATACTCTGGATTTGATGGACTTGTTTTGACCCTCAAATTCTTGAGTCGGCTCGCAAATATCACTTGCCACGTAGAGTCGCTCATGGTTCATTTCCTTTAAGATTAAGCCACCAACGGCCCTTGAAAGAATCACAAGTCTAATTCAAGATCAAGTGTTCACCACCCTTGAATCAACTTCAACTCTAGATAAATGGGTAAGCTCAAACTTTTAGAAAATCTAGCAGAAGAAAAACTCTCCAGCCCAGTTTAAGAATAAACCTGTGGAAAGATACTTCTTCAAAAGCAAAAGTATCTCATATCAGCAGAGTCGAAGGCAAAGATATCTTAGGGTGCGTTTGGTACGCGGGATGGGACGGGACGGGACGGGACGAGGCGTTCCGTCCCGCGTTTAGTACTCCTAAAATGAGTGGGACGAGGCGTTCCACGGGACAAGTTTTGGATGATTTTTGGTTCCACCTCCCTCCCATGGAACGGGGTTGTTCCACGTCTGTGGGACAGAAATTTTTAACATTTTAGGACAACAATGCCCCTTGTTTTTTTCAAAATTTACAACATCCGTCCCGTCCTGTTCCGTCCCGTTCCGTCCTGTCCCGTTCCGTCCTGTCCCGTTCCGTCCCGTCCCGTCCCGTCCCGTCCCGTCTGCGTACCAAACGCACCCTTATGGCACGTTTTTCCTTTACCCTTGCTCTTGCCTGCGGGACAAGAAGAAATAGAGCGATTGGTCGGCACTTGGAAAGATTGAACAAATAAACAGACCAACACCTCTACCTCGTGCCTGCCTGCCATGCAAAAGAAACAAAGTAGAGAATAATGCAGCATGGGCCGTGCAACTGTACGTGCTGATTCATCCTCGACTAAATCAAAGATCGCTTGCCATATGAAGCCGCTCGTAGTCCGACAACCTTCAAGATCAAGCCACCAACGACCCTTGAAGAAATCACAAGCCCGATTCAAGATCAAGTGTCCAACACCCTTGAATCAAATCCAGTTCAAGATGAAGTCTGTGGAAAGTCAACAAACACAACAAATACACGTGCCGATTCGTCCCCAGCAAAGCTGAAGAAATTAATTCCAGATCAAGCCCCGACGGCCCTTGAAGAAACTTCCAAACCAATTCGAGAACAAGCCTCAACGGCTCTTGGATCGGCATCTTCACTAAGGGACTTCAAAACGTATCTTCTACATGTGACAAGCATATGTATACGACGCACCCTGAAGTGAGGGCATTTGTAGACATCGAAATTTCGATGAAAGAAATATTGATCAATGCATTAAAGACTACAACTGTAAACATCAAAATTTTGGTGAAATTAATGTTGATCAAAGCATCAAAATTACAACCTCCATTCATTTCATCTACATCATCCACTTACTTCACCAACAAAAAAATGGATGGTAGTGATTCATTGTCACCAACAAAAATGGATGGTAGTGATTCATTCTCACCAACAAAAATGGATGGTGGTGATTCATTCTCACCAACAAAATGAATGGTAGTGATTCATTCTCAAGGCCTATAAATAGGCTTCTCCATCAAGGCCAAAGACCCCAATTCATAACCAATTCACAAATACATTTCTCTACTCCCAAATTGGAAGAGAATTCTCTTGAAGTTCGTTCTTCGTTCTTCGTTCTTCATTCATCGTTCTTCGAGATCAAGCTCTAACGGCCCTTGAAGTAACGCTCATCCACCTTCGAGATCAAGCCCAACGGCCCTTGAAGAAACTTCGCCAAAACCTTTGAAGAATCAAGAAGCATTTTGGTCATGTGCCGATTCTACATCCAAGATCAAGCCCCGACGGCCCTTGGATCAACACAACTATTCTTCAAGATCAAGCCCAAAAGCCTTTGAAGATCCATTCATCGTTCATCAGTTCATCTGCCTTCAAGATCAAGCCCCAAAGGCCCCTTGAAGATCCGTTCATCTGTTCTTCAAAATCAAGCCCCGACGACCCTTGAAGCAACGTTCATCCACCTTCCAAGATCAAGCCCCGATGGCCATTGGATCCACGCATTCGTTTTTCAAGAATCAAGCCCAAAAGCCCCTTGAAGTTCATCCATCGTTCATCGTTCATAGTTCTTCGTTCGTCGTTCACCCATCTTCAAGAACAAGCTCAAAAGCCCTTGAAGATCTATTCGTCATGCAACATTCATCCAACTTCAGGATTAAGCCTCAACGGCCCCTGAAGATCCGTTCACCCAACTTCAAGAATCAAGCCCAAAAGGCCCCTGAAGAAACGTTCATCCGCCAAACTTCAAGATCAAGCCCAACGGCCCCTTGAAGAAACTTCCCCCTGTTCATCCAAGATCAAAGCCTTGACGGCCCTTGGATCAAGTCCACAAATCAAAGTTTTACTGAGATCGAATCAGAGGAACAAATAGAGATTGTGACCCAAAATCATCAAATAGAAATATTATTTTGTACACGTGTTCTTGTTGTTTTAAAAAAAATTTCGTGTTCACAGTTTCGATGTCCAAGTTGTCTAGGAAAATGTGGTGCATGAACAACCGAATTTAGACACTTGCCATGTGAACTCAATGGATGATAAAAGTACTAAGTTTGTGTTAGTCGAGGTAAGTTAGCGTGCGTACTAGAATCGAGGAATTTATTGCAAGCTAGTGAGGCACTGGAATAATATTCGCTTTGACAAGACCATATGGCTAGGCGTCCATGGCCGATGATTTCAGTAGTGAAAGGGTAATGCTTGGGTCTAAAATATTGGATTTGGGCCATGAAAAAATGAGTCAAGCAGGAAGACTGTGACTCTTGACCCAATGGTGATCACTCAGCCCATATGTTTTTTTCTACTCAGAAAGGCATGATTCGACCGAGTTTTAGTGAAATTGGGATTACTATAGGATCAAACTTAGAGACGTGGCTTGGTCGAGTCCTAATTGAATTGAAATTGTTAAAGAGTGATGAGTTTTGATAAGATTCGAATTATCCAAGGAATCAAAACCTACAACTGTTCAGATAAAGATGAATTGTGTGCATAAAGGGACTAAGTTCAAAATCCTAGTTCAAGTCAAAGAAGCCGAGATTAAATAGAGATTGAGTTTCAGTTAAAGAGAGGTTGAAGAGATAATGTCAAGGATATCCATGTGGGTGCTGATGAGGCATAGTCCTATTAGAACTTAACCTTGACAAGCTCGATAGTCATGATATCCACCTCGATAAATAGAAGTGGCTATGTAACGTCAAAAACCTCTTCAACTCAACACATAAACTTAAACACTCTACGCGAAACCTCGCTCTACTCGAAACCTTCGTCAATACACCTTCAGTTTGGATTAACATCACTGTGTTGACAATCGGCACGTTCAGCTTTGATTAACATCAGTGGAGCCGTAGAATTAGGCAATCGAGGATCATTTTCAGTTTAGATTAACATCAATGCTTCTGTTTTGTTCAGTTATTTATACAAGTCTTAGTTGGCAATAAGTCTTTGATTTTTTTTGTTGAATAAGGTCACTTCATTAGCTTTCCAACGAAGCACGGTGTTCTACAAAAAGTTACTGACATGTGCACCTCAGAGTTGGCATTCAGATGGTTGAACGAAATTTATAGTAAAGACACTTATCTCCTTTGAGTATTGTCATACAGCTTGATACGGATTCGACGTACTTACATTTTCACAAATATAGTCGAAGCTGCTGAAACCTGGTGTAGAAGATCTTGAACTTAGTAGTGAATTGAATAACCTTGTCTTCAGTTCTAGAAACCTAGGCCGATAGTGTTACTTTCTTGGCCGTAGTCGCTCGGTGCAAAAGTCAGTAGTGTGTTCGACACCACACCACCATAACTATTCTACTTGCCCAACTGAGCTTGGTCGCGAATTGGCATACCTGTATTCACAAGGACATAGTTAGCTCAGTAATTGCTCGGCCTACGTGCCACGTAGGTCTTGTAATTTTTAGGGTCAACAATCCCTCACTAATTATTAAATTTTACTATATAATAAATTTCTCATGTCAGTGATGAACAAGTCATTGTGTGCCTCACTAATAATTACTGAGAATGTGTGTTAGCGAGGGACAAAATGACTTTTTTACGCTTGAAAGTCTCTCATGTAGGCAATGTTCTAAAAATCAGTCTAGGCGGCCGCCTAGGCATTAGGTGATAAAGGCCCGTTATGATTTAGTGCAAATTGTTTCGAAAAATCGGTCTAGAGCTAGACGGCTCCTAAGCGCTAGGCCCTACTTGTCGCCCAACTAGCGCCTAACTGATGCGTTGTAAACAACACTCAAATTAAACCCTCTTGTTGACAATTGTAGTATAGATGTAAGTAGGGATCGTTCTAGGGCGGGGATTATGAGGGATTGCTAATCTACCCTAAACTGATTTAAAAACAATAAACAAGACTAAAAAAACAAAACTAGGCAAAAGACACTTAACTAAATTCTAATAACTCAAAACACACTAGAATGACTCAAAACAACCAAATTGACTCAAACTAGACAATAGGGACTGATTTGGACGAAAATAGACTCAAGGAACTAACTAAACACAAATTATGACATATTCTAACTAAATTGAGACTACTTAATGATGGGGGGTTTGGTTTGCACGAAAATTGAAACTAAAACTAAACAAACTTGTAGAATTAAACAAAGATATAAAATTAAGGTGAATGGATGGGTGATGGACTAGCTAGAGGGTTCTTCTCCACACATGACACACTTGCATACAAACCAATTTTCAGTTGTTCTTTCAATAAACCATGAATCTCAACACCCCAGATTAACCGTGAACATCACTTTTTTAACCTTCAAGTTTTCCTTAAGTTATTGAATTGGACGGAAAAGTGCATACAACAATTCAAAACATTCTTCAAAAGTCTCATACGTGAATAGCACAATAGAGATACAATCAAAGATCATTAAGCTTTGTGAAAACTATAAGCATTGACGAGGCATTCGTAACTATGAACAACATGATACTCTTGCCAAGAATTCACTTAACGCGATTGTGACTAGCAACCTCCACTACTTGTGAATATAAGTTCATAACGATTAGGTGAAACTCCTTTATATTCTAGCATCAAATTCATGCATGCAAACTAAGTATGCATCCTTAATCGACATACAAGAATAAGTTATAAATCAAGCAGTTAAGCAAATTGAATTCACAACTCATGAAATCACAATTGAAGGTAATCAATTCATATTACAAATATGTTCATGGCTTTGAATCAACCTCTAACCAAAACGAATTTAGTTCCACATATTTGCAATTAAACAACTATAATTGAATTAAAACATGATAAACAAAAGTAGAAGACACCTAGAACGCTCCAGCAATCCAACGTCTTGAATGGTTAGCACAGCTTCAAGTCCTCCTCCTTTCTTGCAAACATGCGGCACCAAGGTGGGTGTGGTGTTTGGATGGTCTAGGGGATGTGGCAGAGATTGGATAGGTTGAGAGAGTATGGAAGGGTGGTAGGGGATGGATAGGAAAAGAGGTGGATGGAAATGGATGGAGGAAGAAGGAAACTTGCGGCAGAAATTGTGTTGTTTATGGAATGTGTTGTAGATGTGAATTCGTGTCTTTGGCCTTGATGGAGAAGCCTATTTATAGGCTTTGAGAATGAATCACTACCATCCATTTTCTTGGTGAGAATGAATCACCACCATCCATTTTTGTTGGTGATAATGAATCACTACCATCCATTTTTGTTGGTGATAATGAATCACTACCATCCATTTTGTTGGTGAGAATGATTCACAACCATCCATTTTTATGCTCCCCATGCATGCATGCAATCCATTTCATCCCAAAATAGCTCCAAATTGCACCAAAATGCACTTCTTTGCTAACTTTGTTATTTAGAACTTACAAACACACGAAAATAGCTTAAAACATTATAATAAAATAAAACTAATTAAGTAAATGCAAGGAAACAAACTAATAAAGTTACATAAATATGTTCATATCACTAACGATTTTTAGAACCTTGTATACCGACAACGTATGATAAATATTACAAAATGTTACATGAAAAATTTGAAAATCTAATTTGGAGAATTTGTTTAACTTTCGGAAGAAAAATTGACTAATATAAAAGTTCAGGAAAAATCAACAGTGTTTAGTGGAGATTTAGTACGCGAATGTAGAAGAATCCAAATCACAAAATCCCCAAGTCGCAGCCCAAAACAAAGATTTCAGCCCGGCCGAACAAGGCCTGCCTGGAAAGAACCGAGCAAATTAACCAATAGGAAGGGCCTGAAAAATATTTAGACCCGGCCCAGAACCTGGCGACCCAGTATTGCCGCCAGCTCCACAGGCACGCAAGGTGGCCTGCTTGCCTTTCCGGCAAAATTTATGTTTCTTTCCTTCTCCTTCTCTGTCTCTCTCTCTCTCTCTCTCTCCCTCCCTCCTTTTCCGAAGCTGCTTTGCTCAACTCGATGCTCTATAAAAACCCTTCCTTTCGTCTTCGATCCCCGAAATCCCTACCGCCATGAATTCCATCAGTGAGGGAGCTCTAATCTGATCAATTCCGAAGGGAAAAACGAAGAAGAATTCAAATCATGTGGTTTTCGTTTTGGAAGTCCAGGGATCGCTTCTCCTTAGACGAGCTCAGGTTTTTTATTCATTCGAGCTCGGTTTATGGCTAATATGAAAAAAATTATTTGTTATTTGGGCAATTTAGTTGGTGTTAATGGTTAATTAGGGTAATTACGAGTCTGCTGCGTGTTTGTTTTGATTAATTTTCTTGTATTGTGACTGAGAATTTTGAATTTTAGATTATAATTTGGATTATTGGAGTTAATATGGTGCAAAGTCGATTCCTTTTGTTTTGTTTTGTTTTGTTTATTGTTCTGTTTGGTTTCTGAGAAAAATGGAGGGAAAATAAGGAAATAGAAAATTCTCAGTTTGGAATTTGCGTGGACAGAACCTTATATTACCAGTGTAAAATCGTTTTGGCTTATAGTTCAGTGAGTAGAGTTTTAAGCGGTGATGTTCTTGGTTGAGGGAAACTTAGATACCGAATGTTTAAATTGAGAACGACGATCTGTTTCCAGCTCTACATTAGTGAAAGGAGTGTTACCTTCACACACACTTTGGAATTGAGGGAGAGAAAAACATACCTTGATACGGGGGGTTTCAGTCAAGGTTGGAGATCATATTGTGTAGATGACGGGGATACTACGCTTGCCTGAATGTTCTTTGGAAAACAAAGTTTAATTTTGGAACAGCAGGAATTTTTATGCCTCTGAGTCCTCTACTGGAGTTGTAAAGATAATGTGGCAAGCTAGTTAAATTCCAAGTCGTATAATATTCTACATTTCAAAAGTTCTAAAAAGCCACAATGAAGAATTCTGCTTGCTCCACGACTAGCCTGATGCAGTGAATCTTGATTTGGAAGGGGTTCATGACGATTTACGAATGGCCTACAATTAACTTATGAGACCTTGAAATCAAATGCATAAAAAGTTGGAACTTAGTAAAGGTTTAATCTTCTCATTTTGAAGTTTTACCTCTTCTAACTGTATGATGATTTTTGGTCAATAGTGTAGCGTCTTGATGATGAGGAGGGGTGCAGGCCCTCTCTATGTACACATACACTAAGTATAGTTTCAGATGTTTACATGAATACTAAAGACGAGGCGTCCTCAGGTTTTGCAATACATTACGTTGCCTTTTATGCAGTAACCGGAGCCATCAGGTATACAACTTATTGTAGTGCTCCACTTCAAAACTAGTGCAGTAGCCCCTGTATATAGACATAGTATAGGTCATCTTCCATAAGGATTACTAATCCTAATTGGATCTCCAATTGAGAAACCAACTCAAATTAGGAAAACCACTCCAATTGGGAAAACAACTTAATCCGGCTATAATGTTCAATATACTTAAGACAACTCATGGATTGGAAAAACCCAACAATCTTCCACTCCAAGGAAGGTATACCAAAGTAGGATTGTTCGTCTTGATCAAACTCTGGTTGATTGGACTCATAACCAGCCTGCAAATCCTCTTAACCAAACTCCCATTGATCAAATATCTCATAACCAAGTGTTGAGAATGAGTCATCAAGATAAACAAGATGAACTTAGAAAATAGAAAACAAGTCATCAAGATAAACAACACCAACAATTTATGTGGTTCGGCAATGTATATCAACGGGGCAACAACAAACTTTCGCTGTATCAATAGTGAGTACAACAAATAATCTTGCCAAGCCTCTAGGATTAAGACTTGATAAAAAACCAATGTATTAAAAGCGTGAGGCGTGGGCGAGGCGGCCGAGGGACGTGAGGCATGAGCGTGAGGCGAAGCCTCACGGGACCTAAATTTTTTAATATATATACTAAGGATACACATATGTTATATTAAAAAAAAGATTATTAATCAATAATCACCATGAACACACACATATATTATAAATATATACACACACATATATTATAAATATATACACACACATATATATACATATATTATATATATATATATATAATAGAGGATGAAAAGAAAAAGTACTGCAGTTAGGATTAAAGAATGTATGAATTGCAAGTACTGTAGTTAGTTTCCAAAATCATTCCATCTCGCGGCTTTTTCTTTTCTTCGAATTCTTTGTCTCTTTGAACTTCTATCAATACAATCTTTAGGCTTGTCTTTGTCTTAGACTCACACCCTCACACCCTCACACCCTCACACCCTTGCCCATATATATACATATATTATATATATAAAATAGAGGATGATAGTGCAAGGAAGAGGTATGAGGCAGTTAAAACCCTACCCAAAATTTGGGTTGGGGAGTTTGAAAAAAAAAAAAAAAACCCACTGAGGCAAACCTAGGCGGCTCCGACGACACCTTACGCCGCCTAGGCGAAGCCTTTTGCCCACCCCAGCAAAACTGAGGTGTTAGCCTTGGCGCCCAGCCTCAAAGGCGCCCTAGGCGCGCCTTGAGGCTAGTTTTTTAAAACATTGCGAAAAACCTAAAGAACAACAAATACGCTCTTATCTCTTTTCCTTTTTCTCGCACACAGTTTTGTGCAATAGCCCCTTTATATAGACATAATAAAGGTATCTTTCAATAAGGATTACTAATCCTAATTGGAATCTAGTTATGAATTCTTTTCCAATTGAGAAAACCACTACAATTGGGAAAATAGCTTAATCCTCTAAGACTTTAACCTCTAATCGACTTGGGACAATTTATCGTGGGCTGGAAAAACCCAACAAGCTTATCCTGGTAGGACTTAATTGCTCTAATGGAATTGGGATGCTATGGTCTCTTGTTTGTGTTTTTGTACTATCTCTCAGGCCTTGCAGATTTAGGAGGCGCCAATAAAGGGTTGACATTTGTTTCTTGAAATTTTCAAATTTATTGATATAATTTTTCGTCGTTTTAGATTATGTAGGAGAATGTTTCTCCCACTATGGAAATTTGACCTGGAATAGGATGTCAATCATAGACAAATTGTTTTCACATCAATCGTAGACAAATTGTTTTCACATCTCTCGTTCCACCCATGGAGGATAGATGTAGACTTCCACATAAATAGAACAACAATGCATAGACCCAAGTCCTGAGAAGAAAAAAATCTCCTATTCTTGTTCAATCCAAGTAGAATCCATATAAAATTTCTTGGCTATAATAAACATGACAATGTTTACTAATACTGTTTTTCTTATACAGGATTCATATAAGAACTGTGCCAGTGCTCTTCTCAAGGAGACTAGAGGAGTCTGGCCAGATCTTCTTGTAACAGTCCTCTGTGATGAATGGAAACGTTGCAAGAGAGGTAATTCATGTCATGTTTTGAAATGACTAATGAATTGGTTGTTTGAATGTTAACTGATGTTTTTTTTTTCGGAAATCTGTAGCAATAGAGGCCTCCTCCCCTTGGAAAGAGTCCAAGTGTATTCTGTTGTCATCTCAGAGGTTCTCGTCTGAAGGTAGAACTGAAGACCTGTTGTGGATTTTTGAATTGAAGGACTTCGAAATCTTCAAGGTTGTTTTGAGTTGGTTTTCAGTTAACGCGTCTGTTTTTTTTTTTTTTTTTTTTTTTTTCTGGTAGATGGTATCACAAGTGATTCATCGTTTGCTGCTGGTGAAAGGATGTGTGAGTTGGTCAAGGTTTGTGTTGGTAGTTGATACACTATTAAAATTCTTAAATAAAGAAATAGAAAGAACAAATTATAGAGTAATATAACAAATACATTAAACACATCATACATTCGTATTTTGTGGTGGTACCTGAAACATTGTTCTGGCTCTAACCTTATCATACTTCAGGTGTTTGTACTCCTACATCAACTTCAAATTTTCTCACTTGGTAGAACTTTTCCTGAGAAACCTCCTATTAACCCTCCAGCTGATGTTTTTGAAAATTCCCGTACACAAAGCACTGGTCTAGATGCTGCAGGTCCAAAGCTTGGCACTGAGCTAAGGCCTGGTGAGTTCTCTATCCTGTATATATTTATACCTATATAAATGTGTATGTTTCTAACTTTTAGCACAACTTCATACAATTATTTTATTTCTAGAACTTGTAGTATTTCTTGATTAATTCTTTGTTGTTGCCTTATGCAGTTGATGCTGTGCCTTGTAGAATTGCGTTTGAGAGGGGTAAAGAACGTCATTTTTCCTTTCTAGCAATCTCTTTGGGTACATCTGGGTGGGTTGTTTTAGCTGAAGAATTACCCCTAAAGGAGCCTTATGGAGTCGTTCGTATGGTTGCACCTTTGGCTGGTTCCAATGTAAGTCGCGGCTTTAGTGCTTTCCATGTCCTTTTTTCTACTTTGGTTTAACAGATTTGTGAATCATTTATAGCATCAGTACTTCCTTTAGATTCTATTCCTATTTTATCTAATAATTTTATTAAACGTATGCCATATTTAATATATATATTACTCCTAAGCCACTCCTCTTTACAGTACATATTGTTAAGCAGTACCTGATTCTTTCTGTTGAAGGTTTGTAATTATGATTTCGTTTACTTTTACATTTCGAACTTTTCGAGGATGCTGTAGTTTCACATGTATCTAATGTCTTCTTTGTTATTTCCTTCAGCCAAAACCTGATGAGAAGTATTCAAGATGGTTACACTTGTGAATCCGTCCATCCACTTTACCGTTTGTGGAGCCTGCCAAATATGGTGCCTACAGGAAATCGAAGACAAAAGCCTTGGTTGATGGAAGATGGACCCTAGCATTCAGGGACGAAGAATCTTGCAACACTGCTTTGTCTATGATTTTGGAGGAGATAAACCTGCAAAGCAATGAGGTAGAGAGAAGGTTAAAACCTTTACTTGACCTCAAAAGCTTAGTAGAATCTTCAAACTCTTCTCAAGGTCCTCCTCGAACTTCCTCTTTTTATTCAACACTTTCTAATTCTTTTTAGGCCTCCAACTTGCTTTCGTTTCCCAATAATAGGTCGCTAACTCGCTCTAAGATCCTTTTTCAGACCTCCATCCTGAGTCAAATCGATAAGTAAATACACATCCGGTTGCATTGATTTCGCGTGTTGGTAGTAAGGGGTTCACCCTTTGTATATTGTTGAAACAACCTTAGGTATATACCCTGAAATGTAGAGTAGTACCCTCATTTTTGTACCATTCTTTGTATATTAGCTTTCCTTGCCCTCATTTTCGAATTTATGAGTTTTTTCCCCTCGGTTCTTTACCAGATCTGACCCTAGGTTATTACTTCCATAATTAGCTGTCCCGGTAACAACATTGTACAAATGAGGTGATTCCAGAGCAAGGCTTTTTGTGTATCTGTTTTCGTATGAGATTCAAGATCTTGTGTGCTTGTGTACACACTTGTTTACGTACAATTCTCTTAAACCGGTTCAAGTTGTAAAATTTGCAGATTTTAACGATAGAGCTCGATTACAAAAGGTGTCTCTCCGGTGATTGAAAATAATCCCACGCTGCAAAGTTCACCTCTTCTTCCAATGATTTGTTTTGTGATCTATGCGAGCATCTCTAATCACCATCAACCTCATTCACCAAACAGTTATCAATCACCTTAACACCGCTCAAGGCTTGAGAGTTGAGCCCAAAACCAGAAAACACAGAACTCCAACGTTTAAGACTTTTCTTTTTCTCTCTAATGTTTTAACTTTATTTGTTATTTTTTGGATGAATGATATATGCTAGTGTTTACCCTAAAAACTACCAAGCCTACGCGGTGCGTAAGTTGAATTGTTAATGAGCTAACTATATCATTCGGTTGAATGCGAGATGTGCAAACTCGAAGACCAAGCTCAGTCGGTAAGTGAATGAATACGGTGGTGGTGTCAAATGCGATGGTTACTTCTCTATCTTGTGATTGCAGCCAATGAAGGAATCCGTCTCGACCTATGGGTTCTAGAACCTTAAGACAAGGTTGCTATTCACTGCGAAATTCATAAATACTCAAAGGAGATAACTATCTCGATCGTAAATATGGTTCGGCGGTTGGAATGCCGACTCTGAAATATCTTTGTAAATAGCCAATCATAAAATAGGTTTGGCTTTCAATA
Source organism: Crataegus laevigata (assembly GCA_963580275.1). Lineage (NCBI taxonomy): Eukaryota > Viridiplantae > Streptophyta > Magnoliopsida > Rosales > Rosaceae > Crataegus > Crataegus laevigata. The sequence continues at coordinate 24,122,075 of OY756948.1, forward strand.
TGCCGAATAACGTAACTTGGTAACACCTCACTTCGTTGAGAAAGCTAATGAAGTGACATCTTCCAACAAGGACTCAAAAAACCCTTGTTGATGGAGACTTCGATGGGTAATCAATCGAACTTAGAGTAGTGCTATCTAATACAAAATATAAGATGCTCCACGTTCACCTGATTTTACGGCTCAAGTGTATGAGAGGGTTTCACGTAGAGTGAAAAATTGCACATGGCAGATTTGTGTGTTGTGTTGAGTTGAAGAGGCTTTGAATGTTGCAAGCCCTCTTCTATTTATATGAATGATTTTCATAGGTGCCGAAGTAAAGTCTGCTCGGATTGTATTTCCTCAACACTCCCTGACTCAAAATATTGGATAAACCTGATTTGGTCACTCCTACCAGACATAGGACTCTGAACCTAGTCCTTTCTTCGTAATTAACTCATTCCTTATTCTGATCAAATTTGCACCCAGATCCTTCAAATATTACAACTCCTAATAATGATGTCCTAATCTTCAAAGACTCTTAATTGAATCAGGATTCAGTCGAATTTAATCTGATCCTCAAGGAATCCAACATTGACTCGAATTCGGTTAACCCACCTTGGGCTGGGCTTCCATTCCAACAAATTTGGGAATTAAGAGTTTGTCCAACTCTAAGCTAAACTCATAATCATACTCGGCCCAAATCCATTATTTTGGGTTCAAACATATAGTTACTAAGATTTTTACAATGCAAGGGCAGTGACATTGCAGTGAGCTACCCACTCCTAGTTATTGGACTAATAAAAAATATATAGCATCATTGTTATATATGTGTGTCGAATCTGAAACCTCGTCCAAATGAAGGCAAAACCCATTTAGATCAAAATAGGTTGGTCGTTAGACCATATCCGACGGATAGGGCCTAAATCCTATACTTTAGGCCACAAAATTTTATGATTTAGACCTAAAACAGTTTTAATTGTCTCATTCTCTTTGCCACTGGCATTGCCATTTATGAGAATTTTTTTGAAGTGTATTCAAGTAGTTACTTTACGTGTTATAAAATAAATGGAGAGACACGAAAAAATATGTCATTTTATCCATTTGTATTATGACATATAGTGTGCCGTTTGAATACACAAGACTTGGAAAAATTTCTCAATCATAATAGCTAGGTAACCTTGTTGACGGATGATCATTTGCCCCTTTTCTTTTGAGGTACAGGCTAAGACAAATCTATTGAAGAATGCAGTACAAGTTTAATGCTTAATTAACCAAATTTTTGCTTTGAAACAATTAATCCATCGAAAACAATTAGTGCCTCTTTTGGAAACAATTATTGAGCAAAAGTGCGCGGGTCCTTGATAGTGAAGAACGGCCTACCATGGAGGAAAATGGGGCTCCTCATCATTACTAAACCCAACTAGTGATTAGATACATGCTTCTTTAGAAATTCTAGTAATCATTTCGACATTTTTATGGAAACGGTGAAAGGTACATTGGCAAATAGCAAGAAGAATGTGACACTTGCAAAGCATTAAAATTGAATCAATTAATTAAACCATTTGTACCATTCATCGTAGAGATATATGATCTATAACCTAGTAATACGATGAGTAAGTGTAATAGACGTAACATTACTCAAAGTAAGCAATCTTCTACTATCGGAAGAAATTTTGATTTCTCGTTTCACCTTTTGGATGTTAAAAAAAAAAAGTGAATATCAACGTAATCAAGAATAGAATTAGTAAATATGATACACATAACATTACTCAAATTGAATAAAGGTAATGATAGTGTTTTGTTTTGTGTTGGTGACTTCCTCCCCAACTTAGTGAAGGATCATTATGCATTTTAGGCAATACTCTATAATGTTTCCTATTATTTTATTTATTTGGGCTGAATATGTAGTCAATTTGTTTGTTGGTACAAACCCTAACCCTAGTAGGCTTTTCTCCCTTATTTTGTTCCACTAAATTGTATGGGCCACGAGAGTGAGTGTTATTATCATCCACTAATTGTATGGAAGAATATATGTTCATCATTCCCCTATAATAGACCACTCTTTTTTGCTTAATTGAGACAACTTTACTAAAGAAGGGCAAGCATTCATAATTTCATAAATTCACAAAGATGAAAGCTATGATCATATATGTTCAATCGTAGGTAGATAGACCCCACATCTCCGCCGTTGGATACAATCATACGGGTTGGTATTATGAACCCTTTTGGGTCAAAGTAATCATAATATACTATTGCAAAGGAAAAAGTAAAAAAATTGAAGCATAAAGTGCAATTGGCTTGTAGTGGAGGAGATTAATCTTTGTTGTTTTGTGAAAAAGAAGAAGAAGAAAGAATGAAATATGTATGAATGGTTACTCATTTTTTTCATGGCAATAGTGATCGAGATATTAAGGGTTGGTTTCACATTATTGAAATTGTTATAAAAGTATTTATTTTTAAACAAGTTGGAGTTAAAATTGTGTTTGGTAAATAAAAAATAAAGTACTTTTTGTCAAAATCATGAGTCCAGAAAGCAGAAACAGCTCTATATTTGCTCCTAAAAACAATGCTTTTTTCCCAGTCCCAAACTAACCCTAAGAGGCATTGATTGTGGTCATAAGAACGTACATAATTACAGGGAAAAAGCTTACTGTTGGTTCCATTATGATTGAAAATAGGTGGAGTTAGTCCGGAGTCCATCTAACTCTTGTATGCAAGTTATTTTGTCTGATTTGATGACTTCTTTTCTTTGCTCCTCTAGGAAGGATTTAGTGCAGTGGTTGCCTATGGCTTATGGAAATTTTACTACTGCCTCTGCTTGGGATCAACTTCGACCTTCGGGTCCTAAGGTGGCCTGCTCTAGTTTGTTTTGGCACGGTTGTATTCCTAGAGCTAGCTTCATTTGCGGCTAGCTATTAAGGGCAAATTATCCACGCTTGATTGGATTAAAGCTTTTGCTCTTCATGTCAATCCTTCTTGCTTCTTCTGTGGGAGTGGGTTTGGATCCCATGCTCATCTGTTTTTTTGAGTGCCCTTTTTAGTATGCAGTTTTGGCGCTCAGTTTTGCTTGCTTGTGACATGCTTTGGTGGAATCCTACATGACCTTTGTTCTTTAGATTGTGCTAAATTATATCTCACCACTGTGAGTCTTTGCTCTCTGATGGCAAAGCCTACTGTTGAGAATCCTATTGGTCCTTTTGATTCTTAATAGAGAGTTTTAACAAAACACTCATGATACTGTTCACTTTTAACGAAAAACCACATTTTTACCTTTTCTTGGTATACTATTCACTATATCTTTAAAAATGACTTTTTTATTAAAAGGGAAGTTTTTTTGAATTTTTTGTTAGTTTTTCTTTCTTAATAGGGTAAATTACAAAAAACTACCTCAACTATGGGTGTCACAACACTTTCATACCTCATCTTTAAAACGTGACAATGTCATACCGCATCTTACGAATTTGTGACAATGTCATACCTCCGTCAATTTTTCTGTTAGTTTTTTTGTTAAGTGCTGACGTGGCAAGATATGGGGACCACTCACTAATATAGCTGGATTAAAAAATAATTGACTATATTTTTAATAATTAAAAATTAAAAAAATTAATTTTTTTTATTTTTATATTAAATCTCTCTCTCTCTCTCTCTCTCTCTCTCTCTCTCTCTCTCTCACACACACACACACACACACACACACACACACACCCAAGAGGAAGATCCGCCTCCCCCGCCGCTTAATGCACCCAATCAATCTCACTGGGTACAGAATCGGCGGTGAAGAATTGGAAGAAAGACGACATCTTTCAGCTGCGTTGAGGAATTGAGAAGAACCCATTTTCTCAATTCGTGAGATTATGCAGCAACCAGCGGCTGGAGGAGCTGGAGAGATGAGTGCTGCTGAAGCTGCGGCAGTGGAGCAAGGCCAGCTGGTGGTGGAAGCGGCGTCCCCAATTAGCAACAGGCCGCCATTCTGCGGCGGTGAATTTGGACGAGCTCATGATGCTGTCCGGTGCGGCGGCTGCAGCTGAAGATGCTCTCGTGGATCGAGGTGGAGGTGGTGGGTCCAGCGGGAACAGATGGCCGCGTCAGGAGACCCTGGCGCTTCTCAAAATCAGGTCCGATATGGATGTAGCCTTCCGTGACGCCACTGATGTCAATTTTTTTTTTTGGGTTGCAAGTAAAGGGAAAAGGGGATGAAGATGAAGATGGGGAGGAGACAGAGAGGGTTCTTCTTCTTCTTGGGGCGAAACTGGGTTCGAATTTTTTTTTTTTTGTTGTTGGTGTTTTTGGGTTGCGGGTAGATAGAAAGGGGGAAGAAGATGAAGATGGGGGAAGAGAGATGAGTGCATGTTGGGTTTTAGGGGGGACGAACTGGGTTGAGGTGGGGGGTGGGGGGTTGCACGGAAAGGGAACGGGAAGGGGTCGGGGTGGTTGGGGGGGGAGATGGGATTGGGTTCTGGGTAGAGAAGAGAGAGAGGCGAGAGAGGGAGAGAGAGAGAGAGAGAGGGAGAGAGAGAGATTTAATATAAAAATAAAAAATTTTAATTTTTTTAATTTTTAATTATTAAAAATATATTTAATTATTTTTTAATCCAGCTGTATTAGTGAGTGGTCCCCATATATTGCCACGTCAGCACTTAACAGAAAAACTAACACAAAAATTGACGGAGGTATGACATTGTCACAAATTCGTAAGATGCGGTATGACATTGTCACATTTTAAAGATGAGGTATGAAAGTGTCGTGATACCAATAGTTGAGGTAGTTTTTTATCATTTACTCTTCTTAATAATGTGAATAGTCTGCGTTTTAGTTCTTCATTGCAATATATTACGGACAACCAATACAGTTGGGCAAACATTAAAATTAGAGTGATTTTTGTTTTAAAGAATGATCTTTAATGGAAGGCTCAGAAACTAAAAGTTCAAATCATTAAAATACATAGCAAATCGGGAAGATCCGATCCCTAGCTCAACTTAACTTATGAGGAAGTTAATAATTTTGATGCTAGCTGCTGTGCTTAGTAATTGATTTTTGCTCACTTTAAAAGCTGAAAGATAATAAAAATATTATTTATTTAGAAAAGGTCATATTTAGCAAAAGAAAATTTTGGTGGTGACTGGTGAGTGGAAGTGGAACTCACCTCCCAAGGCTAGGAAATCTTCCACTTCGATAATATTTGATACAATAGTTTAACTTAATCTTTTTAATAACCAATATTGAAGTTGTTGATGTCTCGAAAAGTAATCATTACTTGGGCACTCATTCTCCTTTCTTTTCCCTTACATTATGTTTAGATGAAAAAATTTAAGATTATTAAAGAATTTTAAAATAACAAAAATCAAAATAACAAAATTTTATTTTTTAGAATTTTAGAATTTTCTTGTTTGGTAAACTTAAAAGAACAATGGAATTGAATAAGTCATTTATTATTTTTAAACTCTCATTCATAGAAATTGGAAAATGAAATCTATTTACATGGAATTTAAACTTGGGAATTAGAGGTTCCAAGTTCCAATTTTTTTTTCATATGAAAATTCTAAATTTCTATGTTTATGAATTCAAACAATAGAATTGGTGTATGTCAATTTATAAATTCTGATTTTTTTTATCAAAATTTCAAGTTTATTTTCCTCATTTATAGATTTTTTGTAATTAATTTAGTATTACGATGATGTAATGATGAACAAGATATAGTAATTAATTTTATCTTGCAAAGAAGAGCAATAATAGTTAGTAGAATTATAAAAAGGAACTGTTTTTAGCACTCTAAAAATTTTATTTTATACTTCTCAAAAATGTATTTTTCTTTCTAATTATAAAAAATTTAGAGTGCAAAATGAAAATGTGAATTTTGTTAATCTCCATTTAAAGCTGTAATTGGGGGAGTAGGCAAAGTAAGCTAAGTAAATATATAGTAATTATATATATATATATATATTTTTTTTTTATAATATCACAAGAATCAAATCTCTATTTTTTTAATTGTTTTTTTGGTGAACGAATCAAATTTCTGTTAGAAGATGGCGAGGAACTGAACTGCGGATTCGATAGGCTAAAGCTAGATATGATACATAAGATAACATTTTGTAAAGGACAGATTTGCAATATATGTATGAGGCAGCTTAAGGGGAGGGATCCCCAATTTTTCAAAAAAAATGGAGACACGCTCCTCACCTTCAGATTGACTTTAATGAAATTCTGTGGTTGAGATTAAAATACAGGCCACACAATCTCAACCACACAATTTCATTAAAGTTAAATCCAACGGTGAGGAGCGTGTTTCCATTTAAAAAAAAAATGGGGATCCCTCTCCTTGAGCAATTCCATATATGTATATACTAGCAAAGAAGCCATGCTTCACTGCGAGTTTGAAACCATAACCAAAATTTAACGCACTCATTTCTAAATTATTCAAAAATAAATGAAAGCAACGGAATCCACATGATATTTTATCAAGGAATGAAAAAGTTTTTATTTGATTTTTCAAATTGTGAGATGCATCAGATATCAATTGTTGTCTGTGTCTTTTTACTTCTCATTGTGAGTTAAATTTGCTTATTACTCTGAATTTTCATAATTTGAAATTTGCAATGATCAACAAACGTGGGTTAAGCATATGTGATTTGGCAGGAACTAATAAATGGTTTGCAATTAATTTCACTCTGATGCATATCATTTGTATTAGTTTCATAATTTGAATTAAGAATAAAAGTTAAACGGGGGCCTTGAATTACAGCGTCAACCAATACTTTCTCCTTTTGCTTTCTGTGAATTTTTTGGTTGCTTGCTGCAAATGAATGGATTTGGAACTTTGAACTAACAAATTAAGCAATTCAAGTATATATACCCTTAAAAGGTTTAAGAGTGGATATAAAATTAATTAATATTAAATCAAAATAAATAGATGTAGCTATGTATATTTTCAGCAATTTCAGACCTTCACTCCCATCATAGGACTTAAATCACATTTAAAAATAAAAAGTATACAAAGAAAGTTGTACTTTTGGCTTCGTTTACAAAAAAACTCTGTATACAACTATGTATTCCACAACAACTATGTATTCCACACGAATTTGTGTAAAAGGACTTGCCTCAGGGATAAAGTACTTCGTCCTCTTACACACACCTATGCCAAAATCTCTATCAGACAGCTTTTCCAACCCTGTAAAATTCAATATATGAAGCAAATCATGCAATGCAATTGCATTAACCTTATTTGAAGGATATGAAAATGATTTTTTTTTTTCACTAATAATACAACTATGTACAACCATTACCTAGTTTCAGAATCCATTTCAACTCCCAAAATTACACAAAATTTACTAAATTGTAATTTAAATAAAGCAAATACATAATATCATATCACAACCACAGAAGCAAGAATTTTAAAATGCCACATGTCACATCCCAGATCGGCTACGCCATAACACGATATTGTCTACTTTGGGCCCCGGCCATGCCCTCACGATTTTGTTTCTGGGAACTCACACGAGAACTTCCCAGTGGGTCACCCATCCTGGGATTGCTCTCACCTGAACTCGCTTAACTTCAGAGTTCCGACGAACTCCGAAGCCAGTGACTTCCCAAATGGCCTCGTGTTATAGGGAGGGGAGCATGTACATATAAGGCACATCATCCCCTCTCCGTTGGTCGATGTGGGATCTCACAATCCATCCCCTTAGGGGCCCGACGTCCTCGTCGGTATACTCGCACAAAACTGCAGAGTGGCTCTGATTCCATTTTGTCACATCCTAGACCGGTTCTGTCATAGCATGATATTGTCTTCTTTGGGTCTTGGCCACACCCTTACGGTTTTGTTTCTCATAACTCACATGAGAACTTCCCAGTGGATCACCGATCCTGAGATTGCTCTCGCCCGAACTCGCTTAACTTCGGAGTTCCGACGAACTCCGAAGCCAATGAGCTCACAAAAGGCCTCGTGCTATATGGATGGGAGCATGTACATATAAGGCATATCATCCCCTCTCCGTTGGTCGATGTGGGATCACACACCACAATATTTAAATAGTATGGGTTAGTATGTGTTATGTTAACTCAAGTGGGAGTATGACTAGTCTTAAGTCATTAAATGTTAGACACTAAGAAAAACGCATAGGTATTGGAAAGAGTATTGAGTTCACTGAACAACGATCAATATAGAGATCTGACATACATGTCATGTAAGAACTCATAAGTTGCAATAATGCAAAGCAGTCATTTGACGTGAGACATCATAGTTGTATAGTGGTTTGGTCCTTGACCTTTGACTCTGTTAAAAACATTTCATTGAGGATTGTTGGAGTTAAGCTACCTAATTATGTAGGTATGTGAATGTACAACAAGGGATCTCTAACTATTTCCATGGTGGAAGGAGAATACTCTGCGATATGATTAAGGAGTCTTTAGCCAAAGCATTTGAATGAGATTTAGGAAGTATGTTTCAAATCACATTCAATAGAATCACATAGAGAAGTATCACATTGGATAGTAGACATGAAACAAACTATTATTTAAAAAATGTGGTTAAAAGTATTGGATTAGAGAATGACCGTATTGCATTGTAGTTGTAATAAGGTAGGTTCTCCAACCATTTCTACTTACCTTGGGTAGCCATGACATAAACGAGTTGGCCTTTTAAAGAATGATCGTATTGGCCTTTTAAACAAGTTTCGGGTTTTGGGACCTAAATGAGTTTTGGTCCACAAGACACATAGAGTTTAAGTTGTATGACAACTAAAATGAAATGAGCAATTAACATAACTAAAAAGGGGAGACTGGCCATGCTAAGGGACTTATTTACAAGTTTGCCACTAAAATGAAGGGAGGTATAATAGTGACTTTACAGCTTTCTTTCACTAGTTTTGAGAGAAAGTTTGGAGGCACAAACTCTCCCATTCTCTCTCTATGGCTTTGGATGAGGTTTACCTAGCATATTTCCTCATCCAAGTCATTCCATCTTCTCATAACACCTCATCCTTGGTGTGGAGACTTTAAGGGTGCGTTTGGTACGCAGACGGGACGGAACGGGACGGGACGGGACAGAACGGGACGGGACGGAACAGGACGGGACGGATGTTGTAAATTTTGAAAAAGACAAGGGGCATTGTTGTCCTAAAATGTTAAAAATTTCTGTCCCACAGACATGGAACAACCCCGTTCCATGGGGGGGAGGTGGAACCAAAAATCATCCAAAACTTGTCCCGTGGAACGCCTCGTCCCACTCGTTTTAGGCGTACCAAACGCGGGACGAAACGCCTCGTCCCGTCCCGTCCCGCGTACCAAAGTAGAGCAAAGAAGAACAAATGGTTTGGTTAAGTGAAAAATAAGAAAGAGTTCTAAAGTGGCATTAGGAACCCATAAGAACCATAGTATGTTAATTCTTTGTTGAGTAGTGTAAATTTGAGTTTTGTCGAGTGAAAACCTTCATAGAGCTCTTATGGGTTTTCATTGATGTTCTTCAATGTTTTTATTTTGTTCTTGATGTTCATAACAAGAAAAAAAAATTTGGTGTTTTGATTCAAAGTTTGTTGTTACTTACTTTAAGCTTTGATTGTCTTGTTTTGTCTGTTGTTCCTTTGTACTTTTACACTCATCAAAACCTTTTCTTCACAATTTAAATTTTGAATTTTCACAAAAAAGCAATACCCCCCGGCCTCGTTTTACACTACCAAAACTGGCCACCTCTATAGTAAGGGTACTTTGGGGCTTTCAAGCAAGTACATAAAATTTTGATATTTTTATGACACACCCCGAGCGGAGTCGAGACGTGCTGGCCGTCACGTGAGAGTGACGTAGCTATATGTGCAACAGAAGTGATAATAATTAAGTAACACGTGAACCAATAAAAATCAAAACTAAACTTATTTAAACTAGAGATAATATGTAAGTGTGTGAAAGGGATCACAACCCAACATACAAGTATTCAGAGCATAGGTAATTCAAAAGTGCAGTCGAACTGACTAGGTACTAATTATACAAATAGAGAGAAGATCCCTACAATTATTTAGTGGGATGTCAAAACCGCTGAGAAGTCCTCGTGAGCCACAGGTAAGAACAACTACCTAGGACTTGGAGGGGTGCAAAACAGAAGGGCGAGTAGGAAAAAACAAAGCTTTAGAAAACAAATTTATCTTTTTTAAACATAATAATCCTTCTCCGTAAAACCTGTATAGTTTCGAGAAAATAATGCTACGTAAGTACGAAAATCAATGCACAAAGCTAGTGAAAACATAAGTATGCCATGTCATAACATTTCAGCACTAAAAGATATAAGCTAGGTGTGAAATCAATGTAAAATGACATGCCAATCGGAGTCACCTAACGTGACATGTATGACTGGACCTATAGCTTATCAACCTATACGTGCACACGAGTTGGAGTCACCTATTGTGACCTGTACTACAGAACTGGGTGTAAATATGTACGCTCAAGTGTTACAATCACATGAAGGCTGTGCGATAAATAGCGGGTCACCTACGAGTCGGAGTTACCTAATGTGACCTGTACGATAGGGTTGGCACCAGATTTGGATCCAAGGTGAGTGTGTGGTAGGGGAGGTGAACATCATGTGAAGTGCCCTGGCCTGGGGCAGGAACACTAACACCAGGGTGCAGTAATGATGAGCCTCCTCTGCATCATTCAATATAATTCACAGTTTATAATAATGCAAGATTTAAAACGCAATTCATTTAAGACATGGCAGCATAATTCACTTTAAAAACGTTTCTGGAAACCGTAAAACACACACACACACACACACACACACACACACACACACACACACACACACACACACACACACACACACACACACACACACACACACACACACATACACACACATATAACAAATGCCCACTCACTAATAAGTAGCAGGATCGTAGCCCCTAGCTTCGCTTGTCCACACTCGTCCTCGGAGTACGTCTCACCTATATGCGAAACAACTATTTTTACGTTAATTAATTAGCACATAAATGAAACCCAGGAATAACTTCTCATATCTTGCTTAAATGGAAGGTTTGAATATACGAACGTGATCCACTCGACGATACGAACAAATTTTTAGAATTTTTTTAGACACCGAACGCTCCACCATGTGCCAATCAAGGCACGACCACACGCATGCCCACGCGTAGGCACGTGCCCGGTACATCAGACGGAAGCCTTAACGGTCGTTAGGAATATTTCATTAAATGGTAATAGTGTTACCTAACCCCATTAGGATATTCCATTAAAGTTAACGAAATATACCTTTTTCTTCTTCGGTCAACTCACCGTCGGTTATCGCCAGCGCCGCCGTCTGGTTCGTCGAAAACTAAAATATCTCGCCGGTTTCTAGAAAATTTTCAAATCTTTATATCTACTTCAATTCTTAACCAAAATCCATGAAATTTATATGGATTTAAAGGTCTTGAGGAGTAGAACACATTGTACCTATTAGCAGTTCAAAATTTAATGAAAAATGGTCGAAAAATTCCTCAAAAGTTCAGGTCAAGTTTGCAACTCCTTGAAACCATGTGATCCGATGTGAACACAACCTCAAACCTATTCTACGGTGCTAGGAAAGTTACATGGGAACTTTTCCAAGTCCTTAAACTTCATAATCTGACCTGGATCACGTCGGAGAAACTTTGCTCTTCGTCGGAGCTTCTGGTTTCTTGAGATCTTCTAGTCTTCACGACGATCAAATTGTACCATTGGGTTTATAAGGCCGAAAGGAAGAAGATGATGGTTATCACAAGCTCAAACTTTGAAGCTTTGGTTGAGTTTGTGAGTTAGGGGTGTCTTAGGTGCAAGAAGAAGAAGAAAGATGAAGGATCGAGAAGAGGAAAGAGAAGGAGAGTGAGTGTATGTGTGTTTCTTATTGTCAAAGAAGAGGAAAGAAATAGTTTTTAATTAGGCCAAGGGAAATAAGGGCCTAAATAATTGGGTAGATAAAAATAGGTATGGATCAACTTTCCAAAGAAAAAGGACAATAAAATACTACCTATTTACGAACTCAACTGTTCGTAACTTTCTCATTACGACTCTGATTCAGGTCTAACTCACTTCAACGCACTCATGATGTCGAGTACGATTTTAATTATGACAGTGGAATTAATAATTTAAAACTGCATATATACATCCACGTCACTAAGCCAATGAAGGCATAATCGTCATTTTACACACTCGGGGAGAAAATATATTTAAAATTAGGACAGGTCGTCACAGTCTACTGCCTTAAAAAAAAATTTCGTCCCAGAAATTTCAACACATTTACAACATTAATAATCAAAGAATAGACGTGGATATAAGTTCCACATACGTTCTTCTGTTTCCCTGGTAGCTTCCTTGACTGAGTAGTTCTTCCACAAGACTTTCACCATATGAACAGTCTTGTTCCTGAGAACCTTATCCTTCTAATCCAAAATCATCTGTCGATCTTGGGCCACCTTTAGGTTATCTTTTATCACCTGAATGTTCTGGGTATTCTCATCCATAATCTCAGGGCCTATTAGCACTCTCTCGCCTACTTCAGACCAACATAATGGGGTACAACATGATTTCCCATAAAGTGCTTCAAAATGTGACATGCTAATGCTAGAATGATAGCTGTTATTATAAGCAAACTCAATCAAAGCTAAACGTTTATGCCAAGTGTCTCCAAACTGCAAAACTGAGGTTCTCACATATCTTTCAGCGTCAGAATGGTTCTCTCAAATTGCCAATCTGTTTGAGGGTGATAAGCTGTACTATAAAGCAATTTTGAACCAAGAGCTTCTTGGAAAGCTACCCAAAATTTAGAAGTAAATATGGGATCCCAATCAGAAATGATACTAACCGAAACACCATGATAGTTGACAATCTCTGAAATGAAAAGTTCAGCTAATCGACTTAAAGAATAGTTCTCCTAAACAGGCAAGAAGTACGCTGACTTAGTAAGTCGGTCAACTATCACCTAAATACCATCATAACCATTTCGCGTACGAGGTAGCTTATACACGAAATCCATGGTAATATCTTCCCATTTCCACTGAGGTACGAGAAGTGGCTATAGTAACCCAAAAGGTTTCTTCCTTTCTGCCTTGACCCGTTGACATATTGCACAACGACTCACATACTCAACAATTTCTCTTTGCATCGCATAAGTCGAAACATACGCCTCATCAAGTATCTCTTTCTTTAATTCTTCAACATTAGGCACGTAGATTCAGTCGCCCTGCATCAGTATACCATCGGAATTCCGAATCCTGAGATCTTTCTTTTTCCTTTCTAACACCGTCTGAATTAACTCTTGGGATTATACATCATTCATTTGAGTCTCGAGAACACGATTTATCAAGATTGGTCTGACTCGAAAACTAGCAAGTAGGGCTTCTGACTCGAAAACTAACAAGTAGGGCTTCTTCTCGATCTTCCACTTCTAAGTCAACTCTAGTAGATCTCAGCTCAGTGAGAAGAGGAATACGATATGCATGTAGAGAATTAAGTCGGCCTCGTGATTTTCTACTATGTGCATCTGCCACTGTGTTTGCACAACCAGGGTGATACTTAAACGTGCAATCATAATCACTGAGCAATTTTATCCATCTTCGTTGTCGGAGGTTAAGATCTTTCTAAGTCAAAATGTACTTAAGGCTTTTATGATTGGTGAACATTCAACGCTTTTCCTCATACAGATAATGCCTCCAGATTTTGAAAACAAAAATAATGGCTACCAACTTGAGATCATGAGTAGGATAATTTATTTCGTGGGGCTTTAACTATCACGAAGCATATGCGATCACTCTGCCATGCTACATTAATACATAGACCAAACCATTCAAAGAAGCATCACTATAGGTCTCGAAGTTCCCACTGTCATCTGGAAGTGTTGGGATAGATGCATAAGTGAGACAATACTTCAGTTGCTGAAGACTTTGCTTGCACTCATCACTCCACTTGAAATTAACTCCATTCCTTATCAACCTCATCTATGGCAGAGCTTTAGTTGAGAAATCTTTCACAAAACATCGATAATAATATGCTAGACCAAGAAAACTCTGTACTTCCATGACAGTTCATGGCTGCTCCCAATTCTCCACTGCAGCTACCTTCTGATGGTCCACAAGAATACCCTGGGGTGATATCACGTGTCCCAAGAATGACATTTGATCCAACCAGAATTGACATTTACTGAATTTAGCATACAGTTGGTTTTCCCTCAATTTCTTCAAAACCAGACTTAGATGTCTAGCATGCTTTGCCTTGGATTTAGAATATACCAAAATATCATCAATAAAGATAATGACAAACCGGTGAAGATACGGGCGAAATACCCAATTCATTAGGTCTATAAAAGCTACTAAAGCATTCGTTAACTCAAATGGTATCACGAGAAACTCGTAATGACCATATCAAGTCTGAAATGCTGTCTTTGAAACATTCTCACTCCTGATCTTCAGCTGATAATAACTAGATCTCAGATCAATCTTTGAGACAACATAAGCACCCCGAAGCTGGTCAAAAAGGTCATCTATACGAGGCAATAAATAATGATTTTTAATTGTCACCCGGTTCAATTGTTTATAATCAATACATAGCCTCAGAGTTTCGTCTTTTTTTCGCACAAATAAAACTAGAGCTCCCCAAAGAGAAGTACTCGGCTGGATAAAACCCTTATCAACCAGTTCTTGCAATTAAGTTTTCAATTCCCTCAACTCAGCATGAGTTATTCGATAAAAGGGTTAAAGAAATAAGATCTGTACTTGGAATTAAATCAATGGTGAACTCTACTTCACGATATGGTGGGAGTCCGGGTAAATCATCAGGAAAGACATCAAGAAAGTGTCTGACTACCCGAACATCCTCTACACAAGTAGAAGTATCCTCGTTCAGCACCATATGAGCTAAGTAGCCCTAACAACCTTTCCTCAACAATCGTTTCACTCTCACGACCGAAATAACACCATGTCTCAACCCACTACGCTCGCCGACAAAAGTGACCACAGGCAAGCCCGGCCGATGGAAGGTAACAACCTTCTAATAGTCATCCAACTGGGCACGATTGTAGTGTAACCAATCTATACCCAGAATAACATCAAAATCAACAATATCCAGTGGAACAGGATTAGCTAGCATGACGACATCCTCCATAAGAATAGGACATCCTTGATATGCCCAGCTAACATAACAAGTCTCACCTCTAGGCCTTGATTTGAGAATTATACGCACATAAATTAAACCCTCTTTTTATCAATTGTAGTAAAGAATGTAAATAGGGATCGTTCTGGACCAGGGATTACGAGGGATTGCTAAATCACTTGAATCTGACTCAAAAATATAAAAACAAAGTGTAAAACACTAAACTAGACTCAAAGAATGCAAAACTAAAGTTTAAAACACTAAAACAAACCAAAAGACTAAAAACAGCACAAAAACACTCAAAATTGCGTTCAAACCACTTTCTGGGTAGTTTTGAACACAAAGCACCAAATTGGACGAAAACAGGTTTTAACTTGATTCAAACACTTTAAAACACAAACTAACCAGATTCTAAACACTTTAAAACAAGAAAGTAAAAGGGGGAAATTGGTTTTGACAAATTTGAAAACAAAACGAAACTTGTAAACTAAAATAGATTCTGAAACGAATTTAGATGAATTGAATGGATGGAAGGCTAGCTAGGAGTTTCTTCTCCACACATGTCATACTTGCATACAAAACGATTTCTAGTTGCTTTTCAATAAACCATGGATTCTCAACGCCCTAGATTAACTATGAATTGCACTAATTAACCCTCAGATTTTCCTAACGTTATTGAATTGGATGATTGCATACTACAACCCAAAGCATTCCCCACAAGTTCCCTACATGAATTGCATAATAGAGATACAAGCAAGAATCATTAAGTTTTATGAAAACCATAAGCATTGACGAGGCATTCGTTACTATGAATTGCATGAAACTTATGCCAAGCATTTACTTAACGTGATTGTGATCAACAACCTTTACTACTTGCGAATATAAGTTCATAACGATGAGGTGAAATTCCCTTATATCCTAGCATTCAATTTATGCATGCAAACTAAGCGGGCCCTCTTAACCAACATACACAAATCAGTTTTAGTTCAAACAGATAAGTAAATTGAAATCACAATTTATGAATCACAACTAGAGGTAATCAAATCATATAGCAAGCATAAACATGGTTTCGAATTCCTCCCTAGCCAACGGGGGATTTAGTTCCTCATACGTGCAGAACAAAGAGTATTGAATTTAAACATTGAAATCAAAGGAAAGGAAACACCTAAAACTTCCAGCAACTCGAACTTGAATGGCATGCACGTTCCAAGGCTTCTCCTCCTCCTCTTTGCTGCGGCACAAGGTCTAGGGACAGGTTTAAGGGGTTATTTGTATGGATGAATGGGTAGGAGATGGTATGGTAGTGTTTATGGGGGGATGGGGGGTGCGGTAAGGTCAGAGAATATGGGTTATGGATTTCTGGCGTGAATGATGAATATGAGAGATGGCTCCTGCGGCAAAGGCATAAAACAAATATATATAGGCCCCTAAAACCCTAGCAAATCAGATTAGGACTTGTAGAACCTAAATCTACAAGGAAAAGGGCTTTAAACAATCAGATTTCCAAGGGGAAAAGGTCTACAAGGTGCGGCAGATAAGGTTTAGGGAGATAAGGCTTCTAGAATGCCTTGGAAGGCAAGGAACAAGGGATCTTCTAGAAGGCTAGGTGCGGCAAGGATATGATAGGGCATCTAGAAGGTCTTCTAATGCAAGGACAAGGACTCCCTTGCTGAAATAGGTGCGGCATTGCTTTTAGAATAAGGATAAGGTGTCCTAAAGTGTTTAGGAATCCTCATTGGAACTGAAATCTTTGTACATTAGGATTAGGAAACCTTGTCTTCATCAATCCTTCTACATCTTGGATTCATTTTCCTTCTTGGACTTGGAAAACTTCTTTGTTGCTGAAACTTGAAACCATTTGGATTTAACTTTCCTACTCCAAGTAGGAAACCTTGTTTGAGTATGAAACTTCAATCTTCTAGGAATCCCAATTAAACTAGGAAGCCTATTTCAACTAGGAATCCTATTTCAACTAGGAATTCTATTTCAACTAGGATTCCATCTTCAATTAGGGACTTTCCTACTTCAACTAGGAAACCTTGTTCAAGTAGAAATCATCATCTTCAAGTCTTCAATTTCGTCCATCCTCTTGGCTCCAAACATATGATATCCATTCCAAGCTCTAATTTGCTCCAAAAGGCTCCAAAATGCATCATTTTGCATACTTTGCCCTTATAACCTGAAAATACATAAAACTAGCTTAAAAGACTACTTTAACTAAGGAAAAACAATATAAATGCACAAGAACAAGCTAACTAAGGTGCATAAATATGCCCCTATTAGGCCTCAAAAACTTTAACTCATAACCGAGATGTATGGGGTAGGGTTGAGTTTTTTGAGCAAACATATGAGAAATAACAGAATGCGTTACGCCTGAATCAATTAATACTCTAGCAAAATGTTATTCAACGTACCCATAATCAAATCAGGGTTGCTCTGAGCATCTTGCAAGGTGATATGATGGACATGGCCATGTGCCTACTGTCAGTCTCTATGACCTCTGTTTCCTTGATTACCGTGTCCCTGACTGGGCTGATTAGGTTGTCGAGTCGAACCGGCACTGCTAAGGGAAACATTAAGGTTCTGGGACTGTCCTGCAGTATACCACTGTGGTTCACCGCCCCCATACGGTGTATAGCCTTCCTGATACAGTGGATAACCACTATGATAATATGGATCAACTCGATGCTGGTATGCTCGTCTAGAATACGGAGTTACATTCTCCTGATAGTGGTAAGCACCATCATAACCTGTCGGAGTATAAACACTAGGCCCCTGAATCTGCTAACGGGGAACTGCTAGTGGTAAAGTAAGAGGCTGGGGTTTCTATTGATTATGTGGGCATTGATTAACACGATACCCTATTTGACCACAAGTAAAACATCCACTACTACCTCTTCTACACTCCCCAAAATGAGGATTATTGCATCTACGACAAAGTGGAGCACCATAACTGTTAGAGTTTCTCTGCCTCTGAAAACATGAACCACATGAAGTTTGGCTGCCCCTCCGTGACGCAATAGAACTTGAACCACGACTGGATGAACCAAAATTGTTGCCATTCTGCTTAAAATTTTGTATTTTAAGAGGATCGTAGGATGACTACCCTTTATCCTTATTGTTATTATTTTTCTGAACATTACTTTTTTCATTTTCCTTATCACTATCATCCGAAGCATTCTCTGATTCCTCAACTCAGAGTAAAACCTTGAAAAGTTCTTGATATGTAGAGCAGGGAGTCAAAGTCACCATAAAACACAACTTCTTACAAGTTCTTTTCTTAAAACGTCGAAGCATCTCGGTAGGATTCACAACAATCTCTAGACAATATCGAGACAAGTTTGTGAACTTCCTATGATAGTTAGTGGCTAACATTTTCCCCTGCTTCAAATTCGAGAACTCGTCTCTCTTATGACCCAGATACTCTGGTGGTATAAATCTGGTCTGAAATCGCTGCTTAAAAACCTCCCAATTCATGGCATCTTGAACATATAATGGTCGTGATTCATGAATCCACCAGGATGCAGCCTCATAACATAAAAATCAAGTGGTTGTCTCAACCCACCTATCATTTGTAAGAGTTCCCTGACGCTGCATAACTCAAAAAGTCTTCTCAATATGATCAGGCCACAACTCAGATTTCTCAGATCCTTCATTACACAAGAAATTATTAATTTGAAGGTGGGATACTGTTTCCAAAGTAGTCATTTGAGGAGGACGAAGTAAGGACTAAATAGCATGAGCAATAACTTCACCCAATTAACCAAAATCAGGAAAATCATTTTCAGAGGAAACACGTAGCTCTCTATGAGGTAACATGATTTTGACATAAGAGATCAAAATGATTAGGACTTAAGCAAAGAATACAGGACTGCCCAAACCTAAGCTCTGATACCAAACTGACACGCCTCGATTGGAGTCGAGACGTCCTAGCTGTCACGTGAGAGTGACGTAACTATGTGCGCAACAGAAGTGATAATAATTAAGTAAAATGTGAACCAATAAAAATCAAAGCTAAACTTATTTTAACTAGAGATAGTATGTAAGTGTGTGGAAGTGATCACAACCCAACATACAAGTATTCAAAGCATAGGTAATTCAAAAGTGCAGTCGAACTGACTAGGTACTAATTATACAAATAGAGAGAATATCTTTACAGTTATTTAGTGGGATGTCAGAACCACTGAGAAGTCCTCATGAGCCATAGGTAAGAACAACTACTTAGGACTTGGAAAGGCACAAAACAGAAAGGTGAGTGGGCAAAAACAAAGCTTAAGAAAACACATTTATCTTTTCTAAACATAATAGCCCCTCTCTGTAAAACTCGTATACTTTTTAGAAATTAATACTACGTAAGTATGAAAATCAATGCACAAAGCTAGTGAAAACAAAAGTATGCCATGTTATAACATTTCAGCACTAAAAGATGTAAGCCAGGTGTGAAATCAATGTAAAATGACATGCTAGTAGGAGTCACTTAATGTGACCTGTACGACTGAACCTATAGCTTATCAACCTATGCATGCACATGAGTCGGAGTCACCTATGCATGCACATGGCCACACACTTGCCCAACTGCAGGCACGTGTTCAGCACACCAGACGGAAACCTCAACGGCTGTTAGGAATATTCCGTCAAATAGGCAGAATATTTTGTTAAATGGTAACGGCGTTACCTAACATCGTTAGGATATTCCATTAAAGTTAATAGAATATACCTTCTTCTTCTCTAGTCATCTCATTGTCTGTCGTCTGGCTCGCCAGAAACTGGAAAATCTTGCTGGTTTTTGGAAAATTTTCAAATCTTTATATCTACTTCAATTCTTCACCAAAATCCATGAAATTTATATGGATTTAAAGGTCTTAAGGAGTAGAACACGTTCGTACCTATTAGAAATTCAAAATCCAACGAAAAATGGTTAGAAAATTCCTTGAAAGTTCTAGCCAAGTCTGTAACTCTTCGAAACCGTGTGATCCGACGTCAACACAATCTCAAACCTACTCTAGGGTGCTAGGGAAGTTGTGTGGGAACCTTTCCAAGTCCTAAAACTCCATAATCTCACCCGGATCATGTCAGAGATCAGTTTGTCTGTTTGACGATCAAATTGTACCACTGGGTTCATGAGAGCGAAAGGAACACGATGATGGTTGTCACAAGCTTGATCTGTGAAGGTTTGGTTTAGTTTGTGAGCTGGGGGTGTCTTAGGTGCAAGAAGAAGAAGAAAGAAGAAGGAAGAAGGATCGAGAAGAGAAGAGAGAAGGATAGTGAGTGTGTGTGTCTATGTGTGTGTTTCTGATTGGCAGAAAAGAGAAAATAAATATTTTTTGATTCGGCCAAGGGAAATAAAGGCCCAAATAATTGGGTAGATAAAAATAGGTATGGATCAACTTTCCAAAGAACAAGGATGATAAAATACTACCCATTTACGCACTTAACTATTCGTAACTTTCTCATTACGACTCCGATTCTGGTCTAACTCATGTCAACGCACTCGTGACGTCGAGTATGATTTAATTATGACAACGGAATTAATAATTTAAAATTTCATATGCACATTCACGTCACTAAGCCAACGAAGGTATAATTGTCATTTTACACACTCGGGGATAAAATATATTTAAAATTGGGACGGGTCGTCACATTTATTGTATTTTCACTTTGAACCAAAAATTAATGTTTTTACTTAAAGACCCAAATTCACTAAAAGGCAAATTATTTTCCTACTTTAATGAACTTTTTGTTATTGTTGAAATTTTTGGTTCTAGTAGTCATAACATGAAGTTGTGAACTTTTGTGTATTTACAAAGTGACCCCAAAAGTTTGTGTTTTGCATAATGGCTCAAAAGTTGAGGTTATTGCATTTAGGCCCCAAATTAGCTAGACCACAAAATAGTTTTGTCTCTTCAAAGAGAGTTCAACAAGAGTTGGATTTTCTTTTCATTTAGCTCCATTTAAATCAATTATACAGATTTAGGAACCGATTGTTGTTGTTGTTAAACTAAAAAAAAAAGAACCAATTGTTGAAGTTGCTCGTTTAGGTAATGTGATTGGCCGCTTTACATTATGAATGAATGGGTTGAGTAGTTTAGATTTCAATGTAATTGGAATTGTTCAAACGTGACGTAAAATGGCATAAGCCCTTCTATTTATTTCAAGTATTTCCTTTAGTTTGTTTGCATGCAAATTGGAATAGTTGGGTCGCATGCCCAATAGGAAATAACAATTCAATTGGATTAAATGTGTAATAAAATTAAGTACCATCCCTAGACTGATGTGATATAAGTTAACACTCAAATTAAACCCTTTTATTGACAATTGTAGTATAAATGCAAGTAGGGATCGTTCTAGGCCGGGGATTAGGAGGGATTGCTAATCTACTCTAAACTGACTTTAAAACACTAAATAAGACCCAAGAACACAAAACTAGGCTAAAAACACTTAACTAAACTCAAACAACTCAAAATAGACTAGAATAACTCAAAACAGCACAAAACCAGCAAATAGACTCAAAACAGAAACTAAAGACGATTTTGGACGAAAATTGAACTAAAAAGACTCAAACAATCAATTCTAACTTATAGTGACTCAACAAACTCAAAAGAAACCAATTTGGATAGATTCTAACTCAACTAACACACTAAATTATTAGGGGAGGGGGGGTTTGTTTTGACAAAATTTAAAAACTCAAAGTAAAGACTTGCAGAATGTAATCAAAAACACAAAATTAGAGAAAATCAATGGATGGATGGATTAGCTAGAGGTTTCTTCTCACACATGACACATTTGCCTACAAATCAATTTTCAGTTGTTCTTTCGATAAACCATGAACCTCAATGCCCCAAGTTAACTGTGACAGTACTTTTTTAACTCTCAAGTCTTCCTTAAGTTATTGAATTGGACGGATAACGCATACAACAACCCAAAACATTCTTCAAAAGTCTCCTACGTGAACAGAACAATAGAGATACAATCATAGATCATTAAGCTTTGTGAAAACTATAATCATTGACAAGACATTCGTAACTATGAACAACATGATACTCCTGCCAGGAATTCACTTAACACCATTGTGACTAGCAACCTCCACTACTCATGAATATAAGTTCATAACGATTAGGTGAAACTCCCTTATATTCTAGAATCAAATTCATGCATGCAAACGAAGTGTGCACCCTTAATTAACATACAAGAATAAGTTATCAATCAAGCAGTTAAGCAAATTGCATTCACAATTTCTGAAATCACAACTAAAGGTAATCAATTCATATTGCAAGTATGTTCATGGTATTGAATATCCCCTAGACAAAAAGGGGTTTATATGTTCATGGTATTGAATATCCCCCTAGCCAAAAAGGGGTTTAGTTCCTCATGTTCGCAAAACAAAGATAACAAAACTTATACATCGAAAAACAAAAGAAAGAAAACACCTAAAACGTTCCAGCAATCCAACTCGAATGCAAGCACATCCAAGAGCTTTCCTCCTCCTTCTTTGTTGCGGCACAAGGATTTTGTAAAGATTTGAATAGTTGTTTGTATGGAAGGATGGGTAAAAGAATGCATGGTTGTGGTTAGGGGATGTGTGCTGTAGCAAAGGTTGATTAGGGTCAGAAAATATGGAAGGTTGTGCGAGAGGGGTGCGGCAGAGAGTGGAGAGGGCTTAGAGATGTGTAGAGAATGAATTAGGCTGAATAGGTTATGTATTTATAGGCACACCCACGTCAAAGGCTTAGAGAAAGAACCAAAACTTAGCTATTTTGTCCCAAAAGAATTAAGGGTCAGAAATTAATGGAGAATAAAAAAGTAGAATAAGAAATTAAAGAGAATTAAGGATGTAGGATGCGGCAAGGAAATGGCAAGTAAGTTTAAGGCAGAAATTAAGAGAGAAAAGGTAAGAAAGGTGTGGCAAAGATGTAGGAGTAAAAGGGAGGTATTTTGGGACACAAAATAGGGAAGAAAAGGGATCCCCTTGCACGGCAAGGCTTGGAATAAAAGAGGAATGTAAGTTAGTTTAGAAAATAGGAAAGGTTTTTACTCCCTTGTGCGGCAAGGAACAAGGAACCAAAGGGGTGGTGCGGCAAGCTTTGGGACAGATTCTAGGACTTCTAAAAACATGTTATTTAGCCCTTCACTCAATCCTAGACTCCCTTAACCCTTCAATTTCGTCCATCCACTTTGCTCCAAGCACGTGTCATCCATTTCAAGCCCAAAATTGCTCCAAAATGCACTTTCTTGCTCTTTTAGCCCTTTGAACCTACAAACACATGAAAATAGCTCAAAGTACTAAAATAACTAAGAACTAACAACCTTAATGCAAGGAAACAAGCTAATTAAATCGCATAAATATGCTCCTATCATAGACCAAGCTCCAGTACAAGGCTTGTGTTGGATCGATTCAAATGATTCATAATCATCCTAAGACCTAACATGACTATATTGCCAATATGAGAGTTTTATGCATTCGTCAGTAGTTCCACATAGTTTCGCTTGTTACATTGAAATAATGGGAGCATTATATACTACTAATTCATCTTAAACTTGGACTAATAGTTGTGATAGGCCCAAGTCCCTTTTAATAAGCTTAAAATTAAATTGATGTAGCCCAACACTACTTCCTCAACAAAACGTATATTAAGTTGATAAGCAAAAGATGCTTTGAACTCTCTTTGTAGGCCTTCCACTGTGGTAGGCTCCAATTGTTTGTGACTCATACACCGTCTTCATTCAGTTTTGGAGAATACAAAGTATGTGCCTAAACTCTGAGGAGTCTATGTATATACATATGATGTAGTGAAGGTAGGCAGCGAGTGTCGTCAATAATATATTCTTTTGAGGCCAAAATAGACGGGTAATAACAAAAGTTATAAATGGCTATGAGTTATCATCTCATCATTATTAGCGCTAGCTAATATGATTTTTTTTTAGATGGGCTTGGTAATTGTGACTTGATGAGTCAATATTGTTGATGCACAAAATCGAGTTGATCTTGCACCAACATAAATTCGACCATAAATCACATACACACACATAAGAACACAATGATATATTATGGTTCACCCTAAGTTAGGGCTACATCCACATTGGTGTTGATTTGGTTTTTAATATGTAAAATGAGAGTTGCAATGCATATAAAGGCTTGTTGCTAGAGAGGTAAGGATGCTTGACTAGTGCTCATGGCTTGTGCTCAATATAAGTTGATTCTTGACATAAGTTGGGTTCACTTGTTGGGTTCGTATATTGGGTCCATGTATTGGGTGCACAAGTTGGGTCCACACATTAGGGTTTTGAGTCAGGGCCACACATAGGGTCTTTAAGTTAGGTCCATGAATCGAGGTTCGAGCTCAAGGGTGTCCGAGCTTAAGGGTCCCCTGATTCTACTAGTGTTGGAGGCATTGTCGGTAGCGAATACGGGTTCTTAACTCAATTCGCTTACTGGTTCACCCAATAATTGGCTCCAGTTTCCTATCAAACTCTTTGTCACCTTTCATGGGTTTTTATTTATTGCTAATCTAGTATATGGGGGCAGATTTGTGGTTGGGTCACGAAGAGGGTTGTCGTTCACAGATGCAAAGCTTTAATCCTTTATTTTCTTCTTCTTCTTCTTCTTCTTCAATGCCATTAATTCATTCATACTGACTAAGAACTCTCGCCAACAACCTATAGTCTCTTCCCACCTATTGCATAGGGTACTTTTTTCCTCAAACACCATTGGACTAGTTTCTTTTTCCTATTCATCTTTTTTGCTAAGATGGCAGAGATGCACTTGCTAAAAGTCATCACCTTTAGCTTGGATTTGGAAGAAAGGAACACAGGCTAGGCTACATTTTGGGTTCTCAGGTTTGTGAGATTTTACGATGGATAGTGGTGTGAGGGTTTCACAGTGGTGAGATGAAAACATGATAGAGAACCGACATAGCTTTTTGTATCGATTCGCACAAATGGTGCCAAATATTGATGCAAAAAATTTGATCAATCTTTGAACCAACTTGAATCCGACGGTAAATCACACACACACAAGAACACAACAATAAAGTGAGGGTGAATGATCCATTTTATAAAACACGGGTTTCCATCCCTTCTTACATACATCATGGGCTAAAGGGTGAGGCCCAATATATAATACAACAAATATTATTCTATATTTTTATCCTATTCTTAGTATTAATTTATTCATTTTTTTGTGAGAATTTGATACTTTGATTTATATTTCTAATATAGGACGTGCAAATCTTTTACGAGCAAAAAGTGATCAAATAGGCGAATTTTGAAGTAATTTCAATTGGAGTTGCTTTGCAAGTTTCCAACTTGTTCTTGTCAACTTTCAGATTTCCTATGCCTAGTCATTGATTTATGGTGGATTAAATATAGGACTATCGTGCAAAGTTGCCAGAGTGATGTTTCAAGGTTAATTGGGATTTTTGGCATTCAAGATGGCATTTTTTGGAGTTTAGCCTTTCTATAAAGTAGTTCAGGACGCCTTAAACTTTAAAGCAAGACCTATTGGGGCCATTTTAAAGTTCGTTTGGCCCATGAACGTGGACGAGTTGCGAATTGGCAAATTCTCCATGTTTGATTAGGATTTGTTTCCTAAGTTATCTTAATTTGTTTAGTTTCCAAAATTTATTCCAAGAGCTTTTCTCAGAAGGATTTTATCATATAATAAATAGCTTGGCTAGCCCTAGGGTTCTCCTCTATGCAATTTTGAGAGAGAATTTGACCATAGCTTTGTAGATTTGCAGACTTTCATACAAGGTGTTTACAATCCTTTTGTTCTTAATAATATTTTCTTTTGATTTAATTATGAATATGCGTAACTAACCCTTTTTTGCTAGGATGAGGCCATGAGTCCTGGCAAGAATATGTAGTTTCTTTTCAATTTACTTATGATATTATGCATGCATGTTTGAATTATTAATCACTGTGTTTAAACTATCTATTTGTCTTAATGCTTCATGACAAATAGGAGGTTTAGACAAGTAATTTGATGCAATTTTGGTTGGATGGTTTCCCTGAAATTGGCTAAGGCTTCTAGTCATTAGTAATTGTAATTTCACTTATGGCGAATACCACGTCTTATGGGTTGCATGGTTTTTCAAATGGTTTTCATAAAGCAAGTCTTGCATGTTCATATTGAATCCGAACGTCCGAACAAGTTGCATGTTTGATATATGTTCTAGTTTGGGGGGTCTAAGCAGGACATTAATTAGGAAAATCTAGCCTTCAAAGTATGCATGTATAGGTCACAACTAATTGAGAAAAATACGCAGGATTGTTAAGATGACGACGGAACTCTAGTGTGACATCCCACATCGCCCAGGGGAGTGATCCTTCAATGTATATTCACATCCCTACCTAGCACGAGGCCTTTTGAGAGCTCACTGGCTTCGGGTTCCGTAGGAACTTCGAAGTTAAGCAAGAAAGGGGCTAGAGCAATCCCAGGATGGGTGACCTCCTAGGAAGTTGCTTGTGAGTTCCCAGAAACAAAACTGTGAGGGCGTGGTTGGGGCCCAAAGCAGACAATATCGTGCTACGGTGGTAGAGCAGGCCTGGGAGGTGGTTACGCCCGGGCCGGGATGTGACAATTGGTATCAGAGCCTATCCCTGGTCGGAAGTGTGCCGACGAGGACGTCGGGCCCCTAAGGGGGTGGATTGTGACATCCCACATCGCCCAAGAGAGTGATCCTTAAATGTATATTCACATCCCTACCTAGCACGACGTGTTTTGGGAGCTTACTGGCTTCGGGTTCCGTAGGAACTCCGAAGTTAAGCGAGAAGGGGACTAGAGCAAAATTCCAGGATGGGTGACCTCCTGGGAAGTTGCTCGTGAGTTCCCAGAAACAAAACCGTGAGGGCGTGGTCGGGGCCCAAAGCGGACAATATCGTGCTACGGTGGTGGAGCGGGCCCGGGAGATGGTTGCGCCCGGGCCGGGATGTGACATCTAGTGTCTTTCAAGCTTGATTTTTCAAAACCATGTTTTACCTATATTTTCTACTTTTGCCGATTCTCATGTTTGCTTTCTTTTGCTATTTCAAATCTTTTACAAAACTTTGTGTTAAATAATTAATTAAGAGTTGGTTTTAAATATAAATTATTTTTAATAAACCCTGTGGAGAACAACCTTGCATGAACATTTATACTACAACTACCTTGTTTCCTTTTCAAGTATTTTAGGTGTTTTTATCCTTTCTTTCGCAGGTGGTAAAAATCCTATCATGAGTCTCATGTACCCCATTAAGGGATCAACATAACTTTCGGATTCCTTTTAGAGGGATGTGAAAATTTCCAAAACCGTGGGTGGTATTATTTGATTTAAAGACCCAATTAAGTAGTTTTAAAATCAACAATCTAATACGATTTCTATTATTGTTATGTATTTAACGACATGCCTAAAATTACACCCACAATTATACTTAACAAAAGGAGCCTTAGAGGCCAACATTTCTTTGCTTGGTTCCATCACATTGAGAATGTCTCAATGGTTAATGACATAGCATATGTGCTCAAGCAATCCTTTCCTAGTGTACCTCTTATGAAACTAGCTTTAAAGGAGGAGTGTAAAAGTTACACTAGACACTAAGAGGATGACTCGCAGACCAAATGTATAATCCTCACTTCACTTAGTAAGGAGTTTAAGAAGCTACATCAGAATATGGACACTTCTTGTGCCATGGCTAAAAGTTTGCATAAGATGCATGACATTGAGACTAGTAATGTACGTTTCTCAAATGTTTGTAGTCTATTGAATGCCAAAATGGCAAAGAGGACATAGGTCCAATAATATGGACTAAAGATGGATAAGATCTTGAGAGTTTAGGAACTTTCATTGATGGGAAAATGGCCCAAGACTTTTTCCTTGCATCTCTCTCGGATGATTTCAGTAAGTTTATATTAAACTATGAACTGAATAGATTCAATCATTATCTATCAGAGTTGATTGACATGTGCTTTGAGTTTGAAAAAAGTTTCAAAAAGGACAGTGGGAGGGAGAATGCAATCATAAGGAAAATGTTGCATAAGAAAAAGGCAAGAAAATCCAAAGGAACATGCTTTCATTTTGGAAATGAACATTGGATGAAGAAATATAGGGTGTGGATTATGAGCCTTATGACAAGAACTTTTGAATGGATTATTTCTTTGATTAAGAGTTCTTTTACAGGGAGCACTAATTCTTGGATTTTTTATTCAGGTGCTAGTTAACATATCTGCAATTTGTTGCAGGGACTAACAGGGAGCAAAATACCGCGCAATGGAAGATGATTTTGCAAGTCAGGGACTTCACTAAGATCTTTGCAAAAGGAATAAGCATCTATATGCTTAAACTACCCTCTAGGGAAGTCTTGGAATTTAAACATTATTTAAATTTTCCTCCATGTATAAAGAACTTGATATCTATCTCTATGATTTTATGAGATGGACACTCAATATTGTTTTGATAAGATGAGTTGTAGGTTATACTTAACTGGTCGTGTTAACTGTCATAGTAATATGATCGATGGATTTTTTTTCACATGGAGGCCAATAGTGGTTTGCACTGTATTGACAACGGGAATACTTCTAAAGCCAAAAGGGCTAGAGAAAAAGTTAACTGAGTTAAGCTTTGATATCTTAAACTTGGACATGTAAACCAGCATAAAGATCGCAAGATGTCGAAAGACGAATATTTCAGCCCATTTGTTATGACCAAATGAGTAATTGTAAGTCTTGTTTATGAAGGAAAGTGTCTATGACCAAATAAGCACTTGTGAGTCTTGTTTACCAAGGAAGATGCCTAAATCTCCATTACTGGGAGGGAGAACGAGCCAAAGAAATACTAGGGTTAGTCCATACAAATGTAGGTTGACCTATGTCCACTACAACATTAGAAGGCTTCTCCTACTATATCACATTCACAGATGATCACTCTTGATTCGGCTATGTGTATCTTATGAAGTACAATTCAGATTCTTTTGAAAAGTTCAAAGAATTCAAGAATGAAGTAGAGAAGCAAACTAAGAAACATATAAAGGCCCTACGATTAGATCGAGGGGGTGAGTATTTGAGTAATGAATTCCTAGATTACCTCAAGAGTGGAATAGTATCACAATAGACTCCACCAAAAACTCCTCAGCATAATAAAGTTTCTACAAAGAGAAATCAAACGTTGATGAACACGGTTCATTCTATGATGAGTTCCGCTAGTTTTGTTATGAGGATATGCACTACATACAACAATTAATTTGCTTAAAAGAGTGTCTTCCAAGTCAGTTCCATAGGAGCCCTATGAGACATGGCATGACAAAAGAACAAATGTTAACCATATTAGGATTGGGGGTTGTTTAACTGACTTTAAGAAGCAAAAGGCTAACAAGGTTGAAGAAAGATCAATTAATACTACTTTCTAGGGTATTCGAAGTAGACTTTGGGATACGAATTATATCTTGAAGACTAGAAAGTCTTTGTTGGAAAAAATGCTATGTTCTTTGATAAAACATTTGTTCTCAATGGAACTGGGAAAAGAACGATAGGAATTAAAGAAATTCCTGATAAACCACGCAATCAACAAATAGACAACCATTTTCTTAAACCCTAGCTCTACATATATCTAAACGGGTCAGTAGGCCACCTTAGAGGTATGATATGGATATTGACTTTGGGGAATTGTACCTGCTTAGGGACAATGACATAGAATATGACCCTAAAGACTATATTGAAGTAATGTCTGACATTAATAACATATGAGGAGCTCTAAAAGGTATAATGTTTGTTGAAAACAAATGAGGAGCTGATGGGAACGTAAAGAATCTCAACATTCAACTAACTTCAAATAATAAATAAATATGTCAATATTCAACACACTTCAAACTTCAAATAATCTCAATATCTAATCTTAAAATTGGGATTATTCTGGCGAGCGAGAAAGAGAAGAGGCTAGGGGAAAGAGAGATGGACGAGAAAGATGACGCAAGAGAGAAAGGATAGAGAGATGAGTGAAAGAGGAAAAGGAGAAGAAGGCTCTCGACCTGATATAAAATATCAAACCTTTGCACAATGACATGTTGTATGTCACATCCCGACCCAAGTGGGACCACTTCCCGGGCTCGCTCCACCACCGTAGCACGATATTGTCCGCTTTGGGCTCCGACCACGCCCTCATAGTTTTGTTTTTGGGAACTCACGAACAACTTCTCAGTGGGCCGCCCATTATGGAAGTGCTCTAGCCCCCTTCTCGCTTAACTTTGGAGTTCCTATGGAACCCGAAGCCAGTGAGCTCCCAAAAGGCCTCCTGCTAGGTAGGGATGGGAATATACATTTAAGGATCACTCCCAGGATGGGTGACCTTCTGGGAAGTTGCTTGTGAGTTCCTAGAAACAAAACTGTGAAGGTGTGGTCGGGGCCCAAAGCGGACAATATCGTGCTACGGTGGTGGAGCGGGCCTAGGAGGTCGGGGTCCAAAGCGAACAATATCGTGCTACATTTGTGGAGCGGGCTCGGGAAGTGATCTCGTCCCGGGCCCACTCCATGCTTTGAGCCCCGACCACGCCCTCACGGTTTTGTTTCTGTGAACTCACAAGCAACTTCCTAGTGGGTCACCCATCATGGGAGTGCTCTAGCCCCATTCTCACTTAACTTCGGAGTTTCTACAGAACCTGAAGCCAGTGAGCTCCCAAAAGGCCTCGTGCTAGGTAGGGATGAGAATATACATTTAAGGATCACTCATCTGGGCGACCCGGCCCCGGTGGGACCATTTTTCGATTTATGCATGTCATCCTTGCGCAGGGGCCATGCTAATCTTTTCTGTATCATTCCAATTTTATCGGATGTCCCCACCCACTTCTCGGCCCCGTTCCACCATCGTAGCACGATATTGTCCGCTTTAGGCCTCGACCACGCCCTCACGATTTTGTTTTTGGGAACTCACGAGCAACTTCCCAGTGGGTCACCTATCATGGAAGTGCTCTAGCCCCCTTTTTGCTTAACTTTGGAGTTCCTACGGAACCCAAAGCCAGTGAGCTCCCAAAAGGCCTCGTGCTAGGTAGGGATGTGAATATACATTTTAGGATCACTCTCCTGGGCGTTGTGGGATGCCATAATAATTGGCATCAGAGCCTATATCGCCCATGGGAGTGATCCTTAAATGTATATTCTCATCCCTACCTAGCACGAGACCCTTTGGAAGCTCACTGACTTTGAGTTTCATAGGAACTCCGAAGTTAAGTGAGTTTAGGCTAAAGCAATCCCAAGATGGGTGACTTTCTGGGAAGTTGCTCGTAGTTCCCAAAAACAAAACCGTGAGGGCGTGGTCGGGGCCCAAAGTGGACATTATCGTGCTACGGTGGTGGAGCGGGCCCGGGAAGTGATCCACCCTGGGCAGGGATGTGACATTGTACATTTGATCAGGCAAAACTAATGTAATTTGTCCGGCAAAGGTTGCATACGCCCAATTAAATTTTTGAAGAAAAAGTGGTGGGAATAAACATTTGCTCAACAAAATGTACAGCATGTCATCAGGCAAACCCTTAAATTCTGAGGAAAATTTGAATTATTGGGAAAATAATGGGGGATTTAAGGCTTGGCCGATGAAATAATCACTATTACATAACGAATTTAGTTCTATTAGCCTGAAGAAATATGTAAATTTCGTCGAGCAAACACTCATCAAATTTTTACTATTTAATTTATTTGTTTTCAAATGGTTAAAAGGTTATTCAATTTGACGATCAGATCTATTCAATGTGTGGGTTCACCCTCGATTAGCATCCTTGCACAAATAATTAAAATCAAACGTGATATAGTCGTTAAGTCGTGATGATATGTTTGCAACTGTCTAAGGATTTTGTCTCGTTACCTAGTCCTTGAAATTTTATGTTTGGTGATTTTGGTGTATGCAATCCCATACTATATTCAAACAATTTTGATGGTTGGATCGACGAAATTAGTTTTGTGAACTGTGTATTCTATGAAAACAATAGATTCAACAAACACTTAAAGTTTCTTCTATACTTCCATTACGTAGAATGTAAGATTTTGTGGTGACCACTAATGTATTTTAAATTGATGATTAGGTTTGTTCATTTTATTCTTCTAGGGTCTAGGACCGTAGTTGTAAAAATCATTAATATTAGAGCTAAAATAACCATTAAATCGTGATAATACGTTTGTAACCGTTGAAGAATTTCATCCTGTTACCTAATCCCTGAAAGTTAATTTTTGGCGTATGTGATTTCATACTATATTCAAACAAGTTTAACAATTGGATTGTTGAAATTAATTTCATAGTGTGTATCCTGTCAAAATAATAGATTCAACAAACACTTGTATTCTATACTTCCATTAATAGAGCGTGAGATTTTGTGGTAACTGAAGGAAATTTTTTGTCTTAGCTAAGAACATGTGAAAATATTTGAACATACAAGCATACAAAAACGCTTAAAGTATGCATGCATTCAAAACAATTCTTTGACCCAAAGAAATTCAAAGCCTAGTATATGATGAATCTAAAGACTCTTCACAAAGGAAAGAAGAAAGATTGAGCTTTTTTCACCCTTGAAGCTCATCCTTGTTTGCACAAGGGATTCACCCAAGTGGTGGGCCTTCAAGTCACCTCTTTTGCTTCTTGGTTCTTTCCTTTCTTCTTGGCTCTTTGCTCCTTGAATCTTTGCTCTTTTGCTTCTCTTTTTCTCCTCGAAGATATGAGGAAATATCTCCAAAAAGCACCAAAAGCTTGGTGCCTCCAAGTGTCCACACCAAAGATGTAGTGTGAAGAGAAGATGGATGGCTTAGAGAGATTTTTGATACTTGATGCTCGTAAAAGTCTCCCTACGTGGTCGGCCTCTAAAGACAAAAAGAGAGAAAAAGTTTCTCTTCTTTGCCTCAAGAAAACCCTAGTGAGAGAATGGCTAAAAAGATGCTTTTATACCACCTCACAAGTGAGTGGCAAACTTGCAATTAAGCCAAGTTCACCATCTCTATAGTTTGGCCGGTTTTGGCTTTGTTTTTGGGATATTTTTCCATTTAGTTTTAGTTGTCATACAACTTGAAATCAATGGGCTTTATGGACCAAAAACCCTTTTCGGCCTTGTAACCCAAAACGAACTTAAAAGTCCAATACGAACTTTCGTATAATTAATTAATCTTGACCATTCTCAGTTAAACTATTTAATTTCTTATCCATCTCATTTATATTTCTTCACATTCACCCTTAATCAGTGTTCAATCCATTAGGTTCCATTTAGTGAGGCAATGGGCGATTGTTACTCTTAATGATCAATTGTGAATGGAAACAACATTTCAATTCTCCCTTTGATGAAGATTAATGTTTTCTAATCTTTAGGGCTTCAACAAACCATGAGTGACACCTATCAGTATGTCATGGCTACCCAATCTAAATGCAAGTGGTTAGAGAACCTATCCAGTTACAACTATAATGCAATACAGTCTTTCTCTAATATAATACTTCTGATCACATTATATCTACTACCCAATGTGATAATTCTTTATATGATTCAATTGAATAATGATTGGAACATTCTTCCTAAGTCATATTCGTATGCTTTGGCCAAAGACTCCCAATCTTATATTAGAGTATTCTTCTTCCACCATAGAAGGTTAGAGATCCCTTGTTGTGCATTCACATGCCTACATGACTAGATAGCTTGAACCCAACAATGTCGTGAACACTCTCAATAGAATGCCTTTGACATTGTTAAAGACTAATGACCTACCCATTAGACAACTGTGATGCCTCAGGTCAAATGACTACTTTGCATATTGCAACTTGCATGACATATATGTTTGAACTCTCTTTTGATCGTTGTTCAGTGTACTCGATTGCCTTTTTGAGCACCTATGTGTTTGTCTTAGTGTGCCACACTAAATGACTTGAGACTAGTGATATTCATGCTTGAGTTAACATAACATATACTAGCCTTAGCGGGTTGTCAATGCCTAATTGGCAATCCTATGGCTAGGAATGTTTTAGGAATGTACACAAGAGAAATGTCTCGTGAATACAACTTACTTAAATCACTTCTCTCTTAGAACATATACATGCCTTGGATCCCTCTATTGCTTAAAATACATTCCTCGGATCCCTTTATTGCTTAAACATACAATATAATAAATAGTGATTAACAATAAGCTTTGCCCTCCATTAAACAAATAATAGTTTAACACAATGAGCATTCCAAAAGCTATTACATCAAATGAGTGGCTTTGTAGGCATACTTCCAACAATCTCCCACTTGCACTCAAAGCCACCTTCCCATGTATTTAATATCCACCTTTTCTAACGGTCAAGTTAGATTTGAGATATTGGCTTTGCCAGTGGATCTGCTATGTTATCGGCTGAGGCAACCTTGAGAATGTTGATTTTTCCTTCGACGGCATATCGTCTAATGATATTGCATTGTCAATCAAAATTTGTTCTTTTGTTGAGCCTTGGGTTCATTGGCTTGAGTTATCACCCCACTATTATCACAGTGCAAAGTTACTGGTTATATAATGGTTGTAACCACTCTAAGTTCAATGATGAACTTCTTCATCCAAAAGGCTTATTTGCCTGCTTCAGCTATAGCGATGTATTCTGCCTTCGTCGTGGAATCAGTAATTACATCTTGTTTCTTGCTCTTCCAGCTGACAGGCCCACCATTTTGAGTGAATACATATTTGGAGTTGGAACTTTTATCGTCGACGTCAGATTGAAAATTTGAGTAGTATAACACTTCACTTGCAACTCTGATGCTCCTCCATAAACGAGGAACATATCCTTAGTTCTTCTTAAGTACTTAAGGATCATCTTGACCGTTACCTAATGTTCTGATCTTGGGTTAGATTGATATCGACTAGTAATGTATCGTAAGCGATATTAGGCCTTGTGCATATCATGGCGTACATGAGACTTACTATCATAGAAGCATAAGGAATCCTACTCATTTACCATATCTCTTTAGGAGTTTTTGGTCCCATGGACTTAAAAAGGTGAATTCCATCTTTCACAAGAAGAAAACCTTTCTTAGATTGTTCCATCTAGAACCTACTTAGCACCTTATCTATATACATAGATTAGGATAATCCAATTAACTTTTTGGATATATCAGGATAGAGCTTTATCCATAATACATAAGATGCATCTCCCAAATCTTTCATAAGGTTTTGGGCAACCATACTTTTATAGAAGAAAACACTATAGTGTCATTTTCAAATAGTAATATGTCATCTATATATAACATTAGGAATACAACTACATCCCCAACAACTTTTTGGTAAACACAGTTGTTGTCCTCTTTTTGAGAAAAACAAACGATTTGATTTCAGTATCCAAACAGATGTTCTAGCTCCTCAAGGCTTGCTTAAGTCCATAAATAGACCTCTAGAACTTGCATACCTTAGTCTTTTCAAACTTGGACCCAAAACCTTCGGGTTAAGTCATATGGAGTTCTTTCTCTAGTAGCCATTCAGAAAAGTTGTCTTCACGTCCATTTGCCATATCTTATAATCGTGTTATGCAGCTATATCAAGCAAAATTTAAATGGACTTAATCATGGCTACATGAGAGAATGTTTCTTTATAGTGAATTCCTTCTTGTTGCTTGTAACCCTTGGGTACTAGTCTAGCCTTATAAGTCTCCACATTCCCATCGGCACCTATCTTCCTCTTGAAGACCCATTTGTTTCCAACATGTACTTACCTTCTAGAGGGTCTACAAGAGTCCAAACTTGATTTTGATACATGGAATCCATCTTGGATTTCATGGCCTCTTGCCATTTCTTTGAATTAATGTTGGACATTGCTTTAGGGTAGTCTATAGGGTCCCCTTTTCTGTCATTGTCATCTAGAAGGTGCAATTCCCGAAAGTCATTATCCTACCATACCTTTGAGGTGGCTTACTGACCCTTTTAGATTTACTTAGAGCTAAGGGTTCAGGAACATGGTTGTCTATATGTTGATTTCTTGTTTGTGGTTCATTAAGAATTTCCTTTAATTCTATCTTTTTCTTGCCAGTTCCATTGAGAATGAATTCATCCTAGAAAAACATAGCAGTTCTGGCTACAAAGGCTTTCTGGTCGTCAGGGTGAAAGAACTTTTATTTTAAAGTCTGTTTGGAATACCCCACAAAATAACACTTAATAAACCTTACTTTAAGCTTGCCACCTTCAAGCTTGTTCACATAAGCTAGACAACTCCAAATTTTAATATGATTAAGATTTATTCTTTTGCCATGTCATATCTCATATAGCTCCCGTGGAATTGACTTGAAAGGCACTTTATTTAGCAAATAAATTGTTGTTTGTAGTGCATATCCTTATAAAAAAAACTGGTAGGTCAGCGGAACTCATCATAGAATGAACCATGTTAACAAGGTTCGATTTCTCTATTAGAAACTCCGTTATGTTGAGGAGTTCTTGGTGGAGTCCACTGTGATACTATTCCACTCCTTGAGGTAATCAAAGAATTCATTACTCATATATTCACCCCCTCAATCCAATCTTAGGGTCTTTATCTGTTTCCCAGTTTGGTCCTCTACTTCATTCTTGAACTCTTTGAACTTTTCAAAGGATTCTAACTTGTACTTCATAAAATACTCATAGTAGAATCGAGAGTGATCATTGGTGAATGTGATATGGCAGGAGAACCCTCATTGTGTTGCAGTGGACATAAGCCTACATGCATCTGTGTGGATTAACCCTAGTAGTTCTTTGGCTCGCTCTCATTTCCCAGTGAATGAAGATTTAAACATCTTTCCTAGAAAACAAGATTCACAAGTGCCTATTTGCTTATTACCTAATGAGCCGAAATATCCATCTTTTGACATCTTGCAAATCTTATACCTGTCCAAGTTTAAGATGCCAAAGCTTAACTCGGTCAACTTCTTCTATAGCCTTTTTAGGTTTTGAGGTATTCCTGCTGTCTGTAAAATGCTAGTACAAGTCTCCCTAAGTGGTCGGCCTCTATATAGAAAAAGAGAGAAAAAGTTTATCTTCTTTTGACTCAAGAAAATCCTAGTGAGAGAATGGCTATAAAGATGCTTTTATACCACCTCACACAGTTTTGGCTTTGTTTTTGAGATATTTTTCCATTTAGTTTTAATTGTTGTATAACTTAAACTCAATAGGCCTTATGGACCAAAAACCCTTTTGGGCCCCGTAACCCAAAACTAATTTCAAAGCCCAATAGGAACATTCGTATAATTAATTAATCTTGACCATTCTCAATTAACTATTTAATTGCTTATCCATTTCATTTATATTTCTTCACATTCACCCTTAATTGGTGTATGATCCATCAGGTTCCATTTAGAGAGGTAGCGGGCAATTGTTACTCTTAACGATTGATTGTGAATTGAAACAACATTTCAATTCTCCCTTTGATAAGGATTAGTGTTTGCTAAGCTTCAGGGCTTCCACAAGCCATGAGTGACACCTAGCAATATGTCATGGCCACTCAAGCTAAATAGAAATGGTTGAAGAACCTATCCAGTTACAACTACAATGCTACACAGTCATTCTCTAATACAATACTCTTGATCACATTGTTTTAGTGATAACTTGTTTCATATTTACTATCCAATGTGATACTTCTCTATAGGATTCAATTGAATAATGATTTGGAACATTCTTCCTAAATCGTATTCGTACGCTTTGGCCAAAGACTCCCAATTTTTATCTCAGAGTATTCTCCTTCCACCATGGAAGGTTAGAGATCCCTTATTGTGCCTTCACATGCCTACATGACTAGATAGCCCCAACAATGTCGTGTAAACTTTCATAGAATGCCTTTGACCCTATCAGACAACTATGTTGCCTCAAGTCAAAGGACTACTTTGCATATTGCAACTTATGCCCTCTTACATGACATGTACGTTCAAACTCTCTTTTAATCGTTGTTCAGTGTACTCGATTACCATTTTGAGCACATATGTGTTTGTCTTAGTGTCCAACACCAAATGACTTGAGACTAGTCATACTTACTCTTGAGTCAACATAACACGTACTAGCCTTAGCGGAGTGTCAATGCCCAATTGGCAATCCTATGGCTACGAACGTTTTAGGAATGAACATAAGAACAAATACATTCCTTGAATTCCCCTATTGCTTAAACACATGATACAATAAATAGTGATTAACAATAAGCTTTGCCCTTCATTAAACAAATAATAGTTTAACATTATGAGTATTCCAAAAGCTATTACATAGAGTGGCTTTGTGGGCATACTTCCAACAGTAACCTCCAGTGTAAATATTTTAAATTGATGGTTGGCTTCATTCATTGTATTCCTCTAAGGTTAAGGACCGTAATTGTAAAAAATCATCAAATCCAAACTAAATAAATCATGATGATACCTTTGTAGTTGTCTAAGGATTTTGTCTCGTTACTTAATCTCTGAAAGCTTGTTTTGGTAATTTTTGATGCATGCGATCTCGTACTGTATTTAAACAAGTTTGACGGTTCGATCGTTGAAATTATTTTCATGGACTATATAACCCGTCAAAACAATTGATTCAACAAACACTTAGAATTTATTCTATACTTCCATCAAGTAGAATGTAAGATTTGTTATATTTCCATCAAGTATAATGTAAGATTTTGTGGTACCCACTAGTGTAAATGTTATAAGTTGATGATCATGTTCGTTTATTATATTCCTCTAGGGATAGTTGTAAAAATCATCAAATCGAAGCCAAAATAACCGTCAAATCATGATGGTTTGTAAGCATCGAAGGATTTTGCTCATTACCTAATACCGGAAACTTGTATTTGGGTGATTGTTGGCATATGCCACTTCAGAGTATATACCAACTACATTGGCGGTTGGATTGTTGAAATTAATTATGTAGACTGTGAGATCATTGAAGGAATTGAATATGTAAAAATGTCGTTCACTTTGTGACAATCCCCGACCTAAATCAGGACGTGTTGGCCGTCATGTGAGCGTGACATAACCATGTGCACAGTGTAGAAGCAAAATTAAATAAGTGAAATACGAACAAATTAAAACCAAGCAACTAGCAGCCCTAACTAAGATAACGTGCTAGTGCGAGAATAAGTGCGAATTACACAACCAGAGCATAAGCAGCCTAAGTACAGTCCGATTGGACAAGTACTAATTATACAACACCCAAGGGTGATCATACGTTTGTGAAATATGTCAGAACCTCCGGATATCCTCGTAAGCCACCAACGAAAACTCACACTTTCTGTTTTGCTACGGTGGAGTCGAGCCCGGGTTGTGGTGGGGGCTTGGGCCAGGATGTGACACTTTGCCAGACAAACTGTAAACCCTAAATAATAAAATATACCTTTGCGCTACAAAACTTGATAGATTCGTCATGCAAATGGTAACATATTACCCGTCTATTTTTTTCTTGGCACAAAAACTTTGCCTGACAAAGAAACTTTTGCTCATCAAACTATGTTCGTTAGGAATAGGGCTCTAGAAGAACCAAAATATTGATCAGTTTTGCTCGACGAACTATTTTATTCTATCCAGATAAAGTTACTTTGTCCGACAAATGGTTCGTCGAGCAAATAGTAATTTCTAGTAATCATTTAGTTAGTCCGTAAATAAACAATTAAAATGGCGAAATAGATTGATCAAGTTGAAAGGTGCAAATTTAGCAACAAAAATAAAAATTTGTAAACTTGAACTCGGGTGGCCATGACCGCTATTTCGAAGCGAACCACGATGTGCATGCTTTGCCATGACATTTGGGGTTTTTCAACGAACTTCTGTCATTCACTGTGTAAGTTTTGGACCTTTTTAATATTTCGTTTTTTTTTCCTTTTTCTATTACGACCCCTAGAGCTTCTAGGGCTACACGCAATATAAATAAGATGCCTGGGTACTGGATTCTAGTTATTGTTCTTTTGTTTAATTTCCTTTTCTTTGTCACACCGCGTCAATAAGCTCCTATACCACTCCGGCGTTTCGGTTTTCAAATTCCTCTTTGTTTTGAAAAACTTCCATCCTCCACCATTTTATAACATATCAGGTCTCTAACTGTCGTCTGGAAAATCGGATCGACCAAACTATGTTCTAGTTCTTGGCATATCAACCATGGTTAGTATCGATCCGGTGGCAGTTTTGGTCAAGAAACCGATCAGACCAAACTGTTCCGAGGCCTACTTCTATCTGATAAATCGTGGTACACAAATGTGGTCGAAAAGAATAATTGCCTAATTGATTGGCTAATCAATATAATTAAAAAGGAAGATTTAAGAGTTACCTTGTGGAGAGGATTTGATGAGGATGGATGAAATAGGTTTTGAATTATTACCTATTTGGGGCATTAGTCTCCCTACTCCCTCACACAAGAAGCTATGTTTATGGATGCCCTCCTTAGCAACTTCCAATTCTTTGGAGATTGCTAGGGTTATGAACCTTGTGACCTATAATTTGGGGGAAAAAAGAAGGGGGAGAACAAAATTAATTGGTTTGCAATTGAACATGGGAGGAAAAAGATAGAGAAAACAGTATTGATTGAAAATTGAAGAAAAATAAAACACCATCCTATTTAGAAAATTAGCACTTGTTACAGAAGCAGAAAATATTGGATGAGAGGCATATGTGGAAGAATATAACCTCTCACTCAAGAAATATGGATTTTCTTAGGAAGACAAGAACCCAAGAAACCCTCCAAAATGCCATCTTCTTTGTCACCCAAACAGAGCCTTACAAGTATACCCTCTTTCCCGCTAAGTTTAACCGCCCTCAAGCTTGTCTGAAAAATGTCTTTCAGCCATTTCTCAAACAAGCTATTGGGAAAATATCCAGACCCGATACAAACCCCCTCTAACACCCTCTTATCCACACTAAATCTAACCACATTTAGTTTCCCATATACCTCCCCAAAACACCCTTCAATCTTGGACAAGAACAGCTCGGTTGCCTCTCGATCTCTAGCCGGGCTCCGATTGAAAACAAAGAGGTTCTCAATCGATTCCAGGAACCCATGTGGGGTTTCGAGATCAGTGTTAGTTTCGCGAGTTAAGTCACTTGAATTGGGGCTCAGCTCCCCTGTCTCGTCTTCGATTTCATTGTCCTCCCCGGCTTTGAGGTTGAGATCAAGGGTGTTGAAGCTTGATTGCCTTGAGAAGACCTCCTTGTTATTCACATTCTCAATAGCAACCACACTTGGATCTTCCTTCTCTCCACTTCTTGAACTCTTGGTCTTGATTTGTAGCTCCCACTCAGCCTTTCTCTTGTGATCGAAGTTAACTCCCCGAAAACTAGGACTAGTACTAGCTTTCTCATCAACCTTCAACGCCATTTGGATTATAGAATCCGGGTACTTGGCCTTCTCTTCATCATATCTTGTTGAGTCACTCTTAGCCAAGATGAATATGGCTTGGCTTTGAATCCCTTCACTTCTACTAACTTCTCCAAATTTTCGGTTCTCGAAACCATCAGCTAAAAATTTCAAGAAATGGGTGTCAGCCAAATCAACGTCTTCTACCAAGACAACAAGTTTCTCATTGGATTTCAAGGCTCTTGCTACAACTTCTACTCTCGGGTTCATCTCATTTTCATTTTTGCTGATGTCGATATGGAGGAGTGAATCAGCAGACCCAAGAACCAATTCAGCAATTGCATGTGCCAGCCTTCTTTTTCCAATCGAGTCATTCCCCTGAATCAGCAACCAAGTCTCCTGCCTGGCAGTTTTAGAGTTGAAAATCGCTTCTACAATTGAAGGAATGGATTCGGATTGCCAAGGAACATTCTCTTTCAGTAGCTTGCACATGTCAACTCTCTGCATTGTTCTTTCAGTGCATTTTCTCTCCACCACTTTCTCCGAGCCCGAAAACACAGAGTTGCCAAGAGCAAGAGTGATCTTCAGTTCCTTGCCTTCAGTGTTTTTCAGAGAATCCAGACTTGGTTCCATCACTTGATTCTTTTGGACCCCATTGTCGAAGTTGAACTCAATCATGCACGATTGTTGTCTCCTGAATCGAGGCACGAGACTAGAGGAGTGAGCAAGCTCCGAAGCTGGATCGTGACCGAAGAAGATTGAATTTGGATCTGGAGAGAAGCCATTCGTGGTAGACCACCAAGGGTATGCTGAAGCATAAGAGGAGTTGTTTCCAATTACGCTTTGATTGTTGTACAAATTAGAAGTGCTCAAATTGTTCTGAGCTGCATGTCTTCCTTGGTGCAGACTGCAGCATAAGCTGTTCCACTTTTTCCTCAATTGAGCTGCTTCATCCTGAAATTTTTTAACAACACAATAGAATTAAATAAAAAGAAACACAGTAAATTAATTCTCTCTTTTTTAATTACTACTAGCTCATGTGCCCATTC
Source organism: Crataegus laevigata (assembly GCA_963580275.1). NCBI lineage: Eukaryota > Viridiplantae > Streptophyta > Magnoliopsida > Rosales > Rosaceae > Crataegus > Crataegus laevigata. The sequence continues at coordinate 24,164,431 of OY756948.1, forward strand.
TCCCAAACTTATCACGCATCTTTGCTGACATTGTGTGATTAATTTGGGATAACGTTACTTTTGCAACGTAACTTATTCTCCTAAAACTGTGGTATTTAAGTCAAAAGTACATTTGAAAAGTGTGGAATTGGTTGGTACCTTTTGTCGGGCTTCCGTTCCATGTGGTTGCAGCCAGGCAGGCAATTTCTGCTCGTCAGATTTCAAGAGCTGAGATCCTTTTTCATAATTTGAAGTGCATTCTTGGCAGCAAGTGAGCTTGTTATTATTATGATATTGTTCCTTGCTATTGAATATTGGTTTTGTTTCCAGAACTTCAGATGGTTTTTGAGAGAATATTAATCTTGAGTCTTGGACACTGTCAAACACACCAAGCACATCGCATAATTGTGAATACTAACCTGATTTATCATGTCATTTAGTACTACGATCTGGTAATATTTCTCTTCACTTGTAAGTAATAGGTTTTAGGTTCGATTTTCGCCAAAAGCGAATTTGAACTACATTACTGTTAGCCCATTGTGAGATTTAACCCACTCCCTCACCCTTTTAATGTAGATAATATCGTTTGCTAAGAAAAACCTCGTTTATCCTATACAATATTTTCATTTTGTCAAAATATCATAATATTTGAATAATTAAAATTAGGCAAATTTATGTAAATATACATGCCCTTTATGCAAAGGGATTCTCTTTTTCTTTTTTTTTTTCAAAAAATGTGGATTAGGTGTGGGGCTCACTCCACATCGAACTTCAACGATTCGAACGTCTATTTTGTAAATCTCAATATATAGATCATCCTTGCAAAAATTCAGTTAATCTGAAACCATTTGGCTATTTAATTATCAAGATAAATTTCATTGTTTCTTATATAATAAAGTATTTGTTAATTTCTTTGAACCCAATTCATTGTCTTAAACATTTTTTATTTGGCTAATATTTTGCAATACTGATCTATGAGGCGGATCGTTAAAGTTCAACATAGTGTGGACCTCACAACTAATTCCGATAAAAAATGGGGATCACTTCCCTTAAAGTGAGGAAAATACTTGAATAATTAAAGTGAGGCAAATATTTTTCATTTCTGGCCCCAAATTAATGAGGGTTCTCTAAAATAATTTATAATTATTATGTGGACAGACAAAATAAAAAATAAAAAAAAGATTTACTTATGCTTATTCTTTCGTAATATGGAGTGTATTTACTGGAAAAAAAAATTGGGTGTATATATGTGAACAAGGAAGAAAAAAAGGCCTCGTGAACTTTTTTTACTTTTTATCTTACATATCTAGCAGTGAAACCTGTAATTCAAAACAAAGAGCAAAGAAAGGGACAGTGTTTCTTGTTTCATGCAGACCTTGTAATGTAAACATTTAAACAAAACTATAGTTCAAGGATTCACCATCCATGGAGGATTGTCTATATATGTATATACACACATTTAAAATAACAGTGAACATGAATAATAATAATAATAAAAATAAAGTTAAAAGAGAGAGAAATGAAAAACTAACCTGGAAGCATGAAGGGAGAGACCAAGACCACCAGCAGGAACAGAAACAGCTTGAAGACACCATTGAATCTCAAGAGGTGGCTGCCTAATTTGGCACCTCATGTGTGTCTGGTAACTTGCAGTTCCCATCACCCACACCTTCCCCTTTGAGCTAGTGATTGAATTATCTGAAGAGATCAACCTTGCAATCTCTGAAACCAAATGCTCAACTGGGCTATAATACCCACCAGAGTTTTGGCTTTGATCTCTCTCCTCATCACTAACAACCCACGTCAGATCCCCGGTGTAAATTATAGCACCTCTTTCTCCGAGAAATGATGAGTCCACTTTTGTTTTGAGCTCTGAGAGATTTGCTTCCACATCTTCTCTTTTCATGAACCTCACAGAAACAGGTGAGAATTGGAACTTGATGAACTGGGTTGATTTCAGCTCCTCAGGAACTCCCACTCCTCTCTCTATCCTCCCCATAACTTCAGAGACAAGCCCTTCAGTCATGGAAGCTGAATCACCAACTATCACAGTGTTCCTCCTCTTCTTCCTCACCAGCACCTCCAACACCAACTTAACATCTTCTTCCTTTGAAGAACTACCAGAGTAGTCATTGGCAGCGGCAGCGGTGGGGTTACTGATTATCAACGGAGGTTTTGCCTTTTGAGGGGAAAAAAGAAGTGGATTTTGCTCACAAGGGTAATCCAGGAAATGGGGTTGCCAGAAACTCACAGGAATTATATTGTTTTGATGGTGGTGGTCTGAGGGAGGAGAAGGAGAGCAAGGGGAAGAGAAAACGCCGCCGGAGCTGCTGTAACACTGGAAAACGGAGGAAGTTGAGGAGTCCTCCAGGTTGTTCTTGACGTTAGTGCTGGAGAAACCAGCCTCTCTCATGACCCTGCTGACACTCGGGTCGTCGAGGATGGAGATGATGAGCTGCTCGAGCTCCACTTTGATGGTTAAGAGCGGCTGCTGCTGCTGCTGCTCGATGCAGCCTCTTCTCTGGTGGGCTTGCGCTCTCTTGAGGGCGGCGATGAGGGCGTTGGAGAGAGAGGGCTGGCCGTGGAGGAGAGGGCCAGGAGTTGTTGGGAGACGGTTGAGAGCCACATTGAAGCAGAGCTCGAGGGCTCGGCATTGGAGAGGATGAGAGGTTTGGTGCGGCTGAGATTTGAGACAGGCCCGCCGCAAGAGGCTAGTTCTTGAGCTGAGCAGAGTGGCGGCCACGTGGAGAGGAGTGACCTGAGCATGGCCTCTCCGCCTTGCGAGGCTGAGAGAGTGCTTCAATACCGAAGCAGCCTCCGCTGTGAGGGTCTGCTGAACCGCACTACCTCCTGAGCGCATCACTTGATCAAAACCCACCCCCCACACCCACCCTTTGATTTTTCACTAGCGCTTTCTTCACAACCACAAATAATTACTACTTTTTCTCTTACACTTCTTATCCCCCTCTAACCCCCCCACCCAAATATTAACCTGAGGAGAAAGAACTTGGAAAAAATAAAGCTTGGAACTTTGGAAAGCTTGAAACACCACCACCGCAAGTGGAAGTAGAGAGAGAGAGAGAGAGAGAGAGAGAGAGAGAGAGAGAGAGAGAGAGAGAGTATGAAAGAGTAGCTATGATCAACTAAGCAAGAGGGGATTTGAGTTGAGCTTTAGTTAGGGAAAACCAAGCTAGGCTAGGCCACCTTCTTTATACTTCCTCCTATTGAGTTTTTAATTATTTATTCATTACTATTTTTTCTTTTTACTTTTTCTGTGATTACTCAGCTTTTATTAGCCTTATAACCAGCACACAAGGTAATACACTATGTGTCATTATATAAATAGTAAAATATGTGTATTAAAAATTAATAACTTAAAAAATAAAATTTTCTACCACTTACATAAAAATAAGTAGTGTATTATTCGTTTTTCTCTGCCACAATGAAATTTTTTTCCATTATTAGCTTTCTTGTCATGAATTAAGATTTGTGTTTTGGGACAAAATTTGTGACAGCCCGTTCCGGACTCTTCATATCTATGTTGTGAATTGACAGATTTGCCCTCAAACGTGGAGTACGTATTCGTATTTTTAAGCTAAGTTATTGGTCCAATTGTGTTAATTCTTACACTTTTGGGACCAATTGGGAACTAAGGAATATTTGTTTTTGATCACCAATCCTCACTTTCTCTCTTCTCTCTCGTAGACTCTCTCTATCTCACAGACTATCTCTCTCTCTCCCACTTTGTATGGACAACCCAGAAACCTATGGAAACGTGACAGATTGAAGAAGAAAATGATACCATTGTGTTCCTCAGGTCCTCACGAGTTCAAAGGTACCAAATATAGGTAAGATTACTTTCGTTTTCACGTCGAAACCCTAACTCCGGTTTGAGTACTGTTCATGCAATCGTAACATCGTTTGTTTTTGGGAATTTCAAGCTTATAGGAAGCTTTGTGAGGTCCCAAGGAAGCTCGGAGTGGTTCGTTTGAAGGAATTGGACGTTGGGATCGTGAGTTTCGAAGTTGGTCGGTTTTTCTCGAATTTCTCCAGCGAGATTCCGTGAATTTTAGAGCTTCAAATTGGTAAGATTGTGTTCTACGCACTTTAAGCTTCATTTTGACATAAATTTCATGAATTTTGGTGCAAAATTGGATGAGTTACAAAGAAATGAAAATTTCCCAGTTTTCCGGCAATGGCGACGGTCACCGGAGCTGAAGGTGGAAGATGAGAGGATATTCCGCTAAGTTTAACGGAATATTCTAACAACGTTAGGTCATGCCGTTAAGTTTTATTAAAGGACAAACAGAATATTCCGAGGATTATTCCTGACGGCGTCAACTGGCGCCGTCAGTGTGCCTGTCACATGACCGCGCGTGGGGGCGCATAGATCCGTGCACTCGCCGGCGCGTGGAGGCCGGAAAAATTATTCTAAAAATTTCTGGGTGTTCGTGATGTCGAGTAGATCACGTTGGTATATTCAAATGCCAAAATTGATCAACGTATGAGAAATTATTTCTAAAGTTCCGTTCATGTACATTAATTAACGTTTATTCAGTTACTTCTCATATAGGCGATGCCTATCCTGAGGACGAGCGTAGCCAGGCTAGGTGTGGGGCTACGATTCGGCTATTTATCAGTGAGTGGGCAGTTTGTTTTCCGTACATACCTATATATATTGCTATTTTCCCAGAAAATGAATTTAAACGATGAAATGATTTGAGATGCCATGCAAGTATCTATTTATTTTAATTATGCATTAGTACTTGCATATAATTGTAATGATGCTGCGGACGCACATGTAAGTATCAGGTAAGATTCTATACTGGTTATGATGAGAATGAAATGATATGATTTGAGCTCATACGCCTGCACATTTATATTAGTGCTCCCGCCCAGAGTTAGGGGCACAGTCTTTCACGTGTCGTTTCACCTCTCGCACCGCATGCTCGCCTTGGATCCAAGTAGGTGCACAGTCATGTCGTATAGACCACTATAGGTGGGTTCAACTCGTAGGTGACCCACGAATCATTCGCACAGTCTTCACGTGATTGTAGCACTAGAGCATATTATGTTATATACAGAGATGAGTTGCAGACCACTAGAGGTGGTATTGATTTATGTGCAGAATAGATATATATATATACAGCCGAGGGCTGAGTTGATATGATGAGATGATGAGATGATTATGAGCTATATATATGCAGCCAAGGGCTGAGATGATTATCAGATATTTATTCACATCACAAATCTACGATATGAGCATATAGTTGAGATACTTTGGCATGGCATACATACAGATGTTTTCAAGGCATGATTTTGAGATATATATGTATATGAGTATATACTTTATTTCTGGAAAATTATACAGGTTTTACGGAGAGGGGTTACAGTTTTTTTGAGAAAAGAATAGTTTTGAAAAGATTTGTTTTACTGACCCACTCAACTTTGTTTTTCGCCCCTCCAGGTATTAAGTAGTGTTCGTTGGTGGCATACGAGGATCTCTCGGACGTTCTGACAGAATTCACCCATGTAGGACCACCTTCGGGTGTCAATTGCAATTAGTATTTTCTGCTTGACTGCACTTAGTCATTTATGCTTTGAATTTGTATAAGCACTATAAACTCTCGCACTAGCACACTCTCTTTTATTGGATTGCTAGTGGCTTGGTTTTAGTTGGTTCGTATCTTTCTAATCAATCTAGATTCCGCACTGTGCATATGGTTACGTCACGCTCACGTGACGGCCAGCACGCCCTACTTTCGAGTCGGGGTGTGTCAAACTTGGTATAAAAGGCAAACTTTTATAATCATTTTGCAACTAAATATCAACGTAGAGCGTAAGTTTTAATGGGAATATTTTTACTTTATAACTTTCAAGTGATGGTGATGCTCGCTATTTTATTTATATATTGAATTTATCGGTCGTACAACACATTGGATATACTCTTCCATTTCACCTGATACACTATTCTCTATAAATTTTAAAATTTAAACTCATGCGTCAATAATAAGAACAATAGTGAGCATTATTGCTATTTGAGAATGGTGAGAAAAATGCACCCAAGTTTTAATGGCATGATTCACCAAGCAGGAGGAGGGGATTGCTGATCTAGTCTAACTCCCTTATTTTCCCTATTTCTGTTTTTTTTTCGTTTTTTTTTACTTCAATGATAATTAAGAATTGTTATGAGTGTGATTTATATATGGGTAATTGTTGGAAAACTAAAACTTTTGAATCAAATTTGTAAAATAAATAATGTTGACACACCCGCACCCGAGAGTGGGCGTGCTGGCCGTCACGTGAGTGTGACGTAGTCATGTGCGCTGTGCGGAAGCTAGGATCGAAACTAAGAACGAACCAATTAAAAACGAAACCACTAGCAACTTAGATACGATAGTGTACTAGATGCATAAAAAGATACTTATACATAATCAGAGCGTTCTAAGTTCAACTGCAGTCCAGCATAAATAAAAAGGGTTTAATTACACCCTCAGAGCCATACATATGAATAAAGCTGTCAGAAAGCCGGGAGTCCTCGAAGTGCCAAACTCGTATCTCACGCTACCTAGAACCTGGAGGGGCGAAAAACAAAACTGAGTGGGTCAGTAAAACAATTCCTTTTTCAAAACCATTCTTTACTCAAATCGTATAGCCCCTCACCGTAAAACCTGTATAATTTCCCAGAATCAAAATATACTCGTATATACGTATAATTTCTCAAATCATGTTGAGAAGTATATGAATGCCGTGCCAAAGTATTCCAATCGAACTCAATCATAAAGTATTGATGTGATAAATAACATGTAATCATCTAGGCCCTCGGCCGTCTAATATTTCACATAGCTCATAGCATTATCTAAATCAATATTGCACAATCATCACTACCACATCTGGTGGTCTACTCATCATCATATATATCAAGAAATTATGCTCTAGTGCTACATTCACGTGAGGACTGTGCGAACGATTCGCGGGTCACCTACATGTCATACCCACTCAAAAGTGGCCTATACGACAAGACTGTGCACCTACTTGGATCCAAGACGAGCATACGGTGCGGGAGGTGAACGACACGTGAAAGACTATGCCCCTAACTCTGGGCGGGAGCACTAACATCAATGTGCAAATATATGAGCTCTAATCACATCGTATCACATCAATCTCAGCATAATCAGCATATAATCTTACCTGAAACTTACCTGTGCGTCCTCGGCACTAATATAGGAATATGCAATCATTAATGCATAAAAATAATATATGAATACTTTGCATGGCATTAAATTCTCATAAACGTTCATTTATTTCTTCTGGGAAAAATAATAATAAAATATAGGAAATACGGTAAAAACTGCCCACTCACTGATAGGTCGCCGGGTCGTAGCCCCCGCGTCTAGCCTGGCTACGCTCGTCCTCGGTGTATGTCTCACCTATATGAGAAATTACTATAAATACGTTATTTAAGCACATACACGTAACTACGGAATTAACTTCTCATACATAGCTCAATTTTGGCATACGAATATACCAACGCGACCTACTCGACGTCACGAGCGTCGCTATATTTTTAAAATAATTTTTGGAGGTCTCACGCGCCAGCACAGGCACGGGGCTACGCGCCCCCCACGCGCAGGCGCGTACGCGCCACGCGCCTTCTTCCTCGAGCTCGCCAGAGCTCTCGCCGGCGCCGGCCACCGTCGCCGGAAAACCTGCAACTCGTGATTTCTCGTCCATTTCTTCACCATTTTCTCTCATTTTTCTTCCTACGTACTCTAAATGAAGTGTATAATAAGTCTATACCTTCAAAAACCTCGAAAACCAACGAGAATCTCGTCGGGAATTTCTCCAAAACTGGCCACCTCCGTTCTCGACGATCCCGACGTCAACGCCTAGCAAACGAACGTCCCCGAGCCTCCTGGACACCTTCTAAGACTCGTGGTGAGCTTAGTTTTACCTAAAACACAACGTATGAAAAGTTCATGAACAGTGCCAAAATCGTACATCATGAGAACGACGTGAAAGCGAACGAAATCTCACCTGAAATGGGTGTTAACATACTCGTAAGAGCCTCAGGAGTCGAATGGTGGTGATGGATGATTCGATCTGTGAAGTTTTGAGGGTTTTTGGGCTTGGCCGTACGTTTTGGCGAGGGAGAGAGAGACAGTCGAGGGAGGAGAGAGAGAGAGAGTCAGATGGATGAGAGAGAGGGTGTGGGGTGTCGGTGAGGGTGTGAAAATAATAAAGTGTGTGGTCCAATACACACACACATAAGCACACGTGCTAAATTCCCCGAAGGGGTAATTCCGTCATTTCACCATTAATATTTAAATATGTCGGGACGGGTCGTCACAAATGTGGTAGTTGATGATTAGATTATTACTTATAAATTAATTAACGTGCTTATTTCATTAGTGTCACATCATATTATTTATAAATTTAATTTAAAATTTTAGTCTCACAGCATTATTCTTTATTTATATATATTTTCAAAAATAAAAAATCCTAGGATTTATACTCTATAGTAACAGTATGAATTTCTTTCTGCTGTATGCGGCTGGTTTCGTTCTATGCAAATGGGATTTCATGAAAAGGATCCACTGCAGTGGGACCCATAATTTCGAAATTTTTATCATGAGAGAGAGAGAGCGACCCATGTAATTTCGAAATTTTTATCATGGAGAGAGAGATAGAGCTTCCCTCCTTTTTACACATCAGCCTTTAAATGGACGGACAAAGCCAGCAGAAATTCATAAACAGTAGTAAAGAGGAAGGAGTATGATTTTCTGTGCTCTTATTCCTTCCTCTTCTTTCACAAATTTTTTTTATCTTATTATTTTTATAAAAAAAATAAATATAAGATATTGATGCAGTTTAACCGTGATAGTTCAAATAAAAAAAAAATAAAAAGAGAGAAATTAGGAGGAGAGAAAATTCTCCACTAAAGATGAAAGGTGGAAAGAAGCCAACATAAAGAGAGTGTGTGTACAGTGTTTGTGATGAAAGATAAAAAAGACCAACATTTCAACAATTTACATGACAAGTGTGCATAGACTATGTAAAAATTTGTACTAATAATATAATTAAAAATACATGAACAAATATTTACACATCTATATTTTTTATCGGTACAAAATTTTATTGTGGTGATCAAGGTATTAAATATCCATAATATCCCGATATTTTCATCGAAATTTCTATGTTTTTTGACAACTGATATTTCCGATGTCATCGATATTTCCATCGAAATTTTCGTGTTTTTTTAAAATTTCTATATTTAAAAAAACACTAAGGGGATTCGAACCCCTTCCATTTTACTCCTCCAACACCTTAACCACCATATCACTTATGTTTTTGTGAAAATATGCTAAAATATTTATATATTTTCTACACTCACAATGTTTGCCAGCTTGCTATATAATCAACTTAAATCAGTTAAATCCATCATGCAATGCATTTCCTTCCAATTTTTTGTGATAAACTAATAGATAATTGATTAAATAAACATCCTACAAAGTTTTAATAAAAATTTCCAAATTTTTCTTACAATTTTCGTGGTTTTTATTCAATTTTTATCGATATCGATAATATCTCGATATTTCCATCGAAATTTTCGTGTTTTTAGACTACCGATATTTCTAATATCATCGATATTTAATACCTTGATGGTGATGTATCCTTATCTATCGTATAAGGCCTTCACCACTTCACTCCTACTTTTTTCATTTATTTTATTTTTCCAAATTTTCCTCATTCATGTTTACCATTTGTTATTTACATGCATGACAGATAATGTACAAATATTGGGTTCTTCTTCTTCAGAGAGAGAGAGAGAGAGTCTCCACGCCAATCCTCGTAGAGAGACAGCATTTTATTCCCCAAGTACCCAAAAAGCAACCCTTCTGTCTCCCATCCTACACTGCATTATTGCTTCTCTCTCTCTCTCCCTGCAACTGCAAACTGCAATATTACCTTTTGCTTAATCTCATCTGATCATTTCCAACCACCCACTTATCAGCTTCCAAATTTACCAAATAGGGCAACTTAATCAGATCCTGCAGTTTTAATAAAACAAACCCTAGTTATTTTGTAGATCAAAACACATGTCCTGAACTGCATGCAAACAATTTACTTATCGGATAATGCTTTTACGTACTAGTGACTTTTTTGATTGGTTTAGATATCATCTTTTTACCACTCTTTACTTTTAAAATCTTCTGCTTTTTCTTGTTCTACAGTGATTTGCTTTCTTTATTTTTCATAATTAAATGACTCAAGGTTGAAAGCAATTGAACTGCATGTCTGTAACTTAACTTTTTTCCTGCCTTTCTTTTGTACCTTTTTTTGATGATAAACACTTCATTTAATTAGTAGCAGACAAAATTAATCTGATGGTAACCATGAAAATTTTACAGGCCAGTACATGCCAAAAGATAATGCAAATCACGACAGGAGGAGCCTGATATCACATCAGAAAATGAAAATATGAAAGAGTAGAAGTAGTTCTTGAGTATTTACCAAAAAGCAGTATATGGTCGATCGATTTGGGCACTAGGCGTGCATTTCAAGAGTAGCATCTAAATAGATGATAAAGGATAGACTGAAGGGTGATTGCATTAAAAGGAGCCAAAGGAAACTTGCTCAAGAGAGTTAGCTTCATTTTAAAGTATGTATTAAAAAAGCATATTCAATAATGCCTTCTTTTTTTGGGTAAATACATATTCAACTAATGTTACAAGATTAAAATTAGTTACCAATTAATTGTCTGCCTTAAAGTATTTCATAATTATTTTTTAGTTAAAAGCAAAATCGGTGACATGAATTACTATTGGTGTGTACCATGTAGTATTACTGTGTATATGAAGAGCTTGATTATATCAAAAATCACGTTTCGGAGCGTCAAAAAGTAAGTAGATATGGATCGAACAAGATTTATCGTATCGAACTTACTTTTGAGCTTAATTAGTTTAACAATGAGCATCACATTGCAGTCAAAGTCAAAGATATGGTCTAGGTTAAGAGTTCATGCAAAATGAATGATGCCATTTATTAATAATTACCAACAATCTGATTAATTAATTAAAACATTTTAATTAATGTTAATTAGTACTCTTGTCATCTCATGATTGAAAACTTCATGTGAGATTTTCATACTATGATGATAAAGATAGAAAGTTTTAGACAGTTAGTAATGAATGCCATAACATATGATAGGGTTAGGCATTTCAGCAAATTCAATATTTTTTTAGCAGCCTTATGCAATTATATATATATATATATATATATGCTTTGGATATAATTATAGGCTCATTGTTTGTGGTTGTGGGGTTATCATTTATTTATCAATGCCAATTAGTTTTGAGTAAAGGGGGAGTGCCCAAATCATTGGGACATTATTTTTCAAAGTTGTGAGAATTGGGTTTACTCTAGTGTGAAGAAAAGTATCCTTTACGAATATAATTGGGATTCGGATGATTCATATGTTAAAAATGATTGCATCATCTTATGATTTGGTTTACATTTTCCCCAACACATTTTCAACAAAGCATAAAAGTATAAATTACAAGTTACACTAAACGAAACATTTTGGCCCACATACCAAAGGCTATCGTATATTGCCCGGTAAACCATTTATCACCAAGTAAAATGTTTCCAAAACTCTATTTCACATGGTAAACCTTTGTTTGTTGATGTGAAAGTCATCATTTGTATTAGTAGCGTTAATACTGTTTGACAACAAATAAAATGGGCTTTGTGGATGTCTGAGTGTGTTTAGTAAACGTGCTGTGTATTAATTTAATTAGGCTTTAAAGCTCACCCTGATATCATATGTCGTGACACGTCACCTCTGTTATACTCTGAAATGAAACCCAACACACCAACACAACTCTAGTATTACACCCCCAACATATGTATAATTTATACTTTGATAATGTCGATCCACGATTTTATGTTTGAACATATGAATCAAACTTAAATAGGATTACATACAAAATATTTCATGAAGATATATGCAATTTGAATGTTAACATAAACCTAGTTCACAGGAAAAGTAATAAAAAAAACTACGCTAGCATGAATTCAATAACTGTCTCATCTTTGATATTCGAAACAATTGGACCAACTGACATAGTGTTGCTGTTTAGCGATAGCAATAGTTCCAACCTAACACCTAAGTGGATAATAGCCATAGAAAAGAAAACATGATGCAATTGCAAGCGAATTTCTTAACAGTAGCAAACAGAGATGACAGAAACCAGAAATGTTGAACAGCAAGAAAGAATACAGAGAGATTTGAGAGAGAAATGTGAAATGCTTTTGTATTGATCAATAGAAACTTAGTACAGAATGAGCTGGATTCAGCCTTTTATACAAGTCTCTTAGCCTAACTGCCTTTCTTTCAATGTAGCTACATATAACCACTCTAACTAATTCTTAACTGCATTACTGATGATGTGGAAGTTCTTTAGTCAATATAAGCCAATAACCCCCCTCAATCTCAACTAGGGTAACCTAGCTTGAGATTGAACAACTGGCAAGTGAATGTTAGACTATGCAACCTTTTTGTAAGAACATCAGCTATTTGTTCATTAGTTGGTAGATACTCAACCATCAAATCACCTTTGTGTACCCTTTCCCTGACAAAATGATAGTCAGTATCAAGGTGTTTTATCCTTGAATGATATACAGGATTAGCACTGAGTGTTATAGCTGACATATTATCACCATGGATGGTTGGTGGAACAGGTAGTGTTACTCCCAAATCTTTCAAAATTAGCCTAATCCATGCCATATCTGCTGTAGTATGTGTTAGTGCTTTATATTCTGCTTCTATTAAGCCTCTTGGGACTGAAATTTTTTTCTTGGATCGTCATGAAATGGGATTAGTTTCAAGATACACTACATAACAAGTCACTGACCTTGTATTTAAGTCAACAATCCAGTCAGCATCAGAAAATGCTGTTAAATGAATGTCAGTATCAGAAGAGTAAGTAATTCCACACTTTGAAGTTCCTTGAAGATACCTAATAATTCTCTTTACAGAACCAAGATGAAAATCTGTTAAAGCTATCATGAAATGGCATACTAATTAACAACAAAAGCTATATTTGAGCATGTAAAAGTGAGGTACTGCACTGAAACAACCAAACTCCTATACAATGTATAATCTTGCAATGGTTTTCCCTCATTAATCAGCATCTGATTGTGTGGTTCACATGGAGTACTTGTGTGGAGCCAAAAATAATCACAAGGCGACACGCAGATTTTTGGGTTAAAAGAATAAAATTACCCTCGAGGCACACTGAGATTCCTATGCGCAAGCAGTGGGCAATCATTCCTCAACCAAGTCAAAAGTGCCCAAAATAGGTAATAATTCAAAACCTATTTCTTCCATCCTCATCAAATCCTCTCCACAAGGTAACCCCCAAATCATTCATTTTTAATTATATTAATTTGCTAATCAATTCATTTATTATTCAACTATTCCTAATTAGCTACAAATCATGAACCTCACCCAAAATACCAACCAAGTGGCCGGTGCTCCTCCTCCAAAAGGGGCAGCCCACACCCTTATAAATACTACCTTATTTTCTCCAAAATCAATTCCAATTCTCTTACTAAATTCTCTAAATTCTCCAAACACTTTTCCCTCAAAATTCTAACTTTGACATCAAAGGTTCTTCGGCCGAAACCCCCCATTCATCGTGGGCACGTGAGGCTCTTAGCCTTGACCTAAGGTGTTATTTATTTTGTGGGTGCAATTTTGTCCAAGAACAAGGAGGAAGAAATTTGCATCCACAAATTGGTGCTTTCATTGAGAGTTGAGTCCCACACTTGTAGAAGACTCTCGCATCCAAGAAAAGTACAATGGTTAGAAATTTGAAAACTTCAATGAATGAAAATTCTAATATTCAAGAGATGGGACCACGACGATCCACGAGGCTAAACGTGACAATAAGTGGAGTGGCATCACCACCACGAGGCTCCACCATGGCAACCATCGCAGTGGCCACCACGATAGCCCACGATGAGGTCTATGGTGCCACCACCATGGCCAAAGCTGTGTTATCCAAGCTAGACATGCCATCCAAGGCTCACGGCACCACAGCCATGGCCCAAGCCATGTCACTTCAGTCCCTGTCGCCCAAACATAACTTGAGCCCAATGCGTTGCCAAGCCGAGCATACTTGTGCATCATACACCGAGCAGCCCACTCTTGTGGCCTAACCTGCTCTCATAGCTCAGCCCATTCTTGTGGCTCAGTCTGTTCCTGTGGTTTCCTAAGTAGCCCAAATCGGCCCAAGATTAGCTTAACCATCCTAGCTTTAAATTTCAAGACATACAATTGAACTAGGGACATTTTCACCACATTTCTCCACGGATTTGACATTTCCCAACTCAAATCTCGCGCCCGGAGTCTACCACTCTTCCACTGCTTAAGGAGGTGCATCTCTTCTAAGCTCTTCCAATTCAAATGGTGAACAACACTTGTCTCGACAAGTCATAGAGTTAACGTGCGCCCTCGCACAGTAGACGACCTTGGTGAATCAGCTCTTGTAGTGCACTGAGATGCAACATGCCCCAAATGAGGTGTCCCTAAGTTGGGAAAGGGTAGACAAACCTCTCCAGCAACATCCCAGCAAGCAGCTACTCAACCAGCCACTAACCAAGCGTTCGGGTAGTGTACATTCCCGATTAGGCCACTAAGATAGCTTATACTCTCATTTTAGCGCGCGGAGGAACGTGCATTCTCGGCTAGGCCCACGAACTAGTATACATTCACGGTTGGGGCCACACTCCGATAGTCAACATGAGCAAGCTTCCAGGCGAAGTGTTCTTTCGAGGCCAGGCCCTCAAGGATCATCCTTCACCTCGCATCGGAGTAGGTAGCACGAAGGACGGAGATAAACAGTCACTCAATTCGGCTCGAGTTCAACCGACAGCCTATGAAGAATTCCCTCACTTGCCAGAAATGAACCACATGCACTACCGCTGTAGTATAGACGAGCTGAGTGTATTAAATAGCAGCCTAGACCAGTAGGTCAAGACCGAGGGCAACCGAGAACTCTACCACCCCACCTAAATGAGCATTTGCGTGATTTCCCACTCAATGAGGTCGTCGATGAAGCACTACGGTGATACATGACCAATATGACTAGGTCACATTTCACGGACGAGATCGAGCAGGCAAAGCCTTCACACAAGTTTAGCATGCCACATTTCACATCTTTCAAATGAGATGGAGATCCGAAAAGGCTCGTCGATCCAAAGGCAAGGACTTGAAAAAGAACCTAATATCACTTCCTTACTATCCAGGCCAGAAGCAGCGAAGAACTTATACATCTACTTGGCAGTCTCAGAAGTAGCAATAAGTTCTACCATCATACGAAAAGAGTTGGGGGCCCGATTAGCTGTATTCCACATCTCAAAAGCTCTTCTCGATGCTACCAAAAATTCAAAAGCTACATTTGGCGATAGTTGTTGGAACCTGGAAGCTCAAGTTTTACCTTCAAATGCACGCAGTCATCCTCATGACACATTATTCCACCCAATCCAGAAGTGGGATGATAAAGGCGTAAGCACTAGCGAATGCAAATTTTTCTGACGAACACAACAACTCGACCCAAAAGGTGCGCCAAGGATAGACGAACACTTGGACACACTCGAAAGCAAGTTTTGTCCTCATGGCCCCAAAAGATTCTACATAGGAGCAACATGTACCAACAATTGAACACCACTTCCTGCTACCTATCACATGGCCCTAGCCGACCGTTGCTCTATAATTCAACTCTAGAGTGGCTTAATACCGGTAGTTGAGCATCTCTTGCTACGTAACATGGCCTAGCTCCACAGCTCTCTACCGCGCATTCACGACGTAACAAGGCGACCCAACGATGGCTTTA
This sequence comes from Crataegus laevigata, assembly GCA_963580275.1. NCBI lineage: Eukaryota > Viridiplantae > Streptophyta > Magnoliopsida > Rosales > Rosaceae > Crataegus > Crataegus laevigata. The sequence continues at coordinate 24,180,312 of OY756948.1, forward strand.
TGGCTCCTTACTGCACCATCATGCCTAGCCTAAGTGACACAACAGAGTGGCCCAACGACGCCTTGGAGGTAGTAGAGCATGCCCTAACCGTGCCTCTTCCACCCGATTGAGACTTCTGGCATTTGCATGTCGACGGCACATCTAACTACAAAGGTTCAAAGGAAGGCGTGGTCCTTGTCACCCCAAATGGTTCAATGCTTGAGTAGGCGATCACTCTAGGCATTAAAGCATTTGGCAATGAAGTAGAGTACGATGCCCTACTAGCAGGCTTCAGAATGGTAAAAGACTTGGAAATGAAAAAGCTCGCAACTCATTCTGATTCCTAGTTAATCACCAGTCAAACTACTAAGGAGTATACAGCAAAACATCCAAGGATGACGTAATACCTAAAAAAGGCATGCAAACAACTTAAAGCATTTTAGACTTACACTCTCACTCAAGTTCCGCAGGCAGATAACGCCCACGCAGACACGTTAGCCGGCCTAAGCTTCGCCTTTGACCACCAATTCAAATGCTCTAAGTATTTAGACAAGCTAAGCGTAGAGGAGGAGCTGACAGCTAAGGTGTTATAGGTTAGTATAACTTTCAACTGGTAATGTTCTATTATAAATTACCTGGTCAATTGCATACTCCCCACGGAAAGACTGAAGTCTAGAAAGCTCCAAATAAAGCGAGCACACTACTAAATGTGGAATGACATTCTCATCCAAAGATCCTACACCGGACCACATCTCCACTGCCTAGCACCTCCCGATGACTTGAAGGTTCTAAGTTCATTCCACGAAGGTGTTTGTGGAAATCACTCTAGAGGCCGATCCTCAGCACAGAAGGCTCTTGACGCAAGCTATGACTGGCCTACCATGCACTAACATGCTTAAAAGTTAGTACAAAAGTGTGACCGCTGCTAATGCTATAAGCTGGTACCAACATTGCTTGCCAGTGAACTAAACCAGCAATGAGTCCTTGGCCGTTTATGTAATGAGCAATCGACCTGGTAGGACCTATGCCGCCCACTACAGGGGTAGATGCATGACGATCGTGGCAGCTGATTACTTCACTAAATGGGTAGAAGCATAGCCTATGATGACCACGACTCAAACAGACATAAAGTGATTCATATAAAGGAACATCATTTGCCGATTTGGCATCCCTCAGTCAATCGTCATCGACAATGGCTAGCAATTTATAGGCAAAGATTTGGCTAAGTTCTTCCAAAAGTATGGCATCAAGCAGTACATGTCCACACCAAGATATCCTAAAGGCAATGGGTAGGCCGAAGCATCCAACAAGACTATCCTCGACTGCCTTAAGAAGTCCCTCACCGACAAAAAGGGAAAATGGCTAGATAAACTCCCCAGATGTTTTTAGGCGTATCACACTTGCAAAAGACGAGCAACCGATGAGACTCATTTCTCTTTGACATTTGGTTTGGAAGCCATCACTTCTCCCAACATTATCGTGCCAAGCATCAGCAGTCTATTACCAAGCCATTGAGTAGAATAGTAAGGAGATGGCCACAAGCCTAGATCTGCCTAGATCTAGCAGAGGAGAAGCGCGAGCAGACCATCACCCGCATTACAGCTTACCAGCAACAACTCATTTCCAGCTACAACAAAAGGGCCAAGATCTAATAGTTCTAACCCGGAGATCTAGTCTTAAGAAAAGCCTTCCAAAAAGATGGATCCCTTATGGAAAGGTCCATATAAGATCAGCAGAGTAGGCGGCAAAGGTAATTACATTCTCGTCACCATGAACGACAAAGAGATAGAGAAGTAATGGAACGCCTACAACATGAGGAAGTAACATGTGTGACCTCCCATTATATCAAGACCCAAAGACTCGAGCAGCTCAACAGGCACCACCTTGCAAGCCGAGGACTATCCAGTTGTTATGCAGTATTTTATAGTTAAGTTATTTGTTCGTTTCACTTGTTTTTCAATAAGGAATTTAGAAGTAATTTACAACTTGGCTCGACTACATATCTACAACAATTGATCACCCCTGCACTTCAAAAGAAGATCGTACCTTTTTTAGGGACTCATCACAGAAATTGCACCCCCTGAGGGACTAACCATGCTCTTCAGTGCGAGAGAGTAAACTAATTCCCCAATACCCACATGGGTCTGCACTCTAAAACGGGAGGATAAACTTTACACTTTGAATATCTAGACATTAATGAGCCGGGCTACTCTAGTATAACTAGATGCACGATGGCTTGTGCCAGGATTCCTAGAAGTAGCCACAATGGTCTTTTTCAAGGCTTAGCTAACTAAAGGATTTTAGGTCTCTTGCCCTAATCTGCAAGGGTACATTCTGTAGCATGCCATACGAACGACTACCCTGGAACCTTAAGCTGCTACTGAGTGCATTAAGGTAGCCTACGATTTTCGAAAGACTGCCTATAGCTTACCCTTCGAGCAGTAAAGCCACATTAGACTTATACAACTGCACATTCTTATGAAAGGTTAAACAAGCTAGCGTGCATATACGAAGTTTTATCCATTGTCGACATGCTATGTAGTCGATAAACTTCACCTCTGCCAAGCACAGAACAACCTATACCAAGTCCAAAAGTGTTGTGATACTTGCTACGTAATCTACGAAATTGGAGAAGGCCAAGATTAACAGCTTAGTGGTTACGCAGACGTGTCTACTTTTGTAAATAAGACATCTAGCTACAAACCCTATGGTTAACAACTTTGCAAAGTTCTATACCAACACCTATGGCTACATAAGTTATGCGAGCTTATCTGCTTATAGAAAAGTAAGACACCTACCACTGGTCTATAAAGTCTAAAGGTTAGAGCATAAACAAAAAAAACAAAGATAGAGAAAAGCGAAGGAAATAAGTTTATTAAATTTTCTAGCAAAATTGATAAATAACTAGCAAAAACTGAAGAAGTTCAAGCATAAGCAACAAGGAAAACAAAGAAAATCCTAAAGGCTACCTAGAAGACTAGTCTTTAGCAACTTGGACATCCCACGGCTACTCGGTCGCCATGCCTTTAGCAGCCGCAATACCTTTGGAAACGTCACCATTTGGCGCTTCATCTCCAACTGCCCCAGCCTGGGTACCAACCTCTCCAACTACTTCACCAATAGAAGACTTAAAAGTAAAGGCGAGCAAGTCTTTTGGAGAAATAGAGAAGGTTTCGAAGTATTTACCAGAAACCCCAAAGTCAGATGGCCGCCCAAAAAGATGATCTACATAACCCAGCTTGTAGAAGTCAGCTTGACTCTGAGTAAGTGAAGCCTCGAACCTAGTCTTCTCACCCTTCAACTGCTCATTCTCCTCAAGTAGACAGGCACGAATCCGCTACAGCTCCTCCACTTCTTTCTTTAAATTGTTGTTGATCTTCAAAGCACCTTGGAGTTCTAACACTTGAGGCTCAAGCCTATCAACAACCTTCTTGAAATGGATCAATTGGTTGTAAGGAGTGAAGGATTATTTTGAGAATACATGTTCATTTAAGCAACATCATTAACATGCAATTAACATCTTAAAGGCGGAATCATGCTTGCATGTACTTAAAAACAAAACATCAACCATGAATGTTCAAAGCCTAGTAGTTTGGTGAACCAATAACAACTCAAAACAAAGTGAGTTGAAATTTATACCTTTGTAGATTCCTCTTTGCATAAGCAAAGGCTAATCACCCAAAGAGAGGGCCTTCATTCCTTGCATCTTAGATCTATGGATTTGGATGGATGAAGAGGTTTCTCCAAGTTCCCAAAATTGGGAACCTCTAAGTCTCCACACCAAGGTTAGATGAAGAAGAAATGAGTGACCTTGAGGAAATAAAATTGCTAGATATTTTCCTCAAGGTGGCCGGCCATTTTAGAGAGAAAGGAGAGCTTGTGTTCTCTCCAATTTCCCCAAAAACAACCCTAAATGAATTTTGGCTATAAAGTCATATTTATACCTTAATTCATTTGAGTGGCAAACTTGTAAATAAGTCCAAGTTCACTACCCCTTCAAAGTGGCCGGCCTTAGGATATTTATTGGAGTATTTGGGCCTTTGTAAATCATTATTCATTAAGTTGTCATACAACTTAAGTTAATGGACTTGACGTTTGAAGCCCATTGGGCCTTAAGGTCCAAAACTATCCCGAGGTCTTTAACGAACTTATTCGTTTGATTAATTAACATATTAATTAATCATTGCCATAAATAATTAAACTATTTAATTATTCTTACTCATCTCCGTTGAATCTTCAATCTCTACCTTACACGGTGTACGATCCATTAGGTTCCTTTTAGCGAGGCAGTGGGCGATTCAAACTCTTTCAAATCGATTGTGAAGAGGTGGAGAACCTATTCAGTTTAGGATTACAAATACTCTTGACCACATTGTTTGGTTTGATAGTTTATTCATGTCTACTATCCAATGTGAATCTTGCACTTATATGATTACCTTGAATGTGATCTGGAACGCATTCCAACATCTCATTCATACTCTGGCCAGAGATTCTTAATCATATCATAGAGTATTCTCCCTCAACGGTTTGAAGGTTAGAGATCCCTTGTTGCGCATTCACTTGTCTCCATGACTAGATAGCTTGACCCCAACCATGCCGTGGACACTCCAAAGGAATGCCATTTGACATGATCAAAGATCAAGGACCTAACCACAAGACAACTATGATGCCTCAGGTCAAAGGACTAATTTGCATTATCCTAACCATGAGTTCTCACGTGATATGAATATGAGAACTCGTCGTTGATCGTGTTCAGTGAACTCATTCTCTATTGAGCACCTACGTACTTGTCTTGGTGTCACTCACACCAATGACTCGAGACTAGTCACTCTCCCTGAGAGAAGACATAGCACGTACTGATCTTAACGAACTGTCAATGCCCAATTGGCAATCCTATGATCAAGAACGTTTAGGATGTGTCTACGAAAGAATGGTCTCATGAATCTAACTTCTTTAGATCGCATTCTCCCAATCACATATTCCTTGGACTTTATCGTTTAAGCATATAACATTTATATGAGACCGCTCAAACAATAATCTTTGCCCTTGATATTAAACTAGATTAGTTTAACATGTGAAATGTCCATAAAGTATCATCATATGATTGGTTTTAGGGCACATTTCCAACAAGGAGTGATCAGTTCTTCATCCTTTGCATAAGCATTAGAGCAAAATTCAAAGATGGCATGCTCAAGATCTTGAATCTAAGGTATGTAACACTTGATTTCCTTTTTTGCACTTTCATACTTTACTTGGAGTGCGTCAAGCCTAATCTTTAAATCCACGATCTCATGGCGAGCGATCTCAAGGTCCAATGAAGTGGGGGCAGAGATATTAGACCCCTTCTAAACAGTAAGCTCAAATTCTAATTTCTTGATTTTCTCGACCGAGGAGTAAGCTTCGGCTGCCACAGTTCTCGCCATATTCTTGGTAGCCTTGGTATCATTTTGATCAAGAAGCATAGACTCGACTGCCAGAATCACCGTTTTTTGGATCATGGCCAGCAGAACAGTCTTCCTATACTCGGTCGTATGCTTCGCAAAGGAACTTGGGCAAACAATCCCTCTAATGCCATCGATAAACTTGGCATAAACGTCCATGTCTTCAAGTAGATTTAGTTTCAAAAGTGCACGCAAGCAGTCTCTCCATAAGCAGGCTTGGTGGATTTCTCATAGCTACCCACGCAAGTAGTTTCCTCCTTCTCAATAGGCGATTCCGTCTCAACAGTAGGAGGAGTGGGCCTCAACGCCACTTTTGCAGCAGAGTCCACCTTATCGCTCTTCATAATAGCAAGCCTCTTCAAAGATGAACCAGACTTAGCTCCCAATGGACGTCTTGGTGCAGACTCCGGCACTGGGAGCATGACAAAACCTCTATGCTAAGCCATCTAATCAGCAATTATACTAGCCATTCTCGACATGGTAGGCGCCACAGGCTTAGATCTAGCAGCCTCAATTTTCTTCCCATTAAAAGAAGTCATGTCAATCATAGGCCTCTCGGCAGCAGGCGGACCCTCACGAGTAGCAGATGAAGTCTTCATTTTTTTCTCAACTAGCATCTCTTAAGCAGCCCACATTGTTCCTGACGAAGAAGACTAAGTAGCCAATGCCATTCACGGTACTTAGCAATGGAGCTCAATGCATACTGGCTTTTCCCTTGTTTTCTCCCTCAGATTAGCAAGTAGGAGGCCTGTATGCCCAGCACTCTAGTAGCCCATGAGGTCTGCAGCCTCCTCATTTCTCATAATCACCAGCTTGGCCCGCGTCATGTCCAAGCCCAAATGACGTGTTACATCCTAACGCCGTAATTCGCGGCCTTAGTTGCACAAGCTGCCCTTGGCTCTAGTCAAGCCGAGCAACCTAAAGTAATGGTCTTTGCCACAACACATCTTCGGCCCATGCTGAGTAGACTTCTGGTCCCTGCTAGCCGACGTGTCGCATCACCTCGATGACTGCCACACGACAACACTATCCAAAAAGAAGACAAGGAAAATTAATTTTTTCTTACATCGATGCGGCGTAGAGAAGACGAAGAAAGCAACGAAAGATAGTCCTTTACACGGGCAAGATGTAGAAAATTTCTAGATGAGAGGGAGCAAATATCCTCTAAGCTTTCTCTTGTAAGGTAGAATAAATTGCTCTCCAAAGTTGATTTAATAACCCACTTAAGGTGAACTTAAATAGGTTTTGAGAGAAATTTATTTCACTTTCTTAGAATGATCTAATTTCCTATTGAAGAGGGATTCTACATCAAATTAGGAAGCAGTCCTAAGTTTCCTAAAATAAGAAAATCTCAACACCTGTTGTCATTTCCTGCGAGCATCCTAATAGGTGTGGGGGTATTTGTGGAGTCAAAAATAATCACAAGGTGACACGTGAATTTTTGGGTAAGAAATGATAAAATTACCATCGAGGCACACCGAGATTTTTATGCGTAACCAACGGGTAATCATCCTTCGACCAAGTCAAAAGTGTCCAAAATAGGTGATAATTCAAAACCTATTTCTTCATTCCTCATCAAATCCTCTCCCCAAGGTAACCCCCAAATCATTCATTTTTAATTATATTAATTAGTTAATTAATTGATTTATTATTCAATTATTCCTAATTAGCTACAAATCATGAACCTCACCCAAAATACCAACGAAGTGGCCGATCCTCCTCCTCCTAAAAAGGCCGGCCACACCTTTATAGATACTACCTTATTTTCTCCAAAACTCAATTCCAATTGTCTCACTAAATTCTCCAAACACTTTTCCCTCAAAATTCTAACTTTGGCATCGGAGGTTCTTCGACCAAAGGCCCCCTCCCCCTTTATTTCATCGTGGGCGCACGAGGCTCTTGGCCTTGACCTAAGATATTATTTGTTTTGTAGGTGCAATTTTGTTCAAGATCAAGTAGGAAGAAATTTGCATCCACAACTTGCACGCTTGCATGACTCTATTCTAACTTTGTGAATAAGATTCTTCACATACTTGGACCGATTAACAAATATGTCTCCATTTTCTCTATCATGAATCTGTAAACGCAAAAAATATCTGAGTTTACGTAAATCTTTCAGGTCAAACACACCAGTAAAATCTTGAACAACTTTTTGAACTTTAGCATCATTAAAACCTGTAAGGATGATGTCATCAACATATAGTAATAGGATAACTACATCATGATCATCAGTTTTCACAAATAAGTTGTTATCAAGTGAAGATGCAATGAATTTCAAAGCTAGTAAATAGCTTGTGAACTTTGAATTACATGCCTTTGGTGCCTATTTTAACCTGTATAGAGATTTCACCAACTTACAAACATAACTGGGATGAGATGGGTCAATAAACTGTTGAGGTTGTTTCATGTAAACCTCTTCTAATAATTTACCATGTAGGAATGCATTTTTAAATTCTAACTGCCGTTAAGACAGGGTTAAGCTTACAATAGTATGTCTTACCACTGGACTGAAGGTTTCTGAGTAGTCTAGACCTTGTTCTTGTTCTTCTTGAGCCATAAGTCTGGCTTTATACCTAGAAACATTTCCACTAGGATTTTTCTTAATTTTGTACACTCACTTACTCCCAATGATTGATCTGTCTAGTGAAGGAGAAACCAAATGCCATGTTCCTTGAGCCCTGAGTGCATTATATTCTTCTTGCATTGTAGTTTGCCACTGAGGAATTGTTGAAGTTTCTCTGAATGTTGAAGGTTCATTTGAATCTTTAATTGCAGCAAAGAATAAGAACCCACTGGAAAACTCATGTTCATCATCCAACAGTGATGTTTGTAATTCTAGGAATGAAGCAGTGAAACATGTGTATGACCTCTTTGTAATTTGACACCGGATAATGGAGATCAAAGAGAAACCACAAGTGAGTACTCAAAGATAAACAACTCGCCACTCTAAGGAATCCACCAAAGAGATAAGAGTTTACGGATAGGAAGAAAAGCACTCTTCACTAAACCAAGTTTAAAAGTAATTCTTAATTTCTGAATTATTTCATACATGAGTAGTGGGTTTAACTAGATAGGCATGGAACAAACTTCTACTTTCCAAGAAGAGGTTACTAAGCATAAACTTAATGAGAACATGAACTTAACTTAATGAGAACATGAACCTAACTTAATGAGAACATGAACCTAACTTAATGAGAACACGAACCATATTAAATTACTAAACAACAACCTTCAACCTTCCAGATTCTATTCGGTGTCATACGCATTCGCTGCGCGATAACTCGTCCTCGAGTTTTGTTTGGTCTTCCTCGATCTTTCGGATGTCCAACTAACATTTTCGACAATAGCAAATTTAGCACCAAGTTTTCCAAATTTCTGAGCAAGTCCAAAAAGCAAAATGTTCCAAATGATCTGTGTCTTGCCATTTTCTCATGTTTTATGCATACCTTAATCTTTTCATATTAGCAGCAACTGTATTTGCATAATCCGCTGAACATTTCCAGATTACTTCTCGATATTGATGACTTAAAAAAAGGATTTGCTACAAGTATATTCGTTGGTTGTCGCAAGCAATGAATGCTACCAAAATGAAGTCACAATTATAAAATGGATCAATGGCAGATTTTACCTGTGATTATGCACATAACCTTCTTCAACCACTACGATGATTTCTTCATCTCTACAAAGTTCATAAAATATTGGGGCAAAATCCAAATCGGCATTAAGTTGTAGAAGAAACTGAATTTTCTTAGTCACCTTAATCACAAGCATGTATTCTTCATCATACTCATCATAAATTGGCGGAGAATTCCAATCCACTAATTTATTGATTCTGTCATTATCCAAGACTCGATCATTATCACAATCAAAAGGATTCTCATCCTCATCATCGGATCCATCATTCTATGTTTCATGGGGATCATCATGGTCCAGAGGTTTGTAGCACTTAAGACGCCGCTAGAGTTGCTGCACTAGTCTTCTTAGGTCATCCATCTCAATGTCACGCGGATCTCTCTCACAATATGGTAAGTCCTGGCAAGCTTGTCGGCCTCCACGATGCCCACGCCTCCCAACCATGATCGAATAGAGCTCTGATACCAATTTGATACCGGATAATGGAGATCAAAGAAAAACCACAAGTGAGTACTCAAAGATAAACAACTCGCTACTCTAAGGAATCCACCAAAGAGATAAGAGTTTACGGATAGGAAGAAAAGCACTCTTTACTAAACCAAGTTTAAAAATCATTCTTAATTTCTAAATTATTTCATACACGAGTAGTGGGTTTAAATAGCTAGGCATGGAACAACCTTCTACCTTCCAAGAAGAGGTTACTAAGCATAAACTTAATGAGAACATGAACCATATTAAATTACTAAACAACAACCTTCAACCTTCCAGATTCTATTCGGTGTCATAATTGCACCTAAATTCAGTCTTGTAACCATAGAATGAACTAATTTTTCATGAATTATAGATGAAATAAAAGACATTGGAAGCATTAACTCCAACTGTGAAAGATTGTAGACAGACAACAGTAATATTGTACCTTGAGTTGATGTTGAATAAGTAGAAGAGGAAGAGCTACTGTGTACAGTATTGAGATCCTGTGAGTCTTGAACAGATGAGCTGAGATCATGTGAAATATGCCCTAAACCTTCTTCCACAGTTTTTGTATGTGTATTTGCACCAAAAGTAGACAATTAAATAATAACTGAAGGCATTCTTGTATTCTATATCCCACTTGTATCTTATAAGGAAATATATTTTCACCGTGAATCACATGACTTGACAATACTAACTTCTTACTGCACATGTCATAACACACAACACCCTTATATCTAGCAACAAAACCCACCTAGGAAAACACATTGTTTAGACATAGGTTGTAATTTGGTTTGGTTATATGGCCCTAGGAATGGATATGTTGCAGATCCAAAAATCTTCAAAGTATGTATAACTAGCTCCTGATGAAACAACAACTGATAAGAAGACTTCATTCCTAAGTTTTTAGATGGCATTCTGTTGATTAGAAATGTAGCATGATTGCAAGCCTAATTCCAAAAATGTATTGGGATATAGCTTCAATTAGTAATGTGATTCCAGTTTCTACTAAGTGTTTATGTTACCTCTCAGTAAGTCTATTTTGTTGAGGGGTATAAGGACATGATACAGAGTGTACAATGTCTTTGGATGCTAGGAAAGACTTAAACTTGTTGCTCATATACTCAGGACCACTATCTGTTTGTAAACACTTAATTGAAAAATTAAATTGAGTTACAACAAATGAGTGAAAATTGATGAACACTTGCAAAATATGTGATTTATTGATAATAGGGAATATCCACAAAAATCTTGAAAACTCATCAATGAAACTTACACAGTACCTAAAACCTTCTAAAGACTTACTTGGAGCAGGCCCTATATATCAAAATGTATTTTTTCAAATGGAAAGTTAGCTTTAGCATATTTTACAAGAGATAGTTGTCTACACAATTTTCCAAACAAACATGAAGAACAAACCGAAGGTGAAGAGTCCTCACTAACATAATGTCAAATTTTCTAAGTATAGCAGAGAGAACTTCTTCAGATGTGTGCTGCAATCTCTTATGCCAAATTGAAACTTTCACAACCTTCCTAAGTAGTGCAATTGCTTTATTTGAACCAGCAACAAATCTTCTTGAAAACACATTCATAGGGATCTTATATAGCTTTCCTCTACTTCTGTCTCGGTACAATATCATTCATGTTACCTTGACCTGTATGAAAAACACAATCTCGTCACAAATGAACAAACAATTATTATCTTTACAAAGTTTCTTGATAGATAAAAGATTAACTATAATTGTTGGAACATGCAAAATATTTTTCAAAAATAATAAATGTTGAGGAGTAAAGAGAGTTGTAGAACCAATATGTTTAACAATCAAACCTTCGCCATTACCAATATTGATTTTCTCATCACCATTGTATTGCACAGGTTGATTTAGATTTCCAAGATTTGGTGTCACATGGTGAGAAGCACCAGTATCTAATATCCAAGTATCAGCAGCAAAGAAACTTTGCGCATTTTGACCAAATTCAGCTGTAAACATGTGTTAGAGCTTGAGCTGTAAACGCTTTGAGAGAAGGAGGTAGAGGGCACCTTGATAAGAGTAATTGTTTTTGTGCCTACATGCCAACGCACTATGACCTTTTTCACACAAATTTGGCAGATGGGTACCTGATAACCATTATATGATGGACCATAAGATGGGGGTAGAACACAAAGAGAGACCAATATCATGAAATATTTTGCAGATCCAAGTAAGCTCAGCAGCAGTGTGTGCCAAGGACTGATAGTCAGCCTCAGTTGAGGATCGAGCAACAGTAGCTTGTTTCTTTGCGCTCCAACTAATAAGATTGGAACCAAGAAAGACATTATAACCACTAATGGATCTGTGATCAAAGGTGCACCCTGCCCAGTCAGCATCCGAGTAGGCAGTGAGATGAAGAGAACATGTCTTAAACTAAATGCCCTGAGAAATAGTGCCTTTCAAATATCGAAGAACCTGTTTTGCAGCTTGCATATGTTGATCCCGTGGAGCATGCATAAACTGACAGAGTTGATTGACAACAAAGGAGAGATCAGGACACATCCATGTTAGATACTGAAGACCACCAACAATAGATCTGTAAGTAGTGGGATTGGATAAAAGAGGTCCACTATGGTCGAACTTAGTAGAACTGAGAGGAGTGCAACAAGGTTTAGATCCTTCCATAGCTGTCTTAGTAAGAAGGTCAAAAAGATACTTATGTTGATGAAGGAAGATACCCTCAGAAGTTCGTTGAACTTCCAGACCCAAAAATAGTGCAAAGGCCCCAAGTCTTTAACTGGAAAGATGGCACTTAATTTCTAAATAAAAGATTGACAGAGATCAGTGTTGGGACCAACAACAAGAATATCATCGACATAGACCAACACGATGACCAAGGCATGGCCTTTGAATACAAATAAGGAAGCATTGAAAGATGATTGAACAAAACCAAAAGTAAGCAGAACTTGAAACAGCTTGTCAAACCAGGCCCTGGGTGCCTATTTGAGACCATAGAGAGATTTCCGTAATTTACAAACATGTTGAGCAATGAAGGATCAATAAACCCCGCAGGTTGAGCCATATACACAGCTTCTTTTAATTCACCATGAAGAAAAGCATTACTGATATCCAATTGATTTAAGAACCAATTGAATTGAACTGCAAGAGAGAGAAGAACTCGGATGGTAACCGATTTAGCAACCGGACTAAATGTATCTTGATAATCAATAGCAGCTTGTTGATGAAATCCTTTGGCGACAAGGCGAGCTTTGTATTTGTCGATTGTGCCATCAGGTTTCTTTTTGATGCAGAAGACCCACTTACAACTAACAACATTATGAGAACTGGAAGCAGGAACTAAAGACCATGTGCCATTAGCCTGTAAGGCATTGAACTTGTCTTGCATGGCAGATCGCCAATGAGGGTATTTGGAAGCTTGCAAGTATGTGTGAGGATCATATTCAAGATCAAGAGGGAGATGATGTTTAGTAGCAAAATATGCCTTCGGCTTGTAGATGCCAGCTTTAGATCGTGTGACCATAAGGTGAGTATTAATAGCACTATTATCTGGAGCAGAGACAGAGGTAGCAGGCAAAGAACCACGTGGAGCAGAAGAAGGAAAAAATACAGTGTGAGAGGCAATAAGAGAACTGGAGGACAGAGGAAGGTCAGTACTAGCTGAAGTAGAAGAGGTAGGCATAGAAAATTCCAAATCAACTGATGGTAAGCTAACAGATGCAGTAGAAACTGAGGGCAATGGAGTGCCCTTGTGAAATGGATAAGTGCCTTCATAAAAAACAACATGACGAGAGATATAGATCTGACCATTTGTTGGATTAAGGCATCTATAGCCTTTATGTTGTAGACTGTAACCCAGAAATACACATGGCTCACACTTTGGATCCAATTTGGACTCAACATACGGCTTAAGCCAGGGAAAACAGCTGCAGCCAAAAACCTTAAGTCGTGAGTAATCAGGAGGTTGGTGAAAAAGCAACTCCCATGGAGACTTGAACAACCCAGAGATGGGCAGCCGATTAATCAAATATAAGGATGTGGAGAATGCTTCCACCCAATAGAGGTGAGGAACCTGTGAAGCAACAAGTAAAGTGCGTGCAGTTTCAACAAGATGTCTGTGTTTTCGTTCAACACAGCCATTTTGTTTAGGCGTATGGGGTCAATCAGCTGATGAAGAATGCCATTAGTAGCAAGAAATGAATTAAACACCGTGGAAGTAAACTCACCCCCTGAATCTATACGTAAGGTCTTGATTTTGGTACCAATGGAGTTTTCAGCACAAGACTTGAATACAACAAATGTAGAGAAGGCATCGGACTTAGCCTTTGAAGGGAAAAACCAACTATATTTGCTGTAATCATCAACCAGTAACATATAGTACCAAAAACCATTAGGTGAAGTACAAGAGGCAGGACCCCACAAATCACAATGAAGCAACTCTAAACAATGAGTTGATGTAGAACGAGAAACACAAAAAGGAAGTTTATGATTCTTTGCAAGAGCACAATCAGTACAAAAGAAATCAATAATAGACTTTCCTTGTAATATAACTTTATTACTAGACAAGAGCTTCCTGAAAATGGATGAAGAGTGATGTCCTAGTCGCTGATGCCAAACTTTGACATGGGCTTTGTGTTGGAAGTATGCCCACAAAGCCACTCATTTGATGTAATAGCTTTTGGAATACTTATTGTGTTAAACTATAAAATGTTTAATAGAGGGCAAAGCTTATTGTTATTCACTATTTATTGTATTATGTGTTTAAGCAATAAGGGAATCCAAGGAATGTATTTAATCTAAGAGAGAAGTGATCTAAGTGAGTTGGATTAACGAGACCTTTCTCTTATGTTCATTCCTGAAACGTTCCTAGCCATAGGATTGCCAATTGGGCATTGACAATCCGCTAAGGTTAGTATGTGTTATGTTAACTCAAGCGTGAGTATGACTAGTCTCAAGTCATTTAGTGTTGGACACTGAGACAAACACATAGATGCTCAAAAGGTAATTGAGTACACTGAACTACGATCAAAAGGAGTTCGAACATACATGTCATGTAAGAACTTGTAAGTTGCAATATGCAAAGTAGTCCTTTGACCTGAGGCATCATAGATGTCTAATGGTTGGGTCCTTGGTCTTTGATCATGTCAAAGGCATTCCATTGAGAATGTCCACGGCATCATTGGGGTCAAGTAATCTAGTCATGTAGGCATATGAATGCACAACAAGGGATCTCTAACCTTCCATGGTGGAAGGAGAATACTCTGAGATATGATTCGAGAGTCTTTGGCCAAAGCATATGAATATGACTTAGGAAGTTTGTTCCAAATCATATTCAATTGAATCATATAGAGAAGTATCACATTGGATAGTAGAGATGAAACAAACTATCACTTAAACAATGTGATCGAGAGTATTGTATTAGAGAAGGACCGTATTGCGTTGTAGTTGTAACTGGATAGGTTCTCCAACCACTTCTACTTAGCTTGGGTAGCCATGACATACTGCTAGGTGTCACTCATGGTTTGTGGAAGCCCTGAGGATTAGCAAACACTAATCTTCATCAAAGGGAGAATTGAAATGTAGTTTCAATTCACAATCGATCGTTAAGAGTAACAATCGCCCACTGCTTCTCGAAATGGAACCTAATGGATCGTACACCGAGTAAGGATGAATGTGAAGATACAAAAGAGATGGATAAGCAATTAAATGGTTTAATTGGGAATGTTCAAGATTAATTAATTAGTTAATTAATTATATGAAAGGTTCGTATTAGGCTTTTAAGTTGGTTTTGGGTTTCGGGGCCCAAAAGGGTTTTTGGTCCAAAAGGCCCATTGAGTTTAGGTTGTATGACAACTAAAAACTAAATGGAAATTAACCCAAAATCAAAGCCAAAACCGGCCTAGGGAGAAAGGGTAGCAAACTTGAGTTAATTGCAAGTTTGCCACTCAAATGTGAGGTGGTATAAAGGCAACTTTATAGCCATTCTCTCACTAGGGTTTTCTTGAGGCAAAGAGGAGAAACATTTTCTCTCTTTTTCTCCCAAGAGACCGGCCAACTTAGGGGGTTTTTACTAGCATCAAAAACTCTCTAAGTCATCCATCTTCTCTTCACACCACATCCTTGGTGTGGAGACTTAGGGACACCAAATCTTTGGTGTTCTTGGAGATCATTTCCTCATATCCTCAAGGAGCAAAGGAGCATCAACAAAGAAGAAAATCACAAGGAAGATCCAAGGAGCTAGGAGGTGACTTGAAGGCCCTCCACTTGGGTGAATCCCTTGTGTAAACAAGGATGAGCTTCAAGGGTAATGAATCTCAAATCCTTCCTTCTCTTTAATGTTGTTAAAGAGTATTATGGTTCACCATTCTCTAGGCTTTGAAAGTCATGGGTTTTAGAATTGTTTTGAATGCATGCCTACTTTAAAGTGTTATTAGTTTGCATATGTGTTCAAATGTTCTCACATGTTCTTAGCTAGGACAAATTTTTTCCTTCAAGTGGTATCAAGAGCCTAGGTCTAGTGTATGGTGAATCCTTTTGGGTTTTGTGTTTTTCATGATTTATGATTTAAATGTTATAAATGTTACAAGCTTTGTTCTTGCATTTGAATATAAATTTTGCTTGAAAATTTTGCATCTCAAATGTTGTAGATGTAGTTCATTTACGCATGAATATTGGAACTAAAATTTGGTGCCATGTATGTGGGGAAATTCGGCCAAATCCAAAGGGTGGATTTTTGGGTTCATGTTTGTCTTGTTAAAAATGTTTTAAAGTGACTTTTGGAACCCCTAAGTGCCCTAGGATGTTAACCCTCTTTTGAGTAGTGAAAATTTGATTTTTATTGAGTGAAAACATTCATGGAGCTTTTATGAGTTTTCATGTGTGTTCTTCAATGTTCTTGATGTTCTTACCAAGAACAAAAAGGTTTGGTGTTTTGATTCAAAGTGTTTGTTGTTTTTAATAAAGTTTTGTTTATGGTGATTGGTGTGACTTTATTGTGATGGATGGTATGACATGATTTGTACTTTTTCAATCAACATCCATACCAATCACCTTTTCCACACCTACCTATCACCTTTTTCCACACACTTTGAAAATTTGAATTTTCACCAAAACCAACCCCCCTTTTCAATACCAAAGCCGGCCACCCTATATTGTAGGGTACTTTTGGGTCTTTTATGCAATTACATAAAGTTTTGATACTTTTGTATATTTGCACTTTGACCCGAAAGTTTACGTTTTTACGTAAAGACCCAAAATCACTGAAGGACAAATTGTTTTGCTCCTTTAATGAAGTTTTTATAATTGTTGAAATTTTTGGGTTCTAGTTGTAATTACATGAAGTTGTGGACTCTTGTGTTCTTACAAAGTGATCCCAAAAGTTTATGTTTTAGCATTGTAGCCCAATAGTTGTGGTCATTGCTTTTTCGGCCCAAATTGTGATGAGAACAAAATTGTTTTGTCTCTTTAATGAGAATTGGATTTTCATTTCATTTAGTTCCATTTAAATCAATTCTATGGATCTGAAAACCAATTGTTTAAGTTGCTTTCTTAGTTAATATGATTGATTAAGAAAAAGGGTGATTATGAACCAAATGCCTCGATAATTGAGCTATGTGATTGGCCGCTTTACATTATGAATGTTTGGGTTAAGTAGCTTATATTTGAATGTAATTTGATTAATTCAAATGTGTTGTAAAAGGACATAAGTCCTTCCAATGTGTTGTAAAAGGGCATAAGCCCTTCTCTTTATTTCATGTATTCCTTTTTGTTTATTTGTATGCAAATTGGAATAGTTGGGTCCAACGCCCAATAGGAAATGACGGTTTAATTAGATTAAACGCGTAACTAAAATCAACAACTACCTACCTTAGACCCAAGGTCCAACACAAGGCTCGTGTTGGATCAAATCAAACGGTTCATAATCATCCCAAGTCCTTTTAATAAGATTAAAATGAAATTGATGTAGTCCAATCGTTTGTGACTCATACACCGGCTTCACCCTATCATGGGGAAGTTCAAAGTATGTGCTTACCTAAAGGAGGAGTCCATATGAACATACATGATGTGGTGAGGTAGGCAACAAGGATGGCCAACATCATATCATTGTGAGGCTATTCTTGAACCCCTACACGAACTAGCATGGTGGGAATAACTTAACTAAGTGCAATGGTGCCAACATCATACCATTGTGAGGCATCATTCTCTAGAGGACAAACTAGATGGGTAATACAAGAGTTGTAAATGACTAAAGTGTTATTCTCTCATCATTATTTTTGCTAACCAACATCATATCATTGTGAGGTGGGCTTGGTAATGGTGAGCCTCCCATACCCCGCTAAAAGTTCAACATAACTCTCGGATTCCATTGAGGGATGTGGAATTTGCCAAAAATAGTGGGTGGTACTATTTGATTTAAGATCCAATCAAGTAGTTATAAAATCAACAATCTAATACGATTTCTGTTATGTTATGTAGTTAACGACATGCCTAAAATTACACCTACCATTGTACTTGACAAAAATGGCCTTAGGGGCCAACGTTTCCTTGCTTGGTATCATCACATTGAGAATGTCTCAAAGATGAATGACATATTGTATGTGCTCAAGCAATCCCCTCCTCATGTACCTCTTACGAAACTAGCTTCAAAAGAGGAGTGTCAAAATTACACTAGACACTATGAGGATGACTTACAAGCCAAATGCCTAATCCTCACCTCACTAAGTGAGGAGCTTAAGAAGCTATATAAGCACATGGACACTTCTTGTGCCATGGTTGATAGTTTGCATAAGATGCATGACATTGAGACAAGTAACGTACGATTCTAATGTTTGTAATCTATTGAATGCCAAAATGGCAAAGGGGACATCGGTCCAAAAACATGGACAAAAGATGGAAAGGATCTTTCAAGATCTTGAAAGTTTAGGAACTTCCATCGATGGGAAAATGGCCCAAGACTTTTTCCTTGCATCTCTCTCGGATGATTTCACTAAGTTTATAGTAAACTATAAAGTGAATAAATTCGATCATACTTTTACCAAGATGATTGACATATGCTGTAAGTTTGAACAAAGTTTCAAAAAGGATAGTGGGAGTGAGAATGCAATCATAAGGAAAAGGTTGCATAAGAAGAAGGCAAGAAAATCCAAAGGAACATGCTTTCATTGTGGAAAGGATGAACGTTGGAAGAAGAAATACAGGGTGCGCATTGCGAGCCTTATGACACGAACTTTTGAAGGGGCTATTTCTGTCATAGAAAGTGCTTTTACAGTAAGCTCCAATTCTTGGATATTCGATTCAGGCGCTAGTCAACATATTTGCAATTCGTTGCAGGCACTAACGGAGAGCAAAACACTGCACAATGGGGAGATGATTGTGCGAGTTGGGAACGGCACTAAAATCTCTGCAAAAGCAATAGGCACCTACATGCTTAAACTACCCTCTGGGGAAGTCTTGGAACTTAAAAATTGTTTATATTTTCCTTCATGTATAAAGAATTTGATTTCCATCTCTATGCTTTTACGAAATGGGCACTTAGTATTGTTTGACAAAATGAGTTGCACTTTATCCTTGAACGGTCGTATTATCTCTTATGGTAATATGAGAGAGGGACTTTTTCACCTAGAGATAAGTAATGGGATGCACTGTATTGAAAGCGGGAATACCTCAAAACCCAAAAGGGCTAGAGAAGAAGTTAACCAAGAGAAGATATGGCATCTTAAACTTGGACATGTGAACCTTGATAAGATTCGCAAGATGTCGAAAGACGGATATTTCCGCCAGTTAGGTAATGACCAAATGGGTACTTGTGAATGTTGCTTGAAAGGCAAGATGACCAAATCTCCATTCACTGGGAAGGGAGAGCGTGCCACAGAGATTCTAGGGTTAATCCACACTGACGTATGTGGACCTATGTCTACTACGTCGAGAGGAGGCTTCTCCTACTATATCACATTCACCGACGATCACTCTCGGTTTGGCTATGTGTATCTTATGAAGTGCAAGTCAGAATCCTTTGAAAAGTTCAAAGAGTTCAAGAATGAAGTTGAGAAGCAAACTGGGAAACAGATAAAGATCCTAAGATCAGATCGAGGGGGAGAGTATCTAAGTAACGAGTTCCTAGATTATCTCAAAGAGTGTGGAATAATATCACAGTGGACTCCACCAAGAACTCCACAACTTAATGGAGTTTCTAAAAGGAGAAACCGAACCTTGATGAACTTGGTTCATTCTATGATGAGTTCCGCCGATCTACCAGTAACATTCTGGGGATACACTCTATATACAGCAGCTTACTTGCTTAATAGAGTACCTTCCAAATCAGTTTCACAAACGCCCTATGAGATATGGCATGGAAGAAAGCCAAGTCTTAATCATATTAAGATTTGGGGTTGTGAAGCATATGTCAAGAAGCTTCAAGCTACTAAGCTTGAAGCTGGATCAGTTAGATGCTATTTTGTGGGATATCCTAGAGAAACTATGGGATATGAGTTCTACCATCCTGACGACGCTTGGACATGCTTGCCACTTAACAAGGATCGTTGGAATGTTTAGGTGTTTTCTTTCTTTTATTTTCAATGTATAAATCTATTTACCTTTTGATCTGTTGTAAACAACACCCACCCTCTTTTTGACAATTGTAGTAAAGATGTAAGTAGGGTATCGTTCTAGACCGGGGATTAGGAGGGATTGCTAATGCACCTAACTGACTTAAAAATATTAAACAAGACTCAAAAACACAAAACAAAACTCTAAAACAAAAAGATAAAGTATAATAACTTAAAACACACTAGAATAGTCAAAACAACACAAAACTAGCAAATTGAATAAAGCTAGATACTAGGGATGGATTTAAACGATTTTGGGATTACAAAGACTCAAAATACTCAAAAGACATGAAATTGTACAGATTATAACTAAAGAAAACAACTTATAAATTGGGGGGGGGGTTTGGTTTTGGACGAATTTAAACAAAAACTAAGTAAACTTTGTAAAACAGATTTTAAGACAAATTTGAGTAAATCAATGGATGAATGGATGGCTAGAGGATTTTTCTCCACACATGACACACTTGCATACAAACCAATTTTCAGTTGTTCTTTCAATAAACCATGAATCTCAACACCCCAGATTAATCGTGAACCGCACTTTTTTGACCTTTAAGTTTTCCTTATGTTATTGAATTGGATGGAAAAGCACATACAACAGTTCAAAACATTCTTCAAAAGTCCCCTACGTGAATAGCACAATAGAGATACAATCAAAGATCATTAAGCTTTGTGACTAGCAACCTCCACTACTTGTGAATATAAGTTCATAACGATTAGGTGAAACTCTCTTATATTCTAGCATCAAATTCATGCATGCAAACTAAGTATGCATCCTTAATCGACATACAAGAATAAGTTATAAATCAAGCAGTTAAGCAAATTGAATTCACAACTCATGAAATCATAGCTGAAGGCAATCAATTCATATTACAAATATGTTTATGGCTTTGAATCAACCTCTAGCCAAAACGAATTTAGTTCCACATATTTGCAATTAAACAACTATAATTGAATTTAAACATGATAAACAAAAGTAGAAGACACCTAGAACGCTGCAGCAATCCAACGTTTTGAATGGTTAGCACAGCTCCAAGTCCTCCTCCTTTCTTGCAAACATGCGGCACCAAGGTAGGTGTGGTGTTTGGATGGTCTAGAGGATGTGGCATAGATTGGGTAGGTTGAGAGAGTATGGAAGGGTGGTAGGGGATGGATAGAAAAAGAGGTGGATGGAAATGGATGAAGGAAAAAGGAAACTTGTGGCAGAAATTGTGTTGTTTATGGAATGTGTTGTGGATGTGAATTGGTTTCTTTGGCCTTGATGGAGAAGCCTATTTATAGATTTTGAAAATGAATCACCACCACAAAATTTCTTGGTGAAGTAAGTGGATGTTGTAGGTGAAGTGGGTGTGGATGTTGTAGGTGAAGTAAGTGTGGATGTTGTAGGTGAAATAAGTTAGTTTGGATGTTGTAGGTGAAATAAGTGGATGTTGTAGGTGAAGTGGGTGTGGATGTTGTAGGTGAAGTGAGTGGATGTTGTAGGTGGAATAAGTGGATGTTGTAGATGAAATAAGTGAGTGTGATGTGTTTTTGGGTCAAAAAATAAGAAAGGAGAGGATCCCTTAATCTTCAATTTCATCCATCCACTTGGCTCCAAGCATAAGCTAACCATCCAATGCCCAAAAATGCTCCAAAATGCTCCAAATTGCACTTTCTTGCATACTTTGTCATTTGGACCTACAAAACACGAAAATAGCTTAAAATACTAAAATAACTAAGGACTAACAATAAATATACTCCTATCAAATACCCCCACACTTAGCTTTTTGCTAGTCCTCGAGCAAAACAAAACAAACAAAAGAAACAAAACACAATCTAGACCTTCCAACATTTGCCTTAGGGATTTCCAATGGACATGACATATTAAAAATCATCACTTACACATATTTTGGTCATCCATACCCTTAAGCATATACTTAATCACAGTCATAATTTACTAGCTCGCATTTAATCAATTAAAACAACATTTTGAATGTAGTAACATGCCTTAGAGAATTCCTTCAATTCCTTACCTAATAAACACACTATTTTCACTCATATTTTCTGACTACACTCCCTACACTAGGTATATGTGAGAAGATTGAGGTAAACATGAAAACTAGTACTCACATATGCTATAACAAGGAAAGCATTTTCTGAAGTTATTAATGCACATATGAATATGATCTCATGAACAGAATGCTACTACTTAGATGCGAGAACCAGGGACACCATATGCTCATACCAATCCCAAACTCCACATATTGAACACACAACAACCAGGATAGAAGTCAAAGGGTTGTAACGGGACTAAGGGTATTGGCTAACAAAGAAAGGATATGGAAAAACAAAGGTTCTTAAAGAAATAGTAAGCAAAGTAATGAGATTGACACTTAGAATTCACTTTCGAATGCAAACTCAACTTTGAACAAAAAGGGGAGATTTACACATTTTAGGGCCAGATTTCAAACTTTTGGACCCTTTCTTCAACAATCAATACTTTTGAACTCAATCTTATTTCTTTTCAAACTCTTTTTTTTTCTTTCATTCTTTTCAGACGTTTTTCTCTTCTTTTTCTTTTCTTTTGAAAACCAAAACGTACAATTGAACTTAAAACAAATAATCCCTCCCCCACACTTGATTTTCTGCATACTGTAGATCAAAAGGAATTCATTCTAAGTCATGCTTCACTATCCTTTAAAAACAAGGGTATGGACAGTCCTACACTAGGCTAGGTAAGGTTAAAGGGGTTAACAAAGAACATAGGCTAAACAAGGCTCAAAAGGGGTTAAACCTACAAAACATATGACAAAGGGGTACGGGTATTTGGCTTTGGTTCACTAAACAACTTCATCTTGTTATGTGTTATGCAATTCAATGTCACGCTTTGAATGAAATGGATATGAGTTCTAGTATTTGGAACTAAAATGATAAAACGCCTTCTAAGTAGCAACCGAGCAAAGAATAATGAGATCATGCATTTACTTTAGAAAATAAAAGCATCAAGATTAATAACTCTCCAAAGAAGGTATAAGCTCAAGTCTCACAGGGATGTAGCATTAGTTTGAGTTCCTTCCTTTAAGCATGTTACAAAAAATGATTTTATCCTTTTATGATCAAATTTGAATTCGTGAACAACAACTACAACTAAGCATAAACCAAGAGCATATCAAACTTCCATCCATGTTCATAACTTTCTTTAACAGTCAGACAATTAAAAACCAAATCCTCATCATTGTGTTAGAAGGTACCTAAGACACAAACACACAAAAACAACTCTTTTTGGCATTTTTCAAAACTTTTTTTTTATTTTGATTTTATTTTAAATTTCGTATAATAACTTCAAACACAATAAAACACACCAAAACAGCTTTAAAACACTTAGAAATAGTGAGAAACAACTTAGCTTCATGTGGTAGATAAACACTTAGAAATAGTGAGAAACAACTTAGCTTCGTGTGGTAGATGATCTTTGGTCGCTTGTTGATTTTCCACAGCTTTGATCTTGAACTGGATGAGACTTTCCACAGCTTTCGAAGAAGTATCTTTCCACAGGTTGATTCTTGAACTGGGTTGGGGAGCTTTTTACTTGCAAGTGATCCTCTGCTTAGTTGAGGATGAATCAGCACGTTGTCTCCACATGCTTCAAGTAATCAGGTCTCCACGCAGGTGTGGCATCTTCTCGAGTTCTTGGATCAACTCAGACTCCTCCTGCATCTTTTATGAGATACATTTGCTTTTGAAGAAGTATCTCTCCACAGGTTTATTTTTGAATTGGGCTGGAGGGGCTCTAAGATAAGTACTCGAGAGCAAGACTAGGTAAGCAATCAGGATCTCTCTTTCTCCCTGTTCTTCAGATGAAGGTGAGGAGAAAGCATGATATGAGACACTTTTGCTTTTAACCTTCATGATATGAAATACTTTTGCTCTTGATGACTTGTTTGCAGAGGTACACCAGGGGATGAGGAACACTGAGTAACTCGAGAGGTTTCTTTGGGAATACATTCTCGGAGATGAAGAAGTGTTGAGTAAGTCTGCCTTTGCTATGGAGGGCGAAGGTAGACACTTATAGGAATTTCTTCACAACCGGTACTATTTACTTACTCTTGTCGGCAGCCGGTGGATGATTGAACAGTAAGGTTTACGCGCTTTCTGACAAAGTTATCCGTAATTCCTGCAAAGCTGAGGGTGCATGTGACAGGTGACGACAAGTCTGAAAAATTTGATCTTTTGAAATCCGGGGGTCGGCTCATGGTTTCTGAGCAGGCCTGGCTTTTGAGAGAGGAGCGTCTCTTCGATTTGCGAGCATGCGCCTCTTTGATTTGCGAGCAGGCGCCTCTTCGATTTCTGAGTAGTGCCTCTTCGATTTCTTCTTTTTATAGAGGCACTAATTTTGTTCCACAGCACACTTGAATTACCTCCTGTAAAAAATCCCTTCTTGCACTTCTGAAATCTTAATCTGTTCGATCTCTTTTTTCTCAACACCTTTGAAAAATGTCTTGCCCCTCTGACCGTCGCCTTAACTTGAATGTCGGGGAAGATGATGACTTGTCTTCTCCAAACAACATTTGGCATCCATCCTTCTTATCCCCGAATGGTCTTCTTACAGTTCGGGACTCTATGATGAAGAACGATACAACTGCTACGGTGGTTGCTAGAAACCTTCTCACTCCAAGAGACAATAGGTTGCTTTCCAAGCGGTCTGACGAGCTCGCTGTTCAGGACTCTCTGGCGCTTAGCTTCTAGTGTGCAGGCTCAGTCTCAAACATGGGCCAACGCCTTCTTGCACAATCTCGTCAGGTTGAGTCTTGCTCTATTTGTACCTAAAATCAAAGAAAGAAAACTAAATCACATATCAAAAGTAAAAGACACAAACACAAACATAAACATAAACACAAACACAAACAAAGGGATTAGCAAATTTGCTAATCCCCGGCAACGGCGCCAAAAATTTGATGCATTCGTTATATTCTCCGGCCACTTCCTTTTCTTAAATCATTCTTCTTGGTGTACAAGTCTCTTTAAACAATTCAACACAATCTGGAACTTGATTTGGTGCACCAAGAATTGGGGTATCACTTTGCACCTTTGGAAGAGCTTCCACAATGTCTTTTTCACTCTCTTTGTCATTGGGAATAAAAAACCTGCGAGGAAAAGGGACATTTGGTGGAATGGGGTCAGAAATAATTGAATTAGGAACCACCTCACTTAAGTTGAATGACATAGGGACTTGAGTGGCTCGCGACAAGAGTTGTTCTAAGCTGCCTATATCGTCCTCATCCTCTTCTTCTTGCAGCAGCAAGTCATCCACGTTCGGGCTATGTTTGGATGGTTCTAGGATAGCTTCATCCTCCATATCACTTCCTAAAGTGATGTCTTCATTGATTTCAACTTCTCCCTTTGAATTTGCAATGTTTGAGTTGGAGAGTTCACGTTGCTCTTGAATCTGCACCATGAATTCCATAATCTGCCCAACTTGCTTTTCCAATTCATCCACTCTTTTGACTCGGTCTTGCATCTCCTTGTTTTGATTTTCTACTCCCTGTGTCAAAGAGGTGATTAATTGAATAATATTATCATTATCCACCGACGAACCTGAAATTTTTTGGGAAGATTGTGGTGGAGGCTGTGGTGGTGCACATGGCCATTGATAGAACTCCTCTGATGGCTGCAATTGTTTTTCTTTTTGTGAGCCCTGCGTCAAAGAGATTAGTCCATCAAGAATTTCATTATAACTCATGGGCATACTTGAATTCGATTGGAATTGTTATGGGGGAGGCTGTGGTGGCTGCATAGGTCTTGAATAGAACGCTTCATCTTGCTGCCAATATCCACCTTGTTGAAATTGTTGAGGTTCATCCCACATATAATCTGAATAATCTCTCCAATCCGAATTGTAAGCGTTGGAAAACATGTTGTTGCTTGGTTGATCATAGACTTGATAACCCAAAGCATTTCCATTTGTAGCAAATTGAGGACATTTATGAGTTTGATATCCTTGCTCATAGGGCACATAAAATGTAGGGACACTTGGCATTGTGGTCCTTTCGGCATTATGAGTCAATTGAGAAGTGAGATGCGCCAAAATTTGATGCGTTGTAAACAACACACAAATTAAACCCTCATTTTGACAATTGTAGTAAAGATGTAAGTAGGGTATCGTTCTAGACCAGGGATTAGGAGGGATTGCTAATGCACCTAACTGACTTAAAAATATTAAACAAGACTAAAAAACACAAAACAAAACTCTAAAACAGAAAGTTAAACTATAATAACTTAAAACACACTAGAATAGTCAAAACAACACAAAACTAGCAAATTGAATAAAAACAGATACTAGGGATGGATTTAAACGAATTTGGGATTACAAAGACTCAAAATACTCAAAAGACATCCAATTGTACAGATTATAACTAAAGAATACAACTTAACAATAAGGGGTTTGGTTTTGGACGAATTTAAACAAAAACTAAGTAAACTTTGTAAAACTGATTTTAAGACAGATTTGAGTAAATCAATGGATGAATGGATGGCTAGAGGTTTTTTCTCCACACATGACACACTTGCATACAAACCAATTTTCAGTTGTTCTTTCAATAAACCATGAATCTTAACACCCCAAATTAACCGTGAACAACACTTTTTTAACCTTCAAGTTTTCCTTAAGTTATTGAATTGGATGGAAAAGCGCATACAACAATTCAAAACATTCTTCAAAAGTATTCTACGTGAATAGCACAATAGAGATACAATCAAAGATCATTAAGCTTTGTGAAAACTATAAGCATTGACGAGGCATTCGTAACTATGAACAACATGATACTCTTACCAAGAATTCACTTAACGCGATTGTGACTAGCAACCTCCACTACTTGTGAATATAAGTTCATAACGATTAAGTAAAACTCCCTTATATTCTAGCATCAAATTCATGCATGCAAACTACGTATGCATCCTTAATCGACATACAAGAATAAGTTATAAATCAAGCAGTTAAGAAAATTGAATTAACAACTCATGAAATCACAACTGAAGGTAATCAATTCATATTACAAATATGTTAATGGCTTTGAATCAACCTCTAGCCAAAAAAAATTTAGTTCCACATATTTGCAATTAAACAACTATAATTGAATTTAAACATGATAAACAAAAGTAGAAGACACCTAGAACGCTCCAGCAATCCAATGTCTTCAATGGTTAGCACAGCTCCAAGTCCTCCTCCTTTCTTGCAAACATGCGGCACCAAGGTGGGTGTGGTGTTTGGATGGTCTAGGGGATGTGGCAGAGATTGGATAGGTTGAGAGAGTATGGAAGGGTGGTAGGGGATGGATAGGAAAAGAGGTGGATGGAAATGGATGAAGGAAGAAGGAAACTTGCGGCAGAAATTGTGTTGTTTATGGAATGTGTTGTAGATGTGAATTGGTTTCTTTGGCCTTGATGGAGAAGCCTATTTATAGATTTTGTAAATGAATCACCACCCCAAAGTGAGTGTGGATGTTGTAGGTGAAGTGGGTGTGGATGTTGTAGGTGAAGTGACTGTGGATGTTGTAGGTGAAATAAGTAAGTGCGGATGTTGTAGGTGAAATAAGTGGATGTTGTAGGTGAAGTGGGTGTGGATGTTGTAGGTGAAGTGAGTGGATGTTGTAGGTGGAATAAGTGGATGTTGTAGGTGAAATAAGTGAGTGTGATGTGTTTTTGGGTCAGAAAATAGGCAAGGAGAGGATCCCTTAATCTTCAATTTCATCCATCCACTTGGCTCCAAGCATAAGCTAACCATCAAATGCCCAAAAATGCTCCAAAATGCTCCAAATTGCACTTTCTTGCATACTTTGTCATTTGGACCTACAAACACACGAAAATAGCTTAAAATACTAAAATAACTAAGGACTAACAATCTAAATGCAAGGAAACAAGCTAACTAAGTTGTATAAATATACTCCTATCCCCTTTGTTTTATGATTATGAGGAACTAAACCCCCCCCCCCCTTTTCTAGGGGGATTCAAAGCAATGATTACATTTGCATTATGAATTAATTACTTTTGGTTGTGATTTAATAATTTGTGATTTTAATTCGCTTAACTATTTGATTGATAACTTATTTGTGTATGTTGATTAAGAGTGCATGCTTAGTTTTCATGCATAAATTTGATGCTAGAATATAAGGGAATTTCACCTAATTGTTATGAACTTATATTCATAAGTAGTGAAGGTTGCTATCCACAATCATGTTAAGTGAAGTCTTGGCAAGAGTATCATGCTTTTCATAGTTACGATTGCCTCGTCAATATTTATAGTTCTCATGAATCTTAATGATCTTTAATTGTATCTCTATTGTGCTTTTCACGTAAGGAGCTTTTGAAGAATGTTTTGAATTGTTATATGCGCTTTCCCATTCAATTCATTAACTTAAGGAGAACTTGAAGGTAAAAAAGTGCTATCACGGTTAACCCGGGGTATTGAGTTTCATAAGTTATCGAAAGAACAACTAAAAATTGGTTTATGTACAAGTGTATCATGTGTGGAGGAGAACCCTCTAGCTCATCCATCATCCATTCAAACAACCATATTTTGTGCCTAAATCTGTCTAGTTTACAATTTGTTTATTTTCAAGTTATTCTTATCAAAACCCAATCCCCCTTTTACAATTTGTGTCCTTTGATTTGAATCTACTTTATTTGATTTCTTTTGAGTTTTTTGAGTTAATTTAGTTTAGAGTAGGTTAATTTTCATAATTTGAATCTTTTAAATTCAATTCACGTCCTAAAACAACCCTAGAATATGTTTTAGTTTATTTGTTAGTTTTGGGCTATTTTGAGTTATTCTAGTTTATTTTGAATCATTTGAATCTAGTTAAGTGTTTTGATTTTAGATTTGTGTTTTTGAAGTTTTATTTAGTGTTTCTAAGTTCATTTTATAGATTAGCAATCCCTCCTAATCCCCGGTTTAGAATGATCCCTACTTGCATTTATACTACAATTGTCAACAAGAAGGTTTAATTTGTGTGTTTGCATAATCATCGCATCAGTAGCTCGGGTTGGTTTTGAATTCTAACAGAGCTAACATTAATTCCATAAGGAGTACAACATCTTGCCCAAAGGTTAAGGCATAAAGAGTGATTCAAGTTCCTGCCCTCTTAGAGGTTTTGTGAGCCCATAAAGTTCCTGCCCTCTTTACAATATTTACCAAGATCTTGTTGCTGGCCTCTGCTTGACCATTTTATTGGGTGTAGTAAGGACTAGACAGGATCACCTTTATCTTGAACTTACTTGCAAATTCCTCTACTTCTTTTGAAATAAAAGATGGCCGGCGGCCTGTAACAATTAGTCAATGGAAAGTTTTTGATTAAGCCAAAATGTGAATGGAATTAAAGATAAATTGCTTTGGCTATGGCAAAATAGGAAAGCAAAGAATGCAATTATTTCTGTCATTTCGTCCAATCAGTTTGCTCATGTACGATATTGCACTACTGTCAAGCAAGCTTAGGACAAACTTCAAATTCTTCATGAGGATGATAAACAAGTGAGAGATCTTAAGATCCACATGACCCTTTCAAAATTTGATGATTTGAGAATGCTCAAGAGATTTCAAGAAAAGAAGGCTGCCATTCAAGAGTTTTAGGACCTCAATGAGATCAAGCTTGGAAAATTGATTGGGAAGCTCATTACCTATGAGATGGAGCTTGATATTGATGAAAATGACTCTAAGAAGAGAAAAAAAAAGTGGCCCTGAGGTTGTTGGTGATGTGTGTCGACATGCCGCAGAAGATGTTCTTGCTTTATTTATCAAACAATTCAGAAGAATTCTCAAAAACAAAGGAAAATATTCTAAATGATTTGGTGAGTCATCAAACAATCAGGAAAAAGAATCTATTAGAGTGAAGCACAAAGGTACCTGGTCACTACTTTGCGTGTGGGGGAAGTGGGCACCGTACTGTTGATTGTGCTAACACCAAACTCCTTGGTCAAAGGCAAAATAAGGCGATGATGGTTACTTGGAGTGATAACAATGATCATAGTTTTGTTCATTCTGATGAGTCGTCAAAGACCTCAAAAAGTTGTCCAAACATAAGGTTGTGAAAGGGCTGCCACCTATTTCTATTTTTGGCTCATATGTTTGCGGACCATATCAATTAGGAAAGGAAAAAACGTGTTTTGATTAAGATGACTAAGGTGCTACTTAATAGCAAAAACTTGGCAAAGCACTTTTGGGCTGAGGCAATGAACATTGCTTGCTACATGTCAAATCATGTGATCCTTAGACCTAGCACTAATGTGACTTGCTAGAAATTCTAGAGGGGTAAGAAGCTAATGGTAAAGTATTTTAAAGTTATTGGGAGTGTGTGCCACATTCTACGTGATCGAGAACATCTTGCAAAGTTTAATACCAAAAATGATGAAGGAATTTTTTTTGGGTGCGTTTGTTGCACTGGACTGTCTCGAATTGGACTAGTTTCAGGGACTAAGCTGTACTGACTTAGACTAGACTAAGCTGGACTAGCTTAGTGAAGCGTTTGGTGCAGTGTCGGACTAATAAGCAGGATAATTAACAAACTCTAATATTATATTATTTAATTCATAATTATTAATATTTTTTATCCTATTTTTTTTATCCCTCTAATCCCTCCTTACTGCTCAGTTCTCTCCCTCTTTTTCTTCATCTTTTTATCCCTTGTCCGTTCCAATCTTTTTTTCAATTTGGTATTTCATATGAAAATTGGTTGGAAAAAGCATCTAGTCCAATGGCTTTCGAATGTGAGTGGTGGAGGAGCAAGGCGAGGAGGAGAAAGGAGGAGAAAGGGGACAGTCTTAGCTAGTCCCATGGTTTTTTAGGGGCTTCACTAAGACCAGCTAGTCCCTGATTTAGTCTAGGCTAGTGAGACTTAGTCTCATTAAACTTAGTCCATGTCAGGAACAAACATGGGACTGGACTAACCCTTAGTCCAGTCCAGTC
Organism: Crataegus laevigata; assembly: GCA_963580275.1. Taxonomy (NCBI): domain Eukaryota; kingdom Viridiplantae; phylum Streptophyta; class Magnoliopsida; order Rosales; family Rosaceae; genus Crataegus; species Crataegus laevigata. Next base: position 24,211,363 of record OY756948.1, read on the forward strand.
CAGTACCTTTTAGTGAGGGCAAACAAACGCCCCCTTTGAGTACTCCAACACAAGTCGGGCCAATAAATTTTATAATCTAAGACAAAGACAATCACGAAGTCCATAAATGTCAAGATTGATGACATTGATGTCCCTCCCTCTTTGACAACTGAAAAAGACGATGTATTATTTCCCTCTTTGAAAGATAATTTTGATGCTTTTGGTGAGTCAAGTGTGGTGTCAGAAAGTAACAATGAGAATGAATCAAGCACTAATCAAGACTCTCGCGTCCTATTCAAAGACAAATCAAAATGGGGTAGAGGTCATCGTGATGAGGAAATTGTGGGTCAGATTGACAAAGGTGTTAGAACTCGAAGAGAAATAGCTGATGAAGTTGCAAATGTTTGCTATGTTTCCCAGATTGAGCCTAAGAATATCAAAGATACTCTAACTGATGATGAATAGATCTTAGCCATGTAGGAATAGCTGAATGAGTTTGAGAGATGAATGAAGTTTGGTCCCTTGTTGATCGTCCATCAAACACTAATGTTATTAGGACAAAATGAATTTAAAAGAACAAGTCTAATGAGTCAGGGAATGTAATTAGAAATAAGGCCAGGCTTATTGCTCAAGGATACTCTAAACTTGAAGGTACTAATTTTGATGAAACTTTCACTATGTTGCTCGCCTTAAATCAGTCAAACTTCTATATGTTATTGCATGCCATTTAAAGTTCAAACATTTTCAAATGGATGTCAAAATTGTTGTGGGGTGTGTGCATGGTTGACTAAACATCACATTTGTTGTGGAGTGTGTGCATGGTTTCAAAGCTGTCCTAAGGAGTTTCACTTACAAGTAGTCAAGAAGGTCATCAAGTATATGAGTGGAACCAGTGATTATGGACTTCAATATACTCATGACACCAACACAAACCTGGTTGGGTACAGTGATGCTAATTAGGTTTGGTGAATTGATGATCGAAATAGTACCTTAGGGGGAGCTTTCTATGTTGGGAACAATTTGGTTGCTTAGCATAGCAAGAAGCAAAATTGTGTCTCTTTATCTACTACTGAGAAAGAATATGTGGCTACCGAAAGCTACTGCACTCAATTGATGTGAAGGAAACAAATGCTCAATGATTACGATATATGTCAATTCATTTTTCTTGTTTATGGTGATAACATGAGTGCAGTTGATATCTCTAAGAACCATGTCCAACATTCAAGAACCAAACACATTGACATTCGACATCACTTGATTAAAGATCTAGTGGAAGCTAAGATTCTTACACTAAACTTTGTGAAAATTGAAAAACAACTAGCTGACATATTCCCTAAAGCCCTAGATAATCGAAGGTACAAAGATCTTCAACAGTTTGTTGGCCTTTCTGCTAGGAACTAAATTGTCTGAATAACTACACTTCTAGGTTGTGTCAGTCTTGTCAGCATGCTCATCAGATACCTTCGTTTTGTCTCTCTATATGCTTATCATAACTGTCATACATTCAAGTTATTTTTGGGATTATCCTTAGATAATTATTCATTGTGATGTCAAAGGTTCTCCCTATTATCTTGATTGCCTTTAAAAAATCATTTTTCCAATCATCCAAATCTAGTGGTGTTCTTGAATTTAATGTTGCTTTGGTCCTAATTGAGTGGTAGTGAGTTTACTTACTCTACCATGTGCCAATTCTCTTCCTTTTGTCCTCTCCCTAGATCAAAAAAAAAAAAAAAAAATTCAAATGGGAGAGTGTTTTATGAAAGGGGTATCTTCAAAAGAGAGTATATACATTATCAAATGGAAAAATCCCTTCATTTAGCCTTCCATGCAATGTCATGAGTAGTGCCTTAAGATCCTCCTTCGTAGGTCACGTATGCATTTCTCTCAAATACCAATGGTGATTCATCAAAATTTCACCTTCATTCAAATGACCTTGGCACTTCTCAAATCGGTGCCTTACTCAAAGTTCCTCACCAAAGTCAACTTTTCCTTCAAGGTTTATTCCTTGCTTTTTGCAAATATTGTCCATTGTCCATATTATGTAGGAAGTGTTGTCTCTTAAGATCAATGGATTTTTAAAAGCTTGGTTAACTTTGAAAATGCTTTTGAGATTAAACGCTTGATTTTATGATTTTAAGATGGCTATCCAAAATCCTTTCTCCCATACCTTGTCACATCCCTGTAGGATTATGAGCTTGTGTTAATCTCATCATTAATGTTAGTGTATGCCTTTGAAGATTTGTCCATTGAGAACTGCATTGCATGTCTGCTTTTTGTACTCTTCAAATTACATATCTCCTAGAAGCATAGACATTCAAGCTACGTCGTAGTTCATTCTCATCTAGTCATTATGTTGATTTTCTATTAGTGTAAAAATTCAAATGCTATCTTGATCTCTATCATCTTAATGAGTTGTCTAAGGTGGGCCGGGTATTCTGTTGAGTCACCGTTCAGATAAATGAAGTTATGATTTGGAATTATGGGGGAATGTGTTTCATGAAGTTCAATTCCATTGCATGCATTCTTTCTGGTGGAGTTTCCATTATGGGGGAGTTCAATCACAATGCATGCATCTTTTCATGCTTACTTGTTGCTAGTCTAATTGTTGCTACGCTTTTCTTAGGCATATCCATCTGATTTACTGCATATTCCTTACCCGATGTACTCTTATTGTTCTTGTCATGTGTATTTGCAGCAAATTTGGCTGTTCTTTGTGATTTTCCACCATTTCTTTGTCTTACCATGACAAAATGGGAATGAAAGAATTTCATTGTGCTTCATATCTTGCAAGCATTTTACGTAAGATAAATTTCACTTGTTCTCCTCAAGAGTTCTTCTTTTGTAAGAGTTGTTACTTGGTCTTCTTCTGTTGATTGATGTTCTCTTGAGTGTGGGTTTTGAGTGAAATTAGTTATAGGTTTGGGGTATTTTGTCAAGGAAAGCCAAAATGGGAGATTGTAAAGTCTAGTCTTAGTGTTTGGCTTTCCTTGTCAAATATTGTAATTGAACCATCACACATGTTCAATCTAGCTATAGAATATACTCAGATTATAGGCCATTACTACTGGAGTAAATGTTCAAGAAACGGCACATTTCAACTCAAAGGTTTGTTCTTGCATGTGCATTTCATATCTTTATTTGTGTTGCATTCCATCTAGTTTGATTGTCTAGCCAGTTTATAGCACTAACTTCCAACTGTCTAGACACACAGATTAAGACAGCCTATATGGGTTGACTGACACCTTTTTTATGGTAGTCAGTTTCTAGCCATTGCTCTGACTAGATCTCTTTTGCAGCCGATAAGTGTTCTTGAGACAAGTTGGCTGATGGAAATTCTGGGGGTATATTTGCTTCTAGGGTTTCAGTTTGTTTTAAGGGTTTTAGAACTTAATTTTAGAAAGAAAGTTGCTTTAAGGCTTTGAAGCTTGCATCTTCTCCATTTACGAACCCTAACTGCCAAACCTTCCTCATGCATTAAACACCCAACCACTGTCTATTAGGGTTGCATTGTTTCTAAGGTTTTGCATTTATGGCTTGGTCTAGTTTTAAGCTTTAAATTCATTTTTAGACCAAGTTTTTTTATTTAAGTTAGATTCTTCCTTCAATAGTTTTACTAGAGAATCTGACTGGTCATTGGAATCCATATTTCATGTGCACATCATAAAATCATATCATATCATTGATCGTGTAATCTCGGTGCTGCAAGATGATGATCTTAGGAGGAGCTGCCACTTTGTGATGATCGAATGAGTCCGTCTCGTGTAAGGCAAGGTTGCACAAAGGTAAAGTTGCTCCTTAGACAGGGTTCTAGGAATTGAACTTTGTGCGGATATTTGTATGAACCTATGTTTACACTAGTGGATTGGACTCAGTGGAGAGTCCCTGGTTGTTTAACCTAGAGGTGGGTTTTTCCGGGCAAAAATGTCTTGTGTTCAAGTTATGTTTATTGTGTCACACATCCCACGTACACATACATGGTTTGTATATTTGATGAACATTTAAATGGTATGTGCTCATTGTCATGCTCACTTGAACATTTATAACTTGCAACGAACTACAACCTTTCTAACTTGGATAGCTTTTGGGTACTGAAATTAGTTTTTGAATCTCAGATTTATTGACTAACAAATCTATCTTAGTTGACTAGCGGGCTTGACTAGTCAGTCCAGCGGATTATTATTTTTATATACAAGTTATTCCACCTGGTACCAATCTCAAGAACACCGTCGAGTAAACAAAGTGTTGGTGGCTTTTTGGACAAGTCTTTATGGACCTTTGCCCAACGCTTAATACACGTGGCTCAACAAACTAGTTCATTAGGCAAATTTCCTTAAGTCGACGAACTAATATTTCATCGGGCAAATGCTGACACAATATGCACCAATTTTTCCTCCTGTCACCAAAACTTTGCTCGACGAATAATACTTTACCCTACAAAATTCTTTCATCACGCAAAGCCTGTAACAAAACCCTAATATTTACCACGTTCTTTTTTATAAATATTTACCAAGTTTGCACAACCACTTGTTATGTCGGATAAAGTTTCTTGATCTAACCAAAAATGGTTCGTTTGGCAAATGATAATTTCTGGTAGTTCAAATTCTATTTGTCATTTTCATTTTACAAATTAGTTATTCAAATATTGTTGTATAAAACATATCAAAAAGACCTAGTATCTCTCGTGTTCAGAATAATTCAGTTTTAATCCATGAAATAATTTTATATAGATCACAATATTTTCCTTTGTATTAAAACCCCAAGCCCAAAAGAATAAGAAAAATTTTGTTTGCACTTTGGAACAGAATACGTGCACAACCGTTAGATATACTAACAATCCCCGATAAGCATACACGAAATAAGTAAAAGGTCGTTAAAGAACCTAGTGTCACGGGATGACTCTTTAAGCCTTCCGCCCGTGCGGCACTTAGACTTGAATGCCTCGATGAACAAGCTAAGTAAGCCTTCGAAGCCTCACCTCCCCCAGATCGAATCACTAAGAAAGCTAAGATAGCTTGGAGAATACTAAGATCACTTAGAAGATGGGAGAAAGAAAGCTTTGTATTGAAGCTTAAGAGAACTTTACAATTGCTTACAACTCTTGGATGCTTTGGCCAAATGGCCTTGCCTCCTATTTATAGGCCTAAGCCACCTCCTCAATGGAGGGTTCTAGAATTCCCTACTTACATCCAAAAATATCTAGCATAGTTCTAGATACAACTTGCCTAATCTAGATTGTTCTAGGTGAGGCTTAGATATGTACACTTGTGTGGAATGTTCCGGAATGCCCCAGATTCTCTTGAACGCTCCGCCATGTTCTTGATTTTTCCGGGATGTTCCAAAAGCTTCCACAAAGACAAGGCTTTATGGGCTTATATATATGATGTCTTGGGCGATTTCCTTGTTTTTAACATGCGGCCCGTGACATCCTCCCCCACTTAAGCCGTCGACGTCCTCGTCGACTCTTGCCCCTCGAACGTCTCGATCAAGTCCTTATATTTCCATAAGGACGTCTCCTTCTCCCATGTTGCCTCGGAGTATGGTAGCCCCTTCCATTTGACAAAGTACTCCACGTGCTTTGGTTGTCTTGGCCGTACCACGACACGCTTGGCTTCAATGCTCTCCGCTTCTTTGTCAAATGCCTCCACCATCAAAGGGGGTGCTCGATGAGACTCACCTCGACTTGGTTCCTCATCGTCTGCATGATAAGGCTTCAAGTTGCTCACATGGAACACCGGATGAAACTTGAGGCGGGGTGGGAGTTCCACAACATAAGCGGCTTTGCCAACCTTCTTGATGATAGGGAATGGTCCCTCATATTTCCGCAACAAGCTCTTGTGCAAGCCACGAGTGCTCTTGTGCTGAGACGCATTGAGCTTCACAAAGACTTGGTCGCCAGTTTGGAACTCCACATTCCTTCGCTTACGATCCGCCCATTTCTTCATCTTCTTTGAAGCCTTCTCCAAATGAGCTCGAGCAAGTTCGTGGGCTAACTGCCACTCCTTAGCGGTTTTGAAAGCGGCTGGACTACTCCCCGTGTAGCCAGTCACGACTGTGTTCGGGGTCAAGGGTTGTTGCCCTATAGCCAACTCGAATGGACTTTTCCCCGTCGACTCCGAACGTTGCAAGTTATAAGAGAATTGGGCAACATCAAGTAACTTAGCCCAATCTCGTTGATTGGCACTAACATAGTGCCGCAAATAAGTCTCCAACAATGCATTAACCCGCTCCGTTTGTCCATCAGTTTGGGGATGAAAAGCTGTGGAGAAGTCTATCTTCGAGCCAAGTAGCTTGAAGAGCTCCTTCCAAAATTTGCCCGTGAAGCGAGCATCTCGATCACTGACTATGCTCTTCGAAACACCCCAATACTTCACCACGTGCTTTAGAAACAAGCGTGCAGCTACTTCGGCTGTGCACTCCACAGGTGCGGGTATGAAAGTGGCATACTTGGTGAATCTATCGACCACGACGAAGATAGATCCACATCCATCAGACTTGGGCAAATGTGTGATGAAATCCATGGTTAAACACTCCCATGGTCTTGATGGGGTGGGAAGTGGCTCCAATAGACCTCCCGGTTGCCTTTGTTCCACTTTGTCTTGTTGGCACACAAGACAAGTCTTCACGTACGAATCTACGTCATCCCGCATTTGTGGCCAATAATAAGCATCGCTCACCAAAGCCAACGTGCGGTGAGTGCCAGGATGTCCTGCCCACATTGAGTCATGGCACTCCTTAAGGATTTCTTTCCTTAAGTTTCCCCACTTTGGGACGTAGATCCGCTTGCCCTTGGTGTATAGCAAGCCGTCCTCAAGCCAAAACCTTCTTGTCTTCCCCTCCTTAACAAACTCCACAATGTTCTTGGCTTGGACGTCATGTGATAAACCTTCTTGGACACGGCCCAAGAGATGGCTTTGCGGCTTGAGTACCGTAGCCATTAACTCTGCTCGTCTACTTAAAGCATCGGCCACCACGTTCTCCTTTCCTTACTTGTACTCTAGCTTGTAATCAAACTCTGCTAAGAACTCTTGCCACCTTGCTTGCTTAGGTGTAAGCTTTTGTTGGGTTTGAAAGTAGCTAGTGGCAACGTTGTCCGTCTTGATGATGAATGAGGTATCAAGCAAGTAATGCTTCCAAACTCTAAGGCAATGGACGATGGCGGTCATCTCCTTTTCATGGGTCGTGTACCTCTTCTCGGCATTGTTTAACTTGCGACTTTCATAGGCTATCGGATGTCCCTCTTGCATCAACACTCCTCCTATGGCAAAGTCGGAAGCATCAGTGTGCAACTCGAATGGCTTGCTAAGGTCGGGCAACCTCAGTACAGGCTCCTCCATTAGGGCCTTCTTCAACCTCTCAAAGGCCTCCTGACACCGGTCCGTCCATTCCCATGCCTTGTTCTTCTTAAGAAGGTCCGTTAAAGGTGCTGCTATGGCTGAATACCCTTTTATGAATCTCCGATAGTAGTTGGCTAGCCCCAGAAAGGATCGTAGTGTTGGTACCTTGGTCGGCGGTTCCCACTCTTGAATGGCCTTGATCTTGCCCTTTTCCATCATAAGTTTCCCCTCCTTTATCTTGTGGCCAAGAAATTCTACTTCATTTGCGGCAAAGGAGCATTTCTCCTTCTTGACATAGAGTTCATGCTCCCGAAGGGTCTTGAACACTATGCGCAAGTGCTTGACATGCTCCTCCAATGTCTGGCTATAGACAACGATATCATCGATGTAAACCACGACAAACTTGTCAAGATAAGGATGGAATACCTTGTTCATCAATGTGCAGAATGTTGCGGGGGCATTGGTCAGACCAAATGGCATGACTTTATACTCAAACGATCCATATCTGGTCACCATCGCCGTCTTCGATTCGTCTCTAGGGGCTATCCTCACTTGGTAGTATCCCGAGCGAAGATCCAACTTTGTGAAGTACTTTGCTTCACCAAGTTGATCGAATAAGTCGGCGATCAACGGAAGTGGGTACTTGTTCTTGATAGTAATCTTGTTCAACGCTCTATAGTCGATGCACAACCTTAGGCTACCTTCCTTCTTACGTTGGAACAAGACGGGTGCACCATATGGGGACTTGGATGGTTGGATGAAGCCATCATCAAGTAGCTCGTTGAGTTGCTTCCTCAATTCCTCCAACTCGGGTGGCGACATCCTATAAGGTGATTTGGAGGGAGGCTTAGCACCAGCCTCCAACTCGATCGCATGGTCGACCTCTCTCCTTAGTGGCAACTTCTTTGGCAGTTCCTTAGGCATCACGTCCGCAAACTCCACAAGGACTGCTTCCACTTGTTTCGGCAAAGACCCATGCTTCTCCTCCCATTCATTCAACATTAGGGTTGCAAGAAATGTGGCCTCGCCTTTCTTCCAAGACTTGGCAAATTGAATTGCCGACAAGTGCTGGGTACACTTCTTGGCTTGCCTTTCCAATGGCACCAGGCAAGGTTGTCTTCCGTCGGCTAGGATACAGAAGATATTGTAGAAGGGAATGGGAAAGGCTCGTACCTTGTCCATGAACTCTAACCCAATGACTACGCCATAGTCGTCCATCTTGACTACGGTGAAGTCGATCTTTCCCTTCCATGCGCCAATGTCTACTTGTACATCGCGTGCAATTCCAACAATAGGGGTGGCAGGGGAATTTACCGTCTTCACGCTGCCAGGCTCCTTTGTGACTCGGAGGCCAAGCCTTGTGGCTTCCTCCGACGTCATGAAGTTGTGGGTTGCTCCCGTGTCTACCAACACACGCATCGTCTTGTCACCAGTCTTGACGTCGACGAACAATGATCCTCCCCCACCTTGAGCCTTAGGTTGTGGGAGGGTTGTCTGGATGGCATTCAGTAGGTGGATGCATCCCATCCTTGCATCGTTACTCTCCTCGGGTTTGTCCTCCTTGAAAGCCATGGCCTTAAGGGCCTTCTTTTGTGGGCAGTCTCGCATCAAGTGAGGGCCGTCGCATAGGTAACAATTGGGTTGCCAAGACTTACCCTTGCTTTTGTCATGCTTATCGGCTTTCTTCTCTTTCAGTTTGCTTGTCTCGGCCTTGTCCTTCGGCTTATGTTCTCCCCCACTTTTCTCATGGTTACCCCTCTTCCCCGTGGACTTGGAATCACCTTGGTGGCTTGATTTAAAATCAATCAAGGATTCGGCGGCGGCAATGGCATCAGACAATGTTTGCACGTGTCTCCTTTGTAGTTCGAGTCTTGCCCAATTTTGCAGTCCACTCATGAAGTACATGAGCTTGTCTTCCTCTGACATGTTGGGCACCTCGAATAACAAGCTCAGGAAGGCGTTGACATAGTCTTTGACGCTCCCCGTTTGCTTGAGCCACCTTAGTTTCTCCTTGGCTTCGTACTTGGCATTTTGGGGATAGAAGTGCAACATAAGATCTTTCTTAAATTCATCCCAAGTGGTGAGGGAGAATGTACCTTGCTCAATCTCCATGCTTCGGCGACGCCACCACATAAGGGCATTGTCGGCTAAGAACATGGTTGCCGTTGAGATTTTGGACTCGTCGTCTTCAAGCTTCAAGTACTTGAAGTATCGCTCCACGTTCCACACGAATGTGTCGAGCTCCTTTGCTTCCCGCTTCCCATTATAGGATTTGGGTTTAAAGGAGTCGATTACCTTCGAGTCCAACGCCTTAATTTCCCTCGGCCCTTGCACAAATTGCTTCACGACCGCCTCTTTACAAAACGCCACATCTCCCTTAAGCTCCCTTGTGTCTTTTATCTCTTCTTGAAGCGTCACGACCCTTGCCTCTATGTTGTCAAGATGAAGCTGGACTTCCCTCCGTATCTTGTCCGCCATGGTGTTGAGAGCGCCAAGGAGCTCATCTCGTAGCCCTTCCACCAAGCCACGTAGTTCATCCTTACCATTGTCCATCATGGTTTGGATTTCCTCCTTGTCGACAATGTCCTCATCAAGTCGAGTATCGAACTCGAGTATGGCTCCTTCCACCTTCTCGAGTCGCTCTTCCATGGTCTCCATCGATGCTTGCAAGTCCTTTAACTTTGGCTTACTCTTGGCAACGTCTTGGACCTCGGAGATTCCGGACACCATCTCTCCACTTGCCATATCTTACTTTCCTTCAAGTGATTCACGAGCTTGGCTCTGATACCAACTGTCACGGGATGACTCTTTAAGCCTTCCGCCCGTGCGGCACTTAGACTTGAATGCCTCGATGAACAAGCTAAGTAAGCCTTCGAAGCCTCGCCTCCCCCAGATCGAATCACTAAGAAAGCTAAGATAGCTTGGAGAATACTAAGATCACTTAGAAGATGGGAGAAAGAAAGCTTTGTATTGAAGCTTAAGAGAACTTTACAATTGCTTACAACTCTTGGATGCTTTGGCCAAATGGCCTTGCCTCCTATTTATAGGCCTAAGCCACCTCCTCAATGGAGGGTTCTAGAATTCCCTACTTACATCCAAAAATATCTAGCATAGTTCTAGATACAACTTGCCTAATCTAGATTGTTCTAGGTGAGGCTTAGATATGTACACTTGTGTGGAATGTTCCGGAATGCCCCAGATTCTCTTGAACGCTCCGCCATGTTCTTGATTTTTCCGGGATGTTCCAGAAGCTTCCACAAAGACAAGGCTTTATGGGCTTAGATATATGATGTCTTGGGCGATTTCCTTGTTTTTAACATGCGGCCCGTGACACTAGGCACTAGTGTGGTCCAGGCCAAGACTCTCTGAAGATCAAGTTAGTATACTGTATAAAGCTTCAAGTAGTAAGCTAAAGCGTAGAATGTGATACCTTTACTTGAATCTTATAGTTTGTATTTATTTTGTTTAATGAGAATCGTTGTAAGGATCGAAATTGGTAATAAAACATGGAGAATCCTAATAGGAAATCTAGGAAGACATCCCTTCCTATTATGGTATTGATTATTTGGGGGCTCACACCAATTTTCATGATAATAGGAATTCCCAAAAATATTCTCTCCTAATTAGGATATGATAAGAGACAAATATTTTGAGGGCCAAGTGGATATCGTTCTCAACAAGGGAAACATTACGTACCCTTTCGGTGCCTATCGGATTGACTTATTCCGATAGTACCAACAACGATCCAATCCAGATCTATTAGGTCATTATGACCGTGTCGATCTGACCTCTTTGACTTGAGGTCTGAGGCTTTATCGATCTGTACTCCAACCTCAGAGCTCGAATCCTCGTTGTTTTGTCTGCCTTGGTTCTCGGCGGTTTGAAAATTACGGTTCTATAACCTTAAAAATGTCTTTGGACACCTGTTCTATTAGATTTATTAAGTCATTATATTCAATATACGTTGAAGGCTTGAAGCAGTTGATGTAATTTTCAATTTTTTTTTCCCATTAAAGGTTAAAATGGTAATGACAGAAAGATACCTCTCCCAATCCTATCATTCTTACGAGTTAATAGTCACTCAAAATTACGGTTTGGTGGTATCCATTTTCACTTGTAAGTGAGAAATCTTAAGTTTGAATCTCGTAAATAGCAAATTCGATACCAAATTACGTTGTCCATTATGTAGCTTAACCTAACTCTCGACTGCTCTTAATGTAAAATATATTGTTGCACTTGAAAGAAAAAGGTGTTAATATGGTAGAGATAATTGTTCTTAATTGCTGAGTTATATATTCAATTTGACAAAATTTGAAAGTTGACATTCATTACTTTCGAGGTCGGATTAGGTGAACTCTTCGCTACAGTAGACACATTTGCAGAGGACGAAAGAGTATATATACAGTGTTACACGGAAACCCTAAAAGTCCAAGTGCAATTGTACAATTTGCTAAGCACAATATAACGTTGGAGAGGAGAGGAGAAGATAACTCCTTATCACACAAAACATCCTTATCAGTTAACACCAGTGCAATTAACATAATTGCTCTGGAGATTATTACGTAGTGAATAAACATATATATTTTGATATGGTATTAAAACACTACTTGCTTAAGGGAAATTTTTTAACTATGCTATGAAGGAAAATGTCAAATGTGTTGTGGCCCATACTTAATTGAGGGTTGCGGCATAGAAAGAAAGAGAGTGGATAATAGGCTTGAGGAATTGTGTGTAATTTCTCAGTTCTTGTGCCTTTATTTATAGTAATAAGGAGGAGAGAAACTTGCTCTCCAAGTAATATAAAGTCTATAAGGAAAAATCTTCTAGATCCCAAAGGATTCTTAATCTATCTTTACTTAGGATTTACACAACCACAATATGTATTAGAACATATGTCATAACACTCCCCTTGAGTGTGCAAATACTCAAGTAGATGGCACATCAAATCTTCATGCAAATGTAGAAGCAGTTGATGAAGTCGTCTCGTCTAATCAGCACAAGTGGCGAATGTGAGTCTCAAAATTAACAGAAGAAAGCATGGGTGGTAAAACTCACAAAACTTTGCTGTGGAAAAACCCAAGGTGGGACAAAAGCCCATAGTCAAAGGAGAAAAGTGAGAAGTTGCATTAAGTCAAAACTATACATCTTTGGGATGCAAGTAGAACGTACACAAGGGTATGACCAACCCAGGATGGGAAAAAGAGTACATTAAGGTCAAGTGAGTATACTTCTAGATACTGCTCCTAAGTTTGACAAAACTTTCAAATGAAACTCCAAGCATCGCAAGTGAGAAAGTTATGCATATCAATTCCTCGAACAAGCTTCTAGAAGGTAGACTTCAGCAGTGACATCGTGTAGAGGTCATCAAGGTTGTCTGGGATTGGACTGCTTAACTTCAATCTTTTGATGCTCATGCTAATGTAGACACAATATGCTTGGAGTTGACTTGTCGGATGTATCATGATCTAGTCGACACATATGTCATGGCTCATTGTTGGGACTCAATGATAAATGAAAATCGCAGAAAGCTTGAATATGCTCAACAAGAGTTCTCAACCATATCTTTCACGTCATAAGATACAGTGAGTCTTGGAACTATTCAAATGTTTCGCAACAAAGGTCCATCTGGTTGACCTCCAAGATATTGTGGTGTTCCTTAATGGTAAAGACATAAGCATTTGGGAACGTACCTTGTGCAGTCAGATAGATAGTTTGATTCAGCGAGTCCCACAAAGCTGGCATTATTCCGAAGATCAAGGGTGTGATCTATTATGAGATGCATAGGGATAGATAAGCCCAAATTGGTGATGGCGCGTAGGCGCAGTACTGCTTTATGCAAAAAGATTATCAGCACATAAGATGTCTAATCTAGTGCATTAATCTAAGTACAAGAAACGCTAATTGTACTTAGATATGGTTGCCTCACGTTCCAATATGGAACCTTATGCTCCATATCCTCCGGAAAGTTCTCATTTGCATTTAGCGCGTAGACAATCAGGGTATACTCGGACGTAACACCTTCTGGGTCTAGTTCAAGTGATAGACCATAATACCATCACAACTAGCTCGAGACTTTAGGTCAAGGTAATGTCAAGTTTTCCCAAGATCATTCATCTTAAAATTTGACTTTAGGTGCGAGTCAGTTTTCTTAACTTTAGTAATTTCGATTTTGTACACACATAACATATATCCCTAAGTTATCAAATATTTAGATGGGTATACCACATCTGCCCGTATAGTTCTGCATTCGCCAAGTGAAGGCCTCATTAGAACCAAGAGGGTGTTCTTGTGGTCTATAACTATTTGAATTAGTACATGTAAGTTATTTGGAAACTCCATGTAGGTTAGGTATCATGATCCCAGTGATACTACAACCATGTTTGTAATGCTACAATCAATCACAGAGTGTGTGAGAGAAACCTTGCGTCACAAGGCGTCATATCTCACTACTTCATTCATCTCATTTGTCATCAATTAATTCTTTTAGTTGACTAATCAGTGCTACGTTGACACTAATCAACAAAACGCAGTTCGTTATTGTCGTTTTTCATTTATGATGGTAGTTACGATATAAATGAAACGTCATCTATGATAATCTCATTCCAATTCCATTTCTAATCCAAATTAGTATATTGGAACAAGAACTTCAGGTCTCGGGAATCATCCGGATTTAATCTCATGAGATGGAAATGATTGAGACAGCGATTGAGGGGCTAATTTGTTCATGCCATGTTTCTCCACTTTTGGGGAATTGAATCCTCGAACTGAGTGATCTTCCATGCTTCTGGTGTTTGACAGATTGATTGGCTAGCCAACAATGTACGAGGGTCAACCACAATAGTGACGTTCCTGCTTTCAAGATGAAGGTCCGTTGTACACTTGGTACACATCTTTGCATGCACATTTGCAACTGGTATATATAACATTGTCATTATTTTTGCTAGATCAAAGGAAGTGTCTGGTTATACTCTGACGATCTAGATTGGTATCAAGATGAGACATAGTGGGGACGTCCATGAGAATTCACGTCATTCTTTAGGACTGTTGACATTCTTATCTCCCCTTAACAATGGGAAGATTATCTCATAAAAGTGACAATCCACAAAACGAATGGTAAAGAGATCGTCTGTCAAAAAGTTTTAAGTAACGAATATTAGAAGGAGAATCATAACCGATATAGATCACACAACCAAAGACGCGCTCATGCGATATGTCGGGTTCATATCTGGTAACCAACTGACACGTGCTTTATAAGGTTGGGTCGTGACAGGCCTCAGGCGGACCAACATGGTTGCTTGCAATATTGCATGGCCACAAGCAGAGATTAGGAACTTGGTACGTATGACCAATTAAACGCGTAATCATTTGAAGGCGTTTAATGAATCCTTCTACTGGGTCATTCTGGGTATGAACATAAGGTACTTGATGTTCAACTAGAAAACCCAACTGATATGCAATATCCATCGAAAGATTTCGATGTAAATTCTCCAACTTATCCAACCAAATAGATTGATTAGATAATCAAGATGGTGAGCCTTGAGCTTGTTAATTTAAGCTATCACTGTGGAGAATGCAGCTTGTAGACAACTGCCACACTTATGACCAACGTGTGAAAGCACCAACCAATACTATAGTGTCTAAATGGTCCGCATGGTGGTTGAATTAGTCCACAAATGTCCCCTGGAATCCTTTGTAGAAAAGATGGAAGGTGCTAAGGCATGATCATTACTACAAAATTACCTATAATTGGTGACCCAAAAACTGGCAAGAAAACATAATTTCTATCGGATATTTGGTAAAAATCCGACATAAACTCATGCAATGTCGGATAATAGAACCGACACCATTGCTGGTGTCATGAAAAGGTTTTTGATGTCGATTAGTCCTCTTGATTCACCACGAATAAGGAAAGCAATATAAAATAAAAATGGATAGTAGCGTCGTTTAAATATAACATCGAAGCTCGACATTAAGTACTAACAAAGATTGTTGGATGGAGCAGATTGATGTCGGTCCTAACTGACACGACCTAACAATTAAATAAATAAAATAACCAATATATTGTTGCCCATAAGCAACACCACAAACTGTTAATAATAATAATAAAATAAGAAAATATGTCTCTATTTTTAATTAATAATAATTAAAAAAAGTTTACATGAAAATAATTCACACCTTATTTAATGTATAGGCCAAAACAAACATTAATAATAACTATTAACAATAACAACAGTACCAAACAGTAACAATTATTCACCATTACAGATGTTGCTGATCGAACATCTGCTACTGCCTATTCACTGATTGTTGAACCTTAGCCTTAATTAGAGAACCTTAGCCTTTACCTCCATTAACCGTTTAGCATTAGCTTCATCCCTCCTTCTCAATTCATTGATTTTAGTTATCAGCAGTGCTATTGAACTCTTGGATGATCTTCTGGAGGAATTAGAAGTGGAAGCTGAAGAAGATGCATACGACACCATATCAGGAGTCACCCCATGACCAAAACCTCGAACCCTATTTCTACCCTCGGGACCCATCGTCTCCACATAAACTTTTGTTCTAAGTTCATCATTGTCATCTTAGCCAGGCTCAATCAGAGATTGAATATTGCTCTCCATGGTTGCCATGCGATACAATATTTAAAAATAAAAAATCAACAATCATAAAACAAAAAAAAAACGATAAATATTAAAAGTTAATAACAATGAAATACTAACACGAAAAAAAATCAATTACCGATGTGCGCTGAGATGCTTCATCAATCCAAGTTTTATCTTTTCGTGTATGACAATGATGAAAAAAAGAAATGGGGTATGCCTCCTTCCCATGCTTATTCCACTTTAATTATATGTCAGTGAAAAAACAAACAATTTTAAGCATACTGCACATTAAAAATGAAATTTCAAACAGCTATATATTAAATTTAAAATTAACTGCATTTATTACAAATGTACAACCCATACATATTCTTCCCATGCTTATTCTATTGAGATGCTCCTTATTAATATAGAACAATCAATTAAAAACTAAGAAACAAAAACCAATTTTCAATTTAAGCATAACATTAGTTAAAATACAAAACACAAATTGAAGATAATAATAATAATAATTTATAAATGAACCCGCTTCAAACTCTTCCTCTTCGAATTGGTGTTCCTCAGAATGTTGATCTTCGATGTGTTCATCCATGGCAAAAGCTACTGGAAAGAGAAGGAGAAAGAAAGAACTGAAATGGGGAAGAAAGGGACGCACATTGAAGAAGGAATTAAACACAGAGGAAAATGGACGCAGGGATGAAATGAGGAAGAAAATGGCTTAAATATGGATGAAAAGCTAGTGTCCGTTCAAACCGACAATGAATGTACCTGATGTCGAATTAAATGAACCTGGCGTTGAGTTAAATAAAGCTGGCGTCGGTTAACACCAACATTATGTCTAACACACCTGACTGGTTGACTGACATTCCTCTCCCCAAGTCATTGTCCTGTCGGCTACAGCCGACACCATCACTAACAGAAATTCCTCTTCCTAAGTCACTATCCTGTTAGCTATAACCGACACCACATCTGACACACCTGACATCCCTCATCCTTATTCATATTCCCGTCAACTACAATCGACACCACTCACCTGACATTTTACGACGTTGAATTAAATGAAGTTGGCGTCGATTAACACTGACACTACATCTAACATTCCTCTTCTTAATCCATTTCTGCGTACAAAACAAGCAGGAAAATTCCCACCTAAATATTTCAAATTATCTGACATTTTGCTCTCCAATGTTGGGCTCACCATGGTGTCGCCACCAAGCGTTTTTATAATCTTTATCCATATCATACAATACGAGATGTTCAACAATAGTTTTCCTAAGAAAAGTATATGGATTACAACATCTTTTGCAAGGACATCTAAACATATTGAGGCCAACACCATTCGCAACCGCTTGATCCAAAAACAAATTAATTACAACTGTATACACTTCCAAATTTCCAGTATCGTCAACCAACTCTTGTCCATGTTTTACCACTTTATTAGGGCAAATTATTACATTGACACTAAGATCTTTACAATCTTTCAATCCTTATCATGTAGGGATAACTATTAGAATTTTCACTTTCTATCTTTCAACCCTCAAACTCTATCACGATTGCAATCTTTTAATTTCCAACACCTATTATAATAAAAACAAATTAAAATAATTAGGGTACAAAAAAAATTAATTTAACATAATATATTCCTATATTACTAAATATTATCAGTCTATCTTATATTTAATATTGTTAAATAAATGCTTATAAATATTATTTATTTGCATTTTCTCATAACAATTCAAGTGACAAAATCAATTAATTTGACTAAATATTTATTAATTTAACATAAATACTAGACCTGGCATTCGTGTCGTGTTTTCCGTGTTCGTGTCACTTTCGTGTCATACCTGATATCTTAACGGGTCATGTCGTGTAACACCCGTTAATATAAACGGGTAAAATGACCTGACCCGAATCGACCTGATAATATTAATAGGTAATATAACCCGACCCTTTACCTGTTAAGGAAAATATATTTTAAACCAATAAATAATCAAATGAAAAATATAATACTAAATAAGTATATACATATCATATTATCACATTCAAAACATAAAAACAAACAACAAAAAATAAACAAAAAAAACATTTGTCTTTCAGGTGTTACATATTTACATACCCAAAATAAGAGCATAATAAATATATATAAAAAACATTAGAACATTACAAAATATCAAAGTTCAAAAGATTTATAAAATTAAGGGAGTTATGTTTCAAGGTTTGGAACCTTGCACATTTTCTTACAATCAAACTCTTCAATTTTCATCAATCAGCATGGGAAACATATTGGAACTTGAGCTTGATATATTGTCTTCAAGAGTTATATTGATGATATTTTCAGTGAGGCTTTCTACATTAACACTCTCTTCTCATTTATCCTATGGTTATTGTTTAAGTAAAGTCTTTAATAGTTTTTTAATTAATGTAGAAGTGTGACGGCCCGTCCCGAGATTCTATTTTCGATAATGTGAAAGGACGAAATTGCCTTCGAGCGTTGAATACGAAATCGCATTTTGAGTTAAAATCATGGTCTAATTACTTAAATTCCCAAATTTTTGGGACCAATGGGAACTAAAATATCCCAAATTTTTGGGACCAATGGGAACGAAATCGCATTTTCTCACCCTCGAACTCACTCTCTCTCGTCTCTCACGTACGGACCACAGCCAAAGGAGACCAAATCTTCACAGATCGATGCAGCTGAGACCACCATTCCATTCATGAGGTCTATACGAACTCATTGGCACCCATTTCGGGTAAGGTTTCATCCTATTTCACGTCGAAAACTCGAGCACAGTTTTGGGTACTATTCATCAACTTTTTAATGGCTACGTTTTAGGACAATCCAAGCTCACATGGAGCTTTGTTAGGACCTCTAGAGACTCGAAGTGCTTCGTTTGGTCAGTTTTGACGTCGGGATCACGTGGTTCAAAGGTGGCCGATTTTGGTGGAATTTTCCCGACGAGATTTTGAAGGATTTGAAGCTCCAAAGAGGTATAAACTTAATCTACATGTTGAGGGCTTCATTTTGGTATAAAGAACATGAAAAATGGTGCAAAAAATGGGCGAGAAAAAGGCATTTACAGGTTGCCTAAATTTCCGGCGCCGGTGAACTTTTTCGGCGAGCCAAGGTTAGGGATGACGCGCGTGGGGGTGCGTGGGTCCGTGGCCTCCCCTGCGTGACACATCCAAAAAAATTTCTAAAAATTTCACGACGCTCATGAGGTTGTGTAGGTCTCGTTAGTATATTCGTATGCCAAAATTGAGCAGTGTATGAAAAGTTGTTATCGAGTTTCATATATGTGCGTTTAATTAACATAATTACAGTTATTTCTCATATAGGCGAGACCCATCCAAAGAACGAGTGTAGCCAGGTTAGGCACGGGGGTTACGACCCATTGACATATCAGTGAGTGGGCAGTTTGTTTTCTGTATATACCTATATATATTGCTATTTTCCCATAAAATGAAATTGAACGTTTAAAGGATTTGAAATGCCATGCAAAGTATTCATTTATTATAAATGCTGCATTAGTGATTGCATATGTGTATGATGGTGTTGCGGACGCATAGGTAAGTGTCAGGTACGTTTAGATAATGGTTATAATGAGAATAAGAACGAATGATGTGATGTGATGTGATTAGAGCTCATATACATGCATATTGATATTAGTGCTCCCGTCCAAAGTTAAGGGCACAGTCTTTCATGTGTTGTTCACCTCTCGCACCGCATGCTCGCCTTGGATCCAAGTTAGGTGCACAGTCCTGTCGTATAGACCACTATAAGTGGGTTCGACTTATAGGTGACCCGCTAATCCTTCGCACAGTCTTCACGTGATTGTAGCACTAGAGCATACTTATATATATATATATATATATATATATATATATATATATATATATATATATATATATATATATATATATATATATATATTCAGTGATGATGAGTAGACCACTAGTGGTGATATTGATATGTGTGCAGGATTGATATACATCATATGATGAGTTGATTATGAACTATATGTGCAGCCGAGGGCTGAGTTTATTATTGAGCTTGATTATGAGATATATATATATATATATATATATATATATATATATATATATATATATATATATATATATATATATATATACGGCCAATGGCCGAGATCACCTGGCATTTTATCACATTTATAGATTTATGATTGAGATTCAGTTATGTTACTTTGGCATGGAATTTATACATACATATGTACAGCTATTTTCCAGCATGAATTGAGATATATATGTATATGAGTATATACTTTATTTCTGGGAAATTATACAGGTTTTACGGAGAGGGGTTACAGTTTTTGAGAAAAGAATGATTTGGCAAAGATTTGTTTTACTGACCCACTTAACTTTGTTTTTCGCCCCTCCAGGTATTAAGTAGTGTTCGTTGGTGGCATATGAGAATCTCCCGGACGTTCTAACAGAATTCACTCATGTAGGATCACCTGCGGGTGTTATTTCCATTTAGTACTTTTTGCTTGACTGCATATAGGCCATTTATGCTCTGGTTTTGTAAAAACACTATGAATTCTCGCACTAGCACGTTACCTTAGCTTGAACTACTAGTCATTTGGTTTTAATTCTTTCGTATTCCTATTGTTAATCCTGCTTCCACACTGTGCATATGGTTACGTCACGCTCACGTGACCGCCAGTACGCTCCACTTTCGGGTCGAGGTGTGTCAAGAAGTGTAAAAAATATAGAAAAAATATATAAAAGCTCGTAATGACAAGCTTTAAAACTTTCATGAAAGGCTTAACTTTGAAATGTGCTACTATAATCATATAAATCATAGATCAAAATTTAACCATCGAATATGTGCTTCATTTTTCTCACCACATTTTGTTTTTTTTTTTTTTTTTTTCAGATGAACAGTTCAGATCATTGATATTAGCTTTAGAGTTTTACCGTTAGTGAAAATATTACTTGGTGTTTATAAAGTCTTTACAAACTATATAACATCAACTCATATTTCAGTCAACCGTAAATATCGAGACGTGATATCAAAGACCGTTCATTTTAAATATGAAATTCAATATAAAGAATAAAGCCTAAACGACAATCGACGGTTAAATTCAAATTTAAGGTTTATGGATTATAGTGTCGGATTTCGAAGTGACCCTTTCACAAAAGTTGTAAAGCTTGTCACTACAAGTGATTGTGTGTGTGTGTGTGTGTGTGTGTGTGTGTGTGTGTGTGTGTGTGTGTATTTTACATTTCTTACACTTCTACAATAATTATTATTTATTTTATTACTTTTACACTCAAATAAAAAAATACTATTCATGACGGTTTGGAGCGTTTTACAAGTCTAAACGATAATATAAGTGTAACGATTGTCTACTCATGGAGGAATGATGAATCACGAGTGTTTATATATTCTTTTACATTTTTCATACTTGCAGAGATTTCTTATTGCCTATACTAATACAATACTAGTTGATTTTAACTTTAGATAACATGTTAAGTAAAATTTATCCTATTAATGATAATAAGAAACTCTCATAATAAAAATAAATAAATAAATAAAACTTAATTTTTTTAACTTATATAGAATAATAATACAAAAATATATATTTAATATAGAATATACCAATATATACAATATGACTATTGTATTTTATAATAAATTTTTTAGTAATTAAACTTTTAAAATTATAATTTATTTTTCTTAACAGGTCGAAACGGGTTACCCACGTATTTCCCGCATGTATACTCATTAAGAACCCATTATTAACGGGTTCTTAACAGGTCACCCGATAATAACCCGACTAGTTATCGTGTTGACCTGAAACCCGTTATTTTCGTATCGTGTCAGCGTGTCATGTAAGAAACTGCCAGGTCTAATAAATACTAAAAATTTATCTAATTACTTAAATTAAAATTTTTAAATAAATAAACTTGTGTATTATACAATTTAAAAATTAAGGAATTTAGCGATCGAAACCTGAATTATGGAAGAATTTCGTCGTCGATCAATTCTTTATGTACTCAACCAACTCAAATAAAATTAAATTGTAAACAAAAATTAAACATAAAAAGAGAAAATAAAAATACTAGAAGCAAGAAAAACTTACTGTGAAGAAGAAGGAATAAATGAAGTTGCAGAAGAACGAATAAGAAAGACACGATAGGGGAAGAAGACATGGGGTAGGGTTTCCAAAACAAACAAGATACGGGTTGAGAAGGGGGAGTTAACAAAGCTCGCAGGGCGCACAGATTTCAAGAGTTGCACAATTTCTGGCAAAGCTTTCCCCCTAATGGTCAAGCACAATTTAATTAAAGAACACCAATGTGTTAGCTACAACCGACATTGAGTTTCAAAATATTTATAAATAATTATTAGTGTCGGCTACAACTGACAGCGAGTTTAAAAATATTTAAAAATAATTATTAGTGTCGGGTAGAAGCGACACGATTCGTTTTTAACAGACACTAACTTTATGTCGGTTGAAAGAGACATGGTTTCCTTTTCATACAACACCACCATTTAAAAAGATTAAAAGCTATGTCAGTTATAAGCAACATTATCATTCTATGTCGGTTATAAATGACATAGACAGTCTATGTCGGTTATATCTGATAGTAATTCCAACACCACGTAAAGAGGGTGTTGAAAATGTCTTATCCTCCAGTATATTGTATAAAATTGACACCAACCATCGATATAATAAGTCACTTTTGTAGTAGTGGATATGCTTCTAGGTATGATGTCTTGACTTCTGGTAAGAGGATGCCCAAAATGGCGCATCACGAATCATCCTAAATATCCCAAATGTACATTCATAGCAAAAAATTCTTTTGGAATCTTGGGTTTTTGCCTTGCCACATAGTGGCCCTGAATGGATGTAATACACTTCCATCTTCTCTAGAATGAGCTTCTGGCTATATTAGTAGGAAGTGCAATACGCTAATATGCGAAGGAATTTTACTCCATTTTCTACATTGGTTTCAATATGGTAATAATGCTCTCGAATATCCTTAAAGCTCAAAAAGGCATTCTTCCGGAAGGAAGTTAGTATAAGGCATCCCTTTATCGTAAAACTTGTACCATTGGATAATATAAGGTAGTTCCATGACCCATAATCAAGTTGGATAAGCCTAAAAGGTAGACCTGTCGGTTTATTGGGTTTAGGCCGGGTTCAACCCGACCCGTTAATTTAGCGGGTCACCCAAAACCAACCCGTTAAGCTAACGGGTCATTCGAACCTAAACCGTTAGATTTTGAGGCTTAATGGATAATTTAGCAGGTAACCCATTTCACCCGTTCAGAGCAAAACAAGTAGAAAACCACATCTTTATTGGAACACTAATCAGGAGCTAACAGATAAAATCAGGAGCATTTTACGGCTTAACGGATAAATCCCAGGACCCCAATAACACTTTAATTTCTATTGAATAACTGTTCAAATTGATCTTTTATCATCCCACACCATAACTTCTGATGTTACTGCAAATTTGAATTTTTCTCAACTTTTGTGGCAAGGGGATTTGAGTATTTTTTTTGTTTGTTTGTGGGGAGTGGTGCTATTTATATAGCATTCATGTACGGGGTCGGTGCTACTTATATAGCATCTGTCAGAGGCTGTGCTATGTATCCTTGAGCCATGAGAAGACAGAGAGGGTGTGTGGTTGAGAGCAGCTCTGTGTACACCTAAGCCGCG
The DNA here is from genome assembly GCA_963580275.1 of Crataegus laevigata. Taxonomy (NCBI): domain Eukaryota; kingdom Viridiplantae; phylum Streptophyta; class Magnoliopsida; order Rosales; family Rosaceae; genus Crataegus; species Crataegus laevigata. Next base: position 24,234,973 of record OY756948.1, read on the forward strand.
AAGGAAACGCCAGATGGCGGGGTGCAAGGGAGCCTGCTTACAGAGGGGTGTGTGTGGTCGAGAGCAGCGCCATGTACGCCTGAGCCATGGAATCAATGGGGCTCGAAGGGCTGAGCCGCAGAGCAGATGGGACGGAGGAAGCATGAACCATGCAGCAGAGGAAAAGTGGTAGGACTATTGAAATTACACAAAAGTCCTAAATAACAGATGATTAACAGGTTTCATGGGTTCACCCAAAATGACCCATTATTTAACGGGTGATTAACCGGTAGACCCATTAACCGCCGGACCCGTTTATCACTCACCCGAATACTAATTTTAATAGGTCGGGTCAAGTTAAGTTGAAAATGCCAAGTCTACTAAAAGGTTGTCAAGGGGTGATTACGTATGAAGTTAGCATAGACATACCTAAGCATGACTTAACTGTATTAGTCACATGTGGTAATTTTCATTAATTAACTCTTATTTGAGAATGATAGTGACATCAAAACAACAATCTTAAATTCGAGAACAAAAGAAATTGTTCACAAATTAAACCAAAATGTACTAGGAGGTTCGGCCAATATGGCCTTTCATGTCAAATTTTGCTCACCAAATGTGTTAGGTGGAGCAAAATTAGCCTCACATATTGACTATGGGATTGGTTTTCCTCAACAACATTAGTAGATGTACAAACAAGTGCAGAACCAATGATCTATTTCATCAAAACTGAATTAAATTTTGCAAGGTTGAGGTTCAGGAATACTATTCCACATTCTTGAAGTTTTAGGTCTTAGGTGCTGAGGATCATGCTTCGGGCGTGATACCACCTCTTGATAGATGGATGCTTTGGATCGTTACATCCGAATCCAATGCCTTCTTGTTATAATTGTATAGAAGCGAAATGTTCAAATCTTTATTCTTTTGGAAAGAAGAAAGAATCACAATGTTGTTGAGGTTAATTCACTTAGATGTTAGTGGCAGTTGTCCACAACATAATAATACTCATGTTGTATGACATTCACGGAAGATCGCTCTCGGTTGGACAATAATTTATTTTGAATAAACACAAGTCCGAATACTTTGCAAAATGTTTCAAAGAATTAAAGAATGTAAGTTGATGAGTAAGACATCTAAAGTATTCACCTCCTTAGATTTAATCCAAGGAAAAAGAACACTTTAGAAGAGTTTCCTTGAAAGATATCAAGGAAAGAAGCATCATAAGATAATGGATTTCTCCATTGGGAGAAGAACAAACTCGAATAAGATGTAGTTCATTGGATGTTATCAATTATCCATATAAGATATATATATATATAGATATATATATATAAGATATATATCCAAGGGTTGAAAGCCAGTAGTAAACCAGTCAGCTAGCTGAAGTTAGGAAGTTCAGAAGTAGCTGCAATTGCTATTTCATTCCCTCCGCTCTGATCGTAAACGCTCTTTTTCCAATAGGAGCGATTCTTTGCCTTGATGTTGTGAGAGCTTCCGGTCCTTGAGTATGAGTCACCAACTTGATCTTTCGCATAAACCATATGTCCGAACAGGCCTAGAAAAAGTGGTACGATCTCGCTTTCCTTGCCACTCAAGTGTATCTATATATATATACACACACTTATAAGACAATATGATTGTCAATTAGAAGATCTTCCAAAATTTTCATGACTTTGTAGGATGTAGTTAGAAAGAAAGACAAGTCTTAATCATGTTAAGATTTGGGGTTGTGTGCTAATAAGCAATATTTGTTTCAGAACAATCTTGTGGGATATCCTTAAATTAACCTTTGGATATTGCTTCTATAAACCAACTAACAAATGTTATTTGTTGGGTACTTCATTGTAATCCTACAATAGGATTTGCGTAAGATAGATCAAATGAACGAGAGATAGAACTCAAAGAATGGGTTCTTTGAGAGATAGGATGATAATCAACAAATATAACAACCTAGTTCCTACACCACAAGCTCCAAGGTAGTCGAGAAGGATCTATAAACCATCTTAGTTGAATGGTTTGAACTTAATGACTATGTCATTGAGTTACATCTCTTAATTTGAAAGAAATAAGAATGGATATCCTTATTGATAGGAGCATATTTATGCGACTTAGTTAGCTTGTTTTCTTGCATTTACATAGTTAGTTATCGTTTATTATAGTAATTTAAGCTATTTTCGTGTGTTTGTCGGTTCAAATGGCAAATGAAGCAAGAAAGTGCATTTTAGTGCATTTTAGAGCAAAATTGAGCTTAAATGGAGTACATGCATATGGAGCACAAGGGATGGACGAATTTGAAGTTCAAAGAAAGCTAGGAATCTGTTTTAAAGATGAAGAAACAAGTTTGAGACAAAGAAGATACGGAAAGAGCAAGAAATGTGGAACATTATCCAAAACACTATCCATAACCTTATCTTATCCAACATTATCCAAACATGTTCCTAAAAACATGCTACATGTCTCATGTCATGTTCCATCTAGAAACCTTGTCATGTTTCATCTAGAAACTTCAAATTTCTGCACAAAGGTGGCGCCTAGAACTCTTCTAGAAGGCCTTTGCCTTGCCTTGCAATCCACTCCCCTTTCCCTCCAAATTGTGCCGCACCTTTCTATCATTTTTCCCTTTGGGTTTCTGATTTAATTAGGCCTTTTCCTTGTGGATTTGGGTTGTGCAAATCCTTTTCAGAAATTAATTGGGCCATAATCCTTTTTCCTAATGGATTTACAATTCCTGCTGCACCTAGGGGCCCTAATCCCTCATTTATTCTAAGTCCAAGCCCTAATCTGATTTACCCTAGGGTTTGTGGTGCCTATATATACATAATTTCAGTTGTACCGCAGAGATACACCCTTTGTCACCCTAAATCACATTCAGCCGCACCTCTCTACCATTCACCACCTAATTCATCACATATACACACCTTGTGCCGCACCATATTCAGGAGGCACACCAATTCAACCCTTGCCGCACCCTTTGGAGAAGAAAAGGACTTGTGACGTGCATTCCAAGGGAGTAGGAGGCTTTGTCGCATGCCATCTGCCACCATTGGAGTTTCTAGAGTTCTTTCTTCTCTCGTTTCTGTTTTCATGTTTAGTTTAATTTTCTTTTCAATTATGTTAGACATGTGGAACTAATTTCTTTTTAGTGAGAGGCGAATTTGAAGCCGTGGACATATGTTTATTATGATTTGATTTACTCTAGTTATGATTTCATGAATGGTGGATGTGGTTTACTTTTCTGTTTTTACTAAGAACTTGTTTATGTATGTGGGTTGAGGGTCGACACTTAATTTGCATGCATAAATTCGATGCTAGGATATAAGGGAATTGCACCTAATCATTATGAACTTATATTCATGAGTAGTAAAGATCGCTAGTCACGATTGTGTTAAGTAAACCCTAGGTTGGATTAACATGCGTATTCCATAGTTATGAATGCCTTGTCAATGTTCATGATTTCCATTGAACTTAATGATCTTTGTTGAATGACTGTATCATGCGTATTCCATAGTTAGGGAGTTTGAGGAAGAATAATTTGGTTGTGATGCATTATCCATTCAATTCAATGAATCTAGGGAAATCTGGGAATTGATTAGTTCAACACAATTAATTTGGAGCATTGTCATTCATGGTTTGTCGAAAGAATAACTGAAAATCAAGTTGTATGCATATGTTCATGTGTGGATAAGGACCCCTCTAACTAGTTTCTCACCATTCAATTTCATTAGAATTCGTTTTTCTTTAAAGTTTGGTTACAAGTTTCTATTTTAATTTCAATTTCGTCAAAACAAACCCCCTTGTTCTTAAGTCGTGTTTTTAGAGTCTAAATCTGTTTTCTTTTAGTCTTTTGAGTCAAGTTAAGTTTGATTTTCGTCCAATTCACTTGTTAGGTCTAGAATTGAGTCATTTTCATTGTTCCTTGCTGTTTTTAGTGTTTAAAGTTAGTTTTGAGTCTATAGAGTCTAGTTTAGTATTTTTGAGTCTTATTTACATTGATTAGCAGCCCTAGTTAATCCCCGGTTTAGAACGATCCCTACTTGCACATATACTACAATTTTCATCAATAGGGTTTAATTTGAGTGTCAAGTTAATTTTCACATCACTTATGACTACATTTAGTATATGTATGACATATACTCAAGGATATGGTATAATACCATTTGACCCGAAATAATGAAACCTTCAAAGCTAATTGGTAGCTTAAGGTGGCTACAATCAAAGAGATTGGTTGACTTGGAAGAAATCATCTTTGACGTAGTCTTGGTTTCAATTAATTTGAAGATTGCTAGCTACAATTAAACGGTGATTCAATGTTTGGACATAATATGAGTTTCTGAAACCATTGTCAAGATAGTCTTGATAATATATGTCTAAAACTAGGAATCACAAGACATAAGTTGTAGAGATCCATCCATCATGAATCTTAGCAAGCTAGTGGGAGCTATAAGCATCTTATGAGAGAAAGATCAAATCATTTGATTTCTCATAAAGATGTAAATGAATCTTTTGTTCACTAGGTTTACAAAAGATTCGTGGGAGTTAATCGTATTCCTAAATTTGAACATTTGTATGATATACTAATTTTGGAAATGAAATGAATTCTTCTTCGTTAAAGTTATGACTTTAAACGTTCTATAATGATAGAATGTATATGGGAGACATAGCCTATATACATGGGATGAAAATCTATAAAGATAGTTTTCAAGATATAATTGGATTATATTAATTCGTAATGATAGACAAAAGATGCTAGGAAGTTTCTCATATGATGATAGACTTTAATCAGAAGGACAATTCTAGTAAGACTAGGAAGTTGCCCTTCACACAGGGAATGTACCCCTTTATGCATAAGCAGAAAGGTGATTTATGTATTTCATATAGTATGAAAAACATTGATATGAGTTGTACTGAGATCGGTACAAGATGATATTAATGCAACCCCAGAACCATGGCAACTGTCAAGTGAGTCCTTAAGTATTTAAGAAATACTAAGGGATAGATTCCTCAAGAATGAGGAAGGATTAAAGAAACGCAATGGAAGCGTAAATGTATTAGATAATGAATCTAATATTGTATCCATCATTGGATGTCTCTTCATTATGACTGAAGAGATAATTGGATATCTCTTTATTATGACTAAAGAGATATTTGGGTGGAAACGTTAAAAGTAATGACTTTAGTGTGTTTCATCGTGCATGCAAAACATATCACCATATAGAAGCTTACAACATTATTGTTTGGATGGGAAAGTTTATGAACTCTCCATTCGATTCCAACCAGAAAGTGTCTCTAGTGTGCCGACACTATGACATTAATAGGGCAATAGCTTAAGCCAATGAATCAAGGTCTCATCAAGATCCGAACTCAAATGAGAGACTGAACCACATGATTGAGAATCATGTATAATGGTGACGTCGTTATTCTCAAGGTTGCTTCTATGGATAACATATAGATATCCATTGTCTAGGCCTACAACTCAGCTATTTTTGAAATGAATTCAGAAGAGCTATCATCACTGATGACCAAGCTAATTGGCTCTAGTGCAAGTGGGAGATTGTTGGAAATGTGCCCTAAAACAATCATGTGATGATACTTTACGGACATTTCACATGTTAAACTAATCTAGTTTAATATAAAGTGCAAAGATTGTTATTTAAAGCCGTCTCATATAAATGTTATATGTTTAAACGATAAGTCGAAGGAATATGCGATTGGGAGAATGTGATCTATAGAAGTAAGATTCATGAGACCATTCTCTTTCGTATACATATCCTAAACGTTCCTGATCATAGGATTGCCAATTGGGCATTGACAATCTATTAAGATCAATACGGTACTATGTCTTCTCTCAGGGAGAGTGATTGGTCTCGAGTCATTGGTGTGACTGACACCAAGACAAGTACGTAGGTGCTCAATAGAGAATGAGTCCATTGAACACGATCAACAAGGAGTTCTCATACTCATGTCATATGAGAACTCATGGTTAGGATAATGCAAAGTAGTCATTTGACCCGAGGCATCATAGTTGTCTTATGGTTAGGTCCTTGATCTTTGATTATGTCAAAGTCACTTTATGATTGGGTGTCCACGGCATAGTTCGGGTTAAGTTACTTAGTCATAGAGACAGGTGAATGCACAACAAGGGATCTCTAACCTTGAAACCGTTTAAGGGAAAATACTCTATGATACGATTAAGAATCTCTGGCTAGAGTATGAATAAGATTAAGGAAGTCGTTCCAAATCACATATAAGGTAATCATATAAGTAAGAGAATCACATTGGAAAATAGACATGAATAAACTATCAAACCAAACAGTGTGGTCAAGATTATTGTATTAGAGAAAGACCGTATTGCATTGTAATCACAGACTGAATAGGTTCTCCAACCTCTTCTGATTAGCTTGGGTAGCCATGACATACTACTAGGTGTCACCCATGGTTTGTGAAAACCCTAAAGGTGTATAATCACTAAAGGGAGAATTGAAAGTAAGTTTCAATTCAAAATCGATTTGAAAGAGTTCTAATCACCCACTGCCTCGCTAAAAGGAACGTAATGGATCGCACACCTTGTATGGTAATGATTTCAGGATATAACAAAGATGAGTAAGGACAATTAAATAGTTTAATTGTATATGGCAAAGATTAATTAAAAGTTAATTAATCTAGAACGAAAGGATTAATTAAAAGTTAATTAAACCACTAACAATAGGGAGGCTAGCCATGCTTAAAGAGGGAGTGGATTTTGGACTTATTACAAGTTTACCACTCCAATGAATGTAGGTATAAATTTGACTTTGTAGCCATTTCTTCATTAGGGTTTTCTTTGAGGAAATTGGAGAGAGCACAAGTTCTCTTTTACTCTCTAGGAGGTTGGCCACCATGGGAGAATTTACTAGCATCTAATTCTTCCATCGTCACTCATCTTCTTCCTCAACCATCCTTGGTGTTGAAACTTAGAGGTCTCCAACTTTGAGGACTTTTGGAGAACCCAATTCCTCCATCCATATCCAAGAAGAGATGGAGCCAAGAAGCAAAGTTCATCCATCCACATCCATGGAGCCAAGGAGCAAGGTGACAAAGGAAAAAAGGCCCTCACATAGGCGATTAACCTTTGCTAAGCAAAAAGGTGCTTCAAAGGTATAAAGAAATCTCAACTCTTTTTCTTAGATCTTAAGTTGAGTCTTGGTGCACCATAACTAATAGGATTTGAATTTCATAGGTAAAATTTTGTTTTGAGTGCATATAAGCATGATTTTGATTTTAATTGTTAACTGCATGTTGTAGATGTTGCCCAAATGAACTTGTTTTTCACAAATCTTCCTTCACCAACCAAAGTTGGAAGGGTCTGTTCAACAGGCCTTTGCTGAAGCAGAGCAATACTATTCGATGCACCTCTGCCGAAGCAAAGCATGCCTTTTGGCGCATCTCTACCGAAGCAGGGCATCTCTATTCAGTAGACTCCAACCGAAACTGGGTCTATATCGTTTGGTACTTCCCAGCCATTGTTAGGGTGCCTTTCTCTCACAAGTGTGGTAGTAATCAAATCAGAGAATTTGGTAACTTCCACTCTTTATACTACTACTTTAGGAGCAATTTAGATATAGAAGGACGAGAAAGATTTTCCTCCAGTCAAAATTTAATCAAATATAAACTTCCAAATTGTACCTATTCATAGACATAAAGGTTTTAATCATGTTTTGCTTCTGGCAAGAATTCATCTTTGCATGATTTGAAACGGTCAATTAAAAGAACATATAGTGATTTAATTAATTATTGGTCTTCAGGCCAATTAAAAGAATTGGGAGAAAAATATGAACCCATTAGTGCCAAACAAAAATGTAGGCAATTAAAATTTGGTGGTTCATAATGGACCAAAACCCAAGGGGGCATAAAAAATATGTGCCTTGAGACCCATTCCTAAATCTAGGCTAGACAAGAGGCGGGCCGAGCCAGAGGGAAGACAGTAGGCCTTCCATGCATTATTGGGCTGCTGCAGGCAAGGCTAAGATGCGGGTGGAACAAAGGGCCAATGATCGAGAGTGCAAATCATGTGTGATGCATTGTAGGGTAAACGAAGGCCTACCTTGGGGGAGCAATCCAATGTGGCACGCCACATAAGAGCACCACACATGGGGGCCCAGCAAAGCAGCTACACTGGGCCGCTATAAGCGAGCCCAGGAAAAAAAATCTTGTTTGATGCGGACTGAGTTACCAGGGACCAATTACGGTGAGGGTGGACCAAGAAAACCAATTAAGGTGCTGGTAGACCAAGAAAACATCCCAGCCGCTACTAGGTGTGCTCGCCGGAGAAGAACGTTGTCGTCGCCGCTTCAAGTGGCTATGTTTTTTGTCAGGAAAACTTAGGGCGAGTTCGTGATTCAACGACGACCACAATGGTGAATAGAAGTCGACGTTCAAAATCAAGAACCCTAGAAAAATCCAATCGGATTTTGAAAAAAAAAAAACCCGATGAGATTCGAATAAATCTCAACCAAAAATTCGTCGGGGACAATCTTCTGATCGTTGGAGACGTTGACCCATGGCAGTAATATGGCTGTAGGCCAAAGTTGGTCGTGGTTTTGGTGATGGTCATGGCATCGGGTCTAGGTTCAGACCTGGAGCGTTTGCTCCATGGCGTGGCTCGGAGGTTGGCTCAACTCCAGCAGCTTAGGGTGCTAGCCTGGCATGCTGGGCTTAGCGGCTTGGCGACTTGACGACCGCAGCTCGCTCAGTGGGAGGGGTTTCCAACGAAACCCTTATATATATAATATTATCATTTTTATTCAATTATGCATATAATTTAGGTAACTTTAACGAAAAGCTCCCGGTACTGTTCACTTTAACGAAAAACCACATTTTTACACTTAAAAGTCAATCCTGGTACTATTCACCTTATTGTTAAAACTCAAAATTTTCAAGCCATTTTCATTAGTTTTCCTTATAATTTAATACTGATCTATATATAATTTCATGCAATACCAATTCACATAATTTTCATAATATTATGGATATAATGCATACACAATTTATGTAGAATCTAAAATTTGAAAAACGTAAAGTTAGGTCATGCATTATGGTGAATGTTCATGATATTAATGAACTGGTTTGATGCATTAAATTATAAGAAAACTAATGAAAAAGCTTGAAAACTTTGAGTTTTAACGATAAAGAAAAACTAAAGGGTAAAGTGAATAGTATCATGATTGACTTTTTAGTGTTAAAATGTGGTTTTTCGTTAAAGTGAACAGTACCGGAAACTTTTTCGTTAAGGTTCCCTTAAATTATTTCTTCAATTTTGACTTTCCATCTCCAAAGCTTGTATCAAGTTCAACATAAGAAAAATAAATTGAATCAATAAAAGTATATGAACTCAAGAAAACCAAAATTTAATCAATTAAGAAACGTAATATTCTCCTGATTGAAGAATAACCACGTCAGATTCCTTAGTATAGAGGAGGAGAGTACTGATAACGTGTTGTGACCTATATTTGACTAAGGGGTGCGGCATATTGAGAAAGAGAGTGGAGAATAGGCTTGAAGAATTGTGTGTTAATTCCCCAGTCTTTGTGCCTTTATTTATAGTAATAAGTTGAAGAGAAACTTAATTTCTAAGTAATATAAAGTCTATTAGAACATATGTCACAGCAAAATGTACTAACTCAAATTATATGTAAAGTTGTCTTTGTCCATTTTTATTCAAATTTGAAAATACGCGAAAATTCTTCCGTGATGAACTACTGCAGTAACTTTGAGGCAAAAGCTTTCGAGGTCAAGTTATTCAATTAGGTCTGTAAAGTTTACAGCGATCACTGTTATAGTCAAAAGTTTTCCTCCACCTTTTACACCTTTTTTGGATCTCTTTATTCAGTAAATAACAAATAAATAAATAGTATTTCCTTTCTATTTCATTTAAATCGCTGGATATAGGATCGAATAAAAATAAAGCTTTATCCGGATCTCACATTTTTATGTCTTTGAGAATTGAGACTCTTGGGCTCTCCTTGCTATGTTAATTCCCTCCCTCTGTCTCAAACATATGAATTCCTACTAAGAGGACAAACTTATACCAATCTAAAAAGAAAACGCAATATTTGTTTATAGTATGAAATATGATTCTCTTTCCTTCTAATTTCACTCATATTTTATCTCCTATTTAAACGGTTATGATTAAACTACGTTAATATTATTTTTTGAACTTTTTATAAATAAAAAAAAAAGACAAAAGAGAATAAAGGGATGGAGATAATAATAGGAGAGAGGAGAATCTTACTCTTTATTATATGTTACATAACATTATATTTTATTAGATATGATGTGCATAAATCACTTATATATATAGACAAGATGAAATAACACCTTGGCATGAATGAACGATACAGAGATTAGGAATGTGGGAAAACACCAAAGGGAAAGAACCCAATTCCCCTAACATTCCTTAATGCCTTCGATAATATGCCACACAACAAAACGAGTTCATTTCAAGTTTGAAGAACGCATGCCTTTCTCAACCTGACAGACACACATTCCCTCTCTCTCTCTCTCTCTCTCTCTCTCTCTCTCTCTCTCTCTCTCTCTCTCTCTCTCTCTCTCTCGTATGTATGCATGTATATTTGGCTCACCCTTTCAAGCTCCCAACATGGATTCTCTTTGCCAGTGCAGAACCCCTCACCTCTCTCAGTAGATTAGTACTAGATTCTACTATCGCACTTTTTCTCCTTTCATCATTTTTAAATACTAAATATTGAGAGAGAGAGAGAGAGAGAGAGAGAGAGAGAGAGAGAGAGAGAGAGTTATATTTTATTGTCTACTTTTATTTTGCATGGGAATTAAAGGGCTGCTAGTGTTCGACGACGACCCTTTTCTGTAAAATATTAGAGAGAGAGAGAGAGAGAGAGAGGTCCCCCTCTTGAAGTCATGATTGCAAGTGATGTGGGTGGGGATGCCTTTTGCTTTGTTCGATTATACTTTTTAAGGGAATGTCTCTTTGCTTGGGCTTGTAAATTTTCTCGATTTTATCTTTGAGCCTCCACTTGTCTTTGGATTTTTTTTTTCCAAGGTAATTTTTACTTCAATTAAATACGAATACGAATGTTAACATCTTTGGCCAGAGCGTTAAACAAAAACTCCGGGTTAAAAGAATCCCAACAGAAAGAACTTCGCCTCGAGGTAACATATGAAGCAACAGTATGAGCAGCAACATTTCCTTTTCGCTTGACAAATACAAACCTCACTCTTCCTACTTGAGACGCTAGATAAACAATGTCATGAATAAAGCATTCCAGAGTTGCATCAGTGCCAAGCTCACTATTGAGCATTTTAATTAGAGACATAGAGTCTGACTCGATTTCCACATTATCGAAACCCACCTCCCTGCAGGCAACAAGGGATGCACGCACAGCAGTAGCCTCCGCCATGGCAGCGCTATTGAAGTGTCTGTTCCCTTCTCCTCCAGCCGCCAGAAGTAGACCTGCAAAATCCCTCGCTACCCAACCGTAGCCACCACGTGAGGTCTTCCCACACTAGGCTCCATCGCAATTAACCTTTATTACCCCGTAGATGGGTCTTCTCCACCGAACCGGTGTGCTCGCAAAAGTGGCCCCATTTCCCTCATCGCCCGCCGGATTAGCAAGCCTGGAAGTTTGCTGGGCAGCTTGGAACTCCAGGATATGATGTCGCACTAATCTAGTACCCTCCCTGGGATCAGCAGCCTCACCCCTGAACAGTGAACATTTCGGCATTTCCAAATTCTCCACAGAATGAAAGCACATTCCTGCATAATCAATTCATACTACTCCTCATTTCTAAAACGGTTACATAGTTCGTTCCAAATTTCCCCATCCCCGAAAAACGATCCATGCACAGCTGCAAATATGAGCAGTACCACATAACCCTGCTAAACTCGCACTCAAAGAATAAGTGTTGTTCCGTCTCACTAGGACATCCACACAAGACGCAGGACCCTTCCACCCTCATTCTTCTACGAATAAAGTTCGCACGGACATCCAAAGAAGAATTACAACACCTCCAAATGAAGAACTTCATTTTATTCGGCACCGTTAACCTCCACACGTCCTGCCATCTCCGATCAGTCAAATCCTTTCGACTACATCCCCCCGTCCCTTTCCGCCCCAATTCCCCATTTTCCTGCAATTCCATTGCCACTCCATAGCCCGTTCGAACCGAGTATTCCCCGTTTTTAGTGTGATGCCAAATCACCCTGTCCTTATATAGCCTGCCACACTAGTGGGTAGCCCGAGGATGATATTGCATTCCTCTTCAATAAAGCACCGCTTTATTAGCTCCGTCCTCCATGCTCCCGTTTCTTGGTCGATAAGTTCCTGTACCATCCTTGGCATTTCAGCATGCTTAGATCTTACACGGAAGGTGTGGGGGCATGGGAGCCACGGGTTGTGGCAGATCCGGATACAGGATCCATCCCCAACCCGCCACCTTCTTCCTCATTCCAGAATCTTTCTTCCTTGCATAATACCTTTCCATCCCCATGATGACCTTCGACCAACCTTGGCATCCATGAAAGGCCGGTCAGGAAAGTATTTTTCTTTAAGGATTCTACCAAGTAGACTACGGGGGTTGTGAAGTAGCCTCCAACCAATCTTGGCAAGATAAGCCAGATTAAATGATAAAAGATCACGAAACCCCAATCCACCCGACTTCTTCCTTCGTTTCATCTTTTCCCAACTAATCCAGTGCATTCCATTCTTATTTTGATTTCCCCGCCACCAGAAATTTGCAATCGCAGATTCCATTTCCTTGCAGAGGCTTACCGGAAGTTTGAAGCACGACATCGCAAAGTTTGGTAAGGCCATAGCCACAGCTTTGATCAAGACCTCCTTACCGGCGAGGGAAAGGAACTGTTCGGCCCATCCATTAATTCTCCCGTCTAAAGCCTCTCGGACTCTTTCAAAAACAGCTCTCTTCGAGGCACCAAAGTCAGCACTCAGCCCCAAGTATTTGCCAAAGAGGTCATTTCCTACAAAGTTGGTACATGCCGCAAGCACCCTTCTCCGTTTGCGTGGGCAGTGAGCACCAAAGTACATGGAGCTTTTTTCTCTGTTGATAACTTGACCAGATGCCTCAGCATAGCAATTCAGAACATCCAAAATCTCCTTAACCTCCTGTTCCGTAGCCTTACAGAAAATAACTGCATCATCAGCAAAAAAGAGGTGGGAAATTTGCGTGCCCCCTGGGACCACTCGAATTCCATGTAGGAAGCCCCTTTCCTCCCGTCTTCGCAGCAGAGCCGAGAACCCCTCGGCACAAATCAGAAAGAGAAAAGGAGACATCGGATCCCCTTGTCTGAGCCCTCTTTTCGGCTGAATAAACCCAGTAGAGGAACCATTAATAAGTACACTATACGTCACCGTGGTAATGCATGCCTCGATTCTTCTGTAGAAGGCAGTAGGAAACCCCAGGGCTTTCATCATTTCCAGTAGATACCTCCATTCAACCCGGTCGTAGGCTTTTGCCATGTCCAGCTTCATAGCCACACAGTTCTCCTCCCCGTCATTTTGTTGATTCAGTGAGTGGAGAATTTCGTGCACCACTAAGATGTTATCCTGGATTTGTCGACCTGCCAAAAAAGCGGACTGATTCGCACTGATCAGATTAGGGAGCACCATCTTCATCCAATTTGTGAGTAGTTTGGCAATCACTTTGTACACCACGTTGCATAAGGAGATTGGACGTAATTGGGACATTTTCCTTGGGCTAGGCACCTTTGGGATCAGAACCAGATGGGTGTGAAATGGAGGAACATTCAGGCACAAGCTCTCCCTGTCGCGTCCTAGTTAATAATTCATTAATTTCTAGCACCAAGTATCATGCATCATTTGCACTAGCACTAATGAGAACGTGATATGTAAATTCTTTCCCCGGCCTTTTTGTTGATTACTATTCGTTTATGAGCCAATGTTTAATTTTTTTATATTTAGACGTAAAATCTGTATTTTTCTTCTTTCTAATACGATTAACAATGTATAACAAATTTTTTATTTAATTATATTTTTCGTTTCATTGTTAGAAAAAATTTCAAAGAGAAAAACCAGATATATTATACGCCTTTCCCGAACTACATGAGGGTTATGGGAATTAATTTGGGCATAGTTAACATGGTATTGGAACTAGGGTTGAGATGTGTGATCAGCTAGCACAAAGTACGTATCTCCTTTCAGCAACAAAAAGAGGGTTTTTTTTGTGGGGGGGGGGGGGGGGGGGGGGTGGGGGGTTGGGGGGCGCGCGGGCGCTTGAACAAACAAAGTGAGTCCTTTGGCTGCAGTTACAGTTGTGAAATATTCATGCAGTAAGTTACAAACCAAATGTTTTGATTAGTGTACAACTTTCGTATTTATACACCTAAAAACATACATAAAGCTCTATCTATATCATTAATCATTAATATATATATATATATATATATATATATATATATATATATATATATATATATATTCTCTTCTTTCCTATAGCTAGCTAATTGCATTTATAATTAAGTTTTATCGTGATCCCTTGCTTTCTGCGGAAGTTAATTTACGTAAAATGTTAGTTGATTGAATACATACATGCTTTGAAGCAACGCCGTGACTTATGTAAAGCGTATTTCACTTGTATATTCTTCATAATTGGGCATGCACAAGGGTTCAAAATAGACAATAATAAAGAAGACAACATCCAAACCAAATATTTGAATATTTCACGCTTTACAATCAATAATTCTATTTAGGAATAAACTGACACACTCAAATAGAAGTGAAAGATCTATTATGTGTAGAATTAAGATGTTGATAGCTTAATCAGCAGAGAATCTTAGTGTGAAACTAAATGATAAAACGAAAGGCTCATATTTAGTTTCACAAGAAATCGGATAATTGATATGCTTTCATTTATTTCCCACAACTCAGAGAGAGAAAAAAAGTGCAGAAAGATAAACTGAGAGTATGAAGATCACTTTGACTTGTTATTTACTTTTTCCATTACAAAAGAACAAATTGTTTCTAGAGAGTTAAGAAAATCTCTTCTAAGGTACTATATTAAAGAGAAAAGCTCATAGGGCAACCTGTTTGAGTACAATAAAATAGAAAGGTTGGACGAGCAACCACCGAAATAGTTCTATCCCAAATATGAAAATCATTAACAGAGAAACCAACACTCGTAATTGCATTCGCCAGAAAATATCCTCAAAGAAACCCACCAGCCGACAAATATCATCAAGAATGGTTCTCAGTCTCCAAGGAGCATTATAGACGCCGCAGATAGACTCAATAACCAGTTTTGAGTCACCTTCAACTGTGATCCGCTTAAAACCTCTAGATTTTACCATCCAGAAGCCATCGCGAAGCACCAAACATTCCGCAATTGAAATGATATTCTGCCCAACACTTCAAGCCCCAACAATAATAGAAGTTCCATTCTTATTTCTAATCACAAAATCCAAGGCTGCTTGCTGATTAATACCTAGGGTGAAGTGCCGATTTAGTCCCTAAACTATCACCTCAATGAAAATTAGGTCCCTGAATTATTTTTTTCGGTAAAATAAGTCCCTAAGGTCATTAGAAATTGCTAATTTCATCCCTGCTATTATATTCAAAGCTATTTTATCCAATTTTTCATCAACTTAAGTCACTTGACACACTTTAGAGTGCAATACCATCAATTTATTGTCCATAAGCCCTTAACATTTCATAGGTTGCGAATTAATGTTTAATTTACCCTCAAAAGTTAACTTACACTATCTCTTTATGAAAACTACCAATTTCTCTTCCAAAGTTAACTTCATACACTGTTTCTTTATAATAATAAATTTAAAAAAACAACCAATCTACCCTCCAATGGGTATCCATGCAAGTAATGTGACTGAAATTTACGAAAAATTAAATATGGTATATTCGAATATTGCATTAGGAATGTAATTGGCAAAATTTTATAATTCAGGGACTAATTTTTCTAAAAAATAAATAGTTTAGGGACCTAATTTTTACAAAAGTGATCATTGAAAGACTAAATTGACAGTTTACCCTAATAACTAAGCCATCAAAATTGAGCTTGACAAACCCAGAACTCGGGGGAGACCACCGGATTGAGCTAGGATGCGAATTATAACAACCAGCAGTACCTTTGGGCAGCAGCTTTTGATTTGCTGTGAGATAATCACTACCCATGTTGAAAGTAGAGCTAACAATTCTAGTATAGTCCATATTTTTATTTTGGAAAACTACTAGATTCATTTCTTTCCAAATCTACCAGTAGATAAATAACGCCTTATTTAAATCACTCAAATCATCAATACTTTTTGGTCCAGGGATTTATGCCAATCATTGAAATTAAGAGCTTGATTCAACTTTAAAGAGTTAGATATTCCAGAACTGCATAGCAAAATCACAGTTTATAAACAGGTGACTTAAACCTTCGTTCTCCAAGTTACAGAGCGGACATATGGTTGGATTATTATTGACATGTCTAGCTAAACGGTCTCTGGTTTAGAGCCTACTCAAAATAAGGAGCCAACTGAAAACTTGTATTTTATAGGGTAGATTAAGATTCCACATTCTCTTAGGAAGATCCCTAGAATTAACATTATTATTGTCACTATTTTGAATCCACGTTGCAGATTTAACCGAGAATTTACTATTAGCATTTGGGCCCCAACAGCAAAAATCAATTTGGGGGAACAAAGGTAAAGGAATACCGCAAATCTTGTTAACAATATCAACATCAACCATAGAGGACAACAAATGTCTATCCCACTCACCATTATCAATAAACTGACTCACTCTCAAAAAAAAATTTCAATATTGTTAAATTGGGCATTAGATAAGAAATTGGTAAGTGGGAAAGAAAAAACCCAGTTATGGGTCCAAAAAAGAATACTTACTCCATTTCCAACCACCCATCTCAAACCCATATTAAGTACTTCTCTATCTCTGAGGGTGCCCTTCCAACCACAAGAACAGTTCTGCCTAATTTTAGCACTTAAGAAATCGTCATTTTTCAAATACTTACTCTTGACAATATAATTCTGATCATCAGTCAAGACTTTCCAACCTAATTTAGCCAAGCAGGCATTATTGAAATGGACGCTCTTTCTAATGCCTAATCCCTCATTCTCTTTAGAACAGCATACTTTATCCCACACAACAAGAGTTAGTTTACAATCTTTTCTCTATAAATATTTCCTACTCTCTCTATCAATAGCTTTAGTAATCTTTTTTGGACATTTATAACAAGCCATTGTATGATTAGGGACTCCTAAGGTGTTTGCTTTAATGAGCGTGAACCTCCCTGCCTTAGACAGGGCAATAAGCCTCTCAGCCTTCTAGCGAAATAATTTATTTTGAATCTTAACATTGGTTCCAAAGAAGAAGGCGCGATGGTTTGGCCTTCATTGCACAAAATTTTTAGGAACGAATGTATTCGTCGCACAAAATTCCAGGAGACATACCTGGGACGACTAATCATTGTCTCTAAAAAACTTTGCGCGACAACAAGTTATTCTTGCTCAACGGAAACGGTTTAGTCGCAAAAAATTATGCTAGAAGAAGGTATTCGTTTTGCAAAAAGAAAAATATAAATTTTTTAATTTATTTTTTTGTTATGGTATTAATTTTGCAATAAAATAATAAAATTAAATTGCAATGAAAAAATGTAATGAAGAGAAAAATAATTTCTTTAAAATAAATATAAAATGTATGTGCAAGGAAAATGTTTATAAAGTAAGGGAGTAAAAAATTAAGAAAAGAATGTGGAATAATCTACGAGGTCGTCATTCGTAGATGGCTAGAAATCTAGGGGAACGAAGGTCTCAGGGTTAAGGATAGGCTTAGAGGTCGAAGGGGCGGAGTTTAGGCATGCTTAGGTTAGAGGGGCTCGGACGTCGACGAAAGACGAATGCTAGACTGATTGAGGGCCTATACGATCAGTGACATCTGGCTCTCATACAAGGCAAGCTCAGTCCTAAGATCAGCCACCTCTATTATCAAAGCTGTCAACTCGGCTTTCGACTGAGATGATGAAAAAACTCTAGGTTCCCATCGCTAGGCATTCCCCACCCCCCTATAATACGTCATCGGCCTTCGCCCGAGTGTCTGATCCAACGTGTCTATAAGGATCTGAAGCCCTGCATCCTCGTGGGGATCCATAGACTCGAGTAGAGTCTAGGGAGGAAGTTGGGAGGCAGACTCTTGAAGAACCAACTACCTTTTCTCCATCATCGTTGCTTGTGTAATATAACATGAAATATTAATAATAACACTCAAATAATAACCATGATACTTGAATGTGTAAAATAGTAATTACAATTGAAGAATACTTACATGAAGGGACTCGGCCAACTCATCCCCGGGTCGAACATAAACGTCTCCAAAGACATCAATCTCCAGAAATTTTGAACCCCCTTGAATAGAACAATATAAGAAAAATGTTAGTATGAAAAAAAAAATATTACTGACATATTAAAAATTGAATATGAAAAGCTTTATTATTACCTGCTGCAGCACCTCCATCCTATATGAGAAGGGACTCAAACTCGAATGGTGGAGAAAAGCCTTCTTCTCCTGATTGATATTGTTGGCTTTCGCCTTCTTCTGTTATAAATATAAAAAAAATCAATAAACATTAGTAGGAAATGTATAATACTTTTAGACTTAATATAAAAAAGATGTACCACATAGCCGGGCTCCTAAAAATGACTACAGAGCCACACCCAATTTTCTTTCCAATCCTCAAACTCCTTCGAGCAACCCTTCTCAAGAGCGACACGTGGATCATCAAATGTCTCAAAATATTGGTGCATGTTGCTCTTCCACTGCTTGTACCATTTAGTGAAAAGCATGTTGACGTACGCCAATATATCGTTGTTGATGTCGTCGAAATTGTAGTTCATCTGCAATGTAACTGTAGACAGTGAAATTTTAGTAAATAAAATGTTGACCGATGGTCAGAATGTTAACGCTCATGTATTACATAAATTGTACACATAGTGTGTGATTCGACGAAAATTCGAAAAGAGTCCGAAAAGCTGTCAAACAGGACACGTGTCAACACCTGGCAGAGGCGGCTTATTTCATCTGGGATATTATATTCAAAATTAGGCCTTGGAAAATTCTATAAATAGAAGCCAATTTCATTCATTTCAATTCACCAATTCACAAATACATTTCTCTACTCCCAAATTGGAAGAGAATTCTCTGGAAGTTCGTTCTTCGTTCTTCGTTCTTCGTTCATCGTTCATCGTTCTTCAAGATCAAGCTCCAACGGCCCTTGAAGAAACATTCATCCACCTTTGAGATCAAGCCCACTGGCCCTTGAAGGAACTTCGCCAAAACCTTTGAAGAATCAACAAGCACCTTGGTCACGTGCCGATTCTTAATCCAAGATCAAGCCCCGACGGCCCCTTGGATCAACACAACTGTTCTTCAAGATCAAAAGCCCCTTGAAGATCCATTCATCACTCATCCGTTCATCCACCTTCAAGATCATGCCCCGACGGCCCTTGAAGCAACATTCATCCACCTTCCAAGATCAAGCCCCGACGGCCCTTGGATCCACACATCCATTCTTCAAGAACCAAGCCCAAAAGCCCCTTGAAGTTCATCCATCGTTCGTTGTTCATCGTTCTTCGTTCATCATTCATCCACCTTCTTCAAGATCAAGCCCCGACGGCCCTTGAAGCAACATCCATCCACCCTCCAAGATCAAGCCCCGACGGCCCCTGGAATCCATACATCCATTCTTCGAAGAATCAAACCCGAAAGCCCCCTTGAACTTAGTTCATCGTTCATCATTCTTCATTCATCATCAAACCTCTGAAGAACATCACTGTTCATCCAAGGATCAAGCTCCAAAAACAGCCCCTTCGGATCAACACATCATCAACAAATCCGCATCACTGTTCATCCAAGGATCAAGCCCAGCGACCCTTTTGATCAACAGCCCATCAACAAAATCCATATCTTACGAAGATAGAATCAGAGGAACAAATAGAGATTGTAATCCAAACAAATTCATTAATACAAATATATTTTGTACACGTGTTCTTGTTCCTTCAGGAAATTTTCGTGTTTACAGTAACAAATTAAGTCGTCGAAATTGTAGTTCGTTTGCAATGTAACAAATTAAGTACATATATTAAGTAATATAAATATATAAAATTTAAAGGAAAAGCAATAAAAAGGCAGGATACTTACTGACAAATATGTGCGCACCTTTGTTCTCACCTCGTCTGGCATCACCTTCCAAGACTTCCATTGCATAAGGCAATAAGTCCGAACAACATGACCAATGTCGTTGGCCAATGCGCTATGCTGCTCCGCCGTTGGTGCAACCAGATGCTGGTCATCGTATCCGATCGTAATATGTCTGTTGGTCACCTGAGTGACCTTTGCCGTCTTCAATTGCTGACAAGGTCTGCAGCTATTTTTCTTTGTTGAAGAAAATAAAAAATAGTCAAACAAACACAACAAATTAAACCAAAATTTCGGCAGAACCTCCCTTAAAGTATAACAATTCCCAAAACTTGGACATTGTAATGAATAATATATGATATCAACAATAATCACAACAGTTGAATGCTTAAATAGTGGATGCTAAGTGAAATATTACATAGTGTATATCTAGTTTGTAACCATCCAGAATCAAAAGCCAACTAAATATTTTAATCTCATGAGGAACATATAACTTCCACATTCTGTTTAGCAACTCAGTTTTTAAGTTAATTGATGTTTCGTTATTTTGAATTCAAGTTGCAAGTTTGACAGTAGGTTGACCATTGTCACTCATGCTCCAACAAATAGAATCATTTATATCTAACACTGATAATAAAATACTGCAAATTTTATTAACAATACAAAATTTAGCATAAGAGATTTATTCGGGCAGTTATTGGAAATAAAATGACAAACTTTCAGGTTCCAACTTATGCTGCTTAATTGATCTTCTTGTAAGAGATCGAACAATCTATATGGAGAAATCACCAAGGCATTATAGAAAAAATCAGTTATCAGCGTTTATCACATGTTTACCTTGTTGGGACCCCCGAGGCATCAATAGTGGATGCTAATGTTGTATCGGGCGTGTGGAGGCACCGGTGACCACCCCTGGCGCTAACAGGTAGCGCCACTGAAGAGGCTGATGACAATGGCACCTAGGAGACCCGAGGAGTAACTGGATCAACCGCATCAACCGGATTAACTGACCTGGGCTCCATTTTTGTTGGAGCAACGACGGCTGAAGTAGGAGGCAAAGGAATTGAACGGGTTGTAGTAGTCATTGCCTTATGACTTCTAATAAGCTTCGATATCTGCACAATTAGAAAGAAAAAAAATTCAATCCATATATATGATGTGATACGGGGCAACAGCCTTCAGAAATTCAATCCAATTAACAAATGATATGGTTTCAGGGCTACCCAAAATATCAATACCAATATGTGGAAACAATTCACTCTAATATTAATTTCTTTCTATAAACATTCACACCAAAAGTACATATGCTAGCAACTTAAGCCTTTGGCTCAAGGGAGAATAAACCAGTTTGACAAAATAAAACAAGCGAGAACAACCGGAAGAAGCAGACGCACCAAATAGAAACCAAGAACGTAAGACCATACCCTTATTACTCAGAAATGGCAGTAAAATCGAAATACAAAATAGCATTATTATCAAATACTCTCCCCAGCTCCCATCTCAAAAACCTCAAAACCATAGCAATCAAAAGAAATAGCAGACCCCCAATCCAACAAAAAGGGTATAGAATACAAAAAGCTCATACCCGAATAATCAAACAGAATCAAAATAGACAATGTACAATACTCTGAACCTCAAGCAACTCAATGCTATGTCAATTACAACAAAAGGGAATCTGGGATAGCACTTTATTACTTATAAAATCAAAACGCCAAGATACGCTGTATGCACTCCATATTCACTCCATATTCTTTTCCTTTGGGCTCCACAGTAACATTATGGACCCAAAACACTATATCATAAATTCTTTCAATTCCACGTGTTAAGGTAAAATGTTGAATTTAATTAAAAAAGCCAAGAAGATGAAAGTTACTGTGTAATTAGGTGTAAATGTTGCTTTAGGCCAAGATAATTAGTGCATTGGCCTTGATTAAGCTAGCTAGCTGTTGGTCGATCTCGTAGTCCATGGTTGGCAGGTCGATGACCTAACAAACCTACAAACAGAATTATACATGAACCCCAAAAAAAGATTGAAAATTTGCAATGGACCTCGCACTTGGAGCTGAATTCAAATAGTTAATACATTTCCCCTCATTTCCCATCCCTTTTCTTTTATCTCTAATCACACACAAACAAATAACCAGTTTGCTCTTTTTGGTTTATTTCTAAGTATAAAGCAGATTTTCTGAACTTTTTTCCTACATAGAACACTTGCAAGTTGCAACACGTATGAATACGAAAAGGATCACTGCATACATATACTATTACTACCAAAAAATAATAATAATAAAATAAAATAAAATTTGGGGATACGAAATGTGAACAATTTTTGTTCTTGTAGGCACAACGTTGTTCGCATATCCTTCTAATTTAAAAAAAATAATATAAAAAAAAGCATGTTATGGCAATAACTTGCCATCAAAGTGAAGCACATAAGTGTCTTCTGTTGGCCAAGAAAACAAGATTTGCATTGCACCCATTCTTCCTGGTCAAATTAGAACCCTAATTCAAAGAATTAGATTTCGAGCAACCAGAAATCAATTAATTATAAAAATCACATGACATTAGAACCCTAATTCTAGAACTTTACTTCCTAAATTTAGTAGAGTTAAGTAAATTGAAAATTACCTCGAAGGGAGACGACTGTCGGAGGAGGAAGACAGAGGGTTGCCGGAGGAGGAAGAGAGATTGCGAGGGAGATGGCTGTCAGAGGGAGAGTTTACAGAGAGGAAGGGGTGAGGGGAAAGTGTTTGCGATTTCAGTTTGATCCCAAGGTTCTTGCGCGATGAATAAAAGATATTCGTCTCGCAAAAATTCAAATTTTCACGAAATTATTTTCATGCCAACCCAGAAAGTTAAATTTTCAGCTCATTGCAGGACGAAGAGTAATAATAGTCGCCCAAATAGCATTTGAGCAACGAATAATTTTATATTCGTCGCGCAATGAGTTGAAAATTTAATTTACTCGGGTCAAATTTTCAGCTCATTGTGTGACGAATAGTAACTAATCGTCATGCAACTGGCATTTGCGCGACGAATATCTTTTATTCGTCTCGCAATGAGATGAAATTTTAATTTATTCGGGTCAATTTTTTTTAAATTTATATTTATTCAAATAAAAAAAATTTATTTATAACATAAGATAAATAAATCACAAAAAAAATCATTTAATATGTTTTACATAGCAAGTCGCAAATAAATTGCATTATTCATCATCCGAACTATAATAACTTTCACTATCATCACTTTCGGCCTCCCAATCCTCCACCTCGATAGGTACGTCACCGTTGTCGTTCGAGCCCACTGCACCATCATATCGCAGAAGATTACCGAGATATATTGCAATTGACTGAATACTCCTTGTATCTAAAACGGTTCTTGGATAAGATTTGTATCTCGAAGTGTTTCTGCATCATTTTCTATTGAAGATTCTAAATGTTGGTCAGTGACGTTGTCGACGTGGTCGACGTGGTCGACGTCGTCGTTAGTAAGCCTCGTTATGGTATAGCATACACATTCCTCTGATCCATCTTTTGAACAACTTTCCAACATCTCCTAGCTTTAGGGTCATCTAGATACACAATCTGTTTTACCATGTTTGCCAAAATGTAAAGGTCATCATCGTACCAAGTTCTGTTAGTGTTCACAGATAGTAAGCCATGGTCGATTTTAACACTTCCCTGCCTATTTGGGTTTGCATCAAACCATTGACACTTAAACATGTTCACCTGGCAGCGGTCTTTATAAAGCAATTGCACGATACTTGTTAGTTTGCCAAATAAATCAATGTCTGTACTTTCACCTCCACTTGGAACATGGACACCACTATTTTGCGTACACAACTTTTCATCTCATGGAGACCCCAAAAACTTGACGCCGTTAACATGGCAACCCAAGAACAATTCAGCGTTAATCGAGCAGAACGCCAAGTTATATAACTCTTCACTGTAAGTGGGGGAATTAGATGCTTTCAATTTATTAACCTAACATTATAAAATTAAAAAGAATTAAAAAAAAACATACACATGTTAGTTTGAGAAAATGAAATACTACAATATATATGTCAAATACAAAACACTTATAACTTACATATTTGAGAAACCACTGTGCAAACAACTCTCGGTGTTTCTTGGCATACAAATGTGATGGATGTTCTCGCTTCATCATCTCTTCATGCTCATCTAGGTATGCCTTTATCTCATCACAATTGCTCAATACGAACTAATGCGCTACCGCCATGTCATTTTTGGAAAACGACTCACCTCGTACAAGATCTCCAAAGGGTCGTGCGCATTGGGCAAAAATAGAAAGTTTCTCCTTTCTCACACCCCCTGTCATTATTGCACTGAGGACGATTGAAAGTCATCTCCACATCTTTTAAATGCATTCCACAAAATGTAAGCGACTCATATTAAACACAAGCCTCTATAATTGGTCCTTCGGGCTTCGCCCTGTTGCATACACTTTTTTTCAACTCCCCAAGAAGCCTGCCAAAATAAAACGATACGATACAAATTAGTAAGTGTGGGTTAATGATGAATAAACAAATGATGTGGATTATATACCTATCTATTGGATACATCAAGAGATAGTTGATAGGACAAACAAGCAATGCCTCTTCGGGCAAGTGAACCATCATGTGGATCATACTTGTGAAAAAAGTTGGAGGGAATATCATCTAAAACTTGCATAAAACTTAGACAATGTCATGGTGCAACTGATTAACGTCCATCTTTCACAACGTTCTTGTCGTCAGTTGGGAAAAAAATTTTGGACAACAACATGATTGGCCTCACAACATCTTTCGGCAATAGGTGTCGAATACCCAGAGGAAGTAGGCGTTGCATAACCACATGGAAATCATGGATCCTTAGTCCAGCAAATTTACCCTCGTCAACGTTCATGCAACGTGCAATATTAGAAGCATACCCATCAGGAAACTATACTGACGATACAAACTTCAAAAACTCTTTTTTTCATTTGATTTCATGGAAAAAAAACGCAAGATCCCTTCTAGCTTTATCACGGTCCCTATTCATCCATAAGCCCTTCTGTATGCCCATTCTTTCCAAATCAAGACAAGCTTTTATCGTGTCCTTTGTCTTACCCTCGATATCTAGAATGGTGCCCACCAATATGTCAAATACATTTTTCTCAACATGCATAACGTCGAGGTTGTGTCTTATTTTTAGTTTCAACCAATACAGGAGCTCAAAAAACATAGACTTGTGCGTCTAGATCATATGTATAGAAGGTCTAGTCTTACTAACTGTTTTGTTTTCCTGAACAAAGCAAAATCCAAACGGTTATACTCTTCCAAAATCTGATCACCGGACCATTCTCTAAGTTTGAGGCGATGCTCTGTTTTCCGGTCGAACTCTTTATCCTTTTCCCGCCACTCGTGGTCCATGGCAACCATCTCTGATGACCAAGGTAACACACTTTGCAGGCGTGCCAACCATATGTTACATCATCCTTGAATACAAAGCATGCCATATAACCCCTAGTGCTTCACCTATAAACCATTGCATATGGGAAAATCATTCACAATCCACATAACTGCTACTCGCAAAGTGAACATCTTCCAAATATGTTTATTGTACTTGCACACACCGTTTGTCCATAAATCCTTTAGGTCATCAACCAACGGCCTTAAGTAAACATCGATTGACTTACCAGGATCCTCAGTTATCAAAATAGTCATCATCATGTATTATTTTTTCATGCATTTCCAAGGCGGCAAATTATATGGAAATACGAAAATCGACCAAATGCTGTGGTGTTGGTTTAGAACCGCAAACGAATTGAATTCGTTAGTGGCAAGTCCCAATCTAACATTTCGGGGATCAGCAGCAAACTCGAGGAATGTTTGATCCAAGTCTTTCCACGCCTCCCCATTTGCAAGATACCTCATCACATCGTCATCCACCCGTTTTTCCTTATGTCATCTCATGTCGGTGGCAGTATGTGTCGACATATACAATCGCTGCAACCTAGATTTCAAAGGCAGATAACGCATGACTTTTTGTGGGATCTTAGTAGTTATATTATGAGATGTCGTTTTGAACAACAACTCATTACATATAGGGCATTTATCCAATGCTTTATTCTCTTTGTAGAATAAAATACAATTATTTTTACAAGTGTGAATTTTTTCATAATCCCACACCATTCAACACATATTGCACATATCTATGGTCATTTGGCAAACAATTGTCCTTTGGAAGCATTCTCTTGAAAATCCCCAAAAAGTAATCAAAACGTTGGTCCAACATACCATACTTTATTTTTTCGTGCATTAGTTCCACAATGACCGTGAGAACTGAAAAGCTCTCACACCCCAGGTATAACTCTTAGTTGGTATTTTTTAATAGTTTTTCATATTGTTCGAACTCTACACTGTCTATTAGTGTAGGCACATCATCTTCCTCTTCCTGATTGGTGCTTGTCGATGCAAATAGAAAAGTATAATTTATAATCCCTGACTTGTTCATTATGATCCAAAATAGGTTCAACATTGCCCACTCTTAGGGTGTTTAATGACGAAACATTG
This sequence comes from Crataegus laevigata, assembly GCA_963580275.1. Classification (NCBI taxonomy): domain Eukaryota; kingdom Viridiplantae; phylum Streptophyta; class Magnoliopsida; order Rosales; family Rosaceae; genus Crataegus; species Crataegus laevigata. Next base: position 24,261,697 of record OY756948.1, read on the forward strand.
TCTAATTGTTCCTCATGATGGTTCCAAGTGTTATAGGTCTCAGCCATTTCATTCCTTATTAAATGAAATTGAACATTTTTAGTTGTGTCCCTTAATGACACACCCCGACCCGAAAGTGGGACGTGCTGGCCGTCACGTGAGCGTGACATAACCATGTGCACAGTGCGGAAGCAAGATTGATTAGAAAGATACGAACCAACTAAAACCACGCCACTATCAATCCAATAAAAGAGAATGTGCTAGTGCGAGAGTTAAGGTGCTTTTACAAACCAGAGCATAAATGGTCTACGTGCTGTCAAGCAGAAAATACTAAATAGAAATAACACCCGCTGGTGATCCTACATAAGGGAATTCTGTCAGAACGTCCGGGAGATCCTCGTATGCCACCAACGAACACTACTTAATACCTGGAGAGGCGAAAAACAAAGTTGAGTGGGTCAGTAAAACAAATCTTTTTCAAATCATTCTTTTCTCAAAAACTGTAACCCCTCTCCGTAAAACCTGTATAATTTTCCAGAAATAAAGTATATGCTCATATACATATATATCTCAAAATCATGCCTTGAAAACATCTATATGTATGCCATGCCAAGCCAAAGTATCTCAACTATATGCTCATATCGTAGATCTGTGATGTGAATAAATATCTGATAATCATCTCAGCCCTTGACTGCATATATAGCTCATAATCATCTCATCATCTCATCATATCAACTCAGCATTCGGCTGTATATATAGCTCATAATCATCTCATCATCTAGTGGTCTATACTCATCTCTGTATATAACATAATATGCTCTAGTGCTACAATCACGTGAAGACTATGCAAATGATTCGCGGGTCACCTACGAGTCGAACCCACTTATAGTGGTCTATACGACAGAAATGTGCACCTACTTGGATCCAAGCGAGCATGCGGTGCGGGAGGTGAACATCACGTGAAAGACTGTGCCCCTAACTCTGATGCGATGTAAAACAACACACAAATTAAACCCTCTTGTTGACAATTGTAGTATATATTCAAGTAGGGATCGTTCTAAACTGGGGATTAGGAGGGATTACTAATCTATATAAAACTAACTTAAAAACACTAAATAAGACTCAAAAACACAAAACTAGGCAAAAGACACTTAACTACACTCAAATAACTCAAAACACACTAGAATGACTCAAACAACTTAAAACAAGCAGTTAAACTCAAAATAGATACTAGGGGACTAATTTGGACGGAATTTGAATTAAAAGACTCAAAACAATGAAATCTAACTAAATTGGACAGATTGGAACCAAAAGACACTCAATGTAAAGGGGGGTTTGGTTTGCACGAAAATTAAAACACAAAGTAAATAACTTGCAGATTCTAAACAAAAACATAAAACTAAGGTGAATGGATGGGTGACGAACTAGCTAGAGGATTCTTCTCCACACATGACACAATTGCATACAAATCAATTTTCAATTGTTCTTTCGATAAACTATGAAACTCAACACCTCAGGTTAACTGTGACAGCACTTTTTTAACCTTCAAGTTTTCCTAAAGTTATTGAATTGGACGGGAAAGCGCATACAACAATTCAAAACATTCTTTAAAAGTCCCCTACGTGAACAGCACAATAGAGATACAATCAAAGATCATTAAGCTTTGTGAAAACTATAAGCATTGACGAGGCATTCATAACTATGAAAAGCATGATACTCCTGCCAAGAATTCACTTAAAGCGATTGTGACTAGCAACCTCTACTACTTGTGAATATAAGTTCATAACGATTAGGTGAAATTCCCTTATATTCTAGCATCAAATTCATGCATGCAAACTAAGTATGCATCCTTAATCAACATACAAGAATAAGTTATCAATGAAACAGTTAAGCAAATTGCATTCACAATTTATGAAATTACAACTTAAGGTAATCAATTCATATTGCAAACATATTCATGGTATTGAATCAACCTCTAGCCAAGGCGAATTTATTTCCTCATAGTCGCAATTAAACAAAGATAATCAAATTTAAACATAAAGATAGATTACACCTAGAAACGTTCCAACAATCCAACGTCTTGAATGGCTAGGCACGGCTCCAAGGTAATCCTCTCATTCTTCCTTTGTAAAGCTGCGGCACAAGGGATGGTGATGATGGTTGATGGCTGGTGCGGAAAAGGGGTTGAATAGGTTTAGAGAATATGGAAGGGTGATAGGGGATGGATAGGAAGAGAGGTGGATGGAATGGATGGAGGAAGAGAGAAGACTTGTGGCAGAAATTGTGTTGTGAATGTGTTGTGTGAATTCCCCTTTGTCTTGTGATGGACAAGCCTATTTATAGACTTTGAAAATGAATCACCACCACAAAATTTCTTGGTGAAGTAAGTGGATGTTGTAGGTGAAGTGGGTGGATGTTGTAGGTGAAGTAGTGGATGTTGTAGGTGAAGTGGGTGGATGTTGTAGGTGAAGTGAGTGGATGTTGTAGGTGAAGTGTGTCCATATTTTAGCATATGTTTGAAGCCCTTTCATGCACCAAAACGTTTATCCTTTATGCTCCACAGGCATGCAATCCATTCCACCCCAAAACTGCTCCAAATTACACCAAAATGCACTTCTTTGCCAACTTTGTTATTAGGACCTACAAACACACGAAAATAGCTTAAAATACTAAAATAACTAAGAACTAACAATCCAAATGCAAGGAAACAAGATAACTAAGTCGCATAAATATGCTCCTATCAAACTCTGGGCGGGAGCACTACTATAAGTGTGCAGGTGTATGAGCTCTAATCACATCATTTCATTCATTCTTATCACTTCATTTCATTCTCATCATAACCAGGATAGATCCTTACCTGATACTTACCTGCGCGTCCGCAACACCATCACAATTATATGCAAGTACTAATGCATAATTAAAATAAAATAGATACTTTGCATGGCATCTCAAATCATTTCATCATTTAAATTCGTTTTCTAGGAAAATAGCATTATATATAGGTATATACGAAAAAACAATTGCCCACTCACTGATAACTAGCCGGATCGTAGCCCCCACGCCTAGCCTGGCTACGCTCGTCCTCTGGATGAGTCTCGCCTATATGAGAAATAAATGTAATTACGTTATTTAATGCATATATACGAAACTCGATAATAACTTCTCATACGATGCTCAATTTTGGCATATGAATATACCAACGTGACCTACACAATGTCACGAACACCTAGAAATTTTTAGAATTATTTTTGGACCTGTTACGCACCCCCACGCGCCAGGAATGGCACGGACCTACACGCCCCTACGCGCGGCCACGTGCCAGGCGCACTGACAGATTTCTAAACAGCGTCAGGAATATTCCGTTAACTTATAACGATAACTGTCAAATTTGACTGACGGCGTCAGCATATTCTGTCAAAACTAACGAAATATGCTCTCATCTTCTACCTCCAGCTCCGGTGACCGTCGCCGGAAACTGGGCAAAACTTCTAAACTTGTTTTCTCACTCGATTCTACACCATTTTTTACGATTTTTAGACCAAGGTGAAGCTAGTGACATGTAGAATCACGTTATATACATTTCAAGGCTTAAAATTTACAGGATTTTCCCCGAGAAAGTTCGATAGTTCGGCTTACCTGCTTAGAATTCCCTAAAAATCACGTATATGAAAATGCATGAACAGTGGTAATCTTGGGGGTAAGTGGTTCGACGTGAAAACGACGGGAAACTTACCTGAAACTTGTATGGGTGAACTCATATCGACGAGATGAAGATGATGGTGTAGTTATTTCCCTCGATCTGTTGAGTTTAAGGGTTCTTTGGGTGTGTCCGTACATGAGAGGAGAAAGAGTGAGAGTTCGAGAGATAAAGAGAGATACGGGAGAGAGAGAAAGAGCGTATGTGGTCCAACATCAACCACCAATCACAACAAAATATTCCTTAGTTCCTAATTGGTCCCAAAAGTGTACGAGTTAACACAATTGGACCAATAACCTTTAACAAAATTCACAAACATGCCTCAACGCTCTAGGGCAAATCCGTCAATTCACATCCTCGTGAATGATATTTCGGGACGAGTTGTCACACTTAACATGTTGTTACACCTCCTACAAGGACACTGGATTCTAGTTGCACATGAGTTGTGTGTACGTGCAATGTCAATAAAATCCTCGATTCCATCCAAGTATTTGTCTGCATCTATTCGGGTTATGTATCCACATTTTGTCCATAATTCCTGCAACCACAATAACAGTACAACAATCACAATAACTACATACAAATGATATGGTCACCTTATGCTGCCGGTAAGGGCCCTATCCCCTTCGAGAATGCAAAGTTAAGTCACGTAATTTATGTCTACATCATATTAGATTTCAACCTAGAGGAATTTCAACAACATCTCAGTACTATTCTTCATATGGATAACGGAGATATGAAATACCTATGTGCCACCCGGAGAACGTACAGAAATGACACCGAAATCCCCACAACCGAAATCTAATCCTTCAACCATAAACTACGCGCCATAACTGTGCATTCCCAAACTGTCCTAATAATGAGACAATTTAAGAATCAATTGGACAACAGTCACGCTTTTGCATTCATGCGCGAAATCCAACTAATCCTCGAATTGGAAACTAAGTTTTACTAAATAAATAAATAAAGCACGAAGTTAATTACAATTAACTCCATACATCACAACACATACTTGTACGTCACGTACAAATTTAACATCATAATTTAATTAATTTTATATATTTTTAAAATAAAACGAAGGAGAGGAGTGCAAAGGTTGAATTTGCAGTTTCTGCAGTTCTACCTCTTCAACTGACGAATCTAGATTATAAAGTTAACTTTCAGACAAATGATTTTAGATTACGAACATTGTGTTCGTCGCGCAAAGTGTATTTGCGCGACTAATATACCATTTGTCGTGCAAGCCTACATTTGTTTTTTTCGTTTACTTTATAATTTATTATTGTAAACAAGTTGTGCGAGGAATACCAGTTTTGTTGCACAAAATGCATTTTTTTTCTGTTTTCTTTTTATCTAATATAAATTTTAGTTTAATCTAAATAAAAAAATTTAAACCTAATTAAACATTACCAAATTAATTAACAAAACTAATTTATTATCCTATAATTAATGTAAATATTAATAGTCATCCACATAACATGATTTTATTAATTAAAATCAAATATAAAGTCCTAAAAATTGTATTTCATAAAAACAAATACAATTCAACTTCAATCCTCCTCCTCCAGGGCAGCAACACCTCGCTCCACATCCCACAACACATCAAACTTCAACTGCCAGAAACGCTTCCTTAAAAGCTCATCTAGATACTTCCGCTGCTTCTCATCGGTTTCGTCAATATCCCAATGAACCTACATTAATGCCAATAACAATAAAGTAGTAATTTAAAAAATACTACACTTTAACAAAAAATCATTATACATTATTTAATACAAACTTACTGATAACTACCTCATCATGGACTTCTTCAACTCATAAGGCACCTTTTGCCAAGACTCAAACTTGGCAGACGATTCCGTTTGCACCAAATCGCCAATATCATAAATAAGTTCGGCATACGCCTCAACCATACTTTTGTCTTCAAAGTAGGGCATTACTTACGTTGATACCTCTCTATTCACAATACAACTTTCCTTCTGCAAGAGCCTTCTCTCGAATAGGCCATTAACTTTGAAACAAAATCTTTGAAAATTAGGATTCTGAAATTATGTTAATATAGGACTCAGAACCCTTTGCTTGATGAACATCTTCGTCGCACAAAGTCTTTATTTGTCTCGCAAAACGAGTCATGAATGTGCAATAAATAAGATCAGTTAGGAGGCATTTTGGCCATTTCAGTGAAACTTTAAGAAATGAAAATGTAGAAATTTTCATCGCGGAAACATTTGGTGGCAAAAAAAAAATTTCCCACGCTTTCTTGCTCGACGCCACTACCTACTCATTGCGCCTAGTATTTTTCACGTAAATTTCTTTTTTCCTTTCCCACATTTTTTGTGCGACGAACGTGATTCATTGTAGTTATAAAGTTCATGTAAACATAAATATCTACGTTTACATAAACTTCATAATTACAAACAAATATTCATTTATAATATTTATTATAAAAATAATTAAAACCTTAAATCAATTGAATTAAGCTATTCATTTATTTAAAAAAAACCAAATGGGAATTAAAGCTTAATTAAGTCCAAATACATAACCTTTAAAAAACCTTAAATTTAAATATTGTCCTCAAAAACACAAATTTAAAATGAGTTTTAACGAAACACTCTCGGTACTGTTCACTTTTAACGAAAAACCACATTTTTACCTTTTTCTGGTACTATTCACTATATCTTTAAAATGACTTTTCATTAAAAGGAAAGTTTTTTTTTGAATTTTTCGTTAATTTTTCTAAATTTAAAACTACTGTTTCAATGGTCCTCCATTCTGCTCCACATCATAACGCCACCACTTGTAACCTGCCTTCAACGCGTCCTCTATCAACTTCATTAACTCTTTATTCGTATCATCATCAATAGTATACTTATACTGTCACACATATATGCAAATAATTAATTTTAATATATAACAAAAAATTTCACAAAATTAATTATTTATCCATCAACAATATACTTACTTATAATTGATCCATCACCGCCTTCTTCACATTCTATGACAAATATTTCCAAGAACGCCACTCAACAGTAGAACAATTATTTTGCATGGCTACACCTATCACATGCGTGAACTCCACATGTTGCCTCATATCATACAGGTTGGCGAGCATGCACTGATCCTGGTTTTTATCATCCATCCTAGCAATAACAGGATTGTGAAGAATAAGGAAAGCAGAAGCGCATATTTATAGGAAGTTTAGGGCCTTTGCGCGACAAAAAGGCTTTGTAACAACCTGTCCCGGGATTTTTATTTCGACGTTATGAAATGACTATTATGCCCTTGAGTTCGGGCAAACGTTTATGCATGAGTTTAATAATTTTAGGGCCAATTATTTAATTATCCAAATTATTGGGGGCCAATGAAAAGTTAGAAAAATAATTGTGTGATTGGTGGTCTTAGTCCACCGACACCTTCCTCTCTCCTCTCAGTCACCCTCAGAACACTCTCTCTACCTCTCGACTCTCTCTCTCTCTCTTTCTCTCTCTCTCTCTCTCGGTTCTACGTACGGCACACACAACCCACACCAAAAACTTGTAGATCGAAGAAACAAATTACATATTCATGCTCGTGAAGTCCATACGAACTCAACCATACCATTTTCAGGTAAGAACTACGACGATTTCACGTCCAAAACTCAAGGTTTATAATTGGCACTATTCATCAACTTTTTATACGTTGCGTTTTAGAAAAATCTGAGATCACATAAGTGTTTGTTGGGTCCTCTAGAGGCTCGGAGACGTTCGTTTGCTAAGCTTTGACGTCGGGATCGTCGAGAACAAGGGAGGCCGAATCTTTGGAGATTTTCCGACGAGATTCTCGTTGGTGTTCGAAGTTTTTGAAAGTATAGACTTGTTCTACTCTCAATTTAGAACATTTTGGTGAGGGGTGACAGGGACGACGCGTGAGGTGCCCGCGCCCCCGCGTGGGGGGCGGGTAGCCCTGTGGCCTTCCTGGCGCGTGTGGGCTCCATAATTGTTTCTAAAAATACCACGACGTCCGTGACATCGTGTAGGTTGCGTTGGTATATTCCTATGCCAAAATGACGTATTTTTAGTAATTTCTCATATAGGTGAAACGTATTCTGAGGACGACTGTAGCCAGGCCCGATGCGGGGGTTACGATCCAGCGACTTACTAGTGAGTGGGCAGTATTATTTTCCGTATAACCTATATATATATAATGATTTTCCCAGAATTACATTTTTAATGGAAATTTTGTTTTTAACGATATGCATATGAATTGATTTTGATGCATGAGTATTCATATATAGATTTCATGCATATGCTGGTGCCGAGGACGCCAGGTGTGTACTAGGTAAGTACATGCATAGTTGAGAACGAACAGTTGATATATATGAGATACGATGAGATATGATATGATATGTTAGCTCATAGACCTGTACATACTGTTAGTGCTCATGCCCAGAGATAGGGGCACAATCTTTCACGTGTCGTTCACCTCTCGCATCGCATGCTCGCCTTGGATCCAAGTAGGTGCACAATCTTGTCGTATAGACCACTTTTGAGTGGGTACGACATGTAGGTGACCCGCGTTCATACGCACAGTCTTCGCGTGATTGTAACACTAGAGCATTTATTATTGATACAGTGATGATGATTATATGATGAGATATTGATGTATGTGCAGAGTACATATGATTATGAGATTGAGATGTTATGAGCTATATTTACAGCTGAGGGCTGAGATGACATATAGTAGCGATATGATTATCGAAATGCATAGCATGACATTACTTATGAGATTCAGATGGCATTGAAATGCATCGCACGGCATACATTAAGATACTTTGAAAACGTTTTATGCTGAGAAAGATTGAGATATATATGTACGTATTATTTTCTGGGAACTGTACAGGTTTTACGGAGAGGGGCTAGACTTTTGAGAAAAGATGAATTTTGAAAAGAATTGTTTTTGCTGACCCATTCCCTTTTGTTTTTCGCCCCTCCAGGTTTTAGATAGCTTGAATTCCGAATTTGGCACTTCGAGGATCTTCCGGCCTTTCTGACACATGTGACATATGTAGGGCACCGATGGTGTAATTAAACTCTTTTATTCATGCTTGACTGCACTGACCTAATACGCTCTGAATATGTATAAGTATTGTAATATCTCTAGCACACATTCATATTTAGGTTACTAGAATTCGTTTTTAATTTATTCGTACTACGTTATCGATCTTCACTTCCGCACAGCGTACTTGGCTACGTCACACTCACGTGACAGCCAGCATGCCCTACTTTCGGGTACGGATGTGTCAGTTTGGTATCAGAGCCTTAGGTTGCAGTCTTGCATATTTTGTGAAATTTCTAATGACTTGATGTCTTCTGTCAGAATTATGCCGCCTCGTAGAGAGCCTCATCATGTTGGGGAACCTAGTTTTCCTAGTGTATCAGAGATAGGGGAAGCTATTGCTAACGCCCTGTAATCAGTGATCCGCCCGTCTTCGCGGACCCTTTTAGAGTCGGTACATAACTTGAAGATAACCCCATTGGTCGGGGGTGAGGGGCCCGAGGGTTCTTAGAAGTGGTTTATGCACATCGAGAAGACTTTTGATATCTTGACGAGTCAGGGGAGTTTGCAGCAAAATAAGTGGGTTGAGCTGACAAAATGGTTTTTGGCAAAGGAACCGGCTTCTTGGTGGACAGAATTGGCTAAGCATATGCCAGAGGAGCAGGCAAATAATTGGGGAGTGTTCAAGGAACTATTTTACAGAAGGTTTATCCCTCCAGCTTACATCGATGGGAAGAAACAAGAGTTCACTAGACTTAAGCAGAAGAAGATGTCTGCTAATGATTACTACTGCACCTTCACCGATCTCTCACGCTATCACCCAGACGTCGCTTCTAACCAGGCGGAGATGTTGCGCCGATTTAGGTTGGGTACTAAGAAGAAATGGCGCACTATTGCGACGGCGATTCCATGCTCCACTTACCACGAGTTTTATGAGGTATTGCTGCAGATCGAGGACTCGGAGAACTTGCCGAGTGATAGTGATAACGAAAGGGATACCAGCCAGGGTAAGAACAATAAGGGCAAAGGCCCGTACTCGCAAGGCCCCGGCAGACTCAGAACTTTAAACGAAGTGGGGCTAGTTCGAGTTCATCGAGTGGAGGTTATAGCGCCACCGGTCAGAGGGGCGGTGGTAGATTCTTCGGCGGCGGTAAATTCCAGAGGCAGGGGAACTCTGGCCGTTACAGTGCTCCGATTTGCCGTAGGTGCAACAACTAGCACTATGACGAGTGTCGTCAAGGTACGAGTGGATGTTTTACGTGTGGTCAGGATGGGCATCAGGCCAAGAACTGCCCTCAGAGCCAGCAGAGACCTCAGCAGCCTGCTATACCACCACCAACGCCAGTGCAGCAGTATTCAGGTCCTAGAGGTTATGCTCAGTCGGGACGTGGTAGAGCCTTTCATTACTCGGGGGATCCTATGCCGTATTCATCGGACCAGTATCAGCCGCAGTACCCCATGGATCCTTACCACCAGAGCAGATATGGGCAGTATTCCGAAAGATACATGCCTCCCCAGCAGCAGTATTCTGGAGGGTATATGCCTCATCCGCAACAGTATTCGGGTGGATATCAGCCCCAGCAGCAGTTTACAGCAGTTAGCTCTCAGTGGTATTCTGGGGGACAGCCCTAACAGTTGGATGCTGCAATTAGTGGTGTTGGATCCTCGAGACAGGTCGGGCAGTCTAGCCCGGGAACAAACACTCAGGGGCGTGGTATGCACGCAAATCAAGGATGAAGAGGACGTCACAAACACAGGGTCGTATCTATAACCTATCGCTACAGGACGCGCAGAACAACCCGGATCTGATTATGGGTACGTTGAATATTCTTGGTCATTATGCTAGAGTATTGATTGATTGTGGTGCCACACTCTGTGATTTCTCATACATTTGCTCAACTGACTCAACCTCAATCATCACCCCTGGGGTATGAGTTGGAGTTTGCTATGCCTAGAGGGGAAAAATGTTATGTGGATTATGTATATCAAGAATGTCCCGTAATAGTGGAGAACGTGGTTATGCATGCTAACCTCACTCCGCTAGATATCGTTGACTTTGATGTCATTCTTGGCACTGATTGGTTGCACTACAATCGTGCCAAGATTGATTGCTACGGGAAATCAGTGACCTTTCATCGTCCTGGATTACCAGAGATAACTTTTGTTGGTGAGCGTAGCGGAGTTAGACATGGCGTTATTTCGGCTGTGAGAGCCAAGAAGTTGTTGACGAAAGGTTGCCAAGGATACTTAGCTCACGTAGTACTTCATGATGATGCTCCTGCTAGCTTGGAGGATGTTCGAGTGGTTAGACACTTTACCGATGTATTCCCTAATGATTTACCTGGATTACCGCCAGATCGCGACGTGGAGTTTACCATTGACTTGTTGCCAGGTACTAATCCTATCTCCTTGACTCCATATCGAATGGCACCTGCCGAGTTACGAGAATTGAAGATTCAGTTGCAGGAATTACTTGATAAGGGGTTTATTCAACCCAGTACTTCACCTTGGGGAGCCCCAGTCTTATTTGTTCGAAAGAAGGATGATACCTTGACATTATATATCGATTACAGGCAGTTGAATCGGGCGACGATTAAAAACCGTTATCCGTTGCCGCGTATCGATGATCTTTTCGATCAACTTCGAGGTGCCTGTGTGTTCTCGAAAATCGACTTGAGGTCAGGCTACTATCAGTTGAAAATCAGGAGTGACGATGTTCCTAAAACTGCCTTTAGGACTCGTTATGGGCACTACGAGTTTTTGGTTATGCCATTTGGTTTGACTAATGCACCAGCTGCTTTCATGGGATTGATGAACAAGGTGTTCCAGCCGTATTTGGATAGGTTCGTTATTGTCTTCATCGACGATATCTTGGTGTATTCTAAGTCAAGGGCTAACCATGCTCGACATTTGTCGTTGGTGTTGAAGAAATTGAGAGAGCATCGATTGTATGCCAAGTTCAGCAAGTGCCAATTTTGGTTGGACGAAGTAGCATTTTTGGGTCATGTCGTTTCAGCTCAGGGTATTCAGGTTGACCCTCAGAAGATTGCGGCTGTGGAGAATTGGGAACAGCTACGAACCGTCACCGAGGTTCGGAGCTTCCTTGGTTTAGCAGGTTACTATCGGCGGTTCGTTAAAAACTTTTCAATCATGGCGCTACCATTGACGAAGTTAACCAGGAAGGACATTAAATTCGAGTGGGATGATGATTGTGAACGGAGTTTCCAGCAGTTGAAGTATTGTCTCACTCATGCTCCTGTTTTGACGCTTCCTGACGATGATGGTAATTTCGAGATCTACAGTGACGCATCGTTGAATGGCTTGGGTTGCGTTTTGATGCAGCATGGTAGGGTGATTGCTTACGCTTCACGCCAGTTAAAACCTCATGGGAAGAATTACCCTACACATGACTTGGAGTTGGCTGCCATTATCTTTGCCTTAAAGATTTGGAGACATTACCTCTATGGTGAGAAATGCAGGATCTTCTCAGACCATAAGAGTCTCCAGTACATTTTTACCCAGAAAGATTTGAATCTTCGCCAGCGTCGATGGATTAAGTTACTGAGCGACTACGATTGCACGATTGAGTATCATCCTGGTCGTGCAAACGTGGTAGCTGACGCTCTTAGTAGGAAGACCCAGGGCAGAATTAACGTTTTTCATGCGAGCCGAGTTCCTCTTCTTATCGAGTTGAGATCGACTGGAGCGCAGTTAGAAATAGAGAATTCGATGGTGGATAATCCAGAGGAATCCTTACTTGCTAGTTTCCAAGTTAGGCCAATCCTAATCGACAGGATACTTGAGATCCAGACAAACGACGATGAGATTCAGGAACTTATTTAGCTGAGGAATGATGGTAAGAAGAAAGACCTACGAATCAGAGAATCAGACGGTATGCTTATGCAGGGAAACAGGATGTACGTGCTAAATAATGCTGAGTTAAAAAAGGATATCCTACATGAAGCGCATATTTCAGCTTATGCGATGCATCCGGGAGGCACGAAGATGTACAATACCATTTGACCGTTCTATTATTGGTCGGGTATGAAGCGGGAAATCGCTGAGTATGTAGGCAGATACATCATATGTCAGCAAGTAAAAGCCGAGAAGAAAAAGTCGTTTGGGTTAATGCAACCGCTACCCATTCCGCAGTGGAAATGGGATGATATAACTATGGATTTCATGTACAAGCTCCCTCGTACTCAGAACGGATATGATGGAATCTGGGTGATTGTCGACCGACTCACGAAGTCAGCACATTTTATTCCGGTCAGGGAAAAGTTTTCGTTGAATCGGTTGACCGAGCTATTCATATCGAAGATCGTGAAGTATCATGGCTTGCCAGTGAGTATTGTCTCTGATCGCGATCCTCGATTCACCTCTAAGTTCTGGACTGCTTTTCAGGAGGCGTTGGGTACGAGACTATTGTACAACACGGCTTATCATCCTCAGACGGATGGTCAATTAGAGAGAACTATTCAGACTTTGGAGGATATGCTGAGATCCTCAGTTTTGCAGTTTGGCGACTCGTGGCATCAGCATTTGGATTTGATGGAGTTTGCTTATAATAATAGTTCTCATTCTAGTATCGGGATGGCACCGTTCGAGGCACTTTATGAGAAACCTTGTCGTACACCCTTGTGTTGGTCAGAGGTTGGCAAAAGAGTTTTAGTGGGCCCTGAGATAGTAGAGGAGACTACTCAGAATGTTCAGGTTATTAAGGCTAATCTGAAAACCGCCCAAGATTGCTAGAAGAGTTTAGCAGACAGGCATGCTATTGACCGAGTGTATAATGTTGACGATTGGGTGTTTCTTAAGTTATCGCCTTTGAAGGGTGTGGTTCGATTCGGGAAGAAGGGTAAGCTGAGTCCTAGGTACATTGGACCTTATCGGATCACCGAGTGAGTCGGTGAAGTAGCTTACAGGCTTGAGTTGTCGTCGGAGTTATCCAGAGTTCATAATGTATTTCATGTTTCGATGCTTCGACATTACGTTTCAGACCCGTCGCATGTGATTCCTTTGCAACCTTTAGAGATTAACCCAGATTTGACCTATGATGAGGAGCCAGTCACGATACTGGATTGGAAAGATAAGGTGCTCCGAAACAAGACAATTCGGTTGGTGAAATTTTTGTGGAGGAATCATTCAGCAGAAGAAGCTACTTGGGAGGCCGAGGACCGGATGAGAGAGATGTACCCGAGGTTATTTTACGAGTATTAGTATGTATATGTCATATGAAATTTTGGGACGAAATTTTTATAAGGTGGGTAGATTGTAACAACCCGTCCCGAGATTTTTATTTTGACGTTATGAAATGACTATTATGCCCTTGAGTTCGAGCGAACGTTTATGCACGAGTTTAATAATTTTAGGGCCAATTATTTAATTATCTAAATTATTGGGGGCCAATGAAAAGTTAGAAAAATAATTGTGTGATTGGTGGTCTTAGTCCACCGACACCTTCCTCTCTCCTCTCAGTCACCCTCAAAACACTCTATCTACCTCTCGACTGTCTCTCTCTCTGTTCTACATACGGCACACACAACCCACACCAAAAACTTGTAGATCGAAGAAACAAATTACATATTCATGCTCGTGAAGTCCATACGAACTCAACCATACCATTTTCAGGTAAGAACCACGACGATTTCACGTGCAAAACTCAAGGTTTATAATTGACACTATTCATCAACTTTTTATACGTTGCGTTTTAGGAAAATCTGAGATCACAGGAGTGTTTGTTGGGTCCTCTAAAGGCTCGGAGACGTTCGTTTGCTAAGCTTTGACGTCAGGATCGTCGAGAACAAGGGAGGCCAAATCTTTGGAGATTTTTCGACGAGATTCTCGTTGGTGTTCGAAGTTTTTGAAGGTATAGACTTGTTCTACTCTCAATTTAGAACATTTTGGTGAAAATTTCACGAAGAATGGTTAAGAAACGAGTGAGAAATCACACACGGAAGTTTTCCGGTCACCGAAAAAACCAGTCCGGCGAGGGGTGATAGGGACGACGCGTGAGGTGCACGCGCCGCGCGTGGGGGGCGCGTAGCCCCGTGGCCTTCTTGGTGCGTGGGGGTGCGTGCGGGCTCCATAATTTTTTCTAAAAATACCACGACGTCCGTGACGTCGTGTAGGTCGCGTTGGTATATTCCTATGCCAAAATTGAGCTATGTATGAGAAGTTATTTCTGTATTTGCGTGTATGTGCTTAAATGACGTATTTTTAGTAATTTCTCATATAGGTGAAACGTATTCTGAGGACGACCGTAGCAAGGCCTGACGCGGGGGTTACGATCCAGCGACTTACCAGTGAATGGGCAGTATTATTTTCTGTATAACCTATATATATATATATAATGATTTTCCCATAATCACATTTTAAATGGAAATTTTGTTTTTAACGATATGCATATTAATTGATTTTGATGCATGAGTATTCATATATACATTTCATGCATATGTTGGTGCCGAGGACGCCAGGTGAGTACCAGGTAGGTACATGCATAGTTGAGAACGAACAGTTGATATATATATATATATATGAGATACGATGAGATATGATATGATATGTTAGCTCATAGACCTGTACATACTGTTAGTGCTCACGCCCAGAGATAGGAACACAGTCTTTCAGGTGTCGTTCACCTCTCGCATCGCATGCTCGCCTTGGATCCAAGTAGGTGCACAGTCTTGTCGTATAGACCACTTTTGAGTGGGTACGACATGTAGGTGACCCGCGTTCATACGCACAGTCTTCACGTGATTGTAACACTAGAGCATTTATTATTGATACAGTGATGACGATGATGATATGATGAGATATTGATGTATGTGGAGAGTACATATGATTATGAGATTAAGATGTTATGAGCTATATTTACAGCCGAAGCCTGAGATGACATATAGTAGCAATATGATTATCGAAATGCATAGAATGACATTACTTATGAGATTCAGATGGCATTGAAATGTATTGCACGACATACATTGAAATACTTTGAAAACGTTTTATGCTGAGAAAGATTGAGATATATATGTACGTATTACTTTCTGGAAACTATACAGGTTTTACGGAGAGGAGCTAGACTTTTGAGAAAAGATTGATTTTGAACAGAATTGTTTTTGCTGACCCGCTCCCTTTTGTTTTTCGCCCCTCTAGGTTCTAGAT
Organism: Crataegus laevigata; assembly: GCA_963580275.1. NCBI lineage: Eukaryota > Viridiplantae > Streptophyta > Magnoliopsida > Rosales > Rosaceae > Crataegus > Crataegus laevigata. Next base: position 24,277,568 of record OY756948.1, read on the forward strand.
GGCTTGAATTCCGAATTTGACACTTCGAGGATCTTCCGGCCTTTCTGACACATTTGACATATGTAGGGCAGCGATGGTGTAATTAAACTCTTTTATTCATGCTTGACTGCACTGACCTAATACGCTCTGAATATATATAAGTATTGTAATATCTCTAGCACACATTCATATTTAGGTTGCTAGAATTGGTTTTTAATTTATTCGTACTACGTTATCGATCTTCGCTTCCGCATAGCGCACTTGGCTACATCACACTCACTTGACGGCCAGCATGCCCTACTTTCGGGTACGAGTGTGTTAGGCTTTGTCGCGCAAAGATCTTCACTAAATACAGTATTGATTCCTCTAATTCACATGCATTAAATGATTTGACTCAAAACTAATCGTAACTTGGCTTCGTCGCGCAAAGGTTGTATTTTTGTTTTTTTTTCTTTCCTATCTTTTTTAGCGACGATAATATTTTTTCGTCGCGCAAGTACCTCTTTCGTGATGAAAAATGTTTCATCACGCAAGCTTTTTTTCCTACTAGTGGAATTTCATTAGTACTAGTTTGATATAAGCCCCAACTGAGAAAATCATACGCTTTTTTAAGATTAAGCTTGATAGCCATGGGTCCACGCTTACCTTTCCTACCCTTGGAGGATAAAATTTCATGCACAATAAGAATGTTGTCCTATATAGATATTCCAGGAGCAAACGCACCTTGATTCCTTCAAATGCAATTCATTAGTAAAGGTTTAATCCTATTGACCAGTCTTAGTTATAATCTTTTAAGTGACATTACACATGCTAATCAATCTAAAATTAGAAACCAATTCAGGGTTTTCTACTTTAGAGATAAGAGAAATATTTGTGTGGAAATTTCATTCATTTTCTTCCTAATGTTAGTCTCTGTTTGGAAATATTTTGTATTTCTGTCACCAAGCTGGAGCCAATTAACTCTGGCTTTTTTAGCCCAGTAGATTTCCTAGTTTCTTATAACTTGATTTAATTAGTGTTTAATTGCAATTTCATTATTTATCAAATTACTAGGATCAGGCATACTCATAATATCCTGTTGGATTCTATCTAACTCGCTAATAAGCTTTTTTTTCTTTTCAAATATATTCCCAAAGACATCCTTATTCCACTTCATAATGAGAAATTTGAATCTTTCTAAGTAGCCCATAACCTTACCGCAAGGGTTACCAGAAATGTTATCACTCCAAGCTTTGCTCACAACTCTTTTAAATTCCAGATGGGATAACCAATAGCTTCAAACTTAAACATATTAGTTCTTAACGTACCAACATTAACACTATGTTAAAGTCCAATAAGATTGTACCATGGTCTGAACCAAAGACAGGATAATTATGAAGGGAAGCATTAGGAAAGAAATTTAAACATTTAGTACTAGCAATGGTCTTGTCAAGTCTTTCATAAATGATAGTATTATCTTTGTGACCATTACACCAAGTGAAAGGCACATCAAAAGCAGGGATAGAAATTAAATTGCCTTCACTCAAAAAATTGTTAAAATGCATCATATGATTATTGATCTCCTATCTCCTCCAACTTTCTCACCAAGATTAGTAATATTATTAAAATCACCCAAGATAATCCAAGGATGATTAGAGTTTCTTGCAGGATTAAGATTGATAATATTATTTCAGAGTTAAGGTTAAAGATTCTTTTGAGGATAAGCATACACAAAAGTAAAAAAGAAGTTAATGTTAGCTTGTTTATTTGTAGTTTCACAGTGAATGAATCTAGAATTGTGGGCAAGCACACTCGTATTAATATTAAGATCATTCCAACAAAGGAAAAGACCACCAGTCCTCTCATCCCCACAAGCAGAAAACACATTCGAGAACCTCTTGGACAATAAAGCATTAAGATCCCTATCAAAGGTTGGACTCAGGTTCTACAATACAAAAAACATCTAAATGACTTAACAACAAAGTAAATTAAACTAAGAGGCAAAATTAGGCATGCCCCAGCCCTTACAGTTCCACAACAGCGACTTCATTAATCAACATCCTCCAAATTGTTGCTTGGGCCCGCACCACCTTTAGCTCCACTCCTTACCCTCTTTCTATTACCTCCAGCCTGAACCTGCTCAATCTCACCATCCTCAATTTCCATGCCAATCCCCATCATCATTCACAACTAAAATCCTTTTCAAAGGTAGCCTCAAATCCACTTCAAGAAGCACCGTAACAAACAAGCCATTGAGACCAGAAAGAGTAGTCTCATCCGTTCTGACGAAATTACCCATAAGTTGAGTAATCACGTCCAGAATCTCAGCATCTCTGTACTAAATCGGTACTCTAGGAATCCTCACACATACCCTCAAATTAGAAATAAGATCAGTATCTCTAAAATGAACACTTCTCCATATGGAAGATCTGTCTCCGGACATACCAAGGCTGCAAGGCATATCTAAAGCAAACTCCAACTCTTCATCATCAGTAAACTCAATAACATACCATATATGCCCAAAATGATCTAAGTAAAATGGATTCTTAACTCTTGAACCCAAAGTTAATCACAGCTTCCACTTAATGGTCCTAGCATCCAATTGCTTACCCACCAGCTTGCCCATAAGAACCCTGCTCTCCATGTATTCAACATTGAGGTTGGAGTAAAGACTGGTTGACACTCGAGTAACACCACTCTCTAACGTGAAGGTACCGCGAGCACCTTCAACCACAACTGGGGGTTAACCAGGGGGGGGGTTGGCAAACTTGTTAGCCCAGGCTGAGATTCTTTGGCTAGTAGGGATTCGGGCATGTTGGGAAGAGGAAGCTTCAAGTTGGGAAATGACCGTAATGGTTGTGGGATAAAAGCTCAGAGAAAAGTTCGAAGAAGCTAAGTGTGAACTTAATATAAGTGACCAGCGACTATAAATACTATCCAAAGAGAAACCTAAGATTCTCTAACCACGGTAAGCAAACGTGAGCAAAACACGAAGAGACAGACACAAGCTCCAAGGAGTAATTATTAGCTTGCAAACATTAAAAAACCAAACCAGTGGGCAAAGAACGCATGCTTAATCTCGAAAAACAGAACAAAGGGAAACAAACATAAAACAAACCAAGAGATAGCACTTGAGCAATCATGATTAAACCTAGAAATTGAAATCTCAGCCAAATCAAGAAGTCTGTTTTGCTTCATACGTGTTATAATTAACCCCGCCAAATTTGAAGCAACGAGACCCAAGACATACCATGGACGCTCCGCCTAGGAAATCATCGATATTGTTGCGGCAGACGCCGGCTTGCGTCACAACCCATTGCTTCCACCTTGGGTTATCCCCCAGACTCTTGAGCTTCACAAGGTGTTTCAGCACACAATTATCTCCACTTTTTCCATAATGATGAAAATTATCTACCTGAGGCTTTATCTCAGACAGACAGCAGCACGCAAACTCCAACATTGTTAGTGTAGGGAAACCCTAGTTTCTTCAGGTTATCATCCCTAATTCAAGTTTCTTGTCAACTTGTTCTCGAACTAGTTAACCAATTTACTACTACCCAGGTGAAATTTGCAAAAAGATACCATTTAGTCAAGAGAATTGATCGAACAGAGCTAAACCCTAACCATATATTTTTTTCCCCTTTCCCCCTTTCGACTCTCGTTCTACTTTTTTCAATCCATCTTATTATATTTCTTTTTATTTCTTTTATGCTCATTTTATATTTTTTTTAATATTAAAAATTAATTAAAATCTTTTAATATCATGCATTTTCCAACCTCAAAAAATATAATTAAAAACTTATAACAAAAAAAAAATTAATATACTAACATAAATTTATCTGTAAAACATTCTACCTAACTCAAGCAACAAATATATGAATGTATATTATACTTATAAACGAGATATAAAACCTAACTAAAAATTAGAAATAAACATAATATACCTGCAAGCAAAACAGATTAATCAATGAAAGGTTGATTATTAAAAAAAAAATTGTCATATAAATAGATAGATATAATTAATCTATGATAGAGGTTGATTACAAAAAATTAAAAATAAAATCTACAAATGGGGTTTAAAGCAAGTGAAAAAACAACGATAGCAATCAATAAACTGGACTAGTTAAAAATAATTAAATTTAAGCAATTTGACTTATTTTAATAAACTAGACTATTTTTACTAGCTCCAAAAATTAGACTTATATCATGGTTCTGATTTTCTTTTATTACTGTTCTTGTACTCTAACTTGGGAAAAGAAAAAGAAAAGGTTTCTTAACTTTTGCTTGATTCAACTATAGCAATGGAGAATAAACTGGTATTGAACGTCATTCAAACGATTTAAATCTAAGACCTTAAAAATGAATACCATTAAACAATAATAAATGTTGTAAACTTAAAATCATTCAAAATTCATACACCCAAAAATGAATACATAAATAAGGCTCATTTATCGTCCTCTTAAAGTGACATGCATTTGACACTTGATTCAGCATATATACAATGTAGTTCACCATTCGACTGTTTATTACAAGGCACCCTTACACATTTCTTATCCTGAGATGTAGACCTCTGCTACTACAAAAATGCTTGTACTGTTGAAAACATTGGAAATTTTGACAATGTTGGCATTGTTATGAATGCCCACACACAGATTTTTCAATGCCCACAAATGTGATGTAGTCTTTGGAAACAAAAGGATTATATTTTCAAAGTTGGATGTTGTAAATTTCAAACTGCAAGAACATGTTTGTATGGAGCCACTCTATAAATAGAGCGCTCCGACTGCAGTTAAAATACAGAGATAACACAAAAAAGTTCAGAGAAGAGGAAGAGAGAAAAGAGAGGAAGGGGAGAGGAGATAATAGAGAGAGTTATTTTGTACTCCTATTATTCTAAATTATAATGAAAGCATCACTGCTGCCCCGAGGACGTACTCCAGTTACACTGACTGTAGAGGAACCTCGTAAACTTTGTGTCTTGTTTATTTATTCCACTGCACACACCGTCAATTTTACAACACGTTATCAGCACGAGAATCTCTCATGTCAATGGAAAGCACAACGCCATAAATCAGGTGAAGCACTATCTACCTAGCTAAAATCTCACAGAATAAAAGGTATGTCTATTTTTCATCTTTCCCAACGCGCCAGAAGCACCCCACCAAATTCCAGTGAGAATTGAAATTTACAACGACCTATAGTCGTCACGAGATAAGAAAACTCGTACTTGACAACTGGTTTCCAGAGATCCAGAAGAATCTCGTTAGACTTGGAAACCCAGATCGCGTCTTTTTCGACGGATCTCGAGAACTCCCATGAATACTCGATTGTCTGAGATGGTGATGGCAGGACTGAATCCACATAGTCCTCCCTCTCTTATACCTCCATCAACCCCGCTGTCATCTATAGGGAGGTTTTTGCTTCGTGATGCCGTGTTCCCTGGGTCATGCAAGAACAACGCCAGTCTTTGGTAGCCTTTTGGGATTGAATTTAATTTGGGTAACCTCCACAACAACTCAGCTGGCCCTGAGTTTCGAGACTGGCAGAGACAGAGAAGAAAAAATGATGGTGTGTCAGATACCATGTGGAAACTAAGAAAAAGTAATAAAAACAAAAACAAAAAAAAAAAAAAACAAACAAACAAACAAACAAAAAGAGTAAAGACTTTTTGGATGGTGTCATACCATTTGAAAAGAAAGAAGAAAAAATCTATATTTATGTGAATGATGTTGGTTTAAAACACTTTCACAAGTCATATTTACTTTAAAGCAATTTATTTATCATGGACGGTTTTACTGCCTACTGCTTTAAGTTTTGATTTATGTGAATGGTGCTGAATTAAAACCCTTATCACAAGTTCTATTTACTTAAATGCAATTTATTCACTATGGCTGGAATTACCGCCTATTGCTTTAATTTACTTATTGTACTTATCTTTTATTACAATGAATATATATAGGACTCGAAGTTCCTTGATTAGATTAGAACCTGAAGTTTCTTGATCCTCATCATATAAAAATGATTGGACCAGAAGTTTCATCATGCAAATATAAAAATGATTGGACCTGAAGTTCTATCATACAAAAAGATCAGGCATGAAGTCCCTTGATCCTCAAGATCAGGACATGAAGTTCCTTGATGAGAACAGCAAGTTTGAAGGGCCACAGTGCCTTAACTTAATTGCAATAAAAGCCATTAGAGTCTCAGTCTACAGACTATTAAATAAGGACCAGAAGTTCCTTATGTCTATACTCAAAATGGTTTAGCAGAAGCATTTATTAAGCGGATGAAATTAATTACCCGCGCTCTACTCATAGAAACAAAATTGCCAATTTTTACATGAGTACATGTTTTTTGCATGATGCAGTATTAGTTCAGTTGAAATTTGTTACCAACCATCAATACTTCTCAGTACAACTCGTGTTTGGGAACCAGCCAAACATTATACATTTACGAGTTTTTGGTTGTGTTGATTCACCATCTATCATTCAACATCTATCATTCAACATTTGAAACCCGTGACTAGGGATATGCTTATCGCGTGGTTTGCGGACTATGATTTTGATAAGACAGTTTTCCCGCCATTAGGGGGAGAAAATATCATTCCAGAAGAATGATGAGAAAAAACCGTTCCAGAAGAACGAAGAGAATTTGTCTTATTTTGATTCATGAAGTGATCAATTGAGAATAATTAAATGATGCATCGATATGCAAATCAAGTGCCAGATGCGTTTAATGGTGCATCGAAAGTAATGAAATCACATATACTTGATGCAAATGTGCCTACAAGAATTGATGTCCCTGCTGGACAATATAATAAAGCAGCAAATGATTTATCTATTGCATGCCTGAAGCATGGCAGATAATGTGGTAGTAAATGATTTATTTGTTACACGCCTGAAGCGTGGCAAACCCTTAGATTTAGAAGGTTCAGTCATTTAAAAGAAGAAGAATATGGCACTACTGAACTATTGCATTCTCAAAGCATAACTGTTAACATGCCGAAAGCATGACAGTCGCCGTATGGATACACATCCAAGAAAGGACAATCCGCGGACATGGAAATTTTGATGTCTCATGCATGAAGAATGATAGACGTATAGGTTCCAATGACTCAACTCCTGGAAGTGGAGATTAAGATCCCAGCTCTATAACGCTCAATAAGAGGTTATGATCCGCATTCTCTAAATTATGGCTATCCTGTAAGAGATAGTGTAATGCCCTTGAAGAGGCAATGGATATCCAAAGAACGAAAAGTTTTTATGCATGCGCATGCACATGAGAATATGGGATCACGGATTGATGAAAACCAATGATAATTTTGGTCTTACAAGTAGCTACTAAATTTCATCAATGAGTTGTGTTGATATTGAGTCCCGTTCTTTTCCACCAACAAAATTTATTGGCAAAAAATGGAGAAAGGCAATTCCATTACAATTTTGTAAGAACGTGGAGAAATGGACCTATATACTTGAATATAATACAAATAGCCAAAGGATGTTGAACCAAAGAGGTTACATATGGGCATTTGTAATACAGTGAAATACACTCACATGATATGACACAAGGTTACTAATTGAAACCTGAAATTATACTCATGTAAACGAGTTAATATGAATGGAGAATTATATATGAAGGGTTGTGAGTCGCCCACATCATATCTCCATAAGTAAATCCCTCAAGTATACATGGGAGCAAATTGCTCTGTATAAATTCCAAAGAAAAATGTGTCATGGAGTGTAGAAAATCCCTGAAGGATTCAGATTGCTTGAAGTAAATCCTAGAAGGATAAAGCATACATTATGTACTCAATACCAATGGATGGTATAAATTGCCTGAGTGAGTACTATCATTATGATATTGTTGCAACATATTAAAATCTCTTGCAAGAGTCGATTAGAACTCCTGAAGAGTTGATTAGAACTCTTGAAGAGTCGATATTAAATTAGAACTCCTGAAGAGTCAAGAAAAGTGTTGAGAAAGATATTGTCTCGAACTGCAGATCGAACAATATGCCAACACAAATCTTATCCATGATGTTTATGATATTAAAGACTTATATGGATTGAAGATTATGAGTTGAATACTCAAATTATTTAGACACTAAGAATGATCATTTATCTTCACGAGGGTAAAGATAAATTGATATTTGGTCCAGAAGTACCACATCTTAGTGAAGTATATGCTTTATTGTATTTGGCACAATACATTGAAAGAAATAAAGCTTATTTATTAATATCTCCGAGAAATTACAGACATGAGGAGGGATAACTTCACAAAAGTTGCTCATGTGAAGCCTCAATACTCGGAGGTACCCCAGAAGAAGAAGGCACCATCGGTTGATTATTTGGAGACTCAATACTTGGTGGAACTCCAGACTGCTGAGACAATGGGTGTCTTTGGAATAAAGACTCGAACCTCTGATTGTCATTTTGGGTTCGACCTTTGGATTCCAGCAGGTGGTCGAGCTTTCTTTTCATGCTCGTCGAATAATTATTTGCTAGCATGTGTAACACTCTATTCTCGTGCTTGAGTCCTCTAATCTCTTGTTTAAGACTTGCCACCTTATCCATCAATGATTCAACTTGGCGAGTTCGAGCAAGTAGGCGTTGGCTCATATTAGAAACAGAGCCCGCACACTGAATACTGAGAGCCAAATAGTCTTGAACGGCCGCCTCATCTGACCGGTTTGAAAGGATTTTGTTATCCTTGGGAGTGAGAAGATTCCTAGCTACCACTGTAGTAGTCAAGTCATTCTTCATCACAGAATCCTCAACCGTAAGAGGACCATTAGAAGATGAGAAAGACGAGCGCCATATATTATCTTGACACGACTCGTCAGTATCTCTCTCGAGACTCAAATCTAAACAAAGGTTAGATGGGCAAGCCATTTCAGAAATGATGAAAAGAAAAAAAAAAGGTCAGATAAAATCTCAGAAGTGCAAGAAGGGGAATTTTCTGAGTGTATCTGAACAAAATTGATATCTCTATAAAAGAAGAGGCAACAGGGTCACATATTCAAAAATCGAAGAGACATCAATTTTTTGAATTTCAAAAGCTGGATTTCCCTGCATGACGTCTGTCAACATTTCTCAGACGCAATCTCAACTCTTGGATATCACGTGCAACCTTATCAAAGATCTCTGATAAAGTTGAAAACGCATGAATCTTACTGTTCTAATGACACCACAGTTGCTGACAAGAGTAAAAGCACAACACTACTACCTGTTATTGGGAAATCCATATATATGTTTACCTTCGGTCTCCATGGCAAGGCAGACCTGCAAAATATCTAACTCTTCCTCCTCCTCTCCGAGAATGCATCTTCAACAAAGCATCTCGAAATACTCAGTTTTCTTCCTCTCCGAGAATACCTCTTCAAACATGTCACACTAGAGCAAGAATATCTTATATCATTAGGGTTGAAAGCAAGGATATCTCATATCATGCTTTTTCCCTACCTTTTTCTTTGCCCTTGTTCTTACTTGCAGGACAAGAAGAAAGAGAGCAATCAGTTGCCACTTGGAGTCAAGCTTCCAACCTGGAGCTGATTGTCTGGAACACTTCCCTGGTTGCTTACCTAGCATCTATCTCGAGTACTCATTTTCAATTGTTGATATAATGATAGCTGCCGAGCATGATGAGTCGCTGAGAAGTGATGTTCTGAAGGACCATCCAAATGCAAGGTTTGCATTCCACTCCTGTATCAGAGGGAAAATACTGCAAAAGAAGATGCCAAACCTGCATGGGGAAAAACTAGGGAAAATACCACTTTTGAAAGGGGAGCAAGTAAGGCAAATGAAAATGATACATTGAAGCATGTGGAGACAAGCACAACAAAATACATGCCAATTCATCCACGACAAAGCCGAAGATCACTTGCCACATGAAGCTCCTCATGGTCCAATCTCATTCAAGATCAAGCCTCGACGACTCTTGAAGAAATCACAAATCCGATTCAAGATCAAGTGTACACCACCCTTGAATCAAATTCAGCTCCAGAAAAAATGAGTAAATTCAGACCTTTGGAGGAAATCTAGCATAAGGTCCTCCAGCTCAGTTCAATAGCAAGCCTGTGGAAAGTTAACTACCAGTAAAGCACCTCTGTTGGAAACTCTTCTCGCTAAGAGACTGAAGCAGAATGATCAGCCTAAATGATTTGAAATCAGGGGGAGATACTCATCATGGGGAGCATCCAAAATAGATCCAGATTTTAACAAGGCAACTACTGTTGATATGTGGGCATCCAAGGGGGAGTTGAAAACATTGGAAATTTTGGCAATGTTGGCATTGTTATGAATGCCCACACACATATTTTTCAATGCCCACAAATGTGATGTAGACTTTGGAAACAAAAGGATTATATTTTCAAAGTTGGATGTTGTAAATTTCAAACTGCAAGAACATGTTTTTATGGAGCCACTCTATAAATAGAGCGCTCCAACTGCAGTTAAAATACAGAGAGAACACAAAAAAGTTCAGAGAAGAGGAAGAGAGAAAAGAGAGGAAGAGGAGAGGAGATAATAGAGAGAGTTATTTTGTACTCCTATTATTCTAAATTATAATGAAAGCAACACTGCTGCCCCGAGGACGTACTCCAGTCACACTGACTGTAGAGGAACCTCGTAAACTTTGTGTCTTGTTTATTTATTCCACTGCATACACCGTCAATTTTACAACATGTACAAAATTCTAACATAAATAGGTGATAGGATTTTTACTAGACCTGGCATTCGTGTCGTGTTTCTCGTGTTTGTGTCGTTTTCATGTCATACCTGATATCTTAACGGGTCGTGTCATGTAACACCCGTTAAAATAAACAAATAAAATGACCCGACCCGATAATATTAACAGGTAATATGACCTGACCCGTTACCTGTTAAAGAAAATATATTTTAAACCAATAAATAATCAAATGAAAAACATTATACAAAATAAGTATATACATACTATATTATCACATTCAAAACATAAAAACGCATTTGTCTTTCAAGTATTAAATATTTACATACCTAAAATAAGAGCATAAGAAATAATTTATAAAAAAAACATTAGAACATTACAAAATATCAAATGTTCAAAAGATTTGCAAAATTAAGGGAGTTATGTTTCAAGGTTCAAAACCTTGCACAATTTCTTACAATCAAACTCTTTAATTTTCATCAATCACCCTGGGAAACGGTATTAGAACTTTGGCTTGATATATTGTCTTCAAGAGTTATATTGATGATATTTTCAATGAGGCTTTCTACATTAGTACTCTCTTCTCATTTATCCTATGGCTATTGTTTAAGTAAAGTTTTTAATAGTTTTTTAATTAATGTAGAAGTGTGAAAAATATAGAAGAAAAAAAATATATATATATATATATATAAACGCTCGTAATAACAAACTTTACAACTTTCGTGAAAGACTTAACTTTGAAATTCGCCACTATAATCAGATAAATGATAGATCAAAATTTAACCATTGATTGTTGTTTACATTTATACTTCATTTTTCTCACCAAATTTTTTTTTTTAGAACATGATCTATTAAAGGATAGAGGAAGATAAATGGTTCGGATCGTTGATATTATGTTCAGAGTTTTACCGTTAGTAAAAATATTGCTTGGTGTTTATAAAGTCTCTACAAACTATATAACATCGACTCATATTTCAATTAACCGTAAATATCAGGACGTGATATCAAAGATTCGAACCGTTCATCTTCCTACATCCCCCAAAAGATCATGTTTTCAAAAAATAAAATTCAATATAAAGAATAAAGCATAAATGAAAATCGACGGTTAAATCCAAATTTAAGGTTTATGGATTATAGTGTCGGATTTCGAAGTTGACTCCTTCACGAAAGTTGTAAAGCTTATAAGTACGAGTGATTTTATATATATTTTACATTTCTTACACTTCTACAATAATTATTATTAATTTTATTACTTTTACACTCAAAGAAAAAAAATACTATTCATGATGGTTTGGAGGGTTTTAAAAATCTAAACGATAATATAAATGTAACCATTGTCTACTCATAGAGGAATGATGAATCACGAGTGTTTATATATTCTTTCACATTTTTTATACTTGTAGGGATGTCTTATTGTCTATACTAAGACTATACTAGTTGATTTTAATTTTGAACAACATGTAAAGTAAAATGTGACAACCCATCCCTAAAATTTCGTTTTTATTTATTTTAATTGAGGGAATTGACGAAAATGCCTAGAGACAAGGATTTTGATTTTTGTTGACCATCGTCTAGAGGAATCTATGACTCATTCTTTTGGTGTATTTAAGTAGTACTCGTTGGTATGAACACATAAGCGAAAGCCGTTTGCGAGTCCGAATTATAACGATATAGTTACGAATGTTTGAAGTTGGTTATTTAAAGTTAGTTAATTGGTTAATGAGGACCAATTAGATAAAAGGTAGAAAAAGGGCAGCAGCCCAATCATAAATTTGAAAAAAAATAAAAAATAAAAAATAAAGGAGGGAGAACGCTCCCAGCTTTCCCGCGCACGCCACCATCACGACCACCCAACTTCCAAGGCCGATTTCGGCCAACTAAGGTGGAATTTTTCAACGCCACCACCGCCATCTTGAAGCTCTCATTCCCCTCTACAAAATCCACCCAAGAACCACCTTGATTAACCTCCGTATGTGGCGGTTTGAGACCACAAAAGTTGACGGTTCTCACGGTGCTTCGGCCACCCTTTTTTATTTTTCAGGCAAATCGGCAAAGCGATGGCCGATGCCACCCCTTGGACTTTGTACCCCATCATCCCAGGAGCAAAACCCAACAAACCTTGACCCTATTGGACCACCATACACGACAAATTGACACCAGGAAGCTTTAAGCACCCACCAGCTTTGTGGGCAAAATTGACCATCTTCCGTACACTTTTAGACTTCGTGGCAGGTATGAAAGTTGTTCCTCTCATTGAGATATACCTTTTTGTGAATTTTGAGAATTTTTGGAGATAGTTGAATTTTCAGGCGAATCGAAGCGGCTGACCACTGTTTGCGGTGGCGCGTGAGCCGAGTCACCCCCTGACCTTTCTAAGCTAATTTTGACACCCCAATTCCATTAGTAAAGTTCGATTGATGAAATCTCATCGTTTGAACATAATTTTGATAAAGACCACTACTTGAACATTACGTGAATTAATGATCCGACCGTTAGATTGTCACCAAATTTTAGTACATTATAGTATGTAATATTTGAGGACCATAAAAACTTACGGATTGGGAATCCGACGTATGGACCTTCCTGAATTGGATTTGTAAGTTCATAAAATAAATTGTTGACTGCTACTTGGTTTTGGCAATTGGCGGATATCCGACCATTAGATCATAATGAAACATTACGACGTGGTTCAAGGAACATAATGTGAATCTTTGGAAGTAACGAATAGGAAATCTAGGATGCAGATCTTCCGAAGTGAATTACGTAGGGATGTGTTTGTGTACATTATGTATTCTATCGGTAAGAACTCTGAGATGTGATTTGATAATTGTTCTAGGTGACATTGGTTTGTGATGACTCGATATACGTGCTAGGGAGTCGTAGCGCGGACCTCAGGTGAGTGGGTCTTTTCCTTTCTATCCTGTATATATATATATATATATATATATATATATATAATTCCACAAATGATTTTAAATTGATTTATGCATATTACCTACATCTAATTGCTGTGAAAGCTTTGAATTACTAGTGTGAACTACGAATGGCTTGATCGCTATTTAGGGTACGTAGGCAATCTAATGAGAAGTTAGTTGCAGCCATACAATAAATGAGACTAAATAATTGAGACAATAACCTTGTTTGGGGAATTGAGCAATGTGAAGGATATTAGTGGAAAATGTGAGATTTAACGTTATGATTTGGTGGTTAAATGTTGGTCATAAATCAATGTGTGAAAAATCAAGAAAATGAAGTAAGGAAACGTAAGTAATGATAGTTAATTAAACTAGTTTCTAATTGGGCTTGTCACCGATAATTATTCTCGAAAATAAATAGTTCGGGAGTAGGACATTACAGCTTATGCATTTTTATGCTATATATATGTAAATAATTGAAAATGCTATGACATGGTTGAGTATTAGATTGCATCATGGTATATCTATATGTATATTACCTGCACATAATTATTGTGAACGGTTTAAAGTGCAAAGGTGAACGTAGGACAACCAGGTAAGTTCAGGTGAGTTTATGGTATTAGTTGAAATGATGGAGTTATGGTATGACTACATGTATGTTTTGGGCAACTTTGACCTTGTTGAATAGGTTGCAATAATAGGCAACTCCGACATAGTCATACAGGTTGCTCATGAGTCGTATATGTTATAATAGATGTAGTTAGAGCTCATCAACCTGCACCCCGGTGTCAGTGCTCTCGCCCGAGGACAAGGCTTAACCTTCACGTGATTGTTCACCTCCCGCACCACATGCTCACCTTGGATCCAAATTTGGTGCCAGCCTGTCGTACAGACCACATTAAGTGGTTCCGACTCGTAGGTGACTTGCGATACTTCGCACAGCCTTCACGTGATCGTAGCACTTGAGCGTATTTATTTACACCCAGCCTGTCGTACAAACCACTAGAGGTGGTTTCGACTCGTGTGCAAGGGTATTGGATATTGGATGAGCTGTAGGTTCAGTCGTACAGGTCACATTAGGTGACTCCATCTTATATGCTAGCATTGATTGATAAGATATGGATAAGTCGTACAGGTCACTATAGATGACTCCGGCTTATGTGCTAGCATTGATTGATGAGATATGGATAAGTCGTACAGGTCACTATAGGTGACTTCGACTTAAGTGCTCATATTGATTGATGAGATATGGGTGCAGTCGTACATGTCACATTAGGTAACTCTGAATTGCGTGCTGATATAGATTATTGAGCACAGGATTATTTATATTGCTGATGAGATGCTGTATCGTGGTATATTTATGGAATTTACTGTTGATATATTTTGATTTCACATTGATACGTGATATGATATTCTGGAAATTATACAGGTGTTGCATCAAGGGGTTATAATGTTTTTGAAGGTTTCTATTAAAAATTTTATTTCCAGGGCCACTCACCTTGTTTTGTTTTCACCCTCTAGATTTGATTAGCTGAGCTTTCTTTCGACGAGGATTCATGGCAAATCTTAGTATTGGAGATTTCTTTCGATGATATGATTCTCAATCCACTGTACTGTACTTACTTATGCTCTAACATCACGAGTGAAGTGGGTTCATTCCTGCTCACCAGCGCACTCTGGTTGTTTAGGCACTCTTAGGTTTAAATTTATTCACATTTTCCCCATCATCACACTTTTTGGCTTCGTCACCTTCCAGGTGTCGACCAGCACAGCTCGATTCAAAGTTCTAGTGGACATCCCTGGTCGGGGTGTGCCAGTTTGTTATCAGAGTATAAGTTGGGCAGTATTACGTTCATCACACGCGTGATGTGAGCATTCTTAGTTCTCGAAGTCTAATGTTTGAATCTTGCCACCTCGTCGAATATGGAAAATATGTTAGTTGTTCCTAAATTTTGGGCAGATTTGACGACTCATCGATCTTTAGAGGATCATTTTGGCGGGTGTCTCTAGATTATAAGCAAAGAACTTTTTTGCCAAGGAAAGGTGTGTAATTAAGACCTTTTTGCCAAATAAAAAATAGTTTTGATTCCTTGATGATATTCGGGAGAATACCACCATTCCACTTCCTCGTACTACATTAGTTTTGTTGAGATTGGTATTTTTCTGACAAGACGTGATCTTCATAGACGATATCCTATTTTCTTTCCAATAAGAATGTAGCGAAAGAAAGAAGAAATTCTCTCGAAGTACTGTAAATTTCAGGATATCTTTGGTTTTGTTGATTTTATCAACAATTTGTTAACGATCTTTCGGCTATGGTGTTTTTTTTTCCATTTATCGACCGAGGAAAGTTGGTTTCAGTTTAGGATGTAGTTATGAATAAAAAATTTCTGACAACCGAAGTGTTGTCTCACCTCATCTCTGTTCTACGTCTTTCATTGACGTTGATCTTTTGGGAATTTATGATGACGCGTCCTTTGGATGTTTCGACCGTGTAGAGGTAGCCTAACGGATTATCATCTATATTACCAATGTATAGAACTCTTTGGATTGAACTATTTTATCCGTGATTTAAAGTTAACAATTATCATATTTGCTTGGAAATCAAATGACATTTCTCTGTGGAGAACGTGTCCAAAATCTTTATCAACCTTAGAACTACTTAAATACACTTACTTTTTGGAACGGACTAAGTTTCTGACAGTGGCAATATAAGAATTTAATTAGCAGCTGTGAGTGCACTATAAGGTATCTTTTCGGTTGTACAGAAAGGACATATTTACTCTTGAACACTTTTCAGCTTGTCCTATTCTATTTCAGTTGGAAAATACGAGCATCGATATGGAGTTACCTTTAACCTATTAAGAAATAGTTGAATGATTATAATCATTTTGTTATATGAATGGAGTTGGGTATCATTATACACTCTCAGTTCGAGGTATTTTGTATGTGTAGAGAATGTGAAAATCAATAATCGTGATGCTGAACCAACGCTACACTCATGTGGTGTTCTAATTGGTGATAGTTTTACTTAAATAGAAAACATTATTCTTCTAGCCTCAAAGCTTAAAGTATTGGCGATGGTTCATTTTCTAAAAATGGGCGTTGAAATTTCAACAACAAGACACTTGTGAAGACAACTAAGATAGAAGTAAGATATTGTTAACTTATCCGTGGGACGTGATCTAAAAGTCCTTGTTCGTGTTATGATCAAATGTGGAGATAAAACAAAAATTTAAATTGAGGGTCCACTTGAGGTAATTGAAGAGAATTTTTACTCTAGGCATCTCACCTTCGGTTAGAGTAGAATAATGTTGAGGAAATAAAGTCTAAACAAACTGGATAACCACAGTTTCTTCTATGTTTACTTTCGGAGGATAATGGCGTTATGAAAAAGCTGCTTCTAGATTTTTATACAAGTTCAGGCAATTAGAAACCTAACAAGATTATCATCCTGGTGTATTTATATTTCATCGTGTTACGTGTTTCACTTCCAAGTGATGCGCTAAAATTAGTTAACGCGCAAATGAAACCCTCTTTTTATCAATTGTAGTATATGTATAAGTAGGGATCGTTCTAAACCGGGGATTAGGAGGGCTTGCTAAAACCTCTAAACTGACTCAAAAATATAAAAACAAAGTTAAAAAAAAGTAAACAAAAGACTTTAAAACAAGAAAGTAAAAGGGGGATTTGGGTTTGGTGAAATTGAACAATTAAACTTGTAAAACAAAATAGATTTTAAAACAAATTTGGTTTGAATGAATGGATGGAAGGCTAGCTAAGGGGTTCTTCTCCACACATGTCTTGCTTGCATACAAAATGATTTCTAATTGTATTTCAATAACTTATGAATTCTCAACGCCCCAAATTAACCATCAATTGCATAGATTAATTCTCAGATTTTCCTTTAGTTAATGGATTGGATGATTGCATACGACAACCCAAAGCATTCCCCACAAGTTCCCTCAATGAATTGCATAAAAGAGATACAAGCAAGAATCATTAAGTTTTATGAAAACCATAAGCATTGACGAGGCACTTGTTACTATGAATTGCATGAAACTTATGCCAAGAATTTACTTAACATGATTGTGATCAACAACCTTTACTACTTGTGAATATAAGTTCATAACGATTAGGTGAAATTCCCTTATATCCTAGCATTCAATTTATGCATGAAGATTAAGCGTGCACTCTCAATAACCATACATAAATAAGTTATAGTTCAAGAAGATAAGTAAATTGATATCACAACTTATGAAACACAATTAAAAGTAATCAAATCATATAGCAAGCAATAACATGGTTTCGAATCCCCCCTAGCTAAGGGGGGTTTAGTTCCTCATAAGCATAAAACAAAGATAAACAAATTTAGACATTGAAAACAAAAGAAAGAAAACACCTAAACGTTCCAACGATCCATGTTGGATAGCAAGCACGTCCAAGCACTTTCCTCTTCTTCTTTGCCGCAACACAAGGTTGGAGTGATGTTTGAAGGGTTGGTTATATGGAGGAATGGATGGGAGGAGTTTAGATATGTAGGGAGAGGCAAGGGAAGGCTTGGAGAATTGATGAAGAATGTTGTGGCATAGGGTGGTATTTATAGGGAATGTGGAAAGGGTTGTAGGTGAAGGTAGTAGGTGAAGGTAGTAGGTGAAGGTGGTGGATGTTGTAGGTGAAGGTGGTGGATGTTGTAGGTGAAAGTGGTGGATGTTGTAGGTGAAGGTGGATGTTGTAGGTGAAGTAGGTGGATGTTGTAGGTGAAGGTGGTGGATGTTGTAGGTGAAGTAGGAAGGAAAGGAAAGTTCCTTGTTTCTTGCTCTTTTGTCATGTGTGAAGAACTTGGGCTTCACTTATCCATCTTCATAGTAGATTTCAACCCAATTAATCTCCAAATTTGTCCATCCATCTAGCTTGGATCATAAGCAATCCATCTTGGGCCCAAAAACACTCCAAACTACTCCAAATTGGCTCATAATGCACCCTTAGCCCATAAAACCTGCAAACACACGAATTTAACTTTAAACACTATAATAAATACTAAATAATTACCAAAATGCAAGAAAACAAGCAAGCTAAGTCGCATAAATATGCGTCTATCACCAAGCTTTTGGAAGTCTTTTCAAAGGTTGTAGGTATTAGATGTTGTTTAGTATCACAATTCCACCCCTAAACTAACAATTAGACTGAAGCGAGTTTCTCAGACTTTAGTGGACGTGTTGCATTTTGTTCGTCCCACGAGTTGCATGTTTGTAACATACCATTATCTCTATTTTAGTTGCTTGTAATTATGGTTAGCTAGGATACCATTGGAGTTGATATACAGAGACTTTATGCTTAGTACATGATTGTTAGACACTTAGCCTTGTTAGAGTTATGTGTAACTGAGGTTACATTCCTGGTTATGAGTACACATCATTTGAGATATGGTAGCAGTATGTGGGTTGCAGCAAATAGTAGTGGGTATGTATTAGAATGATGGAGATTGTGATACGGAAATTTTATAGTATTGACGATGTTGCCTGGGAATGTAGTGCGTGAGCACGTTTGAGGCTTGTTCAGACGATGTATGTGGATATCTCCAATAAGGGACAAAATGGTAATATTGCACCCTCGTTCGGTTACATTTAGTCGTTTACTTATTGTTGGGCTTAACTCAATGTTATTACTCACTTACCTTCAGAGTAGGTAAAGCTATGAGTATGTGGGTGAAAATTTCAATGTTCAATATAGATTTAAATATATCTATTTTGGCTTGATGCTTTCGTAAGGAATTTTATACTTGTATTATTGTTTTGAAAGAGAATGAAAGTTTGAGTTTGGAAGCATGAAAGAGGAATCATTGTACTCTGATCGCGATGGAATGACATTCTCTTTTATGGAACATCTCTAGTTGATTTTAAATTTCGAGGACGAAAATTTTTAAGATGGCTAGATTATGACAACCTGTCCCTAAAATTTCATTTTTATTTATTTTAATCGAAAGAATTGACAAAAATGCCTAGAGACAAGGATTTTGATTTCTGTTGACCATCGTCTAAAGGAATTTATGACTTATTCTTTTGGCGTATTTAAGTAGTACTTGTTGGGACGAACACATAGGCGAAAGCCGTTTACGAGTCCGGATTTTAACGGTATAGTTACAAACATTTGAAGTTGGTTATTTAAAGTTAGTTAATTGGTTAACGATGACCAATTAGATAAAAGGTAGAAAAAAGGCAGAAGCCCAATCAGAAAGAAAAAAAAAATTAAAAAGGGAAGCTTTCTCATGCACGCCACCACCGCAGCCACCCAACTTCCAAGGTCGATTCCGATCAACTAAGGTGAATTTTTTTTACGCCATCACCGCCATCTTGAAGTTCTCATTCCCCTCTACAAAATCCACCTAAGAACCATCTTGATTAACCTCTGTATGTGGCGGTTTGAGGCCACGAAAGTTGACGGTTCTCACGGTGCTCCGACTACCCTTTTTTATTTTTCCAACAAATCGGCAAAGCGATGGCCGATGCTACCACTTGGGCTTTGTAGCCCATCATCCTAGGATCAAAACCCAACCAACCTTGACCCCGTTGGACCACCATAGATGACGAATCGACACCAGGAAGCTTTAGGTACCTACCAACTTCGTGGGTAAAATTGACCATCTTCCGTCCACTTTTGGACTTCGTGGCAGGTATGGAAGTTGTTCTTCTCATTGAGATCTACATTTATGCGAAATTTGAGAATTTTTGGAGATAGTTGAATTTTCTGGCGAATCGAGGCGGCTGACCGCTGTATGCGGCGGCGCGTGAGCCAAGTTACCCGCTGACCTTTTTAAGCTAATTTTGACACCCCAATTCCATTGGTAAAGTTCGATTGATGAAATCTCATCGTTTGAACATAATTTTGATAAAGACCGCTACTTGAACATTATGTGAATTGATGATCCGACCGTTGGATCGTCCCTAAATTTTGATACATTATAGTATGTAATATTTGAGGACCATAAAACTTACGGATTGGGAATCTGACATACGAATCTTTCTGAATTGGATTTGTAATTTCAAAAAATAAATTGTTGACCGCCACTTGGTTTTGGCAATTGGCGGAGATCCGACCGTTAGATCATAATGAAACATTACGACGTGGTTCTAGGAACATAATGTGAATCTTTGGAAGTAACGGATAGTTAATCCGAGATGCAGATCTTCCGGAGTGAAGTACGTAGGGATGTGTTTGTGTAAATTATGTATTTTATCGGTAAGAACTCTGAGATGTTATTTGATAATTGTTCTAGGCGACATTGGTTTGTGATGTCTCGATATGCATGCTAGGGAGTCGTAGCGCGGACCTCAGGTGAGTGGGTCTTTTCCTTTCTATAGTGTATATATATATATGATTGATAATTCCACAAATGTTTTTAAATTGATTTATGCATATTACCTACATATAACTATTGTGAAGGCTTTGAAGTACTAGTGTGAACTACGAATGGTTTGATCCTTGTTTAGGGTACGTAGGCAATCTAACGAGACGTTAGATGCAGCCATACAATAAATGAGACTAAATAATTGAGACAATCGCCTTGTTTGGGGAATTGAGCAATGTGAAGGAGATTGGTGGAAAATGTGAGATTTAACCTTATGATTTGGTGGTTAAATGTTGGTCATAAATCAATGTGTGAAGAATCAAGAAATTGAAGTAAGGAAACGTAAGTAATGATCATTAAACTAGTGTCTATTGGGCTTGTCACCGATAATTATTCCCTAAAATAAATAGTTCGGGAGTAGGACATTATAGCTTAAGCATTTTTATGCCATATATATATGTATATAATTGAAAATGCTATGACATGGTTGAGTATTAGATTGCATCATGGTATATCCATATGTATATTACCTACACATAATTATTGTGAACGGTTTGAAGTGCAAAGGTGAATGCAGGACAACCAGGTAAGTTCAGTTGAGTTTATGGTATTAGTTGAAATGATGGAGTTATGGTATGACTACATGTATGTTTTGGGCAACTCCAACCTTGTCGTACAGGTTGCAATAATAGGCAACTCCGACACAGTCGTACAGGTTGCCCATGAGTCGTATATGTTACAATAGATGCAGTTAGAGCTCATCAACCTGTACGCCGGTGTTAGTGCTCTCGCCCGAGGACATGGCCTAGCCTTCACGTGATCGTTCACCTCCCGCACCACACGCTCACCTTGGATCCAAATTTGGTGCCAGCTTGTCATATAGACCACATTAGGTGGTTCCGACTCGTAGGTGACTTGCGATACTTCGCACAGCCTTCACGTGATCGTAGCACTTGAGTGTATTTATTTATACCCATCTTGTCGTACAGACCACTAGAGGTGGTTCTGACTCGTGTGCAGGATATTGGATATTGGATGAGCTATAGGTTCAGCCGTACAGGTCACATTAGGTGACTCCGACTTATGTGCTAGCATTGATTGATGAGATAAGGATAAGTCGTACAAGTCACTATAGGTGACTCTAGCTGATGTGCTAGCATTGATTGATGAGATATGGATAAGTCGTATAGGTCATTATAGGAGACTCCGACTTATGTGCTAGCATTGATTGATGAGATATGGATAAGTCGTACAGGTCACTATAGGTGACTCCGACTTATGTGCTAATATTGATTGATGAGATATGGGTGCAATCGCACAGGTCACATTAGATGACTCCTACTTGCGTGCTAATATAGATTATTGAGCACACGATTATTTATATTGCTGATGAGATGCAGTATCGTGGTATATTTATGGAATTTACTGTTGATATATTTTGATTTCACATTGATATGTGATATGATATTCTGGAAATTACACAAGTGTTGCATCGATGGGTTATAACGTTTTAGAAGGTTTCTATTAAAAATTTTATTTCCAGGGCCACTCACCTTGTTTTGTTTTCACCCTCCAGGTTTTATTAGCTGAGCTTTCTTTCGACGAGGATTCGTGGCAAATCTTAGTATTGGAGATTTCTTTCGACGGTATGATTCATCCACTCTACTATACTTCTTTATGCTCTAACGTCATGTGTGAAGTGAGTTCATTCCCGCTCACCAGCACACTCTAGTTGTTTAGCCACTCTTAGGTTTAAATTTATTCACATTTTCCCACATCATCACACTTTATGGCTTCGTCAACTTCCAGGTGTCGTCCAGCACACTTTAGTGGACATTCCGGGTCGGGGTGTGTCATAAAATTTATCCTATTAATAATAATAAGAAACTCGCATAATAAAAATAAATAAATGAATAAAACTTATTTTTTTAAACTTATATAGAATAATAATACAAAAATATATATTTAATATAGAATATACCAATATATACAATATGGCTATTGTATTTTATAATAATTATGACATACCCCGACCCAGAAAGTCCACTAGGACACCGAAGTCGAGCTGTGCTGGCCGACACCTGAAAGTGCCTAAACATCGGAGTGTGCTTGTGAGCGAGAGCGAACCCATCTTATGCTTGACTTCAGAGCATAAGTAAAATACAGTAGAGCAGGTAAGAATTATACCCTCGGAAGCAGCCACTAATCCTGAGATTCGCCAAGAATCCTCGTCGATATGAACCTTAACAGCTAAATCTGGAGGGGCGCAAAATAGAAAACGTGAGTAGAAAAAAAAAAGCTTTTCAAAACCATTTCAATATCAAAAGTACTAACCCCTCTCTGTAAAACCCGTATACTTTCCTAGAAAATAATACATATGTATTCATATACCAAAACAAGCTGTAAAACGATAAAACTCAAATATGTCATGTTAGAAATATGCCATGCCAAAATATCCAGCCAAGAAATATATGCATCAATCAGGTGAGATAAACCAATTATCACAATATGACAGCTGGAGTCACCTAACGTGACCTGTACGGCTGAATCTATAGCTCTTCAACCACTATCCTGAACACGAGTCAGAACCACCTATACGTGAAGGCTGTGCAACGAATCGCGGGTCACCTATGAGTCGGAACCACTTATAGTGGTTTGTACGATAGGCTGGCACCTGCCTTGGATCCAAGGTGAGCGTACGGTGCGGGAGGTGAACGATCATGTGAAGGCTAGGCCTTAGTCTGGCGGAGCACAAACACCCGAGGTGCAGGAATATGAGCTATATCACAATCTTACCATCATCACTATCACTAACAAGCATATACTCACCTGACTTACCTGAGCGTCTGCAGTGCCAAGCAATAATCATCACACAATCATAATAAATATAAACGATACTTGACATGACATTCTAATTTATAAACCATTTAAAATAGATTTTCTAAGAAAAACCAAGCATATATATATATATATATAATGAAAACAAAAGCCCATTCACCTGGAGTCCACGATACAGCCCCCTAGCATGACTATCGAGATATCCAAAATGATCCCAAATGATAACCGCCTAGCATAAATATCAAATCACATCTCAGAATCCATACTGAGAGAATAAGCAATTCACATAAAACACATCCCTACGAATTTGATCCAGAAGATCCGTATCACGAATCTTCGATCCGTCACTTCCAATTATACACATTATACTTCTAGAACAATACCCCAAAGTTTCGTTATGATCCAATGGTTGGATCTCCGCCAATTACCAAAACCAAGTGGCGGTTAACATTTTTATTTACGAACTTACAATTCCAATTCAGGAAGATCCGTATGACGAATTCCCAATCTGTAAACTCCTACATTCCTCAAATATTACGTACTACAACATAATAAAGTTTGGTGACGATCCAACGGTCGGATCGTCGATTCATACTTTGACCTATTACCGAATCGTAACGAATTTAGGTCCTAACGATCAATCTACGTCAATCCATTATCAAAAATAAATTCAAGGCATTGAATAATGCCTAAAAATATCATTGGCGGCCCTCAGGCCACGCGCCGCCGAGGGTGGCGGTTGGCCGCCCCGAGTCGTAGAAAATTTCAACTTTCTCCAAAAATTCTCAACATTGCAGAATTGAAGATCTCAATGAGTAGAACAACTTTCATACCTGTAAGCAAGGCCAATTTGGCCTAGAAGACCTCCAATTTTTCTAAAATCCGTATGAACCCTAGAAATGAGGTATACTCCAATTTGACCTCCAAAGCAATTCGAACGCCTCATCCACTGATTGGGCTTTGTTCTAGGCTTCAAGAGGATGCTATGGGTGGTGGTAATTGAAGGAAATCATTTCGGGATTGGTGGATTTTTGAACATGGGTGTCGCAGCACCCACAGGTGCGAAACCTCTCAATTTCCAACCCAATCCTCTCAAATTTGAAGTGAAAATGGTAGAGGAGGAGTATAATTGATGGTTGGGAGTGATGAGTCGGCCTAATTCGACAGAAAAATGGTTAAATTTACCAGAATTAGAACCGGGTCAAGAATGGGGCGCGGGTCAAGGTGCGGGTCGGGGGAATCCCTCTTTTTCCCCCTCTCTCCTTTCCCCTCCTTTCTCTCCTTTCCCATTGGCCACTTACTTCCTCTCTCCTCTTCTTATTCCTCCCCTTCTCACCTTGTTTATCTCTTCCTTTTCATCTGGACCGTCCAATTCCATTTCTTTTAATCAGGGCCAGGAATTTTCCAAACAATTGGGAAAGTATCAATTTTGCCCTCGACTTCCAACGTTAATAACTTCTTCATTATAACTCCAAATTTGAATTCGTTTGCGCCCACACGTCCGTAGCGATGAATACTATAATAATATGCCAAGAAAATGAACCTTACGTGCCACTACAAGGCGGTCAACACCAATTAAAGTATGTGCCTCGAAGGGCATTTTCGTAAACTCACTTATTAAAATTATAAAAATCATAATTTTTAGGGATGGGTTTCACAAATTAAACTTTAAAATTATAATTTATTTTTCTTAACGGGTCGAAATGGGTTACCCACGTGTATGCCTGTTAAGAACCCGGTATTAATGGGTTCTTAATGGGTCACCCGATAATGACCCGATTAGTTATCGTCTTGACCCAAAACCAGTTATTTTCGTGTCGTTTTCGTATCGTATCACCGTGTCGTGTGAGAAACTGTCGGGTCTAGTTTTTACCATTGACAAAAGTAGGGATAAAAACATTAAAAAAAATACTTGTAAGAGTACAAAGTTATCATAGTATAGCAACTCAAGCAAAATCGTTCTCCATAGGAATTGAATGAATAATTTGTATTTAAAATACTACTTAGCTAATTATTTGAAACAAAGTTTCGAAAATGTTGATTTTGGGATTTAATAATAAAAACGAATTTTAAATAAAAACAACTAAATAATTGGCAAAGAATGAAAAACTAAAGAAAATGTTTTGAAAATCAATTTAAGCACTAGGGTTCTACCGTCACCACTAACAATCATATGCAATTTTACCAATTACTTATGAATTTCCACATACATGCTTTAAAGGTTAGGTTTTTCTAATGCATATTTTTTCTTGTGATGTTCAAGCGAAAATATATATCTAACATGCAACCCTTATGTGATGTTCAAGTCAAATATATACATGCAAGACTCATTAAGTTTTGTGAAAACCTTTTGAAAAACCATGCAACCCTTAAAAGTGTGATATCTGCCTTAAGTGAACTTATAATTACTAATCACAAGAAGCCCTCTTCAATTTCAGGGTAATGTTCCAACATAAATTACATCAAATTGCTTGTCTAAATATCTTAATGGTTGTGAATCATTAAGTCAATTAGATAGTTTAAACACGGTGATTAATAATTCAAAATAAGCATGCATCCATTCATAAACAAACAACAACATAGCATTTTGCCACTAAGTGGATCGGCTATATGAATCATAGAACGCCATTGCGCTCGGTTATGTGTCATGTCCTCTGTTAGATCCAAGTACTCTTAAGTCTTTTCTTAAAGTCTCTTCCAAAGTCTTCCTAGGTCTTCCTCTACCCCTTCGGCCTTGGACTTTTGTCTTGTAGTCCCATCTTCTAACCGAAGAATCAGTAGGCCTTCGTTGCACATGTCCAAACTACCGTAACCAATTTTCTCTCATTTTTTCTTCAATTTCGACTACTCCTACTTTACCACGAATATCTTCATTTCTAATCTTATCCTTCCTTGTGTGCCCACACATCCAACGAAGCATCCTCATCTCTGCTACACCCATTTTATGTATGTGTTAATGCTTCACTGGTCAACATTCTGTGTCATACAGCATCGCTGACCTTATTGCCATCCCATAAAGTTTTCCCTTGATCTTCAGTGGCATACGGCGGTCACACAACACGCTAGATGCACCATTCCACTTCATCCATCCAGCTTGTATTCTATGGTTGAGGTCTCCATCTAATTCTCTGTTCTTTTGCAAGATAGATCTTAGGTAGCGAAAACGGTCGTTCTTTGGTACTATATGGTCTTCGATCTTCATCCCTAACTCATTTGAGCCTCCATTTGCACTGAACTTGCACTCCATATATAAGCCCGTGGCCTTGCCCTAGCAAAAAGACTAGTTACGCATAATCATTATAAAACTAAAGAAAATATCATTAACTAGAAAACTGATTGAAAACACCTGGTAGGTAAAAAGTTTGAAATTCTCCAAAGCTAAGTTCTCTCAATGCTGCGTCCCTCACCCTAATTGCTAAATACTCTTATTTATATTACTACCAATTAAAATCCTTGCTAGAAAAGTTTTCTAAAAACTAGGAAAGATAATAGTAAAAGGTCAACTTAAAAAAACACATTCCAAATCTGATAAGGAAATATGTCCATCAAAGAAATAGCCATGTTTTTTGACCTTCAGAGCTCCAAAATAGGCCCGAAATGACTTGAATTAAAGATTAGGACCTCTTCTTCAGGTTCCAAGAAGAACACAAGTGCAATCATCTTCCAGCCCCAAAGTCACAAATAAGCTCTACAGCCCAATCTGCCAGCACTGAGCACTAGACATAAATTAATTTGCCACGATCAGATGCTTCGGGATAAAATCATGAAATTTTGATACAACTTTCTTGACAGGCTCACGAATCCGCTTCAATTGGAATCACTAAAAAATTCCACCGTTTGCTTATTTTATGCGCAAAACGGATTCGCATGTCCTACATTGAAAACACATATCAAAGTATCAAAATCTAACCAAAATAGTCACCAACATATACCAAAAATAGAGAAAAATATATAGTATAAAATCGACCCATCAATAGGATGGTCTAATTAACTTTTCTCCGATGAGACGATGCTTATGCCAAACCGAGATCGTTTAAATACAGGGATTTAGGGTTTATATTGGAAAGATAATTCAAAGCTGAAATAACATCATGTATCTTGGCCATAAGCACATCATCAGCAGAGACAACTACAGTGGATTTTAACCTATTCTAATACTTCTACAGCCTATTGTTATATACTAAGAAGCAACCAAAAGACAACCCCCATCTGTTTCCAGCACAGCCATTTCACCGTCGCCTCACAATTAACTTGCTCCACTGCCTTTAGTATCTAGTTCAAGTTGCTAAGGCTGTTAGATACCAAAGCACAGTTGAATATGGCCCGGGATCTTATATATGGGGACCCTTAAGGACTTGAAGTTTATTAAGTAGGAGAACTAATTGGATCCTGGCCGTCCTTTCCTACCATGAAATGTTTCAGGTAATCTGTCCTGTTTAGTTGTACTATTACTCTCTCCGCTAGCATGTCGAGTCACATTCCATATAGGGTGCACTCCTGCGTTGAATACACATTCATCCACAGAGATGAATTATGGAGATGAGAATAGGAGATAGAGATACTTGAGCGTTTCTGCAAGGAAGAAGCTCTGCATCATATCGTCATTCTCGGCTGTACTCACCTAAGAAAATTTGGTTAAAATACTTCAGTACAATATTAATGTATTCAAGTACGTAAACCTACACATATATGCAAAATAGTAGAGAGAGTCCCAGTTAAACGACTTGGTTACTCATTTTGGAACCACATCAATAGCAGCGGTAGTTCGGTTGTTGTTTCCATCCTCTTGTAAACCGAAATGCTTAACACCGACCAACAACAAACATTTTCTTGGAGAAGAAAAAGAAAAAACGTGAACAACTAGTGATCTCTAAGCAGATTCTCAGTTGACGGTTGAAACAAGGAGCAAGTTCTCATTATTTGCATAAAGAGTGGGGATGCAGTGGGAGGCAACTGAATAAAGGTTCAGAAGCTGCTAAACTCTGTCACTGTTAGCTTACAATACGAAAGCAGGTTCTACATTTAGGCGCCTAATATCGCTTTCGACTTCATTGTGAAAGCGGAAGTTTTATTCTCCCTCTCAGATAAAAGAGTATTTGATCCATTTTCCATATTACAATGGCATATAAGAAGGGTAGGTTTATCCATAATACTGGGGAGATGAGGAAGATATAAGGTTGTATATTTGTTTTTGATTAATATAATTGGAAATAAGAAATTACATTGAATTTTGCAGCCAAAAATTTGGAAGGGGGTGGAAAAAATTGGATTCGTTGCTTCTGTTTCTTCATTTGATGTATTGCTTTTCTACTGGAGGTTGGCGTTCAAAAACAGTCGAGTTATAAAAATTTTGAAATCCAAATCAGAAACCTTGAAAGATTTACATCAAACTTTTTCATGTTTCAAACGAACAGTGCATATCAACTAAAGAGATGCTTTTTTTTTCATTTGGGATCCAAACACTATACTTCAGTATCAAAAGCACTTTTGTGCAACCTGCATTTTCATAGAAGTGCTACGAACGAGTGCTACTGACAAAACACTAGTGAGTGAAAGCACTTTATAGAGTAGAACTTCCAAAAGAGCCCTAACTAATGCACTTATCCACTACTTCATAAGCAATAGAAGAGTCAAGGAATCTGAAAATTGCTGTGTTACTTTACTCTAACATTCCACACCAAAAAAAGAAACTTTACTCTGATACACCAGTTCAAACTCTATACTACGAATTTGCACAACCACTTTGTCCACTAATCTACAGAGGTCCTCTTCTGTTGAACTAATACAAAACGCATATATGACATCCTTTCGGTCAAGTTCTGGGACAGAATGAACTATCTGAGTTCATCAAACACCTTATGCGGCCACCCCATCTGCATCTAGCCCTTGTCTGAATGAAGTATCTTGCGCTTTAAGATCTCATTCTCCTTTCTCAACTTCATAATCTTGGTCTTCAGTGTTTCGGCCTGCCAAGTTGAGTTTGAGTCTTGTTTCTGTTCAACTAGCTTTGATCTGCTAACTAGCACTGTGTGCACCAATCACCAAATACGAACAAGTCATTAGCATGTAATTGTTTAGGAAGGCCAAAGCAAGCCCGATCAAGTCACATATAAAACAAGTTGAACACAAGAGAAACCGAAAGCAATCTCGCACTCACATTCCTTTTCCAAGTCTTGGACATTTTTATTCAACTCATTTTTCTCCTCCTGTTCAATTGCAAGGCAGTCCTTCAAATCTTGAATCTCAAGAATAACTGTCAAGGAATGATGACGTCAACTTAAGCATGCTCGAAACTATACTTCTAACAGAGATAAAAGCAAAAAGAGTTATTTAAGACCTCACATTTCGATTCCACATCCAACTGCAAGTGGTCCAACCTGCTTGCTAGAACATGCATATGGGACTTATGGGCTGCTAAATCCCGTTGAAGGTGATTAATGGTTGCTTCATTTTTTGCCTTCTCAAGCATGAACCCTCTGATACAACGCAAACAGCTTAGCTTGTACATAGAGTAAATTTCTCTTGACAGACATCATACGTGGTAAGTTCGTGAAACTGTCAACCAAACCCTTATATTTAAACATATCTCATCTCTGACCAACAATTCAAATTGACGGTCTGATTTAAATGAAACAAACCTGCTAACAACCCTACTCTTATACATGTTGATCACAACAATATATTTAGACATGATTTCCGAATTCCCATTACAAAATGCTGCTGCATTTCTACGTCTATTCATTGAATGGAAGCAAATTAGAATTTCCAATCTTCACCACAACTAGGTGATAAAATATTTTCAGGGACATAGACATCATATTTCTCTCCATTTCCAGTCATCCTTTGATCTTTTGTAACTTCATCAAAACTCTTATCAACATGTTTTTTTTTTTTCTCAGTATCGTTGATTCATTTGGTGTCTACTTTTCATCTCTAATGTTGATTTGATTAACAATCTAGCGACGCTAGATACATGAATAACAAATATCCAAGAACTATATTTTGGTGGTGAATTTAAAAAGTTGCAATTTTTTTTTACAACTTCTCTATTTATTTGCAACTTTAGCCAAAATTTGGCACTTCAATAAGTTCAATCAAAATTACTCTTCAGAAGAGATTAAAGCATCAAATTTGGACTAAATTTGCAAATCTTACTCTGTAAGAGATTTAAGTATTTAATATGGACTAAAATTGCAAATCAAATTTAATTAAGGGGCTAAATTTGATATTAAAACTGACCTAATTTGAGCCTCCAAATCATCAAGCTTTGCAGCATAATCTTGCTTAACCAACTCCATGGCTTTCCTGTGCTCTTCTTCTTTACTCATCCACTCATCCCTCATTTTCTTCACCTCTTCCTTCAAGCTCTGGCTTCTTGTTCGCCGCTCGAGCTGATCAGCAACACTGCTGAACGACCCCGTGTACAATCTGCTCAATCGTTCGTTTTCTGCAACAACAAATCAAATCACCGCTTTCCGATTCAGTAATCTTAACCGCTGAAATCGAAAATGCTGCATTTGATTGTTTCGAAGAAGTGAATTGAAACAAAGCAAATTGACCTTGTCTGAGATTGTTGCAGGTGAATTCGAGAGCCACTCGCTTCTTCGCCTCGGCATTGCACGCGGATTTGCTCGACTCGATCTCGGCTGCGCCGGTCTTGAAGTCCTGAGAATTTTGAGGAAGCCAAACGGAATTAGGAAAGTGGCACAGTGAGGAGGAGGAGGAAGAAGACTTGTACCTGGTAGATTTGATCCAAAGTGGAAAGCAAAGAATCCATTTCTTCGTCACTGGTTGCCGCCATTTTTCTCTCTTTCTTTTCCAATTTCCAATTGCTGCACATTGAACATAGAAGTATGGGAACACTAAATAGAGTTCATACAACCGAATAGTTGGGGCGTTTGTTTGCCTTCATTAAAGGCTACCGGACTGGACTGGACTGGATTAAGGGTTAGTCCAGTTCCATTTTTGTTCCTGACAGGGACTGAATTTAATGAGACTAAGTCTCACTAGCTTAGACTAAATCAGGGATTAGCTAGTCTTAGTGAGACCCCTCAAAAACCATAGGACTAGCTAAGACCGTCCCCTTTCTCCTCCTCGCCTTGCTCCTCGACCACTCACATTTGAAAGCCATTGGACTAGATGCTTTTCACACCCAATTTTCATATAAAATACCAAATTGAAGAATAGATTGGAACAGACAAGGGAGAAAAAGATGGAGAAAAAGAGGGAGAGAATGGGGGAAGGAAGGATTAGAGGGATAAAAAAAAAGGATAAAAATAAAATATTAATAATTATGGATTAAATAATATAATATTAGAGTTTGTTAATTATCCTGCTTGTTAGTCCGGCACTGCACCAAACGCTTCACTAAGTCAGTCCAGCTTAGTATAGTCTAAGCCAGTATAGCTTAGTCCCTGAAGCTAGTCCAGTTCGAGATAGTCCGGTGCAGCAAACGCACCCTTAATATACACGGGCAGAGCCACCCATAAGAGCAACTCCAACATAGCAATACAATATACAATCTACCCAGTGAACAGTAACTGCCCTTAATGAACAGTGTATTCCCCTGACAATTGCCTTTTGCATCTCCACCCGTGCATTTGAATAGCCCTGGCAATTGGCAATAAAATATTAGTATTTTTTTATTTATAAAATAATACATAATAATTTTATTTGTAATTTCAGATAATATTTTTAATCGTTCTCGTTGCGCCACGTGTCATTATCTGAAAAGCCAATAGCAATAAAATATTTGGATTTTTTTATTTATAAAAAAAAATCAAAATAATTTTATTTGTAATTTTGGATTTCCGATAAAATTTGTAACCAATCCCGTCGTGCCACGTGTCACGATCCGATTACAATCTTTGAAGATAGATTTCCACCAGATTTTTAACGAATGACGGCATGTCATGTGTCATTATCTGAAAGGACAATTATTGGTGAGGGATTTCCGATAAGATTTGTAACCAATCATGTCGTGCCACGTGTCATAATCCGATTACAATCTTTGATGATAGATTTTTACCAGAATTTTAACGAATGACGGCATGCCACGTGGCATTATCTACAACCTAATCATTGCCCAAATCCTCCATATAATCCACCCTCCATCCTCAGAAATCTCACACCAATTTTCTCAAGATCTCTATCATTATTTATAGTTTCTGCTTCCTTCTTCACCAAAATCTCTGTCATTATTCATAGTTTCTACTTCCTTCTTCACCAAAATCCCTATCATTATTCATAGTTTCTGCTTCCTTCTTCACCAATGTCTTCTTCTTCTTCTTCAAAGATGATATGGGAAATCGATCAAGAAAAGGAAGAATTGTTTAACCAATCAGAAGGAATGTTCAATGTCAGGGATTGGGCCCAAAATGAGATGGAAGAGGATGATGAGTGTAGACGGACAGATGACGAATCAAGAATGGCACGAGCCTCACATTCCCATCGAGTCGTCCAAGCTGTGGCTTAGATCTGCAGGCCCAACCGTGCTGTAAACATTGATAGAAACAGGCAATGACGAGGTCAGGAGCTCTTGGATGATTATTTTGTCCGTAACAGTGCATTCCCTGATACGTACTTCCGACGTCGTTTTAGAATGGAACGACATTTGTTCAACAGAATCATGGGCGCTGTTTGCAACCATGATTCTTACTTTGTGCAAAAGCCGGATGCATTTGGTGCTATAGATCTCCTGCCTGAGCAAAAAATTACTGCTGCTTTGGTGATGCTTGCATATGGAGCAGCTGCAGACCAAGTGGACGAGATAACGAGGATGGGAAAATCAACCATTCTTGAGTCCCTGATGAGGTTTTGCTCGGCAATCGAATCTATCTACACCAATGAGTACCTCCGGAGGCCTACTCATATGGACTTGGAAAGGCTTTTGAAGAATGGCGAGATGCGAGGTTTTCCAGGGATGATTGGAAGCATTGATTGTATGCACTGGACTTGGAAAAACTGTCCAAGTGCATGGCAAGGCGCTTATGGGGATAGAAAAGGATCGAAAAGTATCATTTTGGAGGCGGTGGCATCTTTTGATACTTGGATTTAGCACGCCTTTTTCGGGGTTCTGGGAGCTCAAAATGATCTTATTGTCCTTGCCCAATCCCCAGTGTTCGATGAAGTTCTGCAAGGAAAGGCACCAAAAGTCACATACTGGGTCAACGAACGTAAGTACGACGGGCCATACTACTTAGCAGACGGCATTTACCCAAGGTGGGAATGCTTTGTCAAAACAGTGCCACGTCCACAAAGTGCAAAGGAAAAATACTTTGCAAGCTGTCAAGAAGGATGCAAGAAGGATGTGGAGCGTTGTTTTGGTATACTCCAAGCTCGCTGGGGTATTTATTTGGGGTGTTTATTTGATTTCATGTGGTGTGTTTATTTAGTTCATTTAATGTGTTTTTTATTCGGTATGTGATGTAATTTTATTTGGTATGTTGATGTTATTTTATTTGGTGTGTTGATGTGAGAATTATACGCACACAAATTAAACCCTCTTTTTATCAATTGTCGTAAAGAATGTAAGTATGGATCGTTCTGGACCGGGGATTAGGAGGGATTGCTAAATCACTTGAAAACTGATTCAAAAACGTAAAAACAAAGTTAAAATACTAAACTAGACTCAAAGAATGAAAAACTAAAGTTTAAAACACTAAAACAACCCAAAAGACTCAAAACAGCACAAAAAAACACTCAAAACAGCCTTAAAACCACTTTCTGGGCGGTTTTGAAAACAAAACACCAAATTGGACGAAAACAGGTTTTAACTTGACTCAAAACACTTTTAAACACAAACTAAACAGATTCTAAACACTTTAAAACAAGAAAGTAAAAGGGGAAATTGGTTTTGACGAATTTGAAAACAAAACAAAACTTGTAAACTAAAACAGATTGTAAAACGAATTTGGTTAAAGTGAATGGATGGAAGGCTAGCTAGGAGGTTCTTCTCCACACATGTCACACTTGCATAGAAAACGATTTCTAGTTGCTTTTCAATAAACCATGGATTCTCAACGCCCCAGATTAACCGTGAATTGCACTAATTAACCCTCAGATTTTCCTAACGTTATTGAATTGGATGATTGCATACGACAACCAAAAGCATTCCCCACAAGTTCCCTACATGAATTGCATAATAGAGATACAAGCAAGAATCATTAAGTTCTATGAAAACCATAAGCATTGACGAGGCATTCGTTGCTATGAATTGCATGAAACTTATGCCAAGAGTTTACTTAACGTGATTGTGATCAACAACCTTTACTACTTGCGAATATAAGTTCATAACGATTAGGTGAAATTTCCTTATATCCTAGCATTCAATTTATGCATGCAAACTAAGCGGGCCCTCTTAACCAACATACACAAATCAGTTTTAGTTCAAACGGATAAGTAAATTGAAATCACAATTTATGAATCACAACTAGAGGTAATCAAATCATATAGCAAGCATGGACATGGTTTCGAATTACCCCCTAGCTAAGGGGGGATTAGTTCCTCATGATACCAAATAAACAAAGAAAACTAAATTGAAACATTAAAAACCAAGATAGACAACACCTAGAATTGCTCCAGCGATTCAATGCTTTGAATGGCATTCACGACTCCAAATGGCACCTTCTCCTTCCTTCCTTGAATAATTGCGGCACAAGAGGGATTTTCTGGGTTTGGGGATGTGTTTGGTGAGGGATGGATGGTGACGGATGGCGTAGGGATTTTTGTAGAGAGGACTTGCGGATGAAGGGATGTGTGAAGGCAGAGAATGAATGAAGGCTTGATGATTCAATTGGTGCAGCAAGGAGGCCTATTTATAGGGTTTAGGGTTCGGCAAAAGTCTTAGGAATTCGAGAAGGATTACATAACCTCGACCCATCAGGAATAGGCCATCTAGAAGGTAGGAAACCCCAAGGGAAAAAGGATTTCTTGCAGCAGATTTGTGGGATTCCTAGCAGGAATTTTGGACTTCTAGAAGAACTAAAACCACTTAGGAGAAGGGATAGGGGTGCAGATAGGACTTGGTGCTTCTAGAATAACTCCAAACCTCAAGGAAATAGGAGAGATTTCAGGTTTCTAGAAGGGTTTCATGCGGCATGGTTTTAGGGCTTCCGGAATGGATTTAAGTGCAGTTTCTTAGGTCTTCTAGATGGATAGTAAAGGGGACCATGTGCCATGTTCTTAGGGTCAGAAAAATGTGTTTCTAGAACATATTACGCGCCACCGTTGTAGGAGATAAGATAAGGTTAGTTAAGATAGGATAAGGATTGGATAAGATAAGATAAGATAAGGTTGTTTGGATAATGTTTGGATAATTCTCCTTCTTTTGAGCTAATTCCTTATCTTCAATGATTTGAATTTATTTCTCCAACCTTGAAACATAGTCCCAACTCCATTTGGACTCCAAATTCGTTCATCTTCTTGCCCAAAGCTTGTGCTATCCATTCCAAGCCCAGATTTGCTCCAAAATGCTCCAAAAACGCATCTTTTTGCCAACTTTGCTCATTGGACCTAAAAACACACGAAAATGACTTTAAACACTATAATAAGCAACAAGTAGCTAAGGAAATACAAGAAATCATGCTAACTAAGTAGCATAAATATGCTCCTATCAAATTCCCCCACACTTAGCTTTTGCTAGTCCTCGAGCAAAACAAAACGAAACAAAATAAACAAAACGAAACAAAACAAGTAAACAACAACCTAATCCTTCCAACAATTGCCTCAGGGATTTCCAATGCACATGACATGTTAAAAATCATCATTCCCACAGATTTTAGCCATCTTTACGCTTAAGCACATACTTAATCATAGTCACTACTTACTAGTTCACAAATAACCAATTAAAACGATGTTTTGAATGTAGTAACATGCCTTAGAGAATTCCCTCAATTTCTTACAAGATATGCACTCAATCTTCACTCAGATTTTCTAACTACACACCCTACACTAGTTATATGTGAGAAGATTGATGTAAATATGAAAACGAACCACTACAAAAAAAGGGGTCATTTGCGAGGGTCAAATGCCGTCGAAAACGTCATTTTGCTGTCGCAAATACTTATTTACGAAGGGAAAAAGCCCTCGCTGGGCGTCGCAAATTGATCCATTGGAAATACTTTTTTTTCAACCAGCCGTTGAAAATGCTTCATTTACGACGTTTGTGGCTTGTCGTTACTAGTTATCTTTTCGTCGGAATTGATTTTTTTCAAAATGACAAAATTATTTTATTTTCGACATGTCTGTGTGGTTGCAAATACTTGTATGGCCATCGAATATACTTTCTAAACGACGACATCTGTTTTTTGCGATGATTTTCTTAAGACCAAAACATTACGTCGAAAAATGATTTTCCAACAATAAAATGTTGTTTACAAGAGCGCACAATCGTCACAATTACTATTACCGACAATTAAGAATTGTCGAAAATACGCACAAAAACATATTTTTGAGGGTCAAGAGTCGTTGGAATTATACATTTTCGTTGATCCAACTTCGTTGGCAAAAAATAAAAAGATTCAAATACAATTTTTTTTAAATTAATAATTTTTTCAATGCCAATTTTTATTGAAAGAATTGTTTTATATTAATAATCATATATTCAACTACATATACAAAAAAAATCAATGTAAAAATTTTACAAGTACTTGTTACAATCCTATGATATGCCTTATAACGCTAGTTTTACATGTCCACTTTAACCAACTGTCAAGGAGTTCGAATGTAGTGCTATGAACATTGATCCACAATTATTATCTTTATTCTGCAAAAAAAAAAAAAAAGACAACTTATATCAAGCACAATATAATTGTCAATTGGTAAGAAACCCAAACAATGAAAATCAGAAAATAAACATAAGCTCTAATGAAGAGCCTTGCATAATTTTAGCTCAAGGTGTGAGCATAACAACCACCAATCTATACCATAAATAATGCCAGTGGGTAGTTGAAGTGAAAATTAAACACACCTCCAATACATTCTTCAATTTTTCTCGTACCACCCTAAGATCAGAGGATGCTCATAAATCCAAAGAATCTAAAAAATATAAAGAAAGTAAAACTTAACAATTCCGATGTTTCACAATTTCAGGATTATACGGACAACTATATCACATAAACTGAACCATAATCACAAGTTCACAGAGAAGTTAAAGTATATGCCAAATCACAAGTTCACAGAGAAGTTAAATTGAACCACACATGCTGAGATCCAAAACCAGCCACAAAGCTAGAATGGCACATGCAGAACAATGTTTACATGGATTTGTTAAACAAGGAAAATCAGCAGAGTCAAATTGGAATTATTACGTTTCTTAGGCGTACTAACAACCTGAACATGTACAAGGTAATAGGAAAGATCAATGAAACGGAATATCCGTACCTTTACATTTCTAAATTTCAGTGGCATAATCTATCAGTTTTTTCATGCCATTCAAGCTTTCTAATGAAAAGCAAATTCCGTTCTAGTAGGTAAAGACAAGAACAATTAGTGACAGAATACTTGCAATATACCAAAGAAATATCCAGCAGAACAATAGAACTTGGTAACAGATCAAAACAAAAGTGTGTTTAATAGTTTTTTCTCTACAAAAATATGATGGTAAAGTACATGTGTTAAATTAGTAGTGAGGATATTGTATACAGTAGAAAAAAAGAAGCATCACAGAAAACTTTACCTCTAAACTGCAAGAAAAACATAAGCATCCTAGAAAAATAATTTCATTCTGCAAGTGCACAGCAAAAAGAAAAACACTGAAAAATAAAAAGCAATTAGAGGCAAGTAGCTGCAAATTTAAAACCAAATTTATAAAGAAAAATGATAAAAATATGAAAAACATTCAACCTTAGAATGTGATTCTTCAACACGATCAATCTCTTTTTGCACATACACACGACCAATGAACACAAACACACACAGCCAAACTCTACTTTAAATAATATAACTGACCCAACCTTCCTTAATGAGCAATAAAAATCTGATCCTTTATTCTGTTTAGAAAAATTGAGTTACAATATTCAAAAGAGTATGGTGTGCAATGCGAGTAAATCACCCATTTGAAACAAAATTTACTCTCCTGTAGTGAGTAAATCATCCATTTAATGGCACACAATTATGTGGTTATCTATGAAATCCAAGTAATTCACAGTGAACATGTTCTGCTCAGGATCAGTGTTGTTGGATAATCCCAAATGGATAGAACCCCATCCCATTGCACATACACAACCCCACAAAGATTGAAAAAAAAAAAACTTAGAATGCAAGAAAGGCATGAAAAATCTAGAAACCCCACCCCTACCCACGAACCCAGAAAAGACCCAGAAAAATTTTCTAATCATTAATTTCAGTTCGACAAAATCAAGAAAAAATTTCTAAAGCCTAATTACATTAAATCACAAATTTAAAACATATTTTAACATGCAATAGGTATAGAAGGTACCTGAGGTGATGAGGAATCGTTTGATCTTTGGCTCGAAAGCTACATCAATTGAGCAGTGGAGGATCTGATTCAAGTAGACGCAGAAATCGTCGAGAGAATACTGGGCAGACTTCAGAAACCTGGACCGCTTCATTATCGATGCGTAGCAGGGGAACATCCTAGAGACACCGAGCTTCTGAGTTCCCTCGCTCGGAACGAAATGCGTCATACTGGAGAAAATCCGAGAAGAGGGGAAGAGAAAATTTCACCCATTTGAGGAGGCCATGGATTGCGACAGAGCGATGGAGAAAGAAGCTACTGCGAGAGATTTTGAGAAATGAAGGATGGAGGCTAGGGTTTTGTTTCTGAAAGAGGAAAGGCAAAGAAGTTGTGAGAGAAAAATGAAAAGGAGGAGAGGGCGCTAAACGGCGTTCTTTGGAAATACAGTTCAGTTTTTGGGCGCCATGCCAAAATTTTGGCAGCCCGCGCAAAACACTTTCATGATTTAATTGCTAGATTAAATTCAACGGTAAGGATTTAATCTCACATATGTAAGATTAAATCTTATGATTACTTCCGACAACAACTAATCACCCTCGAAAATATAAAAGCATTACTGAGAGGACTTTTTTTCCCTCAAAAATATAAAAACATTACTGAGAGCATTTTTTTCCCTCGAAAATACTAAATCAATTTCGTCAACATGAGTAAACCTTCGGAAATAACCATTTTATTTCCGATAAGAACTTTACTCGTCGTTAATACAACTGGCGCCAATTCTTCCCGCCAAACAAAAGTGCATTTCCGACGAAACTTGAGACTTTTACTGAGGACATTATCTGCGTTGGTAATAAAAATTTGTTTTATGACATGTTACCGACGACCCATATTTTATGGTCGCAAAATGTGCTTTTTACGACGGTTTTTTGGGGCCCTCAGAAAATTATCGTCAGTAATGACTACTTTTTTTGTAGTGAACGCTCACATATATGTATAACAAGAAAACCAATTTCCGGAGTTAATAACATGTTTAGATATGATCTCATGAATGGAACGCTACTACTTAGATGCGAGAACCAGTGACACCATATGCTCAAACCAAATTCAAACTCCACAAATTGAAACACACAACACTCAAGATTAAAGTCAAGGGTTGTAACGGGGCATGGGGAGTTGGCTAACAACAAAAGGATAGGAAAAACAAACGTTCTTAAAGCAATAGCAAGCAAAATAATGAAGTCGAACTTAGAATTCCCTTTAGCATGCAGAAATCAACTTTTAAACACAAAGGGAAGATTCAAGCAACAATTAGGGCCGGATTCAATGTTTTGGACCCTTCCTTCAACAAACAACACTTGAGAACTCTTTTTCACATCTTTTCAACTCCTTTTTCATTCTTTTCACAACTTTTTCTTTTTTCCTTTCTATTTTCCACGAATTTTTCTTCTTCCTTTTTTTTTTTTTCTTTTCTTTGCCGTGCCTCATTCAAGACTTTGGCACACCCACAACAAAATTCACTTCCCCTACACTTGTTTTTTGGCAAACAATGATCAAAAGGAATTCATATTGAGTCATGCGTTACTATGCTTCAAGAACAAAGGTATGGATGGTCCTAATCTAGGCTAGGTGAGGAGAATGTGGGTTAACAAAGAACATAGGCTAAACAAGGCTTAACGGGGTTAAAACGTACAAAACACAATGAAATAGGGAGATACGGCAATTTGGCTATGGTGGTCACTATACAACTTCATCTTGAATATGTGTTATGCAAATCAATAACATGCTTTGAATGAATTGGGCATGAGTTCTAGTGTTTGGAACTAAATGATGACACGCCTTCTAAGTAGCAACCAAGCAAAGAATAATGAGATCATGCAACGACTTTAGAAAACAACAATGCACAGATTATTAACTCTCCAAATAAACGTTTAGGCTCAAGTCTCACAAGGTTGTAGCGTTACTTTGAGTTCCTTCCTTCAAGCATGTTACAAAAACTTATTTTTCTTTTATGATTGCATGTGAATTCATAAGTTATAACCACAACCAAGCATAAACCAAAGAGTAAATCAAACTTTCATCCATGTTTACAACTCTCTTTAACAGTCATGCAATTACAAACCGAATCCTCATCATTGTGTTGGAAGGTACCCTAAGACACAAACACACAAAAACAACTCTTTTTGGGTTTTTTAAAACAATTTTTCAAATTTTTATGGGATTTTCGGATTTTTGAGTCAAACCACACCAAAACAGCTTAAAAACAATTAAAAACAGCAAGGAACAACATTAGAATTTATGGGTGATAAAACCCTATGAATTTGCATCAAAACACTTTGGTTACCCCCCCCCCCCCCACACTTAAATCAAACATTGTCCTCAATGTTTCAAGCATAAACTAACACAAATAAACAACAAACAAACAAAACAGCAACTAAACAATAAACAAGGCAGAAACGAAAACAATAACAAAGAGAAGGGTTTAGGAACGCAAATCTGAAATTGGAGTGCTCCCTAGGTCTTCCTTTGTTGAATGCATGGGTTGCCTCCCAAGTAGCGCTTGCTTTAACGTCGTAAAGCCGGACGAAGAACCCAATCACTCCAGATTGGAGCCCACGGCATCCAAGGAAATGTCTTCCACGGTTTGCTCCACAAAGTTCTCATAATAGGGCTTCAAACGATGCCCGTTCACCTTGAATTCATGTCCCGTTTTCAAGCTTTAGATTTGGACTGCACCATGAACAAAAACATTAGTAACAACAAATGGTCCAATCTACTTAGAACGTAACTTACCGGGAAACAATCGTAACCGAGAATTGAACAATAACACTTTCTGCCCAATTGAGAATGATTTCCCATGAATCATGTTGTCATGGAAAGCTTTGGTCTTTTGCTTGTAAATGCTCGCATTCTCGTACGCCTCATGCCGCATCTCATCAAGCTCATTCAATTGGAATTTCCTATGACTTCCCGCTTCATCTAGGTTCATGTTAAACTTCTTGATGGCCCAATGAGCTTTGTGCTCCAACTCAACGGGGAGATGGCACGGCTTGCCATAGACAA
This sequence comes from Crataegus laevigata, assembly GCA_963580275.1. NCBI lineage: Eukaryota > Viridiplantae > Streptophyta > Magnoliopsida > Rosales > Rosaceae > Crataegus > Crataegus laevigata. The sequence continues at coordinate 24,319,788 of OY756948.1, forward strand.
GCCGAAAGGGGTACATCTAACTGTAAACTCCAATCCTTCCTTGTTGGCCCAACGGTCTTCTCTAGTATTTGCTTGATCTCTCGGTTGGAAACCTCGGCTTGGCCATTTGTTTGAGGATGGTAAGGTGTAGAAACCTTATGGTTGACATTGTATTTCCTCAATAACGCCTCAATGGTCCGGTTACAAAAGTGTGACTCTCCATCACTAATGATCACTTGTGGCATGCCAAACCTTGCAAATATGTTAGTTCTAATAAAATCTGCAACCACTTTAGAATCATTAGTCCGGGTGGCCTTTGGTTTCACCCACTTTGACACATAATCAATCGCAAGCAAAATATACATGAAACCATATGATGAAGGAAAGGGACCCATAAAATCAATACCCCAAACATCAAAAATTTCAACATTGAGGATAGAAACCTGCTGCATTTGGTCCTTTGCACTAATATTACCCATTTTTTTGCATTTATCACATGTTAAGCAAAAAGTTCTAGCATCCTTAAAAATACTAGGCCAATAGAATCCACATTGTAACACCTTGAGGGCTGTTCTTTATGTGCCAAAGTGCCCTCCACATGCATATGTATGACAAAAACTCAAAATTGAATGAAATTCAGAATCGTGCACACAACAACGTACAATCTGATCGGGGCAAAATTTCCATAAATATTGATCATCCCACACATAAAACCGTGCATTATGTCTAAGTTTATCACGTTGGTGCCTAGTGAAATCGCTTGGAATTCGTTTTGACAACAAAATGTTAACCAAATCGGCATACCAAGGCTCACTAACCTTTATGGACAACAATTGTTCATCGGGGAATGTCTCGACAATGGGTAGGGACTCCTCATTATGCACCATTCGGCTTAGGTGGTCAACCACCACGTTTTCACTTCCCTTCTTGTCACGAATCTTGATGTCGAACTCTTGAAGTAGCAACATCCAACGAATTAGCCGGGGCTTGGCCTCCTTTTTGGTGAGCAAATACTTCAACGCTGCGTGGTCAGTGAAAACAATTACTTTAGTCCTAATTAGATATGATCTAAACTTATCTAAAGCAAAAACAACGGAAAGAAGTTCTTTTTCTGTAGTGGAATAGTTTAATTGTGCATCATTCAATGTCCGTGAGGCATAGTAGATGACACGCGGCCTCTTGTCCTTTCTTTGTCCCAAAACAGCCCCTAAAGCATAATCGGACGCATCACACATAAGCTCGAAAGGTAGGCTCCAATCTGGTGGGACAATAATGGGTGCCGTGGTCAACAACTCCTTGAGTTGGTTGAATGATGCCGTGCACTCCTTGGTGAATTCAAATGCCACTTCTTTTTGTAGGAGACGGCAAACAGGTTGTGCAACCTTTGAGAAATCTTTGATAAACCTACGATAGAAACCTGCATGGCCAAGAAAAGAACGAACCTCTCTAACCGAAGTTGGAGAGGGTAAGTGACGTACAAAATCTATCTTTGACTTATCAACCTCAATGCCGTTTTCAGAGATAATATGACCTAAAACTATGCCTTGTTTAACCATGAAATGACATTTTTCCCAATTAAGAACAAGGTTAGTTTCAACACAACGTTTTAGAATCAAACTAAGATTATGTAAGCAACTATCAAAGGAGTCACCAAAAACGCTAAAATCATCCATGAAAACTTCAATTATTTTCTCAACATAATCAGAAAATATGCTCATCATGCATCTTTGAAATGTGGCAGGTGCATTACATAAACCAAAAGGCATGCGACGATATGCAAAAGTACCAAAGGGGCATGTGAAAGTAGTTTTTTCTTGATCCTTGAGTGCTATGACAATTTAATTATAACCAGAATAACCATCAAGAAAACAATAGAAAGCATAACCCGCTAACCTCTCAAGCATTTGGTCAATGAACGGCAATGAGAAGTGATCCTTCCTTGTGGTGGCGTTTAGCTTCCTATAGTTGATGCACACCCTCCAACCAGTTTGAATGCGCGTAGGAACGAGTTCATTCTTAGCATTGGCTACCACTGTCACGCCAGATTTCTTTGGAACGCATTGCACGGGCGAAACCCACCTACTATCCGAGATTGGATAGATCACTCCACAATCCAAAAACTTGATTATCTCCTTCTTCACAACTTCCATCATCGGAGGATTGAGACGGCGTTGAGCCTCTCGAGATGTTTTGGACCCCTCCTCTAGAAGTATGCGATGCATGCACGTAGTAGGGCTAATTCCCTTTATGTCGGCCAAAGTCCATCCAATTGCCGTTTTGTACTCTTTAAGCACTCGCACCAATTTGTTCTCTTCTTGTATCGTGAGTGAGGATGAGATGATGACGGGCAATGTCTCATCCTCTCCCAAGAAAACGTTCTTCAAATGACTAGGCAACGGCTTAAGTTCAAGTGTAGGTGGCTGCACAACTGAGAGAAGCATCTTATTAGCCGAAACTGAACTTAAAATTGGGTCCAAAAACTTACCAGATTGTGATGGCAATGATGCAAGGGCAACCACCATCTCAATGAAATCCTCACTAGGGGGCATGGCAAAGGATGATTCATGCATGCTGTGGGTTTCCTTGGTGGCTGTTTCAATGTTTTGCATGTCCCTTCCTTGTGCAATGGCCAATTTAAGTGCATCGTCCTTCAAATTGTCCAAATGGTCTTGCGCCAAAGAGTCAATTATATCAATAGCAAAACATGAATGATTCTCACTAAGGTACTTCATAGAATAAGAAAGATTGAAATTAATAACTTCCTCATCAAATTCCATTGTCAAAGTGCCATTAAACACATCAATCTTCGTACGAGCAGTTTTCATGAATGGCCTTCCAAGGAGGATGGGCAATGACGGGGAATGGTCCGATTCATCCATTTCAAGCATGTAGAAATCCGCCGGGAATATCAAGTGATTAACCTGTACCAAAACATCCTCCAAAACTCCCTGTGGATAGGCATTAGATCTATCGGCCAATTGTATGATAACACCATCGTTTTTCAACGCTCCTAGGTTCATAGATGCATAAATTGAATATGGCATGACATTTATAGATGCACCTAAGTCTAACGTGGCAGATTCAAACCTAGAAATACCAATAACACACGAAATTGTAAAACTACCCGGATCTTTACATTTAGGGGGCAGTTTACGTTGCAAGATGGCTGAGACGTTTTCACCCACTTTTACAACCTTCTTGGTCGAAATCCTCCTCCTATTAGTGAAAAGTTCCTTCAAGAACTTGGCGTACCTCGGGACTTGCTTGATTGCATCCAAAAGAGGGATATTGACTTGAACTTTCCTAAATGTCTCAAAAATGTCCTTTTCAGCTTCCTCTTTGTTTGTTTGTTTAAACCTACTAGGAAAAGGAACATTCGAAGGAAAAACATTAGTAGGAATTGAATTTGACACGTTTTTACCTCTATTGGACAGATTTGAGGTTTTAGAATCACTTATAGCCTGCGGCAAAGGTGGAACACCTTTGCCGTGGGTGAGCTTTGTTCATCTTCTTCAATTCTCAACTCTTCCTCCTCGTTGGAACATGATTTGGATGGTTTAGGGTCAGATCCTACTTGCTTTCCACTTCGCAAACTCATGGCTTTTGCAGATTCGAATCCACCTTTTGGATTGACAACGGTTGAACTTGGCAACCGACCTTGCTCTCAACCCTGCGCCATAGAAGTTAGTAATTGAAAAATCTGATCATTATCAATTGAAGAACCTGATTTGTTTTGGGCAGGTTGTGCTTGGGCTTGTGTTGGTGCCAACGGCTTTTGATAGAAACCCGGGGGTTGTTGCCTAAATCCGTTTTGTTGTTGGCCTTGTTGGGGTTCTCGCCATTTGAAATTTGGATGATCACTCCAACCGGGATTGTAAGTATTGGAAAAAGGGTCACCACGGTTTTGGTATTGATTCCCAAAACCCACAACATTGAGTGTCTCCCACCCTCCATTCTCTATCAATTGTGGGCACTTATCCGTGGGATGTCCTTGCATGGAGCACACGCCACAAGAAGCCACGGTTTGCACTTTTGGTCCTTCAACAACCTGAGAAAGAAGAGTGGTAAGGTTAGCCATTTGATTTTGAAGTTCGGTTATAGCACTTACCTCATTCACTTGGTGTTGCCGTGGACTGCTCATTTGTCCAACGCCTTCGTATTGTTGAGCATTCAACGCTCGATTAGCAATCAAGGTCTTTGCAGCCGTGAGGGTCTTGTCCACCAAGGCTCCTCCCGCTGAGGCATCTAGCATTGGACGTTCGATTGGTAGAAGTCCCTCGTAGAAGTATTGTAGGAGAAGTTCCTCCTTCATTTGATGTTGTGGACATGAAGCAACAAGAGATTTAAAACGTTCATAATAAGTAGGAAAAGATTCACCTTTATCTTGTTGAATTCCACTTATCCTTTTTCGTAGGAGGATGACTCGAGAAGTTGGGAAAAACTTCTCCAAGAAGGCCCGTTTCATGCTCTCCCAAGATGTGACAGTTCCGGGAGCCAATTCATACAACCAATCTTTCGCCTTTTCCAAGAGAGAAAAGGGAAAGGCCTTCATCTTCAATATGCTCCCATCGACATTGATGAGGGTCATGCTTGAACACACCACCTCGAATTCTTTTAAATGCTTGTTAGGATACTCCATGGATAACCCATGGTACTTCGGAATGTGGTGTAGCAAACTTGACTTCAACTCGAATTCCTCGGTCTTTCCTTGGGCAACCGCAGGATATTGAATACATAGGGGTGCGGCATTGTCCAATCCTGAAGCGAAAAGCTCCTTGATTGTTCGGTTGTCAGCTCCATGTCTTGAACTACTTCACCCACTCTTGCCGTGGGTTCCTCTTCCTCAAACTCAGGTTCGGCCTCTGAATTTGAACTTTATTCACTAGGTTCTGGATTCTTTCTCTTTCGTCTCAACTCTCGCTCGAAATCGTCTTCAAAATTTAAGATATGTTCACGAATCGGATGAGAACTCCGAGTCATAAACTAGTACCTAAAACAAGAAACAAAACAAGATTAGAATATGGAATAAAATAAAACAAACGAAAATAAAACAATCCAAGGGATTAGCAAAGTTGCTAATCCCCGGCAACGGCGCCAAAATTTGATGTGAGAATTATATGCACACAAATTAAACCCTCTTTTTATCAATTGTAGTAAAGAATGTAAGTAGGGATCGTTCTGGACCGGGGATTAGGAGGGATTGCTAAATCACTTGAAAACTGACTCAAAAACGTAAAAACAAAGTTAAAATACTAAACTAGACTCAAAGAATGCAAAACTAAAGTTTAAAACACTAAAACAACCCAAAAGACTCAAAACAGCACAAAAAAAAACACTCAAAACAGCCTTAAAACCACTTTCTGGGCAGTTTTGAACACAAAACACCAAATTGGACGAAAACAGGTTTTAACTTGACTCAAAACACTTTTAAACACAAACTAAACAGATTCTAAACACTTTAAAACAAGAAAGTAAATGGGGGAATTGGTTTTGATGAATTTGAAAACAAAACAAAACTTGTAAACTAAAACAGATTGTAAAATGAATTTGGTTAAAGTGAATGGATGGAAGGCTAGCTAGGAGGTTCTTCTCCACACATGTCACACTTGCATAGAAAACGATTTCTAGTTGCTTTTCAATAAACCATGGATTCTCAACGCCCCAGATTAACCGTGAATTGCACTAATTAACCTTCAGATATTCCTAACGTTATTGAATTGGATGATTGCATACGACAACCCAAATCATTCCCCACAAGTTCCCCACATGAATTGCATAATAGAGATACTAGCAAGAATCATTAAGTTCTATGAAAACCATAAGCATTGACGAGGCATTCGTTACTATGAATTGCATGAAACTTATGCCAAGAATTTACTTAACGTGATTGTGATCAACAACCTTTACTACTTGCGAATATAAGTTCATAACGATTAGGTGAAATTCCCTTATATCCTAGCATTCAATTTATGCATGCAAACTAAGCAGGCCCTCTTAACCAACATACACAAATCAGTTTTAGTTCAAACGGATAAGTAAATTGAAATCACAATTTATGAATCACAACTAGAGGTAATCAAATCATATAGCAAGCATGGACATGGTTTCGAATTACCCTCTAGCTAAGGGGGGATTAGTTCCTCATGATAGCAAATAAACAAAGAAAACTAAATTGAAACATTAAAAACCAAGATAGACAACACCTAGAATTGCTCTAGCGATTCAATGCTTTGAATGGCATTCACGACTCCAAATGGCACCTTCTCCTTCCTTCCTTGAATAATTGCGGCACAAGAGGGATTTTCTGGGTTTGGGGATGTGTTTGGTGAGGGATGGATAGTGACGGATGCCGTAGGGATTTTTGTAGAGAGGACTTGCGGATGAAGGGATGTGTGAAGGCAGAGAATGAATGAAGGCTTGATGATTCAATTGGTGCAACAAGGAGGCCTATTTATAGGGTTTAGGGTTCGGCAAAAGTCTTAGGAATTCGAGAAGGATTACACAACCTCAACCCATCAGGAATAGGCCATCTAGAAGGTAGGAAACCCCAAGGGAAAAAGGATTTCTTACGGCAGATTTGTGGGATTCCTAGCAGGAATTTTGGACTTCTAGAAGAACTAAAACCACTTAGGAGAAGGGATAGGGGTGCAGATAGGACTTGGTGCTTCTAGAATACCTCCAAACCTCAAGGAAATGGGAGAGATTTCAGGTTTCTAGAAGGGTTTCATGCGGCATGGTTTTAGGGCTTCCGGAATAGATTTAAGTGCAGTTTCTTAGGTCTTCTAGATGGATAGTAAAGGGGACCATGTGCCATGTTCTTAGGGTCAGAAAAATGTGTTTCTAGAACATATTAGGCGCCACCTTTGTAGGAGATAAGATAAGGTTAGTTAAGATAGGATAAAGATTGGATAAGATAAGATAAGATAAGGTTGTTTGGATAATATTTTGGATAATTCTCCTTCTTTTGAGCCGATTCCTTATCTTCAATGATTTGAATTTATTTCTCCAACCTTGAAACATATTCCCAACTCCATTTGGACTCCAAATTCGTCCATCTTCTTGCCCAAAGCTTGTGTTATCCATTTCAAGCCCAGATTTGCTCCAAAATGCTCCAAAAACGCATCTTTTTGCCAACTTTGCTCCTTGGACCTAAAAACACACGAAAATGACTTTAAACACTATAATAAGCAACAAGTAGCTAAGGAAATACAAGAAATCATACTAACTAAGTAGCATAAATATGCTCCTATCATGTGCTTAAATGTGTTTTGAATAAAGTACTAAATTCAATAAATTGGAAATAACATAAAGTAGTAAATTCAATAAATTGGAAATAACATAAAGTACACAATTCGATAAATTAGAAACAACATAAAGTACACTATTCAATGAATAAGAAATTACAACCTAAATTCAATAATCATCACTTAACCAATTTGTGGTTCTAGGATGATCTTCTCTTGTCGTGCTAGTACCATCTCCTCTTGTTCTCGCTTCTCTTGCACGCCTCCTTCGCACCATGTCTTCTTTCTCCAACTTCCAAAAATATTTAGAGTTTGGAGACTTCCCTTCTAAAGGCTCTTTCATAATGTTACGATCTTGTTCAGTCATTCTTTCTTCTCTTCTACGTTCCCTTTCTTGCCGAAGTAGTTCTCTTTCTCTCTCATCAGCTTCAAAATTTTTCTCAAAAGCTGCAGCTTTTGCATCCTCTCTAGCCTTATCGGCCTCATATTTAGCCATTTCTCGGGCCAAAGTCAATTCACCTTGGCGGGCAAGGTCTTCCATATACTTTCCATAATCATTCTTTGAAGTATTACCTTTTCTCTTTGCAGCCTTCTTACCTTGAGGCCTAATTAGAAAACGGGTCGACCCCGACGCTTGTTCAACGGGGGGCGTTTCAAGCACTTCTTCTACATCATCTTCATCATGATCATGCGAGGCATGATCGGGTGTAGAGTGTAGAGGGGTGCTGTTCATGAAAACTTCTAGACCGACAGGCACAACTCTGAATTTAGGACAATCTTTGACAACATTCCAACATTCAAACCGGGTGAATGTTTTGTTTTTGCTTTTGGTTTTGGCACCATACCAAGCTTGTGCTTGAAGTTCCTATACAGTGCGGGAGAATAAATAATTATGATCAAAGTAGCTAACAAATAATTATAAGGAAAGTAGCTAACAAATAAATAATACAACATAATAATTATAATGAAAATAGGTAACAAATAATTAATACAAACAAATAAATAATATAAAAATAGCTAACAAATAATTATAATGAAAGTAGGTAACAAATAATTATAATGAAAGTAGCTAACAATTAAATAATACAACATAATAATTATAATGAAAATAGGTAACAAATAATTAATACAAACAAATAAATAATATGAAAATAGCTAACAAATAATTATAATGAAAGTAGGTAACAAATAATTATAATGAAAGTAGCTAACAAATAATTATAATGAAAGTAGCTAACAATTAAATAATACAAACAAATAAATAATATATTGTTACCTGATTCGCTAAACTTTCCCCACTTCGAAGATTAGCACTAGCTTGTGTCAAGGCATCTCTCCACAAACTAAACGATATATTAAGTAATTTCCAACGACTGGACAGTGAATCTTTGGTTCTTTGCCCACCCATTTTCTCAATATAAATGGTATGAATAAGACTCCACATTTCTCGCAACTGCATCTCATTACCCGAAAGTGAATCATGAGTAATTTTAACCCAGCTAGCACACAACGCAACATCTGCAAGAAGTGTCCAATTTGTACCTGCAGCAGTACTCATTTTGTTTTAAAAAAAAATTGGCTTCAAACTTTGAGAGAAAGATGGAATGTGAGGAGAAATAGTTGAGAAAATATGGAATTGTGGTGTAAGGTAGATGTTAATGACAAGGTATTTATAGAAAAGTAAAAAAAAAAAAAAAAAAATTTACAGATTTTTTACAATTGTTTACAGATTTTTTACAATTTTTTTAAAATTTTTATTCAACTAATTAATCTCTACCCTTGGATTTAAAAAAAATTGAAGTCCAACAATCCAGATTGTGCCACGTGTCACAACGGTAACATTTCTGAATTTTAAAACTTTTTTTTTAAATTTATAAAGCAGAATAATATCAACCGTTGATCTAAGATCCAACGGTTGATATTAAATAAGATTTTTTTATTTTTTTTACCATTGAAAATTGGACGGTCCAAATTAAATAGCCGTTGGGATCAAACGGACCGTGGGAAGCCACGTGGCTTCCCAACGGTAACATTCACAGACTAAAAAGTGGCTTTTTTTTCTGAAAACTTATCGGGCGACGTGCCCCCACGCGCGAGTGGGGTGCACGCGCCTGACAGAAAAAAAAATTTAATAATGGCATGACACCAGGCTGACGTCATATCCACTGGGTGGCTGGGTCTGTCAATTTTTTACGGGCCCGTCCCTCGGGCCTCCACCTTCACTCGGGCCCTCGCACGCTGGAGCTTCAAGGCTGGGTGGCGTGGCCTGTTTTCGTCCACCTTCCCCCGAGCAAAGTCCTCTGCTGGACTTGCTCTAAGGCTAAGGTGGGTTGTAGTTAAGGATGATTTTTTTATAAGTATACCCATTTTTATTTCTCACATATTCCTCTCAGTTTTTGGCTTTCGATTCGAATGCATTGATAAAAATTAATAACAAATAATTAATAAGGGTGTGTGAATAGCATTATTCGTTTTTATCCTTTTTTTAACTCATGCTTTAATGGCTGATGTTAATGCATGTAGCCTATATACCCCACTCAATACTAATACAAGTTGTTATTTCATGTATATTTAGGGGGGATAGTCAAACTAGGATTTGAGAGGATTTTAAAAGACTTTAAAATCCTAGTGTAGTCAATTAAAAGATTTTAAAGGATTTTAAAATCCATTCAACTCTAGGTGTAGTCAATTAAAAGATTTTAAAGAATTTTAAAATCCATCCAAATCTAAGTGTATTAAAAAAATTAAGATTTTGGAGGATTTCTATAAGTTGTGGATTTTGCGGGATTTGAAAACAAAAAGTATATATAACCAAGACTAAAAAGAATCCAACCTCACCCCACTAGGATTTCAAATCCTTCCACCATAATCCATTCAAATTCTTTAAAATCCATATGAATTTTGAATGAGTCCTTAATCCTCTGAAATCCTATAAAATCTATCACTTTTAAAATCCTTTAAATCTTAGTTTGACTATTGGTAATAAATAATACTTTTTATGCTAAAAATAATAAACTAGTTTTATCTCCCCACCTCCCTTCTATCATATTCATTAAATAAAAAAACCATTTATCATTTAGCCTTTGTATTTCTTACTCAAGATAAGAAAAATAATTTTCTTTTAGTTCACAATTAAATTCCTATCTCTACAATCCTTACTTTTCATTGCGATTTTCCAATGAATATAACATTTGGTACGTTCTAATCAATTTATTACTGATTCTTGGTTTATTTAGATGACACACCTCGACCTAAATTGAGGCATGCTAGCCATCACGTGAAGGTGACGTAGCCATGTGCGTAGTGTGAAAGTGATGGTGATATGAAATGTAAGTAAATAAAAAACCAAATGAACTAATTAATACTAGGAACAAATATATAGGTGTGTGTGTGTGAATATGTTTAAGGTGGTAATACACATATTAGAGCCTATATGTCCTAGGAGCAGTCCAGCATCAAATATTAATTATACATAACATGAAAGAAAGCTCCTACATATTTGTAGAGCTGTCAGAATTGTCGTGAAGCCCTCGTGAGCCACCAATCCGAACGTCTACCTAGAACCTGGAGGGGCGCAAAACAAAAAACGTGAGTGGGCAAAAATAAATATTTGAAAACACATTTCTCTTTTCCAAATATAATAACCCCTCACCGTAAAACCCGTATAATTTCCTAGAAAATAATACTACATACGTATATGGAAATCGTTCTCAAAAGTAGTGGAAACCAAGTATATACCATGTCTAGTCTTAGCCAATATAGAAATGTAAGCCATGTGATACTAAATCAATGTGAATGGTATGTCAGCCAGAGTCACCTAACGTGACTTGTACGACTGAACCTATAACTCATAATCTATTCCTGCACACGAGTCGGAACCACCTAATTTGGTCTATATGACAGAGCTAAGTGTAAATATGTACGCTCAAGTGCTACTATCACGTAAAGGTTTTGCAAATAATCGTGGTCACCTACAAGTTAGAGCCACCTAATGTGGTTTATACGACAGGGTTGTGCACCAAACTTGGATCCAAGGTGAGTGTGCTGTGCGAGAGGTGAACATCACGTGAAGGACTGTGCCCTGGCCATGGGCAGGTACACTAACACCGAGGTGCAGGATAATGAGCACTAAATGCATCTCAACATAATCACACTCATGGTAATCCCCAGTGTTCTAAAAAACACTCTAGGCGGCGGTTAGGCACTAGACGGCGGTGCTCCGCCTCGATTAACCCAAAATCGCTTACTAAATCGGGAAAGCTATTAGGTGGCGTAAAGCGGATGCCTGGGCGGCCTAAACGAACGCTGGGCGGGCTAGAAGAAGGTAGATGGTCTGGGCAGCTTGGGAAAATACGACTGGTCTACCCAGAAGCAGGCGGACGTTGGCCAATTTGGGTGCTCTGTGCCTCGTCGTCTTCTCTCCCCTAGTCTCGCTGTCTCCCTCTTGTTGTGATGATGGTTTGTAAGGCGAGAGAGAAAGTATGGATTTGCAATTACAGATGTGGTGATATGGCTAACGACGGCCATGGTTTTTGCAGTAAGTAGCGTAGGGTTTTGTTATGAAAAATGTGAATAGGTGATTCGGAATCAGGAGGGCATTTGGTGTATTCTTTTATTCTAATAGGTATAGGATAATAAATGATCAGATGGTTTGGGTTTTTGGTTACGGTCCACTGCGCCCGTTATTATTATGTTCATATGTGAAACAATGAATACAAGGCCCAATCTTGCATTTTATTAATGAAAAAGGCCCAAAAAAAATTATAGGCTTAGAAAATGATACAAAAGATCTAAAATTTTACATATTTTCTTACACATATATTTTTCTTTTTAAAAAAATAACATATTATTCAATGTTTATGCACATAGTATGTAGTAAATTGAATTAATTTGTATGATGTATAATAAAACTACTTAAATCCGCCTAGACCACCTAGGCGTTAGGCGCCAACCCGCTGCCTGACTAGCGCTTAGCGTTTTTTAGAGCCTTGGTGATCCCTATCATCATGATGTACTCACCTGGAACTTACCTAGGCCTCCGCAACATCAATGAATAATATGCACATCTATTCTAATGCATGTACTAACATGTAATGCAATTGACATGGCATATAAAACGTAAATCCATTCAAAACAATTCTGGGAAAATGTAAGGGATATATACATATATATATATATATATAGAAAACCAAAAGCCCACTCACTGGTATGTCGCAGGGTCATAGCCCCCAAGTCTCGCCTGGCTGCATGTACTAACATGTAATGCAATTGACATGGCATATAAAACGTAAATCCATTCAAAACAATTATGGGAAAATGTAAGGCATATATATATATATATATAGAAAACCAAAAGCCCACTCACTGGTATGTCGCAGGGTCGTAGCCCCCAAGTCTCGCCTGGCTACGCTCGTCCTTGGGATACGTCTCACGTATATGTGAAACCACTGATTTAACGTTAATTATAATGCACATATACTAAACCTAGGATTAATTTCTCATACATTGCTCAATTGGGGCGTTTGAATATACCAATGTGATCTACAAAACACCACGAACACCCCTATATTTTTAGAAAATTTTTCTGATGTCCTATGCGCCGCCACACGCCGACCAAGGCACAGCCACACGCACAGGCACGTGCCTGGCACACGAACGAAATCCCTAATGCCGTTAAGGAATATATCGTTATATATACTTAACGTCGTTAGGAATATTCCGTCAAAGTTGATGGAATATGCTTCTTCTTCTCTGGTGATTCGCCAGAATCCGTCGTCGACTGCCACTGTACTCACCGGTTTCTGGAAAAACTTTGAATTTCAATATCTCCGTCATTTCAACACCAAATTTCACAAATTTTATATCAAATTGAAGCCCTGAACTAGAAGAACATGATCTTACCTATCTAAAGCTCTAAAACTGACGTAAATTGGTCGGAAAACTTCTTGGAATTCCGACAAAACCTGCAACTCAAGGTACAAGCCTGTCCTGTCGTCCAAAACCTTCCAAAATTGTCCCAAGGTCCTTATAGAGTTAATTTAAGACTCTCTTAAGCTTTAAAACTCCGTGAAACAACCACAATCACGATAGAGCAACTGTGCACCTCGCCGGAGCTCATGAATTCCTAGATTCCCAACGTCTTTTCCTCAGAAAAAGGGTTTGGGTGGACTTGTGAGGTCACATGAAGGATGATGGCGGCCTTGAATACCTTGATCCGTGAGGTTTTGGTATATTTTGTGTGTGTTCGTACGAAGTGTATGGACGAGGAGAGTTTTCGAGAAGGATGAGGAAAAAAGTGGTGTACGTGTGTGTGTGCGTGTGTAAGGCCACGGATTGGCCAAAATGAAAGGACAAGGCCCTAATTGGGCCATGGCATTTAGGGCTTATCAAATGGTCCATCATAAATAAAAACTAATCTAAACACTTGATTAGGTCCAAGATAGTAGGAGCTAATATGATTGGTGGGTTAGGTGATGGACAACCCAATTTGTATTTCTATCCAATTACCTCAATTCGTTTGTAACATTTTCATTACGAACCCAATTCGGCCCTAATCCACGTCGATGTGCTAGTGACGTCGAGCGCAATTTAATTACGACAATGAGAAAAATATTTTAAAACTACATAATCACATCCACGTCACTAGCCCTCGAGGGCATTATCGTAATTTTACATGCTCGGGGATAATATATATACATTAATTCAGGACGGGCTGTAACATAGTAGGTCAATTATTTATATAGTCCTTGAAATTGTCGGTTAGGGCTATGATTTCAAGAATTGTTTGTATTCTATGTTTGTTCTTTTATATTAATTATTATATAATTTTATATAAGAAAAAAAAATAAACATATGATTTTATGATGCTAATTTCAGCTAGCCCACCCAAGCAAAAAAAATTATGGATCCACCCTTGTAAATATAGGGACAAAAAACTTCTCATGAGTCGAAATAGAAGTCCTCAAAGTATCTCAATATATAGATACTAGGATAACTCAAAGAAAACCTTAAATGTGTGGACTGTATATAAAGACTCAAAGAGTGGGCCCACAGTTGATTTTGAGTAGGAAGCAATTTAATTACACAATAAATTGATTTTTTTTCTTATCTTTTCTTAAGTTGATTTTTAGATGTGTTATCATAAAAAAAATTTATGAACTTTTCAACCTAAAAAAAATTCAAATTCTGGTAAAGTTAGATTTCATCATTTTATGCACTATTGGATTAGATTCTCTTACCTCAATCTCATGCACAGAGAGGCTAAGTCTTGTGTTTGTAGCATTTAAATTGTAATGACTTCATAGTTTAGGTCCATTTGATTGTTTATGCTTTCAAATAACAAAATTGTAATGCCCCTACAATTAAGGTATGTTGTTTGTTTATAATTTTGGTGTAGGCCTCTAAACTACCAATGTTAAATTTCATCACCTTTTTTATGAACTTTTCAATCTAAAAATTAAACACATAGCACAACATTTTTATTAATCGATTACACACAAAAAAAAGTTGTTGTTTGTTTATTTTAATCAAACAAACGATTGAAAAATAAACCTTTAAAATCATGTTTTGGAATTAGAAATGGGGCTCATCCATTTTTAATATTAAAAAAAAGACTGGAGCATCAATTTGATGTGGGTCCCCTTGCTTTTTGGGCTAGATGTAGCCTTAAATTCATCAAAGTTGGTGGTAGGGGTCCCTTAAAGTCCCTAATAGGGATTCCCATTGAATATGCTCTAAGTTATCCCCCCCACCACTGCCTTCGTATTTGAACGGTCAAGATTAAGTTGCGACAACAACTTGTATTGACTTCTTTCTAGAGAGAAAAAGAAAAAAGGAAAGTGAGACCGAAGTGGACTGGAGGGAGAGAAAAAACACTTTTTATCAACCAAAAGATGATGAAAAGACAATCTGATCTTATATCAGAAATTAAAATTATAAGCAGTTATGTAATTTTAAACAAACCAATTTTTTGCTTTTATCTTTCGTCACTCACATGTCATCATAGCATATGACCCACAACTCTCACACACAAAGTCCATGGGCTTAGAGTATCTCCAAAGGGGATATCAAAATTGTCACATAGACATACAACAATAAAAAAAAAAATAGCAGCAAGGCTCTCTCCAACCGAGCCTTCGGTTTCTTATATGGAGTTAAGTCAATTGAAGGCCAACCCTCTTATGTCATTTTTTTTACAGCTACTGCCATCTATTTAAACCATATTTTATAAATTATATGTTGTGGTTATTGATGATTAAATTATTATATAAGTTTTGATTAACGTACTTATTTTCTATTGATAAGAGATCACATGATTTATAAATTTGGTCTAAAAATTGTTCTACCTAACATTACCCTTTTTTATTAGCGGTAATGCAATTCATAATAAATGGTGTTCTGTATTCCAAGTACTTGATTGGTGGTCTAAATAATTAGACCCAACAAAGAGATAAATGTTGTAAACTTTCCTAGTTTATATGTGATTGTGTAAATCCTAGATTAGATTTGATTCTAGTTATCCTTTCCTATTACAACTTGTATTCCTTGGGGATGAAGGAATTTCTTCTCTCCTTTACTACTATATATAAAGGCACTATGTAGGAGGGATAACACACACATTCCCTTACAATTCTTGAAACACATATCTCTCAATCTCTATATCCTTGCCATCAAACCCCCTAACCTTGTCAGATAAAATAGGCTACAACACGCTATCTGCATCAAACTAGTTCATCCATATCATCACGCAATTAGGTTCTTTAAAAACAACGATTTTTATCTTGATATTTTTGCAGCCCTGATAGCATGAACATTCACCATAATGCATGACCAAACTTTACATTTTTTGAATTTTAGATTCTACATAAATTGTGTATGCATTATATTCATAATTGTTGAATTATGTGAATTTGATATTTGCCATGAATTGCATTAAAATTATTGAATTGCATATGCATCAAATTATATATGAATTGAATTGAAAAACAAAAAACAAAAGAAAACAAAAAAGACAATCTAGGTTCTTCGAACCCATGACCTCGCACCAACATTTTAGAAACCTTAGGAAAATTATTCAGAGTTTCAAAGAAAAGCCAATGAGATTCAAAACGAATCTAGGCCAAACAACTCATCGGCGGGAGGAGGAAGACGATTTGCAGGTTGTCAGACGCGGACCCAAAATCAGGATTGGGTTGCAAGCCCACCTGCAAGGGAAGGAGACGCCATAAATGGTGCCGAGTTTCAAACCAAAAGGCCATGGCTTCGACTTATGGTCTGTTGGCTCAGCTGCCTCCCAAGCTGCAAGTTTACCTTTATGAGTCTTCATCGAAACCACAGTCCTTTATCTTGATTTTTTCACCAAGACACTACCGCCTAAAACGGTGGTGCCGGTTGTCCTCTTTGGTGAAGCTCACCTAGCTCACACTAGGGTGTCAGGATCGAAACACAAGCCTTTGGGTTTGGCCTGTTCTCGATGACAGCTTCAGCCCGTAAGGCTTTGGAGCTCCCCTCGGCCCAAGACATCTACCCTCTTAAGGTCATGGTGTTCCCGTGTCCTGCCCACAACCAATCCGAGTTCTTGTTGGGCTCCTATTTCTTTGGGTTGCACCTGCAGCCCGTTTTTGTTTCCTAAGACCTTTTATCTGGGCTTAGTGCCCTAAGCTCGGCCCGTGAAAAGACAAAAAAAAGTCATTAGGCTCGCTTGAAGCGGGCCGTGTGAATTCTTTTTGGGCTCGACTTTTGTGACCCGCTGTTTTTTCTTCTCTCTAGGGACCTGCAGTCCCACCCGAGACACCCCAACCCTATTTTTTGGGCCCCGAGCTTCGCTTGTTTAATCATTTTTAGACAATTTGGGATTTATATTTTTCACCCACACTTTAAATTTGACCCGAAATCTAAATAATTAATTAAATTATAATTCTAGACCTGAAGTTTTATTTGCATATTTTTTTGTATATATTTGTGTTTACCTGTAGGAACATATGAACCTGAAGTTCATCATTATTTTGAAACCTGAGGTGTGCCTTGTTTGAAAACCTGAACTTTTCACTTAACAACATCACCCATGAAAACCCAAAGTTTTTTCATGCAAAATTAAACCAATACATGTCTATTAGAACCTGTATGTTCTACTCATATGTGAATGGATTGATTTTTCTCCATTACACTAACCACATCTTGTCCATTTATTTTGTGATATGAACATGTCAAATTTGAACAAACTTGACTTCACCGCTTTGGAGGTCTCTGGAAGGAACTACCTCAAGTGGGTTCAAGATGTGAAACTCCACCTCACTGCAAAGAACTTGCGTCCCACCATTGAAGAAAAGATGGACAACCTTGTTGGCGAAGCTAAAAAAGCCATTACTATGATCTTCATCAAAGACATATCCATGACACCTTGCAAACTGAATACATTGCTGAAGAGAGTCCATGTGCACTATGGGTCACTTTGGCTGATCATTTTGATCACCAAAAGGACATATTCTTGCCTAAAGCAAGACATGATTGGCAGCATTTGCGTTTTCAAGACTTAAAGTCTGCGAATGAATATAATTCTGAAGTTTGACGAATTTGATCACTTCTCAAGTTTTGTAACAAAACTTTGACCGAAGAAGATCTCTTGGAGAAGACCTACTCGACCTTCTCTACTTCTAATATTGTTCTACAACAACAATATAGAGCTCAGAAGTTCACTAAGTTCTCAGATTTAATCTCTGTTTTACTTCTCACTAAAAAACAGAACTAGCTGTTGATGAAGAATCATCAAGCTTAACCTACTGGGGTGGTTGTTGTGCCTGAAGCACATTATAGCACAAATCAATGCCCTAAACACCAAAACAGGCATGGTAGGGGCGGCCAAAAGCCACCCTGCAAAGGTCAACAGAGTCAAGGCCCATCCAAAGGAGGAAACAATGCCCATAAGCGCTAAAACCTCGCTCCAAATACCCCGAACTTCAAGAATAAAAGCAAAGCACCTAAAACCATGGATGCGGATATGTGTTATCGTTGTGGTTCAAAGGACCATTAGTGCCATGTTTGCTGAGCTCCGCAGAAGATTGTAGCTAAATATCATTCTCGTCGTAAGAAGTTTGAATCAAACTTCGTGCAAGTAGACAAACTAAAGACTACAAAGATGGAGGTTTTTGACTTTCAAAAGGATACCACCCCTATGGAAGATTAGAATAACAGACAAACAATTTTATTTACTTAAAATTGCACAATGGGGCCGAATTCCACCTAGTGGCCGAACCCCCATTTTGTTTTTTTTTTTTTTGGTTGATTTTTGAACAATTTTCCTTTATGTTTGGATTATTTGTTGGTGATTCATTTTTGGATATTAAGTTTTAATTAATTACCATCCTTGAATAAATGAAATTATTTTGAATTGCTATTTGTTTTTAGAACTTTTATGCATGTGACTCATTCAAATTAATTTTTCATTCTAGGTATGACTAGTGGGGAAATTAGTTATCTGGCAAATAGTGCAACCACGCACACCGTATTATGTGAACGTATCTATTTCACTAACTTTATACTTAATAATGCATCTTTGACAACCCTCTCAGGGCCATCGAACCTGATACAAGGATACGGTAAGGCACGTATAATGTTGTCTAATGGTACAATCTTAACCATTGCTGAGGCACTTTATTCTCCACGTTCCAGAAGAATCTTGTTAAGTTTCAAGGACATTAAAGATAACAATTACCATGCTAAAACCCACGTAGAAAACATAGTTGAATTTCTTTGCATAACTTCCTACGAATACGGCCAAAAGTGTATTCTAGAGAAGATGGAGCGTATCCTAAGTGGTTTGTATACTACGACCATATGCCTTATAGAATGCCACTATGTGGCCAGCCCTACTACTAGGACCGCGAACCAAATTACACTTTGGTATGATCGTTTGGGACATTCTGGACGAATAGCAATGTGCTGAATCCTCAAATAATCACATAGGCATCCACTAACCCTAAGTTTAGGTTTGATTCAAGGAATTACATATTAAACATGTTCCATGGGAAAACTTATTACTAAGCCTTCTTATGACAAGATTCGTTCGAATCCTCCCATCTTTCTACAATGGATTCAAGGGGACATTTGTGGACCAATTCACCCCCCTGAGAATTATTTAGATATTATACGATTTTGGTTGACGCTTGCACACATTGGTCACATGTGTGCTTGTTGTCCATAAGGAACTCTACATTTTCCAAACTGTTGGCTCAAGTTATCCAGCTCAGGGCTCATCACCCTGATTATCTGATCAAATCTATTAGATTGGATAATGCTAGAGAATTCACATCTAAAACTTTTGATGACTATTGCATGTCAGTTGGGGTTGAAGTTGAATATCATGTACCCCATGTTTACACCCATAATGGCCTGGCAGAGGTTTTCATTAAGTGCTTATAAATGATTGCTGGATCTTTGTTCATACGTTCTAAGCTCAAGATTGCTACTTGAGGCCATGCAATATTGGACACAGCAAAGTTGGTATGCGTAAGGCCTATTGCGACACAAACATTTAGTGCCCTTTAGTTGGTTACCGGATACAAACCCGACATATCGCATCTACGCATTTCTAGTTATGTGGTATATGTGCCAATCTCACTACCCTTACATACAAAAATGAGGCCTCATCGAATGATGAGAATCTATGTCGGACATGATTCTCCTTCGATTATTCATTACTTAGAACCTTTGACAAGTGATCTGTTTACCGCTCGTTTTACGAATTATCACTTCTATAACCTTCCCATCGTTAGGGGGAGATAAAAATGTCAACGTTCTTGAAGAACAACATAAATTATCTTGGATGGCCCCCACTTTGTCTCATTTAGATCCCCGCACTGCTTAGTCTAAAGCTAAAGTGTAGCACATATTAGATCTCCAAAGCATGCCAGATGCTTTCACCAATCTAGCCTGCGTGACAAGATCACATATTCCAACTGTGAATACGCATACAAAGATAGATGTACCAAATGTATGACGAACTTCCCTCTTGGGGGCCCAGGGCACCAATCTTAGTGATCCACGTACATTAGCGGCTAGCCAATCATCTACCCCTACACAAAAGCATGGTAGACCTCTTGGTTCAAATGATTCACACCCCTGGAAAAGGAAATCTACGGCACAAGGTTCTGAAGAACCTACTGTGAATCCGACTATCGCTTACTCATTCTATCCAACTCATAAGGAAATTCTAGATTATGGAAGCATCCTTGAAGAGACGAATCCTCTTTCCAAGAATCATGAGGTTTCGGTCTATTATGCTAGCTTAGATGATGTGTGGCGTAGAAATGAGATGATTGTCGACGATGCATTAGCATATGCATTAACTACTAAGATTATGTTGAGCAATGATATTGAACCACGTTCCATTGATTAATGTCGACGTAGAACTGATTGGTCAAACTAGAAACAAGTAATCCAAGTCAAACTCGATTTGCTTGCGAAAAGTAAAGTGTTTGGACTTGTAGCTCCTACACCTCCACATGTGAAGCTCGTTGACTACAAGTGGATTTTTGTTCGAAAGCATAATGAAAAGAATGAAATTATGCATTACAAAGCTCGTCTTGTTGCATAAGACTTCTCACAATGCCCCGGGATTGACTATGACGAAACTTATTCACCCGTTATGGATATGGTTACTTTTTGCTACCTTATCAGTTTGGTAGTTTCCGAAAAACTGAGTATGCAACTGATGGAAGTAGTAATCGTGTATCTCTATGGGGATCTTGATATGGAAATTTACATGAAAATTCGCAAATGACTTACATTGACTGGTTCAAATATTTCCAAACCCTAGAACACGCTCTCAATTCAGCTGAGGCGTTCACTCTACGGTTTGAAACAATCTGAAACAATGTGGTATAACCGTCTAAGTGAGTATTTGACTAGTTAAGGATATATGAACAACGAATTATGCCTTTATGTGTTCATTAATGTGACAACCCATCCCGAATTTGTATATATTGTAATCCCTAAGTGTGTAAAATGACAAAAATGCCCTCGAGGCTTAATGACGTGGATGTGCATATGTAAAATTAAATTATTTTTCTCACTGACGAGATTAAATAGTATGCACCGTCACAAGAGCATCGACGTGAATCGAGACTGAATCGGGTTCGTAACGAAAAAGTTATGAACATTAGATTGTAATTGGGCCAAAATAAGGAAACTAAAACCTAGACAAATTACTTAGGTTCCTATCTTTTGGATCCAATTGAATATTGGACTTAAGTTGGTTTTAGGACTAATTATACCAATCCACTTCCCTTGCCTAATCCGGATGTGGGTGCACATAAAAATCCCATCCTTTCTATTCTTGTTAGCCAATCAAAAGCATACACACACATACACCCACACTGTCTCAGTGGTCATCTTTTCTCTCTCAGTCCTCTCATTTCTCGAGTCTTCTATCGTCCGTACAACTTAGGGTGCTTACCTTCAAACTAGATCAAAACTCCATGGATCAAGCTTGAGATTCCCATATTCTTATTCATTTTGAACTCTTGAATCTAGTGATACCACTTGTTAGGTGAGTTGGCTTTGAAAACCCGAGAACCAAGAACTCCGGCGAGGAGTTGAAAGTACTCCAACATGATCGTCGAGGTTTTATGAGGTTTCAAGGCTTAAAAAGGGTTCTAATCAACTTAATAAGGACCTTAGATCAGTTTTGGAACGAAGTGGACGTAGGGATACTTGAGTGTAGCGAGTTGCAGAAATAGCCGGAATATCGAGGGATTTTTTCAACCATTTCCAGTCGATCTTAGGACCTCTAAAAGGTAAGATCATGTTCTACTCATTCAAGGCTTTAAATTGACATAAGATTTGTGAATTTTGGTGTTGAAATGGAAAAGAAATTAAGATTCTAAGTTTTTCTAGAAACCGGCGACGCAGCGGCGGCAGGCGTCTGAATCCGGCAGACTATCAGAGAAGAAATGAGCATATTCTATCAAAGTTAACAGAATATACTGACGGCGTCAAGTAAATATAATGTCATATTCCACTATTTGATGGACTATTCCCTAACGGTGTTAGGTTTTTCATCCAACGTGCCAAGCACGTGCCCACGCGTGGCTATTGCGTATGGCCATGCCTTGGCTGGCATGTGATGCCACGTAAGACGTCAAAAAATTATTCTAAAAATATAGGGATGTTCGTGGTGTTGAGTAGGCCATGATGATATATTAAAATGACCTATTTGAGCAACGTATGAGAAATTAATCCTAGATTTTGGTTTTATACTTTCGAATTAACGTTAAATTAGTTGTTTCACATATAAGTGAGATATTTCCGAAGGATGAGTGTAGCCAAGCAAGACTCGAGGGCTAGGGCTACGACCCTACTACATACCAGTGAGTGAGCTTTTGGTTTTAAATGGATTTACATTTTTAAATGCCATGTCTACTGCATGACATTTTAGTTTATGCATTAGCATCGATATGCATGATATTGCATGACGCTGTGGACGCATAGGTAAGCTTCAGGTGAGTATATATTAATGATAAAGATTGTGCATGGTTGTGTTTATATACATTTAGTGCTCTTTATCCTGCACCTCGGTGTTTGTGCACCGCTCGAGGCCAGGGCCTAGCTTTCATGTGATCATTCACCTCCCGCACCACACGCTCACCTTGGATCCAAGGCATGTGCCAACCTGTCGTATAGACCACATTAGGTGGTTTCGACTTGTAGGTGACTTGCAATACTTCGTACAGCCTTCACGTGATCGTAGCACTTGAGCGTATTTATTTACACCCAGCTTGTAGTATAGACCGCATTATGTGGTTCTGACTAGTGTGCAGGGATTGGTAGATGAGCTATATATTCAGCCGTACAGGTCACGTTGGGTGACTCCGGCTCGCATATCACTTTTACATTGATTCATCACTTAGCTTACATATTTGTTTCGGAGATACTTGACATGGCATATACTTAGTTTCCATCGTTATTGAGCATGATTTTCTATATATGTATATATTATTATTTTCTGAAAAAATTATACAGGTTTTACGATGAGAGGTTACTATATTTGAAAATAGAAATGTGTTTTCAAATTTTTTTTGCCCACTCACGGTTTTTGTTTTGCGCCTTTCTAGGTTCTATCTAGCCGTTAGTATTGGTGGCTCACGAGAACTCTACGGCGGTTTTGACAGCCCTGCAATAAATGTAGTAACTTTCTTTCATTGTCCTGTATAACTAATACTTAGCTTGATGGACTGTACCTAGATTACCTACGCTCTGAACATCTGTATCACTACTTGCACACTACCACGCACTTATATATTACTCTAGCGTAACTTAGTTAGTTTCAGTTTTTATTTACTCACATTTTTATATCACTATTACTTCCGCACTGCGCACATAGCTACGTAACCCTCACGTG
Organism: Crataegus laevigata; assembly: GCA_963580275.1. Lineage (NCBI taxonomy): Eukaryota > Viridiplantae > Streptophyta > Magnoliopsida > Rosales > Rosaceae > Crataegus > Crataegus laevigata. The sequence continues at coordinate 24,343,407 of OY756948.1, forward strand.
ACGGCCAACATGCCTCGATTCCGGTCAGGGTGTGTCAATTAAGAAGTCACATTCTAGATTTACGATTGTTGTAGTATATGTCGATGACATGAATCTCATTGGAACTCCTAAAGAGATCACAAGAACTGCCGCTCACTTGAAATCGAAATTTGAAATGAAAAATCTAGGTAAGACTCTATATTGTCTTGGTCTTTAGATAGAGCATTGTTCAGATGAAATCCCTGTACATCAATCGAACTATACCCAAAAGGTGTTGCGCCGCTTTAATGAGAATAAAGCGAAGCCTTCAAGTACTTCTATGGTTGTTTGATTGCTAAATGCAAAACGAGATCCCTTCCGTCCAAGGGAGGATGATAAAGAGATTTTGGAGCCTGAAGTTCTTTATCTAAGTGCGATAGGCACTTTATTGTACTTATTCGAATGCACTAGACCTGACATCTTATTCACTGTTAATCTTTTGGCAAGATACACTAATGCACCAACATGCAAACATTGGACTGGCATGAAAGAGATCTTCCGTTACCTTAAGGGTACTATGAATTTGGGCTTGTTATATCCCTACAAATCCTTGAGTGATGCCGTACCCTCTACTTCTCGAGTTGATTCTCGCCTTGTTAGTTATGTCGACGCAAGATACTTGTCTAATCTACACAAGGCACGTTCTCAAATGGGTTATGTCTTTACCGTTGGAGGCATTGCAATCTCTTGGAGGTCAACTAAATAGACCTTAGTTGCCACTTCGTCTAACCATGCTAAAATTCTCGCCTTGCATGAAGATCTTTGAAGCTCCTGCGATCTTTACCCGGCCGTATATGTCTCTACGAAGATCTTTGAAGACAATGCAACATGCATCGAACAGCTCAAGAAGGGTTATACCAAATGAGACAACACCAAGCACATTATGCCAAAGTTCTTCTTTTCACATCAATAACAAAAGCATCATAAGATTGAAGTCACGTAAATCCGTTCACAAGACAATCTGGCTGACCTCTTCACCAAATCACTGCTGAAGGCGACGTTTGAGAAGCTTGTTCATGGAATTGGTATGCGTAAATTTTCTAAGTTATAACATTGCTATTTCTCTTTGGTCAAACTCAGGGGGAGTATCTTGAAGAATATTTGCTTGATCTTAATGTACTTTTTTTTCCCTATGATTAGGAGCATTTTTCCCACTGGGTTTTTGCTACCTAACTAGGTTTTAACGAGGCACTCACCTTGGGTTGGTCATATCCCTGATGATGTCTCGTAGACGTTTCTTTTGACTTTCCATTTCTCACACATTTTTCGTTAGACTATGGATTTTGTCCCTACTCGAGTTTTTGCCATAGCCTTAGGATTTTTTAATGAGACTCACTTACTTATGCAAGTTCTTACCTTATGGACAATAAGCGTTGTTCCTTAGAATCAATGTTGACGAGTCCACTTCCTCAACTTATGCATGATGCTGAATCTACCTTGAGTATTTACACACTCAAAGGGGAGTGTTATAAACTTTCCTAGTTTATATGTGATTGTGTAAATCCTAGATTAGATTTGATTCTAGTTATCCTTTCTTATTACAACTTGTATTCCTTGGGGATGAAGAAATTTCTTCTCTCCTTTACTACTATAAATAACGGCACTATGTAGGTTGGATAACCCACAATTCTACAAACACATCTCTATGAATCTTTCTATCCTTGCCGCCGGCCGCCTTAACCTGGTCAGATAAAATAGTTTACAACAATAGAACAATTATAGAATGAAATTTTCATTTAAATTTTCAGGTGGAGAAAAAATTGTACCAAATATCAAATTGCCACATTAGCCATCAAATATTATTTTTATGTTTTACATTTGACATCTTATATAGAGATGCTCTTAGGCTATTATATTTTTTTTATTTCTTTTTTCTTCAGGTAGTCAACAACTGGTGTAACATCCCATCTCAGATTATAAATATATAAATGGGAAATGGCAATTTTACCCCTGTTTATTCGTGAACGTGTGTGTGTTTGGGCGAGTTTTAAGCCATTTAGGTGTCCTATACCTTTAGGCCCAATAGATTTGGGCTGATGATGAGGTTGGTTGATTTTTTTTTAAACATACACATATGCACACCATGCACACACCTACACATCTTGTTTTTTTATTTCGTTTCTCTCTCATCCCTCTCGAACTCTCTTCTCTCTCCCTCTACCATTTTTGGTATGGACACACACACAGAACAACATCAAGACACGGATCGAGGCAAATATTGCTACCTTTGGACTCTGTGGGACTCGATAAGTCTAGTGGTGTGTTTGGTTTAGCTCAGGACATAGTAAAACTTAGGAAACCCGAGTTCCATTCCTTGGGTTCTGTTCATCAACTCCTAATTATGAAGTTTTCTTGCAATTATAAGATCACAGGGACATTCTAGGCACCCTTACAAGGCTCGAGGTACCTCTTTTGCACGTTTTGGACATCGAAGGACGAAGTTTGAGTTTTGGCCGAAATTTGCGAGAATTCTCCGGCGAGATTCCAACGTTTTCGAGGCTTAAGAGTGGTGAGACGTACCCATAAGACGAGCACAGCCACGCCAGGCTCGAGGGATACGACCCATCTACTTATCAGTGAGTGGGCTTTTGTTTTCAGTATATATATATAATTGATGTTTTCCCAGAAACTTAATTTTGAATGATTTGAGAATCGATGGATTTTATGATTTATATGCCATGTCGAATATCCTTTGTATTATGATTATGATTGTGCTGGTTGTGTTTCGGCGCCGTGGACGCTCAGGTAAGTCAGGTGAGTATGATTGTTAGTGATAGTGATGATGATGAGATTGTGATATAGCTCATATGCCTGCACCTTAGGTGTTTGTGCTCTGCCAGAGTAGGGCTTAGCCTTCACGTGATTGTTTACCTCCCGCACCGTACACTCACCTTGGATCTAAGGCAGGTACCAGCCTGTCGTACAGACCACTATTGGTGGTTCCGACTTGTAGGTGACCCTCGATTCATCGCACAGCCTTCACGTGATCGTAGCACTGAGCTTAATATTATACATCTAGCCTGTCGTACAAACCACTAGAGGTGGTTCCGACTTGTGTGCAGGATTCAATTGAGGAGCTATAGATTCAGCAATACGGGTCACTATAGGTGACTCCAGCTGCCATGATATTAGCAATGGCATATTATGTTTATCTCACCTACTTGATGTTTACTTGTTTTTGAGTTGGTATATCGACATGGCTTATTCCTAGATTTTGGTATTGAGCTTATTGATTTCAGTACGATTTTCGTATACGAATATATGATATTTTCTGGGAACTATACTTGATTTACAGTGAGGGGTTATTTACTGATTTCTGAAATGGTTTTGGAAAAGATTTATTTTTCCCACTCACATTTTCTGTTTTGCGCCCCTCCAGGTTCTAGGTAGCGGTGACGTTGGCGGCTAATGGGGCATCCAGGCAATTCTGACAAACCACCCTCCATGTAGGATTTCTTTTGCTACTTTTTAGCGTTTGTTTAATCTGGACTGCACCTAGGATTCGCTCTGTGTCACTGTGTTGCTTTACTTTTGCTTTATCTTTCACTTACTCTATCATCATATTGTAAATTATCTTGTTGACTTTTATTTCTGCACTTATTTCATATATGTTCTTCCGCTTTGCGCTTTTGGCTACATCACTCTCACGTGACGGCCAGCACGCTTCGACATTTGGGTCGGGGTGTGTCAACTGGTACTCTATTTTCACTTCAAAACCCTATGATAATAAATCACAAATGAAATTGCGCTAAAGGTAGGTCATCTCTCGGAAGTGACGCACTGTGTCGCCCGGCCACAGTGATATGTGAGCATGGGTAGCTGTTTCTCAATTAGCGCGGATGTAGTATTAAATGTTAAAGGTGTTGTAGAAACTTCTTATTGAACGACTCCACTCAAAGTTGTTTGGAAGCATCTGCTGACATCAATTTTAACCAGGACACGCAAAAGAAGTATTTTGACCTTACTACACGAGTGAGGTCAAAGAAGTTAGAGCATGAGGGTAGAGTTCAAAAGTAGGAGTGGGTTTGGTTTTTTGTCAAAATCGAAAACCGAACCGAAATTATAGTTCAGATCAATTCAGTTCGGTTTTCTGTCCGTTTGTGTTCTGTCAAGTCGTTTCCGATTCAATTTCAGCCCGATTCGGTTTTTTTTTTTTTTTTGTCTATAAATAAATTCAAAGTTCAATTCCAACATAATCGATATAATAAGCATTCCAAATTTCCAATAGAATCATAGACAATGAAAATAAACATTCAAAGTTCAATTACAATCAAGTCTTCCAAAGTCCAAAGCTTTAAACAAACATCAAAGTTCAAATCTTCCAAAAGTCCAAACTTAAGATACACATCAAAGTTCAAGTTTTCCACACCTAAAATAAACATTCCAAAGTCCAAACTTTAAAGAAATATTTGACATAAAATAAACATTACAACTAAGATCATAAATTTAAGTAAACGTCCAAAGTTCCATGTCTTGCACACACTTCTTCAAGTTCTCAAGTTCCTAAAATAAGCACTATTTAAAACAAGTATTCAGAGGGAGATGGCTAAATACCCTATGGCTAACTTATGCCTTAACAATGCATGCTTGTTTCTGAAGGGATTCAATGCCAAAGATAAAACAAATACACATGGCACTGAACTTATGAATTTGAAATATGCGATTCAATGCAATATTGGGATTTTTCAAAAGATATTAGTGTTGTACTGTGAGCGCGACCACACTACGAGGACATCTCAAAGAGCAACTCGAGGCTGGAAACCCGAATCGTCCACTCTATTCTTACATGTCCTTTTGAAAATGGTGAAAGGGGAGAGGAAGCCATTTTCTACATCACAGTTGGTCAATGTTGAAAGGGTGTACATGCCCCTCAACCTCGATCGCCATTGGATTGCTGTCAAGATGAACTCCAAAGCTTCGAGAATCATTGTGACCCGAAAAGTGACGACGAAATTGGCTCCAATCTCTTATGTGTTGCCCAATATCCTCTGAAGCATGTCTAGGAAGGTGAAAGAGGGACATTGGCCCATCGTTGTAAGTCGAAGGGCTCCACAGCAAAACAACAGGTGAGTTCAAAATTTATTGAATTGTTAGTCAATTAAGTTAAATGACTGAATTGTGTGTGAATTATTTCTGAAACCTGTTGATGGCACAAGGGGGACCACGGGATTTTCACTTTAAAAGTGATAGAGTTCTTGTATGCTAGCCTTCCTCTCAATATTCATTGGTTGTCCAAGTAATCTGTTTCGTGTAGAGTGACCGGTGAAGGACAATGGTGGTCGATAAAACAAGTATTATATTGTGAATATGTGGTGGTGTATATAATTTTATTTTGTTCAAACAAGTTCCATTAGTTCTGATGAATATAATTTGTTGTCCAAGTGTTTAAGTTGAAAAAAAAAAAAATTAACTGTTGTTGGGTACCATTTTGATTTAATAACGGGTCATTTGTGACCCGATTTCACCCTAAGCTTGTTTTGATTGATTTGTTTTCCGCTATTTAGATTTGATCCAACCGATCATATTTAGTCCGCACCTTGAAAAATGTGAAAAGAACTAGGGTAGACTATTTTTTTAAGGGGTGATGTTATTCACACACTTATTTTTACTTCTCACATATCTGTTTTAATTTTCAGCCATCGGATCAAATGAACTAAAGAATATCATTGAAAAAATCAACAAAGGTGTGTGAGAGGTAAAAACTGTTGTAAATAACACTACCCTTTTTTAACTTACAATGGAATGTACTTGAAGAATAGTAGCCTTGATTTTATGTTAGAAGCTTAATTGTTTTAAAAAATAGTCATGTGGAGAACAGTGCCTTTGATTACAAAAGTTATTAATTTTATGTCTAATTGATTTTGAATTTATCTAATTATTTACAAAAATATGAATGATGTAATAAATTAATATTAATAGTTTGTATCGTTAAAATTTTTTGAATAAGCGCCACAATGCTTCCCTCAAATAAAATTAGGGTAAATTACAAAAAACTACCTCAACTATTAGTGTCACGACACTTTCATACCTCATTTTTTAAAGTTGACAATGTCATACCTCATCTTACGAATTTGTGCCAATGTTATACCTTCCGTTAATTGGCTGTGAATTTTTTAGTTAAATGCTGACGTGGCTTGATCCGGGAACCACTTTTTATTAAAAAATTAATAAAATATTATTAAAAACTAAAAAAAATCATATAATATTTTTTAAATATTAAAATAATAAAAAAAAGTTATTAAAAATAAAAATAAAAAAAAAACTGATCGTTCCCTGGTCGGACCATATTTATATACATTTTTTATATCAAATTCACTCGTCTTTTCTTAGTTAGTTCGTTATATTTTGAGCTATTTACGTTATTTTTGTGTTTTAATAGAATTTATCTAGCTAAGAAAATAAAAATAGAATAAGTGAAGTGTTAAGTATTAATTTCATCTAAACTATCTTGTCTGTTAAATTAATACTTATCATTTAGAAAATAATATATTTATATTTATATTTATTTATATATTTATATTTATTTATATATATATATTTATATTTATATATATATATATTTATATATTTATATTAAAATAAATGTGTGTGTGTGACAGCTATCATCACAAAGCTTTCGGTGGAGAGGAGTTGGTGAAAGCTGCAATTGGCAGCTTAAAAAAAAGGGCTAATAAGAAGAGCACCGAGTGCCCATTGGAAAAGAGGGGAGAAAACGGGAGATACTGCCATTAGGCAGAGGACGCCAAAACTCGGAAAGAGTGGGAGAGGGCAGGAGAAACACGGGGCGAGAGCAGGGAAGCTGCCTTTGGCAGCTTGGAAGAAGGCGCACGGAGACGGGGCAGCAGCAAACCTCGGGCAAGAAGACCAAAGCTGCCATTTGGCAGCGCTGAAAGGAGACAGACAAGTGGCAGCGTGAGAAAGCTGCGCAAGCAGTAGGAATAATCAGCCAAGCAGCAATTGGAGCAGAGTGGAAGAGGGAGGAGCGCGGAGGAAGAGGCGCAAGGCCTAGGGGAGCTGCGGCAGCTGGCAGCTTGCGGAAAGAGGGGAGTGCCTTTCAAGGCAGTACACAGGTGCACAGGGCAGCTTGAAGGCAGTGCACCGAGTGTACAGTGCACAGAATCAAGCCAGGAAACAGGGCATAGAATTGCACAGTGGCATACGCACAAATCCTAATAATCCCCAAATTGGTTTAATCCTCCAAACTCTGTTTTTAATTTCTGTTTTTAATTTAAATAATGTGTAATTAATTTTATATTGGCTAGAGGTTAATTCGAAACCATGATTATATTTGTAATTTGAATTGGTAATTTCAGTTGTGATTTCTGAGTTGTGATTTAATTTGCTTAACTGCTTGATTAATAACTTATTTGTGTTTGTCGATTAAGAATGCATACTTAATTTACATGCATGAATTTGATGCTAGAATATAAGTGAATTTCACCTAATCGTTATAAACTTATATTCATGAGTAGTGAAGGTTGCTAGTCACAATCGCGTTAAGTAAATTCTTGGCATAAGTTTCATGCAATTCATAGTAATAAGTGCCTCGTCAATGCTTATGGTTTTCATAGAACTTAATGATTCTTGCTTGTATCTCTATTATGCAATTCATGTAGGGAACTCGTGGGGAATGTTTTGGGTTGTCGTATGCAATCATCCAATCCATTAACTTAAGGAAAATCTGAGAATTAATCTATGCAATTCATGATTAATTTGGGGCGTTGAGAATTTACAATTTATTGAAAGAACAACTGAAAATCAATTTAGGTTGCATATGTGTCATGTGTGGAGAAAAACCCTCTAGCCAATCCGTCGTCCATCCTTTCACTTTTATTTTATGTTTTTGTCAAAGTTGTAATTTAGTTAAGTTTAATTTACGTTTATTCCAAACCAAACTCCCCCATTATTATAATATTATTATTTAGTTAACTTTTATTATTTTTAATCTTTTAATTTAAATTCCGTCTAATTAATTTCCTAGTTTTTATTTTTAAATTGTTTTCATTATTTTGAGTTATTTTAGTTAAGTGTTTTTATTTTAGTTTAGTGTTTTTAAACTTTGTTTTTACGTTTTTAAATTATTTTAGAGGTTTTAGCAAGCCCTCCTAATCCCCGGCCTAGAACGATACCCTACTTACATCTATACTACAACTGTCAAAAAGAGGGTTAAATTTGTGCGGTTTAAAATCCCGTCAAAATTTTGGCGCCGTTGCCGGGGATTAGCAACTTTGCTAATCCTTTATTTTTATTTTTTTTTGTTTGTGTTTAATTTTTGTTTGTTTGTTTGTTTGTGTTTTTGTTTGTTTTTGTGTTTGTGTATTTTACTTTTGATATTTGATTTATTTTTCTTTCTTTAATTTTAGGTACTAATTGGGGCAAGTCATGGATAGCATTCAAGCTCAATTGGCGCAGCTCACTGCTCAATTGTCGCATAATGCCGAACGGACCACAATGCCAAGTGTCCCTACACTTGATGTGCCCTATGGGCAAGGATATCAAACTCAGCAATATCCTCAATTTTCTGCATATGAAGATGATTGGGGATATCAAGGCCACAGCCAACCAAGGGGCAACATGTATTCCAACGCTTGCAATTCGGATTGGAGAGGTTATTCAAATCAGATGTGGGATGAACCTCAGCAATTTCAACAAAGTGGATATTGGCAGCAAGACGAGTTCTATTCCAGACCTATGCAGCCACCACAACATCCCCCACAACAATTCCAATCGAATTCAAGTATGCCCGTGGATTATAATCAAATTCTTAACGAATTAAACTCTTTGGTGCAGGGGTCACAAAATCAAGCTGAAGAGACTTACCAAGGAGAATATTGGCAGCCGTATGATGAGTTCTATACATCACCACCACAGCCTCCGCAACAATTTGCCCAATTCGATTCAGGTACATCTCTGGATAATGATACATTTAATAAGTTACTCTCCTCTTTGAATCAGGGAGTGGAAAATCGAATCCAGGAGATGCAAGACCGGACCAACAGAGTGGACGAATTGGATATACATGTTGGGCAGATTATGGAATTCATGGCACAGATTAAAGATCAAAGTGAACTTTCCAACTCCACATTTGCAAATTCAAAGGGAGAAGTGGAAATCGATGAAGCCATAAGTGATGTGGAGGATGAAGCTGTTCCAGAACCATCCAGTCACAGCCCGAACTTGGATGAATTGCCGCTGCAAGAAGAAGAGGAGGAGGACGACTTGGGCAGTTTAGACGAATTCTTGTCTCAAACCCCTCAAGTCCCTATGTCGTCCAACTTAGGTGAGGAAGTTCTACGTTCAATTTATTCTAACCCTATTCCACCGAATGTCCTTTTTCCTTGTAGAATTTTAATTCCAAATATCGAAGAGAGTGAAAAAGACATTGTGGAAGCTCTTCCAGAAGTCCAAAGTGATATCTCAATTCTTGGTGCACCAAAACAAGTTCCTAAACCTTGCACGCCAAGAAAAGAGATTCAAGAGAATGAAGTGGCTGAAGCATATCAAAAATACATCCAAGAGGTTGTGCATGAGGCAACAAAGGCCCAAGAAATTGAGTTTGATGACACGGGACATGCCACAACCATCATCATCAATCTGGCCCAGTTCAAAATCCCGGAAATATCCAAAAATGTGGTCTTTGTAATTGAGTTTGTTTCGGAGAAAGACAGTAAGCCATTTTCTCCAATTTTAATTTTTATTTTATTTTATACTAACATATTTCTAATTTTAATGATTCAGGCACCCACCCTAGAATTCAGACCATTGCCGAATCACTTCAAGTATCACCTCCCATTAAAAGATAAATTCCATGCTTTGGAGCCGAGGGGAGGTTAAAGGAAAGATTCGTCCGGCTAAAGACGTTAAAGCAAGCGCTTCTTGGGAGGCAACCCAAGCAATCAGATTTGCATTTCTTAACCTTCTTCTTTATTGCCTTTACTTTCATTTTTGTTTTGTTTAGTTAGTTGTTTTATTTGGTTGATTTTTATTTAGTTTGTGTTTAAATAAATTAAGGGCCTTATTTATTTTACGTACGGATAAATAAAGTATTTTTACATTAATTTACATTTATTTACTCTACATATTTTAATTTGCTTAAAATAAACCTAAAAAAAAAAAAAAAAAAAAATAATAATAATAATAATAAATAAACATTAAAAGCATAAATAAATTTACAATAATACGAAAACTAATAGAATTCATTAGTCATTGGTCATTGGGCAGGTGGTGCCTGAGAAGTCGACGGAGCTCCGGGTAAACGAAGAGCCAGAGTTGGAATCTCCGGAGCCGGAACGCTTGGTGCTGCTCCAGAGGACGAAGGCAACATAAACCGCGGGAGTAACGCCATGAACCGCTCATGATCACTCTGGATTCGACCGTCCGACTCCTGCAGCTGGTCCAGCTTCCTCTTCATGCTGGTCGAGTAGCTAGTTGCGAGCATGTGCAACTCCTTGTTCTCGTGCCTGAGTCCTCTGACTTCTTGCCGAAGACTGACCACCTCTGCCATTAGCGACTCCACTTGACGAGATCTTGCAAGCAGGCGCTGACCCATGTTTGAAACTGAGCCTGCACATTGGACACTGAGAGCCAGTGAGTCCTGAACAGCCAGCTCGTCTGACCACATAGACAGCAACCTAGTATCTCTGGGAGTAAGAAGGTTTCTTGCAACCACCGTTGCGGTTATATCGTTCCTCATCATTGTGTCCCCGACTGTAAGAGGACCATTGGGGGATATGAAGGATGGATTCCAAATGTTGTTCGGAGAAGACGAGTCATCGTCTTCCCCGACATTCAAGTTTAGGCAACGGTCAGAAGGGCAAGACATTTTTAGAGGGGGTTCAGGAAGAAAAGAGTTCGGAAAAATTAAGATTGCTGAAGCGGAAGAAGAGAGCGGAAGGAGTAAGATTAAGAAGTGCAGAAGAGAGTGTTTACAGAGGAGAGTGTTTGAGGAAGGGAGTTCAAGTGTGATGTGAAGCAGAATTAGCGCCTCTATAAAAAGAAGCAAATCAAAGAGAGGCGCTCCTCTGAGGTTGAAGACGCGTCCTCACGCAATTCGGAAAAGCTCGACGCTCCTTTCTCAAAAGCTGGGCTTGACTCAGCAATCACGTGGGTTGGTTTGTCCGGATGTGTCGTCACTCATGACGTGCAGCGTGGAGCGTTGCGAAAACCACGAGCCGCACCCGGTTTTGAACCCCGGTTTTCAAAAGATCATCATTCCAATTTGTCGTCACTCGTCGTATGTGCAGTCAGCTTCGCGGAAATTACGGACGCGTTGTCAGAAAGCGCGTAACGGGCACTGTTCATCCATCCACCGGCTGCCGACAAATAGTGAGGGAACAGTTCCGGTTGTGAAGGAAAATTTCTATAAAGTCGACCTTCGCCTTCCACATCAAAGGCACACCTTCACACCCTCTCCACCTCTAAACCTCTCAACCTCTCTTCATCTCCGATAATGTCTTCCCAAAGAAAGCTTTCGAGTTATTCAGTGTTCTTCATCCCTTGGATCACCCCAGAAAACAAACCTTCCAAAGCAAAAGTATTTCATATTAAAAAGGTTAAAAGCAAAAGTATCTCATATTATGCTTTCTCCTCTCCTTCATCTGAGGAACGTGGAGAAAGTGAGATCCTGATTGCTTACCTAGTCTTGCTCTCGAGTACTCATCTCAGACCCCTCCCAGCCCACTTTAAAAATAAACCTGTGTTCAGGTACTTCTTCAAAAACAAAAGTACTTCACAGACGAAGCAGGAGGAGTCTGAGGTGCACCCAAGAGCAGATGAGTCTGGGTTGATCCAAGAGTTCAAGAAGATGCCACACCTGCGTGGAGACCGGACTACTTGAAGCATGTGGAGACACGTGCTGATTCATCCTCAACTAAGCTGAGGAGCACTTGCAAGAAGGAGGCCCATCCAGTTCAAGATGAAAGCTGTGGAAAATCAACAGTCATGACCAATGACCACCTATTAGTTCTTTTCGTTATCTTTTATTTTCATTTTCAATTTTCGTTTGCATTTTCTATATTTTCTTGCGTGCTTAACTGATTTACTTCTTTTCTTTGTAGGAACGTTTGGTTATTTTCTCCCTTGAAGTTGATTGCAAAATTTACGCTTGGGGGTCATCGCTTGGTTTTCTGCAAATTAGGGAAGTTTTCAGTCCTATTGCTTTATTTTGTTTCGTTTTATTTTTTTCCTTTTATTTTTATTTGCTTATTATTGTTTTCTGACATTGGGGACAATGTTTAGTTTAAGTGTGGGGGTATCAAGATAAAAAATGACCAAATTGAAAATTTGTATACCTTCGACTTTGAACTGGTTTCATTTGTTTTCGTGTTGTCGCTTTTTGTTTTCTTAGTGTTTTATGCTGTTTTGGTGTGTTTTGAGGAAATCTTACGAAAATGACATAAAAATTTGAAAAATATTTTGAAAAACCCAAAAAAGAATTTTTTTTAGTTGTTTTTGTGTGTTTGTGTCTTATGTACCTTCCAACACAATGATGAGGATTTGGTTTTTAATTGCATGACTGTTAAAGAAAATTATAAACATGGATGGAAGTTTGATATGCTCTTGGTTTATGCTTAGTTGTAGTTGTTGTTTATGAATTTAAATTTGATCACAAAAGGATAAAATTAGTTTTTGTAACATGCTTGAAGGAAGGAACTCAAACTAATGCTACATCCCTGTGAGACTTGAGCTTATACCTTGTTTGGAGAGTTATTAATCTTGATGTTTTTGTTTTCTAAAGTCGTTGCATGATCTCATTATTCTTTGCTTGGTTGCTACTTAGAAGGCGTTTTATCATCTTAGTTCCAGATACTAGAACTCATATCCGTTTCATTCAAAGCATGACATTGAATTGCATAACACATATCAAGATGAAGTTGTTTAGTGAACCACCACATCCCAAAAAGCCTTACCCTCCATCTTTCTTATGTTTTGTAGGTTTAACCCCTTTCGAGCCTGGTTTAGCCTATTTTTGTTGTTAACCACATTAAACCGCACCTAACCGTCCGCACCCTTGTTCTTAAAGAATAGTGAGCATGACTTAAAAAATAATTCATTTTATTCTACACTATACAGAAAAACAAGTGTGGGGGAGGAATTGGTTGTTTTGAGCTCAATTGTACGTTTTGCGTTTCTGAAAAAAAAAAAAAAAAAAAAAAAAAAAAAAAAAAAAAGAGAAAAACGCAGGAAAAGAAAAGAAAGAAGAAAAAGAGTTTGAAATTTGGCCATAAAGTGTGTGAATCTTCCCCTCGGATTTAGAGTTGAATTTTCATTCAAAAGTGAATTCTATGCGTTAATCTCATTACTTTGCTTACTATTTCTTTAAGAACCTTTGTTTTCCATATCCTTCCTTTGTTAAGCCTATATCCTTAGCCCCGTTACAACCCTTTGACTTCTATCTTGGTTGTTGTGTGTTCAATATGTGGAGTTTGGGATTGGTATGAGCTTATGGTGTCCCTGGTTCTCGCATCTAAGTAGTAGCATTCCGTTCATGAGATCATATTCATATGTACAGTAATAACTCCAGAAAATGCTTTCTTTGCTATAACATATGTGAGTGATCGTTTCCTTGCTTACATCATTCTTCTCACATATACCTAGTGTAGGGAGTGTAGTCAGAAAATCTGAGCGAAAAATTGAGTGCATATCTAGTAAGGAATAGAGTAAATTCTCTAAGGCATGTTACTACATTCAAAATGTTGTTTTAATTGATTAAATGCGAACTAATAAATGGTGACTGTGATTAAGTATGTGCTTAAGGGTATGGATTGCCAAAATCTGTGTAAGTGATGATTTTTAATTTGTCATGTCCATTGGAAGTCCCTGAGATAAATGTTGGAAGGTTTTGATTGAGTTTTGTTTTTGTTTCTTTGTTTTGCTCGAGGACTAGCAAAAGCTAAGTGTGGGGGTATTTGATCGGACCATATTTATATACATTTTTTATATCAAATTCACTCGTCTTTTCTTAGTTAGTTCGTTATATTTTGAGCTATTTACGTTATTTTTGTGTTTTAATAGAATTTATCTAGCTAAGAAAATAAAAATAGAATAAGTGAAGTGTTAAGTATTAATTTCATCTAAACTATCTTGTCTGTTAAATTAATACTTATCATTTAGAAAATAATATATTTATATTTATATTTATTTATATATTTATATTTATTTATATATATATATTTATATTTATATATATATATTTATATATTTATATTAAAATAAATGTGTGTGTGTGACAGCTATCATCACAAAGCTTTCGGTGGAGAGGAGTTGGTGAAAGCTGCAATTGGCAGCTTAAAAAAAAGGGCTAATAAGAAGAGCACCGAGTGCCCATTGGAAAAGAGGGGAGAAAACGGGAGATACTGCCATTAGGCAGAGGACGCCAAAACTCGGAAAGAGTGGGAGAGGGCAGGAGAAACACGGGGCGAGAGCAGGGAAGCTGCCTTTGGCAGCTTGGAAGAAGGCGCACGGAGACGGGGCAGCAGCAAACCTCGGGCAAGAAGACCAAAGCTGCCATTTGGCAGCGCTGAAAGGAGACAGACAAGTGGCAGCGTGAGAAAGCTGCGCAAGCAGTAGGAATAATCAGCCAAGCAGCAATTGGAGCAGAGTGGAAGAGGGAGGAGCGCGGAGGAAGAGGCGCAAGGCCTCGGGGAGCTGCGGCAGCTGGCAGCTTGCGGAAAGAGGGGAGTGCCTTTCAAGGCAGTACACAGGCGCACAGGGCAGCTTGAAGGCAGTGCACCGAGTGTACAGTGCACAGAATCAAGCCAGGAAACAGGGCATAGAATTGCACAGTGGCATACGCACAAATCCTAATAATCCCCAAATTGGTTTAATCCTCCAAACTCTGTTTTTAATTTTTGTTTTTAATTTAAATAATGTGTAATTAATTTTATATTGGCTAGAGGTTAATTCGAAACCATGATTATATTTGTAATTTGAATTGGTAATTTCAGTTGTGATTTCTGAGTTGTGATTTAATTTGCTTAACTGCTTGATTAATAACTTATTTGTGTTTGTCGATTAAGAATGCATACTTAATTTACATGCATGAATTTGATGCTAGAATATAAGTGAATTTCACCTAATCGTTATAAACTTATATTCATGAGTAGTGAAGGTTGCTAGTCACAATCGCGTTAAGTAAATTCTTGGCATAAGTTTCATGCAATTCATAGTAATAAGTGCCTCGTCAATGCTTATGGTTTTCATAGAACTTAATAATTCTTGCTTGTATCTCTATTATGCAATTCATGTAGGGAACTCGTGGGGAATGTTTTGGGTTGTCGTATGCAATCATCCAATCCATTAACTTAAGGAAAATCTGAGAATTAATCTATGCAATTCATGATTAATTTGGGGCGTTGAGAATTTACAATTTATTGAAAGAACAACTGAAAATCAATTTAGGTTGCATATGTGTCATGTGTGGAGAAAAACCCTCTAGCCAATCCGTCGTCCATCCTTTCACTTTTATTTTATGTTTTTGTCAAAGTTGTAATTTAGTTAAGTTTAATTTACGTTTATTCCAAACCAAACTCCCCCATTATTATAATATTATTATTTAGTTAACTTTTATTATTTTTAATCTTTTAATTTAAATTCCGTCTAATTAATTTCCTAGTTTTTATTTTTAAATTGTTTTCATTATTTTGAGTTATTTTAGTTAAGTGTTTTTATTTTAGTTTAGTGTTTTTAAACTTTGTTTTTACGTTTTTAAATTATTTTAGAGGTTTTAGCAAGCCCTCCTAATCCCCGGCCTAGAACGATACCCTACTTACATCTATACTACAACTGTCAAAAAGAGGGTTAAATTTGTGCGGCTTAAAATCCCGTCATTCCCCCCTCCCCCCCCTCTTTCTTCCTTCTCTCTCTTCTCCCCCATTTCTCCATTTCTTCTTCCCTGCCCATAAAACAGAAGAACCAAAAAAAAAAAAAAAAATACAAACTGATTCATCCCGTCCCCCCCCCCTTTCTTTCTTCTCTCTCTTCTCCCCCATTTCTTCTTCCCCTTTCTAGAAACCCAGAAAACAGAAGAACAAAAAAAAAAAAAAGAAAAAAAAAACAAATGCATTTTGTCTTCCCCCCTCCCCACCTCCTCCACTCCCTCTTCTCCCCGCACCCACACTCTTCCCTCCACACCCATTCCCCCCTTTCTCCACTCTCGGAATCAGGGATCTGGGTTTTTTTTTTTTTTTTTTTTTTTTTTGTTCTTCTGTTTTATGGGTTTCTAGAAAGGGGAAGAAGAAATGGGGGAGAAGAGAGAGAAGAAAGAAAGGGGGAGGGGGAACGGGATGAATCAGTTTGTATTATTATTATTATTATTTTTGGTTCTTCTGTTTTCTGGGCAAGGAAGAAGAAATGGAGAAATGGGGGAGAAGAGAGAGAAGGAAGAAGGGGGGGAACGATCAGTTTATTTTTATTTTTTTTTATTTTAGTTCTTCTGTTTTCTGGGCAGGGAAGAAGAAATGGAGAAATGGGGGAGAAGAGAGAGAAGGAAGAAAAGGGGGGGGGGAATGAACAGTTTTTTTTTAAAAAAATTTTTTATAACATTTCTTTATTTTTTTAATATTTAAAAAATATTATATGATTTTTTTTAGTTTTTAATAATTTTTTAATAAAAAGTGGGTCCCGAATCAAGCCACGTCAGCATTTAACTGAAAAATTCACGGCCAATTAACAGAAGGTATAACATTGACACAAATTCGTAAGATGAGGTATGACATTGTCAACTTTAAAAGATGAGATATGAAAGTGTCGTGACATCAATACTTGAAGTAGTTTTTTGTCATTTACTCATAAAATTATTTAAGATGTCCCTCGACAAAGGGGCACTATATATATGCACACACACAAAATGGGCACATGATACAGATGACCATCAGGATGTCAATTTGCTGGCAATGACGCGCATATATGATGACTATGTTTCAGGGTAGTTGCTCGGCTTTTTTCATGTTCCTCCGTTGATGTAGTTTGGATGCATACATACAAGTCAAAAGGACTGTTATGTGTAAGTCAAACATCAAAACAAAAATATCACTGGTCATTCACGAATGCATTTAAAAAAAAATCACAAACCATGAAGTCCATTGGATAATTTGTCATCCATCTAGGATACTGAAAGTGATTGATTAAGTTGGAGACAATATATCAGAACATAATGTGCAGTTAGTAGCAGCTACATACAGAAGAGGACGCGCTTCATTCATATAATCTGTTAGTACAAAAAGGCCACACGAAACACGTTCATCATGAGGTGCTAATAACGGCAACGAGGTGTTCATATTAGTTAATTTCGGAGTTATTTCCTTGTCAAAAAGAGGCATGTGGTGCTCAAGGTCTTGGGTCAAATTAATGGTTTAAATGCGACAAGTCTGGTGTGAGAAAAACAGACAAATATGGATGGATTGGCAAGAAAAACAGAATGAAAAAATGAAAAAAAGAACAAAAAAAACTGTTAAATGGCGGCTTCTAGGTGATCCCGGCTCATTCCCATTTGTTCTTCTATTTTCACCAAACAAAAAATTAGTTAATTATTGCTCCTTAATTTCTTAAACATTAAATGCCATAGGTTTAACCATGCTTTTTTGAATTCTAGTCGTGGTGTAGAATTATGACTACTTGAATTAATATGTGGAAAATATTACAACATATATAAGGATATAATAATTCTTGGATATATAGAAATCCTACATTAATTACATGAGAAATTACATTCCTATAATACATGTTATAGTCACGGAGAGGATCCCAGATTAATTAAGGAGGAGTCCATGACGAGGCTAATGAAGGGCTGTAGTGAGAAGATCAGCCGGTTGATCAGCAGAGGGAATATAACAACCATGATGACTACCAAGAGTAGCTTTTTCACGAACAAAGTGATAATCGAGTTCAATTTGATGTGTGCGAGCAGGATAGACCGGATTAGCAACAAGATAAGCGGCACTCAAATTATCACAATGCAATAAAATCAGAGAAAGTAATCAAACCCCAAGCCCACCAAGAAGAAAGCAAATACAAGTGGTCTCAACACACGCATGAGCAAGTGAACAATATTCAAACTCAGCATTGGAGCAAAAACAATAGGCTTCTTTTTGGAGCACCAGATGAGATTGGAACCCAAATAGTGAAGGAAAATTTTTGTCCTAGCTAAGAACAAGTAAGAAAATTTGAACACATATGCAAACTATTAACACATTAAAGTAGGCATGCATTCAAAAACAATTCATAAAACCCATGACTTTCAAAGCCTAGTATATGGTGAACCAAAAACTCTTTGAGATCATTAAAGAGAATGAAGGATTTAGAGTTCATTACCCTTGAAGCTCATCCTTGTTTATACAAGGGATTCACCCAAGTGGAGGGCCTTCAAGTCACCTCCTTGCTTCTTTGAGAATTTGAGGAAAGGATCTCCAAAACACCAAAAGCTTGATGTCTCTAAGTCTCTTCACCAAGGATTAGTTGTGAAGATGATATGGATGACTTAGGGAAGAAAAGATTGCTAGATGTCCCTCCCCTAAGTGGCCGGCCTCTTTAGAAAAGGGAGAGAAAATGTTTCACCCAATTTCTACAAGAAAACCCTAAATGAAAATAAAGCTATAAAGTTGAATTTATACTTCATTTCATGTGAGTGGCAAACTTGTAATTAATACAAGTCCTTATGGCCGGCCTTGACATTGTTATTGGGCTAATTGCCCATTTTGTTTAGTTGTCATACAACTTAAACATAATGGGCCTTATGGTCCAAAACACTTTTGGGCCCCGAAACCCAAAACCAACTTAAAAGCCCAATACGAACATTTCGTATAATTAATTAACTAATTAATTAACTTTGACCATTCTTCAATTAAACCATTTAATTGTATATCCATTTCATTTAATTACTTCACTTTCATCCTTACTCAGTGTACGATCCATTAGGTTCCAATTAGCGAGGTAGTGGGCGATCGTTACTCTTAACGATCGATTGTGAATTGAAACCACATTTCAATTCTCCCTTAAAATTAGTGTTTCCTAATCTTTAGGGCTTCCACAAACCATGAGTGACACCTAGCAGCATGTCATGGTTACCCAAGCTAAGTAGAAGTGGTTGGAGAACCTATCCAGTTACAACTACAATGCAATACGGTCCTTCTCTAATACAGTACTCTCAATCACATTGTTTAAGTGATAGTTTGTTTCATGTCTAATATCCAATGTGATACTTCCCTATATGATTCAATTGAATAAGATTTGGAACAAACTTCCTAAGTCATATTCATATGCTTTGGCCAAAGACTCTCGAATCATATCTTAGAGTATTCTCCTTCCACCATGGAAGGTTAGAGATCCCTTGTTATGCATTCATATGCCTACATGACTAGATAGCTTGACCCCAACAATGTCGTGGACACTCCAATGGAATGCCATTTGACATGATCAAAGATCAAGGACCTAACTATTAGACATCTATGATGCCTCAGGTCAAATGACTACTTTGCATATTGTAACTATCGAGTTCTTACATGACATGTATGTTTGAACTCTCTTTTGATCGTTGTTCAGTGTATTCGATTACTCTTTTGAGCACCTATGTGTTTGCCTTAGTGTCCAACCCTAAATGACTTGAGACTTGTCATACTCCCGCTTGAGTCGACATAACACATACTAACCTTAGCGGATTGTCAATGCCCAATTGGCAATCCTATGGCTAGGAACGTTTTAGGAATGAACATAAGAGAAAGGTCTCGTTAATCTAACTTACTTAAATCACTTATCTCTTAGATCATATACATTCCTTGGATTCCCTTATTGCTTAAACACAAGATACAATAAATAGTGATTAACAATAAGCTTTGCCCTTCATTAAACATATAAAAGTTTAATACAATAAGTATTCCAAAAGCTATTACATCAAATGAGTGGCTTTGTGGGCATACTTCCAACAATCTCCCACTTGCACTCAAAGCCATCCTCCCATGTATCTAATACCCATCTTTTCCATATGGCGGTCAAGTTGGATTTGAGACATTGGCTTCGTCAGTGGATCTGCTACGTTATCGGCTGAGGCAACTTTGAGGATGTTGACTTTCCCCTCGGCAGCATATCTTCTAATGATATTAAAGCGCCTGTCAAAATGCTTGTTCTTTTGATGTGCCCTGGGTTCCTTAGCTTGAGCTATCGCCCCACTATTATCACAGTACAAAGTTACTGGTGATGTAATGGTTGGAACCACTCCAAGTTCAGTAATGAACTTCTTCATCCAGAACGCTTCTTTGCCGGCTTCAGCTGCAGCGACATATTCAGCCTCTGTCGTGGAATAAGCAATTACACTTTGTTTCTTGCTTTTCCAGCTGACAGCCCCACCATTCAGAGTGAATACATATCTGGAGTTGGAACTTCTATCATCGACGTCAGATTGGAAATCTGCGTCTGTATAGCCTTCCACTCGCAACTCTGTCGCTCCTCCATAAATGAGGAACATGTCCTTAGTTCTTCTTAAGTACTTAAGGACCGTCTTGACAGTTGCCCAGTGTTCTGATCCTGGGTTAGATTGATATCGACTAGTAATGCTCACAGCATATGCGATATCAGGCCTTGTGCATATCATGGCATACATGAGACTTCCTATGGCGGAAGCATAAGGAATAGTATTCATTTGCCATATCTCTTCAGGAGTCTTAGGTTCCATGGACTTAGAAAAGAGAATTCCATGTCTCACAGGAAGAAAACCTTTCTTAGATTGTTCCATCTGGAACCTACTTAGCACCTTATCAATGTACATAGATTGGGATAATCCAATTAGTCTTCTGGATCTATCATGATAGAACTTTATCCCAAGTACATAAGATGCATCTCCTAAATCTTTCATGTGGAAGGTTTTGGACAACCACACTTTTACAGAAGAAAGTACTGCAGTGTCATTCCTGAATAGTAATATGTCATCTACATATAACACTAGGAATACAACTGCATCCCCTACGACCTTTTGATAAACACAATTGTCGTCTTCGTTTTGAGTAAAACCAAACGATTTGATTTCAGTATCAAAACGGATGTTCTAGCTCCTGGAGGCTTGCTTAAGTCCATAAATGGACCTCAGAAGCTTGCATACCTTAGTCTTTTTAGACTTGGACACGAAACCTTCGGGTTGAGCTATATAAAGCTCTTCCTCTAGGTAGCTGTTCAGAAAGGCCGTATTCACGTCCATTTGCCAGATTTCATAATCATGGTACGCAGCTATAGCAAGAAAATTCGAATGGACTTAATCATGGCTATAGGAGAGAAAGTTTCTTCATAGTCAATCCCTTCTCTTTGCCTGTAACCCTTGGCTACTAGTCTAGCCTTATAAGTCTCCACGTTCCCATCAACGCCTATCTTTCTCTTGAAGACCCATTTGTTTCCAACAGGTACTATACCTTTTGCAGAGTCTACAAGAGTCTAGACCTGATTTTGATACATGGAATCCATCTTGGATTTCATGGCCTCTTGCCATCTCATCGAATCAATGTCGGACATTGCTTCAGTGTAGTCCCTATGGTCCTCTGTGTCATTGTCACCTAAAAGGTAAAATTCCTCAAAGTCATTGTCTAAGCCATACCTCTTAGGTGGCTTACTAACCCATTCAGATCTACGTGGAGCTAGGGGTTTAGGAACAGGGTTGTCAACATGTCGTGTGCTTGTTTATGGTTCATCATTAATCTCATTAATTTCCATCGTTTTACTAATAGTTCCTTTGAGAACAAATTCGTCCTCTAGAAACTTAGCAGTTCTTGCGACAAAGACTCTCTGGTCATCAGGATGGTAGAACTCCCATAGTTTCTCTAGGATATCCCACAAAATAGCACTTTACTGATCTCGTTTCAAGCTTAGTAGTTTCAAGCTTCTTGACATATGCTTCAGAACCCCAAATCTTAATGTGCTTAAGACTTGGCTTTCTTCCATGCCATATCTCATAGGGCGTTTGTGAAACTGACTTGGAAGGTACTCTATTAAGCAAGTAAGCTGCTGTATATAGAGCGTATCCCCAGAATGTTACTAGTAGATCAGCGGAACTCATTATAGAACGAACCATGTTCATCAAGGTTCGATTTCTCCTTTCAGAAACTCCATTAAGTTGTGGAGTTCCAGGTGGAGTCCACTATGATATTATTCCACACTCTTTGAGATAATCTAGGAACTCATTACTCAGATATTCACCCCCTCGATCTGATCTTAGGATCTTTATCTGTTTCCCAGTTTGCTTCTCAACTTCATTCTTGAATTCTTTGAACCTTTCAAAGGATTTTAACTTGTACTTCATAAGATACACATAGCCAAACCGAGAGTGATCGTCGGTGAATGTGATATAGTAGGAGAAGCCTCCTCTCGACGTAGTAGACATAGGTCCATATACATCAGTTTGGATTAACCCTAGAATTTCAGTGGCACGCTCTCCTTTCCCAGTGAATGGAAATTTGGTCATCTTCCTTTCAAGCAACATTCACAAGTACCCATCTGGTCATTACCTAATGGGCGGAGATATCCGTCTTTCGACATCTTGCGAATCTTTTCAAGGTTCACATGTCCAAGTTTAAGATGCCACATCCTTTCTTGGTTAACTTATTCTCTAGCTCTTTTGGGTTTTGAGGTATTCCCGCTTTCAATACAGTGCATCCCACTATTCGTCTCTAGGTGAAAAAGTCCCTCTATCATATTACCATGAGAGATAATACGACCGTTCAAGTATAAAGTGCAACTCATTTTGTCAAACAATACTGAGTGCCCATCTCGTAAAAGCTTAGAGATAGAAATCAAATTCTTTATACATGAAGGAAAATATAAACAATTTTTAAGTTACAGAACTTCCCTAGAGGGTAGGTTAAGCATGTAGGTGCCTATTGCTTTTGCAGAGATTTTAGTGCCGTTCCCAACTCGCACAACCATCTCCCCATTGCGCAGTGTCTTGCTCCCTGCTAGTCCCTGCATCGTATTACAGATATGTTGACTAGCGCCTGAATCAAATATCCAGGAATTGGAGCTCACTGTAAAAGCACTTTCTATGACGGAAATAGTCTCTTCAAAAGTTCGTGTCATAAGGCTCGCAATGCGCACCCTGTATTTCTTCTTCCAACGTTCATCCTTTCCACAATGAAAGCATGTTCCTATGGATTTTATTGCCTTCTTCTTATGCGACCTTTTCCTTGTGATTGCATTCTCACTCCCACTGTCCCTTTTGAAACCTCTTTCTAATTTACAGCACATGTCAATCATCTCGCTAAAAGTATGATCGAATCTATTCACTTTGTAGTTTACAATAAACTTAGTGAAATCATCCGAGAGAGGTGCAAGGAAAAAGTCTTGGGCCATTTTCCCATCAATGGAAGTTCCTAAACTTTCAAGATCTTGAAAGATCATTTCCATCTTTTGTCCATGTTTATGGACCGATGTCCCCTTTGCCATTTTGGCATTCATTCGACTACAAATATTTGAGAATCGTACATTACTAGTCTCAATGTCATGCATCTTATGCAAACTTTCAACCATGGCACATGAAGTGTCCATGTGCTTATGTAGCTTCATAAGCTCCTCACTAAGTGAAGTGAGGATTAAGCATTTGGCTTGTAAGTCATCCTCATAGTATCTTGCATAATCATGACACTCCTCCTTTGAAGCTAGTTTCTTAGGAGGTACACGAGGAGGGGATTGCTTAAGCACATCCAATATGTCTTTCACCTTTGAGACATTCTCAATGTGGCGATACCAAGCAAGGAAACGTTGGCCCCTAAGGCCCCTTTTGTCAAGTATAATGGTGGGTATAATTTTAGGCATGTCGTTAACTACATAACATAACAGAAATCACATTAGATTGTTGATAAACTACTTGATTGGGTCTTGAATCAAATAGTACCACCCACTATTTTTGGCAAATTCCACATCCCTCAATAGAATCCGAGAGTTATGTTGAACTCTTAGCGGGGTATGGGAGACTCACCATTACCAAGCCCACCTCACGATGATACGATGTTGGTTAGCAAAAATAATGATGAGAGAATAACACTTTACTCATTTACAACGTTTGTAATTACCCATCTTGTTTGGCCTCTAGAGAATGTTGCCTCACGATGATACGATGTCGGCACCATTGCACGTAGTTAAGTTATTCCCACCATGCTTAGTTCGTGTAGGGGTTCAAGAATAACCTCACGATGATACGATGTTGGCTATCCTCGTTGCCTACCTCACCACATCATGTATGTACATATGGACTCCTCCTGAATGTAAGCACATACTTTGAACTTCCCCATGATAGGGTGAAGCCGGTGTAGGAGTCACAAATGATTGGAGCCCACCACGGTGGAAGGCCTACGAAGAGATGTTCAAAGCATCTCTCGCTTATCAACTTAATATTCATTTTGTTGAGGGAGTATTTTTGGGCTACACCAAAACATTTCAATCGTATTAAAAGAACATGGGCCTATCACAACTATTGGTCCAAGTTAATATGATTTAGTAGCATATAATACTCCCACTGTTTCGTTGAAACAAGCGAGACTATATGGAACTACTAACGAATGCATTGCATCCTCAGATGGACTATATAGTCATTTTAGGTTTTAGGATGATTATGAACCGTTTAAATTTGATCCAACACGAGCCTTGTGTTGGACCTTGGGTTTAAGGTAGATAGTTGTTGATTTTAATTACGCGTTTAATCTAATTAAACCGTTATTTCCTTTTGGGCGTTGGACCCAACTATTCCAATTTGCATACAAATAAACAAATAGGAATACATGAAATAAAGAGAAGGGCTTATGCCCTTTTACAACACATTGGAGGACTTATGCCCTTTACAACACTTTGGAGGACTTATGCCCTTTACAACACTTTGGAGGACTTATGCCCTTTACAACAAACTTGAATTAATCAAATTACATTCAAATCTATACTACCAAACCCAAGCATTCATAATGTAAATCGGCCAATCACATAGCTCAATTATCGAGGCCTTTGGTTCATAATCACCCTTTTCTTAATCAATCAAATTAACTAAGAAAGCAACTTTAAACAATTGGTTTTTGGATTCATAGAATTGATTTAAATGGAACTAAATATAATGAAAATCCAATTCTCATTAAAGAGACAAAACAATTTTGTTCTCATTTTGTTTTGGGCCAAAAACAATGACCACAACAATTGGGTCACTTAGTTAAAACAAAAAAAAACTTTTGGGGTCACTTTGTAAAAACACAAGAGTCCACAACTTCATGTAATTACAACTAGAACCCAAAATTTTTAACAATAACTAAACCATCATTAAAGGAGCAAAACAATTTGTCCTTTAGTGATTTAGGACCTTAACGTAAAAACACGTAAACTTTTGGGCCAAAATACAAATACACAAAAGTATCAAAACTTTATGTAATTGCAAAAAAGGCCCAAAAATACCCCACTTGAGGGGTGGCCGGCCAAATGAGTAAACAAGTGAAAAAATTTCTAAAAAAGTTTTTGCAAGTTGATTTTGGTGGGTGAGATTAAAGGTGATGGGGATGGGTTTTAAGAGATTTTTGTCAAACATTAAAATTGTTTTGTCCAACATTAATGGCAATAAATATCCTTCACCAATAACCATCACCCATCAAAATTAAACCAAAACTTTATGAAAAACATAAAACTTTTGAATCAAAACTTCAAAACTTTTTGTTCTTGGCAAGAACTTCAAGAACATTGAAGAACACCCATGAAAACTCATAATAGCTCCATGAATGTTTTTCACTCACCAAAACTCAAAATTTCACAACTCAAAAGAGGGTTAATATCCTAGGGTACTTAGGGGTTCCAAAAAGCACTTTAAAACCATTTTAACAAGACTAACAAGAACCCAAAAATCACCCTTTGGATTTGGCCGAAAATCCCAAAATACTTGGCACCAAATTTTAGTTCCAATATTCATGCTTATATGAACTACATCTACAACATTTGAGATGCTAAATTTTCAAGCAAAATTTATATTCAAAGCAAGAACAAAGCTTGTAACATTTACAACACTTAAATCACAAAATATGAAAAATCACAAAACCCAAAAGGATCCACCATAAACTAGACCTAGGCTCTGATACCACTTGAAGGAAAAAAAAATTCCTAGCTAAGAACAAGTAAGAACATTTGAACACATATGCAAACTATTAACACATTAAAGTAGGCATGCATTAAAAAATAATTCATAAAACCCATGACTTTCAAAGCCTAGTATATGGTGAACCAAAAACTCTTTGAGATCATTAAAGAGAATGAAGGATTTAGAGTTCATTACCCTTGAAGCTCATCCTTGTTTATACAAGGGATTCACCCAAGTGGAGGGCCTTCAAGTCACCTCCTTGCTTCTTTGAGAATTTGAGGAAAGGATCTCCAAAACACCAAAAGCTTGATGTCTCTAAGTCTCTTCACCAAGGATTAGTTGTGAAGATGATATGGATGACTTAGGGAAGAAGAGATTGCTAGATGTCCCTCCCCTAAGTGGCCGGCCTCTTTAGAAAAGGGAGAGAAAATGTTTCACCCAATTTCTACAAGAAAACCCTAAATGAAAATAAAGCTATAAAGTTGAATTTATACTTCATTTCATGTGAGTGGCAAACTTGTAATTAATACAAGTTTGCTACCCCTCACCCTTATGGCCGGCCTTGACATTGTTATTGGGCTAATTGCCCATTTTGTTTTAGTTGTCATACAACTTAAACATAATGGGCCTTATGGTCCAAAACACTTTTGGGCCCCGAAACCCAAAACCAACTTAAAAGCCCAATACGAACATTTCGTATAATTAATTAACTTTGACCATTCTTCAATTAAACCATTTAATTGTATATCCATTTCATTTAATTACTTCACTTTCATCCTTACTCAGTGTACGATCCATTAGGTTCCAATTAGCGAGGTAGTGGGCGATCGTTACTCTTAACGATCAATTGTGAATTGAAACAACATTTCAATTCTCCCTTAAAATTAGTGTTTGCTAATCTTTAGGGCTTCCACAAGCCATGAGTGACACCTAGCAGCATGTCATGGTTACCCAAGCTAAGTAGAAGTGGTTGGAGAACCTATCCAGTTACAACTACAATGCAATACGGTCCTTCTCTAATACAATACTCTGAATCACATTGTTTAAGTGATAGTTTGTTTCATGTCTACTATCCAATGTGATACTTCCCTATATGATTCAATTGAATAAGATTTGGAACAAACTTCCTAAGTCATATTCATATGCTTTGGCCAAAGACTCTTGAATCATATCTTAGAGTATTCTCCTTCCACCATGGAAGGTTAGAGATCCCTTGTTGTGCATTCATATGCCTACATGACTAGATAGCTTGACCCCAATAATGCCGTGGACACTCCAATGGAATGCCATTTGACATGATCAAAGATCAAGGACCTAACTATTAGACATCTATGATGCCTCAGGTCAAAGGACTACTTTGCATATTGTAACTACCGAGTTCTTACATGACATGTATGTTTGAACTCTCTTTTGATCGTTGTTCAGTGTACTCAATTACTCTTTCGAGCACCTATGTGTTTGTCTTGGTGTCCAACACTAAATGACTTGAGACTTGTCATACTCGGGCTTGAGTCGACATAACACATACTAACCTTAGCGGATTGTCAATGCCCAATTGGCAATCCTATGGCTAGGAACGTTTTAGGAATCAACATAAGAGAAAGGCGTCGTTAATCTAACTTACTTAAATCACTTATCTCTTAGATCATATACATTCCTTGGATTCCCTTATTGCTTAAACACAAGATACAATAAATAGTGATTAACAATAAGTTTTGCCCTTCATTAAACATATAAAAGTTTAATACAATAAGTATTCCAAAAGCTATTACATCAAATGAGTGGCTTTGTGGGCATACTTCCAACAAATAGTACCTGGACAACCAGTCCAATCAGCATCCTAATAAGCAAGTAAAGTAGCAGAAGTAATCTGAGGACGCAGATGAATACCAAAATCTAAAGTACCTTATAAAGGATCATCTTAGCAGCAACCAAGTGAATAGTATGAGAGAACTCGTGTACTGAGCAACCATTTTAATAGCAAAGGAGATATCAGGATGAGTGAGAGTAAGATACTGCAGATAGCCAACTAACTCACTAAAAGATGTGGGAGACACAAGTAAAGAACTATCTGTAGCAGTGAGAGCAACCTTGGCAGCAAAAGGGATGTGCATAAATAAGTTGGTGAATATGTAGGTCATGAACATATTTAAGTTGGTGAATATGTAGGCCAGTGATGTCATGATTGACCTGTAAGCCCAAAAAGTAATTGACATGACCTAAAATCCTTAATGTCAAACTACTTACCAAGTTATCAACAAATTCGGTAACCAGATTGTAAGAGCTACCAGTGACAACAATACCCTCCACATAAAGAAGCAAAAAGATAGTATGAGTGAGGTGCATAAATATAACAAGAGATAAACCAACAGTACTGGTTGAAAAAACACGAGGAGCTTGTTTGAGATCATAGAGAGATTTATGAAGGTAACCGAAATGGTGAGGACGAGTATGGTCAACAAAGCCATGAGGCTCAGCCATGTAGACATCTTGCTAAAGAAAGCCATGAAGAAATTCATTTTTGACATTTAGTTGGAAGAAAGGCCAATCTCGAGAAACAACCAGACTGAGAACATGCGAATAATGGTATGTTTAATAACATGGCTAAATATCTTGACATACCTAGTTGCTAATGAAATCTCTCAGCCACGAGATGAGCTTTATATCTTTCAACAGAATCATTAAGGTTACGCTTTATATGGAAGACCCTTTTGCATCTAACAGTGTTCTGACTGGATAAAAATGGTCAAGAGACCATGTGTCATTATGTAAGAGAGCATCCTCCGTCATGGCTAGGCGTTAGTGATGATGTTTAGAGGCTTGTGAAAAACATGTAGTTAGTCAATTTCAAGAGAAGCTAAAAAAGCATGCAGAAAATGATACCACACATTGCCATCAATATGGGTTTTTGGTTGGCTAATGTCGTCACAAAGCCGCGTGAGCATAGGATGAGTGGAGGTTGTAGTCAAAGGAGTTGCTGAGGTAGGAGTGGGGGCAAGTCTAATAGCATCTAAGGAAGGATTGGGCACGGACCCAGTCTGATCTGTCATTTTATGAGGCGTGGGCCCATAGCTTAGGGGAATATAGAAGAAGACGACACAAGCCCTGATAGAGCCATAAGATGCCTACAAGACCCTAGTTTAATCCAATATTGCTTCTGTTGACAACAATGCTGGAGATGGATTGGTGTTAGATTGAACTAGGAAAAACGATGAAAATCAAAATAAAATAAAAAAACTTGTTGCCCGACCAACCCGAATCAACCAGCCGAACCCACGACTCGCTTTAAGGCCATCTTCAACCGAATGGTCCAAATGGCACCAAAAATAGCCCAAAAATAGTCTCCAACTGAGGGATAGGCCAAATGGCTCGTAGGCCCCACGAAATCTAAAATGGCCAAAGGGCTAGCCAAAATTTTTGATTAAAATTATCAAACATAATGACAGGAATAAGAGTAATAGTGTCGATTATAACTGACACGAATAATAGGGAAAATTTTGAATATAACGGCTAGCTAACGTCAGCTAGTCGTTATATTTTAATTTTTTTTTACATTTTTTTTAAATTCTTTTTTTTTGGAAAACTAACCAAAAAACTTTCTTTTTAATCGTCAGGACAAAAGTTTTTTAAAATGTTGATCATACCCTTCAAACATATGTACAAGATTGGGTCAGTATTCTGCAAAATGCGCAAAATACATGTGGTTTCACCAAAGAACACACCCAAAGGAAGAAAAAGGGGACTAACATTTTCAGAAAACATTGGCATGCAAAAGAAAATATGGCAAACATTGCAATAACCAAGACAACGTGGATTCACATGCAAAAGAAAATGTGGCAAACATTGCAGCAACCAAGACAACCTAGATTCACATGACATTTCAAGCAAAGACAAGATAGCCAGCTTTCAGAAACAGTACTGACAGCTTTCAAAAATAGTGTGTTGTCACTATCCAAAAAGTTATAAATAAACGTTATTCTATTTTAGGATTTGTATATAAGGGAGATTTTCCTCCCATGCAAACCACCTCTCTTATCATTTGAAAACAACTATCAACATCTCAAAACCCTTCAACACTAGATACTCAAACACCATACTTCTTACACCAAAGCATCCCTAGCCTTCTAGCATCCTTTATAAACACCTCCTTGTAAACAATTCTCTTTGTAAACATTTTGTATATCAATAAAAGTTTAAGTGTACAAATTCAAGTAATCTCCAAGTCTTAAGTGAGTTTTCTTTTCTTTCTTTAGTGTGTTTGTTTAATTAGACTTTTAGTCCAAAATAAGGAAACATTATTGTAGTTATATTATTAACCTGCTAAACTGACGATCATACTTTGTTTGAGCACTCTGTTATAGTTGAATGGTTGCCATACAAATAAATAGACATTAACTAGGGTACTCTGAGTTCTTCATACATCTGAGTTCAGCCGTTAAGGTCTTATACTTGCATTGTGAGTGGTTGTCATGCTGAAACATGTCGAGTTCCATGTGCAAGGTTTTATGTCTAGTTGTTCTAATGGTCATCCAACTATTTAATCAGGCATGTTGTGCGAATTTGGTATCAGAGCCTAGTTTAGCATTTTAATAGTATAATTATAATAGTAAAGTACCTTGAGGACGGAAGTCATTAACGCAACTGCTATCACACTTGTTTATTTTGTATGAATAATAGATATTATTGTCCCTGTAGACCTTGTAAACCACAACTACCAAGTATTTATTGTCCTAGATACCCAACTATAACTAGCATAAAGAGAAGATTAGCATTTATATCCAAAAGAATTAGCAGGACTTTGAAGAAGCAAAAGTTTTATCTTGGTTATATTAAACATCCTTCATTTATTAGTAAATTAATAACACAGAAGTGCAGCATAACGTTTTGGAAGCAAAAAGAGCAACAGATCAAACTTTAAAGACTTTAAGAGAAGAAAGAAAGTTTCTAAGAAACTAGGTAGCCGTAACTTTAGAGAAATGGAGATTGTAGTTTATGATAGATTATCTTAATTTAGAAATTAGTGAACCTCAAAAAAGAAAAATAACCTTAGACCAAAATAGTTTAGTTTGTTATTTTCCATTAAGAAAGCATAATCATATTTTGCATAGCGAAAATCCACAAGCCAATAGTATTGTAGATCTTATTATTAGTCAAGCAGAAAATAATAAGCATAATCATTTGTTAAACTAGTTGTTAGAGCATTTTCAGAAAAATTCTATAAAAACAATTAGACAAAATTTATATTATATTACATCCCAATTAGAAGATAATAATAAAAATATTCAAAGGTTTCCTAGCAAAAGAGAGATAAAAGAGCTTATTGACCTCATAGATAGTAAGCCTAAGCAAGTAGAACTTAGATCATTAGAAATAGTTGAGCAGTTAAAATTAGAAGTCCAAAAAATTCAATTAGTACAAAAAGAGTTGAGTGAACAAGTAGATAAGTTGCATAAGAAAATAGATAGATTATTAGTTTAATGACCGATTCTAGAACGAGCAGAAAATATATCCTGGCTTTGAAAGAAATTAATAAGTTACATAAAGAACCATTAGGTTTAACAGATTATTCAACACAAGTAGCCAGTAGTAATATTCCCATTAGGCAAAATAATTTAATTATTCAATTTGTTTTAAGTTTGGTTGAAAAATTAGATCAAGTTGAAGAACAAATAGCATAAAAAAATCAATTTTTACATGACTCATCTTCATCACTTCCACCATCCTTGTTAGATAAATTAGAAAATTTAACTTTAAGTGCAAATAATAATATTAGAAGACCTAAAATAAATCCTTTTGATAATAGAAAATGGAACTCTTTAGGAAAAGGGAAAAGAAATAGTTAGAGCTGAAGATATTTATCCAAATGAAGAAGAAGCACAAGAATTTATTAGAACATTTTTTGAGAGAACACAGAAAAATAAATATAATTTGTACCAATTAGGTTTATTTGAAAATAGAAGTAGAATTGTACGTAGCATCAGTCAACACAAAGTTAGCTGTATTGATAAAGAAGTAGCACTTAATTTAATTAGTAAGGAAGCAGTTATACATTTGAGAAAATCACATTTTAGTCAGATTCATATAGGAACAATATTAATTGGAATAGCAGGATTAACGAGAGCACAAGTAAGCACAAAAGCATTAGTATACATATATGACAATAGATGGGATAATCACCAACAAGCGGCAATAGCAACAGCTGAAGAAGACTTAAGTTCAAACTTACCAGTCATAGGATGTATTCCAAATTATGTTATGACCATAAACGAGTTTAGTAAATATATTGAAGTCAGCATAAGAACAAAAAATTATAATATGAAAGGAGATTATAAAAATTTGTGTATTAGCTTAATGTATATTGGTAAAGTGTCCGATAAATATAATCATAAGTTTAATTTAGAATTTCAAAATTTAGTTCAAACATTTGGTAGTAAACATGTAAATATGATAGAAGCAAAACCCATAGATAATAGTTTTTTTAGAAGGAACTCAGTGGTTATTCCCTAATTTACAAGTAACAAGAAATAAATTACAAATATATGAAACTAGTATGGGAAAAGCAACAATTAGGTTTAGTAATTACAAGCAACTAGAAAAATAGAACAAGATGAGAGTGAGATCGGAAATAAGAGTATTCATATGGCTTTTGATAATTTAGATATTAATTTAGTTGAGCAAAAATTTTGATCATATTATAACAACTAGACATAAAACCTTACACATGGAACTCGACATGTTTCAGCATGACGGCCACTCATAATGCAGGTATAAGGCCTTAACGACTGAACTCAAAGTTACGAAGAACTCAGAGGTACCCTAGTTAATGTCTAGTTATTTTTATGGCAAGCATTCAACTATAACAAAGTGCTCAAACAAAGTGTGATTGTCAGTTTAGCAGATTAATAATATAACTACAATAGTGTTTCCCTATTTTGAACTAGAAGTCTAATTAAACAGACACACTAAAGAAAGAAAAGAAAACTTACTTAAGAATTGGAGATTACTTGAATCTGTACACTTAAACTTTTATTGATATACAAAATGTTTACAAAGAGAATTGTTTACAAGGAAGTGTTTATAAAGGATGCTAGGAATGCTATAGATGCTTTGGTGTAAGAAGTATGGTGTCTGGGTATCTAGTGTTGAAAGGTTTTGAGATGTTGAGAGTTGTTTTCAAATGATAAGAAAGGTGGTCTACATGGGAGGAAAAGCTCCCTTATATACAAATCCTAAAATAGAATAACGTTCCAATATTTACAACTTTTTAGATAATGACAACACACTATTTCTGAAAGTTGTCAGTACTGTTTCTGAAAGCTGGCTGTCTTGTCTTTGCTTGAAATGTCATGTGAATCTAGGTTGTCTTAGTTGCTGCAATGTTTGCCACATTTTCTTTTGCATGTGAATCCATGGTGTCTTGGTTATTGCAATGTTTGCCACATTTTCTTTTGCATGCCAATGTTTTCTGAAAATGTCAGTCCCCTTTATCTTCCTTTGGGTGTGTTCTTTGGTGAAACCACATGCACTTTGCAGAATACTAACCCAATCTTGTACGGAAGTTTGAAGGGTATGATCATCATTTAAAAAAAATTGTCATGATGATTAAAAACAAAGTTTTTTGGGGTTATTGGTTAGTTTTCCAAAAATAGAAATGAGCATACGAAGCACTTAGAGATAGTTTTACAAGAATTTACCAATAATGGAATTGTGATTAGCAAAAATAAAATAGCATTAAAAAAGCAGGATATAGAATTCTTAGGAATGTATATTAAGTCAGGTATAATACGATTACAAGATCATATAGCTAAAAAGGTCTTAGAATTTCCAAATAAATTAGAGAATAAAAAACAGTTACAAGCATTTTTAGGATTGTTAAATTACGCAAGAAATTTTATCCCAGATTTAGGAAGAAAAATAGCAGTATTACATAGTAAAACTAGCAAAACGGGACAAAAATATTTTAATAGTGAAGATATTAAATTAGTTCAAAATATAAAGGAAGAAATTACTCAACTTAAGCCATTAACATTATCATTAGATGATAGTTACAAAATAGTTGAAACAGATGCTTCATCACTAGGATGGGCACGTATACTATACCAGAAAAAGCACAAGGAGTCACCAAAGTCTGAAGAACAAGTTTGTAAATATTCATCAGGAAAATTTAGTAATGTATAGTCAAGATTACCATCAACAGATTTAGAAATTTTAGGAATAATTAACTCACTTGAAGCATTCTCTTTATTTTTACATAATGAAGTATTTACGATTAGAATAGATTGTCAAAATATAATTTCTCATTATAATAAGATACATGCTAATAAACAGGCAGCCCAAAGATGGGTTAATTTTGTTGATTCAATTACAAGAAATGGTTTTAAACCAATTTTTGAACATATAAAAGGTAATGATAATACATTAGCTAATATTTTATCCAAATTAATTTGTTGAACAGGAATGGAATATCGTGGACCATCATCCTCAAACAGCACAAGACCACATGGCAGAATAGCACCTTTCAATAGCGTAATGATGCATCATGGACCTCCACCATTCAATGGATTCCAAAATAGCATAAACAGGCCAACATCACCACCAGTACCCACTTTCAACTTTAATGGCAATATTGTTGAAGAAATCAGAAATTCAACCCTAAGATATAGAACATGGGTACCAAAACTTTTTGATAGGCAACATGTTCTCTTAGATAATTTTTGGAATATACAAATCAAACAACCAAGCATGAGGTTAGGACATGAAAAATTAATTAGAGCCTTAGAACAAGAGTTTGATAACTTTAATTTTAATTTCCACCAAAGCCAGCATTAGATTCATTCTCTTAAGCACAAACTTCAAGTCATTTCCAGAGACCATGAGTCATTACTTAGTAAGTTTGCCAAAATGAACCAAGAACTCTAATATCTTATAATGCAGCAAAAGGCAAGTGACACCCTGAAAAGAGAATTAAAAATGGGTTTGGAAACTTAGCAGCATAAGAATAAAGAAAAAAATGTTATTGAACCCATAGAACAAGAGGCTAATGAGCCAATAGAAGATATTAAAATTGAGCTCTTAGAAAAAGACATTGAAATGGAGCAGCATCAGCATTTGAGTGACAAAGAAAAACAAGAAAAATATGAAAGTTTTCTAAGGAATATATCTTTAGACTTAATAATAGATGAGATATTGTTAGAAGAAATTTCAAAAGCAAAATTAAGACTAATGCCACCAGATATGCAAAATGAGATCTTAAGCAGAGCATCACAGTCCATGAAAGAATTACAATTACAATTACAATGTGCTTTGTATTAGTCCATCTTTGATCCAAAACCAGGGATGGATATTATTACAAAGATGTATCCACCATGTCTTTGTGAAAATATAGATAATTGTATTTGTAAACAAGAAGTTAGCATAGTTGTAGCCAGGATTAACATGAAAGCTTTTAGACCATGGCATTTTAGTTATGAGCATTAGAAAAAGCATAATGTAGTAGAAGTTACCCCAGCCTTACTATTAGAATTTGACTATCTTGATAAAATCTTTATTAACCATATTTCCCAATTAAGATCATTCCCTGAAAAGCTTACAAAAGTAGCAGAAGATTATCTAGG
Organism: Crataegus laevigata; assembly: GCA_963580275.1. Taxonomy (NCBI): domain Eukaryota; kingdom Viridiplantae; phylum Streptophyta; class Magnoliopsida; order Rosales; family Rosaceae; genus Crataegus; species Crataegus laevigata. The sequence goes on from OY756948.1 coordinate 24,379,107, forward strand.
ACAGTGGAAAGAAATTTGTATAAGTTTTATCAGTAGTCCTCCAAATTGGTATGCACATATGCATAAGGAGAAAGTTAGGCATATAGCCATGATTAATGAAGAGTCCTTTAGGCTATCCCCTATCTCCTCACACAGGTGGACTCCTTTATACCAAAATATTCTAAAATTTAGGGGGATCCAAATGTTCATCTTAGACGAGTTTGAAGATTTTAGGTATGATATGTTGCTAGTAGCAGAAGAAGAAGAAATGCATATTTACAGTAAGACAAAACTCAGTCATCAGCCCTACTGGAAGCCTCAAATTTTCAATAGAGAAACAGCAGAGATGTATTACAAGATAAAAAAAGACAGAGAAAGAGATGCGAAGCTAGTAGTAGGAGATGAACAGTACTTGAACAATTTGACAGATGAAAAGCTACATAACTTCGACAACATGATGGAAGCATAAAGAGCTGGCAGCAAATTAGCATAAGTTGAATAGCATCATGTAAAATAATGAATTTCCAGACATAAATGTCAACATCATTGTGGACCGCTTTTAATGGCATAAGAGTAAATAAAGAAAAGAGCTTGACTCATTATAGACTTTTCATACATAAAATGTCCTTTTGGTTAAGAATGAATAGTGCTAGGCCATTTTCATTAAAACTCCCTTTTTTTCTGTAACTTCTATTTTACAAAATTTGTTTCATATATTTTTTTAAATTCTATTTTTTTTTCCTATAATTTTACAAAATTTATTTCATATATTTTTATTCTATTTTTTTTTCCTATAACTTCTATTTTACAAAATTTGTTTCATATTTTTTTAAATTCTATTTTTTTCCTATAACTTCCTAAGCCATTATACAACATTAAATTAAATTAAGTAACATGAAACAACATTAAACACTATGAAACAACATTAAATAACATTAAAATTATACAACATAAAAAAAATATTTAACAACATGAAACTTAAACAACATTTTTAAAAACATTTAACAACATAAAACTTAAATGCCTATTCCATGCTTCTTTTGGCCCAAAGATGTGCAACAAGATTCTGTTGTAGGTACTTGTTTGTGGCATGAGAACGTATCATTCTATAGCGCCTCATGTAGATACTACCAGTTCTTGGATTAAAAGGCAAATTAGGCCCATCATATATTTTTGCACGAGCCCTTCTTGACCTATTTGGATCTTTTTGGTCATCGGACTCTCCATCAATATACCCATCTATCTCATCCTCCACTATCATATTGTGCAATATGATACAAGACATCATGATACAGTCCAAATTTTCTCAACTCCACCCTCTTGTCGATTCACTAATGATCTTTCACCGTGCTTGTAGAATACCTAAAGCTCTCTCAATATCTTTCCAGTATGCCTCTTGGTGTAAGGTAAACAATTTTTCCGCGCCATTCCTAGGGTTTGGAATTGCTTGGACAAGTGTCGCCCACTGTGGGTAGATGCCATCTGCCAAGTAATACCCTATATTGTATTAACGACTGTTGATGTAGTAGTCAAGTTGAGGTGCTTTACCCTCTATCAGGCGATTGAAGATGGGTGAACGCCCAAGAACTGTAATGTCATTTTGGGATCCAGGGACTCCAAAGAAAGCATGTCAGATCCATGTGTCATAGGAGGCAACCGCTTCTAACACAACAATTGGCTTTCTCGACCTTCTGCTAAAGCCTTATTGCCATCCGGTGGGACAGTTCTTCCAATCCCAATGCAAGTAGTCTAATGACCCTATCATGCCCAAAAACCCACGGTCAGTGGCGGAGCCAAGATTCTGAATGAGGAGGGGCCTTTCACAAATATATAACATGTTGACATATGCAATTTGTGTAATCCTCACAAAACTGAAAAAATTCTCTTAAATTCAATACTAAGAAGAAAAAAATGTAAAAACCCAGACAACCAAGTAAGAGGTAGGTTGTGGAAGGCTAAAGAAAATACAAAGAAGTAGAAAAAGAAGGAAAAAGGGGAGAGGTCTGCAAATAAAGAAGGTGGGTTGCTTTAGAAAATTATAGGGTGTATATTACTGTTAGGTGAGAGAATCGAATCAGAAGTGGGGTTGCTTTTTCCATTTAAAATTGCACATCTCTTTTAAAAACTTCATTGCCAAACTTATCGTTTCATTAAACAGCCGAAAAGATTTAAAATCTAACAACTTAACGATGTCGTTTGCTTCATCTTCTTCCATGAGGTTTACACCTCCTCGGCTAAAGTCAGGATGGGCCTGGGACTATCCTAGTCCCTTGGTGGCTCCACCCCTGCCCACGGTCTTCAGCTTTGTGAAGAAGCCGATTCAAATCTTCTTGATTTGGCTCGCGGGGGTACTCATCTTTGTAAACCTAAACAATTATGTCACAGAATTGTCCAGGAGTATCAAGGCATTTAGACTCAAACATACCATAGGTTTCATCTATCAAATCAATTGTGGAGCTATGGGCCATTATTCGGAGTGCAACAATAACCTTCTTATGAGGTGAAAAACCAGGGCGGCCTCATCTGGAAGCAACGTCTGAAATCCTCTTCTGTGCACACCGAGTTGGGGTTAAAGTAGTTGTTCATCAGATTGGCATGCGTCATCGCTTTGTTTCGTAGTTTGTAAGAGCAACCAACAGCAAAGCCACCCTATTGAGGTTGTTCCTCAGTTAGTTGACACACCATGGTTGCTACTCTGTTTTGTTTATTGCACTTGAACTTCTTCATTAGACTCCTCATCTTCTCGTCTCATTTGCGCCCATTTTTCTTCTAATTTGGAATTAGATGAGAACCCCCAGCTGGAATCCGAAGAGGATCCAAAGTTGGAATTCATTGCAAAATTGAATTGAAAGAGATTGAATTCAAAGTTGTGTGAATTATAGCCCAATATCCACCCTATTTATAGCAAAAATAAATTCAAATCAAATGGCTAGTTGACGTCAGCATGATGTCAGCTACCAACGGTTAGCTTATGCTGACGTCACTTAGCCGTTGAATTTGAATCTAAGTTGTAGTTTTTAAATAATAAATTATGTTTGGCCCTCGGTTGGAGACAGTTTTTTGTGACATGGCTAAAACGAGCCCTATGGACCTTTGGCCCTTTGGCCCTCGATTGGAGATTGGAGATGGCCTAATTAGTGACCCTGCTTCCTCGCCAGCTGTATCGCCGCACTAGCCAACTCCCCCACGTGCTTTAGCCCTTAATCACAAGCATCATCAAACCAGGCCCGCATGTCTAATCGTGTTCCAACCCAGTCGAGCAATACCTGCTGCTCTTTGAGCAGCCCAACAACACCTCGTGTGATGCCAAATCAAGATGAGATAGGGGGCCTCCCCCGCTGCCTCATTATATATGATAAAGTTAAGGAAGGAAAAAGAATAAGGAAAATGTTCATACCTGGAACTTTTCTCTTTTAATGCTCTATGCAAACCCTGAACTTTTTTAGTTACGGAATTTGTGGTTATTCAAACAATGTTATCTCCTCTTCATATTAAGTTCTTGTGGGAAAGAAAAAGGAAACATTTTACTACTAAGACTTTAAAACCTACCTTTTCTTAAAAGAAAATTCCTACGCAATTAGGAAGTACATGTCCGTTTTGTTGCCTAATTAAACAAAAGCAAATGTGGGGGTATTTGTGGAACGATAAATTAACCAAATCCAATAGAATAATGACACGTGGACAATATGCTCGCTATGACAATTTTACTCTTGACGTCGTGAGCAAACCACAAACCACTTCAGGGAACATGGCATCTACTTGCCTTTTATGAAGGACTATAACACATGTATGTCCTGAATCATGTAAGTATTAGGCCTTTGGACGACCATATATCAAAGGTGCTTCAAGCCCATGATATCGCATAGCACCAAGCTATACTCGGTCAAATGGTGACGGAAAGCCAACTATTCGGAGTCTCCCTTTGCGTGTTCGGCTCGTCTACGCTCTTACCAATAAGGACCTTTATGCCTACTAGTGGGTAGGACTGTGGAGACTGGTATGCACCAATCACTAGTAGAACATTAAGATCTACCAAGTATGGCCTACAACTTCCCCTCACAACTGCTTGTTAGGGTTCAAGTCTATAAATAGGCAAGTCAGACGAGAAAATCGGTAATCGACACTTACTTCTCAGAACTCTCTCAAGTTCTTATTTTCTCTCAAACTGCTTTTCTGACTCAGGCATGGTGGATAGCATCCCCCTTCTTTTGGTGTTCGCTAATTAGGCTAACAACATTTGTTCTCTTGTAGATAGAAATTTGGCAATTCAACTGCATACAAAATTTTCATCTACATAAGTTTCTTTTGAAACTTGCTTTCATAAAAGCAAAGCTGATCCTGCAATAAATATTTTTAATTTCTATAATCTCTTTATTAGATTTTTAAAATGACATTATTATCCTTGTACAAACACATTTTTTTTCTTGAGGAACAAAGTAACCACTACCAGCATCCTTACACGACTACTGTCCTCACCACCATGAACATTGTCGGCACCACCAACACTACCACAATCGCTGCCACATATTGTTACCACCATTGTTACCTCTACACCCACAATCACCAACACCACCATCATGCCATCACCAACACCATTACCACCACCGTCTTTGTCACCATAATTTACCCGATGAAACTAATAACCTTACACCACCACCACTATAACTGATGCCATCACTATTGCTACCGTACCAAACACTTGTACACAATTTTTCATACTTATATCAGGTTTAAAAGTAAAGACTATCAAACACTCAACTTCCTTATTAATGCATATTTCTCCCGTTGTGCGATAGGCGTGTGGACATTCTCCTCGATCGCACTCAAGGAACAAAAATTTGGAAGTTCCCACCCCAGCCGAATTGTTAGGAAAATTCAAAGCACACGCCAAAGTCTTGGTACCAGCCTTTTCTTTTTGTTTATTATTTGTTTGTCGTAACCTCAAGAAGGAAAGGTTTGTTGTTTTCAGGCTTTTAATTTACACTGCTGTCCTTATTACGCGGCCTTGTAGACCGCATTTTCAATTTCAGACTTACAGTGATGACTCACTCATTCGACGGTGTAGATCTTTTCTAGGAAGAAGCATCAGAGCTTCCTCTTTCCCCACGTGTGTAAAATACAATTCCCTCCGCTTATAAAATTCACTCACTGTCTCCCAAAATAATACCTTTGCTTTCATCTCCGACGAACTCTCTCTCTCTCTCTCTCTCTCTCTCTCTACAGTCCGCCATGGACAACATTGGAGATGAGTACAAACATTACTGGGAAACCAATATGTTCCTCCAAACCGAAGAGCTTGACAGGTATTTACTTAAAAAAAAAAAAAAAAAAAACCTTGAAAAATATTACTGTTTTAAGTTTTTTTTTCTCTTCCCATAATTAAGGAAGTACATGTTATGAATTGTTACATATATGCTACTTTTGACACCAAATTTTCGGCAGTTGGGGTTTGGATGAGGCGTTTTCGGGGTACTACGATTCGAGCTCGCCGGACGGAGCAGCTTCCTTCATGGCCTCCAAGAATATTGTGTCTGAGAGGAATAGGAGGAAAAAGCTCAATGAAAGGCTGTTTGCACTTAGAGCAGTGGTCCCCAACATTAGCAAGGTTAGCCATACAATAATTAAAGAACACTCCAAATTTTATATAATTAAAAAGAAAAATAACAATTCCTTAATTAAATTGTCAATCTTAATAATTCATGCACAATATTCTCTCTCCTTAATTATTGCAAGGTTAGCAGTTGATTACTATTCTTTAATTAATTTGCTTCCTCCCATTATAATATGACAATCAAATAACAAAATGACCCTATATTTTATTTTATTTTTAAAGAGAATTGTGTTCATGATTTGGGTTTTATATCTCTTTATTTTTATATTTTTTTTTACAAATTTGGATTTGTTGTTGGGTTGGGAGGACAGATGGACAAGGCTTCTATAATCAAAGACGCCATTGACTATATCCAAGAGCTGCATGAAGAAGAAAGAAGAATTCAAACAGAGATAGTTGAGCTTGAATCTGGAAAATCAAATAAAAAGTCGGGTTCCGATTTCGAACAAGACCTACCGGTCCTGTTGAGGTCAAAGAAGAAGAAAATTGAGCAGCTCTACGACTGTGGAGGATCAAGAATTTCCACAATCGAAATCCTCGAGGTAATTATTAATTAACTCAGTCATTCATCCAAACACAACCTTACAAAAAAATGGTTATCGACACCTTAGAAAAGCTTTGTCGTTGGGACAATGGCGTTTGAACATTAAAAAAGAGGGAACGATACACATGTTAATTAATTAATTAGTGATGTAATATTATATTATCATATGCAATAATCTATTAGTTAATCAGGTGTGACTTTGTTTACAGCTTAGGGTTACATACATGGGTGAAAAGACGTTGGTGGTGAGCTTGACATGCAGTAAAAGAACGGACACAATGGTAAAATTGTGCAAGGTGTTCGAATCTTTGAAGCTAAAAATCATTACCGCGAATATTACTGCTTTCTCCGGAAGGGTCTCGAAGACGGTTTTCGTTGAGGTAAATTACTTTTTCCTTTCTACTTTTTAATTAATTTACTTAGTCACTTGCAATTTGTTTGGTAATTTACATGAATAGCAAATTCAGTACGTGTTGGCCGGCTTTTTTTTAAGGAGCGATAGTGTCATTGTAGCAACATTTGGCCAGTTTTTTTCTTTAGGAACGATAATGTCACTGTGACAGCATATGATTGGTGAGTAACACTGAAATTATGGGATACTTGCTAATTAACAAATGATTTGTTTCTAGGCGATAGTGACTCAATTAAACTTCTCAACTTTTGAAGAATAAATAAATAAATTTCTCAACTGTTTAAAAATCTTTTGATCATCCATAAAAAAACAAAAGGATTCTTTCGAAAAAAAAATAATATTTAACCCTAGAGACATTTGTAATTTTAACCATATTATTCAATTTATGATATTAATTAGTATAATTAAATGCTTATTGATAGACATATCAGCGGTTACATATATGACATGGTGAAACAAGATGTTTGATCACAAGAATTAGTCGTATACAAATAAGTAATATTATATTTAAATAAAAGGAAAAGAGATAAAGAAAATAATTAGATGTTAGATTAGAGAGTCAATGGAGTTTGAACACAAGTCATGATGCAATGGTAACACTCTTTAACTATCACTGTAGTAAACGGTCACTTGCGATGAAGATAGTGATCGAATGTCATATTTTAATCCAAATAATAGCCAAGATAATAGTAATGAAAGAGGTAAAATTGAGGGTCCACCAGAAGCACAAGAATTGTAAACCAACAGAGAGCACTTTGAATAAAGTGACTGATCTCCATTATGTGATGTGGCTAGTTAGAGCAATCCAGAGTGCCCGAATAAAACCAGTCGATGAACAAAAGTGATCAAACGACCCCATTTTGATTTTCCACTTTAACATGTCTTCCTCTTTCGCTCTAACTTCATTAATTTCGTCGACAACTTTTCATTTAAAGTTGAAACGATAATATAGTTTAATTAAACTTATGCACTGTTATACTTAAAATATCTCTTAAATTATGTGAGTAGGATATTCAGTCAAAATCACATAACGATTTATAAATAAAGCAAACTTATCTAAACCATGAATTGCACTGTTATTATGACATGAAATATAAGACTACTTTTTTTATTTCCTCTTTTTCTATTTTTACTCTATTTTATTTTATCGTTTCCTTTTTATGTGTCTTTAAGAAGTTCAAACCTTGTTAGGGCATAAAACTTTACAATTTTTGACCATATTGTTATGCTTTTATAACTAAGTGACTTCACTCTATTGATTTCAAAACCATAAAAACTCAAAATTAATTATTCAAATTTTCTAGTGAGTCTGTTTGACTGTGGCCACGGACAAAGTGAAATTCTTCATAGCCTCTCTAGACTCGTAATGGATGGATAACTGTGGTTTACCACCAGTTGTGCCCATCTTTCAAACAAAACAAAAAAATACATAAATTTAAGACGCGGTCATATCAAAATCAGTCATATGGGCAACTAACCAAAAATGTTAAATGGCCGAAGTAGGTTGCCCTAAAAATAGGAAAAGGGGACTTGTGTGGGATAGTGTTTCTCAATCCTTTAGTCTCTCAACCAAATAAAAACTTTTCTTGTTTCCAAAAAATAAAAAATAAAAACTTCGTTTATGGTCCCAATTTGTACCATTTCTGCTGCAATTTATTTTTCTTGTTTTGTTTTGTCATATCTCCAAGGAAGAATACAAGACACGACCTGAAAGCTCGATTGTTACATTTTTTTTGTTTTTTTTTTGTTTTGTTTTATTTGGTTATTTCACTTTCATATATATATATATATATATATATATATATATATATATATATATATTTATATTTTAAATTTAAACCTTTCCACCATTTTGCTCCTTCCTTTTCAATAAATTTAATTTTAATATTTCTGAGTAGTGTTCTGTTTTATTAACAAATTAAATCTCCTTTTCTTCCTTGTCTTTATTCATAAATTGGTTATTCTTTTACTTCAACTCCATGAAGCTGTGGTTACTGACCAAAAATTATCAAAACACGCTTCCTCTAATTTATAATTTATGTTTTTGGTTACGCCATCGTAAAGATTTTTGTTCTATATTATTTGTGCAAGTAGTCATGGTTTTGTCCACTACGCATTAGGTTAGAACTATCCCATGCATCTCATCATATGCATCATCATCATACTATCTCGACAGCATTCGGAGTCGATGCTTCACATATTAAATTAGTGAATCAAGTTGGAACATCTAATTCGGTTTTATATATTACAATCGATATTATTATTCTAAACTTGTACGGCACTAGTTAATAATAGTTAATTTTCAATTGATTTTGCAGGCAGACGAAGAAGAAAAAGATCATTTGAAGATAAAAATTGAAACAGCCATTGCAGCTTTGAATGATCCACAAAGCCCCATGAGCATATGATCATGATGAAGTTCCATTTTTCAAATGATCACTGCTGTTTTAGGGTTTGACCTTTAATTTGTCGATCTTGTTTCTATTGGAAATGTCTTTTCTTTGCTGGGTTTTTTCCTCTGCGTTTTCCTTGATGAAGAAGAGCCTTCCTTTAAATCATTTGGTTTTGTTTTTTAGCTTATGAGGAAAGTAGTTAACAATTGCATGTTAATAATTGCATCATGTTGTAGACTGTAGTAAAACATGTCTATGAATAATTGGTTACCCATATTGCTCGAGAAACCCCACTTTGTCGGAATACTTAGAATTATTCAGATTATGGTGTGGGTGGAGCCAGCAAAACATGAAAGCTACACGACCCATAACAAAAACAACTAAACAAATATAATACGTGAAGGGTAAAAGGAAAGCATAGTGTAATTTTAATGAACCCAAAAATTTATTTAATGTTGAAGGAAGATTTAATTAGAGAGTGGAGAGGGACGGCAAAGAAAACTTCGCCAAAACCCTTGAAGAAACGCTCATCCACCTTCGAGATCAAGCCCAATGGCCCTTGAAGAAACTTCGCCAAAACCTTTGAAGAATCAACAAGCACTTTGATCACGTGTCGATTCTACATCCAAGATCAAGCCCCAACGGCCCTTGGATCCACACATCCGTTCTTCAAGAATCAAGCCCAAAAGCCCCTTGAAGTTCATCCATCATTCATTGTTCATCGTTCTTCGTTCGTTGTTCATCCATCTTCAAGAACAAGCCCAAAAGCCCTTGAAGATCCGTTCGTCATTCAACGTTCATCCAACTTCAGGATCAAGCCCCGACAACCCTTGGATCCACACATCTGTTCTTCAAGAATCAAGCCCAAAAGCCCCTTGAAGTTCATCCATCGTTCATCGTTCGTCGTTCTTCGTTCGTCGTTCATCCATCTTCAAGAACAAGCCCAAAAGCCCTTGAAGATCCATTCGTCATTCAACGTTCATCCAACTTCAGGATCAAGCCCCAACGGCCCCCTAAAGATCCGTTCATCCAACTTCAAGATCAAGCCCAAAAGGCCCCTGAAGAAACGTTCATCCGCCAAACTTCAAGATTAAGCCCAATGGCCCTTGAAGAAACTTCCCCATGTTCATCCAAGATCAAGCCTCGACAACCCTTGGATCAAGCCCACAAATCAAAGTCTTACGGAGATCGAATCAGAGGAACAAATAGAGATTGTAACCCAAAATCATCAAATACAAATAGAATTTTGTAGACGCGTTTTGTTCTTTGTTGCTTTCAAGAATTTTTTGTGTTCATAAATTTGGCACGCCCAGTGAGACTATCTCTACCTCTCATCTCTTTCTCTGTTCAAGAAAACCGAAGCACACTTCAAGAACGATGTCTTCGAACAAGGAACAAGTCATCGGTGCTACCTCCATGGAAGAACGACTTGTTCAAATGAAGGAAATGATTGCAACGATGACGAGAACCCTTGAAGAAAAAGACTTGAAGTTCGATATGCTCTTAGGCAAACTAGGGGCAAGGCATGATGAAGGATCTGACTCCGATTCCAAGAAAGGTGGCGACGAAGAAGAAGAGCCTCCGCTGGAAAAGGTTGAAGAAAACCCAAAGCCAGACCAAGCAGCAGCACTCATGGCATCTCTCTCCATTAAGCAGTTGCAGGAGATGTTGGCCAACACCGTCAAGGCACAATACCAAGGGAGCTCAAATACCTCCGGGTTGTACTCAAAGCCTTACTCCAAGAAGATTGATGCCCTGAAGATGCCAAGGGGATATCAACCACCCAAGTTCATGCAGTTCGATGGAATGGGAAACCCGAAACAGCGCACTTCGCCCACTTCATTGAAACTTGCAACAACGCGGGCACTGAAGGTGACTACCTTGCCAAGCAGTTCATGCGCTCGTTGAAAGGTAATGTCTTTGATTGGTACACCGATCTCAAGCTCGAATCCATCAACAACTGGGAGCAATTAGAGCGAGAATTCCTCAACTGCTTCTACAGCACCCGCCACACAGTCAGCATGCTGGAGCTGACAAAAACAAAACAGTGGAGGGACGAGCCAGTTGTTGACTACATCAACTGATGGCGCACTCTTAGCCTCGATTGCAAAGATAGACTCTTGGAGCGCTCTTCGATCGAGATGTGCATCCAAGGCATGCAATGGGGATTGCACTACATCCTTCAAGGTATAAAACCGTGGACCTTCAAAGAGTTAGCAACCCACGCCCATGACATGGAGTTGAGCATCGCCAACCATGGGAAAAATGAGCCAATCACCAACTTCAAAGAAAAAGTGTTTGCTCCAAAGGTGGACGAGACTGGGAAGAAGCCCGCCAAAGAAGTTTTTACCGTCAACACTGCCCCCGTCAAAATCTCATTTGCGCCCGTCAAAATCTCTTCCAAGTACAAAACGAGGGAGATAAAAAGAGGAGAGTCTTCTCGCACCCAAGACAGGTACAAAAACACCTTGAGGGAACTAGAGCGGAAGATGTATCCTTTTTCGGACTCCGACGTGGCTGTAATGCTGGATGACCTATTGGAGAAGAAAGTGATCAATTTACCCGAATGCTGATGGCAGGAAGAAATAAATCGCACCGACAACCCAAGGTACTGCAAATACCACCGTTTTGTCAATCATCCGAAGGGAAAATGTTTCATGCTAAAAGATCTCATCATGAGGCTGGCCCAGCAAGGGATCATCGAGCTAGATCTCGACGATATGGTAAAGTCAAATTATACCACCGTCACTTCCAGCACATTTGATTCGAAGTCTTCATCATCGCCGCTGGGGGCATGCTCCGAATCAAGTAAAGTTGAAGGATGGATTCATGTCGCTCCAAAGAAAAGGCGCATGAAGCCTACGTCTCCACCACAAGTTCGCCAACCGGAAAGGGGGCAAAGCAGCTTTTGTCAACCTTTAAAGCAACGGGAAAGTGTTGAAGATGAGGAAATTTCGACACAAAGATCGTCCATGCGCAAACTCTTCTTCCTCAAAAAATTATTCAATTACTCGGTCAAGGCTCCTTGCTATGAAGATTGCGAGGAACGCTTCTCCAAAATGGCTTGACAAATCCGCGAGCTGCTCCTTGTTCGCACGAGCCTAAACTGCATGAAAGATGGCTCCTCTCCAGCACGAGCCCAAACTGCATGGCATAACGCTCCTGGTCTGCACGAGCATAAAAGGCAACATCAACGCTCTATCCTGGTGTGCACGAGCATAAAAGGCGACACCAACGCTCCTCTTTCGCACAAGTCTAAAAGGCGACAACATCAACGCTCATTGCCTGCATGAGTTAAAACTGCAAACGGCACCAAGAGAAAATACAAAAAAAATATGCATGTATTTTGAACTACATTTTGACTTGATCTCTTTCTTTGGAAGCGTACGTAGGCAGCTCGAATGTTCAATTATTTTAGAGTTCAGTCACATCAAAATTTTAAAAAAAAATGTTTTGTTAATGAAAGTCAGTTTCATTACAAAAGGAATATATATACATATGTTGTTATTTAAAAAAAAGAATGCATATGTTTTTTTGTATTTACAAAAAAAAGGGAAATTAAAAGCGAAGGCCCACAATGCTCAAATGGGAGGTCTTCGACCTTCACTGCACCAAAATGCACAACACCAGGCCCGGGCCCAGTCTCTGTACCATCTGGGCAGCCCATCTTCCTCCCCCAACAGTCTCTTCGAGTTCTTCATCAGCCATCCAGATTTCAAGCTCGATCCATCCACGTCACATAAACCCCATCACCTTTAATCATCTTCTGCTCTTACCTCCGCTGATGCTCAAGCTCATTTGCCAAAAGAAGGGCACGCTGCTCAGGCCCGGGTCGAATCTCAAACATCTACGGGTCGCTCGCGTACTCGATCTCAATGAGAACATGAAACCTGGCCTGAGTTCAGAGAGGAACTTCGGACTGTTCAAACCTGACAAATCCGGTAGCTTCCCTGAAGAAATCAAAGGCTGAGAGAGGTTGTTGTTATGTGTTTAATCGCGTGTGCGAGTCAACTTGCGTAGATGGATTCAAAAGCCGGGTGGGTGTATATTCTCTACAACCAATCGACTCCACCGCCCGCTCTTCCAGAAGCGTCTATCGGAGAACTTCGACGGCGACTCCCACTTCCAAATCGAGCCGACGGAAGACAGCCGCCAGCCGCGCCTTGTTTTGACCTCCATCTCGGTCATCTTCTTCCTCCTCGTCGCTCGCCGTCAGGATTTGCATCCTGCTCAACGCACTTGCCTTCGCGCCTGATCTCCATCATCAAGCACTGCCGTCATCTGCAAGGCGATCTCATGGGTTCTGCTTCTGCCTGGTTTCGGTGCTGGTCGACATCAAAGAAAGCAGATGGCTTGAAATCAACCATCTCACCTTCACCATCTCCTCCCACAGCTAATATCCACCTTCTTTCCCCTAGCTGATCCTACCACAGTTTACATGCTCGTCAACCATGAGGTTCATGTTACAGAGTTAGAACGCATTTTCATTACTATTGTCGTCTTCATTAGCTACACCTTCATCTGAAACTGCAACAAGCCAACGCAAACTTGGAGATCTCAGTGACGACCTTGTTGCTGTTAGTAGAGAGCAGCGAGAGAGCGACTTCAGACTCAAACCTTGCGTCTGATTCTCCAACGAGTTATCATCTCTGCCTGTTTGTGAGCATATCCGCTCTTTATTCTCCACCGCGCCGGTTGAGGTTGAACGGATAAATGTTGGCCTGCCTGAAAAATCCCAAAGCCTTTCAAAGCCATTCCGGACCTTTCAATTCAGACCTTCAAAGTCATTGTCACAACCTGTCGTGGGAGCCAAAGTAATAGACGGGCAAAGAAGTACGGAAACGAGTCTACATCTGCCCCGAGACCTCCTGCGTGCACCACAACCCAACCCAGGCTCTTGGCAACCTGACGGGGATTAAAAAGTAATTTTGTCAAAAGCACGGCAAGAAGAAGTGGAAGTACAAGCAATGCTCCAAGAAATACGCAGTCCGACTAGAAGATGTGCATGAAGTCCTGCGACTCCTCGGCTTCTTTTTCACCATCTTCTCCTCCGCTCCACCGACTGCAGAAGCACCAAACTCTCTCGGCTGCACAGCTTCTTCATCATATATGCCGCTGCCACTCACCTCCATCTTCATCCTTCCCTGCTGTAGCTTTCAATATGGTTACTGTGAGTTGTCAAGCTGACCAGCCATGGTACACTCCTTCCTCTTCTCTATCCACCACAGCAGCTGCATAATCACCAGGCTGTCCTCGCCCTTCTTTCCACCCTTTGCTCCTCTCCAGTGCATCATCTGGCCACCATGGTCAAAGTCGTCGAAAAAACTTCAACGACCGCCGTTAAACGACTAGCTAGTCGTGAAGCTCGACGCTTCGCTCCGTCGACTCCAGCTCTCCGTTCGTCTTCGTCTTTCCTGCAAGTCCCATTCTACCTATCGTCCAAATTTATGTAGAAAAAAATATAATAAAAAAATGGGATGGTGGAACAAAATGGTGCTGGCACCACGTGCAAAAAGAAAAAAATGATGGAGGTGCATAAGGGCACCATGTGAAAGCAAAAAGAAAGCAGAATGAAAAGAAGATGGTGGATCCATCCATGTGAAAAAATTAAAAAATTAAAAAAAAAAAAATGAACTTAGGCATAGGCACCATTCCGGAAATAACAGGAAATAAAAATAATAATAAGTGTAAGTGAGTGGTGCACCCAGCACCGAAAGAAAGAAAAAAAATATAAAAAAAAATTTCCTTTAGTGAAGGTAGGGGACGGAAAGAAAAATAATAATATATATATACATATATATATTTTCTTTTCTTTTTGATGAATGTATAATATATTATAAATTACATATATATATATATATATATATATATGTATGTATGTATGTATGAATAAAATATGTGGTAACAAAAACACCACATAAAAAAAAAGCATTTAGTGAAATAAAGTCCATTTTATTTATTTCTCTAAAATTTTACATGTCAAAAAAAAAGTTCAAATCAAATTTACAAGCAAGGAATCTTCAAGGACGGTCACGAGAAGCCTCATTACTCGGCGGAGTTGCAGTAAAACGAGGTGCTGGAGTTTGATTATCCGAAGCCTCAACACTTGGTGAAGCTCTAGATGACGAAGGCAACGAATGCCTCTGGAACAAAGCCATAAACATCTGATGATCACTTTGAATCCGACTATCAGATTCCTGCAGCTAGTCAAGCTTTTTCTTCATGCTCGTCGAGTAACTGTTGGCAAGCATGTGCAACTCCCGATTTTCATGCTTAAGCCCTCTGATCTCCTGCTTAAGGCTCGCCACCTTAGCCATCAAAGATTCAACCTGGCGAGGACGAACGAGAAAGCGTTGGCCCATGTTCGACACAGAGCCCGCACACTGGACACTAAAGGCCAAGGAGTCTTGGACAGCCAGCTCATCAGACCGCTTGGAAAGCACCCTGTTGTCTCTAAGGGTGAGAAGATTTCTAGCCACCACTGTGGCTGTTATATCATTCTTCATCACCGAATCCCCAACAGTAAGAGAACCGTTCAGGGATAAAAAGGATGGGTGCCATATGTTGTCCGGAGAAGACATAACAGCCTCTTCCCCGGCATTCAAGTCAAGACGACGGTCAGATGGGCAAGACATTTTTCGAAGGTTTTGAAGAAAAGAAGAGGTCGGACAAATCAAGATCTCAAAGGTACAAGAAGGGAACTTCTACAAGTAGCAATTCTCAAGTGTGTTTTAGAAAGCAATTAGTGCCTTCATAAAAAGAAGAGGCAACGAGGTCACTTGCTCAGAAATCGAAAAGCTACTTGCCCAGAAATCGAGAAGCTACTCATTCAGAAATCGAAGAGCCACTCGCTCCGAAATCGAAGAGGCACCACCTTTTCAAAAAAAAAAAGCCAAATTTTCTGGATCAAGTTGGCAGCACTGTTCACACGTGATCTCAGCTTTGCCAAAGTCATGGACAAAATCAGAGGGGCTTGTCATCTCTTTCCAAACCTTAAAAGCCGGGTTACTTGGTCAAAGATTGAAGAGGCGCTGCTACCCAAAAAATCAAAAACTAGATATTCTCAAAATTTGTTAACGCCCTTCACATGCAATCTCAGCTTT
Organism: Crataegus laevigata; assembly: GCA_963580275.1. NCBI lineage: Eukaryota > Viridiplantae > Streptophyta > Magnoliopsida > Rosales > Rosaceae > Crataegus > Crataegus laevigata. The sequence goes on from OY756948.1 coordinate 24,395,149, forward strand.
GAGGAAGTCACGGGCAAAATCAAAGAGGCTTGGCACCATCCTCTAAACCTCAAAAGCTCTGCCGCTTGTTCAAAGATCGAACAGGTGCCGCTACCCAAAAAAATCAAAAGTTGGATATTGTCAAAATTTGTCGACGCCCTTCACGTGCAATCTCAGCTTTGAGGAAGTCACGGGCAAAATCAAAGAGGCTCGACACTATATTCCAAACCTCAAAAGCTCTGCCGCTTGTTCAAAAATTGAAGAGTTGCTTGCCCAGAAATCGAAGAAGCGTCACCTCTTCAAAAGTTTGTCTCCACCACCCTTCACGTGCTGTCTCAGCTTTGCAGAAGTCACTGACGGGTCTAAAAACGTGTGAATCTTACTGTTCTAGTTACCCACTGTTGCTGACAAGAGTAAACGAACAGTATCACTACCAGCTACTCGGAAATCCCTATATAAGCCAACCCTTATCATTTACGGTAAGGCAGACCTGCAAAAATGCCAAAGCTCTTCCAGAATACATTTCCAACAAAACCTCTCGAAATACTCAGTATTCCTCATCCCCTGGAATACCTCTGCAAATAAATCACACCAGAGCAAGAGTACCTCATATCATCAGGGTCGAAAGCAAGAGTATCACATATCATGCTTTCTCCCTATCTTTTTCCTTGTCTTTGTTCCCATCTTCGAGACAAGGAGAAAGAACGCAATCAGTCGAAACCTGAAAAACAAACTTCCAATCTGGAACTGATTGCCCAGAACCTTTGCCTGGTTATTTACCTTACATTGCTCTCGAGCACTCATCCTCAGCTGTTGTCAAGGTCACGAATTCCTTCGTCAAATACCTCAGCTGTTGTCAAAGTTTGCGCACCACTTCTGCTATGCAAAAAGATTGAAGCAGAAGGATCAACGATGAGCTAGCACAATCGTCGAAGAGCAAAGCTTCGCTGTGCAACGCTGGCAAATCGTCACCACTTCTTCAAAAGCAAGAGTATCTCATATCATGTTTTCTCCCTTCCTTTTCTTTATCCTTGTTCTCACCTACAAGACAAGGAGAAAGAGAGCAATCAGCCAGCATTTGGAATTAACTCTCCGATCCAGAACCGACAGCCTGGAAACCCTTCCCTGATTGCTTACCTAGCATTTTCATTCCACTCCTGCATTAGTAAGGCAAATAGTGCAAGAGAAGATGCCACACATGCATGGGAGAAAACCGAAGAATATGTCATTTCTGCAAGGGAAACAAATAAGTTAAGGGAAAATGATACATTGAAGCATGTAGAAACAAGCACGACGAAACATGTGTCGGGCCGCCTGCTACTTCTTCAAAAGCAAAAGTATTTCATATCATCAAGATCTGACGTACTCTGGATTTGATGGACTTGTTTTGACCCTTAAATTCTTGAGTCGGCTCGCAAAGATCACTTGCCACGTAGAGTCGCTCATGGTCAATTTCTTTCAAGATCAAGCCACCAACGGCCCTTGAAGGAATCACAAGTCCAATTCAAGATCAAGTGTTCACCACCCTTGAATCAACTTCAACTCTAAATAAATGGGTAAGCTCAGACTTTTAGAAAGTCTAGCAGAAGAAAAACTCTCCAACCCAGTTCAAGAATAAACATGTGGAAAGATACTTCTTCAAAAGAAAAAGTATCTCATATCATCAAAGTCGAAGGCAAAGATATCTCATGGCATGCTTTTCCTTTACCCTTCCTCTTGCCTATAGGATAAGGAGAAATAGAGCGATCAGTCAGCACTTGGAAAGATTGAACAAAGAAAAAGACCAACACCTCTACCTCGTGCCTGCCTGCCATACAAAAAAAGCAAAGGCAAGAAGAATGCAGCGTGGGCCGTAAAACTGCATGTGCTGATTCATCCTCAACTAAACCAAAGATCGCTTGCCATGTGAAGCCACTCGTGGTCCGACAACCTTCAAGATCAAGCCACCAATGGCCCTTGAAGAAATCACGATCCCGATTCAAGATCAAGAGTTCAACACCCTTGAATCAAAACCAGTTCAAGATAAAGCCTATGAAAAGCCAACAAGCACAACAAATACACGTGTCGAGTCGTCCCCAGCAAAGCCAAAGAAATTTCCAGCCCAACCCAAGATCAAGCCTCGACGGCCCTTGGATCAGCATCTACTTTAAGGGACTTCAAAACGCATCTTCTACACGTGACAAGCACATGTATACGACGCGCCTTGAAGTGGGGGCATTTGTAGACATTGAAATTTCGGTGAAATAAATGTTGACGAAAAATTAAAATTTCAACGCCACGTGTCACGTAAATTTTATATGTAGCGTGTAACTCGATGAAAATTCGAAAAGAATCAGAAAAGCCATCAAATAGGACACGCGTCAACACTTGGCAGAAATGATTTATTTCATCTAATTATTTAAATCAAAAAATCAAGTTTTGGAATTATATAAGTAGGAAGCCAAGGCATTCATTTCGAGACACAAATTCATAACCAATTCACAAATACATTTCTCTACTCCCAAATTGGAAGAGAATTCTCTTGAAGTTCGTTCTTCGTTCCTCATTCTTCGTTCTTCGTTCATCGTTCTTCGAGATCAAGCCCCAACGGCCCTTGAAGAAACGCCCATCCACCTTCGAGATCAAGACCAACGGCCCTTGAAGAAACGCCCATCCACCTTCGAGATCAAGACCAACGGCCCTTGAAGAAACTTCGCCAAAACCTTTGAAGAATCAACAAGCATTTTGGTCATGTGCCAATTCTTCATCCAAGATCAAGCCCCGACGGCCCTTAGATCCACACATCCGTTCTTCAAGAATCAAGCCCAAAAGCCCCTATCGTTCCGTTCTTCAAGAATCAAGCCCAAAAGCCCCTTTAAGTTCATCCATCTTTCATTGTTCATCGTTCTTCGTTCGTCATTCATCCATCTTCAAGAACAAGCCCAAAAGCCCTTGAAGATCCGTTCATCATTCAACGTTCATCCAACTTCAGGATCAAGCCCCGACGGCCCTTAGATCCACACATCTATTCTTCAAGAATCAAGCCCAAAAGCCCCTTGAAGTTCATCCATCATTCGTCGTTCTTCGTTCTTCGTTCATCCATCTTCAAGAACAAGCCCAAAAGCCCTTGAAGATCCGTTCGTCATTCAACGTTTATCCAACTTCAGGATCAAGCCCCAACGGCCCCCTGAAAATTTGTTCATCCAACTTCAAGATCAAGCCACCAACGGCCCTTAAAGAAATCTCACCCAACTTCAAGATCAAGCCCAAAAGGCCCCTGAAGAAACATTCATCCGCCAAACTTCAAGATCAAGCCCAACGACCCTTGAAGAAACTTCCCCCTGTTCATCCAAGATCAAGCCTTGACGGCCCTTGGATCAAGCCCACAAATCAAAGTCTTACGGAGATCGAATCAAAGGAACAAATAGAGATTGTAACCCAAAATTATCAAATACAAATAATATTTTGTAGACACGTTTTGTTCCTTGTTGCTTTCGGGAATTTTCCGTGTTCACACAAAGTTTTTTAATGTGTTTTTTTATCCGCTTTGTACCTCTATTTATACTAATTCTTGGTACGGTTTTACTTGTCCTCTAATTTCTATTTCAAATTTACATATTACCGTGGTAGCAAAAATTCGTCATCTTCGGTCTTGACAAATTTGTACCTGCAAAACAAATTCAAACCTTTGATCAAAGGTCAAATTCACATGCCTAAGGAGTTTTTTTGGGGGAGGGGGTGGGTTTGGCCAATGAATCGATGCCTAAGTCAGTTTCTCTTGAAAGAGAGAGAGTTTTAGGACTTAATTGCGTAGCTAAAGCTTACCAAAATGTGGGGAGAAAGGGGTTTTAGTAGGGAGATGGCCGGCTCCCGAATGTTGGAACCAAATTCGTGCACCGCCATAGGAGCACAAATCCTTGTAACTTGTAAAAGAATAAACAATCATAAGCTAGCCAAAGATCGGAGGGTGTGCCAGTCAAAGGCTCTCAGACAGTTAAGTCATTAAGCTATATTAAGGCTCAATCAGTGGACAAGAGAATAAGTATGCGATAATTGTGTTACCAGAGATGAGCCCTAGAAGGGTGTATTTATACCAGTCGAAAATAAGACTTTTAAGGATGGTGAAGTGAAGTGGAAAAAGAGAGAGCAACGCAAGAAGCAAAAAAAGAAAGTGAAGTGGAAGACAGATGAGAACCAATAAGTTAGAATAAAAAATAAAAAAATAAAATTGAAAAGCAAAGAAGAAATGAGAGAGCACATGGGATGTGGAATGATTAGCACATGCAAAAGAAGGATGGCAGGGACGCATAAGGGGGATCAGAAAGAAAGAAGAGAGAGAAGCAACATTTGAAAAAAAAATTAGAGAGAGAGGCAGAAAGACACAAGGAGGGGGGCCGTTTTTCAGAGAGCACAGAGGCTGCACACAATAGAGGCAGAGAAGAGAGAGCTGAGAAGGCAGCACACGGGAAGGAAGCTGCACAGAACAACTCACGGGAGGACAGGTTGTAGCGCAAGGGAAGGAAGGAAGAAACAATCTTTACACTCTCCTCTTTCGGTTTTATCTTCTTAAACTCATGTTTAATTTTTGGTTTAAATTGAGAATAATGTGTAACTAATTTTTAGTAGTTAGGGGCTATTTTGAAGCCCCGAATATGATTGTAAATTTGTTGTGATATTTCGTTTGAATGACTTTTATTAAAGGATGAAAATTGCTTCACTACTTATGTCATTGATGAATTCTTTTTGTGTTTCTATGGATGCATACTTAGTAAGCATATTAAGGATTTTAATGCTTTGAATATATGTGTGCCTGCCCTTGTTGAATGAGGACCTACATATGTTCTAGAGTAGCACTTGTTAATTGTGGTTAACATGTGAACCGATTTCTAGGATAAGTAAGACAACGCCAGTACTTACGATGCCTTGTGATGACTCAAACTCTTTTCATTCTTAATTATTTCTACTTGTTAAATCTATGAACACGCCATTCTAGATTGCATGTTAGGGACTGAGTTAAGTTGAAAACGCCATTCTCCTAACATACTACGTAAGAAAGAGTAATAGGTTGAGTTCTAACATTGAGCCAACTTGAGCATCTTCATCCGGAAATAAAAGGAATTTGAATGAAACATAACATGTTCGCATGATTATTTGGAGGTGGATAGCATTTCCCCTAACTCGTTTGCTTAACTTGTGAATTAAAATCTATTGGTATTATTTAAACTTGTTTCTGCCCCGTTTTGTCCGATTTAATTTAAATAGAAAATCAACTCCAAAAATCCCAAAAATTTGTGCGAGTGTAGCTCCGTGTGTCTAGTATATCTGTATAAAATTTCGTTGCCTTTGGATAAGTGTAAGTTAGTCTAATAATTATTGTTCGGTGGCTGGTCAATAGAGACAGCAGCCCAGTTTGTGTGACATTTTAAGTAGTTAGACTTTGTGGTGCGTTTTAAAACCTATCAAATTTTTGGCGCCGTGTCGCCGGGGATTGTTATTTCTAATTGCTTATATTTTATTTTATTTTTTTATATTTATTTTTATTATTTTCTATTTCTTGTCTATTTGGTTTTGGGTTTATTTCAGGTACTCTTTTTAGTATATGCAGACTCGAAGGTCCAAGAGCATTGATATAGCTCCCTACAATCCTGAGCCTGAATGAACACTTCGAAAGGTTCGAGGAGAAATCAAACAGAATCAAGCATTGGTGTCTGTACCATCATCATCGTCTCCACCACATTTGAGTTCAATAGAGGAGGAAAAACCACAAGGAGACATGGCTGATAACCGTACTCTGAGGGAGTTGGCAATGCCAAAACACAGATCAACAACCATTGTGCATTACATATCCAAATGCAGAAGGAGGATGTGAGCTCAAGTTTGGCATGATTCACTATTTGCCTAAGTTCCATGGCTTCTCAACAGAGGATGCCAACAAGCATCTCATGGAGTTTCATGTAGTATGCTCAGGAATGAGACCAGCAAATGTGAATGAGGAGCAAGTCAAGTTAAGAGCATTCCCATTTACATTAGAAGCTAAGGCAAAGGAGTGGCTTTACAATTTACCTCCGGGATCAATAAACACATGGAATCAGGTGAAGCAAGCATTCTTGGAACAATATTTTCCGGCCACAAAAGCTGTAAGCATAAGAAAAGAGCCATCTTTCAAGAAAGTTAACGAGGTAAGTGCTAATTCTAGTATTGAATTACAATTAGCTAACTTGACTAATCTTGTGCAACAGGTTATGGTGGTTCCAAAACAGGTGTGCGGTGTGTGTTCAATGATGGGCCATGCCACGGATATATGCCCATCATTGAGGGATCAAGGTGGCCTTGAGCAAGCTAATGCGTTAGGAGGGTTTCAAGGAAAACAAAGGCAAAAGTATGATCCATACTCCAACAACTATAATACAAGGTGGCGCGATCATCCACACTTAAAGTGGAACAATCAAGACAATGGACAACAATTTGCTCCCAACAACTATAACTGTCCACCTAGCTTCTTTCAAGCAAGGCCACAGGCACCATTTCAGCCTCAACAACAACAAGCTCCAAGTAAGTCTCTTGAGGATTTAATTGCTTCTTTAGCTAACTTTACTCAATCTCATTAACAGAAAACAGACAAAGCAATTGAAAACCTTGAGCGCCAAATGAGTCAGTTAGCAAGTTTGATGGGGCAACAACACCAACCAGGAAGGTTGCCTAGCCAAACTGTGGTGAATCCAAATGTGGAGAAATTGAATGCTATGACTTTAAGAAGTGGAAAAGAAGTTGTTGAGCAGCCAAGGATGCAACAAGGGGAGCTACAAACCAAAAATCTTGAGCAAGATGAGGCTTCAATAGAAACTGAAAAGTCTCCTAAAGCAATTGAATTGAACAAAAAAGATTCTGATAAGGTAAGTAAAGAAATTCAAAATTTGTTTAACTCATGTGTCCCTGTTCCTTTCCCTCGTAGGTTTATGAAGTCAAAGAAAGAGCAAACTGATAAGGAAATCTAGGATACTTTTCGAAAAGTCCAAGTGAACTTACCTCTTTTAGATGCCATAAAATAAGTGCCCAAATACGCAAAGTTCCTTCAAGAGCTTTGTATAAACAAAAGGAGATTCAATGATCAAGAAACTGTGGCATTAAGTGAGGAAGCATCAGTTATTTTGTAGAGGAAGTTGCCACCGAAGTTGAAGGATGCCGGTAGCTTTACCATTCCATGTGTAATTGGAGGGAACGAGTTTGGGAGAGCATTGTGTGATTTGGGGGCATCCATCAATCTGATGCCATATTCAGTGTATGAATCATTGAACCTTGGAGAGTTGAAGGAAACAAAGGTAATAATCCAGTTGGCAGACCGTTCAAATAGATATCCCAAAAGGCCTATTGGAGGATGTACTTGTGCAAGTGAATGAGCTTATTTTGCCCGCTGATTTTTTTGTTCTTGAGATGGAACATGACCCTATGCCTATTGCACTTCCTCTTATATTGGGAAGACCATTCCTTAGAACGGCACGTACGAAGATTGACATCTATGATGGTACCTTGACCATGGAAATTGATGGAGAAGTCGTCAAATTCAGAATCTTCGATGTTATGAGGTACCTTAATGATTTTGAATCTTGTTTTTCTATTGATGCGTTTGACTATTTTGTGCAGGTTTGTTTTAATGAAGGTGTGGGACAAGGTAATTTAGAAAAGGTGTTAGTGCATAGCATTACACATGAAAAGCTTAATACTTTCGAGCATATTAAGAAGAATTAATTCAGACTATGGCAGATCTTGAGTCTCTTTCACCAATTCGTGGTAAGTCTTCTGCCTATTTTATTTCTCTTCATACTTCTAACGAAAAAAATCTTCCTTCTGTGATTCAGGCACCCAAATTGGAGCTTAAATCGATTCCTAAATATTTGAAGTATGCATTTTTGGGAGAGGATGAAACATTACCAATCATCATATCATCACAACTCACAGCAGTGGAGGTGGAGAAACTGATCCGGGTACTGAAGGATCACAAAACTGCCATAGCATGGAGCATTACAGATATCAAAGGTATAAATCCAGCTACATGTATGCATAAGATTTTGTTGGAGGAAGGTGCAAAACCAACAAGAGAAGCTCAACGTCGTTTAAACCCCCTCATGATGGAGGTCGTCAAGAAAGAGGTTATCAAACTTCTTGATGTTGGCATCATATATCCTATTTCAGACAGCAAGTGGGTGACCCCTGTTCACGTAGTTCCAAAGCGATCGGGAGTCACAGTTGTTAAGAATGAAGCTAATGAGCTAGTGCCTACACGTGTGCAAAACAGTTGGAGAGTTTGTACAGACTATCGGAAGATAAACAACACCACACGCAATGATCACTTTCCAATCCCATTCATTGATCAAATGTTAGAAAGGTTAGCTGGTCATTCTCATTATTGTTTTCTTGATGGCTATTCTGGATATAATCAAATTGCAGTTGCTCCAGAAGATCAAGAAAAGACGACTTTCACATGTCCATTTGGTACATTTGCATATCGAAGGATGCCGTTTGGACTTTGCAACGCACCTGCCACATTTCAAAGGTGTATGGTGAGTATCTTTTCTGATATGATTGAGAAAATAATTGAAGTGTTCATGGATGATTTTTCTGTTTATGGTGATTCTTTTGATACATGTCTACATAATCTGTCCCTAGTTTTAAAACGTTGCCAAGAAACTAATCTGGTCTTAAATTGGGAAAAATGTCATTTCATGGTTTCTCATGGATTAGTTCTAGGGCATATCATATCTAAAAAGGGAATTGAAGTGGATAAGTCTAAAGCAGAACTTGTTAGTTCTTTGCCTCTCCCTACTACTGTCAGGGAGGTTCGTTCTTTTCTGGGACATGCAGGTTTTCACCGCAAGTTTATGAAGGATTTCTCAAAGATTTCTAGACCGTTGTGTCGTTTGCTTCAAAAGGATGTATCATTTGATATGAATGAAGAGTGTGTGGTAGCATTCAACAAGCTTAAGGTTATCCACGGCTCCTGTGATCATGCCACCAAATTGGAGTTTACCTTTTGAGTTGATGTGCGATGCTTCAGACTATGTTGTCGGTGCAGTTCTAGGACAACGTGTCAACAAAGTGCGACATGTCATTTATTATGCATCTCGGACGCTTAATGATGCACAATTGAATTATTCAACAACAGAGAATAAGCTTTTAGCTGTTGTATTCGCTTTAGAAAAATTTCGATCTTATCTGATTGGGACTAAAATTATTATGTTTTCTGACCATGCAGCATTAAAGTATCTACTCACAAAAAAGGATGCAAAACCGTGACTCATTCGATGGATACTTCTGCTTCAAGAGTTTGACTTGGAGATCAAGGATAAGAAAGGGAGTGAGGATGTTGTACCAGATCATCTTAGCAGACTTGCACATTCAAACACAGAGGAAGATCTCATCCCTTTACGTGAGAGTTTTCCGGATGAGAAATTGTTTTCATTGAAGGCCACTGACCCTCGGTATGCAGATATTATCAATTACAAGGTCACCAAAAAGATTCCGGATGATTTTACATGTGCTCAAAAAGATAAGCTTGTCCAAACCGCCAAATACTACGAGTGGGACGATCCTTATTTGTGGAAATATTGCCCTGATCAGTTAATTAGAAGATATGTCCCCGAATTTGAGTTTAAATCTATTCTAACTTTTTGTCATTCTTATACATGTGGCGGCCATTTTGGAGCAAAGAGGACAGCACTTAAGGTGTTAGAGAGTGGTTTTATTGGCCTAGTCTGTTTAAGGATGCGTATGAGTTTTGTGCAACATGTGATTGTTGTCAACGAACAGGTAACTTGGGCCCGAGAAATCAAATGCCACAAACACCTATTTTGATTGTTGAGATTTTTGATGTGTGGGGCATTGATTTCATGGGACCTTTCCATCTTCAAATGGTTTTCTTTACATTTTATTGGCTGTGGATTATGTTTCTAAATGGGTGGAAGCGAAAGCCACCAAAACTAATGACTCGAAAGTTGTTTCAGATTTTATTAAGACTAACATCTTTACAAGATTTGGAATACCTAGAGCCATCGTCAGTGATGGAGGGAGTCACTTCTGCAACAAAACTTTTGAAGCGTTGCTTAGAAAGTACAATGTCACACATAAGGTGTCTACACCTTATCATCCACAAACTAGTGGTCAAGAAGAAGTATCAAATCGTGAGGTGAAGCAAATTTTGGAGAAAACTGTTAGTCTTAGTAGGAAAGATTGGAGCATGCGCTTGAACGATGTATTATGGGCTTACAGGACTGCCTATAAGACTCCTATTAGAATGTCACCATTTCGGTCAGTTTATGGGAAACCATGCCGTCTTCCAGTACAATTGGAGCACAAAGCTTATTAGGCGATCAAAGCTTACAATATGAATATGAGTGTTGCTGGAAAGCAAAGGAAGCTGCAATTGAATGAGCTAGATGAAATCCGGAATGATGCGTATGAGTCAAGTCGAATATACAAGGAGAAATCAAAGGCATTTCATGATAAGATGATCTTAAGGAAGAACTTTGTCATTGGACAGAAAGTTCTTCTATTTAATTCTCGCCTTCAGTTATTTCCAGGTAAGCTTCGTTCTCGATGGGTTGGTCCATTTGTTGTAACTAATATTTTTCCTCATGGTGCAGTGGAAATCCAAAGTACGAAGACCGGAAACGTGTTCAAAGTGAATGGGCATAGACTCAAGCCATATTACGAGTATTTTGCCGAGCATGATGTAGAGGTTGTATTCCTTTAAGAACAAGAGCCCATTGGATGATTACTCTTGGTACCGTCCGGCTGCGGACGTAAAAACAAGCGCTTCTTGGGAGGCAACCCATGCATTCATTGAAGGGAGAATTTGGAATTGCTAACCAAATCAAATTTGCATTCTTACACCCTTCTTTTTACTGCTTCCATTTTGTTTTGTTTTGTTAGTTGTGTTATTTGGTTGATTTCTGTGAGTCTATGTTTAAAACATTGAGGGCAATGTTTAGTTTAAGTGTGGGGGAGGGTAAACAAAGTCTTTTTACATTGATTTACATATTTTACATTGATTTGAAAAACAAAAAAAAAAACAAAAAAAACAAAAAAACAAAAAAAAAATCAAATCAAATCAAATAAAAATAAAAGCAGAAATATTTTACAATAATGTGTAAACTAATAGCATTCATTGGTCAGCTGGTGCCTCAGCAGTCGACGGAGCTCCAAAGACGAAGCGCCAGAGTTTGATCCTCCGGAACCTCAACACTTGGTGCAACTCCAGATGACGAAGGCAGAAGATGCCTCTGCAGTAACGCCACAAACCTTTGATGATCACTCTGAATCTGCACTTCGGACTCCTGTAGCTGGTCAAGCTTTCTCTTCATACTTGTTGAGTAACTAGTTGCGAGTATGTGCAACTCCTTATTCTCATGCCTGAGTCCTCTGACCTTTTGCCGAAGACTAGCCACCTCAGCCATCAAAGACTCAACCTGACGAGATCGTGCAAGAAGGCGTTGGCCCATGTTTGAGACTGAGCCTGCACACTAGACACTGAGCGCCAGAGAGTCCTGAACAGCCAGCTCGTCTGACCGCTTGGATAGCATCCTACTGTCTCTTGGAGTAAAAATATTTCTAGCAACCACCGTAGCGGTTGTATCGTTTCTCATCATAGAGTCCCCAACTGTAAGAGGACCATTGGGGGATATGAAGGACGGATGCCAAATTTTGTTTGGAGAAGACAAGTCATCATCTTCCCCAGCATTCAACTTAAGGCGACGGTCAAGATTAAAGAAGGTGTTGAAAACGAAGAGATCGGACTGATCAAGATTAAAGAAGTGCAAGGAGGCAATTCAAGTGTGTTGTGGAACAACATTCGTGCCTCTATAAAAAGAAGAAATCGAAGAGGCGCTACTTACAAATCGAAGAGGCGCCCGCTCGCAAATCAAAGAGACGCTCCTTTCTCAAAAAGCGGACTCCTTTCTCAAAAGCCAGACCTGCTCAGAGACCACGAGCCGATCCCCGAATTTCAAGAGATCGACTTTTTCGGACGTGTCAGCACCGTTCACACGCAACCTCAGCTTTGCGGAAATTAGGGCCAACTTTGTCAGAAAACGCGTCAATCTTACTGTTCAATAATCCACCGGCTGCCGACAAGAATAAGAGAATAATACCGGTTGTGAAGAAATTCCTATAAGTGTCTACCTTCGCCCTTCATAGCAAAGGCAGACTCACTCAACACTTCTTCATCTTCGAGAATGTATTCCCAAAGAAACCTCTCGAGTTACTCAATGTTCCTCATCCCCTGGAGTACCTCTGCAAACAAGTCATCAAGAGCAAAAGTATTTCATATCATGAAGGTTAAAAGCAAAAGTATCTCATATCATGCTTTCTCTTCACCTTCAGCTGAAGAACAGAGAGAAAGAGAGATCCTGATTGCTTACCCAGTCTTGCTCTCGAATACTCATCTTCGAGCCCCTCCAGCCCAGTTCAAGAATAAACCTGTGGGAAGATACTTCTTCAAAAGCAAAAGTATCTCATATCAGCAGGGTCGAAGGCAAAAATATCTTATGGCATGTTTTTCCTTTACCCTTGCTCTTACTTGCCCACCAAGGAACTCTCCTTGTTCCTTTCTCAGAAGTCTCATCCAATTCAAGATCAAAGCTGTGGAAAGTCAACAAGCATGACCAAAGATCACCTAATATTTCTATTCATTGTCTTTTATTGTCATTTTCAATTTTTAGTTTGCGTTTTCTACATTTTCTTGTGTGCTTAACTGAATTATTTCTTTTCTTTGTAGGAAATTTTGGTTATTTCCACCCTTGAAGTTGATTGCAGAATTTAAGCTTGGGGGTCATCGCTTGATTTTACTGCAAATTAGAGAAGTTTTCAGTCCAATTGCTTCATTTTGTTTCTTATTATTTATTCATTTTATTTTTATTTGCATTATAGTGTTTTCTGACATTGGGGACAATGTCCAGTTTAAGTTTGGGGGTAAAGAGTATAAAAAATGACCAAATTGAAAATTTTTGTACCTTCGACTACAAACTGGTTTTATTTGTTTCTGAGTTGTTGCTTTTTAAAAAAAAAAAAAGATTTAAAAAAAATCGGAAGATTTAAAAATCCAAAAATATTGTCTTATTTTCCTTATTGTTTTGAATTAGATTTTTGTTAGTTTCCCGACCCAATGATATAATTGGATCAAATTTGAACCATGATGATCAAGAACTTAGTTAACGTGTTGTGTGAAATTCCTAATTCTCTTGTTAGTTTTGTACATGTTTGATCATCTTTGAAAAACCAAATGCACATAGCCTTCTTGTTGTGAAACTAAAGCATGACTTAAAAGCTTCATATGTGAATTTAGTGACCACATACATCCTATGTGAGTTTTTGAGCCTATTGAAAGTGTGTGCATTTTTCATACACTCCCATTCTTTCATGTGTGATGAACTTATGTGAGATACATCTCTAGAACTTGCGTAACGATCTTTCGAAATATTTGTCATTGATTGCATGAACTTGAAAATGATAGAGGCATTAGGTTTACCACCATGGCCCAAATAACCATGTTTCCCAAAGAAAAATGATATCATTAGATTGCCAATTTGAGCCGTATATGTTGAGCCTTTTATTTCTTATCACCATATATGTCTACCCTTATACCTCAAACATTTTTCCTTACCCTTTCCAAGCTATCTAGTGAGCAATGTGAGATTGTCTTATGAGAAATGTTTGTGAAGTACTTCGAAGGAGTTTGGCAAAAGAATAAGTGTGGGGGTATTTCATGTTTGTATTTAGTTATGTGCCAAAAAAAAAAAGAAAACAAAAGAAAAAAAAAGAAAAAGAAAAAAAAAGAAAAAGAAAGATTGTATACAAAGCAAATAAAAAGTTTTTGAAGTTTCAGTTTAAGGGTGTGGTTGGAGGTATTAGAAGAATCGTTGGAGAGCTTGAGTTCTTATAAATCTCAACAAAAGAATTGCTTGCAATGTAGCTTGGAACTTGTGTTTACCTATTCTTTCATTTCAATAACCCTCTCCCTAAGCCTCATTACATCCAATAAAAGTCCTCTTGATTTAAGTTTTGCAATTATGATTGTGGAGAAGTGATCTTTATGCAAGCTTATGGTAGAACTTTCACATTTGATTCCTTGAGCGAAACACATTAAAACTAAACATATGTGTGATTGAGTGTATGTCCCGTGAGACGGTCGCTAGTTTGCATGTGGTGATTTTTATAAAAAAAAATAACTTGAAATTGCATTAGCATGGCTATCTCACACACTACACTTCAAGGATGATTAAAAGGTTACTGCTAATATTTGAATAAGGAAGATGAACTTGGATTAGCTTGTTTGGAGCTAGCTAAGGTTCTTGATGATTTGTTTTCTTGAATGAAATTCTATGAGGGTCACATAGGGGAAAGCTAATGTTTTTCATGTTACTACTTTTTCATGTTTTCTTTGTTTTGCTCAAGGACTAGCAAAAGCTAAGTGATGGGGTATTTGATAAGCTCATATTTATATATATTTTACATCAAATTCACTTGTCTTTTCTTAGTTAGCTCCTTATATTTTTTGAGCTATTTACTTTGTTTTTGTGTTTTTTTTAGAATTTGTCAAGCAAAGAAAATAAAAATAGAATTAGTGAAAGTATAAGTAATGAATTAGTGAAAGTATAATTAATAAATTCGTCAAAACTGCCTGTGCAGATCAGCTGACTTTGGAAGTAATTTACGAACAGCTCAGAATGAACTAGAGAATGAGCCTTATATTCTTGGAAAGCTACATATGTCTATTTTCTAGAACATTTTACATATTGTTAATATCATTTTCCTAGAAGAAGTTATGGGCATTTTAGTAAGGGAAGGTCGCTGCAAGTTTTTGAAATAAAAACTGTGTATGCCCTTTGGCTAAAGGCAAGAGGCAGCAAAAGAGAGAGCAACGCAAGAAGCAGAAAAAGAAAGTGAAGTGGAAGACAGATGAGAACCAATCAGTTAGAATAAAAAATTAAAAAATAAAATTGAAAAGCAAAGAAGAAAGGAGAGAGCACATGGGATGTGGAATGATTAGCACATGTAAAAGAAGGATGGCAGGGAGGCATAAGGGGGATCAGAAAGAAAGAAGAGAGCAGGAACATTTGAAGAAAAAAAAATAGAGAGAGAGGCAGAAAGACACAAGGAGAGGAGCAGTTTTTCAGAGAGCACAGAGGCTGCACATAATAGAGGCAGAGAAGAGAGAGCTGAGAAGGCAGCGCACGAGAAAGAAGCTGCACAGAACAACTAACGGGAGGACAGGTTGCAGCGCAAGGGAAGGAAGGAAGAAACAATCTTTGCACTCTCCTCTTTCGGTTTTATCTTCTCAAACTCATGTTTAATTTTTGGTTTAAATTGAGAATAATGTGTAACTAATTTTTAGTAGTTAGGGGCTGTTTGAAGCCCCGAATATGATTGTAAATTTATTGTGATATTTCGTTTGAATGACTTTTATTAAAGGATGAAAATTGCTTCACTACTTATGTCATTGATGAATTCTTTTTGTGTTTCTATGGATGCATACTTAGTAAGCATATTAAGGATTTTAATGCTTTGAATATATGTGTGCCTGCCCTTGTTGAATGAGGACCTACATATGTTCTGGAGTAGCACTTGTTAATTGTTGAATATATGTCCGATTTAATTTAAATAGAAAATCAACTCCAAAAATCCCAAATATTTGTGTGAGTGTAGCTCCGTGTGTCTAGTATATCTGTATAAAATTTCGTTTCCTTTGGATAAGTGTAAGTTTGTCTAATAATTATTATTCCGTGGCTGGTCAATAGAGACAGCAGCCCAGTTTTTGTGACATTTTAAGTAATTAGATAAAACAATCTTCTGCGGGAAAGACCCTTATTTTCATATGCTACAATCGACAAATTTTAGTGTTAATAAGGAAAATAAATAGGATAATTGTGTGCTAATTTGTGGTGCATTTTAAAACCTATCATTACTTCAACCCTGGAAAATCATGGTCCAAACCGAATATATTATTTATTAAACAATATGTTGGGATTATTTTGTAATATCCTTGATTGGATATGATTGTGATTTCTTGTTTAATTGAGTTGATCTTCAATTAGGAAAGCATAAAGATAAGACCTAGTATAATCTAATCTTTAATAGATTTGACTTTTCTCCTCGCCATGGGCAGAAGAGTTTAATGAGGTTGTAGTCACCTATTCAAGGCTCCAAGACATTGAATTGCACTTGGATTAAATGTCGGTATCACCCTCCCCCCACCCCTTGATAGGAGCATATTTATGCAACTTAGTTAGCTTGTTTTCTTGCATTTACGTAGTTAGTTATCGTTTATTATAGTGATTTAAGCTATTTTCGTGTGTTTGTAGGTTCAAATGGCAAGTGAAGCAAGAAAGTGCATTTTGGTGCATTTTAGAGCAAAATTGAGCTTAATGGAGTACATGCATATGGAGAACAAGGGATGGACGAACTTGAAGGTCAACGAATGCTAAGAATCTGTTTTAATGATGAAGAAACAAGTTTGAGACAAAGAAGATAAGGAAAGAGCAAGAAAGGTGGAACATTATTCAAAACATTATCCATAACCTTATCTTATCCAACATTATCCAAACATGTTCCTAAAAACATGCTACATGTCTCATGTCATGTTCCATCTAGAAACCTTGTCATGTTTCATCTATAAGCTTCAAATTTTTGCACAAGAAATGTTCTAGAAAATCTGATCCTTTCCTACAAAGGTGGCGCCTAGAACCCTTCTAGAAGGCATTTGCCTTGCCTTGCAATTCAGCCACTTTCCCTCCAATTCCTGCCATGCACATCACCTATTTCCTTTGGGATTTAGGTTTCTAGAAGGCCTATCTTAGCCCTATGTGATGCCGCACCTTTTCAGCCCTTGTTCCCTTTGGATTTTTTATTCATTTAGCCCATTTCCTTGTGGATTTGGGTTGTGCAAAGCCTTTTCAGAAATTAATTGGGCCATAACCCTTTTCCCTTGTGGATTTATAATTCCTGCCGCACCTAGGGGCCCTAATCCCTCATTTATTCTAAGTCCAAGCCCTAATCTGATTTACCCTAGCGTTTGGGGTGCATATATATACATGATTTAAGTGTGCCGCAGGTTGGACCATGGATTCACCCAAAAATACATCCAGCCGTACCTATCTCCCCTTCACCCCCTCATTCATCACATACACTCACCCTTTGCCGCACCCTTTGGAGAAGAAGAGGACTTGTGCCGTGCATCCCAAGGGAGGAGAAGGCCTTGCCGCATGCCATCTGCCACCATTAGAGTTTCTAGAGTTCTTTCTTCTCTTGTTTCTGTTTTCATGTTTAATTTAACTTGCTTTTCAATTATGTTAAACATGTCAAATTGATTCCTTTTTAGTTAGAGGCGAATTTGAAGCCATGGACATATGTTTATTATGATTTGATTTACTCCAGTTATGATTTCATGAATTATGGATGTGGTTTACTTTTCTGATTTTACTAAGAACTTGTTTATGTATGTGGGTTGAGGGTCAACACTTAATTTGCATGCCTAAATTCAATGCTAGGATAGAAGGGAATTGCACCTAATCGTTATGAACTTATATTCATGAGTAGTAAAGATCGCTAGTCACGATTGTGTTAAGTAAAGCCTAGGTTGGATTACATGTGTATTCCATAGTTATGAATGCCTTGTCGATGTTCATGATTTCCATTGCACTTAATGATCTTTGTTAAATGTCTCTATCATGCGTATTCCATAGTTAGGGAGTTTGAGGAAGAATAATTTGGTTGTGATGCGTTTTCCATTCAATTCAATGAATCTAGGGAAATCTGGGAATTGATTAGTTCAATACAATTAATTCGGAGCATTGTCATTCATGATTTGTCGAAAGAATAACTGGGAATCAAGTTGTATGCATATGTTCATGTGTGGATAAGGACCCCTCTAACTAGTTTCTCACCATTCAATTTCATCATAATTAGTTTTCTTAAAAGTTGATTACAAGTTTCTGTTTAGTTTCAATTTCGTCAAAACAAACCCCTTTGTTCTTAAGTTGTGTTTTTAGAGTCTAAATCTGTTTTCTTTTAGTCTTTTGAGTCAAGTAAGTTTGATTTTCGTCCAATTCACTTGTTAGGTCTAGAATTGAGTCTTTTTTATTGTTCCTTGCTGTTTTGAGTGTTTAAAGTAGTTTTGAGTCTATAGAGTCTAGTTTAGTGTTTTTCAGTCTTATTTGCATTAATTAGCAGCCCTAGTTAATCCCCGGTTTAGAACGATCCCGACTTGCGTATATACTACAATTGTCATCCATAGGGTTTAATTTGAGTGTCAAGTTAATTTTCACATCAAATTTTGGCGCCGTTGCTGGGGATTAGCAAAATTGCTCATCCCTTGTATTCTGCCATATGTTTTTAGTTCAATTTGTCTAGTTTTCTGATTTTGTTTTGTTTTCTTTGTTTATGTACTAATGCATGATGCGGAGTTCTCAACCCGTTCGTGCACACATCTTGGACTTTAACGTCGATTTTGAACGAGATTTGAGAAGAAGAAAGAGGAGGCATCCTGAACCTAGTGAACCTAGTTCAAGTTCAGAGGCCAAATCTGAATTGGAAGAGGAAGAAGAAGAAGAAGTCATGGCAATGAACAATCATACAATCAAGGAACTCTCAGCCTCGGGGTTGGCCAATGTCGCACCCTTATGCATTCAATACCCCGCGGCTGCCCAAGGCGAGACCGATGAGTTCGAATTGAAGTCAAGCTTGTTGCACCACATTCCTAAATACCATGTGCTGTCCATGGAAGATCCAAACAAGCATCTTAAGGAGTTCGAAGTGGTTTGTTCAAGCATGACACCCATCAATGTCGATGGGAACATTCTAATGATGAAGGCATTTCCATTCTCTCTTTTGGAAAAGGCTAAAGATTGGCTTTACAAATTAGCACCCGGAACGGTCACTTCTTGGGAAAGCATGAAGATGGCGTTTTTAGAGAAGTTCTCCCCCACTTCGAGAGTCATTCTCTTGAGGAAAAAGATCAGTGGCATTCAACAACAACAAGTAGGGGTGGAAAAAATTCCCAAAATTCCCAAACCAAACCAAAAAAATACCGATCCCAAACCAATTTTCCCAAAATTTTGGTATTCCCATACCGAAAAAATACCAAAATTTCGGTATGGGAATCGGGATTGTCTTTCCAATATTTCGGTATTCCCATACCGAACCGAAAATATATATTTTTAATTATTATTATATATACATATATATTTATTTATTTATTTACATAGATAATAATATATATGATTTTTTTAATTATAGTTAGGGTTAATTTGAATCGTTGGATTGTTTCAAATTAATCTATGTCGTCCATCTATTCATGCATGTCTAACCAGTTCAAGGATTGAGTGAAAGAGTCATTCTTCCTTACCTTTTTTTGTTGTGAACTAGACTGTTCTTAGCATATGTGGAGGTTATTCTCTTCTAGTAGGAAGCCATTATTAATAAAATGGATGTCACATTAGCGACCCATATTTACCGATGTTGATCAAAGTTTAAGCAAGATAATTTTTTTTTGTCCTTTTATGAGAATTACTTGGGGTATTAGGCAGACAACATTACTAATGATATTTCAAATGTTGTTTTGTTAGTGTGTTATTGTTAACAGAGAAGGTGTACAAACCAATGCCACAAGGACATCAAGGACAAGGTAATTTTGTTTGCCTCAACCGAGTAGGATTCATCTCCTTTCTAGCCTTATCCAGCTTCTCCATATTTACCATTATGAATGACTGTATAAACATCCTATATGGATTAAATCCGAGATGTAATGTACATGTACTACTGATTTGGCAGATTGGGCCTAGTTATATGTCAATTTTTCAATATAAAATGTTGAATTTTAGCCCAAAAGCATATTATGTCAAATTTTAGTCCAAAAGCCCAAAACCATTTCGGGATTCCTGATTTGTCCCGAAATCCCGAAACTATTTTGGGATTCCCGAAAATTGGGATTCCCAAAAATTTGGTTTGGGATTGGTATTGAAATTGGGATTCCCGAAAATTTCAGTTTGGGAATCGGGACAAGGGTTTCGGTATGGGATCCCATACCGAACCACCCCTAACAACAAGGGGAGTCCTTTCCGGCGTACTATGAGCATTTTAAGGCTCTTGTCGCTTCATGTCCTCAACATCAAATGAAAGAAGAACTTCTACTTCAATACTTTTATGAAGGACTTCTTCCAATTAAGCGACAAATGCTAGATGCCTCAGCGGGAGGTGCATTGGTTAATAAAACACCCATGGCTGCAAAGACCTTAATGTCCAACCGAGCGTTAAATGCACAACAATACGAAGGACTTGGACAAAGAGACCCCCCACGGCAACAAGTGAATAAGGTAAGTTCTATGTCCGACATTCAATCCCAATTAGCTAACCTTACTTCTATTGTTTCTCAGATGGCCAAGGGGATGAAGATACATGGACCAAGTGTTTGTGGCGCGTGCTCTATACAAGGACATCCCAATGATCAATGCCCTCAATTGATTGAGAATGGAGGGTGAGAATCTGCCAATGCCGTGGGATTTGGGAGCCAAAATC
Source organism: Crataegus laevigata (assembly GCA_963580275.1). Taxonomy (NCBI): domain Eukaryota; kingdom Viridiplantae; phylum Streptophyta; class Magnoliopsida; order Rosales; family Rosaceae; genus Crataegus; species Crataegus laevigata. Next base: position 24,415,669 of record OY756948.1, read on the forward strand.
AGCCACGCCATGATCCATACTCAAACCTACAATCCAAGTTGGAGGGATCACCCAAATTTCAAGTGGAGGGAGCCTCAACAACCCCAACAACAAGGAGGATTTAGGCAGCAACCCCCGGGCTTTTATACAAAGCCATTCATTCCAAATCAAACCCAATTGCAAGCTGCCCCAACAAACTCAGGTATGTCTTTGGATAATGATCAAGTTGTTAAGTTACTTACTACTTTGACGCAGGAAGTACAAGCTTAAAACAAAGAGAGGCAAATCCAAGACAAAAAAGGGTGGACAATTTGGAAAAGCAAATGGGGCAAATAGCGGAATTCATGGGGCAGATTGCCTAGTTCAACTGTTGTGAATCCTAAATGAAGATTTGAAACCGCCAAGGCAATCATGTTGAGAAGTGGTAAACAGGTTGGAGCCGAACAAAAATCATCCAAATCAAGTCAAGAAGAGGATGAAAAGCTGCTGCAAGAAGAAGAACAGGGAGCAAAACCCACGGCCAAGGATAACCAACCTTTGCCGCAGCCATCTCACACCTGTAAGCTATCCCAAACCACCAAGGTAAGTCCAAATTCGAATTTTTCTAGTTCTATTCCAATGAATGTGCCCTTTCCTGGCAGCTTTAGGCAATCAAAGAAGGAAGAAGCAGAGAAGGAAATTTTAGAGACATTCCGGAAAGTTCAAATCAATATCCCACTCTTTGATGCAATAAAGCAAGTCCCAAGGTATGCTAAGTTTTTGAAAGAACTTTGTACAACAAGGAGAAAGATTTCGAACAAAGAGGTGGTTCAAGTAAGTGAGAATGTTTCTGCATTGTTACAAAGGAAATTACCCCCTAAATGCAAAGATCCGGGTAGTTTTACAATTCCTTGCGTTATTGGAAATACTAAGTTTGAACATGCCATGTTAGACTTAGGGGCTTCAATTAATGTCATGCCATACTCTATTTATGCATCTATGAACTTAGGCGAGCCTAAAAACGACGGTGTGATTTTCAATTAGCCGATCGTTCTAATGCATATCCAAAGGGTGTTTTGGAAGATGTTTTGGTGCAGGTTGGTAATTTGATTTTTCCAGCGGACTTTTACGTGCTTGACATGGAGGATTCACCCTATTCTACCCCATTGTCGATCCTCTTAGGGAGGCCCTTCATGAAAACAGCTCGCACCAAGATAGATGTGTTCAAAGGGACTTTAACAATGGAATTTGATGGGGAAGTTATTGATTTCAATCTTTCTGAAAGTATTAAATTTCCTAAAGAAGATCATTCTTGTTTTTCTATTGATATACTTGATGATTTGGTGCAAGATTATCTTGATTCCTTGGAGAGAGATGCTCTTGAAACAATAATTGCACAATGAATTGGGCAAAAACCCAATGTTGTCGTGCCTAGAAATGAAGAAGAAGCCGAGATAGTAGCTGCCCTTGAGTCAATGCCTCAACACCATGGTAAGCCTTCTAAACCAATTTCAATTCCCGTTTCTACTAATAAGTTATTACCCTCAGTGATTCAGGCACCCGTACTTGAGCTTAACCGTTGCCCGATCATTTAAAGTACGTCTTTTTGGGAGACGAGACATTGCCCGTCATTGTTTCCTCATCACTCACGGCACTAGAGGAGGAAAAGTTGATTCGGGTGTTGAAAGAGCACAAAACAGCCATTGGGTGGACTTTGGCCGATATTAAGGGAATTAGCCCTACTACGTACATGCATCGCATAGTTCTAGAGGAGGGGGCTAAACCAACTCGAAAGGCTCAGTGCCGACTCAACCCTCCAATGATGGAAGTTGTGAAGAAGAAGATTATCAAACTTCTTGATTGTGAAGTGATTTATCCAATCTCAGATAGTCGTTGGGTTTCACCGGTGCAATGTGTTCCAAAGAAATCCAGAGTCACTGTGGTGAAGAATGCCGAGAATGAGCTTGTGCTAACCTGTATCCAAACAGGTTAGAGAGTGTGCATCGATTATAGGAAGCTCAACGCAACCACAAGGAAAGACCACTTCCCTTTGCCGTTCATTGATCAAATGCTTGAAAGGTTAACCGGTCATTCTTTTTATTGTTTTCTTGATGGTTATTCTGGATATAATCAGATTGTCATAGCTTCGAATGACCAAGAAAATACCACTTTCATGTGCCCCTTTGGTACCTTTGCCTACCGTCGCATGCCATTAGAGTTATGCAATGCACCTGCCACCTTCCTGTTGGAAATGTGCCCTAAAACCAATCATATGATGATACTTTACGGACATTTCACATGTTAAACTAATCTAGTTTAATATCAAAGGCAAAGATTATTGTTTGAGCGGTCTCATATAAATGTTATATGCTTAAACGATAAAGTCCAAGGAATATGTGATTGGGAGAATGCAATCTAAAAGAAGTTAGATTCATGAGACCATTCTTTCGTAGACACATCCTAAACGTTCCTGATCATAGGATTGCCAATTGGGCATTGACAGTCCGTTAAGATCAGTACGTGCTATGTCTTCTCTCAGGGAGAGTGACTAGTCTCGAGTCATTGGTGTGAGTGACACCAAGACAAGTACGTAGGTGCTCAATAGAGAATGAGTTCACTGAACACGATCAACGACGAGTTCTCATATTCATGTCACGTGAGAACTCATGGTTAGGATAATGCAAATTAGTCCTTTGACCTGAGGCATCATAGTTGTCTTGTGGTTAGGTCCTTGATCTTTGATCGTGTCAAATGGCATTCCTTTGGAGTGTCCACGGCATGGTTGGGGTCAAGCTATCTAGTCATGGAGACAAGTGAATGCGCAACAAGGAATCTCTAACCTTCAAACCGTTGAGGGAGAATACTCTATGATATGATTTAGAATCTCTGGCCAGAGTATGAATGAGATGTTGGAATGTGTTCCAGATCACATTCAATGGAATCATATAAGCACGAGATTCACATTGGATAGTAGACATGAATAAACTATCAAGCCAAACAATGTGGTCAAGAGTATTGTATTAGAGAAGGACCGTATTGCATTTATAATCCTAAACTGAATAGGTTCTCTACCTCTTCTAATTAGCTTGGGTAACCATGATATGCTGCTAGGTGTCACTCATGGTTTGTGGAAGCCCTAAACGTGTATAAACACTAAAGGGAGAATTGAAAGTTAGTTTCAAATTCACAATGGATTTAAAAGAGTTTGAATCGCCCACTGCCTCGCTAAAAGGAACCTAATGGATCGTACACCGTGTAAGGTAGAGATTGAAGATTCAACGGAGATGAGTAAGAATAATTAAATAGTTTAATTATTTATGGCAAGGATTAATTAATATGATTATTAATCAAACGAATAAGTTCGTTAAAGACCTCGGGATGGTTTTGGACCTTAAGGCCCAATGGGCTTCGAACGTCAAGTCCATTGACTTAAGTTGTATGACAACTTAATAAATAATGATTTACAAAGGCCCAAAATACTCCAAAAATATCCTAAGGCCGGCCATATTGTGAAGGGTAGCAAACTTGGACTTATTTACAAGTTTGCCACTCAAATGAATTAAGGTATAAATATGATTTTATAGCCAAAATTCATTAGGGTTTGTTTTTGGGAAATTGGAGAGAAGAAAAGCTCTCCCTTCTCTCTAGAAATGGCCGGCCCCCTTGGAGGGTTTTAGCTAGCACTCTAGCTCCTCCAAGGTCACTCATATCCTCTTAATCAAAACCTTGGTGTAGAAACTTAGAGGTTCTCAATTTTGAGAACTTAGAGAACCTATCCTTTCTATATAAATCCATAGATTTAAGATGCAAGGAATGAAGGCCCTCTCTTTGGGTGATTAGCCTTTGCTTAAGCAAAGAGGAATCTACAAAGGTATAAATCTCAACTCACTTTGTTTTGAGTTGTTTAAAGGTTCACCAAACTACTAGGCTTTGAACATTCATGGTTGATGTTTTGTTTTTAAGTATATGCAAGCATGATTCCGCCTTTAATTAATTAATTGCATGCTAATGATATTGCTTAAATGAACATGTTTCTCCAAAATAATCCTTCAAGTGGTATCAGAGCCTAGGTCTAGTAGTTGGTGAATCCTTTTGGGTTTTGTAGTTCATAATATGTGATTTAAAAGTTGTAATATGTTACAAGCTTTATTCTTGTTTTATGAATGTAAATTTTGTTGGAAAATTTGGCATCTCAAATGTTGTAGATGTAGTTCATATGAGCATGAATATTGAAGCTAAAATTTGGTGCCATAAGTTTTGGGATTTTCGGCCAAATTAAAAGGGTGATTTTTTGGGTTCAAATTAGTCTTGTTAAAATGGTTTTAATGTGTTCTTTGGAACCCCTAAGTACCCTAGTTTGGTTATATGTTATTTCCCTTAAGTTTAAGTGATTTTGAAATGTTTTTGGATGAAAAATGTTCATGGAACTTTTATGGGTTTCTCATGAATGTTCTTCATGTTCTTGATGTTCTTGCCAAGAACATTAAAGCTTGTGGTTTTGATTCAAAGTTTTGAATAATTTCATAAAGTTTTGTTATAAGATATTTTCATATATTTAAAGAATATATAACTTAGGAAATATCTTGGATATTTGTTTTAAAGGTGATGGAAATGGTGATGGGTGTGTAAGGATTAATTCCCTTTCACACACACACCACATGCATGCATTTATGTCACAAAACCACTTCACAAAAACTTTGAAAATTTTTTTTTTCTAAAAACTTGTCAAAACCGGCCACCCTATTAGTAGGGGTATTTTAGGGCCTTTTGTGCAATTACATAAAGTTTTGATACTTTTGTGTATTTGCATTTTGGCCCAAAAGTTTACGTTTTTACGTAAAGGTCCAAAATCACTAAAAGGACAAATTGTTTTGATCCTTTAATGAAGTTTTAACTTTTGTTGAAATTTTTGGGTTCTAGTTGTAATTACATAAAGTAGTGAACTTTTGTGTTTTTACAAAGTGACCCCAAAAGTTTATGTATTTGCAAAATAGCCCAAAAGTTGAGGTTAATTGCACTATGGCCCAAATAAGTTGAGGTCTTTGCATTTTGGCCCAAATGTTGAGGCTAATTGCAATATAGCCCAAATAAGTTGAGGTTATTAATATTGGCCCAAATTAAATAGAGAACAAAAATTGTTTTGTCTCTTTAAATGAGAATTGGATTTTCATTTGTTTAGCTTCATTTAAATCAATTTTATGGATACAAAAACCAAATGAAAAATGTTGCATTCAATTTAATTAGTTAAAGTGTTAATTAATTAAAGGGTGATTATGAACCTAAGCCTACGATAATTGAGCTATGTGAAAGGCCGTTTCAAATTTGTTTGAACCATGGGAATGTGTAGATTAGATTTTGGTTGTAATTTGATTTGATCAAATGTTGTAAAAGAGCATAAGCTCTTCTTTAATTTAAAGTAATTTGATTTGATCAATTGTTGTAAAAGAGCATAAGCTCTTCTTTATTTTGAAGTACTTCTTTCTTGCTTTATTTGATATGCATGAAATTGAAGTAGATGGGTCCAACGCCCCTAAGACAACACGCCTTAATGTGATTAAACGCGTAACTAAAATCAATCACCATCCCTAGTCCGAGATTCAACACAAGGCTCGTGTTGGATCTAAATAAAAGGTTCATAGTCATCCTAAGGCCCTAAGGCAACTATATAGTCCATCAATGAATGCAAACCTTATGTTAGTAGTATCATGTACTCTTGCTTTAAAAACCGTTTTAAAAGCTTAGTGGGAGTATTATATACAACTAAATAAATCATATGGACCAATAGTTGTGATAGGACCAAAAATGTTTTAATTGGATTAAAATGTATATTTATATATGATGAGACCTAAAAACCCTCAACCAAACCAATATTAAGTTGATAAACGTGAGAGTGCTTTGAACACTCTTTCGTGGCCTTCCACCGTGGTAGGTCCAAACGTTTGTGACGTGTACACCGGCTTCACCCTATCATGGGGGAGTACAAAGTGCATGCTTACACTCGAGGAGGATTCTATATGCATACTTGATGTTGTGAAAGGTAGGCAAAGAGAATAGCCAACATCGTATCATCGTGAGGTTGTTCTTGGACCCCTAACTTGAACTCGCATGGTGGGAATGACTTAACTAAGTGCAATGGAGCCAACATCATATCATTGTGAGGCATCATTCTCTAGAGGCCAAATTAGATGGGTTCTTACATAAAGATGTAAATGAGTAAGCGTACTCTCTCATTGTTATTAATGCTAGCCAACATCGTATCATCGTGAGGTGGGCTTGGTAATAGTGAGTCTCCCATAACCTACTAAGAGTTTCCTCCAAAACTCTCGAATTCCGATGAGGGATATGGAATTTGCCAAAAATAGTGGGTGGTGCTATAATGATTTAAAGACCCGAATCAAATAGCTTAAAAATCAATCTATTTATATTCGTTATGTATTTGTTTACCAATATATTTGCAAACGCTATCCAATACTTGACAAAGAAAAGCCGAATACTTTAGTTTCCGGACTTAGAACTACAATTCCATAGATTGTCTTTAATGGATTATAAGTGCCTAAGAAGTCTCATCCTCATAATCTTCCTATTTGATAATGTATCATTGGAAGAACATGTTAGATAAGTCTATCATAAAGAGGACAACAATTTTAATGTCATAATTCTTCAAATACAAATTGTGAAGAAATAAGAGTTGTTTTGAACAACCCTTAATCAACGCAAACATTAGTGCTTGTTTCTTTGTTACATAAACAAGGAACTTTTGAAGTAAGCACAAGGGCATGGACACTTAATGTGCCATGATTCTTCACTTACAAATCGTTGTATGAAGAAATGAGAGTTGCCTTAAACAACTCTTGAATGTTTGTAATTATGTTTAGAACATAATGGTTGGTTGACAAAAATAGTCCATCAACATGGACTTATGATGATTTTGAATCATTGTATGTTGAAGTGTTAAAACACTTAACGAGACGGAAACTAGATTAGGACTTCACCTTTGTGTCCCTATCCTAATCGTTCACTAAGTTTATTGTAAACTATATGGTGAACAATAACCACAAGCTCTCCAAATTGTTTGATGTGTAAAACACGATTGAAACAAGTTTCAAGAGAGATAGTGGGAGTTTAGGGACCATGACTATTGTAGTCAAAGGAGAAGTTAAATGAAGAAGACAAAATAACTCCAAGGGAACAAACTTTCTTTATGAAAGGATGGACATTGGAAGGGGTATTTGCAAGAAATGTCTTGCAAGTGTCAAGAACACATTTTTTCAAGATGTTGTAAAATGTTCTTGAATTGTTCAAAACAGTTGATTCTTCTACTTGAATGCTTGATTCTGTATTAGCAACTATGTTTTACAAATCGTTGTAAAAGTGTGGCTAATAAGAAGTAGAAGATAAATGAGAGAAAAAGAAAGTACTTCACATTCGAAACGCGAATAAAATATAGATCTCTGCGAAAGCGGATTGTACTTACTTCCTCATATAAACTACCAAATAAGAATGATTAGATTATTGTAATCTAATTAATTGTCTCTATAGTTAGAGATGATATGGTAGTATTAATTGTTTAGAATAAAACGATGCTTAAAACCCAAAAGGTTGCAAGGTAGTGACTAATCCCAACTGAGTTGTGATGCCTCTGAAACATAAATTGCAAGTTGGTCATGGATGGATGCTTTGGATCGTTAGATCCGGATCCAATGCCTTCTTGTTAAAATTGTATAGAGGCGAAATGTTCGAATCTTTATTCTTTTGGAAAGAAGAAAGAATCACAAAGTTGTTGAGGTTAATTCACATAGATGTTAGTGGCACTTATCCACAACATAATACTACTCATGTTGTATGACATTCACCGAAGATCACTCTCGGTTGGACTATAACTTATTTTGAATAAACATAAGTCCGAATACTTTGCAAAAGGTTTCAAAGAATTCAAGAAATGTAAGTTGATGAGTAAGACGTCTAAAGTATTTACCTCCTTAGATTTGATCAAATGAAAAGTAACACTTTAGATTAGTTTCCTTGAAAGATATCAAGGAAAGTAGCATCACAAGATAATGAATTTCTCCATTAGGAGAAGAACGAACTTGAATAAAGACTTAGTTCGTTGGTTATTATCTATTACCAATATATAGGATATATACTTCTAAAAACAATATGATTGTCAATTAGAAGAGCTTCCAAAAATTTTCATGACTCCATAAGATGTAGTTGGAAAGAAAGACAAATCTTAAGTATGTTAAGATTTGGGGTTGTGTGCTAATAAGCAATATTTGGTTGATAGCAATCTTGTGGGATATCCTTAAATTAGCTTTTGGGTATCGCTTCTATAAACCAACTAACAAATGTTGTTTGTTGGGTAGTTCATTGTAATCTTACAATATGATTTGCCTAAACGCAAATGAACTAGAGATAGAACTCAAAGAATGGGTTCTTTAAGAAACAAGAAAGTAATCAACAAATATAACAACCTAGTTCCTATACCACAAGCTCCAAGGTAGTCGAGAAGGATTTATAAACCGTCTTAGTTGAATGGTTTGAACTTTATGACTATGTCATAGAGTTGTACCTCTTAAATCGAAAGAGATAAGAATGAAAATCCTTATGACTATATTAAGTGTATATACGATATATACTCAAGGAAATGGTAAAATACCATTTGACTCGAAATAATGAAACCTTAATAGCTAATTGGTAGCCTAAGGTGACTACACTCAAAGAGTATGGTTGACTTTAAAAAAAACCATCTTTGATATAGTCTTAGCTTCAATTAATTCGAGGATCACTAGCTACAATTAAATGGTGATTCAATGTTTGGACATAATATGGGTTTCCTCAACCATTATTAAGATAGTCTTGATAATATATGTCTAAAACTATAAATCACAAGACATGTAAGTTGTAGAGATCCATCCATCATGGATCTTAGCAAGCTAGTGGGAGCTACAACCGTCTTATGAAAGATCAAATCGTTTGATTTCTCATAAAGGTGTAAATGAATCTTTTGTTTACTAGGTTTACAAAAGATTAGTGGGAGTTAATCATATTCCTAAAATTTAAATATATATATGATATATTAATTTTGGAAATGAAAAGAATACTTCTTCGTTAAAGTAATGACTTTAAACATTCTATAAACGATAGAATGTATATGGGAGATATAGTCTATGTATATGGGATTGAAATCTATAATGATGCATTTCAAGATATAATTGGATTATATCAATCCCTAAAATAGATAGAGAGATGCTAGGAAGTTTCTCATATGATGATAAACTTCAATTAGAATGACAATTCTAGTGAGACTATGAAGTTGTTCTTCTCAAAGGGAATGTACCCTTTGACTCCCAAAGAAATAATGCGTAAATAGGATCCTTTATGCATAAGCAGAAAGGTGATTTATGTATTTCATATTGTATGAAAAACATTGATATAAGTTGTACCTAGAAAGGTACAAAACGATATCAGTGCAAGCCCAGGATCAGAACCATGGCAACTGTCAAGTGAGTCCTTAAGCATTTAAGAAATACTAAAGGATAAATTCCTCAAAGAATGAGGAAGAATCAAAGTAACGTAATGGAAGCGTAAATGTATTAGATTATGAATCTAATCCATTATTGGATGTTTCTTCATTATGAATGAAGAGATAAACAGATATCTCTTTATTATGACTAAAGAGATATTTGGATGGAAACATTAAAGTAATGACTTTAGTGTGTTCCATTATGAATGCAAAATATATTGCCATATAGAAGCTTACAACAATGTTGTTTGGATGAGAAAGTTCATTTATGAACTCTCTATTCGGTTCCAACCAGAAAGTGTATGACACTAATGGGGCGATAGCTCAAGCTAGGGAATCAAGGTCTCATCAAGGTCCGAACTCATATGAGAGACTAAACCACATGATTGGGAATCATGTATAATGGTGATGTCGTTATTCTCAAGGTTGCTTCTATGGATAACATATAGATATCCATTGTCTAGGCCTACTATTAAGCCATTTTTTGAAATGACTACAGAAAAGGTATCATCACTGATGACCAAGCTGATTGGCTCTAGTGCAAGTGGGAGATTGTTGGAAATGTGCCCTAAAACCAATCATATGATGATACTTTACGGACATTTCACATGTTAAACTAATCTAGTTTAATATCAAAGGCAAAGATTATTGTTTGAGCGGTCTCATATAAATGTTATATGCTTAAACGATAAAGTCCAAGGAATATGTGATTGGGAGAATGCAATCTAAAAGAAGTTAGATTCATGAGACCATTCTTTCGTAGACACATCCTAAACGTTCCTGATCATAGGATTGCCAATTGGGCATTGACAGTCCGTTAAGATCAGTACGTGCTATGTCTTCTCTCAGGGAGAGTGACTAGTCTCGAGTCATTGGTGTGAGTGACACCAAGACAAGTACGTAGGTGCTCAATAGAGAATGAGTTCACTGAACACGATCAACGACGAGTTCTCATATTCATGTCACGTGAGAACTCATGGTTAGGATAATGCAAATTAGTCCTTTGACCTGAGGCATCATAGTTGTCTTGTGGTTAGGTCCTTGATCTTTGATCGTGTCAAATGGCATTCCTTTGGAGTGTCCACGGCATGGTTGGGGTCAAGCTATCTAGTCATGGAGACAAGTGAATGCGCAACAAGGAATCTCTAACCTTCAAACCGTTGAGGGAGAATACTCTATGATATGATTTAGAATCTCTGGCCAGAGTATGAATGAGATGTTGGAATGTGTTCCAGATCACATTCAATGGAATCATATAAGCACGAGATTCACATTGGATAGTAGACATGAATAAACTATCAAGCCAAACAATGTGGTCAAGAGTATTGTATTAGAGAAGGACCGTATTGCATTTATAATCCTAAACTGAATAGGTTCTCTACCTCTTCTAATTAGCTTGGGTAACCATGATATGCTGCTAGGTGTCACTCATGGTTTGTGGAAGCCCTAAACGTGTATAAACACTAAAGGGAGAATTGAAAGTTAGTTTCAAATTCACAATGGATTTAAAAGAGTTTGAATCGCCCACTGCCTCGCTAAAAGGAACCTAATGGATCGTACACCGTGTAAGGTAGAGATTGAAGATTCAACGGAGATGAGTAAGAATAATTAAATAGTTTAATTATTTATGGCAAGGATTAATTAATATGATTATTAATCAAACGAATAAGTTCGTTAAAGACCTCGGGATGGTTTTGGACCTTAAGGCCCAATGGGCTTCGAACGTCAAGTCCATTGACTTAAGTTGTATGACAACTTAATAAATAATGATTTACAAAGGCCCAAAATACTCCAAAAATATCCTAAGGCCGGCCATATTGTGAAGGGTAGCAAACTTGGACTTATTTACAAGTTTGCCACTCAAATGAATTAAGGTATAAATATGATTTTATAGCCAAAATTCATTAGGGTTTGTTTTTGGGAAATTGGAGAGAAGAAAAGCTCTCCCTTCTCTCTAGAAATGGCCGGCCCCCTTGGAGGGTTTTAGCTAGCACTCTAGCTCCTCCAAGGTCACTCATATCCTCTTAATCAAAACCTTGGTGTAGAAACTTAGAGGTTCTCAATTTTGAGAACTTAGAGAACCTATCCTTTCTATATAAATCCATAGATTTAAGATGCAAGGAATGAAGGCCCTCTCTTTGGGTGATTAGCCTTTGCTTAAGCAAAGAGGAATCTACAAAGGTATAAATCTCAACTCACTTTGTTTTGAGTTGTTTAAAGGTTCACCAAACTACTAGGCTTTGAACATTCATGGTTGATGTTTTGTTTTTAAGTATATGCAAGCATGATTCCGCCTTTAATTAATTAATTGCATGCTAATGATATTGCTTAAATGAACATGTTTCTCCAAAATAATCCTTCAAGTGGTATCAGAGCCTAGGTCTAGTAGTTGGTGAATCCTTTTGGGTTTTGTAGTTCATAATATGTGATTTAAAAGTTGTAATATGTTACAAGCTTTATTCTTGTTTTATGAATGTAAATTTTGTTGGAAAATTTGGCATCTCAAATGTTGTAGATGTAGTTCATATGAGCATGAATATTGAAGCTAAAATTTGGTGCCATAAGTTTTGGGATTTTCGGCCAAATTAAAAGGGTGATTTTTTGGGTTCAAATTAGTCTTGTTAAAATGGTTTTAATGTGTTCTTTGGAACCCCTAAGTACCCTAGTTTGGTTATATGTTATTTCCCTTAAGTTTAAGTGATTTTGAAATGTTTTTGGATGAAAAATGTTCATGGAACTTTTATGGGTTTCTCATGAATGTTCTTCATGTTCTTGATGTTCTTGCCAAGAACATTAAAGCTTGTGGTTTTGATTCAAAGTTTTGAATAATTTCATAAAGTTTTGTTATAAGATATTTTCATATATTTAAAGAATATATAACTTAGGAAATATCTTGGATATTTGTTTTAAAGGTGATGGAAATGGTGATGGGTGTGTAAGGATTAATTCCCTTTCACACACACACCACATGCATGCATTTATGTCACAAAACCACTTCACAAAAACTTTGAAAATTTTTTTTTTCTAAAAACTTGTCAAAACCGGCCACCCTATTAGTAGGGGTATTTTAGGGCCTTTTGTGCAATTACATAAAGTTTTGATACTTTTGTGTATTTGCATTTTGGCCCAAAAGTTTACGTTTTTACGTAAAGGTCCAAAATCACTAAAAGGACAAATTGTTTTGATCCTTTAATGAAGTTTTAACTTTTGTTGAAATTTTTGGGTTCTAGTTGTAATTACATAAAGTAGTGAACTTTTGTGTTTTTACAAAGTGACCCCAAAAGTTTATGTATTTGCAAAATAGCCCAAAAGTTGAGGTTAATTGCACTATGGCCCAAATAAGTTGAGGTCTTTGCATTTTGGCCCAAATGTTGAGGCTAATTGCAATATAGCCCAAATAAGTTGAGGTTATTAATATTGGCCCAAATTAAATAGAGAACAAAAATTGTTTTGTCTCTTTAAATGAGAATTGGATTTTCATTTGTTTAGCTTCATTTAAATCAATTTTATGGATACAAAAACCAAATGAAAAATGTTGCATTCAATTTAATTAGTTAAAGTGTTAATTAATTAAAGGGTGATTATGAACCTAAGCCTACGATAATTGAGCTATGTGAAAGGCCGTTTCAAATTTGTTTGAACCATGGGAATGTGTAGATTAGATTTTGGTTGTAATTTGATTTGATCAAATGTTGTAAAAGAGCATAAGCTCTTCTTTAATTTAAAGTAATTTGATTTGATCAATTGTTGTAAAAGAGCATAAGCTCTTCTTTATTTTGAAGTACTTCTTTCTTGCTTTATTTGATATGCATGAAATTGAAGTAGATGGGTCCAACGCCCCTAAGACAACACGCCTTAATGTGATTAAACGCGTAACTAAAATCAATCACCATCCCTAGTCCGAGATTCAACACAAGGCTCGTGTTGGATCTAAATAAAAGGTTCATAGTCATCCTAAGGCCCTAAGGCAACTATATAGTCCATCAATGAATGCAAACCTTATGTTAGTAGTATCATGTACTCTTGCTTTAAAAACCGTTTTAAAAGCTTAGTGGGAGTATTATATACAACTAAATAAATCATATGGACCAATAGTTGTGATAGGACCAAAAATGTTTTAATTGGATTAAAATGTATATTTATATATGATGAGACCTAAAAACCCTCAACCAAACCAATATTAAGTTGATAAACGTGAGAGTGCTTTGAACACTCTTTCGTGGCCTTCCACCGTGGTAGGTCCAAACGTTTGTGACGTGTACACCGGCTTCACCCTATCATGGGGGAGTACAAAGTGCATGCTTACACTCGAGGAGGATTCTATATGCATACTTGATGTTGTGAAAGGTAGGCAAAGAGAATAGCCAACATCGTATCATCGTGAGGTTGTTCTTGGACCCCTAACTTGAACTCGCATGGTGGGAATGACTTAACTAAGTGCAATGGAGCCAACATCATATCATTGTGAGGCATCATTCTCTAGAGGCCAAATTAGATGGGTTCTTACATAAAGATGTAAATGAGTAAGCGTACTCTCTCATTGTTATTAATGCTAGCCAACATCGTATCATCGTGAGGTGGGCTTGGTAATAGTGAGTCTCCCATAACCTACTAAGAGTTTCCTCCAAAACTCTCGAATTCCGATGAGGGATATGGAATTTGCCAAAAATAGTGGGTGGTGCTATAATGATTTAAAGACCCGAATCAAATAGCTTAAAAATCAATCTATTTATATTCGTTATGTATTTGTTTACCAATATATTTGCAAACGCTATCCAATACTTGACAAAGAAAAGCCGAATACTTTAGTTTCCGGACTTAGAACTACAATTCCATAGATTGTCTTTAATGGATTATAAGTGCCTAAGAAGTCTCATCCTCATAATCTTCCTATTTGATAATGTATCATTGGAAGAACATGTTAGATAAGTCTATCATAAAGAGGACAACAATTTTAATGTCATAATTCTTCAAATACAAATTGTGAAGAAATAAGAGTTGTTTTGAACAACCCTTAATCAACGCAAACATTAGTGCTTGTTTCTTTGTTACATAAACAAGGAACTTTTGAAGTAAGCACAAGGGCATGGACACTTAATGTGCCATGATTCTTCACTTACAAATCGTTGTATGAAGAAATGAGAGTTGCCTTAAACAACTCTTGAATGTTTGTAATTATGTTTAGAACATAATGGTTGGTTGACAAAAATAGTCCATCAACATGGACTTATGATGATTTTGAATCATTGTATGTTGAAGTGTTAAAACACTTAACGAGACGGAAACTAGATTAGGACTTCACCTTTGTGTCCCTATCCTAATCGTTCACTAAGTTTATTGTAAACTATATGGTGAACAATAACCACAAGCTCTCCAAATTGTTTGATGTGTAAAACACGATTGAAACAAGTTTCAAGAGAGATAGTGGGAGTTTAGGGACCATGACTATTGTAGTCAAAGGAGAAGTTAAATGAAGAAGACAAAATAACTCCAAGGGAACAAACTTTCTTTATGAAAGGATGGACATTGGAAGGGGTATTTGCAAGAAATGTCTTGCAAGTGTCAAGAACACATTTTTTCAAGATGTTGTAAAATGTTCTTGAATTGTTCAAAACAGTTGATTCTTCTACTTGAATGCTTGATTCTGTATTAGCAACTATGTTTTACAAATCGTTGTAAAAGTGTGGCTAATAAGAAGTAGAAGATAAATGAGAGAAAAAGAAAGTACTTCACATTCGAAACGCGAATAAAATATAGATCTCTGCGAAAGCGGATTGTACTTACTTCCTCATATAAACTACCAAATAAGAATGATTAGATTATTGTAATCTAATTAATTGTCTCTATAGTTAGAGATGATATGGTAGTATTAATTGTTTAGAATAAAACGATGCTTAAAACCCAAAAGGTTGCAAGGTAGTGACTAATCCCAACTGAGTTGTGATGCCTCTGAAACATAAATTGCAAGTTGGTCATGGATGGATGCTTTGGATCGTTAGATCCGGATCCAATGCCTTCTTGTTAAAATTGTATAGAGGCGAAATGTTCGAATCTTTATTCTTTTGGAAAGAAGAAAGAATCACAAAGTTGTTGAGGTTAATTCACATAGATGTTAGTGGCACTTATCCACAACATAATACTACTCATGTTGTATGACATTCACCGAAGATCACTCTCGGTTGGACTATAACTTATTTTGAATAAACATAAGTCCGAATACTTTGCAAAAGGTTTCAAAGAATTCAAGAAATGTAAGTTGATGAGTAAGACGTCTAAAGTATTTACCTCCTTAGATTTGATCAAATGAAAAGTAACACTTTAGATTAGTTTCCTTGAAAGATATCAAGGAAAGTAGCATCACAAGATAATGAATTTCTCCATTAGGAGAAGAACGAACTTGAATAAAGACTTAGTTCGTTGGTTATTATCTATTACCAATATATAGGATATATACTTCTAAAAACAATATGATTGTCAATTAGAAGAGCTTCCAAAAATTTTCATGACTCCATAAGATGTAGTTGGAAAGAAAGACAAATCTTAAGTATGTTAAGATTTGGGGTTGTGTGCTAATAAGCAATATTTGGTTGATAGCAATCTTGTGGGATATCCTTAAATTAGCTTTTGGGTATCGCTTCTATAAACCAACTAACAAATGTTGTTTGTTGGGTAGTTCATTGTAATCTTACAATATGATTTGCCTAAACGCAAATGAACTAGAGATAGAACTCAAAGAATGGGTTCTTTAAGAAACAAGAAAGTAATCAACAAATATAACAACCTAGTTCCTATACCACAAGCTCCAAGGTAGTCGAGAAGGATTTATAAACCGTCTTAGTTGAATGGTTTGAACTTTATGACTATGTCATAGAGTTGTACCTCTTAAATCGAAAGAGATAAGAATGAAAATCCTTATGACTATATTAAGTGTATATACGATATATACTCAAGGAAATGGTAAAATACCATTTGACTCGAAATAATGAAACCTTAATAGCTAATTGGTAGCCTAAGGTGACTACACTCAAAGAGTATGGTTGACTTTAAAAAAAACCATCTTTGATATAGTCTTAGCTTCAATTAATTCGAGGATCACTAGCTACAATTAAATGGTGATTCAATGTTTGGACATAATATGGGTTTCCTCAACCATTATTAAGATAGTCTTGATAATATATGTCTAAAACTATAAATCACAAGACATGTAAGTTGTAGAGATCCATCCATCATGGATCTTAGCAAGCTAGTGGGAGCTACAACCGTCTTATGAAAGATCAAATCGTTTGATTTCTCATAAAGGTGTAAATGAATCTTTTGTTTACTAGGTTTACAAAAGATTAGTGGGAGTTAATCATATTCCTAAAATTTAAATATATATATGATATATTAATTTTGGAAATGAAAAGAATACTTCTTCGTTAAAGTAATGACTTTAAACATTCTATAAACGATAGAATGTATATGGGAGATATAGTCTATGTATATGGGATTGAAATCTATAATGATGCATTTCAAGATATAATTGGATTATATCAATCCCTAAAATAGATAGAGAGATGCTAGGAAGTTTCTCATATGATGATAAACTTCAATTAGAATGACAATTCTAGTGAGACTATGAAGTTGTTCTTCTCAAAGGGAATGTACCCTTTGACTCCCAAAGAAATAATGCGTAAATAGGATCCTTTATGCATAAGCAGAAAGGTGATTTATGTATTTCATATTGTATGAAAAACATTGATATAAGTTGTACCTAGAAAGGTACAAAACGATATCAGTGCAAGCCCAGGATCAGAACCATGGCAACTGTCAAGTGAGTCCTTAAGCATTTAAGAAATACTAAAGGATAAATTCCTCAAAGAATGAGGAAGAATCAAAGTAACGTAATGGAAGCGTAAATGTATTAGATTATGAATCTAATCCATTATTGGATGTTTCTTCATTATGAATGAAGAGATAAACAGATATCTCTTTATTATGACTAAAGAGATATTTGGATGGAAACATTAAAGTAATGACTTTAGTGTGTTCCATTATGAATGCAAAATATATTGCCATATAGAAGCTTACAACAATGTTGTTTGGATGAGAAAGTTCATTTATGAACTCTCTATTCGGTTCCAACCAGAAAGTGTATGACACTAATGGGGCGATAGCTCAAGCTAGGGAATCAAGGTCTCATCAAGGTCCGAACTCATATGAGAGACTAAACCACATGATTGGGAATCATGTATAATGGTGATGTCGTTATTCTCAAGGTTGCTTCTATGGATAACATATAGATATCCATTGTCTAGGCCTACTATTAAGCCATTTTTTGAAATGACTACAGAAAAGGTATCATCACTGATGACCAAGCTGATTGGCTCTAGTGCAAGTGGGAGATTGTTGGAAATGTGCCCTAAAACCAATCATATGATGATACTTTACGGACATTTCACATGTTAAACTAATCTAGTTTAATATCAAAGGCAAAGATTATTGTTTGAGCGGTCTCATATAAATGTTATATGCTTAAACGATAAAGTCCAAGGAATATGTGATTGGGAGAATGCAATCTAAAAGAAGTTAGATTCATGAGACCATTCTTTCGTAGACACATCCTAAACGTTCCTGATCATAGGATTGCCAATTGGGCATTGACAGTCCGTTAAGATCAGTACGTGCTATGTCTTCTCTCAGGGAGAGTGACTAGTCTCGAGTCATTGGTGTGAGTGACACCAAGACAAGTACGTAGGTGCTCAATAGAGAATGAGTTCACTGAACACGATCAACGACGAGTTCTCATATTCATGTCACGTGAGAACTCATGGTTAGGATAATGCAAATTAGTCCTTTGACCTGAGGCATCATAGTTGTCTTGTGGTTAGGTCCTTGATCTTTGATCGTGTCAAATGGCATTCCTTTGGAGTGTCCACGGCATGGTTGGGGTCAAGCTATCTAGTCATGGAGACAAGTGAATGCGCAACAAGGAATCTCTAACCTTCAAACCGTTGAGGGAGAATACTCTATGATATGATTTAGAATCTCTGGCCAGAGTATGAATGAGATGTTGGAATGTGTTCCAGATCACATTCAATGGAATCATATAAGCACGAGATTCACATTGGATAGTAGACATGAATAAACTATCAAGCCAAACAATGTGGTCAAGAGTATTGTATTAGAGAAGGACCGTATTGCATTTATAATCCTAAACTGAATAGGTTCTCTACCTCTTCTAATTAGCTTGGGTAACCATGATATGCTGCTAGGTGTCACTCATGGTTTGTGGAAGCCCTAAACGTGTATAAACACTAAAGGGAGAATTGAAAGTTAGTTTCAAATTCACAATGGATTTAAAAGAGTTTGAATCGCCCACTGCCTCGCTAAAAGGAACCTAATGGATCGTACACCGTGTAAGGTAGAGATTGAAGATTCAACGGAGATGAGTAAGAATAATTAAATAGTTTAATTATTTATGGCAAGGATTAATTAATATGATTATTAATCAAACGAATAAGTTCGTTAAAGACCTCGGGATGGTTTTGGACCTTAAGGCCCAATGGGCTTCGAACGTCAAGTCCATTGACTTAAGTTGTATGACAACTTAATAAATAATGATTTACAAAGGCCCAAAATACTCCAAAAATATCCTAAGGCCGGCCATATTGTGAAGGGTAGCAAACTTGGACTTATTTACAAGTTTGCCACTCAAATGAATTAAGGTATAAATATGATTTTATAGCCAAAATTCATTAGGGTTTGTTTTTGGGAAATTGGAGAGAAGAAAAGCTCTCCCTTCTCTCTAGAAATGGCCGGCCCCCTTGGAGGGTTTTAGCTAGCACTCTAGCTCCTCCAAGGTCACTCATATCCTCTTAATCAAAACCTTGGTGTAGAAACTTAGAGGTTCTCAATTTTGAGAACTTAGAGAACCTATCCTTTCTATATAAATCCATAGATTTAAGATGCAAGGAATGAAGGCCCTCTCTTTGGGTGATTAGCCTTTGCTTAAGCAAAGAGGAATCTACAAAGGTATAAATCTCAACTCACTTTGTTTTGAGTTGTTTAAAGGTTCACCAAACTACTAGGCTTTGAACATTCATGGTTGATGTTTTGTTTTTAAGTATATGCAAGCATGATTCCGCCTTTAATTAATTAATTGCATGCTAATGATATTGCTTAAATGAACATGTTTCTCCAAAATAATCCTTCACTTCCAACGATGTATGGTAAGTATCTTTTCAGATTTTGTGGAGAAGATCATTGAAGTATTTATGGATGACTTTAGTGTCTTTGGTGATTCGTTTGATGGTTGTTTGGAAAATCTCACAATAATCTTGAAATGATGCGTTGAAACTAATCTTGTGCTAAATTGGGGAAAATGTCACTTTATGGTTAAACAAGGCATAGTTTTAGGGCATATCGTTTCAGAAAGAGGAATTGAAGTTGATAAATCAAAAATAGACCTTGTACGCTACTTACCCTCTCCTACTTTGGTTCGAGAGGTTCGTTCTTTTCTTGGACATGCAGGATTCTATAGGCGATTTATCAAGGACTTTTCAAAGATTTCAAATCCTCTTTGCCGTCTCCTCCAGAAAGATGTGGCGTTTGACTTCAACGAGGAGTGTGAGAAGGCGTTCAAACACCTCTAGGAGATGCTAACTTCGGCCCCTATC
The DNA here is from genome assembly GCA_963580275.1 of Crataegus laevigata. Classification (NCBI taxonomy): domain Eukaryota; kingdom Viridiplantae; phylum Streptophyta; class Magnoliopsida; order Rosales; family Rosaceae; genus Crataegus; species Crataegus laevigata. The sequence continues at coordinate 24,435,808 of OY756948.1, forward strand.
ATAGTTCCACCAGATTGGAGCCTTCCTTTTGAGCTTATGTGTGATGCTTCAGATTATGCATTAGGAGCTGTTTTGGGACAAAGGAAGGACAAAAAGCCACATGTTATCTATTATGCATCCCGAACCTTGAATGATGCTTAATTGAATCACTCCACCACCGAAAAAGAACTTCTTGTTGTTGTGTTTGCTTTAGATAAATTTCGTTCTTATTTGCTTGGTACTAAAGTTGTTATTTACACTGACCATGCAGCTTTGAAGTATTTGTTCACCAAGAAAGAGGCAAAACCAAGACTCATTCGCTGGATGCTTCGTCTCCAAGAGTTCGATATCGAAATTCGGGACAAGAAAATGAGTGAAAACGTGGTGGCTGACCGCTTGAGCCGTATGGTGCATGAAGAGGATGTCGTACCTATCCTAGAGACATTCCCAGATGAGCAATTGTTGTCCATCAAGGAAAGTGAGCCATGGTATGTCGATTTGGTGAATTATTTGGTATCTAAGCATGTTCCATGTGACTTACACAAACACCAACGTGATAAATTGAAGAAAGAGGCACGTTTTTATGTTTGGGATGACCCTTATTTATGGAAATATTGCCCTGATCAGGTTCTACGTAGGTGTGTCCATGATTCTGAGTTTAATTATATTTTAACCTTTTGTCACACTTATGCTCGTGGGGGACACTTTGGCACTCAAAGAACATCACGTAAGGTGTTAGAATGTGGTTTTTATTGGCCTACAATCTTTAAGGATGCTAGAGCGTTTTGCATGACTTGTGATAGATGCCAAAGACTGGGCAATATAGGTCCTCAAGAACAAATGCCACAAAACCTCATATTTAGTGTTGAAATCTTTGATGTTTAGGGTATTGATTTCATGGGTCCCTTTCCTTCATCACATGGTTTCCTTTATATTTTGCTTGCTATGGATTATGTGTCGAAATGGGTGGAAGCAAAAGCCACCCGGACTAATGATTCTAGAGTGGTTGCAGATTTTGTTAAAACTAACATATTTGCAAGGTTTGGAATGCCAAAAGTACTAATTAGTGATGGGGGTTCCCATTTTTGCAAACAAACCATTGAGGCGCTGCTCAAAAAGTACAATTTCACACACAAGGTTGCCACACCTTATCATCCTTAAACGAGTGGGCAAGCAGAGGTTTCGAATAGGGAAATCAAGCAGATTTTGGAGATGACCGTTGGGCCAACGAGGAAGGATTGGAGCTTGCGTTCAAATGATGCATTGTGGGCGTATCGCACTGCCTACAAAACCCCAATTGGGATGTCCCCTTTTCGGCTCTTCTATGGGAAACCATGCCATCTTCCCGTCGAGCTAGAGCATCGTGCACATTAGGCCGTCAAAACGTTCAACATGGACATTGATGCGGCAGGACTCCATAGAAAGCTTCAATTGAATGAGCTTGAGGAAATTAGGAATGAAGCTTATGAGAATGCACGGATCTACAAGAAGAAGACAAAGGCATTCCATGACAAGATGATTCGTACCAAGACGTTCTCTATAGGGCAAAAAGTGTTACTTTTCAATTCTCGCCTTCGGTTGTTTCCGGGTAAGTTGCGTTCCAAATGGATTGGTCTTTTTTTTGTCACTAATGTTTTTCCCCATGGTGCAGTGCAAATTCAAAGTTCGAGGACGCAACAAGAATTCAAGGTGAATGGACATCGATTGAAGCCATACTACGAGACATTTGAGGAGCATGTCGTGGAGGATGTACCCCTCCATGTTGTGGGGCCTATTCAAGCTTAAACGGAGGTACCGTCCGGCTGGAAGACGTTAAAGCAAGCACTTCTTGGGAGGCAACCCATGTGTTGAAACAAGAGAACGAAGAAATTCTCACTCTGAACCCAGATTTACGTCCCTAACCCTTTTCTTTATTGCTTTTACGTTGCCATTTGTGTTATGTTTGCTAGTTATGTTATTTGATTGTTTTAGTGTGAATCTATGTTTGAAACATTGAGGACAATGTTTGGTTTAAGTGTGGGGGGTAAACAAGCTGTTTTTGCATGAAATTCATGGGATTTTATCACCTATCACTTATAATGTTGTTTCTCACTGTTTTAAGTATTTTTAGTGTGTTTTGATGTGTTTTAGTGTCATATAACAGAAAAAGCAAGAAAAAATTGAAAAAGTTTTGAAAAATACCATAAAGAGTTGTTTTTGAGTCGTTTTAGTGTGTTTGTGTCTTAGGGTACCTTCCAACACAATGATGATGATTTGGTTTTTAATTGCAGCACTGTTAAAGAAAGTTACAAACATGGATGGAAGTTTGATGTGCTCTTTAGTTTATGCTTAGTTGTAGTTGTAATTCACAAATTCACGTGTAATCACAAAAAAAATTAGTTTTTGTAACATGCTTGAAGGAAGAAACTCAATTTAACGCTACAACCCTGAGAGACTTGAGCCTTTAACGTTCTTTGGAGAGTTAATAATCTGTACATTTGGTGTTTTCTAAAATCGTTGAATGATCTCATTATTCTTTGCTTGGTTACTACTTAGAAGGCGTTTCATCATTTAGTTCCAAATACTAGAACTCATGCCCGTTTCATTCAAGGCGTAAAATTGATTGCATAACACGTAAACAAGATGAAGTTTTTTAGTGAACCAAGAGCCAAATAGCCGTACCCCATGTTCATTTGTTTTGTAGGTTTAAGCCCCGTTGAGCCTTGTTTAGCCTATGTTCCTTGTTAACCCACTTTATCCTTACCTAGCCTAGAATAGGACCATCCATACCTTTGTTCTTAAGGCATAGTGAGCATGACTTAGAATGAATTCCTTTTGATTGTTCTTTTGCAAAAAAAAAAACAAGTGTGGGGGAAGGGATTTATGTGTGTGATTGTGTGCCAAGCACAGGAATTGGGCACGGGAAAAGGAAAAAAAGAGAACAAAAATTGTGAAAAGAATGAAAAAGAGTTCAAAATAAGTGAGAAAGAATTCACAAGTGTTGGTTGTTGAAGAAATAGTCCAAAAAGTTGAATGTGACCCTAAGTATTGTGTATTCCGTCCCCTTGTGTGTCTAAGTGATTTTCTGCACTCAAAAGTGAATTCTAAGTGGCAATTTCATTACTTTGTTTGCTATCGCTTTAAGAACTTTTGTTTATCCTTACCCTTCTTTGTTAACCAATATCCCTTAGCCCCGTTACAACCCTTAACTTCTATCTTGAGTGTTATGTGTTTCAATATGTGGAGTTTGGGATTGGTTTGAGCATATGGTATCCCTGGTTCTCGCGTCTAAGTAGTAGCATTCCGTTCATGAGATCATATCTAAACATGCTTAATAATCCCAGAAAAGTGCTTCCTTTGTTATAACATATGTGAGTGTTCGTTTTCATGTTTACATCAATCTTCTCACATATACCTAGTGTAGGGAGTGTAGTTAGAAAATCTGTGTGAAAATAAGAGTGCATCTGGTGAGGAATTGAGTGGATTCTCTAAGGCATGTTACTACATTCATAATGTTGTTTTCAACGATTAAAATGTGAGCTAGTGAATGGTAACGATGATTAAGTATATGCTCAAGAGTAGGGATGGCTAAAAATTTGTGGGAGTAATGATCTTTGGCTTGTTATGTACCATTGGAAATCCCTGAGGCGAACGTTGGAAGGTTTAGGTTATGTTTTGTTTCTTTGTTTTGCTCGAGGACTAGCAAAGACTAAGTGTGGGGGAATTTGATAGGAGCATATTTATGCGACTTAGTTAGCTTGTTTTCTTGCATTTACGTAGTTAGTTATCGTTTATTATAGTGATTTAAGCTATTTTCGTGTGTTTGTAAGTTCAAATGGCAAGTGAAGCAAGAAAGTGCGTTTTGGTGCATTTTAGAGCAAAATTGAGCTTAAATGGAGTACATGCATATGGAGCACAAGGGATGGACGAATTTGAAGGTCAAAAAATGCTAAGAATCTGTTTTAATGATGAAGAAACAAGTTTGAGACAAAGAAGATAAGGAAAGAGCAAGAAAGGTTGAACATTATCCAAAACATTTTTCATAACCTTATCTTATCCAACATTATCCAAACATGTTCCTAAAAACATGCTACATGTCTCATGTCATGTTCCATCTAGAAACATTGTCATGTTTCATCTAGATGCTTCAAATTTTTGCACAAGACATGTTCTAGAAAATCTTATCCTTTCCTACAAAGGTAGCGCCTAGAACCCTTCTAGAAGGCATTTGCCTTGCCTTGCAATTCAACCACTTTCCCTCCAATTCCTGCCGTGCACATCACCTATTTCCTTTGGGATTTAGGTTTCTAGAAGGCCTATCTTAGCCCTATGTGATGCCGCACCTTTTCAGCCCTTGTTCCCTTTAGATTTTTTATTCATTTAGCCCATTTCCTTGTGGATTTGGGTTGTGCAAAGCCTTTTCAGAAATTAATTGGGCCATAACCCTTTTTCCTTGTGGATTTATAATTCATGCCGCACCTAGGGGCCCTAATCCCTCATTTATTCTAAGTCCAAGCTCTAATCTGATTTACCCTAGGGTTTGGGGTGCATATATATACATGATTTAAGTGTGCCGCAGGTTGGACCATGGATTCACCCAAAAATACATCCAGCCGCACCTATCTCCCCTTCACCCCCTCATTCATCACATACACTCACCCTTTGCCGCACCCTTTGGAGAAGAAGAGGACTTGTGCCGTGCATCCCAAGGGAGGAGAAGGGTTTGCCGCATGCCATCTGCCACCATTAGAGTTTCTAGAGTTCTTTCTTCTCTTGTTTCTGTTTTCATGTTTAATTTAACTTGCTTTTCAATTATGTTAAACATGTCGAACTGATTCCTTTTTAGTTAGAGGCGAATTTGAAGCCATGGACATATGTTTATTATGATTTGATTTACTCCAGTTATGATTTCATGAATTATGGATGTGGTTTACTTTTCTGATTTTACTAAGAACTTGTTTATGTATGTGGGTTGAGGGTCGACACTTAATTTGCATGCCTAAATTCGATGCTAGGATATAAGGGAATTGCACCTAATCGTTATGAACTTATATTCATGTGTAGTAAAGATCGCTAGTCACGATTGTGTTAAGTAAACCCTAGGTTGGATTAACATGCGTATTCCATAGTTATAAATGCCTTGTCGATGTTCATAATTTCCATTGCACTTAATGATCTTTGTTAAATGTCTCTATCATGCGTATTCCATAGTTAGGGAGTTTGAGGAAGAATAATTTGGTTGTGATGCGTTTTCCATTCAATTCAATGAATCTAGGGAAATCTGGGAATTGATTAGTTCAATACAATTAATTCGGAGCATTGTCATTCATGATTTGTCGAAAGAATAACTGGGAATCAAGTTGTATGCATATGTTCATGTGTGGATAAGGACCCCTCTAACTAGTTTCTCACCATTCAATTTCATCATAATTATTTTTCTTAAAAGTTGATTACAAGTTTCTGTTTTAGTTTCAATTTCGTCAAAACAAACCCCCTTGTTCTTAAGTTGTGTTTTTAGAGTCTAAATCTCTTTTCTTTTAGTCTTTTGAGTCAAGTAAGTTTGATTTTCGTCCAATTCACTTGTTAGGTCTAGAATTGAGTCTTTTTTATTGTTCCTTGCTGTTTTGAGTGTTTAAAGTAGTTTTGAGTCTATAGAGTCTAGTTTAGTGTTTTTTAGTCTTATTTACATTGATTAGCAGCCCTAGTTAATCCCCGGTTTAGAACGATCCCTACTTGCGTATATACTACAATTGTCATCCATAGGATTTAATTTGAGTGTCAAGTTAATTTTCACATCCCTAGAACTTTCAATTGGCACCAAGGCAAGTCATGAGACATAATTGTGAGATTTGTTGGATAACTAGGATGATTCGTTCTTTAGGTTCAGTTTCTCATCCACCACATTTTGATGGTGACAACTATGTTACGTGGAAGCGAAAATGAAATCTTTTATGTGGGCACAAGAAGATAGGTGTGGCTTACTATTGAAGAATGTTGGAAACTTCTTACGATTGAAGAAACCAAAGGTGAAGAAGAATCCTCTATATCTATAACTAAGCTTAAGCCTATGAAAAAATGGAGTAATCATGACCGCAACTTTAGAACTTTTAACCAAAAGGCTCTAAATACTTTATTCACAGCCATTTCACTTGAACAATTCATTTACATAAGCACGTGTACAACAGTGAAAGAAGCTTGGGACATTCTTGAAGTTGCTCATAGGGGTAACTCAACTATTAAAGAATTCAAGCTTCAACATCTCATCACAAAATTTGAAAATATCAAAAAATCTAATGATGAGAGTTTCTCTGGTTTTTATGCTAAGCTTAGTGCAATTGTCAATGGCTACTACAATCTTGGTGAAAATATTCCAGAGCATAGCATTGTGAATCTTGAGATCACTTCATGTGAGGTTTTATGCTAAGAGAACATTGATTTGAGGAATCAAAAGATCTAAACACCTACAAGCTTAAGCAAATGATTGGGTCTCTCTAAATATATGAGTTAGAGCTTCCTGATTCCAAAGAGGTGAAAAAAATTACTCTCAAAGTTGTCAAAGAAGAAGAAAGCGAGGACTAGTTGAAGACTTATCTAGAGATGAATTGGTTGAACTCTCTAAGAAAATTAGAAGGCTTCTCAGTATCAAGAATTCTAAGGGTCATGACCAACAAACCAACTTAGGTATGAACTCAATAAGTATTCATTCTTAAGATGTGTCACATGATAAAGCATATGGGCCATCTCAAACTAGTGAACGTAGGAGTTCAAACCATAGAAATTAGTGCCATGAGTGTCATGGACATATTGCTTCCAAGTGTGCAAACCCTATCAAGAGAAAAAAGAGAAGAATAAGGCAATGAATGTTACTTGGAGCAAAGTGATTCTGGAGATGCATCTGCTAGGAAAACAAAAAGGATACAATTGCTTTCATAGGAACTATTGATTGATTTGATATATAAGGTTCATTTGTTGAAGAACCGGACATGGAGGAAGTCTTGAGAAAATATTTTGATCTTTATGACACCAATGTGCAAGTCAAGAAGGATAACTCTATCTTGAGAAAGAAACTTGCACTAGTTGAAAGTGAAAAGAAGGAAGCTAAAGTTGAGCATCAATCTTAGTTAGACAATGGAGAGAAACTGCGAGAATCATTGTTAGAAAAGATTCATATTCTTCAAACCACAATAAAACACTCTCACATTTGGTGAGAAAGCTCTTGAGGATAAACTGGTTGAGATAAAAGGAAAAGGTCAGGAACTAAGCATGGGTTCATGAAAATTTGACAAGATGCTTAGCTATGCAAAAGAGTTTTGGAGATAAAAGTAGTCTAGGATTCAAGTCTGAAATGACTACTAATTCTTCTTCCATTACAAGGTTTGACTAAGCCTCTTATATTCTTAGCTTAAAGGTAGTGATGATCAAGGTTTAGGTCTTACTTCCGAAACACCTATAAGTCAATACTTTAACTAACCCACTTCCAAAAGGTCTAGGAGTTTCATTTCTATTTTTCATATTTGTGGGATCCATGGTCACATAAGCAAGTCTTAAGAAACAATTTGTAACTCATTTTAAGGAGGTTAATAGGATCACAAGGATTATATATGCTTCGAGTTTGATTGTTCCAAAAGTGAGACAAGTTTGGAAAAGAAAAGATTATCATAGTGGTGTACTTGTCAAATCCTCTCCACCTGCGAGTCGTTTATATCAACTAAACTCTCTCTTTGCAAATGTTTTCAGTCATGTATGTTTGCATTTTCATATAGGCTACATATTGCAATTTTTTCTTCTTCTTAAAAAAATTGTGGGAGACGAAATGAATAACCATGTTTTCATATGAGTTTTGTTACAACCCCATATCTTAGAATACTGTATTTTATTCTTGAACCTTGTGAAATGACTAAAATGCCCCTAGTTGGGTGTCTTGAGTAAATATCGAGCCTTGAGCTTAAATTTCAATCTCTCATATTTTCTTAGTCTCTTTAATTGTTTTCGTACTCACGAGCGCATGAGTGAAGATGGGAGTTACGAGGGTTAAATTGTAGGGAGTTTTAACGAAAAGCCAGCGGTATTGTTCACTTAACGAAAAACCACATTTTTGCACTAAAAAGTCAAACCTGGTACTATTCACTTTACCCTTTATTTTGTCCTTATCGTTAAAACTCAAAGTTTTCAAGCCATTTTCATTAGTTTTTCTTAAATTGTAAACTTAAAGCGATGGAGGGCAATTTTGTAATTTCACATAGAAAATTGCTAAGTGGGATTAAACCCACTATCGGTCCCTCTCTTTCTCTCATTCATGTTAGTCTCCTTCTCGCTCTAAACTCTTTCTCTGCAACACTCACTCTCTCTAAGTTCGCTGAGAGCCATCACTCACAACCACCATTCTCCATTCAACAACCCAACCCCCAAACCATCATTCTAGCATCCTTATGACCTCAGGATCCCAATGGTATGCTTGCATGTGTGATCGGTGGTCGGAAATGGACTAAACTTAGGAATTCAGGAGCTCCGAACTTCGAATTGAATTCAAGTGAGGTTCTATTAACTCTCTACTCATTATTAAACTTGAATGATTTCATGTTTTGGTGCTGTGGATGATGAAATTTGAGACTAAATGTAAGGTTTCAACCCTACAATCGCCTGTGCATGCATGCCTAGCTCCTGGTGATGAACTCCAGTTAGAACCGTCGAGCTCGAAGCCAGCTGGGGATGTTCTTTCTGTGGATTTGAGTAGTTTTTCTCCTGAGAAGAACTGTGGAGGTTCTAAGTCCAGTTTTTCTGGTTATAACCCCTACATGCACCCTGTTTCCTTTTTCTAGAATCCAATTAGCCTTCTCGAATGAAATTCAGCTAATCCGAGGTGGATTCGGCCTCCATTCAACCTAAAATCGTTGTGGGTAAGCTCCTACATGATATTGGGGTGTATTCGTTGAGCTTTGAGTGGTTTTTCACGAAAAAAAACTTTGTGCGCTAGGCTTAAGGGCTTTAGAAACATAATGGTGGAAGGGGACTCCAGGCTAGTGATTCATGTGGTGCAAGGTGCTTGGGATACTCCTTGACACCTTAAGCCAATTATGGAGGATATTCGGTGGGTGTCCTCTGAATTTCTAGGCATAAGGGGGAACCATATCTTTAGGGAAGCAAATCTTGTGGCTGATGATTTAGCTCATTTTGGCCTTATTGTAGCAAACTCATATTTCTCTGATTATTGTTTACTAAGCAGGCCTTCAAATTTGATTGCATGAGAAATGGTTGTATTTGAAATTTTTTTTTTTTTTTAACAATCACTATTATCTATACTAAGGGAGAAGGAGATGGGCTTAGCCTTACAATGAGCAAGCAATAACGATGTTAAGATTCGTCTATAGGGATAATCTAACCTAAAGATTTTAAGTTTTAATAAATTCCTTTCTTGATAGAAAAAAAAAATATTAGAGATTATTAGCAAAAATGGTCCCAAAAATTATGGATGACAAGCAGTAGAAGTAAAACCCAAATTTTCTAGAAAGAAAAAAATTTCAAATTTTGTGAAATTCAAAGCATCCTCTGTCTCTTTCTTCTTCTCTCTTGCTATGGACTCTCTGCTAGCCAAATATGCCTCTTCCGAATAAGAAAAAGATCAACAGTAGCAACAACGCACAGCTTTACCCCCAAAACTCAGCTCTCAAACTTCTTCCTCTTCCTCTCTGTTAGGAATGGTTTTTTCTTGCACCTCTTGTATTTTGAGGGTTTTATTTTAAATAAGAAAGTAGTTTGTTTTGTAAGAGAGTGAGTTAGCTAGTGGAATGCTGAGTTGGCATTTCCCATTTAGATGTTTCAAATGAAGCAATAGCTTCAATGCTTTCAGAACGGTTATTCAGATAATATACTAAAAAATAGCACATAAGTTTTCTGCTCGTCTTCTTCCTTCCTTCATTCCCCCTTTCTGTTTCCATTGCTGCAATTGCTTGGTTGATGTAGGCTTCTATCATTGGTATCATCCAATTTTCGATCTTGATTTCCCTTTTTGCATGCCCCGCCCGAAGCCAAACACTTGCCTCTCTAATGGATGCTCGGATTGCAGCTCTCGAATCTTTGGTCGTTGCTCTCTCCGATTCTTTGGAGACGAAACTGGCCTTTTTCTACCAATTTCGTTACGAACAAGTGTATGTTAGGGGTGCCGGAGATGTTCCCTCTGAATCTGACCATGTTCTGCCAGTGATTCTCACCGATCCTCTTGACACAAGGGACATCAACCCCAATCGCACTCCTCATCGTGAGCTCCTTGAAGGTGGCTCGCACCACCAGTGTCAACCTCGAATTGAGTTTCCCATATTCATTCTTGGCGAAGATCCACTAGCTTGGATTTACAAATCTGAGCAGTTCTTTGCATACTACTTCACCGCCGAGCACCAAAAGGTTGTCACCGTCTCATTCCATTTGGACTGGGAGGTACTCCAGTGGTTCTGTTGGCACGATTGCCTCCAAACTACTCCTCACTGAGAGGACTTCACCCGCGCTTTTTGTCGCGAATTTGGCCCCTCTAATTTAAAGATAGTGCAGAGACACTCTTTAAACTGAAACAATCAGGTACCCTCCGTGACTATATTACTGAGTTTCGAAGATTGGCTAATAGAACTCAGGATTTAGGACCTATTCTTCTTAAAAGTTATTTTCTGGGAGGATTAAAGCGTGAACTTAAGTATGATGTAAAACTGCTACGCTCATTTACTGTGCATGAAGCTATCTTTATTGCCTTGCAAATTGAAGCCAAAAGGCTGATCTCAATTCTAGGTACCTTAAGTCTCTTCCTCAGGTGTGTGCCCCAACCACGAACACTACTCTAAATGTTACCCCTACTAGAACACCTAGTTTTTCTATGAAGCGTCTCTCTCCCGAAGAGATTCAACGCAAACGTGACCATGGAGATTGTTGGTTTTGTGATGAGAAGTGGAGTAAGGGGTATAAGTGCGCTAATAAGCAGCTTTTAATGCTTGCTTTAACTTCTTGTGCAGATGACATTAATGCTCAGTCATTGGAAGAACCTTCCCAACCCTTCTCATAATTTCAACAAATGGAACTTAGTGAATGTGTTTTTTATGGCACTCTCGCTAAGAACAATGTGCAAACAATGAAGGTCGATGGTGCAGTGAATGGACAAACAGTGAAAATCCTTCCGGATTTTGGCAATACACATAACTTTGTGGACTCCTGGTTGCTCAAACGATTTTCTTGGCACACTCAACCTACCAAACCCTTTGAAGTTATGATTGCAAATAGTGGAAGGGTTAATAGCTCAGGTTGTTAGACGGGGGCTGCTCTATCGGTCGAGGGTTACAATTGTTCTATGGACCTATACTCTCTACCATTGGGTGGGTGTGACATTATTCTAGGGGTCAAATGGTTGCCATCCATTAGCCCAGTTTTGTGGGATTTCCAGCTGTTAACTATGGAATTCTTCAAGAATTGATTCCAGTACAAGCTCCATCATTGTGATACTTATGCCCCTTTAATTTAGGAGGTTTCACTCCACCATATAGATAAGGACATTTCCATCTCTCATATGGGATTATTCCTTTATTTGATATAACACAAGAAGATGGAGGCATGTGAGAACGCACTGCTGTGCAACTCAAGCAACTGCAGAAACTATTGGATATATTTGATCCAATCTTTGCAATTCCTACTAAGCTCCTACCTGCTCGAGTTCATGAAAATCAAATACCACTCCTCGTAGGTTCTCGAATCCCAAATATAAGACCGTATCACTATAGTCCCTTACAAAAAAAAGAGATCGAGAAAGCAGTGCAAGAGTTACTCACTGCAGTATTTATTAAGCCGAGTCATAACCTTTTTTCTTGTCCAGTACTGCTAGTGAAGGAGAATGAGGGAACATGGCATTTATGCATGGATTATAGAGAGCTCAATGCTATCACATTCAAGGACAAATTCCCAATTCCACTTATCAATGACTTGCTCGATGAACTAAGTAGTGCTAGGTTCTTTTCCAAGGTAAACTTACACATATCACCAAATCCTTATGCACCTTAATGATGTGGAGAAAACTGCTTTTAGGACCTATGAGGGTCACTATGAATTCTTGTTGATGCCTTTTGGGCTCACTAATGCCCCAGCTACATTTCAAAGTCTCATGAACGACATTTTCAGGCCTTATTTAAGGAAGTTCGTCCTTGTATTCTTTGAAGACATTCTCGTTTATAGCAAGAATTGGGAAGATCATTTGTCTCATTTACATGCTGCTTTTGAAGTTTTACAGCATTACAAGCTGTTTGTCAAGAAACAAAAGTGTGCTTTTAGTCAATCTCGGGTGGAATATTTGGGCCATATCATTTCCAGCCAGGGAGTGGAAGCTAATCCCTCAAAAATCTAAGCCATTTTGGATTAACCTGTCCCCACCAATGTGAGAAAACTGAGGGGATTCTTGGGACTCACGGGGTACTATAGGAAGTTTGTTCCTAACTTTGGTAAGATCTGTCAGCCACTGTACTCACTTACATAGAAAAATAGTTTTCACTAGAATTTAGAAGCCGAGCAAGCTTTTCACTCTCTTAAAAGCACCATGTCCTATCCACAAATTTTGGCTCTTCCAAACTTTGCACCTCCCTTCGAGCTTGAGTGTGATGCCTCTGGTAATGGAGTGCCATATCCTACACCTATTTTGGGTGGCTTGATGAATTAAGGAGAAACAATGAGAGTGATGATTAGATCAAACAGAAAATGAAGACTATTGCAGATTCTGAGGTTATTGATGCTACAAATTCAAAATTAGTTCGCTACCACATTGATAATGGCCTGCTTAAGTACAAATCTCATATTGTGATCAGTCCTAGCCCACCCTGGAAGTTTAAATTAATGGAGGAGCATCACTCTACCCTGGCTATAGGTCACCAAGGGGTGCTGAAAACATATCACAGGCTTAAAAAGGGGTTCTATTGGCCAGGTATGAAAGGGGACATCAAGTCATTTGTGGCTCAATGCAATACTTGCCAACAAAACAAGTATGAAACCTTATCTCCACCTGGTTTACTTCAACCCTTACCTATACCACAAAAAACTTGGACTGATATTAGTATGGATTTCATGTTGGGTTGCCTACTTGCCATGGGAAATCAGTTATATTTGTGGTGGTGGATAGGCTCATCAAATAGGCCCATTTCTTAGCCTTAGCTTATCCCTATACGGCTATCAATGTAGCTCACCTGTTTGTGGAACATATATTCAAATTGCATAGCATGCCTTCTACAATTATGAGTGACAGAGATCCAATGTTCTTAAGCAATTTCAAAAAGGAATTTTTCAAGTTACAGGACTCCAAGCTTTGTATGAGCTCAGGTTACCATCCTCAGAGTGATGGACAAACTGAGGTGGTCAACAGGTGCCTAGAGACCTATGCTTTGTGGGGAATAAACCAAAAAGTTGGGTTAAATGGTTACCTTGGGCAGAGTGGAACTAATAACACCCCATACCATGTTGCATATAAGTATACTCCATTTGAGTTGGTAAATTGTTATCCACCTCCACATGTGACAGCTTATGAGTTTGGCACTGCTAAAGTCGACACTGTTGAACAGGAACTTTTGGAGAGGGATCACTTACAGTGCTCAAGAATAACCTAGATATGGCTCAGAACCGAATGAAAGTGCAAGCAAACAAAAACAGGACTGAAAGGGAGTTCGAAGTTGGAGATTATGTCTATTTAAGGTTGCTGCCTTATCAGTTACAGTCTTTAGCTTCACATTCCTATCCCAAACTACATCCTAGGTATTTTTATTTTTTTTAACCAAAGGCAGAATATATTAAATTCAAACAGTAATGTTTACATCCTTGGCTAGAATGTTAAACAGAAACTCTAGGCCAATACAGTCCCAAACATAAGAAAAGCCTTCTTTGAGAGTGTACTTAGCCATCGAGTGGGCAGCATAATTGCTCTCTCTAGGAATGAAAAAGAACGAAACCGCCCCTAGCCGTCGAGCTAGAATCTCAATGTCACCAAGGATACACTCAAGATTAAAATCAAAAGGCAATTCCTTCTTAAGCATTTGTATAATCGGCTTAGTATCAAATTCAATGACAACCTTATCATACCTATTAGCAATGCAGGCGTACAACGCCTCCCTAATAGCATACGCCTCGGCTGCAGTAACAGAGTGGGACCATCCAGCTCTCGAGCCTCCCGCCGCATGGAGAATTCCTGCAAAATCCCAGCAGACCCATCCCACTCCCATCTTCGAGGATTGTTTACACCAAGCAGCGTCCGTGTTCACTTTCATAGTTCCAAATGCAGGCTTCGTCCACTGGGCAGTAATGCGCCCGTGCTTAGGGAATGTTTGCTCAGCCACTTCAGCCTTCCCGTTAGTCACAGAGGCGTTGGCTTCTCTGAACTCATAGACAGATTTACTCCAGATATCCACAATCTCCAAAGGTTGGCGTGATATCCCGTTGAACACAGTTTCATTCCTATTTTTCCACAACCTCCATAAGCCAAAGGTAAATTCCTGCATAATCTCACCAGCGTTATTCCTGTCCTAGACCTTCTTACAAAAAGCCTCCCAACTCTCAAGGAAGTCGCGTCCCACCAAGATACGGGAGTCCAAATGAAGGGGAGAGCAAAACCAAAATTTGTGGATGAGGTCACAATGAAAAAATAGATGGTTCTCAGTTTCATCTACCATATTGCACACACCACACACATTATCGACCCTCATATTCCGTCTTTGGAGATTATGTCTAACAGCCAATGCATGGTTGCAACACTTCCAAACAAAGATTTTGATTTTGTTAGGAACGTTCAACTTCCATATTGTGTTCCACTCGATGGAGTTCTTCACACATTCACTAGGCATCCCACGACCTTTTTTCCCAAGGTCCCCATTCTCCATTAATCTTACTGCCACTTCATAGCCATATTTGACAGAGTAATCTCCGTTTGCATTGTAATGCCATACCAGTCTGTCGCAGACTCCAAATCTGCTCAGGGGAATGCATAATATTGGGGTCACTTCATCCTGGTTGAAACCTTCGGTTATCATATCAGTCCTCCAGGTACATAAATCAGGGTTAATAAGATCACTAACCATAGTACCTTGAAGATTCTCCCTCGACCTGACCCTGAAGGTCAAGGGTTTTAGGAACTAGGGGTCCTCCCTTAAGTTGATATTGCGCCCATTACCAACACGCCACCTTAAGCCATGCACTAGCACTTTACGTGGGTCATATATGCCTTTCCACCCCCAGTAGGTACTCCTCCATTTATAGGCTTTCAAAAAAGAGCTTCTAGGGAAATATTTTTCTCTCAACACAGTGGCAAGAAGGGATCTAGGATATTGGATCAAACGCCATCCAATCTTAGCAAGGAAAGCTAGATTGAAACAATGAATGTCCCTAAATCCCAGTCCACCATTCCTCTTCTGCCGCATTAGCCTTTTCCACGAAATCAAATGCATTCCTTTTCTTTGCTCCGTACCTCTCCACCAGTAATTACGGATAGCCTTTTCCATGTCTCTGCAAACACCGATAGGCAATTTAAAGCAGCTCATAGCATAGTTCGGTAGAGCCATGGCAACCGCTTTGACTAAGACCTCCTTACCTGTTTGAGACAAGAATTGCTCCACCCAACCAGCCGTGCGGGACTCAATTCGGTCACGAACCTCCTCAAAGACAGTTTTTTTGGAGTGTCCAAAGTCGGCTTGTAGCCCAAGATATTTCCCGAACCCTTTCGTACACTGAATACCCAAAGTTTCCTCAATTCTCTTACTGGCTCTTTTCTTTGTCTGTGAACAAAAGAAAACTGAGCTTTTTGATAAATTTACCATCTACCCTGAGCCTTTGGCATATGATTCCAAAACCGTCACAACACCATGGGCCTCTTCCACAGTTGCGTTGCCAAAGAGAACAGAGTCATGGAGAGCACCCGTTTCCAAACCATTCTTAATCAACATGGAGAATCCTTCAGTACAATTGAGGAAGAGATAGGGGATAGGGGATCACCCTGTCTCAGGCCTCTCATCGGGGTGATGTATCCGGTCGGACTACCATTCACCAGAATGCTAAAAGAAGTAGAGGAAATACACTCCTTGATCCACTTGCAAAATAACGGTGCAAAACCCATTTTGTCCATCATCAACAATAAGAAACCTCATTCCACTCGATCGTACACCTTTGCCATATCAAACTTAATAGCCATCCCAGCATGATCCTTCTTCTTTTGATGAAGTAGCGAGTGTAAGATTTCATGTACCACCAGGATGTTATCCTGAATATGCTTACCCGCAACGAAAGCGGATTGGTTATCATTTATCACCTTAGGCATCACCAGCTTAAGACGATTAGATAGGACTTTAGCAAGGACCCTGTAGATAACATTGCATAAAGCAATAGGTATGAACTGTGACATGGTTTTGGGGCATTTGACTTTAGGGATCAACACTAATTTAGTGTGGTTTAGCTTCCGTATAAGCCTTCCAAAGTGCCAAAAAGCCTTAATGGTTTTCACCACATCAGGACCCACGGTAGGCCAGTGGTCTTGATAGAAGCACCCCGAGTATCTGTCGGGTCCCGGAGCTCTCGTAGCAAGGATCTGGAAAACAGCCGCTTCAATCTCACCATCCGTGACTGGGGTCGTAAGGATCAAGTTGTCCTCCACACTTACCCGGGACAGCAGACCGTTCTCAATTATCTTAGGCTGGCAAAGGACCTCGGATTTGAACAAAGTAGAAAAATAGGAAATTGCAGTAGAGCTTATACCTTCGTCACTATCCTGCCATTTTCCATCCGAGTCCTCTAGTCCACAGATTACGTTGGATCTTCTTCTTTTCAAGGTTTGGGCATGGAAGTACTTTGGGTTCTTGTCTCCCTCTTTTAACCATTGCACCCTAGACTTAGCTTTCCAATACTCCTCTTCCTTGTTATGTGCCACCCTCAGCTCACGTTCCAGAATTTTGACCTCCCCAGTAGCAAAATTATTTGTCTGGTACGCGGCTCTAATCTCTGCTTGTAGTCTCTCAATGGCCTTTTTTGAATTTCTGCCTTGCCTCCCCGTACCAGGTTTTCAGATTTTTGCTCAGTTTTTTCAGTTTTTCACAAAATTTAAAGGTGTGGGATACGCCAAAACTGTCTTTCCAATCTTCCTTCACCAGGTCACGACATTCCTGCAACTTACTTCACCGTGCATCATACGAGAAAGGTCTTCTTTTACGTGTTCCCCTCTTCTCGGTAGATAGAAGAAGTAGGGAGTGATCAGACCCTTCTAGCACAACGTGGCTAACAACAGAATCCGGGTACACGTTGTACCAGTTCATGGTATACAGGCCAAAGTCAAGCCTCTGCTGTATCGGCATGGCCTCCTGCTTGTTCCTCCAAGTGAAGGGATATCCCACAAATCCCAGGTCAGTGAGAGTATTTAAAGCCACGAATTCCCTGAAGTCTCTCAAACTGGCAGCCGAGCGGTAGTTACCGCCGACTTTCTCTTCATTACTTAAAATGTCATTAAAGTCCCCAATAAAGAGGCTTCGCTCATTGGCATTCTCCAATCTTCTACTCAAGCATGCCCATTGTTCTTTTCTTTTTTTCTCGTCGGTACTGGCATAAATAATATAAAGACGCCAATGACAATTTTTGCTTCCGTCCCAGAGTCTAGCTTCGATAACAAACTCCTCTAACTTCACCACAAAAATCAAAGAGGCTTCCTTCCAAAACAAACATAACCCGCCTCCAATTCCTTTAGGTTCAACAGCTTGCATATACATCATACCCAGTCTCCTCTTAAGATATACATAGCGCTTACTCTTGTTTTTAGTTTCTAGCAGTGCCACTATGTCGGGGGTGTGGAGCCGATTTTGCTCCAACACATTGTCAACTGTCAGGTCACCCCCAATACCCTGACAGTTCCAAACCATTATCTTCATGGAGACTTGGGAGACCCATCTAGGCTGGTCTCCTCCGCCTCACTAAATATGTTCCTCCTCGGTCTAGTTTTTTTCTGTTCCTCACGAAAGCATGATACCGAGCCCTCCACATCTTGGATCCCCCATTTCTTCCCTTTTTGTTCCTTCATCACAGCCTCGATAATGGGTGCTAATTCGAACGGGTCTCCATCCAATAATTTGGCTTTAATTTGAGGGTCTTCCCCCGGAGCTACACCATCTTCTTCCTTATACTTGACTTCTGGTACACCCCCAAGTCCATCAATTGTGGGCGGTATAGAATTTAAGTCAAAGCTTTGACTAAACCCGGAGGATGATTCCTTCACATTGGAGTCCTGACCCACCTCATGTAGTTCTAGAAGAACCACAAGTTCAGCTCCCGGGCCCAACACACCTCCCGGTCCTATTAATCCTGCGTCAAAGGCAAATTCCCTGGCCTTGCGAGCCTCTTCTTCTTCTTGCTTTTGGTGTAGAATTTTGTTAGCCAACATCGACTCTCCACGCTGTCCTTTAGTCGAAGACCATCGGGGTTTGCTCAGCGACGTGGCTATGTCGTTGACTTCCTCTTCCCTTCTTACGGTACAGTCACTCGCACTTACGGAACCAGAGCCCCCCTCACGAGGGATTCCCCCCATCCCAGATGTCGTGGATGATCTACAAGATCGCCATCATCCTTCCATGTCATCACTTAGTTCTTCTCTGCCCCGATCAAGTTTCTCGCGACCTACATTGGAACCCAAGGACCCTCTGCTTCTAGTTGAGGATCCCAAAGGGTTGCCTCTCAAATCCATTTCAGCATCTAAACCACGGAAGGCCAACATCTCATCAGCGGACCCTTCATTCATCTTCTCCCCACTTCCATCGGCTAGAAGGTAAAGCGTTGGTGGCATGCCCTAGCATTCCGCATTTTAAGCAATATCTAGGAAGAGCTTCATACTTAAAATCCACCTAGATTCTGCTCTCATCCGGGAATTTAACAAATGTTCCCCTCATAAGGGGCTCACGGACATTGAATCTTACTTTCACCTATAGGAATCTGCCAATACAGTCTCGGCTCCCCGACATATCCACTTTCCGAACCGAGCCAATCAAGCCCACAATAGATTCCGCCACCGCCTGCGTCATGCTAAGAACCGGTACATTATGCAATTGGATCCATAGAATACCTCAAGAGAGTGGTGTCCACCTATTTAGCCCTTTCTCTGTTCTATCCGCTACCATGACCAAATCATTTTTGAAGAACCATGGCTGATCTGCATCTAAGACTCTCATCATATCTCTTTGCCCAGCAAATCTGACCAGGAATCTGCGGTCACCAATGTCCCTGATAGAGACCCTTTCACGCCCTCTCCATAGTGACATAAAGCAGTCTATGAAGATCTCTCCTTTCACCTCTTTTGTGGTAAGTACTTCTGCAATCATAGTATATTGAAAACCCAGCAGGGCACCTTCAACACCTTTCCTATCAATACATATTCCTCCAAGCTCTTTCTCAGACAGTCTGAGTTTGGACCCAAAACTCGTGCCCAGTTCCTCCATTTCCCCCTTCTGTCTAACAACACCAAGAACAATCTGAGACCCTCACTACCAGTCAGGATATAATTGGATACTTCTCCTTCCACAATCAAACCACAAAACCAAACCACAGGCTCCGTACACGGATCCCAAACCTCAGAAGGCCCAACGCGCACAGGAACCCACTAAGTCCCAACTCTCGACAACAGATCTCTGATTCACCAGCAAAATAGTTAGAAAAACAGAGAACCCTAGCCTCCTAGCCTCGATCTACTCGCCATCGCTCACAATACATTCAAAATGCAGATTGGAAGATTTACCTTTAGATTCCAGCTACTGGAGGTCGTGTTCGTCAAATCGACGCCGCTCGGGAACCCCAGACGTAAATCGCCTTTCACGTACCCATAGTTCCAAGACTTTCGAACCAAAGGGTCCAACGTTTCACAGCCACTGGTCTGAGATCCACGTGAATCGGAAGATCCCCAGTCCCTCCGTTCAAACTCCAACCCCTCCTTTCAAGTCCCGCCCCCTTCTTCGATCAAAGTCCCAACACAAATCACAGATTTTGGAGTGAGATCGGAAGATTACCATATCAGAAACCCTAGGCTATGACAGAAACCCTCCTTGCGAGAAACTTAACACCGCGCGTGAGGCGCGTACAAAAAAAAAAAAAGAAAAAAATCTACACAGTTTATTGCTTCACTGTCTGACTAGTATTACATACCATGTATTAGGGGCCATATGAGGTGCTGGAAAGGATTGGCCCAGTTGCCTACAAACTGAAGCTGCCTGAAGGAACAAAGATACACACCCGGTTTTCCATGTGTGTTGTCTCAAAAAAAACATGTGGGAAATAGGGATTTGGAAGTGGCAGCTCTCCCAATAATCACAGAAGATGGAAAGGTAAACGAGTTTTCTGCTCGTCTTCTTCCTTCCTCCATTCCCCCTCTCTATCTCCATTGCTGCAATTGCTTGGTTGATGCAGGTTTCTATCACTCTCTCATTTCTTTTCTTCCCAAACCCAAACCCCAAAATCCCTCGTTCTTCCAGTCCCTTCCCAAACCAAAACAAACCCTAATTCCAAAATCCCCAAATCTTGACGACGACGACGATGAAGACCTCGTCCGCCGAAATCCCGAATTCCAATACAACCCATCACCAATCTCTCGTCGTCGGAACAGAACCCTAAAAGGATTGTCCAATTCAATCCTCCAATCAACTCCTATAAGTACGATGAAAACGAAGACGACGATGTGGAAGAAGAAAGGTGGTGCTGGAAAGCGTCTGAATCCTTGGCCCAGAAGTTGTCTGCCAAGTCGTTCTTATCGTCCCTATCGGCGCCTAGGTACTCCGCGACATTGGGTGCATCCGCTGGTTTGGGTTCAGGTTCGGGCAGGAGAGCTATTGTTGAAACGGAATCGCTTGGTTCGGGAGCGGAGAGCAATGCGGGGATGGAGCAGAATGTAGCAAGTCATGAGAATTTTCAATCAAATAGTGAGCAAGGTGCTGTTAACTATCAAGGATATGGTGGTTATGAGAAATACCAATCGACTATTGATCAAAATGCAGTTAACTATGAAAGCCATGGCGGTTACGAGGGTTACCGATCCGGTGTTGATCAAAATGTGGATGTTGGGGTTCAGTTACAGGCAGGAGTTAGTGGTAGTGATGCTTCAGATTATGGTCATTCTGGTGGTTATGTCGGTGATGAGCAGCAGTATGGTAATGATTGGGTAGGGGGGTCGGCAACTGTTGTGCCAGCCATCCCGGTGATGGGTGGGATTAAAGGGAGTAAAAAGAGAGGGAGGAATGAGATGCGAGCTGAAAAAATTGAGGTTAAGCAAGCAGGATGAGTTGATGAAGAATCGGCCAAGAGAGGACCAGGCCAAGTTGACTGGAATTGCTTTCGGGCCTTCTTACCAGGCATCAACACTAAGGTGTTTTGTTTGTGGTCATTTAGTTTTATCAATTGAAAGTAAATTGTATATTTTGACTTGTGCATTAGCACCTTGTTTTGCATTTGTAATGGTGAAATTATGAGCAGAATGTTTATAGTACAATGCTATGAATTTTGTATATCAAACTCTGCATGCGCTACTCTTGTATCCCATGTAGGGATGGGCAAATGCCCATTGGTTATGGGTAACCGCGGTTATCCGCCCATTTAAATTAAACGGTTACGGTTATGGGTAACCGTTTAGATAAATAAACGGTTATGGGTATAACCGTTTACCCGCTAAATTTAAACGGGCGGTTATGGGTATTAACCGCGGTTATAACGGTTACCCGTTTACCCGTTTATATTAACTAAAAAAAAAAACCTAATCTGTAAGAATACTGTCTTCTTTGCTCTCTCCGCCAGAAAGCCAAGACCACCGTCCGTGGCCCGTCGCTTGTCTCTCCCTCCTCGCTGCTCTCTCTCATCTCCGCTGCTCATCTCTCTCCTCGCTTGTCTCTCTCTCCTCAGTGCTCCCTCTCATCTCCACCGCTCATCTCTCTCTCCTCGCTACCCACTCTCTCATCGCTGCTGATCTCTTTCTCATCGATGCTCGGCTCTCTCTCATCGCTGCTCATCTGTCTCTCCTCGCTGCCCTCTCTCTCATGGCTGCTGATCTCTCTCTCATCGTTGCTCGGCTCTCTGCTCATCTCAATGCCCCATCTCGATCTCCCCCCACCCACGCTTCAAGGTGCGTTTACCTTCAAATTTCAATTAAAATTAGGGAAAACTGAATATTCTGATTGAAAATATTGTGTAGATTAAAGTCTAATTTTTAGAGATTTTTTTTTATTCAGTGATTTTTTTGTTAAATTCGGATCAAGAAGAGACCCCTGTGTGGATAGCTATCTGTTATGGAGCATAACAGCCGTTTAATTTATATGCCATCCTTTGTATAAATTCTGGAGAAGAACCCAGTTCTCAAAGTCAACTTCGTCCACCACTGGTAGTTTGTAGTGTCCAATTTTAAAATATTAATAGACTATTCATGTAAAATTGAATGAGTTATAAGTAATCATTAGAGAGAGTTGAGAGATGGGAGATGAGAGACTTAAGAAATGGAGAGCCTGAAGAGTAAGGAAGAACTGACTGGTCTCTTCTTTTATGGATAGCTATCTTTTATGGAGCATTGTCCTCATTATACTTTGTCTAATTCAGAAACATGAAACAAGGAAATGGCATTAATCCCTCTAGCCTATTAAGATTGTCTTGAAATGCGAAGTTGGATACACAATACAAGTAATTCAAATGCATGAAACATAAACCCGGCAGCATCATTCATTAAAACTTACTACAACTTTGAATTCATGTTCTGCTTGTGAAACTAGTTTGAATTCACAATGGATACAAATGTTTTGCTTGATATTTTAGAATTAAGCATCACGTAAATCTATATTTTTACAATTTTAGAACTCTGAAGTATGAATTCATGGTGTGAATGATGCAGATTGCTATAGAAGTATATCTTAGCCAAGTGAAAAAAGGTACTAAAATGAAACTTCAATCTTCGTTCACAAGTCACTACTTATATATGATGATAAGTAACTAATTATATGTGATTGAAGAAGTACCTAACTGGGAGGCAATTAATTCTTGAATATGGAGGCTGAAAGATGTTTTTTGTGATTTTTGAATATGGAGACTCAAAGTTTTGATGGAGATTAGTAATTTCATTGTGGATTCTCATGTTGTTTTTTGTGATTTTTGTTTCATTTCAACTAGTTCCAATATGGAGACTCAAAGCGAGAGCCAATATACTGAACCAATTAATCTTGATCAAGATTTGGACCAAGCCGAATCAAGCTTTGATGATAACACTGGTAAGAAGAGGAAAAAAACCTCGTTTGTCTGGCAGCATTTTAAGGAAAAGATGTTTCATGGGGGTGTGAAAGCTGTATGTAACCATTGTCAAACTAGTCTAGCATCGGGCTCCACTATTGGTACTTCATCTTTACGTTCACATGTTAATACATGTCCTGTTTTGACAACAAAGAAAAAGAGTCCAAGTATAATTGGTGATGGGTCTGTTAAACATGGTGCATATAGTTTTGATGAAGATAATGCTAGGAAAGAGCTAGCTTATATGATTATCTTACATGAGTATCCTTTATCTATAGTGGACCATTTGGGTTTTAAGAGGTTTTGCAATTCATTGCAACCCTTATTCAAGGTTCTTTCTAGAAATACTATTAAGAGGGATATTATGAAGGTATTCGAATGTGAAAAGGCAGAGACCATTAAGTTGTTGCAAATGAACAAGAGTAAAATTGCAATCACGACTGACATGTGGACTGCAAGTAATCAGAAGAGAGGGTTTATGGCTATCACTTCTCATTTTATTGATGCTTCGTGGACACTACAAAGTCGAATTTTGAGGTAATTTATTAACCAATTATAATATAGTTTAATGGGCGCCATGCTTGATCAAATGCATGAAATAAGCATTAATTATGTTGTGTTTGGATTGGTGCTTTTCAAAAGAAAAAGATTTGAATGACTTCCCAGTCTATATTACACATACATCTCTGAAATGTAACTTCACAGAATTTTATACCTGTATTTGACCTTTTTTATCCTTCATACATATTTCCTCCTATATGCTAACACCTCTGGTTAAAAACATTTCTTTTGGGATACTAATTCAATTTATATATTTTTTTTGTAGGCCTCTTTTGGTGACAACGAGTCGATGAGACTTTGTAATTGAATGTGTTTAAAGCATTAGTATGACTAGAAGGAATCGAACTAGGTATGTTCTAACTTTGATCATTTGTTGGTTATGACTAGAAGGAATTTGGTGGTATTTTTGCTTCCTTCGATGTTCTGATCATGGGATTGCTATAAGTTAGATTGTAATTAACCTTCTTTGATTGACTATTTTCATTTGAATGATTGACAGTTAATTATCGGCTTAGTTTCAATCGTTTTGTGTGTGCGATATGTTTCTCCGATTTGACTAACTTCAGTGTAACTTTGTTGCCTTGTCAATGAACAATGCAGATTTGGGAAAACTGGAATCTACAAGGCCTTCATGTTTGGGTTCCCTAGTATCATTGTTACAACGCCTGAAACAAGTAAAAGAGTTTTGACTGATGACGATGCATTCAAACCCGGATGACCTGTTTCTACTGTGGAGCTAATTGGAAAGAAATCATTCATTGGTATATCTTACGAAGAACACAAACGTCTAAGGAGGCTAATAGCAACTCCGGTCAATGGTCATGAAGCATTGTCCGTGTACATGAAGTACATTGAAGAGATTGTCATAACGTCCTTGGAAAAATGGTCCAAACTGGGACAAATAGAGTTCTTAACTCAACTCAGAAATAGCATTCTCCAGAGCATCACAATGGACTCGAAGTAGTAGCAAATATGTTTGATAGTATTAGCAAATATGTTTAACCTTCTTGATATAAGTCAGATTGTTTTCCTATGTTTCATTTCTTGATATAAGTCGGAATGTTTAACCTTCTTGAACGTATTAGTTTTCCTATGTTTCATTTCATGACATAAGTCAGATTGTAATTAACTTTCTTGTGTTGCAGAGTCCAAAATATGTTTGATAGTATTAGCAAATTCTAGATTGTTCACGCTGATGTGTAGTTTAGCAAATATGTTTGATGGACTCTTACAATTATTGGAGTTGTAGACGGTTACGGTAAAAAAAAATGTAAATAGGCGCAAAAAGGGGTAAATGGGTTAAAAATGAATAAACGGGTAAACGGGTATGGATAAACGGGTAAACGGTTATGGTTAAATGGGTACACGGTTATGGGTATGGTTAACCATTTATAAACGGTTATGGGTATGGGTATAACCGTTTAGGTAATTACCCAACGGGTAAATGGTTATGCGGGTATGAGTATAAACGGTTATGGGTAAATAACCGCGATTACCCGCCCGCTATAACCATTGCCCATCCCTAATCCCATGACCTTGTTGTTTAATGAACCATTCGAAAATGACCACATGTAGCAATTTTGTTTGCGAATTAGTGTTTGGTAAAATCTTTAAAATCCTTAAAACATCGTGAGGAAAAGTTTATTATGCTTTGACTCTTGTATTTCAATTTGTTACTTTCAGCCTGTTTCAACAAAAGCCAAGCCTACAAAGCTGCACAAGAGGAAGCATCAGATTGGTTCACGAGGCTTCCTCACTAAAGCTGAAACACATGCCAAGTATGGATGGTGAAACTTTTAATTGAAATGGTGAAACTTTTAGTTCCTCCAACTTCTGTTGCTTCCCAAAATTTCTATCTGTCGTGAAAATATAACCATTCTTGCATTCTACTATGAGAAAATATAAGCAGGTTTTACATGATTTCCTTCCAACTTGCAGGAGATTTGTAGCATAAGTCGTTAGGAACATTTATCTCGTTACATACAAAAGAGACAACACTAAAGCAGAAAACAATCTACCAATCCTTTAGCAGCTCACTAGCAATATCCTTGTAGCTAACTTTCTTTTTCTTTGAAGGTCCTGCATTTGGTATCGGATCCGGTGCTGGTTTCTCATCTCGGCTACTCGTATATCTAGTTTCAGCTTTTTTCATACCAAGACTTGGAATCATGTCAAACAACATGGCTCGAACAGGATCAGCCGTAGCTTCAAGTTCCTCCGGTTTCTTACTCTCTTGGAAATTATGTTTCTCCATCATTTTGATTTCAGGAATTTTGTAAGGCTCTTCAACTCTAATGTCCTCAGCAACGTCTTGCTCAACTGCTTTGCCTCTTTGTAACGATTCAGAATCTTTCATTGCTTCATTTTCTTGGATGTCTATACTTTCCTGACCTACCGTCCCGTGAATTCTTTCTCCCAGATCCACCTCTTCCCCAAGTGATGTATTGTCATGATATTCTTCTGACTCGTTGCCAGATATTTTAGCTGGCTTCCTTCCAATGCGCGCACGTGCTCTTCTAGCTTGGTTGACAGTTGATTTTCCTTTGTTCAAGCTTGTGCGAGCAGGTCTTCCCCTTTTCCTTTTGCTTCCCCTCTCGGGTGAGTCCAAGATCTTACAGTTTTCTGGAGCCGCTTTTACATCAATCTCTTTTCCTTTCCGGTTAGGAAAAGAAGAATTGTGGTTTTCCACAGCATCCACATCACAGGGTGCTTCTTCTAGGCCCACGTCATGTTTCCTACACGAAACAGAAGCAGAACTGAAATGTTATCCACCGTAAAATCACCCCAAATGCGCTGTTATCATAAATGGAATTTAAAGGAGCGCGCGCACACACCCTACCAAGTCGGCAATATACCTATCAGAGATGCACAGTAGTTTCCCGTAAAACTTTGTTCCTCGTGCTGTGCTCACGGTAGGAACCGAATAAAAAATAACAAATATGATTCCCCGTGTTATGAGGAGTTTTGATACGCATGTCAATTGCAGAGACACTCCCATTTCTAGAACTCTGCCTTGAACCCTGTTCCCCATCAGCTTACTTTTTCTAAGCAGTTGATTTCGAAGAATGACAATCTAGCACTATAAATGATGAAAACAACTACACAACAACTAGCTTTAGCCAACATTCGTTAGCAATCCGTTTTTATGTCTTATTTATTTTCCTTTCTAAAGATACTGACGGAGACACTGCAAAACGACCAAGTAGCATCCTTCACCTAAGGAAGTTGCACTATCAAATATAAATAAAGGAACACCTCATAAACACCTCAAGATTATAGTCCAATAAGGATCACCTTTGCGCAAGGACCTGCGAAAGAATTTTGATGTTCTTGGCAAAGAATAAGACGTGTCCAGAGGAAATAACGGAGACTGGATTTGAAGCTGTTATTTTCTCTAAAGAAAGGGTTTTAAGTGACATGGGTGATCCCGTCTGGGACCGTTAGTTTCAATGTCCTAAATCTCAAATTGAAATATGGCTGAAACTTCAAGTTATATATACCTGTGGACAAGTTTGGGATCTGTCTTCTATATAATTCAAATCAACTATCTTGACTTTCCATGTTTATTATGACAATACTTATAGCCCAACATCCAATAAGTGAAACTGAAACAGCAGTAGTGGAAATGGTTTGAGCTCAGTGGAATGCCACACCCAAATGCAATTATATTTTAAAATAATCGAACTCACCATTGTTCAACGTTGGATTCTTCCAACCCTAGTTTTAAGCTATATGTTTCCTCTTGCAATCTTTGGCCCCTTTCCAAGCAGTCTTCCAACCATTGAGATCCAACAATGTGCAACCTTTTGCTATGCAGATATCGTTTGTCTGCTTCAGTGAAACTGTAACAGAGAGAGCAATTCAAAAGAGAGAAAAGGTTACGTACTGTAAACAGAACAGAACAAACAATTCATGCTACAAAGGTAATATCAAAATCTCATTAACAAAGCCTTATAGTAAGTATCATTGAAAAAGATGTAATAGATCATCGGTAGATTTAAAGAATGAATTAAAACCGTACACTTCCTGTTTCTTAACATGATATTTTGTTTTACTGCCACATTAGCTATTAAGCCTATTATATGAGAACATCTGTGTTGAGAAAGAAATGACTAGTAATGCCAGAAAAAAAAGCACATCTGACAACTTTAATTGATGTGAATATCCTTAAACATGATATAGCAACGAGAACTGAAACTAAATTGATTGCATACCCATATTTGAATAATAAAAATAAAAAATAAAAAGAAAGGAAAACTGGAGGTACCGAGCCTCCAAAATTGATGAAAACAACCATTAAACAGATTCGACAAAGAACCATAAAATAGGTCAATAATCCACATATCTTATTATCAGGAAATGCCAGCAATTATCCTGAACTAAAGAATACTTCCTTTCAGTCACGACTCACAATATTATGAACCATAGTTACCTTCGTAATAAAGTTTCAAATCCATCAGGACCCTGCACAGACAAGACTACCAAATGGGTCGCATGAACAAGACTGTCAGTGACTCTGCCACCACCCCTGAGAACTTCAATCCTCAACCTTCTCAGTGTGAATCCTAAGACAACTTCCCAATCCGGCTTCCTTCAACCAAAGATTAATCAAAAAGCAATTAACAAAAAATTTTGATTACAAAGGGAATAAAAGAAAACCTAGTAAAGAAAGCTTAATTTATCCAACAGATCTTACAAGGAATGAATTGAGGATTTAAAGTAAATGCAGCAGCCATGAAAGCGAGACCATCTCTCCACCGGAAAGTATTTTTTCTTGTAATAGTCAACAACTTTGGAGTCCTCTGATCTATGAATGTTGCTTAAAAGCTGAAAAAAATGAAATAAATAATTACTACGTTGTCTGTTAAAAACTTCTGTTAACTCCATCAGAACCAGTACTAAATAAATTAGACATAATACAGCCAATTCACTGTTATGAGAGAAACTAAAAATTCTATGTATATACCTGCTTTATCTCCGCAAGGTCAAGATCCCAGTAGTACGAGTCAGAAAAATCATCAATCACTTCTTGTAACTTCTTCTTAGAAGAGTCAGATAAGAAGAGATAGTACCTACACAAGTAAAAGAAGGGTAAATAAAAGCATTTACAGTCAGAAAAGGAGACACATTTTACAATGTCTTTTCAATACAAATAGATTAGATAGTGTCACTAACTTTGGCTGTAATGGAAGGAGTTTCTTTTGAGAACAACAATCCAACACCCAAGAGATATGAATGATATCTCCATGACGCTTTGCTGCCTGATACTTGATCCCTGTCAAACTAACTTAATATCAATAAAACTAATAGAAATTGTCCTTGTGTGTGCATGTAACTAAGTCATGAAATATATATATATATATATATATATATATATATATATATATATAGAGAGAGAGAGAGAGAGAGAGAGAGAGAGAGAGAGACCTTTGCCATCAGCTGCAACACAGTGTGTAACTGCATTATTTAAATTCATAGAGAAAGTACCCCCATTCTCAACAACTAGCTTGTGCAAGGAATCAAGAGAATGCGTGGGAGGCACATTAACAAAGTCTGGGAAGTTAAGAACAAAACGGCAGAAAAGATGGAACATTTTTATAAGTCACTGAATAAATGGATGCAATCATATGGCATGCTCAAAATACCCAATGTTAAGCCTATATAGGTTCCAAATGCATACAAATAGTATCACCATTTCTTTTATTAAATTTGTCTACAGGTTATTAAACACATGTACATCATCTCTCATCCAGCTAATACACGACCCAAACCCCTTAATGGAAATAAGAGTTATGTATAAAATGGAGAAAGTATCATCACAAGAAAAAAAAATGTTGACAACATACACACTAGGAAAAAAAAAATAGTAAAAATTATGCGATGCAAAATAGAGACTGAGAAAGATCAGGAAAAGTTTTTCAATCACTTGACTCAGATATAAAGCAAATAACTCAGCGATAACCTCACAGGATACAATACATCATATTTGAAAACAGTAATGTGTCCTCCTTCACCCCCGAAACATCAGTCTGAACAAAATGAGAGGGGACAATAGACAGATTTCTTTTCTCTTCCTTTCTAGGGGACTTCTTGCTTTTCTTTTTAGTATCCTGCAGACCACCATAATCCGTCCCCCTTTGTGTGGTCCCATTGCCTGCTTGTACAAGCTCTACAAATGCTGCAAGAAGAAAAGCAAACAACCAAAAATTTAAAGTTTGTGTCCGTTAAGAGCTTACTGCATCTTTGAATACTGAAACTAAGAATATAGAGAGGAATCCTAGTACTGAAAATTGAAAATATACTGGTGGCCGAAGTAAAGCTAGAATCCTATGATGCATTTGGAATAAATTTGATCCTCTTACACTGCACATCAAGGCATTCATGCCAAGGTTTATCATATCTAACACGATCAATACGTGGAAATCTCAGGCTGTATGGTGCAGCAAAAACCTGCAAGAATGCAACAGCTAATAGATCAATAAAATCACCAGACTCATAATAGAACCTAAACATATACGGTGGCCTTCCTAGTAGATCTATATGTAGTATCTGATTAATAAATGAATCACAAATGTTACTATAGCTGTTAGGACCCACCTCAGACTTTATAATTCTGATGTCACTCGTTATAGAAAGTATTATTGATCTGCAATACAAAGGGGGAAAAGAAAAAGATGATTGATATATAAGCTGACAAAGAATACATCACAGACCTATTCAGAAAATCATACTAACTTCTCAGGGCTTTCAACCCAAACATCTGGTCTCTCTTTAGAATTGTTTGTTACTTGATAAAAACTTGGTGGTGCCTTTTTTGTGTACTCATATTTCCTGACAGAAGAGAGAGAATAAATATTTATTTGCAATTTTGCACAGATAAGGAAAGAATAGTACTTAACACCTAGTATTTGTCAGCACAAGATCTAGTATTTTCTTTTCTTTACCAAAAAAATAAAAACGACAGGTATTGCATATTTAAAAATCGAAAGAATAGATCCCTTGACCTATCACAATAATCCTAACCCATTTCCCCACCCTCCCTCACCACTTTGGGCTAAACCCAAGGGCTTAATAAGGTATTGTATTTCACCATATAAATTTCCCCGTACCAGTAATTAGCCAAAAAAGTCCTATTAGTGTTGGCTCCAAGCCTTATCTCAACTTCTCAACAGAATTCATGATAAATGAAATCAAACTGATCTGACCTAAAATTACAAAACTACACTAAACAATCACCAAAGATATCAATTTTAAGTCCAAAACCATAAGCTTCATGGCCATCAATGCAATAGTCACAGCACATACTGTTCTAGTTGCTTCAATGGCCATTTCATATTGCTCGTTGGGTATTTTTTTGAATAATCCCCTGCAGAGCAATCACAGCGTTTTTAAGTCATATAACAAAACAAAATACCTCAAATACGGCTTTAATTTTGTTGCAACAGCTTCTATCTCTTCATCAGAAAGTCCAGTGCCCACTCTGCAAAAGGATACAAACCTGCGATATGAAAACCTAGTTAGAAACATTCGATTAGCCAGAGTGCATACAAGCATAACAAGCACCAACAATGATTTAGGCAACAATGTGAGACACTTACACAACCTATTGCTTGTTAGCTGTTTTAAGTATCAATATAGTTTAAAATCAATTCCTCTTGATTATGTTATTCTCCAAATTGGAGGATATTCATAGCAATACAAACTATCTAGATCAAGTATGAAACCAAATACAATAAGTCAAATATGACTGCTATGAATCTACTGCCTACAATCTACATTTACTCTTTAGAATCAACTCTATTAATTACATGGGATTATTTGTCTGATCTTTAGTCAAGATTTCTTCTTCAATTATTAGCAAAAAGCCAACCCTAAGTCAGCTAAATTCATATTCAAGATCAACTCTAAAACAAGCCAGGTAAAATTCCAACCTGATATATAAAGGTCAACCAAAAGAAAGAAACATTGTACCAGCAAACACATTTAATTAACTCGTAGATGCTCCTCTTTTATACTTTCTCAAGTTGCCAAAATATTAATTTACGCCGCAACAGATACATGTTCGCACTGTATAAACATGCATGCATGTGCGTGTATGTGTGTGTGTGAGAGAGAGAGAGAGAGAGAGAGAGAGAGAGAGAGAGAGAGAGAGAGAGAGAGAGAGAGAGGAAAATATGATACTCGCTAATGATAAGAGAATGCTTGGTAAACATTCTCATAAGCTTCATTAACAAATCAAGAAAAATTAGATGCTAAACAATATTTTCAATAATTGAAGCTAATCATTCTCTGAAAATCAACTAACCACTGAATAATTCTTACCTTCTAGGATATGTATTTGGAACTGGACGCTCAGCAAGACCCACCAAGAACTGAGCTACCTGCAATATATGAGAAATTTATCAAATGAACTAAAATTCAAACGCATATATAGGTGCACCCAGCTCTTCTCTCCTACGATCCTTAAAATAACATCTTGTTTCACAGCCCTCATGGCAATACATCTCAGTTGTCTGCTTATGATCTCAAGGATCGAAGAATATAAACTTATTTGAGGACCCTAAGATAGTACATGATATACGCAGGTGCACAATGTTTATTGGCTGAGAAGGGAAAAGACTAGTATATTAGCAAGGACTGCAAACTGACCACCCCTCCACGACGTCCAGAGCCATAGTATCCTCCTAAACACAGGCATGCAAACATTTAACTAAAAAGCATGGCAGATAAAATAATCCAATAAATTTCTTCGTGTATAAGAATTCAAGAAAAATAAAGTACAGACCTATGATAAGAACGTCCAGATCGGAACCTGCACGGATGTAGTCTGGCTTTAATTTTAACCATTTTCCACTACGATCACTAGGTTCCCATTTCGAACCAAGGTCCTTCAAAACAATCCCCTCATCTCTAACAGGAGGAAAAAATGATATATAAGCATAAGGAATATCCATGAATAACTCAATTTGGAACAAATCGCAACATTGATTCCGGAATGAAGAACATAGACGCTATAAGAATATGGGGAAAAGGGCATAGTTTCATATTTTTCTCATGTGCAACACCATCGATATGAAAGTTTCTATGATTTTAAAGGTATTTACAAGAAGCGTACGAATAAATCACTTTTAACCTTAGCTGCTAGTATTAAGTTCTTGTTGTTTATGTCCAGGGAAACAATTGGAACTCCACAAATTGATCCAGTCTCACTTTTACAAATCTAAAAATCTGGAGCTAGTGGTAAAATTTCTTCTATTAAATGGAGAAAGATTATAAAATTTATAGAAACTGAAAAATAATGTGCAAGAAAAGATGGCCAAAACTCCATGTATGCTTAGGAAACATGAAAGAAATTACGAGAAAAGCATTATGAACCTAAGATTAATGCCTAATGGTCCTAATTAAACTCAAATACAATAAAAGGAATATCCCTAAATCTATTTTCCATTGATGCCCATAAACATGCCAAAAATCTGCTTTACCACAGGAAATCCACATCCACTCTATCGTCTACAAAGATTTTGCTCTCTCCATCCAACAATCTAAAGAAATACCAACTGCATCAGAATAGTGTAATCCTCTCTTTATAGGCTTCTACCTCCAAATAGTTTCAAAACTAATTCACATAAAATACTCCTTAAGGCCTGAACCAAGGGTATTAATGCTGCATATTGTAATTTTACTGGGCTTAATGCAATAATGACATGGTCAAATTAAGAATGAGCTAACAGATAACGATCAGATATCAGACATTGCACTTCCAAAATGAAAGAAACAACGTTTCAAAGAGTTGAAAGGAAAATGCATAGATGTCCCTATGTCTTAAGAACATACCAAAAAGATCTTGTCAATGGGACCAAATTACCATCTTTATGCAATTAGATAGTAGTATTATATTTACAGTCTTCACATGAGTGGTCCAATATCTACATGCAAGTGAGTTACAAACCAATGTTACCACGACCCACAAAACTTGGCTGGGGAACATTGGTGTAAAGTGTCTTATCTTGTGCACCAATGAAGTCAGAGACATCTATGTGGAAGGATGTATGGATAAAGTATCCATCCTTTACCCCCAACTCAATAGACTTTATGAGAAAGCCTAAATAGTATGTAGGATCGACTACAGATAATGTATATAACTCCTACAACTCAGTAGACATTTATGAGAAGGCCTCATGTTTCTACCTACCCATTAATGTATATGACAAGATGCTATTAAGGCCTTCTCATAAATGTCATTCACGTTATTCCTATTGAGGCCTTCTCATAAATGTCCTTCACATTATTCCTATTGTTCCACCACACAGATTATTTGATTTTTGCATTTAAAGACACATGATACATTAGAACAATCATTGCATGTTTCTATCAATAGTTCCTAATGCACCTTCATGTTACTCCTATACGAGCTACAATAGTTAACCTGAGTCACTTTACTTGGACGGTCGGACCTTTTTTTAATCGGCATAGCAATACAAAAGAGAAGAAAAGAAAATGGAACAAGGAATTAGACAGTAGAGGAAATTAAAATCAATCTTACATGATAAAAAATAAAAATAATAAAAAAAAACCACTTGCTATTCATTTGGCCTTATAATACTTGGTAATCTGACCTATTTTCAATGGTATCTTTGAAAAACTTCTCAACATCATCCACATTACTAGCAATAAGCGACCAGCAAGGCTCCCCTGCATTCCCATCACAAGTAAGAGACTGATCGAGTGGTAAATATATTAAACTATTTTGCAGGACTGATTAGCTTTACAGAAAAGTAAAAAAAAATATACTATGTTTCTATGTGAAGAATCTAGTAAATCAGCATTATAATATCAGACAACAATGACGGCATCTAGTCATTAATTGTGTATTTCATCTTTCTTCTGTTACATATTTTGTAGAAAATACCTTCTACGTGAATGAAAATTTTCCAAACCCAGATGAATCACATAGCAAGTTTACGTACATAAATCAACTCAGTAGCAAGCAAATGAAAATATAAAAATGCCAATTAAACTTGCAAAATCCACTGATTTGTACTGGCTTGAAAAACAAACATATAAACAAATTCTGAAATCTCTAAAAGCACTTTTACCTTCATTACGGTGACCGTTAAGACCACGATTGGGTACTAAAATCTCTAAACAACCCTTCAATGGATTCACAACTTTCTGGAGAAGCTCATGTCGTTCCTTCAAGCTCTGGTGAATCACACTAGTATCTCCAACATAGAGGATATCGAATGCAACATCTAGATAATCTCATGTCATGGTACACATAATTAACATTTTCATAATTGTCCTCCACATTTTTTATTTGCGGATTCAGTGATAATCTTGTTAGGAATTGGCTCGTCAATATTAGGATACTTAATCAGAAAATAGGCGTGTAAACCGCATCCTATACTTATAAATAGGGTGCAGCAAGGAGCAGAGAATAAGAGACAATCCAGAGAAGTCAGAGGGATTAGTCCTAGGGTTTACAAAAGCATTGCACGCTCTATTATTAATTCAAAGAGAAATCACGATTAGACTTAGGCAAAAGTTCTGCCGAACCAAAATATATCTTGTGCATTTCTAATTATTCTCTATTTTTGCTAAGTTTAGCCGATTGTTGGATACAGAACAAGTTCCATAGGGGAGATGAAAGTCTTACAATTGGTATCAATAGCTTGGTTCGAGGTGTTTTGCGATGTCAAAAGAAAGGAGTTCACAGACCTAGGAAGCTTAAGGCCTGCATTACAATCTTTTGATGGCAAGGATGAATTCACATACTAACAAAGGATGATGAGGAATTAGCAAGAGTTGGATGATGCACTCCTCAATGAGAAGCCTTCGACCATGATAGAAGCAGCATCAACCATTACTTTCAGGAAGGCCAAGAGTTCCATCGAGATCATCTCACAACATCAATCAGGTCCCACATTACACAAACGATGACTGCTAAATGCTAAGCAAGCATGGGACAAGTTGTTGCAGGTTTATATGGGCAAAACCATGTCCAACAAACTGTTTCTCGAGGATGAAATTCGGGCTTCGACCGGCAGGAGGTGAAATTGAAGATCTCGCATGCAGGTTCCAAAATTGCATAGTCAATCTTCAGAAGGTCAAAGAAACTTAGAAAGATGATGATATGGCTATCATCTTGTTGAGGTCTCTACCCTCATCTTTCAAGCACTTTCGTACAACTCTAAGGAGATCCTATAGCTTGAGGACACAATTCAAGCCTTTCAGTTATATGCTAAACTGGATAGTATAACTGAAAGCTCTCAAGGCATTTATGCAAAGGCAAGGAGAGGGGTGGGAAATGACAAAGGAAGAGAAGAACAGCAACAAGGGTGGGTTGAAATCCATGAAGAAAAAGGAAGCTCAGGTTCAGCTATTGCAATCACTTCAAAAGAGAGTGATGGGGAACTGCAAGGTTTGTACATTCCATGTGTTCAGTAAGAGAATTTGATAACTACAAGGAGGTCAGCAGCAGAGAAGTTTTAATGGGGGATGATTCACCATGTTTTATAAGGGCGATGTTTCATGGGGTGATACGAACTTTATTCTTGGATTGAAGAAGAATTTGATGTCCTTGGGTACTTTAGACAAAGCCAGGTCTGGGTTTGGCTCTGAAGCATGAAAACTCAAGGTTACCAAAGGTCACTGGTGGTAATGAAGGCTGACATATAACACAATGTGTTATAAAAGCTTATCAAGACTACCATAGCTAGGGGAGCAGCCGTTTATACAAAGCAGAGTACAGAAGACAAGACGAAACTCTGGCATCACAAGCTAGGGCACATTAGGTTTGCAAGAATTACATAAGAGAGGCCTGCTAAAAAGCGTGTCACTTTGCAAACTGGAATTTTATGAGTACTGCGTTCTCGGAAAGCAAAGGAAGGTATCGTTCGCAAGTATCAGTGCATATAACTAAAGCAAGGAGCAACTCAACTATATTCACTCAGACGTTTAGGCCCTTGTGCCAACAAACTCTAACGGTGGATGTAGGTATTACGTTACTTTCATGGGTGATTTTTTCTCAAAATGTTTGGGTTTATTTCATGCAGCATAAATCCACGGTTTTTGCAAAGTTCAAGGAATGGAAGACACAAACCAAGCATCAAACTGGAAGAAACATCAAGTACATGGGAAGTGACGAGGGAGGTGAGTATACAAGCAAGGAATTTGCGACTACTGTAAGCCAGAAGGCATCACGAGACACTTCACAGTAAAGAAGAATTCCCAATAAAAGAGACCTGTTGAGAGAGTGAACAGAACTCACGTAGAAAGAGAGAGAAACATGTGTTATCACTTATCATGCAGGATTGTCTGATGGTTATTGGGCAGAGACTGTTAATCATGCAAGTTACTTGATTAACAGGTCACCATCCACAATTCTCAGTTTTGGGAGTGCAGAAGAGGTGTGGACAACTCCAAACTCAAGGTGTTCGGTTACAGTGTTTATGCACACATCCCAAGTGATGAAAGGCCCAAGCTCAAAGAACAAGTTCCATAGGGAAGTCGAAAATCATAGAAATTATCACCACCAATCAAACAGAAAAGCATGGAAAAGCTGGACCTGGACTTCAACTTTGAGTAAGGTCAGACCAAAAGGATACAGCACAACTGCATGAGGATGGGAGGCAGCATAAGCTGGACTCAAACTTCATAGATTACGAAAATAAAAAAAGAATATTATAAAGAAAACCTGTCTATCACTGTCAAGCCCGTCCCTTGCTGCCTTGGCTGTAAAGTAAAACAAGGAGAAAAAAAAAATATTAAAGCCAATCCAAGCAAGGCAAACAGAGTCAAAAGATAATAACAAGAAAAATTTAATCACGAAAAAGAAAAAAAGAATAAAAATAAAACCTATTTCTTGATTTGAACCAAACTCAGCAAAACGATTAGAAGATGTGTCCCAGACCAACATCTCACCATCAAGAATACACCTGCCAATATTGCCAGGGAAGAATGTGTAATGGCTTAAGGTAATACAAAAGATTAAATGAAACACCAACTGTATGCATTTTCTCATACAAACACGTATGGGGTTAGACTCTAAATGATACACAGCTTGTTAAACCAAACGCCTAAGTTAATACCTAGTTTTCACGCAAATAAGGATTTCAAAAGATAGTGCTGGCACATATTGATTGGTTAACAAATTAGGGTACAAATAAAGGTGCCACTTTGGGCATCTTTTAGTGCTCACTAACAAGGAACAGTAAAGCCTTTGAGAGTATGTAGCTTTCTAAAATTGAGATGAATCCCAATTCTTGTGATGGAAGAAAAGGGGAGGTTTTCCATTTGACTGATTTAAGTATAGTCATCACTTATCCCACAAAAACAGACAAAGACACCTTCAATCACAATTGAAAGACAAAAGTTGGTATTACCTATATGCCTGACCAGATTATTACAAATTAGTACAACCTATATGCATAACAAGTTGTTTATTAATGGTATACTAAAGCAACTTGAGGGGTGAGGTTTGAGGGTCTTTCCTTGTTTTTTCCATGTGCTAAGGATTACTGCAAGCATAAGGGGTTTGTAAATCTTTCCAGTGCACGTCTGTTTTTTCATAACAAATGTGTCTCTTACTGTTTTTTCATAACAAATGTGTCTCTTAACTAATCACTCCAGCATTTTTCCCACAAATTTTTTTCTTCTCGCTCTTTCTCCATATCATTCTGTTCATTCACACAAAATCTATACAGACATATTAAAGAAGATTATCTGTATTACAATTTACAGAGTACTTTATCAAGATACCTCACATCAACAAACAAAGTAATAAAAGAACAGCCGAGCTCTCACACATGAGCTTGTAACCCAAGTGGGGGCATTAAGATGGTTTTGGTAATAGTGGATAAAAGAGGGCCCTTACCAGGCCTTATGCGGTGGCTTATCCTTTAAAAACTAAAATAAATTAAAAAATTAAAAAAGCAATAAAGAACAGAAAAGGGCAACAGAGCAAGACATGTCATATTTAGTGTATATTTCTATTAGGGACACAAGAAAATAAGACAAATGCAGCCAAAAAATATCAAGGCTCTAGACAATTGGACATAGATATTACCTATCAGCCAGCACATTTTCTACGATAATGTCTGACATTGCATGTGCGTATTCAGAGTGCTCAAGAAAATTCCTGCGCAAGGGAAACATATTGAGTTAAGTTCTCAAATACTTTTGCTTAAGGAACCACTGATATGACAACGACCCAAGCTTTGCATAATTTTAGAAGGAAAACTGAATTCTCTTATTTGAGTAATCCTGCCATATTTTGAACCTAAACTTTGCAATCAAATAAAGTAATTTGTAATTACAATTAAAGAATGCCCATGAGAATAAAATAAAACATTTCCAAGATAAAGATTGAAGAGATGAGTAAATAAGAAAGAAATTGATAGTAAGGTTTGGGATTACTGGTTAAATTTTCCTCTACCTTGAGAAGTAATGTACTTCAGTTCCATTCTTATGAATTTGGATGCGATCGCCATCAAATTTACACTCAACAACCACTTCCTTACCATGAAACTGTGAATGCAAGGGAAGAAAATAAGATATGAAACAGAATCACCATTTATGCAAACATGTACGTGTAAGTAATTTGTGTTTCTATTATATGAAACCTTTTTCCATGCAATATTTGCATCACCAACTCTCATAGCTAGTTGTGGGCGCACAGCTTTTCCAACTTCAATGTCCTGCAGTTTGATACAAAGTACTGTTCTTAATTCATAAGCTGTATCTTTTGGATACATATGAACATTTTGGAGGAAAGAAAAAAAAAACTAAAAAGCATTTTGACATTTATAAGATCAGAAAGAGCTTCGTATAAATTAGAGCTTCGTAAGACATGTCTTCACAAGCAACTCACAAAAGGAACAGAGGTTTTTATATCTTTGGCATGCAACAATAGCTTCAAATAATTTTGTCATAGTAGCTTCAACTATTGAGTAGTAAATACTAGGAACATGCTAAATAATGTTGCTAAATCATGAAATGTTCAAAGAGATATAAAAAATTGTTTCAGATTTAATTAGAGACCTGGCGTTTATGGCGCCGATTTCTATCGCTAAGCTTTTCACAGACCAATTTCAAGTCGCATGTGACATTAAACAAATCTTCAGCATCTGGATGAAATTCGTGAAAGATGCTCTTTTCACTAGTTCCCAGCTTCAGATCTACAGGAGATATAAGAACAAAAAAAATTGGAAACTTAAATGAATAG
Organism: Crataegus laevigata; assembly: GCA_963580275.1. Classification (NCBI taxonomy): domain Eukaryota; kingdom Viridiplantae; phylum Streptophyta; class Magnoliopsida; order Rosales; family Rosaceae; genus Crataegus; species Crataegus laevigata. Next base: position 24,475,823 of record OY756948.1, read on the forward strand.
ATACCTAAAAAAACATATCATGAAATTTGTAGACAATACCTTTAAGAATGATCATGACAATCCACTTCATTTCCTGTGCATTTGTCTTGTTTATCAAGGTCGAAAGAACTGAAGTCTTCTCTGCCCTGTTGACATGGTTGTGTCATTTAAGTTGCACCAGACAGATTGCAAAAAAAAACTGTCTTCACACAATAAACGTAAAGCAAGCAGGGAATATGGTAAGTTGCAACCACAGACTTGCTATATTAATGTTTAGCTCATATCTATACAAACTTGCTCACATGATGCCTCGTAATTGATATAAAGCATTTACAAGGTCCTATTATGAATTCGGAAAGAAGCATTGTAGTAGTATACCTGTTTTCACTCGAAGCTACACGATCAAGCAAGTCATTTAACTCCTTGATTGTTAGTCCACCTGAACTCAACCCCTGTCTACGTTGCAACACCTGATTCACAAATAGCGAATGGAAAACAAGTTATAAACATAGAACTCCGGAACCATGCACCAAGATAAACTACAATGAGCCACCAAGGTGGAAAATCAACTCGAAATAATTTACTGCATGTAAAATTTACTGCAATTCATTTGAAAAATCATTCTTGTTGGTTTCATTTCTTCTACTTCATACATATTAACTCATATGAACAACAAACCGTCAGAAAATTCAGAAATTATATAAAAAAAGCATACCTCGCCAAACCCCAAATACAAGAAACACAAAATTCCACCGACCCAGGAGCCAAAATCCCAAAATGAAACGAAACAAACCGAACCCACAAAAATTCCACACACAGAAAGAAAAGCAATTTCAGAATAAACCTGAAAACCGTTACCTCCGCTGCCACGAGGGAGAAGTTCCCGGCATTGGCGCCGGTCTTGGCGCCACCTTTGCGCCAATTAATGAGGCGGAGAGCGTCCTCGGAGTCTCTGGCGATGCCGAGAGCGTCGATGAGGCAGGTGGCAAGCACGGACTCCTTGAGACCGTAGGAGCCGCGCTCGCGGTCGAGGCTGGGAAGAATGAGGCGAATGGCGCTGAAGTAATCGGCGGGCTTGCAGAAATTGTCGAGAAATTTGCGGAATTTGGAGCGCTTTAGGGTTGAGGTTTTGGATTTCTGCATCCAGTTGAAGAGGCTGCAGAGCACGCTGAACTTGGTCTCGTCGGTAGCCATTTTTCTGAAACTTGTTTGGCACGATGAGTGTTGTGAGTTTGAACTTTGGGGTTTTTATGTATGCAGTGAAGAACAAAAAGAACCACCAAAAGTGTCTGGACGCCCCTTTCTTTTTTTATCACGAAGACTTTTATGGGGCGTTTGTTTGACTTTACTGGATTTGACTGTCCAGTCACATGTTTGTTCTTAACTAGAACTAGGTTTAATGAAACTAAGTCTCACTAGCTTAGACTAAATCAAGGACTAGCTGGTCTTACTGAAACTCCTTAAAAATCATGTGACTAGCTAAGACTGTCCCATTTCTCCTCCTCACCTTGCTCCTCGACCACTCACATTCGAAAGTCATTGGACTAGATGCTTTTCACAACTAATTTTCATATAAAATACCAAATTGAAGAAAAGATTGGAACGGACAACGGAGAAAAAGATGGAGAAAAGAGGGAGAGAATGGGGCGGTAAGGAAGGACTAGAGAGATAAAAAATAGAGAGGTTTAATAAAACACCCCCGGTACTGTTTATTTTTAACGAAAAACCGTTTTTTAACTTTTAACTGTCACTGTTCACTATACCTTTAAAAGTAGCTTTTCGTTAAAAGAGAAGTTTTCAAGCCATTTTCGTTAGTTTTTCTTAAAAACTATGATAAAAATAAAATATTAATAATTATGGATTAAATAATATAATATTAGAGTTTGTTAATTATCCTGTTTGTTAGTCCGACACTGTACCAAACGCTTCACTAAGCTAGTCCAGCTTAGTCTAGTCTAAGCCAGTACAGCTTAGTCCCTGAAGTTAGTCCAGTTTGAGATAGTCTGGTGCAACAAACGCACCCTTATTATAATAAAAACTAGTACAAAGTCTAAAAAGAATCGAATAAACAACTACAAAGAAAGTAAAAGACTCAAACAAAATGAGAGCAACAATCCAAGATACAACGGAAGGCTCACACAAGCTTAGGCTCGAAGGCAACAGAAAACAAACAATAAAAAAACCTTAATCTCCTACCGCAAAGACCACATCGCCACTGCTGTCACATCCTTAGAGGAAGCCAATCTCCGAATCGATAAAGTAGACACTACATTAAAGTCTCCTTCATGAACCCCTGTAAATATATACAAATAAAGTAACATATGAAAAGAAGATGAGGCTAAGGAGTATGTAAAATATCCAACACTTGGCCTCGATAGAGATCTGGCATGCTGGTTAGGGGAGGGAAGTATTTGATATCCAATTTCTGATCAGAACCCGCTGATCCAAGCACATGGTGGGATGGGGATGAAGTATCACAGCTAGGGAGGAGGAAGGAAGGAAAATAAAAGACAAAAAACAGTAAAAGCAGGCGAAAAACGTCGGATAAAGGGCAAGAAGCACCAGATGGTTGAGACTCGGCTCAAGGTAAACCAAGATTAAATTCAAGGGAGAACCGAGAATTAAAAGGAGGGGAGAAAACTGGAATAGATGAAGGAAAATGAGGAGAGGAAGGGGATGAGCAGAGGAGATGAGGGGAAGGAAAAGAGGGAAAGTGCAAAGGAAATAGAACCTGAGAAAACTTGAGAGGAAAAGGAGAAATGGGAGGAAATGAAGATGAGGGAGGAAAAGAAAGGATGATGCCTCAGCCAAAGGCTGGGGCCGAAGGCGAAGTTGCTGGGAGTCTTTCACAGAGAGAATTTTAGAGAGAGAACAAGGGAAGACTTATTAGAGAGAGAGTTAAGTGTCTGGAAGCTTTGTTTCGTACTCATGGGTTTAAACATGTGAGCTTTTACTGACTATTTCCGTTGGATAGAATAATTTGTCATTAGATAGTACTAACTAAATTAGTCAGCATTATTTATGTTGTGTTTGATAGTGCACCGATAAGAGAACTTCGAAGTATTATTGTTTTTAAGAAGAAAAAATAATGATTAATGAAAACAACTTGGACTAACTTTAATTTAATTAAACTATTATTTAACCAAAAAGAACTAAAAATTCATCATAGGAACAAAACTATTCTAAAATAGACCCTACAAACACAAATAATCACCTATTTTCCAAAAAAAAAAACACAAATACTCACAGGCTAAATATTACTTATAATGGAAGGTTGGAAGCGAACCCACTCATGGTGGTGGTCCTGGTGGACAATGCCTCACCTATTTTTCTTTTTCTCTAGTGTGTTTTGACTTTTTGTTTGAATTTATTTCTTTCTTCTTCTCTCTGTTTTTCTACCTAGTACACTTTTTTTCTAAACTACAAGTAACCCCTTCAACTTATGTCATGTTTACTTTTTCTTTGGTAACTATACAAATTTGATACTTTGAGATTCTTCAAGCGCAAAATGATCAAATAACTAAAATATTTCCATAAGTAAACAAAGTTATCAAATTATAAACAAATGAAAAGTCTCCAAAATGTAAAATTTTCAAACTGAACATTACCACTGTCTTTAGAACTGAGCAGTGAGCACTGCACTACCACTTTTTCCAGAATTAAACAATGACTATTTGTAGAACTTGACAATGACTATTTCTTAAACAGGACAGTGACTATTTCTTAAACTGAACATTGGTATTATCTCTATGGCATATTTTTTTATTTGCCTCCCAAATTTGTATGGAGATGCCAGTTTTCCCCCTGAACTTTAATTTTAGCCGATTACCCCACTGATATTTTATAATTAGCCAATTGTCCCCTTGAACTTTAATTTTAGCCGATTACCCTTTGAACTTTTATAAATAGCCAATTCTCCACCCTACCTCCCCCCCCCCCCCCCAGCGTCAAATTTTTAAAATTATCTAGATCACATAAATAACACATGACAAAGGGCAAAAAGGATGGAAAATTAAATGGATGAAAATTTTCAAAATCTAACGCCAAGGAGAAAATTGGCTACTTATAAAGTTCGGGGGTTTAATCGGCTAAAAGTAAAGTTCAGGGGGAATTGGCTAATTATACAAGTTCAGTGTGGTAATTGGCTAAAATTAAAATTCAAGAGGGAAATTGGCAATTGGCAGTTCTATACAAGTTTTGAGGGTAAATCAACAAATACATCTATCACTATTGTAGTTCCAAAAATAGTGTTGATTATTTTGATTCAAATTCAGAAATAGTGTTGGTTATTTTGTTGTAATTTTAGAAATAGTGTGGCCTATTTTGGTTTAGTTTTAGAAATAGTGTGAGTTATTTTGGTGTAGTTTCAAAAATAGTGTCGTCAATTGGTTGTAATTTCAGAATTAGTGTGTGTTATTTAGGTTTCGTTTTCAAAATAGTATGGTTATTTTGTGATAATGTGTTTATTTTGTTCCCTTCCAAAAATAGTGTGGGTTATTTTGGTTTAGTTTTCAGAAATAGTGCGTAATTTTGATGTAGTTTCAAAAATAGTGTGGAATATTTTGGTTCAATTTGAGAAAGAATGTCTATTATTTTGCTGTAGTTTCAGAAATAGTGTTTATTTTGTTCCATTCCAAAAATGGTGTGGGTTATTCTGGTTCAGTTTTAGAAATAGCATATAAATTAGTATATAAAATAATTTATGTTGACGTGATTTAATTAGAACCGTTTAAATAAGAAAGGATGTCATATCCTAGACTCGGCTCCGCCGTAGCACAATATTGTCCGCTTTGTGCCCCGGCCACACCATCACAGTTTTGTTTCTGGGAACTCACACGAGAACTTCCCAGTAGGTCACCCATCTTGGGATTGCTCTCGTGTGAACTCGCTTAACTTCGGAGTTCCAACGAACTCCGAAGCTAGTGAGCTCCCAAAAAGCCTCGTGCTATATAGAGGTGAACATGTACATATAAGGCACATCACCCCATCTCCGTTGGTCGATGTGGGATGTTACAATCCACACCCCTTAGGGGCCCGACATCCTTGTCGGCACACTCGCACCACAAAGCAGAATGGCTCTAATACCAAATTGTCACATCTCGGCTCGGACTCGATTCTACCATAGCACAATATTGTTCGCTTTGGGCCCCTACCACACCCTCACAGTTTTCTTTCTAGGAAATCACACGAGTCACATCCCGGCTCGGGCTCGACTCTGCCATAACACGATATTGTCCGTTTTGGCCCCTACCACACCCTCACGGTTTTGTTTATGGGAACTCACACGAGAACTTCCTAGTGGGTTACCCATCCTGGGATTGCTCTAACCCGAACTCACTTAACTTTGAAGTTTCGATGAACTCTAAAGCCAAAGAGCTCCCAAAAAGTCTCGTGCTAATTAGAAGTAGGAATGTACATATAAGGCTTATAAAATCCCTCACCCATGGGCGATGTGGGATATTACAATCCACCCCCTAGGGGCCCGATGTCTTTGTCGGCACAATTCCAGCCAGGGAATGGCTCTAATACCAAATTGTCACATCCCGGCCTAGGCTTGACTTCGCCATAGCACGATATTGTTCGCTTTGGGCCTTTACCACACTCTTACAGTTTTGTTTCTGGGAACTCACTCTAGAACTTCCCAGTGGGTCACCCATCCTAGGATTGCTCTCGCCCGAACTCGCTTAACTTCGGAGTTCATCGAACTCCAAAGCTAATGAGCTCCCAAAAGGCCTCGTGCTAATTGGAGGTGGGCATGTACATATAAGGCTTACAGGATCCTCACCCCTGGGCAATGTGGGATCTTACAATCCACCATTCTTAGGGGCCCAACGTCCTTGTCGGCACACTTCCGGTCAATAAGTGGCTCTGATACCAAATTGTCACATCCCAGCCCGGGCTCGACTCTGCCATAGCACGATATTGTCCGCTTTTGGCCCCTACCACACCCTCACAATTTTTTTTTCTAGGAACTCACACGAGAACTTCCCAGTGGGTCACCTATCTTGGGATTACTCTCGCCCGAACTCGCTTAATTTCGGAGTTCCGATGAACTCCGAAGCCAGTGAACTCCCAAAAGGCCTCGTGCTAATTGGAGGTGGGGCATGTGCATATATGGCTTACAGGATCCTCACTCATAGGTGATGTGGGATCTTACAATATCTCGCCCCGAGCTCGACCACTTCCCAGGCTCGACTCCGCCATAGCACGATATTATCCGCTTTGGACCTCTACCACACCCTCACAGTTTTGTTTCTGGGAACTCACACGAGAACTTCTCAATGGGTCACCCATCTTGGGGTTGCTCTTGTGCGAACTCGCTTAACTTCAGAGTGAGCTCCCAAAATGTCTTGTGCTAATTGGAGGTGGACATGTACATATAAGGCTTACAAGATCCTGACCCCTAGGCTATGTGGGATCTTATACAGGAAATAAGGGCAGAAATTTGGAGGAGAAAATCCTACTCATCTTTCATAAAGCTTGTCTGAGGAATTGGTATACGTAACTATCTTGTTTGCAACACTTGTAATTCTGAAAGGAGAGTTTTGTTGAACTTAGGAGGAGTGTTCTGAAGTATACTTATTTGACCTTAATGTACTATTTTTTCCATTTGTTCTGAAGCATTTTTTCCACTTGGTTTTGCTAACCTAACGAGATTTTGACAAGACACCTACATTGGGATGGTCATGCCCTTATGTGCATTTTTCTTGCTGCTTATATCTTGAAGAAGTAAAGTACCCACATGCTGCATCAGCTCACATTTTTCTCCTTATATTATGGGTTTTTTTCCCTTTGGGTTTACCATAGTCAGGTTTTGGAGAAACTTACTCTTATATGCAACCCTTATTTGAGACTCGTGATTGCTACTTGTGCTGACTAGACGAGACGACTTCATCAACTACTTCTACATTTGCCGGAAGATCTAATGCGCAAACTACTTAAGTATTTACACACTCAAGGAGAAATGTATTTATCACATTTGATTGTGTAAATGGTAGTAGATTATGTATAGGAATCCTATAAAATCTAGAAGATATTTCTAATTAGTGTTTGTATTATTTGGAGAACAAGTTTCTCTCTCCCTTATTAGTATAAATAAAGGCACAAGACATGAGAAATATCAACACATATAATTACTCAAGCCCTTTTTTCTCTTTTTTCTCTCTGTCGATTATCCTATCTTTTCTCTTTCCAAACTTATGCCACGACATTCTTCTATTTATTTGTTTACGTATAATGTGACATCCCACATCGCCCAGGGGAGCGATCCTTAAATGTATATTCCCATCCCTACCTAGCACGAGGCCTTTTGGGAGCTCACTGGCTTCGGGTTCCGTAGGAACTCCGAAGTTAAGCGAGAAGGGGGCTAGAGCAATCCCAGGATGGGTGACCTCCTGGGAAGTTGCTCGTGAGTTCCCAGAAACAAAACCGTGAGGGCGTAGTCAGGGCCCAAAGCGGACAATATCATGCTACGGTGGTGGAGCGGGCCCGGGAAGTGGTCCACCTCGGGCCGGGATGTGACAATTGGTATCAGAGCCTAACCCTGGCCGCGTGTGTGCCGACGAGGACGTCGGGCCCCTAAGGGGGGTGGATTGTGACATCCCACATCGCCCAGGGGAGCGATCCTTAAATGTATATTCCCATCCCTACCTAGCACGAGGCCTTTTGGGAGCTCACTGGCTTCGGGTTCCGTAGGAACTCCGAAGTTAAGCGAGAAGGGGGCTAGAGCAATCCCAGGATGGGTGACCTCCTGGGAAGTTGCTCGTGAGTTCCCAGAAACAAAACCGTGAGGGCATAGTCGGGGCCCAAAGCGGACAATATCGTGCTACGGTGGTGGAGCGGGCCCGGGAAGTGGTCCACCCCGGGCGGAGATGTGACATATAACTTTTTTTTCCTTTTTGAAATAATGTTTACCTATAACTTCAGGGCACGTTTTGTGGGTTAGACATGATAGGATTTTGTGTTATGCATGTTTAAGCTAGGATTAGATTGGTAGGCTGGGTTTTCTTTTTCTATTATTTGTTGTGGACTAAGCCCTATTTTGGTATTGAGGAGATTCTGAAAAAAGTGGGTATTAAAAAAAGCTGGGAGCTTTTTTGTATTTGGTAAACATTCAATTTCAGCTCTCTTTTTTCACAATTTTGGGTGAAAAAAAAGCCAAAAACACAAAGCTGCAAAACCTAACTTTGAAAAACCGACTTTTTTTCCTTGCCTAGCTTTTACGCAAACCGATTTCGCAAGAGGGAGAATGGCAATCTCTTAAGCTATCTTTCTTGTTTCCCCAGATCCCGAAACCCCAGCACCAACCACGCTCATTCCAACCAGGGGTTTCTGCCTTTTTCTCCCGATTTCAATCCCGCACCATCTAATCTCTATCATGCGGTCCTTAACGAGCTTAAAAAACTAAATTTGAAAGAGGAAGGGGAGGACGATGAGGAGCATGATGAGGGCATACGCTGGATTCAATAACAAAGGTAGAGGAGGATGAAGCTGGTGAGTGGCAGAAGGTGGATTTGAAGACAGAGGATGGAGCTGGTAAGTTGCAGACTGTAGTTGCCATGTCGGCTAGATGAAGAAGGAGGAGAAAATTAAAATAAAAAAAGATGAAGAAAGAACAGAGAAAAAAAAATTAATAAAGACAGAAAATTGGGGAATGGGGAGAGAGTCGGGAGACTTCTACATATATTATTAATAAATGAAGATGGATAAAAGAAAGATAGGAGACTTCTAGAGAGTATTAATAAATAAAATTATTATTATTTTACATTTAACATCATACTCATTTTATATTTTTTTTTATTATTTCACACAATCACAGCTGTTTTACATAAAAGTTTAACAAACACTATCATACTACTTTTTTTTTTTCTTTCCAAAAGCACTTTTACAAAAAAATTTACCAAACACTCTGCTGCTTTATTTCACAGCTGCTTATTTTTACATCACAGCAAAATCAGTTTTTTTTTTCAAAGCACAAAAATACTTTTTTTCAGAGCACAAAAATACCAAACCAGCCTTAACAGCAAAATCAGTGTTTTTTTCAAAGCACAAAAATACCAAACCAGACTTAACTCAACTGGAAATGATTGGATTCAAAACTATCAGCCGGGTCAGATCCAATTTTTTGCTCTTTCGTTTTGCAAAAAAGTCACATCACAGCTGCTCTCGCGACACACACACTCCACACCGTCACGCCGCTCACAACAACGTTAGCGACCGGCCCACAACGGTGGTGCGACAACCCACTCAAAACGCAACTCACGAAGTATGTATTCTTCTTGGGAAGTATCAAAATTTATTAGGAATGAATGACAATAGTCTGTTGTGTTCCTGTAAAGGTTAAAGTAATACACAAGAATCTAGGTTATTTTCCATGAAGCTGGTTAGTATACAAAATATACAACTAATTCAATATTAATTGTAAAACAAATAAGCGAGTGCTGAATTGTCCTAGTTTCTAAGGCCTTCCTCTTCAACTTGCTATATCCCGAGTTCAACCCATTTTTCTTCCCCCTAGTATGGATTAGTGTAAAATGATAAAAATTGTAACACATACAAATGGAATTTAATATTACCTTTGACAGACATTATGAGCATTCTACAAATTTTTGTATATTACGAGAATGGTGTCATAAAACTTACTAAAAATTTAAAATCTTTCAAGCTTATATTGCAACAATTAGACCTAACAATTTATTGCACTACCCGATCACCCAACATGAAATGACACCAAAAATAACAAAACGAGTTTCAGCCAACACGTCAACCAATCGATGAGTTATTAAGTCACCCGTTAACAACAGATTTACACACGGTTAACCCGCTTCAACTTTTAAGAAAAAAATTAGTTTGATGATTTTAAAGTACTAAAAAGCCTTACTAGTTTACTACAATAGCTATAGACACGCAAGTGAGATTTAAAAATTCCAAAGAAAATTAAAACACCAAAGCAATTTAAAAGTAACAAAGCACATTAAAAAATTCATAATAGTTAATTTACAATTTGTGAAAAATGCGAAAAAAAATTTGAAAACGCACGTCAGCGCAACCTCTATGCATTGATAATAGGTACATCGCCGTTTGAATTTTTAAACACGAAGACTTCTTTCATCTAATAAAACAACAAAATTGCAACTAAGGGATGAAACAACTAACAGGGCCATTTGCCAGCATCAGCATTCAGAACTTGATGAAAATATTACCAAAAGAAGAGCGGTGATCAAAATGTTAAGCCGTTGAACCCGAAGAAGGACCGCTGCAGCATAATACAGACTCGTTAGTAATAAATCAACATCAGATAATATTTGTTTTAGTCGAACTATCTATTGAAAGGCCTGTTTACTACTAAACTTTACCTACCTTAGCTAAGCGTAATTTCACTACGACAAATGAAAATACAAGAGTTAATCGGGTAAAGCTTCTCAGAACCGGTCCCTTTCTAGTATGGTGGTTTTGCGCTACGGCAAAAGCTTCTTGGAGTAATGTTGTGAATGCCCTTTGTGAGAAATGGCAGCTCCTCCTCCCCCCGTTAGCGTACCCGGGGGGGTGGGGGGGAGGGTTACAGCATTATTATTTATTCTCCTCTTTTCTTTTGATTCGGGGAAGGGGAAGCACAATATGGAATTATGCATGGATGTGGAGATAAATTGCTCTACCACGAGAACCAGAAGTCCCACTAGTAATTCATGTTGCTATGCAATACCAAGAGTAGTATTCTACATTTCTACTATACTGGTAGAGTGCAGCTACAAAATTCAGCAATCCAATACAACAAACCTAGTAAATGGGCTCACCTCAACGTCGTAAAATTTGAAATACAAGCGCGAGCTATCAATGGGGAGCTTGGTTTCCAGAACTTCTGCAATGGTTGAACTCAGTTTCCCATTAACACCCGGTCCATGGCCCCCAATGGAGATCATTTCTCCATACACAGCTGGCTCTTCTGTACCGGCAAATGCAATCGGCAGAGTCCGGTTGAGCAAAATCATCACATACTGAAGAACACGGAACCAAACAGAAACAGAAATTCACAACATCAATACAATATTGAATTGCATGGGAAACAAAACATTACTATTCATTGAGTACTTTCATCGAACGCTTAATGCGCATGCCAACAGCAAGAACAAAAAGGATACACGACGGCGAAGAGAGAGAGAGAGAGACTTAACGGACTCGGGTTTGCCAATGATTTTAGAAACGGCTTTGGTGGCGTCCTTGAGGATGTCAGAGGCCACCACTCCGTCCACCGGCACGTCCGTAAACAGATTCAATGTCGGCATCGTTTTGAGAGAAAATGAACAAACAAGGCGTTTCTTGTTAGAATCACAGAAAAGGGTGGCTTTTAAAACGCAACGCAGCTTGTAACTTTGTAAGTAAATGCCCTCTTTTTATTTACAGTCTTCTCTATCTATCTATCTATCTATCTATCTATCTATCTATGCTGTTGAGGAATCATGTCCTCGTCATTTTTGCTTTAATTTTATGTCTTTTTATTGGAATTCCTCAACAAAAATACTTATTTAATAGCTCTTCATTTCCAGCTAAATACAGATGGCCGTGAGGATTTCCATGCCACGGTATACTGCACACGTATACGACCGTGTGCATAATGATGTGTACAAGTTTCTCTCCACACGTGACAATGTATCCTTGGTGTTACTGTTGCGGTGTATCCACGTTATAAAAGTTGTTCTCATTCGCAAGACAGAGTTAACTCTTGTTTCGCTTCAGGGGGACCAAAGTAACTAAGCCTAAAATAAAAATCACCCTGAGAGAATTCTGATTGTATGTTGGCAAATTTGAGACGCTTGTAATAATTTTAACTTGTTTTGCTGGATTTATTGATCATCCAGCTCAGAATATTTAAGACGTGCGGATATGAACTTTTGTGATCCTCCTAAATTTCGGTTCTTGAGCTTTCTTGTGTTAATCGTCTCTTGACATTTTGGTTGTGCTGTACGGGATCGTACGGTTGATGTTTCCTCCGTTCATCACATCCTCTTCTTATTCTTTTCTTCTTCTTTTTTTTCCTTAAGGCATTTGCTTTGCAGGGAAATTTCAAAGAGCCAAATTTTTGGACATGTTAATGACTTTTCTCCATTATTTTTAACTCGTTGAATTCAAACCGCTCGAGGAGTTCAAGCGCTACTCGAAGGTCCGAGAACTAGTCTCGGACGAAGGGGGTAGCAAGAGGGTTATTTGAGGCTTTACATCCCGCACCTCTTTGAACACCTTCAAACAGTGGAGACTAAATAAAACATTAACTTTTAAGAAACAGGTATTCATATACATTTGTTTCAATATCTGTTCGGGTACCTTTTAATTTATTTATTTATTTAATTTTAAATTACAGTTCAGATAAAGAGTATTACAATAAAATTATTATTACAATTGTATTCTTTCTTTAATTTAGTAAATATTAGTATTTGGTCTCATCTCATACATGAAGACATGTAGAATATCCACAGCTGGATTATTTTATTTTATTTTATTTTATTTTATTTTTTTAATTTTTGTGGTGATGGATAATTTATTAACTGGAGTTCTTAATTTGTTACTAGCCTAGAATAATGCTTTTATTCAAGAACAGGATTACAAATCCAAAGTTTGATAAAGTTGAAAAAATGAAACATAAATATCCAAATGCTCATGAAGAAGCAACACGAAAACCGCTACTATTTCATTACAGTCTTCTATATCCCTTTCAAGCTTAGTTACCTTGGAAAGCTACCAACAGAACGAATCTGACGATTCAGATAACAAACCGGGACCCCGACCCCTTCTGGCAACTTTTTAAATACTACCTCCAACATTAAGTTTTCACTGATTAGAATCATTTGGAAATAACTCAAGTTAAAGCAAAAAAGCCACCATTAGTCCTTGCTTACCAATTAATTCAGAGTCTAAACATACTGTAGCCTCCTCCTGGACCAGACGATCCATAATTGCCGCCATAGGGTTGTGAGGGTAGTGATGATGATGGGTAGGATGGAGCACCTAACTGAGAGTAGGATGACCTCAATCCAGTATCCATCACGCCATAGTTACTTGTAACTGGTTCCTTGCGACTGTTTATGACCTCCTGAAACACACACAAGATAAGATACCAAGTATTCTTAAAATTTCCGAGCCGGGATTCACTCTTTTCCTCCCTATTGAAATTCCATATTCTTCAATGTGTCTAACTTGCCAAAAATTCATCTCCACCAGCATGCTAATATGCAAGTCTTTTTTTTTTTTTTTTTTTTTTTTTTTTTTGAAAAAATTTCACCTTCTGTAACTAAAACATATGAATTAATCTTTCATTATCTCAAAGAGTCATAACAAGTCTTTATTAAACAAAATAAATACATAAATAAACAGTTTGTTTATAGCTTCTTGCCTCCTCGATATTAGAAAGAAATACTCATTGGGATGCATACCTGAATCAGTTGTTGAGCCATCTGAACCTGTGATGAGGTGCCTTTTATTTCTACGGTAATTTCATCAGGTAGTCCCCTACTCTCTTGCACAGTTAAGATGGCCCCGCTACTGCGACGAATGAATGCAATATTCGACCCTTCAACCCCAATAATGTCCTCAGCATAAGATAGAGGAATTTGCATTGTTTGTGCAATCTGATTATAAAATGAAACAGATAAAATAATATTACCGAGACTGTATAAATGCAAAAATTGACGGGCGTGACACGGGGCTGATGCAATCTGATACACTTTAGTATATCCAATTGACAACAAATTTTACAGACGTCATACATCAAGAAATTTTTACTCCAAATAGTAGAGTCATTCAGTAAGACATACAGCCTTAGTTGTATATGCATATCATCAGACTCTAGTTATAAACAAGACATGTATATTGCTACTGATGCTAAGTAAATCAAGGTCTTGACAGTAAAGGATCCCCCAGCATCCTTCTAAGAATGCAACTTAAATAAAAGTTAAGAGTCAAGTTCAACCATCCTTGTGTGTGTGCATGCTGTGAAGACCAAAATGAGCTCATTACAAGGCAGTACGAAGTTTAGCTAAAATGTGAAACAGTTAGAACAACCAACCTGAGTAACAATAGGAGCACCGGGACGACCAATTCCTGAAGAACGGATAGAAGAAAGAGAAGGATCTTGTCCATAAATAGACCCTTGCCTGTATACAGAAGGGTCTTGTCCATAAATAGAAGGATATTTTCCATAAATAGAAAGATCTTTTCCATAAAGTGAAATTCCAGCAGAAGGGAGTTGTGATTCCAATTGAGTTTCACGATCAAGAAACAAAGACTCCCTCTTTGATGAGAGAGGGTAATTAGAGCTCACTCCAGTTTGAGAAGCAGTATGCAGCAACGACTTGTCAGCCCAGGTAGTATCTGGTTGGCGCTCTTGTGAGATTGTCGAATGCTAAAGATGCACGATCCGGTAATTAATACACAGCAATGCAAAGAATGAAAATACAGCAGACATCAGTGGGAATTAAGCTTACCGTCTTCTCAAAAAGCGGAATAACACTATGATCAACCAAAAACTTCCTCAGGTGAGCCACTACCGCTTCTACAGCTTTGAGAACCTTTAAAGCTTCTCCCTGCAATTCAACAATCCTCTCATCTGCGGCAGCATAGGACGGAACCTCCTCTGCCAAAATAAAAATAAGGTATTAGAGAAGGAATAAAGGTTTATAACTTTATAGCATGGAAAGAGGCAAGGGCACTTTGACATGGATAAGGAATGTGAATAGGGGAAGAAAAGGAATAGACACTAGTTTCATAAACAAGGGATCTGAAGACAATGAATAACACGACAGAGTATTGCTAGCAGGGATAACAAATATGGCCAACGCTTGTTTTTCAAAAATAAAGCTATAGCAATTTTTTTACAAGTAAAAGCATCATCCATTCTTTAGTTAAAAGGACTCTAACATAGAAAACTGATTCACAACTCAGATGCAGGAAAGGAAAAGGGAGAAGAATGTATGTTAAACCCCACACCATACTAGAACAATAACATACTTATCTTCACTAGCATGATCACTTAACTTACAAATGATCAATGGAAAAGCTAAGCCTCTATAAGTATGAGCGCAGAAGTAACTCAAAACAAAAAAAACAAATACGGAAACTTAATTATCATTTCAGTTCCAATTTCCAATAAGTAAGCCATTCTCTCAGTTGTTCATTCTATAACCAATCTGACTACTTTAGCTATAAATCATCAAAACAGCAATGAAACACATTATGCTTAGAATTGGGGAAACAGTAATGAAATACGTAGATATTTTCAACCATTGGTATTTTACTAAATAGAAAAAAGTGTATCATGTAACAATAAGAGCATACCTCCAGATAATACTCGCACAGAAGATCCGGTACTCTCTTGTATAGATTTGATTAATGATCCTTGTTTTCCAATTAAATTAATTGCTTGGGTAGATGCTACCAACAACCGGATGGAACAGAATGCAACTCCAGCAGCACCAGACCCCTCACTCTCAGATAATCCAGAGACACGTTTGAATATTCTTATTACAGCATCCATTGCAGGGGACAGAGGTACCTCTGGCTCTTCCCTTGCAGATATCAGTACCTACAAAGAAATGTGTATTAGAAAGATTGTGGCATAGAATGTTATCACCATAGACATTTTGCGGTTGAATGGCATCACACACTGATAGATCACACAAGCAAGTAGAAAGAAGCTTCATAGCCAATAAAATAGTGATGAACCACTTTGAGATTAACATTTGGGGCTGTGGAACTTCAACAGGAATACAAGATACAGAACTAGAGATTGGTTCAAGCATGCAAGGAAAAAAAGTGATTTGGAAAACTAATCAGGACAAATGAGTTGGTAAGGAAGTTGATATGCCTTCGTGATGTTGATAACCGTGGAAACTTGTTAGGAAGGCATCAAATCTTATAAATGCCAATTAAACAATGCTTCAAAACAAAGATTTAGTCTTATAATTAGATATTTATAAAACTTCCCAATAGTTACTCATCTTGTGGCCCTTACTATATTTTGAGTGTTTGAAATTTGAATAAAATCACAAGCCCGATGCAAAAGAGTTCACATTATAATAAGTCATCTTGACAGCAGAATACCAGAAACTTATTGTCATTCTCATCTTATGCCCCCCACTAACAAATTGAGTGATTGAGTAAAACTATGAGATGGAAGCAAATGACTTTGGCTAGCAATGAGTCATCTTCACATAGCAGAATACTCAACAATGATCAAGTCTCATTTCAGATTTGCGATTGTCATATATCTTGATTTCTTTATAAATTCGAGAAGGTTACCGATCTTATGCCTGTTACTAAACAATAAATGATTGAACAAAACTACGAGCTGGATGCAAAGGATATCACATAACAGTGGGCCATCTTCACATAGCACCTAATACAGACTATGCCTCATTCTCGGATTTCAAGTTGTTCCGGTTTCTCTTCAATACCCGAAAACAAAACTTCAATCCCCACCTCAAAAGATCATTCCTTTCATAGTCCTTTCTAAGCAATAACACCTAAGTACCTACGAACCAAATGCTAATATTAAACTAACTTCACTTTTAGGGGTTTCTGTTACCTCATGACACAGATACAACTAAATTCACAAAATTCAAACTTAAATTTTCAATATTTAATCTCCCCACCCACTTTTAGCAACAACAAAGCTTAATTAGTGGCCCTAAACAGTCATTAGACCACAATTAACCAGAGGATTACACAAAGGAAGCTGAAAAGCACAAACCCTAGATCTCAAAACAACCATAAAACAGTTAAAACGCAGCACTATGGAGCAATTACAAGAAGAACACAAAAAGGCAAACCGTAGAAAGGAAGAACTCGAGGAAAAACTCACAATGCGATCTGGATTTCCAACAGCGCCGTCCAGGACCCGAATGCGAGCTCTGGTCTCCTCGCACATCTTCTTAATGAGCTCGCCTTTGCGGCCAATAATGCTACCGACCTTCAGAACCGGCACAATTAGCCGAAACACGCAGTCCCCAGGCCAACCCGGCCATCGTTTATCAGCTATTGAGGTGGAATCGTTGCCGACGTTCGTTGGGGTAGTGGCAGCCCCGGTGTCCGAATTGGGACCAGATTCGGGTTCGGGATTTTGGTCCGGATTGTTATCTGTTGTTGGGTCGGACTCGGGCACTGTAATTGGGGCGGGGGTGGTTTCGGATGTGAGTGGCTGCGCGTCAGCTTCCGCAGCGTTGACGAAGCCGTTCTTGGTGGGTTGTGCGGTGGTCATATTAGAGAGACAGGCAGAGAGAGAGAGAGAGAGAGAGAGAGAGAGGGTTAGGGTAAAAGTTTTAATAGGGACAGTGACGCCTGAAAACGGAAGAGGGGTTTTGTTGGTGGTGTTGCGGCTGGGTGTTTGGAAATAAGGACCGTATTGGTAGTTGGACCATGGAATATAAAAATATGAAAGGCATCTCCCTCTTACACTTTAAAAAAATCCAAAGCCTCTCCTTAGAGCACTTCCACCGGGATGCAAATGTGCCAGCACCAAGTCAAAAAATAAAGCTGGGAAGTCCATTCACTCCAGCCCACAAACTTGCTTAGCACCCAGCCTAAACTAGGCAACAGACCAACCCATTTTTGCCAGACCCAAAGACCAGCCTATTTGGCTAGCGCGTGCAGTTCACTCGCGAATGGGCGCGAGTAGGTGACATAGGTGCAGGCGGCGGGACCTGCTGTCAACCCACTTGTTCTTCACCCGGAAGTAGGCGACGTAGCCCTCTCAGTGTCATTGGATTTCCAACGGCTAGTTTTTCTAGACCGTTGGTGTCACATCCCGGCCCGGGGTGGACCACTTCCCGGGCCCGCTCCACCACCGTAGCACGATATTGTCCGCTTTGGGCCCCGACCACGCCCTCACGGTTTTGTTTCTGGGAACTCACGAGCAACTTCCCAGTGGGTTGCCCATCATGGGAGTGCTCTAGCCCTCTTCTCGCTTAACTTCGGAGTTCCAACGGAACCCGAAGCCAGTGAGCTCCCAAAAGGCCTCGTGCTAGGTAGGGATGGGAATATACATTTAAGGATCGCTCCCCTGGGCGATGTGGGATGTCACAATCCACCCCCCTTAGGGGCCCGACGTCCTCGTCGGCACACACGCAGCAAGGGTCGAAGCGTGCTGGCCGTCACGTGCGAGTGACATAGCCAAAAAAACGTCAGCGGAAGGTAATTATGCATGAAATGCAGCAGTGAAAGTCAAGTTGATAATATACATATGATAAAGAGTGATATAGAACGAAAATGAAGTAGACGAGAGTCACAGAGCCAATCCTAGGTGCAGTCACTTAAAACAAAACGATACGACTGCAGAAGAAATCCTACATAAGTGGTGGTCTGTCAGAACTACCTTAGTGCCTCGATAGCCGTCCACGTCATCGCTACCTAGAACCTGGAGGGGCGCAAAACAGAAAACGTGAGTGGGCAAAAACAAATACTTTCCAAAACCATTTTATAAAATCCATATATAACCCCTCGCTGTAAATTAGTATAATTTTCCCAGAAAATAGTACGTATATAAACTTATACACGAAAACCCGTCTAAGAATCAAAAACTCGTTATCAAACTCAAGAATAGGCCATGTCGATATACCAACTCAGAAAATCATCATCATCAGGCAAGTAATGTAAATCAGGGGTGTCCCTAGTGTCATGTCAGCTGGAGTCACTTCTAGTGACCTGTATGGCTGAATCTATAGCTCATCCATCATACTCAATCACTATCAATCATTATCCTGCACACGAGTCGGAACCACCTATAGTGGTCTGTACGACAGGCTAGGCACCTGCCTTGGATCCAAGGTGAGCGTACGGTGCGTGAGGTGAACGATCACGTGAAGGCTAGGCCCTACTCTGGCGGAGCACAAACACCCGAGGTGCAGGTGATGAGCTAATCACAATCTATCATCATCTCAAACACTACTGTCATACTTACCTGACTTACCTGGCCGTCCTCGGCGTCGGAGCGTAACAAGTGCAAACATAATCATATTTATAAAATGTAATTGGCATACGACATGGCGATTCAATTATAAAATCCATTCAATTCGTAAATCAATCAAACTACGTTTCTGGGAAAAACGTCAATTATATATATATATATATACTGAAAACAAAAGCCCACTCACTGGTATGTCGACGGGTCGTATCCCCCGAGCCTAGAATGAATGCGCTCGTCCTCTGGGTACGTCTCACCTATATGTGAAACAACTGCAAAACCGTCATTAACAGCACATAATCGAACTACGTAAATAACTTTTCATACGAAGGTCAATTTTGGTATATAAATATACCAACGCGACCTACACGACGTCACAATCGTCGTGATAATTTTAAAATAATTTTTGGCTGTGGCACGCGCCCCTACGCCCCAGAGAACACACGGACAGACGCGCGTCACGTGTTGCGCACGCGCGACTGAACCCTAACGGCGTCAGGAATATTCCCTTGGAATATTTTGTTATCTTCTAACGGTTTCCGTTAGAACTAACTGACGGCGTCGGAATATTCCGTCAACTTTGACAGAATATTCCTTCACCACTAACCTCCAGCTCCAGCGACCGTCGCCGGCGCCGGAAACTGGGTAAAAGTTTAAAACGTCCGTTCTAGCTCATTTTTAACCCAAAATTTACGAAATTTGTACCAAAATGCTCCAAATTCAACGTAGAACAACTATATACCTTCAATTCCTTCGAAAAACTCCTAGAAATTCCACGGGGAATTCCCTCCAAACTCGGCCACACCGAGAACCCGTGATCCCGACGTCCAATCCGTGTGAACGAGGTACTCCGAGCTTCATGAGAACCTCCTAAGTCTCGCTGTGATTTTATTTTCACCTAAAACGCAACCATAACAGAGATGATGAACAATGCCCTAATAATTAAGTTCGGGTTCCAGGGGTTCTATGACATTTCGAACCAAACCAATGGTACTACACGACTTACCAGGTTCCCAGAAGCTCAAACATGCTATCTTTGAGGTCGATCCGTGCCTCAATCGATGGTGTATGTGGTGTCCGTACGAACAACAGTGAGGGAGAGTGAGGGAGAGTGTTCGAGAGAGTTGTAGGAGAGAGAGAGAACCAGTGCACGTGTGTGTGTGTTTGGTTATATAATTTGAACCACCACCGGCCCAACCTTTTGGGCCTAATTACTCAAGACACCCATAGCCCAAACCAAGCCCAAAACGTACCCGTTACGTGCGATCGAGGGTAAAATCGTCATTTCACGTCGACAATATATAAAACTCGAAACGGGATGTCACAGTTGGATTTCTAATGGTAAAAAAATTTTAAATTTTACTTTTAAACTGAACCATCCGATCACAGATTAACGGTTCACTTTTTTTACCCAAACATAAAAAGCCCCAAAGGTCAGAGTTATGACCGTTGGCCACGTGGCAGCTCTTTGGCTCTTGGATTTGAATATTTTTCAAATCCAACGGCCCAGATTAATTAACTACATTAAAATTTATAAAAAAAAAACATATTTTTTTGTAAATACAGAAAAAAATTTAAAAAGTTTTTTTTTTTTTTTTATAAATACCTAACCCGCATCTTCCACCTTACACCACATTTCAATATTTTCTACACTTTGAGAGAAAAAAATGACACACCCCGACCCGGAATGTCCACTAGGACACCAAATTGGGTTGTTCTAGCCGACACCTAAAAGGTGACGAAGTCATAAAGTGTGGTGATGTGGAAAATGTGAATAAATTTAAACCTAAAAGTACCTAAATACCAAAGTGCACTGGTGAGCGGGTATGCACCCACTTCACACGTTCAGAGCATAAGTAAAGTACAGTAGTGTGGGTAAGAATCATACCCTTAGAGGTAGCTACCTATACTGAGATTCGCCAAGAATCCTCATCGATACGAACTTCCAGTAACTAAAACTTGGAGGGCCGCAAAACAGAAAACGTGAGTGGGCAAAAACAAAGGTTTTGAAAGCATCTTTCTCTTTAAAAATGTAATAACCCTTCACCGTAAACCCGTAATAATTTCTCGGAAAATAATACTACATACGTATATAAAATCATGCTCAAAAGCAGTGGAAACCGAAGTATATGCCATGTCTAGTCTCAACCAATATAAAAATGCAATTCAGGTGATAATAAATCAATGTAAATGTTATGTTAGCCGGAGTCACCTAACGTGACATGTACGGCTAAATCTATAGCTCATAATCTACTCCTGCACACGAGTCGGAACCACCTAATGTGGTTTGTACGACATGACTGGGTGTAAGTAAATATGCTCAAGTGCTATGATCATGTGAAGACTGTGCGAATAATCGCGGGTCACCTACGAGTCGGAACCACCTATAGTGGTCTATATGATAAGACTGTGCACTTGACTGTGCCCTGGCCATGGGCAGGAACACTAACACCGGGACGCAGGAAAATGAGCATTAAATGCATCTCAACATAATCATACTCACCGTTTTTACTATCATCATGATGTACTCACCTGAAACTTCCTGGGCCTCCGCAACATCAATGCATACTATGCATATCTAAGCTAAGGCATATACTAAAATGTAATTCAATTGACATGGCATTCAAATCACATTTCATTTAAAACAAGTTCTGGAAAAAAACGTAAAGCATATATACGTATATATATAGAAAACCAAAAGCCCACTCACCTAGAGTCTGCGCTACCACTCCCTAGCACAAACATCGAGGCATCATGAATGATCAGCGCCTAGAACCATTATTAAACCACATCTCAAAATTCTTATCGATAGAATATATGATTTACATAAAACACATCCCTACGTAATTCAATCCGAGGGAACTGCATCATGGATTTCCAATCTGTAACTTTCAAGTATCTACATTATGTTTCTAGAATAACATACCAAAGTTTCAGAACGATCCAACGGTCAGATCTCCGCCAATTGCCAAAACCAAATTACGGTTAACATTTTATTTTATAAACTTACAAATCCAATTTGGGAAGATCCGTAAGACAGATTCCCAATCCGTAAGTTCCTACATTCCTCAAATATTACTAATAATAACCTATTAAAGTTTGATGACGATCCAACGGTCGGATGGTCGATTCATATAATGACCTATTAACGTATCATGGAGAATTTAGGTTCTAACGATCAACCTAAGTCATTCAATTCCCAAAACTGAACTCAAGGCATTTAGTATAGCCTAAAAATAGCATTGATAACTTTCTGGCCACGCGCCGCCGCACATTTCACCGTGGGTGACGATCGGCAGCCCTGACTCGCCGGAAAATCCAACTATCTCCAAAAAAATTCAACATTTATAGAATTGTAGGTCTCAATGAGTAAGTAAGTTTCATACTTGTGACCAAGGTCAATTTGGCCGGGAAAAGCTCCAATTTTGCTAAAACCCATCGGAACCCTAATATGGGTGTTTTTCGAATCGTTGCCAAATCGAACCCCGACGTCCCAACAATTGATTGGGCATTGTTCTTAGGGTTGAGGAGAGTCTGTTGGTGGTGGTGGTTGACGAAGTAAGTTTCACGATTGTCGAATTTCTACCGTGCACCTCTGGAACCCACAGGTTACATTTTTCCTGAAATCAAGGCTAAATCTAATGAAATTTGATTGAAAATGGAAGATGGGAGGCCATGGAAGGTTTCTCAGGTGGTGGGTGGAGACAATTTGACCGAAAAACTGATGGAAACTGCCAGAAAAGATGGCAGAACCTGGTCGAGTGGGGAAAAGGAAAACGGGTTGGTGAATCCATGCTTCACTTCTCCTTCATTTCCCCTCCTTTCTTTCTTCTCTGATTCGTCCGTTCCTTTCTTTTTCCTCTCCTCATTCCTCCATTTCTCTCCCATGTTCCTCCTTTAATTCTCATCTGCACCGTTCATCTTTCCTTACTTCAATCCCAGCCATACGTGGCATGACCAGATTAAGCTCCCGAAATTTGGAGCTTTCTAGAAAATATTAATTTAAAAAATTTCCCTCGACTTTAAACTTTAATATCTCCTTCGTTATAACTCCAAATTGTGCTTCGTCTGCGGCCACGCGTTCGTAGCGACGATTATTACAACGATATGCCAAGAAAATGAACCTTATATGACACGACACAACAGTAAAAAAAAGTCAACACTTTGCCTCGAAGGGCATTTTCGTAAACTCATTAAAATTATAAAAATCATAATTTTTAGGGACGGGCTGTTACAAAAAATGTCTTCGTGGAAGCTCATTGAAGATGTTACATTGTGTGAAAGTTGGGTTCACACTATTCATGACCCGATTACGGGTAATGAGATGGATAAACAAGAAATGTGGAGTAAAATTACGGAAGTGTTTTGCGATGTACATGGAAAAGACGCTAGAACTAGTTAAGGTCTTCAAGGTCATTGGAAAAAACTCAACGCATCCTTTACTTGTTGGGAAAACACCATCTTTCATGCTTCCAGTAATATGTGTAATGGGACAAGTTTAGTGGATCAGGTGACAATATTTTTATTTATTTATATGCATTCCACCCACATCAATATTTTAATTTATTTAATTTCTTATTATATAATTTTTATGTAATTTATATGCATTCCACTTGTGACAGCTCGTCCCGAAATATTTTGTCGATAGAATGTAAATGACGTTTTTACCTGTAAGCGTTAGTGGTTGTGTGTGTGTGATTGGGCCACGTTTTGGGCCAATTGGACTTCTTCCTACATTTTTGGACCTAAGTGGAAATTAGGTTTGTAAGCATTTTGGTTGGTTTGTGATTGGTTGAGAACTAAAAGATACACACACTCACATGCACACGTGCACATCCATTCCCATTTTCTAGTTGTCTCTCTCTCCTCTTTCTAAAAAATTCTTCTCGTTTTCGCCATAAACATACGGACAACACCATCTCTCACAATCTTGGCACGAATCGTACCTACAAATACCATCATCACCTTCCTTGTAACTTGGTGAGTTCAAACATACCCTTGGTTTAGCGAATAACTTTCGAAAACCCTTGGATCCTTGAAGCTCCGTTGAGGGTACTATTCACGTGCTCGTGATCAAGGATGTTTTAGTGAGTTTCAAGATCATAGGGAGTTTTTAAATGTCTTCACGAAGCTCGGGGAGCAATTGTGACGTGTTTTGAAAGTCGGGAGACAGAGTTCTAAAGTTGGCCGATTTTCATGGAAATTCTCTGGCGAGATTCCATCGAGTTTTGAGCTTCAAAGTGGTATAATACTCTTCTACTCATCTTAAGCTTCGTTTTGACATAAATTTCGTGAAATTTGGTTGAGTTTTGAGTTAGATATAAGGATTTGAAGTTTTTCCAGAATCCGGCAACGCAGAGATGTCTGGCTCCGGATTCCGGTGAACCAAGGTAGGGGAAAGGGGAATATTCCGTCAACTTTGACAGAATATTCCTAACGGAGATTAACGGCGTCAGGTTAAAGTTAACAGAATATTCTGGTTTTTGACAGAATATTCCCTAACGGTGTTAGGAAATCTGTCAGTGTGCTAGGCACGTGCCTTGGCCGGCGCGTTAGACATCGGAAATTTTTTATAAAAATATAGGGCTGTTCATGGAATTGAGTAAAGCATGTTGGTATATTCAAACACCCCAATTGACAATGTATGAGAAGTTATTACCTAGTTTTAGTTATGTGCTTTAAATTGACAATTTTATAGTTGTTTCGCATATAGGTGAGACCTATCCTGAGGACGAGCACAGTTACGCGAGGCTCGGGGGCTACGATCCTTCTCCGTATCAGTGAGTGGGCTTTTGTTTTCAATATATATATATGCTTGGTATTTTCCCAGAAATTACGTTTTTAAATGGATTTACGAGTTAGAATGCCATGTCAAATATCATTATATTTATATTAGTTTTGTGATGATTATTGCTTAGCGCCGCGGACGCTTAGGTAAGTCAAGTGAGTATATAATTGATAGTGATGATGATGATGATGATGATGATGATGATGAGATTGGTGTATAACTCATATTCCTGCACCTTAGTGCTTGTGCTCCGCCAGAGGTTAATGCTTAGCCTTCACGTGATTGTTCAACTCCCGCATCACACGCTCACCTTGAATCCAAGGCAAGTGCCAGCCTGTCATACATACCATTATAGGTGGTTCCAACTCATAGGTGACTTGCGATACGTCGAACAGCCTTCACGTGATCGTAGCATTGAGCGTATTTATAAACACCTAGCCTGTCATACAAACCACTATAGGTGGTTCCGACTCGTGTGCAGGATATTGGTTGAGGAGCTATAGATTCAGTTGTACAGGTCACGTTAGGTGACTCCGGTTGACGTATTGATATTTGCCGACATATTGTGATTATTGATTTACCTCACCTGATTGATGTATATATTTCTTAATTAGATATTTTGACATGGTGTATTCTGACTTGGCATATTCGAGATTTATCATTTTCCAGCATGATTTGGTATACGATTATGTATGATTTTTCTGGGAAAGTATACATGTTTTACGGTGATGGGTTATTATATTTGAGAAGAAAAATGTGTTTTCAAAAGCTTTGTTTTTGCCCACTCACGTTTTCTGTTTTGCGCCCCTCTAGGTTTTAGGCAGCTGTGACTATTGGTGGTACACGAGGCTTCGAGAGCAGTTCTGACAGAGCACCACCTATGTAGGTTTTGCCGAATAGCGTTTACTTAGTACTTGTTTGTTTCTGGACTGCACCTAGGTTACTAGAGCTCTGCTGTTGTATATTATTCTTTTGTTTCCGTCACTTTTACTCACTTATCTTTATATTGTAAATTATTTAGTTTGCTTTTCGTTTCCTCAGATTTTCACTTTAGTACTTCCGCACAGCGCACTTGGCTACGTCACCCTTATGTGACGGCCAACACGCCCTGATTTTGGGTCGGGGTGTGTCACCACCCGCATCAATATTTTAATTTATTTAATTTCTTATGTAATTTATATGCAAGAGATGCCGAAACAAGTCGAGGGGATTCTAGCTACGCAAATCCTAGCAACGAAGATCCTAGCACCACATATCCTAGGTCCACATACTTTGTATAATTTCGTATTTATTTGTAGTACTTTATTTAATTTCTATAATTTTTATGTAATTTCGTATTTATTTGTAGTACTTTATTTAATTTCTATAATTTTTATGTAATTTCGTATTTATTTGTAGTACTTTATTTCATTTCTATAATTTTTTATGTAATTTCTTGTTTATTTTTAGAACTTTATTTAACTTCTTATTTATTTTAGAACTTTATTTAATTTCTTATGTAATTTTTACGTAATTTCTTATTTATTTTTAGAACTTTATGCAATTTCAAATTTATTTTTTGTACTTTATTTAAACACATCAAATAAGATTGGTTGATTTTCTTAGCAGAAATCTATTCACAAAATAATACGTTCGGATAATGATGGGTGGCATGACGAGATTGGTTAAAAATCCTATCCGAAGTTAAAACTTTTTTTTTTTTAGAAAAAAATTTACAATATTTTAAATGGGCTAAGTACTAGCGCATTTTGTAGGGGTGGAGATGCTTTGACCTATTACTGTTCACTGGGGTCTATTAATGTTCACTTGAGTGGATAAATGGGCTGGGTGCTGGCGCAAAGCTTTAGAGGTGGAATTGCTCTTAGACTAGACGTGACAATTTTGTACACAACTTGTTAACCCGACTTGAAACATCATGAATAACACATTAACTAACGGGTCGTTATTAGATCACAGGTTAAGGATCGTTTAATAATGAGTTCTTAACTGTTGTATCAGCAGTTATATCATTTCAACCCGATAAGAAAAAAGTTTTTTTTTAGTACATCGATATTTTTACATTAAGGAGAGAGGGAGTTCGGCTAAGCCACACCATGGGCAGCATAATCTAGTATCGAATTCGCCATCCACGAGATTTGAACCTAAAATCTCTCACTTCCAATTAAAAAGGACATATCTCATTTTTTTTACCCTAATGTTTAGTGGTTTTCAACATTTAGTACATCAATTTTTTTTTATCCCAAAGTCGTACCTAAAGTGTAAATTTTGGGACAGTCTCGTACATCTGTTAGTCAAATTGTTAGTTCTCCCGTTAAGTGATGACGTGGCGCCCTGATTGGGCGCCACGTGTCATTAAAAATATTTAAATAAAAATAATATTAAAAAATTTATTAAAATAAAAATAATATTAAAAAATATTAAAAAAATTATTATTAAAATAAAAATAATATTAAATTTTTTTTCTTCTCTCTCCTCCTTCTTCTTGTTCTTCTTTTTCTTCTTATTCTTTTTCTTCTTCTTTCTGGGTTCGGTTTCTCTCTTTTTTTTTCTTTTTTTTTTCTTCCTCCTCCTAATTCTCCTTCTTCTTCCCCCCTGCGCGCCCTACCCTGATCCCATCTTCTTTTTTTTCTTCTTCTTCCTCCTCCTCCTCATTCTTCTTCCCCCCTGTGCGCCCCACCTAGATCCCATATTTTTTTTCTTCTTCCTCATCCCTTCTCCTTCTTCTTCCACCCCCACCCCCCCCGGCGCACCCCACCCAAAACCCAGATCCCAGATTTATTTTTCTTCTTCCTCATTCTTCTCCCTCTTCTCCCTCTTCTTCCTTCTTCTTCCTCATTCTTCTTCTTCTCCTCATCCTTTTTCTCCTTCTGCTTCCTTTTCTTTTCTGGGTTCCCTTTTTTTATTTTTATTTATAATATTATTTTTATTTAAATAATTGTTTTAATATTTTAATGACACATGGCGCCCAATCAGGGCGCCACGTCATCACTTAACGGGAGAACTAATAGTTTGACTACCGGATGTATGAGACTGTCCCAAAATTTACACTTTAGGTATGACTCTGGGATGAAAAAAAATTGATGTACTAAATGTTGAAAACCACCAAACATGAGGGTAGTAAACTGTCCTTTCCCCTAAAAAGAAATACTATCAGATTGTAGTACTGAGTAGCAACCCGTTAAGAAAAGAGTTACTTTGATAATTTTAAACTACTAAAAAAAACCTTACTTCAATAAACATAGTGAAATTAAAATATTCCAAAGCACATTAGAAATACCAAAGCAATTTAAATATATGAAAACTAATGAAATGAAAACTAATGAAAAAGACTTGAAAACTTTGAGTTTTAACAATAAGGATAAAATAAAGGGTGAAGTGAATAGTACCAAGATTGATTTTTAATGTAAAACTGTGGTTTTTCGTTAAAGTGAATAGTATTGGGAGCTTTTCGTTAAAGTTTCATTTAAATATACCAAAATCCATTAAAAATTCATAATAATTAATCGAGTAAATTATATTTTAGTCCCTCAACTTTGGGTCACATAATAAACTCATACCTCAACTTTTAAATACGGAGTGTGATATCTACATACCTTTTTTTACTTCTCACACACTCCTGATTAATTTATGTCCTTTGATCTTGTTCAATTCATTCGATTTGAGGGCTGAAAATTAAGGGGTGTGTGATAAGTAAAAAAAAGGTGTGTGGATAGCACACCTTAAGCATTACAATATCATACATCAACTAACAAATTCGTTGCTATGTTAGACCTCCATTAAATTTTCTATTAGTTTGGCCAAATAAATGATGATGTTGCAAATATAGGGTCAACATTTTTGCTAATATGGATGTTAAGTATGAGCCATGTGAACACGAAAATAATATAAAATTAATATTTAGAAATATTTAAATATTATAAATTAAAAAAGATATTTTTCAATTTGGGCCCTACACCACCGTCGCCTCCACTGTCACCCCACCACCATCGTAACTCCTCATTTCTCTACCATTTTCTTCCCTTTCCTCCCTTCTACCTCATCTTCCTCTTTGTTTCTAAAACAGCTCTGATGCTCCAATCAATGACCCATCGTAACTCCACCTCCTCGATGACCCATGTTTTGAGATGGGTTCTCTGAGTAGCACCATGAACAATTGTCGTTAATTAGGTTAAACCACCTCACCTATAATACCCTAAAAATTTAAATATATGAATATGTGGAGAAAATCGAAAATAATCGATTTATGGTTATGAAAAATTGAATAGAGAAATTTTAAAATTTTGTTCCTGGAAATTATTATAAATTTCGTCGTAATATTTATCGTTAAGTGGAAAAGACCAAGGATTTAAATATCGGTAATATCGGAAATATCGGTAGTCCGAAAACACGGAAATATCGATAAAATATCGATATCGATAAAAATTACATGGAAACCACGGAAATTGTAAGAAAAACTTGGAAATTTTTACTGAAACTTTGTAGGATGTTTATTTAGTCAATTATCTATTAGTTTATCACAAAAAATTGGAAGGAAATGCATTGCATGATGGATTTAACTGATTTAAGTTGATTATATAGCGAGCTGGCAAACATTGTGAGTGTAGAAAATATGTAAATATTTTAGCATATTTTCACAAGAACATAAGTGATATGGTGGTCAAGGTGTTGAATGAGTAAAATGGGAGGGGTTCGAATCCCCTTGGTGTTTTAAAAAAGGAACGGGCCAAAGGCCCCAAATTAAAATGGCTCAAGGCATTTTAAACAATTTAAATAAAAATAGAAAAGGAAAAAGAAATGGGTTGGGGCTGCCCAGGTTTTGGGCTTGGTAGGAACGGCCCAAAGGGTCTAAGGTTGATGGGTCGCCAGACCCAAGGAAGAAAAAGGCCGGAGTTCGGCCGAAATTCTACCCTAACTTTGAACGTCCATAACTTCTTCGTTACTCAACCAAATTAAGTGATCCAAACATGAAAGGGGCGGTGCTCGTCGGAAAACTGGATTTGGGGCCGAAGGTTTGGGCAATTTTCAAAGGTTTGTAACTTCTTCGTTTCTTAACCAAATTGAGTGATTCAAAAGCTAAAATGTATTTAGGAATGTGGAGAAGAGGTTCATACCAAGTGAGGACCAAGTGGTGGCCGGTTTTGACCGGAAAATGACCTGAAAGATGGCCAAACGACCACGGTTTATGAGTTCGGCCGAAATTCTACCATAACTTTGAACGTCCGTAACTTCTTCGTTACTCAACCAAATTATGTGATCCAAACATGAAAGTTGTAGTACTCAACGAGATGAAGAGATTGATACCCTACGCGCCGGCCAAATCGCCGTGGTTTGGCCGAAAAACGCCTCGAAAGGGGCGGTGCTGCCCAAATGGCTGGAATTCTACCCTAACTTTAAACGTCCATAACTTCTTCGTTACTCAACCAAATTAAGTTATTGAAACATGAAAGTTGTAGTACTCGACGAGATGAAGAGATTGATACCCTGCACGCCGGCTAACTCGTCGTGGTTTGGCCGGAAAATGCTTTGAAAGGGGCGGTGGTCGTCGGAAAACTGGGTTTGCTCTAGTAAATTGTCCCACATCGGCTGTGGGATAGAAGTGAGGTTTTCTAACTGGCCTATAAAAGCACCATTCCAGCCTTAACTAAGGCGTGCCTTCCTTGGCCTTTCTTGGCCTTTTGGCTGAGATCCTGTCTTGGATTTTTGGCTGAGATATGGTGAAGTATATGTTTTAATTAGTTTAATATCTAATATGTGAACTAATGGTTCACATGATATTAAATTAATTTTTAAGTATTTTTTGGGTTTCATTAGGCAAAATAAGTGAGTCATGAGGAAGACGATGGTCGGCTGGAGTTGTACAAGCTCCGGCCTTCTTCTCTCATTCAATTTTTTGCCGATATCGCGATATTTTGTCGAAAACCACACGGATACCTATTAAAATATCCATCCCGCGAAAAATCGATATTATCGGCGATATTTCGCCGATAATATCGATATTTAAATCCATGGAAAAGACGAAAAATGCCCGTAGCTAGCTTAACGTAATTATACGAGGACGTATTTTTATCATCATATATTTTATCGCATTTCTTGATACATTGAATAGAGGATGACCCTATGAAAGCGTAGGTGAAAATCGTTCACAAAACGGAGTTACAACAAAAAAGTTATTAACGATCGAAGTTAAGGGCAAAATAGTCATTTGACCATTATCTAGAAGACTTTAGATTTTCTAGAGCAATGGGGTATGCAACATGTGTGGCTGGGATGAAAGGAAAATAAGAGAAAGAAGATAGATGAATGGTTGTGATGAAGAGAAATGAAGAAAAAAGAAAAATAATGGATGGAATGGGCCCAATCAGAAAAATGAGGAAGGAGAGAAAGAAACACATAAGCAGGCCCTTTTCTCTCGACTCGTTGTAAGGGCGATCGGGTCGTCCAACTTGGTTTCTTGACCTGATTGTATCTCTCCCGTCCGACATCTGTTCTAGGTGATTTTGGTGTCTATGAAAAGCTCTCAGTGAGCTCAACATCCCTGTGGTATTATATTTCTCAATTTTTAACCCAATTTTACAGACCAAATCCTTAAAGTCCCAGTTTTCCAATTTTTTGGTGATTTCGACAACGGTTACCGTCGATCACCACCACCAATAAACTCCCCTCAACCTCAGGTTCAAAGCCCATGCATTGATTGGAGCATAAGAGCTGTTTTAGAAACAAATCAAGTCCCCGGCCGAATTAGACTTCGGCCCAAATATGAAAGTTATTCCTCTCATTGAGATTTACTTGCCTATAAAATTTGATAATTTTTAGTGTTGGTCGGAATTTGGGGTTTCCGTTCGCCGGAAACCGCCACACGCGGTGGCGCTTGACCAGTAGGCCGATGTTGCCTTTTTATGCAAATTTAGATATTTTAAATTCGTAATTGGTAACCACTTGATGTGATTCATTTGTGAAAGCTAATGTTGAATATTTCTGATTCTAAAATACTTTCGGAAATGGCTATATGAATGGATTTAAACGGAATTATGAACTACGAAAGGCTTGATTCCGCTAAAGGGTACGTAGGCAGTCTAACAAGAGTTAGATGTAGCCTTAATAATCGAGATTTAATCTTTAGTTTGGAATTTGATTTAAGAGACGAAATTGGTGATAAATTATTAAAATTTAATCGTATGTTTTGGTAAGTTAATCATGGTTATAGTTTTTGTGAGGGATTAAGAAAATTAAATAAAGAATCATGATTATTGGTAGTAATGTAAACAAGAGTTTAATTTGGGCATATCATCAGAATTATTT
Source organism: Crataegus laevigata (assembly GCA_963580275.1). Taxonomy (NCBI): domain Eukaryota; kingdom Viridiplantae; phylum Streptophyta; class Magnoliopsida; order Rosales; family Rosaceae; genus Crataegus; species Crataegus laevigata. Next base: position 24,507,835 of record OY756948.1, read on the forward strand.
ATCGACAATAAATATTTCGGGGGCGGGGCATTACATCATTTTCTCCCAGATCCACCAGATTCAATCCCACTCCCAACCCCACATCTCTTAGGAAAACTTATCATTTTTGTAATACGTTTAGTTTCCTCAGCCCCAAATCTATCGCGATAAAGCAGGTGAGTTCATCCAGTTCGCTACCAATACCCACCAAGCTTTGTAGGAGTGTTAGGCAATGTCACTAGGCAAATGGGTAGTTGAGATCAGGCTAACGGTTGTGTTTGGAGGTCGAGAGGCTCGGCATGGAGGAGGGACCCAACAACAAGACGATGACGGTGATGATCCAGTTGTCGTCGATTGAGTAAACCCATTTGAAGAATCCAACTGCAAGCCCTAATTTGCCATCTCATTGTTGAAATCAACCACCAAATTGCGTGTTTTCATGATGGGTTTGAAGGAATCGTGGTCAAATCTAAACAAGTAAAAAAACCTAGGGAAAATAGCTTGGGAAGTTTTTCTTTGTGAAATTCAAGGGGGAGGATTAATTTTATGGAAAACTAGTGAAAATAGCTTGACAACTTTGAGTTTTAACAAAAATGACAAAATAAAGGGTAAAGTGAATAGTGTCAAGATTGACTTTTTAACATTAAAATGTGGTTTTTCGTTAAAGTGAACAGTACTGGAGCTTTTCGTTAAAATTCCCTTAATTTTATTAATATTAATTATTGTAAGTTATAATTATATATTTAAATAAACTTTCTTTTTTGGCATTAAATAATCAAATGTATTTTTAATTTTTTTTTTGCCACATAACATAAATTTGATAATTATGTCAGCAAACATATGGGACCTACACTTGCCACGCCGTCAATTAATAGTCAAATTGATGAATTTTATTAATGGAGATATGATATTGCAATTAATTTGTAATTTAACATCGCAATGACCAAAAGATGAGAAATGAGTTTATTAAGTGACCTTAAATTGAGGTTGTAAAACATAATTTACCCAATTTACGTGACCTTAAATGATCACATCATCTACACTTTGATGATGGGTATCTTGTCGTTTGAATTTTTAAACCCTACAACCTTTTTGAACAACATTTGTTTTAGTTCAAAATAAATAAAAATCATAATATTTGAAGTAAAATGGTGAAAAATGTAAGGTACATTACACAAAACCACATCAAATATGAGTCACACCACAATCACATCCCTCATATTTGAAACATTGCAATGTCATACCTCATCTTACGAATTCGATGCCATATCAGGCCTTTCTTAAATTTTATGTCAGTTTGAACGTTAAATGATGACGTGGCAGGTGTGGGCCCACTTCCTCATCCAAGATTGAAATATTAATTGATAAGTTAAAAAAATTAAAAATAATGAAAAGAGTAAATGACAAAAAACTACCTCAACTATTGGTGTCACGACATTTTCATACCTCATCTTTAAAACGTGACAATGTCATACCGCATCTTACGAATTTATGACAATGTCATACCTCCATCAATTTTTCTGTTAGGTTTTCTGTTAAGTGCTGATGTGGCAAGAGATGGGAATCACTCACTAATAATTAAAAATATTTTTAATAATTAAAATTTTTTATTTTTATATTATATATATATATATATATATATATATATATCTCTCTCTCCCTCTCTCGCCTCTCTCTCTCCCTCTCTCTCCTCTCTCTCCCTCTATCGCCTCTCTCTCTTCTCTCTCTTCTCTGCCCAGAACCCCATTCCCATCTCCCCCCCCAACCACCCCGACCCCTTCCGTGCAACCCCTCGCCCCCCACCTCAATCTAGTTCGTCCCCCCCCTCAACCCAGTTTGTCCCCCTCCCACCCCCTCCCCCCACCTCTACCTGCAACCCAGAAACAAAAAAAAACAAAAAAAAAAAAAATTCATACCCAGTCATCCAGTTTCAGCCCAGGAGAAGAAGAAGAAGAAGAAGGAAAAAAAAAATGAATCCAGTTTCGGCCCAGGAGGAGAAGAAGAAGAAGAAGGAAAAAAAAGGTGACTTTCGGCCCAGGAGAAGAAGAAGAAGAAGAAGAAGAAGAAGAAGAAGAAGAAGGTGACTAGGAGATAGAAGAGAGAGAGGCGATAGAGGGAGAGAGAGGGAAAGAGAGAGATATATATATATATAATATAAAAATAAATTTTTTCAATTTTTAATTATTAAAAATTTATTTAATTATTTTTTAATCCAGCTGTATTAGTAAGTGGTCCCCATCTCTGGCCACGTCAGCACTTAACAGAAAAACTAACAGAAAAATTGACGGAGGTATGACATTGTCACAAATTCGTAAGATGCGGTATGACATTGTCACGTTTTAAAGATGAGGTATGAAAGTGTCGTACACCAATAGTTGAGGTAATTTTTTGTAATTTACCCTAATGAAAAAGATTGAAAACTAATTAAGCGCTAATTTCACCTCTCGGCCCTAAATTGCGGCCAACCATCTTAACTCTACCAACCTTATTCCCTAATCCGTATCTCAGCCGCAGGGTCCCCAACCCACCATCCCAACTTCACCAACTCAAACTCTAGCAAGAGCGGTGACTCCCCACGCGACTGAACAATAATGGACCCAAACAAGTTCTTGCACTTGGTTCAGATCAAGTACTCAAATCGTAAAAACTCCAACTGGTCGAGACAGGTTATATAAAATCAACCGACAACCTGCAACTATCTAAATTGAATTAGACTTGAGGCTGAGACAAGTTTTTGCACTTGGCGCTAGACTTGCCTCCCCTATTGAGGGAGTTTGTCAGAGGGGGATGAGGTTGTTGGGAGACAACAGTGTTGTCGAGAATGGCACAAGAGTTCAGCCAATCGGCACGACTGGTAATGGACTCAATAGCTCTAAATGGAGTTGGATTAACAGAGCAGTGGTGCCACCATCATCATGTTTTAGAATTGTGGGCGAAGTCTGAGCGACTTTGCTGAGAATAACCATGCTTGTTCCGCAAGACATGGAGATCTAATTCGGTATGGAATCGGCTGGATTGTTTGTAAGTTTTGGAGTTCCTACAATCTAGAAATTGTCGTGAGCAACAAATAATCACACTCTTAAAAAGGATGCAATATTTACTTCTAGATATCCTTTAGGATTCTCCCGGTTTAGCACTAGGATTCTATCCTAAAAAGGTCTTTATCCTGACTGGTATAAATACATATTTATAAGGTTCGTCTCTAGTAACGCAATCATCGCACTCTAGTTCTCATGTCCACTACTTGAGTCTTATACTTGATTACTAACTTGACCGTCAGAGAGTTTGTGGCCGACACACTCCCTCTCGATCTTAGGCTTGCTCATGGTTGTTTGTTGTTTATAGATTGCTTGAATTTATGCCTCCACCGTCCATTGCGGTGCGCGAATTTAATTTTAGCACAAAGAAATTTGTAAATGCTTTTAATTTTTGCAACTCATTTAGAGATATGTTGTAAGACTCCATATTTTAAATATATATTTATTATTAAACATAATTTCGTTAATTTATTTTGTATATATCAGGGACACTTTGTATCTGGTCCTTAGTTGGTATAGATTTTTTTATTAAAACCTTATTGTTTTTTACTTTTTTATTAAAGTCCTTATAATTTGTCCACATCAGCATTTGTTGTCAATATATTTCCATGTCAGCTTTCTTTTTATTTTACTAAAATAGTTAATTATTGCATTTTTGTTATCCCACACTGTGTTTTTACTTCAGGACTCTTATGCCTCTAACGCCTCTTATGCTTGCCGAACTGAATTGACGCATCCGTTCTACCAAATAATTACACTTATTTGATTTTTTTTAGTTTTTTATTTTCACAACCGCAAATTCCACAATAATCTCACTCAAATTTTCAAATTCAACATTATTATTTTTTATATGAATCCTCAATTTCAATTTTCGGCAAGATTTGAGTCAAAATCATATTGTATCCGCGAATGTTCGAACAAGCACAGTTTTTGGCAGGGGAACTTATTGAATCAACGACCCTTACGAGCTAAAATTCCAGGTATTGGAACTTCAATGATTTCAGCATGTCCCTTATGGTTTTGCAGTGTTTTTTTTTCTAGTGTATACCAAGTGTTTGTCGAAATGTTTGAATGATAATTTTTGCATATGAAAATTTTCCATGCATAGCAAGTGTTTATAAAAATGCTAGAAGAATTTTTTTTTCTCCCTGTGTGGTTCTTAAAAAAACTATTGGGTGAGGTACAATTCAATTGCATTGTATTCGTGTTTTACAGTGGTCCATGCTATATGTGTTTTTGAGTGAATATTTGAAGAGTTATATAAGTCTATGGAGGGGTACAAATGAGTTGGCATGGGATATAATGCAATATTTGTTGAGTTGGGGTAATAACTAGGTACAGATACATTCTCAAATGTTGGGAGTGTGAATTCATTTTATTAACATTAACAAGCAGGGGTACAAACTAGGTGGCATGGGGTACAATTCAATACTTATAGAGTTTCAGCATTGGAATGCAGGGGTACAATCTAGTTGGCATGGGGTGTAATGCAATATTTGTTGAGTTGGGGTACAAACTAGGCGCGGATACATTCTCAATGTTGGGAGTGTGAATTCATTTCGCAAACATTAACAAGCAGGGGTTCCAAACTATGCAAGGGTACAAACAATGAGATATTAACAAGTAGAGTTAAAAGCTAGGTGGCATGGGGTACAATTCAATACTTATAAATTGGCACGGGGAACAATGCATTATTTTTTGAGTTGGGGCTGTATAGGCGCAATTACATTCTCAATGTTGGGAATGTGAATTCATTTTGCTCACATTAACAAGCAGGGGTACAAACTATGAGATATTAACAAGCAGGGTTACAAACTAGGTGGCATGGGGTACAAACTAGTGTAATGGGATACATTTTGACCAATGGGATTATAAAATTATTTTACTAACATTCATAAGTGTGTATGGCCCTTTCACTAGCCTGAAAATTTTGATAAATAATGGGGTTTTGAATGTACATTTTAGGCATATTCTCAACATCTTGAAAAATTTCTTAAACTTGTTAATGTTACTATATTGTTCCCTTACTAATATGTTACATGTACTAGTATGTTACATAAATACATGTGGGAGTTGGACACAAAATTGTGATGAAGATTTGTGCAAGAATTTAAATGTTTCTTTTTTGGATAGGTATAGGAAACTATGAGGTATCGTTCGAGCCTTCTTCATTTTGTTAGGTTGTACCCGAAAATAGAAGGATTTATTCAAGGTGAGCATGATGAAGAGATGAAGAAAAAAACACCATTTTGGAACTTGTTTAAAACATATTGTGATGGTATGTTACAATTGAGTTTTGCAAAAAAAATTGACACAGATGTTGCTAGAATAGTAAATCAGTACAATAAAAAAAACACCATAAAATTGAATGATATACATGGAAACGATGTCAATAAGGAGGATAAAAACCACGCCAATCCACATAGTCCAACAACTAACCTTGTCGAATTTGATGCTCCAAATTGGCAACTCATTGCAACACAAGATTTTTATTCCTTATCATCCAAGTTTTCCCCGAATGTCAGCCCACGTGTGATTGCAACAAATGAGATGAATAACAGTGCAGCGGAAAAGAACAACCCGCAATCTAGAATGGACATTAGATATGAAACGGCTGAAATAAAAGTGGATGTATTGACATAGTCATTGATTATTGCTGATAATGATTTGGAGGTTGCACAGGTACACATAGATACACTAATTGAAGAGAACAAGAAATTGAAAAAACAGTTGGCTGAAATACAGAACATGAGTTCATATTCGTCAGTACTAACACAGTGCTCCACGTACAAACGAATCAAAACAAGAGAAGGCAGGATAAGGCGCAGACTACCTGATTTTAGCTATGGAAGCACTATTAAAAACCTAAATACCAGTATGAAATGGGCAAGAAACTCATCTGAGTGCACTGTTGTAGCCCATGAGGAATTCACATTGAAAATTATTTTGTCATTCCTATTATTTTGTACTTGAAAAATATTCATATATTAGCTTAACACATTATGACAATTATGAATATGTAGGTTTGATTACGGTGTCTCAGTGTTATGTTATATGGAGCACATGTCTAAGATGTGGCCAATAATTGAAAATTTTGATGAGGATGAACTGCTCGAGTATAGAGTAGCATGTGTGGGTGCATTTCTGAATGATGAATCTAATTAGTCGCATGCATAGGCCACCAACATGCAGTCATGGCTATGAATCTAATTTGATGTTTTTGTTTTTTGGTAAAAGATATGATGTACTTTATGGGTTTATTAGATTGTTTTTTTTTATGAGAACCAATTGATGTTTGAATCCAACTAATGTGATTACATTTAATTAGTACTTGTTCATGAGCATAATGCTTTTTTTCTTCTTAATATACAGAATAAAAATGAATTGTAAGAGGTACAAAACAAGGGTACATTCTTAACGATGGGATTATGAATTCATTTCACTAGTACATTATCACTTGTTAATGTTAATGTATTCTCACCATCTTGAATTCATTTCACTACTACATTCTCACTTGTTAATATTTGTTTTGAAATTTTAGGTACATTCCCGACATCTTGAAAACTTTTTAAAACTAGTTAATGTTAGTTAATAGTGTTAATTTGCACCCACACTCACAAAAAGTGTGAAAGGGTAACATGAGGTATCATTCGAGCGTTCTTCATTTTGCTAAGCAAAGTAAAGAGCTTGGTAGCTCAACTTCGAAACAAAAATAAAGAGGGATCTAAAGAAATTGCACCTTCAACAATGGAAGGAAAAGTTATATGAACAAAAAAAATATAACCAATGCAAACAGTATTGTACCTCATGCTGTATGGCTCAACTTCTGAAATTCTATATAGTATAGAAGCAAAATTGTCACACCGAGCTCAAATTGTGTACAATTTAAATGTAAAAATATTATGCAAAGTCTGAATACCAATGGGAGTAGTAGCATAAGATTATATTAGAACTAACAAATCCTCTGATTGTGATGGCCCACTTGATGACACCGACCACACTCTAATGGTCTAGCTTCCTCCCTAGCAGATTTGATCCTCTTGATCCTTGGTCTACCAGGTTGCTTCCTAGTTTTAGGAAGTTTCACTATAAAATCTATATCTTCACTCTTAGGAGGCTTATCTATTTGAGGAATAGGTTGAATTGGAAATGAATAGGAAGACTTGTAGTAATCAACAATGAAATAAGCCTCAGTGTAATCAAAAGGATTTGCACCATTTTTCAAGATTGCAACAAGTGCATGTGAGCAAGGGAAGCCTTTTATCTGCCATTGATGACATGAGTAGATTTGTCTTTCCATGTCAACCATCAATGAGTGCATGTGAGCAAGGGAAGCCTTTTATCTGCCATTGATGACATGAGTAGATTTGTCTTTCCATGTCAACCATCAATGAAGTATCATCAATTTGCACTTCAACCATAGACTCACTAGACCGTCTAACAAGCCAATGCCTACCAACCTCAATAGATGCAACCATCTCAACCTCCATCTCTAGGGGTCCATTTGTTTGCCTCAAGATGTCTTTTAACAATCATTTCTATCAACTTAATTCTTATACCATCCACCAATTGGTAAATTGGTAAGAGACGTTCGTTATTGATCCATGCATTAAATGATTCTGCAACGTTCGACCACATTTCACCATACATAACACATTGAAATAATGAAATGAGCAATCTGAATGATTTGGTTATATGAGAAAACAGAGAAATCAAACATTGTAGAAACAAGTCATCTTCATGTTATATTATAAAATGACACATGCATGAATAATATCAAAACTTGTATTGTGTTTTGAAAGATAGTAAATTAACAAAAATCATTACCTTTTACCCTTGAAAAATGCATTGCAAAAATTCTCTTTTGGGAGATCCTTCAAAAATTTGCGCATTATATTACCTCCTTCCTTGACCAAAGCTACCCATTTCAATTCATACATCTTGTGGGTGGCAACATATACACACTCATTGGACTTTTGAACAATTTTATTTCGAAAAACAAATCTAAAACCAAAGGGATACTTTTCTAATATGTTTAGCTTGATGTGATACAAACAATACGCATGAGGGTAGTCTGGAAAAGTATGTGTCACAGCTGAATCAACCCGTTGTGTTGATCAGAAATAAAGTTATGGTACATTGTTGTGGCTCCAAAATCTTAGCCAAATTTTTAAGAAACCATATCTTATTATTTTGGTCCTCACCATCAACTAATGCGAATGCAAGAGGGAAGAATCCTTCAACCAACAGATTAAAACATTATAAAATAAGTAGTTAGTAGTATATACCAAACTTATGAATAAAAATGAATCATAAGCAATGTACATAATCAGGTTAAAGGTACCGAATCTTCAAAATTTTGAAAGATGCTACATGATCATGTTGAATAGGAAGAGTTATTATTTTTCAAATTATTAAAATAGAAAAATTAAAGAGACGTGCATAACTTGATTGCCATTTTTACCAATTGCAGCAAGCAATGTTCCTTTGTAATTGTCTTTCAAGAAAGTACCATCCAAAAACATAGGCCTACAAAACTTAAAACCCTCAATAAAACCACCAAATGCAATAAATATCCGCTGGAAATGAAAGGTTTCTTGGTCAAACTCCAATTCGCAATGAGAACCAAGATTTTTTTTTTTTTTTGACAGCTTCTATGTACCAAACCATTTGATGATACAACAACGAGTCATCACCGTGAACTTCAGTTTATGTAATCTCTTTCCCATACCATGCATTGAAATAGGAAATATCTAAACCGTAGTCTCTCTCGAAATCCATTACAATATCAATTGGTTTAATACGAGGTCTGGTCTAGATGTTTTCAACTATAGTAGAAGCTACAACTTTGGAATTCATCATACCACTTTTCTTCTCACGAATGCGGCCTGTGCAAGTGTGTTCATTATTTAACCTCTTAATATAAAAGAAATTGTTAACATGACATACTGATGCATGTACACACCGCTAACAACCTTCGAAATATTTCTTATTACATATAGTTGTAACTCTTTCCCTATAATTCTTCACATACACAAATGTGAATACCATTTCAATCGCATACTTACAAAGTTGTCTTTGAATTCTTCCACTCCGCCTTGAAATCTTGGATTTACATGATTAATGTAGGTCTTCCAAGAGTTTGACCAATATACTTTGCATCCCGATGTTGCATATTTCCCAAAATACTCATTCCCATCGCTGTGAATATTTCCTTCAATTATAAATGTTTGTGAATCAATTGTATTTAGGCTAACACGATCATTATCACGACACGAATTTTGGTTGATAACTATATCAACACAATAATCTTTCTCGTTGACAACCGATATATGCAACATCCGCACATCCATGTTAGATTGCAATAGGCAAGTAGAATATCCAAGTAAAGCATATGTAAGATCGAATGAACCATGAGTCAAATTATTAATGACAGACCCCGACCTGAATCGAGGCATGTTGGCCGTCACGTGAGGGTGACGTAGCCATGTCTGTAGTGTGGAAGTGAAAGTGATATGAAAGTGTGAATAATTAAAGACCAAAACTCTCTAAGTTATACTAGGGTGATATATGAGTGCGTGATAGTGTGCAAGGTAACGATACAAAAGTTCAGAGCGTATGCAACCTAGTTGTAGTCCAGTAGGCTAAGTATTAATTATATAGAACATGAAAGAAAATTTTACATTTATTACAGTGCTGTCAGAACTGCTGTAGAGTCCTCGTGAGCCACCAACACTAACTTCTACCTAGAACCTAGAGGGGCGCAAAAACAGAAAACGTGAGTGGGCAAAAACAAAGGTTTTGAAAACACATTTCACTTCTTAAATATAATAACCTCTCATAGTAAAACCTGTATAATTTCCTAGAAAATAAATATATATACATATCTAGAAATCATGCTCGATAATGATGAAAACCAAGCATGTGCCATGTCAAATATCTCATAAACAAATATGTAAGCTAGGTGACGTGATTTAATATGAAAGAGATATATCAGCCAGAGTCACCTAACGTGACCTATACGGCTGAATCTATAGCTCATAAATACTTATTCTTGCACACGAGTTAAAACCATCTAACGTGGTCTGTACAACAGGCTGAGTGTAAATAAATATGCTCAAGTACTACTATCAGATGAAGGTTGTGCAAAATATCGCAAGTCACCTACAAGTTGGAACCACCTAGTGTGGTTTGTACGACAGGCTGGCACCTACCTTGGATCCAAGGTGAGCGTGTGGTGCGGGAGGTGAACGATCACGTGAAGGCTAGGCCTTGGCCCCGAGCGAAACACTAACACCGAGGTGCAGGATAATGAGCACTAACCATAGATAAACACAACCATACTCACATCAATCTCTATCATCAACATGTACTCACCTGAAGCTTACTTGGGCATCCGCAACGTCATACAATATTATGCATATTGACATTAATGCATAAATTAAAATATGATGCAATTGACATGGCATTTAAAACGTAAAACTATTTAAAATAATTTATGGGAAATGTAAAGCATAAATATGTATATATAGAAAACCAAAAGCTTACTCATTGGTATGTAGCAGGGTTGTAACCCTCGAGTCTTGCCTGGCTATGCTCGTCCTTTGGAAACTTCTCACCTATATGTGAAACAACTGATTAAACGTTAATTCGAATGTACATAACCAAAACCTAGAATTAATTTCTCAAACGTCACTCAATTAGGGTATTTGAATATACCACCATGGCCTATTCAACACCACGAGCATCCGTATATTTTTAGAATAATTTTTGAACTTAAACTAGTTTAAGTGTGAAGCCCAAATTAAACTAAATGGACTTAATTCCCTTTTTAAACATAAGGCCTAAACCATTTAAATAGCTTACGCCCAAATTATAACCACACAACCCACAAAATTGGATTTTTTAGACCTGGGCTTTAATGACAAGGCCAAAGAAGTGTTTCCTAATTGGGCTATAGTCACCTTGGCCCAAAACACATAATGGCCCCCCAAAAAAATGTGAAAGAGAACACCGGAACTTGGTGTTCTTGCTGGTAAACTTTCCAACTCCGATTCGGGGTCAAAACTCAACCAAAAACCTTCATTCAAAAGCCAAAATGAAGATCAAGGAGTAATGATTCGAGCTTTACCAAGGTGAAGTGACGTTGCCGTTGAGATCAGCCGAAAAAGTCCCTAAAACTCACGGTCACTCATCGAAAAATTTAAGAAATGTATTTTCCCCAAGAATTTTGCATCCACACCATTTCAAAATGTCTCAAGACACCCTTATCTAACCTAACAAAAGTTTATAACGGTCTAATGTGTTTACCTTACTCGAAAAGTTCGAGATCCCGTTGGAGTTACCACACGGAGACTACCCAATATTAAAGGGTGAGAAAGGGTGAGTATATGGTGTGAGGGAGAAAAGAAGAAGTCTTGAGGGTTGCTGTGCATGAGCAAATATGTATGTACATGTGTGTTGTGTTGAGGAGAAGAGTACCAAGAGAGGGAAAGGTGCGGGAGAGTGTGAGGGAGAAAAGGAAATTTCTAGAGTGAGGGAGAAAAGCCACGGGTGGAAAGGGGGAAAAATAATAAGGTCCTTGGTTGGGCCATAAGGTTTAGGCCCTAAAAATAGGTCCAAGGAAGAAATAAACCAACCTAAAAATAAAATTTTGCCCATTCTCGTTCTTAATTCATGTCGGCGTGCTCGTGACATTGAGCACCATTTAATTTTTGTGAGATAATTTAATTCTACATAAGTACATCCATGTCGCTAAACCTCGAGGGCATTTTTGTCATTCACATACTCGGGGATTATAATGTATACAAATTCGGGACATGTCGTCATAGTATACCCCCTTAAGAAAAATTTCATCCTCGAAATTCTATATACTATTGCACAATCAATAACCATAGAATAAACGTGGATATAAATCTCGCATTCGATCCTCAGTCTACCGGGTGGCCTCCTCCACTGAATGGTTCCTTCACAAGACTTTCACCATTTGTACAGTCTTATTCCTAAGAACCTTATCATTCCAGTCTAAATTCGTCAATGGCTCCTTGTCGTATGTCAAGTCTGGATTAATCTCTAGTGGTTGAGGAGGTATCACATGTGACTGATCAGCGACATAATGATGAAGCATGGACACATGGAAAATATCATGTACCTTTGACAGCTCCGGAAGTAACTTAAGTCTATAGGCAACTTCACCGACTCACCCGGTGATCTGGTATAGTCCGATGTAGCGAGGACTTAACTTACTTTTCTTGCCAAAACATACTACGCCTTTCCATAGAGATAGCTTCAGAAATACCCAGTCTCCGATTTTATACATTATATCTGTAGCATGTTTATCGGCGAGGCTCTTTTGACGATCATGGGCTGCTTTTAGGTTAGATTTAATTACCTGAATATTTTGTGTAGTCTCATCTACGATCTCAGGGGCCATTAATAATCTCTCGCCGACCTCTGACCAACATAAAGGAGTGTGACAGGGTTTACCATAAAGCGCCTCGAATGATGACATATTGATGCTAGAATGATAGTTATTATTATAGGCAAACTCAATCAGAGCCAAATGCTTATGCCAAGCGTCGCCAAACTGCAGTACTAAAGATCTCAGCATATCCTCTAGCGTCTGAATAGTTCTCTCAGATTGCCCATATGTATGTGGATGATACACCGTGCCGTAGAGCAATATCGAGCTAAGAGCTTCCTAAAATGCCACCCAAAACTTAGAAGTGAACCTAGGATCTCGATCAGAGATGATACTAATCAAAACCCCATGGTATTTAACAATCTCTGAAATACATAGATCAACTAATAGGCTTAAGGAATAATTCTCTTGAACTGGCAAAAAGTGTGCTGACTTGGTAAGCAGATCCACTATTACCCAAATGCCGTCATATCCATTTCGTGTACGAGGAAGCTTGTACACAAAATCCATAGTAATGTCTTTCCATTTCCACTAAGAAACGGGAAGTGGCGGCAATAAACCGAAAGGTTTCTTCCGCTCAGCTTTGACTTGCTGACAAATTGCACATCGACTCACATATTCTGCGATCTTTCTTTTCATGCCAGGCCAGTAATAAAATGGTCAAATGGTATGATACATCTTGGTACTCCTAGGATGCATCGCATACACCAAAATATGTGCCTCATCCAATATATCTTTTTTTTCTCGCTATATCTGGCACGTACATCCAGTCTCCTAGCATAAGCATGTCATCTAGTCTCTAGATCCTGAGATCCTTCTTTTTCCCTCGTGGCAGAAAACCAATTAATTCTTGAGACTCTGGATCTTCTGCTTGAGCCTCGAGCATGCGATCTATCAAGATCGATCTAACTTGAAAACTGGCAAGTAAAGCTTCATCCCGATCTTTCACCTTTAATTTCACTCATGTGGACCTCAATTCTGTGAGCAAAGGAACACGGCTACCATGCAAAGCATTAAGTCTAGCATGTGATTTTCTACGGAGTGCATCTCCCATTGAATTTGCACGATCTAAGTGATACTCAATTGTGAAATCATAATCGCTAGGCAATTCTATCCACCTCCGATGTCGAAGGTTAAGATCTATCTAGGTGAAAATATACTTGAGGCTTTTATGGTTTGTGAAAATCTGACATTTTTCTCCATACAAGTAATGCCTCCAAATCTTCAGGGCAAAAATAATGGTTGCTAACTCAAGATCATGAGTAGGGTAATTCGTCTCATGTGGCTTTAATTGTCGCAAAGCATATGCAATCACCCTACCATGCTACATCAATACACATCCCAAGCCATTCAGAGAAGTGTCGCTTTAAATCTCGAAATTACCACTGTCGTCTGGAGGTGCTAAAACAGGTGCGTGAGTGAGACAATACTTTAGTTGCTGGAAGCTCTGCTCACAATCATCGTCCCACTCAAATTTAACATCTTTCCTAGTCAATCTCGTTAGTGGTAAAGCTGTGGTTGAAAAATATTTAACAAACTATCTGTAATAACCTGCTAGGCTGAGAAAACTCTGTACCTCGATGACGGTCTGTTGCTGCTCCCAATTCTCAACTGCAGCTACTTTCTGTGGCTCCACCAGTATATCCTAAGCTGATATGACGTGCCCTAAGAAAGACATCTGATCTAGCCAGAACTGACATTTGCTAAACTTAGCATATAACCGATGTTCCCTTAGTTTCGTCAAAACCAAAGTGAGATGTCACGTGTGCTCTACTTTACATTTAAAATACACCAAAATGTCATCAGTGAAGACAATAACGAACCTGTCGAGGTATGGCTAAAATACTCAATTCATCAGATACATATATACTGCTGGTGCATTCGTTAACCCAAATGGCATCACGAGAAACTCGTAATGACCATAGCGAGTCATAAATGCTATCTTAGGGGCATCTTCACTTCTAATTTTCAACTTATAGTACCCAAACCTCAAATCAATCTTAGAGAATACATAGGCACCTCAAAGCTGGTCAAATAAATCATCTATACGTGGCAACAGATAACGGTTTTTAATCGTTACCCAGTTCAGCTGTCGATAATCGATACACAGCCTCAAAGTACCTTCTTTCTTCCGTACAAATAGAACTAGAGCACCCCAGGGTGAAGTACTAGGCTGGATGAAACCCTTATCCACTAATTCTTACAGCTGAGTTTTTAATTCCCTTAACTCTGCATAAGTAATTCGATAAGGTGTCAATGAAATAGGGTATGCACCTGGAATCAAATCGATAGTGAATTCCACTTCTCTATCTGGCGGAAATCCAGGTAAATCATTAGGAAATACGTCAGCGAAATGCCTAACTACACGTACATCTTCCACACGAGTAGGCACCTCCTCTTTCAATACCACGTGAGCCAAATATCCCTGACAACCTTTTCTCAACAGTCGTTTAACTCTGACGGCGGAGATAACGCCGTGTCTCACTCCACTACGCTCGCCTAAAAAGGTAACCACAGGCAAGCCTAGATGACGAAAAATAACTATCTTCTGGTAGCAATCTAGCTAAGCACGATTATAGTGTAACCAATCCATGCCTATAATAACATCGAAATCCACAATATGTAGTGGCACGAGATTAGCTGGCATTATGACATCCTCAACCAAAATAGGACATCCCTGGTACACCTAGCTAATATAACATGTCTCACTTCTAGGCATAGAAAACTCTAACTCATAACCAAGAGGTGTAGGATAAGGTTGCATCTTTTGAGCAAACGTATGAGAAATAACGGAGTGTGTGTCACCAGAATCAATCAATACCGTAGCAAAATATCCAAGGACATTCACCATGCCTATAATGAGATCAAGACTATTCTACGCATCCTGCAGAGTAATGTGGTGAACACAGCCCTATGTTTGTTGTCGTTCTCCACGTCCTCTGTTAGCTTGGTTTCCACGTCCCTGCAAACCACGTTTATGACCAGGCTGGTTAAGCTGCCTCGATGATCCTGTGTTACTAGAAGCAACCTCAACACTCTGGGACTACTCTCCTGGATACCACTGTGATCCACCACCCTAATATGGTGGATATGGTGCGTAACCTCCTAAATACTGAAGGTAACCACCATGATGATACGGATCGTGTGGGTACTGATACGATCCTCCAAAATATGGGGCTATATATCCCTGATAATGATACGCACCCCCCATAACCTATCTGGGTGTAACCACTAGGTCCTGGGACCTATTGAATAGGACTGGTAGTGGTAATATAGGTGGCTGAGGCTTCTGCTGGTTCTGTGGGCATTGATTTGCCTGGTGTCCTATCTGACCGCAAATAAAACATCCTCTACTACTTTATCTACACTCCCCAATATGTCGACTATTACACCTACGACAGAATGGACCACTAGAACCACCGAAATCTCTGTCTCTGGAAGCGGAAACCTCCTGAACGGCCACCCGTCTATGGCACAGTGGAACTTAAACCTCCACTAGAAGAACCAGAACTAGTTCCGCTCCGCTTGAAACTCTACATCTGACGAGGTCCCTGTGATGATTGATCCTTATCTTTATTATTTTTCTTCTACTTATTATCTTTTCTTCTTCATCATCATTGTCACTAGGCATATTTTCTGAGTCCTCCACTCAAAGTAGCACCTCGAAAAATTCCTGATATGTAGTACATGGGGTCGAGGTTGCCATCGAACGCAATTTCTTACGTGTACCCCTCTTGAATCGTTTGAGCATCTCTACTGGATTACAAGTAATCTCTAGACAATAGTGCGACAAATCTGTGAATCTGTGATGGTAGTTAATAGTTGACATCTTTCCCTACTTTAAATTATGAAATTCTTCTCTCATGTGATCTAAATACTCTGGTGGAATGAATCTGGTCCAGAATCTCTAAGTGAACACCTCCCAATTATTTGCATCCTCATATGACATCAAAAATGATTCCTAACGCCACCAAGATGCAGCCTCATAACGCAGAAACTAGGTGGCTATCTCCACCCATTGATCATCTGCAAGCGTACCCTGACGCTACATAACTCTAAAAGTGTTCTCTAAGTAATCGAGGCACATCTCGGCTTTTTCAGCCCCTTCATTACCCAAGAAATTGTTTATCTGGATGTGAGTTAGGGTCTCTAAGGTAGTCCTCTGTGGAGGATGAAGTGAGGACTGTATGGCTTGAGCAATCGCATCCCCTAACTAACCAAAATCGGGAAAATCAGACTCAATGGAAGGACATGGCTCTTTACGAGGCGACATGCTTCTGACATAAGAGATCAAAATGATAAGAACACCAACAAAATATGTAGGACTACCAAACTTAGGCTCTGATACCAAATTGACACACCCCGACCTGAATCGAGGCATGCTAGCCGTCACATGAGGGTGACGTAGCCACGTGAACAGTGCAGAAGTGAAAGTGATATGAAAGTGTGAATAATTAAAAACCAAAACTAACTAAGTTATACTAAGGTGATATATGAGTGCGTGATAGTGTGCAAGGTAACGATACAAATGTTCAGAGCATAAGTAACCTAGTTGTAGTCTAGCAGGCTAAGTATTAATTATACAAAACATGAAAGAAAATTTTACATTTATTACAGTGATGTTAGAACCGCTGTAGAGTCCTCGTGAGCCACCAACACGAACTTCTACCTAGAACCTGGAGGGGCGCAAAAACAGAAAACGTGAGTGGGCAAAAACAATGGTTTTGAAAACACATTTCACTTCTCAAATATAATAACCCCTCACCGTAAAACCCGTATAATTTTCCAGAAAATAAATATATATACGTATCTAGAAATCATGCTCGATAATGATGAAAACCAAGCATGTGCCATGTCAAATATCTCATAAACAAATACGTAAGCCAGGTGATGTGACTTAATATGAAATGGATATATCAGCCGAAGTCACCTAACATGACCTGTACGGTTGAATCTATAGCTCATAAATATGTATTCCTGCATACGAGTCGGAACCACCTAACGTGGTCTGCACGACAGGCTGGGTGTACATAAATATGCTCAAGTGCTACGATCACATGAAGGCTGTGCGAAATATCGCAAGTCACCTACGAGTTG
The DNA here is from genome assembly GCA_963580275.1 of Crataegus laevigata. Taxonomy (NCBI): domain Eukaryota; kingdom Viridiplantae; phylum Streptophyta; class Magnoliopsida; order Rosales; family Rosaceae; genus Crataegus; species Crataegus laevigata. Next base: position 24,525,370 of record OY756948.1, read on the forward strand.
GAACCATCTAGTGTGGTCTGTACTACAGGCTGGCACCTACCTTGGATCCAAGGTGAGTGTATGGTGCTGGAGGTGAACGATCACGTGAAGGCTAAGCCCTGGCCCTGGGCAAAGCCCTAAGACTGAGGTGCAGGATAATGAGCACTAACCATATATAAACACAACCATACTCATAGCAATCTCTATCATCAACAAGTACTCACCTGAAGCATACCTGGGCGTTCAAAACATCATACAATATTATGCATATCGACATTAATGCATAAACTAAAATACGATGCAATTGACAAGGCATTTAAAACGTAAAACCATTTAAAACAATTTGTAGGAAATGTAAAGCATAAATATTTATATATAGAAAACTAAAAGCCCACTCACTGGTATGTAGCAGGGTCGTAACCTCTGAGTCTTGCCTGGCTACGCTCGTCCTCTAGAAACATCTCACCTATATGTGAAACAACTGATTAAACATTAATTCGGAAGTACATAACCAAAATCTAGGATTAATTTCTCATATGTCACTTAATTGGGGTATTTGAATATATCACCGTGGCCTACTCAACACCACGAGCATCTCCATATTTTTAGAATAATTTTTGGACTTAATCTAGTTTAAGTGTGAAGCCCAAATTAAACTAAATGGACTTAATTCCCTTTTTAAACAGAAGCCCTAAACCATTTAAATAGCTTAGGTCCAAATTAAAATGACTTAAAGATTGGGCTGGCCCAACAGCCCAACAGATTCTAAATTTATTTTTTTCCTAATATGAAATAGGCTTGGTTTTGGGCTGACCACACAGTCCACAAAAATGGATTTTTTTTTTTGGACCTAGGCTTTAATTACAAGGTTAAAGAAGTGTTTCCTAATTGGGCTATAGTCACCTTGTGACACACCCGTACCCGAAAGTAGGGCATGCTGGCCGTCACGTGAGTGTGACGTAGCCATGTGCACTGTGCAGAAGCGAAGATTGATAACGAAGTACGAATAAATTCAAACCGAAATCTAGCAACCTAACAATGAATGTGTGCTGGAAATAATTCCATACTTATACATATTCAGAGCGTACTAGGTCGAGTGCAGTCAAGCATGAATAAAAGAGTTTATTTACACCATCGGTGCCCTACATATGTCAAATCTGTCAGAAAGGCCGAAGGATCCTCGATGTGCCCAACTCGGAATTCAAGCTATCTAGAACCTGGAGGGGTGAAAAACAAAGGGAATGGGTCAGCAAAAACAAATCCTTTTCAAAATCATTCTTTTCTCAAAATTCTAGCCCCTCTCCGTAAAACCTGTATAATTCCCAGAAAATAATACGTACATATATATCTCAATCTTTCTCAGCATAAAACGTTTTCAAAGTATCTCAATGTATGCCGTGCAATGCAATTCAATGCCATCATAATCTCATAAACAATGCCATACTATGCATTTCAATAATCATATCTCTACTGCATGTTATCTCAGCCATCGGCTGTAAGTATAGCTCATAACATCTCTATCTCATAATCATATATACTTTGCACATGTATCCATCCCACATCTGGTGGTCTACTCATCATATCATGTATAATCAAGTAAGTATGCTCTAGTGCTACAATCACGTGAAGACTGTGCGAATAAACGCGGGTCACCTACATGTCATACCCACTACTAAGTGGTTTATACGACAAGACTGTGCACCTAACTTAGATCCAAGGCGAGCATGCGGTGCAGGAGGTGAACATCACGTGAAAGACTGTGTCCCTCTCTGGGCGGGAGCACTACTATAACTGTGCAGGTCTATGAGCTAACAAATCATGATATCTGATCATGTCACATCATATCTCATCTCTGTTCGTTCTCTACTATGCATGTACCTACCTGGTACTTATCTGGCGTCATCAGCACCAACATATGCATGAAATGTATAATTAAATACTCATGCATCAAATCAAGTGATATGCAAGGCGATAAAACGTATTTTCCATTTCAAAAGTGATTCTGGGAAATCATTATATATATATAGGTTATACGGAAAATAATACTGCCCACTCACAGATAAATAGCTGGATCATAGCCCCCGCGTCTAGCCTGGCTACGCTCGTCCTCAGAATACTTTCACCTATATGAGAAATTACTAAAAATACGTCATTTAAGCACCTACGCGCTAAAACGGAAATAACTTCTCGTACATAGCTCCAAAAATGACATGTGAATATACCAACGCGACCTACACGACGTCACGGACGTCGTGGTATTTTTAGAAAAATTTTCTGACGTGGCACGCGCCCCCACGCGCCTGATGTGGCACGGGCCTACGCGCGCGAGTAAAGGCTACTCGCCCCTGTCCTCTTGTCTCGCCGGACTGGTTTTTCCGGTGACCGAAAAAACTTCCGTGTGCGATATCTCACTCGTTTCTCAACCATTTTGTCCCATTTTTCTTCCTACATGCTCTAAATTAAGAGTACTACAAGTCTATACCTTCAAAAACCTCGAAAACTAACGAGAAATTCGTCGGGAAATCTCCAAGAGTCTGGCCATCTCCGTTCTACGTGGTCCCGACGTCCCAACACTTCCAACGCACCACTCCTAGCCTCCTTGGGACCTTACGACGGTCGCTGTGATTTCAGATTTTCCTAAAACGCAACGTAGAAAAAGTTGATGAATAGTGCCATTTACAAAACTTGAATTTTGGACGTGAAATCGTCGTAGTTCTTACCTGAAAATGGTATGGTTGAGTTCGTATGGACGTCACGATCAAAAATATGCAATTTGTTTCGTCGATCTATGAAGTTTTGATATGGGTGGTGTATGCCATGGGTTTGGCGAGAGAGAGAGGGAGTTCGTGAGGTAGAGAGAGAGAGAGAGTGAGTCTGAGAGACGTGAGAGAGACAGAGAGAGGGTGGACCAAGACCACCAAACCAAAATTATTTCCTAACTTTTCTTTGGTACCCAACAACTTCAATAATTATGTAATTGGCCCAAAAATTAACAATTCTCGCATAAACGTTCGCCCGAACTCAAGGGCATAATAGTTAATTCATAATGTCGAAATAAAAATTCTGGAACGGGTTGTTACACCTTGGCCCAAAACACATAATGGCCCGCTGGAAAATTGTGAAAAAGAACACCGAAACTTGGTGTTCTTGCCGGCAAACGTCTCCAACTCCAATTTGAGGTCAAAACTCAACCAAAAACCTTCATTCAAAAGCCAAAATGAAGATCAAGGAGTAAGGATTTGAGCCTTACCAAGGTGAAGTGACGACTATCGAGATCGGCCAGAAAAGTCCCTAAACCCCACGGTCACTCACCGGAAAATTTAAGAAATGTATTTTCCCCAAGAATTATGGATCCACACCATTTCAAAATGTCTTAAGACACCCTTATCTAACCTAACATAAGTTTGTAATGGTCTAAGGTGCTTACCTTACTCGAAAAGTTAAAGATCCTGTAGGAGTTACCACACGGAGACTACCCAATATTAAAGGGTGAATATATGGTGTGAGGGAGAAAAGAAGAAGTCTTGAGGGCTGCCGTGTGTGAGCAAATATGTATGTACGTGTGTGTTGCATCAGGGACAAGAGTACCGAGAGAGGGAGAGGTGCGGGAGAGTGTGAGGGAGAAAAGGAAATTTTTGGAGTGGGGGAGAAAAGCCACGGGTGGAAAGGGGGAAAAATAATAGGGTCCTTGGTTGGGCTATAAGGTTTAGGCCCTAAAAATGGGTCCAAGGAAGAAATAAACCAACCCAAAAGTAGAATTTTGCCCATTCTCGTTCTTAATTCATGTCGACGTGCTCGTGACGTCAAGCACCATTTAATTTTTTGCGATCGAGAAAAATAATTTAATTCTACATAAGTACATCCACATCACTAGACTCAAGGGCATTTCCGTTATTGACATACTTGGGGATTATAATATATACAAATTCAAGACGGGTTGTCACAACTAAGCCTTGAGCAAACCTCATTGTAAACTTCAGAGAATGTAGTGTTGCAAAAATTGGGATAGATATAGTGGTATCCTAATGAATGCATCTCCCCAATATAGCACCTTCCATCTGAAAAATAAAAGAAAGTAGAGACAACATTAACCCAAAGCATTCTAGCTTGACATGAAAAAGTGCATATAAATTTTCAAAAGGAAAAACAAGAAAGATGAATTAAACTATGTCCAGTTATTATTTGCTGTTTGTACCCCCATTCCAAATACCGTATATGCCAAACAGAAAAATAGATGGCAAAAACTCTCTGCCTTAGCTGGTCCTCCCTTGATTTGTCTGCTCTGTTTTCTGTTGTACCCCTGTCTATACTTTTTCAACTCTCTATTAATTTCCTACACAGCAACACATGAACCATTGGTAAAAAAAATGTACACAATGCGATTGAATTGTACCCATGCACACCATAATAGAGAAAAAGACTTATTCAATAATTTTTATAAACAGTTTCTATGCATACAAAAATTTCATATGTGAAATTCTCTTTCAAATATTTCGACAAACACTTGGTATGCATCATAAAAACACTACAAAACTACAAGATACATGCTGAAATAATTGAAGTTCCCCAATACATGCCAAAAAAAATGTTAAAGAATCATTTTACATATGCAAAACCAACTGTGAAGACGATACTGTGCTACCTGTAAATATGGGTACAAAAATTATAAACCCAAGAATCCACCATTACGGACAAATCGGTATAAACGAACTATGGTGCAAATAAAAAAAATGAAAAAATACCTTGAATTTTAGCTCGGAATTGTCGTTGATTCTTCAAGTTACTCTGCAAAAAAATGCGCTCGTTCGAATGCTCGGGGATAAAGTATGACTTCGACTCAAATCTCGGTGAAACTTGAATTTGAAGAATCATATCAAATATAATAATGATGGATTTAAAAAACTGAGTGAGATTATTGTGAAATTTGCAGTTACGAAAATAAAAAACTGAAGAAATCAATTGGGCGGAATTATTTGGTGGAATGGGTGGAATGGATGCGTTATTCAGTTTGGTAAGCATGGGAGGCGTTGGAAGCATAAGGGTCGTGGAATGAAAACATAGCCTGGGATAAAAAATTGCAATAATTAATTATTTTAGTAAAAATATAAAAAAATAAAAAAACTGACATGAAAATATGCTGATAATAAAATGCTGATGTCTGTACAAACTTCAAAGACTTTAATCAAAAAGTTAAAAGTAACAAAGTTTTAATCAAAGTGGATAAATAATTAGGGACTGAATTCTAATTTTTTTTCTATATATTATTTGTATATTGTTGTGATTTGTTTACAATTTCTGGTCACTAGGTTTTCATGCATGCATTTTGAAAGCTGTCGACCAGCCATTGGAATCTATCTCATATATTTAGTGCTGTCAGTTATTGGGATAGTTTTGTTTTAATTACAGCACGCAGCAAGTTGCTTTTGTAGGTGTCAACTTCTACTTAGCAGACTCATTACTTAAAGAGATCAAACCACTTTTTTAATCCATCCATACATTTATATTTTATTAATATTTTGGTTAGCCCTCAATTTTTTTGGAAAATGAATTGTCTGCCCTCCTGCATGCCTTCTTTTTTGTTTGTTCGGTCACGGTTAAGTCATATTAATATTTTATATTCTTATTACTTTTTATCTTATTATTTTTATTAAAAAATTAATATAAAATATTGACGTGACTTAACCGTGACCGCACAAAACAGGAGAGCATGAAAAGAGTACGGAAGGGGAGGCAGACAATCATCTCCAATCTTTTAACCGCTCATTTCCCACTATAAAAGAACCTGTTTTCGTTCATTTATCGAAATATCTAGAAACGTACGTTGGCTGCGGTGCATGCATAGTACAGATTATATTGAATGCATGGTCCGTGTATATGTGTGTGTATATTATACGTAAATAGAGGGACAAAGAAAAGAGGAAGAGAGAGAAAATATAAAGAGGGAGTTAGGTTTGAGGTTTGTGGGTGTTAAATTTTGGATTATTGAGTGGTTTAGGTAATGGATTTAAAATATTTTTATTTTCTGATAAATTAAAACTATGAGTTATCATGTGATTTTACACTATTTTTAAGTATCTCATTATTTCAAGTCAAGCATATTGGATTTTGTGAAGTACTTTCGAAGTTATTATATATCTGATTAGTAAATTGTTTGAGATGTTCATGGAGCATGAGAACTTTAGTGTTGGATTATTCGAGAGATAAATGTATGGCACACGGGGACATTAGGGCAGAATGATCAATTTTGGGGTCACGTGGTTCTACATATAATGAAGGATAACCAACGTGTGAAGGGATGATGTGATATGACACTATGTGTATCTTGATTTGATACCATTATTTATTTTCTAGAGTGGGTAAAACGGCATCGCTCGATTGGCATATTATATATTCTACTCACTGTGCGACGGTGGTTGTTGCTCACCCCACACCTTCTATTTTACAGATGAGTTATTTGGCAAGACATGTACTAGACGAGCTGAAGTAGTGTTAGACGAGAGATTTAAGAGTTTTTATTTTATATTTTTGTACACCTTGTAAAGCTTTTGAAGTTATTTTATAAGGGAAGTTTGTTTTTCGTTTTTATTTATTTAGTTTTTAGCTCGCGCGCCACGCACAACATTTATATTTTTCACCGATCCTACGTCCGAGGCATGACAAATGTTTGCATGCATCAATTTTTTATTTCAGTAATCTGTATCAGGTCATTTGTAAGTAATTTCAAAACTGATAAAGTAATTTCAAAATTCTATTTTCTAAAAATCAACATTGCCTCATTATTTTGTATTCATTATATTTTACTAAAGAGATGTCCTTTTTTTTTGTCAAAATGAAGACTAGTTGTGGAGCTCATTATATATCGAATTTTAACGATTCAAACCGTCTATTTTTAAAGTTTTCATTCATAGATTATTTTGCAAAAAATAAATTCAATCTAAAACTATATACTCATTTGTTTTCATGATGAAATTTCAATGTTACTTAGAATGTAGTGTTTGTCAATTTCTTTTAACTCAATTAAATGCCTAAATATTTTTCGATTTGGCTAATATTTTGTACTGATGATCTATAAAGTGCAACTTGAAAAATAAATTATTTGAATCGTTGAAGTTCAATATGGTGTGAGCTCCGCAACTAGTTCCTATTTTTATATATCTAAAATAAAATAAAATAAATAAAAAAGCAGCCCTTTAGATAAAGAGCCTATCTATATATATATTTACGTATATGTCCAAATGCTCCTTGCCGTAGGCATGTGATTGTACTATGCATGGACCATTCCATAGTAGATGGTCCGGTCTCAGGAATATAGTTTGTTTGGCTTTTTCACTTTTACGTATTTTAAATCAAATCAAGCAAAATCCATGCTGTCTATTCACATCTTAGAAGCTCAATTATTTATGAAGATAGGCAGAATGGGGAAGCTGCCCACATTTTAGCCTTCAAGTTTCAGACTATCTTGAAAATAATGGGCCATTGCCTTTGGAATTTTAGCAAGAGTAGCATTTTCATGGCCATATTCCATTCCAGAAAGGATGCATTGTTCATCAGTTAGTGTCATTTCTGCACTTACTATTTGCTGTATGTATAAACAAACAGGTTTCTTGTTTTTCTTAGGTGTACAACCTATTTTGGTTAAATGTTAATGGATCTACTGGTTCCATCACTTGATTTCTCATATTATTTAGAGTTTTATGCTGAAGTTAACAAGGTCTAAGTTAGTCGCATCGGTAAACTTGACTAATCAAGGTTAATAACTATATCCTCAATTATATTTGGTATATGATAGATATATAGCCTCTCTTTTGACCAACGAGATAATAATTCAATCATTAACTTTTATGTCATTTAATTTACAAAATTTAATTTAAAATTTTAGTTTTCTTAGCATTACTCTAAATGATATGCTATTATCACTGGCTGATGCCGACAACCTAATTACTGATCAATGGAGATAAATATTGTCTCTAAACATGCAAGAACCAAATGAATCTTGTCAACGTGTTGTGCAAACTTAAATGGATGTTGTTTTGTTCTAGATATTATTACTATCATGGTTAATTTTTGGAGTTAGAAAAAGCAAAGATAAGAAGTACTTAAGTGATATTAGGTAATGAAAAGACTCGTGAGTCCGTGAAGGGTGTGTGCTCCATCTCTATTTACATCATGTCATGTTGAAGATACTATTGTGAGTGTTTACTAAACCAGAAAAAATAGGGAAAAACAGTTTAAAATAGTAATGTGAAAATGCCATCATTTAGTATTATAGTTTAATAAAAAAAAATTTGTAAGTGGCGGCTTTAAGTTCGAACTATGTAGACTACAAGTTCAATATCAAACTACTATAATTAAATAAGTGAGTGACTAACTTAAGTCTCTCAACCTAGAGAGGGGAGTGTAGGAGAATTGTGGGTTCAATAATTCATATCTTTTCTGAAAAGAGTAAGTGTCTCGCACATGCTTATTAACAAAGAACTAATCTCGCATAATTTTTCATTAGCGTAATTGGTGTATGGAGGAGGAATAATTAGTTATGTTGTTGTTGGATGGACTTGTTTATCCGATTTGAAGGGCTGTGGGATTTCCAACTCACCTCTGTGAAGATATTAAGATAAGGAGGGAGGTGTGGTCATTCGGTCATACTCGTGATGGGGATCTCCTTCTGCATGCAGTACTCTTGACTCTTGCGCTCAGAAGAAGAACATGGACAATGCTCCTGCCCCAGTTGTCCACTTTTTATCCAGCTTATAATTAATTTGAGTCAAAATTCAAACTATGATTTGAAATGCCTCTCAGAATTTGTTTTTTACACTCACTATTTTAAGAAATAATTTTATTAACATTTCATCCCTAAGATTCTGTTAGAAAAGTACATACTATAAATAAGGCCAATTTTATTGTTTAACTTCTTACATTACTTTTGATTTTCGTTATAATTTCATGCAGAATAATGCTTAGCTCATTTAAGAGCGAAATAAATTTTATATTTATAATGAAAACCGTTCTTTTGTTACATCTCTAAATTCTAAATTTCAATTTGAGTCAACCAAAATTTCTATGATTCTTCACGACATATGGTACTTTGCAACCAATTTTTTTGTGATTGATTACTTCTATGCTTCGCTGGATGGGAACCTTGCTGCTCATGCACAAAGGCGGCTTTGAGGGGAAACGAAAGGTGCAATCGCAGGGCCCTCAAAAATTTTTGTTACCTTATATTTATATGTAATAATGTTGTATATTAAAAAAAAAATTACTTTAGTTAGTACATTAAAATCTCATTGTGCACTTCTTATAAGTGTAAATTTTAGAAAGAATTTTGTTAGCACATTGAAATCTCATTATGCACTTCTTATAAGTATAATTTTTTTTCTTTCTAAATATAAAAGTTTGAAGTGCACGATGAAATATTTGGAGTGCCAATAACAACTCCTTAAAAACGATTTTTCTTTTTAATTTTATTATATAATAATGCTATATATTCAAGTCAAATTTCAAAATTAAGAGTCTTTTAAGCTTTTATTTCTTATTTGGTTGCTTAAGATTAAACTTTTTTTGATTATTTAGTAAAGGTTATGTTTGTAATTTTATTTATATTTATTATTTATGTGACATTTGTAAACTTACAATTGGTGAGTCTTAAAGTTTGTTTTGATTTAAACTATTGCTTTCTAGCACCAATACATTGTCCTACGTTTTTTTTTAAAATTATCTTAAAAAATGGTCTCTTTATAAATTTTGCACAGGGCCCCCAAAATCTCAGAGACGGCCCTGCTCATGCAATGGCGGCGCATGTTGCTAGCCATGGTGGTTCCTTCTTGTGGGATTATTTAGACCCTGAGTTTTTGTTTAATATATTAACTAAGGATGTAAACATTTTTATTCAATTATGATTTTAATAAATTCTACCTTTGGAAGAAAAACAAAATTGACAATTTTAAATTTTGAGATTTGTGCCTATTTACTACACGAATCTTGAAATTCAAACTCATCTAACCATGATAAATAGAGTGATAAACATACACACTAAATGATAGTGAGCAAACATGCTCTCTAAAATTTTGGTTTTTGAACTTACAGTGCACGACCGGGTGACCTAAAAGCCAAATACTCAAATATAAAAAACCTATAAATCATGGAACGGGGCAGCAATAATTGATCACAAATTTACAAACAAATAATATTTCATTACTTACAGACAAGTTCTTCATTCAGCAACAGCAATGATTAGGAAGTCAAATCAATTAAAAAAATCAACTAACGTTATAACTTGTAGGGAACCTTTTTTCTCACCATCATTTAGTGTGTTGTATACTCACTATCCTATTTATTAATGTTAGATGAGTTTGAATTTCGAGATTCGTGTAATAAATAGGCACAAATCTCAAAAATCAAACTCATCTAATAGTAATAAATAAGATGGTGAGCATACACCACACTAAATAGTAGTGAGCAAAAATGCACTCAAAATTCTATGGTTCTATTCTACATTAGGGGTGTGATCGAAGGAACAAGGACGAATTTGGTTGATTGAGATCCATTATTGAAAATGGAGGCTCGCGGTTGGAGGTTTGATTTGCAGATCCATCTAATTTGCTTACCCTTCATGGGAAATATATTGCCAATGCGTGGCTTTTGAGAAATTGAGGATGTAAATCTTTGGTTTTTAATAGAGAACATGAATTTTTGGGGTAGATTATGAGTTAATTTGCCAATTCTTCCTCTGGGTAATATGCAATTTAGAATTTGATTGTAGGTTAGTTGAAATTGATTGAAATTTTGGTAGAATTTGGGAACTGGAAATTTTAGTTGAAATTGAAGTTGGTAGAATTTGGGAACTATAAATTTTGGTTGAAATTTTGATGTTGATTGAAATTGAAGTTGAAGCAAATAACATGGATATTTTTTTATATATCACCGGTTTTTTTATTTATAATTATTCTGTTTTTAGTCCAACACTGCACCAAACACTTCACTAAGTCAGTCCAGCTTAGTCTAGTCTAAGCCAGCCCAGCTTAGTCCCTGAAACTAATCCAGTCCGAGATAGTCCGGTGCAACTAACGTACCCTAGTTGTTTTTTCCTTTCACAATTTCATATCTTTATTTCATAATTAATTTTGTTTATAAGTAGAATTCTTATATGCTACAAGCAGAGCCGTCTCTGAGATTTTGGGGGGTCTGTGCAAAATTTATAAAGAGACCATTTTTTTTAAGATAATTTAAAAATAAAAACGTAGGACAATGTATTGGTGCTAGAAAGCAATAGTTTAAATCAAAACAAACTTTAAGACTCACCAATTGTAAGTTTACAAATGTCACATAAATAATAAGTAAAAATAAAGTTACAAACATAACCTTTGCTAAATAATCAAAAAAAGTTTAATCTTAAGCAACCAAATAAGAAATAAAAGCTTAAAAGACTCTTAATTTTGAAATTTGACTTGAACATATAGCATTATTATATAATAAAATTAAAAAGAAAAATCGTTTTTAAGGAGTTATTGGCACTCCAAATATTTCATTGTGCACTTCAAACTTTTATATTTAGAAAGAAAAAAATTACACTTATAAGTGCACAATGAGATTTCAATGTGCTAACAAAATTCTTTCTAAAATTTACACTTATAAGAAGTGCACAATGAGATTTCAATGTACTAACAAAAGTAATTTTTTTTAATATATAACATTATTACATATAAATATAAGGTAACAAAAATTTTTGGGGGCCCTTCAAATTTGAGGGCCCTGTGCGATTACACCTTTCGCTCCCCCTCAATGCCGCCTCTAGCTACAAGAATGTTTATTCTTTGAATCTATAGTTTTGGTTATATGGTCCAACCTGATCGTATTATTTGTTATTTTGTCATATAAATTTATCTTTGTATTTTTAATAAATTACTTTAAAAAATATCAATCTAGATATATATATATATATATATATATATATTACCAGCCTGAAATAAAAAATAGGTTCTTTACAATAGGTAAAAGAAATATAGGTACACTCTTTGACAATGAGTAGCGCCGACTTTAAAGAGGAACTGACAACGAACCAACTAGTGTTCATACCAACATGAATTTTGTGAGCAACACATCAGCAAATATCCAAATTCCAACAAAACAAAATACTCGTCACAAAGAAAGACTCTCAAATAACATCACTAAAAAGTACACAAATGCCAATGCTAAATGGCTATCACTTATAATTTCATGTATAACGTCTAAAAAATAAAACCGCTAATAAAAAGTACACAAATGCGAATGCAATCTCGCTATCAGTTTTGTTTCACTCGTTACAAACTGCCCTTGACACACCTCGAGTGTATTGGCTGATTGAGGGAGACGAGTGGGTAATTATCAATCTTGTTCTATGGTGCAAATTTTGTGTGATTTTGGTTAATTATAAGTGGAATACAAGGATAATGGGATGGGGGCCGGAAGGGCGTGCAAAAGCCATGACAATTTGATATTGTAATCTTCAAGTTATTGAACATAATAAGCTCAACGTATGAATCCCATCGACCGCACATTAAAATTGACAGAGGACACCAAACAACAAAAAGGACCTTCAAATAATTGCCAGAGATCCAAAACTCCACCTTATTTCTTGATACACGTGAATAACATCCAAACCCAAAAAAATACATTCCAGTCAGCCCTATAAAATCTCGAACGCCCAATCGGAAATCAACACGTCACCAGATAAGAAAAGGGCTTTTCCATATAATCCCAAGTCACTTTGCAGGTGGTATGGGTGGCAGACTAAGAATCATCCAAACAAGACATCCATGCTTGTCCCATGGGTAGATTTGATGAGATAGAAAATATCTGGGCTATAGTCATAATAATATGGTTTAAATTTATCTATGATAATAATTGAATCTAAAATTTCTCACTTACAAGTTAAGAAAAATACCACTAGACCGTAGTACTGAGTAGTATCCATCAATGCAACTTTTATTATTTGTTTGCATAAATAACGTGAGCTTAAAATCTTGACCATAATCTCGCTCATTTTACCCTAGTTGATTTAGGAAGCTGATTTATATTTTCAACCTCTCATATATTTTTTTAATTTTTTTTATTAAATTAAATGAAAACAACAAACATAATTAAAAAAAAAGTGTGTTTATCATATCATTCCCCTTGAGTTATACTTACACATACTTCATCGGAATAATTTTGTAATTTTGTTCCATGCCTATAACTAGTGTTTTTCTCTATAGGTTACAATTATAACACTTTAATAACTATTTCGTTAGTTTTTACAGAATAAAGAGGAAATACAAGGAAGAAATGAGGATGAAAAAGGATAGAGGAAGGATGATGGGAGGATGTGGAACAAATGCAATTGGAATCGTATACTACATGAAATCTTTTCAAGTTGTTCAATGATTGGGTTGTTGCTCTATTATTATTTAATCATGTACAGAAATTGTGATAATTGGGCAAACTTTTAATAAAAAAAAATAAAGCTGTGGTTGCATGTGATCCATCTCATATAAACACAAGTTGAGTGGGAAGACTCCAAATAAATTCAATTCTTATGTTTCTCATTTGAAATAAACTTGGAATTTGAATAAAAGTCAGAATTTGTAAAATAACATACACCAATTCTCTTGTTTGGATTCATAAACATATGAATTTAGAATTTCTGCATGGTAAAAAAACTTGGAATTTGAGACCCCCAATTCCCAAGTTTAAATTCCATGTAAATAGGTGTCATTTCCCAATTTCTATGATTGAGAGCTTAAAAATAACAAATTCCATATTCAATTCCATTGTTCTTTTAGGTTAACCAAACAAGAAAATTCACAAATTCTAGAAAATAAAATTCCATCAATTCAATTTCCATCATTTTAAAATTCCTTAGTAATCTTAAATTTCTTCATCCAAACAGGAATTCCTACCAAGCCATAGAAACAAAAGAAAACAAAAATCATAAATAGAAAATGTAACTATGCATTATTAGAATTAAGCAGTTTCTTTTTTTCCAAAAAGTAACTAAAATAATAAATGTTACAGAATTTTTTTTCTTTAAGGTGAAACTCTTTATTGAAATTAACCCTCAATGGGCCAAATTATGGATGAATACAGCCCTAATGAAATCTGAGGGTTCCTCGATCCATACTTTTGAGTCATCACTATGTAAATTGGACTTAGCTAAATAGTGAGTTACTCCATTACAACTACGAGGAATATACAAAATCGTACACCTTTAAACTAAACACCCAATCTCTTTTCTTCTTTCTAATTTTGGATAAAGATTAATCTTGGTTATTTTATGTCTACATCTAACTCTCTCGTTAAACTACTTACATACCCATGAAGGGATCAAGCCAATTGTAGTTCACATTTCATTCTTTATCAATTTCCGAAATATTCTAGTAATGGAAATATTCGACATTAGCTTTAATAAATGAAACACATCAAATGGATACCAAATTTGAATTTAGAATTTTAAAATTTGTACAAAATGTTGAAAAACTAGGTTGAACACTCACGAACACATGTAAAGAAAGGTTTGCTCGAGTACACAAATATTGGGAGAATATATGTTATTCATTCAAAGAGCAAGCATGACTTTAAATAGCCTTACAAAGAAAAATATGAATGCTGAAAAATGCAGCCCACGTTTTACAACCCTAACAACATGGTACATGACTAAATCAGAACTTATCCCTAAAGAATAGGACTTATTAACAAACATTGAAACAATCCTATAAACTAGGAGACCTAACCCTAATCGCTAGTGGAGACCTAACCCTAACGGCTAGGAAATCTTAACAACTTCAACATCCTCCATTAAATTGAATGCTAACAGCAATCATTTTATATCCACGAGTGAATGAACACCCAATAACTTTCACAATTTCTGAAACACGTCTAGCTTCAATGGCTTGGTCACGATGTTTGCTACCTGCTTCTGCGAAGAACATTGAACCAATCCTACGATTTCATCCTTGATGAGCTCTCAAAGAAAATGGAATCGAACGTCTATGTGTTTGCTACGCCCATGCATCACTGGATTCTTTGAGAGCTTAATAGTAGAACTATTATCACAATAAATTGTTATGGACTTTTGTGATTCATGGTTGAGTTGCTGCAAAATCCTCTTTAACCAGACTGCTTGGCATGCACTCGATGCTGCATTTATAAACTCAGCTTCAGTGGTAGATAAAGTGACCACATGTTGTTTCTTCGAGGACCATAAAATTGCCCTTGAACTTAACATAAAAACGTACCCAGAAGTACTCTTCTTATCATCCTGATCTCCAGCATAAGCACTGTCAGTGTACCCAATGAGTTCTCTTGCTCCTCCATTCTTATAGAACAACCTAAAACTCACAGTGCCTTCAAGTATCTCAACACTCTCTTTGCTGCTTTAAGATGTAGCTCAATAAGTCGTTCCATGAACCTGTTAATCAAACTTATAACATACATCATATCTAGTCGCGTTGCAGTCAAGTACATAAGACTGCCCACGATTTATTTGTATAGAGTGCTATCAACTTCTACTCCCTCTTCATCTTTCATCATTTTGAAACCAGGAACAATAGGATTATGAACTGCATTGCATTGGTTCATATTAAAATTCACCAACACTTCTTGAGCATATTTCCGTTGAGTAACATAGATGCCTTCCGGCCTTTGAAGCACTTCTAAACCAAGAAAGTAACTCATCCTTCCAAGGTCAGTTATCTTAAACTCAGTCATCATAGAATGCTTGAATTCTCTGAACATAAACTCGTTATTCCCAGTGAATATGATATCATCAACATAAAGACAAACAATTAACATTTTACCCCCATCTTTTTCCTTCACAAACAAGGTATGTTCATGTGGACACTTCTTGAAACCTTCCTTCATGAAATAGGACTCAATGCGACTGTACAGGCTCGAATAGCCTGTTTAAGACCGTATAAAGCCTTTTTAAGCTTATATACCTTGTGTTCCTGCCCTTTTTGCTCATAACCTGAAGGTTGTGCAATGAGCACTTTTTCATTTAATTCACCATGGAGGAAAGCTGACTTGACATCTAACTGATAAACAATCCAATCATTCCGGTGATAGAATTACATGAACTGTATCCAAGTGAGCCACATGTGCAAACATTTCTGCGTAATCTACTTCATATTGTTGGCTATACCCTTTTGCAACTAAGCGAGCCTTGTACTTGTCTACTTCACCTTTCTCATTAAGCTTTGTTTTGTAAATCCACTTTACCCCAATTATCTTTCATTCTAATGGCATCTCTATCAACTCTTATGTATTATTTCTCTCTATTGCCTTAATTTCTAAATCCATGGCCTTCTTCCATTTGTCACTTTTCATTGCTTCCTCATAAGTGATGGGATCAAACTCGTCAAATAAGGCTAAGTAAGCCATATCTTCCTCCTTAGAAAGACCTTCTCCACTCCCATAGTCTCTCATCCAACCTGGTTGTCTTCTAGCTCGTCCTTCTATGGCTATCGTGTTTGTCTAGTCATTATGATTAGGTTCCTCACTGCCATCAAAGTCCTCACTTTTTGGAGTTGTTCCATCAAACGTAGATTATTCTACATGGTTATCATTTCCTGCATCTTCTTCTCCATTCATTTCCCACTCAAGATCAGCCATGATTGTTTTCTTGGTGATTGTCAGTCCAGTCCTAAGCTTTATGTTTTTCAAAAATAACATCTCGACTTATCACTATCTTCTTAGAAACTGGGTCGAATAGACGATAAGCCTTAGATTCCTCATTGACTCCAAGTAGAATGCACTTCATACTCTTGTCATCGAGTTTAATTCTCTCCATCTTAGCCACACATGTGGCACCATATCCACACTCTAATAAATTTGGAGCCTTCTAGATTAATAATTAAATTACCATTTTGCCCTTAACTTCGTTCGTTAATAACTCATTCGTTATAACTCCGTTTCATAAACGGTTTGCACCTACGCGCTCGTGAGATCAAGCTCTAACCAAATATGCCAAGAAATATGATAAAATATATCCTCGTATAATTACGTTAAACCAACTAGGGGCATTTTCATCTTTTTCATTTATTGATAAATTTTTAAGCATAAATTATAATAATTTTCAGTAACAAAATTATAAAATTTCTCAATTAAATTTTCATAATCATAAATTGATTTGTTTTCGATTTTCTCCACATATTCATATACTTAAATTTTTCAAGGTATTACACCTAGACATCCTTAGCTATAAAGCCAAGACTCGAGAGATCCCCAAAGTATTTCATCCGTAACCATTTGAACAAAGTATTTTGTTTTACCCCAACCACTTGAACAAAGTTAAGGTCAGAAGAAATTAAGTTTCATCAATGAATAAAATCAAAACAAATTGTATTTTATCTTTAACAAAATAAAAGAATTATGAGTTTAATTGATGTGAAATTAGCAAGATAAAATGGGGCATTTTTCTCACCGCCTTAAACTTTGGTGTATGCTTAGTTATTCTTTTACTTAACATTGTTTAACTTTTTTCATAATTTAAAAAATAACATTTAATATAAAATTTAACTAGAATTAAATAAATAACACATCATAAATAATTAGGTGTATAATAAATGTATACTATAAGTAGGGGTGGTTTTGGTACATTACCGTACCAAAACCTCTGTACCGATTACCATACCAAATATTTGGTACGACAAAATCTATTACCATTACCGTACCAAACTTTTGGTATACCGAATATCGGTATACCAAATAGTTTGGTTGGTATGGTATGCCAATGGTAATTACCACTTTGTTTTACGCCACTTAGTTTGCCCAAAATCTAATATTTTTCTAACCTAATTCAAAGCCCAGAAAATATACATAGTTTGACATATATACACAATTTAACCTAATTCAAGATTTTTTACTATTGTATGTCAAAGTGGTAAAAACTTAATAAATCATAAGACAAGATTTCTATAGCATGCTGAGACTCAAATGAACCAGAAACGTAAGACAGCAAACCACAAAAAATGTCAATATCCATAGCTGTGCTCGACGACTGGCTTGCTGATTTGAACCCATAATCCAAGGTGGTAATACCCAATGCATATGTTGTGCCCTCACTTGAAAGACAAAGTCGCCGGAAACGAGAAACGAAGATGAATCGATGAGAGAGCTGCGACGGCGGAACAAGCCCTAGGTTTCTAATGTGTCGAGCAAGGACCAGAGTGAGAGACTAAAAGTGTTTGGTTTGTAGAGATTTTAGGAATAGGATAAATGAGTCAAAGTGTCAAACGACATAATATAATAATACATAATACATAATTATATATATATGAATAAATATATAATATAATATTAATAATATTGGTAACCGGTAGGTATGGTATACCACCGGTACTAGTTTTGAGTACCAATACCGTACCGAAACAGTATGGTATGGTACAAATACCGTACCATTACCAGTGGTACAAATTTTTTGGCACAACTTTGGTATGGTACGGTTGGTAATACGGTAGGTATGGTAATGTGGTAAAAAATTCCACCCCTAACTATAAGTATACTAAATGATTGAAATGGTTAAGAGGTAGAGAGAAAATTAGAGAAAAAAAAGGCAGAAAAAATAAAAGGAAAATTAACGAAAAGGGCTTGAAAACTTTCTTTTTAACGAAAAGCCACTTTTAAAGGTATAGCGAATAGTGACAGTTAAAGGTAAAAAATCAGTTTTTCGTTAAAAGTAAATAGTACCGGGGGTGTTTTATTAAACCTCTCAAAAATAAAAGGACCAGAGCCAGAACTGCTGAAGATGAGCATTGTCTCTTCCCGTCTCACCTCCATCACTCATACATGGGCACTTCCCGGTCTCTCAGTGCCCCTCTGGCCTCTTTAGGGAGAGAGAGAGAGAGAGAGAGAGAGAGAGAGAGAGAGAGAGCGACATAGAATCTGTCTCTTCATATGCTTGTGCTATATTTACAGGCCTCCCAACGGTTGTTTACTTCCTTTCATTTGGTCCGCCTCATGACCTACTCGCCAAAAACTCCACCTCCTCTCTCTCTCTCTCTCTCTCTCTCTCTCTCTATCCTCCTTGGTGCTGACTTTCCACAGCATATACAGCATTCGATTTTCTTTATTGGGTAACTTTCCATTCCTTTTCTCCATCTGCCAAGACCCAGTTACCAATTCCCTTGATAGTTTCAGTCACTTGGGTTTTCTTCTCTCTCTAGGGTTTTGGGACAACTTTTTTTCAAGAGAAAATAGAAACATACTATGAACTTTTTGGGGTTTCGTTTCTTGGGTTTTTCTGAAACAACTTTCAACATTTTCCCCATCAAATTTTAATTCCTTTGCTCATTTCTCAGGTGTTCTTTCTTTTTTAATCACACAAAAACTGCTTGGCCTTTTCCCACTTTTCGTTTCAAATACCCAATACCTTTTGTTTCTTCTACTTTTAGGGTTTAGGGTTTTGTACCTTTTCAAGTTCCTCTCTATCCTTTTAAAGCAAAGATTTTAGCAACTTGAATTTCAACAATTCCATGACTTCATCTCACCTGTTGTGTATGCTCTTCAATTCAACAGCCTGAGTTTAGTGTTTCTTCATTCTCTGTCTTCGCCTTTGGTTCATCGGAATCATCAAAAGATGTCCTCGTGTCTAAGAGGCGGCGGAAGAACCTATGCCTTCGAGCTTGACATAGTCAAATCGCCGTCCACATCAACCTTCACCTCCACCTCTTCTCCGTCCTCAACTCTCTCGGAATCCAGCAACTCTGGCCTCGCAATCTCGACGAGAAAACCTCGTACCCCTCGAAAACGGCCAAACCAAACATACAACGAAGCCGCCGCATTGCTCTCCACAGCGTACCCCAACATCTTCTCTTACAAGAACTTCACAGATCCCAGAAAATTCACTAAACCCCACGATTCTTTCTTCGACCAATCCCCAGAATTGCTCCTGCCGTTCAGAGTCATCGAAGCCGAAAATGCCGGGTTGTTGCTCCACTTCCCAATCCGGGAAAAACCCAGTTCCCAATTCGAGCCCAAGTCCCTGAATTCGTTCGAGAAGCCGTGCCGGAGTCCCGGGGAATTCGATTCCCAGCAGAAGTGCAATTCCGATTCCATGGAGTTCTGTGACGGTTACAATTTTCAAGAGGAAGACTTCGATGCGGAGTCGATTCTCGACGAGGAAATTGAAGAGGGGATTGATAGCATCATGGGAAGTATGAGTGTGAACATGGACTTGGAGGATGAGAATCCGAACCTGAATTCGAACTGGAATTCCTGTTATGGGTACCCAATGGGGCTCGGATATGGCGGGAAATTCGGATTCGGGTTCGGGTTCGGGTCGAGAAGAGGAGTGAGGCCGTTGAGGCACGTCGATGATGGGAACTGGTGGAGTTTTCCCACCGTCGATGTTCTCGAAATCTCACCCAGATTCAACAAATCTCAGTCGTGTTCCGCCCCAGCTCCAGCTGCGGCCACAGCCGGGAAGAAGAAGAAGAAGAAGAAGAAGGTGGAGAAGCTGTCGGTGTTGGAAACGAGAACCGCAGCGGAATTGCCGAAGGAGGCGAATCCGATTCCGAAGCCCCCGGCGGAGGAGGAGCCAGGGCTGATGTTAAAACTGGACTACGACGACGTTTTGAATGCTTGGTTGGACAAAGCGTCGCCGTTTTCAGAGGAAATGCCGGGATCTGATGTGGCGGGGAATGACGTCTCTGTACGTTTCTCATCTCCTGCCAGGGAATCGAAAATTCCGGGAAAAATTGAACGTTCAAAGTCTGAAGCTTGAAAAAAAAAAAAAAAATCAGTTCCCCTGTTTTTTGTCAGTCTAATAAAGTCGGTTCCCTTCATTGGTGCAATTTCTATTGGGCGTTAATTTATTTTCTGTTACCATTTTTGGTTAGATATTTTTTTGTTCATTTTCGCCGGTTCTGTTTTTACGAAGTTGTTTTTATTACACTTTTTTTTTTAGTGTATATAATATCGTTGGTTAAAAAAATAACTTCTCAACTTCATTTTTCTTAAATCTTCACTTGCAAATTTTTTGGGTGAACAGTTGTTTAAGTTATTATTCTGACTAATATTGTTTTACGTGATACTGTAATTGTAATGAGTCGTATATTTGCATTCGCTAAAAAAAAATCTGAATCCTGACTTAACAATTTTGAAGCTCAAATGACAGAGAAGTCACTTGTATTTTTGCCGATCCGATTGCTTTGCCGTAAGTGCCAAAGTATTTATTAGTCTAAAACAAAGCATAAATTTAATTTTTAATTTACAAGTCATTACTTTTTTTTAATCTTTTGTATCATTTTTGGGTCGAAATCATAGTATTTATTGTTGTTTTTCTTTTTGGACGCAATCATAAATATTTATTATTTTATTGAAGGCGGTATTGGTCATTTTTTGGGTTCATAATTTATTGGGAAGTCAAGAATCTACGATAGAATGATAGAATTGTCCTTTTATTTTATTTTATTTTTGTCTATAACTTATTATTTTGTTGATCATTGGGTTTGTTTTGGGCAGACCAGGTTGGCGCAGATTGATTTATTCTCGGACCGTGGAGGATTCAGGGAGGCTAGCGTGTTGCGCTACAAGGAGAAACGTTGTACCCGCCTCTTCTCTAAGAAGATTAGATACCAAGTCAGAAAAATCAATGCTGATCGACGACCTAGAATGAAGGTACATCTTTTCTTCGAAAACATTCTTGTTTTTTATTTTCTTTTTCTACAAGTAATAATAATATATACTAACTTATCTAGAAGTTGTGGAAAGAGATTTGAATGTGAGTGCAAATGGTGAAGCACACTAATATAGTAGATTTAGCACCGAATTGATGAATCTGAGTCCAAAATAAAGATGTCGTCATGATTCTTACTTTACAACATGTTTCATTAATGTTTTCTTCTCCTTTTTACCCTCCCAAACTCTCTCTCTCCATACTCTCATTCTTGTTAGTAAAAACTTACTTGACAAGTAACTAAAGATCAACATAAACACCATCTTATTAACAAATAGAGGTTCAATTGAGAAACAAATTAGATCGGCTTGATAGAATAACAAAAACTTATTTTGATACAAGTGAGATATTCTATTTTAATCTAATTCAAACTTTAGAAAGAAAGATTTTAACTTGTGAGAGTGTACGTTCTGTTCTAACTAATATGACTACACTCACGTCTGCAACACCAAACCTCGTTTTAGTTATACTTGTTCCCCATCATAGAAACGATATTTTTGTTTCAGGGACTGATGTTGGTTTCTTTATTTTGTTTCAGGGAAGATTTGTTAGAAGGCCACATTCTAGCACAAATGTTCAAAGACAAAAGGAAATGTGATGATTTTCTCTTTGGATCATGGCCGTAGGACACACTTTCTGGCCCCCTCTTTCTCTCTTTCTACCTGTTTCCCTTTGTTGTATTAATTGTTTTGTTAATTATTTTGACTTTTATGTTTCTCACACTAGCAAAGAAGCCAAAGAGATGAAGACTAGACTAGTTACTTTTTTTATGGGCAAAAAGATTTTGTTGTAGGAGGCACAAGTAGCACATAAATCAAGTTATGTTAGTTGATATTTATTTTGGGTTGTTATCTTCTATGATAGAATTTCAGTTTTTATATGCGTATTTATATTTCTATTGAAAAGTTAGAGTTGCATTCCAACTATTTTTACAAATGACTCATAATCATTTCGTATGGTTTTACTAACTAGATCTCACGTTCGTGGTATTTCTCTTCTAATATTGTCATGTTGCTCAAAGTTTTATCAATTTAGCTCCTCAATGAAACGAGGAGGATTTTCTCCTCAAGCAACTACGTGATCGATTTATGAAATTTTATGAAGTGAAAGGTAGGCCTGGGCAAAAAATACCGAGAACCGAACCGAACCCGGTCGGTTCGGTTCTTTTTTTCGGTTCATTCGGTATCGATACAAAATCGGTTCGGTTTGGTACTTAGTCGGTTTGGTTTTGGTTCGGTTTCGGTTCTATGTTCGGTACCGAATCGTACCAAATCAGTTTTGGACAAAGAATTAATTTGGAGTTTTTTTTTTTACAAAAATTGAAAAATATGTCTTATTCCTTACCCAACCGAAAACCGAACCGAACCTACACTTAGACCGAACCGAACCGTACCAAAATTTTACTACAGGTTCGGTTTCGGTACCACTCCGGTACCGAACGTGCCCAGGCCTAGTGAAAGGAAGGCCAACTTTGTTTGTTGTAATCACGTGCTCTATTTTGGTTTCAATTGCCATCCTGCATTCCATTCACAATTGGCACGTGATCTTAGCTTTTAATATTCAAAATGCACAATGGTTTACTAATTAGAGCAAGATATATTTATCCGTCGTGTTAATCTAGCCATAAAAATACATTAACATGTAACGACCTTAATTAAAAGCAAATATATCATTATAAAATATAGTTTTTAGGGATAAAATAAGTAGGACATTTAATTAAATCTTAAATGTTATTTTTTGTCCTTTCATGTGGAGAAGAGTAAAGCTCGTCTCACCAATCGCCATAAAAAAAATTTAATCTACCTCGCATTATGACGTTGCTTCCTATGAAACACGTCAAGAAAATAATAGCTATCAATTTTTGACGGCATGATCTGAGGGGACGACATGGATTAAATGGTCCGGATAGATCCGAAGAGACAAATCCATTTTAATAGACGAACGAGACGACGCCGCTTGGTGTCCTCCAAATTATTATGAGAGATTATATTCACACACCCCAAATTACTTCTCTCACATCTTTTTAATTTTTTAATATTTTTTACACACCACTGACACTTAATAAAAAAATATTAAAAAATTAAAAAGGTGTGAGAGAAGTAATTTGGGGTGTGTGGATATAATCTCTCATTATTATTCTCACTTCTTTTCCCCTGCTACAACAAGCAACACACTCACCAACTCCACTCCATTCACCGTACCTCCATATCCACCTGGTACTCTTCTTCCCTCAATTGCTCTCTCAATTTTGTTTTATTTTTTAATTTGAATTTCTTATTCAACTGGTAAATTACGATTTCGCCTTGAATTTTTTTATTGATTGTTAGATTGTTTAAATTTCGATTGACATAATTTGGTATTCAAATTGGGGGTTTTGCTGGGTTCCGGGGTTGTTGAGCATGCACTCAATGCCGTCATCGGGAATAAAATCGAGGGACTTTACATATTTGTGTTCGAATTTTCGAGGGTAGTTTTGCATACAATCAATGCGCCTAGGGTTTCGAAGAAACTATTGTATTAAAAATAAAACGAATAAAATGCAAACAAGTGAACGACGGATCAACCAAAAGCTCACTCATCCGTCACTTATACTACGGTCTAGTGGTATCTCTCTTATTTGTAAGTGACAAGTCTTAGGTTCGATTCTCGCAAAAGGCGAATTTGAATCACATTATTGCTAGCCCATTGTGAAGCTAAGCTCACATCCTCCCCTTAGTGTAAATAATATCGATTGTTAAAAAAAAAACAGAAAAAAAAAAACAAAAAAGCTCAATCCATTTAATACAAAAGGGAACCAAAATCTTTACCTCTAGTTGGAAGTACTTTTTCTTCCGAAATTTCCTCAGCTGGAGCGTAGTAGAATCCCAACCTCTCAAACTCATGTATGCATTTTGAAGTATTCCTTTCCCCAAAACTAAGTTGATTCTGTAATTACAGTATTTCGTTTATCTTTTAATTGCTTTTAAGATTTGTGTCCTCTTCCTCATTTTACAACAGATGGCATCTCTTGGAGAAGAGTACCTTGACCATACCCTTGAATTTATGATTCTTGCTATAGAACAGGTACTGCTGAGGCTGTAATTTTAAGTTTTGGATTGTAATCGGCAGACTAAATATAATATTGTAGGGTTAACCTGGTGTTTTTGTTTACCAGTGCCTATTAGTGTTGTTCTGGTCCCAATCTTTTAACAGAAATATGTGTTGCTGCTGATGGAAATGTTTTGTATCATTTGAATTCAATTGATGTGCATGCCGTTACTTTATTCCTTTTATGGTTATTTTTTGGGTGATTAATTTTTTCTGTGCTTTCTGGTATTTAACTTCTATATTTGGTCATGCCTTTGTATTTGCAGGCAAATGAGGCTTTGGACAGCCTCGAAGTTCCTGTTGGGTAAGATTTCCGATAATTGCATGAACTCTATTTGTCATGCTTTTAAGAGTCTTTATACCCTTGAGCTTTGTACTTACCTGTTTTTCCCCTTTGATCACATTGTTGTTATCTCGGCTCTCTTTTGGATCTTGTTCTTTGAGGTATCCAACAATAGACTGAACTTAGCAAATAGAGCATACAATACTTTTGGAAACCCTAGAACTAATCCTTCTCTTCTTTTGGCTGTCTCTCTGTTTTCTCCTAGCTTTTCAGCCCTTGCTGCATCCTATGTATAAGTGTAGGGTGCAGTTTACACTTCTGTAATCTGATTAGGTCTCCTAATCTATTTGGGATAGGAAAGCACACTTGCATTCTTATTCCGTTTCTGCTTTTAGGATTCCTAATCTAATTGCACACGACAACATAATTCTCTCCTGATCCTTGTAGGACAAAGCACTTTTAGGGTGCAATTTGCCTTAGCATTCATAATATAGTCCTAAACAAAATAGTACTCTTAACCAAAAAAAAAAGAAAAAGAAAAAGCCCAAAACCTTACAACCTCCACCTTGGTGAGTCAAACAAGTCTTGACTATTGCATTGCAAAGTATCTTCGAACCTTCTTTTAGCAGCTTTGGAAATCTTCATGAACCTTCACCTTGGCAAACTTCTTCTTGCCTCATTGCACCTTAAGTGAGGAGGTGCTCCACCTTAATCAATCAACAAGATGTCAAGAAATGCTTGATTGTTTTTTCCGGCACTTTGTTTGTAAGGAAATTTTGCGGCATTGTTGTCATGCAAACCTTTTCAACCCAAATCTCCTTGGTCACCTTGAGTCTTCCTACGTTAGTACTATACCCATAGTTGGCCTTGTTTGAAGTACCCATTTGATATCAAATTCCTCTTTATTTGAGGGACATGTTTGACGCTCCCCAAAGCTCGTATCACTCCATCAAACATCCTAATTGTGACAGTGTCGATCCCCCTATAGGACATGGCGAATCATTCCCCCCCCCCCCAATTAAAACTTTTTCGTTGTTGCCCATCTTGTAGGTATCAAACCATTGTTTTACAGCACACATATGGAATGTGCATTCGGTATCCAAAATCTAACATGTGAAAGCCTTGGAGCCTAATGTTATACAATGAATCTCCCCATCATTCTCTTCTTTGGTGATTGCCTAGCTGAACCTGAGTTTCATTCCATCTTGGCTTTCTTCTCCTTCCAAATCTTCTTGTTCTTCTTCCATTGATCAGCAGAACCACATTCGAAGCAACTTTCCTTTTTTTTTTCTTTTCTTGTTCGTCTTGGATTTCAACCAACCCTTGTTGCTATTCTTCTCTTCCTTTGTCTTTTCCCGTCCCCTCTCATTTCCTTTGACATTAGGGCCTTGAGAGCCTTCAATTATGTCATTCACTTTTGCATATGACTGAAGGGCTTGAATTACGTCCTTAAGTTGTAGGGACTTCTTTCCAAGCAATAAAGTTGTTCGAAAGTGCTTGTAAGACAAGGTAGATACCTTTGCAAAATGATAGTTATATCATCATCTTTGTAAGTTTCTTTGACCTTGTAAAGATTGGCTATGCAATTCTGGATCCTGCATACATGATCTTCAACATCAACTCATTCTTCCAGTTGAAGCCCTAAAGTTCATCCTTGAGAAACAGTTCATTAGACACTGTTTTTGCCCATATAAACTTTCTCCAACTTGTCCCATGTTTCCTTAGCAGTCATCGTTTCTGTGATGTTAGACCTAACTCATTTCGTGAGATGAATCTCAATCGAACTCTTGGCCTTCTTAAGAATCTTTGTCCATGTTGCTTTTGTCATGGTCGTACCAATCCAACTCCTGCTATATCAATACGCTTTTCATCATTCTTTGCCAATTATTGAAGTCTTCCTTGCCACTAGAAGGTTATAACGTAAACCTTAAGCTTCTTAGATTCGTGGTCTCCTTTCCACTAGCCATCGCAGGAACACTTTGAACCAAGCTTTTGATATCAATTATTGTTATTTTGACTCTTCTCTGGATCTTGTGATGTTTTCGACAATAGACTAAACTTAGCAAATAGAGAATAACTAGAAACGCACAAGATTTGTACTAGTTCTATCGAACTTTTGCCTACATCCTGTTGTGATTTCTCTGGGTAAAGAAACCATGACTTCGTTGATTAATAATAGAGTATACAATACTTTTGCAAACCCTAGAACTAATGCTTTTCTTCTCTTGGTTGTCTCTTTGTTTCCTACTAGCTTTTCAACCCTTGCCGCACTCTATCTATAAGTATAAGGTGCGGTTTACACTCTTATAATCTAATTAGGTCCCCTAATCTGTCTGGGATAGGAAATTACACTTGCATTCCTATTCTGTTTCTGCTTAGAGGATTCTTAATCTAATTGTACTAGAAAACTAATTTTCTCCTAATCCTTAAACGATAGTATGGTGCTGATCATGCTGAAAAGTGTTGGAAATGTGCCCTAAAACCAATCATATGATGATACTTTACGGACATTTCACAAAGTTAAACTAATGTAGTTTATATATAAAGGGCAAAGGTTATTGTTTGAGCCGTCTCATATAAATGTTATATGCTTAAACGATAAGTCTAAGGAATATGTAATTGGGAGAATGTAATCTAAAGAAGTTAGATTCAAGAGACCATTCTCTTTCGTATACATATCCTAAATGTTCCTGATCATAGGGTTGGCAATTGGGCATTGATAGTCCGTTAAGATCAGTACGTGCTATGTCTTCTCTTAGGGAAAGTGACTAGTCTCGAGTCATTGGTGTGTCTGACACCAAGTGACACGCCCCGACCCCGATGTCCTGTAGACATCGGGGTGGTCACGTGCTGGCCGACACCCGAGGGGTGACGAAAGCCATTTAGAAGGTATAAAAACGAGAAATATGAATTTAGATTACACATTTAATAGATATTTCAGGAACGTGTTCAGAACATACATCTAATTTGAATTGATACAAGGAAGAACATAATTCGAATACACAGAAAAGTAGGTCCTACGCCGAGAGGACTCGAAGATGCCAGTGCAGAAGCGCCTCGACGCCGGGATTGTGTGCCTCGAATCTAAGCCCTGAAGGGGGCGCAAAACAAAGGTGAGTGGACCAATTTGATATACATATAAGAAAACAGTTATCAACGTACTATCCCCCAAGTTTTATGAAAACACAATTATATCATGCTAAACATAGGTTTTCTGAACCTAGAATGCCGTGCAATATCTCATGTCCTAACTCATCATACAATATCTCAATTCATAATTCGCATATTATAATCATATTCATAGAGAAATAATCGCTAGTGAATGTCCAATATAAACGCTTCAGGCCCCATGCCAGCTCCCCGTCCCTGAACATACAGTCAGAGGAAACCACACTGCAGGCCCCATGCCAGCTTCCCGTCCCTGTACTCAAAAGTCAGAGGTAACACACTCCAGGCCCTATGCCAGCGCCATAATCGTCGCCCGGGATGGACCGGAACCCTATCCCTACATCCCGTAGCGGAAGTGGACCTAAACCGTCGTCCGGGATGGACTGGAATCTTATCCCTACATCCCGTCGCGGTAGTATCATAACTATCGCACATACGTGTATACACTATCAGAACTATCGCATACATCATTCTCATGCTATCATGCTTTTCATACATGCAATTCTACAATTAAAACATGTATTTTTAGAAGGGGTCCACTCACAGTACTCAGCCGTCCAACGCTGCGCTGCTAGCGAATCTAGAACAATCTCAAAAGTTGCCCCTAAGCACATAAAGGGTATAGCTTAGTCAAACTCTGTTTTAACGATTTAATTTGGGAAAACGGACCTCAAAAACGGGTCCAGAACGTCGAAATTAGCCTAGGAGGGGTTCCGGACGGAACCCGAAAAAGTCAACCTTAAAAGTCAACGTTGACCGTTGACTAGTCAAAGTCAAAGTCAACGGTCAACGGTCAAAGTCAACGCTGACCGTTGACCGGGTCAACGGTCAACAGGTCAACCGGGTCACGGGTCGGGTCAACGGGTCAGGGTCAACGGTCCGGTCAAAGTCCACGGGTCAACCGGGCCGGGTCGGGTCAAGGTCAGGGTCCACGGGTTGGGGTTGGATCCGGGTTTGGGCTAGGGTTAGCCCAAAGGGGTTTCTGGGCTTAGGGGATACGGGCCTGGGGCCCTGATTCAAAGAACCCAAAAGGGTTTTGGGTTAAATAGGTCCGGGCTTAAAGCCCTTAATAAAACCGGCCCAATGGCCCAAATTGAAGGAACCCAAGGGTTCCTTGGGTCTCAGTTACACGGGCCAAAGGCCCTAATTTCCTTCGGCCCAAGGCCTTAATAATTAATAAACATAAAAATAAAAAGGCAACGGGCCACCCCACTGGGCTGGGTCTTAAACGGGCCTAAAGCCCGAAGTTCTAAAACGGCCCGAAGGCCTAATTACAATTTAAAATCAAAACTAAATTAAAATGGGTTGGGCTGGGGTTTTGGGCTTGCGGGCCTAAGGCCCGAGGGGTTCTGGGTCCGGGGGAAAAAAAGGCCCAAAGGCCTGGGTGCGCCGGAGAAGAACACCGGAGCTTCTCAGCTCCGGTCGACCGTCACACTTAGATCTAGGGTTCAATCTATACATCAACAAAAAGAGCAGAGGAAGGGGAAGAGGTTTATACCCTTGGATTCGTCGAGAGACGACCGGAGACGGTTGGAAAGTTCCTTGAAGCTCCCGGGTTCGCCGGAGAATGGGTGTACACACCCCCGAGTCGATCTCGACCTAAAACTCACAGAAAAACTAAGAATCACTCCTAGATTCTCCATAAAACCACAAATCGACGCAGAGGGAGGGATGATCGAAGGCTTACCTCGTCGGATTTTCAAGGATTTCGCCGGGGGGGGAAATTCTGGGTTCCCACTGCCCTTTCGTTGCAGCGCCGCGAGAGAGAGAGGGAGGAAGAGAGACAGGTGCAGGTGATGGTGTGCGTGCGTTCGTTCGATGGCGAGGTCGAGCGAGGGAGATGAGGGAGAGTGAGGGTGAGAGAGGGTCACGGGAGAGAGAGCAGAGGGAGATAGAGGGAGTTCGAGGGAGATGAGAGACAGAAGAGAGGGAGAGGATTCGGGAGAAGGGGACAGAGACAGGTGGGCCCACTGGGCTCACCATTCAAGAACCAAAACCATTTAAAATTTAAAAGAGGGGTTTAGGGACTAATTTGAGAGTCTAGGAAAGTTTAGGGATTAAATTGGCATAATTGAAAATAATTTGGGGGTTAATCTATAGAATTAAATATAATTAAAGGGGCGGGCGTGTCAATTCTACCCTCCTTACAAAAAAATTTCGACCCCGAAATTTAAAATCACTAGTAAGTTAAAATACTTGAAAATAGTATGAAGAATATGGGTATATAATGAGAAATCAAATTAGAGGGGGTGCATCAAAGAGAATATGTCACACCGTCGCGAGCGGTTCACAACATCCTCTATCATGCCTCCAATCTCTTACTTTCTTCCCCATCAGTGAAAAATAGAGATATAATTTATAAAGATATAAAATTAGAAACATATATTAACATAGGGTCAATAGTAAATACGTAAAATACGTTAAGGCCAAAATAGATACGTACTAACACATAGGTCGAAAACTTCAAGCTGAAATTAAAACCGAAAACGAAAATACTTTCCTCCAAAACATTTGTAACATAAAATAAATACCAAAGTAAAAAGAGTTAAAATACTTACACTGAAAATTCAAAACTGAAAACGGAAATGGTCTTGTCCAAGCATACGCAACGACACGTGCTTCGAGAACAGAGGTGTCTTTAGGTCAGGTCCTAGCGATAACGGAATCTATAACGGCTACTATAAACGAGTCTACCTACTCACTTGCTTAACAACCCAACGAACAAGTTATCGATACAACAGTCGGCCGCCCGTGATATCAACCACTCATTCGTTGTCCTGATAAGTAAGCAATAATTTCCGATGGTGCACGATTGCACATGTTGCGAATTCGTTCCTCTAAATACTAGTCCGCAATACTACTCTGCTAACCAAAGTTGCCTGTAGCAACGCTCGTAACGTAACGCAAATAATGTCGTACTCGACTGAACATAACGGAAACCATCGTCGTAAAACTCCATCCCGAACCAAGCGCTCTATCTGTATCAGTTCTTCCAAATGTGACCAACTACTCCAGTGTTTTGCCAACTTTGAATCCACTTGGAAGAGTAACTTGGGATTCAAGAGAAGTGGCCACCATGTTGACAGCGAAGTCAAAAGCTCTGGCTAAGCAAACGGCAAAAGAGAAGTCTCATTCCCACACTAACCACGGTCTGATAGTTGCTGTAACTCCCAATCATTTTCTCAAAGCTAAATACTTCCATTTGACTGATTCAGTAATTCTTCTTTAGCGATTCTATTCCTCTTCTTTTACTTTCTCGATATCGTTTTGTCTTACCACCATATTAGTAGCAGATCCCAAAAGCTCGAACCAAGCAAGTGGAAAACGAGAGTTCATTTTTCCCAACAAGCAGTATCTCTTGGGAGTTGTTGCAGTGCTCAATCCACCTCTCCATTTTTGTTTAGTTGCAGATTTATAGTCAAACAAGATTAATGTTGGTGGAAAGAAGAAGACCTGCTAGATCAACCTGAAAGCACCATGAAAGCACACGCCTTTCGAGAGAAGCGAAAAGATCTTCAGATTTCCTTCTTGATCACGCCGGGATGTCACATCAGAGAGTACTAAGTAGATTTGCTAGGGATATTTAGATGTCAACGTACCTACCATCCACAAGATCTCGAAGAGAGGTAGTGGGAGGGTACGTCGAGACACACATCATTGGAGGAGGGAACGATGTGATGCCAATAAATTATAGTAAGACGGCGACACAATTCGCCGATCATCTATACTACAACTTTCATCCAACTCTTACCAAAAGCAGCTGAAACCTCACGGTCACGTGGAATTCTTTCTTGGTAAGCCGGACAGACCTGCGAAATGATTATGCTCTTAACGTTCCTGTCCAACACGATATGAACTACGCGTACACTTCCGCCGAATCGATCGATCGTCAATTTCTCACTGATTGAGCGAGAAACCATGTCGAGAAGGCTAAAAGAACACTCAAGAATTTGAGGGTCAAAACAAGTCCATCAAATCTAGAGTACAAGATATCTGGATTTGAATAACCACTTTGATGCTCGAGTTCGCGGCCTAGTTTGATCGTTAAGGATTAATAACAATTCAAGATCTGATGTCACACACCTGATAACATCATTGGTCATCCACTTCGTCCGACAACTCGTGAGATGATCTGACGTTTTGAATCTCCTGACAAGCTTATATGATTTCCGTATATTTAACTTCTCCGCTTTCCTATCCCAAAACGATCTCGCTGTAGCTGTCCGATTAGGGTCAGACGTCCAAAATGAGATTTGGGTGTGAGTATTCCTACTAAGGAGTTCCGCAATTACGCTTGCAAAAATCGGGGTAGTACACGATAGTGCAACCGCAGACATTTATGCATTTAGGTAACCAAGAGTGCAACATTTCTCACTGTAGAGAAAACATCGCCACATTTTCAACCAGGTAGGTCGTTACCATTTCTAGCTTCAGGATAAGATGATTCCCATCGTGCCATTCCAATCGTTAGGAGGCACAAGTGTGACTCAATCTTACTGCATCAACGTGCAGTCAACATTTAATTAATACACCACCGCAGAATTTGGAAAGTGTAAGAACTATGATCAGATGAGACAACACTTCGTTGTCAAAATTTTCTTTTCACTGTCAGTGTCGTACCAAAACTGACTAGCTTCTTAGACCAAAAGAAACATGAGTCTAAGCTCAAGGTTAGTTAAGAACGGTGTATGAGGTTTAACGAGGTCAAAGACGTTTCAAAATTTACTACACCTTGTGAGAACTATCACAAGGTTCAGAATTCAAACATAATACCTCTGAATTAACAAAATGATGAAGAAAGATACAAAGCAGTCTGTGTATGCATGCAGTGACACGGTTGGCTACCTTAAAGTGATGCTCTTGAGCAAACCAAAGCTCAATGAGTCCAGAGAAGTTCAAAGCAAGGCTCGATCGTCGTACAAAGATGAATATGGTAAGTCTTAAACCATTACACTGAAGGTACAAGGCAGGACAGGTAGGGAACAAGAGCACTGAGCGGTTAGGCTACAAGCAGGAGGCTAGGTTCACCTCTACCGACAAGTACGTGGATAAGGAACTAGGGTTTACTACCAAGTACCAATCCCAGGTAAATTCAAGGAGTCTGTTTATCCAAACAAGTCTGGATCTTCATCATCCAAGCTCAACTACAACAACAGTAATACTCACCACTCCGTTTGGGAATTTGTGAGAATATTCACTGTTGCCGAGGAGTTTCTCAAGAAAAACAATTAATGTAGCGAAGTCAACGCCCGAAGGATTCGGTGTAAAGCTGACGGTCACAGCTTAAGAAACTTGACTTCATCGTTGGAGCAAATAAGAAGGTTATCGATAGAGCAATCACTGATGACTTGTTCCAAAGATTTACACTGATTTCCTTCAGCGGTAATGAGTTCGGAAACATCGATTTGTGCCTACCAAATACCACTTACTAGTCATCGCCTCGACTAGTACTTACCCGATTTCCCTAACACGTAATTCAAAAATTTTCAAGTAATCATCACTAAGGCATGACTGTTCGCCAATCCAGAGGGAACACATGTCGCAGAATGATACCACCGTTTCAGATTCCTAGTTGGTCTGAACCAACTCGTACTGCCAAGATGTCCGTTTCCCAAGATTTTCAATGTAGAGCCGACTCCGCCCGCAATTCCTAGGGAATGCATGTTGCAGAGTGGCATCGTCATTACCGATCTACCGTTGGTCTGGACCATATTTCCACAAGCTGAGATTTCTAAGGCACATCGCTTCCAAGAAATACCGACTCCACTTGCCATTCCCTTGGAAGGCACGTCGTAAAGTATCGCCATATGCTGAAAGTCGTCCACCCACCAAACACGTCATCAATGAGGCACAATCCCGACACGAATTCTGATAATTCCACCAGAAGATGATAATTCAAACAGAGGAAGATTTGTGCAACTGTGCCAAATGGCGCCAATTTCAGAAGTTACGACATCCAAATGACGTCATAATTGACACACTACTATGGTGACGGAAGATCCTACGTATGCTCTGAACAAACCACGCTCTGATACCAATCTGACACGCCCCGACCCCGATGTCCTGTAGACATCGGGGTGGTCACGTGCTGGCCGACACCCGAGGGGTGACGAAAGCCATTTAGAAGGTATAAAAACGAGAAATATGAATTTAGATTACACATTTAATAGATATTTCAGGAACGTGTTCAGAACATACATCTAATTTGAATTGATACAAGGAAGAACATAATTCGAATACACAGAAAAGTAGGTCCTACGCCGAGAGGACTCGAAGATGTCAGTGCAGAAGCGCCTCGACGCCGGGATTGTGTGCCTCGAATCTAAGCCCTGAAGGGGGCGCAAAACAAAGGTGAGTGGACCAATTTGATATACATATAAGAAAACAGTTATCAACGTACTATCCCCCAAGTTTTATGAAAACACAATTATATCATGCTAAACATAGGTTTTCTGAACCTAGAATGCCGTGCAATATCTCATGTCCTAACTCATCATACAATATCTCAATTCATAATTCGCATATTATAATCATATTCATAGAGAAATAATCGCTAGTGAATGTCCAATATAAACGCTTCAGGCCCCATGCCAGCTCCCCGTCCCTGAACATACAGTCAGAGGAAACCACACTGCAGGCCCCATGCCAGCTTCCCGTCCCTGTACTCAAAAGTCAGAGGTAACACACTCCAGGCCCTATGCCAGCGCCATAATCGTCGCCCGGGATGGACCGGAACCCTATCCCTACATCCCGTAGCGGAAGTGGACCTAAACCGTCGTCCGGGATGGACCGGAATCTTATCCCTACATCCTGTCGCGGTAGTATCATAACTATCGCACATACGTGTATACACTATCAGAACTATCGCATACATCATTCTCATGCTATCATGCTTTTCATACATGCAATTCTACAATTAAAACATGTATTTTTAGAAGGGGTCCACTCACAGTACTCAGCCGTCCAACGCTGCGCTGCTAGCGAATCTAGAACAATCTCAAAAGTTGCCCCTAAGCACATAAAGGGTATAGCTTAGTCAAACTCTGTTTTAACGATTTAATTTGGGAAAACGGACCTCAAAAACGGGTCCAGAACGTCGAAATTAGCCTAGGAGGGGTTCCGGACGGAACCCGAAAAAGTCAACCTTAAAAGTCAACGTTGACCGTTGACTAGTCAAAGTCAAAGTCAACGGTCAACGGTCAAAGTCAACGCTGACCGTTGACCGGGTCAACGGTCAACAGGTCAACCAGGTCACGGGTCGGGTCAACGGGTCAGGGTCAACGGTCCGGTCAAAGTCCACGGGTCAACCGGGCCGGGTCGGGTCAAGGTCAGGGTCCACGGGTTGGGGTTGGATCCGGGTTTGGGCTAGGGTTAGCCCAAAGGGGTTTCTGGGCTTAGGGGATACGGGCCTGGGGCCCTGATTCAAAGAACCCAAAAGGGTTTTGGGTTAAATAGGTCCGGGCTTAAAGCCCTTAATAAAACCGGCCCAATGGCCCAAATTGAAGGAACCCAAGGGTTCCTTGGGTCTCAGTTACACGGGCCAAAGGCCCTAATTTCCTTCGGCCCAAGGCCTTAATAATTAATAAACATAAAAATAAAAAGGCAACGGGCCACCCCACTGGGCTGGGTCTTAAACGGGCCTAAAGCCCGAAGTTCTAAAACGGCCCGAAGGCCTAATTACAATTTAAAATCAAAACTAAATTAAAATGGGTTGGGCTGGGGTTTTGGGCTTGCGGGCCTAAGGCCCGAGGGGTTCTGGGTCCGGGGGAAAAAAAGGCCCAAAGGCCTGGGTGCGCCGGAGAAGAACACCGGAGCTTCTCAGCTCCGGTCGACCGTCACACTTAGATCTAGGGTTCAATCTATACATCAACAAAAAGAGCAGAGGAAGGGGAAGAGGTTTATACCCTTGGATTCGTCGAGAGACGACCGGAGACGGTTGGAAAGTTCCTTGAAGCTCCCGGGTTCGCCGGAGAATGGGTGTACACACCCCCGAGTCGATCTCGACCTAAAACTCACAGAAAAACTTAGAATCACTCCTAGATTCTCCATAAAACCACAAATCGACGCAGAGGGAGGGATGATCGAAGGCTTACCTCGTCGGATTTTCAAGGATTTCGCCGGGGGGGGAAATTCTGGGTTCCCACTGCCCTTTCGTTGCAGCGCCGCGAGAGAGAGAGGGAGGAAGAGAGACAGGTGCAGGTGATGGTGTGCGTGCGTTCGTTCGATGGCGAGGTCGAGCGAGGGAGATGAGGGAGAGTGAGGGTGAGAGAGGGTCACGGGAGAGAGAGCAGAGGGAGATAGAGGGAGTTCGAGGGAGATGAGAGACAGAAGAGAGGGAGAGGATTCGGGAGAAGGGGACAGAGACAGGTGGGCCCACTGGGCTCACCATTCAAGAACCAAAACCATTTAAAATTTAAAAGAGGGGTTTAGGGACTAATTTGAGAGTCTAGGAAAGTTTAGGGATTAAATTGGCATAATTGAAAATAATTTGGGGGTTAATCTATAGAATTAAATATAATTAAAGGGGCGGGCGTGTCACCAAGACAAGTACGTAGGTGCTCAATAGAGAATGAGTTCAGTGAACACGACCAACGAAGAGTTCTCATATTCATGTCACATGAGAACTCATGGTTGGGATAATGCAAAGTAGTCCTTTGACCTGAGGCATCATAGTTGTCTTGTGGTTAGGTCCTTGATCTTTGACTATGTCAAATGTCACTCTATCAGAGGGTGTCCACGACATAGTTGGGGTTAAGTCATTTAGCCATGGAGGCAAGTGAATGCGCAACAAGGGATCTCTAACCTTCAAACTATTTGAGGGAGAATACTCTATGATATGATTTAGAATCTCTGGCCAGAGTATGAATGAGATGAAGGAAGGCGTTCCAAATCACATTCAAGGTAATCATATAAGTACACGTATCACAATGGATAGCAGACATGAATAAACTATCAAACCAAACAATGTGGTCAAGAGTATTGTATTAGAGAAAGACTGTATTGCATTGTAATCCTAAACTGAATAGGTTCTCACCTCTTCTGATTAGCTTGGGTAACCATGATATGCTGCTAGGTGTCACTCATGGTTTGTAGAAGCCCTAAACGTGTATAAACACTAAAGGGAGAATTGAAAGTAAGTTTCAATTCACAATCGATTTGAAAGAGTTTTAATCGGCCACTGCCTCGCTAAAAGGAACCTAATGGATCGTACACCGTGTAAGGTAGAGATTGAAGATTCAACGGAGATGAGTAAGAATAATTAAATGGTTTAATTATTTATGGCAAGGATTAATTAATATGTTAATTAATCAAACGAATAAGTTCGTTAAAGACCTCGGGATAGTTTTGGACCTTAAAGCCCAATGGGCTTCGAACGTCAAGTCCATTAACTTAAGTTGTATGACAACTTAATGAATAATGATTCACAAAGGCCCAAATAGCCCAATAATTCCCTAAGGCCGGCCATTTAGAGGAGGGTAGTAAACTTGGACTTATTTACAAGTTTGCCACTCAAATGAATTAAGGTATAAATATGACTTTATAGCCAAAATTCATTAAGGGTTCTTTTTGGGGAAATTGGAGAAAACACAAACTCTCTTTTCTCTCTAAAGAGGCCGGCCCCCTTAGAGGGATTAGCTAGCAATCCTACTCCTCCAAGGTCACTCATTTCTTCTTAAATCTAACCTTGGTGAAGAAACTTAGAGGTTCTCAATTTTGGGAACTTGGAGAACCTATTCTTCCATCCAAATCCATAGATCTAAGATGCAAGGAATGAAGGCCTTCTCTTTGGGTGATTAGCCTTTGCTTATGCAAAGAGGAATCTACAAAGGTATAAATATCAACTCACTTTGTTTTGAGTTAAGTATTGGTTCACCAATCTACTAGGCTTTGAACATTTATGGGTAATGTTTTGTTTTTAAGTGCATGCTAGTATGATTCCGCCTTTAATTTGTTAATTGCATGCTATTGATGTTGCTTAAATGAACATGTTTTCACAAAATAATCCTTCAAAAATATCTAACTATCTGCCATGGCAAGCATTGTTTGCTCAAATTTTCAGGCGATCCGAACTTCTTGGTATCATTGATGGCATTGAGATTTGTCCTTCGCCATACTTGCCTAATCGCTCGATGAACCCTGCCTTCAAGGATTGGTACGAAAAGGATCAAAATCTCTATCGGGCTTAATTCTACCCTATCAGAAAAGATCATTTCGTTCACGATTGGGGTTTTCTCTTCTCGCGAGCTCTGGGTGAAGCTTGAACAGTGTTTTGATGGAGTTTCGGAGGCTCACATTCACCAACTGTGATCGCGACTTCAATCAATTCAGAAAGGATCTCAATCCATCTTTGAATATCTTCAACAAATCAAGAAAATTGCTAATACCTTGCAAGTTGTTGGTGCTTTAGTGTCCAATTGTGACCTAATTGCTGCCACACTACATGGATTGCCTGATGAATTCGAATCCTTTATTGATTCCATCATGCTCCGGTTATCTACGACATCCCTTGATGAACTCCATGGTCTCTTACTCACCAAAGAGTTGTTTGTGGCTCGCCGCAAGACTATTCTTTCATCCTCTGTAACTGAGCCCTTTCAAGCCTTCTTAGTGCAATCTTGGTTTAACTCAAATCATGGTAAGACACCTGGAGATAATTTCTCCTCTAATCCCAGCAATCACAACTTTCATAATAATTGTGGTACTTTCACCAACAATCGTGGAAATCGAAATTATCAAGGTTCTTCCACTTTCAAAGTTCCTTGTCAGATCTGTGGTTCTACCAGTCATGAGGTCATTGACTGCTTTGATCGTATGAATCCGGACATTTGTGGTAGAATTCCTCCAGCCAACTTGCTGCTATGTGTGTGCATCATTCAGCCAAACCCTCTCAGCCTTGGTTAATTGATTTTGGCGCCACTTCTCACATCACCAATGATGTGGCCAATATCTCTTCTCCTACTCCCTACACTGGAGAGGACAAAGTGTACATTGGAGATGGTAAAGGCTTATTTATCCATAATATTGGTTCATCATGAAACATAATCCCTTGTCTGCTTATCAATTTCTTAAGGATAACAACTGTTTATTGACTCTTGACCCTTATGGATCAACTGTTCAGGATTGCATTTCGGGGAAGATGTTTTTGCAAGGAACTGTTAGGGATGGTTTCTATTGTCTACATGGTTCCGCCGATTCTCCTACTTCTCCACCTTCAACTTTTCTTAGCATCAAAGCACCTGTCACAGTATGGCACAACCACTTAGGACATCATTCCTCCTCAATCTTCAGAAGGGTCATATCTACCAATAATCTTGCACTGCAAGGCAAGAAAACTATTGATTTTTTTTTTGCTCAGATTGTGCACTTGCTAAGAACCACAAGCTTCCTCTTGGAGTGGCTTCTTCATCAATAACTCAAAGTCTCAAACTTCTGCATTGTGATCTGTGGGGACCTGCCTTTGTCACATCTAATAGTGGTTTCAAGTATTACTTACTTCTTGTTGATGACTTTAGCAAATATAGTTGGTTTTCCCATTGAAGTCCAAGTATGATGTATTTTCTACATTTGTTACTTTCAAAAACTATGTAGAAAACTTCAGTGGAAACAAAATCAAGATTCTGTGTTTAGATTCAGGGGGTGAATTCACTAATCACTCTCTTGCTTCATTTCTTAGTGGACATGGTATATTACCTCAGTTTAGTTGTCCACACTCTTGAACATAGTTGCCAAATACGAGTACGATTCGAGTTCGCAGTTCGGTTCGGGTACGGAATTCGGTAGTAACATAAAGTATCATTCGCCAGAGAGTAGGCATAGACAATATGGTTTTAGTTCGATTCGTTTTAAATTCGTTAAAGAATGTAAATTAGTTTATATATAAAAATATTAATAATAATACATTTATAATTATATTTTATAATATTACTTATTATGAGCAATAATTATATTTTATAATAATACATTGATGATAATTATATTTTATAATTTACTACCTCACTTCATTTTCCAACGTTTCCTTTTCCCATTCCCTATTTATTCTAGGTTCTCAGATTCTACTTTTCATTAAACAAATAATTAATTTATTTCCACTTTCCAACGTTTCCTTTCCACATTCCCTTGTTATTTATGCTAGGTTCTCAGATTCAACTTTTCTGTCCCTCCCTCTTCCCTTTCTCCAGACCTCTCATTTTTCTCCTTCACTGACAAACAAGGATGAAGATCAGACCTCTCCTTTTTCTCCTTCACCAACAAACACAAGGATGAAGATGAATAGGAACCTGTGCTCTTCTCGAGGGGGCTGAGCAAGTCCTTCAGAAAGTCTCCCCGACAACTCCAAGGACCGGCGAATTTAGTGACCCAGGTTTGTTTTTTCAGTTTTTTACTCAAGTTTTCTCTAATCTGGTGTCTCTAACCGAATTCTCAACCGAATTGTGAAAGTATCGGTACGGACGTACTGATACGGAGTTCGGACCCTAAATGGCTGAATCTGGCAACTATGCTCCTGAACA
This sequence comes from Crataegus laevigata, assembly GCA_963580275.1. Classification (NCBI taxonomy): domain Eukaryota; kingdom Viridiplantae; phylum Streptophyta; class Magnoliopsida; order Rosales; family Rosaceae; genus Crataegus; species Crataegus laevigata. The sequence continues at coordinate 24,566,081 of OY756948.1, forward strand.
AAATGGCTTGTGTAGAGAGAAAACACAGACATCTTGTTGAGACAGCTATAACATTACTTGTTGCCTATCATGTTCCTCAGGTTTTTTGGGTTGAAGCATTCTCCACTACAATATATCTTATTAATAGACTTCTTATTTCTGGTCTTACAAAGTCACCTTGGGAACTTCTCTTCAACCAACATCCAGATTACTCTAAACTGAGAGTCTTTGGCTATCAATGTTATCCATGGCTTAAACTTTACATTCACAGTAAATTGGATGCTAAGAGCAAAAGTTGTGTGTTTTTGGGATAGTCTTCAACATAAAGGCTATAGGTGTCTTGATCCCATCACAAATAGAATCTACATATCAAGCCATGTTGTCTTTGATGAAAAATCTTATCCATTTAAGTCACCACAGCTCCACAATTCAAATTCAGAGAGTTCATCTTCAACATCTTCTCCATCTTTGGATCTTCACTTCAGCAAACACTTCTTAAGTTCTCATACTGCTAGTAACTCTTCAGCACCACAATGTACTTTTGTACCTAACCCTATCACCCAGATCTCCACTTCAACTCAGAATCCTTCTAGCAATCAGTCAGTGGATAATTCTCCAAGTTCTTCCAGTTCTGTCTCTATCTCAGAATCCTCTCTCGTGCCTATTCAGACAAGTCATCTGCCTATTTATGGGAATACACATCCTATGATTACAAGATTTAAGGCTGGAATATACAAGTCTAGGGCCTATGCAACGACGAAACATTCACTTCCAGTTGATCTTGAATTTGTTCCCAATATTTGCAAGCATCAAAGCATGCTCATTGGAGAGCTGCAATGCAGGCTGAATATAATGCTTTAATAACCATCGACACTTGGTCTCTTGTTCCATCTCATCCTTCTCAGAATGTAATTGGTTGTAAATGAGTGTTATGGGTTAAGAAAAATCCTGATGGAACCATTGACAAACACAAACCCCGCCTGGTGGCAAATGGCTTTCATCAGCAAGAAGGAGTTAGATTTTCTAGAAACCTTCAGCCTTGTTGCTAAACCGGTTACCATTCGGATTCTCCTTACACTTGCTGTCCAATATAATTGGTTTTTGAACTAATTAGACATTAGCAATGCATTTCTTCATGGAGATTTAAAGGAGGATGTTTACATGCAACAACCTCCTGGTTTTATTGATCCTAACTCTCATAGTTTTGTTTGCAAGCTGAAGAAATCCTTTATGGTCTTAAACAAGCTCCTCGAGCTTGGTTTGATAAATTGTTTCAAGCCCTTCGTACACTTGGGTTTCACCAATCCCAATTTGATGCTTCTTTATTTTTCCTTAATGGACCTCAGTTGGTCATTGTTCTTGTTTATGTGGATGATATCTTAGTGACTGGACCCAACTCTCAACTCAGTCAACAGTTTATACAACAACTTAGCACTCAGTTTCCAGTAAAAGATCTTGGTCCTTGTTGCACTCCTCTTGGTTCTAAGAAACTGGATCACAGTGGGCCTCTTTTATCAAATCCCACTGAATATCGCTTTATAGTTGGTGGGTTACAATATCTTACTTAGATTCGCCTGGATCTTGCATTTGCTGTCAATCAGATATGCCAATTTATGCATGCTCCAAGAGAACAAGATCTTTAAGCAGCCAAAAGGGTCCTTAGATTTCTTAAAGGTTCTATTTATCATGGTTTATGGTTCACTCAAGGTTCTATCAATCTTTCAGCATACTTTGATGCTGATTGGGCTGGCTGCACATTTGATAGGCGGTCCAACAGTGGATATTGTGTACTTCTTGTCTCTAATCTCATCGGTTGGAGTGCAAAGAAACAAAGCACTATTGCTCGTTCCTATACAGAAGCTGAATATTGTTCTTTAGCACATATTGCTGCAGAACTTACTTGGGTTTGCAAAATTCTTAAAGACCTTCATTTTCCTCTACCTCAACTGCCTACACTATAGTGTGATAATATCTCAGCAATCTCTTTAGCCTCTAATCAATCTCTTTAGCCTCTAATCCTATTTTTCATGCTCGAACCAAACATGTTGAGATTGACTATCACTACATCCGGGAGTTGGTACTAACAAGTCTCAACAAAGTTCACTATGTTTGCAGTGAAGACCAATTGCCTGATCTCCACACCAAGTCTTTGTCTAAAAGTAGATTCTCTTCTATGTGTTCCAACCTTCCAATTGGAATCCTCTATGATTCCTCCTTTAGCTTGAGGGGGTGTATTAGAGAGAATGACAAGTCATCCAATACAGTTACTGATAAATAGTTTGTTAAAGCTAAATGTAATTAGTTTTGTTAGTAACTGTAATTAGTTAAGGTAGTTGAGGGTATTAATGTAACTAGCCTAAGGCTGCTAAGGCTATATATTTTCACATCTGTGTAACTGATTTATTCATTCAATACAATTGGAAAACTTATAGAGGAAGTTTCTGTTTCTATAATACGCCCATCTTATCTTTTTATTCTTCTCATCACCTTCTTGAAGTTGGATACAACATGCGCTTAATTCCTTCATTTGTTAAAAATCAAGGCTTACTTTGTATTAATTCATTTTTCTAATCTATAAATTTGATTGAACAGCTGTGTGATTGGTGAAGATGGGAAGGTATAGCCTCGGGAAGAAATTGAACTAATGAGACGCGAAATGTAAGTTTACCATTGGTTCTGAAGCTGAAGAAGCAATTGTTCCTGTTTATCTGGATATTTGTTTCTGAGCATTCTTTTCATTTAGCAAAAATCCCAACACCTTGTCATGTCTTTAGTTTGCTCATAAAAATATTTTTTCACATTTCAATTGCTTATCTCATAGGGTATGTTTGGGTGAGGGACCTCAAAATTCGAAGGCATTTAAGCAAGATAAAGAATAGATGGATCACAAAAGAGTTAGATAGGAAGAAGTAGAAAATGCACCACATATGCATTGCAAAGGCATGTGAGAGGAATTTGTAATTGATTTCTTTCAGGTAGTCATTTGCAAATCCCTCTTACATGCCTTTTGTAATGCTCATGTGGTGCATTTGTAATTCCTCTCATTTAACTTTTTGTGATCCATCTCTTCATCACTGGATCCCCTGAAATTTGAAAGTTCCTCACCCAAACATACCTTAAATACTGTTTTCCTTGGAACCGCAAGGAGTGATGGAATCCAGTTAATGCATTTACTCAAATATCTTGATGATTGTTCACTGTTTGTGTACTTATTCTTGCATCTTCAATGTGTTCCCCGTTTCAATGTGGCATGGCGGATCTTCAGTTCGATCTTGATACTTTACTGTTCTTATATTTTTCCTGCCTTCTACTTTAACCCAAAAGTACAGCTCTATGGTTAACTTATTGGATCAAATGTTTCAAAATATACTGACTATATAAAACATTCTTTTGTGGGTCTTTCTTACATGTATATCGTTATTATAATTTATAAGATTTGTGTTTGGCACTTGTTTGCTTTGTTTAATGTTCATGAGAACTATGTTTCATATGTAAGCCTTGTGAAATTGGAATATGAGTTTCTTATTTACTATGCTCGTCATAAATTTGCAGGCTACAAGGCACGCAGAGATGGAAGCCATTGATACTCTTCTTGAGCAGTGGAGAGAACAGAGGCTTTCAAAGTCAGAAGTTGCCGAAGGGTTTTCAAAAATGTAAACTCTATGTTACATGTGAGCCATGCATAATGTGTGCAGCGGCCTTATCATTTATTGGTATGCTCCTTTTCTTATAATCTGCATATAAATGTTGACACTTTTTTCTCTTGCCCTTTGTCACTTGGATCAATGTATAGGTGACTCTTCCTCCCATGTTTAGGAATAAAGGAAGTATTTTATGGTTGTGCCAATGACAAATTTGGTGGGTGTGGATCAGTATTGTCGTTGCACTCAAGTAGCTCTGAGCCACAAACGAGGTTTATTTCTGAACCCACGTCACAAGCAAGATTTGACTCAGTTTCTGTAGTGTTTTCCCTAATCATTCTTTTCTTTTGGAAATCTTTTACAAACTGTTACCTTGTTTTGTTATACCTTTCCAAGAAACAGTTCTTGGTCCAAAAATTGCAGGGAACTACATAAGTATCTATACCTACTGTGAATGGACAAATAATTTCATATATGAAATGCATTTTATGCATATATGCACGTAATTTCCATCTTCAATTTAGTATGACAAAACATGAAATCTCTTTTTCACTAACGATGGTGTGTTGAGAATGTCTGATGATATCTTTTCGTTATCAAGATTATGCGGAGTTTTATTGGAGGAATGTGCTGATGAGAAAAGTTCGAGCTTAGGCCTGAAATTTTTTCTTATAGTTGATTGTTTCCTCCAGCTTTAGTGGTAGGATGTCTGCACCTAATTAGTGGATTGTTGATGAGTTAATCAACACGTTCAACTTGTTGGACAACACAAACAATCCTACCATATAGAAAGAGGATGTTGCTTGTAATATTCATCATTTGGTTCAAGTATTTGAGCTTTTTCTTCATTTCTTTAATTGATTGTATTGTTTGGTTTCTCTCAGCTCCAAAGCCTCATAGGCCTGTTGCCCAACAAGCAGCACAATGAGTACGTAGAGATTCAGTAGTTTCTCACCTCGTTTATTAAATGGTACGGCAGAATCCCTTTGAGTTCATTTCCGTTATAATCTGATTGTTTGCTCGCTTGATTGCTTTGCAATTTTTCTTCTTTTTACTTTCTGCTTCTCACCTTTCTCCTCCTTTTCCACTGTTTAATGTAACAATTGTTAATTTGATTTCAGAGGTTTGCAACAGCCCGAAATTGGATGTTTCAGGACTTCGGAAGGGGGAACGGATGAAAATTTTGGAAAACTATACGAAATACGGACACCTCTTCAATATTTTCTACTGTCACTGCAATTATACTTTTTTCCCAGGTTACTTGAATTAGTAAAATTTTGGAATAAGCTTAGTAGAAGTGTAGAATTTGAGAATTGGGTTTTGTGGTTTGTGTTTTTCCTTCCATGTCATTCTAACTTGTGGTGTAGGCTTTCTAGAAGAACGATTGCTCTTCAGAAATCTGACATGCTATGTTGTCGGACAATGACTTTGTTGGAAATGTGCCCTAAAACCAATCATATGATGATACTTTACGGACATTTCACATGATTAAACTAATCTAGTTTAATATCAAGGGCAAAGATTATTGTTTGAGCGGTCTCATATAAATGTTATATGCTTAAACGATAAAGTCCAAGGAATATGTGATTGGGAGAATGCGATCTAAATAGTTAGATTCATGAGACCATTCTTTCGTAGACACATCCTAAACGTTCCTGATCATAGGATTGCCAATTGGGCATTGACAGTCCGTTAAGATCAGTACGTGCTATGTCTTCTCTCAGGGAGAGTGACTAGTCTCGAGTCATTGATGTGAGTGACACCAAGACAAGTACGTAGGTGCTCAATAGAGAATGAGTTCACTGAACACGATCAACGACGAGTTCTCATATTCATGTCACGTGAGAACTCATGGTTAGGATAATGCAAATTAGTCCTTTGACCTGAGGCATCATAGTTGTCTTGTGGTTAGGTCCTTGATCTTTGATCATGTCAAATGGCATTCCTTTGGAGTGTCCACGACATGGTTGGGGTCAAGCTATCTAGTCATGGAGACAAGTGAATGCGCAACAAGGGATCTCTAACCTTCAAACCGTTGAGGGAGAATACTCTATGATATGATTTAGAATCTCTGGCCAGAGTATGAATGAGATGTTGGAATGCGTTCCAGATCACATTCAAGGTAATCATATAAGTGCGAGATTCACATTGGATAGTGGACATGAATAAACTATCAAACCAAACAATGTGGTCAAGAGTATTGTATTAGAGAAGGACCGTATTGCATTTGTAATCCTAAACTGAATAGGTTCTCCACCTCTTCTGATTAGCTTGGGTAACCATGATATGCTGCTAGGTGTCACTCATGGTTTGTGGAAGCCCTAAACGTGTTTAAACACTAAAGGGAGAATTGAAAGTTAGTTTCAAATTCACAATCGATTTGAAAGAGTTTGAATCGCCCACTGCCTCGCTAAAAGGAACCTAATGGATCGTACACCGTGTAAGGTAGAGATTGAAGATTCAACGGAAATGAGTAAGAATAATTAAATGGTTTAATTATTTATGGCAAGGATTAATTAATATGATTATTAATCAAACGAATAAGTTCGTTAAAGACCTCGGGATGGTTTTGGACCTTAAGGCCCAATGGGCTTCGAACGTCAAGTCCATTGACTTAAGTTGTATGACAACTTAATAAATAATGATTTAACAAAGGCCCAAAATACTCCAAAAATATCCCTAAGGCCGGCCACTATGTAAGGGTAGTGAACTTGGACTTATTTACAAGTTTGCCACTCAAATGAATTAAGGTATAAATATGATTTTATAGCCAAAATTCATTAGGGTTGTTTTTGGGGAAATTGGAGAGATGAAATGCTCTCCCTTCTCTCTAGATATGGCCGGCCCCCTTGGAGGGTTTTAGCTAGCACTCTAGCTCCTCCAAGGTCACTCATTTCTTCTTAATCAAAACCTTGGTGTAGAAACTTAGAGGTTCTCAATTTTGAGAACTTAGAGAACCTATCCTTTCTATATAATCCATAGTTCTAAGATGCAAGGAATGAAGGCCCTCTCTTTGGGTGATTAGCCTTTGCTTAAGCAAAGAGGAATCTACAAAGGTATAAATTTCAACTCACTTTGTTTTGAGTTGTTTAAAGGTTCACCAATCTACTAGGCTTTGAACATTCATGGGTAATGTTTTGTTTTTAAGTATATGCAAGCATGATTCCGCCTTTAATTTGTTAATTGCATGCTAATGATATTGCTTAAATGAACATGTTTCTCCAAAATAATCCTTCAAGTGGTATCAGAGCCTAGGTCTAGTAGTTGGTGAATCCTTTTGGGTTTTGTAGTTCATAATATGTGATTTAAAAGTTGTAAAATGTTACAAGCTTTATTCTTGTTTTATGAATGTAAATTTTGTTGGAAAATTTGGCATCTCAAATGTTGTAGATGTAGTTCATATGAGCATGAATATTGAAGCTAAAATTTGGTGCCAAGAATTTTGGGATTTTCGGCCAAATTAAAAGGGTGATTTTTGGGTTCTTGTTTGTCTTGTTAAAATGTTTTTCAAGTGACTTTTGGAACCCCTAAGTACCCTAGTTTGGTTATATGAAATTTCCCTTAAGTATAAATGGTTTTGGGATGTTTTTGGGTGAAAAATCATCATGGAAAAATTTTGAGTTTTTCATGAGTGTTCTTCATTGTTCTTGACATTTTAGCCAAGAACAAAAAGTTTGGTGTTTTGATTCAAAGTTTTGAATTATTTCATAAAGTTTTGTTGTTAGATATTTTCATATATTTATTAATGATTAATATTTTTAATGTTAGTCAAAAACTTTGAATATATGTTAGATATTTGTTTGAATGGTGTAAGAAACTTTAATGGGTGTGTAAGGCATAAATCCCATTCACACACACCACATGCATGCTTTATGTCAAACTACAAATCAACACACACATCACACCATGTGCACTCCCAAGGCCGGCCACTCCCTCAAGTGGGAGTACTTTTGGGGCTTTCATGCAATTACATAAAGTTTTGATACTTTTGTGTATTTGCACTTTGGCCCAAAAGTTTACGTTTTTACGTTTAGGTCCAAAAACGCTAAAGGACAAATTGTTTTGCTCCTTTAATGAAGTTTTTACATTTGTGGAAAAGTTTGGGTTCTAGTTGTGATTACATAAAGTATTGGACTTTTGTGTTTTTACAAAGTGACCCCAAAAGTTTAAGTATTTGCAAAATAGCCCAAAAGTTGTGGTTAATTGCACTATGGCCCAAAAGTTGTGGCTAATTGCAAAATAGCCCAAATGTTGAGGTTAATTGCATAATGGCCCAAATAAGTTGAGGTCATTACATTTTGGCCCAAATTAAATAGAGAACAAAAATTGTTTTGTCTCTTTAAATGAGAATTGGATTTTCATTTTAGTTAGCTCCATTTAAATCAATTTTATGGATACAAAAACTAAATGAAAAATGATGCATTCAATTTAATTAGTTAAAATGTTAATTAATTAAAGGGTGATTATGAACCTAAGCCTACGATAATTGAGCTATGTGAAAGGCCGTTTCAAATTTGTTTGAACCATGGGAATGTGTAGATTAGATTTTGGTTGTAATTTGATTAGATCAAATGTTGTAAAAGAGCATAAGCTCTTCTTTAATTTAAAGTAATTTGATTTGATCAATTGTTGTAAAAGAGCATAAGCTCTTCTTTAGTTTGAAGTACTTCTTTCTTGCTTTATATGATATGCATGAAAATGAAGTAGTTGGGTCCAACGCCCCTAAGACAACACGCCTTAATATGATTAAACGCGTAACTAAAATCAATCACCATCCCTAGTCCGAGATTCAACACAAGGCTCGTGTTGGATCTAAACAAAAGGTTCATAGTCATCCTAAGGCCCTAAGGCAACTATATAGTCCATCAATGAATGCAAACCTTATGTTAGTAGTATCATGTACTCTTGCTTTAAAAACCGTTTTAAAAGCTTAGTGGGAGTATTATATACAACTAAATAAATCATATGGACCAATAGTTGTGATAGGACCAAAAATGTTTTAATTGGATTAAAATGTATGTTTATATGTGATGAGACCTAAAAACCCTCAACCAAACCAATATTAAGTTGATAAGCGTGAGAGTGCTTTGAACACTCTTTCGTGGCCTTCCACCGTGGTAGGTCCGAACGTTTGTAAAATTGTACACCGGCTTCACCCTATCATGGGGGAGTTCAAAGTGCATGCTTACACTCGGGGAGGATTCTATATGCATACTTGATGTTGTGAAAGGTAGGCAACGAGAATAGCCAACATCGTATCATCGTGAGGTTGTTCTTGAACCCCTAACTTGAACTCGCATGGTGGGAATGACTTAACTAAGTGCAATGAAGCCAACATCATATCATTGTGAGGTTACATTCTCTAGAGGCCAAATAAAATGGGTTCTTACATTAGATGTAAAGGAGTAAGTGTACTCTCTCATTATTATTAATGCTAGCCAACATCGTATCATCGTGAGGTGAACTTGGTAATAGTGAGTCTCCCATAACCTACTAAGAGTTTCCTCCAAAACTCTCGAATTCCGATGAGGGATGTGGAATTTGCCAAAAATAGTGGGTGGTGCTATTATGATTTAAAGACCCGAATCAAATAGCTTAAAATCAATCATTTATATTCGTTATGTATTTGTTTACCAATATATTTGCAAACGCTATCCAATACTTGACAAAGAAAAGCCGAAAACTTTAGTTTCCGGACTTAGTACTACAATTCCATAAATTGTCTTTAATGGATTGTAAATGTACCTAAGTAGTCTCACCCTCACAATCTTCCTATCGATAATGTATCATTGGAAGAACATGTTAGATAAGTCTATCATAAAGAGGACAACAATTTAATTGTCATAATTCTTCAAATACAAATTGTTGTATGAAGAAATAAGAGTTGCTTTGAACAACCCTTAATCAACGCAAACATTAGTGCTTGTTTCTTTGTTAAATAAACAAGGAACTTTTGAAGTAAGCACAAGGGCATGGACACTTTATGTGCCATGATTCTTCACTTACAAATCGTTGTATGAAGAAATGAGAGTTGCCTTAAACAAACTCTTGAATGTTTGTAATTATGTTTAGAACATAATGGTTGGTTGACAAAAATAGTCCATCAACATGGACTTATGATGATTTTGAATCATTGTATGTTGAAGTGTTAAAACACTTAATGAGACGGAAACTAGATAAGGACTTCACCTTTGTATCCCTATCCTAATCGTTCACTAAGTTTATTGTAAACTATATGGTGAACAATAACCACACGCTCTCCAAATTGTTTGATGTGTAAAACACAATTGAAATAAGTTTCAAGAGAGATAGTGGGAGTTTAGGGACCATGACTATTGTAGTCAAAGGAGAAGTCAAATGAAGAAGATAAAATTTAACTCCAAGGGAACAAACTTTCTTTATGAAAGGATGGACATTGGAAGGGGTCTTTGCAAGAAATGTCTTGCAAGTGTCAAGAACACACCTTTTTCAAGGTGTTGTAAAATTGTTCTTGAATTGTTCAAAACAGTTGGTTCTTCTACTTGAATGCTTGATTCAGCATTAGTAACTATGTTTTACAAATCGTTGTAAAAGTGTGGCTAATAAGAAGTAGAAGATAAATGAGAGAAGAGAAAGTACTTCACATTCGGAAAGTGAATAAAATATAGATCTCTGCGAAAGCGGATTGTACTTACTTCCTCATATGAACTACCAAATAAAGAATGATTAGATTATTGTAATCTAATTAATTGTCTCTATAGTAGAGATGATATGGTAGTGTTAACTGTTTAGAATATAACGATGCTTAAAACCCAAAAGGTTGCAAGGTAGTGACTAATCCCAACTAAGTTGTGATACCTCTAAAAACATAAATTACGAGTTGGTTATGGATGGATGCTTTGGATCGTTAGATCCGGATCCAATGCCTTCTTGTTAAAATTGTATAGAGGCGAAATGTTCGAATCTTTATTCTTTTGGAAAGAAGAAAGAATCACAAAGTTGTTGAGGTTAATTCACTTAGATGTTAGTGGCACTAGTCCACAACATAATACTACTCATGTTATATGACATTCACCGAAGATCACTCTCGGTTGGACTATAGTTTATTTTGAATAAACACAAGTCCGAATACTTTGCAAAAGGTTTCAAAGAATTCAAGAAATGTAAGTTGATGAGTAAGACGTCTAAAGTATTTACCTCCTTAGATTTGATCCAAGGAGAGATAACACTTTAGATAAGTTTCCTTGAAAGATATCAAGGAAATTGGCATCATAAGATAATAAATTTCTCCATTAGGAGAAGAACGAACTTGAATAAGATTTAGTTCGTTGGACATTATCAATTACCCATATATAGGATATATATACTTCTAAAACAATGTGATTGTGAATTAGAAGATCTTCCAAAATTTTCGTGACTCCATAAAGATGTAGTTGGAAAGAAAGACAAATCTTAAGCATGTTTAAGATTTGGGGTTGTGTGCTAATAAGCAATATTTGTTTGATAACAATCTTGTGGGATATCCTTAAATTAGCTTTTGGATATCGCTTCTATAAACCAACTAACAAATGTTGTTTTGTTGGGTAGTTCATTGTAATCCTACAATATGATTTGCCTAAAACGCAAATGAACGAGACATAGAACTCAAAGAATGGGTTCTTTGAGAGACAAGAAAGTGATCAACAAATATAACAACCTAGTTCCTATACCAAAAGCTCCAAGGTAGTCGAGAAGGATTTATAAACCATCTTAGTTGAATGGTTTGAACTTTATGACTATGTCATAGAGTTGTACCTCTTAAATCGAAAGAAATAAGAATGAAAATCCTTATGACTACATTGAGTGTATATACGATATATACTCAAGGAAATGGTGAAATACCATTTGACTCGAAATAATGAAACCTTAATAGCTAATTGGTAGCTTAAGGTGACTACACTCAAAGAGTATGGTTGACTTTGAAGAAACCATCTTTGATATAGTCTTAGTTTCAATTAATTCGAGGATTGCTAGCTACAACTAAATGGTGATTTAATGTTTGGACATAATATGGGTTTCCATAACCATTATTAAGATAGTCTTGATAATGTATGTCTAAAACTATAAATCACAAGACATGTAAGTTGTAGAGATCCATCCATCATGGATCTTAGCAAGCTAGTGGGAGCTACAACCGTCTTATGAAAGATCAAAATCGTTTGATTTCTCATAAAGGTGTAAATGAATCTTTTGTTTACAAAAGATTAGTGGGAGTTTATCATATTCCTAAATTTAAATATATATATGATATATTAATTTTTGGAAATGAAATGAATACTTCTTCGTTAAAGTTATGACTTTAAACATTCTATAAACGATAGAATAAATATGGGAGATATAGTCTATAATAGACAAGAGATGCTAGGAAGTTTCTCATATGATGATAAACTTCAATTTGAAGGACAACTCTAGTGAGACTAAGTAGTTGCTCTTCTCAAAAGGGAATGTACCCTTTGACTCCCAAAGAAATAATGCGTAAATAGAATCCTTTATGCATACGCACAAAGGTGATTTATGTATTTCATATTGTATGAAAACATTGATATGAGTTGTACCTAGAACGGTACAAAACGATATCAGTGCAAGCCCAGGATCAGAACCATGGCAACTGTCAAGTGAATCCTTAAGTATTTAAGAAATACTAAAGGATAGATTCCTCAAAGATTGAGGAAGAATCAAAGTAACGTAATGGAAGCGTAAATGTATTAGATTATGAATCTAATCCATCATTGGATGTTTCTTCATTATGAATGAAGAGATAAACAGATATCTCTTTATTATGACTAAAGAGATATTTGGATGGAAACATTCAAAGTAATGACTTTAATGTGTTCCATTATGAATGCAAAATATATTGCCATATAGAAGCTTACAACAATGTTGTTTGGATGGGAAAGTTCATTTATGAACTATCTATTCGGTTCCAACCAGAAAGTGTATGACACTAATGGGGCGATAGCTCAAGCCAGGGAATCAAGGTCTCATCAAGGTCCGAACTCATATGAGAGACTGAACCACATGATTGAGAATCATGTATAATGGTGACGTTGTTAATCTCAAGAATGCTTCTATGGATAACATATAGATATCCATTGTCTAGGCCTACTATTCAGCCATTTATGAAATGACTACAGAAGAGGTATCATCACTGATGACCAAACTGATTGGCTCTAGTGCAAGTGGGAGATTGTTGGAAATGTGCCCTAAAACCAATCATATGATGATACTTTACGGACATTTCACATGATTAAACTAATCTAGTTTAATATCAAGGGCAAAGATTATTGTTTGAGCGGTCTCATATAAATGTTATATGCTTAAACGATAAAGTCCAAGGAATATGTGATTGGGAGAATGCGATCTAAATAGTTAGATTCATGAGACCATTCTTTCGTAGACACATCCTAAACGTTCCTGATCATAGGATTGCCAATTGGGCATTGACAGTCCGTTAAGATCAGTACGTGCTATGTCTTCTCTCAGGGAGAGTGACTAGTCTCGAGTCATTGATGTGAGTGACACCAAGACAAGTACGTAGGTGCTCAATAGAGAATGAGTTCACTGAACACGATCAACGACGAGTTCTCATATTCATGTCACGTGAGAACTCATGGTTAGGATAATGCAAATTAGTCCTTTGACCTGAGGCATCATAGTTGTCTTGTGGTTAGGTCCTTGATCTTTGATCATGTCAAATGGCATTCCTTTGGAGTGTCCACGACATGGTTGGGGTCAAGCTATCTAGTCATGGAGACAAGTGAATGCGCAACAAGGGATCTCTAACCTTCAAACCGTTGAGGGAGAATACTCTATGATATGATTTAGAATCTCTGGCCAGAGTATGAATGAGATGTTGGAATGCGTTCCAGATCACATTCAAGGTAATCATATAAGTGCGAGATTCACATTGGATAGTGGACATGAATAAACTATCAAACCAAACAATGTGGTCAAGAGTATTGTATTAGAGAAGGACCGTATTGCATTTGTAATCCTAAACTGAATAGGTTCTCCACCTCTTCTGATTAGCTTGGGTAACCATGATATGCTGCTAGGTGTCACTCATGGTTTGTGGAAGCCCTAAACGTGTTTAAACACTAAAGGGAGAATTGAAAGTTAGTTTCAAATTCACAATCAATTTGAAAGAGTTTGAATCGCCCACTGCCTCGCTAAAAGGAACCTAATGGATCGTACACCGTGTAAGGTAGAGATTGAAGATTCAACGGAAATGAGTAAGAATAATTAAATGGTTTAATTATTTATGGCAAGGATTAATTAATATGATTATTAATCAAACGAATAAGTTCGTTAAAGACCTCGGGATGGTTTTGGACCTTAAGGCCCAATGGGCTTCGAACGTCAAGTCCATTGACTTAAGTTGTATGACAACTTAATAAATAATGATTTAACAAAGGCCCAAAATACTCCAAAAATATCCCTAAGGCCGGCCACTATGTAAGGGTAGTGAACTTGGACTTATTTACAAGTTTGCCACTCAAATGAATTAAGGTATAAATATGATTTTATAGCCAAAATTCATTAGGGTTGTTTTTGGGGAAATTGGAGAGATGAAATGCTCTCCCTTCTCTCTAGATATGGCCGGCCCCCTTGGAGGGTTTTAGCTAGCACTCTAGCTCCTCCAAGGTCACTCATTTCTTCTTAATCAAAACCTTGGTGTAGAAACTTAGAGGTTCTCAATTTTGAGAACTTAGAGAACCTATCCTTTCTATATAATCCATAGTTCTAAGATGCAAGGAATGAAGGCCCTCTCTTTGGGTGATTAGCCTTTGCTTAAGCAAAGAGGAATCTACAAAGGTATAAATTTCAACTCACTTTGTTTTGAGTTGTTTAAAGGTTCACCAATCTACTAGGCTTTGAACATTCATGGGTAATGTTTTGTTTTTAAGTATATGCAAGCATGATTCCGCCTTTAATTTGTTAATTGCATGCTAATGATATTGCTTAAATGAACATGTTTCTCCAAAATAATCCTTCAGACTTTACATTTTACATTCAGACGTTCAACTACGTAATGTTTTCATCCAGTGTAAGATTGTGGTAAGAAGAAACTAACTCATTTTTTATTATTTCATGTTTCAGAAATTTATCAAGAACCGGATTTAACCTGAATTTAGACATTGTCAAAAGGTTTTCTTTGAAAATATAGTTTAGAGTTCAATTATTCTGAATTGTTTTGAATAAACAAATGAAATTAATTCAATTGGATTGAATAAAATGAATTAATTCATTATTCACAAATAATTTTGGTTTTATTTAGTTAATGTGATGTAATGGAAGTGTTGGAGAAGTGGGAGCTTGAGTGATGCAAACTGTTGGTATCAAGCTGTTGAATTCACACGATAGTTTCGAATTCAACTTAAAAGCTCGTTTGACGTCTAGGATTGACTTGATTTGGATAGTCCACTAGATCCAATGAACGTTGAATGCAAATATGAATGTTAACTTACATATTTTGTGAAGTGAAGGTAGAAGATGGACGCATTGTGAAGTTCCACTCGATTCTACTATTTTTGTGATTATTAAGAGGGATAAGTTTTCTTCATGATTTCTCCATTTTTTTTCCTACCTTCAATTGGAAAAATATGCAAGGGACAGTGCTAGCAACCTTTTCACTTACCTTCTCATTTCAATCTCTGCACTTCTACTTATGTTACGTGTATTCTGCTAGCACCCAAAACTAAAAGTTTAATTATTTTTTAATTAAACTAAATAAAGAAATATAGTGAGATTTTAATATAATTAAAATTTTAGTTTTTGAGTAATGATGGAGTACACGTTGGCTGAAGAGAAGTGAGAAAGTTGAAATAAGAAGGTAAGTGAGAGGGTTAGCATTCATATTTCCATTCAACGTTCATGAAATTTAATGACTTTTCCAAGCCGACCCTAAACATCAAACAATACTGATGTTCTAAGTAAAACTATTCGGAGAGTCCATAATTCATAGTTCAAGTTGAAGTCCTAAACCAAGGAAAGTATCGGGCTTCCCTTAACCGCGGACTTGATGAGGCCAAAGCTTAAAGCTACACAACTCATACATTTCATGGAGAAGTTCCTAACTACTTTTAGTTCATAATTGTATTGACACGGGCATAAGTGTGGTGGATCCCAATGTGTAATATAGTTGGAACAAGATTCCTAAGTGTGTGAATTATCATGAATGTCAATTACCTTTTGTGCAAGTGGGAGATGCATGGCAATCTAATTTCAAGTTACAACTACAAGGGCAAGGGAGAACATTCGACGATCAAATGTATGATCAAGGAGTACCTTAAGATGTAAGGACGAAAAAGTAAGGAAGTTACAATTTCGAGACACGTGCCATACTGTTCTAAAGTCCTAAAGAAATTTCCTAGTCATAGGATGATCAATCAGGATATTAAACATGAAATACCTGTTTACGTCGTATTTGATTTTTTTTTTTGTTTCAAACAAAGCATGTAGAGACTCAAGATAGACACAAGGGTTATAAAATCAAATCTACTAAACACTAACCAAACATACGAGGAGTAAAATGGTGCGTGTTTATAATTCTCAATACTAATTGAGCAACAACAAAAAAAGTAATCAATCTATAATTATTGAATTAAATTGGTTAATGGACCTTATGGTTTTGAAACCTGTGCAAGGACAACCCAAAGAATATAAGTGTTAAAAAGGCATAAAACCCATCTCCCACTCTGTCTTCGACTCTTCGTTTGGTTTCCGTAAACCTCTGTTCCTCGTCCTTGTCTGCACACAAACAACAGACAATGGCACCTCTGCAGCATTCTTGCCTTTAGTTGAAAGCGCCCAACCAACGGTATGTTCTTCCTCTTGCATGTGTTGGGCCTTTGATACTTTGCACATCTACGCTTATGGTGTCCCAATTTCTTTATATTATGTGTATGTATATATATGTTCTTGTTTTTCGTTTAATTTGTTTAGTTTTATATGCTTTACTCTTATCTGCATATCATTACTGTTCTATAGAATTTTATGCGATTGATTGCAAACATTGATGCCATTATTATTGAAATTTGTATAAACCCCAATTGTGTAAGGATCTAGGTTGCTTTTCCCGGTTGGGGTTGACCAAATTGGGTCCATTTACATGCCTTTGCTCCCCATTTATTAGATTTAGTTAACACTGATTTGGTTTAGTTTTGATGTAAGAGAAACGAAAGCAAAATTCGGGTTGGTTTAATATCTGATGCCTGTAATTGGGGTTGAATGTCACCACTTATTGTTAGAACCAGATTTTAGTTCGTCTATGTGGAACAGTTTTGAGTGGTTGATCTTATTAGGTCTTTGTATTTATTTCCCATCCATCTTAATCTATGAAGAAAGACGGCAAAAGTAGAGATTTTCGCAAATTTATTGCCTCCGATCGTAGGGTTAAGGTTTTGTTAAGAGTCAATATAATGCTGTTTGCATTCTATATTTGCCTTCATGGGCTATTTGGCGAGTGATTTATTGTAATTAATGAAACTTGAAAATGTGGTCGAAGTTTAACTGTCTGTATCTATCTAGGTTCTGTATTGGTATCGTATGAATAGTTTCATTTCAAGTAATATTCCATAAATGCAAAGAATCTGCACTTTTTATGCTATTAAAGTACTTTAGAGTTGTGATCAATGAAAGATGTCCATCTAAAAATGTGTGTAGGAAATAAATGTGGAATACGCGTGGTGTTATATGATACTGCATAATGGATGCATTGAACTTTTAATTTATGTGTGGCACTACACACACTACCCCACCCACCGTGAATTTGGTCTTTGTAGCATGCTGCCGTGCTAATTTGCAAAATAGACATACTAAATGTTAATCCGTATAACATTGCCAGGTAAATAAAATGTGGTTATCTAATTGATATGTTTTTTAATTTCACACCTCAAATAGAATGCACAGATTTCTTCAAGACATTAGAGAATATGCTTTGTGATTTGATGGCTTATGCCCACAACCTGATGACGTTTTAGTTATTTTCCAGTTGCATTTGGATGGTTGAGTTTATTAATGATTTTTAATCTTGACATGAAAAAAGGATGAACTAAGATAATGCTGATAAAATATAATTGGTGTCAATTTCAACAAAGTTTGATGTATCTTCTTGGATATGGCACGCTACAAAGCACTTATTTTTATTCACCAATGTGGTATGGAAAGTATAGTGCCTTGTGCTTGGATAATGTACGTTATGGGGAAGTTATTGCACTGCATCGCTTCTCTTTTTCTAGGGGTTTGAGGTTTTTCCTCCTGAGGCAGAACAGGAGCTTTGAAAACTGGAAGTTCAATTCCTTTGTGCTGCGGACGTGAAGATCTTGTGGAGATTTGATAGGGAATAGAATTCTGATGATGAGTTCGGTGGTTGGAGCACAAGGATTGGCATATCACTTAGCGGGACTGTAGCAGATTGTAAGCATGTACATTTTGTGCATGATATGTGGTGTGGAAATGCCCCATGTTTGATTCGGCAGGTAACAGATGATTTGGTCTATGATGGAGGTGTGCCTCTTGAAAAAACTTTTATGAACTTGAATGACTAGGAACTCGTTTTGGTGGAGGACTTCTTCTCATACTTTAATTGAGTGAAGGTTGGTGGACTTGCGGTCTTGGGGACAGTTGAGTGAGGTGCAGTTTTAATATGGGGAAGCCCTTGGTCTGGAAACTCTGTTAGTGCTCTTTTGGGGCAGGTAACATGATTCATTATCAGTTTTTGGTGATTGAAAACTTGATCTAAACGGGTGGGTACTATTTAATAGATGCTATATGTGGAAGAATGTTTTGTTTATTGGTATCGTGAAAATAGTTTCCTCGTAAGCAGCATTCCTTAAGCATAAGGAATCTTAATTTTCATTTAGTTAGGTTTCCAAGTATTGCAATAAGAAAAGATATGCATCTATGGGTGTGCAGGGAATAACTGAGGAAAGTGTGTGGTGTTCCATGAAATTTTACTACATTTTTATTGGTGGGCATGCCAGTTGGAATTTAACTTACGTGTTGCATTACCCAATAACCCACCTCCGTTGAATTTGGTGTTTGTGCAACAGACGCTACAAGTTTTCGGTACATATGCCATTTCTTAATCAGTAAATGTGTAGTTTTTCTAGTTAAGATGTTTTCTGTTTTGGTTTTGATATGCATCTCAAAAGAACAAAAGGAACATGTTGCACTGAGTGCGGGAGATAATGAGGTATCGACTACAGATAGAAGTTCTAGGAAAATCTGCTTGGAGGTCCATGTTAAATTTGTTTCGGAAAATAGTGTGCATGGATTTCTCCAACTCCAGGACATTGACAATATGTTTGACGGAAAGAGCCCAAGGGATTTTCTCATAGTTATGCTTTATGAGTTGGTGTCTCATGCCTTGACTTGATTGTTTTTAGTTATTTTCAGCCAGCTTCATTGTTGCATCTTGATTTTAGTCTCCAAGACATTGACATTATCTTTATAAAAATAATCATTAAGAATATACTAGGTGTCAGGTTTTGGCATTTTGATGTATGGTTTGGAAACAGCTTTCTACAAAGTTACAGTTTTCATGTTGGCAGGGTGGTATCAAATGTTGAGTCACTGGTGCTTAAATATGTATGTTTAGGTTTTTTAGGCATGCACAACACTCATTTGGGTTATTAAGTGAAATTCTTTTAGTGCATCACTTGTTTTTTTTATACGAGTTTTGAAATTTGGAGCAATTTGATGGGTTGAAGAACTGGTTGCCTCTTGAGAATGGGGGCTTGGAAACCTGGGAGCTTACTTGGTTTTATGATGTTTACTTGAAGAGCTTGTGGAGATATTTTTGGGGAAAATATCTGATGAGGTTTTGGTGGTTGTATCATGATGATAGTTATATAGCACAGAAGGGAATTTTGGTTTCAGATAACACTTGGTAGGCGAGTGCATGTTATCAAGTTATGCAGTGTGGAAATGCCCCTTGAAGAATGCCTACCATAATTTATTTGATTTAAAAGCTGAAACAAATGGTTGTGCGATGGAGGTGCTATTTCTTGAATCCCTATAATTTGTTGTAGAGATCTTTTAAGACTTTAATCGCTGTGAAGGTGGTGGAATTGGGGACCTTTGTTAGAACATTTTTGGTTTTGAATCAAAATTCTTTTCATTGGAAAGAAATTTGGGACAAGATCACACCTAGGGTGGAGCTTTTTGTTTGGATTATGCTCATTAGAGGATTGTGATGATTAGTTAATCAAAAGGGGAAGCTGCTCGTTCTGCATATGTTGTTTCTTTGGGGTCTCGTATTGATGCTGGGATCTATGATCTATCAGAAGTAGAGAGGTTTTGTAAGCAGTGCCAATCTGTTTGTTCTTGTGTTTGTGATTCACATGGCATTAGAAGAATCGTAGCACTCTGAAGAATGCTAGTCATATGGGTCTAGGGTAAATTCTGCTGGTGTATGGTTCCAGCAGGTCCATTAGTCTTCAATTTCCTATTTCTTTAATGATTAGGTTATTTCCTGTTTTATTAGATTTAGGTCTTGATAAATTACACATTATGTACCCCTTCGACAGACTTAGTGATTGAATAAAATTGATGGAACTTTGCTTCTCTCTAGGTTTGTGTGATTTCTAGAATCCCTACTGGTGTCATCGCATTCTGTCATGGAGTTAAAGTTATTAAAAGGATTATTCTCTACATTTGTTATTTTGGAACCTGTAAAAAAGTTTGTTTACTTATTTATAGGGTGGTTGTATTCTATTTTATTTTGTTCTAACTTCTCTTGGAGATGAGGTATGAAAGTGGGGTTTATGCAAAAACTGGTGTTTGAGGATATTTCTTACTATAAGGAAATCAATTAGGGTTTAATCCTTTTTCTTTCCTTGGAGATAAATTTTATAATGCTGGCCCACCTTAGGCAGCTTCTTAAGTAGGTTTGACAGTAGATATTGTAAGCAAACATTGGAAATCTGTAAATTACTTTTTCTCTGTTTGGTTGCCCCCTACCTTATTAGAATTGCTTGGTGATAGCAGCTATTGTTGGTGATGTGTTTGTGGAGTACCATGTGGGGTTTCATCACGGTGTGTGTCTCAAGAAAGTTTTTGTTACCTGTTGGCTTGGACAATGAAGAGTCTCACTTTCATTTTCTGCTTTTTATTTTTCACTTATCTTACTTATGAAAGTGAATTCGTTTGGAGAAGTGCATGAAAATGTACAACATGATTCCCATTTTTGAAACTTGATCCATTTTTTTCCTTGTTGGAATCAGAGAGGTTGATGCAGTAGAATGAAGAAAACTTTGGGGGATGCCTCTTCTGTCATATGAAACTCATATTTCAAACATTTTAGAGAGTGAATCAGCGTGTTACTGTGGTACTTGGAAGCAACGGACACCAGATATTAGTGGTGGTTTCAGGTGAAATGTTGATTCTGAGTTCCTTTCCTAGTTCAATTGAAGCTGCTAAATTTTGTGTATCTAACCATGGGCTTCACGATGTCTTATGTGATTGGATGCCTGGTGCTGAAACTTGGCAGATGTGTACAGAATGCGATGATCATTGCAGCTGCAGAAGAGCTCAACTAATCTCTGAGAAAAACAAGAATTTTGATGATTCCCGCTCCTTGAATTTTCCAAGAAGCTCTTCCCAGCTTTCAGCAGTCACCATGTCAGAAAGTTCTGCACCTAATCTTGTTTATAAAAGGAGGAAGTTACAAGGAAACTGTGTCACCGTGTTTCCAGGAGAGCGAGAAAACACTATAAGTGGTGATTTTTTTTCTTTTCTAAATTCTGAAGCTTCTACAGTTGCTGCTAAGGAAGGACTTGTATCTCAATTACACTATGAAACTGAAGCTACTCGAGCTCATTCTGTGGCTCCTCGTTTATGCAAGAGAGTCAATCATGTTTTAAATTCAGAATCTTGTAATGGACGTTCTGCTGGTGAGGAATTAGTTTCCGATGAAGCACCTAAAAATAACATGCAAAAACTTTTAGAGGTAAGCAGCGTGAATGATAGTTGCTCATCATCAAAGTCAAATATGGAGCATGTTTCAACTTCTGCAAAGACTGAAGTAGATGAAACAGGTGAGTGCTCCTCTTCTAGTGCAATAGTTATGGAGGCTGTGGGAGACCTGTCTGAAAAGGATCTATGCATCTCTATTCTTAGAAGCCATGGATTGCTTGGGGATTCTCAGGCTACCACGATCGGTGGTTCTGCTGAAGACACTGACACCATTAGCAGTGAAATCCATCGCCGATCGTGCAAAATTTGTAGTCGTTCTGGAACCACTTTGAAAATGCTAATTTGTGATCATTGTGAAGAGGCATTTCACATGTCATGCTGCCACTCCCGTATGAAGAAACCACCTATTGATGAATGGTTCTGTCATTCTTGTTTGAAAAAGAAACATAAGATTTTACAGGAGAAAGTGACCAAAACATCGCCCAATATCACGAGTGTCATGAGTAGGGAAGCATCATCCAAGGGCCAAATGAATCCCATAATGTTAATGTTGAGAGACATTGAGCCGTATACAACTAGTGTTCGGGTTGGTAAAGGGTTTCAAGTGGAAGTTCCTGACTGGTCTGGCCCAACAAATGGGTATGTTTATTCTGTCATTTGCTCTCTTAACTCTTTTGATGCAGTTGAAGTTTATATGTTGTCTTCACTAGTTGGATGGATATCCTTGTGAAAACCGCCTGCTTTCCTTGTCTCTCTTCCTTTCAATTAGTCACATTTCAAATGATATGTACTATGAAGGTAGCCACTATGTGGTTTATATAGAAGGGTAGGGTAAGTAGTTTCATTTTGGTTTTTGTGCCATGAATCCTTGTTTTCAGATGACTTAGCACGCCAGGTAGGACAGATCTCATTGCTTGTGCTGCTTGTATTCCTAAACAATTGGCTGGCTGTCCTGCATGGGCACCTGTGTGGGTTTTTTTTTATTTTTATTTTTATCGTGTGTTCTAGCAAAGAAAATTTTCATAATCTGCCTTTCCTAACTCTGGTTTGAATCCTTATTTTCTTTCATTTTGCATGTTACTTGCAAGTTACAACTTTTGTTATTTTGATTTGATACAGTGATATCAGTGGCATTGGTGAACCTTTGGAATTAGATTCGTTGGAGTATGCTAGGTTGCATGTAAGTCCTTGATCTGTATTTGTATATGTAATCGGCTTTTTCAATTGGCATGGGAGGTTTGGAAATTCTCTGGAGTAATGACACATCTTTCCGTTGTAGGGGCTGAACTGCAATAAACCTTCTAGACATAGCTCTATAGGTAATTGGCTTCAATGTCGAGAAGTTGTAGATCGCGCAAATGGAACTATATGTGGAAAGTGGCGCAGGTAATTAATTTATGGTTTGTGTTAACGCTTAATTGAAACCTGTGAAGGTCGTGATCTGATTATTTAGTTGGAAATTTTTCTGACAATATGTATAGTACTGTATTTGAGTGAAATTACTTTAACAGAGAACATGAAACACCAATATGAATGGATGCTTGTTGTTTGTGACTTGTCAGTCTGAACTCTGAAGTTGTACAATTATTTGAGAGAGAACTCCAGTCCAAGACTGATTGTTCTTTAGAATTTAGATACTGGAAGAACGCATCGAAGATGCCCTTCTCTCCTTTCCTGTCTGTCGAGGGGTTCTCTCTCAGGGGGTTTTTGTGGGGTTTTCTTCGGTCTTAGTGATTGAATATTGAAGATTAACTAAGACTTGACACAATTGCACTGGATCACAAATTCCAAACTCCAACTTGTTTTCTCACAAATTCGAAACTTGTTTTGTATAGGTAGCTCCAAATTGTTTAAAGTTACACCACAAATCTGCTGGCTGGATTCTTTTATTTATTAATTTTTTTTGGCAATTGTCTCGAAATATGCAAGTACACAATAGTTCAGATGAGTTTTTTGGTGTCTTGATATATTACCTAATACTTTTGATCTAAAGTTGTTTTTATCGTTTTTGTATTGCTTAATTGCTTTTCTACTTTTGTTGTTGATTCGATTATGCTTGACATTTTAACAATTTGGAAGATTTTTGTATATCAGGGCTCCTGTTTTTGAAGTCCAAACTAATGATTGGGAGTGCTTCTGCTCTATTATTTGGGATCCAAGCCATGCTGATTGTAATGTGCCTCAGGTATCACTGACACTCTTCATGTCTCTGTTTATAGACAACGTTTGGATTTTCAGATCGCATCTTATGAAACTCTTAGAACTAGAGTAGTAGCAAAAAAATGGATCACAATTTACACTACTAGAGTAGAGATATAGATGGTTGGGATTGCATCACAATGATTGTGCATCTCAACTATCCGTATCGAACCTACCGAGGGTTATTGGGATTTCATTCAGTCATTGGATTTTGATTAAACATGACAGAGATGTAGTCAATAGGGTATCGAGCACTTCACGATTGTTTTATTATGTCAAATAGTGTATTTTGCTTTCTTCACTTAGGTTGTGTTTGTTATATGCTTTCTTCACTTCATTATATGTTGGTCTGTCTGGTATCCATCTTGAAATCTAACGTCATCCCTCTTCTTTTGTGTCTGGCTCAGGAACTGGAAACGGATCAAGTTCTAAAGCAACTGAAGTATATTGAGACGGTATTTTCCAGGCACTTGTTCCAATAAATAAGTTTTTGGATATGTTTTCATTGTAGTTGTATAGTATGATAAGCAAGTAGTGGTATGCAGAACCAAGAGTACCTCTCGAAGATATTAGAAAAGAGTCTAACAGACAATAACTTTACTAAACTAAAGAAATTACTGACTTTTAAAGGACCCAATGAACAAAAAAGGATAAAGAAAATAGGTTTACACTAGAGTTTCCAGAACAACTTTCTTGTAGCGAGTTTCTGGCATATCTAATACTTAAACGCTGTCGCATTGTCTCAAATTCACTTGCTTTTGTTGAAACAATTACTTGAAATACTATTTTGAATTCTTATATATGCATAATGGCTCGTAGGAGCATAATATGTCGGTTTACCTTGTATGATCCTTGTGGTTTATCTTTGGGTTATTATTTCTTATGATGTGTAGCTGCGGCCGCGGTTATCTGCTAAAAAGCATACTTTGGATGCAACCAAGAGTGCCGGTGATTTGAAAAACCCCATAGTAGGTACAAAAAGTATACAAACTCTATGATATGGTGCGAAGTGGTGTAAAAGCGTGTATAGAACCTGGCTCGTCAGTCATTGAACATCATGTATATCAAATCGAGTTAGAAATTTTGACCAGTCTCTCTCTCTCTCTCTCTCTCTAGCTTAACTTCCTTTTTAAGTTACCAGTGTTTGTTGTTTTTATCAAATCGATTTTAAGTTACCAGTGTTTGTTGTTTTTATCAAATCGACTAGGATGTAGCCTGGACTGCACAATGTGACAAGTCATTGCTGTATCAAGATACAAATTAAAGTGCTTTTTGAGGTTGCAAAAGAAACTCTGAAACTGAAGGTGCTTTTGTGTAGTCCAAAATTCAGGGTTGAGCTCCAACGGTTATGAAAAGAAAGCAAACGATTCTTCTGGTGGAGAGAAACTCTTTAAGGTAGCTCTCACATTCGACGGGACTAGTGCGGGATCGGGTGGATCAAAATACGTGGATTGATGTTGGTAGGGAGAACTGGTGGCGAATTATAGTTATCCACCCCTTTCGATCCCATAGGCCCTGATCAAGTAGATTCACAGCTTTCATGTTCGTTTATTTTATGTGACATTAGAGGTAACTGCACACAAATCCCACTAGGCAGAGCCAAAATTTGAGTGTGGGGGAGCCATGGCCACTAGGGTTCTAGCTGTGGCTCCGCCCCTGACCTCATTTGGTCTCTAATTGGATTCGAATACACAATCCAATCCAATCCTAGTAATTCGTTTTCCACCTTCAAGTTGCATAAACATTTTATGTTTCTTCTTTCAACATACCTTTAGACGTAACATTACCAACCTTATGCTGATGACCTTAATTCATTCAAAAGTTTACACAACGAGTTGACCGCTAACTATTAGTCTAGTAATACTTTCTGTTCCAACATCGAAAGAGGTCCCAGGTGGAAATCTCTCCCCGCTGATTAAAAAACAAATAACTGGACAAACAATACAAATCTCTGCAACTTTGAATCATCATCACTGCAACCTCTAGACTGCGACAATTTCACACTAAATGAATGATGAATGCACACAGTTGCGGCGTCATTCTACTCCTAGTTCATCGTCGTAACTTCAATTTCCAGTTGCATAGCAGTGTGAATCAGAACATGAAATCACTCTTACGTACTCTTCTCCGTGCTTCAGGATTCATGAGAGAGAGAGAGAGAGAGAGAGAGTATTCTTGCACAACAAGCAAAATGATAAACAAATAAATTCTAAAAAGACGGGATGACTGAGGTAAAAAAATGCTATATTTCATTCAGAAAAATGACAAATTATCAAACCTTTTCCTGCAGTTGTGCTATTGGAACATACATCACAGTGTGTTCATGCAAGAGAGATTTATTCAATTTCTGCCTTGCTTTCACCTTTTGCAATTTCAGTAATTTCTGTTTCATATGTTCTAGCCTACCTTTGGCTTTGCATAGTCTCTCCATTTCCAGCTCTGCAACTCGACATCCACCTCCACCGCCTCCAGCAATAAGGTTGGCCCGCTTCTCCTTTGTTCTTGTATTCATAAGCTTCTTCAAGCTCACATCATCACTCGACTCTTTTCCATCCTGTACAAAAGCAAACCAGCACGAGTCAACTTTGTTGTCAATTAATATTTTCAGCAGAGGTAATTAGTAGTAATTATAGCATATGAAAACCGTAAACGTCCCTAATCTGCCACTTTAAATTTAATGAAAAATAAGCATAGACAGGTACATAATCTTTAATCCAATACAGTGAAAACAAATGCAAGTCATAACTGTGAGAAGGTTAAAAGAAGATATAACCAAGTGAACTACTTGAGGAGGCAAAGACGAGGTCCCAAAGAATTATCTGATATCCAGAATTCTTCTTCCCACAAAACCAGAGTTTTGAGAGATAATTGGATGAGAAGGTTGCTTGCATGTATGCAAAAGGGTATATGATTTGAGGATTGTGAAATTGGAAAGTCAGGTAAGTGCAGTTGGTTTCTATTATGGTTTTTGGATAGAAAACACGAGATGACAAATTTCAGGAAACTCACAAACGTTATTCTGAAGGACAAGGACTACATAACTTCAGGTATATCCAATATATTAAGAAACCAAGCAAAGTTCATGACGCAAATTAACTACTTAACTATTTTACTGACAAAATCATGGCTGCTATGACAGCCAAAACATAATAACCCTTAAAATAACCATAACACTAATGGCCCTGGGATTTGTGAAAAAAAAAGCGCATAAATATTCAGAAATTTATTTATCTATTATGACAGGCCAGTACCTTGTTGCTCTTTGAAGGTAATCCACACGAAGGGGCTTTCTGTTGACTTTTCCTCAAAGGGCTACTTAGTGATTTTGGATGCTTTCTCCGGAAAGCTGTGTTAACATGCTTCGGGGAATGGACCACAGTTTCAGCTAAGGTATCGTCATCTGAATCTGAAGCCATGAGATCAGTAGCTTCCCCAGTCACATTTTCATATCCTGGTTCCTTGGAGATTCCAGGAGTAAAAGTCTGATGGTCTTGACCACTCGCTTCCTGTTGCGCAAAAGATCCATCAACATAGTTTATTGAGAGACATAAAATCTCAGGAGTTGAGATTTAAGATCCTAATGCTCCACATCAAACATTTGATTTAGTAGTGAATTAACAAAGAAACTGAAACAGATGAAAAGAAGAGATAAACAATAGTAGAATCCAAGAAGTTGGGTGTATAAGAAAATACATGGACTAATAGCCCACCTTTCTGGTTTTCAGAGCTAAGTAACGTGCGTTCTTGAACCATTTGCTAACCTGAAAATTGCAACGTTAAACTTATTAAAATGATGGATAAGGCAATAAGCTTGTAGCCATCTAATATCCGCAAATACTACAAAACTATGCCTACGCATTTTAACATTCCTCGACTCTCACACCAAAATCCCAATAACGTAGAGTCCAGAAAGACAATGTTTTTGACTGGACGAAAAACATATCAATAACTTCCAAAATATATTTTCCATTATCCAATTTGGCAAGTAAATAAACTCATACTGAGCAACAAACTAGTTGATGGTTCAAGAAGGCCCAAACAATCTGTAGTTAATCAATCACCATTACCTTCTCGGGATTAAGGCCCAACTCTTTTGAAAGATTGTCCTTGACAGCTCTAGAAGGAAGTTCATTCTCAGAAAACACTTGGCGGAGCTTCTGGAAAAAGAAATTACAGCAGAAGGTTTTAGTCTAGGAAATACAGATACTACCATCAAATTTAAAATAGCTCTAGCGGAAGCATTATGAGTGCAAGTGAAGAGAGACAGATGTAACCAGAGAGAGAGAGAGAGAGAGAGGGCGAGTTCTAATACCTCTACTGCCTTTCGAGGAATTCGGAAGCAGGACCTTCTAACTTGCGTATCAGAAGAACGTATATTTTTCACTTCTGTATGGTCAACATCTGGATTTCTTTCGCTTTCATAGAGAGTCATAAGGGTGCTGGCCGCATCAGATTCTTTTTCTCTTCGCTTTCGTTTAACAGGACCCCAGTCTTCATCATCACTGATTTGTTCGAGCAAAGGACCATCTTTTCCAAACATTTCCTTGTAGGAAAAAACAAATATGCACAACACAGTGAATATCGGATCGTCACCTCAAAGAACCATTGTTATACAGCTAATACTATACCCATTATTATCCACAAGATATAAATTTTACAATAAAACCCATAGGAATTAATATATATATATATATATATATATATATATATATATATATATATATTGATTAAAGTACGATACGAGCAGTTCATAAGTTGATTATATCTAGGCACATTTTATTGCCAAAACATCCACAATCAAACATATAAAGACTGGCAACAAGCAATTTCCATGTAATATCATTATCTTAAAATTAATAACTATCCTTGTGTCAGACCCAAAAGTGGAATAAAAGTAAAGATTTAAAGGAATTAAGGAATTAAAGGTCATACTAATATTCAAAATTCACCAAAAACAAGTTTTAAAAAACAAAATCGAAAAATTTGGGCTGGTATACTCACATCATACAACTTCTTATAATCAACACTTCTTCTTTGTCTGCGGCCTGAAACAATTTCCCCATCAGTAGATTCATCAGAACCTACACTGACATCAGTTGACAATTCCTCTTCTGATACATTGTCATCGCTGCCTCCCCTGCTGATGCTGCAGCTGTTCACATTCCTCTCTGGTTTATAATCATCATCTTCAGAATCATCCGAAGGCCATTCTTCATCTGGATTTAAAAAGGAATTCTCGCCATCGGAGAAAGCAGCTTCTTCCTTGAAGACATCCTATATTACATAGAGAGCCATTAGTTACAAGAATTATTAAAGCAACAAAACCAAAAGTAATTGGGGGTGAAAATTTGACATTTCTCAATGAGTTGGGCAATGTCTAACCTGCCAACCACTGTTCATCGGAAAGCAGGTCCCAAGGTGAGCATTGACTAATTCTAGTATTTCCATTTTACACTCGCAAAATTTGCAAAACCAACCCTGCTCTCCTCGAGGAACTGTAGATTAACAATTGAACTTAAAAGTAGCTTTTCCAAAGAAAATATAGTTGGTATGTCGCCAAAAGGTCCAAAGCAAATTCAAAAGAGGCAAGAAACTTACTATTTTCAGTATCCAAGGGAGGATCAAGACATTTTTGGTGGAATGCACAATTGCATGTCCCATCACACAGTATAATATCATTATCAGGGAAAGCTTCGTTCAACTTGCACTTTGCACAGAATATCTAATAGTAACAAAAAAAATGGAATATCAATAAGCATACCGCCAAGATAAAGAGGTATTAGCCGGCCTACGCTTGGGAGCTGTCAAGAGAATCCAGACCTTAGCCAAGACCACAACTGGGGATTCCAAACAGCCCCTTTCGGCATACAAAAAAATAGTAATCTCATGTACTTACATGTTCATGAGAAACAGATCCATCTGGAGCAATAAAAGAATCTGCGATGCTTCCTACTGAGCTCAGAGAATCCAGTTGATGGATGGCATCGCGGATTCCAAGCTTGCAATTTAAAATCTGCTTATTGGCTCTCTGCAGTTCCATTTCTGGCCTAATCTTTTCTCGGCTGTTATGTAAGTAAGAAATTAAAATAATTAATCCGCAGAGCCATTT
The DNA here is from genome assembly GCA_963580275.1 of Crataegus laevigata. Lineage (NCBI taxonomy): Eukaryota > Viridiplantae > Streptophyta > Magnoliopsida > Rosales > Rosaceae > Crataegus > Crataegus laevigata. Next base: position 24,595,946 of record OY756948.1, read on the forward strand.
ACTATAGAAGGGAGCTCAAGAAAACAATGCACATTCCAAGCTTAATTGATAATCATCACTTGATATTAATAAAAACAATTGAAATTTTATTCAAATTAGACACTGCAATGTTTTCAGTTAATTTGAGTATATCAAATCTACCAATTGAGCTTCCTGCTATTAAAACAATTGAGAATGTAAATTCAACGAATAATATAAAAACATTAGCTTCCACGACTATCCAGTCTCCTCTCCTCTTTATTAAGATTCTATTTTAACATAAATACCATTGCTTTCAAACCAAGTCTACGAAATTTCATTACTCTTTTCCTATGTCTAGCTTACATACTAAATCATTGAACAGAAATGTGTGATATATAAAGCAGAAATCGGGAACTGAAAAGATTTTAAGATAATCTTACAAACCTCTGACCCTTCCAACCTTCACCGGCATAAGCATCAATAAGGTTCTGCTCCAGCTTTATTTTAATCAACAGGTACCTTGTCCTCCTCTGCAGGCGAGAAGTTTCATCCAACTCCACTTTATCCCTTTTCGGTTTCTTCTTTCTCCTCCTTTTCTCCCCTTTCTCATTAGAGCCATTGTCTGATAACTTGTGGTCCAGAAGTTTCACTGAAGACGGCTTTTTGGAAGAATCTGTATCATGCACTTTATGAAATTCTTTTCTACTCATCAATTTTTTGTTAGTATCATTATTCCTTGACGTTGATGCTTTGCTTGAAGAGTCGGCACCTCTCTTCTTTGACAAGGCTGACGCGATAATAGTCTTGGACGACTTTGGTTTTAGTTTTTTAACACGGGGAACTTTTCCGCCTTTTTTAAAACTTGGTGACGACTTTGATTTCTTTCCAGAACCACGCATATTTTTAACCAATGTATCCATTCTGAAAATCAAAACACAAATCAGATTAGCATTGACAAAACAAGTTTTCTAGCACCCTGGATTTTAAACATATTCGACAAAGTTAATGATCAAAATTGTGGAAAGAAATTCCCGAATTTGCGACAGCGAAGTGAACAGAGTGCCTCTTTACAAAGTAGATTAATTAATTAATTCCTGAACAAAGAGAACAACATTTTCAAGAACGAAAGAAAAATATAGCAAATTAATCAATGAAACAAGGTGGAGTCAAATGCAATCATCTTTTCTGAAGTGGTATATCATGAATTAATCAGAAGCAAGAACTGTGATCTTCTGCCTCGCGATTGGAGGATTTGATTTGGATGAAGAAAACTCAGATCACAAATTTCAAAGATTGGAGCAGAGCACCAAACATTTGAGCTTCAAACTGGCAGATAAAGAAGCAGAGAGATAAAGGTAGAAATGGAACCTCACCTGAAAAAGAATGGAGATCTCTATCAACTGTCGGCCTTTGAAGCTGCTACAATACACACACACACCTATATATATACTGTATATATACATTCATATATACAAGCAAGAGCTTTGGAATTGTAGAGACATTGATGGGTTTTGGAGTAATTGCCCCAAGAATTTCAAATTTTGATAAAAAAAAAATTTGGGTTCTTTGGGGTTTTTCAATGGTGCTTTTGGTTAGTACTCGCCGGCAGGTTTTGTTCTCCCCGAAGCGCCACCCGACGCTCTCTCTCTCTCTCTCTCTCTCTCTCTCTCTCTCTCTCTCTGAAATACTAATTAGTAAATATACAACTAGTTTGAATATGTTTTTAAAATAACTGAAAACGTTTTTAGTGAAAATATTTTTAGAACTAATACCTAGTAAAAATGCAAGTAAATCATAAAAAAAACACTTAAAATGCTTCCTGAAAGAAGCACATAATTGGTACTTCTTGCAAAAGCACTGTAAGTGCTTTTGAAACCCAAAAATATTTCTTTAAAAACGCTCTCAATCATTTCAAAATCACATCCAAACGAGCTCATAGTCTTCTATTTTTGGAATTCTCGATATTCGATTAAATCAATCATATGCTGTTGCTGAGCATAATAATATACAAACCAGCCATTTAGTAATACTAATATTCTTCTTTATTTATAAGTGAGATGTCTTAGTACTAACAGTATTCTTCTATATATATATAATGACACTTTGACAAGTGAGATGGATGGAATAATTTTCTTTGGGTAAAAGACAGTTTACTATCCTTATGTTTCGTGGTTTTCAACATTTAGTACATCAATTTTTTTTGTCCCAGAGTCATACCTAAAGTGTAAATTTTGGGATAGTCTCATACATCCGTTAGTCAAACTGTTAACTCTGCCATTAAATGATGGCATGACGCCCACATAGACAATGACTGAGTGTCACGTGTCATTAAAAATATTAAAATAATTAATTAAATAAAAATATTTAAACACACACACACACATACACCTCTAGAAACCCTTCGTCTTTTGCTACACACACACTCACAACCCCTTCGTCTTCTGCTACACACACACCCACAACCCATTCGTTTTCCTCCATAGCTCCACCCTTCCACCCCCTCATCGTCTTCTGCACGGCTCCACCCCCTCCATAACCCCAGCGTGGGCTCGCCCTTCAGCCGTAGTGAGCAGACCATGCCCACGCCTGTTGGCGACAACAGTTTTCTTCGATTGAATCATCCCGACATTCACGGCGATGACGCTGGCTCCCAAGGTGCCGTTGGGTCAGTCACTTCCTTCCCTCCCATTTTTTTTCTGCTTCAGGTCTTATTATGGCACAAAAGACATACTTTTCTTTTTATTTTGGACACTTTCTCTGTGATTTTCTCAGAAGCCAAACGCTCTCAACAATGGCTGATCAGCTCATCGATGACCAGATCTTCGAGTTCTAGGAGGCGTTCAACCTATTCGACAAGGATGGCGATGGTCTCGTTCTCAGATCCCCCTTTCTTTCTTTCTTTCTCTCTCTCTCTCTCTATCTCTCTCTCTCTCTCTCTCTCTCTCTCTCTCTCTCTCTTTCTTTCTTTCCCTTTTGTTCTTATTATGCCTAATTAATCTATGATATTTAGATATAAAGTTGTTATTGCATCAAACCTTAATTATTATTTTTTTGGTGAAAATTTGTGATTGATTGAGTATTTTTCAGAGATTGAATTGATTTTATCATTCTCCGAGTGCGTTTTGATCGTTGAGGATAAGATCTGTTAGATTTTGAGGTTAAATGTGTGGAATTTAAATATATGGATAGATCATGATTCTCATATTCGTTTCACCATTGTTTGAATTATCCAATTTTTGGTAAAAGTGGGTTTTTAATTCAATTTCTCTGTTATGGTTTTGGAGCTGCAAAATTAACTTGTATTGGGATGGAGAGGGTGGAGCCGTGGAGGAAGACGAAGGGTTATGGGTGTGTGTCGCGGAAGACGAAGGGGTTCTGGGGAAGGATGGAGGTGCAGAGGGATCTGGGAATCTAGGGAAGGATGGATGAGCAGAGGTCCACCGGGGAAGGATGTGCAAATGTGCAGAGGGAGAAAGGAAGGGGATCGGGGTGGGGAAGAGGGGATTTGGGGAATAATTTTTTTTTAATTTTGATAACTTGTATTTAATTAATTATTTTAATAGTTTAATTTTTTAAACATGATTTTAATGACACGTGGCGGCCAGTCATTGTCCACGTGGGGGCTGCGTCATCATTTAACGGCAGAGTTAATAGTTTAAGTAACGGATGTATGAGACTGTCCCAAAATTTACATTTTAGATATGACTCTGGGACGAAAAAAAATTGATATACTAAATGTTGAAAACCACTAAACATAAGGGCAGTAAAATGAGATATATCCATTTTTTTTTCTTTTTAATTTTAATTTCTTTGAAATAAACTCACACTTAATCGATGAATTCCTATACACAACTTATAACTAATCGACCAAGCGTAGTAAAATATTTTTCAGTCTCCTTGTTTTATCCAATAGACGTTTGGAAAAGAGAGATTGAATGGAAAAATACCGAGCACTTACTGGATGTAAAAAATATACTTAACCACCTGAGTTTGTTATATAAAAGTACAATATAATTTGAGTATACTAGAATGACACTTTCGTTTGTACTTTGGATTGAGACAATGCTGTACTACATGTTAGAGCTTAGGGGTGGGCATCAAAATGACCAGACCGACCAAATCAATTGGTTTGATTTTGACCGAGAAAAAAAATCAAACAATCTAAACATCCAACCAAACTTATTTACTTTTTGTTTGGTTTGGGTGTTGGAAGTATGCCCCCAAAACCACTCATTTGATGTAATAGCTTTTGGAATACTTATTGTGTTAAACTATTGTATGTTTAATGAAGGGCAAAGCTTATTGTTAATCACTATTTATTGTATCATGTGTTTAAGCAATAAGGGAATCAAAGGAATGTATTTAATCTAAGAGAGGACTGATCTAAGTAAGTTAGATTAATGAGACCTTTCTCTTATGTTCATTCCTAAAATGTTCCTAGCCATAGGATTGTCAATTGGGCATTGACAATCCAATAAGGTTAGCATGTGTTATGTTAACTCAAGCGTGTGTATGGCTAGTCTCAAATCATTTAGTGTTGGACACTGAGACAAACACACAAGTGCTCAAAAGGTAATTGAGTACACTAAACAACAATCAAAAGAGAGTTCAAACATATATGTCATGTAAGAACTCGTAAGTTGCAATATGCAAATTAGTCCTTAACCCGAGGCGCCATAAATGTCTAATGGTTGGGTCCTTGATCTTTGATCATGTCAAAGGCATTCCATTGAGAAAGTCCACGACATTGTTAAGGTCAAGCTATCTAGTCATGTAGGCATGTGACTGCACAACAAGGGATCTCTAACCTTCCATGGTGGAAGGAGAATACTCTGAGATATGATTCGAGAGTCTTTGGACAAAGCATGTGAATATGATTAGGAAGAATGTTCCAAATCATTATTCAATTGAATCATATAGAGAGTATCACATTGGATAGTAGACATGAAACAAGCTATCACTTAAATAATGTGATCAAGAGTATTGTATTAGAGAAGGATCATATTGCCTTGTAGTTGTAACTGTATAGGTTCTCCAACCACTTCTACTTAGCTTGGTAGCCATGACATACTGCTAGGTGTCACTCATGGTTTGTGGAAGCCCTGAAGATTAGCAAAAACTAATCTTCATCAAAGGGAGAATTGAAATGTTGTTTCAATTCACAATAGATCGTTAAGAGTAACAATTGCCCACTGCCTCGCTAAATGGAACCTAATGGATCGTACACCAAGTAAGGATGAATGTGAAGATATAAAAGAGATGGATAAGCAATTAAATGGTTTAATTGAGAATGGTCAAGATTAATTGATTAGTTAATTAATTATATGAAAGGTTCGTATTGAGATTTTAAGTTGGTTTTGGGGACAACTAAAACTAAATGGAAATTAACCCAAAAACAAAGTCAAAACTGGCCTAGGGTGAGTGGTAGCAAACTTGGCTTAATTGCAAGTTTGCCACTCACGTGTGAGGTGGTATAAAGGCAACTTTATAGCCATTCTCTCACTAGGGTTTTCTTGGGTCAAAGAAGAGAAACTTTCTCTCCTTTTTCTCTATAGAGGCCAGCCACTTAGGGAGGATTTTACAAGCATCAAAATCTCTCTAAGTAATCCATTTTTCTTCACACTACATCTTTGGTGTGGAGACTTAGAGGTACCAAACCTTTGGTACTTTTGGAGATCCTTTCCTCACATCCTCAAGGAGCAAAGGTGTATCAAAAGGAAGAAAATCACAAGGAAGATCTAAGGAGTTAGGATGTGACTTGAAGGCCCTCCACTTGGGTGAATCCCTTGTGTAAACAAGGATGAGCTTCAAGGGTAATGAATCTCAAAATCCTTCCTTCTCTTTAATGTTGTTAAAGAGTCTTGTGGTTCACCATTCACTAGGCTTTGAAAGTCATGGGTTTTAAAATTGTTTTTGAATGCATGCCTACTTTAAAGTGTTATTAGTTTGCATATGCGTTCAAATGTTCTCACATGTTCTTAGCTAGGAAATTTTTTTCCTTCATTGGGTTTAATATTTTTAAAACCGACCAAAATCAATCTGAACCGATCACGTATCTTTTAATTATTAATTTATTTATTTAATACATGTAAACTTATTTTAGGTTATTTAGCGGCCCTACCATACACATTATAAGTTGTAATGATTATTAACAATTAAGAGATTTATATGTATTTTATGTTTATGTAAGGTTATTAATAAATCGTTTGCTAGCATGAAATTTTATTTAATTGAAACTTAGTTCTAATTGACTTGATGAACTTTTTATGTTACGAAAAACTTAATCTTTCAATCGAATTGGAATGCATGAGATGTGTGGATGTTTGGAAGATTAAAACTCTTGAAATATTGATCATTTTTCAATTTGTGTTGAATAAGCTTAAACCAACCGAATCAACCTGATTAACAATGATTTGATTTGATTAATTTTTAATGGTGGAATTGGACAAAGTCAAACCAAATCGAACCGTTAAATACTAGCTGGTCTTGTTATATATATATATATATATATATATTGGTGTCAAACTGAATCAAAACGATATGCGTCCACCCTATTAGAGCCCCACCCTTCAATTTTGTTTCCACCTTTTTTTGGTAAATTACCTTTTTTGATTGCCAATATAATAGGTCTAAAAAAAGCACAAAAGTTAAATTACCTTATATACTCATCTCCAATTGGAGATGCTGAAAATGCAAAATGCCTTGAAGCAGACATTTTACATTTTTTTGTGGAGGAAAACTCATTTATAAACGAGATCATAAATTTACATTTCTCTCATTGGACTAGATTGTATATTTACATCTCTCGAAGATGTAAATATAGTTTTTACGTCTCTTCATTAGAGATGATTTAACTGATGCCAAATATAGATGTCATATTTCAATTTGATGGCTCATGTGGCAAATTGACATGTTGTAACTTTACATTTGACCCAATTTTCCAAACTCTATTATTTTGTGTTTTCCAAGCAGTGGTAATAAATATTTACAAGAAAAAAAGCTAGGGAGATCACTTGTGAACCACCTCTCTAATAAAGGTGAGACCTAATATCGGTGGGCTCTACCTCTATTAAAGAGTCAATTCACATGCAATATGTGGATGTTGATTTCATCCCAAGATAAAATGAGGAAAATTGCATCTGCTAAACAATAATATCATTAGCCTAATTGACAAACACCATTGAGAAAAAGGAAGGGAGTGTCCGCTAAAGGCCCTCTGATGCGTAAGTAAAAAATAGAACTACTCTTAGCTGAGCGCTTCCAATTAAACTATTTTTGTTGCCTGCATGTGGGTCAGAAACACCTTTGGAATCCTTTTGTCAGAACTTATGCATTAGACCTTAGCGCTTCCATTTGAACTACTCTTAGCTGACTTGGCTAAGGCATTTTCCTATATCGGAGCTCTATTGGAATAAAATTCTTCTTAAGGACTTTGGACTTGCATTAGACAAATGGTGCCGCATAACGTACCTGACTTAGCACGCTGGTCAAGGATGGAAGTAATCATACTTAGTGTCAGAGTTTAGAGCATTCCCTCTAGATGATTTCCGAATTGCCCTTTCAATTACTCCCTTAAATGCCGTAGAACCCATGTTTGAATGTTATAACCCACAACCATTAGGTTGTAATTAACATTTTGTTGGCCAGATGGTGTGTTGAACTTTCAGATGATGGGGCTATGTCCTCGTAGCCGTGCTATTGTAACTGACACGCCTCGATCTCGATGTCCTCGGAACATCGGGATGATCATGTGCTGGCTGACACTTGAGGGGTGACGAAAGCCATTTAGAAATGTATGAAAACAAGAATAAACAAGACTTATGAATTTAAGGGCAATTAATAAGAGGATGAGGAACGTGTTCAGAACATACAACTAACTAAAAACACTAAAAGCAAGAATATAAATTGAATGGACAAAAGGATAGGTCCTACACCGAGAGGACTCGAAGATGCTGTTGCGGAAGTGCCTTGATGTCGGGATTGTATGCCTCGATTCTAAATCTTGAAGGGGACGCAAAACAAACATGAGGGGGCCAATTTGATGTACATATATAATAAAATAGTTATCAACATACCAACTCCCAGGTTTTATGAAAACACATATATATGATAAAATAGGTTTTTCGAAACCTAGCATGATGCGCAGTGTCTCAAAAAACATAACTCTTATATGCATAGTCACTAGTGAATGTCCATAACCATCCAGGCCCCATGCCAGCTCCCTGTCCCTAGTCTTAAATGCTAGAGGAAATAACTCTCCAGGCCCTGTGCCAGCTCCCCGTCCCTGGTTTACTAGCTAGAGGAAAAACTCTTCAGGCCTTATCACCGAACCGTCGCCCCGTAGCAGAATGTGGACCACTAGGTGAGTACAAAACCAATGAACATACGTACATTTGAAAAGCATCTTCATAGTATAAAGTCATCCATCATCTATACTATAAAGAAGTGTTCAAAACATGTTCTAAATATCATATCGTCATCCATCAGATATTCTATAAGAACACGGGTTATAGGAAAAATAGTAATAATTCAAAATAGCCTCAGTAAACACAATATCTCATAAAGCATTTCATAAAACATAATCATAAAATCATGCTTTTCATGTGTGCAATTCTACTGTGAAAACATGCATTTTAGAAGGGGTCCATTCACAGATACTTAGCCGCCGAAGAGCCACACAAACTAGCAAACAAGAAATTGTCACCAATAATTACCCTAAGCACATAAAGGGTAAAATCATTAAAACTATACTCAAACGATTGAATTTGGGAAAATGGACTTTAAAAACGGGTCCAGGATGTCAAAATTAGCTTAAGAGGGGTCTAGAACAAAACCCAAAAAAGTTAACTCGAAAAGTCAATGTTGACAGCCAAGTCAACGGTCAAAGTCAACATGACCGTTGACTGGGTCAACGGTCAGACCGGGTCGGTCAACGGGTCAAATAGTCAAACCGAGTCAAACCCGATTTAGGGTTTGGGTTGGACCGGATCTAGGGTTTGGGTTTGGGTCCTTAAAGGTTTTGGGTTTTAAGGGAAAAAGGGCTTTGGGCCCTAGTTTGAAAGGCCCAAAGGCTTTAAGCCTAAGGGTTTTTAGGTTTTAAGGAAGATAGGCCGAAGGCCCTGATTTAAAATGGCCCAAGGGCCTTTTACATTAAAACAATAAATAAAATAAACAATAAAAACTTAAATGGGTTTTGGGTTGGGCTCGACAGGAAAGGCCCAAAGGCCTTGGGGTTTCTGGGTTGCCGGATCCAAGGAAGAAGGAGGCTGGAATTTGGCTGGAAAACTATACAAACTTTAAATGTTCATAACTTTGTCAATACTCAACGAAATCAAGTGATTCAAAAATAAAAGTTGTAGTTCTTGATGAGATGAAGAAAACGATACCTTGCAGGACATCCTAATCGCTGTGGTTTGGCCAGAAAATGCCTCGAAATCCACGGAGGTCGCCGAAAACTGAGTAAGATTCAAATGAGTATAACTTCTTCAATACTTAACAAATTGGGTGAAACAAAAAGGAAAGTTGTAGTATTCAGAGAGATGAAGAGATTGATACCTTGCACACGGACCAACTCGCCGTGGTTTATTCATAAATTGGTTCGAAAGTCGTCGGACTCGTTGGTAAAACTGGGAAAATAGACCTCCGAGTTGTTTCTCACTACAACCTTCACCAAAGCACCTAAAATGAATCCTAACTAGAGTTGATCGATCTAAGAGAAGGATTAGAGAGAGTTCCGAAGCTTACCAAGGTCGAGGGTTCACAGTTGTGGTTCCCTGAGTTTATAGGTTTGAAGACTGGTATTCGTTCCTTCTTCCATTAAGATGACATCTAGGTGTAACCATTTGAGTATGTATAGGTGGGTATGTGTGTGTGTTGTTTTCAAAGAGGAGGGGGACATCGCAGAGAAAGGAGAGAGTTGCAAAAAGTTTTTGGGGAGAGAAATAAGAGAGAAAGGTGAGGGAGGGATATGAGTCCATGAGGATGGGGGAAACCGGGGACACAAAACAGGGGGTGGCCCTTTTGGGCTCACCAATTAAGAACCAAAAACCATTTTTAAAAGGAAAATATCCCTAAACTTAGTGAAAATACAAAAACATCCTTTTTGTTTCGTAAATCCCGAGACGAGTTGTTACAGTAACCACGCTTAATACGACTTGAGCCTCCCAAGTTGCTAACCGAAGCTATAGAATGGGTAAATGAGACTCCTCTAACATAGTCACTTTGAATTTTTAGACTTGCCATTATGCAAAGTTTCAAAGCTATGTGTCATTTGAGATTTTAGGGTATCCCTTACCCCACAAAAAAAGAAAAGAAAAAAAGAACGAACAAACAGACAAAATTTGCAACACTGTCAAACTTAAATTTTTATTCGTAAAAGAATGATGATTTGATAAAGGGGTGTGACTGAATCCGGATTAGACTGCCTAATAGTTTTGAAAAGGAGAATCAAATCACTGGTGTACTTCTAGTTAAAAGATGATACAACGTAAGTCTACATCGAGGATCATTTTTTATGGATAGCCTATTGTGGGGCATTAAAGAGATGAGTTCTCCATTAATGTGTTTACATGTAGATGGTGGTGTTAAAATTAATTGTGGTTGAATTCGAAATAGATGGCCTACATATCTTCTTATGTCATTAAAGAATCAAACCATGTGTAGTTGAGAAGAAATGACTTTTTTTAGCACGGTCAACAATGCTTGAGGACGTTCCACTTAAGGTAATCGGAGTTCCCTTCCTTGTTATGGGATTGCCGACTTTCCTTCCTTTAGGCATCTTGTGTCCCCCATAGATGCAGTTGATGCTGAGGGTAGGCTTCTTCACTAGACATCGGTCTTCCGCATAATCAATGAACTCATGTTGGTCAGACTTATCTTGATCTCACTCTTCTGTGGATCCCTTTCTTTGGCCCTGTTTCTGATGAATTCCCAACAATGTTCCTGGTCGAGAAGTTCTTCAATGTGGTCTTTCACGGTGGCAGTTTTGAGTGGTGTGACTAGTGCATTGGTGGAAGAAGTAGTATTCATTTGGCATTTTCTTGGCCAGATGTTCTATAAGGGGTTTGGCCGTCTAAGGAAAGGTTTGTCCTCGACGTTATTAAGGATATTGTTGACAATGGTGTTCAAGGTTGTGTATTACCTTAGCTTAGACGAAGCTTGCTTGTCTTTGCATCTTCTCTTATCACTCTAATGATGAGAAGAAGGCAGTATATAGCGATCATCCCTATTTCGATCGGGGTTTCATGTCGGTGATCTTGATTAGGGACCTTCTTTCAAGTATTGTCGTCCCAATCAATGAGGTCATCCACTACAGCGAAGTATTCCGCTAAGGTGGTGTAATCGTAATTTTTCTTAGTAAACCTTTGAGAGAGAGGCGAGTGAACATAGAGCCCTTATTTGAAAGCCATGATGGTGAGCATATCATCTGGCATTTCTACTTCGGCCAATTCTGTATGGAATAACTTCAAGTATACCTTGAGATTTCATCTTTACTATAGGCAGCATATCATAGCAGTCAATTGAACGAACTGGTAACTTTGAAAACTATCTTATCGCAGGCCCTTCCATGGTGGATGGGAACATATCCATGCATCGTTATTGTTATACAGTGCTATGGCATTCCAATAAGGCATAATATGATAATCTAGATTTGAAGTCTCCGCAGAAGTACTAAAACCTAGGTTGAAAGAACTTCAGCGGAGGTGACTCGATTGTCGAATAAAGAGGGCTCCTAGCTTTGGCTAATTTATTGGGATGTGAGGCTAAATTTCCCTTGGTGCATTTCTAGATCTGTCGTGGATCAGGAGATGGTCGCTCTTGTTCTTCTAAAGATTTCGGGGTCATCAAAATTCAGATGACATGGTTCCATCTAAGGTACTCGTGCAGTGTCTAGGGGATTGAGGTTGCATCAAACATGCATCCCACATGCAAAGAAGTTGTTGACAATTTGGCATCATGTAGGGCGCTTATACCCAGATCAGTAACTTCGGTTAGGGTCAGAGTATAGGTCAGCACGATGGAGTTGACCTTTTAAAGGTACTTATATTTCCATAGTTGAAGATATAAATATGTGTTTATGGAGTGGTTCCACTAGAGTTTTCTAGAGATTTCATTCGTTTCTTAATGTCCACGAAGTTTTCATGGTTCTCTACCTGAAAAGCTGTATAGGTTCTTTGTAACATACCAATAAAGGTGTTGATCTTCAGCAAAGTCTCCCAAATATGTTCGATGGTGGAAGAAGGGCTAGTTGCAGGACCTTTGTCATTTCCCATGATGCTTGTAGCTTTAAGGATTAGGTTACTCGTACCAGAAGTAGCGAAGACGTTAGGAATTGGATATTCTGGCGAGAGTGATGAAGGTGCCAAAGATTGGATTGTCTCCAGTCACCATGTTAACGTTAGCGTTAACAGAGCTTTCTTCTACAGACATATTTTTGGTATAGTGATTTGGTCTGAATGAATATGAGTTCACTCTCAATGAAAGTACTAATTGTTAGAACCAAATTTGCTCACCACCGTAAATGATGGAGATGCACAAACTCGAATAACCTGTAAAACAATAAACAATAGTCAGTAGCCAAGGACAGGTATGATGCTAGCCTAAGGCTCTCTGACGGTTAAGTTAGTAAGAAAATATATGAGACTCAAGCAGTAGGTAAAAGAATAAGGGCGCAATAATTGTGTATTTAGAGATGAACCCTAAAAAGGTGTATTTATACCAATCGAGATAAAGACCATTTAGGATATGGAATCCGTACTATCTAGGAGTAGATATTGCATTCTCTTAGATGTATTATTACTTGCGACGAACGCTAATCCTAATCCTTAGATTGTAAGGATTCCAAGAATATAGGAAACATGGTTGATTCTTTACTAGGTTAGATTTTTGTGTCTTGCAGAACAAGCATAATCAATCTTAGGGAAGTTGCTAGACTTCATCTATTGCTCCGAAATAGGATGATGGTGGCATCACTGCTCCAATGTGTAGCTTTGCTACGAAAGTTATTAAGTTTATGATCAAACTTTTAAGGTACTAGTATTCCAATACACCTTACCCCGGTTCTGGAAAATTATGGTCCCACAACACACCTATAAAGGCTTGGAGCTTCACACATTTATTATGGACACTTTACACACTTATAAAGGCTTGAAGATTCACACATTTATTAAGGACTAAAGCTTCATACACCTATAAAGGCTTGAAGCTTCACCCATTCATTAAGGTTGAAAGCTTCAAACACTACGAAGGTCTCAAGGCTTTGCACACCTTCACCAATTATTAAACTCAACAAAGCTTGAAGCACTAATGCTCAAGACTGTGATGTAAGATCTATTTATGTAATTTCTCCCACATTTTGTCACTCAAGCTATATATGTAAAGAAAAAAGTTTCAACCACATGCCTTAAAAAAAAAGGTTTGTAGCTTTAAAAATGATCCCTCGATGACTCAGAAAGATTAAGACACCTCTTTTGGTAACCCTCCTTGCTTGGAGACTTGGAGAGACTCCTATTATATGCTACTACACTTGAAAGCTTCTTGGAGGGACTCCTATTATATGCTACTACACTTGAAAGCTTCATGATTACTTAGTGACTTAGATTTTTCAAGTCCCCAATTCTAAAATTATATCTCGCCAATTTTGAAACTACTGAATACTAATCAACTAAATATCTTCAAAAACCTATTGAAGAGTTCACCCAGAGATATCCTTAAAGGTAGACTAGCAAGATACATCATTTGCTGCGAGCATAAATAAATGGAAACTTTTATTTAAATCCATGTAACTTCTTTCTACACCCAACTTAAATTTTAAATGTTAATTGTCCATTTTACTCTATTGCATAATTACTATAAGTACAAAATGAAATTAATAATAAAACTTAAATTTCTTAATAAACCCAGACACTATAATTAAACCCTAGCATCACCCTTTGTATCCTACGTCTATTCCTGCTAAAATCCAATAGTTCTGATAGAGAAAAACAAGCTTTTTTATTGATGGATAGTGATTTTGAAGTTTTGAATCCTCCAACTAAGATATGACTCGATTTATGGATATTTTGTTTGTTTGCTTCTTCTTTGGATTAAATTTCATACTTATTATATTATATTGTATCGTATTTATTTTTCTCTCCCATCTGTCTGCCCCCAAAACACCATTGTAAGGACTTTTGATTAGTAGTGCAAAGGCATATAACTTGATTATTGGTGCAAATAATGATTGTCCAACCTCATAAACCTTGACCTCACACTAGCGGGTGGCATGTCTTCATCCAAATCCAAAGCATCAAGGTCAAATGTTTCTGACAAAGTGATGGACTAAACTAGAGCTTGCATTGCATTCTCTGCCAAATTCAAATCTATGGAAGGATCTCTTGGATCCCAAGTCTATGGATGGGTTTGGTAGCAGAAAAAAAAAACAGCCATGGAAATGCTATTCATATGCAATTATACAGGGGCAAAGGAAAGTCATTAGGATCATGGGCTGGGTTAATCTGCAGGAGGCAAAAGAGAGAGAGCATAAAGATATTTACATATGTGAAACATAAACTAGAAAAAAAAATTTAATCCAATCACTTGGAACTTATATGTTAAACTTTACCTTCACCGCACTAGTCCCGAACTCTGGATCAATGAGAATTTCATCACATACTATAGAAATTCTTCTTCCATTGAAGGGATGGATGGCATGTTTTCCATGAAGGTGTCTATACCTCTCGTTGTTAGGATGTACATCAATGGCAGTATCACCGAGCATAGTTTCCACTCTAGTGGTGGCCACCAAAATCTCACCAAAATCTTCCTCCAGAGTGTAAGCAAATGAAGTTAACACACCAAATTCAACAGGGTTCTCATATCGAGGACCCTGAGTAATGTCGTATCTCAAATATCAATACAATCCACCTATACAAACCAAAAAAAAAATCATAAATATATGCTGCAAAATAAGGAAGAATATGCAGGTAAAAGAAGAAGATTGACCTCAATGTCAAATATTGCTGTAAGCAACCCACAATCCCAATTGACTATGCGATTATCCCTGCAAACGAAACATACCAACGAAATTCATAAAGCTTAGCAGCCAAAGTGAAGAAAAATTCAAAGACAAGAAGGTAATTTATTAAGTTATAGATGTGGATGATTATATAAGGTAATCGGTGTACACGGTTGTCAAGTTTCAATCCTTATCCCGAAAAAAAAAACATCGAATTAGAGATGTTATTTTATAAAGGAAATTAGTGTAAAAATAACTTTACATTTTGAAAATGGGTTTGAGAAGGTAGTTTAGATAATAAATTTGGGTTTAAAGAGATATTCATTCTTTAATTAAAAAAAATGAATTCAGAGAGTAAGTTGGTTGTAGGAAAAAGTTAGATGGGTTCAAATAAATTTTTTCTAAAGAAATTGATCTGTCCTTTCAATAGTCTTTGTAAAAACCGATATTTAAAACTTTGTGGCACTCCTTGTGATTTTGATAAAGTAATATCACCCCAAGGTAGCATGGGCATTTGCGGTATAAAGAACACTAACAAGACTTGTTTCTTCCTTCCTTTAAAAAAAAAAAAGAAACTTGTTTCCCATAATATAAAATAGAAAACTTTAACAAAAAAACTCTTGATATTGTTTACTTTAACGAAAAACTACACTTTTATACTAAAAAGTCAATCTTGGTACTATTCACTTTACCCTTTATTTTGTCCTTATTAGTAAAATTCAAAGTTTTCAAACTATTTTCATTAATTTTTCTTGTAAAATAAAATACATAGTAAAAATCAATGGACTAAAACATGAGTAAAAATTAGGAATGTGTCATCCACACACCCATTTTTACTTCATATACACTTTCTTAATTTGTGACTGTCGGATTGACTGAATTCAAGAAGATCAAATGACAGAAATTAACAAGAGGTGTGTAGAAGTAAAAACAAAAAATTAATGAGAATGGAGTGATTTTCACTCCAAAATTATCCTCGCGCACTCATTTTTCCGAGCCTTATGACCGAGTTATTCAAAGTAGAATCAAGGGACAAAAACAAGGGTGCAAGAGAATACAATAGTGTGAAATCCACTTCCCTCTTAAGTCAATTTTGAGCTATTATTAGCTTGATACTCTCTTGATAACATTGATACGCAAGTGTCACGCAATACCACCCAGCAACTACCCCAAATTCGTTCAAAAATGCAATGGTTTAGCACTCTCCTATCAAGGAAGATGGAAAAATGAAAGCCACGTGCTATCTACATTCCGAATAAGAAGTGTTCATAGCACATGAGGAAACGAGAAAGTGGCATTTCGGCCAACATACCAAACTAGCATTCCATTAGTTTGCCAGCCCTCAGAATACCAACACTAAAGTAGGATGATCAAAGCATCAAGTGAAAAACATTTAGTAAAAACCTTTCGAAATTAGAGAAGGACTGCATAAGATTCGATCTCCAAATCACATCAATAAGAATGCGAGAGGCAACAAGACAAAGTAATTCGGACAACAAAATGAGCAACAAATGACAAAAGTTGTTTATTTCTGATAACAACTCATTCAATTCAATGGTCAAATTACAAAAGTAATAGGTATGATACCCATGGCCAAGAGAATTTTATTGTATCACAAAGATACCATGCGTCGAGGGAGAACCAACACCCAAAGCCCTCACTATCCTGCAGATATTAAAAAGTGAATATTATTTCCTACTAACCAAAGTGAACTGGAACACAAATATGCGGAGACGAAGGATTCAGTAGCAACCAATGATATAAGGCAAAGCAATATGGTATATAGCTTTCAATCATAAAAAACAAAGAGACATTTTCTAGCCTACGAAGTACTAATATTTGGTTATTTCCATCATAATAGCTTATGGTCTTCAATCTTTGTTGTACTAGACAAAATAGTGCAAAGTGAACCTTAAGCAAGATTTAGTTAAACGCTGAGTATCAAATGGCTATGAGATTTCTGATTTGGAGAGGTGCAAAATCCCTTCGAGTATGCCCAGATCCTTTTACACTCACAAACATGTTTTTGACAAATTTGAAAAGAAATTCATTAAAAGGGGCTGAAACTCAGTCTGGCCTACGACTATATGCAAAATGAACTGAAACTCAATCAGTACAATAATTGAAAGTCTTAACCAAATAGAATATTGAATAGAGACGGGGAACAGCCTAATAGCACTAAACCAACTTTAACTAAATCAAGCTCTAATGCAGGAAAATAAGACAACAGGAGACTAGGAGAGTGTTCTGTACATAAGGAGTATATCGGTTTTTGATAACGAGTTTACTGCATAATGGGATTACATGGCCTACTGAAAAATCCAACATAAAACATCTTTCTTTTTGTTTTCTTTTTCTTCTATTTCACTACAAATCGAAACATTATGATTTCAAATATGCATGCAACTTGGTTTCTTAAATCAACAATATGTCAAGTTCAATCAAGGCCAAATAAGATAGGCAGAAAAGTACTTTTCCACAACTATTGTTCCTTGTTGACCAGAAAATAGTTGAATGAATTAGCATCGGATCCACAATTGTAAGCAAAACAACCACTATATAGACAGTTCCCATCTTCATGGCAGCAAAGGTAAAACATAAATCAAAATTTCTCACGACATTTATTACCACAACAACAACAACAACAGCAAAGCCTTTTCCCACTAAGTGGGGTCGGCTACATGAATCCTAGAACGCCATTGCGCTCGGTCCTATGTCATGTCTTCCGCTAGATCCAAGTACTCTACAACATTTATTACCACAAATGATCAAAATCATCATAGGCAAAAATTTGTTCACTGCATTACCTCTACTTAAACCAATATGATAGTCATAAAAAATTAGAAAATTACCACACCCTCTTCAAAAAATCCACATTTATCGAATTTTCGACAAACGAATCATTGACCCATAAAATTAAGAAGAAAAACAATCCCATCACGAAAGTAAAAACAACTAATCCAAAAATTTAATGAAATAAAATAAAAAATAAAAAATAAAAATTTAACCAATTTAGTCATATACCATTTTAAATGATCAAGGTCAATGGCCATGCTCTTTGGCATGCTTGGCGTGCTCGAGGTGGCGGCGCTCCTCGGGAAGAGCGACGAGGTAGGAGAAGATCATGCCGCCGAAGCAGACATGGAGGAGGGGATCGACGGAGCTGGTCTGGATGTACTTGGCGTGGTAGTTGTCCAAGCCTCTCTGGACCGTCTTCTTGGCGTAGTCAACGGACAGCATCGGCTTAATGTGGTTGGGCAATTCCTTCACCTTCAACCCCTTGATCTCGCTGTAGAATCTCCTCAATGCCATTTCGACACAGAGAATTGGAAAACCCTAACCCTAGAAATCGAGTAAGACTGGAGAGAAGGAAATGAGGGGATTCGAGGAAGAGACAGGGGTAGCAGTTGATGGAGACGGAAAGGAGAGAATTTTGTACTATAACGGATCATTTATTTGGGTTTGGGCCCAACACTTTGGGCGTGAGTGATTTTTCATGAAAGAATTTGGAATTAGGGGTGGGCATAAAAACCGCCGAACTGGAAAACCGAATCGAACCGTGACAAAAAAAACCGCGTTGACCAAAAAAGTCAAAACCGGAACAAAAACCGAACCGAACCGTTTCAAACGGTTCCGGTTCCGGTTCGGAAATATTAAGAACCGGAAGAACCAAACCGAACTGCTTTTAATATAAATTATTGTTTTATTATTATTTTTATATAAATAAGACATTTTTTCAAGAAGATCATGTGCATAAGCCTAATATTTTTCTTCACCTCTCTTCCCCTCCTTTGTTGTTTATCACTTTTCTCCGCCTCCATTATTTTTCTCCATTCTTTTCCAGTATGTTATGCATTATGTACACTTTAGTTTTAGTTTAAAATCTATACTTTGGTCTTGATATGAGCCTTTTTATCTTTTGATTTATATTTATATGCACAAAAAATTAGAAGTAAAAAAAAATCTATACTTGAAATATGTGTTTGATATTATAAGTAAAAAAAAATTAGAAAAAAAAAAAAATATATATATATATAATTTTGGTTAGAACCGTAAACCGGCATGAACCGAACCGAAACCGTTATGAACCGAACCATACGGTTTTAGTAAAAATTTAAGCGGAACCGGACCGAACCGAACCGTTAAATTTTTTTGATTTCAGTTCTGTTTTGAGGGTGAAACCGGACCGAACCGGACCGTGCCCACCCCTATTTGGAATAGGATCCTGCGATTACTTCATTGTGTCCATTTATCTGTTAGAAATTATTTTTAATTATTTTTAATTAAAAATTGAACATAAAATGTATCCGACAAAACTTGTCACATAATTTACGATGAACGAACATAGTTAAGTGATTTCAAGAATCCTCGCAAAGAGGATTCGTTCTGATCCTCATCCTTTAACGTAAATGTTTCACAAATAATAAAAATAAAAGTTCACTAACAAAAACTAATATAGGTATTAAAAAATAGGGGTTCTGTGTATACTCAAATTTCATCTCTAGACACCTTTGTTTCTCTCAACTAGGCCTGGGCACGGTTCGGTACGGTTCGGTACCGGAGTGGTACCGAAACCGAACCTGTAGTAAAATTTCGGTACGGTTCGGTCCAAGTGTAGGTTCGGTTCGGTCCAAGTGTAGGTTCGGTTCGGTAAGGAATAAGACCTATTTTTCAATTTTTGTAAAAAAAAACCCCAAATTAGTTCTTTGTCCAAAATTGATTTGGTACGATTCGGTACCGAACATAGAACCGAAACCGAACCGACTAAGTACCAAACCGAACCGATTTTGTACCGATACCGAATGAATCGAAAAAAAAAATCTAACCGACCGGGTTCGGTTCAGTTCTCGATATTTTTTGCCCAGGCCTACTCTCAACAACAAATTTGCTCTTACACATTTCTTTAGACACAAATTATTATTTATATATAAAGCCAATGGAAAATGTGAATAGTGATTTTGGTGTCACTAAGTTTCAACAAAAATATTTGGACAAAAATGCTCCCAAGACAAAAAAACTTCAAAGGCATCCCAAAATAATGCATCAAATAAGGTACAATCATTTTCATCATTTTAATAATTAATTTTTTGGTATAGTTTTTAATTTTTTTATTAGTACCTCACATTAGGCTAGCAATAATATGATTCAATTTTCCTATTTTTAAACACGTTCAAAACATCTTAAGAGGCATGTAATGCAGGTTATAAAAAAAGTCTTTTGCATGCGGATAATAATGTGATTAAATTTGACACACCCCGACCCAGAAAGTCCACTAGGACACTGAAGTTGAGCTGTGCTGGCCGACACCTGGAAGGTGACGAAGCCATAAAGTGTAGTGATGTGGAGAATGTGAATAAATTTAAACCTAAAAGTGCCTAAACATCAAAGTGTGCTCGTGAGCGGGAGCGAACCCATCTCACGCGTGCCTTCAGAGTATAAGTAGATACAGTAAAGTGGGTAAGAAATATACCCTCATAAGTAGCCACCAGTCTTGAGATTCGCCAAGAATCCTCGTCGATACAAACCTTAACAGCTAAACCTGGAGGGGCGCAAAACAGAAAACGTGAGTGGGCAAAAACAAATCTTTTCTAAAACCGTTTCAGAAATTAGTATATAACCCCTCACTGTAAATCCAGTATAATTCCAAGAAAATAGTACGTATATATATATATACTCATATAAGAAAACATTGTCTGTAAATCAAAACTCATCATCAAATCTCAGAAATAAGCCATGTCGATATACCAACTCAAAAGGTTTATAATATCAGACATGTGAGATAAATCAATATGCATCAATACCATCATGTCAGCCGGAGTCACCTCTAGTGACCTGTACGCCTGAATCGATAGCTCATCAATCACAATCAATCACTATCCTGCACACGACTCGGAACCACCTGCAGTGGTCTGTACGACAGGCTAGGTGTATAGTATTACGCTCAGTGCTACGATCACGTGAAGGCTGTGCGACGAATCGCGGGTCACCTACGAGTCGGAACCACCTATAGTGGTCTGTACGACAGGCTGTGCACCTACCTTGAATCCAAGGTGAGCGTATGGTGCGGGAGGTGAACGATCACGTGAAGGCTAGGCCCTACTATGGCGGAGCACTAACACCCGAGGTGCAGGTAATAGAGCTATATCACAATCTATCATCATCTCAACTACTAACTATCATACTCACCTGACTTACCTGGCCGTCCACAGTGCCGGAGCATAAAGAATGCAATCATAATCATAGTAATGAAATGTAATTTGGCATACGACATGGCAATTCGATTCTAAAATCCATTCGATTTGCAAATCATTCAAATCAAGTTTTTGGGAAAAACAGCAGTTATATATATACTGAAAACAAAAGCCCACTCACCTGGAGTCCACGCTACAGCCCCCTAGCACGACTCTCGAGACATCCCAAATGATCCCAAATGATCACCGCCGAGCATAAATATCAATTCATGTCTCAGAATTCGTACTGAGAGAATATGCAATTTATATAAAACGCGTCCCTACGAATTTTATCCGGAAGATCCGTATCACGAATCTTCGATCTGTCACTTCCAATAATCCACATTAAGCTTCTAGAACAATATCCCAAAGTTTCGTTACGATCCAACGGTTGGATCTCCGCCAATTGCCAAAACCAAGTGGCGGTTAATGTTTTAATTACAAACTTACAATTCCAATTCAGGAAGATTCGTAAGACGGATTCCCGATCCGTAAATTCCTACATTCCTCAAATATTACATACTACAACATATTAAATTTTGGTGACGATCCCACGGTCGGATCGTCGATTCATATTTTGACATATTACCAAAACGTAACGAATTTAGGTCCTAGCGATCAATTTATGTCAATCGATCATCAAAACTGATATCAAGGCATTGAATAACGTCTAAAAACATCATTGGCGGCCCTTGGGCCACGTGCCGCCGCGGGTGGCGGTTGGCCGCCCCCGAGTCGCCGGAAAATTCAACTTTCACTAAAAATTCTCAAAATTTTCAGAATTAAAGATCTCAATGAGTAGAACAACTTTCATACCTGTGAGAAAGTCCAATTTAGCCTCGAAGACCTCCAATTTTGCTACACCCGCCAAGAACCCTAGAAATAGGGTGTTCTCCAATTCGACTTCAACTCAACTCCGATGCCCCAAACAATGATTGGGCTTTGTTCCTGGGTTCTAGGGAAGTATTTTGGTAGGATCAATTTCATGAAAACGTTTCAGGTTTGGAGGATTTTGAGCACGACCCGTTTTGGCACCACCGCGCGGTTTTATTGTTTTCAAGGCCAATTTCTCTCAAATTTGGAATGAAATTCATAGAAGGGAGGTTATGGAAGAGATTGCAAGTGGAATATGGGTGTGATTCGTCGGAAAATGGTGGAGAAGTGGCCGGAATTTGCCCCGGCCGAACGGGTTTGGGTGAAGTGCGCACAAGTTGAAGAAAGGTGAGAGATTTTTGGTCCCCTCCTTTCCCTCCTTGCTCCTTTATCTGATTGGGCATGGCCCAATCCTCCACTCACGAGCCTCCACGTGGCACCCAAAAAATCTGGAATTCTCCAAATAACTATTAAATTATCATTTTAACCCACAACTTCAAACGTTAATAACTTCTTCGTTATAGCTCCAAATTCGAATCCGTTTGCGCCCACGCGTCTGTAGCAACGAATACTATAAGAATATGCCAAGATAACGAATCTTAGGTGTCACCACGAGGCAGTCTACACCAATCGAAGTATGTGCCTCGAAGGGCATTTTTGTAAACTCACTTATTAAAATTATAAAAAATCATAATTTTTAGGGACGGGTTGTCACAAAATTTGTTGTGAAATGATTAATTTTTTAACAAACAATATTATCTACACTAAGGGGGATGGGGTGGGCTTAGCCCTACAATGGGCTGGCAATAATGTGAGTTAATCAGTTGCTTATTAAATATTATTTTCTCTATTTTTAAACACGTTCAAAACATCTTAAGAGATGTGTAATGCTGCTTGTAAAAAAGATTTTCGCACGTAGATAATAATGTAATTAAATTACATTAAATTAGTTGTCAAATGATTGTTGTTATTTTATTTTTAACAAATGATATTATCTACACTAAGGGGGAGGGGATGGACTTAGCCCCACAATAGGCTAAAAATAATGTGATTCAATCAATTGTTTATTAAATATTATTTTCTCTATTTTTAAACACGTTCAAAACATCTTAAGAGGCATATAATGCAGGTTATAAAAAAAGTCTTTCGCACTCGGATAATATTGTGATTAAATTAGTTGTCAAATAATTGCTTTTTTTAACAAACAATATTATCTGCACTAAGGGAGAGAGGGGTGGGCTTAGCCTCACAATAGGCTAGCAATAATATGATTAAATTAGTTGTCAAATGGTTGTTGTTTTTTTTTTATAATTTTTTTTAACAAAAAATATTATCTATACTAAAGGGGAGAGGGGTGGCCTTAGCCTCACAATAGGCTAGCAATAATGTGATTCAATTAGTTGTTTATTCAATATTATTTTCTCTATTCTTATTGTAAATTCTATAGAAACTGATTTTATTATGTGAATTCAGCTGCTTTAATTGGTTTCTTCTAGCATGATTTAAGATTATTCATTTACTTGAAACATTTGACTTTTCTTTTGTCAATTTACACATATAAATACATGTAAAACGTGTAAGTCACGGGTAGCACACCGTGATTCAAAAAATGCCTTATGCACGTGCTTGAGCGCGTGCATGAACGTTAGTGTATATATTACTATCTACTAAAACTCAATTGGCCTCCACTGTTCATCATGTGAGAGGGGCTACTGTTCACTAGCAGTGAACGCCCCAACTTGCTCTCCCATTCCTTCCTTGCTCGCCTTTTTCTCCCTATTTGCTAGAGGAAAATGACCTTTTTGCCCTTATTGTTACCTTTCTTTTCTACTGCTAATTTCTTTCTTGAAACCAGGGTTTTTTTTTTCTTTCTAGCCGAATGGTCTCCACATATTGATCATTGCTTCAACTTCTCTTTTGGGTAGGTCTTTGGCCATTTTGTTGCTTTTTCGTTTTTGTCTCTCCCATTTTTCTTTGTGGTCGTTTTCTATCGTTTCTTTCTTTCGTAGATTGACTTTGCTTTCTTTGGTTTTAGACTGCGCTTTCTTTCCATTTCCCGACGTTTTGTCTTTTGTGTAGTTGGAGATTAAGAGGTTGTTTGTTGCTGGGACACCATGGTTCGGTCGTGCTAGATCTTTTTTGCTCCCAGGACGCATCGTGTTCGGTCCTGGTGGATCTCTTTTGTTGGGGGGGGGGCTCATCGTTGCCTACAAAATTTTGGGTGTTTTTTAACGTAGCTCTTTGTATTTTTCTGTTCTGGTTTTAGATGCATGTGTAGATTTTGTTTTTGAATTTTTTTTCCCCTCATTTTTAACATTTTTTTAAAAGGTTTATGGGTTTGGATTTTGCTTTTAATTTTGGGGGATTCAAGTTTTAAATTTTTTTTGCAAGTTTGGAAAACATCTGTGTTTAACGTTGAAGAGTCCATCTGCAGCTCCAATGTTTCTGCGGGTAAGTGAAGATCATTTGTTGGGTGAGGTCTGGATTTGAATTTTTTTTAAAAATTTTTTATAAAAAAGTTTATATGCTCAACCATGGAAACCATTCTCCACAAACTACGTTTTATGTGTTTTTTTTCATCGTTTCGTCTATAGTTAAGACTGTTGTTTTATTTAGAACTTATTAGTTAAGGTTTGATTTAAGGGAAATAGTGTGTGTGGTCTCCTCTATTTTCAATTTGCTTATACTGTTCAGATATATGCTTTGATTTTATTCTTAAAATGGAAGTTCGATTTTGTCTGTGTATGTGTATTTATAGCCAGCTTTTGTTATAATTGTCTATTGATCTTTAAATTTTGGTTTTCTTTTTTCATTTTTTGATTCCTTTTTTAGAAGGTATGTTACGGTTTTGAAAATAACACGATGAGTGTTTTTAGTTCATGAAAAAAAAGGTGGTATAAATTAGCTGGATAATTTGTGCTTTGGTTTTGTTTTCTTAATCTTTGGTTGGTTTTTTTTTATAATTTTTTTATGGAGAATTTGTTATGTGTTTCAAAAGAAGATGAAGGGTGTCTTTGATTCTTCAGAAAAGGGGTAATGCAGTGAAGTGAATCAATTATTTGGATAAATAAACTTCATGCATTGCAATGAGATAATTCAATTTTATGTTTATGTATTTAAACTCAATATTTATTACAATTATATTAAAATGGTTCAATCTCAAGTTTTCCTAATATTAAAATTGCTTCCTGTTTTTCAGTGGCAAGTTTTTCTAAATGATGAACATGAACATGATGCCTGTGATAATTTATGTGGTAAAAAAAAATGGTTTTCGTTATATTTTTTATGTTCATTGTTTTGCTCTTTTTAATTGTGAGTGCAATCCATTTTCATAATTTAGGACTAAATTAATAAATTAGTTGGGTAATTTGGCAGTGTTTGACACACCCCGACCCGAAAGTGGGGCGTGCTGGTCGTCACGTGAGTGTGATGTAGCCAAGTGCACAGTACGAAAGCAAGAATAATTAACAGAATACAAACTAATTAAAACCAATCCACTAGCAACCTAAAAGAGATAGTGTGCTAGAGAGATGTTATAATACTTATACAGAACCAGAGCATACTAAGTTAAAATGCAGTCAAGCATGAATAAAGATTCGAATAACACCAAAGGTGTCATACATATAGAGAAGTCTGTCAGAACTGCCGTACAATCCTCGCTAGCCACCAACGATACTCTAGCTAACTAGAACCTGGAGGGGCGAAAAACAAAATTCAGTGGGTCAGCAAAACAAATCTTTTCAAAATCATTCTTTTCTCAAAAGTATAACCCCTCTCCGTAAAACCTGTATAAATTCCCAGAAAATAGTACGTACATATATATCTCAAACATGCTCATCATTATTCATTATCAAACGTATCTCAAAATATGCCATGTAATGCACTTCAATATCATTATGAATCTCAAAAACCATGTCATGCGATGCATCTCGATAACCATATAGCTATTAGGTATCAACTCAGCCCTCGGCTGTATATATATAGCTCATAACATCTCAATCTCATCATATATATACTCTGCACATACATCAATATCCTCATGAGGTCACTATCACATCACTGTATCAATATAAGAATGCTATAGTGCTACAATCACGTGAAGACTGTGCGAGGGATTCGCGGGTCACCTACGAGTCGAACCTACTTATAGTGGTCTATACGACATGATTGTGCACCTAACTTGGATCCAAGGCGAGCATGCGGTGCGGGAGGTGAACAACACGTGAAAGACTGTGCCCCTAACTCTGGGTGTGAGCACTAACAATATGTGCAGGTTTATGAGCTAACAACATATCACATCATATCACATCGTATCTCGTCTGTTCTTTCTTAGCAATGCATGCACTTACCTGGTACTTACCTGTGCATCTTCGGCACCAACATATGCATGAAATGTATATATGAATACTCATGCATCAATACTAAGTTATATGCATGGTGATAAAAACGTACTTTTCATTTAAAAGTTGATTCCAGGAAAAATCATTATATATATAGGTTTATACGGAAAAATAGTTGCCCACTCACTGATAGGTCTTCGGGTCGTAGCCCCCATGTCTAGCCTAGCTACGCTCGTCCTCAGAATAAGTCTCACCTATATGAGAAATTACTAAAAATACGTTATATAAGCACATAGAGGTAACTACGGAAATAACTTCTCATATATAGCTCAATTTTGGCATATGAATATACCAACGTGACCTACTCAACGTCACGGACATCGACATATTTTTAGAAAAATTTTAGGACGGCCCACGCGCCCCCATGCGTCGGGGAGGCCACGGACCCACGCACCTCCACGCGCGTCATCCCATATCTTGGTTCGCCGGAAAATGTCGCTGGCCGGAAAACCTGCAACTTGGGTTTTCTCGGCCATTTCTTCACCATTTTCACTCATTTTTCTTCCTACATGCTCAAAATTAAGAGTAGAACAAGTCTATACCTTCAAAAGTCTCGAAAAACGGCTGAAATCTCGTCGGGAAATTCTCCAAAATCGGCCACCTTAGTACTACGCGATCCCGACGTCAAAACACTTCCAACGAATGTCCCCGAGCCTCTAGAGATCCCAACAAAGCTCCCTGTGGGCTTAGATTGTCCTAAAAATCAACCAATAAAAAGTTCATGAACAATGCCAAAATTGGTGCTTGAGGTTTCGACATGAAAACGTTAGAAATCTCACTTGAAATTGGTACCACTGCGTTCGATCTGTGGTCTTGGTTACTTTGATCTGTGAAGATTGGTTGGTTTTGTGGCTTGTCCGTACGTATATGGTAGAGAGATAGTGGTTCGAGAGATAGAGGCACAGGAAGGTGAGAGAAAGTGCTAGTGTATGTGTGGTCCAAACAAACTTCCAATCAGATTCAAGGAACCTAAGGGTTCCAATTGGTTCCAATAATTGAGGCTCATGCCTTGGGCTATCACACTCACACATACACACGTACACAACCTTGGAGGGATAATTCCGTCAATTCACGTCTCGAAATAAAATGTGTCGGGACGGGCTGTCACAGTGTTTAAGTTTTGGTTTTGTTTCCTTAATCTTTGGTTGGTTTTTTTTTAAAGATTTAGTTGTGTTTAAAAAGAAGATGAAGATTGTTTTTCATTCCTCAGAAAAGGGGTAATGCAGTGAAGTGAGTCAATTATTTGGATAAATAAAATTCATGTATTGTAGTGGAATAATTCAATTTTATGTTTATGTGTCTTTGTATTTAAACTTAGTGTTTATTACAATTATATTAAAATGGTTCGATGTTCTCAAGTTTTCCTAACATTAAAACTCCTCCTGTTTTTTGGTGACAAGTTTTTCTAAATGATGAACATGAATATGTTGCCTGTGATAATTTTTGTGGTAAAAAAAAAAGGCCTTCATTATATTTTTTAAGTTCATTGTTTTGTTCTTTCTAATTGTGAGTATAGTCCATTTTCATAATTTAAGACTAAATTAACAAATATTTGATCAATGTTCATAAAGCTTGGGAAGTAATTAAAGGACCTTAGTAGTTTAATTTGCCATCTGAATGATTTTAATTGCTGAGAAAAAATGTTGCACTACAAATCATGTTATTATCCAATTCATGTGTGAAAAATTGTTCTTTGTTTAACTATTCATTTTTTTAACTTTTTAATAATAATAATTGCTAAATTTGTATTTTAAATGGATACCATATTTCCAACTCCCATTCAAGAACTAAAGCCATATGGAAGAGTAGCAAAGATCAAAGTTCGAATTTGTAGAATATGGAAACCAGACATTCCAGGAATGGATGGAAAAGTATGGGACTGCATTGTATATTAGTTGACGACAAGGTAAGAAATTTTTTTGCAATGGTTTTTATTATAGATGATAAAAGTAATAAGCAACTGAACAAATGATTGTTTTCTTTGGTATGTTTATTTGGATATTCAGTGTTAATTTTTACTGTGTAATGCCGAGTTTAATGTTTGGTATTTACATGCACAATCATGTGAGCCAAAATGTAATCTGCACTATCATTCATTTGTTGATCATATTTGTGGCACGTATTTTTCTTTTTTTACTTTTTTATATGATGAATTGCAAAGAAACATTGACACACCCGTACCCGAAAGTAGGGCATGCTGGCCGTCACGTGAGTGTGACGTAGCCATGTGCACTGTGCGGAAGCTAGGATCGAAAACTAAGAACGAACTAATTAAAAACAAAACCACTAGCAACCTAGATACGATAGTGTACTAGAGGCATAATAAGGTACTTATACATAATCAGAGCGTTCTAAGTTCAACTGCAGTCAAGCATAAATAAAAAGGGTTTAATTACACCCTCGGTGCCATACATATGAAATAAGCTGTCAGAAAGCCGGAAGTCCTCGAAGTGCCAAACTCGTATCTCACGCTACCTAGAACCTGGAGGGGCGAAAAACAAAACTGAGTGGGTCAGCAAAACAATTCTCTTTTAAACCAATCTTTGCTCAAATATCTAGCCCCTCACCGTAAAACCTGTATAATTTCCCAGAATCAAAATATATACTCAATGTACGTAGGTTCTCAAAATCATGCTGAAAAGAGTATGTATGCCATGCCAAAGTATTCAAAACAGAAACTCAATCATAAACTATAGATGTGATTAAATGTCAGGTAATCATCTCAGCCCTCGGCTGCATATAAATCTCATAATCATCTTAGCTCAAATCTCATAATCATCTTAGCTCTCGGCTGCATATATATCTCATAATCATCTCAGCCCTCGGCTGCATATATATCTCACTCATTCTCATCAATCTCATCACTGTTAATTTATCGATTTTCATTATTGCATGCCCTCACCTGGCACTTACCTGTGCGTCCGCCGCACCAACATGCGAATATGCAATCATTAATGCATAAAAATAATATATGAATACTTTGCATGGCATTAAATTCTCATAAACGTTCATTTATTTCTTTCTGGGAAAAATAATAATAAAATATAGGAAATACGGTAAAAACTGCCCACTCACTGATAAGTCGCTGGGTCGTAGCCCCCGCGTCGAGCCTGGCTACGCTCATCCTCAGAAAACATTTCACCTATATGAGAAATAACTAAAAATACGTTATTTAAGCACCTACGCGCTAAAACGGGAATAACTTCTCATACGTAGCTCCAGAAATGACATGTAAATATACCACGGTGAAGTACACGACGTCACGGACGTCGTGATATTTTTAGAAATTTTTTTGGAGCTGAGAACAGTGCACGGGTACACGTGCGCGAGTAAGGGCTACTCGCCCCTGTCCAAGTGTCCTCGCCGGACTGGTTTTTCCGGTGACCGGAAAAACTTCCGTGTGTGATATCTCACTCGTTTCTCAACCATTTTGGCCCATTTTTCTTCCTACATGCTCTAAATTAAGAGTACTACAAGTCTATACCTTCAAAAATCTCGAAAACTAACGAGAAACTCGTCGGGAAATCTCCAAGAATCCGGCCATCTCCGTTCTACGTGATCCCGACGTCCAAACACTTCCAACGCACCACTCCGAGCCTCCTTGGGACCTCACAAAGGTCGCTGTGATTTTAGATTTTCCTAAAACGCAACGTAGAAAAAGTTGATGAATAGTGCCATTTACAAAACTTGAATTTTGGGCGTGAAATCGTCGTAGTTCTTACCTGAAAATAGTATGGTTGAGTTCGTATGGCCTCCACGAGTCTGAATATATAATTTGTTTCGTCGATCTAAGAAGTTTTGGAAATGGGTATGGGTGTGCCGTGTGTTTGGCGAGAGAGAGAGAGGGAGTTCGTGAGGTAGAGAGAGAGAGTGAGTCTGAGGGACGTGAGAGAGACAGAGAGAGGGTGGACCAAGACCTCCAAACCAAAATTATTTCCTAATTTTTCTTTCGTACCCAACAACTTCAATAATTATGTGATTGGCCCAAAAATTAACAATTCTCGCATAAACATTCGCCCGAACTCAAGGGCATAATAGTTAATTCATAACGTCGAAATAAAAATTCCGGGACGGGTTGTGACAATCTACCCACCTTATAAAAATTTCGTCCCGAAATTTCATACAACACATAAACTAGTATCCATAAAACAACCTTGGATACATCTCTCTCATCCTGTCCTCAGTCTCCCAGGTAACTTCTTCAGTTGAGTGGTTCCTCCACAAAACCTTCACTAATCGTACAATCTTATTTCTGAGTTCTTTATCTTTCCAATCAAGTATCGTCACTGGCTCCTCATCATAAGTCAAATCTGAACTGATCTCGAAGGGTTGCTGAGGA
Source organism: Crataegus laevigata (assembly GCA_963580275.1). Taxonomy (NCBI): domain Eukaryota; kingdom Viridiplantae; phylum Streptophyta; class Magnoliopsida; order Rosales; family Rosaceae; genus Crataegus; species Crataegus laevigata. The sequence continues at coordinate 24,626,744 of OY756948.1, forward strand.
ATCACTTGCGACGGGCCTGAAACGTAATGTCAAAGCATCGAACCACGAAATACATTATGAACTCTGGATAACTCTGACGGCAACTCAAGCCTGTAAGTTACTTCACCGACTCGCTCGGTGATCCGATAAGGTCCAATGTACCTAGGACTCACTTACCTTTCTTTCTGAATCGAACCACACCTCTCCAAGGTGATAACTTAAGAAACACCCAATCATCAACATTATACACTCGGTCAGTGGCATATCTGTCTGCTAACTCTTTTGGCGATCTTGGGCCGTTTTCAGGTTATCTCTAATAACCTCAACATTCTGGGTAGTCTCATCTACAATCTCAGGGCTCACTAAAGTTCTTTCGCCAACCTCTGACCGTCATAAGGGTGTACGACACAGTTTCCCATATAGTGCCTCGAATGGTGTCATTCCAATACTAGAATGAAAACTATTATTATAAGCGAACTCCATCAAATCCAACCGCTGATGCCATGAGTCGCCAAACTGCAAAACTGAGGATCTCAGCATATCCTCCAAAGTCTGAATAGTTCTCTCTGACTGACCGTCCGTCTGTGGATGATAAGCCGTGCTGTACAACAATCTCGTACCCAACGCCTCCTAGAAAACAATCCAGAACTTAGGGGTGAATCGAGGATCGCGATCAGAGACAATACTCACTAGAACACCATGATATTTCACGATCTTCGATACGAATAGCTCGTCCAACCGATCCAACGAAAACTTTTCCCTGACCGGAATAAAATGCGCTGACTTCGTGAGTCGGTCGACAATCACCCAAATTCCATCATATCCGTTCCGAGTACGAGGGAGCTTGTACACAAAATTCATGGTAACATTTTCCCATTTCCACTGTGGAACGGAAAGTGGTTACATCCACCCAAATGGTTTCTTCCTTTCAGCTTTTACCTGCTGACATATGATGCATCTGCTAACATACTCAGCGATTTCCTTCTTCATACCCGGCCAATAGTAGAACGGTCGAATAGTATGGTACATTTTCGTGCCTCCCGGATGCATCGCATAAGCTGAAATATGCGCCTCATCTAGGATATCTTTCTTTAACTCAGCATTATTCGGCACGTACATCCTGTTTCCCTGCACAAGCATACCATCAGATTCTCTGATTCGCAGGTCTTTCTTCTTACCATCATTCCTCAGTTGAATAAGCTCTTGAATCTCGTCGTCGTGCGCCTGAATCTCGAGTATCCGGTCAATAAGGATTGGCCTAACTTGGAAACTAGCAAGTAAGGCTTCTTCCTGATTATCCACCGTCGAATTCTCCATTTCTAACTGCGCTCCAGTCGATCTCAATTCGGTAAGAAGAGGAACTCGGCTCGCATGAACAGCGTTGATTCTGCCCTGGGACTTCCTGCTAAGAGCGTCAGCTACCATGTTTGCACGACCAGGGTGATATTCAATCGTGCAATCGTAGTTGCTCAGTAACTCAATCCATCGACGCTGGCGAAGATTCAATTCCTTCTGGGTAAAAATGTACTGGAGACTCTTATGGTCTGAGAAGATCCTGCATTTCTCACCATAGAGGTAATGTCTCCAAATCTTCAAAGCGAAAATAATGGCAGCCAACTCCAAATCATGCGTAGGGTAATTCTTCTCATGAGGTTTCAACTGACGTGAAGCGTAAGCAATCACCCTACCATGCTGCATCAAAACGCAACCCAAGCCATTCAACGATGCGTCACTATAGATCTCCAAGTCACCATCATCGCCAAGAAGCGTCAAGACAGGAGCATGAGTGGGACAATACTTCAACTGGTGAAAGCTTTGCTCACAATCATCATCCCACTCGAACTTAACGTCTTTCCTGGTCAACTTCGTCAATGGTAGCGCCATAATCGAAAAGTCTTTAACGAACCGCTGGTAGTAACCTGCCAAACCAAGGAAACTCCAAACCTCGGTAACGGTTCGTGGCTGTTCCCAATTCTCTACAGCCGTAATCTTCTGAGGGTCAACCTAAACACCCTGAGCTGAAACAACATGTCCCAAAAATGCTACTTCGTCCAACCAAGACTGGCACTTACTGAACTTAGCATGTAATCTGGGTTCCCTCAGCTTCTTCAACACCAAAGAATGACGTCGAACATGATCTTCTTTTGACTTAGAATACACCAGAATGTCATCAATGAAGACAATGACGAATCTGTCCAAATACTACTGAAATACCTTATTCATCAACCCCACAAAAGCTATTGGTGTATTCGCCAATCCAAATAGTATCACAAGAACTCATAGTGATCATAACAAGTCCTAAAAGCGATTTTAGGAATGTTGCCACTCAAGATCTTCAACTGATAGTAGTCTGACCTCAAGTCAATCTTGGAATACACACAGGCACCTCTAGGCCGATCAATCGTTCATCAATATATGGCAACGAATAACAGTGCTCAATCGTTGCCCGATTCGACTTCTTATAATCAATGCATAACCTTATAATCCCGTCTCCTTCCTTACAACAAAACTGATTCTCCAAGACGATACACTAGGTTAAATGAAACCCTTAACAACCAATTCTTACAACTGAATCATCAATTCTCTTAATTCAGCTAGAGATAAGATAAGGAGTTAAAGAACTAGGATTAGTACTTGGTAACAATCAGGGGTGAACTCTACATCGCGATCTGGCGGCAGTCCAAGTAAATCATTAGTAAAAACGTCGGAAAAGTCTGATCACCCTAACATTCTCCACGCTAACAGGAGCCTCAGCATTCAAAACCACGTGAGTCAAGTACGCATAACAACCTTTCGTTAATAACTTTTTGGTTCTCGCTACTGAAATGATTTCATGCCTGACTCCACTACGCTCACCAATCAAGGTAGCCTCTGGTAATCCAAGACGATGGAATGTAGCTAATTCCCGTAGTAATCGATATCGGTACAGTCATACTGCGACCAATTTGCGTCTGGAATAACATTGAAGTCTACTATATCTTCTACCAGCACTGGGCACCATGAAAAACACCATACTATCATAGAATGTCTTACCTATTTACTTGCTTAACAAATCCAACGAATAAGTTATTAATATTACGGTCTGCAGCCCGCAATACTGATAACTTACAGTCGTCTAGGTAAGTAAGCAACACTCTCGAGGGTGCAATATTACCATCTTGCCCCCCATTGAGAAATACATAAACATGCCTCGATCGTGCTCATTCACTACTTTCTTTGGCAACATCGTCAATAACATAAAAATTTCTGCATCATAATCCATCGAAACTCTAGCAAGTGACCAAAAATGTTTAGCGTACCCATAATCAAGTCCAAATGATCCTGAGCATCATGTGGTGATACGTGGTTAACACGTCCTTGGCTTACGGTCTTCATGTAGCTCTGTTGGCGAAAACTCCTCGTCCTTGAGAATTACGCCCCTGTCCTGACCATAGGTATAACACCTACCATTACCTCTTCGACGTACTCCAAAACGTCAATCGTTGTACATACGACACAAAGGTGAATTTCCACTATCAGAATTCCCCTGCCTCTGGAATCTAAAACCTTCGAGAAATCTAACAAGTCCTCTATGACCTGTGGAGCTAAAATCTTCGCTAGAAGAACTAGAACTGGTTTCGTATCTCTTAAAATCCTGAGTCTGGCGAGGTCTCTGAGACGATTTCTCAATACTTTTATCCTTATCCTTATTCTGATTACTATCTTTTTCTTATTCTTTCTTACTATTACTAGGCATGTTCTCAGAGTTCGCAATCCTCAATAAAGTCTCGTAGAATTTCCCAATAAGCATTATAAGGGTAAATGGTCGCCATCGAACGCCATTTCTTCCTAATATCCAGCTTAAGCGTCTAAGCATCTCAACTGAAATAATAGCAATTTCTAAGTCATAACGAGACAATTTAGTAAACTTCCTTTAATACTCGTTAGCAAATAACTTCCTTTGTTTCAAATCTGTGAACTCTGATTCTTACGATCTATGTATGCTGGGATATGAATCTCTAATAGAATGACCATTAAGAATTCTATCAGTCTGCATTCTCCTCGGGCTTCCACTCGTAAGTTTCCACTAGGACGCCGATTCTGCGTCCAAAAGCCAAGCAGTGGTCTCTATCCACTTATCATTGGGAAAACTCCCCTGGCTCCACATTAGCCTAAAAGTATTCTCAATCTGATTGAGCCAACGCTCAAACCCTTCATGGCCATCATTACCCCTAAAGGTAAGCAACTTTAGATTATACTCTGACTCCAAAGAGTTCGCTGGAAAGGCGAATTACAGACTGATTGATACTAACGATAGTTCCCCCCCAACTGAGCTATATAGGGAAACTAAATTCATCTGAATGATATGGCTCTCTACGAGGCGGCATAGTTCTGACAGAAGACATCAAGTCATTAGAAAATCCACAAAATATGCAAGACTGCAACCTAGCGCTCTGATACCAAGTTGACACACCCGTACCCGAAAGTAGGGCATGCTGGCCGTCACGTGAGTGTGACGTAGCCATGTGCACTGTGCGGAAGCTAGGATCGAAAACTAAGAACGAACTAATTAAAAACAAAACCACTAGCAACCTAGATACGATAGTGTACTAGAGGCATAATAAGGTACTTATACATAATCAGAGCGTTCTAAGTTCAACTGCAGTCAAGCATAAATAAAAAGGGTTTAATTACACCCTCGGTGCCATACATATGAAATAAGCTGTCAGAAAGCCGGAAGTCCTCGAAGTGCCAAACTCGTATCTCACGCTACCTAGAACCTGGAGGGGCGAAAAACAAAACTGAGTGGGTCAGCAAAACAATTCTCTTTTAAACCAATCTTTGCTCAAATATCTAGCCCCTCACCGTAAAACCTGTATAATTTCCCAGAATCAAAATATATACTCAATGTACGTAGGTTCTCAAAATCATGCTGAAAAGAGTATGTATGCCATGCCAAAGTATTCAAAACAGAAACTCAATCATAAACTATAGATGTGATTAAATGTCAGGTAATCATCTCAGCCCTCGGCTGCATATAAATCTCATAATCATCTTAGCTCAAATCTCATAATCATCTTAGCTCTCGGCTGCATATATATCTCATAATCATCTCAGCCCTCGGCTGCATATATATCTCACTCATTCTCATCAATCTCATCACTGTTAATTTATCGATTTTCATTATTGCATGCCCTCACCTGGCACTTACCTGTGCGTCCGCCGCACCAACATGCGAATATGCAATCATTAATGCATAAAAATAATATATGAATACTTTGCATGGCATTAAATTCTCATAAACGTTCATTTATTTCTTTCTGGGAAAAATAATAATAAAATATAGGAAATACGGTAAAAACTGCCCACTCACTGATAAGTCGCTGGGTCGTAGCCCCTGCGTCGAGCCTGGCTACGCTCATCCTCAGAAAACATTTCACCTATATGAGAAATAACTAAAAATACGTTATTTAAGCACCTACGCGCTAAAACGGGAATAACTTCTCATACATAGCTCCAGAAATGACATGTAAATATACCACGGTGAAGTACACGACGTCACGGACGTCGTGATATTTTTAGAATTTTTTTTGGAGCTGGCACGCGCCTCCACGCGCCAGAACAGTGCACGGGTACACGCGCGCGAGTAAGGGCTACTCGCCCCTGTCCAAGTGTCCTCGCCGGACTGGTTTTTCCGGTGACCGGAAAAACTTCCGTGTGTGATATCTCACTCGTTTCTCAACCATTTTGGCCCATTTTTCTTCCTACATGCTCTAAATTAAGAGTACTACAAGTCTATACCTTCAAAAATCTCGAAAACTAACGAGAAACTCGTCGGGAAATCTCCAAGAATCCGGCCATCTCCGTTCTACGTGATCCCGACGTCCAAACACTTCCAACGCACCACTCCGAGCCTCCTTGGGACCTCACAAAGGTCGCTGTGATTTTAGATTTTCCTAAAACGCAACGTAGAAAAAGTTGATGAATAGTGCCATTTACAAAACTTGAATTTTGGGCGTGAAATCGTCGTAGTTCTTACCTGAAAATAGTATGGTTGAGTTCGTATGGCCTCCACGAGTCTGAATATATAATTTGTTTCGTCGATCTAAGAAGTTTTGGAAATGGGTATGGGTGTGCCGTGTGTTTGGCGAGAGAGAGAGAGGGAGTTCGTGAGGTAGAGAGAGAGAGTGAGTCTGAGGGACGTGAGAGAGACAGAGAGAGGGTGGACCAAGACCTCCAAACCAAAATTATTTCCTAATTTTTCTTTCGTACCCAACAACTTCAATAATTATGTGATTGGCCCAAAAATTAACAATTCTCGCATAAACATTCGCCCGAACTCAAGGGCATAATAGTTAATTCATAACGTCGAAATAAAAATTCCGGGACGGGTTGTTACAAAAATGCAATTAAAGCTTGCTCAATAGAAATGGACCATAAAGTCTTAGCGTTGAAAGTCCAGGCTGGGAGTTGCTATGAGACTACAAATGTTTGCATCAATAGAAGGAAGGCCGAATATAGAGTGGTGCCAAATCATAGCCAAATTATGTTCACACTTAAAACAGTTTTCAAGAAAATTAGAAATGAGTTTCCACCCATTCTTTGCCACAGATTCTTACAAGACTACAAGATGCTTTATCCTTGGTTGGATCGTGTTGATATACTGACAAGTAATACTATATATAATTGTAAAAACATAAGTGTTTGTGTCATTCAACAATTTCTAATCATCTTATCACATTTGTTTGTTAAATTACAAGATGTGGTGGGTCATGTGAAAGGAATGCAACACTTACAACCAAAACAGGTCAATGAAAGAGTTGTGCACAAATGTGACATTGTGCTTAAAAATCTAAGGTGATTTTTTTTCATTTAGTTTTCATTCTACCCATTTCGTAAAAAATTAAAATGCCATCTAATAATTTTATGCCATTTGATAATTATATTATTGTTTAACTATGACTGCATATTTTGTTAGCCAAATTTTTAAAAATATTTTAATTGAGTGGTAAAATTATTTTTTGAATTGGACTTTGATGCAGAAAAGAAGAGGCAAAACTTACATTGTGGGGAGATGTTGCAAAGAATTTTTCTTCTTTGTCGCTAGAAGCTTTGTCCCTGCCAGTTATTGTTGTTTTTACAAGTTTAAAAGTGAAGTTGTACCGGGGTATTTAATTTAACAAAATAATAATCAGTTTTACATTCTTCTCTAATAAATTTATTATACAGTTTGTCTTAAATGTTGCCATTTTATTTAATTTGATTATTGCTATTCTTTCATTACATAGATACACATGCATTGTTAATTACAACATTTGTTTATACTTGTGTCTATTACATACGAGTTAATAAATTACCATTCCCTTTTGGTACTGCTTTTTAAAAATTTGTAAAAACTAAGTCAAATTTTATTACATTGAGGTGTTTAAATTATATTGATATTTTTTTTTGTTAATTGTTGATTTTCATTTTTTTTTGTTGTTTTGTTGGTATCCAGACAATGTTATCCTGAACAGCACTGGTTCCTCACTTTTCTTCATTGACCCAGACATTGCAGAAATAAACTCATACAAATTAGTGTGAGCATATTTAATGATGTTAAAACATAGTGAATATGTGTTTAATTGACACACCCCGACCCGGAATGTCCATTAGGACTCCGAAGTCGGGCTGTGCTGGTCGACACCTGGAAGATGACGAAGCCATAAATGTGGTGATGTGGAAAATATGAATAAATTTAAAGCTAAAAGTGCCTAAATACCAGAGTGTGTTGGTAAGCGGGAGTGAACCCATCTCACATGTGACTTTAGAGCATAAGTATAGTACAGTAGAGCGAGTAAGAGGTTATACCCTCAGAAGTAGCCACCAATCCTGAGATTTGACAAGAATCCTCGTTGAGACGAACGTTTGGTAACTAAACCTGAAGAGGCATAAAATGGAACGTGTGAGTAGACAAAACAAAACTTTGAAAACATATATCTTTTTAGAAATGTAATAACCCCTTATTGAAATCCGTGTAATTCCCCAGAAAATATCGATACATATGTATATAAAAATCATGCTGAAGAATGGCAAAACCAAGGCATATCATGTCGAAGTATCTCAGCAACAACCATATAAGCAAGATGAAATACATCAATATAAATGAATGACAGTCGGAGTCACCTATAGTGACCTGTACGACTCATCATATCTCATCAAGCCATAACTCATCAATCAGGTGCTAGCACGTTAGTCGGAGTCACCTATAGTGACATGTATGACTCATCCACATCTCGTCAACGATATCTCATCAATTAGGTGCTAGCACGTGAGTCGGAGTCACCTATAGTGACCTGTACAACTCATCCACATCTCATCAATCATATCTCATCAATTAGAGCAACTCCACTGTTGGAGTTTGCTCGGGGGACAGGCGAGAAACAAGGGCCCGAGGCCCTGTGGATTTGCTCCAGCGTGCAAAGGCCTGGGTGAAGGTGGAGGCCCGATGGACAGCCCAGTGAAAAATTGACAGCCCGAGCCACTAGGTGGGTATGACGTCAGCCTAAATTTAAATTTTTTTCTGTAAGGCGCGTGTCCCTCACCCGCGCGTGGGGGCATGTCGTCGACAGCTTTTCAGTTTTTTGGGCCCGCGATGCAGTATTGCAGAGTTACCGCTGGGAAGCCACGTGGTTTCCCACGGTCCGTTCGATCCCAACGGCTATTTAATTTGCACCGTCCGATTTTCAGCGGTAATAAAAAAAAACTTATTTAATATTAACCGTTGGATCTCAGATCAACGGTTGATATTATTCTGCTTTATAAATTAAAAAAAAGGAAAAGTAGTTTTAAAAATCAGAAATGTTACCGTTGTGACACGTGGCATAATCTGGAGTGTTGGAATTCAATTTTTTTTTTTAAAATCCAACAACATAGATTAATTAGTTGAATAAAAAATTTAAAAAAATCTGTAAATTTTTTTTTTTTTTTTACTTTTCTATAAATACCTTGTCATTAACATCTACCTTACACCACAATTCCATATTTTCTCAACTATTTCTCCTCACATTCCTATCTTTCTCTCAAAGTTTGAGCCAATTTTTTTTAAAAACAAAATGAGTACTGCTGCAGGTACGAATTGGACGCTTCTTGAAGATGTTGCGTTGTATGCTAGCTGGGTTAAAATTACTCATGATTCACTTTCGGGTAGTTGAGAGAAATGTGGAGTCTTATTCATACCATTTATATTGAGAAAATTGGTGGGCAAAGAACCAAAGATTCACTGTCCAGTCGTTGGAAATTACTTAATATATCGTTTAGTTTGTGGAGAGACGCCTTGACACAAGCTAGTGCTAATCTTCGAAGTGGGGAAAGTTTAGCGGATCAGGTAACAATATATTATTTATTTGTTTGTATTATTTAATTGTTAGCTACTTTCATTATAATTATTTGTTAGCTACTTTCATTATAATTATTTGTTACCTACTTTCATATTATTTATTTATTTGTATTAATTATTTGTTACCTATTTTCATTATAATTATTATGTTGTATTATTTAATTGTTAGCTACTTTCATTATAATTATTTGTTAGCTATTTTCATTATAATTATTTGTTAGCTATTTTCATATTATTTGTTTGTTTGTATTAATTATTTGTTACCTATTTTCATATTATTTATTTGTTTGTATTAATTATTTGTTACCTATTTTCATTATAATTATTATGTTGTATTATTTATTTGTTAGCTACTTTCCTTATAATTATTTGTTAGCTACTTTCATCGTAATTATTTATTCTCCCGCATTGTATAGGAACTTCAAGCACAAGCTTGGTATGGTGCCAAAAGCAAAAGCAAAAACAAAACATTCACCCGATTTGAATGTTGGAATGTTGTAAAAAATTGTCCTAAATTTAGAGTTGTGCCTGTCGGTCCAGAAGTTTTCATGAATAGCACCCCTCTACACTCTACACCCGATCATGCCTCGCATGATCATGATGAAGATGATGCAGAAGAAGTGCCTGAAACGCCCCCCGTTGAACAAGCGTCGGGGTCGACCCGTTTTCCAATTAGGCCTCAAGGTAAGAAGGCTGCAAAGAGAAAAGGTAATACTTCAAAGAATGATTATGGAAAGTATATGGAAGACCTTGCCCGCCAAGGTTAATTGACTTTGGCCCGAGAAATGGCTAAATATGAGGCCGATAAGGCTAGAGAGGATGCAAAAGTTGCAGCTTTTGAGAAAAAATTTAAAGCTGATGAGAGAGAAAGAGAAATACTTCGACAAGAAAGGGAACGTAGAAGAGAAGAAAGAATGGCTGAACAAGATTGTAACATTATGAAAGAGCCTTTAGAAGGGAAGTCTCCAAACTCTAAATATTTTTGGAAGTCGAAAAAAGAAGACGTGGTGCGAAGGAGGCGTGCAAGAGAAGCGAGAGCAAGAGGAGATGGTCCTAGCACGACAAGAGAAGATCATCCTAGCATGACAAGAGAAGATCATCCTAGCACCACAAATTGGTTAAGTGATGATTATTGAATTTAGGTTGTAATTTCTTATTCATTGAATTATGTACTTTATGTTGTTTCTAATTTATCGAATTGTGTACTTTATGTTATTTCCAATTTATTGAATTTAGTACTTTATTCAAAACACATTTAAACACACCAAATAAAATAACATCAACATACCAAATAAAATTACATCACATACCGAATAAAAAACACACTAAATGAACTAAATAAACACACCACATGAAACCAAATAAACACCCCAAATAAAAACAAACACTAATGAAATTAAGTATCTTCAACACCCCTCAATTTCCATTGGTGTTCTATCAGGTCAATTTGGCGAGCATTGTGCACATATGGCCTTTGCATTGCAGTATATCGTTGAATGACTCTATGATTGTAACGTCCATCCCTTTGTATTGGGTCCTGTTGCACGGGTTCTTCGGTGGCGTCATGAGCACAATATATTCGTGTTTTGGAATTGTTCATCGTGTCTGGCTCATATTCATCAACAACATCATAATCGTACTCATCTTCCACAATCATGTTGTGAAGAATGATGCACGTCATCATGATAGATCGAAGCGACTCCACATCAAACATTCTGGCAGCACCCCTAACAATAGCCCAGCGAGCTTGGAGTATACCAAAACAACGCCCCAAATCCTTGCTGCATCCTTCTTGATAGCTTGCAAAGTATTTTTCCTTTGCACTTTGTGGACGTGGCACTGTTTTGACAAAGCATTCCCACCTTGGGTAAATGCCGTCTGCTAGGTAGTATGGCCCATCGTACTTACGTTCGTTGACCCAGTATGTGACTTTTGGTGCCTTTCCTTGCAGGACTTCATCGAACACTGGGGATTGGGCAAGGACATTAAGATCATTTTGAGTTCCCGGAACCCCAAAAAAGGCGTGCCAAATCCAAGTATCAAAAGATGCCACCGCCTCCAAAATGATACTTTTCGATCATTTTCTATCCCCATAAGCGCCTTGCCATGCACTTGGACAGTTTTTCCAAGTCCAGTGCATACAATCAATGCTTCCAATCATTCCTGGAAAACCTCGCATCTTGCCATTCTTCAGAAGCCTTTCCAAGTCCATATGAGTAGGTCTCTGGAGGTACTCATTGCTGTAGATAGATTTGATTGCCGAGCAAAACCTCATCAGGGACTCAAGAATGGTTGATTTTCCCATTCTCATTATCTCGTCTATTTGGTCTGCAGCTGCTCCATATGCAAGCATCCGCAAGGTAGCAGTAATTTTTTGCTCAGGCAGGAGACCCATAGCACCAAATGCATCCGGCTTTTGCACAAAGTAAGAATCATGGTTGCAAACAGCGCCCATGATTCTGTTGAACAAATGTCGTTCCATTCTAAAACGACGTCGGAAGTACGTATCAGGAAATGCACTGTTACGGACAAAATAATCGTCCAAGAGCTCCTGACCTCGTCGTTGCCTGTTTCTATCAATGTTTACAGCACGGTTGGGCCTGCAGATCTGAGCCACACCTTGGACGACTCGACGGGAATGTGAGGCTCGTGCCATTCTTGATTCATCATCTCTCCGTCTACGCTCATCATCCTCTTCCATCTTATTTTGGGCCCAATCCCCGGCATTGAACATTCCTTCTGATTGGTTAAACAATTCTTCATCTTCTTGATCGATTTCCCACATCATCTTTGAAGAAGAAGAAGACATTGGTGAAGAAGGAAGCAGAAACTATGAATAATGACAGGGATTTTGGTGAAGAAGGAAACAGAAACTATGAATAATGATAGAGAACTTGAGAAAATTGGTGTGAGATTTCTGAGGATGGAGGGTTTCATTATATGGAGGATTTGGGCAAGGATTAGGTTGTAGATAATGCCAGGCATGCCGTCATTCGTTAAAAATATGGTGGAAATCTATCCTCAAAGACAACGATGTGACACGTGGCATACCGTCATTCGGATTATGACACGTGGCACGACGTGATTGGTTACAAATCTTATCGGAAATCCATCACCAATAATTGTCTTTTCAGATAATGACACGTGGCGCAACGACAACGATTAAAAATCTTATCGGAAATCCACCACCAATAATTGTCTTTGCGGATAATGACACGTGATGCAACGAGAATGATTAAAAATCTTATTCGAAATAACAAATAAAATTATTTTGAATTTTTTTATTATTGGTATTTGCTTTTCGGATAATGGCACGTGGCGTCACGAGAACGATTAAAAATATTATCCGAAATTACAAATAAAATTATTATGTATTATTTTATAAATAAAAAAAATACTAATATTTTATTGCCAATTGCCAGGGCTATTCAAGTGCAGGGGTGGAGATGGCAAAGGCTATTGCTAGGGGAATACACTGTTCATTAAGGCAGTTACTGTTCACTAGGTGGATTGAATAGTGTATTGCCTGGGGGGAGGGCTCCTACACTGGAGTTGCTCTTAGGTGCTAGCACGTGTGTTGGAGTCACTTATAGTGATCTGTACGACTCATCCACATCTCATCAATCAGGTTCTGCATACGAGTCGGAACCACCTATAGTGGTCTGTAAGACAGGCTGGGTGTATAAATACACTCAGTGCTACGATCACGTGAAAGCTGTGCGACATATCGCAAGTCACCTACGAGTCGGAACCACCTATAGTGGTCTGTACGACATGCTGGCACCTATCTTGGAATCCAAGGTGAGCGTAAGGTGCGGGAGGTGAACGATCACGTGAAGGTTGGCCCTGGCCTCGGGTGGAGCACTAACACCGAAGTGCAGGACAATGAATTCTACTTAAATCCATTCATCACTAATGACCATTTGATCATACCAACACTATATACTCACTTGAACTTACATTGGCCTCCGCATTGTTGTGCATCACTGTGCAAGCTGTATTAAATCACGTACTAAAATATAAACTAATTATAGCATAACACTTATAAAACGTAAAACCAAAAATTCTCATTTCATTATACAAAGATTTATAACCCACATTCAATCACCAAATCATAAGGTTAAAATTTCACATTTTTCACCAGATTTCTTTACATTGCTTAATTTTCCAAACAAGGCTTTTGTCTTGAATATTTAATCTCACTTATTGCATGACTGCATCTAACGTTTCGTTAGACTGCCTACGTACCCTAAACAGGGATCAAGCCAATCGTAGTTCACAATAATTACTTGTAGGTAACAGCGTATGAATATATATTTTGATATAATCTAAACTCAACCCTCTCATAGTATTTCATAACATATGAATGTCTATAACATGGTATAAATTTCTTAATTCCATTTAAAACCATTTATGGAATTATCAATCGCATATACAAATATATAATGAGAAAGAAGATCCACTCACCTGGAGTCTGCACTACAGCTTCCTAGCAGAAACATTGAGGCATCACGAATGATCGGCACCTAGAACAATTATCAAATCACACATCAGAATTCTTGTTGATAAAATACATAACTTACATAGAACATATGCCTACGTAATTCAATTCGAAAGATCCACATATCAGATTTCTAATCGAAAACTTCCAAGGATCCACATTATGCTTCTAGAATAACATACTAAAATTTCGGAACGATCCAACGGTCGGATCTCTGCCAATCGCCAAAACCAAGTGGCGGTTAACATTTTATTTTACGATCTTACAAATCCAATTTGAGAAGATCTTTACAACGGATTCTTGATCCGTAAATTCCTACATTCCTCAAATATTATGAATAGCACCCTATTAAAATTTGGTGACGATCCAACGGTCGGATCATCAATTCCTACATTGACCTATTAACGTATCATAGCAAATTTAGGTCCTAACAATTAATCTACATTAATCCATTCTTAAAACTAAATCCAAGGCATTGAATAACGGTTAAAAATAGCATTGGAGGCCTCTTTTGCCACGCGCCACCGTGGGTGGCGGTTGGCCGCCGTGGGTGGCGGTTGGCCGCCCCAGCTCGCCTAAAAATTCAGCTTTCTCCAAAAATTCTCCAAATTTGCAAAATTGAAGATCTCAATGAGTAGAACAACTTTCATATCTGTGAGAAAGGCCAATTTGGCCTAGAAAGGCTCCAATTTTATCAAAACCCGTTGAAACCCTAGAATTGGGTGTGCTCCAATTCGACCTCCAAAGCAACTCCGACGCCTCAACCACCGCTTGGGCTTTGTTCTAGGCCTCAAGAGGGTGCTATGGGTGGTGGTAATTGAAAAAAAATGTTTCAGGATTTGGTGGATTTCGAACAAACCCCCACCCCTCCGGGCGGTACCCATGGGGTGTTCATCGCGAAATCTCCACCATTTCTTGTAAATTTCGACTATAATTGAATGTTGGGACATGGTAATGAGGTTTGGTGATGGTAATTGGGTGAAAATCATAGGAAAAATGGGTGAGAATTGCCAAAATTTGAACCAGATTGTGAAATAGGGCGCGGGTTAAGGGGGATTCGTCCGATCCCCTTTTTCTCCTCCTCCCTCATTTCCTTCCTTACTCTCTTTCCTCATTGGCCATTTAGTTCTCTCCTCTCTCTCCTTTCTTTACTATCCTTCTAATCCTAGCTGCAAAACTTAGTCCCCCTTTTAATCTCAGCCACACATGTGGCACTCCAATTTTTTTGGAGCTTGTCAATTAAATGGAAAATATCAATTTTGCCGTCGACTTCAAACATTAATAACTTCTTCGTTATAACTCCAAATCACCTTCCGTCTGCGCCTATGCGTTCGTAACAACGAGTACTATAAGAATATGCCAAGAAAATAAACCTTAAGTGTCACTACAAGGCGGTCAACACCAAACGACGTATGTGCCTCAAAGGGCATTTTCGTAAACTCACTCATTAAAATTATAAAAATCATAATTTTTAGGGAGGGGCTGTTACATTAATATTTTTGGAATGCAAAATTTTTTGTTCTGCAATATCATCGAGATAAAATTGCATATTAAATGTTGCAGGTTTTCCAGTTCGACAGATTCTCTCATAATATGGCCCTTCTCTTGAAACGAAGTAAATGAAGCGAAAATCTTTTAGACTGCAAAAAAATGACAATTGATCAGTTGGGCTTTTTGGATCCAGAATTACACAAGGTATACAAATTGATCACATGCTATTTTCTTTGGCTAAAATTTTGTCATTGGATTCTCACATTTTTAACAAAACATATGTATCATGAACATCACTGATGCCAATGTTGGTTAAAATATTTTCTAGGATGATACATTTTTGTGTGAAGCATCTGTCAAAGGCTTTGACACACGTCACAACTGGTGGTACAGTGCTTGCCCAACCTGTGTCAAGCAAATGCATAAGGACCCAACTAGACAGTTAACTTGCCACAAACACCCATATCAAATTCCAACTCCTTGGTATTTTCTTCTTTGTCTTAAAATAATGAGTTTGGTTATTAATAATTTTACTAATCCCTCACCTCTAAACTATATGTATAGCAAATTTAGCACTTCACTTACTATGTAAAAAACATATATTTCCATTTAGCTCTATTTGTAATATCTTTCTAATTAAATAAATCTATTATGAATAACATTTTTTGTTCATCAACTGCATTATCTATTTTTCTTGCCGCTATAAACTAAATTACAACATCTTTCATTTTCAAACATAGGTACAAGGTAACCTTGGTTCTTCATGATGAAACTAATGAAATCAGTACTTTAATAACTAATTCCTCACTTGTGAACCATATATATAGCAAATTTACCACTTCACTTACTCTGTACAAAACATATATTTCCATTTACTTTAATCAATGATATATTTCTGAACAAATAAATCAATTATGAATCATGTTTATGTTCATCAACTGCATTATCAGTTTTTCTTCTTGTTGTGAATTGAATTACATCAACTAACTTTCATTTATAAACATAGGTACAAGGTAACCTTGGTTCTTCAAGATGAAACTGATGAAATCAGTGCTTTGATCAATGGTAAATGCGGGGAAAAAATATTGGGTACAAGCTGCAAAAATTTGGTCTTCAATCAAAGACTAATGGATTAACGGCAGTTGCCAAATGAATTTTTAAGACTGATAGGCCACAAAAAAACTTTCCACCTCCAATTCAGCAAGCTTAAAAATTACATGAACTCCAATGATCTTCTCATCCACAATGTCTCTGAAGATATGTCCATGCAACCAACAACCCCACTGCCTCTTTTTAGGCAAACAACAATGTCTTCCACTACAGTATCATCATCTACCTCAACCCCAGATCCAAGTGCCCAATCATATAAAAGAAAGAGGGAATTAGTTAGTAGACTGCTTTTTATTGATGCCAAGAAAAGGTAATACATTGGTGAAAACTATCTTTGCCGTGTTTAAATTATTATTTGCTATTATGCATCCCTATTTTTCAATGTTTACCCTATTTTTAAAACAGTGATATGGAAAAAATTTCAGAAGCCAGTGTCCAAGATTTTGATGAAATTCCTATCAAGTCAATGAAAAGGTCTTCTCCAATTGGTTCAGGAAAAAATATCTCTCCACCAAAAAAATATTAGGTGACCATATGTCTTTATTATATTTTCCAGATTTTTATTTTATTCTTGCATAATTCTAACATCTGTTTTGATGTTTTACTTTATTTTTCCTTTCCCTGGATTGCTTTCTCAACAGTCAAGAAGGTTTGATGCAAATGCTTCATGTTTTGTTGAAGAAAAAAAGGCATAGTATGCATGCTTCATGTTTTGCTCAAGAGAAGCAAGACATAGTTATTATGGATTTTAATAAATCCACACAATGTTTCTCTATATTTTTTGCCAACTGAACAGCACAACATGGTCTAAATGCCTTAATATTTTTTGCATGTGAATAGCACAATGGTACTAATGTTTTTGGCATGTAAATAGCACAATATTGCCAATATATTTTGAATGTAAATAGCACACAACTCTGTAATATTTTCTGAGCAACTATTGCAGTCAGTGTAAATCTACAAACCACTGAATTTAAATGTTTGGCAGCATATTTTTGCATGTAAATAGCAGGATACCAAGAGCTATTAACCCAGAGTCCATATCCTATGTTGTACTCCTGTTTTACAAAAAAAAATTTCGCAAATTTTATCCGTTGAACAAATTTTCAAACATTTCCAATTTAAACAATTTTAGTTTTCTCTCAAATCATTTTTACATTGTTTGAACAAAACATTTGACACCATTTTAAAACCCGCAGTGACGCTCGAGCAATATAATCTAGTATACACTAAAAGAGAAAATGAGTTACTGTTCATTCTACTGCGTTCTTTCGTTTTTGCCCTTCAGTTGCTCTTCAAGTCTTGCTTTTTTGTCTATTACACAGTAAAATGGCGGTTTTGACCTTGAGTGTCCAATAGAAGTCTCTCAACTTCTTCCTCAGAAATTGTAGAAATCTAAAACGAAAAAACTGTGTTCTGTAACACGATTGACGATTTCGATCTCCACTTCGTGAGATCTCTTCGATCTCCACTTCGTGAGATCTCTTCGATCTTTGCTTCCCCATTTGTTCGATCTCCTCACTGCCCCATCGTGCTCCCAATATTTGTAGCCTTTGATAGGTATTTAAATCTCACTTCTTCTCAACTACCTAAAAGCCAAATATTTGATTTTTTGGCTGTGCTTTGTTACTTCTTTGTTGAAATTTGGTGGTTCATTTAATCATCTTTAATAATTTCTAATCAGATTACAGAAAAGAAAAATCACACTTGTAAATTTGGGGAAGAGAGGAGTAAAACAATTGGAATTTTGGGCAGCACTATGGTTTTGGGTTTTCATCACGCAGAGGGAAGACAAAGAGGGAGAGGAAGAGGGAGAAAATATTTAAGTTTATTTTTTATTTTTTTATTGTGTTATTGATTTTTTAAAGAAAATTTGGAGAGTCCTGGCGCCATTGCATTTCCCGAATCCCATATTAGTTTGAGAGTATTTATATTATTTTGATTAAACATTTAAGTGAATTATTTTCTTTAATTTGTAAATAAATAATTGCTTATAGATAATCAGTTCCATTAAACACAAATAATTGCTTATATTATTTGATTTTTCGACTACTATGACTTCTTCCATAATACAAGACTAGCTAAATCTACATTGCTTAATTTTCAGGTTTGTGGATTTTGCAGTGTCAATGTCATAGCTGCTTTTTATTTTTACACTTTGTAGGTATGCTTCACCACTAATCCTAGAATTGAGGATGTATATTTTGTGTCATTTGGTATTTGTTCAACATTTTTGATTGATTAAGTACTGATGTTTGTTTTAATTTTAGATTAATTTTGTCTTCAGTATATTAATTAAAAGTTAGAAGGGTAGATCTAGTAGTTTTTTGAAAAAGGTTGGTTGTTCAATTTTTTATTCCAATGTTTATGGTTGTTTGAACAAATCTTTGTCTAATATAAACAGAGCTAAACTAAATGCCTATTTTTCTGCATTGTATTTACTTTTTAAAATTCATTCCTTTTTGTTGATCAATGTAATTTGGTTTTGCAGGTCAAAATTTTCTAGCAAGAAAATTGAGCTTGAAATTGAATTGAGGTACAAATGCTTCCACTTATTTAGTGTGTTCAATTGATTATTACTTTAAATGCATTGTGGTTAAGAAAATTAAACTTGAAATTGAATTGAGGTATAAATGCTTCCACTTATTTAGTGTGTTTAATTGATATTACTTTAAATGCATTGTGGTTTGGAATATCATTTAGTACATTATAATGTTATAATATTTTTATATGGTGGTCTAGAATAATTTAGTTTATAATATATTTATTTATGCTTTCATGATGCGTTTTTATAATGTTTTTGATAAATTAGAAGAGTGATGTATAATCTGAGGGTTATTTTTTGTTTACTTCTACTATCCAAGTGGTGTTGTGTAAATGGCTGTTTATTAAGAAAAACATGGGGATTGTAATGAAACATCTGAGTAGTGCTCACCAGGATATCCAATTAATTAGGTCAGTTTTTGTTTACTTGGGATTCTTAAATTTGATTTTAGGGATTTTAATTTGAAATACATGGAGTACTAAATAATCGAATTGAAAATGCACGGAGTACTGAAATTATTTAAAGGTTTGTTTTATTGAGCTAAAAATTAAACTTTTGATTGTTACACGCCCCGACCCGGAAAGGTCGGCGCATACTGGCCGTCACTGTGAAGTGACGTAACCATAGGGGTAAGTGATGTAAAAAGTGTATAAATTTAAATCGAACATAGAATTTATTAAAATTTGAAATAGTGACAGAGTGCACAAACGTGGGTGTGGCCCACTATAGTTATTCAGAGCTTAATGAGGAAACGACTACCGAAGAGTAGTCAAGCAACTAAAGTACGCTTATTACACATAGTGATAAGTTCATGCGTCAGAAACGGAATGCCGAATGTCAGAAACGTTTCAAGATTCCTCGAATGCCACGAAGAACAGCTATCTAGGTCCTGGAGGGGCGAAAAACAAAGTTGAGTGGGTCAGCAAAACAAACTTATGTGAAACGTTTGGTTTTGAACATACTAACCCCTCGCCGTAAAACAATTATAGTTTCCTTTATTAAGAAGTACATTATGAGTAAGTACGTACGTATATGTATATATATCCACAATACTAGAGCCAAGTATAAGCGACAATATACAAGTCAATTCATGATAAGGTCGATGCTGCAGTTATATAATCATGTGGCAATGATACAATGCAATATAACTAAGTACTCATCCATCTAATGCTGGCACACAAGTTCAAACAGATAACTCTGAACGAACAGGACTGGGTGTAATCAATACGCTCAAGTACTACGATCACGTGAAGACTGGTGCAAAAGCACATCACATACAAGTCGGATTGCCTAACGCAATCTACCCGACAGGACTGGCACCTAACCTGGATCCAGACGAGCGAACGGTGCGATGTGAACATACACGTGAAGGACTGGCCCTGGCCTTGGGGCGAGTACTAACACCGGTGCAGCAGATGAGTATGTACATAAACATGTATGGATATCATGACAATTATATCTCAACCATATAGCAGCATTTATCACAATTATATCATAAGTAATATTTATTCGACAATATATACGTAAAGTGAATCATTCATGCACTTTTGGAAACTGTGAATACGTATAAGTATGAAAACAAACTGCCCACTCACAAGTACGTCGTTGGGTCGTAGTCTCCGGGCCTAGCTCGGTCTTATAATCCTCCGGATATATTTCTTCTATTTATACATAATTTAAACAAATTAATTAATGCTTAATTACGGAAACTTAGATAAAATTCCCATATATTGCTCAATCCTAAGATTTAAATATACCAAATTGATCTACACGTCATCACGAACATCCCCATATTTTTATATTTATTTTTGGACTTACCACGCGCCCTCACGTGCCAAACATGGCACGGACCTACGCGCCCGCACGTGCGGTCACGTGCCACGCACGCTGACGGTTCCTGTCACGCCGTTAAGAATATTCTTCAGAATATTCCGTCAAGTCCTAACGGAAACCGTTAGTTTTGACTGACGGTGTCGGAATATTCCTCGGAATATTCCGTTAAATATTAACTGTGACCGTTAAAGATGACTGACGGCGTCGGAATATTCCGTCAGAGTTGACGGAATATTCCGTCGTCTTCTCCGGTGGACCTCCGGCGAGTCTCCGGAATCTGGAATTTTCTTATTTTCTTCATATCTTCTTCGTTTTTAATCCATTTTTTATGAATTTTATACCAATGGAAAGCTGGGAATGAGTAGAACATAGTTTTACCTGTTTTGGGATTCAAATCTCAAAGAATCTCGCCGGAAAAATCGTACGAATCTCGGCCAATTTCGAAACTCGCGATTCCGACGTCCAATTTCCTCCAACGAGTTACTCCGGGGTTCCTGGGAATGTTTTAAAGACAATGGTGATCTTGGTTTCCTTTAAAACTTCGCCATTAAAAACTCGATGAACAATACTAGAATTTGAATTTGATATTTCGACGTAAAAACGATTGAGTTTTTACCTGAAATCGATGTGGATGAACTCGTGAGATCCTTAGCAATCCAACTGTGATCTTGGATTCTCAAATCTTCGAGGTTTGAGTGATTTTCGAATTTGCTCCGTGTGTAAGGGTAGAGAGAGAGAGTTTGAAGTCTGAGTTCGACGAGAGAGAGAGAGATAGTGTTTGAAATCTGCGATGAGAGAGAGGTTGAATCTGAGATTTGAGTTGTATTATTCCGTTGATAAGGTTATGATTGAGTCACAGAAATGGTGGATTCGTGAGTTGTAAGGGACGGGGTTTGGATAAAGAATTCCAAGTGGATTGGTATGAGGGAGTAGTGGAATAGGGTTGGTGAGGGATAAATTTATACATATTTTCTACTAAGGTAAGTTTACATTACTATAGTTAAATCGACTAAACTTAATATGACGTTTTCATATAATTCAACGATAAGGGTATAATCGTCATTTCACACGCACGGGGAGAATTTACATAGAAAGTTTGGGACAGGTCGCCACATGTTGGGTTTGTGTAACTATTTTGCAGCACAGAGGAGTTAGACCAGGGAACAATAGGCATCCTTGATTGGAAAACTAATAGTAGACTGACGCGAAGGTGTTTGAATGCAACCCACTTTCGTGCTATAAGTTTTGCGTTTTATAATCAATTTCTACTTAAACATTTGTCAATTTTGCAATTTTGTATAAATCTTGCATGTCAAGACGACACGTCGTATGTGAAATGTGAATGTTTGGGGGTTACCTAATCTAGATTCTATTCTCCCTGGTCGATTTCTTTGCAGATTCAACGACTCACAATCATGGATTCTAAATAGTAAGCCTCTGATCTCCTTTCTTTTTTATTTGTTTCTAATTATACAATCTTTTGGCCTTCTTTGGATTGTAGTACATGCATATGGTGGGATAGTTTCAATTGTAATATGATTATATGAAGAAAGCACTCATATAATGATTTGAATTGGGACAAAATCTCACAAGGTTGTATGTAATGGCATGTTCAATCACACTCATCACATTTTGCTCATGGAAACGTTTGATTCCATCAATTTTTGCTTTCAGATTGGCAAGCTTGTTTTCATCTCATCAAAAATCTCTTTTGGAATACAAAATTAAGGGGGAAAGGCATTATTCAACTTATGAGAAAGTGAATTTTAAAACAGGAAAGAAAATAAAATGAGCAGATTTAGCATGGTTTTGAATTGAATAGAGAGATTAATAAGAACACAAGATAGATTCATTGCTTGTTAACTGATGAAATGATGAATTCTGACTTATTTAATGGTTATCTTCCGCATGAATTGTAACTTTGAACACTTAGTTTACATGATAATTCACAGAATTGGAACTTACTTTATGCACCGACTTTGCTCATGGTCTCTGGAACTCCATGGTAATTTGCAGACTTAATATAAGTATGTAAACTAATTTATGTACCAACCCTTTTATTAACAAGTGAAAAATCATGGAGTTCCAGAGACAGTGATAAAAAACATTTTGAGTATAGCAAGAGAGTTTTTCCACATTACCAGATAGTGAGACTTTGAAGACGTATTCAGATGACCATTCATAGACCACTAGGCTTTCCACCAGTTTCAATGTCACGACTGAAAAAATGTCTAAGTGGAAGGACTTCAGTAGACTGCATTGCTTCCCACTTCAAGACTATGTCCAAGAATGGCCTAACAATTGCCCATTGTTCAGGTAAATAGGGGGTGCCTCTTTTTCATCACCTTATGTTAGTACTCAAATATTGAGTAACGTTCTC
The DNA here is from genome assembly GCA_963580275.1 of Crataegus laevigata. Taxonomy (NCBI): domain Eukaryota; kingdom Viridiplantae; phylum Streptophyta; class Magnoliopsida; order Rosales; family Rosaceae; genus Crataegus; species Crataegus laevigata. Next base: position 24,649,941 of record OY756948.1, read on the forward strand.
TTAATTATCAAACTTATTATATTGTCAGAATCTATATGCACATACATAGTTTCACAAGAGAGTATTATCCAATTGAATTTATTAGGTTAGTAAACTTCTTTTGTCAGCTTATGTTACAAGACAAAGGCAATCGAGCAATGATCTAAATTCATAGTCTGACAAGAAAATATTGCAACCTACTCAATTTGTTTTATTTCTAATTAATTACATCTAAGTCATACAACTGAATGAGCTATCGCTTTCTTTGTTCACAGGGAAGAGGTGGGTAAAAACTGTACAAGTGCGAGAGGATTGGTGCTGAGATTGCTTGAGACCATATCAGAGAGCTTGGGCTCGAAAAAGAAGTATATTGTTAAGGCGGTAGGAAAGCAAGCGCAACATGTGGCTTTAAATTACTATCTGCCATGTCCACAACTAGAGCTGACTTATGGATTACCTGGAATAAGGATCCAAACCATAATAAGCAAAGGCGTAAAAAACCGGCACCGCTCCATGTTGGTCATCGTCGACGATAAAGTCCCATGACCAGGTACTCCTAATTTCTTCTGCCTTTTTCCTATTTGACTGGAGGAGTTATACCAATGAATTGAATTGAATTGAATTCAAATGGATAGAGTATGTATATAACTTTTTTTTTATAATCAATTTTACTGGTTTTTGTTTTCACCTACAGATTATACTCACTGAGTAACACTAAAAACCTCAAACTAAGAAACATCATAATATTTTTTTCAAAAACTAACGGAAAATGGCTAATATGGAGTTTCATTGCTTTTTGGGTTGCTTTCTTATTGTTTTTTTGTTGCAGATTTAATCCCTTCAACTTCAATTGCATCACTCTTGGGTCAAATGCTTATTATTATTAAGTCTTTGTTCCACATATGTGTTGGAGTATGTGGCCAAGTGGCCAACTTGACAACAACTTTCGGCTATTATAAAATTATAAAGAAAACAAAAAAGGTGGACAACATCCTTCCTTGTTTTGGGGAAGAAAAAAAAGGGTTGCTTTTTTCTTTTACCACCCGTGACTTGCTTTCTTTTACATGAGGAGGTTTTGGCTCTTTAGTTTAGTAAGGGGCTGCCATTTTAAAACATACAGCACAAAACAAGAGGCAGCCGTAGCAGAAAAGAGAAGAGAGTAGCATAATTAAAAGGTGTTGCAACTCCTCTTTGAAGAGAAGAAGAAAATGCTCCTCTAATTGGTTAGTAATCATCCACCAAAGTAGTTGTTGTTGTAATAGCTTTGAGCTATATGTATAGAGAAGAAATTATTCATTATATTTCTTTCTCTATTTGTTTCTTTAGTGTGTGAGAGCTATTGGGTGTATTGGGCTTTTGGGTTGTGAGATTGCCAACACTTTGTAAACTCCCATTTGGTTGATAGTGGACTAGTGGGTGAGCTCCTATTGCTATGGGGACGTACTCTAGTTACACTGACTGTGGAGGAACCTCGTTAAAATCTTGGTTTTATTTTCTATATTGTTCTTGCATTTCATTTGATATATTTTCTGTGGGTTAGCTTGAATTGGTTCCTCTTGGTTTGGTGTTATCCTAGCACAACAATTGGTATCAGAGCACTGGTTGCTCTTGGGTACCGTCTATTTGCTAAAGATGTCAGGTGGGCAAGATGATAATCCTTTTGGAAGCAGCTCTGGGATTGCAAGAACTACGGTGCAAAATGCAAAGTTTGAAGTAGAAAAATTTGATGGCACAAACAACTTCGGGATGTGGCAATGTGAGGTCAAGGATGTGTTGGCTCAACAAGATCTACTGGCCGCTTTGGAAGATAAGCCAGAAGCTATGTTGAAGTCGGAATGGGAGAAGTTAAATTTGTTAGCTTGCTCTACAATTCGGTTGTGCCTTGCCAAAACTCAGAAGTATTTTGTGATGCGGGAGACTTTGGTAAATGTGTTGTGGAAAAAATTAGAAGACAAGTACATGACAAAGAGTGCTGAGAACCGGCTACATTTGAAGAAAAAGCTCTACCGCTTCCAATATAAAGAAGGTACACAAATGATCAGGCACCTTGATGCTTTTAATAAGTTGATTGCTGATTTGTTGAATCTAGATGAGGATACTAAGGATGAAGATAAGGCCTTAATATTGTTGAATTCTTTGCCGGACTCTTATGAGCATTTTGTTACCACTATTATGCATGGTAAAGAAACTATGAAATTTGAAGATGTGTCAAATGCCTTGATGAATTATGAAATGAGGCATAGAGATAAAAATCATGATAGTACCTTTGAGGCTTTGTTTGTTAGAGGTAGATCATCAGAATTTGCTAGAGATAGATCATCGGAGAGGAGATCCTCCTCTAGTAGGAAAATATCACAGTCTCGACCTAGAGGAAACTCTAAAGGTAGAAAAACCTTGGAAAGGGATGAATGTGCCTTTTGTCGTAATAAGGGTCATTGGAAGAAAGATTGTCCTAGGTTGAAGACCAAACTAAAAGAAAGTTTTGAAGCTAATGTTGCTGAGGTTGAAACTGATTTTTCTGATTTTGCTTTAACCACTACCTCATCATTTGATTGTGCTAATAAGTGGGTGTTGGATACGGGTTGTACTCATTATATGACTCCTCACAAGGATTGGTTTTCAAGCTTGAAAGAGTTTGATGGTGGTGTTGTTTTCATGGGAGATGACAATCCTTGTACAACAAAAAGGATCGGTACAATTCGTTTGAAGTTGCATGATGGCAAGGTTAAAGAGTTGACAGGTGTTCGGTATGTACCGAATTTGAAGAAAAATCTTATTTCTTTGGGCACTTTAGAAGACAATGGATTCAGGTTTCATTCAGATGGGCATACATTGAAAGTTACTTATGGTGCACTTGTTGTGATGAAAGCTCCTCGATGTGGCCATTTGTATCTATTGCAAGGAAGCACTGTGACAGGTGAAGTGTCTATAGTCTCAAAAAATATGGGCACATCTAATTCAGATACTACTAGACTGTGGCATATAAGATTAGGCCATGCTGGTGAGAGAGCTTTACAAGGGCTTGTGAAACAAGGTCTTCTAAAAGGTGCCACAACTTGTAAGCTTGATTTCTGCGTTGTGTCTTGGGAAAACAAACTAGAGTGAAGTTTGGTACTGGAGTACATCAGACGAAGGGCATTCTTGATTATGTGTATTCGGATGTTTGGGGTCCTACAAAGACTCCCTCATTGAGTGGTAGACATTGGTTCGTGACCTTTGTTGATGATTATTCAAGAAGGTCTTGGGTCTACACAATGAAGCACAAGAGTGAGGTGTTGAGAGCATTTTCTTGAGTTAGAAGAAAATGGTTGAGAACCAGACTGGAAGAAAGATTAAGATTTTGAGATCGGATAATGGTGGTGAATACACATCCGACCATTTCTTTAAATTTTGTAAAGAAGAAAGAATTGTGAGACATTTCAGTGTCAGGGGAACTCCACAACAAAAGGGAGTTGCATAAAGATTGAATCGAACCTTGCTTGAGAAGGTTAGATGTATGTTGTCTCAGTCGGGTTTGGACAAGTCATTTTGGGCAGAGGCAGTTAATTATGCATGTCGCATCATTAATCGGTTACCGTCAGCTGCTGTTCAAGGTAAGACACCAATAGAGGTATGGACTGGAAAACCTTTTACTGATTATGATTATATTCGTATTTTTGGTTCACCTGCTTATTTTCATGTAACTGAATATAAACTTGATCCTAGAGCCAAAAAAGGCTATCTTTCTTGGTTTTAGTAGTGGTGTCAAAGGTTACAGGTTGTGGTGCCTAGAGATGAAGAAACTTGTAATTAGCAGAGATGTGACATTTGATGAAGAAAGTATGTTCAGAGACTCTAAGAAGAATGTGAAAGATGTCTAACATGTGGAGCTTGAGAAAGTTGCCTCTAATACTTCAAATAAGTGGGAGACCTTGAGGATGTTGAAGAAGAAGAAGTTGAAGTTGAAGTCTCTTTTCAAGATGAAGAGCAAGATTCATTGCAAGAGTCTATTGCCAAGAACAGAGGAAAGAGAAAAATTACCAAGCCAGCTCGGTATAATGATTATGTTTCTTTTGCTCTTTCTATTATCATTGATGAGATTCCATCCAACTTTGAGGAAGCCATTGAGAGTGAAGAAAAGGAGAAGTGGTGCAATGCCATGGGCGACAAGATGAATTTTCTCATGAAAAACAAGACTTGGGAGTTAGCTAAATTTCCTAAGGGTAAGAAAGCTATTGGTTGCAAATGGGTGTATGCCAAGAAGGAAGATGTTGATGAGAAAAACAATGTCAGATTCAAAGCAAGATTAGTTTCTAAAGAGTATGCACAAAAGGAGGGCATTGACTACAATGAAATCTTTTCTCCGGTTGTGAAGCACTCCTCAATTCGCATTATGTTAGCTCTTGTTGCACAATATGATCTTGAGCTTGTGCAACTTGATGTGAAGACGGCTTTCCTACATGGTGATTTGAATGAAGAAATTTATATGTGTCAACCGGATGGGTATAAAGTGACAGGGAAAGAAAATTTGTTTTGCAAGTTGAAGAAATCACTTTATGGCTTGAAGCAATCTCCAAGACAATGGTATTTGAGGTTTGATAAATTTATGAGAGGCCAAAATTATTCTAGAAGTCAATATGATCATTGTGTGTACTTCAAGAAGTTGCAAGATGGGTCTTTCATTTGTTTGTTGATATATGTTGATGATATGTTGACTGCCTCAAAGAATGTTGAAGAGATTGAGAAATTGAAGAAGCAAATGAAAAATGAGTTCGAGATGAAGGATCTTGGTGAAGCAAAGAAGATCCTTGGCATGGAGATCACTAGAGACAAAGAGAAAGGTTTGGTATGCTTGAATCAAAGACAATACCTTGAGAAGTTGATTCGGAAGTTTGGAGTTCATGATTCAACCAAACCGGTTAGTACCCCTTTGGCTCCTCATTTTAAATTGAGTTCTCTACAATGTCCTAAAACTGATCAAGAGAAGTTACAAATGAAAAATATACCATATGCAAATTTTGTTGGTAGTTTGATGTATGCAATGGTATGCTCTAGACCGGATATTGCTCATGCAGTTGGCATGGTGAGTCGATATATGCATAATCCTGGTAAAGAGCATTGGAATGCAACTAAGTGGATATTGAGGTATCTTCATGGTACTCGAGATGTTGGTTTATGCTTTGAGAAGGATGACTCTGGTATCGGTCATTTTGCAGTTGCTTATGTTGATTCAGATTACGCAGGTGATCTGGATGGAAGGAAGTCTACTACAGGCTATGTGTTTACTATGGCTAAATGGCCAGTTTGTTGGAGGTTCATTTTGCAGTCGTCTATTGCCTTGTCTACTACAGAGGCTGAATATATGGCAGTTGCTGAAGTTATAAAGGAGGCCATTTGGATACATGGACTGATTAGAGATTTGGGGGTTGATCAGAAGTAGGTGGAGGTACATTGTGATAATCAGAGTGCCATTTATTTGGCTAAGTATCAGGTTCATCATGCTAGGACCAAGCACATAGATGTGCGTTATCACTTTGTTCGTGAAGTTGTTGGTGAAGGGGAAATCATTCTCCAGAAGATTCCAACTAAAGACAACCCCGCTGATATGTTGACTAAGGTTGTTGGTGTAGCCAAGTTTGTTCATTGCTTGAACTTGGCTCACATTTTGCCTATATAAAGAAGGCGTTGAGCAGTAGAAGTTTTGGAGCATTTTGGTTTGTCATGGCGCTTTCGAAACTTGGCCACGGTGGAGATTGTTGGAGTATGTGGCCAAGTGGCCAACTTGACAACAACTTTCGGCTATTATAAAATTATAAAGAAAAGAAAAAAGGTGGACAACATCCTTCCTTGTTTTGGGGAAGAAAAAAAAGGGTTGCTTTTTTCTTTTACCACCCGTGACTTGCTTTCTTTTACATGAGGAGGTTTTGGCTCTTTAGTTTAGTAAGGGGCTGCCATTTTAAAACATACAGCACAAAACAAGAGGCAGCCGTAGCAGAAAAGAGAAGAGAGCAGCATAATTAAAAGGTGTTGCAGCTCATCTTTGAAAAGAAGAAGAAAATGCTCCTCTAATTGGTTAGTAATCATCCACTAAAGTAGTTGTTGTTGTAATAGCTTTGAGCTATATGTATAGAGAAGAAATTATTCATTATATTTCTTTCTCTAGTGTGTGAGAGCTATTGGGTGTATTGGGCTTTTAGATTGTGAGATTGCCAACACTTTGTAAACTCCCATTTGGTTGATAGTGGATTAGTGGGTGAGCTCCTATTGCTCCGAGGACGTACTCCAGTTACACTGACTGTGGAGGAACCTCGTTAAAATCTTGGTTTTATTTTCTATATTGTTCTTGCATTTCATTTGATATATTTTCTGTGGGTTGATGTGAAAATTAACTTAACACACAAATAAAACCCTCTTGTTATCAAATTGTAGTAAAGGTGCAAGTAGGGATCGTTATGGACCGGGGATTAGGAGGGCTTGCTAAAACCTCAAAACTGACTCAAAAACATAAAAACAAAGTTAAAAACGTTCAAACTGACTCAAAGACTCCAAAACAAGTTCAAAAGACTCAAAACGAACTAAAAAGACTCAAAACTGCCTAAAAACACTAAATAGGCAGTTTCTAGCTCTAAACACAACTTTGGACGAAAATAAGGTTTTGGGTTGATTCAAAACCATCTAAAACATAAATAAAATAGATTCTAAACTCTTTTAGAACAAGAAAGTAAATGGGGGTTTTGATTTGGACGAATTCAAATTAACAAAACAGATTCTAAAACTAAACAGATTGCAAAACGAATTTGGGAATTAAGATGAATGATAGGCAAGCTAGAGGCTCTTTCTCTACACATGATATGTATGCAAACGAATTGATTTCCAGTTACTTCTTATTGAATCATGAATGACAACGCCCCAAATTAACCGTGACATCACTAGTTAATTCTCAGATTTTCCTTAAGTTATTAGATTGGATGACATCATTCGACAACCTAAAGCATTCTCCAAAAGTCCTCTACATGACATCATAATAGAGATACATTCAAAGATCATTACGTTCAATGAAAATCATAAGCATTGACAAAACACTTATAACTATGACATCATGTTATTCATGCTAGGAATTGAACTTAACGCAATCGTGACCAACGACCTTCACTACATATGAATATAAGCTTGTAATGATTATGTGAAACTCACTTATACTCTAGCATCATATTTATGCAAGATAATTAAGTGTCGACCCTCAATCAACAAGCACAAATAAGTTATCAATCCAACGGTTAAGCCAATTGCATTCAAAACTCAATAATCCATAACTGAAATTTATCAATTCATATTACACACATAATCATGGCTTTGAAATCACCCCTAGCAAGAGGGGTTTAGCCACTCATGTTCACGGCAAAGCAAAGTAAACAGAAATTAAACATAAGAGACATAAAACGAATTACACCTAAAACGCTCCAAACTTCAATCTTGAAACGTCCAAGGCTCCTTCTTCTCTACCTTGCTGTGACACAAGTCCTAAAGGGTGTGGTTGATGTGTATGGATGAAGGGGATGGTTTAGGATAGAGGGGGTGGTGCGGCAAGGGAGAAGGATGGTCAGAAAATATGGAGAATATGGAGAGATGCTGCGGCAAAGGAGAGGGATGTGTCTAGGGTGTGTAAAATCTCAATCCTTGTGAATGAATGGATTTAAATATATATAGGGCACGGCTTAGGGTTCAGGAAAGGTGTTTAAAACTTAGCCAAAATGGCTCCCTAATTAAATAAGGAAGAAAAGAAATCAAAAAATCAAAATAAAATAGGTAAGAAAAGGTTTGACACAAAATAGGAAGGAATTGTGGTTCAGAAATCAAAAGGAAACAAGAATAGGTGCGGCATTGGTGTAGGAATAGAATAGGAATGTGTTTGAAGTCAGAAAATAAGCAAGAAAGGGTTGTCTTGGGCGGCAAGGACATTTAGAGAATAGGAAAGTGAGATATGTCCAGAAAATAGGAATGAACTTCCCTCATCTTGTGCGGCAGATTTGTGAAGGAAATAGGCATGTTTTTGGGACACAAAACAGGTAGGAATCCCTACCCCTTGCACGGCAAGGAAGAGAAGAAAAATGGAATGTGTTTGTGCACAGAAATTAGGCAAGGAAGACTACCTTGTGCGGCAAGGAACAAGGACTCCAAAGAATGGTGCGGCAAGGGTTGTTTAGGAATGTTTAGGCTTCTAGAACCACCAATTGACTACCCTCACATATTTTAGAACCCTTTTGTGGCTGCAACTTTGGTGAAGAAGGATTGGGAAACTTCCATTCTAAGAATAGAAACTCTTCAAGAATGGAAACCTTCAAAAATAGAAACTTCCAAACTTAGAAACTTCGGTTTCCAATTTTGACTCTTCCTCCAAGCATGTCCAAACCAACATAGGCCCAAAATCGCTCCAAAACGCACCAAAATGCACTTCTTTGCTCCAATTGCCCAATGAACCTATAAACATACGAAAATGGCTTAAAGTACTAAAATAACTAAGTTCTAACAACGTAAATGTAAGGAAACAAGCTAGTTAAGTCGCATAAATATGCTCCTATCATGGGTTAGCTTGAATTGGTTCCTCTTGGTTTGGTGTTATCCTAGCACAACAATATGAACTGTCATAGAGGTGCCGTCAAATTATAACTGAGACTGCAGCAGCTGCTGCTCTCCCATCATTTTATGAAAAATTAGGTAAAACTTGGATTCATACAGTGTTTAAGGTTTAAAGCCATAGCTCAAACCACACATATGTTCTGTTATCTTATCGTTATCATTGATAGTCCAAACCACACATATCTTAAAATTTGACAAACTTTACAAGTTTGGTTAATAATGCCTAATGTTTTCGTCTATGCAGGACCTGGTGCGTTCACAATTTTCAACATCGCAAGTCATTTTTCTAACTTTCTATTACCCCTTTTATTGTTCTAATCTTTAGCAAGAGAATCCTTCAACAAATCCAACTATTATTTATTCACATTAACTTCTATTTTTTCAATTTGTAACAGAGAAATGGAAAACACCTATATATCATAAGAAGAAAAGAGGAGGAACAAAGTGAAGAAACAAACCCATTATGTCACATCCCGGCCCGGGCGGGACCACTTCCCGGGCTTGACTTTGCAGTAGCACGATATTGTCCGCTTTGGGCCCCGACCACGCCCTCACGGTTTTGTTTTTGAGAACTCACGAGCAACTTCCCATCCTGGGATTGCTCTAGCCCAAACTTGCTTAACTTTGGAGTTGAACCCGAAGCCAGTGAGCTCCCAAAAGGCCTCGTGCTAGGTAGAGATGAGAATATACATATAAGACTTACAGGATTCTCTCCCCTTAGTGATGTGGGGTGTTACACATTAGATTAAAGAAGTTCAACACAACATATTTCCACATATATATAAGTAATATAGCTTATCATATATATATATATATTAAAAACTTTTCACATGTTTTATATAGTTTCAAAACTCACAACACCGCGGGGGCTCTAGCTAGTAATTTACTAAACTTCCAAAAATACTCTTTTTATACTTGTTTTGTTTGGACCCCTATATGATCACATTGAACACCTAATCTTGATCGAGGAGACTAAACCCAATCCTATGGCGGTGGCGGGGGTGCTTCACAATGGCGAAGTTTATTTGTTTTAAAACCCTTAGAGGTTCTTTGTTCCGCTCTCTTTCATCTATGAATATGTTATTGACAAGAGTGCACCAAAGAAACTCTAGGGTCATGATGCATGATGAGGCGATATTATACCATATATTTTACCTTATTTTTAGTATTAATTTATTGGTTATTTTGGAAATTTTTTGATATTTTGTTATATATTTTCAATGTAGGACATTCGACTTCCACTTAAGCAAAAAGTGATCAAACAGATGAATTTTGGAGTGATTTAAATTGGAGGATGTTCATGAGTAGGGATAGGCAAATACCCATTGGTTATGGGTAACTGCGGTTATTCGCCCATTTAAATTAAACGGTTACAGTTATGGATAACCGTTTAGATAAATAAACGGTTATGGGTATAACCGTTTACCCGTAAAATTTAAATGGGCGGTTATGGGTATTAACCGCGGTTATAAATGGGTAACCGTTTACCCATTTATTTTATATATGTAAAATTAACACAAACCATGTTTTCTATCAGACAAAACTTAGATCAATGCTATTGACTATAGTGCATGGTTTATATAGCTAATTATAATATAATGTAGCTCATTATATATATATATATATATATATATATATTATGTTAATACTTTACATTATGAGTTGTCTTCTAAACAGGTTTTGTAACCTAAGAATACTGAGCAAATATTATATTACCTTAATTGGTAATAGTTAGAAATATCGTCTGTAAACTATTATTTCAATTATTGGAATGATATAAGGACTTAAAAAATTAAAATACTAAAATGTACGATGAATGTACCTATAACGGTGTTTAATTGTAAAAAAAAAAAATTATAACAATTTGTTTTAAAATTTTCAAGTTGTGAAAAAACATGTAGACGGGTGAAAAAAGGGAAATCGTAAAAAAAAAAAGATAAACGGGACCTAAAAAGGATAAATGGGTAAACGGATATTAAACAGTTATGGGTAAATGGGTATGCGGTTATGGGTATGGGTATAACCGTTTAGGTAATTACCCAACGGGTAAACGGTTATGTGGGTATGAGCATAAACGGTTATGGGTAAAATAACCGCGGTTACCCGCCCGTTATAACCATTACCCATCCCTATTCATGAGTCTTTCAAGATGTTTGTATCAAAATTCCAGATTTTTCTATCAAGCCGTTTGACCGTGGCGATGAAAAGAAGACCCATAGCGCAGCTTTCCCAGATTGACATTTCTAGACGTTTTGGGTATTTTGAAGGTCAATATGGAATATTTTGAGGAAGATTCCTTCTGAGAATTTGTAGGGGATGTCTCCATCTTTCAAAAGAAACCTTTTAGGACCAAATCAAAGTTGATTTGGTCAGTCAAAAGTCTGATTTTCTGAGAACTCCGAATTCTAGTTAGAATATGAAACCTTTTATTTTCTGTTTTATTATTTTATTATGTTTTCTAGTATTATTCTAAGACCTTTTCTAGGTAGGGTTTTATTTTCTACTAGTATAAATAAGGCTTTTTAGCCATTAGATAGAGGCAACAAACGCATGCACTACTCTAGAGAGTTTTTGAAGTTTATTTTTAAGGTGTTTTCTATCTTTTTTCTATTTCAATAAAATTCCTTTTGTTTTATAATTGTTCATAACTAATTTTCGTTTGCTACAGCGATACCTGAGCCTTAGCATGAATACATAGTTTTTATTTAATTGCTTATGATATTATGCATGCATACTTTGAATTATTAATCACTGTACTTTAAACTGTCTTTGTGTCTTAATGATTTGCTACCATTAGGATGCTTAGATAAGTAATTGGATGCAATTTGGTTGGAATACCACCGGGGAATTGAGTATTGCTTCTTGTGATTAATAGTTGTAATTTCATCTAGGATGAATACCACGTCTTAGGGGTTGCATGGTTTTTCAAAGGATTTTTACAAAGCGTAATGAGTCATGCATGTTTATATTTGATTTGAATACCACGGACGGATTGAATGTTTGATATACGTTCTAGATTGAATACCACGAGTAGAATATGCATTAGGAAAACCTAACCTTCAAAGTTGCATAGATAATTCATAAGTAATTAGTAAATCTACATACGATTGTTAAGGAGATGGCGGAACTCTAGTGCTTTTCCAAATTTGTTTCTCAAAACCTTTTCTCTTTAATTTGTTTCCTTTTTAATTGGTTATTAGTTGCTTTCCCTAAATTACTTTTATTAAAATTCGTTTTTAATATTGCAGGTCATAAAATCAACCCCTTCCAATCTTTGTTTTCAAATAATTAGCTAAGAGTTAGTATCCTACAGAAACGACCTTACTTGAGCCGTTTATACTACAACTACTTTGTTCTCTTGCAAGTATTTTGTGTGTTTTTATCCCTACTTTTGCAGGTGGTAAAAATACCTATCAATGCATCATTAAATGATAAAAAGGAAAAATATCTATAAAGCAATTGTAGTGTCTCAGTCTAATGACTAATTGCATTGTTGCAACAATATAGTTTTCTTATTTGACATACAAGTAAAACTTTCATATAATAACTATTATTTGATCACATTTAGTAAACTCACTCTCTATTGAATATTTACTTCCTTGTTTTTGTGTCTTTATTTCACACCAATAACTTGAGACGAGTCAATCTTGTAAAACTTGTTTGAATGACAATGAGATTACAACTGGACTACTTATGTGGCACTTAACTAGTTGTACTGGTTATGTGGAACACAAGGATTCTAAGAGCCTTAGTAGGATAAGAATCGTAGAGTTTTATATGTTGCAGCTGTCATATTTTAATCCTTATAAAATATATACTAGTATATAGAGTCGTGATGGGACTAAAACCTATTAAGAGATAGAGATTAGCACCCTTTCTGATAATAGGCTGGACCGAATGAATCTCGAGCAAAATGGATGGATATATATAGTTGAAGTCCTTGATTCCTCACGTACGCTCTTCATATTATCTAAAACCCTATTCACTTAGAGAGGAGATTTTCAAGTGTTGGAAGTAGAAGACTTCTTCTTCTGTTGTTTCTTCAATGGCGATGCCTCCAGGTAAGTGTCTTGCAGATTATAAACTGTTTTTTCTCTAGTTATGGTAAATCTGATATTAGTTGGTAATCCTAGGGTTGTGTTGGTTTGCTACGTTGCAGTAGTTCATTTATTCATATACTACTTACAAATCTCCCAAACCAAATGACATATTCAATGTTAGATCTACAATGTTACGATCAGAAATACATAGATATGATTTAAATTACACAGTTGTGAACAATAAACTCTCCCATTTGGGCAAATCTTCTTTTTGAAACTCTAAGATTTCATTGAAGACCCCATTTGAGGGAATGACTTGAATAGAACACATTCACCGTAATTGTGGCCTTCCGATTCAATAATATAAAATTATATTTTTTTTGACCTTATAAACATATGACATTGTAAAATTAAACTGAAACACCATGCAACGGTGAATTTGTTTCATGTTCTGCTCAGATTTTAAAGTGGTGTGGTCTGTTGTGGGTGGTGGTTCACCCTATGCTTCCAGCCTGTCCTCCCATTCCACACTCTAAACCAGCCTGTAATTGGCATTTGGTAATCAATCAGAACCTGATTCCAAACGGAGGAAAATCTCCATATTGTGTACTACATTAATCCAAATGACCAAAAACACCATCCTCCCCCCACCAAGCAATAAACCATCATGGGTATTTCAGTACTTTCCGAAGCAAGAAAGATACCCGCCATTTTCTATTCTCGAAATCAATCCAACCGCCACTTTCTAACATCCCTACGCTTCCATGGCCTCTCTTAAGAAAATTACATTTATATAACTTGAAAAATAAAAGGTATTTAAATTATATTATTAAAGTCTCAAACATTATAGTCCCTTGATCAACAGGATGACAACTTAAGGATGTTAGAAAGTTTGGGTTAATGATACAACACAAAATGTGAAGAATTCCAACAACAAATATGAAAAAAAGAGAGGAATAACAAATAGAGAATAAAACTACGAATATACCGATATAATAATAGTCCTTCCAGTTGCGCACATTTTGGAGGGGAGGAGAGAGTCGTTGGTTGTTTTTGTTGTTGGAGCCACTCGGTTTCGGAAGAAGAAGAAGAACATCATCTTTCACAACCACCACCTTCATCACCACCATCTCCTCCTCCTCCTCTGACATCGTATCAATGATTGGATCTCTCTAACCCCAACACATTAAAAGTGTTGGTGTTTTTGAAAAAACCCAATAAATAAATAAAAAGAGTTTTTATTTTTTATGGGTACTTTTCAGAGCTTTAGGAAGGCCTATGGAGCTCTGAAGGACTCTACCAAGGTTGGCCTCATCAAGGTCAACAGCGAATTCAAGGTGCGAAAAAGAACCGATTTTGATTTCTTGGTTTTGTTTTGATGAGCTTTGTGATGCCTTGCATTTTGGGTTTTTTTGATGAAATACGATATTTGGTGAAATGTGGGGATGTCTGAACTTTTTGTTGTTGTTTGAAGGATTTGGATATTGCCACTGTGAAGGCCACCAGTCACGTCGAGTACCCTCCAAAGGAACGTCACGTTCGAAGTGAGTTGATTTGTCTCTTGCATTTGTTTTCCTACATTTGTGGATTTGTCCGTATGGATTTATTATTTGATTGCATGTGAATGGTAAAAAGAAGTGTGTCGATAGCACCACCCTGTAAAAATAATGGTCGTCAGATTTGCAATTGTGCTCATTTCCTTGCACTCGCTATTTATGATCCTGTTCTTGCATTACTACATTAATGAGCTATCTCAATTCAGTCTTATTCTAATTCCTGATTAATTTTTTGGTGTACTTTTGTTTTTATTGTTCTGCTGCCTAGAGATTTTCTCCGCGACATCAGTGACACGTCCACGTGCAGATGTAGCATACTGCATTCATGCGCTGGCCAAGAGATTGTCCAAGACACGGAGTTGGATTGTAATGTCCTGCTTTATTCCTTCTCTTCTTGTTCTTGTTCTTGTTATCGTTGTTTTTGTGGTCGTTCATAATTGGTACGACATGCATATAGGAAAAGTATGATCAGGAAAAGTATGATCAGTAGCAGTAGCAAAATATTTGTTAAAATCTAACAGATCACTTAACAAGATACGAACTTACAATCTGCAGGTTGCCATAAAGACGTTGATAGTTATTCATAGAACATTGAGAGAGGGTGATCCTACCTTCAGAGAGGAGCTTTTGAACTATTCGCAGAGAGGACACATTCTCCAAATTTCCAATTTTAAAGATGACTCAAGTCCCCTTGGTAAAATGATTCCGCCTTCCATGACTGTATAACATGTGGCCGATGTTGTTACAGTCCCTTCTTACACCAACTTGTATCTTGCAGCTTGGGATTGCTCCGCTTGGGTGAGGACATATGCACTCTTTTTAGAAGAACGGCTGGAGTGTTTTCGAGTTTTGAAATATGACATTGAGGCAGAGCGTTTGACAAAAACGTCGCCAGGATCAACCAAGGTGTGGTTTGCGTTTGCCATTTTCATGATTTAAAATTTTGTTGCCTCACATTGTTCTTCATGATCAACTTTAGCATAACAAAGATACCATTAACTCCACCAGGTCCATAGTAGAACACGAACGCTGGGTGCTGATGAGCTGTTGGAGCAGCTACCTGCACTGCAGCAACTTCTTTTCCGCCTTATGGGTTGCCAGGTACTGATCTGGCTTCGTTCTTTATAGACAAATGCTTTAGTTGGTCCATGACATTAATAAGGATGGCCTTGACGAAACAGTCTGAAAGAGCCATTTATCTTTAGGTCGGAACTTCTGATTTGCTCTTATTTTGTAGCCCGAGGGGACAGCTTATAACAATTACCTCATACAATATGCCTTGGCTCTGGTATGCATAGATAACCTAAGTTCCTTGAGAAAATATGATATCTACATTTCTACAAGTTGCTTCTGAGTCTCAACAATGTTTCTTTTCCACGTAGATATTGAAAGAGAGCTTTAAAATATACTGTGCCATCAATGATGGAATTATAAATCTCGTTGACATGGTAAGGCTCTACTGGACCCTTATGTTTCTCCGAAATGAATCGGGTTTATATGATCCTTTCCATTTTTACAATTTTCAATTATAAAAACTGGAGTTACATGTTCATGCAGTTCTTCGATATGTCAAGATACGATGCAGTTAAAGCCCTCAATATTTACAAAAGAGCTGGCCAACAGGTATAAAATGGTATTTTGTTTCTCTCTCTGGAGCAGTTAAATTAATAAGGATCCCCTCAGAAGCCCTTTTTTCTTTACCGAGCTGCAGGCTGAAGGGCTTGCTGATTTTTATGAATACTGCAAGGGTTTGGATCTTGCCAGAACTTTCCAGTTTCCAACATTGAGACAGGTTCCACTTCGCTTTCTACTAGAATAATTAAGTTGATTCATTTGCATAGTCTCTCACACCTTTTCTTCTTTACACTAAACAGCCCCCACCGTCATTTCTTGCAACAATGGAGGAGTACATAAAGGAGGCGCCTCAGTCAGGTTCCGTTAACAGGAGACTGGTGAGATAGCATCCATATGAGTATGAACATTTGAGTACTAGATAAGTGTGTTCGCATGTTCGTTGCATGCTAATTGCTGTTTACACGCTGTATATACAAGGTTCTGATAACTTTGTCCAACAATAGGAATACCAGGTGACAGACGAGCAGCCTCTGAGACCTGAAGAATCTCCTCCTCCAGAGCCTGAAAACCAAGATGAAAAAGTTGAGGAGCCACTGCCAAAAACAGAGGAAGAACGCCAACCCAAGGAAGAGGAAGTCGAACCTCCTCCTTTGATATCAACTGATGACACTGATCTGCTGGTACGATATTGTATACATGGGCATGTACCTGTTTTCTCCGAAGTCAATTTGTGGATATCTGCCATTTATGTTGTACCTTTCCTTTTCATTGTCTAGGGTTTAAGGGAAATTAATCCAAAAGCTGCAGAAATCGAAGAAAGCAATGCCTTAGCTCTTGCCATAGTTCCACAGGGTAAGTTTTGTTGCATGATATCTTTACACATGTCTGCATTGTCGAATTTGAAGATTGTTCGCTGATACATTATGAATTCTGTTTTATAAGTCAAACCATTTATACATTTGCAGGCAGTGAACAAAAACCTGGAGCGTGTTTCAATGATTTTGCTGGGACTTCCGGTTGGGAGCTAGCACTGGTGACCACACCAAGCAACCATACCAGCCAAGCGCCCATAGACAGAAAGTTGGTTAGTCTTCTTTGCTTTCCAAAAAAGATTTTATCTTCTGCCCTTTCGTTTCCAGTGCAATGGTATGTATACTACTAGCTCCGGTTATTCTTTCTATACAGTTTGGGATTTGATTTCTTTCAGTGTCAAGTTTGGCGACTGCATGATTTGGAATGCATGCATAATCACTTTCGCACTTTCTTCTGAATCACGGAACTGAAGAATCTGAAATCTAGCTTGGTCTAGGGTTGTGTAGTTAAGTATATGCATCATAATTTTAAATTGCAGTTGTTTGCGTCGCTGAATTCCAGCTCGAATGAGTTTTCGGGCCTCAATCACTTTTTCTGTGGTAAAAAGGAGGCCAGAGGGGGAGGAGAGGTTCTAACTCTTGTTTTCGGTGTGGTGGTAAATGCACAATAACCACCGGAGCTACATGCCCCTGCGATTCCCTAACATGTATAGATTAGTATTCATATTATTATTTCTGTGTATTGATGAACATGGTTTGGGTTTTGGTTCAGGCTGGTGGCTTTGACAAGCTATTACTTGATAGCTTGTATGAAGATGAAGGTGCCAGGAGACAGTTACAACTCCAGAATGCAGGGTATGGTTATGGTGCGACGAGCTTGCAAAATCCATTTGAACAACAAACACAACAGCCCGTACACGACCCATTTGCAATGTCCAACAGTGTAGCACCCCCGACAAATGTGCAAATGGCGCTCATGGCGCAGCAACAACACCAGCACCAACAAATCATGCAGCAACAACAACAACAATACCAACAACAGCAAAACATGATGGTGGTACCTCACCCGCATTATTCTCAATATTCCCAACCAATGCAGCCCGCGGGCTCTTCAAACCCGTTCGGAGATCCATTCAGCTTCCCTCCGAGTACAACGTCACATCAGGGAAGCCAAAACCTAATATAGAAGACCACTTATTTCATGATTTTATTCCAACTATTTTTTCATTCTTTGGAGTAATAGCGTGACTTTGATGAGCTCATTCTTTGTTTAATCTGTATATTGTTTCGGTGGGCCATTGACAACAACGGAATACATATCAAACGACCTGCTATTTGGATCAAACATTTGCTCGTTGTTCAGCGTTTACGGGTGCGTATCACAAGTTCAACATGTATACACAAATTTCATCAACGCAAGTTCGACGTTGAGTTGCATTTCTTCCTTATTATATCAAGTCTCGGACCGAGAACTTAAACCTTTTTCTTTAGCACGTTGAGTTGCATTTTCATTCATACAGTGTGTTGCGTTCGTATTTAATAAAATTTCTTATCATTTGACAAAAAAGAGGAAGAACAAGTACCGTATAGATATAGTTTTACCGACTCTGTCACAATGGTAACATCCTGTTTTCAAAGAGATCGTATGGTTAAACAAAGTAATTCAAAATTTCACACAACTTGAGTGCTGTAGGCTTATTTGACTGAACTATATAAAAGAAAGGACAAGGAGGGAGAAGGGCCCGCGACAACAAAGAGAGATATGTAATTCTGAGGTGTGTGTTGTATCACCTTCTTATTTCTTTATTTATAGTAGTAGGATTTGTAGAATCCTTACTCAAATAGCATTACATCTCTAATATGAATTAAACTACTAAAGGGTATATACAAGATACTCCTAGATACACTAGGATTTACACAATCACATTCCTAATCCAATAGGACTACAACATTCTCTCTTGAGTTTGTAAATACTCAAACAAAACATCGCATCAGATCTTCAGCAGATAAAGAAGAAGAGTTGATGAAGTCGTCGGCACAATGGGTGAATGCGGGTCTCAGATATAAGAAAGTAAGTATGCATGGGTAGTAAAACTCACAAAATCTTGCTATGGTAAAACCTAAGGTAGGCAAAATCCCATAAACTAATGAGAAAAGTGAGAAGTATGCAAAATGTCTAAAACAAACGTCAAACAGTGATGCTTCATGCAGGGCAAGAATCTCAGCATGGTTTGAAGAAGTAGCATTTTCTTGGTTGACCTCCAAGATATAGCAGTGTCTCCAATGGTAAAGACATAACCCGTTTGAGAACGTGCCCTATGTGGGTCAGATAGATAACCAGCATTTGAGTAACAAACGAGGCGAGAATCAACTAAAGGACCGAGGGCAGCGGCGGCTCCTCTCGAGGATTTATGAGTGTAGAACAAGCCCAAATCCGTCTTACCCTTGAGGTAGCGAAAAATGTCTTTAACACCATTTCAGTGTCTATGTGTGTCTTTAACACCATTTCAATGTCTATTTGTAGGCGTGTTGCTGTATCTATCTAAAAGATTAACAGCAAATGAGATGTTAGGTCTAGTGCATTAAGTCAAGTACAATAAAGCACAAATTGCACTTAGGTATGGAACTTCAGGCTCCAAAATCTATTCCTTATCCTTCTTAGGGTAGAAGGGATCTCGTTTAGCATCTAGAGTCCGAACGACCATAGGAGCACTCGAAGGCTTCAATCTATCCTCATTAAAATGTCGCAACACCTTTTGGGTGTAGTTCATTGATGTACTAGGATTCCATCTGAACAATGCTCGATCTCCAGTCTGAGATAATATCGAGTTTTCCCAAGATCTTTCATCTCAAATTCCAATTTCAAGTGAACGACAATTTCCTCAAGCTCTGCAGGAGTTTCGATGAGGTTCATGTCGTCGACATAAATTGTAATGATCGCAAATCTAGAATGTGACTTCTTAATGAACACGTATGGGCATAGTTCGTTGTTCACATAACCTTGACTTGTCAAATATTCACTCAGACAATTATACCACATCTACCCAGATTGTTTCAATCCGTAGAATGATCTCCTCAATCTAATTGAGATGATGTTCCATGGTCTAGAATTATTTGAACTAGTCAATGGAAGTCCTTCTAGAACTTTCATGTAAGATTTCATATTTAGATCCCCATAGAGATACACGGTTACCATGTCCATAAGCTGCATATTCAGTTTTTCATAAACTACTAAACTGATAAGGTAGCGGAATGTTATGGCGTCTATCATGGGGGAATACGTCTCCTCATAATCAATCCTAGGGATTTAAGAGAAGCCTTGCGTTACAAGGCTTGCTTTGTATCACATTATTTCATTCTTCTCATTACGCTTCTTCACGAAAACCCACTTGTAGCTCACAGGCTTCACATGTGGTGGAGTAGAAGCTATGGGCCTAAACACCTTGCATTTAGCAAGTCAATCGAGTTCAACCTGGATTGCTTGTTTCCAGTTTGACTAATCTGTTCTACGTCAACATTCATCAATGAAACGTGGTTTAATGTCATCGCTAAGCATGATGTCGGAAGCAACTGTATGTGCGAATACATTATCGACAATCATCTCATTCTGATTCCAAACCTCATCTAATGCTGCGTAATGGACCGAAATCTCGCGATTCTCAAGAGGCCGGGTTGTCTTGTCTAAGACATCACCATAATCTAAAATAACCTCATGCGTTGAAACATATGAGTAAGCAATGGTCAGATTCAGACTAGGGTCACTAGTTTCCTCTTTCGGGGTTATGAATCATTTGAACCAGGAATCCTGCCATGCTTCAGGGTTGGAGTAGATGATTAGCTAGCCGCCAGTGTACCTTGCCGTGTAGAAGGTGCGACCGCCCCACCCTCGGGGACAATCTGGCCTTCCAAGGCGGTGTTACGACATACGTTAAGTACGTTCATCCTTGCAGGTGCGTTTGCAACGGGTATATGTGATCTTGTCACATTTGCTAGATCAGTAAAAGCATCCAGCATTCATTGAGCAATGCTCTGAAGATCAAAAATACGTTGCACTTCAGTTTCAGACTGAGAAGGTACGGGGATCTAAATGAGACATAGTGGGAGTAATCCACGACAATTCGTGGCATTCTATAAGAACGTTAGTGATCTTATCTCCCCCTAACGATAGGAAGACTATCTTATCGAAGTGACAATCTACAAAACATGCGGTAAATAGATCTCCTGTCAAGGGCTCTAAGTAACGAATAATTGATGGCAAATCATAACCGACATAGATTCTTATTTGTCCTTTAGGACCTATTTTGGTATGTAGTGGTGGCGCTATTGGCTCATAGACTGCGCACCCAAACAAACATAAATGCGAGACGTCAGGCTTGTATCTAGTAACCAACTGTAATGGTGAATAAGATTGGGTAGCGGTGGGCCTTAGGCTGACCAACATAGCTGCGTGCAAGATTGTATCCGAGTTATCGTTTGAAGGTGCTTTATGAAAGCTTCTGCCAGACCATTTTGGTGTGAACATGGGTTACATGAAGTTCAACATCAATCCCAACAGACATGCAATAATCATCAAAAGTCTGTTACATAAACTCTCTAGCATTACCTAGTTGAATCGACTTGATCGAATAATGGTGAACCCTAAGCTTAATAATTTGTGCTAGGAGTTTCATAAATGCAGCATTGCATGTGGACAATAAGCAGACATGTGACCATTGCATTAATGCATTAACCAACACCATGAAGTATTTAAATGGTCTACATGTTGGTTGGATAGGTCCACAAATATCTCTTTGAATCATTTGAAGAAACTTAGGGGGTCTTGAATAATCTTTGTAATTGAGGGTTGAATGTTCAACTTCTCCATGGAGCGCTTTGCAAAGCAGTTGGCCGGGATAAGATTACAAGTGATGCCCATGTGATACTTTAAGGATACGGCGCATCATATCTCGTCCGGGGTGTCCCATTCGATCATGCCAAAACCGGAGAGTGTCCTAGAACCCAATCATAGGGTCGGCCACGTGGTGTGTCTTGAAGGCTCGAATGGTTGTTATGTACAACCCACTCGAGAGACGTTCCAAGTTCTCGTGAATACACTTCTGGCCATATTTGTAAGAAGTGATACAAAGAAATTTAAAACCATTCTCTTCAGTGGTTTCAACATGATATTGATTATCTTGAATATCTTTTAAACTTAGCAATATTCTTCCGGAACATGGAGAATATAGTGCCTCTTTAATGGTTAATTCAGTAGCATTGGACAACATAATATAAGCCTTTCTGTATCCTTCTATCAGGTTGGATAAGCCTGAAAGGGTTGTCAAAGGTGCATTCTTAGATACGAAGTTAGTAAAATAGTGTTTCTCACACAATATGGTGTGCATGGTTGCACTATCAGCCAGATAACTAACTTCACCACTAGTCATACCTAGAAACAAATTAATTGAATCAGTCACATGCATAAACATAATTCCATTCATTTAATCAATTTTAGAAATAATATCCATAAAATAATTATCCATAATTCAAAACAAACCAAAACCAAATAAATAATTCCAAATACTTAGAAAAATTGTCCAAAAATTAAACCATAAACCTAAAATTTAGGTGGGGTTCGGCCACACCTAGTGGGTTCAGCCACAAGGGGTGTCAAAACACCCTAACATATCTTAGAAAAATAAAACTTTATTCTTCCATAGGAGTGGATGCCTTATTAAAATTTAAAACCTTTGGAGTTGTAGTAGCTTCTTCGGGATGTTCCACATGCACAAAGTCAGTCTCACGACGGGAATGATACTTGGTAATAGCCTTGTGGTTAGCTTAGCATACGCGTGACCAATGATCCTTTGATCCATAACGAAAGAACATGTCTATTTTAGTGGAATCCGATTGAATGATAGCTTTTCCTTTGTTCTTGAAGTTTGGGGCCTTAGAGGCAAAGAGTTGGCGCTTCCGGGGCAATTTTCTGCCCTTGAGGTGGGCTTTTGTTCGGTGTACCTTAGGATTATGGTGGGCCTTGCCGCCTATTACCACGGCCACGACTAGGTTTTCGTTTGTTGTCGCTGCTAGAATTGGCCGCATGACGCGTGGCGTTCGAGCCAGTAATTGAGCTCGATGATTTTTCATCAAAAGCTGGTTTTTCTTTTCAGCGAGAAGTAAAAAATATATCAAATCCAAAAATTTGGTAAACTTTTGGGCCCTATATTTTTGCTGCAGGACAGTATTGGTGGCATTGAAGGTCGAATAGGTCTTTTCCAGGAAATCCTGTTCGGTTAAGTCAATTTTTATAGAATTTAAGTAGTTATCGGATTCGACAAAGTTCAGAGTTGTATTCATTCATAGACATAAAGTCTTAGAAGCATAAATGCTGCCAGTCACGTCTTGCTTCTTGCAAGTAAATGTCTTTCTGGTGATCAAAATGATCTGCCAGAGTGAGCCAGAGGGTACGTGGATCCTTCTCTGCTAGGTACTCGGTGTGCAATACATCATGAATGTGTCTAGTAGTTGCTTTATGAGCTTCATCTATGGGTTCATTGACACGCCCCAATCCCGATGTCCTAGGACATCTGGATGGTCACGTGCTGGCCGACACGTTCGGGTGAAGTAAGCCATTTAGAAATGCATGAGGATGAAAAAAAAAATTAAGACTAATGAATTTAATGGTTATTGATATGCATTTAAGGAACATATTCAGAGCATACAACTAATTTAGAACACTAAAAAGAAATAATATAAAATTGAAAGAACAAATAAAGTGGGTTCTACACTGAGAGGACTCGAAGATGCCGATGCGGATGTGTCTTGACGTCGAGATTGTATGCCTCGTTTCTAAGTCCTGAAATGGGTGCAAAACAAACATGAGTGGACTAGAGTTGATATACATATAATAATAAAACAATTATCAACATACTAACCCCCAGGTTTTATGAAAACTACTAGTATCATATGTAATAGGTTTTTTTGAAAACCCTAGCATGCCATAAAACATTTCTATAAGCATATCTCGTATGTAGTGTGCTACTAGTGGTATCAGTATCAGTATTTCATTATCCATATGCACATAACAGTGCCCTTCACACGCCTGCCCGGAGGCAATATAGTATCATCTTTATATGCACAGAATAGTGCCCTACACACGCCTGCCCAAAGGCAATATAGTGACCACTAGATACGCACAAAAATATTGAACATATATATATATATATATATATATATATTTGAAAAGCATCTTCATAGTCCATCATTTATACGATAAAGAGGTGTTCGAAACATGTTCTAAATATTATATCATCATCCATAAGTTATTCTATAAAGAACATGGGTTATAAGAAAAATAGTAATAATTCAAACTAGCCTCAGAAGCATGTTATCACATAAAACGTTTCATAAAACGTAGTCATTAAACCATGCTTTTCATGTATGCATTTCTACTATTAAAATGTGCATTTCAGAAGAGGTCCACTCACAGATACTCCGCCGCTAAAGAGCCACGCACGAAGACGGAAACGCCATAAATCATTGCCCCTAAGCACATAAAGGGTCCAATTAATAAAACTCTATTATAACAATTGAATTTGGGAAAATGGACATCAAAAACAGATTCAGGAGGGTTTGGGCCGAAGAGTCGAATTACCCTAAGAAGAGTCCTGGTTAAATTTCTAAAAAGTCAACAAAAGTCAACAGAGGAATATTTCAAGAATATTCTAAGAATATTCAAGAGAATATTCCACCAGGTTTGGGCTTGGTATCATACCAGCTGGAGGGTTTGGGCCGAAAAGTCATAGGGTTTTTGAGTGCACAGGCCTAAGGTTCTAAAGGAATGGCCTAAGGGCCTTTGGGTTTTAGAAACTAAATAATTAACATAAATAAAACAAAACAAAGGTTTTGGGTTGGGTTTAACAGGCCTAAGGCCCTAGGTTTGGCATAGCCCAAAAGGCCTAGTTCAAAACGATTTAGGCTTGAAAGCCCGGCCTGAGTTGAAAACATGGGTTACCGGACCCAATTGAAGGAGAAGGCGAGATTTCGGCCAAAAAACTACAAAAACTTTAAACTTTCATAACTTTGTCAATACTTAACGAAATAGAGTGATTCAAAAACAAAAATTGTAGTTCTCGAAGAGATGAAGAGAGTGGTACCTTGCATGACATCTTACTCGTCGTGATTTGGCTGGAAAATGCCTCGAAAGCCACGGAGGTCGCCGAAAATTGAGTAAGATTCAAATGACTATAATTTCTTCAATACAAAAACAATTGGGTGAAACAAAAAGTAAATTTTTAGAACTCAGCGAGGCAAAGAGATTGATACCTTGCATGCCGGCTAGTTCCTTGTGGTTTAAACGATACCATAACACACACATATGATTAGAAAAGAACCATAAAGATGAAAAGGGAAAGTTTTAAAGTGGTTTCGAAGCTCACCTATGTCGAGGTTGGCCGAAGCACATTTTGAATAGTGACGGTGTTTCGTGAGAGAGGAAGGGGGACGACAACCATGGTGGCCCGGGGTCACGACCATGAGGTCCAAGTGGTGGTTGATGGTGCTCGCTGGAGGAAATAGGTGCCCGCGTGTATGTGTGAGGTGCTTGGGGGAGGAGGTTGCAGAGAAAGTCAGGAGGGAACACGGTAAAGAGAGAGGATATGAGAGGAGAGAGAGAGAGAGAGAGAGAGAGAGAGAGAGAGAGAGAGAGAGAGAGAGAGAGAGGAGAGGTCAAGTAAGGGGGGACAAAAATCAAGGGGGTGGGCCCCTGGGCTCACCAATTAAGACAAAAGAAAACAATTTTTAAATAAAGCGGGGGCCGGGTTTTACAATCAATCCCCTTAAAAGAATTTCGTCCTCAAAATTTTGAAATCACTTACTAAACTGAAAAACTAAAAAATAGGGAGAAGAACACACACACACACACACACACACACACACACATAATGAAGAATTCAAGTAAGAGCAGTTACACAAAAGGGAAAATGCCACACCGTCATGATCGGGTTGCAATGATTCCATCTTTCATGCCTCCAAGCTCTTACTTTCTTCCCCATCAGTGTAAAAGTAGAAACATGCTTTATAAAGATATACATTTGAAAACATATATTGACATAGGGTCAAAAATAAGTACGTAAAATACGGTAATGCTAAAATAGATATGTACTAACATATAGGTTGAAAACTCGTGCTGAACTAAAAATGAAAACTGAAATACTTTCCGCAAAACATTTGTAACATCTAAAACAAATAACTATAGTAAAGGAAGTTAAATTACTTGTACTGAAAATCCAAAACTGAAAAATGAGAGTGGGTCTCACCTAAGCATACGTAACGTCACATACTTCGAGAATAGATGTTTCTTTGGGTTGAGTCGCAACAACAGCGAAATCTGTAACAGCTGTCGTAGACGGGTCTACTTGCCCACTTGTTTAACGAACCAAACGAATAAGCTATCGATATCACAGTATGCAGCCCACAATATTGACAACACATTTTTGTCTTAGTAAACAAGTAGTAATTTCCTGAGGGTGCAGAATTTCACACGTAAATTCGATCCTCCAAATACCAGTTCACAATACTCCTTTGTCAACCAATGTTGCCTGTAGAAAACTCTCGTACCATGTCCTAAAAAGTGCCATACCCAAATTGAACAAAACAAAAACTGTAGTCATAAGAACTTTATCCAGAACTAAGCACCACATCCTCCTCAATTTTTCCAAATGTGACCAACTACTCCAAGGTTTTGCCAGCAACGAATCCATTTGAAAAATGTACCTTGGGATTCAAAAGAAGTGGCTACCATGTTAATAGTGGACCCAAAAGCTTGAGCCAAGCAAGCAGAAAACGATAAGTCACCTACCCCAACAAGCAGTATCTCTTGGGAGCTGTTGTAGTGCTCAATTCACTTTTCCATTTACTTAGTTGTAGATTTCTAGTCAAACAAGGTCAAAGTTGGCGAAAAGAAAAATGACTCTAAAGCGATCAACCTAAAATCCCCATGAGAGCACACATTTTTCAAGAGAAGTGTAATTTCTGTTGGTATATCATAGGTCCAGCCCATGATGGACATTAAAGGTCCAGCCCATTATAAAGGATGGATGCTAGAAAATTCTAGCATCTTATATAAGCAAACCAAATGCCAAGGAACTAGAAAAATTTGGTCCAAATATGCATGTTGGTGGAGTGCATGCATAAGCTGGACAATTCTAGCACGTGTTAAGTCGGTTCTCATGAAAGAGCATGCATGTGCTAGATACTTCTAGCAAAGTTTAAGTTTGGTGGTGCATGCATATTTAACTCTCTAGAAAGTTTTAGTAGCTTGTAACAAATGAGAGTTTACTATAAAAAAACCAAAGTCAGTGGGCATGGGTTAAGTCGGCAAAAATCACCTATAAATAGTGTGAGTAGAAAATGATCAAGTCCAAAGCTAGAGTTCCACTCCAAGAGTGAGAGTGAAAGTGTTCTACTACACATTGTGTGAGTGAAGTTTAGTGTGAGAGAAAGTGTTGTTTCTTGTATCCATCAAGCCTTGTCTTTGGCTTGGTAAGACTACTTTTGTTGTACTCACATTTTTCATATAGTGAAGATTGATCATTGTTCCGTGGACGTAGGCATAAATTGCCGAACCATGTAAATACTTGGTGTCCATTTTCTACTTTACTTTGTGCATTCTCTATCTTGTAGTACCGACATTCTTAACAATTTCTACATGTGCTTAAACCACAAGACGAGTGAACACAACGTGTCCTCCAAGGTCTAGTCACTTCGTTCAGGTATTAGACTCGGAACTCAAGATGGAATTTAATCTCAGTAAATGCCTATCAAAGGTGTGTTAGGGTTTGGTGGAATATACCTTTAAAATATTTGGGCAAATGAACTCATTTACATATCATTGGAAAAGAACTACTAGAGTACAATATGATGTTTATGAATTGCAGCAAAATGGAGATACAATTTGGTGACCTTCTACACTACAACCTTCAGCCAACTCTTACCAAAAGATGACTCAAACCTCACATCCATGTGAAATTCTTTTTGGTAAGTCTGGTAAGCTTGTGAAAAGGTTATGCTCCTAACGTTCCTGACTGAATCGATAAGAATTGGGCGCACACTTTCACCGAATTGATTGATCATGAATTCCTCACTAATTAAGCAAGAAACAATGACTAGAAGCCTGAAAGAACACTCAAGAATTTGAGAATCAAAACAAGTCCATTAACTTTGGAGTACAAGATGTTAGGATTTGAACTAGAAACTTTGTTGAGAACAAACATTTTTTTTTTTGACCCTCAGTGCAATGTTCCGGCATGATCCAGTATGTAGAAATAGAAGTCATTGGTTATGATTATTTGGTTAATCATCACAGTAATGTTGACTTCTTTCTTAGGCAAAAGGAATGTTAATAAGGTTTGGCGAGGCCAAAGACATTTCAATATTCACCATACTTTGTGAGAGCAGTTTCAAAGTTCAAAAATTAAACATAGAACCTCTGAATCAATAGAATGACGAAGGAGAAAGATACGAAGCAGCTTGCGTATGCATGCAGTGACATAATTGACTACTTTAAAGTGATGCCATTGAGCAAACCAAAGCTCAATGAGTCCAGAGAAATTCAGGGCAAAGCTCGATCTTCGTACAATGATGAATATGGTAGAGTCTCAAGCCATTACACAGAAAAATACAAGGCTGAACAGTTAGTGAACAAGAGCACATGTCAATTAGGTTATAAGCAAGAGGCTAAGTTCACCTCTACCGAAAGGTACATGGACAAGGAGCTAGGGTTTACCATCGAGTACTAGACCCAGGTAAAGTTCAAGGAGTCTGTTTATCCAAACAAGACTGGATTTTCATCATCTAAGTCCAACTACAACAACAACAAGAATCGCAACTCTTTTTGGAAATTGGTGGCAATAACATCCGTTACCAATGAGTTTCCTAAGAAAATTATTTAATGTAAACGAAGTCAACGCTCGAAGGATTTGAGGTGAAGCTGATGGTCAATGGTTCGGGAATTTGACTTCGTCGTTGGAGTAAACAAGAATGGTTATTGTTAGAATAATCGCCTAGAATTGTTCTCGATTGTTCTAAAGATCCACACAAATTTCTTCGACGGGAATGAGCCCGAGAACGTTGGTTCGATCCCACCAACTACCATTCACTAAACTTCGTCATGGCTAACGCTTGTTTTCTCCAACACACACTTTGAAAGTTTCGAGTAATTACCACTATGACATGACTCTGTTCGCCATTCTTGGGGAACGCATGTCGTAAAGTGATATCACTGTCTCACATTTCCAGTTGGTCCTAAGTAGATCCGACTCTGCCTGTAATTCCTAGGGAATGCATGTTGTAAAGTAGCATCATCATTGCGAATCTTCAGTTGGTCTTAATCAGACTTTCCTCAAACTGAGATTTCCAATTAATGTCACTTCGAGGTAAAATTGACTCTGCCCGAAATTCCTAAAGCAAGCATTTTGCAGAGTATTGGCCAGCTGTTGAAAGTCTTATGACAATCCAATTCGTCACCGATGAGGCACAATCTCGACACGAATTCTTGCATTTCAACCAGAATGTGACAATTCAACCAAAGAAAGGTTTGTACAACTGCGCCGATCAACACCAAATTCGGAAGTTGTAACATCCAAATGACGTCATGACTGACACACCACTACAGTAACAGACGGTCTGAAGTATGGTCTGAACAAACCACGCTCTAATACTAATCTGAAATGCCCTGATTCTGATGTCCTTGGGACATCGGGATGGTCACGTGTTGGCCGACACCTTCAGGTGACGCAAGCCATTTAGAAATGCATGAGGATGAAAATAAATAAATAAGACTAATGAATTTAATGGTTATTGATATGTATTTAAGGAATGTGTTCAGAGCATACAACTAATTTAGAACACTAAAAAAAATTAATATAAAATTGAAAGAACAAATAAAGTGGGTCCTACACCGAGAGGACTCGAAGATGTCGACGCGGAAGTGTCTTGATGCCGTGATTGTATGCCTCGTTTCTAAGTCCTAAAGGGGGCGCAAAACAAACATGAGTGGACCAGAGTTGATATACATATAATAAAACAATTATCAACGTACTAACCCTCAGGTTTTATGAAAACTACTAGTATCATATGTAATAGGTTTTTCCGAAAACCTTAGCATGCCATAAAACCTTTCCATAAGCATATCTCATATATAGTGTGCTACTAGTGGTATCAGTATCAGTATTTCATCATATGCACATAACAGTTCCCTACACACGCCCACTTGAAGACAATACAAACATCATCCTCCATATGAATAGAACAGTGCCCTACACACGCCCGCCCGAAGGAAATATAGTGACCACTTAATACGCACAAAACTATTGAACATATATATATATTTGAAAAACATCTTCATAGTATAAAGTCATCCATCATCTATACTATAAAGAGGTGTTTGAAACATGTTCTAAATATTATATCATCATCCATCAGATATTCTATAAAGAACATAGGCTATAAGAAAAATAGTAATAATTCAAACTAAGCCTCAGTAAACATGTTATCACATTAAACGTTTCATAAAACGTAGTCATTAAATCATGCTTTTCATGTATGCATTTCTACTATTAAAACATGCATTTTAGAAGGGGTCCACTCACAGATACTTCGCCGTCGAAGACCCACGCAAACTAACGAAGACGGATATGCCATAAATAATTGCCTCTAAGCACATAAAGGGTCCAATTAATAAAACTCTATTATAACAATTGAATTTGGTAAAACGGACGTCAAAAACTGATTCAGGACATCGAATAACCCTAAGAAGGGCCCCGTTTAAATTTCTGAAAGTAAAAAAAGTCAACATGAGAATATTCCAAGAATATTCCTTAGAATATTCCACCAGGTTTGGGCTTGGTATCATATGGGCTGGAGAGTTTGAGCTGATGGGCCCTAAGGTTTTTTAGTGCACGGGCCTAAGGTTCTAAAAGAATGGCCTAATGGCTTTTGGGTTTTAGAAACTAAATAATTAACATAAATAAAATAAAACAAAGGTTTTGGGTTGGGTTTAATGGGCCTAAAGCCCTCAATTTGGCACGTCCCAAAGGGCCTGGTTAAAAAGGATTCGGACTTGAAAGCTCCGCCTGAGTTCAAAACATGGGTTGCCGGACCCAATTAAAGGAGAAGGCCGGATTTTGGCCGGAAAACTACACAAACTTTAAACGTTCATAACTTTGTCAATACTCAACAAAATCAAGTGATTCAAAAACAAAAATTGTAGTTCTTGAAGAGGTGAAGAGAACGATACCACAACAACATCTAACTTGCCGTGGTTTGCCCAAAAAATGCCTCGAAACCCGCGAAACAGGGTAAGATTCAAATGAGTATAACTTCTTCAATACTCAGCAAATTTGGGTGGAACAAAAAGAAAAGTTGTAGTACTCAGCGAGATCACCGTGGTTTGGCAAAAAATTGGCTCGAAAGCCGTTGAACTCACCGAAAAATCTAGAAAACGGTTTCTCGAGTTATTTTAGTGTTTAAACCGTACCACAACACACACATATGATCACATAAAGATGAAAAATGAAAGTTTTAGAGTAGTTTTGAAGCTCACCTATGTCAGGGTTTGCCGGAGCACACTTTGAACAGTGACGGTGTCACTGTTCTGTGAGAAGGAAAGGAGGAGGATAACCATGGTGCTCCGAGGTCACGATCATGAGGTCCAGGTGGTGGTTGATGGTGCTCGCCGGTGGAAATGGGTGCTCGTATGTGTGTGTGAGGTGCTCAGAGGAGGAGTTTGCAGAGAGAGTCGAGAGAGCACGAGAAAGGGAGAGGAGAAGAGAGAGAGAAAGAAGAGGCAGTGTAGAGGGGTAAAAAAAATCAAGGGGTGGGCCCCCTGGGCTCACCAATTAAGAACCAAAAAACAATTTTTAAATAAAGCAGGGGCGGGGTTTTACATTCATCGTCGATTGGTTCCTCGATAGTTGCTTTAAGACTCTTTACAGTAAGATTAAGCTTCACATCTTGAACCCACTTCATGTAGTTTCTTCTAAAGATTTCTAGAGCGGTGAAACGTAGTTTGTTTTAGTTCGATATGTCCCTAAATATAAGGTACAACAAAATGTGGTTAGTCATATGGAATTCCATAGATATACATTGTAGAACATTTGAGTTTTATAGACATGTATTGGTTTAATTTAAGCATGAAAGCTACAGGTTTCATGTGGTAAGTTTTGAATGAAAACTTTGGGTTCAAAGACACTAAATTCGAAACTACAGGTTCGATGTAGTTATGAACGTTTAGTTCATACAGGGGTACTTACAAGAACAAATGATACAATATACAATAAAGTGTAGTGAATTTGTGGATTGTTTCAGGAACCCAAGTGTGAGTGCATCGAGACTACGAAAGATATTCAACGGTTCAAAGAAACAAAATAATTTATTGAATCGTTAATGCCAAAAAGTGGACTTCAGGCTAAAATTTTTGGATTAATTGTTAAATTAATGGACTGTTGGTCACTTTAATTAATTCAATAGATTGGACCATATAGGGTCGATCATAGAAGCAAAAAATAATAATAACATTCGGGTTAAAATTATTTAAAATGTCAAAATATAGCATTGGATTTGAAAAATCATAGCCCAATAGCATTGGGCTTAGGTGCCGAGAGTAGAACAGTGCACGGGGCAAGCCTAGCCCTAGGCTGGCTTACGAGTGGTGCGAGGAAAACCCCAGTCGAAAGGGTTTCGATTTTTGGGCCGTAAAGAAAAGCCTAATAGCATGGGCTAGCTTATGGAGTTGCGGTTCATGGCAAAGGCAAAGCCCAACATGCTTGTGGCATGCTAGCATGGGTCGGGGTTTCAGGCTTGTTTGCAATTTAATTCAGGCTGAAGCCTAGTTGTGGGTTAATGGAAGCAAGCCCAAAAAGTTGTTGTGCTTGGTCCAGGTGTCGAAAACATCATCATTCCCCATGCGGTTGGGCTGCAAGCCAGCGTGGTGGTCCAAAAATGGTGTCACATAGCATAATTACGTATTGCATGAACAAGTATATATTGACAAAATATATGAACATATGTACAATATATATAATTGAAAGGAAAATATAAATATAGGGGTTCATGCATCATGGAGAATGTTTTCATGCTTCAAGGCTGTTCAAATATCTTATTTTATTTTAGAAGAACCTGATTGGTAGAAAACAATTGAAAGCCTTTGATTTTGTAGAAGAAAGCCTCCTCCTATGATCCTTCAGTTTCTTGGCTTCTGGTAAGAGCATGTTGATAATGTGTTGTAGGCCTATTTGACTGAACTGTATAAAGGACAGAGAGGGAGAGAAGTCGGCGGCAACAAAAAGATATGTAATTCTGAGGTGTGTGTTGTATCACCTCCTTATGCATTTATTTATAGTAGTAGGATAGTTAGAATCCTTACCCTAATAGGATTACATTGGTAATAGGAATTAAACTACAAAAGGGAATATACAAGATACTCCTAGATACACTAGGATTTACACAATCACATTCCTAATCCAATAGGACTGCAACAAATGCTTTATTCTTGTCTCTCTTATATAGGTGTTTATAGAGAATAAGATACAAACATAATTGCATGAATATACCTAATTTCTTGAGAACAAAGAAACCTACATCTTAATAAAACAACATAAAACAAAATTCTTAAGTAAATGAAACTTTCCCTTTTATATTTACGGGTTAATTACACCCCCTGAGGTTTTTTATATTTTCACAAAACCCTATTCAGATTTTCAACAAATCACAAACCTCAGGGGATCTATGTGTAATTAACCTATATTCCCCCTGGACTGGGCGGGGTGGTGGCAAAAATGCCTTGCCCTAGCCACCCTAGGCGAGTTTGCCAATGAGGCGAGCTCAAGGCACGTTATTTTGACGAGGGCAAGTCTGACACAACGTGAGGCGGGGTTGAGACAACAACATATGGTTAAAAAAAAACAGTAGCACTGATTCTCCGTGTACATGGATACAATGGTAAAATTACCATAGGGTTTTGATTGGGCTTGAGGAAAGTAGTTGAGCAACACTTCTTTCTCCGTCTCATATAGACGGAAATGAAAGTTACAGCCAAGTCAGGTCAAAACTTTGGTGAACCCCAACCTCCTTAAACTTCTCGTTCGACAGGTTTGACACACCCCAACCCTAATACCCAAATGGATACTGAAAAAAAGACATGATGACTGACACCTAGAAAGTGATGAAGCCATAACATAACAATGATGTGTAAGAAGTTTGTGTAAATTAAAACACTGTCTAGAACTGAATTAAACTAAGAGTGTAAGAGTGAGTGCGTATGCAGTAAGAACCCTTATTACAACGCATGCAAAGTTAGAGCATAGATAAAAGTGTAGAGGAAAATATAATATTCTCATCCTCGATAGGATGGTATAATAGATGGATATTATACCAACTAACATGAAATAAATTTCCTACATTATCATAAGTGGATGTCAGAATCCACCAATGAATTGTCGCTCGCTACAAAATCTAGCTACTAAGTCTTGGAGGGGCCCAAAACAAAAAGTGTGAGTGACAAAAAATTTAGTATTGAATGAAATCTTTGCTTTTTGTAGCATAGTAATCCTCGTTGTAAAACCAGTATACTTTCCAAAATCATATTACGTAAAATTTTGAAAAGTCAAGGTGAATAGTATAAAAGGAGATATGCTATAAAGCACAAGTATCTCAATAAATGCAAAACAGTATGATCATAAAAAATATAGATACATGAGTCCATGCAAAAAGTAGTTACATGAACATTTTGGTTGTAATAATCTACGCTCGAGTATTACATACACATGAAGTTGGCACTAAGCGCGTCATATACGAGCCTTAGATGCAAAAGCAATTAGTACATGCTAACACTTGCAATGAATTCAATGTGACCATAACAGTGCGATGTGAACATATACGTGAAGTTGGTTATGAACCGGATGAGTATTATAAACTGGTGCAAGCATGCAAGATGAGCAGATAAAACTTGTATGATCATGTCATCATAATTTCATAAATCTCAATATCATTAAATAATACTTATATATATAAGTAAAAGCATGGCATGATGTAAAAGCACCTTCTCGAAGCAGTTATTGGAAAAGAAAAGAATATATATATATACACACACACACACACACACACTTGAAAACAAAGCCCACTCATTGGTACATCGTCGGGTTATAATTGCCTTGCCTTGCCTGTCCTCTGAACTCCTCAAGATAAATCTCTCCTATATGGGAAACCACTATACTAATCACTAAACTACTCAAAATTCCCTTTGCTTGCTCAACAGGAATTGAAAGTGCTTAAAACTAGGCTTATGTGCCGTCACGCATCACCACGTGCATACACGCCTTGGTGCTGGTGGTGGGCGTCGGTGGTGAAATATTCCATGTAAATAGATTAGGAATGTTTTATCCTTATTCTACAAGAATTATATGTCCATAAAACTCTAGGCTCTGTATTTATAAATGTTAGATGTATTCATTTATATGGGTTGTGAATTTTTATTTATTTAATTTTTTTTTTAATAAAAAGCTGTTAAATTTCATTTAAACATTAAGAAATGTAGCAAAGATAAACTGATAAGAATGCCAAAGGTTTCACATTATTCTTTACTAAAACTTAGCGGAAAATTACTGTTCATTAACAGTGGGCTGCCGGGTTTGCCTTTCACTTGCTATGCAATTTTTGCTTTTTTTTAATTGTGCAATGAGTTGTTGATTTTACCCCTTCCTTTTTTGTGGGGCTACGTGTTGCTCACCTTGGAAAGGTGCTCTTTGATTTTCTTGGTTGGCTCTTTTCTGCATGCTTCCTACTGATAGGAGCATATTTATGTGACTTTATTAGTTTTTTTCCTTACATTTACTTAGTTAGTTTCATCTTATTAGAATGTTTTAAGCTATTTTCGTGTTTTTATAGGTCCTAATAATAAAGTTGGCAAATAAGTGCATTTTGGTGCAATTTGGAGCAGTTTTGGGGTGGAATGGATTGTATGCATGTGGAGCATAAAGGATAGACGTTTTGGTGCTTGAAATGGCTTCAAACATATGCTAAAATTTGGACACAATGAAGAAGATACCTTGCAAAGACCAAGCATGTGTGTTGCTAGCTGTTTTAATCATGAAAACACAAGTGCTAGCTGTTTCATCACTAGGGAACCCACGACATGGACCAAAGAATGCATGTTGCAAGTTGTTTTATCATGTGATTTCTGCAAAGTAACATGTGCTAGCTAATTTAATCATGACATGCAAGTGTGCTAGCTGAAATGCAAGTGTGCTAACTGGTTCATCATGAGAAGACCCACGGTAAGACCAAGGAGGATGGATGCTACCTATTTCATCATGAGATTTCTGTAAAGGAGCATGTGTGCTAACTGTTTTGAATGATTTAATCTTTGCTTTATGTTGTTTATTAAAATCATTTATGTGGTTCCTTACTTTTCAGCACCTATAAATAAGCCTTCTTGTAAGGCTTAGAAACACACCATTTTCCATACAACACACTTAGACACACATCCATTCACCCTATGCCACAGCCACCCCCTTAAACTCTCCATAATTTCTGACCCTAAACACCATTGCTGCAACCCCCAACCATCCTAAATACCACCATACATCCTCCTACCCATTCCTCCATACAACCAAACCTTCAATTCACAACCCACTCCTTGTGCCGTAGCAAAGGAAGGGAAGGAGAGTGCTTGGACGTGCTTGCTGTTCAACTTGGATCATTGGAGCGTTTAGTGTTTTCTTTCTTTTGTTTTCAATGTATAAATCTATTTACCTTTGTTTTACATTTATGAGGAACTAAACCCCCTTTGCTATGGGGGATTCAAAGCCATGATTACACTTGCATTATGAATTAATTACTTTTGGTTGTGATTTCATAATTTGTGATTTCAATTCGCTTAACTGTTTGATTGATAACTTATTTGTGTATGTTGATTAAGAGTGCACACTTAGATTTCATGCATAAGTTTAATGCTAGAATATAAGGAAATTTCACCTAATCGTTATGAACTTATATTCATGAGTAGTGAAGGTTGCTATCGACAATCGTGTTAAGTAAATTCTTGGCAAGAGTATCATGCTTTTCATAGTTACAAATGCCTCGTCAATACTTACAGTTCTCATGAATCTTAATGATCTTTGATTGTATCTCTATTGTGCTTTTCACGTAGGGAACTTTTGAAGAATGTTTTGAATTGTTATATGCGCTATCCCATTCAATTCATTAACTTAAGGAGAACTTGAAGGTTAAAAAAGTGCTATCACGATTAACTCGGGGTATTGAGTTTCATAAGTTATCGAAAGAACAACTAAAAATTGGTTTATGTACAAGTGTGTCATGTGTGGAGGAGAACCCTCTAGCTAATCCATCATCCATCCAAACAACCATATTTCGTGCCAAAATCTGTCTAGTTTACAATCTGTTTGTTTTTAAGTTATTCTCATCAAAACCCAATCCCCCCTTTTACAACTTGTGTCTTTTGATTTGAATCTGCCTTATTTGATTTCTTTTGAGTTCTTTGAGTTAATTTAGTTTAGAATTGGTTTATTTTCATAATTTGAATCTTTTAAATTCAATTTTCGTCCTAAAACAACCCTAGAATATGTTTTGAGTCTATTTGTTAGTTTTGGGCTGTTTTGAGTCATTCTAGTCTATTTTGAGTTGTTTGAATCTAGTTAAGTGTTTTCATTTTAGATTTGTGTTTTTGAAGTTTTATTTAGTGTTTCTAAGTTAGTTTTATATAGATTAGCAATCCCTTCTAATCCCCGGTTTAGAACGATCCCTACTTGCATATATACTACAATTGTCAACAAGAGAGTTTAATTTGTGTGTTGTTAAACAAGACATCACCTACATGTCGACGATCGAACAATCGTCGTCTTTTCACCTTTCCTCTATTATACTTCTCGCTTTTCTTCAGTTTTTTCTCTTCTTTGGTTATGCTTCTCTGTAGCTGCTAACTTCCCTTTCAAACTTCGGGTTTTCTTGCTTCCAAATCTGGGTTTGTGAGTTTTTTCTCCTCTTTCGTTGTGCTTCTTTGTTGTTGTTTTCCATTTCAACCTTCGTTTTTTCAGGTATTAGATCTTTTGAGTGGTCAGGGTTTATCAAGTGATTTAGTTGTTCTATTTGGGTTTGTTAACTTAGTTTTTGGTCTGTTAAGTTAGCTTTTGATTATTTTACACCATTTGTTTCACCTTGCTTTTAAAACTATAATGACAATGTGTTTTTCTCTTTGAATTTGTTTTCGTTTTTCATTTTGAATTTGTCGGTTTGATCGCAGTTAGAAGAGTGGGATTATTGGCTTTTCGTTTTTCATTTTGAGTTTATTGATTAGATCACAATTTAGAAGAGTGAGATTAGTAGTTTTTTTTTTCAAAGTATAGGTCTTTTGTTGGTTGAATGAAGTTAGGTTTTGATTATTTTACAGAATTTGTGTGGCCTTGCTTTTAAAACTTAATGACAATGTGTTTTGCTCTTGGATTTGTTTTCATTTTTCATTTTGCGTTGATTGGTTTCATCAAAAGTTAGAAGAGTGTGATTAGTAGTTTTTGAAAAAGGTTTGTTCTTTAGTTTGTAATATATGTGTTTCTGACTGTTTGAATGAAACTTTATGTAATCTGAATGCAGTTGAATTAAATAGCAATTGGATTGTTACATGTTTAGTTATTTTGTGATTAAGCATTTGTATATCACTGAGTTGGTAAGAAAGATTTAAAATTGGTTTTTCTTCCCCTTTTCTTCCACTCTCTTTCCTTCCCCTTTTCTTTCTTTTCCTTTTACCCCGTTAACACTCTAGAACTCTTTCTCTAATGTCTCTCTCTCTTTAACTATGATACTCTCAATCTCTCTAATTACCGAGAGAACCACCCACACCAACACCCATTTCGGAGTGAAATCCATACCAGTATTCCCTGATTTAGGTGTAGTTTGACCTATGAATTCAAATGGTGGCGTAGCATGTGAAGATCAAGTGCTCAAAAATGAAGAAAGCTAACCCTTCCTTCTTGGTGAAAAACTCTTCGACGAGTTGACCTGAGTCTCAACGAAATTGGGGTGCTTCAGACTCAATTCAACCTTCATTAAACCTCAGGTACAACTTCTGTATCTTGCAGGTCGAGTTTTGGCATAAAATTCTTGGGATTTAACCCCAAATGCCCTCTTTGTGTTCATGCCCAGAAATCTAGTGATCGGAGAACTCGAGACTGAATCTACACCAATCGCCAAATCTCAACTCTAGGTAACTCTTGATTTTATCTGTGAAGTTTGAGGTTAAATTCGAAGGAATGGAGCTAATGCATGCTCTATATTTTCTACCCGGGAACCAACGAAGCATCACCGGTGCCATTGCAACTAATCAAAGACCAATTCATTCTGATTCGACGACTGGAAACTGGTGAACTATACCGAAGTAAACTCGATGACCCCGAGTTCTGTTTCACCCAGGATTGTTCAAAATTATTTATTAGGTGAAGTCTATAATTTTATTTGAATCATTTTGGACTGGAAATCTCGACAATCACCTGTGCATGCATATGTTTTTCCATTTCCAGACACTGGCAATGAAAAATCCTGCGAGTTCGTGTTGAATCTGAAGTGGATTCAACCTTTCAACCCCTTGAATTCGATTATAGGTAAATTCTAAACCTTTTGCTGAGCTCTAGGTTGTGTTTTGGAATTAATTTTACATAGGAATGGAACTGATACGAAGTTTCTATAAAGTTATGGGAAATCTGCGATGTCTGGCGAACTTCGGCGACCAGGGCGGTATCGTTAGAGGTAACGGTCTCTAATGGTATCAGGTGCAATATAAGGGATACAAACTTGGATAATGCACCTATTATGGATTATGCTCGTATTAACGGTGAGTGGACCTCTTCGCAAATTGCATGTTTGATAAAATATTAGGCTTGCATTCATTCTACATTCCATGAATTAATTACATT
The DNA here is from genome assembly GCA_963580275.1 of Crataegus laevigata. NCBI lineage: Eukaryota > Viridiplantae > Streptophyta > Magnoliopsida > Rosales > Rosaceae > Crataegus > Crataegus laevigata. Next base: position 24,689,474 of record OY756948.1, read on the forward strand.
TTATGATATGCTTTACGGATTTCTATATTTATGATTTTGGAGAATTCATCATTTATTCGTCTTTATGAAATAGTTTTGGAATCTATCTACTTAAGGTTTATAAAATGGCATGTTTATGAAAAACACGTTTTTTGGAAATTCTCATGATTTTAGATGATGAGATTTTGGAATTCTAAGCTTGGTATGAGATTTTCATTTACGTTTTCTGTGCTTATCTAGTAGGTTATCATGTAGCGCACACACAACATGAGTATGTAGATGTCTATGGCCCTATGACACAATTGATGATATTTATGACATACTCCCAGCTTCACTAGTGAAACCAGTGTCAGACAGCTTCACTAGCCACGGCTAGTGTCGGTGTGTTATGTATATATGTATATATTTCTTCTCTAGCGTAACCCAGAGTCATACAGCTTCACCTTCGGGTGATGAGGCCTACCATGTTTCTTCACTTGCGTAACCCAGTGTTGTACAACTTCACCTTCGGGTGATGGACATGTTATGCCTTCGGGCGACTATGATACCCCTAGTTGAGTATATCATTGTTATGATTTGTGAGATTTTTGGGTTTTGCCTTCGGGCGTTTCGATACCACTTTTAGAGATGATTTTACTGCTACGAATATATTTTGGCATGTTAGAGTTTTGGAAAAACCTATTTGTAGTATTATATGAGTTTTCAAAACAAGGGGTTAGTATGTTCAGAAAGAAACTGGTATTCTTATTATTAGTATTAGAAATATAAACTTTGGTCCACTCACCCTTTGTTTTGCGCCCCCTAAGGAGTTAGAATCGAGGCATTCGATCCTGGCGTCTGGGCATTTCTGCTTAGGTATCTTCAAGTCTTCCGTGTGTAGGACCCACTCTTTTGTTCGAACTTTTTATAAAAATTCTTTCACATTATTCTTAATTAGTTGTATGCTCTGAACATGGTTCTTCATTGGTGTATTTCTTTCTAATTACATATCTTAATTGTTTGCATGTTTAAAATGGTTTCATCACCCTCGGGTGTCGGCTAGCACATGCCTATCCTGATATTTGGTGATATCGAGGTTGAGACATGTCATAAGTTAAACAATGTTTTTGCTTCATTGTATTTACTTCCCTAAATGAAACTAAACTTATAGTAGTGTTGCGTTTCTTTTTTAGAGAATAATTTTTTATGGCATTGAAGGTTTATCAAGTGATGTATTTGCTTAAATTGGATAATTGTAGTTTTGTATGTTTTAGGTGCTAATTTGAATTTTCAGTATTTGCTTCAATTGGGTACTTATATGAAATATTATGCAGCTTTAGTCTTCTTGAATAATGTTTGAGGATAAAATTGAGCATTACGAATGGCAATATAGTTTATGCATTATTGACGATGTTCAATTGATCTCTTTTTTAGTATATTGTAATTATCAATGTGATTTAGTATAGCCTTAATTTAAGTTCACTGCATTCTAAGTCTCTGACCAATGTTGAATAACATTCTTGGTCTTTTCAAGTACTATGTGTAATGAATAGGGCTAGTTTGGTATGAGATACCAAATAAAAAATGACATATCAAATTTCGAACCAAAAATTTTCGAGACGGGAAGAAGACGACCAATCTCAAACCGAAATTTTGGGATTCCCAAAATATTTTCGGTATTTCCCGAAATCGAACATGCAGTGATAAACTCATGCTTCATGGTGAGCCACTTGATTAAATGAGTTTATTCTTGCAGTTGCCAAAACAATCTTGTGAGCCACGATGAAGTATGCCATTCTAGCCACTGCATGCCATCAAATTAACAATAATTCCCTTCAATTAGAATGATAATTATTGCTGTAATTATTATATTTTAAAGAAGATTATGATGGAGAATTAGGGCAAGGGTTAAAGAAAAACCAAATCAACTAGATTGAAATCGAAAACATTCAAACCTGCATGAAAAACCCAAAACGAAATCAGAGAAGTCACAATTAATCAGTGAAGATTGATGGGAGATAGAGAGACAGAGTGAAGAGATTGTCCATCCTCCTCATGACCTGAGCCCCCAATACAAAACCCTAAACCCCAATTCGAAACCCTAACCTTATTTGAAAACCCACATAGAGAATCAATGGAGAGAATTGAAGGTGGGGATGAAGCTGTGAGTTGTGTGGTGGCTGGAGTAGAGAGAGTTCGTCGGAGTGAGATAGTGAGAGGGTGGTGCCTGCCAAGCTTTGAATTTGAGGAGAGACAGAGAGAATATGAGACTGAGTGAAGGGTCAAAGATGAGAAATGAGAGAGAGTGAGTAGGGATGTGTCGGCTTGAGTTTGGATTGAGTTGACGGAAGGTGTAGGTGGCTTCTGCCTTTCTGGGTTGCAGATAGAAATTATTCGAGAGAGAGATAGAGAATTCTGCAGAGAGAATTCTAATAATATAATAGGCCAAATACATATTTCAACATATATGTAATATATATATATAAGGTTTAAACTTTAAAGTTCAGTTTGGGATGATAATACCGAACTATTTTGAAGTGTGAGATCGAATCCCATACCGAACAATTTGGGATCGGTACAAAAAAATTTGGAATTTTCAGTTTGAGTTTTTTTTTTTTTTTTGTTTTTTTGTTCAGTTTCGGTATCATTTCGGTATGGTTTGAAAATTTCGGTATATTTTTTCTAAAGCTTGGATACCACACTTACTCATGGCTTGATGGCTTGAGGTGTTTGCAGAGAAGGAAAAGTTTAGCTTTTTTCCAATAAATTATGCAGAGTGTCTTGCATGTTATTAAATTGATATAAGATTTGTATATTGTTAAATTGGTAAAGGAAGATTTCGAATTGATTAGTTTTTCCAGTTTAGAGCCTTCATCTTGACATGAAAATTATGTTTTGGATTCGATTGATCCACGAATATTTACATTTATTGATGGTGTTTAATTGATTTATCTTATAGTGTATTGTAATTGTAAATGTGATTTACTGTAGTACAGCCTTAATTTATTTTCAATTTTAAAACTTATAACCAAATGGATGTCAATTAATCGGGTAAGATTTAACCTTCGACCAGGTTAAAATCTCCAGCAAAATTTTTATCGAGGCGTTACAAACCATATCCTCAATATTGTACGTTTTCTAAATTCTATCAATACATATCCTAGTTTTCTCAAAAGTGGTGATATCTAACAAGAAATAAGTTAGAAGAAAACAATTCTGAGTTACTTGAAAGAAATTGGAACAAAATGGTTGACTGGTGTCACTATAAACAGAATTTCAATTTTTGTTTGTCTATTTATTTATGGCGGTTGTAAAAATCAATATTGTAATGCAGTTGATATTTAGAGTTTTCAGTGTTGACTATTTGCAAATTTACAAAATTTGTATCAATTTGATTAGCTTAAATGGAAGATGAAGTTCCAACTCCTCTTGATCAATTACTGCCATATAAAAATGTTGTGAAAATTAAAGTCTGTGTCTGTACAATATTGAGACCAAGATTTTCAGGAATGACTGATAAATATGCAGGGCTGCACTGTATATTGGTGGATGAAAAGGTGAGCAGTTATTCTTTAATAATTTTAACTAATAAACATTTGATATTATGGATCAATAATTTGTTATTTGTTTTAATTCGTATGACATAGTATTTCTGCTTTCTAGGCTAAAGAGTACTAATCTTTGTATTCTTTGATTTTATAGTTTCAAATAATATATCAATTCTCATACTAACTCTGTACAACATATGAATTTTTTTATACATATCCATCCCGTTTAAAATGTCAATTACAATTGTAAATTGATTGTCACTGTTTACTATGGAGATTGCTGTTTGGTATTCGTCATTTACATCTTTTTCATCTTGTTACAAGTGCAAAATTCAGCATGATTTACTTATTCAATGCATGTTTAACAATTTTATTTTCTTGCATTTTCCCACACTGAATTGTCAAGCAACGAGCGATTGAGGCATCTTCTAATGAGATAGACTATGAAATCATAGTGCTAAAAATTGACGCAAATGGTTGCTATGAAATTATGAATTTTCGTACTAACAAAATGAGATGCTAGTATACAGTGGTGCCACATGATACTCATACTGTGTTTACTGCTAAGACAATTTTTAACAAATTGGCAAGTGTCTTTTCATCTATTCCCCACCACCGATTCTTCTTGTAAGACTGAAATAGGTTGTATCCTCGCCTAAACAAGCTCTGTATATATATATATATATAGACAAGTCTTAAATTCTATAACTTTAAATTTACAGTTTCTATTCAAATATATAAAAAAACTATTTACAATGTGTACTAATACATTTTTTTCTCTTTTTTATTTTTATTTTTTTATACATAGAAAACATCATCTTGAACAGCACTAATTCAACACTTTTCTTCATTGATGTAGACACTCCGGAACTAAATTCGTATAAATCACTGTAAGTACATGCATTGTAATAAAATGAAAATCATTGCAAGTTTAGAATTCTTAAAAATAAAAACAAATGTTATTTTTACACACCTATTCAAATAATATTCTCTCTAAATTGTTACAAGTTTTCTAGCTGGCCTCACTCTATTTGAACACTCACTCCTTTTTCCAATCAGTTGAATGAAACTGAAATTTTACTGACTGGAAAAAAGTGACAATCGCATAATTGGGTTATTTGGATCCAGATTTATATAAGGTATGAAAAATAATTATATTTTATTACATTTAATTAAAGGGAGCTTTAATGAAAAAGGCTTATCTAAACTTTTTATTAACAAAAAACCATCCACTAACTTTATTTAATAAAGAGGGCTTAAATTTTAATAAAAAAGACTTAAAGTTTTAATAAAAATGACAAAAGTTTAACATAATAATAAAAAAATTAAAAACAATCTAACGCGCGCGTCATATCATTCAGTTACACATACTTTTCTTCCATCTTTCTTTCTCCCTCCACTGTTATTAGCTTCTCTCTCTCTCTCTCTCTCTCTCTCTCTCTCTCTCTCTCTCTCTATTTCACATATTCCCCATCAAACTTCTCTTATCTCACCTCTCACCCTACCCATTCACATCAATTTTTTTTTAATTTTCTCTCATCTCTCATATCACTCTACTCTCACTCCATAAATATTACAATTTTAACTTTTTATTTTATTGTATGTTTATTTGACCATTGTTTCAAAAAAAAATTTTGAACAAACTAAGTAATAATATTACAAGACAAAATTAAAGAAATTTTTTCATTTTTCAGTTTGATAAACAATGCTTATTTTAATTTCGAAATAGTGATTTTATCTTTAGTTTGGACAATTTTTTATGTTTTTGTCATGTCATGTTAACACTAGTTATTTTTACAACTGAACATTGATTATTTTAATAATCGAACACTGATTATATTTAGAACTTAACATTAACTATTTCTCAAACCAAATAATGACTAACTCTTAAACCGAACATTAGTACTATCACTATTTCTTAAACTGAACACTGACTATTTCGTAAACTGAATACTGACTATTTTTTAAACTGAACACTAATACTATCACTATTTGTAAACTAAACATTGACTAATTCTTAATCCAAACACTATTACTATAACTAATTCGTAAACTAGTACTATCACTAATTCGTAAATTAAACACTATTTCTTAAACCGAACACTTATACTATCACTATTTCGTAAACAAAACACTATTTCTTAAACCGAACACTAGTATTATCACTAAACATTGACTAATTCTCAAGCTGAACACTATTACTATCACTAATTCGTAAACTAGTACTATCACTATTTCGTAAATTAAACACTATTTCTTAAACCGAACACTTATACTATCACTATTTCGTAAACAAAACACTAACTATTTCTTAAACCAAACACTAGTATTATCACTATTTCTTAAATTGAAAACTGGCTATTTCTTAAACTGAACACTAATACTATCACTATTTTGTAAACTAAACATTGACTATTTCTTAAACTAAAATCTAATATTATCACTATTTCGTAAACTAAACACTGACTATTTCTTAAACTAAACACTAGTACTATAATTATTTCATTACCCATGGCAAAGAAAACAATGGACAACAGACGAAGCTCAACTGGAAAACGCACACTAGCATTGTAAACACGAAAAATTTCTGAAGAGACGACAAGAACCACATGTACAAAATAATATTTGTATTTGATGATTTTGGGTTACAATATCTTTTTGTTCCTCTGATTCGATCTTTGCAAGACTTTGATTTGTGGGCTTGATCCAAGGGCCGTTGAGGCTTTGATCTTAGATGAACAGGGGGAAGTTTCTTCAAGGGCCGTTGGGCTTGATCTTGAAGTTTGGCGGATGAACGTTTCTTTAGGAGGCCTTTTGGACTTGATCTTGAAGTTGGGTGAGGTTTCTTCAAGGGGCCATTGGTGGCTTGATCTTGAAGTTGGATGAACGGATCTTTAGGAGCCGTTGGGGCTTGATCTTGAAGTTAGATGAACGTTGAATGACGAACGGATCTTCAAGGTCTTTTGGGCTTGTTCTTGAAGATGGATGAACGACAAATGAAGAACGACGAACGATGAACGATGGATGAACTTCAATGGGCTTTTGGCATTGATCTTCGAATGACCGAGGATGATCTTCAGGGATTTGATGATGAACGTTGATGTTGTGTTGATCCGAAAGGGCCGTTTGTGGCTTGATCTTAGGATGAATGAGGATGATCTTCAGGGATTTGATGATGAACGTTGATGTTGTGTTGATCCAAAGAGCCGTTGGTGGCTTGATCTTGGGATGGATGGATGTTTCTTCAAGGGCTTTCGGAGCTTAATCTCGAAGAACGATGAACGAAGAACGAACTTCAAGAGAATTCTCTTCCAATTTGGGAGTAGAGAAATCTGTTTGTGAATTGGTGAATGAAATGAATGGAATGGCTTCCTATTTATAGAATTCCAAAACTTAATTTTTGGATTTAAATAATCAGATGAAATAAGTCGTTTCTGCCAGGTGTTGACACGTGTTCTGTTTGATGGCTTTTCTGACTCTTTTCGATTTTTCGTCGAGTCATACACTACGTGTAAAATTTATGTGACACGTGAGCGTTGAAATTTTAATTATTGGTCAACATTTATTTTATTGAAATTTCAAAGTCTACAAATGCCCCCACTTCAAAGCGTGTCGTAGACATGTGCTTGTCACGTGCAGAATATGCGTTTTGAAGTCCCTTAATGTAGACGTCGATCCAAGGGCCGTCAAGGCTTGATCTTGGATCGGGCTGAGATCTCCTTCAAGTGCCGTTGAGGCTTGATCTTGAATTTGGCTGAGATCTATTCAACTTTGCTGGGATGAATCGGCACGTGCATTTGTTGTGCTTGTTGACTTTCCACGGGCTTCATCTTGGACTGGTTTTGATTCAAGGGTGATGAACACTTGATCTTGAATCAGATTTGTGATTTCTCCAAGGGCCGTTGAGACTTGATCTTGAAGGTTGATTCAAGGGTGTTGGACACTTGATCTTGAATCGGGTCTTGATTTCTCCAAGGGCCGTTGAGGCTTGATCTTGAAGGTTGATTCAAGGGTGTTAGACACTTGATCTTGAATCGGGCTTTTGATTTCTCCAAAGGCCGTTGAGGCTCGATCTTGAAGGTTGATTCAAGGGTGATGAACACTTCATCTTGAATCAGGCTTGATTTCTCCAAGGACCGTCGAGGCTTGATCTTGAAGGTTGATTCAAAGGTGTCGGACACTTAATCTTGGATCAGAATTTTGATTTCTCCAAGGGCCGTTAAGGCTTGATCTTGAAGGTTGTCAAACCACGAGTGGTTTCACATAGCAAGTGATCTTTGGCTTATTTGAGGATGAATCAGCACGTGCATTTGTACGGCCCATGTTGCATTCTTCTCGCCTTTGTTTCTTTTGCATGGCAGGCAGGCACGAGGTAGAAGTGTTGGTCTGTTTCTCTGTTTAATCTTTCCAAGTGCTGACTGATCGCTCTATTTCTCCTTGTCCCGTAGGCAAGAACAAGGGTAAAGGAAAAGCATGCCATGAGATATCTTTGCCTTTGACTATGATGATATAAGATACTTTTTCTTTTGAAGAAGTATCTTTCCACAGGTTTATTCTTGAACTGGACTAGAGAGTTTTTTTCTTCTGCTGGATTTTCTAAAAGTCTGAGCTTACCAATTTATCTAGAGGTGAAGTTGATTCAAGGGTGGTGAACACTTGATCTTAAATTGGACTTGTGATTCCTTCAAAGGCCGTTGATGGCTTGATCTTGAAGGAAATGGACCATGAGCGACTATACATGGCAAGTGATTTTTGCGAGCCGACTCAAGAATTTGAGGGTCAAAACAAGTCCATCAAATCCAGAGTACGTCAGATCTTGATGATATGAAATACTTTTGCTTTTGAAGAAGTAACGGACGGCCCGACACATGTTTCGTCGTGCTTGTTTCTACATGATTCAATGTATCATTTTTCCTTGCCTTATCTGTTTCCCTTGCAGAAGTGGCATATTTTTTAGTTTTCTCCCATACATATGTGACATCTTCTCTTGCAGTATTTGCTTTACTGATGCAAAAGTGGAATGCAAATGCTAGGTAAGCAATCAGGGAAGGGTTTCTAGGCAGTCGGTTCTGGATCGGAGAGTTGATTCCAAATGCCAGCTGATTGCTCTCTTTCTCCTTGTCTTGCAGGTGAGAACAAGGATAAAGAAAAGGAAGGGAGAAAGCATGATATGAGATATTCTTACTTTTGAAGAAGTGGTGACGATTTGCCAGCGTTGCACAGCGAAGCTTTGCTCTTTGGTGACGATGCTAGCTCATCGTTGATCATTCTGCTTCAATCTTTTTGCATAGCAGAAATGGTGCGCAACCTTTGCATTTGAATGGTGATCCACCACCTTATTAACTGCGCTGAGGTATTTGACGAAGGAATTCGTGACCTTGACAACAGCTAAGGATGAGTGCTCAAGAGCAATGTAAGGTAAGCAACCAGGCAAAGGTTCTGGGCAATCAGTTCCAGATCGGAAGTTTGTTTTCAGGTTCCGACTGATTGCGTTCTTTCTCCTTGTCTTGCAGATGAGAACAAAGACAAGGAAATGGACAGAGAAAAAGCGTGATATGAGATACTCTTGCTTTCGACCCTGATGATATGAGGTACTCTTGCCCTGGTGTGATTTATTTGCAGAGGTATTCCAGGGGATGAGGAATACTGAGTATTTCGAGAGGTTTTGTTGAAAATGCATTCTGGAAGAGCTTGGCATATTTGCAGGTTTGCCTTACAATAAATGATGAGGGTTGGAAAGTAGCCGGTAGTGATACTGTTCGTTTACTATTGTCAGCGACATTGGGTAACTAGAATAGTAAGATTTCACGTGTTTTAAGACCCGTCCATGACTTCTGCAAAGCTGAGACAACACGTGAAGGGTGGCGACAAGCTTCTAGGCAAGTAACTCTTCCACTTTTGAACAAACGGCAGAGCTTTTGAGGTTTGGTGAATGGTGCCAAGCCTTTTTTATTTTTCCCGTGACTTCCTCAAAGCTGAGATTGCACGTGAAGGGCGTCGACAAATTTTGAGAATATCCAGCTTTTGATTTTTTGGGTAGCAGCGCCTCTTCGATCTTTGAACAAGCAACCCGGCTTTTGAGGTTTGGAAAGAGATGACAAGCCCCTTTGATTTTGTCCGTGACTTCGGCAAAGCTGAGATCACGTGTGAACAGTGCTGACAACTTGATCCGGGGAATCCAGCTTTTGAAAAAGTGGTGCCTTTTTTATTTCTGAACAATCAGCTTTTCAATTTTTGGACAACGCCTCTTCGATTTTGGAGCAAGCAGCTCTTCGATTTCTGAGTGGACGGCCTTATTACTTCTTCTTTTTATGGAGGCATCGACTGTTTCCCAAAGCACGCTTGAGAATTGCTACTTGCAGAAGTTCCCCTCTTGTACCTTTGAGATCTTGATTTGTCCGACCTCTTCTTTTCTTCAAAACCTTCGAAAAATGTCTTGCCCATCTGACCGTCGTCTTGGCTTGAACGTCGGGGAAAAGGCTGTGATGTCTTCTCCGGACAACGTATAGCACCCATCATTTTTTATCCTCGAACGGTCCCTTTACGGTTGGGGATTCGATGATGAAAAATGATATAACAGCCACGGTGGTGGTTAGAAATCTTCTCACCCCAGAGATAACAGGGTGGTTTCCAAGTGGTCCGATGAGCTGGCTGTCCTGGATTCCTTGGCCTTTAGCGTCCAGTGCGCTGGCTCTGTGTCGAACATGGGCCAACGCCTTCTTGCTCGTACTCGCCAAGTTGAATTCTTGATGGCTGAGGTAGCGAGCCTTAAGAAGGAGATTAGAGGGCTTAAGCATGAAAATAGGGAGTTGTGCATGCTTGCCAATAGTTACTCGACGAGCATGAAGCGAAAAATTGACTAGCTGTAGGAATCTGAAAATCGAATTCAAAGTGACCATCAGATGTTTGTGGCTTTATTAAAGAGGCAGCTTTTGCCTTTGTCATCTAGAGCTTCACCAAGTGTTGAGGCTCCGGATCATCAAACTCCAGCACCTCGTCTTCCTGCAGCTCCGCTGAGTAATGAGGCTCCTCGTGACCGTCCTTGAAGATTCCCTGCTTGTAAATTTGATTCTTTTTTTTTTCTTTTTTTTTTGTGGCATGTAGAGTGCCAAATTTGTGTAATTTTCCAGAGAAATAAATAAAATGAACTTTATTTTACTAAATGCCCTTTTTTTTCCGGGTCTATACATATAACGTGTACATATATTATATGCATACATATGTAATCATGATTCAATCTCAACGGATGTACAAAATAATATTTGTATTTGATGATTTTGGGTTACAATCTCTATTTGTTCCTCTGATTCGATCTCCGCAAGACTTTGATTTGTGGGCTTGATCCAAGGGCCGTCGAGGCTTTGATCTTGGATGAACAGGGGGAAGTTTCTTCAAGGGCCGTTGGGCTTGATCTTGAAGTTTGGCGGATGAACGTTTCTTCAGGGGGCCTTTTGGGCTTGATCTTGAAGTTGGGTGAGGTTTCTTCAAGGGGCCATTAGTGGCTTGATCTTGAAATTGGATGAACGGATCTTCAGGAGCCGTTGGGGCTTGATCCTGAAGTTGGATGAACGTTGAATGATGAACGGATCTTCAAGGGATTTTGGGCTTATTCTTGAAGATGGATGAACGACGAATGAAGAACGATGAACAATGGATGAACTTCAATGGGGCTTTGGGCTTGATCTTTGGATGAGAGGGTGATCTTCAGGGATTTGATGATGAACGTTGATGTTGTGTTGATCCGAAGGGCCGTTGGTGGCTTGATCTTAGGATGAACGAGGATGATCTTTAGGGATTTGATGATGAACATTGATGTTGTGTTGATCCGAAAGGCCGTTGGTGGCTTGATCTTAGGATGGATAGACGTTTCTTCAAGGGCTTTCGGGGCTTGATCTCGAAGAACGATGAACGAAGAACAAACTTCAAGAGAATTCTCTTCCAATTTGGGAGTAGAGAAATGTGTTTGTGAATTGGTGAATGAAATGAATGGAATGGCTTCCTATTTATAGAATTCCAAAACTTGATTTTTGGATTTAAATAATCAGATGAAATAAGTCGTTTCTGCCAGGTGTTGACACGTGTCCTGTTTGATGGCTTTTCTGACTTTTTTCGATTTTTCATCGAGTCATACACTACGTGTAAAATTTATGTGACACGTGAACGTTGAAATTTTAATTATTGGCCAACATTTATTTTACCGAAATTTCAATGTCTACAAGCATTTATGGTTTTGGGGGCCAAGAAATTAGTGGCCAATGGTTTGAAAAATAAATTTGGAAAAGGCATGTCATCAACATTAACTAGATAAAAATGATTAGTTGTGTTTTCAGATTAGTGGTTATACTGTTTAATGGATGAGTCGTGAATATTCTAACAATGAATAACAAATCCAAATAATTATTCTATACACGAGAATGTCGTCAAAAGTATTATGATGGTCGAATCTCTTCAGGAAGTGTCATCCAAAGTCATTAGTCATTTAAGTTTGAAGAGAGCAGGTTTTTCTCTAATTTTAGGAAAGATAAGAGCCTATTCCATTCTCACAAAAAGTTCAAATAGGAAATCATCAGTTAAGATTATTATGGGAGATAGTTTATTACATTTTTATTGAAAATGGCGAGAGTGGGAACATGAGGGAAGCATTGAAAGATGAATGAGGCACGTGGGACTATGAGGCTGGGGTTTGAAGCTACTAAAGAAAATAATAATAAAAGGTGTGGACTATTGCATTATATATGGTAAGTTTACAGAATTTGCAATGCACGCGCTTTTGTGAGGTTATTTTTTATTTTTTATTTTTTTTATTTTTTGTCCTTGTCATTAAATAAATCTATAGGGTGGTTTTTGGTTAAAATACAAAATTTTGAAGTCTTTTTCATTAGTTTTCCTTTAATTTTTAATTAAAACCATCTTATTTGCCTTTTACTTCTTTAATAAAAAGCTTTCTATTTCATAATTATCATACATTTAAATATTTTTTCGTGCAAACGCATCAATTAAGCGATGTAACATAAGGTAGGAATTGTGGTACACTGCTTACCCCAGATGTCCGTAACAAATGCACAAAAATTAAACGGGTGGTCAACTAATTTGCCAAAAAATCCAAATCAAATCCCAACTCCTTGGTAATAAATCAAACACTCTATTTGATCTCCATCAGTAAATGTTAAAAATATTATCTATTTGTATTTTTCCTGTGACATTTAAAAATATATGGACAAATTTTTTTCGTGATTCCTGTGGTGACATATCACTTTCAATGTGACCCTCGTGGTAAAAAAAACTTTTAATTAAACCCTTGTGGTGTCTGTTGTTAGCAATTGAGATCTAAATCTAAATTTCCATTAGTTTTCAGTTAAATAAAGTCACATGACTATCACATGTTGGGTCAAATTTGTTCTTTCAATCCAAATTATGTCTTATTCAATGGACTGTTGGAAATGTGCCCTAAAACCAATCATATGATGATACTTTACGGACATTTCACGTGATTAAACTAATCTAGTTTAATATCAAGGGCAAAGATTATTGTTTGAGCGGTCTCATATAAATGTTATATGCTTAAACGATAAAGTCCAAGGAATATGTGATTGGGAGAATGCGATCTAAATAGTTAGATTCATGAGACCATTCTTTCATAGACACATCCTAAACGTTCCTGATCATAGGATTGCCAATTGGGCATTGACAGTCCGTTAAGATCAGTACGTGCTATGTCTTCTATCAGGGAGAGTGACTAGTCTCGAGTCATTGATGTGAGTGACACCAAGACAAGTACGTAGGTGCTCAATAGAGAATGAGTTCACTGAACACGATCAACGACGAGTTCTCATATTCATGTCACGTGAGAACTCATGGTTAGGATAATGCAAATTAGTCATTTGACCTGAGGCATCATAGTTGTCTTGTGGTTAGGTCCTTGATCTTTGATCGTGTCAAATGGCATTCCTTTGGAGTGTCCACGGCATGGTTGGGGTCAAGCTATCTAATCATGGAGACAAGTGAATGCGCAACAAGGGATCTCTAACCTTCAAACTGTTGAGGGAGAATACTCTATGATATGATTTAGAATCTCTGGCCAGAGTATGAATGAGATGTTGGAATGTGTTCCAGATCACATTCAATGGAATCATATAAGCACAAGATTCACATTGGATAGTAGACATGAATAAACTATCAAGCCAAACAATGTGGTCAAGAGTATTGTATTAGAGAAGGACCGTATTGCATTTGTAATCCTAAACTGAATAGGTTCTCCACCTCTTCTGATTAGCTTGGGTAACCATGATATACTGCTAGGTGTCACTCATGGTTTGTGGAAGCCCTAAACGTGTGTAAACACTAAAGGGAGAATTGAAAGTAAGTTTCAAATTCACAATCGATTTGAAAGAGTTTGAATCGCCCACTGCCTCGCTAAAAGGAACCTAATGGATCGTACACCGTGTAAGGTAGAGATTGAAGATTCAACGGAGATGAGTAAGAATAATTAAATAGTTTAATTATTTATGGCAAGGATTAATTAATATGATTATTAATCAAACGAATAAGTTCGTTAAAGACCTCGGGATGGTTTTGGACCTTAAGGCCCAATGGGCTTCGAACGTCAAGTCCATTGACTTAAGTTGTATGACAACTTAATAAATAATGATTTACAAAGGCCCAAAATACTCCAAAAATATCCTAAGGCCGGCCATATTGTGAAGGGTAGCAAACTTGGACTTATTTACAAGTTTGCCACTCAAATGAATTAAGGTATAAATATGATTTTATAGCCAAAATTCATTAGGGTTTGTTTTTGGGAAATTGGAGAGAAGAAAAGCTCTCCCTTCTCTCTAGAAATGGCCGGCCCCCTTGGAGGGTTTTAGCTAGCACTCTAGCTCCTCCAAGGTCACTCATATCCTCTTAATCAAAACCTTGGTGTAGAAACTTAGAGGTTCTCAATTTTGAGAACTTAGAGAACCTATCATTTCTATATAAATCCATAGTTTTAAGATGCAAGGAATGAAGGCCCTCTCTTTGGGTGATTAGCCTTTGCTTATGCAAAGAGGAATCTACAAAGGTATAAATCTCAACTCACTTTGTTTTGAGTTGTTTAAAGGTTCACCAATCTACTAGGCTTTGAACATTCATGGGTAATGTTTTGTTTTTAAGTATATGCAAGCATGATTCCGCCTTTAATTTGTTAATTGCATGCTAATGATAGTGCTTAAATGAACATGGATCTTCCAAAATAATCCTTCATGGACATCTATTATAAATTAGGGTTTAACTAAAATTTGATTTTACAAAAAAGAAAAAAGAAAAAAGAAAAGCTTGAACGCGAAGATTAAAACTAAACTTGTAAAACCACATCTATGGTTGGGAGATGAGGTGAAGGTGAAGTCGCGCGTAATTTCTTAGGTATTGTGACATCCCACATCGCCCAAGGGAGTGATCCTTAAATGTATATTTCTATCCCTACCTAGCACGAGGCCTTTTGGGAGCTCACTGGCTTCGGGTTCCTTAGGAACTCCAAAGTTAAGCAAGAAAGGGGCTAGAGCAATCCCAGGATGGGTGACCTCCTGGGAAGTTGCTCGTGAGTTCCCAGAAACAAAACCGTGAGGGCGTGGTCGGGGCCCAAAGCGGACAATATCGTGCTACGGTGGTGGAGCGGGCCAGGGAGGTGGTTGCGCCCGGGCTGGGATGTGACATTTGGTATCAGAGCATAAGTTGGGCAGCATTGCATCCATCACACGCGTGATGAGAGCATTCTAGACTCTTGAGCTGAATTTTCGAATCTTGCCACCTCATCGAATACAAAAAATGTGTTAGTTTCTCCTAAGTTTTGGGCGTTTTTGCCAACTCCTTGGTATTTTAGGCGATTACTTGGCAAATATTTTAGACCTGAAGTGAAGAATTTCCCTGCTAAGGAAAGATGTGGATTGAGAGTGGGTGATGGCCTTAAAGAAAGGTTAGTGCTTCGACGTCAGCGTAGTATCCGGGATTTACAAATCGATTTCATCACTGTTATGTGGCCATCGTTACTAAACCTTTTGAGTTGGAATTAGAAATGGTTTTGGTTCCTTGGCAGAATCCGTTAGAATACCCTTATTAAAATTCATACGAAGCTTACCTTCGTTAAGATTCCAAAATGTCTGGAGTGATAATGTGATGCTACAAGGGTAGCACTCGATGGAGGAACGCCTCGAGATGGTTACTTTGGTTCTTAATAATGCTAATCCTCCCAATTAAATTGGTGGTCATTCTGGATCTTTTGGAGGAAGATCGACTTCTGTTTAAGTTCGTCCTAAAGTGGATTATTCGAAAATCCTATCCTACTGGCTTAGGACATTATAACCAGTGTTAGTCTCCAGATGTTCTTGGCGCTATACTTGTCAATTCGATGAGTATAGGCAGGCACGTGAGTTGTTGTATCTTTGGGTAGAAGGAATTTCTGAAGTAGAAAGTATCCTTTCCTAGAATTTGAGAATCATTTTCTAGACCAATTTCTTACTCATTATCTGAACCAACTACCTGAGTGGACTCTAACCTTTAATCAGCCTACGGTGGAACAACTAATCAGTGACATTGTCCAATATCCATAAATTGTTAACTAGTATTCAGGTGGTATGATTTCTAGCACCGGACACATGTTAGTATCGATAAGTGACACTAGTATGCCAGGACGCCGGTGTATAGTTCAAGGTAATGAATAATATTAGAATTATTGCATATGCATTAATTCACGACGTAATGGATAGGCTGATTAACATGGACTGTCTGAGTCTAAGGAACTAAATTGGGGGAACTTAGGAGCAGACCTTTGTTGACCATACTACCTATTTAGGTAATTAAAACTTCTTGGATTAGCCACCTTTGGCATATCATTGCTATCCTGGTTGAGTGTCGAGAAATTGTGAAGACTTTTTAGCTCGTGGAGCAAAGTTGGTTAGCAGTTGGCCCGTTTCGAAGAAGTGTACTTTTGGACGTCTTTTCTCAGCATTCTACTTGGTTGTCGAGGAATACTAGGAATAGAATACACCAGTGATTCATCTTGTTAACTCCGCAGTTACTTTCCTTATTCTTTGTCAAACCACCATTATAACAGTTTTCCTTGTGACTTTCGAATGAGTCTCACTTTGCTGAATGACTTTAGTCACTGAAGTTTATTGGTTAGAGAATTATCAATCAAATACCTTACCTAGAGAATTCAAATCTATTCACGAAGTTGAAAGCCAGAACCTTAGGTTTTGCACCTATTTAACCAACCTTTGCTATTTGAGCTTGCCTCCTTGGTTTGACAAATTCATAGTAATTCTATCGGTGATCTTCTTCTTACCTCGATAGTGAGATCATATCCTTTATGCCCTGTTAATCAACTTTGTACCAGCCTTCTTGATTATAGACCTTGATTAAATTGATATTCTTTTTGGAAGACGTGATCTCAGTGGGTGAAATTCTTTCCTTCTCCCAAAAATGGTTATAGTGGAAGAAAGTTGAATTTCTCATAAGTACTGAGAAATTCGAGATATCTTCAGCCTTGTTGATTTTATCGACACTTTGTTAGTGATTCTTCGACTATAGTATTCTTTTACTTCTGGTCGAAGAAAGTTAGCTTAGTTTGGGAAGTTGGATTTGAATAAAGTTTCTTACAATTGAATTGTCATCTCAATTCTCCCTCGCGTATAGTCTTCGATGACAATGATTTTTCGAAATTCACGATGATGTGTCCTTAGATATTTCAGTTGTGCAGAGGCGGCATAACGGACTACCAAGTATTTTCCAGCGTGTAGAATTGTTTGGAGTAAGCCATCTTTTCTATGACTTAGTCATCATCGATTAGCCTTGATTGAAAATCCAATGACAGTTCTCTATGGAGAACGTGTCTAAAATCTTTCTCAACCTTAGAGCTTTTCCAGTGCACTTATTTGTGGAATGAACTAAGTTCTAGCAGCGGCAGTAGAGAAGTTAAACCAATATCTATAAGTGCACTATCATATATCATTCCACTGTACAACTTTAGCTATTTCTTTCTAACCATCCGTATTCCATTTCAGCGGATGTTCACTGACATTGATTGGCGCTATTTTTGGATTATCAAGAATTGTTGGAATGGTTATAATTATTGCTTGAGGTCGACTGAAAATGGAAGTCATAGTTGTAAGCCCTATTGGAATTATTTTGGCACGTGAAGGAATTACGAACGCCAATAATTAGGATGATGAATCCATACTACTCACAGGCGATGGTGTAATGGTGGTAGCTTTACTAGAGTGGAAAGTCGTATTCTTCCAGTCCTAAAGCTTCAAGTTGGTGTTAATGACGAGTTCTTTCCTAAAATTTGGCGTTAGAATTGCAATATCAAGACACTTGTGAAGCTAGCTAAGATGGAAGTGGGATGTTGTTAGCTTCTCCACATTTTGAGATTTAACTGTCCTCCTGCGTGATGTGAGCAGATGAGGAGATGGGAAAGGAATCAAAAGTCGAGGCTCCATTTGATGTGTTTGAGGATAATTCTTGGTTCAGACGTACCTCGTCTTTGGGTAAGTGAGGAGGATATTAAGAAAAATTAAGTCTAGACTTTATGGACAACTACAGTTTCTTCTCTGTTTACTTTCAGAGGATAATGACATTATGAGAGAGCTACCTTTGGACTTCGATGCTAGTTCAGGCAAGCAGAGATCAGACGAGATTATTATCTGGACATATTTATATTTCATCGTGGGATGCATTTTACTTCCAAGCTTTGGGAAGTCTTTCCAAAGCTTGTGAGTACTAGATTTTATCTAGTGTCACATTATCGCCTCGAGACTAAGAGTTGTCTGAAATGAGCTATTCCGATTTTATGGGGCGTGTGACAGGTTGTTCATCACATAATTAGTATGGTTGTGATATATCGTTAGCTCCATTTTAGTTGCTTGTAACTATGGTTACAACTCTAGTTTAGCTACATTCACATTGGGGCTAATATATAGAGATTTATGCATAGTGCATAATTGATAGACACTTACCCTTGTTAGGGTGTGTGTAACGATGGTTACACTTCTAATTTTGAGCATGGCATTGCTTGAGAAATGGTACGGATATGTATGCACAATTTGTGATTGGCAGAAGAGGATTATGGAAAAATATTTGAGTTATGAAGATTGTGACCTAGAGAAAATTTCGATATTGATGATGTTGTCTGAGGAGTAGTGCAAGAACACAATCGAGGCTTTGTTTAGACGGTGTGTGTATGTTTCCCAATGAGGGGCAAGATGGTAATATTGCATCCTCGGGAATTATTTACTTGCCTATCATGGCCAGAGTGAGTTATCAGTATTGCGGGCTGCAGACCGTAATATTGATGACATACTTGTTGGATTCGTTAAGCAAGTGAATAAATAGATTTATTATATTAGTATGCTTACCTATTTAAAGGTTAGACTCGAGCTAGGGGCACCGCATGCTTATCTTCAGAGTTTAATATGCTTTGAGTGCGTATGCAAAGGCTTTTCTCTCTAAACAATTTTGATTTTAGTAAAATTGTTTTTGCAGTTTTCATATACATATTTAAACGTTATGCTTTCATACTTATTTTAACACTATGTTTTTCTAAGTACTGGATTTTAGTATAATGCTGAAGGAGAAAGAAAGTTGAGCTGGGAGGCATAAAAGAGGAATCACTGCACACTGATCGCGACGGAATGGCATTCTCTTATATGCAGCCACTCTACCTCGATATCTCCTTCACTCATTTATTTTTCTACTACATTTTCACTATTTTTCTCCAGTAAAAGATTTCAAATTTCGGGGACGAAATTTTTAAAGGTGGGTAGATTGTGACAACCCGTCCCTAAAATTTATGATTTTTATAATTTTAATAAGTGAGTTTACAAAAATGCCCTTCGAGGCACGTACTTTGATTGGTGTTGACTGCCTCGTAGTGACATCTAAGATTTGTTTTCTTGGCATATTCTTATAGTATTCGTCGCTACGGACGCGTAGGCGCAAACGGATTCGAATTTGGAGCTATAACGAAGAAGTTATTAACGTTTGAAGTTGGGGACAAAATTGTAAAAATAATATTTTCTGGAATGCTCCAGATTTTGGAGCCAGAATCTGGGCAGCCACGTGTGTGGCCCAGATTTAATGGGAAAATAAATGGGTGGCTGGGATGAAATGGTAAAGGAGAGAAAAAAAGGGTATGTGTGTGTGTGTGTGTGTGTGTGTGTGTGTGTGTGTGTGTGACCAATGAGGGAAGAGAGTAAGGAGGGAATGGAGGGATGAAAAAGGAGAGGAACCCGTGGGTTCCCTCTCTGACCCGCGAACCGCACCTTCACCCAAACCGTTTGGCTAGGGCAAATTCCGGCCACTTCTCCACCATTTTCCGACGAATCACACCCATATTCCACTTCCATAACCTCCATTCTATGAATTTCATTCCAAATTTGAGAGCAATTGGCCTTGAAAATGGGTAAAACCCATGTAGTGCCAAAACGGGTCGTGCTCGAAATCCCCAAATCCTGAAACGTTTTCATGAAATTGATCCTACCAAAATACTTCCCTAGAACTCAGGAACAAAGCACAATCCTTGGTTGGAGCATCGGAGTTGAGTTTAAGTCGAATTGGAGAACACCCTATTTCTAGGGTTCTTGGCGGGTGTAGCAAAATTGGATTTTCTCACAGGTATGAAAGTTGTTCTACTCATTGAGATCCTTAATTCTGGAAATTTTGAGAATTTTTAGTGAAAGTTGAATTTTCCGGTGACTCGGGGGCGGCCAACCGCCACCCGCGGCGGCGCGTGCGGCGGCACGTGGCCCAAGGGCCGCCAATGATGTTTTTAGGCATTATTCAATGCCTTGATATTAGTTTTGATGATGGATTGACGTAAATTGATCGTTAGGACCTAAATTCGTTACGTTTCGGTAATATGTCAAAATATGAATCGACGATCCAACCGTTGGATCGTCACCAAAATTTAGTATGTTGTAGTACATAATATTTGAGGAATGTAGGAGTTTACGGATCGGGAATCGGTCGTACGCATCTTCCCGAATTGGAATTGTAAGTTTGTAAATAAAACGTTAACCGCCAATTGGTTTTGGCAATTGACGGAGATCCAACCGTTGGATCGTAACGAAACTTTGGGAAATTGTTCTAGAAGCTTAATGTGGATTATTGGAAGTGACGGCCGAAGATTCGTGATACGGATCTTCCAGATCGAATTCGTAGGGATGCACTTTATATAAACTGCATATTATCTCAGTACGAATTTTGAGACATGAATTGATATGTATGCTAGGCGGTGATCATTTGGGATCATTTGGGATGTCTCGAGAGTCGTGTTAGGGGGCTGTAGCGTGGACTCCATGTGAGTGGGCTTTTGTTATAACTGCTGTTTTTCCCAGAAACTTGATTTGAATGATTTGCGAATCGAATTGATTTTAGAATCGAATTGCCATGTCGTATGCAAAATTAAATTTCATTACTATGATTATGATTGCATTCTTTATGCTTCAGCGCTGTGGACGGCCAGGTAAGTCAGGTGAGTTTGATAGCTAGTGATAGTGATGATGATGATTGTGATATAGCTCATTTACCTGCACCTCAGGTGTTAGTGCTCCGCCATAGTAGGGCCTAGCCTTCACGTGATCGTTCACCTCTCGCACCATACGCTCACCTTGGATCCAAGGCAGGTGCACAGCCTGTCGTACAGACCACTATAGGTGGTTCCGACTCGTAGGTGACCCGCGATTCGTCTCACAGCTTTCACGTGATCGTAATACTGAGCGTAATATTATACACCTAGCCTGTCGTACAGACCACTGCAGGTGGTTCTGACTCGTGTGCAGGATAGTGATTGATTGTGATTGATGAGCTATCAATTCAGCCGTACAGGTCACTAGAGGTGACTCCGGTTGACATGATGGTATTGATGCATATTGATTTATCTCACCTGTCTGATATTACTTACTTTTGGGTTGGTATATCGACATGGCTTATTTATGAGATTTGATGATGAGTTTTGATTTATGGACAATGTTTTCTTATATGAGTATATATATATATATATATATATATATATATATATATATATATATATATATATATATACGTACTATTTTCTGGGAAACTATACGGGTTTTACAGTGAGGGGTTAGTACTTTTGATATCAAAATGGTTTTGAAAAGCTTTGTTTTTGCCCACTCATGTTTTCTGTTTTGCGCCCCTCCAGGTTTAGTTGATGAGGTTCGTATCGACGAGGATTCTTGGCGGATCTCAAGACGGGTGGCTACTTATGAGGGTATATTTCTTACCCACTCTACTGTATCTACTTATGCTCTGAAGGCACGTGTGAGATAGGTTCGCTCCCGCTCACAAGCACACTTTGATGTTTAGGCACTTTTAGGTTTAAATTTATTCACATTTTTCCACATCACTACACTTTATGGCTTCGTCACCTTCCAGGTGTCG
Source organism: Crataegus laevigata (assembly GCA_963580275.1). Classification (NCBI taxonomy): domain Eukaryota; kingdom Viridiplantae; phylum Streptophyta; class Magnoliopsida; order Rosales; family Rosaceae; genus Crataegus; species Crataegus laevigata. The sequence continues at coordinate 24,711,415 of OY756948.1, forward strand.
GCCAACACAATTCGACTTCAGTGTCCTAGTAGACTTTCTGGGTTGGGGTGTATCAATTTGGTATCAGAGCCTAACCCTGGCCGTGGTGTGCCGACAAGGACGTCGGGCCTCTAAGGGGGGTGGATTGTGACATCCCACATCGCCCAGGGGAGTGATCCTTAGAGTGCGTTTGGTACGCAGGACGGGACGGAATGAGGCGTTCCGTCCCGCGTTTGGTACGCCTAAAACGAGTGGGACGAGGCGTTCCACGGGACAAGTTTTGGATGATTTTTGGTTCCACCTCCCCCCCTGGAACGAGGTTGTTCCACGTCTGTGGGACATAAATTTTTAACATTTTAGGACAACAATGCCCCTTGTCTTTTTCAAAATTTACAACATCCGTCCCGTCCCGTCCCGTTCCGTCCCGTCCCGTCCCGTTCCGTCCCGTCCCGTCCCGTCTGCGTACCAAACGCACCCTAAATGTATATTTCCATCCCTACCTAGCACGAGGCTTTTTGGGAGCTCACTGGCTTCGGGTTCCTTAGGAACTCCGAAGTTAAGCGAGAAGGGGGCTAGAGCAATCCCATGATGGGTGACCTCTTGGGAAGTTGCTCGTGAGTTCCTAGAAACAAAACCGTGAGGGCGTGGTCGGGGCCCAAAGTTGACAATATCGTGCTACGGTGGTGGAGCGGGCCCGGGAAGTGGTTGCGCCCGGGCCGGGATGTGACAGGTATGATTTAATTTTCTTTGAAAAAAATACTTCTAATATGCCATTGTTTTTTTTTCTTTCAATGCCAACACACCAGTTTGAATGCATAAATGCCTTTAAGTTTTGTCTTTAATTGGTAATGTGGTTTTATGCTGGCCCTAGTCGCCCAGTACACAACCTTTCAAAATGTTTTCTTAATATTCTTAAATTTTAATTCTTTAACTTTCTTACGCTCTTGAAGTATATATGCGGAGGGCAGACCTGAAGATTGAATTTTCTGCAATGCCTTTCACCCATTGTCTTTAATTCTACAATGCCTTTCACTCGTCTGAATCCATATATACTGCATTTCACCCATTGTCTTTAACTCTTTAAGTTATTCTTGTACATTTGTGATTTTTCTGCATTATATAGGTTGAGATACATGTGCTATCAAATTGGGGTGATGGTTAGTGACGGTGGAGGAGGTCCACTAATGGCTATGGTGGTGGCTGGGAGCCTGAGATGAGATATGGGAACTGTTAGGTTTTTTATTTTTTATTCTTTTTAAATCTTTTCAAGTTTATTTTATTTGTAATTTTATTTTAACCCAATCATGTTTTTGTTTATTTATTTTTAATTTTGACAGATCCACATGTGATGGTCACATGATTTTATTTAACAGAAGACTAATGGAAGTTTGAATTTGGACCTTAATTGCTAACCATGCTCACCACGCGGGTTTAATTAATATTTTTTTCACCACAATGGTCACATTGAAAGTGGTGTGTCACCACATGGACCACAAAAAAAATTTAGCCAAAATATATTTACTCATTTATAGCTGCACTATCATTAATTGTTGTCTTACATCGTTCTTAGCTTAGCATTTATTCATTTTGTAATTTGTAGATTTTTAAGAAAGTAATAATAATTCTAAATTAATGATTAGTTACTACTTGGAAAAAAAAACTATCAATGTTTCCCAATGAATCATAAAATTTGTATAATACAATGAAATTATTGCCTTTAATGATACAATTGCAACACAGGCATAATTGATTCAAATTTGTAATCGATAAAATCTGATATAAATCTTTCAAATAGATTGTCAAACACTGCATTAGCACAAATTCCTTCATATTCAAATTACTTTTTAAATTTTTCTCTTTTACTAAAGATGATTCAAAATACTATGTTCTATGGTTCAACTACATATATTATTGTTCTTGAATCGCAATTTTACAGGGCTACACTTTCGTTTTTCATATGGTTAATATTAACATTAAACTATAACATAGAAATATCTATATAAATGCAATTTTAAACTAATTAAAGAGTTACACTTTCTAATCTGCACTTTTAAAACTTTACAAAATCCCTATTATTAATCTTTTCCACTGTAAATAAAATTGCAACAACTAATTTACGTTCTTAAATGAATGTACATAGTATCCTTGGTCCTTGAAGATGACACGAATGAAATTAATGCTCTCATCATTGGCAAATCAAGCGAAAAACTGTTTGGCATAGCCAGTAAAGATTTGGTGTTCAATCAAAGATCAACAAATCAAAAGCAATTGCCAAGTGAGTTTCTGAGACTTATAGGATAAAGAAAAGCTTTTCACCTCCATCAAAAACAGAAGATATATGCTAAATTCAAACGATTTCCTCATCTACAATGCTTCTAAAGACACAACAATCCAACCAGCAACTTCACAATCCATTAGCAGGGAAATTACAATGTCTTCAATAACTGTTTCATCTTCCACTATGCCTCCTGAAATAACTGGAAAATGACATAAAAGAAAAAGGAAATTAATTACGACTGGTGAAAAAATGATTATATTCTACTTAACAACATTTTTTTTCTACATCTTAGATTAATATCAGTCTAATCTAAATATACTTTCCAACATTTTTAATATGTTTAAAGAAGTGAGGTAGAAGAAATCTTTGAAGCGGATGTGCAAGATTTGGATCAAGTTTCAATCAACTTAAAATCATCCCCAATAGGTGGAAAAAGGGACCCTGCCACAAAAGAAAAACTAGTTAACTCCATTTTGTTCCTATTTCTTCCACGTTGTAAATCTATTGATATACAAAACTTATTCTATGTATGTTAACATTTCTTTTTGTTCCCCTTTACATTTCTTTCTCATCTCTCTCAGCTCTTTCTCTAATAAACTCTCTCTTAGCTCTCTTTCTCTCCCCTATGTGCCACAACTTTTCTGCGCGAGCCTCGCCAGACCACCACCACTCATCATGTCAGCTAGCCACACCACCATCATCCCCAACTCATCCAATCTCTCTTCTCGAGCACAGAAACTCAAACAACTTTGATACCAAACTAACACACCCCAACCCAGAATGTTCACCTGGACACTGAGTCGAGATGTGCTGGTTGACTCCGGAAGGTGATGAATCCATAAAGTGTAGTGATGTGGAAAATATGAATAAATTTAAACCTAAAAGTGACTAAATGCAAAAGTGTGCATGTGAGAAGGAATGAAATCCATTTCACATGTGATGTCTGAGTATAAGTAAAGTACGGTAAAATTTGAATAAGAATAATACCATTGGAAGTAGTCTCGTGTCAACTTTTGCCAAAAATCCTCGTCGACACGAGATCGGCCACTAAAATTTGGAGGGGCAAAAAACAAGGGTGAGTGGTGTGACATCCCACATCGCCCAGGGGAGATGAGTCTATAAGCCTTATATGTATATTCTCATCTCTACCAAACACGAGGCCTTTTGGGAGCTCATTGGCTTCGGCTTCCGTAGGAACTCTGAAGTTAAGTGAGTTTGGGTTAGAGCAATCCTAGGATGGGTGACCTCTTGGGAAGTTACTCGTGAGTTTCTAGAACCAAAACCATGAGGGCGTGGTCGGGACCCAAAGCGGACAATATTGTGGTACGGTGGAGTCGAGCCCGGGCCGAGATATGACAATTTTGCATCAGAGCCACTCCCTGCTCGGAAGTGTGCCGACGAGGACATCGGGCCCCTAAGGGGGTGGATTGTGACATCCCACATCGCCCAAGGGAGAGGATCCTGTAAGCCTTATATGTATATTCCCATCTCTACCTAGCACGAGGCCTTTTGGGAGCTCACTAGCTTCGGGTTTTGTCGGAACTCCGAAGTTAAGTGAGTTTGGGTTAGAGCAATCCCAGGATGGGTGACATCCTGGGAAGTTGCTTGCGAGTTCCCAGAAACAAAACCGTGAGGGCGTGGTCAGGGCCCAAAGCGGACAATATCGTGCTACGATGGAGTCGAGCCCGAGAAGTAGTCCCGCCCGGGCGGGGATGTGACAAGTAGGCCTAAAAATAAAGCTTTGTAAAACCTTCTTCAAAATGTAATAACCCTTCGCCGTAAAACAAGTATAGTTTCCAAAAATAACATACTACATAAAAATACTTACTGTAAATAGTAATATCTTGAGAATACAGGACTTCACTATATTTACGTGAATGGTTTCGTTTCTAGGTGAAACGCATTTCAAAGATCTTCGATGCCCACGAGGCAGGTTGGACCTAGCGACATGATTTGTGAGTGGGTATTTGCTTTTCAATATTATATATTTATTTAGTTTTCATTTATATATATATATATATATATATATATTTAATAACGAATTTTCTACGTTACGCTTAGATTAGATTAACGTTTATAAATATGAGCACATTGACGAAATTTATAAAATTATGCTATGTCTTATAGGATGCAAAAGTATGAGTATTATTGTGGAATGCCTTAATTATATTTATAGCCATGAATAGTGTTATGTTGACTAGAATTATCGAATTAACGCTGCGTGATCATATTTACATTATCTACTCATCGTGTGCTACACTGGTGTTAGAACTCGCCCAGGCCATGGCTTGTCTTCACATGTATGTTCACATCGCACTGTACGTGCACTTTGGATCCATTATAAGTGCCAGTAATATCCTAGATTGCTATAGGCAACTAGGAATCGTATGTGATACACATAATGCCAGTCTTCACGTGATTGTATTACTAGAGCATAAATCATTATTACACCCAGTCTTATTCATGGCAGAATATCTCTGCATGAACTCATGTGTCAGCACATGTTGATGAGCATTCAATATGATATGTTCGTTTATGGGAGATATTGTGATTACTAGATATTAGGTGTTTATTTATGAAATATTGTGAAGCGCAGTATTCTCGAGATATTACTGTTTATGGTAAGTATTTTCATATTATCATAGTATACTATTTTTGGAAACTATACTTGTTTTACAGCGAAATGTTATTACGTTTTCGAAAAAGGTTTTACAAAGTTTATTTTTAGGCCCACTCACCCTTATTTTTCGCACCTCCAGGATTTTGGTCGAGCTCTTGTGTCGATGAGGATTTTTGGCAAAATTTGATATAGGAGACTAATACCAATGGTATAATTCTTATTCAAATTTTAATGTACTTATGCTTTGACATCACGTGTTAAATGAGTTCATTCATGCTGACATGCGCACTCTTGCATTTTGTCACCTTCTAGCGTCGGCCAGCACAGCACGACTCGGAGTCCAAGTGGACTTTTCGAGTTGGGGTGTGTCATGCTACACCAAACTGTGTTGTCATCCATTATAGAAAACTTAATAGTGTTCCTTCATTATTTTTTTTTGCATGTAAATAGGCCGTCGTAACATGAATTCCCCCATTTTTGCCATATAAACAATCCAATGTCTTGAATCTTTTGTCTGGAAGTAGTAATCTCAATCAAAAACTAGAATGGCTGCCAAAGGGGAAATAAGACTAACCATTTTTGTATATAGATGACAAAATATTTAGTGATGTTTTTTTTGTATAAATTGTATAAATATGAACACTGATGTGTAAAAAATATTCATTGCATTTTGTATGCATAGTCTTCATTGTCTTTGTCTAAATAGTCTTCATTTGAATCTCTATGTATTTATATCTTTAAAACACAATATATGATAGAATTTTCAACCTCACAACAAGTTGCAGGTATAGTTTTCTAGTTAATTCTAAACAAATCGCTAAGTCTGACAAAATTCAAAACCCTAGGAGACAGAAGAACTGCCATGTAAACAAGCTCCACACAGCTGCTACTCTCACTTATATCTATGCCTCTATGCCTCATCTTTCAGCTCTTGAAACTCCTCATCCTCTTCTTCTTCCACTTGGCTCTCATGGTAGCGAAGTGAGACTGAAAACATTTACGCTCTTTGTTGGAAGTCCTCTGATGAGAACCGGCGGATCGAAATTGGGAGATGTGTTGTGGGAGTCGTTATGTAGGCTGTGAATGAAACACCCTATGAACAAACTAGTTAAACAAAAAAAAAGTTATTATTTGAGGAGAGAGATGTCAAATGATAGAAGAACGAGAAAAATGGAAAAGGTTAGGGAGACCAAATTTTAAAACCAAATTTTGTAAATCAACTGCCGTGGTTGTAATTGATTGGATTATTACTCAAGTATTGATCAACATACTTATTTCTTATTGATGATACATCATTTGATTTGTAAATTTGGTATCTCTAGCATTATCCACATACAAAAAGGTAATTTAACCAAAAATCAATAAAAACTTTACTATTTAACCATATATCAATGACATATTTTTATTTTGGACTTAATCAATGATACATTTTGATTGTTTAGGCATAGGTCAATCATGAATGTCACATTGGCTTTAAGTGATTATAAATACTCGGAATTTGACTTTTCTATCCATCTTTCCTCATCTATCTTTATATTTTTACACACGCTATATGTCCAACTAGCCCTTAACTATCTCCTATTCGCCGTCTCTTCTCTCTCTCTCTCTCTCTCTCTCTCTCTCTCTAACATTGCAACGAAGTGTTTGAATCCATAGAACAGGAAATGGACACTGCGACACAGTGTCACAATCACATAAACTTTTGAATATCAATGAACAGGAAACAGAACAAGAAATAGACACTGCAACACAGTATCTGAATCCATTTAAACTATTTGAATATCAATGCCTAATCACATAACATGAAATAGACACTGCAATGCAATGCCTAAATCCACAAAATAGGAAACAAACATTGCAACGCAGTGCATAATCACCTAAACTTTTGAATATCAAAGAACAATCACATAATAAGAAACAAACACTGCAATGTAGTGTTTGAATCCACATAAACTATTTGAATATCAATGCACAATCACATAACATAGGCAGACACTGTAACAAAGTGTTTGAATCCACATAACTAGAAATAGAAACTGCAACTTGAATCACAAACTTTGAATATCAATGTAAAATTACAGAACAGGAAACAGACACTGCAACATTGCGTTTGAATCGACAAAATTTTTTGAATATCCATGTATAATCGTAGAACAGAAAACAGAAAACAGACACTGCAATGTAATGTCTGAATCCACAAAGACAAAAATTGGAAATAGAGCACATAACTTTAGAAAAATAGCACAAGGAGTGGCGATTAGACTAAACGACATAACCACCATGAATAAACATACACAGAGCCAGGAAATATACCCAAGCAGGCTATATATGTGATATGCCCAAACCAATTTTAACATCCAAACAAGCTCAAATTGAAAACCAAAAGGAGCAGTGAGCAAAATTACACCATATTTCTCAAAAACACAAATCAAATAACTTAAAACGTAAAAATTGAAGAATAAGAAGAAAATAGGAAAGGAAAAAAATAACTTGATCGTGATTTCTCAAGCGCAAGTGCGAATCATTCATCAGAATCATGCTAAAAGTACGAAAGCGTTCAAAGTGGCACAAAGTTGACAAGACAGGTGTTGTGAGGCCAAAAACGGAGGTTGAAGTTGGTGGAAGGCGATGGAGGTTGAAGTTTGAGATTGTTTTATGATTGCAAGGTGATGGAGGTTAAAGTCTAAGAGCGTTTTGCGTAGGTTACAATGTGAGAGATGAAAAGGTTGGGTGCTTTAAATGACAATGGCATGAATTGTAATTTTTATTTTAGGGTAAATTACACCATACCCCCTTATGTTTGAGGTCTATTACAATTCCATACAACATCTTTAAAACATTTCACTTTCATACATTCAGTACCATTTTATTTCAAAATAACACCTCCGTTACATTTTTCATCCATTAGTCTGTTAAATGCTAACTTGGCTACCACATTTGTGCTGATGTGGCTGCCACGTGGTAAAAAAATAATTTTTATACATAAAAAATATTATAATATAACCCTATTAAAAAAAAAACCTCAACCTTCTTCTTCCCTGCTCCCATCTTTCCCCAACCCCCACCCCGCTGAAACCCTATCCCCTTCATCTTCCCAATCCGTCCTCCCTCCCTGCAACCCAAATCCAAAACCACTCCCCACCCATCCTCCACCTCCTCCGCGCACCCATCTTCCCATCTCCCCCACCCCCACCCGAGCCCAATTTGCAACCCCGAAAGAAAAAAGAGAAAAAGAAAAAAAAAACCCATCTTCATCTTCCCTGCAACCCACTCCTTTCTCTTCCCTCTTGTCTTCCCTAAACCCGTTGTGCACCCATCCTCCACCTCCTCCTCCACACTCAGTATCTGCAATCCAGAAAAGAAAAGGTGAAAAAAAAAACCCATCTCATCGGAGATGGGGATTTAACGGGAGTGGGTCGTCGGGGGAGAAGAGGTTGCTGCACTGGGGGGAGGTTGCTGCATGCGGGGGGGCAGAGCGGGCGGGGGGCTGGGTTTCTAGGGATAGGGATTAATAGGGTTTGGGATTATTTGGTTTATGGGGGGTGGTATTAACAAGGTTTTGGGATTATTTGGTTTGTAGTTTTGGGGGTTGTGGGTAAGCCTTTTAGGTTTTTTTTAATTTTTTTAATTTTTAACATTCTCAATGGATCGCTAATCTACTTTAAATTGATTTAAAAATATTAAGGTGAATGGATGGGTGATGAACTAGCTAGAGGGTTCTTCTCCACACATGACACATATGCAACATAAATTAATTTTCAGCTGTTCTTTCAATAAACCATAAATCTCAACACTCCAGATTAACCGTGAACAACACTTTTTTAATCTTCAAGTTCTGCTTAAGTTATTGAATTGGATGGGAAAGCGCATACAACAATTCAATACATTCTCTAAAAGTCCCCTACGTGAACAACACAATAGAGATACAATCAAAGATCATTAAGATTCATGAGAACTATAAGTATTGACGAGGCATTCGTAACTATGAAAAGCATGATACTCTTGCCAAGAATTTACTTAACTCGATTGTGGATAACAACCTTCACTACTCATAAATATAAGTTCATAACGATTAGGTGAAATTTCCTTATATTCTAGCATCTAATTCATGCATGCAAATTAAGTATGCATCCTTAATCGACATACAAGAATAAGTTATCAATCAATCAGTTAAGCAAATTAAATTCACAATTCATGATATCACAACTGAATGTAATCAATTCATACTACAAATATGCTCATGGCTTTGAATCAACCTCTAGCCAAAACGAATTTAGTTACACATTATTCTTAAATTAAACCATAAGTAAAACATAAGTTTGAGAAGATAAAACCGAGAGAGGAGAGTGCACAGATTTCCTCATTTGCACCGTGAGCTCTCTTTGTGCTCAGTCCCTATTTCCGTGTGCTTCTGTGCACACAGTGCCTCTGCTGGCAACTTCTCTGTGCTGCGCCTGTGCTACTACTCAGCTGCTCTGCTGGCAGCTTCTCCGTTGCTGCCTCGTTTTTCTAAATGGGCGCTGCCCTTCCGTTGGCAGCTTTGCTATCTGTCTTCCTCGTTAATGAGCTTCCTGCCTTGGTTTTTCTTTTCTTTTTTTTTTTATCGTTTTGCACGCAGACTTTTGGCAGCTTCTCTCTCCCTCGCTTCTTGCTGAACCTTGCTGTGCTTTTCTATGTGCTTCGCTGCCTTCTGTGCACTGCATGCCGCTTGTGCTTTTCTATCTGGAAAGTTGCCTTGCTATGCCGCACTGAACTCTTCCTGGCAGCCTATCTGCCTTTTCTTTTTCTATCTGTTTTGCACTCAAATGGGCGCTGCTTTGCAGCCTTTCTTTATTTATTTATTTTCTAAATGTTGCTGCTGCTTTTGCACCCCGGTACTGCCTTGCTGTTTGAACCACAACGATAGCATATATCTGCATCCATGGTTTTAAGTGCTTTACCCTTATTCTTGAAGTTTGGGGCCTTGGGAACAAGGTTTGAGCGCTTCTGGGCTTTGTTTCTTCCCTTAGATGGGCTGTTGACTTTCACGAGATGGCTTTTGGCCGTCCCTACCACACCTCTTTTGGCGTTTTGGGCGTTGATTTATGCTATAATGTGCTTCAGGAACAATAGTTGTCCCAGTAAGTCGAGCTTGATGATTCTTTATCAACAACTGGTTTTGTTTTTTAGCGAGAAGTAAAACAAAGATCAAATCTGGGAACTTAGTGAACTTCTGAGGCCTATATTATTGCTAGACAATATTAGTAGCAGAGGAGGTCGAATAGGTTTTATCCAAAAGATCCTCTTCGGTCAAAGTTTCGTTACAAAACTTGAGAAGTGATTGGATTCGACAAACTTCATAATTATATTCATTTACAGACTTAAAGTCTTGGAAGCGCAAATGCTGCCAGTCAAGTCTTGCTTCAGGCAAGAATATGTCCTTTTGGTGATCAAAACGATTAGCCAAAGTGACCCATACTGCATCTGGATCCTCTTCAGCAAGGTACTCAGTTTGCAAGGCGTCATGAATATGTCAACGGATAAAGATCATAGCATTGGTTTTCTCAGCTTCGCCAACCAGATTGTTTGTCTCTTTTTCAATGGTAGGACGCAAGTTCTTTATAGTGAGGTGAAGCTTCACATCTTGAACCCACTTCCAGAGACCTCCAAAACGATGAAGTCAAGTTTGTTCAAATTCAACAAGTTCCTATCACAAAATAAGGGACAAGATGTGATTAGTGCAATGGAGAAAAAAAATCAATCCATTCACATATGAGTAGAAAATTCATGTTTTAATAGACATGTATTGTTTAATATTCGCATGAAAAAACTTCGAGTTTTCATGGGTGACGTTTTAAAGTGAAAAACTTTAGGTTTTCAAACAAGGCGTGTTTATAGAAACTTCAAGTTTCATAGTAATTATGAACTTCAAGTTCATATGTTCTTGCAGATAAATGCAAATATATTCACAGAAATATGTAACATGAAAATATGCTAATAGAACTGCAGGTCTATAACTAGAATTGAATTAATTATTTTGACTTCGAGCCAATTTTAAAGTGTGGGTGAAAAAATACAAAACCCATTGGGCCTACAGTAATTAAGTAAATAAAACTCAAGACCTATAAGAAGGCTTAAGCTTTACGGGTGAGCTGAGCAAATTTGAAACACGCGGCCAAACCAAAAAATTGGGCTGGGTTAGTTGATCAGGCCAAGGGCGTTCAAGCCCAATGTCACATCCCGGCCCGGGCTCGGCCACTTCTCGGGCTCGACTCTACCGTAGCACGATATTGTCCACTTTGGGCCCCGACCACGCCCTCATAGTTTTGTTTCTGGGAACTCACACGAGAACTTCCCAGTGGGTCACCCATCATGGGAGTGCTCTCGCGCGCTACTTGCTTAACTTCGGAGTTCCGATAGAACCCGAAGCCATTGAGCTCCCAAAATGCCTCGTGCTAGGTAGGGATGGGAATATACATTTAAGGATCACTCCCTTGGGCTACTTCAAAAGAAAAAGGTCGGGCCCAAGAAATAGAAGCCCAGATGAGGCACAAGCAGTGAACCTATGGGAGAAAGGAAAATGGGTCAGGCATAGGTATTAAGCTGTTTTAGGCAAGCCCAACTAGAAAAAAAAACTATTTTTTTTCTTTGCATGGGTCAGTTAAACGGTTTTGGGCTAATACAGGGAGCCTCAAAAAAGCAATAGGGAGCAGGTTTAGAGATGGAACCCAATAGGACTCAGGTTGGGTCCAAAGACACTTCAACCGTAGCTGGGTGCGTTCTCCAGGGAAGAAAAATTGGTGCCACTACTTCAGGCGACTGTATTTTGGGACAATGATGCTCGGGGCGAGTCCATGGGTTGACATAGACCTCAAATATGAGCAGAGGTTTTGAAAAAAAATCCAATCATTCTAACAAAACCCTAGAAATTCGAATCGGGTTTATAGAAAAATTTCGATGAATCTCGGTCCAATTTCGGTGTAGGATGACTTTTAGTTGTCGGTGATGTGAACGAAACGTTCAGGGTGGTGGCTCCAGGCCATGCCTATGGTCGATGTGGACATGAACATCATTAATGGTGTTGGGTTTTTCTAGGATGTGAAGCTTAGAGCTTCTAGCTCCATGGCTTAATGGTTCTCGGCTTAGCGTGGAGAGCTTAGTGACATGGGGTTAGGCCAAGAATTGATGGCTCCGGTAGCAGCTTAGCGCAACTGAGTCTGTAAGCTGCAGGCCTGTGCTAGGTCGAGGGTTCGAAGAACCCTAGCGGCCGATTCTTGTTTCTTTTTTTTTTTTCAATTCAATTCATATACAAATTCAATTCAAAGCATATTCAACTTAATAGTTTAATGCATGTACATATATTTGATGCAATTCGTGGCAAATATCAAATTCACATAATTCAACAATTATGAATATAATGCATACACAATTTATGTAGAATCTAAAATTTGAAAAATGTAAAGTTGGGTCATGCATTATGGTGAATATTCATGCTATCAGGGCTGCAAAAATATCGAGATAAAAATCGTTGTTTTGAAAGAACCTGATTGCGTGATGATATGTATGAACTGGTTTGATGTAGAAAATTTCCTTGTCAAATTTGTAAGCGCAGTGCTAGTAGTGTGCTGATAACGTGTTATAGCCTATTTTATCTGACAAGGGTAAGAGGGTCAGCGACAAGGAGAAGAGAGATTGAGATAGATGTGTTTGTAGAATTGTAAGGGACTGTGTATGATATCTCTCTTACATAGTGCCTTTATTTATAGTAGTCAAGGAGAGAAGAAATTCCTTCATCCCAAGGAATACAAGTTGTAATAGGAAAGGATAACTAGAATAAAATCTAATCTAGGATTTACACAATCACACTTTAACTAGGAAAGTTTACAACAGTTTTCTAATTTTAGTTTTAAGTTTTTAATTTTTGCAAGTTATAGGGTCGTTTGATAAGTTTTTACTTTTTATTTTTTGCAAACTAAAAATAAAATAATTATTAGCCGACTCTAAATTAAACTGAAAATGAAATAGATATCAAACTGAATTTTCACTATTCACTAGCTACATTAACAAAAGGGTAAACTTGATATGAGCATATTTGTGCGACTTTGTTATCTTATTTCTTTGCATTACTTAGTTAATTTCCATTTATTATAGTGATTTAGTTTATTTTCGTATTATTGTAGGTACAAGTGGTGAAGTTGACAATAAATGGCCAAAGGAGCAATTTGGACCAGTTTTAGACTTGGAATGGATAGCATGCGAGGAGAACAAGTGGGATGGACATTTTTGATGTTTAAAAGGTGTTTAATATGTGTTATACGAGTGCTAAGATCTGGAGAAATTAGAATTGAAGCTTGGAAGACAAGGAAAAACATTATCTTATCCAACCTTATCCAAACTTATCTTATCTTATCTTAACCAACATTATCCAAACGTTATCCTATTTTATCCAACATTATATAAACTTTTCTCTAGCAGAAAGAGGAGTCCTTATCCTATTCTAAATCCTTCCCATCAGAATTTAGGAGTTCTAATCCATTCAAACAACATAATCTTTTTCCTCCTTGGTTTGTGCCGCACCATTGCCCTATAAATAAACAATCGTGCCGTATGTTTTAAGAGCTTTTCAGAGGAGAATTCAAGTGTGTCGTGACTTGCAATTAGGAGGAAGAGAGCTTGTGCCGTGTAGAGACAAATCTAAGACTTGTGCCGCAACATTGCAATCAAGCCATTGGAGATTTCTAGAGTTCTTTCTATCCTTTATTGAGTTTCAATGTTTATTTTATATTGCTTTTCAATTACTATGAACATGAGTAGCTAAGTTTCTTTTTAGTTAGAGGTGAATTCGAAGCCATGGACATATGTTTTATATGAATTGATTTCCTCCAGTTATTGTTTCATAAAACATGAATGCAATTTACTTATATGTTTTATAGAGTATTTATTCTTGTATGTTGATTAAGGGTGCACACTTAGTTTGCATGCAGAGATTTGATGCTAGAATATAAAAGAATTTCACCTAATCGTTATGAACTTATATTCACAAGTAGTGAAAGTCACTAGTCATGATTGCGTTGAGTAAATTCCTGGCAGGAGTATCATGTTTTTCATAGTTACGAATGCCTTGTCAATGCTTATGATTTTCATAGAACTTAATGATCTTTGATATGTATCTCTATCATGCTGTTCACATAGGGAACTTGATATGAATAATTTGATTGCATCACTGAGTCCAATTCAATGAAATTAGGAAAATATGAGAGTTAATTAGTGTTGTTCACGGTTAATTTGGGGCATTGTCATTCATGGTTTATAGGAAGAATAACTGGAAATTGATTTGTATGCATATGTTTCATGTGTGGAGAAGGATCCTCTAGCTAGCCTTTCACCCATATTCCCTTTACAATTCAATTTAGTTGCTGTCTTTACTTTGTTTTAATTAAAATTCGTCCAAAAAATCCCCTCATCATTTTTTTCGAGTTAGTTAGTCAGTTTTTAGGTTTTTAAGTCAAAATTGTGGTGATTAGCATCCCTTCTAATCCCCGGATAGAACGATCCCTATTTGCTCATACTACAATTGCATTAAAAGGTTTAGTTTGTGTGTTAGTTCATATCACATCAAAACTGCGGGTTGACCCCCTAAACTATTACCTTAGTTGAAAGTGACCTCCTGAACTTTTTTCTTTTTGGTAAATTAACTCCTTGAACTATTTAAAATAAACAAATTGATCCCTTGTCGTTAGATTTTGTCCACTATTTTGTCAAATTAAAGGGCAAATTACTCTTTTTATCATCAATTTTTACTTGTCAGTTATAACCATTAATAAAATAATGACACGTGGACACAGAATAATTCAAAAACTTATAGCATAATAAGAAACATAAAGAAACCAAACGTTTGCATAACAGACAATTTCACATTGTTATTACACATTATTATGTGCCCACATGTCATAATTTTTTTTATTAAAGAAAGCATAAATTAGATGAAGAAACCCCTTACATAGCCAGAGCCATTACAATCAAACTGAAAAGCTGAAAGAGCTTCCGAACGGAGGCAAGCATCCCAAATGCAAACATTTGAGCAGTTTAGACCTACATTTGCCATAACGTCTACAACAAAGTTTCCCTCTTTGAAAATATGGCTCCATCAAATGTCCTATAAACTTTGGGCACACCACCTGATGTCCTCAATGATAGGTCTTAGATTCCAGAGCACCTCACATAAACCACACATTGCATTGATGACAAGTTTAGAGTCTCCTTCAACCAAAACCTGCCTCTAGTTCCTTTTCCTGGCCCATTGAAGTGCTTCACAAAGAGCTAAAGCTTCAGCAACATTGATCCAAAGTTCATAGCCCCAGCCAAAGCCGGCTTACTATTCCCATTCCTAGCAACGAAACCTCTCGCCGTAGCCAAGTTTGAAACAGACCCATCAAAATTAATATTAATGAAAGGATTAGGAGGGTATTACCATTTAATCAAGCTTCCTTCGACTTTATCTTCTGTTTTTGCATCGGGCATAGCATTCTCCTTGAAGTAGTCATTCGCCAAAGACTAACCTCTAATAAAAGATTTGTAATGGATAAGATTTTCATTTCTGAAAATTCTTGCATTTCTATCATTCCAAATTTGCCAATAAATAGCTAGGGCTTTACTCAAGCAACTAACTTCATGTTTTCCTTGGTGAATCAAACCGTTCAACCAATCATTAATTTTGA
Source organism: Crataegus laevigata (assembly GCA_963580275.1). NCBI lineage: Eukaryota > Viridiplantae > Streptophyta > Magnoliopsida > Rosales > Rosaceae > Crataegus > Crataegus laevigata. The sequence continues at coordinate 24,726,989 of OY756948.1, forward strand.
GGTTATTGTCACTATTAGGGAGAGAAAACTCATTTGAATTATTTCAAACTTGTCTAGCATACTGACAGTGGAGAAACAGATGATCCTAATGTTCCTCATGGTTATGGCACATCGGGCATTGGTTAATTACATTACGAATAAAATGACTAAGATGTTTACTAATTTGAAATCTACCCTTAACAAAGACCCACGCAAACAACTTAATCTTTGGCGGAAGAACTTGTTTCCAAATCTTATTAATAAGACTGTGTTGGGGCCGCATTAACATTCTCCTTTTGGATCCAAGTCGGCAGACTTAACTGAAAATGCTTGCATTAGGGCCCCAAACCACAGTATCTTTTGCATTATTAAGAAGGAGATGGACATCACAAATCTTATTAATAATGTCAATGTCTAAAACATTACTTAGTTTATTTCTATCCCATTGCCCATTAAATAAAAACTCTGCTACTTTGGTATCCCAATTAATACTGTGAAATTGATTCTCTAGAATAAGATGGAAAATGGGATGAGGAAAAACCCAGTTGTGGGTCCAGAATAGGATGTCCTTACCATCACCCACCACCCATCTCATACCATTTATAATTACATCTCTGGCTCCCAAAATGCCTTTCCAAGCTAAGGAGTGATGTTGTTTCACTATAGCCTCCAAAAGATTTCCATTCCTAAGGTATTTCCTTCTAACTATGTTTGCCCACATGTTATAATTTATTGGTGGTTATAAGTGATATGTAAGAATTGATGATGAAAAAACTAATTTTCCCTTGAATTACACATTATTATGTGCCTACATGTCATAATTTATTGGTGGTTATAAGTGACATGTAATAATTGATAATGAAAAGACTAATTTACCCTTGAATTTGACATAATTGTGGACGAAATCTAATGACAAGAGGTTTATTGACTTATTTCAAATAGTTCAGAAAATTAATTTAGAAAAAAAATAGTCTAGCGAGTCAGTTTTAACTGAACTAATAATTCAGAGTCAAATGACAAATTTTTTTTTTTTAAGAACTAGATAAATTCATAACCAGAATCACAGCCAAAAGAGTACAGAAAGCCAAGCTACAACTAACACCAATGGACAATAAAGTAGAAATATAAGGAAAGTAACAGACATGCAAACAAACACCATGTCACCTATACATCTACAAAACATTTCTAGCTTGGAGGGCAGGGAAGACCATTCTTGTTTAAAACCCAAACAAACGAAGATGGGGGTTTCCAGACCCAGACAAAGTCGCACATCCCTGCTCCAGCATGCGACGCCACAAAATTTGCCACTCCGTTGGCTGATCTTGGCACCCAAGACTAGTCACACGAACTAAAAACCTCGCTTTCCTTTCGAATCCCCTAAAGAGTTTGAAAGACTTCTCATGCCCCCTTGATCAATACACCCATTTAGCCAAGAAATAATTTCCTTCGAGTCTGATTCAACCATAATGCGTGAAAAACCCTTTTGTCGTGCCATAATGCACCCCTCTAGCACCCTTCGCGCCTCCGCCATTAGAACACTGGAAGCACGCACCCTCTTTCTTCGCACTGTAAAGCAGTACAAGGAAGAACCCTGAACTACCACACCGATATAGCAGTGATCATCAATCTATTTCCAGGTCGCATTAACATTAACCTTGACAACCCCGGCCAGTGGAAGGACCCAGCCTTGAGAACGAGTCCCCAAGTGCCTCTCTAATGGGTTTTGTTGTGATTGTACCTCCGAGTACACCTCCAAAAACTTGGCAGAAGAATTGATGGTGAGTAATGTCCTAGACAGAGAAGGGAACCTGCAATTAAATATTCCATCACATCTAGACTTCCAAATTTCTCAACAAGAAAAAGCAATGTACAACAAGGATTTCTTCCTTTCTACCACTGTACCAAGGAGCCATTTCCACACGTCCTCCCACCAGTTATGGAGGGTCGTAATCTCATTTTTTTTCAATTCCCAACCCCAGCTGACCTCCAAACTAAACACAGTCTACCCATGGACACAACAGCAAAGCATGCTCAATCAATTCCTCATGTTCAAAGTAAAAAGAACGCAGAGGTGAAGGCACACACCTCCTACGAAATAAATTATTTTAAGTAGCCGTAGCCCCCCTCAGAGCCTGCTAGATAAAAAAATTTTATTTTATGAGGGACCTTAAGTGTCCAAATACCCTTCCACACCCCTGATTGAATTGAGGTCGAAGAAAACGGGCGGATGATCCGTGTTTAGTCGTTAACAACATGTACCCAATGGTATCCTGACTTAACAGTGAAACGTCCTCTCCTGTCAGTAGGCCAAGCCAACATATTGTTATGATTCATCGCCCCAGGAAGTATGTCAAAAATTGCCTCGCGATTCTCCTTTATAGCACTTCGATCAATAATCTCATTCCTCCACTGTCTGGACACCAACTCAATGAGAGAAGAGACCTTTTGATTTGGATCCAACATGACCCCCGTGGCCGAGATAGGGTGTCCATTTGCCAGGTTTGGGATCCACCAATCCACCCTCACCTTCGTATGATCACCACTCATAATCTGCCACTGTGCCCCTTTAGCTATAATATCCATACCCACAAGAATACTCGCTTAGGCCCAAGAGTACCTTCCTCCCTTTTTAGCCTCAAGAAAAAAACAATTGGGAAAATATTAGTGTTTGAGAACCTGAGCCCTGAAGGAAATTTTTTGTCCTAGCTAAGAACATGTCAGAATATTTGAACACATATGCAAACTAATAACACTTTAAAGTAGGCATGCATTCAAAAACAATTCTAAAACCCATGACTTTCAAAGCCTAGAGAATGGTGAACCATAAGACTCTTTAACAACATTAAAGAGAAGGAAGGATTTGAGATTCATTACCCTTGAAGCTCATCCTTGTTTACACAAGGGATTCACCCAAGTGGAGGGCCTTCAAGTCACCTCCTAGCTCCTTGGATCTTGCTTGTGATTTTCTTCTTTGTTGATGCTCCTTTGCTCCTTGAGGATGTGAGGAAAGGATCTCCAAGAACACCAAAGATTTGGTGTCTCTAAGTCTCCACACCAAGGATGAGGTATGAAGATGAAATGGATGACTTAGAGAGTTTTTTATGCTAGTAAAAAGCCTCTAAGATGGCCGGCCTCTATGGAGAAAAAGGGAGAAAATGTTTCTCTTCTTTTCTCTAGAAAACCCTAGTGAGAGAATGGCTATAAAGTTGCTTTTATACCACCTCACATTTGAGTGGCAAACTTGCAATTAACCCAAGTTTGCTACCCCTTCACCCTAGGCCGGTTTTGGCTTTGTTTTTGGGTTAATTTCCATTTAGTTTTTAGTTGTCATACAACCTAAACTCAATGGGCCTTTTGGACCAAAAACCCTTTTGGGCCCCGAAACCCAAAACCAACTTAAAAGCCCAATACGAACCTTTCGTATAATTAATTAACCAATTAATTAATCTTGACCATTCTCAATTAAACCATTTAATTGCTTATCCATCTCTTTTGTATCTTCACATTCATCCTTACTCGGTGTACGATCCATTAGGTTCCATTTAGCGAGGCAGTGGGCGATTGTTACTCTTAACGATCGATTGTGAATTGAAACTACATTTCAATTCTCCCTTTGATGAAGATTAGTGTTTGCTAATCCTCAGGGCTTCCACAAACTAAGTAGAAGTGGTTGGAGAACCTATCTAGTTGCAATTACAATGCAATACGGTCCTTCTCTAATACAATACTCTCGATCACATTGTTTAAGTGATAGTTTGTTTCATGTCTACTATCCAATGTGATACTTCTCTATATGATTCAATTGAATATGATTTGGAACAAACTTCCTAAGTCATATTCACATGTTTTGGCCAAAGACTCCCGAATCATATCTCAGAGTATTCTCATTCCACCATGGAAGGTTAGAGATCCCTTGTTGTGCATTCACATGCCTACATGACTAGATAGCTTGACCGCAATAATGTCGTGGACATTCTCAATGGAATGCTTTTGACATGATCAAAGATCAAGGACCTAACCATTAGATATCTATGATGCCTCAGGTCAAAGGACTACTTTGCATATTGCAACTTACAAGTTCTTACATGACATGTATGTTCGAACTCTCTTTTTTATCGTTGTTAAGTGTACTCAATTACCTTTTGAGCACCTATGTGTTTGTCTCAGTGTCCAACACTAAATGACTTGAGACTAGTCATACTCACGCTTGAGTTAACATAACACATACTAACCTTAGCGGATTGTCAATGCCCAATTGGCAATCCTATGGCTAGGAACGTTTTAGGAATGAACATAAGAGAAAGGTCTCGTTAATCCAATTCACTTAGATCACTTCTTTCTTAGATCAAATACATTCCTTGGATTCCCTTATCGCTTAAACACATGATACAATAAACAGTGATCAACAATAAGCTTTGCCCTCTATTAAATATATAATAGTTTAACACAATTAGTATTCCAAAAAGCTATTACATCAAATGAGTGGCTTTGTGGGCATACTTCCAACAATCTCCCACTTGCACTCAAAGCCACTTTCCCATGTATCTAATACCCATCTTTTCCATATGGTGGTCAAGTTGGACTTGAGACATTGGCTTCGTAAGTGGATCTGCTACGTTATCAGCTGAGGCAACCTTGAGGATGTTAACCTTCCCTTCGGCAGCATATCTTTTAATGATATTAAAGCGTCTATCAAAATGCTTGTTCTTTTGATGAGCCCTGGGTTCCTTGGCTTGAGCTATCACCCCACTATTATCACAGTACAAAGTTACTGGTGATGTAATGGTTGGAACCACTCCAAGTTCAGTAATGAACTGCTTCATCCAAAACGCTTCTTTGCCGGCTTCAGCTGTAGCGACATATTCAGCCTCTGTCATGGAATCAGCAATTACATCTCGTTTCTTGCTTTTCCAGCTGACAGCCCCACCATTCAGAGTGAACACATATTCGGAGTTGGAACTTCTATCGTCGACGTCAGATTGGAAATCTGCGTCTGTATAGGCTTCCACTCGCAACTCTGTCGCTCCTCCATAAACGAGGAACACATTCTTAGTTCTTCTTAAGTACTTAAGGACCGTCTTGACAGTTGCCCAGTGTTCTGATACTGGGTTAGATTGATATCGACTAGTAATGCTCACAGCATATGCGATATCAGGCCTTGTGCATATCATGGCATACATGAGACTTCCTATGGCGGAAGCATAAGGAATCCTGCTCATTTGCCGAATTTCTTCAGGAGTTTTCGGTCCCATGGATTTTGAAAGGTGAATTCCATGTCTCACAGGAAGAAGACCTTTCTTTGATTGTTCCATCTAGAACCTACTTAGCACCTTGTCTATGTACAAAGATTGGGATAATCCAATTAATTTTCTGGATCTATCACGATAGAGCTTTATCCCAAGCACATAAGATGCATCTCCCAAATCTTTCATGTGGAAGGTTTTGGACAACCACACTTTTACAGAAGAAAGTACTGCAGTGTCATTCCCGAATAGTAATATGTCATCTACATATAACACTAGGAATACAACTGCATCCCCAATGACCTTTTGATAAACACAATTGTCGTCTTCATTTTGAGTAAAACCAAACTTTTTGATTTCAGTGTCAAAACGAATATTCCAGCTCCTAGAGGCTTGCTTAAGTCCATAAATGGACCTCTGAAGCTTGTATACCTTAGTCATTTCAGACTTGGACACGAAACCTTCGGGTTGAGTCATATAGAGCTTTTCCTCTAGGTAGCCATTCAGAAAGGCCGTCTTCACGTCCATTTGCCGTATCTCATAATCATGGTATGCAGCTATAGTAAACAAAATCCGAATGGACTTAATCATAGCTATAAGTGAGAAGGTTTCTTCACAGTCAATCCCTTCTCGTTGCCTGTAACCCTTGGCTACTAGTCTAGCCTTATAAGTCTCGACGTTCCCATCAGCGCCTATCTTCCTCTTGAAGACCCATTTGTTTCCAACAGGTACTATACCTTCTGGAGGGTCTACTAGAGTCCAGACCTGATTTTGATACATGGAATCCATCTCGGATTTCATAGCTTCTTGCCATTTCTTTGAATCAATGTCGGACATTGCTTCAGTGTAGTCTCTAGGGTCCTCCTTTGTGTCATTGTTACCTAGGAGGTGCAATTCCCCAAAGTCATTATCCAAGCCATACCTCTTAGGTGGCTTGCTGACCCGTTCAGATCTACGTGGAGTTAGGGGTTCAGGAACAGGGTTGTCAACTTGTCAAGTGCTTGTTTGTGGTTCATCATTAATCTCATTAATTTCCATCGTTTTACTTGTAGTTCCTTTGAGAACAAATTCGTCCTCTAGAAACTTAGCAGTTCTGGCGACAAAGACTTTCTAGACGTCAGGATGGTAGAACTCATATCCCATAGTTTCTCTAGGATATCCCACAAAATAGCACCTAACTGATCTTGCTTCAAGCTTAGTAGCTTCAAGCTTCTTGACATATGCTTCACAACCCCAAATCTTAATATGATTAAGACTTGGCTTTCTTCCATGCCATATCTCATAGGGCATTTGTGAAACTGATTTGGAAGGTACTCTATTAAGCAAGTAAGCTGCTATATATAGAGCGTATCCCTAGAATGTTACTGGTAGACCGGCAGAACTCATCATAGAATGAACCATGTTCATCAAGGTTCGGTTTCTCCTTTCAGAAACTCCATTAAGTTGTGGAGTTCCTGGTGGAGTCCACTATGATATTATTCCACACTCTTTGAGATAATCTAGGAACTCGTTACTTAGATACTCTCCCCCTCAATCTGATCTTAGGATCTTTATCTGTTTCCCAGTTTGCTTCTCAACTTCATTCTTGAACTCTTTGAACCTTTCAAGGGATTCTGACTTGTACTTCATAAGATACACATAGCCAAACCGAGAGTGATCGTCGGTGAATGTGATATAGTAGAAGAAGCCTCCTCTCGACGTAGTAGACATAGGTCCACATACGTCAGTGTGGATTAACCCTAGAATCTCTGTGGCACGCTCTCCCTTCCCAGTGAATGGAGATTTGGTCATCTTGCCTTTCAAGTAACATTCACAAGTACCCATTTGGTCATTACCTAACGGGTGGAAATATCCGTCTTTCGACATCTTGCGAATCTTATCAAGGTTCACATGTCCAAGTTTAAGATGCCACATCTTCTCTTGGTTAACTTCTTCTCTAGCCCTTTTGGGTTTTGAGGTATTCCCGCTTTCAATACAGTGCATCCCACTACTTGTCTCTAGGTGAAAAAGTCCATCTATCATATTACCATAAGAGATAATACGACCGTTCAAGCATAAAGTGCAACTCATTTTGTCAAACAAGACTGAGTGCCCATCTCGTAAAAGCATAGAGATGGAAATCAAATTCTTTATACATGAAGGAAAATATAAACAATTTTTAAGTTCCAAGACTTCCCCAGAGGGTAGTTTAAGCATGTAGGTGCCTATTGCTTTTGCAGAGATTTTAGTGCCGCTCCCAACTCGCACAATTATCTCCCCATTGCGCAGTTTTCTGCTCCCCGTTAGTCCCTGCAACAAATTGCAAATATGTTGACTAGCGCCTGAATCAAATATCCAGGAATTAGAGCTTACTGTAAAAGCACTTTCTATGACAGAAATAGTCCCTTCAAAAGTTCTTTTCATAAGGCTCGCAATGCGCACCCTGTATTTCTTCTTCCAATGTTCATCCTTTCCACAATGAAAGCATGTTCCTTTGGATTTTCTTGCCTTCTTCTTATGCAACATTTTCCTTGTGATTGCATTCTCACTCCCAGTGTCCTTTTTGAAACTTCGTTCAAACTCACAGCACATGTCAATCATTTCGTTAAAAGCATGATCGAATCTATTCACTTTATAGTTTACTATAAACTTAGTGAAATCATCCGAGAAAGATGCAAGGAAAAAGTCTTGGGCCATTTTCCCATCGATGGAAGTTCCTAAACTTTCAATATCTTGAAAGATCCTTTCCATCTTTTGTCCATGTTTTTGGACCGATGTCCCCTTTGCCATTTTGGCATTCAATAGATTACAAACATTTGAGAATCGTACGTTACTTGTCTCAATGTCATGCATCTTATGCAAACTATCAACCATGGCACTAGAAGTGTCTATGTGCTTATGTAGCTTCTTAAGCTCCTCACTTAGTGAGGTGAGGATTAAGCATTTGGCTTGTAAGTCATCCTCATAGTGTCTAGTGTAATTTTGACACTCCTCTTTTGAAGCTAGTTTCATAAGAGGTACATGAGGAGGGGATTGCTTGAGCACATACGATATGTCATTCATCTTTGAGACATTCTCAATGTGATGATACCAAGCAAGGAAACGTTGGCCCCTAAGGCCATTTTTGTCAAGTATAATGGTAGGTGTAATTTTAGGCATGTCGTTAACTACATAACATAACAGAAATCGTATTAGATTGTTGATTTTATAACTACTTGATTGGGTCTTAAATCAAATAGTACCACCCACTATTTTTGGCAAATTCCACATCCCTCAATGGAATCCGAGAGTTATGTTGAACTCTTAGCGGGGTATGGGAGGCTCAGCATTACCAAGCCCACCTCACAATGATATAATGTTGGTTAGCAAAAATAATGATGAGAGAATAACGCTTTAGTCATTTACAACTCTTGTAATTACCCATCTAGTTTGGCCTCTAGAGAATGATGCCTCACAATGATATGATGTTGGCACCATTACACTTAGTTAAGTTATTCCCACCATGCTAGTTCGTGTAGGGGTTCAAGAATAGCCTCACAATGATATGATGTTGGCCATCCTTGTTGCCTACCTCACCACATCATGTATGTTCATATAGACTCCTCCTTAGGTAAGCACATACTTTGAACTTCCCCATGATAGGGTGAAGCCGATGTATGAGTCACAAACGATTGGAGCCCACCACAGTGGAAGGCCTACGAAGAGATGTTCAAAGCATCTCTCGCTTATCAACTTAATATTCGTTTTGTTGAGGGAGTAGTGTTGGGCTACATCAATTTCATTTTAATCTTATTAAAAGGACTTGGGATGATTATGAACCGTTTGATTTGATCCAACACGAGCCTTGTGTTGGACCTTGGGTCTAAGGTAGGTAGTTGTTGATTTTAATTACACGTTTAATCTAATTAAACTGTTATTTCCTATTGGGCGTTGGACCCAACTATTCCATTTGCATACATATAAACAAAAAGGAATACTTGAAATAAAGAGAAGGGCTTATGCCCTTTTACAACACATTTGAATTAATCAAATTACATTCAAATCTAAGCTACTTAACCTAAACATTCATAATGTAAAGCGGCCAATCACATAGCTCAATTATCGAGGCATTTGGTTCATAATCACCCTTTTTCTTAATCAATCACATTAACTAAGAAAGCAACTTAAACAATTGGTTTTCGGATTCATAGAATTGATTTAAATGGAACTAAATGAAATGAAAATCTAATTCTCATTAAAGAGACAAAACCATTTTGTTCTCATCACAATTTGGGCCGAAAAACAATGACCACAACTATTGGGCCACAATGCTAAAACATAAACTTTTGGGGTCACTTTGTAAAAACACAAGATTCCACAACTTCATGTAATTACAACTAGAACCCAAAAATTCATCAATTACAAAAACTTCATTAAAGGAACAAAACAATTTGTCCTTTAGTGATCTTGGACCTTTATGTAAAAATATAAACTTTTGGGCCAAAGTACAAATACACAAAAGTATCAAAACTTTATGTAATTGCATAAAAGGCCCAAAAATACCCTACTCATTAGGGTGGCCGGTTTTGGTAGTGAAAAAGGAAGGGGGAAAAGGTTTTGGTGAAAAATTCAAAATTTGAAAGTGTTTAAAGCAAGTGGATAGGTAGGTGAGGAAAAGTTGATTGTGATGGGTTGTAAGAAAATGTTTTGTCAAACAATAAAGACATTAATCATTCGTCACTAATCATCAATCACCCATCAAAAATAAACCAAAACTTTATGAAAAACACCAAACACTTTGAATCAAAACTCCAAACCGTTTTGTTCTTGATGAGAACATCAAGAACATTGAAGAACACACATAAAAACTCATAAAAGCTCCATGAATGTTTTCACACAATAAAAATCAAATTTTCACTACTCAAAAGAGGGTTAACATCCTAGGGCACTTAGGGGTTCCAAAAGTCACTTTAAAACATTTTTAACAAGACAAACATGAACCCAAAAATCCCCCCTTTGGATTTGGCCGAATTTCCCCACATACATGGCACCAAATTTTAGTTCCAATAGTCATGTTTAAATGAACTACATCTACAACATTTGAGATGCTAAATTTTCAAGCAAAATTTATATTCAAAAGCAAGAACAAAGCTTGTAACATTTACAACATTTAAATCATAAATCATGAAAAACGCCAAAACCCAAAAGGATTCACCATACTCTAGACCTAGGCTCTTGATACCACTTGAAGGAAAAATTTTGTCCTAGCTAAGAACATGTGAGAATATTTGAACACATATGCAAACTAATAACACTTTAAAGTAGGCATGCATTCAAAAACAATTCTAAAACCCATGACTTTCAAAGCCTAGAGAATGGTGAACCATAAGACTCTTTAACAACATTAAAGAGAATGAAGGATTTGAGATTCATTACCCTTGAAGCTCATCCTTGTTTACACAAGGGATTCACCCAAGTGGAGGGCCTTCAAGTCACCTCCTAGCTCCTTGGATCTTGCTTGTGATTTTCTTCTTTGTTGATGCTCCTTTGCTCCTTGAGGATGTGAGGAAATGATCTCCAAGAACACCAAAGATTTGGTGTCTCTAAGTCTCCACACCAAGGATGAGGTGTGAAGATGAAATGGATGACTTAGAGAGTTTTTTATGCTAGTAAAAAGCCTCTAAGATGGCCGGCCTCTATAGAGAAAAAGGGAGAAAATTTTTCTCTTCTTTTCTCTATAAAACCCTAGTGAGAGAATGGCTATAAAGTTGCTTTTATACCACCTCACATTTGAGTGGCAAACGTGCAATTAACCCAAGTTTGCTACCCCTTCACCCTAGGCCGGTTTTGGCTTTGTTTTTGGGTTAATTTCCATTTAGTTTTTAGTTGTCATACAACCTAAACTCAATGGGCCTTTTGGACCAAAAACCCTTTTGGGCTCCGAAACCCAAAACCAACTTAAAAGCCCAATACGAACCTTTCGTATAATTAATTAACCAATTAATTAATCTTGACCATTCTCAATTAAACCATTTAATTGCTTATCCATCTCTTTTGTATCTTCACATTCATCCTTACTCGGTGTACGATCCATTAGGTTCCATTTAGCGAGGCAGTGGGCGATTGTTACTCTTAACGATCGATTGTGAATTGAAACTACATTTCAATTCTCCCTTTGATGAAGATTAGTGTTTGCTAATCCTCAGGGCTTCCACAAACCATGAGTGACACCTAGCAGTATGTCATGTCTACCTAAGCTAAGTAGAAGTGGTTGGAGAACCTATCCAGTTGCAATTACAACGCAATACGGTCCTTGTCTAATACAATACTCTCGATCACATTGTTTAAGTGATAGTTTGTTTCATGTCTACTATCCAAAGTGATACTTCTCTATATGATTCAATTGAATATGATTTGGAACAAACTTCCTAAGTCATATTCACATGCTTTGGCCAAAGACTCCCGAATCATATCTCAGAGTATTCTCCTTCCACCATGGAAGGTTAGAGATCCCTTGTTGTGCATTCACATGCCTACATGACTAGATAGCTTGACCGCAATAATGCCGTGGACATTCTCAATGGAATGCCTTTGACATGATCAAAGATCAAGGACCTAACCATTAGACATCTATGATGCCTCAGGTCAAAGGACTACTTTGCATATTGCAACTTACGAGTTCTTACATGACATGTATGTTCGAACTCTTTTTTTTATCGTTGTTCAATGTACTCAATTACCTTTTGAGCACCTATGTGTTTGTCTCAGAGTCCAACACTAAATGACTTGAGACTAGTCATACTCACACTTGAGTTAACATAACACATACTAACCTTAGCGGATTGTCAATGCCCAATTGGCAATCCTATGGCTAGGAACGTTTTAGGAATGAACATAAGAGAAAGGTCTCGTTAATCCAATTCACTTAGATCACTGCTCTCTTAGATCAAATACATTCCTTGGATTCCCTTATCGCTTAAACACATGATACAATAAACAGTGATCAACAATAAGCTTTGCCCTCTATTAAACATATAATAGTTTAACACAATTAGTATTCCAAAAAGCTATTACATCAAATGAATGGCTTTGTGGGCATACTTCCAACAAGCCCAGGGAGAGTCAAGAGAATGTATGAGGAGCCAACCCTGTTTTGCCAACAATGCCAGGTTGAAATCTTTAAGGTTTCGAAAACCCATCCTCCATTCCTGCTTTGATAACCCCAAAGTTTCCCGGTTCACCCAATGAATCGTCATTTTCCCCTCTATGTGGCCCCACCAAAACTTAGCAACCTCCGCATCAATGTCATTGTATATGTTGTCAGGAAAACAAAAGATGTTCATTGGATAGGCCGGTATTGCCTGAGTTACCACCTTGATTAGAACCTCATTTCCAGCCTGGCAAAGGAAACCTTGTTTCCACCCCTGGATCTTTGCCATAACTATATCCTTCACAAAAGCCAGGGCCTCATGTTTAGATCTTCCCCACATAGTTGGGATACTCAGATAACTCCCGGGGTCAACAACTTAAGACATACTAAGAATAGAAGATAACTCGTTCTGAAGCCCTTGTGGAGTATTGGACCCGAAATAGATAGAGGGTTTCTACATGTTGATCTCTTGTCTCGAAGCTGTACATAAGGCATTCAAGAGGAGGGTAATATTCTGGTAATTGAGATGAGTAGGTCGAAGAAAGATAAGAGTATCGTCGACTAACAACAAATGAGAGAGAATAGGCCCATTCAAACTCAACCTAATTCCTTAAAAAAAAAACCCTCATCGATCGCACCTTGGATGAGTCTTGAGAGAATGTTTGTGATAATAAGGAAGAGATAAGGGGAGAGAGGGTCCCCTTGATAGAGTCTTTGGGAGGGTTTGAACCGTTTTCTGGGTTGTCCATTGATGAGAACCAAAAAATCCATCGTAGTGACACATCCCATCACCACTTTTATCCATCACCACTGAAAGCCCATTCGAACCATAACTGCCTCCAAAAAATCCCACTCAATCCTATCATAAGCCTTATTCATATCAATTTCCATTGCAAGCTCAAAACGAGTTTTAACCTTTCTGAACTTTAGGAAGTGAAAAATTTCATGAGCAACCAATATGTTATCCTGAATCTAATGCCCTTCCACAAAAGCATTTTATGCCGGGGAGATTATCTGAGGCAACCAAGGCTTCAATCTATTGGCCAATAGCTTGGAGAAGATTTTATATGAATAGTTGCAGAGACTAATCGGGCGATATTGGCCCACCGAGGTCGAGTTTGCAACCTTTGGGATAAGGACAATGTGTGTGGAGTTCAATTTCTTTGGACTCTCTCTGCCTTCTGCAAATTCCTTCACTAACCCATTCACATCCTCAACAATGATGTCCCAAAATGATTGATAAAACACTCCATGGAATCCGTCCGGACTCGGCGCTTTTAAACCACCCATTTGAAACACAGCCTCATTGATCTCCTCCATATTAACCAGTTAGGTAAGATGGTAATTCATTTTAGTTGAAATGGAAATTTTAATGCTGTTGAGAACCGAACCCTAATCTATTCCCCCATCTTTGGATTTAAAGAACCCAGTAAAGTGATCATATATCACACCTTTTACCCCAACAGACTCCTTTTCATATCCTCTGGCCATCTTGAAGCTTCTCAATTTTATTAAATCTCATTCTCTGAATAGTAGTTTGATGAAAGAAACGGAAATTTGAGCCACCTTCAATAAACCATTTTATTTTGGATCGTTGACGCCAGAATAGGTCATCTCGTTCCTCTAGCATATCAATAGAGGTAGATGGTGCACTAATCTCATCCTCGTTAAATTCCCAATTTTCTTAAAGAAGCATAAGCCTGTTTAAATGGGTCCCAATCTCCTCTCTTGCACACCCGAATCTTCGCCGACTCCAATTCAATAAGTTTTCCCTATAGGAATTTAGATGACATAGCCACCTATCACACATGTTGTCTCCCCCCTCCCATCCTACTCCAGCTTCACTCAACAATCTCCTTACACCCCTCCCCATTTACCTAAAAAGCCTTAAAACGAAATAGTTTCTTTCCTTTTGTTTGCGGGGTTTAGTATAGATAATGATCGGGCAGTGATTAGAACCTTTCACCACACCACAACTAAGAGAAGTTGACGACCATCGAACCTGCCATCCCCCGTTAACCAGGCCCAAATCAAGGCGTTCCTGGACTAGACCGTTGTTCCTGTTACCCCATCATGTATACTTTGGGCCATTAAACCCAAGGTCAATAAGCTTCATCTTCGCCATAAAATCATGAAGGAGCCTGGGTCTAGTATGGAAATCATCCCAACCACCATACTTTTCAAACTCCCACAAAATTTCATTTAGGTCACCCCCACAAAACGAATGGCCCTCAATGGGGTTTAAAACTGAGGATAACCAATCCCAAAATTCTTTTTTTCCGCACAATATGGGGTCATATATATCCAGGATGCATGTATCCACTCCCTATCCCCTACCTCCTGCATAGCCGTATGAATCATATTTTTTTGTTGAGAATAAGATCTGTATTTCGGTTGACTCATGCCACCATAAGCTCTACCCACTAGCTGCAGCAATTTGGGGAACATTGAAACCCTGATTGTATCCTAATCTCCTCATACTTTCATCCAATCTATGGCATTTCATTTTAATTTCTGAAAGAAACACCACAGAGGGTCTAGCTTTCCTTATCAGCCCGTGTAAGGCCCGAACTATCGTGTCCGACACAAGGCCAATGCAATTCCAAAGAACATAGATCATGGCGATTTTGCGGCTTTTTCAGGCCAGCCACCACTGCCCTAGGGTTGTTTCCCAGCTCTCCTTGCCCTGAGCTCTTCCATTTCATTCTTCACAACCCTGTCCAAATAATCCCAAATGCAATCCTCTTCCACGATTGGAACATCCTAGAAGTCATCTTCTGCTAGAATGGCCTTCTCCACCGCTGACCATTTCTCTTTAATAAAGATACCATGGAATCTGCTCTTCTTTCTCCCACATCGAACCGCCAAGTTCCTCCCAACTTTATGCTTTTTCCTCGGCCTCAAAGACTCTGAGTGCCCCACCTCCTTCCCATAATTCCCTTTTAGGCCCATATTTTCAAATAAGTTTCCCACCTGCTTATGTTTTGGCTCCAAAGTTATTGGGCTTGCCCTTGAGACAAGTTCTGAAGTTGTGGGCTGTAATATTACTCCCCTCTCTCCCATAGTAATATCAGTTTAGGCCCAAGTCCTATCCCTTTCCTCAATAAAGGCCTAGAAGGTAGATCAATCCATTCCAGCTCAGTAATTATCACTCGTCTTCCACATGGCATATGGCTGGGCCCCGTCTCGAGGAGTTATCCCTCACCACCTCTTGTTCATTCCACCAGGCCTAAAAGGTGGATTAATCTCTTCCAGCGCAGTAATTATCACCCATCTTCCACATGGCATATGGTTGGGGCTCGTCTTGAGGAGTTGTCCCTCACCACCTCTTGTTCGCTCCACTAGGTATTGTTTAGACCCATGTGGTATGGGTCCCCCAAAGGTAACTTTAAGGACACCCCTCTGCTGAATAGTGCTAGAGCTGCCCGGCGAAGTGTTGTTAATATAATTCTTTATTTTGTGTGCCTTCCTACTGTCATCTCTTCGCGTGACAGGTGATACCCTAAAGTCACTCTTTGCCCACACGCCTCAACACCCTCAAAATCATCACCTTCTCCACTATCCTGAGACCTAGGAGTCCCTACCTAGTCCTGACCCTCACCGCCCCGGCCTATCGGCGACCCCCTAGCACCACCAGGCTGGCATTTCGAGACTCCTGATTATCTCAGGGTGTCTTGGCCTTGGTCTATTCACTGTACCCCCACAGCACCACCCCTTGATGGGGAGGAAAGACCAGTTGGTATTGACATGACCAACGCGGCCGCACTTGTAACAAAAGTCCTGTAGGCGCTCATACCAAAATTCGATCTAGGAATCAATGTCCCCATCTATTGGTAACCAACACCCCGTAATAAAAGGTTTCTTTGTATCAACCACAATTTTCACTCGCAGAAAGCCCCTGGCCAGGTCCTGATCCTCCATTTCCTGAAACTGTCCAATTTCTTTTGCCAATCTTCTTGCAGTCGCCTCTGAGTATAGGTTAAGAGGGAGACCCTTGATTTTCACCCAAAAAGGAACCTCCTCCAACTTAATCTCTTCCAGGGAAAGATTGTTAGGCCATCTTTGCATTGAGAAGTTCTTACTCATAACCCTCCACGGGGCAAGGTCAATGATGTAGTTTGTAGATTCCGCATCCTTCACAATAACGACAAATGTATTCCCCTGGACCCAGTTAATCTTGACCTCTTCTATCTCATTCCAAGCGGTATTAGGATATTCCTCACACCCTACTTATTGAGAGGCTGATCAGACAAAACTGCCCCCACTAGCTTCACCCCTTGTTCCATACTTGATATTTCCAGTGAATCTTCCAACCGTACCACCAAATCATCCACCTCCATCTGCTCCATTCTCCACCAACATCCCCGAAGTAGTAAGGATGGTTGAACAACCTTGGTACATGTGTGAATCTTTCCCCTTTGCATTGCTTGAAGGTGCACAAAATTCTTGAATGAACACCCACCTACTCGAATACTATTCCAGATGACCCACAAAAAATTAATGAAATATTCAAACACAATCTTTCCAACCTTGACATTTAGATCTTGAGCTTTGGCAATAAATTTCGAATCGCAGGTTGGTGATGTTTTCAGACTTTTATCTATCAGATTTGGTGGTTGAGAGCCTCTTCCTTCATTAATCCCCATTAATATTTTACCCTTAGGTAATAGTGTCCTGAAATAAGCAGATCAGAGCTCATAAACTCATTAACCTCGTACGGAGTAACCATACACTGTGACCCCAGGTAAGTAGGAGAAGGAAGGTGGGAGTAATTGCACTCACAATGGAGAAAAAGTTCTCACAGAGGGAAAGGAGCTCTCATAGAGGAGAGAAATTTTAGTTAGAATGATGATTTCCCCCAAGTCAAATCAAATGATAATTTAACCTCTAACAAAAACCGTAACAAAAACTGTTGAAAATGCTTTTACACGATGTCACCTCCTTCCCACCACGTGCCGAGCCTACCCACGCACTCCCCAACCCGCGAACAAACATCATTCCCTGCGCACTCCTCCACCTTCCACAAACAGTCTCTCTCTCTCTCTCTCTCTCTCTCTCTCTAATTACACAGTTCCAAGTTCCAACAGTCCGCCAAATGGCCCGAGTCCTCACTCAAACTCTCCATCTCCGTCAATCGCTCCTTCGCCGCCCGCTCCTCCCACCCTCCCTCTCCCAAGCCCACCGCGCCCGCTCCTCCCGATCGGGCAAGGCCGAGTTAATCGAGATCGAGCTCGACCCCTCCACCTCGTCGTCGCCAAGTGATTCAGAGAAATTAATGCTCAAGAAACTGGATGACATCGTTCAGACCATCGTCGTCCAGAGGGCCACGCCCGATTGGCTCCCCTTTGTCCCTGGCTCCTCGTTCTGGGTCCCACCTCGACGCGCACCGTTGAAAGTGACCGACTTGGTCGGCAAATTGGCTGACCAGCTCACGGATGAAGAAACCCTCTCTGTGGCCACTGATCGTGGATGGCCTTGCTCCCAATTTTTCATCAATGGCGGTATGGGCAATTTCTTTTTCTGTTTTATGCATGTGGGAAGTGTGTTTTGGTGGAATTGCTGGTTATTATAAGGAGTTGAACTGGGTTTTTAGTTCTAAGTATGTGTGTGATTTATTTATTTATTTTTGTAGTTGCAAATTGTTATTAATTAGTTTTTGTTTGATGGGGGTGGTGGGATTGCTTCTTTTTACAAGGAATTAAAGTGGGTTTTTAGTTTTTGTATATAAAAAATGTTTTTAGTTTGTTTTTGGTTTGATGTGTTTGGTGGAATTGTTGGTTTTTATCAATTGAAATGGGTTTTTAGTTTTTGTATATAAAAAATGTTTTTAGTTTGTTTTTGGTTTGATGTGTTTGGTGGAATTGTTGGTTTTTATCAATTGAAATGGGTTTTTAGTTTTGTTTTGTGGCAATTAATTGGACCTTTTGTGTTTGGATGCCTTCAAGGGCTTCAATTGTAGCTTCATTGGTGAATATGTTTGGGACATGATAGAAATGCTAAATGTTTCCGATATCCGTCATGAAATGTCTAATTGATTATGGAAAGTTGACCTGGAAGAAAATGAAATGACATCTATGCTTTTGAATGGATTAGATGAGTGCTGTTTGCTTATTTTATCATCTTCCATGCTAGTTTTAAATGCAACGGACAACTATATAAACAAATGATTATTTGAGTTTCATGTTTTAGCTCTTAATAAATATTTTGGGTATAATCAGGTACTAGATCTGCAGAAACAAGGGAGGTGGATACGGAGGCAGAAGGATCAACAGAAATAGAGGTGGAGGTGGAGGTGGAGGTAAAGGTTTTGACTGATTCACAGAAGCTCTCTCACTGTGAGGATGATTAAGGTTTTCTCATCTCTTTATCAGCCTGTTTGCTTGGGTGAGTTCCCTTACTTATGACAACCACTGATGCTCCTTTGCACGCATATCATGACCAAAATAGTGTTGTCATTGCCCCTTAGGATACGGATTTAACTTATCTCTGTTTAGGTTTAGGCTGTTAGTTTCGACCTTGGTGGTAAACCCGCTTGTTTGTATTGATATATTGTAATTAATATCTTCAGCAATTCTGTTTGTGTTCTGTTGCTGTATAGTTTGAAATAATAACACCCAACAACAGAAGGAAATGAAATATTAAATGTTGAGCATGTTGTATATGCATCCACGCAGTCACAACTTTATCCCCCAGATAAATGATCTTTATGTATAGAGTCTCATCGTGTATTCAGGTGTATGATCTTGTCGCTTCTCTCTCTCTCTCTTCTTTTCTAGTTTTGAATTTCTGTTTCTATGTGCTTTGCTACAACGTTCTGAGTTTGGATGATGGTGTGTGTGTCTGTGAACGGCTCTTTTAAACCTTTTCAAGGTTGAGACTAGACCAAGCTCGCTTAGCTTTGCTAAGTATCTCAAAGCTTTGAGAGAATAAAATTTTGGACTGTAAAGAGCCTAGTGAGCTAAGGGAAAACTACACCTATGCCCGTCACACTTTGTCTGGTGTCACTTTGCCACCTGAGAAAAGCTTCTTTTGTGCCCCCTTGAAATTGAAAAAGTTGCAATTTGAGGCTTACCGTCAGTTGTCTTTTTTTTTTTTTGAGAAGACAGTTTTGTCCTATTTCATATTAGATTTTGTCAGATGCCAAGCGCATCACCCTTTTGTGAGGGTACTTCTATGACTCATTATCTTCTCTTTCACCCATCTCGTTTCTTTTCTCTCTGCGCTTTCCTTTCTCTCTTCTTTGTCTCTCGTCTCTGAACAAACACTTGGATTAGATCCAAACCTTTGTTGTGGGTATGAAAGTTGGTTTGCAGAATCTTCCCTCTCTCTCTCTCTCTCTCTCTCTCTTCGCACCTCAGAAACTTTCTTCCCAATAGAATTTAACCCCAAACCGCAAATTTCTTTCAAGATCTGCATATGTTTTCTCCATTCTCTCATATCTCTCTTTGATTTATGGGCTTGCATGTTTCTGCTTTGTTCAGGGATGATGCGCATCAACTCTAAAATTCTTAGTTTATCACTTGCTAGATGAAATTTCCATACATGCGTTTGTCATCGTCTTTGCAGTTTCAGGTCTTTATTAGAAATGGATTACACTCTTGTGTATCAACTGAATAATGGCCCCTGAGTTGGAAATCAGTCATCCAGGTTTATGTATCAACTGAATATTCGGCAGCACCATATTGGACGCGCGCAGCCAGAGCGGGACACAATGGTGTGTTCGGGTTTGGGTGGTGGAGATGATGGAAGTGTCATATGAAATTAGTGTTGTAAAATGGAGTGGACGGGATGTTGAAGATTCTTGTTCTCTTGCATAAATAGCATTTATTTTGTGTCGTTGCAAGATTTCATAAAACCAAAATTTTGAACTGTGTGATTAAGTTAGTCTCAGTTCAACTAAAGTCAAACTTATCAATGGTTAAAATTGTTTGTAAGTTTGAGAACTCTACTAATTATTCAGGCCTGCTTAATAGTCATTTCGTTTTTAATTTTTAGTTGTTTCTTTTTTATTAGAAATAAAGAGGAAATACAAAGAAGAAAGAGGAGGGAGGTAGGAAGGATGCTAGAACACAATTTTAAGTTTGTTTTATTTTCTAGTTTTTTATTTTCAAATTTTGAACACGTAATAGGAGCATAAATGTCAAGCGGAGTACCAAGGTGCTCAAGCTCAAACAACAACAAAGTCATATTTCACTGAGTAAGATTTTAGAACATCATTGCGCTTGGTTTGTTGTCATGTCTTTCGTTAGATTCAAGTAGTTGTCTCTTGTTGAAGTCTCTATCCAAGTTTTTGTAAGTCTTCCTCTACCCGTGTGGTCCTAAGCCTCAGTCTTGATTCGAGCAGACAAACGTAACCTTTGGTGTGTTCGTTATATGGCATGTGAGCTAAGGTTTGCGTATAAATTACATTTAAATTTAAACTTTTTATGGGCACTCGTGTTCTTGGTAGCCATAAAAATATATTTTCCAAATGGTTTAATTAGCAAAATTTTGGGAGGAGTTCAAAAAGATCCACCTCTAATCATGTTCTCTATCCATCTTTTAAGGTATAAATTCTCCTAAGAGCTCTTAAATTTGACAAGATAAAAATTATTTGTAGTGGCTTTTTATCATTGTTGATTATAGTCATTAGAGAGCTTTTAAAATAACTTTTGATTTTTTTAGCTAAATTTTTTCTTAGGGAATTGTTATTAGCACTCTAAAAATCTCATGTGGCACTTCAAACTTTCTATGATTAGAAAAAGAAAAAAAAGAACTTGGGAGGAGTGTATAATAAGATTTTTGAAATTCTAATAATAGTTCCCTTCTCTAAAATAAAGAGCATGATTGGAGATGCTATTGTTTCTCAATTTGAATTCAGACAGCACAAGAGAGAGTGATTAAATTTGAAAAGTAATTAAAATTCAGTGATTAGAAGAGCTTCATCATAGTTTGGTGTTGCTCTGGCTTTTCCCGAGCATCACGTTCCTCCATATCCAGTATTTGGTAGGTATCCAAATTATTCCAAAACATCAAACATCATTAGGGTTCAACAAGGGTTGGATACGTAATAGGGACTATACTTTGAGCTTCTCTCCTCATCAGTCATCAACCTCTACTTCTCACAATTGTATTTTTCTTTTTAATTATCGAAAGTTTGGAGTGCAAAATGAGATTTTTGGAGTGCCAATAACAATTCATTCTTCTGTTTTTTGTCAATATAATCGAAAAGTATGTGGCAAGACATGATTTGTTGGTTTTTAAGTCTTTAAATATAAGTTTACACTAGGATTAATTTGTCAATAAAATAATCATTTTAAAACAGTCGAGAAAATAAGATACAAGTGACCTTAACAGCACTTGCTTTCAATTATAATTTGTCCACTACGAGACTTTACCAAAATCTCTTTAAAAAACTAACAAAGCTTATACCCAAACCAACCTGTACTCGTTGCGGCTGACTTGTCACCTCCTTATTGGCGGGACTACAAAAATTCCACGTCATAAACTCATATTCAATTAACAATAAAGAGAAGATTTCATCCATATCGCTGTCTCGACAGGATCTAAATCGCGAGGGAGTGCGAAGCAGATCGGACTTTCCTTGGAAATGGCGGAAGAACCCAAAACGTTGTCGTCCAGCTCGCAACCTTCTTCTACACCGAATTCCCCCGAACAAACTCTGAAGAAATCGCAGGTTCACAAATCTCAATCCGAATTTCCCAATTTCTGCAAACAATTTTCAATCCTAGGGTTCTTTCCTTCAATGGAAAAGGAAAAGCAAGCAAATTGGTGTTTAAAAGCTTCAATCCAATAAGGGTTTTTGATTTCTTATCCTATTTCGAATTAATGGCGGCTATCAATTTTGGCTTTCCAGCTTTCGTTTTTCCTCTTACGTGATTTCTTCTTTAAGCTATTTATTCAGTGTATATACTGACGAATTGTTTGGATTGCAGTTATTTTCTTTGGTAGCTAGGACATTATAAAAATATGTTTCTCGGGGAGGGATGGGGGTTTAGTAAATAGATTGAAGTTATAACACTCTGGGTTTTCAACCGAATTATGAAGAAAATTGAAAATGCTGTGGTGGGGGATTTTCTGCTTTTAATGACAATATTCTCAGATCACCGTGAATGATTATAATTGTTATCTTTTTGTTTTTGTTTTTTCCTTATGTTCTTTATAGTAAGATTTTTTGGGTTATTGTACATATAGGAAATTGGACTTCTTCTGAATTTTTTATTTTTTTGTTTTGGTATAAATTTGTTGAGATTTTGCATTTTCATCACCGTCATGTTAATTAGTCGAAATAATTTCTTGGCCTTTTCTTGATTGGCCTCTATCGACTTTCATTCGAACCTTATTTTGTGCTTGCAAGAAAACGGAGCTCTGAGTGTTTTAAATGTCGAAGCTTCTTTTTTCTGCATTTTCCATTGAAAAGGAAAAGTAATGCAGACTAATGCTTCTAAAGTTCTTGCTGGTTTAAGGAAATAGTATGTGCATGCTCTTTGTGATGGCATTCATTTGGTGGCTTTGGCTATGTTCCAATTCACTTTTTGACTTCTTTTTCAGGTTCCAGCACTCTCTGGGCTTCCATCTTTCCCAAATGGTGATTTTCAGATGTTACCAGTCATGTATCCTCTTCTGGTTCCTGGGCTAAATCCTTCTCAAGATCAGGAGCAAATGAACCGTGGAGCAGGCATTTATGCTGTTCCTGTTAACCCATTTATGGGGCCAGTTACAGGAGCTCCATTTAACACTCTTATTCCTCTTACCTACAACATACCCACGTAAGTATGTCATTAGTACTCTAAAGTTAATTTCACCGTGACACAATCTCCTAATTCTAAACCATCATAATGATGTTTAACCATGACTTTAACATAGTAAAAATTCACTTTCCTACCTAGCATGATAGGTTATAGTAAGGAGCCTTATGCTGATTATCCTTATTTTCTTACCATGAATGTATGGGTCCCATCAGAACTAGAGCAAGTCCAGAGGTTGGCACTGTAGGGGAGCAGCAAGGCCAAGAGGGACAACAACAACAACAACAACAACGTCAACAGCCTGGACCTCAGAGACAAGTTGTTGTTAGGAGATTTCAGATTGCATTTCAGCTTGATGTGTTGCTTATTATAAAGCTTGCAGCTGTAATATTTCTGTTCAACCAAGATGGATCTAGACAAAGGCTGGTTCTCCTTGTGATTTTCGCTTCAATTGTCTATTTGTAAGTAACTGAACTTATAAACATTTTTAATATGAGGAGATTTATGTTATCTCGCTATTAATATAATATGTGACTTTTGTGATTTTTTAATTAAGAAAAAAGTTGAAGTTGGGTTCTTCTGTAATTGACTTTCTTTTGACCAAAAATACTATTGGAAATTTCATGGATGGAAGCTGAATTTTGATGATTTGATGATGTTGGATGTTGCAGATATCAAACTGGCTCGCTCACACCATTAGTACGATGGCTTTCTCAAGGCATGCATAGGGCAGCTGTGCCCCCCCATCCGCCCAGGGCTGCCAGGGCCGGGAATGTTCCTCCTAATGCAAGGCAGGGGGTTGACAATGCTGCTTTGGCAGGTAATTTTGTTTGTTGTATGCTGAGTGTGACATGTGCTTTGGATGACACTTTCACATATTGCAGTTCACAATGAAGATGCATATTACTCTCTGGATAACAATTTTGTTTGTTATATGCTGGTGTTTTCGTTTGGAAAGGTGTTTTAAATTAGGTTTAGTTTAGCCTCAACCCTTTCTGAGGGTTGGTGGAGGTGGATATTGGTGGGGCTTTAGACCAAACTTAACAGTAAAAGAAAGCATGAGGGCCTGTTTGATTACCATTTGGTTTTTGCTTTTAATTTTTGTCTTAGTGATAGAGGGGAAATACATAAGGGAAAGGCACGCAAAAATGAAGACTAAAAACCAAAAACCAAATTTTTTTTATTGTTTTCACTTTCAAGATTTTGTTCTCACGTACTCCTTATTCTTCTACATCTCTCCCACCAACCCACCAACCTTCTTCGCCTCCCACTTCCCCTATGTATTTCTTATCTCAATCACAAAAAGTGAAAACCAAAAACCAAAAGCAAAAAGCAAAATGATTACCAAACGAGTCCTAAGATTTTTCTTTTTGGTTACAAGAGGGGTTGAACCTAGGATCTATCCTCAACCCCACGCAATCCTACCTGATGCCACTTGAGTTTCAAGGTTCTTGGGTTGGTCATTGAATACATGGTTGTAATCCTCTTTGCTGTTTATTTAGGTCATATTTTGCTTATCTTTACTAACAGTACAAAATGTGTCATACAATTTATGGCAGATGGACAGGCCGGGGCTGGGAATGATATTCGGCCTGCAGATGAAGGAAATCCAGCAGCAGAGAATGAGAATGCCCCGGCAGCTGATGGAGCCAATGGTGGTCGCCAGTGGTGGGGAATTGTTAAAGAGATTCAGATGATCGTTTTCGGTTTCATCACTTCACTTCTTCCGGGTTTTCATAATATGGATTAGATATTTACGTTATAAGACGCTGGCAAGAATGCCTTTTAAGAGAAGCACAAATGAGATGTGAGTATAATATAATTCTCTGTATTTGGTGGTGCTGTATCCCCAGTTAGGCGAGGGGTGGGGGTGCTTCTGAGTTTCCCTTCCAACATTTATAGTTTACCTCTCTAGTTGCTTAATCTTTCGTCCGACTAGCAGTCCTTTTGTATTTTTATACATTGATTTTTACTAATTACATAGTTTCTGTTTTGAGCTCATTGAATTTACTAACGAAATACGCCAATCTGAAACGCAACTACGGGCAATCTGAAGTGAAATATTCTCCCAGCGCTTTCTAATGAATTTTGAAACTAACGAATGCCAAAACAAGTGGAAATTATAGCAATGACTCTTCAACTTTAACTCAATTGGAGTAATGATCGCTCAATTAAAAATCCATGACCATTGGTTCATTCACTCAGCAAAACATGCAACTATGTTCTTTTTCGCCACTTAAAAAAAGGAGCAAGGCAGCGTTATATGCCACTGCTAGGCTGTAGGGCTTGGCAATAATTCCATTAAACTTGTTGAACTATCAAATCACTAAAGCATCATCTCAATATGCTGTGTAGCAAAATTCATTGACATTGCACTCCAATTAATACATTTGGATTCAAAGTTTATTACAGAAATTCATATGTACACGTCTGTCATAGCGACTACCAAAACCGGATAGCGTAAGAGAAGTGAATCGAACTTAATTTATTTTGGCACTAAATGAATAGATAAATACAAAACCTATATACAGGTCACAGTAAATAACACACACCTCACATCTCTGACAAAAGGTTGCTGATCTTCCGAAGCTCTGTTAGAGCTGCCATGGCCGTAACTTGTCCTTTGCCAACTAAAGTGTTTTTTGATAAGTTCTCTAACGACCCAACCTGAACACCCCGATCTTGCTGGAAAACAGACTCAATAACCTGCCGGATATGGTTAGTTAAGAGCCAATGATGCAGATATAAAAGATGATATTGTTAGAAGTATCGTTCGGAGCAACTCTTGTTTTAAACCCTAAAAGTACACTTGGAAGTTGGAACCAACTTAGAAGAAAAACTATGGTCACATGGAATCTTGTATAACCATTAGTGTCAACAATCAATCCTATATATTATGTTTAGTTCATGGTTATTGCCCCAATCTAACCCTATTACCATTTTTCATTCGCCGCCTCCCTCTTTAACAATCATTTTGTTCATTTCTATATTAGCTGGAACAGAGAATATTGTAGCGCTTTACCGCCCATAAGAAGCATTAAGTTCGAGGATGAAGAAAAAAACAATTTGTAGTTTATGTCCTCAATAAAGCATAACAAGAAATGTACCTGAATATTTTCAATCATAGACTGCCCAAGATTCCTTAAAGTACCCTTCACATGCTGGTCAACAGCTTCTCCATTGTGGCTAACTAAAGAACTGCAGGACCCCTCAGCTACAGAAGAGCTTGTTGCGTTCTGATTACCTTCACAATTGGAAGACTTCATAGCCTCAATGGCACTGTGTCCTTTCTCGGATGTCCCTTCACCAGCTGCATTCCATCCAAACTTCCAAAGTTTCTGGAATTTACCAGAAAGAAGTTTCCGTTCCTTTCCTGTCACTGAATTTCCAGGAGAATGATTGTTGCATTCAGATGTTTGGGAGACACCGTTTGGATGATCAGAAACCAGAAGAGGTGGCTCCTCTGACACACCCTGCGGATTATCGTCATTTTCATCAATAGACAAATTTGATGCAACGCTACTTTTTTCTGATTCAAGTTCATGACCATTAGCCCCAGTACGAGGACTAGTTGGATCTGACAAAACAGATGAATTTTCTTCGCTGGCTCGATCTCCATTCAAACATCTTTCCTCAGTGGCAGAATTAAGGTCCTTATTGAAACCATATTCTCTGTTGACCTCTACTTCTGAAGAGAGTTTGTTTTCATGAGAACCCAATGTCTCAATATCTTCTTCTGAGCTGAGTTCTCGAGAAAGGTCTTGCAGCAACCTTCGTCTAACAGAAAACCTGGGGTTTTTTTTGCCATTCTCTGATTTTGATGGAGATGGGTCAGATTCTGTTCTGGATAGGCTCAACTTTACTTTTTCTGTCCATCGCTTTTTCTGGCTTGGAACCTGTTTTTTCAAATCACCTTGCCTTATTTCTTCGTCCCTGTGCAGAACTCTCCACTTCTCTTCCCAGTAGCTTTCAGGTACTAGATTTATTGGTGCTTTTGGAGATACGGAATCGACTGAAAGGCTATGACCTCTTACAGTCGTTGATTTACTATGTTCATAGGGCCCAAAATATGAAAGTAATGAGGGTGAGCTATTGTTCTTCACAGCGAGATCCTGCAAAGACTTCGCCTTTTGTATCAGTTTCTTCAAATCTATATTCTCGGGGAAATTTAACAATCTCTGAAGACATGCAGTAGCATTCTCAGTGGCAAGTAGGGAAGATCTCAAATAAAGTAACATTGAAACTGCCATGGCTGATATATATGCTCCTCGAGGTGAAGTAAGGATGGCATAGCTGGATGCTGCATCATCTTCAGAACCTTTGTATAATTCACTATTATCAGATGCAAATATTTCATCCCAAATTATCAATAGATTTGCAAGTGAAAATTCACGTCCAAATAAAACCCTTAACCAGCGGAGTGCAAAATACTGGGGTTCAACACCAAGCTCAACAAGGTGGCTGTGTAGAGACGAATCAACAAGGGACAGCAAATGATACAATGCAGCAGATGCTTCAATGACAGGAGGTAAATTAGTTTGAGAACCAACAGCAGGGGAGGGATAGAAGAATTCTGCCATAGAAACTGAACCATGAGCCCCCCTCATTAGAGCATCAAACATATAGTACGCATCATGTTCCATAAATCTCTCGGAGAAAACAATACCCAGTTCACCTTCAGCACCATAAGCATCACTAAGCATCACAATGGTCCGTATCTCGGGATCAAGCTCATCAAGACTCTTAACATTCAATGCAGTTCCATCTAAGCCATTCTCATCTTCCGTGGAGTCAGTAAACTTTTTGAACTCAAAGTTGTATGTAAGATCACTTTCATGAAATGATAGACCATCAAATTTATCAGTGAAGTGATCTTCATATAGCTTTCGCACTTGAGATAGCCGCTCCACATCAAAATGAAGAACATATAATAAAGGAGCCAAGAGTTCATGCATTCCTATAGTGAAAACAGAAAAAGCAAAGAAAAACAGTTAAAATCCCAGCATCTTAGGTCACTGAAATTGTAGAATAATATTAAGAAAGCTCTAGTTGCTGCCGCAGAAGTCAAAACTCAGAAAAGAAAAGACTGGCTAACCACCTGATTATCAATAATCTCTCCCTACAAATCTTTCTGAGAGTATAAATTAAAATAAATAAACCTCAGTATAAGTCATTTTGTTGAGACCATTAGTATTTGATTTTTTTTTCTATCAGGATAAGTTGTATAATAACTAAAACATGCATTATGCATTATAATATGAGATTGCAGGACCCATGCCATTCAAGCCTTTATACCAACCTAGCAGGTTCTAAGCGATGTAGTGTGGGAAGTTGTGTAGTGCTACAAGAAACTTCGTAATAAGGAGAAATGCTGCAAGCCTGCAACATTGGTCCACCTATTCCTAATAGCATAACACGGCGAGACAAAGTGCTCTAAATGCCAAACTCATAAGAATTAATGACTTTGAATATAAAGGAAAGTTAAATCACGAAACCACGCTCAAGAGTCCCGTAGATAACCAAATATAAATGTAAAAAGAAAATTAATGCGGCATTGTAGTATACCTTGTCTATAACCACACTCTGGATATCTAAGACACCACAATAACAAGATTCTTCTCAACATGCCTTGGCATCCTGGTGTTTGAAAGTAGCTTCCATGTTCTGGGTATAAACGTGATAAATCCTGATCAACCATTTTCTCCAGCTCGGCACTCCGGAAAAAGCGACCCCATGTGCTATCTGCAGGTGAGATCACAACGGTGCAAATACTTGATCATTAGTTGTTTACTTGTTTTAGACTGTAATATCTCCAGGGGAAAGTTGTTTCCCTTTACAAAAGACAGTTCACTTAATTTCAAATATGTGATATTGCAGCAAATGATGGTGCATGCTACCAAATTTGGTCATTTCAACAAAACGGCTACATACAGAAAGCTAATAGTGATCGGTGAAACAAGCATTGCAGAGAAACTAATGTAGGAAAATCAAGCTCAAGAAAATTGTAGTATAGGGTGCACATTGGCAAAATAACTGGTTAACATGCCCGCGCACATGTTTATCTGGAGTGCTTCTACAGAGCTCCTACAGTTCATGTATGCGGATCCATAGACTTTACCTGGGTTTTGTGACAGCGGATTGTCTATGGCAAGATCAGGGGAATTACTCCCATCCTTTTGGGGATGTGGATCAACCAGAAGGCGCCTTCTCAATCCAGCATATCTAAAAATGTACACAAGGTAAACTTAGAACAAGAAAACACAAACAAAAAATTACCATCAAATCGCTTGCAATCCAATATATATGCCCATACTCGGACAAATTCTTGACTTTCGAATTCAGTCAATTCACTTCAAAACTCAGACCAACCAGTTAAGTAATCCACTGCATGTACCCAATACAAGCTAAAAAATTCAAGAGGCCACCTTTTGAATCATAAAGATAGAAGACGTACTTAACAAGGTTTTCCTGTTTCCAAGTTCTTGAGCGACGCATTACAAAAACCCACGGACCATTAACGCAACCGGGAACCTTATCTTATAAACCCTTTAGAAGTTTTTAATTTTCCAAGATTACCGTTAACACCAGCTTATCATATGCCTATGTGTTGATGAGAAAAAAAAAATATATGATCAATAGGGCAATCGTCAGCCAAATAGGATTATCCTAGCAACATTCAAGCATAAAATCATTAACTCACAGAAACTTAAAACAACAGTGAAGCAAATATATGCGGAAAACCATAAAGAGAAGCTAAAATCACCCTCTTCTACAATCAGCTGTGACCCGACGAAGATCATCAATGGAGGAGGAAGAAGACGAAGAAGAAGAAGAGGGCAAAATCCCAAGATTAATACGCCATTGGACGCCTCTAAGCTCCTTGAATCGAGGATTCCCAGCCTCAGATATCTCAGGAACATCAGGGGAGCTAGAAGACGACGATTCGGGCAATGCCGGCTCAATTGGAGCTGGCGACATGGCTGTCTCGCAATTCTCTAAAAACCCAAATGCCAATTGGGCTGAAAACGATCGAAGTGTAAGCTAAGGCAAAAAAGGAACGATTTTTGGCACAGTTTCTGGAGATTTGTGGCCAATAGATAACTATCAGAGTATGAAATTTGGAATAGAATGATGACGAAATTGCCAGAGAGAAGAGACAGAGGTGTGATGGGAGAAAAAAGGTAGAAGCTGTGGAGGACAAGCCTTGCTTGTGAGTTGGGAAATGGGGATCAGACTCTTGTATACAAGAGAAAAAGCAACAATTTTTTAGCATTATTTTTTGCACATTTATTCCTTCAATTCACCAACCCAATCTGGAGAGAGAATAACAAGTTTGTTTGTTGAGAGAGAGAGAATGAGAGAGAAAAATGAAAAAGAGAAGTGCTTGTTTGACCTCCAACCTTTTCGATTCAATGTTTACAATTTTTTTTTGGGAGGTTTAATAAAACACCTCGGGTACTGTTTACTTTTAACGAAAAGTCCTTTTTTACCTTTAACTGTCACTATTCATTATACCTTCAAAAAGGACTTTTCATTAAAACTGTCACTATTCAGGCCCTTTTCGTTAGTTTTCCTTTTTTTTTCTATCTACTTTTCACGAAAAATTTTAATTTTAAGCTGTCAAATCAAATAAATTAAAAATTATTAAATAAAAAAAATGTAAAAAATAAAAATAAATGTGTGAATATCACACATTTAAAATTAATTGGTAAATGTTGGAAGAAATTTTTTATCAGACAATAGCGAATTGATTTTGACAGGTTTTCCTTCCACATTACTTATCATCATTTTGACGGTGAGGTGGCAGCAAGTCTGTAAGCACGCCTCGTTAACATTCATCACAAAGGGTGACAAGACAAAAAGACAATACAAATACAAGAGACAGTATATAACAACATTTAGACAATAAAGTATTCCTCTACTGGAGAATGTTGAAGTTTTACCATTAAAGTAATTGGCAATATAAAGAATATCTTAATTTATTAAAAGTACATGTAAGGTGCCTTAGGCCATCTCCAACTGAGGGCTGGCCAGATGGCTCGTTTTAGTCATCTGACCCTCCAAAATATTAATATTTTAATGAACAGTACATGGTCATATTTGCTTCCATCTTCAAGTGAGGGCCAAAGGGCCATTGGGCTCGTTTTAGTCCTGTCACAAAAAATTGTCTACAATCGAGGGCCATAAGGCCAAACATAATTTATTATTTAAATTTTAAAACTACAGCAACTTAAATTTAAAAGAGGAAAGGAAATATGAGAATAAGAGAATTGAAATGGTGTAGGAATAGTAAATGAATGCTTTAGGTATTTATAGGAAAAAAAATTAGAATTTTAAAGAATTAAAAAAAAAATATTGGCCCAAAAAACCAAAAATAAAAAATAAAATTGGTAACTGGCGTCAGCTAGCCATTGGATTCAAATTTTTGGTTAAGCATTCTTGTCGGATATAACCGATAGAAATATATTTATATTTGTATTAAATATATTTCTGTCGGTTATTTCTCTGATGTGAGATTCATGCTTTCAACACACCACTCACATGTTGGGAACATAAATTTGGTGACATAAAGGCATATGATCGGGTGGAGTGGTATTTCCTTGATGCAGTTATGTCTAAGCTTGGATTTCATGATAGGTGGAGGCATCTGATTATGGCTTGTGTGCACTCAGTCACTTTTGCGGTACTCTTGAATGGCCAATTGGGAAATTCGTTTGTTCCGTCACGAGGTCTAAGACAAGGAGATCCTTTATCATCTTATTTATTTCTTTTGGTTAGTGATGTTCTCTCACGAATGATTCACTACGCGGTAGTGCAGAAACATTTGGAAGGTGTCCAAATGAACCCGAATGGGCCAGTCATATCTCATCTTTTCTTTGCAGATGATACGCTTATCTTCTTGCGGGCTACTCAGTAGAATTGTTACAAGTTGGTCTCTCTTCTTAATGAGTATTGTACAGCTTAGGGTCAGGGTGTCAATTTGCATAAGTCTTGTGTGTTCTTTGGGGCTAACACACCGGCCACTGTGGTGTCAGAATTGGGACAAGTGCTTAACATGCCTACAGTTGCTGATCCGGGCACTTATCTAGGTGTCCTTGCTTTGTGGGGCCGATCGAAGCGACAAGGTCATGCTTATATTAAAGGTCGGATTTTACAAAAATTGCAGGGCTGGCGGCAACGTATTCTTTCTCAAGCTGGTAAAGAGGTTTTAATTGAGGCTATGGCTCAAGCGATACCGGCTTATTCTATGGCTTTATTTAAGTTCCCGGTTACTGTCTGTAAGGACTTGGATTCTTTGATCTCTAACTTTTGGTGGGGGGGGGGGGGGGAGGTGATATTCATCGAAAAATTCATTGGGTCTCTCAATCTACTATGGGTCTCTTGAAACAGGAATGGAGTATGGGGTTTCAAAATTTTTGTGATTTTAATGATGCATTACTTGCTAAACAGTGTTGGCGGTTGATTCATCATCCTCATTCTCTCTAGGCTCAGGTCCTTAAAGCTCGATATTTTCCACATTGTTCTTTCCTGGATGCTAAAGTAGGAGTCGAGCTTCTTGGGTGTGGCATAGTCTTTTAGTTGGCAGAGATATCTTGATGAAACAAGCACATTGGCAAATTATGAATGGGAATTCTGTCCGTTTTTTGGTGGATAAATGGCTTCCTTCTCTTCCGTTGGGTCACCCTAGCTCTCCTAGGGAAGTGGCAATCACTATGAATACTCAGGTTCACTCCCTCATCCATCCTACTTCCCGCTCATGGGATCTTAGCTTTTTTCAACCTTTTTTGTCGTCGGAGGAATGGAATGCTATTTTGGATACTCATATTGGATATCTGAGTTGTGATGATCGCCTTGTTTGGCCTTTAACCAAGAATGGGTCATATGTTGTAAAGTCTGGGTATTTCTATGCCTAATCTCTCTATGGATCTCGAGTTGTTTCTTAGCCCTCTTCTTCACACACTTTTTCTTGGCAGGTATGGCGTATTCTTTGGCATTTGCGTACCCCTCCGAAACTTCGGCATTTCATGTGGAGATTGGCTCACTGTGCTCTGATTACCATGGCAAACTTGCATAGAAGGAAATGTGCTCCATCACCACTATGTCTGATCTGTAATTCTCATTCAAAATCTGTGGAACATCTCCTATTCTTCTATCCTTGGGTGGAGCCTATTTGGTTTGGGGGTATTCTCAATTACCGTATTGATCGCTCTCGCATTTCTTCCTGGATTGAGTGGTTCTCCACCATTGTGATGACGCGAATTGGGTCGAAGGAAGAGCACGATTTTTTGCTTTCTTATGTTGCTTATACCTGTTGGTACATTTGGAAAGCTCGTTGCTAATTTCACAATCACTCTCCTGTCAACCCTCTACAGGTTCTTTTTACCATTTCCACCTCGGTCTCTGTGTATTTGCAAGCTAATGCAACCCAGTCTACTTCTAGCTCGGCCCTCTCCAGGATTGTGACCCCTATGGTTGTTTGGTTTTCCCCAACATCACCCTTCCTTAAGGTCAATGTTGATGCTAGCTGGTCTTCATCCACATGGACTGGTTTAGTTGGAGTGGTGATTCGTGGACCTAGAGGTCTTTTTGTTGCTGCGGCTCGGTACACAGTTTTTGCCTCCAATACTAATACTGCAGAGGCTTTGGCTATGCTACGAGGCTATGAACTTGCTACTTTGTTGGGGTATCGTCAGGTTATTCTTGAATCTGACTCGAAAGACACGATTTCAGCTTTATCACACTCTTTGAAAATTGGCAGATAAGAGGCTTTTCCCACCTTATCTCGGGTTAAACAGTATAGGCAAGCTTTTCAGGACTGTCGCTAGTCTTAGGTTCCAAGATCAGCCAACCAGGCGACGGATTCCTTAGCATCGCCATGTAATACAGAGATGTGCAATAGCATTGGGTCCATAGACCTCCATCTTCGTTGGTTCATGTTCTAAGTAGAGATGGCTTGCCTTGTCCCCCTTCATCTACTTGAGTTGTGTCTGCAGTTTCAAGGGTGACACTTGAATTAGGTTCTAGAGTCTATCTTTTATGCCCTTTGCTGCTTTGTTTGTGTGGTTTTCATTGTTGGCCTTTCGTTTGGCTTTCTTTGTATGTCTTTGGCCTTGCCCTGGAATGCTAGTTATGGTTTCTTCCAAAAAACAAAAACAAAAAAAAAACAATATTATCAACCTCCAACTTTGCAGGCTACTAGAACTTCCCAAATATAAATACAAACTAGTATATTTGAAATTTACAGGTTTTTATAGAAATTACAGTTGATATATTTATATAAAGGGTTTTTGTCACAAATGGTCACTGAAATTGACCTTCACCATTAAGATGGTTCTTGAAATTGAAAATCAATCAATGTAGTCCTTGAAAATAAGTGTCGCAAATCAATGTGGTCCTTCTGTCATAATTCTGTTAAAAATTTAGTTAAGTGCTGATGTGACACATAAATGGGCCCCACAATATTTACGGGTTTTTATCACAAATGATCTCTGAAGTTGACCCACACCATCAAGAGGGTCCCTAAAATTGAGTCACACTATCAAGATGGTCCCTGAAATTGAAAATCGATCAATGTAGTCCTTGAAAATAGATGTAGCAAATCAATATGATCATTCCACCATAATTCTGTAAAAAAAATTGTTATTTGCTAATGTGGGTTTAATAATTAATTTAAATAGTTGTCTAAATATCTTTTTGCACAATGGAATTTTTTTTCTTCTTATAGTAGGGCCTACTCCAAAGAGAAATCATTTCCATAAATTTTCAAAGGTAAGAGGATGAGTGGAAATAGTTTTAAACCAACAATAAACGCACACCGGGTATAAAATCATTATCTCAAGGCAGATCTCCCTGTTCTTTGCATCCCAGACCACTAGGGAAGCACCAAACAAGCTCTCCAAGATTAAGGTTGTGAGGATATTGATCGTCTAAATGTTAATGGTGATTTCCTAGAAGTCATTACCAATTGGCCAAGCCGTCACCAAAGGTGATCTCGATCAACGTTCAATTCGGTGAAGGGTGTCGAAGTGTGTAAAGATGGGTACATTGAGATTTTTTTAGAGAATAGAGAGCGAAGGAGGTAGAGAAATGTGGATTGTGATCAGAGGTGATTGTAGGATTGTGTTTTTGGGTTGACAACTTTTTTATCAACTATTAAATTATTAAGCGTATTTGTAAGTTTTTTAATTTAATTGGACTTGTATGACCCATTTATGTGTCACATCAGCACATACAAAAGTTTTGACAAAATTGTGATTGAAGGACTACGTTGATTTGAGACACTTATGGGACTACATTGATCAATTTTCAATTTCAAGGACCATTTTGAGGTCGTGAGTTAATTTCAAGGACCATTTTGATGTCCTTGGTCAATTTTAAGGGCCATTTGTAAGAAAAAAATGACTTATGGGGCTCATTTATATGCCACAACAACACTTAACAGAATATTTAATAGAGTTGTGATGGAAGGACCAAATTGATTTGCGACACTTATTTTTAGGGACTATATTGATTGATTTTCAATTTCAGGGACCATCTTAATAATAAGGGTCAATTTTATAGATCATTTGTGATAAAAACTCTTTATATAAAGGATATATATATATATATATATATATATATATATATATATATATATATAATGAAAATTAAAGTACTTAGATGTGATAGGAAGCATCTGCATAAAACTAGATATAGGAGAACCAGAGCCATATAGTGAGTGTATACAAATAAGTTTGCCAAACTAGGTTAATCAAAACAAAGTAGTAAAACTGGCACCATATAATTAACTAATCAAGTCATATTTCTTATCAAAATAGTCAATACCTATATCAATACGAAACTCCTTAAACATCTGCATAAAATTAGGGTTTCCTTCAACCTAAAAGAAAGACATGAATAACCATGAAAAGAGTAACAAAGGTATGGGGATATGTACATGTCACTTTGGAGGACCATAATAGTTATATGAAATATATTACGAACTTTATGTAAATGTCACTTTCGAGGACCATAATAGTTGTATGAACTATATTACAAACCTTGGCAATAAAGTGTTCAAAATGATCACAAATCTTAGATTTGGGTTTCATAGGATAAATCCATAAATAACGGGAAAATCATCCATAAAAAGCACATAATAATGAAAACCATTGACATAAGTAATCGGAGACATCCACACATTAGAATGAATAATGTAAAATAAAGAAGAACCACAAATATTATTATGAGAATAAAAGGGTAATTGACTAGACTTGCTAATGGCACTTACAAAAAACTTTGTCAACTTTGACATTGGAACCTAAACTAGAACAAATACGAGACATGACGGGTGACGATAGATGACCAAGACGTTGGTGCCAGATTGTGGAAGAGATGACATAAGCTTGAGGAACAACAGAGACAGAGGAAGACGGAGTTAAAGGATAAAGGCCATCTTTACAGGACCCTGAAAAAGTAATACACTGGTAAGTAGGTCATAAATTTGATAAAAGTGAGGCGTAAAGACAAAGAAGACTAAATTATCTTGGTTAAACGTAGACCTGGCAATCGTGTTGTATTTTTCGTGTTCTTGTCATTTACGTGTCATACTCGATATTTTAACGGGTTGTGTCATGTAATATCCGTTAAAATAAACGGGTAAAATGACCCGACCCATTATCCGTTAAGAAAAATATATTTTAAACCAATAAATAATAAAATGAAAAATA
This sequence comes from Crataegus laevigata, assembly GCA_963580275.1. NCBI lineage: Eukaryota > Viridiplantae > Streptophyta > Magnoliopsida > Rosales > Rosaceae > Crataegus > Crataegus laevigata. Next base: position 24,763,776 of record OY756948.1, read on the forward strand.
TAATACTAAATAAGTATATACATACCATATTATCACATTCAAAACATAAAAACTCATTTGTCTTTCAAGTATTACATATTTAAATACCCAAAATACGAGCATAATTAAAAAAAAATTAGAACATTACAAAATATCAAATGTTCAAAAGATTTGCAAAATTAAGGGAGTTATGTTTCAAGGTTTGGAACCTTGCACATTTTCTTACAATCAAACTCTTCAATTTTCATCAATCACCATTGGAAACGGTATTGGAATTTTGGATTGATATATTGTCTTCAAGAGTTTTATTGATGTTATTTTCAGTGAGTCTTTCTACATTAGCATTCTCTTCTCATTTATCCTATAGATATTATTTAAGTAAAGTCTTTAATAGTTTTTTAATTAATGTAGAAGTGTGAAAATATATATATATATATATATATATATATATATATATATATATATATAAACTCTCGTAATGACAAGCTTTACAACTTTCGTGAATGGCTTAACTTTGAAATGTTCCACATTAATCATATAAATCATAGATCAAAATTTAAACGTCGATTGTTGTTTACATTTATGCTTCATTTTTCTCACCAAATTTTGTATTTTCTTTTTTGAAAACATGATCTATTAAAAGATACAGGAAGATGAACGGTTTGGATCGTTGATATTATGTTTAGAGTTTTACCGTTAGTGAAATATTGATTGGTGTTTATAAAGTCTTTATAAACTATATAACATCGACTCATATTTCAATTAACCGTAAATATCAGGACGTGATATCAAAGATCTGAACCGTTCATCTTCCTACATCCCCCAGAAGATCACGTTTTCAAAAAAGAAAATTTTAAAAATGAAATTCAATATAAAGAATAAAGCCTAAACGACAATCGACAGTTAAATACAAATTTAAGGTTTATGGATTATAGTGTTGGATTTCGAAGTTGATTCATTCACGAAAATTGTAAAGCTTGTCACTACGAGTGATTGTATTTTTTTAATACATTTCTTACAGTTCCACAGTAATTATTATTAATTTTATTACTTTTACACTCAAATAAAAAATACTATTCATGACGGTTTGGAGGGTTTGAAAAATCTAAACTTTAATGTAAGTGTAACTATTGTCTACTCGTGAAGGAATGATGAATCACGAGTGTTTATATATTCTTTTACATATTTCATACTTGTAGGGATGTCTTATTGCCTATACTAATACTATACTAGTTGATTTTAATTTTGGATAACATGTTAAGTAAAATTTATCCTATTAATGATAATAATAAAATCTCATAATAAAAATAAATAAATGAATACAACTTAATTTTGTTTAACTTATATAGAATAATAATACAAAAAAAAATATATTTAATATATACAATATACCAATATATACACTATAGCTATTGTATTTTATATTAATTGAATTTTAAAATTATAATTTATTTTTCTTAACCGGTTACTCACGTGTATACCCGTTAGGAACCCGTTATTAATGGGTTCTTAATGGGTCACCCGATAATGACCCGATCAGTAATCGTGTTGACCCGAAATTCGTTATTTTCGTGTCGTGTCATCATGTTGTGTAAGAAACTGTCGGGTCTAGTTAATGAGCAATAGATAGAAGATTTTTACGTAGATCAGGAGAAAAAAGAGGCATTGTGAAGGTGAAAGTTAGAATGAAGACAAATAGGAGTGTTATCGGTATGAGTAATGTTTATATTATTACCATTAGCCATACATACATTAGAAGGACCTGCATAGGGCTGTATGTGAAGAACCAAAGACGACTGACCCATCATGTGATGGGTAACACCAGTGTCAGGATACCAAATTAGTTTAGGTTGCTATGCAAACTTGGTTCCAGCTAAGGGTAGGGCCTGAATCAGGTCCACTGTAGCGATGCAGGCAAGTCTACTGGGTGTGTTAGGAGGTGTTACAATTATAATACCATGATGAACCAAGAAGACTTGTTGGAACTTTGCGTTTATTTTAAAAACCTAGTTGTTGTTTTAATCAGAAATGTATCTCTCTTATTTTTATGGATGACCACTTCTTTTCTACCAAACATATTTTGTTTTGAAGATAAAAGAAAGGACCTAGTGTTTCTCAACTAGGTGATGTTTTGGCCTGATTCTTAGGCCACCTTTTCCTCAACTTCTTCAACGTTAAACTTTGGTTCTTCTGGTTCTTCTATTATAAATATGAGGGTCTTTCATTAGTCGAATAAGAAGCACAAAAAAAAAAGTGAAAACTAAAGCTATAAACACTGAGCATTTTGAGTATCTATAGGGTGATAGTATTTGGATCTTCCTCAATGCAAGGGAGGGTCTAGACAAAAGGATTTTGGGCTATTTTATCCTGGTGACAATGTGGTGTTTATGAACTGCTTGTACACATTGAGTAGAGCCGCGAAACGTTTTAAAGAAAGCAACCTTGTATGTGACTCAACCTAAGACAGTTCTCCATTCTTTTGTTCTTCATTATTTGGTAATATTGTTCTTGTTTTATAAGGTAGCAACAATTTTAAGACGCTCTATTTCTGCCATGGAGATTGAAAACAACACATTCTCTAATGATCTGAACAAACCTATCCAGTTTAAAGGACACCATTTCAAACATTGGAGGCAAAAGATATTGTTTTTCTTAACTACCAAGAAAATTGCCCCTCATTGCATTCTGAAATGCCATCACTTCTTGATCAACCCATTATTGAACAATTCAAGTTGTTTCAATTATGGACTGACAATGATTTTCTCTGCAAGAATTATGTCTTGAATGGCTTGTGTGATGACCTATATGATTATTACTCGTATTGTAAGACAACTTAAGAACTATACGATGCTCTTCAGAAGAAGTACGATACTGAAGAAGCAGGAGCAAAGAAGTTTGCAGTCAGCTGCTACATGAAGTTTCAAATGGTGGATGACAAGTCAGTGGAAATGCAATCATACATCCTGATCTCGACATACGTTCAGGGTCAACACGTGACGTCACCAATTACTTGTATGTTAAACATACCACGCCTCCGGAATATGGCAAATCATAACTCGAGAATTGAATCGCATAGTAATTTTTCGCATAATTTATGACTGCATCTAACATCCTCGCTAGACTACCTACGTACCCTAAATAGGGATCAAACCATTCGTAGTTCACCATTCACTACACTCTAGCATTCATCACATAACCCACTATGTCCCACGATAATACTGCAATTCACAACATATATCATATCAAAGAACAAACGAAGCACAATACCATTCTCTAGCCACATTAATTAACTAATTTGACCAAAATAATAACAATCATATCCATATCTTCTAAATTCATACTTTATGAAATCATAATTGAATCGTAGAAAAATCTCAAATGAGTCACCCAAATGTCCAACAGCTTTTCTAATTCAATTCACAAGATTCTTGAAACCATTGTTCACAAATATACTAAAACTAAGGCTAGAGTGACACAGTTAAGCCAAGTATATTTCTACGAAGAATGGAATTTCAGACCACTAAACGAAATACAACAAGATCAGGTTCCGGACCACTCAATGGAACTAAACTAAACTATGATCGCCTATCGAAATGTACCAAGTACAAATACTTCTCATCACCTCTAAAATGCGTAGGGTCCCCCATCGCAGATATACTTAGAAGAACCGTAGGCATAATCCTATCGTGCAGGCAATGATCACCCATCACGAATATACCAAGCATGATCACCCTTGAATACATATGGTTGCCCTTCGTAGATATAACAAGTAGAACCATATGCATAGTCTAATAATGTAGGCAGTGATCACCCATCACGGATATACCAAGAATGATCACCCCTAACAGTCATTCATCGTGGATATACCAAGCAGGACTGTATCTTATAGCTCTAGGTAGTTATCACCCATCACAGATATACCAAGCATGATAACTCCTAAAATGCCTATGGTCCCCCACCGCAGATATACCAAGTAGAACTATAAGCATAGTCTAATCGTGCAAGCGGTGATCACCTATCGTGGATATACCAAGCATGATCACCCCTGAAATACGTATGGTTCCCCATCGCGGATATACCAAGCAGGATCATCCATGTACCTCTGCTACATGGAGCAGTCAATTCAACACATAATCTACCCTTACTTTAAACCCTATGATTTACAATACAGGCATATGCTCTATCAACTTCTCATGACTACTAACTATATTGCCATACAGGCATAAAGTTCTACATAATACTTCTAATAGGATTCTAAGATCACATAGTCATAACATTTATCATACTTAACATTCACCTTACTAAAAAGATAATTAAACACGTATATATCCCAGTCATCATTAGTAGATAAGCCAAATCATGTTTAATAAACATAAATCTATGGCTAAATATACAAAATCACATTTCAATAAAAATCACATTTATAATACCAAGTCATATTCAAATGATTTTAATATAAGAAATTAAGGTAATAACCATATCACATATATTCAAGCCACTCTTTAACCAATGTAGAACACTAGACTTCACTTAGTCTTCCGTAGTACTAATTTTAGTATTTAGATCGTTTTGAGACATACGGGGCCAAAACCCCGTCAATCTTGGGTGCAAAATGGAAAGTGAAGGCCAGTGAAGAGTTCCCAGGTGGTGGCTCAGTGAAACTCGTCGGAAAATTGCAGGAATTTGACCGGGAACCCAACGGGTTTCGCTGTTCCGCCAGGTCGGGTTACCAGAAATAGGTAAGGGATCCATGATCTCGTACCTCTTCACTCCCTCATTTCCCTCCCTGTTCTTTTTCCTTTCTCATTTCCTCATTCGGCGAGCCCCTCATTTCATCCCTTCTGAAACTCTTCACACACACGAGCTGCCGAAGATTGCTCATGAGATTATCATTGAAGGCCTGGATCTGGATGAACAATCCCAAGTTGCTGTGATCATTGACAAGCTACCACCTAGTTGGAAGGAGTTCAAGAAAGACTTGCGGCACAAGACAAAGGAATTCTCATTGTAGAGTTTGATTACTCGCTTTCGAATCGAGGAAAAAGCAAGGAAATAGAATATGAGGGAGGAATTGCTGGTTGTTTCCTACAATAATAATCTTAGGAAGGCTCATATGAGGACTCACGCAGCAGTAATGCTCAAACCTACTGGTAAGAACATGAAGAATTCGACCAAAAATCACAGCAACAACAGAAACCCTCCAAATGTTCAGCATCCTCAGCAAAATCAGAATAAGAAGAAAACCATCACAAGATGAAGTTGAAGTGCTACAACCGTGACAAACCTGGGCATTTGGTTTAGAATTGTCACAACAAATGTCAGGTTACTCCCCAGGCCAACTTGACTGAGGATCAACTTGTTGCCATGATATCAGAAGTCAACCTATTTGACGGATCTAAGGGGTGGTGGGTGAACACTGGAGCTTCGCGCCATGTCTGCTATGATCGTGGACTTTTCAAGTCTTATTTTGAAGCTGAAGACAGAAAGGTTTTGTTGGGTGACTTTCACTCAATGCATGTTGCTGGAACTGGTCACCTCGAGGAAGACCGTCATTCTAAAGGAAGTAATGCATGTTCCAGAAATAAGGAAGAACCTGGTCTCAAGCTATTTGATCAACAAGGCCGGATTAACTCAAACTACTGGGGCTGATATGTATACTCTCACAAAGAATGGTGTCTTTATGGGAAAAGGGTATGCCACTGATAGGATGTTCAAATTGAATGTTGATGTTATGAATCAAGTTATTTCTTTTGCTTACATGTTGTGTTCATTTAATGTTTGGCATGCAAGACTTTGTCATGTAAACAAAAGGTTAGTAAAACAAATGAGTAGTTTAGGCTTACTACCAGAGCTTTCACTTAATGATTTTGAGAAATGTGAGTTTTGCAGTCAAGCTAAAATAACAAAAGCTCCACACAAGTCAGTCTTTAGAAAGATTGAACTACTAGACCTAATCCATTCTGATATTTGTAAATTCGATGATGTAGTAACTAGAAATGGAAAATGGTACTCCATAACGTTTAGAGATGATCATTCAAACTACTGTTTTGTCTATCTTATGAAACATAAAAGTGAAGCAAAGTTGAAAACCAGTTCAATTGAAAAATTAAAAGGTTATGAAGTGATAGATGACAAGAGTATGAATCTGGAGCTTTCACTGAATTTTGTAAAAAACCAGAAATTTTACCTGAAACTACTGCTCTCTATTCCCTAGAAATGAACAGTAAAGCTGAGAGAAAAAATAGGACACATTGTGAACTGACTGTGGTTGTTTTACTTAACTCAAGGAATGCTTCATATTAGTGGGGTGAGATACTTTTGACTGTTTGTTATGTACTCAATAGAGTTCCTTCTTTGAAAAACAAAATCCCACCTTATGAAATTTGAAAAAATAAGAAACAAGATGTATCTCACTTGAGAACTTGGCGTTGTTTGGTCTATGTAAGAAAACCTGATCCTAAAAATCAAAGCTAGCTAGTAGAGCATTTGAATGTGTGTTCATTGGATATGCATACAATAGCAAGGCATATAGGTTTTATGATTTGAAAAACCATGTTGGTATTGAATCTAATGATGTTGATTTCTTTGAAAATAAGTTTCCTTTCAAGTCAAGAAATAGTGGGGGCTCAAGTTATGTTAATATGGAGATACCTAGAGTTAATGAACATGCCATGACTGATTCAACCAAAACTGATCTCAAGCCAAGGAAAAGTAAAAGAATCAAAGTTGCCAAGGACTTTGGTTTAGACTTTCATGCATATACTTTGGAAGAAGATCCAAGAACTCTCCAAGAAGCCTTGACTTCGTTGGATGCAGACTTGTGGCAAGAAGCCATAAATAATGAAATGGATTCTCTCAAATCCAATAAAACCTGGCACTTAATGGACCTTCATCTAGGGTGTAAGGCAATTGGTTGCAAATGGGTGTTAAAGAGAAAGCTAAATCCTGATGGTGTAATGGAGAAATTTAAAGCCAAGTTAGTAGCTAAAGGTTTTAGACAAATAGAGAATGTTGATTTCTTTGACACTTATTCACCAGTTACTGAAATAACTTCAATTCAAGTGTTGTTTGCCTTAGCTGTCATTCATGATCTTGCTGTGCATCAAATGGATTTTAAAATTGCTTTCTTGAATGGTGACTTAGAAGAAGAGATATATATGGATCAACCTGAAGGTTTGGTAATTCCTAAACAAGAACATAAAGTATGTAAGTTAGACAAGTCCCTTTATGGTTTAAAACATGCACCAAAACAATGGCATGCTAAGTTTAATGGGTTCATCTCTAATGCTTTTAAAATTAATGAAAGTGAAAAATGCATCTATTCAAGATTTGAAAATAATCTATGCACATTGATATGCTTGTATGTTGATGATTTGGTGATATTTGGATCTAATTGCATGTTATGAATGATGTTAAGACAATGCTTTGTGATAACGTTGATACGAAAGACTTAGATGAGGCAAATGTAATCCTTGAGATTAAGATTACTAAGTCTGTGAAAGGTTTCTCTTTAGACCAATCTCACTACATAGAAAATGTTCTGAAGAAGTACAACTACTTTGACTGTAAACCGACATGCACTCCTTATGACTTGTGTGAAATTGTTCAAGGACATTGGCAACAGTGTTAGACAATGTGAGTATGCTATGCGAGCATTATTGGTAGCCTACATTAGCAACTACCAGTGAAGAGGCAAGATGGCTAAGAGATTTACTTTTCGACATTCTTTTATCGGAAAAACCTATACCAGCTGTTCTCATTCATTGTGATTACACTGCAGCTATTGCAAAGGTTGATAATCGATATTACAATGGTAAAAGACATCAAATACGTAAAACATAGAGGGTTTCTCTCTAATGGAGCTGTTACAGTGGATCATGTAAGGTCTGAGGACAACATTGCTGATCCTTTGACGAAAGGATTGGCTCGTGAGAAAGTTTGGAAAACCTCCAAAATAATGGGATTAAAGCCCTTGGATAGTTGAGTCACTTGTGATGATAACCTAGCCTATGGACTGAAGATCCCAAGAAATAGGTTCAAAAGGTAATAACAAGTCATGAAGTGATATGAAATCATGCTATATTATTTAGTGATGTAATTTTAATTCTTTACAGAAGCATGCCATGATATAGCGATTGAAATGATAAGTTTATGATACTCGTAATGAGAACTACTCTTTTATTGAGTATGACATCTAGCTGTAGGAATGTCCTTGATAGTATCACATATGTGATGATGAAGGTGAGGCTGCCTACTATGGAGTTTAGGGGCAAACTTCTTAGCATTATCACTAAACTAGGATACAAGCACAAGGCCAAAATGTGCTGGCTTTGAACTTCACCCTAGAAGAGTTGTGTGTGCTTTGTTGTCAGAGGTGGAGTTCAAAACCAAGTGTTACTTTTGTTGTTCTGAAGCAATGACACTATATATTGGTTCAAGTTGTATAATACATGTGCTTAAGCACAGCTCTATAACATGTTGCTTAATGAACAAGTTTTTTTTTTTTAAATAAACAAGTGAGGGATTGTTGGAACTTTTTGTTTATTTTGAAAACCTAGTTATCTTTTTTTTTTTTGTAAAATAAAAGCATAGTTATCGTTTTAATCAGAAACGCATCTCTAGTAATATTGTTCTTGTTTTATAGTGCAGCAACAAGACCAGAGGTAACTTGAGGCCTGGGAGCGCGTCAAGTGAGCTGAGGTTGCTGTTGGCAAAAAGGTTAGCCAAATAACAGTAGCGGGCTATGGACTTAAGCTAAAGTGGTTGATAGTACTAGATTGGGCTGTAAACACGAAAATTTCCTGAGACAAGAAACACGTGTACAAAATATATTTTGTATTAATGAATTTGGGTTACAATCTCTTTTAACTTGATCTTCTGATTCGATCTCCGTAAGATGTAGATTTGTGGATGATGTTGATCTAAGGGCCGTTGAGGCTTGATCTTGGATGAACATGGAAAGTTTGTTCAAGGGGCCTTCAAGGCTTGATCTTGGATAAATAGGGGAAGTTTGTTCAAGGGGCCTTCGAGGCCTGATCTTGAAGGTTGATGAAAGTTTCTTCAAGGGCCTTTAGGGCTTGATCTTGAATGAGTGGTTGTGAGCTTCTTCAAAGGCCGTTAGGGCTTGATCTTGAATGAGCGGTTTGAGCAGATCAGTGATCTTCAAGGGCTTTTGGGCTTGATCTTGATGAACGATGAACGATGAATGATCTTCAAGGGCTTTTGAGCTTGATCGTGGAGAACGGATGAAAGCTGAACGATCTTCAAGGGCTTTTGGGCTTACTCTTGAAAAGCGGATGAATGGATGAACGATGAACGATCTTTAAGGGCTTTTGGGCTTGATCTTGAAGAACGGATAAAGGATGAATGATGAACGATCTTCAAGTGCCTTTGGGCTTGATCTTGAAGAATAAATATTGTGGATCTTCAAGGGCCTTTGAGCTTGATATTGAAGAACAGTTGATGAACAGATCTTGAAGGGCCTTTGAGCTTGATCTTGAAGAACAGTTGATGAACGGATCTTCAAGGGCGGTTGGGCTTGATCTTGATGAACAGTTGTCCAAGAATTTTCACGAAGAACGAAGAGAGCTTTCTCGATCTTTCGAGATTCTTGGGAATTTGGGAGGTTGGATGCTTGAAAGCTTTAGAATTTGAAAGCTTCAAGGATTTGGGGAATTCTCTTCCATTTTGGCAGTAGAAAAATGTATTTGTGAATTGGTCATTTGAAATGAATGGAATGGCTTCTATTTATAGAATTTTCCAAGGCCTAATTTTGAATATAATATTCAAATAAAATAAATCATCTCTGCAAGGTGTTGACACGTGCCCTGTTTGAAGACTTTTTCGACTCTTTTCAATTTTTCGTTACGTCACACGCTACATGTAAAATTTATGTGACACGTGAGCCTTGAAATTTTAATTATTGGTCAACATTTATTTTACCGAAATTTTGATGTCTACAAATGCCCCCACTTTAAGACGCGTTGTAGACATGTGCTTGTCACATGTAGAAGATGCGTTTTGAAGTCCCTTAATGTAGACGTCGATCCAAAGGCCGTCGAGGCTTGATCTTGCATTGGGCTAGAATTTTCTTCAAGGGCCATTGAGGCTTGATCTTGAATTAGGCTGAAAGTTTCTTTAAGGGCCGTTGGGGCTTGATCTTGAATAAAAATAAAAGTTTCTTCAACTTTGCTGGGGACGAATTCGACACGTATATTTGTTGTGCTTGTTGACTTTCCACAGGCTTGATCTTGAATTGGATTTGATTCAAAAGTGTTGGACACTTGATCTTGGATCGAGATTGTAATTTCTTCAAGGGCCATTGAGGTTTGATCTTGAATGATTTGATTCAAGGGTGTTGGACACTTGATCTTGAATCAGGCTTGTGATTTCTTCAAGGGCCGTTGGGGCTTAATCTTGAAGGAACTGGGACCATGAGCAGTTTCACATGGCAAGTGATATTCGGCTCCGTCGGAGATGAATTAGCATGTGCAGTTCACCACGCCTTAGCGAGCTGACTTAAGAATTTGAGGGTTAAAACAAGTCCATCAAATCCAAAGTACTTTCGATTTTGATGATATGAGATACTGTTGATTTTGAAAAAGTAACGGATGAACTAGCATATGTTTTGTTGTGCTTGTCTCTACATGCTTCAATGTATCATTTTCCCTTGACTTATCTATTCCCTTTGCAGAAGTGGTATTTTCCCTGGTTTTCCCCCATGCATGTGTAACATCTTCTCTTGTTGTATTTGTCTACTAATGCAGGAGTGGAATGCAAACCTTGCATTTAAATGGTTCTTCAGCACATCACTTTTCAAGGACTCATCATGCTTGGCAGCTTCAATCATCATATCTGTAGTTGAAAATGGATACTCGAGAGCAATGCTAGGTCAGCAATCAGGGAAGGGGTTCCAAGCAGTCAGTTCCAGATCAGAAAGTTGATTCCAAATGTCGACTGATTGCTTTCTTTCTTCTTGTCCTGCATGTGAGAATAAGGACAAAGAAAACGAAAGGGAGAAAGCATGATATGAGATATTCTTGCTTTTGAAGAAGTGGTGGCGATTTGACACAGTTACAGGGAGCTTTGCTCTTCGGCGACGGTGCCAGCAAAAGTTTGTTGCAACTTTTCGAGCTCTTTGATTAGAGCAACGATGCTGATCTTGGGTTTAACTTAAACTCCTTCATTTGGATTATGCAGTACTGCAAAGAAGGGTGTCATGCTGTAATGACCTATTTCAGTTCATCGTTGACCTTTCTGCTTCAATCTTTTATATAACAGAAGTGGTGCACAACCTTTGCATTTGAATAATGAGCCACCACCGTATCAAATGCGCTGAGGTATTTGCTGAAGGAATTCATGACCTTGAGAACAGTTGAGGATGAGTAATCGAGAGCCAGCTAGGGAAGTAATCAGGCAAAGGTTACAGGCAATTAGTTCCAGATCGAAAGTTTGATCTCAGGTTCTGACTGATTGTTCTCTTTCTCCTTGTCCTGCAGGTGAGAACAAGGACATGAAGAAAGCATGATATAGGATACTCTTGCTTTTGACCTTGATGATATGAAGTACTCTTGCTCTGGTATGGCTTGTTTGCATAGGTATTATCGAGGGAAAAGAAAGCTGAGTATTTCGAGAGGTTTCGTTGGGAGTGCCCTCTTAGATGTGAGGAAGGGTTAATTATTTTTTCAAGTCTACTTGGCTATGGAGGATGAAGGTCGACCTATATAGGAATTTCCCCAACAACAAGTGGTAATACTGTGTTTTGGGAGTTGCAAGGTTCATGTGTTTTAACTTTGTCGGATATCTTTGACAAAGTGGTCTGTGGTATATGGAAAGCTGATGTTGCGTGTGAAGAGCGTCGACACATTTTGTCCAAGAAAACCTGGCTCTTGAAATTCGGAGAATAGTGTCTCTTTGATTTTTTGAACAAGCGGCCCGGCTTTTGAGGCTCAGAAAGAGATGACAAACCCTTCTGATTTTGTCTGTGACTTCGGCAAAGCTGAGATCACGTGTGAAAGGTGCTGACAAATTGATCCAGAAAATTCGGCTTTCAAAAAGGTGGTGCCTCTTCAACTTCTGAACGAGCACCTTTTCGATTTATGAACGAGCGCCTCTTCGATTTTTAGACAAGTGGCCTTGTTGCCTCTTTTTCTTTTATGGTAGCATTAATTGCGTTCCAAAGCACGATCAAGAGTCACTGCCGGTAGAAGCTCGCCTCTTGCACTTCTAAGATCTTGATCTATTCGACATCTTCTTTTCCTTCAACATATTTGGAAATGGCTTGCCCATCTGGCAATCGTCTTGATTTGAACGTCGGGAAGACGCTGACATGTCTTCTGTAGACAACATATGGCCCCCATCATTCTTATCCCCTAACCGTTCTCTTACAATTGGGGATTTTGTGATGAAGAATGACATAACCGCTATGGTGGTAGCGAAGAATCTTCTCACCCCCAAGGATAGCAAGATTCTTTCCAAGCGGTCTGACGAGTTAGTTGTTCAAGACTCTTTGGCTTTCAGCGTCCAGTGTGCAGGCTCTGTATCGAATATGGGCTAACGCCTTATTGCTTGAACTCGTCAAGTTGAGTCACTGATGGCTGAGGTGGCGAGTCTTAAGCAGGAGATCAGAGGGCTTAAGCACCAAAATAAGGAGTTGCACATGTTTGCCAATAGTTACTCGACGAGCATGAAAAGAAAACTTGATTAGCTGCAGGAGTCTGAAAGTCAGATTTAGTGTGACCATTAGAGGTTTATGGCTTTGGTCCAGAGGAATCTTTTGCCTTCGCCATCTGGAGTTTCACCAAGTGTTGAGGCTCCAGAAAATCAACCTCTGGTGCTTCGTCTTTCTGGAGCTCCGCCGAGTACTGAAGCTTCTCGTGATTAACCTTTGTGAAGGCTCCCTCCTGTAATTTTTTTTGGTATGCAAATTTATGTAAATTTTTTTCTAGAGAAATAAATACAAAATGGGTTTTATTTCACTCAGTGCTTTTTTTTTTTGTGGCACCGAACTCATCTTTTGCGAAACTTTTTTTTTCTATATATTTTTTTCTTTTGATCTTTTGGTGCTATTGAAGGATTATTTTGAGAAAAACATGTTCATTTAAGAAACATCAATAGCATGCAATTAACAACTAAAGGCAGAATCATGCAAGCATGCACTTAAAAACAAAACATTACCCATGAAATTCAAAGCCTACTAGAATGGTGAACCAAGACTTAACTCAAAACAAAGTGAGTTGAGAAATTAATACCTTTGTAGATTCCTCTTTGCATAAGCAAAGGCTAATTACCCAAGGAGAGGGCCTTCATTCCTTGCATCTTAGATCCATGGATTTGGATGGATGAAAAGGTTTCTCCAAGTTCCCAAAATTGAGAACCTCTAAGTCTCCACACCAAGGTTAGATTTAAGAAGAAATGAGTGACCTAGAGGAAAAGAGATTGCTAGATATTCCCCTCTAGGTGGTCGGCCCTTTTAGAGAGAAAAGAGAGCTTGTGTTCTCAGCAATTTCCCCAAAAAGAACCCTAAATGAATTTTGGCTATAAAGTCATATTTATACCTTAATTCATTGGAGTGGCAAACTTGTAAATAAGTCCAAAACCCACTCCATCTCTAAATGGCCAGCCATTGGGATTTATTGGGCTATTTGGGCCTTTGTGAATCATTATTCATTAAGTTGTCATACAACTTAAGTCAATGGACTTGACGTTCGAAGCCCATTGGGCCTTAAGGTCCAAAACTATCCCGAGGTCTTTAACGAACTTATTCGTTTGATTAATTAACATATTAATTAATCCTTGCCATAAATAATTAAACCATTTAATTATTCTTACTCATCTCTGTTGTTTCTTCAATCCTACCTTACACGGTGTACGATCCATTAGGTTCCTTTTAGCGAGGCAGTGGGCGATTAAAACTCTTTCAAATCGATTGTGAATTGAAACTTACTTTCAATTCTCCCTTTAGTGTTTATACACGTTTAGGGCTTCCACAAACCATGAGTGACACCTAGCAGCATATCATGGTTACCCAAGCTAATCAGAAGAGGTAGAGAACCTGTTTAGGATTACAATGCAATACGGTCTTTTTCTAATACAATACTCTTGACCACATTGTTTGGTTTGATAGTTTATTCATGTCTACTATCCAATGTGATTCATGTACTTATATGATTACCTTGAATGTGATTTGGAACGCCTTCCTAAATCTCATTCATACTCTGGCCAGAGATTCTAAATCATATCATAGAGTATTCTCCCTCAAACGGTTTGAAGGTTAGAGATCCCTTGTTGCGCATTCACTTGCCTCCATGGCTAAGTGGCTTAACCCCGACGATGCCGTGGACACCTTCCTGATGGTGTGACTTTGACATAATCAAAGATCAAGGACCTAACCACAAGACAACTGTGATGCCTCAGGTCAAAGGACTACTTTGCATTATCCCAACCATGAGTTCTCATGTGACATGAATATGAGAACTCTTCGTTGATCGTGTTCAGTGACCTCATTCTCTATTGAGCACCTACGTACTTGTCTTGGTGTCAGACACACCAATGACTCAAGACTAGTCACTCTCCCTAAGAGAAGACATAGCACGTACTGATCTTAACGGACTATCAATGCCCAATTGGCAATCCTATGATCAGGAACATTTAGGATATGTATACGAAAGAGAATGGTCTCTTGAATCTAACTTCTTTAGATTACATTCTCCCAATTACATATTCCTTGGACTTATCGTTTAAGCATATAACATTTATATGAGACGGCTCAAACAATAACCTTTGCCTTTTATATATAAACTACATTAGTTTAACTTTGTGAAATGTCTGTAAAGTATCATCATATGATTGGTTTTAGTGCACATTTCCAACAATCTCCCACTTGCACTAGAGCCAATCAGCTTGGTCATCATTGATGATACCTCTTCTGTAGTCATTTCAAAAATGGCTGAGTAGTAGGCCTAGACAATGGATATCTATATGTTATCCATAGAAGCAACCTTGAGAATAACGACGTCACCATTATACATGATTCCTAATCATGTGGTTTAGTCTCTCATTTGAGTTCGGATCTTGATGAGACCTTGATTCTCTGGCTTGAGCTATCGCCCCATTAGTGTCATACACTTTCTGGTTAGAACCAAATAGAGAGTTCATAAATGAACTTTCCCATCCAAACAACATTGTTGTAAGCTTCTATATGGCAATATATTTTGCATTCATAATGGAACACACTAAAGTCATTACTTTTAATGTTTCCATCCAAATATCTCTTTAGTCATAATAAGGAGATATCGGTTTATCTCTTCATTCATAATGAAGAAACATCCAATGATGGATTAGATTCATAATCTAATACATTTACGCTTCCATTACGTTACTCTAATTCTTCCTCAATTATTAAGTAATCAATCCTTCGGTATTTCTCAAATACTTAAGGATTCACTTGACAGTTGCCATGGTTCTGATCCTGGGCTTGCACTGATATCGTCTTGTACCGTTCTAGGTACAACTCATATCAATGTTTTCATACAATATGATATACATAAATCACCTTTCTGCGTATGCATAAAGGATTCTATTTACGCATTATTTCTTTGGGAGTCAAAGGGTACATTCCCTTTGAGAAGAACAACTTCCTAGTCTCACTAGAATTGTTATTCTAATTGAAGTTTATCATCATATGAGAAACTTCCTAGCATCTCTTGTCTATTTTAGGGATTGATATAATCCAATTATATATTGAAATATATCATTATAGATTTCCATCCCATATATATAGACTATATCTCCTATATATATTCTATCTTTTATAGAATGTTTAAAGTCATAACTTTAAAGGAGAAGTATTCTTTTCATTTCCCAAAATTAATATATCATATATATTTAAATTTAGGAATATGATTAACTCCCACTAATCTTTTGTAAACTTAGTAAACAAAAGATTCATTTACTTCTTTATGAGAAATCAAATGATTTGATCTTTCTTCATAAGACGCTTATAGCTCCCACTAGCTTGCTAAGATTCATGATGGATGGATCTCTACAACTTACATGTCTTGTGATTCATAGTTTTAGACATATATTATCAAGACTATCTTAATAATGGTTTCGGAAACCCATATTATGTCCAAACATTGAATCACCATTTAGTTGTATCTAGAAATCTTCGAATTAATTGAAACTAAGACTATGTCAAAGATGGTTTCTTCAAAGTCAACCATTCTCTTTGAGTGTAGTCACCTTAAGCTACCAATTAGCTATGAAGGTTTCATTATTTCGGGTCAAATGGTACTTTACCATTTCCTTGAGTATATATCATATATACACTCATTGTAGTCATAAGGATTTTCATTCTTATTTCTTTCGATTTAAGAGGTGCAACTCTATGACATTATCATAAAGTTCAAACCTTTCAATTGAGACAGTTAATAAATCCTTCTCGACTACCTTGGAGCTTTTCGTATAGGAACTAGGTTGTTATATTTGTTAATTACCATCTTGTCTCTCAAAGAACCCATTCTTTGAGTTCTATCTCTCGTTCATTTGCTTTTAGGCAAATCATATTGTAGGATTACAATGAACTACCCAACAAAACAACATTTGTTAGTTGGTTTATAGAAGTGATATCCAAAGGTTAATTTAAGGATATCCCACAAGATTGTTCTCAAACAAATATTGCTTATTAGCACACAACCCCAAATCTTAACATGCTTAAGATTTGTCTTTCTTTCCAACTACATCTTATGGAGTCATGAAAATTTTGGATGATCTTCTAATTGACAATCATATTGTTTTTAGAAGTATATATATCATATATATTGGTAATTGATAATGTCCAACGAACTAAATCTTATTCATAGTTCGTTTTTCTCCTAATGGAGGAATTCATTATCTTATGATGCTATTTTCCTTGATATCTTTCAAGGAAACTCATCTAAAGTGTTATTTTTCCTTCGATCAAATCTTAGGAGGTAAATACTTTAGATGTCTTACTCATCAACTTACATTTCTTGAATTCTTTGAAACATTTTGCAAAGTATTCGGACTTGTATTTATTTAAAATAAACTATAGTCCAACCGAGAGTGATCTTCGGTGAATGTCATACAACATGAGTAGTATTATGTTGTCGATAAGTGCCACTAACATCTAAGTGAATTAACCTCAACAACTTTGTGATTCTTTCTTCTTTCCAAAAGAATAAAGATTCGAACATTTCGCCTCTATACAATTTTAACAAGAAGGCATTGGATCCGGATCTAACAATCCAAAGCATCCATCCATGACCAACTCGTAATTTATGTCTTAGAGGTATTACAACTCAGTTGGGATTAGTCACTACCTTGCAACCTTTTGGGTTTTAAGCATCGTTATATTCTAAACAGTTAACACTACTACATTATCTCTACTAGAGAGACAATCAATTAGATTACAATAATCCAACCATTCATAAAGAACAATGTTTTGTCAAACAAAGCATTCATCCATTTCTTATAGTGATGGAATTAAGTTCCTTACATTAAATTGGAATGTAAAGACAATCTTTGTTTTTCCAATTTCATTGGTAGTTCATATGAGGAAGCAAGTACTATTTGCTTTCGCAAAGATCTATATCTTATTCACGTTCCGAATGTGAAGTACTTTCTCTTCTCTAATTTATCTTCTACTTCTTATTAGCCACACTTTTACAATGATTGTAAAACATAGTTGCTAATACAGAATCATGTTTTCAAGTAGAAGAACCAACTATTTTGAATTTTTCAAGAACTATTTACAACACCTTCGAAAGGTGTGTTCTTGACACTTGCAAGACATTTCTTGCAAATACCCCTTTCCAATGTCCATCCTTTCATAAAGAAAGTTTGTTCCCTTTGGAGTTATTTTGCCTTCTTCATTTGACTTCTCCATTGACTACAATAGTCTTGGTCCCTAAACTCCCACTATCTATCTTGAAACTTATTTCAATTGTGTTATACACATCAAACGATTTGGAGAGCGTGCGTTATTGTTCACTATATAGTTTACAATAAACTTAGTGAACCATTTGGATAGGGACTCAAATGTGAAGTCCTTGCTTAGTTTCCATCTCTAGGTGTGGTTTAACACTTCTACACTCAATGATTCAAAATCTTCATAAGTCCATGTTGATGGACTATTTTTGTCAATCAACAATTATGTTCTAAACATAATTACAAACTTTCAAGAGTTGTTCAAGGCAACTCTCATTTCTTCATACAACAATTTGTAAGTGAAGAATCATGGCACATAAAGTGTCCATGCCCTTGTGCTTACTTCTAAAGTTCCTTGTTCATGTAACAAAGAAACAAGCACTAATGTTTGCGTTCACTAAGGGTTGTTCAAAACAACTCTTATTTCTTCATACAACAATTTGTAAGTGAAGAATTATGACATTAAAAGTGTTGTCCTCTTTATGATAGACTTATCTAACATATTCTTCCAATGATACATTATCAATAGGAAGATTGTGAGGATGAGACTACTTAGGTACATATACAAGCCATTAAAGACAATCTATGGGATTGTAGTACTAAGTCCGGAAACTAAAGCATTCGGCTTTTCTTTGTCAAGTTTTTGGATAGCGTTTGCAAATATATTGGTAAATAAATACATAACGAATATAAATTGATTGATTTTAAGCCATTTGATCCGGGTCTTTAAATCAAATAGCACCACCCACTATTTTTGGCAAATTCCATATCCCTCATCGGAATTCGAGAATTTTGGAGGAAACTCTTAGTAAGGTATGGGAGACTCACTATTACCAAGCCCACCTCACGATGATACGATGTTGGCTAGCATTAATAATAATGAGAGAGTACGCTTACTCATTTGCATCTCTTGCAAGTACCCATCTTATTTGGCCTCTAGAGAATGTAACCTCACAATGATATGATGTTGGCTCCATTGCACTTAGTTAAGTCATTCCCACCATGCAAGTTCGGGTAGGGGTTCAAGAACAACCTCACAATGATACGATGTTGATCATTCTCGTTGCCTACCTTTCACAACATCAAGTATGCATATAAACTCCTCCTGAGTGTAAGCATGCACTTTGTACTCTCCCATGATAGGGTGAAGCCGGTGTACAAGTCACAAACGATTGGAGCCTACCATGGTGGAAGGCCACGAAAGAGTGTTCAAAGCACTCTCACGCTTATCAACTTAATAATGGTTTGGTTGAGGGTTTTTAGGTCTCATCACATATATAAACATACATTTTAATCCTATTAAAACATTTTTGGTCCTATTACAACTATTGGTCCATGTGATTGATTTAGTAGTATATGATACTCCCACTATGCTTGTAAAACGGTTTTTAAAGCAAGAGTATATGGTACTACTAACATAAGGTTTGCATTCATTGATGGACTATATAGTTGCCTTAGGGCCTTAGGATGACTATGAACCTTTGTTTAGATCCAACACGAGCCTAGTGTTGAATCTCGGTCTAGGGATGGTGATTGATTTTAGTTACGCATTTAATCACATTAAGGCGTGTTGTCTTAGGGGCGTTGGACACTCTACTCCATTTTCATGCATATCAAATAAAACAAGAAATGAGTACTTCAAAGTAAAGATGAGCTTATACTCTTTACAACATTTGAATAATACAAATTACTATAAAGTAAAGAAGAGCTTAAGCTCTTTTACAACATTTGATCAAATCAAATTACAACCAAAATCTAATCTACACATTCCCATGGTTCAAACAAATTTGAAATGGCCTTTCACATAGCTCAATTATTGTAGGCTTAGGTTCATAATCACCCTTTAATTAATTAACACTTTAACTAATTAAATTGAATGCAACATTTTTCATTTGGTTTTTGTATCCATAAAATTGATTTAAATGGAGCTAAATAAAATGAAAATCCAATTCTCATTTCAAGAGACAAAACAATTTTGTTCTCTACCTAATTTGGGCCTAAATGCAATGACCTCAACTTGTTTGGGCCATAGTGCAATTAACCTCAACTTTTGGGCTATTTTGCAAAAACTTAAACTTTTGGGGTCACTTTGTAAAAACACAAAAGTCCACTACTTCATGTAATTACAACTAGAACCCAAAAATTTATACAAATACAAAAACTTCATTAAAGGAGCAAAATAATTTGTCCTTTAGCGTTTTTGGACCTAAACGTAAAAAAGTAAACTTTTGGGCCAAAGTGCAAATACACAAAAGTATCAAAACTTTATGTAATTGCATAAAAGCCCCAAAAGTACTCCCATTAGGGAGTGGCCGGTTTTGGAGAGGAAAAGGGAGTGATGTGTGTGTTGATTTGTAAGTTTGACATAAAGCATGCAAGTGGTGCAAGTGGTGTGTGTGAAAGGGAATTAATCCTTACACACCCATCACCATTTCTATCACCTTTCTAAATAAATATCTAACATATTTAGATATATGAAAAAACATAAAACAAAAACTTTATGAAATAAATCAAAACTTTGAATCAAAACACCAAACTTTTTGTTCTTGGCAAAAATGTCAAGAACAATGAAGAACATTCATGAAAAACTCAAAAATCTCCATGAACATTTTTCAACCAAAAACATCCCAAAATCACTCAAACATAAGGGAAATAACATATAACCAAACTAGGGTACATAGGGGTTCCAAAAGTTACTTGAAAACACTTTTAGCAAGACAAACATGAACCCAAAAATCCACCCTTTGGATTTGGCCGAATTTCCCCAAAAACATGGCACCAAATTTTAGCTCCAATATTCATGCTCATATGAACTACATCTACAACATTTGAGATGGCAAATTTTCTAACAAAATTTACATTCAAAGAAACAAGAATAAAGCTTGTAACATATTACAACTTTTAAATCAAAAACTATGAACTTCAAAACCCAAAAGGATTCACCAACTACTAGACCTAGGCTCTGATACCACTTGAAGGATTATTTTGAGAAAAACATGTTCATTTAAGCAACATCAATAGCATGCAATTAACAATTAAAGGCGGAATCATGCAAGCATGCACTTAAAAACAAAACATTACCCATGAAATTCAAAGCCTAGTAGAATGGTGAACCACGACTCAACTCAAAACAAAGTGAGTTGAGAAATTAATACCTTTGTAGATTCCTCTTTGCATAAGCAAAGGCCAATCACCCAAGGAGAGGGCCTTCATTCCTTGCATCTTAGATCCATGGATTTGGATGGATGAAAAGGTTTCTCCAAGTTTCCAAAATTGAGAACCTCTAAGTCTCCACACCAAGGTTAGATTTAAGAAGAAATGAGTGACCTAGAGGAAAAGAGATTGCTAGATATTCCCCTCTAGGTGGCCGGCCCTTTTAGAGAGAAAAGAGAGCTTGTGTTCTCTCCAATTTCCCCAAAAAGAACCCTAAATGAATTTTGGCTATAAAGTCATATTTATACCTTAATTCATTGGAGTGGCAAACTTGTAAATAAGTCCAAAACCCACTCCATCTCTAAATGGCCGGCCATTGGGATTTATTGGGCTATTTGGGCCTTTGTGAATCATTATTCATTAAGTTGTCATACAACTTAAGTCAATGGACTTGACGTTCGAAGGCCATTGGGCCTTAAGGTCCAAAACTATCCCGAGGTCTTTAACTAACTTATTCGTTTGATTAATTAACATATTAATTAATCCTTGCCATAAATAATTAAACCATTTAATTATTCTTACTCATCTCCGTTGTTTCTTCAATCCAATAATTAAACCATTTAATTATTCTTACTCATCTCCGTTGTTTCTTCAATCCTACCTTACACGGTGTACGATCCATTAGGTTCCTTTTAGCGAGGCAATGGGCGATTAAAACTCTTTCAAATCGATTGTGAATTGAAACTTACTTTCAATTCTCCCTTTAATGTTTATACACGTTTAGGGCTTCCACAAACCATGAGTGACACCTAGCAGCATATCATGGTTACCCAAGCTAATCAGAAGAGGTAGAGAACCTGTTTAGGATTACAATGCAATACGGTCTTTTTCTAATACAATACTCTTGACCACATTGTTTGGTTTGATAGTTTATTCATGTCTACTATCCAATGTGATTCATGTACTTATATGATTACCTTGAATGTGATTTGGAATGCCTTCCTAAATCTCATTCATACTCTGGCCAGAGATTCTAAATCATATCATAGAGTATTCTCCCTCAAACGGTTTGAAGGTTAGAGATCCCTTGTTGCGCATTCACTTGCCTCCATGGCTAAGTGGCTTAACCCCGACGATGCTGTGGACACCCTCCTGATGGTGTGACTTTGACATAATCAAAGATCAAGGGCCTAACCACAAGACAACTGTGATGCCTCAGGTCAAAGGACTACTTTGCATTATCCCAACCATGAGTTCTCATGTGACATGAATATGAGAACTCTTCGTTGATCGTGTTCAATGACCTCATTCTCTATTGAGCACCTATGTACTTGTCTTGGTGTCAGACACACCAATGACTCGAGACTAGTCACTCTCCCTTAGAGAAGACATAGCACGTACTGATCTTAACGGACTATCAATGCCCAATTGGCAATCCTATGATCAGGAACATTTAGGATATGTATACGAAAGAGAATGGTCTCTTGAATCTAACTTCTTTAGATTACATTCTCCCAATTACATATTCCTTGGACTTATCGTTTAAGCATATAACATTTATAAGAGACGGCTCAAACAATAACCTTTGCCTTTTATATATAAACTACATTAGTTTAACTTTGTGAAATGTTCGTAAAGTATCATCATATGATTGGTTTTAGAGCACATTTCCAACAACTATATGTATTGTAAATATATATATAGATATATATATATATATATATAGATATATATATATATATCATATATATATATAGATATATATATATATATATATTATATTATATTATATTTATGCACACACACACCACATAAAAAAAAATTATATTTTCTTCTTTGTTTTTGGTGGCTGGCCACCTTTTGAAAACTTTTTAATTTAATTTAATTTAATTTAATTTAATTTAATTTTCTTTCTTTCTTTTCCTCTTACCATGCACCATTCCACACCTTTTCGTTTTTTTTAAATTTTAAATTTTAAATTTTATTCCTTCTTTCTTTTCACGTGGTGTCGCACCACTTTGCTCCACTAACCCTTTTTTTTATTTATATTTTTTATATAAATTTTGATGATGGGTGAGGAATTTGGGCATTACAGGTTACAGGGTTCCTCAACGGGCTTAAAGGGCGTTGCACGGTGGAGAGCTGGAGTTGAGCTTGGCAGTAGTGCAAAGCGTCGAACTTCATGACCAGCTAGTCGTTTAACGGCGGTCATTGAAGTTCTTCACCAAATTTGATCATGGTGGCCAGAATGACAAGCTTGAGGTTGTGCAAAGCGTTGAGCTTCGCACCGGCTAGTTGTTTGATGGCAGTCACTGAAGTTCTTCGTCGACTTTGATCATAGTAATGACATTGCCGCGAGTCTTGGTGCTTGAAGCTTGTTGTAGTGCGTCTCTTTTTACCGTGTGGCACTTATGTAAAAGATTACAGCATGGTTTCGTTGTGTAGTGCCTTTTGGTCACAGTTTTACCTCGGTGGTGACGTTACCGTGTGGCACTTGAGGTTCTACTTGCTCATGGTCATGGAAGACTTCGATTGGCTGTTGCTCTGCCTCAGCCACGACGACAACAATGAGGATGATGTTTCTTTTTGTGGTCTGCTCACTTTCCTGGTGTTGCTTCATTGTGTTAGAGGGAAAACTACATTCGTCTTGAGCAACTTTACATCATCCTTGTGCTACTACATGTCAGCTTTGCTTGTTCCAATTTTGAACAGGGATTAACCATTCTTTCTTCTTGACATCGAGATGCATCGGAAGACGGGTGTGTTCGGTCCTCTTAAGGGCGTCTTACCTCATTTGGCTGTTGCAGGTTTAGCAGGCTCATCATCATTTTTGCTTGAAGATGGCATGGATTCTCCTTCTTGCTTATTAGGAATAAGTTGCCATTGCTGCTTTTTAGGTGCCGCCTTGCCCATAGATTTGATCTCTTTTGGAAGAGCTTTGGGCAACATGTCTTCCTCCATGTAGAACTTTGCGTCTACGAAGTACAATTCGACTTCAATTCGCCCTTGTTGCGCCAGCTTCATGATGAGCTCCTTGAGGATGAAGCATTTGCTAATGGGATGACTTACGATGCGATGGTACTTGCAGTACTTAGGATCATCAACACGATTCATCTCTTCAGGACGCTTGCATTCAGGCAGCTCGATTACCTTATTTTCCAACAAGTCGTCTAGCATTGCGGCCATGTCAGAGTTCGAAAACGGGTATGTCTTCTGCTCTGATTCTATCAAGGTGTTTTTGTACCTATCCTGGGTACGAGAAGTTTCACCTCTTTATATCTCATTTGCTTTATTCTTGGAGGAGATCTTGATGGGGTTAATGTCGATAGTAAAAGCTTCATTGGCAGGTTTCTTCCTATGATTGTCCATCTTTGAAGCAAACACCTTGTCTTTCTTGAAGTCGGTGATCGGCTCATTTTTTCCATGTTGGGCGATACTCAACTCCATGTCGTGGGCGCATGTGGCTAACTCTTCGAAGGTCTGTGGTTTGATGCCTTAAAGGATGTAGTGTAATCCCCATTGCATGCTATGGATGCACATCTCGATGGAGAAAATCTCTGAGAGTCTATCTTTGCAGTCGAGACTTAGAGTGTGCCATCGATTGATGTAGTCAACGATTGGCTCGTCCTTCCATTGCTTTGTACTTGTTAACTTTAACATGCTTATAGTGCGACGGGTGCTATAGAAGCGATTTAAAAACTCCCGCTCTAATTGCTCCCAGCTGTTGATGAACTCAGGCTCTAAGTCCGTGTACCAGTCGAATGCATTCCCCTTCAGAGAGCGGACAAACTGCTTCGCGAGGTAGCCTTCTACCGTCCCCGCATTGTTGTAAGTTTTAACGAAATGGGCAACGTGCTGCTTTGGGTTTCCCTTTCCATCTAACTGCATGAACTTTGGTGGTTGATAACCCCTTGGCATCTTCAGGACATCAATTTTCTTTGAGTAGAGCTTTGAGTACAATGCAGAGGTATGTGAGCTCCTTTCATACTGTGCCTTAACGATGCTTGCGATCATCTCCTGCAGTTGCTTGATGGAGAAAGATCCCATGAGCATCGCTACTTGATTTGGCTCCAGCTTTTCTTCAGCTTTCTCCACCAGAGGCTCATCTTCTTCATCGGCATCTTTCTTTGAGCCAAAGCTAGCTCATTTATCAGGCCATGCCCTTAATGTGCCCAAGAGCATAGCAATCTTCAAGTCTTTTTCTTCGAGGGTCCTTGTCATCGTTGCAAGCATTTCCTTCATCTGATCCAATTGTTCTACAATGGAGGTCGCACCGTTAGTCATGACTTGTTTCTTGTTTGAAGCCATTGTGCTTGGAGTGTGCTTTGGATTTCTTGAACGGAGAAAGAGATGAGAGGTAGAGATTGTCTCACTAGGCATGCCAAGTTTGTAAACATGAAAATTTCCTGAGACAAGAAACACGTGTACAAAATATATTTTGTATTAATGAATTTGGTTTACAATCTCTTTTAACTTGATCCTTTGATTTGATCTCTGTACGATGTAGATTTGTGGATGATGTTGATCCAAGGGTCATCAAGGCTTGATCTTGGATGAACATGGGAAGTTTGTTCAAGGGGCCTTCGGGGCTTGATCTTGAAGGTTGATGAAAGTTTCTTCAAGAGCCTTTAAGGCTTAATCTTGAATGAGTGGTTGTGAGCTTCTTCAAGGGCCGTTGGGGCTTGATCTTGAATGAGCGGTTTGAGCAAATTAGTGATCTTCAAGGGCCTTTGGGCTTGATCTTGATGAACAATGAATGATCTTCAAGGGCTTTTGAGCTTGATCTTGAAGAACGGATGAACGATGAACAATCTTCAAGGTCTTTTGGGCTTGATCTTGAAGAACAGATGAACGATGAACGATCTTCAAGGGCTTTTGGGCTTGATCTTGAAGAACGGATGTTGTGGATCTTCAAGGGCCTTTGAGCTTGACCTTGAAGAACAGTTGATGAATGGATCTTCAAGGGCCGTTGGGCTTGATCTTGATGAACAGTTGTCCAAGGATTTTGACGAAGAATGAAGAGAGATTTCTCGATCCTTCGGGATTCTTGGGAATTTGGTAGGTTGGATGCTTAAAAACTTTAGAACTTCAAAGCTTCAACGATTGGGGGAATTCTCTTCCAATTTGGGAGTAGAGAAATGTATTTGTGAATTGGTCATTTGAATTGAATGGAATGGCTTCTATTTATAGAATTTTTCAAGGCCTAATTTTGAATATAATATTCAGATAAAATAAATCATCTCTGCTAGGTGTTGACACGTGCCCTGTTTGAAGACTTTTCCGACTCTTTTCAATTTTTCGTTGAGTCACACGCTACGTAAAATTTATGTGACACGTGAGCCTTGAAATTTTAATTATTGGTGAACATTTATTTTACCAAAATTTTGATGTCTACATGTGCAAGCAACAAGATAAGGCTGCGACTGATGAGGTTGCTGCTGGGCAGATTGCTGCCAAGTCTTCGACCACCACTGCGAGAATTTGGGCCACGCCAGCCACCATCACGACTTCGTCCATCACGGTTGCTGCCGCCACCACGACCACTACCAGACTGAGAATGGGAAAAAGACGATGGATTGACCATGACGAGGGCTTGACGTTGTGAATTTCGGAAGTTCCTTTGGGATTTTGTTGCTTAAAGATGAGAACTTTAGAACGTAACTGGATGAAGGAGGGAAGAGCACCAGTGATAAGTGTTTTGGTAAGCATCTTATAATCAGGTCCAAGGCCACGAATGGTCCACATAGCAAGATCTTTATAAAAATAAAAAATAGGTGCACCGATTTCAGCAAGTTGATCAACAATTTGACTTCTTGTATATAGACTTCAGTGGTCTTCGAGCGTTTGGATAAATCCAAGAGTAGCTTCGTTACAATAGAGGTCTGAAAAAAGAGAGTATGAAGACAATCCTATAAAGCCTTGGATGTATCAGAACCAACAGTGACATAAAGTAAGGATTCAGAGATCGTATTGATGAGATAGATAATCACCAGTTGATCACGTTGGTACCAACGAAGGTACTCGGGATTAGGGACTTGAGTAGGAGAGAGAGGATCAACTTCTATGTGTTTGGGATTGGCGATGGTGGCTGGAAAAGAACAATAAAGTTAGTGGTAAAAGGTCTTAAAGTGAACAATGTTTTGGCCAAGAAGAGAGAGAACGTGACGCCATGAAAGAAGAAGCTTAAAGGAGAAATACTAAGAGGGAAACGAAAAGGACCAAATAGATGAGAGGACCCCTAAGCCTAATATGGGGAACGACAAGGTTTGTTACTTTTTGGTGTGTGTGTAACATGAGAAGAGAAACCCTAGGATCTAGAGAGAAAATTTTAGACCAGTAATACCATGTACAAATATAACTATTTGTATTAACAGGTATGAATAGTACAATATATATATATATATATATATATATATATATATATATATTAGACCAGTAATACCATGTACAAATATAACTATTTGTATTAACAGGTATGAATAGTACAATATATATATATAGGGTTCCATTAATCCTTTATTAGATAGGAATTCTCCACTAATTACAATTAGAAATTAAATTCCTATAATACATGCGACAATTACGGAGAAGGTTCCAAATTATTTAAATCTATCCAACATAATAACTACCAAAGCTTTGTGTTCCGCAAAATGTAGCAAATTAGGATAGCATATTTGTTATGATTGAAAACCCCATGCTAGTTCTCTCTCTATGCTTTCTGCTCTGTGTTCAATACTAATGATGAGGACCAATACTGAAAACTCGGTTTAGTGAATTTTCAACTTTTATTGGAATCTAAATACTTTTGGATTAAAATATTCATAAAAAAATTATGATAATCTACATAAATTTTATAGGTAAAATCCTAATTTTTTGGATTAAAATTTTTAGATTTTAATTCAAAGATTAGAGATGATCTAAGAGAGATAAGAGAGAAAATAAGAGAAGAAATGAAAAGGAATTGGGCCAAAGTAAGTAATATGGCCCAAATAAAATATTAATCAATAAGTAAAGAAAATGACCATCTTAAAAAAAAACTCCACTTGTAGTATAATTAATCAACTAAAAATATTTATAAAGCTCAAAGTGTTGTAGGCCTATTTGAGTGAACTACCTAGGGTTTAGAGAGAGAGGGCCGACCACAATTAGAGAGAAGAGAGATTGATTTAACTGTGGGGTGCGTTTGATTCACCACATTGTGCCTTTATTTATAGTAGTAGGATAGGCAAAAACCTTTACCTTTAGGATTACAACATTTAATAGGTAATCTACTCCTAATAGGAATATAAGATACATTCCCATATCTACTAGGATTTACACAATCACATTCCTATTCTAAATATGACTGCAACATTCCCCATTGAGTGTGTAAATACTCAATGCACCATCGCATCAGATCTTCAGCAGGTAAGGTAGAATAGTTGATGAAGCCATCGGCACAACGGATGATCGCTAGTCTCAAACTTATGTGACGTATGCATTTGTAGTAAAACTCACAAAACCTCGCTATGGTAAAACCCAAGGCATGGGGTAAAACCCAAGGCATGGGGAAAAACCCATATACTAAGGAGAAAGGTGAGAAGTATGCATTATGTCTAAAACAAATGTCAAACAGGACAAAAGTAATGAACTCAACAAAGTATAATCATCCCAGGATGGGTGCCTCATCAAAACCTCGTTAGGTAGCAAAAACCTAGTGGGAAAAATGCTCCTAATCGTAGGAAAAAACGTACATTAAGATAATGTGAGTATGCTTCTGGATACTCCCCTGAGTTAGACATAACTTCTAAATAAGAAAATTACAAGTGATTCAACTCAAATAATTCACGCATACCGATTCCTTGGATGAGCTTTTGAAAAGTGTACTTAGGCAATGACTTGGTGAAGAGATCGGCCAAGTTATCCTGGGAACGGATTTGCTTGACTTCAATGTTTTGATGCTGCTACTGCTGATGTGAGTGAAAGAACTTCGGCAGTATGTGTTTGGTGTTGTCTCCCTTGATGTATCCATTCTTTAACTGCTCGATACATGTTGCATTTTCTTCAAAGATTGTCGTAGGAAGGTCAACGACTGATGTAAGACCACTAGTACTTCTAATATGTTCCATAACTTTTCTCAGCCAAAAGCATTCATGCGTTGCTTCATGTAGGACGAGAATCTTAGCATGGTTAGATGAAGTCGCAACTAGTGTTTGCTTGGTAGACCTCCAAGATATAGCGGTGTCTCCAATGGTAAAGACGTAACCCGTTTGAGAACGTGTTCTATGTGGGTCAGACAGATATCTAGTATCTGCGTAGCCAACAAGGTGAGAATCAACCCGAGGACCATAAGGGGCAGCAATACTAGGAGATTCGTGGGTATTGAACAAGCCCAAATCCGTTGTACCCTTAAGGTAGCGGAAAATGTCTTTAACACCATTCCAGTGCATGTGTGTGGGTGCATTGTTGTATCTTGCCAAAAGATTAATAACGAAAGAAATATCGAGTCTAGTGCACTGAGCCACATACAATAAAGCCCCAATTGCACTCAAGTAAGGAACTTCGAGTTCCAAAATCTCTTCCTCATCCTCTTTTGGATGGAAGGGATCTTGTTCAGCATCTAGAGTCCGAATGACTATGGGTGTACTCAAAGGCTTCGCTTCATCCTCATTAAAATGACATAACACCTTTTGGGTGTAGTTCGATTAATGTACTAGGATTCCATTCGAACAATGATCGAACTCCAAGCCGAGACTATATCGAGTTTTCCCAAGATCCTTCATCTCAAATTCTGATTTCAAGTGTGCAACAATTTCCTTAAGCTTTGCGGGAGTCCTAATGAGGTTCATGTCGTTGACATAAACTGCAATGATTGCAAATCTGGAATGTGGCTTCTTTATGAACATGCATAGGCATAATTTGTTGTTCACATAACCCTGACTTGTCAAATATTCACTCAAATGATTATACTACCTCTACCAGGATTATTTTAATCCGTAGAGTGACCTCTTCAACCTAATTGAGAGAGTGTTCCGTGGTCTAGAACTATTTGAACCAGTCAATGGAAGTCTTTCTGAAACTTTCATGTATATTTATATATCTAGATCCCCATATAGATACGCGGTTACCATGTCCATAAGCTGCACATTCAGTTTTTTAGAAACTACCAAACTGATTAGGTAGCGAAACGTTATAATGTCCATTACGGGGGAATATGCCTCCTCGTAATCAATCCTAGGGCATTGAGAGGAGCCTTGCTTTGTATCGCACTATTTCATTCTTCTCATTATGCGTCCTCACAAAAACCCACTTGTAGCCAATGGGCTTCACGCGTAGTGGTGTAGGAACTATAGGTCCAAACATTTTATGTTTCGTGAGCGAATCGAGTTGGACTTGGATTGCTTATTTCTAGTTTGACCAATCGGCTCTACGTCAGCATTCATCAACAGAATGTGGTTCAATGTCATCGCTAAGCATGATGTCAGTAGCTACTAAGTACGAAAACGCATCGTCGGCGATCTTCTCATTCCTATTCCAAACCACATTCAATACTTCGTAATAAACTGAGAGGCCGGCATATTTTTTTTTGAAACATCATCGTTGGAGCGAATGAGTGAAAGATGGTCGGATTCAAACTAGGATCACTGGTTGGTGCCGTTTTCCTATTCTGGGGTTGTGAATCCATTAAACCAAAAGGTCTGCCACGCTTCAGGGTTAGAGTAGTTGATTGGCTAGCCAATGTACCTTGCCATGTGGAGGGTGCGGCCTAGCCACCTTCGGGGACGGTTCGGCCTTTCTAGGCAGGTTGTTGGCGTACATGGGGTACATCTATCCTTGCAGGTGTGTTTGCAGCGAGTATATGTGATCTTATCACCTTTGCTAGATCATTAAAAGCATCAAGCATGCTTTAAGCAATGCTTTGAAGATTTATAATATGTCGCACCTCAGTTTTAGACTGGGCAGTGCGGGGATCTAAAGGAGATATAATGGGAGCATACCACAACAATTGGTGGTGTTCTACGGGAGCGTTAGCATGCTTATCTCCCTCTAATGATGTGAAATAATATCACACTCAAACTTAAACCCTATTGATGTAGAATGTGAAAGTAGGGATCGTTCTAGGTCGGGGATTAAAAGGGTTGCTAATCTACTCTAATTAGACTATAAAACACAAACTGGACTCAAATAACTCAAAAACAGATACTTGGGATTACTTTGGACGAATTCTAGACTTACTTAATTCAAAACAAGCTAATTCGATTCAAAACACACAATCTAAGTGCCTAAGACTCAAAGCTCACACCTAAGAGTGATTTGGACGAAATTTAAACTAAAAAGACTCAAAAGATCAAATGGGGATTGTTTTGACGAATTTAAACTAAACTAACACAATTAAATGACAAGGGGTTTTGTTTGAACGAATTTAAAACATAAACAAACGAAATTGCAAGTAAACTTAAGTAGGCACGAAATTGGGTGACTTAGATGGGTGAAAGGCTAGCTAGAGGGTCCTTCTCCACACATGACACATTTGCAACACAAATTGATTTCCAGTTGCTTTTTCCAATAAACCATGAACCTCAACGCCCCAGATTAACCGTGAACGGCACTAATTAACCCTCAGATTTTCCTTAAGTCATTGAATTGGATGGACAAGCATCAGCAACCAAATTATTCTTCAATAGTTCCCTACATGAACAGCATAATAGAAATACAATAAAAGATTGTTAAGCTTCGTGAAAATCATAAGCATTGACAAGGCATTCGTAACTATGAACAGCATGATACTCCTGCCAGGAATTTACTTAACGTGATCGTGACCAGCAACCTCGACTACTTGTAAATATAAGTTTGTAACTATTAGGTGAAACTCTCTTATATTCTAGCATCAAATTCATGCATGCAAACTAAGTATGCATCCTTAATCGACATACAAGAATAACTTTTCAATCAAATAGTTAATCACAACCGGAAGTAATCAACTCATGTCACATATATGTTCATGGCTTTGAATTCTCCCTTAGCTAAAACAAGTTTAGTTCCTCATTGTAGCAATTAAACAAAGAAAACTAACTTTAAACATTGAAAGCAAAGATAGATAACACCTAGAAACACTCCAACAATCCAATGTCTTGAATAGCAAGCACGACTTCAGGTGGCTCATTCTTTTTCCCTCCTTGCAAAGCTGCGGCACAATAAAGGATTTTTGAGTTTATGGCACTTGTGTGTGTGGTGTGATGGATGATTGTGGCGAGGGGGCGAATGGTGATTGAATGGTGTGGCAGAAACTTGTATTTATAGTGCAAAACCCACGGTAGAAAAAGGTCTTTGTGTTGGAGAGGAATTAAGCAATCCAAATCCACCAGGAATATGCCATCTAGAAGGTAGAAACCAGGGAGAATAGGGATAAGGTATGCGGCTTCTAGAAAGGCTAAGGATAGGAGCCAGATTTGTAGGGAAAAGCCTTCTAGAAAGGGGATAGGTGCAGTATGGATTTAGGGTTTTAGAAGGTGAATGGCACGACACCAATTTAGGGGAAGGATAAGGCCTTCTAGAAACAAGGTTTAAATGTATTCTAATAAAAAATAAGTTCCCCTTGCAGCTGGAATTAAATTGAAATTGGATTAGGATAGGATAAGGTTAGTTTAGACAAGATAAGGTTTGGATAAGATACGGATAAGATAAGGCAGTTTGGATAATATTTCCTTCTTTTGAGTTTATTCCTTATCTTCACTGTCTTGAATTGATCTATTCAACTCTTTAGCACATTCCTAGCCTATCTTGAACTTCAAATTCGTCCATCCACCTTGCTCCATGCATGTGATATCCATTGCAAGCCCAAAACTATTCTAAAGTGCTCCAAATTGCACTTTCTTGCCAACTTTGTCATTTGGACCTACCGACACACGAAAATAGCTTAAAACACTCTAATAAGCAATAACTAACTAAGTACATGCAAGAAAACAAACTAACTAAGTCGCATAAATATGCTCATATCACTTAACAATTGGAAGGCTGTCTCATCAAAGTGACAATCCACAAAACGTGCGGTAAATAGATTTCCTGTCAAGGGTTCTAAGTAGCGAACAATTGATGGTGAATCATAACTGACATATATTCCTATTTTTCTTTAAAGACCCATTTTGGTACGTAGTAGCGATGCTATTGGCACATAAATGGTGCACCCAAACACCAGTAATGCGAAGCGTCAAGCTCGTATCCAGTGACCAACTGTAACAATGAATGTGGTTGAGTAGCGGTAGGCCTTAGGTGGACCAACATAGCTGCGTGCAATATTGCATAGCCCCAGGCAAATACCAGCAGTTTGGTTCTCATAACCAAAGTTCGAGCTATCAATTGAAGGCGTTTTATGGAAGCTTCTGCTAGGCCATTTTGGGTGTGAACATCGGGTATAGGACGTTCCACATCAATCCTTATTGACATGCAATAATCGTCAAAAGTCTGTGACGTAAAACCTCCAACGTTATCCAGTCGAATCAACTTAATCAAATAATGAGGGTAGTGATCCCTTAGCTTAATGATTTGAGTTAGGATTTTAGCAAACCGGCGTTGCGTGTGGACAACAAGCAAACATGTGACCATCGTGTCGATGCATCAACCAACACTATAAAGTATTTAAATGGTCCACAGGTTGGTTGGATAGGTCCACAAATGTCCTCTTGAATCCTCTGAAGAAATTTAGGGGGATCGTGAATAATCTTTGTATGTGAAGGTTGAGTATTCAACTTCCCTAGAGAACACGCTTTGCATGGCGGGAGTCCAACATATGGATGTAACTTATGCCCCTGTGATGATTTGAAGATACGATGCATCATGTCACGTCCAAGATGTCCTAAACGGTCATGCCAAAGCAACAAAGTGTCCTGGAACTCAGGCATTGCGGCAGCCACATTGTGGGCTTCTATGCCGCGAATG
The DNA here is from genome assembly GCA_963580275.1 of Crataegus laevigata. Taxonomy (NCBI): domain Eukaryota; kingdom Viridiplantae; phylum Streptophyta; class Magnoliopsida; order Rosales; family Rosaceae; genus Crataegus; species Crataegus laevigata. The sequence continues at coordinate 24,797,772 of OY756948.1, forward strand.
GTTGTGATGTACAACCCACTCGGCAGACGTTCCAACTTCTCATGAATAAGCTTCTGGCCATATTCGTATGAATTGATAAAAAGAAATTCAGAACCATGATCTTTAGTGGTTTCAATATGATATTGATTATCTTGAATATCTCTAAAACTCAGCAACATTCTTTCGGAACGTGGAGAATAGAGTGCCTCCTTAATGGTCAAGATAGTACCATTGGACAGTATGATACGTGCCTTTTCGTATCCTTCAATCAAGTTGGATGGGCCTAAGAGAGTTGTCAAATGAGCTTTCTTGGGTATTAAGTTAGTAAAATAGTGTCGTTCACGAGAGATGGTGAGCGTGGTTGCACTATCTGCCAGACAACTAACTTCCCCACTAGACATACCTAGAAATAAATTAATTGAATTGGTCACATGTATAAATATAAGTCCATTCATTCAATTAAGCAATTCGAGAAAATAATATCCATTCAAATAACAATACATAATTCAAAACAATCCAAAACCAAACAAATTATTCCAAATACTTAGAAAAATTGTTCAAAATTAAACCATAAACCTAGAAAATAAGGGGGTAAGGGCTGGCCACTCCTAATGGTTCAGCCATTAGGGGTAAACGCCCTAAAAATATATCTAATTTATTCATCCATAGGAGCTGACGCTTCCTAAAAATTCGATATCTCCATTGATGTAATAACATCTTCCGGATAATCCATAACTGCAAAGTTAGACTCACAACGAGAATGATACTTGGCAATAGCCTCAGGGGAAGATCGGTATATGCATGGCCAATGATCATTTGATCCACAATGATAGCACATGTTCAATTCAGTAGAAGCAAGCTGAATGGGAGCTTTGCCTTTGTTCTTGAAGTCTGGGGTCTTAGGTGCGAGTGGTGGACGTTACTGGGTCATATTTCTTCCCTTAGGTGCGGCACTCTGTTGACCTTGGGCTCGTGGTGGGGCTTGCTGCCTATTGCCACAACCATGATGATTCTTTCGTCGTTTATGGCTGCTAGAATAAGTCGCATGCACTTCAGGCACGGCGTTCAAGCCAGTCGGTCAAGCTTGATGATTCTTCATCAAAAATTGTTCTGATTTTTAGCAAGAAGTAAAACAGAGATCAAATTTGAAAATTTGGTGAATTTATGTGCCCTACATTGTTGCTGCAAGACTATATTGGTGGCATGGAAGGTCGAATAGGTCTTCTCTAGGAGATTTGATTCGGTTAGTTCCACTTTGCAGAATTTCAACAATGAACGGATTCTACAAACTTCAGAGTTGTATTCATTCATGGACTTAAAGTCCTGGAAGTGAAGATGCTTCCAGTCGTGTCTTGCTTTAGGCAAGTATATGTCTTTCTGGTGATCGAAACGGTTGGCCAGAGCAAGCCAGATGGTGCATGGGTCCTCCTCAACGAGGTACTCGATCTACAATGCATCATGGATGTGTCTTCGAATGAAGATCATTGCATTAGCCTTCTGAGTTTGTCAACAGGTTTGCCTGTGATAAGAGTTTTGATGGTGGCTATAATACCATTTGTAGTTAGATAGAGCTTCATGTCTTGAACCCACTTTAGATAGTGTTTTTTTCCAGAGACTTCTAAATTGGCGAAATTGAGCTTGTTCGAGTTCAACATGTCCCTAAAACGGTGGGAGAAAAGTGTGATTAATCATATGGTAAGCCATAGACATATATCGTAGAAATACAGGTTCTATAGACATGTATTGGTTTAATTGATCCATGAAAACTACAAGTTTCATGTGGTATGTTTTGAATGAAAACTTTGGGTTTCAAAGGCACTAAATTTGAATTTAGTTTTATGAACAATTAGTTCATAATGAGATATTCCTACAAGAAACACATAATGCAATATACAAATTTACATATAGTGGATTTGAGGTTCTTCAGAAACTCAAGTGTGAGAGCATCGTTACTACAAAAGTATGTGACGGTTCAAAGTATAAAAATAAATTATTGAATCGTTAATGTCCAAAAGTGATCTTTAGGTCAATAATTTTGGATTCATTATCAGATTAATAAACTGCAGGTCACTTTTAATTAATTGAATAAATCGGGCCATACGGGGTCGATTGTAGAAGCAAAATAATATTAACATACGAGTTAAATTATTTAGAATGCTAAAATAATAGCATGTGGGTCGAAGAAAAAAAAATTGTCCCAAAAAATATTTAGGCTCGGGTTGGGTGCCTTAAGTAAAAAGCATGGCCCAAAAAGACCTCGGGTGTGAGCTTTAGGCCATGGGTTAGGAGAAACCCCAACCGCAGTTGGGTTTCGTATCTAGGCCGAGAGGGGAACACGGAGCAAAGCCCAGCGAAGGCTGGCCTTTGATTTTTTGCTTAGGAAGCCCAGCCGCATGGGCTGACATCATCTTGGGCCGCAGGGATAACCCAGAAAGCAGCACATGCTTACTGTAAGCAGTCAAGTGGTGTATGGGACAAGGGCCCAGCAAGCATGATAGCTTAGTAGCATGGGCCGAGGGTAGATGGAAGCCCAAAAAGGAAAGCTTCAGGCTTCCTTGATGAATGAAGGTGATGGGCCCGAGATAACCCAACCAGGCTGAAGGCCTAGGGTGTACTTCTGCTCCCAGCAAGGCTGATGTCAAAGTCCATGAGAATGCAACAAAGCCCAAAAGGTTGCTGCCCAGTTTATAACGCAAGGGTGGTGTCCAATTTCCCAAAATTTGTGACATAGGTAGGGTTTAAGAAACCCTAGGAGTGCTTCTAATTTAATTTTATACATTGACTCACAAATTCCACATAACAATTTAATTGTGTGATGCATGAAACAAATATATATACATGCCCCTTAAGGGAAGGGATCCCTATTTAAAAAAAAATAGGGACACCCTCTTGACCGTTAGATTTGGCTTTACTGAAATTTTGTGGTTGAGATTAAATCACAGGCCACATAATCTCAACCACAGAATTTCATTAAAGCCAAATCTAATGGTCAATATATATATACCGTAAGGAAAATATAAACATGGAATGGTTCATGCATCACGGGGAATATTTTCATGCTTTGTGGACGTTTCAAATATCTTCTTTTATTTTAAGCGTACCTGATTAGCAGAAAACAAATATAAGCCTTTGAATTTTAAGGATGAAAGCCTCATCCTACAATGCATCAATTCCTTAGCTTCTGGCAAGAGCGTGCTGATAAGGCTTTTTTGATTGAACGATCTAGGGTTTAAAGAGAAAGGGAGCCAGCCACAATTAGAGAGAAGAGAGATTGATTTAATTGTGAGGTGTGTTTGACTCACCCCATTGTGCCTTTATTTATAGTAGTAGGATAGGCAAAAACCTTTCCCTTTACTCCGAATAGGAATATAAGATACATTCCCATATCTACTAGGATTTACACAATCACACTCCTATTCTAAACATGATTGCAACACAAAGAAATTAATAATAATATTTAACAAATAATTATTAAATAAATATTTTTAAGAATACAAGTCTTCGCACATACTCTCAAGTCTCAACACATAGCCATAAAGGGCTAATGATTTATGCAACAAAAAGAGACGGATTTGGATAAATTGGATCCACGACATAAAAAAATAAAATTATTGTCTCACAAGGGATACAAAATAAATGAAACACTCTATCGCTTCTACTATTGCTATAATCGCCACTACAAACACAGTGACCGCTACTATGGCCGCTCAGATCAAGCCCAAACTACACCACTGCACACATGTTAAGTGATTTTACCTAACCTAGCCATTAGTTTGCTAATTGTACCTGTAATTCATGCATCATGTGACAAATAAGGTTTAGTTTTGTTGGCCAATAGAGTTTAACATATTTAAATTTTTTCTTTTAATTGATGAAATGTGAATGGTATTCTGAAAGTGCGAGTCACTCATTTATTATATTTGTTGCTGCACTTTGAAGTAAAATTAAGAAGAAAAACGATTGAAAGAAATATTTAAAAGGCTTCAAATTTTTACTATGGGCAATTTAGTTAATTGCAGAAATAAAAGTGTAAATACAGAAAATTCCTGAAACAAGAACACGGGTCGTACAAAATAATATTTGTATTTGATGAATTTTGGGTTACAATCTCTTTATGATGTATCCTCTGATTCTATCTTCATAAGATATGGATTTGTTGATGGGCTATTGATCCAAAGGGTCGTTGGGGCTTGATTCTTGGGATGAACAATGGTGTGGATTTGTTGATGTTGTGTTGATCCGAAGGGCCGTTGGGGCTTGATCTTAGGATGAACGAGGATGATCTTCATGGATTTGACGATGAACGTTGATGTTGTGTTGATCCGAATGGGCGTTGGGGCTTGATTCTTGGGATGAACAATGGTGTGGAATTGTTGATGTTGTGTTGATCCGAAGGGCCGTTGGGGCTTGATCTTAGGATGAAGAACGTTTCTTCAAGGACCGTCTGGGCTTGATCTCGAAGAACGAAGAACGAAGAATGAACTTCAAGAGAATTCTCTTCCAATTTGGGAGTAGAGAAATGTGTTGGTGAATTGTTCAATGAAAATGAATGAAATGGCTTCCTATTTATAGAATTTTCCAAGGCCTAGTTTTGAATATAATATCCCAGATGAAATAAGTCGTCTCTGCCAGGTGTTGACACGTGTCCTATTTGACGGCTTTTCTAACTCATTTCAATTTCCGTCGAATCATATGCTACGTGTAAAATTTATGTAATACATGAGCGTTGAAACTTTGACCATCAGTCAACATTTTATTTACTAAAATTTCAATGTCTACAAATGCCCCCACTTCAAGGCGCACCGCATACATGTGCTTGTCACGTGTAGAAGGTTCGTTTTGAAGTTTCCTCAATGTAGACGTCGATCCAAGAGCCGTCGAGGCTTGATCTTGGATTGGGCTGTGATCTATTCAACTTTGCTAGGACGAATCGGTACGTGCATTTGTTGTGCTTGTTGACTTTCCACAGGCTTCATCTTAAACCGGTTTTGATTCAAGGGTGATGGACACTTGATCTTGAATCAGGATTGCAATTTCTCCAATGGCCGTTGAGGCTTGATCTTGAAGGTTAATTCAAGGGTGCTGGACACTTGGTCCTGAATCGGGTCTTGATTTCTCCAAGGGCCGTTGAGGCTTGATCTTGAAGATTGATTGAAGGGTGTTGGACACTTGATCTTGAATCGAGCTTTTGATTTCTCCAAGGGCCGTTGTGGCTTGATCTTGGAGGTTGTCAGACGACGAGCGACTTCATATGGCAAGCGATCTTCGATTTAGTTGAGGATGAATCAGCACGTGCAGTTGTACGACCTATACTGCATTATTCTTTGCTTTGTTTCTTTTGCATGGCAGGCAGGCACGAGGTAGAGGTGTTGGTCTGTTTCTCTATTCAATCTTTCCAAGTGCCGACCGATCGCTCTATTTCTTCTTGTCCCGCAGGCAAGAGCAAGGGTAAAGAAAGCGTGCCATAAGATATCTTTACCTTTGACTCTGCTGATATGAGATACTTTTGCTTTTGAAGAAGTATCTTTTCACAAGTGTATTCTTGAACTGGGCTGGAGGGTTTTCTTCTGCTAAACTAGCTAAAAGTCTGAGCTTACCCATTTATCTAGAGTTGAAGTCGATTCAAGGGTGGTTAACACTTGATCTTGAATCTGACTTGTGATTTCTTCAAGGGTCGTTGGTGGCTTGATCTTGAAGGTTGGATAGACCATGAGCGGCTCTACATGGCAAGTGTGTTGGAAATGTGCCCTAAAACCAATCATATGATGATACTTTACAGACATTTCACAATGTTAAACTAATGTAGTTTAATATCAAGGGCAAACATTATTGTTTGAGCCGTCTCATAGAAATGTTATATGCTTAAACGATAAGTCCAAGGAATATGTAATTGGGAGAATGTAATCTAAAGAAGTTAGATCCATGAGACCATTCTTTTTCGTATAGATATCCTAAATGTTCCTGATCATAGGATTGCCAATTGGGCATTGATAGTCCGTTAAGATCAGTACGTGCTATGTCTTCTCTTAGGGAGAGTGACTAGTCTTGAGTCATTGGTGTGTCTGGCCAGAGTATGAATGAGATGAAGGAAGGCGTTCCAAATCACATTCAAGGTAATCATATAAGTACAAGATTCACATTGGATAGTAGACATGAATAAACTATCAAACCAAACAATGTGGTCAAGAGTATTGTATTAGAGAAAGACCGTATTGCATTTGTAATCCTAAACTGAATAGGTTCTCCACCTCTTCTGATTAGCTTGGGTAACCATGATATGCTGCTAGGTGTCACTCATGGTTTGTGGAAACCCTAAACGTGTATAAACACTGAAGGGATAATTAAAAGTAAGTTTCAATTCACAATCGATTTGAAAGAGTTTGAATCGCCCACTGCCTCGCTAAAAGGAACCTAATGAATCGTACACTGTGTAAGGTAGAGATTGAAGATTCAACGGAGATGAGTAAGAATAATTAAATGGTTTAATTATTTATGGCAAGGATTAATTAATATGTTAATTAATCAAACAAATAAGTTCGTTAAAGACCTCGGGATAGTTTTGGACCTTAAGGCCCAATGGGCTTCGAACGTCAAGTCCATTGACTTAAGTTGTACGACAACTTAATGAATAATAATTCACAAAGGCCCAAATAGCCCAATAAACACCCAAAGGCCGGCCATGTTAGAGATGGAGTGAACTTGGACTTATTTACAAGTTTGCCACTCAAATGAATTAAGGTATAAATATGACTTTATAGCCAAAATTCATTAAGGGGTTCTTTTTGGGGAAATTGGAGAGAACACAAACTCTCTTTTCTCTCTAAAGAGGCCGGCCCCCCTTGGAGGGATTAGCTAGCAATCCTACTCCTCCAAGGTCACTCATTTCTTCTTAAATCTAACCTTGGTGTGGAGACTTAGAGGTTCTCAATTTTTGGGAACTTGGAGAAACCTTTTCTTCCATCCAAAAACCATAGATCTAAGATGCAAGGAATGAAGGCCCTCTCTTTGGGTGATTAGCCTTTGCTTATGCAAAGAGGAATCTACAAAGGTATAAGTTTCAACTCACTTTGTTTTGAGTTGAATATTGGTTCACCAATCTACTAGGCTTTGAACATTCATGGGTAATGTTTTGTTTTTAAGTGCATGCAAGCATGACTCCGCCTTTAATTTGTTAATTGCATGCTATTAATGTTGCTTAAATGAACATGTTTTCACAAAATATTCCTTCAAAGTGATCTTTGCAAGTTGACTCAAGAATTTGAAGGTCAAAACAAGTCCATAAAATCCAGAGTACGTCAGATCTTGATGATATGAAATACTTTTGCTTTTGAAGAAGTAGCGTGATGCGTTGTAAAACAACACACAAATTAAACCCTCTTTTTGACAATTGTAGTAAAGATGTAAGTAGGGTATCGTTCTAGACCGGGGATTATGAGGGATTGCATGAGGGATTGCTAATGCACCTAACTGACTTTAAAATATTAAACAAGACTCAAAAACACAAAACAAAACTCTAAAACAGAAAGCTAAACTATAATAACTTAAAACACACCAGAATAGTGAAAACAACACAAAACAATCAAATTGACCCAAATTAGACACTAGGGACTGATTTGGACGAACATAAACTCAAAAGACTAACTAAACACAAATCTAAACAGATTCTACCTAAATTAATATAACTTAAAGATGGGGGATTGGTTTTTGACGAAAATTAAAAGACAAAGTAAATAACTTGCAGATTCTAAACAAAGACATAAAACTAAGTGAATTGATGGATAGATGGACTAGCTAGAGGTTTCTTCTCCACACATGACACATATGCAACGTAAATCAATTTTCAGTTGTTCTTTCAATAAACCATGAATCTCAATACCCCGGGTTAACTGTGATAGCACTTTTTTTAACCTTCAAGTTCTCCTTAAGTTAATGAATTGAATGGGAAAGCGCATATAACAATTCAAAACATTCTTCAAAAGTTCCCTACGTGAAAAACACAATAGAGATACAATCAAAGATCATTAAGATTCATGAGAACTATAAGTATTGACGAGGCATTCGTAACTATGAAAAGCATGATACTCTTGCCAAGAATTTTCTTAACACGATTGTGGATAGCAACCTTCACTACTCATGAATATAAGTTCATAACGATTAGGTGAAATTCCCTTATATTCTAGCATCAAATTCATGCATGCAAATTAAGTATGCATTCTTAATCGACATACAAGAATAAGTTATCAACCAAGCAGTTAAGCAAATTGAATAACAACTCATGAAATCATAACTGAAGGTAATCAATTCATATTACAAATATGTCATGTCTTTGAATTAACCTCTAGCCAAAAAAAATTTAGTTACACATTATTTTCAAATTAAAACAAAAGTAAAACATAAGTTTTGGAAGATAAAAACCGAAGGATGAGAGTGGAAAGGTTTCCTCCTTTGATTGGCTGCCCTCTACCGTGCTCTCTATGCTTCTCGCTGCTCTACTTTGCTTTGCACTCTTGCTGTTCTCAGTCTCTCACTGTGTGTTCTACCTCTATATTTTTCTGTTCGCTCCGCGGCTTGTTTCTCTTTGTGCTCCATGTGCTTCTTATTCAAATTCTGTTTTTTGTGTCTTGCCTTCCTGTTTTTCTCTCTAATCCAATGCCTTTCTCCAAAAGGGAAGTCCTGCTTTTATATATATATATATATATTTTACCGCCAAGCTCTCTATTTCCACTCATGCACTGCCTTGCTGCCATGCAGCTTTTTTGTCCTTGTGCATGTGTTTTCAGCTCATGTTTTGCTGCACTGCCTTGCTTTTTATTTTTCTATCTTATTTTTCTATCTATTTGACTTTTCTTCCCCTCCCTTTGCTTTTTTCTGCCGTGCCTTGTGCATGTGCTTTGTCCTTTGCACCCCTTTTTGCATTTCCTTGGAAATAATCCCAGCCACTTTAGGATCAAGCATGTACTGATAACTATAAATCACCACATTCGAAAACTGCACCATATGCCTCGCCAAGAAGTAGGGGCAACACCCTCTCTGCTTCCCATACGCCCTCAAATCCTAATTTTTCACACAAAACAAACCAACCCAATTGCAATCACTCCGATCCAGATCGAAAACATAAACAAAGAAAATAAGTGAGTAAGGCAGTTTTGACGAATTTGTCACTTAAAATCTCACTTGTGCTATTTTTCTTTTATTTGCTTGACAAATCATATAAAACACAAAATCAAGGTAAATGGCTCAAAAATTATAAGGAACTAACTAAGAAAAGATAAGTGAATTTGATGTAAAATATATATAAATATGAGCTTATCATAGCGGACGGCCCGGCACATGTTTCATCGTGCTTGTTTCCACATGCTTCAATGTATCATTTTCCCTTGCCTTATCTGTTTCCCTTGCAGAAGTGGCATCTTCTCTAGTTTTCTCCCATGCATATGTGGCATCTTCTCTTGCAGTATTTGCCTTACTGATGCAGGAATGGAATGCAAATGCTAGGTAAGCAATCAGGGAAGGGTTTCCAAGCAATCGGTTCTGGATCGAAGGGTTGATTCCAAATGCCGGCTGATTACTCTCTTTCTCCTTGTCTTGCAAGTGAGAACAAGGATAAAGAAATGGATGGGAGAAAGCATGATACGAGATACTTTTACTTTTGAAGAAGTGGTGATGATTTGCTAGCGTTGCACAACGAACCTTTGCTCTTCAGCGACGGTGCTAGCTCATCACTGATCCTTCTGCTTCAATCTTTTTGCATAACAGAAGTGGTGTGCAACCTTTGCATTTGAATGGTGAGCAACCACCTTATCAACTGCGCTAAAGTATTTGACGAAGGAATTCGTGACCTTGACAACAGCTAAGGATGAGTGCTCGAGAGCAATGCAAGGTAAACAACCAGGCAAAGGTTCCGACTCATTGCGTTCTTTCTCCTTGTCTTGCAGGTGAGAACAAAGACAAGGAAAATGATAGGGAGAAAGCGTGATATGAGATACTCTTGCTTTCGACCCTGATGATATGAGGTACTTTTGCTCTGGTGTGATTTATTCTTAGAGGTATTATAAGGGATGAGGAATACTGAGTATTTCGAGAGGTTTTGTTGGAAATGCATATTGAAAGAGCTTTGGCATTTTTGCAGGTCTGCCTTACCGTAAATGATGAGGGTTGGCCTATATAGGGATTTCCAAGTAGTCGGTAGTGATACTGTCCGTTTACCTTTGTCAGGGACAGTGAGTAATTTTGATTGGAACAGCTGATCTTGACCATCACATCGTCTACGTAACATTCTACATTTTTGTGTAGCATGTCATTGAAGATTTTTTGTATTGCACATTGGTATATAGCTCCGGCATTCTTTAGACCAAATGGCATCACCTTGTAGCAGTATATACCTTTTGGAGTGCGAAAGGCTGTTAGTTCCTCATCTTCAGGAGCCATGCAAATTTAATTATATCCAGATGAGCCATCCATGAATAACAGTGCCTCGTAGCTAGTGGTTGCGTCCACCATGATTTCGATGATTGGCAAGGGAAAATTATATTTCGGGCAAGCATCGTTGAGGTCTTGGAAGTCCACGCAAACACGTATTTGTCCAAATTTCTTAAGGATGATAACGATGTTAGAGATCCACTTGGGGTATTGCACCTCTCGAATAAAGCTTACTTCAATTAGCTTGTCAATCTCAGCCTCAATCTGTGGGATGAGCTTGGATCGATAGCGCCTTTGAGTTTGCTTTATCGGTCACGTTCTGGGCTTGACTACAAGATGATGCACAAAGATAAAAGGGTCAAGGCCAGGCATTTCCTTATATGTCCAAGCAAAGACGTCTTTGTACTCTAATAGCAACTGGTAGTACTTTTCTATCTCGTCCGCACTTAGCAGCGCACTTACAAAGATAGGCATAGGCTCTTCTTTCATTCCTAAGTTGAGCTCCTTAAGCTCATCAACCGTGGCTTGCCCTTCATCTTCGAGCTGTGGTGGTGCAACGGTGACATCTTCCTCAAGGGCTTCACTTTCTTTGTCTTCTTGGATTGTGATGTGGAAGGCGTCTTGGACCCCTCTTTCAGTGCCGTCCTTTTAGGCTTATTGGCGTGAAGATTGGTCGGTGTGGATAATGGTGCGCCTTCTTACTTTCAGTGGTCCATTTATGTCAACCTCCAAGATTGCTTGGCGCTTCATTTTTGAAGGAACAGAGCTTTGGATGTCGTCCTTTTCTGCTAACCTGTCGGGCTTCTGTTTCTTTGGCGTTGTTTCTTTTCTCCCTGAAGGCTTCTCGGTTTCTTCAAGTTTCCTCAAAACCGACCATTGTGGTGGGAAGCTAGGCACATTGCTTTTTTTCTTAGGTTTTGACAACCTTTCAAAAACGGAACTTTGGGATGTTGGCGTGTTAAGCCTCTTGAAGACGGAGTTTGGCTTTGACCACCAATACGATGAAATGCTGATATTCTAGGTCTTGGGTGATACATCCTATTGAAGACTGATATCCGAGGGGCGAAATTAAGCTCTTCTCGATTTTGGACGACGCTCACGCTGATGTGCTGAGCGCTAACATTTTTTTCTTTGCTCAAAATCTTAACAGGTGCATTTGGTGTGAAGCCGATTCTTGCTTTGTCGTTGTCAACTCCGTAACCATGCTCTTTCAGCCTCTTTTGAGTCTTGGTGAGGTCACGTTCTTTGTTGTTGACAATGTCTGAACCCTTCTTTCCAAGATTCGAAGAGGGAATGAAGGCGTACCCAGCCTTCGGCATGAGTTTGTAGGCAGTTGGATCAAAACCTTCTTCGGTCCTCTTGGTTGGGAGAAAGCTTAGTTCTACTCCTTTTGGCAAAGCTTTTATGAAGCCTTGTGGTGGTCTAGAAATCTTAGTCTCGCCTAGCTGTGTTAGAGGTAAAATTTCATTCGTTTTAAATTAAACTAGTTACGAAGTTTTTTTGCCGACCCACTTTAGCATCGAGGAGGCATTACGATTACCCGAGGAGATGCAGAAAGCACTAATAGTGGTCTTAGCAAATCCCAACGACCATGGAGTACAAGGAAACAAGGACGAAGGCTCAAGGTTTCGGTCATATAAATATGCCACATGCTGTGCCGCCCAAGACTCAATCAACTTCACTGACGAAGACTTACTGCTGAGATCAAAACCTCACAACCGCCCTCTCTTCGTCTCAGGGTACATAAGGGAGAACAAAGTCAACCGAACTATTGTGGATAGTGGATCGGCCATAAACATCATGCCAAAGTCAACGATGGCTACAATCGGCATCAAAATAGACGAACTGTCCCTAAGACGTCTACTAATCCAAGGTTTCAACCATTGAGGACAAAGAGCGATAGGCATGATCCGAATGGAGATGACCATTGGTGAACTTAAATCAAGCACGATATTTCATGTGATTGATGCAAGAACTTCATACAGCTTGCTCTTAGGAAGGCCTTGGATCCATGAGAATGGAGTAGTGTTATCCACCCTTCACCAATGTTTAAAATTCTATCGGGAATGAGTAAAGATGATTCGAGGCGATACCAAGCCATTTACCAAAGTCGAATCACATTTTGCAGACGCCAAGTTCTATATATAGGAAGACATGATACCCGAAGATCTCACAAAAAAGGTAAAATCCACGGGCAAAGAAACGCCTAAAAAGCAAGAATGGCAATCTGTTCCAAGAAAACAAGAAGCAGAAGCCACGCCGTCTGTAAGCAAAAACAACGACGAACTCGTGACAGATAAATGGGTGAGACGTCATAAAAGGACCGAACACACCCGTCTTCCGATACATCCCGATGTCGAGAAGAAAGAAGGGTCAAACCCCATTCGAAATGGGGACAAGCAAAGCCGACATGCAGCAGTGAAATGATGATGTAGAATTCCTTAAGACGAATGCAATTTTACCTCTAACACAGCTAGGCGAGACTAAGATTGCAAGACCACCACAAGGCTTCATAAAAGCTATGCCAAAAAGAGTAGAACCAAGCTTTCTCTCAACCAAGAAGACCGAAGAAGGTTTTGATCCAAACGCCTACAAACTCATGTCGAAGGCTGGGTATGCCTTCATTCCCTCTTCGAATTCTGGAAAGAAGGGTTCAGACACTGTCAACAACAAAGAACGTGACCTCACCAAGACTCAAAAGAGGCTGAAAGAGCATGGTTACAGAGTTGACAATGGCAAAGCAAGAATCGGCTTCACACCAAATGCACCTGTGAAGATTTCGAGCAAAGCGAAAAACGCTAGCGCTCAGTACATCAACGTGAGCGTTGTCCAAAACTGAGAAGAGCTTAATTTCGCCCCTCAAATATCAGTCTTCAATAGGATGAATAACCCAAGACCTAGAATATCGGCATTTCATCGCATTGGTGGTCAAAGCCGAACCTCTGTCTTCAAGAGGCTTAACATGCCAACATCCCAAAGTTTTGTTTTTGAAAGGTTGTTAGAACCTAAGAAACAAAGCAACACGCCAAGCTTCCCTCCACAACGGTCGGTTTTGAGGACACTCGAAGAAACCGAGAAGCCTTCAAGGAGAAAAGAAACAACGCCAAAGAAGCAGACATCCGATAGCTTAGCAGAAAAAGACGACATTCAAAGCTCTGTTCCTTCAAAAATGAAACGCCAAGCAATCTTGGAGGTTGACAAAAATGGACCACTTTAAGTAAAGAGGCGCACCATTATCCACACCGGCCAATCTTCAAGCCAACAAGCCCAAAATGACGGCACTGAAGGAGGGGTCCAAGACGTCTTCCACATCACAATCCAACAAGACAAGAAAGTGAAGCCCCTAAGGAAGATGTCACCGCTACACCACCACAGCTCGAAGATGGAGGGCAAGCCATGGTTGATGAGCTTAAGGAGCTTAACTTACGAACGAAAGAAGAGCCCAAACCTATCTTCGTAAGTGCGCTGCTAAGTGCGGACGAGATAGAAGAGTACTACCAGCTGCTATTAGAGTACAAAGACGTCTTTGCCTGGACATATAAGGAAATGCCTCGCCTTGACCCTATAATTGTTGTGCATCATCTTGCAGTCAAGCCCAGAACGTGACCGATAAAGCAAACTTAAAGGCGTTATCGGTCCGAGCTCATCCCACAGATTGAGGCTGAGATTGACAAGCTAATTGAATCAGCCTTCATTCGAGAGGTGCAATACCCCAAGTGGATCTCTAAAATCGTTATCGTCCTTAAGAAATCTGGACAAATACGTGTTTGCGTGGACTTCCAAGACCTCAACGATGCTTGCTTGAAAGACGATTTTCCCTTGCCAATCGTCGAAATCATGGTAGACGCAACCAAGGATTTAAATATCGGTAATATCAGAAATATCGGTAGTCCGAAAACACGAAAATATCGACGGAAATATCGATAAAATATCGATATCGATAAAAATTACATGGAAACCACGGAAATTGTAAGAAAAACTTGGAAATTTTTATTGAAACTTTGTAGGATGTTTATTTAGTCAATTATCTATTAGTTTATCACAAAAAATTGGAAGGAAATGCATTGCATGATGGATTTAACTGATTTAAGTTGATTATATAGCGAGCTGGCAAACATTGTGAGTGTAGAAAATATGTAGTAATTAATGAAAGAAGTTTAAACACACCATAATCATTTATATATAATGAATTAGTACAATATTTTACACTCATTTAAGCAAGGGATTAAGCAATGTGAGCTGTTGCTCCGAACCAATAACAATTGCGCCGAACCAATTACAATCATTTATATATAATGAATTAGTAAATAATTATTGAATAATATGTTATTTCTTATAAAAGAACATACATATGTGAATGTTTTATGTACATATCTAATATGCTTGCATAAAAAAAAATCTAATAATTTATAATTATATAACATTTATAATTATAACTTAAAACAAAGAGAGAAATGGATGTTTATCCAAAACCCTAATCAATATTTAACGCGCTTGAGTGAAACTTAGTAAGTCATGTTCATCATAATTGAAAAGCAAATTAAGTGATCCAAACATGAAAGGGAGAAAGAACCCAGAAAAGCAAACATGAAAGGGGCGGTGCTCGTCGAAAAACTGAGTTTGGGGCCGAAGGTTTGGGCAATTTTCTAAGCTTTGGGCAATTTTCAAAGCTTTGTAACTTCTTCGTTTCTTAACCAAATTAAGTGATTCAAAAGCTAAAATGTAGTTAGGAATGTGGAGAAGAGGTTCATACCAAGTGAGGACCAAGTGATGGCCGGTGTTGACTGGAAAATGACCTGAAAGATGGCCAAACGACCACGGTTTATGAGTTCGGCCGGAATTCTACCCTAACTTTGAACGTCCATAACTTCTTCGTTACTTAACCAAATTAAGTGATCCAAACATGAAAGTTGTAGTACTCAACGAGATGAAGAGGTTGATACCCTGCACGCCGGATAACTCGCCGTGGTTTGGCCGGAAAACGCCTCGAAAGGGGCGGTGCTGCCCAAAAAGCTGGAATTTTACCCTAACTTTGAACGTCCATAACTTCTTCGTTGCTCAACCAAATTAAGTGATCCAAACATGAAAGTTGTAGTACTCAACGAGATGAAGAGATTGACACCCTGCACGCCGGATAACTCGCCGTGGTTTGGCCGAAAAGTGCCTCGAAAGTGGCTGTGCTCGTCGGAAAACTGGATTGGCTTCTGGCGTTGTCCCACATCAGCTGTGGGAAAGTAGTCTGCTTCTGGCGTTGTCCCACATCGGCTGTGGGAAAGCATTGAGGATGCTCAAAGCCTATAAATGGAACATCCCATCCTTGAGTTAAGCATTCCTTCTTCGGCCTTTTGGCTGAGATGAAGGGTAGTGTCTTTTAGTAGTTTAATATCTCAAATGTGAACTAATTGTTCTCATGATATTAAACAAATTTTATTAAGTATTTTTTGGGTTTCGATTGGCGACGATGTCTGAGTTGGGAGGAGGCTGTCGGCCAGAGTTGTGCGAGCTTCGACCTTCTTCTCTAATTCAAATTTTGTCGGTATCGCGATATTTTTGAAAATATCGCGATATTATCGATAATATCGCGATATATTAACGAAAATTATTTGGATAGTATAAAAAATATCGGGGTGTTAAAAAAACGAAATTATCGGCGATATTTCGCTGATAATATCGATATTTAAATCCTTGGACGCAACCACTGGCCATGAGGCACTGTCATTCATGGATGGCTCATCTGGATACAATCAAATTCGCATAGCTCCCGAAGATGAGGAACTAACAGCCTTTCACACTCCGAAAGGTATATACTGCTACAAGGTGATGCCATTTGGTCTAAAGAATGCTGGAGCTACATACTAACGTGCAATGCAAAAAATCTTCGATGACATGATACACAAAAATGTAGAATGTTACATAGACGATGTGGTGGTCAAGACCGGCTACTCGAATCGAGAATTTGTATGTTTACTTTATGTTTGAAAATTTTATTCATATTGGATGAACAATGAATATTTAGTGAATTTGTAATCTCAGGTCTGTACTGAACATTTTCTGCAGTTTCTAAAGCACCTCTCTTTTCGAATTCATTTTTGGCTGGCTTATAAGATTTTAATAATCATGAAATTTTGTGAAATAGTAGTCGTATATGTCTAGTTCATACTTGAAAATTTTTATGACAATTTAAAACAAATTGAGTTTTTAGTGAATTTGCAAACTAAAGTAGTACTGCTGAATTTTGATACTTCAAAACTAGTTTTGTTATGTGATATTGTTTCACTGATTTGTGCACATCTATTGGTACCGATTATTATACAATTTTATGGTTCCAATATGTCCTTATTTTATGCAAATTCTCAATACTAATGAATTTTATAGACAACATTGATTAAATTTTGATTTAAAGATGTATTGGTTTGTTTTGTTTAAACCAATGTTTTGTTTGGTGATCAATTCTGATTATGATGATAATTGTCTTTTGAGAGAAAATTGGAAAGTAGCATCAGTTTACTAATTGATCATTTTGGTCCCAATCGAAAAATTTAATAACCATGTTTCCTCTTTTGAGAAATCTATTGTTCAATGTCAATAACGACATACTTTTGTGTCTGATTGAATCTTTTGAGAAATTGAATATCCAACAAAATGGTTATTTATTACTATTCTAAAGAATTATTTTGAAAATCAGAATTCTAATTTATATAGTGAATACTTTTGTCCCAGTGGGAATTTCAGGAAATCACTCACAAATTATAAATTAGTATTATAGCAAATCATAAAGTACTTCTAACATATTTTCATCTGGCCAAAGTTGTTGAAGCTATATGTATTTTGTGTATTTTATGTTTTGGCTAGCTATGCAGGTATTTTCTTTGCATGATTAGTTTCTGCCCAAAGGTGTAACAATCATGCAATTTGGAGCTTGTTTGATCTTTCACAACTCGACTACTTCCATGATGAATCTTGCATAATCGAGAATGAGTCGGTAAATTTGCCAATCTTTTGCCTTAATTTTCTGTGAGTTCTAAATTGGATTAAAATTATTGTTGAAAAATTGATGTTGTTGAAATATCTATGTGTTTACTTTAATCAACTTTGTTTTAGAATTAAAACATAAATTTTGAGTTTTTGGATTACCTTATTAGGTTTCATTTTAATTTATGACCTAATCTTTAACACATATGTGAGTCTTCTCTCATACACTAAAATAAATTTTGTAGTCATTGGTTTATCTAATCACTTGTCACTTTTAGATCGATTAATAATGTTAAGATATTGTTCCTTATATTAGCCTATATTTTGTTCTATGAAAACCACTTTCTCTAGTGTTTAATCTTGCAATTTTGAGTGTTTGCCCAAGTGGGAGAAACACTGGCGGAGGCAATTAAGGACTACAATAGTCCTAGGCCTACTCTCAAAAAATAAGATTAGTGTACTACACCTATTTCTATTGCTTTGCAGCCTTTTTGAACAACTAAAACAATTTTAATCATTATCTATTTTTCATCTCATAGATCCCATCCCAAAAATAAGTATATATTTTAAATGGTCATTTGTCACAAAGAGTAGTGCTATCTGCATACCCTTTTTTTATCTTTCACACACTCTTATTAATTTATGTCCTTCAATCTTCAATTCATTCAATTTGACGGTCGCAAATTGAGAGGGTGTATAGAAGGCAAAAGGAGGTGTGTGACCAGCCTCTCACAAATCAATAACATTAAATTAAAACTCATCATTCACTTTTAATTATAAAAAAAAATCGTCTTTCACTTGTGCACAAGGAGAGTTTTTACATGTTCTTATTGAATTTCATATATTTAGCCATTCAAAATCCCAAATTTATTGAATAAAGAACAAAAAGGCTTGTAATACTCTATTATTCACTATAAAACATTTGTTTTTATTCTGTCTCACCTCTTACTTGAGCTTTAGGGTTTGCAAAGATTTTCGTAATTCTCTCTTTTAAGTTTAATAATTCTTTAAATAGTATAGATGACATTATGCAACGGTTTCATTGAAATTCGTCAAAAATAATTTTGATTACTATGGATAGATAAAATTATCTAAGCATATGTTAATTTTGACTACTTAATTATTTGGATAAATATTATGATGTTTTGCATTAGTAATTGTATAACAACTATTCGTTTTTTTCTCCTTCTATACTTGTTTGAGGCCCCTCCCCACAAGAAATCTTGGCTCTGCCACTAGGGAGAAATAATGTATTATGGGCTTCACACTCATCAATTTTGCATGCTTTTAATAGTCATATTTTTGGTAGATAAAACTTACATTATCATACTTGTTTATATTTTATTTTTTATATATGCAACTAATCTTGTAGGAAATTCAAGAAAGGTTAATGAGTATATTCTGCTCAAAAGTGTTTTGCTTATTAATTCTTGTATGTTGTTCAAGAAATTGGACTTGTGATTTATATGTTATTGATGAACAATTAATGTGCTCAAAAGTGTTTTCTTATTCAGTACAACTATAAATCAATGTATAGTGAAGCATGGAATTGACAAGATGGTATATACTTCATCTTCTCAAAAGTGTTGAAGCTATATACGTTTACCCTTGTATTTTATGTTTTAGTAATGCAAACCTAATATAATTAGTTTCTGTCGAAAGCTGATTCTAGAATTATATGCTTTTCATACATTAGAAAACATTTAGTTAAAGTTTTCTATTTGATGAACAAAATTGACCAAATAATTTTGTATATAGTTTTTCAGTCACAAGAGTCACTTCCCTACAAATATCTAGAATAAAGAAGTTGAGCTCACAAATTTTATGTTTTAGATCCCATGACTAATGTTTTGCTAATGGGAGTATTTGAAAGGTGTCTGTTTCATTTTGTAGGCATTTATAAAGTTTTTTTTTTTACTTTCTTAATTAGTGGGAGTAATAATTTGTTTATCTCTACTAATCAATGGGAGTAAGAGATTACTTTTTGCGTTAAAAACTCGAAGTGTTAGTGGCTGATATTTTAAGAGTAAATTTTGTTTAAGTTTTGTTCATAAGTTTTAATAAGAGGTTTTGATTTTGTAAATAGTATGTCATATTTTACTTTTCCTCTTATTATATTCTAAATTGACAGAAGAGTTGGATTTCGTTACCAACATTGTTGAGTTCTTTTGTGAACTATTTTTCAACTATTGTGAGCTAATATTTTGACTATTAATTCTCGACACCATGACTTTGATAGCAACAAAGTGCTTTAAGTTGAATGTGTATGTGATCTTGGAGTGCCAGGAACAGACCAAATTGTTCTTTGTTTTCCTTGGTTCTGCATTTTATTCAAAGTTGACAGGTTGCTAAGAAAGGTTGTTGCATACTTATGAAGACTCAGTGATCACCATGAGTTCTTATTTGTTAGGATAAACCATTGACATTCAAGTGGGAGAATGTAAGGTTGTGGATGACAATGAATGATGTATTGGATTACTTATGTTGTAGGCCACTTGTTTATCGAGTTGCTAACAACTTAAGTAATCTGATAGTCCTAATAAAATAAGGATTATGGAGTCTTATCCTTTGCAATTGACCTAAAGAAATCTGATGGATTTCACTACAAAGATATAGTATCATGGTGGGACTTAAACACTTAAGTGATAGGGTTTGATTTTCACAACCAGTAATAGGCCGACTGTGATTAAACCTTAATGATATAAATACTATGGTTAAGTCCATGCTTCCATACACTTAATCTCTCAAAATACGCTAAATCCTATTCACAGCAGAGAGATATTTTGAAGTACTGGAAGTAAAAGACAACCTAGAGTTCATCAATGGCTTCATCTTCATAACAATGTCTTCCACATTATCCAGATAAGTTTAATATAATTAGTCGATCTATATTTTATATTGATTTGATTTATTCTTGATCCTAATGTCTTGTTGTTGTGATTTCAGAATATGTCTTACTGATTCTTCGTTGGACAATACATCCACACTAACATGCACGAAGGGTCAAGTTTTGCACTAATTTTTTGTTCCCCTTTGAACGTGTGAAGACCAATAACTGCTGACCTAGCAGATTCTTCCCTTTTGTTGGGTCTATAATCTCCTCATTTTTGGCGGGTTTCACAACACTAGGTACGGTCTCATTTAGCTTCGACCTTTTTGGTTCCCTTCGAGACTTCATGTCCTAAAAAACAAAACCAGTCAACCATTTCGGTTTCTTTTGTTTCTTTTTCAACCTAACAATCCAGGTAGGGATCTCAGGGGAGGATGCATGTTTGTTTTCACCCATTTCCTTTTGTATGCATTTTAGTAGTTGCATAAGGTCTAAAGACAATTCATCTCACTGATTGTATGCATCTACAACAAGATCTTCAGCATCTCAGCATATTTCATGGTACACTACAAAATGCAC
This sequence comes from Crataegus laevigata, assembly GCA_963580275.1. Taxonomy (NCBI): domain Eukaryota; kingdom Viridiplantae; phylum Streptophyta; class Magnoliopsida; order Rosales; family Rosaceae; genus Crataegus; species Crataegus laevigata. Next base: position 24,818,551 of record OY756948.1, read on the forward strand.
TTGCACTACGTACCTCAACTTCCATTTTCAACTTTTTCCTTCAATGACTTATTCTCCAAACATTCCTTTTCCAGTCGTTGTTCCACACTAACTTCAGAATCTACTGACAAGGTGTGACTCAACGAGTTTGTAATCGTTAACTCCGCGGTGGTAAAGATTGTCATGTGAATTGATGCGTTGAAACATTTTTGGACAGGCCAAACTCTTTTTTGGAGTTAGCACTCACCACATTTTTTGTTCGGATTTCATCACCATTAAAACTACCACTCAAACTGTTTGTCAAATGGTGATCCCGAACACCAACATTTTTCTGAAGTTCAAAATTGTAAAGTTTGAACAAGTTACTACACAAATTACATCCTATAGCCATATATATCAAATTTCAGAAAGCATACCACCACAAAATCACTACTTTTACCTTTCCGGATGCAACCCTAGTAATCATAATTTACAACTTCATGTTTTTCTCTAAAGACTTATGGGCCTCTCTTGCATTTTGAGGTTCATCACTACGAAATTTGCTCTGAAAATATCCAATGCCAAGGGTCATGTGCACATCTTTTAAATCCTGGTTGTAGATATATTTCTTATGGTATTATATTAAACAATTAATTGTCAAAGACTCAAAATACAAGAATTATTACAATAAAATAAAATATCAACATACCTAGAAATCTTGATCACTATTTATGAGGGACACCTTATTGTGAGTTCATTCCTCAAACTTCTAGTCATGTGTGACTTTGATGCATCGTTAATCGGATTAGCCAAAATGATACTCATCATTGAAACAATATATCAAAATCACCAATATGTAAAAATATTGTTGAATTCAATTTAAAGTACCTATAAACTCGCAATTTTGATATGTGACATAGCCTCATGCAGTACTTGCTGGTCGCATTAGTCGATATTTTATTACATATTTTACCCTATTCTTAGTATTAATTTAGTGGTTATTTTGTGAGAAGTTTGATACTTTGATTTATATTCTTAATATAGGACTTTCAACTTCCTCTGGAGCAAAACATGGTCAAACGGACGAATTTTGGAGTAATTCTAGTTGGAGGACGTTCATGAGTTACTTGGATTGATCGTATCAAAGTTTCATAATTTTCTACAAAGCGGTAATTTTCTGGCGATAAAATAAAGAAGAGATGCGCAGTGCTGGAAAAGTGACGTTTTGGGCTTGAATTGCATTTTTGGAGCCCAAGATGACCTCGGATGGGTTCGTGGCCTTTTGGAGATGTGTTCGGAACATTTTGATCTTCAAAACAAGCTATCTTGGGCCAGATTTGGAGAAGATCTGAGGCTAAAACGTGGCTGAACAGTTCCCTTGCAGATTTCCTAGCTTAATTAGGATTTTATTTTCTAAGATATTTTTATTTATTATTTGGTTTCCTATTTGGAAATAAAGACTATGTTCTAGGGTTTGGCGTTGGATTCTTAGAGAGGTTTATAAGGCTTTTGTTGTGCCTAACTTTTGGGGAACGCAACATTGGAGGAGAAGAACGAACAACTTTTGAATTCAAGTTTATTTTCTAGGTGTTTTCTATCCTTATTTTTAATAATATTTTGTTTATGGTTGTTCATAACTAATTTCCGTTTGCTAGGGCAAAGCCTTGAGCCTTAGCATGAATTTGTAATTTTTATTCAATTGCTTATGATATTATGTATGTTTACTTTGAATTATTAATCACCGTTTTAAACTGTCTCTATATCTTAATGCTTACCTACCATTAGGATGTTTAGATAAGTAATCAGATGCAATTCGGCCGGAATATCACTGGAGGATTGAGTATTGCTTCTTGTGATTGATAATTGTAATTTCATCTAAGGCGAATATCACGCTCTTAGGGGTTGCATGTTAGATATACGTTCTTACTTGAATATCACGAGGAGAATATGCATAAGGAAAACCTAACCTTCAAAGTTGCATGTGTAATTTATAAGTAATTGGTAAAACTACATAGGATTGTTAAGGGAAAAGCATAACCCTAGGCTTTTAACTTTATTTTCAAAACTATTTCCTTTAGTTTATCTTTGTCAATTTATTTAGTTGCTTTTATTAAATTCGTTTTTGTTATTTAACATTCCAAAATTACCATTTTCCAAATCTTGTTTTAAATAGTTAATTAAGAATTAGTTTAAATACAGATTATTCATTCAATCCCTGTGGAAAACGACCTTGCTTGAGCTGTTATATTACAACTACCTTGTTCTCTTGCAAGTATTTTTTAGTGTTTTTATCCCTACTTTTACAGGTGGTAAAAATCTCTATCATCACACTTCACAAATTTGAGTGCTAAATACATTCTCCCTCTTATAGGTTTAATCAACAAAATTTTCTCTGACAACCAAAACTATTGACACAAAAGATTTTGTAAGTGAACTAAAAAGCATATAGAATGATTTGTAAACCCAACACACAACATAGGATACATATCGTCAACAGAACAACACTTCTAGATACATGTGATGGTTTTCCGTAATTCTTGACTAGTGTTTTTCAAACAATTCGACGTTGCTTTTGCCCAATTGTAGTCTTCCATTGTTCGAACATCTTGACAGTGTGAAGTTATGTTCCAAGAGATAATACTACAACTATTAAAAAAAAATAATGCAATACAAAGAAGCAAACACATTAGGCATACAAATCCTCGCGATTCTGTTGTGTTTTTCCTTTTTACTACATTAATCATGACAGATTCAATATTTTGCCTAGTAACTCTTTCAACTATTTTAAAATTTCTTTTAATGAAGCATTCCTCACTTTTTGAACATTGTTCATTAAGATCGATATCCCGACCAAGGGCAATCTAAGCAACTCCTCAAAATTGGACCCAGTGAACATTTCACACATGTCACCAAATTTGAATTCGGTTGTCTCAACATTGAAATAATTAACTATTCTAATTATATCTACATAAGTCTTCCTACACATATCTTCGCTAACTAACCCTCCATCATAAGCTTTGAAAAGACCCTAAAATGGTGTTCCCTTTATAATTTTTCGATGTTCATCTTGAATTTTCAATTTCAAACCATTAATAACATTCAAAAAAGGACCAAATGTAGCTAGGTAATGCATTTTTCCAAACGGTTTCCAGTTGATTTCCATTTGCAAATATGCAATGAAAATAACAAAACTAGCTACAACATATCAAGCAGTGTGTGAAACCTTGTTCCTGGATTTCACTATTTTAAACTATGTATTTGTATTAATGAGATTTCATATTATTTTCAGGAATTTATATTGATTTTATTAAATTTAGATTTTAATTAAACTAATTATGAAGTTTGAATTTTGTTCAGTAATCGTTAAAAATTCGTAAAGCTTAAGACGTCACACTAAGTATAAATGGATAGAGCTCGATGCTATGAGCGCGTAGGCGAAAACCATTTGCAAATCGGAGTTCAAACGAAGAAATAAAGTTTTTGAGACTTAGGAAATGAAACTTCCATTCAACAATTAGAGACGTTTTAGATGTTTAAAAAAATAAATAAAAAATTAGAAGCTGCCAGATGGCAGTGGGAGAAATGGGGAAAATGAGAGATGCGGGAGAGTGACCAATCAAGGGGAAGGAAAATCGGAGAAGGGAGAGAAGAGAGAAGAGAGAAGCACAGGATCCCCTTGACCCACACGACCCGTTTCTGCGACTGTTCTAACGTGATTTTAGGTTTTTCCATTGAAATGTCGCCATCCACCACCTACAACCTACTCAGCAACCTCCCATCTTCCATCTCTACCCAAACCCGAGGGTTTTTGGCCTCGGTTTCACTAAGAATAGTACCATAGTGCTCGAGAAGTTCTCGACGGCGATTTGCGGATCCAGCAAGCAGCACCACCAACCACCACCCATAATCGACTCTCCTTGAACCCAGGAACAAGGCCCAAATAAGTTTGGGGGCAGCAGAGCACCCATTTCTAGGGATTCCAGTAGTTAATGGTGTTTTCAAGCCACTCCCCGACCGAATTAGACCTCGACCCAGGTATAAAAATTACTCATCTCCTCGTGATCTTCATTTTGGTGTAATTTGAGATTTTTTAGAGTTAGGTGAATTTTCCAGCGATTCCAGGGGGCTTGTGGCTATGAGGCGTGGCCCAAGGAACCATTTGGTACTTCTAGGCTACATTTAATACCCTTATTCCATATTTGATACTCGATTAGTGAAATTCTGTAATTTGAACCTAGTTTCATTAAGGAAGACCCACTTGACCATTGTGGTGAATGATGATCCGACAGTTGGATCATCACCAAACTTTATTATATTCTTGTACACAATATTTAAGAACTTTAGGAACTTATGGATCGGAAATTTGGGTGATGGATCTTCTTCATTGGATTACTAGGATTGACTGTGGTCAAGATGTTCTGAAGCATTCTTCAATACTAAATGTAGCATTACTAGAGACCTAGTGGAGCCTAGCGGGCCTATCTTAGTTCGCAAGTTATCCTAGGTGATGTGCACCTCGATTTACGTACAAGTGGCACCTAATTGTGTTATACATGTTTATTAAACTTCTAGATGATAAGAATAAATTGTACGATTGCTAGTACAGAAATGCAAGCTTAGAATCGTATACGATTGCTAGTATAGAAATGCAAGCTTAGAATCGTATTAGAAGTATTATGTAGAACTTATATGATGTATGACAAGATAGTTAGTGGTCGTGAGAAGATGATAATGTAGGTGCTTACACTGTTAATCATAAGGGTTGAGGTAGGGGTAGGCTGTGTGTTGATCTAACTGAACCATATAGCAGTGGTACATGGATGATCCTACTTGGAATATCTGCGATAGAGGATAATATGCATTCTAGGCGTGATCATACTTGGTATATCCATGATGGGTGATCACTGCCGACGTAGGTTTATGAAGATTAGTTGTACTTGGTACATTTCAATAGGCTACCATATTTTAGTTGGACTCTGTTGAGTGGTCCGGAATCCCCACTCTTGTTCATTTCCATAAAGTTAGTCTTGAACCCTAGATTCAAGTGAATGAGAATTACTCACAGAAGACACTGTGTTTATAAATTAGATTTATCATGTTATTACTTGGAATCTAGGTAGGAAATTATGTAGAATTCCTTGATTAAATTTCATGAATTGATATGTGATCTTGTTGATTGATGAACATAGTTAAATGTTGATATTGTGCATCTTTGATTCATGGAATTGATTAATTGGAGTTATTGTAGAATAATATTGGATATGATTGTTATTATTATGATCAGATTAGTTGACCAATATGGCTAGAGAATAATATTGTGCTTCGTTGGTTCTTTGATATGTTACATGCTATGGATTGTGGTATTATGTTGAAACATAGTGATTTATATGATGAATGAAATAGAAATCTTGAATGTCATGTGGGTTCATTATGTAGCCTGAATTGAATGATTCATGCTTGTCAAATCCTAATAACTGATTGAGGAATGCTACGCCTTCATGTTAGAACGTACTTTGATAAACGTCGGAGTTTAATGAATGGTGAACTACGAATGGCTTGATCCCATTTGAGGGTACGTAGACAGTCTAACGAGAAGGTTAGATGCAGCCATAAAGTTTACAAAAAATTACTACACAATTGGACCTTGAGTGGTGTTTTGTCCATGTCTCAGAGGTGGGGCATGATAGATGTTAGGGTACATGGTGACATCACGTGTCAATCTTGGGCGTATGTCGGGTTCAGGGCGTGACACAGTGAATGTACCTGCAACATATATTTCATTTTACTATCAAATTTTATACTCGATTATATCATTATTTTGAATGCGCCTATAACAACAGCTCGTGATTGTTATTGGATAATAGATCAAAGGTGGAAAGAAAATTGCAATGAGCTGACATATCAAAATGATTTAGCAACAAAATATAATTGATATAAGACAAATGAACAAGTAAAAAAGGAAAATAAATCTCGTTCAAGACTTTCGTCAAACACATTATGTGCACAACATCCAACATCATCAAAATACATATAATAAACTCAATCGAGACAAAAAGGAATATGATATACGTACAATATAGTCATCTCATTTTCAAGAGATGGACTTAAGAGAATTGCAGCAAGCTCAAAGTCTTTGGAGAAAATCAGAAAGCTCTTTGGCCAGAGCAAACACCAAACATACAAACACTATTCTGTGCTTCATCAAATTCGTGGAGACGATTCATCCATCGCCAAAGCCGAAGACCACACACTGCTTGACCAAATGATATTTTGTACACGTATTAAAACAAATGATATTTTGTACACAGAGATTGTAATCCTAGAAACTTATTAAAACAAATGATATTTTGTACACGTATTCTTGTTTCATTTTGTGTAGCAAAAAATAATCCAAAAAATCTTTTTCCTTATTGAAAACCAACTCAATTAAGCAAGAAATTACAATCAAATCCAATCAAGGATTCTACGAGATAATCCTAAGAAGATATTAATATCTTCGGGATAATTCTCCCCTCCATCCAATGGATGACACACCTTAACTAATTGGATGTCTACACATGGTGCGAGATCCCAAACCCTATGGTTGGCCCTAGCTTATATATAAATACCCCATTCTACAACAAATTCTAAGCTTTTGCTATGTCATTAGCCTATAAACTTTTTCTCTATTCAGAGAAATTGATTTAGCCATTAGAGATCCAATGGCCAAGCCCCTCCTCCCCCCTGCCCCCACAAACAAACTCCTTGGGCACGTGGCTTTGATCTTTGATTAAAAATGTTTAATGGTTTTGTAGGTACAAATTTGTCAATACTAAAGAGGGCTGATTTTTACTATCACAAATTGGCGCTTCTATTGAGAGCCTAATTTAATTCTCAAAGAAGCTCTCACAACTTTCCTCCTTTTTGAATTTTTCCGACCTTCCCAGTCTCTTAAATTTTAATTTCTTGATTAGTGTGCCCTAAAGAAAGGAAAACATGGCTGAAAATTTCAAAACCACGGCGAATGATACCTGGACATGGACTGGAGAATGGTGATCATGATGTGGCCCGCGTTGTCGCTCATCGCGGCTGAGCATAGTGGCTAGACGCCCCCTACCACCTTTGTTGTCACGCCCCGGCCCCGAAATAATTATTTTCAGAAAATATTTTTTACGATAGGCCCAAAAATTTAAAACTCTTGTTTAATTCACTACCAACAATAACAAATATCGTAATTAAATTTCTTAGTTCCTTACAAACCTATACCTATACCTATATTTTTTTTTACATCAAAACATTTGATTTTATTATCAATTACATTCCCAATTTCCTTCTATTTATACAACTTCTCAGCAAACGATTAATTCTCGATTTTCTAATCTCACTAATTTTATGTCACATCCCGCCCCAGGCGCAGCCACCTCCCGGGCCCGCTCCATCACCGTAGCATGATATTGTCCGCTTTGGGCCCCAACCACGGCCTCACAATTTTGTTTCTGGGAACTCACGAGCAACTTCCCAGTGGGTCACCCATCATGGGAGTGCTCTAGCCCTCTTCTCGCTTAACTTCGGAGTTCCAACGGAACCCGAAGCCACTGAGCTCCCAAAAGGCCTCGTGCTAGGTAGGGATGGGAATATACAGTTAAGGATCACTCCCCTGGGCGATGTGGGATGTCACAATCCACCTCCCTTAGGGGCCCCGACGTCCTCGTCGACACACACGCGGCCAAGGTTAGGCTCTAATACCAATTGTCGCATCCCGACCTAGGGTCCACCACATCCCGAGCCCGCTCCACCACCGTAGCACGATATTGTCCGCTTTGGGCCCCGACTACGCCCTCATGGTTTTGTTTCTGGGAACTCATGAGCAACTTCCCAATGGGTCACCCATCATGGGAGTGCTCTAGCCCTCTTCTCGCTTAACCTCGAAGTTCCAAAGAAACCCGAAGCCAGTGAGCTCCCAAAATACCTCGTGCTAGGTGGGGATGGGAATATACATTTAAGGATCACTCCCCTGGGCGATGTGGGATGCCACATTTTATGGTTGCATCTAACATCTCATTAGATTGCATACGTACCCTAAACAGGGATCAAGCCATTCGTAGTTCAAAATTTTGAAATTCAAACCAAATTTGAATATATTCCTTTAATACACAATTATTACAATCATATTAGGATTCAAACCACAGCAATATAACCTCAAAAGCATAATTAGAATAACGAAATACATAGAAAACACAAATTTTGGCTTCCTGGCCGTGCGCTGCCCACCCGCCGCCGCGGGTAGCGATCGGCCTCCTTGATTAGCCGGAAAAATTCAACTATTTCTAAAACTTCTCAAAAAATACAGAAATGAAGATCTCAAAGAGTAAAGTAAACTTTATACCTATGGCCAAGTCCAATTTGGCCTAGAAAAGCTCCAATTTGTCCAAAACCTGCTGAAACCCTAGAATTTGGGTGTCCCTAATTCGACTCCATAGCAACTCTGACGCCCCCAAACTTGTTTGGGCTTTGTTCCTGAGATTCAGAGGAGTATTTTGATGGTGGTAATTGGATGGTTTTGTTTCAAAATTTGAGGGATAGCCACCATAATCCCTTAGCCCTACCGTCAGCCTTTGATGAATTCTCACCCAACTTCCTTCAAATTTTAGGTGGAAATGGAAGAGGGAAGGCTGGGAAGTTATTTCCAAGTAGTGATTTGCCTTAATTAGCCATAAAACACCATAAATGGCACTGGATTTGTGTCTCTCCGTTGGGTCAGGTCAAGTACTTGTTTCCCTCTCTCCTTTCTTCTCTCCTTCTCCCCTCTTTTTTCCCTCCTTTCCTTCTTTTCTGATTGGGCCATGCCCAACTCCTCCTCTCATAGCCAGCAACGTGGCTCCACTCCTATTTGCTCCAGAAGTTCTAGAGCCCTCAAAAAAATGGTTAAATGACCATTTCACCATTTTCTTTGTTCGCTTATATCTTCTTCGTTAAACTACCGTTTCACGAACGGTTTACGCCCACGCGTTCGTGAGGTCGAGCTCTATTCAAAAATATATATTGTGACCTCAAAAGGTCTACAAATTTTAAATAGTTAATTTCTAAACTTTAAACCTCGTAACTAGCTTAAATTAAAACTAAACTCACACAAATTATTATAAATTCTAAAAAAAAAGCATATAAAAGCTCAATGATTTTGAATATTCAATTTGTATATTTAAAATTTTCAAGGTATTACATTCACCCCCAGTTAAAATAAATCTCGTCCCCGAGATTTCAACTGTTGAGTTACGAAAAGAATTTAGAACTAATTCCACCATTTCTTTTATGGTGAATAAAATTATAATCTTAGTCTACAATTTTATTCAAGCTCTGTAATTAATTAAACCAACGAATAGTAATCGTGATGTTTACCCACAATCTCATATTTCCTATCACATTTATTGGCAAAATAATATCAACCTTAAGCCATAAGTCTTGTTGGCTAAATAAATATCAAAATTTCAACCAACCATTAAAATTGACAAATCAAATTCCAAAATTCCAACCAAAACTATTGGTATTTCCAATCACATCACTAGGTAAAGGAAAGAACAATACCAAGTAATCACAAATGAAATGAATTACGAGTCAATTGACCAAATTTGACTCAAATTATTCCCATATCATCTATTATATGGAAAAACTGGAAACTCCCCATCCACCTCTGCACAATTTATCTACACCAGGAACAAGATCATAGGTATCAATGCGAACGTTGTAAGAACAATCTTTGAATCAAGACTAACTATCAAGGCAGCAGTTATTCTCTTTCTTACAAATGAAGGATTAAACTTCAGTCAACATGCCACATTCACCTAAATACTTCAGACAAACAGATTCCTCTGTAATTATTTCAGCATCTTGAATATTTGTTTTGAATCAAGGTTACAATGGTAAGACGAGCATCGATATTAAAATTGTTTATTGGCTGAGTTGTGCAATAGCAATTTTATAAACTTTCACATATCCAACACAATGAATGAGATAGTAATAATTCAACCAATTTGTTCCCGATTTCTCACCAAAACAGATTATGCAATCAATTCATGTATCAATTTAAAGATAGTCTCAGTCATAGAACTAACTTATCTCACATTGACAAAGTCACATGCCGAATTTCAAGCCATGACCAACGTGGCTAACAAAATATTAGAATTTCACACCATAATCCATTAATGGCAAACCAAACCAATCAAGTTTATAATTATCAACTTTTTCCGTCAATTCTTTTCATCAGACGAAGAAACTCAGTTGGGAAAGAATTTATTTTAAACGAACTCAAAACTTTTATTCCATAATTTCATTCATATCCACGCACCATTCTCATTATAATGGCAAACGATAATCACAGTTTATAATTTCATTCCCCTTTGATAAATCACTGTATCTTCCATAAATATTAACATTTCCAACCAAAATTATCATGGCCATAAGACTTTCAAAATTTCTAGCCATTATTATCATTGTCAAAACAATGATTTCACCACATTTTCTTTTATCTCAATCCATGGCTAGTAGGCTGGAAAAATTATAATATACCTGGCCAATACACATCACACCCTTTTTTTTTCTTTTCTTTTTTCTTTTCTTTTTTTCCATAGGCCTTTTTGCCCAATTCACACATCCACGGGCTTCTTCTTCTTCTTTTTTTTCGCCCAATTCACATCCATGTGTCATTGTGCCCGATTCATATCCATGGGTCATTGTGCCCGATTCACATCCACTAGGTCTTTGTGCCCATAACAATATTTCTCACCATCATTTTAACATTCAATTCAATTCAAAGCATCATAATTCACAACATATGCATTTCACATAAATTCCTTCATACTCATAGGACTTATAAAATAATGCAATATCAATGCAAATAATAGTTTATACTATAGAAATTTCATCACTAATACAATGCAAATCATATATGTATCCCACGTATAAATATTGCATGAGTGCCACTTTACTCACGAAATTTTAAAATCATGCAACCACAATTCATATCATAATTCATAGGCTAGTCTCCCAGGAATGCTAAGCTACAACCTAGCACACCAGCAGGCTTAACCCAGCGGCTTGCTTCTTCTTACTAGGCGAGACTCGACCTGCACTAGTCTAGCTCACAGCTTAGCCTTTCAAACTCCACCACATGACTCTCAACCACACCGTGCCAACAAAACAAAACAAAGAATCTTATCTTGGAGTAGTGGCAACTATAATGACAAAGACGACGAGCAAATCTTAACGGGGCAAGGGGCGAGCAAAGAAGAAAGATTATAAGGATGATTTTGTTCACTATTGACGAGTCATAATTGGTGAGAACCGCATTCATTCCACTCGCTGTTCAACCAACGAAGAAGACCTGATATGCTGACTACAATCTCTTAGCTCCTCTGCTCATGGCATGAAGATAAGGCATTTGAATTAAGGGTAGAATTAATAACTAGTTCCTATCGTTAAGCTTTCTTAATTGAAGACATATTCCTTTATTCAAGAAAACGCAATAAAATCCAATTAAGGATTCTCGAAAGATAATTCTAAACACAATAAAATCCAATTAAGGATTCTTGAAAGATAATTCTTAGACATAATTTATTTAATAATATCTTTATGGATTATTCTCAAGCATTTTTATGATATTTCAACATCTTAAAGATACTTTCCTATTGCATCTAACAGATGATACAATCTGGCCAATCAGAAGCAGACACATTGCATGAGATCCTTACCGTTTGGTATGTGGGACGGAATGGAACGGAACGGGACGAGGCGTTCCATCCCACGTTTGGTGCGCCTAAAACGGGTGGAACGAGCTGTTCCACGGGACAAGTTTTGAGTGAATTTTCGTTCCGCCTCACCCCCTGGAATGACTCGTTCCACATCCGTGGACACACAAAATTATAACCTCTCCATTTCCTTCTTCTTCCTCCTCGTTTCCATCCTAGGACATCTTTGCTCCCTCTCCGTTCAGTCCCATCTTGTCCCGTCCCGTCCCGTCCTATTTGCATACCAAACAGTACCTTACACATGTGGCCAGCCTAGCTCCTATAAATACCCCACCACTAATTTATTCTCTTGTAAATTGATTTTACGTAATTCAACTCTAAATCACTCAATCTTTTTACAGAGCTTATGACTTTGGATCGGAGGTTCATTGGTTAAACTCCCTCTCTAGGTGCGTGGTTTTGATCAGGAATGTAGATGTCTCTTTATTTTGTAAATACAATTCCGTCAAATCGTAAAGCGGTGAAATTTTTCCACCACAGCTATGATGTTCTCGACTTATCGAATCCTAAAAGGTAAAAAAAGCAGCAGAAAGTTAGATTATCAGGATGATTTTGGTTTTCATCTATCAAGCACCAAAAAGTCCATTAACTTTTTTGAGTGTTTGAAGCACTGATTGACAATAAAAGATTAACCCTCGTCCGCTTGTGTAGCTGAAAAATGAGCGAGTCAATTTCACCCATCTATCGATGTATGAGTTTTCCTATTACTGGCACATTGTTTTATGGAAAACAACTTACATGAATGAATGAAAGTCTGCATGCCATCACTAAATAATCTTCCAATTTAATAATTAGTGCTTTGAATTCTAATCTCCCATGATACCACTTTTTTACTTTATCAGACAACCCGCATCAACTTGGTAAATCTAAAGAGATTAGACGCGTTTTCTTCTTTTTCTTTTCTTAATCCTTTACAATTTCATTTTTGTTTTCATCTGAGGCAAAACCATCACTGTCCTTCATCCAAAACCTCCTCTAAGTTCCTATCCATTAGATAACTTTTAATTGATTAAGAAGCAATAAAAAGATAAACTAATGATGATTATGGTATTAACGTGGTGTACTCAATGAGAGTTACGTTCCCAGGTCGCTAGAAATGTTCACTAATACAAGAATTAGATGACCAACTACAAGCATTCTCTGCACACTCATTCCCTCAAATGAGAGTTGTGGCTATTTCAAGCCAATAAGTGACTCCGCCCTTCTCTAGTTGCTTGTGAAATAACCCTAGTCTATTCAAAGTAGGGTTCTAACTATTAAACCCACTAGCTATTATATTAAAATAAGATAAGTCAATTACATTAAAATCATCTAAGTTACAAGGAAAGAGATTCAAACTTGAATACAGAAGGTCTATCGTCACATCACTCTAGTTAGATTGGCAAAACTCAAATTTGCCTAGTAGTTATAATTTATTTCAAAGAAAAGTTAAACAAAACGAAGTCACTATTGAGCTACATTTTAAGCCTCAAACTTAAATTTTGCACAATTGAGAGGTTTACATCATACATGAGAAGAAGTTGAAGTTGTAGAAAAACGACTTCAACTCCACATGAATTCCAATATCGAAGGAAAATTAACAAACAAGAAAGTGCCCATATGATCACATGCACCGAATTTGGATGGCCGAAAGATAATAAACTAGCTAACAACTGCTCTTGGATTAAGCTATCTGCAGTGTGATTGAATAATTGGATTTATTTTGGGGCCACTGAAACGGTGTTATAGTCGAATGCCATGTGATACAAAAAAGCTTGTAAGGATAAGTTTGGTGGGGGCAACACTCACATGTTCTCGGATACAAATGACCCTCGACAAAACTTCTTTGTCCAATATGGAATACTAGAATTTTAATCAAGGGGAGGATAATGTCGCTTTGTGAATAATATATATTCAGTGTATAAATTTTATAATTTGTAAACTTTTTAAGTTATAACATTGTTAGTTCTTCTTGGAATTATGTCAAACTCAGGGAAAGTATCTCGAAGTAAATTGTTTGATCTCGATGTACTCTTTTTTCATATGATTAGGAGCATTTTTTCCTTTGGATTTTTGCTACCTAATGAGGTTTTAACGAGGCATCAATTGTGGGCTGGTCATACCCATGTACGTTCCATAGACGTTTAATTTGGCTTTACACTTTCTCGTGTACTTTTCCTTAGACTATGGGTCCGTCTCGGGTTTTATCATAGCGCTTGGGCATTTGTAATACTTAGTTTCATATACAAGTTGCTTTGTCTGAGACTAGTGTGTTCCCAGATCAGTGTTGACGAGTCAGCTTCCTCAACTCTGCCTGATGACAAATCTACTTGAGTACTTACGCACTTAAGGGGGAGTGTTGTAGATGTTATATTAAAGTGTGATTGTGTAAATATTAGATAGATTTAGTTACTAGTTATTATTTCCTTATAGGATTGTATTTACTTGAAAAACAAGTAATTCCTCTTCTCTTTACCTGTCACATCCCTGTAAGAGTGTTTCTCCTTACAATCCCCGCTCGGGCTCGACCACTTTCTGAGCTCGACTCCGTCATAACACGCTTTGGGCCCCTACCACACCTTTACGGTTTTGTTTCTGGGAACTCACACGATAACTTCCCAGTGGATCACCCATCATGGGATTGCTCTCGCCCAAACTCGCTTAACTTCGGAGTTCCCACGGAATCCGAAGACAGTTAGTCCCCAAAAGGCCTCGTGCTATATGGAAGTGAGCATGTACATATAAGGCTTACAGGATTCTCAACCCTTGGCGATGTGGAATCTTACATTACCGCTATAAACAAAGGCTATGTATAAGAGAAATAACAACACAGAAAGAAATCCCTGCACTTTCTCAGCTCTCTCTTTGCCGCACCCTTCTACTCCTTGTCAGTAACTAGGCCACAACAGCAATATCTTTTTCCGTTTTCCTTTTTCAATTTTTTTTCTGAAATTTTATTTTATTTTTCCTATTGTTGTTATTATAGAATAATACTCGAAAGTGAGATGATATTCAGACATTTTTTAGTTAACCTGTTTTATTTCTGATATTAGTCTTTTTAATTAAAATTGGGTTAAAAATAATAAATAGCAATGAAAAAAAATGTTGTAGGGGAGGGGCAAAGATAAAAATGGAATTCCCCTGGTGAATTGTAGTGGTTGGATGACCCGTCCCATCGTAATTGATATACTTTAGTCTTTAGTCTTGACTCCTTGTGATGATGCAGGACCAGGACATCGCTCGAAAATCATATTACCACTACGTTATCAGGAAAAGGACACCCCTCCAAAGTCCAAAATCATTTTCACTAATGGAACCCATTACTATAATGTGCTTTCAAGGCCATGCTATAATTTACTTCGGAAATAGAAAACACACCAAACAAAAACAGTCATCGGATGCTGGTGGATTCATCTAATCACGGTGCTGGGGATCAGATCGTTGGGAAGGGAACGGGAACGGGAACGGGAATAAACACTGTAGTGGGCGACAACAAACGGCAGTGGAAGTCCGGTGGTCCCGCGTCTCTGCTTTAGATGATTTCTTTTCTTAAGAATGACAAACAAAAACAAAACTAGAAAATGAAAGAATTCCACAGATAGAAACTGGAAAGAACAAATAAACGAGACAGGCAAACTAGTACCAAACAGAAACATATTAAATCTTGAATGATCAAACCTGTTATGATATCAAGTTGAAAATCAAAAGTACGAACAAAATACTAAACTTTGAATCATACTTCATTAATTGAAACAAAAAAGAACACTACAAGCTGGCCAAGATGGCAACATAATTTGTAAGATTATACTGTGACTAACTTATTTCTCAAATTATATTATAAGTTATATTTATAGAGACCTAAATTTAAGAAACTCAAATACCAAGTAATACCCTAATACAAAATCAAATCAACTCTCCAATTAAACTCCTAAATAAACTAATAAATTTCAACATAATAAGCAACTAGCCACCATTTTAAACAAAATTTAGACCCCAAGTATAAGCAAAATTTTGACCCAATTTAAGCAACCAGGAATTTTTACTCATTAAAGGTATAGTTGTACGTTCATATTAATTTTTTATTATAATTATCACAAACTTAGAAGAGTAGCTATAATTTTATATGAGGTCCAAATTTTAGTTATTTTTCATTATTTTCCATATTTATAGAGACCTTAACCTAAGAAACTCAAATACCAAATATACCCTATGTGACATCCCACATCGCCCAGGGGAGTGATCCTTAAATGTATATTCCCATCCCTACCTAGCACGAGGCTTTTTGGGAGCTCACTGGCTTCATGTTCCGTTGGAACTCCGAAGTTAAGCGAGAAGGGGGCTAGAGCACTCCCATGATGGGTGACCCACTGGGAAGTTGCTCGTGAGTTCCCAGAAACAAAACCGTGAGGGCGTGGTCGGGGCCCAAAGCGGACAATATCGTGCTACGGTGGTGGAGCGAGCCCAGGAGGTGGCTGCGCCCAGGCCGGGATGTGACACCTTAATACAAAACAAATCAACTCTTTATACAAAATCTCTAAGTAAACTAATAAATTCCAACAAATAAGCAACTAGCCACCATTTTAAACAAAATTTGCCAATATAGAATTATAAGCAAAATTCGTTCCCCATTTTAAGCAATGAGGAAGATTCTAGTCAATAAAGGTATATTAGTACTTTCATCAACCTAGAAGGTGACTATAATTTTATATGAGGTCTAAATATTGGTTATTTGTTTTTTCAAATTTTCCATATTTATAGAGACTTAAACCTAAGAAACCCAAATACTAAATATATGTGACAACCCGTCCATAAATTTACGTTTTTATTTATTTTAATCAAGGGAATTGACAAAAAATGCCCCTATAGGCAAGTACTTTGACTTCTGTTGACCATCATCTAGAGAAATGTATTACTTATTCTTTTGGCGTATTTGCGTAGTACTCGTTGGTATGAACACATAGGCATAGACCATTCGTGAATCGGGACAAGAAAAGAGACGTTATGGATGCTGGAAGTTTCTTAAATAAAATACAAATTTAATTTTTGTAGGGATTCCGATTAAATTGGGAAGAGACTTTAAAAAAAAAACAAAACAAAACACACACAGATTAGATGCTGCCCATATGGTAGCAAGAAGGGTTTGAGTAAAATTGGAGCTTTTTCGGCCAAATTGGTCTTAGCCACATGTATGAAAGTTGTTCCTCTCATTGAGATCTTCATTCCTATAAATTTTGGTAAATTTTAGAAATAGTTGATTTTTTCGGTGAGTCGACGTGGCCGACAGCCGCGTGCGGCGGTGCGTGGGCCGAGACCCCACCTGCCATTCCTAAACTAGTTTGGCTACTCTGATTTCATATGTGACGTTTGATTGACGAAATCTCATCGTATGACTATAGTTTTGATAAAGACCGCCACTTGGATATTAAATGAATCGACGATCCAACCGTTGGATCGTCACCAAACCTTAATACATTATAATACATAATATTTGAGGATAATAGGAACTTACGGATCAGAAATCCGATGTACGGATATTTCCAAATTAGATTTGTAAGTTTATAAAATAAAACGTCGGCCGCCACTTAATTTTAGCAATTAGTGTAGATCCGACTGTTGGATCGTTCCAAAACTTTAGGATGTTGTTCTAAAAGCTTATTGAAACTTTTGAAGAATTACAAATCGGAAATCTACGGTACGAATCTTCCGGATTGAGTTATGTAGGGTTGTGGACCGTCGATTTGTGATCGGCGGTTGACTTTTGTTCAATGGGTTTCAAATCATTCTAGAACGTCATTAGGGTTGTGTTTTATGCAAGTTACATGTTCTATCAATAAAATTATGAGACATGATTTGATAATTGTTCTAGGCGCCGATTGTTCGAGACACCTCAATATTCGTGCTAGTGAGTTGTAGCGCGGACCTCAGGTGAGTAGGTCTTTTCCTTTTTTATAGTATATATGATTGATAGGTTCTGCAAATGCTTTCAAATTGATTTATACATATCAAGCCATGATTAAGTAATGTTATAAGAAATGTTGCGATGTTGTGAAATGCTAAAATGATCCTACAAGATGTGTACATAAGTTCAGGTAAAGTTATATTGTTGATTGAATTGGTTGAATCGTTATGGTATGCTTTATCATATAGTCTGCTCATCATCGTTACACCCCAGGTGATAGTGCTCAGCCCAAGCCAGGCTAGCCTTCACATGATCGTTCACATCAACACCGCACGCTCGCCTTTGATCCAAATAAGTGTTAGCCTGTCGTACAGACTGCATTAGGCAGTTTTGACTTGTATGTGATAACGAATAACGCTAGCCTTCACGTGATAGTAGTACTAGAGTGTTTATTATTACACCTAGCCTGTCGTAGAGGTCACATTAGGTGCATTAGGTGACTCCGACTGACATGTTGGTAGAGATTTTGAGCATATGATCATAATTATATCGTTGTTGAGATATTATGATGTGGCATACTTTTAGATTTACTATCGTCGTGCATTTGATTTCATACTATACGTAGTATGCATATTTTGGAAACTATACATGTTTTACGACGATGAGTTATAATGTTTTTAAAGGTTTTTATTAAAACTTTATTTTTAGGCCCACTCACCTTTGCTCTTCGCCCCTCCAGGTTCTAGTAGACAATTACCATCGATGATATAATTCTCACTCTATGTTATTATATTGTACTTATGCTCTGTCATCAAATGTGAAATTGGTTCATTCCCGCTCACTGCACACTCTTGTATTTAGGCATTTTTAGGTTTAAATTTATTCACATTTTCCACATCAGTACACTTTGTGGCTTCATCACCTTCCAAACGCAACTAGCACAGCCCGATTCGGAGTTCTGGTGGACATCCTGGGTCAGGGTGTGTCAGTTTGGTATCAGAGCATAAGTTTGGGTAGTATTGCATTCATCACACGAGTGATGTAATCATTCTTGGTTCTTGAACCTAAGTGTCGAATCTTGCCACCTCGTGGACTACAAAAAACGTGTTAGGTTTTCCTAAGTTTTGGGTAGATTAGGCGACTTACTGACATTCTAGAAAATCATTTTGGCGACCTTCCCTAGACTATAAATGACGAACCTCCCTGCTAAGGAAAATCCCAATTTAGAGATGAGTTTGTGACCCTGAAGTAGGGTTATTGTGTTGGTAATTGGGAACCACCAAAAACTTTATTCATCAATTCCACTACTATTATCTCATCATCTTTATCAATCTTATGAAATAGTAAACTGAAAATAGTTTTGATTCTTGAGCAGTACCTGTTAGTGTACCACCTATTAGAATTCCTACGAAGTTTTACTTTCGTCAAAAATTCCAAAAATGCCTCAAGCGACAACATGGTGCTAAAGTGGTTGCACTCGACGAAAGAACATCTAGGGATAATCACTATTGATCCTCAATAGCAATAGTTTTTCAAATGCACTAGTGATCATTTTGGATCTTCAGGAGAAAGATCGATTTTTGTTTAAGTCCACTCTAAAGTAGATTAATAACAACTTCATTTTCTGGCTTACGTTCCAACTAATACTAGTTTTCCAAATTTCTTTTGGTGATGTACTCGTCATTTTGACAAGCAGAGGCACATGTGTAAAAATTGTTATACCTACTGTTAGTAGAAATCCCCGAAGTAGTAAGCATTTTTCCTAAAATCAACAAAACCACTTCACAGGACCAGTTCCCTACCAGTTATTCGAAACCATCCACCCAAGTAGGTTGTAACCTGTAATAAGCCTAAGGTGGCGCTACTAATTGATGATATTATATGATATCTAAGAACTGTCAACCAGTATTCAGGCAGCATGATTTCTGATGCTGGACACATGTGCTAGTATCTGGGAGTAATATCTTTATGCCAAAACGCTGGTTCACAATTTCAGGGTAGCAAACAATATCAAAATATTGTATATATGTTAATTAATGGCACGATTAATAGGCTGATTCACAGTTACTACATGAGCCGAAGAAACTTAGGTTCAAGCTTTGTATTAGGATAGTAAACTCGTAGTTATGTTAATTGTTTTACCCATCCAAATAACCATAACATTCTCGACCATCTATCGTTGTGGCCACTTCCACCCACAAACATTAGAATTGAACCACGAGTGAATTTCCCGCTGTAAGAGCAAGTCAAGTATCAAGAAAGCCATGAAGACTTATTAGTAGGTATCGTAAGGAAAATAAGTGGTATGGTACGTTTCAAGGATGAATACCTTTGGTGTCATATTCCAAAATCTTACCTGGGATATCACCAAATGGTGGAGTGAAGTACACTGTCGATCCACTTTCTCGTACTACACCAATTTCCTTGCATCTTTTCGAGCAACTCCTACATTATTGGAAAAACTTAGTTATTAAAGCTTATCGATTAGGGAATTTCCCCAACCAAACACTTTATCTAGAGAACCTCAAACCTATTTGCAAAGGCGGAAGGTCGAGCCTTAGGATCGTACCTAGATTTTAGCAACTCAGTCGAGTGATGATTAAAAACCGTTAACCCCTATTTCAATTTGATGGTCACTCCAACAAACTTTTGGAACTCAAAGTGTTCTCCCGAAGCTTGTTGAATTCATAGTAGTCTTTCCGATGACTTTCTCATCCACTTCGATAAAGAGACCAAATTCGCTAAACCTTGATAATCAGCTTTATACCAAATTTCTCAAACTTTAGTTTGTTTAGATTGGTACTTTTCTCGGGAGACATGATCTCCACCAACAATATTCTTTTCTATTTCCAAAAGGGACTTAGTAGAAGAAGGTTGAAATTTTCACAAAGAATTATGAGATTCGAGATATCCTTGCCTTTGTCGAGTTTGTTGACAATTGGCTAGCGGTTTTTTAGCTATAGTGTTTTTCCTCACTTATCGGCCAAGAAAAGTTAACTTAGTTCGAGGTGTTGATTATGAGTAAAGTTTCTGACAATTGAACTACTGTCTCATCTCACCTTTGTTTTACAGATTTCGATGACATTGATCATTTTGGAAATTCATGTTGACGTGTTCTTTGGATGTTCCGATTGTGCGGAGTCAGCATGGAGGAGTATCGCTTATATTTTCTAATGGTTAGAACCGTCCGTAAATGAACCATCTTATTTATGACATGAAGTCAACAGTTGTCACCTTCATTTGAAAACCAGATGACACTTCTCTGTAGAGAAACGTGTCCAAAATCCTTATCAATCTTAGACCTTTCAAGTGCATATTCATTTGAAAAGAATTAAATTTTCAACAACGACAGTGGAAGAACTAAACCAACGAATATGATTACACTATCGTGTATTACCCCAGTTGTGCTAACGTAATTATTGTTACAACAACAAAAGACATTAACTACTCTTGAAGTACTTTCAGCCTGTCCTATTCCAGTCTAGTTGGAATTCACGAGTAATGGTTTGACGTTACCTACAAATCATCAAGAAATTGTTCAGTGGTTGTAATCACTTTTTATATCCAAACGGAGTTGGGAAATATCACCGTAAGCTCCCAATACAAGGTAGTTTGTACATTTGGAGATTATGATGCCGTTTCGGTGATCAGGGACCGACATGACAAGTTAGCTCAATTTCCATTGGTCTAAAGGAACTACATTGTTAATCACTCAGTAAAATTACTCATTCTCGAAATTAGCAGATTTTCTAATGTTTCCATTAGCAACTATTCTAACCACGATTTCATAATCATCTTATTATGCTGAAAAGCAATTCAGTTGACCTTGAGTACGTGTCAACCCCATTGCACTTGGTATTGTTTCTGGGACAATCAAATTGTCTAGAAGAATTGCTCGGACTTGAAATTTCAATTGTGATGATTAATTCCTTAATCAACCAACAAATACTTTGCGGAATGAATCTTTACTATTAGTGATTGAATATTCTGAAGGCTACCGTTGTAGCGATATGTTAAGCATTCAATCCAGTTATCTTGTACTTTAGATTTGATGGACTTGTTTGACCCGCAAATTCTTGAGTGTTCTTTTAGCATTCTCGACATAGCTTTTTGCTAAAATCGAGATAAATTCATTATGAATATGTTCACTAAGGCGTTCTGGATTACATTGTTCGATTACATGGTGCGCATATCACTACCGTACCTCATTGTGATGCACATATCACTTCTAATCTTGGGAAGTTTTTTTTGGAGAGCCTTGGGTACTAAGTTGTGATTCAATACTACATTTCACCTTCGGACAAACGCCCAGTCTAAACATATTATCTAGACCTTAATGTGTTATGTTTTATTCGTTCTATAGTTTAGCATGGTTGTAATAGGCACTTATCTTTACTGAGTTGTATGTAACTGCGGTTATAATTCTAGTTCGGCTATGGTACTGTTTGGGCTATGGTATAAAGATTTTACGCACGAAACATGTTTGATAGACGAGTATTGCAAAAAAGGTATTCGAATATTCGAGATTGCAATATAAGATATAGTGTAATGCTGATGACGTTGCCCGAGAGGGTAATACGTTAGTGCAATTGAGACTTGTTCAGATGATGTATGTGTATTTCGCAATGAGGGGCAAGAAGGTAATATTGCACCCTTGGGAATTTCTTACTTCCTTGTTGAGACAACAGTGAGTTGTCAGTATTGCGAGCTACAGATCGTAATATCAATAACTTATTTGTTGGATTCATTAAGCAAGTGGATAGGTAGGTTTGTCTACGTTACTGTTTTTATTTATTTATACGTCTAATTATTTATTTATCGTCTGGCTTAGCTCAGTGATACTACATGCTTATTCTCGGAGTACGTTACGCTATGAGAGTGTAGGTGAAACCTTTCAATATTCAGTTTTCATTTCAGTACAATTACTTTAACCTTACATTATCGTATATATATGTATTTTGAAGGAATGTTATATTACATATATAAATATTTTCGAAGTTATGTTTTTATAAAAATAGTATATTATATTATTGTGTTGAAGGAGAAGGAAAGTATGAGTTTGGAGGCATAAAAGAGGAATCACTGTACTCCAATCGCGATGGAATGACATTCTCTTTTATGCAACCGCTCTAACTTGATATCTCTTTCACATATTTTTTTTCTACTGTCTTTTCACTACTTTTGTCTAAAAATGATTTTAAATTTCGAGGATGAAATTTTTTTAAGGTGGGTAGATTGTGACAACCCATCCCTAAATTTACGTTTTAATTTATTTTAATCGAGAGAATTGACGAAAATGCCCCTATAGGTAAGGACTTTAACTTCTATTGACTATCATCTAGAGAAACATAGTACTTATTCTTTTGGCATATTTGCGTAGTACTTGTTGGTACGAACACATAGACGTAGACCATTCGTGAATCGGGATGAGAAAGGAGACGTTACGGACGCTAGAAGTTTCTTAAATAAATTGCGAATTTCATTTTTGTAGGGATTCCTATTAAATTCAGAAGAGACTTAAAAAAAACAAAACAAAACAAAACACACACAGATTATATGTTGCCCATATAGCAACAAAAAGGGGAGAAAAAAGAAAGAACATTGGGTGCCCAATTAGAAAATAGAGAAAACATTGGGAAACATGAACCAATGAGAAATCAAAGAAAGGAGAGAGGTGCATAGTACAGAACCAGTTCGATCTATACACCCACGACGACTCAATTTTGAACAAGTGTGAATTCTGGCCAACTTCCACCATTTTTCAGGTGAATTCACCCATCCACGACCTGCAACCAAACTCCACGATCTCCCATCTACCATTCCCACCCAAGATCAAAGGGTTTTAGGTCCAAATTCACGAAGAACATCATTGAAAGGATCGAGAGTTCTTGGCGGCAATCCATTGAACTCGAAGGTCCCAACCACCATCACTACTTCCAAATCACTATTGGGGTGCCAGGAATAAACCCCAAACAACTGTAAAAGCAACGAAGCACCGGAGAAGGCGAATCGAACACACCCATTTCTAGGGTTTCTGATGGGTCTAAGTGAAATTAGAGCCTTTCCCCACCAAATTGGCCTTGGCAACATGTATGAAAGTTGTTCCTCTTATTGAGATCTTCATTCCGGAAAATTTTTGGTAACTTTTAGAAATAGTTGATTTTTCTGGCGAGTAGGGGTGACCAAACGCCACTTGCAGTGGCGCGTGGGCTGAGAGCCCACCTGCCCTTCCTAGACTAATTTGGTTACTCTGATTTATATTTGACGTTTGATTGATGAAATCTCGTCGTATGACTATAGTTTTGATAGAGACTGCCACTTGGATATTAAATGAATGAACGATCCGACCGTTGGATCATCACCAAACCTTAATACCTTATAGTACGTAATATTTGAGGACAATAAGAACTTACGAATCGGGAATCCAACGTATGAATCTTCCCGAATTGAATTTGTAAGTTCGTAAAATAAAACATCAGCCGCCACTTAATTTTAGCAATTGGCGAAGATTCGACCATTGGATCATTTTGAAACTTTAGGATGTTGTTCTAGAAGCTTATTGAAACTCTTGGAAAATTACGGATCAAAAATTTGAGGTGCGGATCTTCCGGTTTGAGTTATTCAAGATTGTAAACCCTATCGTCGACCTATGACCGACGGTTAACTTTTGGTCACTAGGTTTCAAATCATTCTAGAACGTCCTTAGAGTTGTGTTTTATGTAAGTTACATGTAATAATTCTGAGACGTGATTTGATATTTGTTCTAGGCGCTGATCGTTCGAGACGCCTCGATATTCGTGCTAGTGAGTTGTAGTGCGGACCTCAAGTAAGTGGGTCTTTTCCTTTTTATAGTATATATGATTTATAGTTTCCACAAATGCTTTCAAATTGATTTATGCATATCATGCCATGATTAATTAATGTTATAAGAAATGTTGCACTATTGTGAAATGCCAAAATGATCTTATGGGATGCGCAAGTAAGTTCAGGTAAAGTTATATTGTTGATTGTGATGGTTGAATTGTTATGATATGTTTTATCATATAGTCTACTGATCATTGCTACACCTCAGGTGCTCAGCCCAGGCCAGGCTAGCCTTCACATGATCGTTCACATTAGCATCGCACGCTCGCCTTGGATCCAAGTATGTGTTAGCCTGTCGTACAAACTGCATTAGGCAGTTCCGACTAGTATGTGACAACGGATAGCACTAGCCCTCGTGTGATCATAGCACTAGTGCATTTATTATTACACCTAACCTGCCGTACAGGTCACATTAGGTGACTCCGACTCTTATGCTAGCACAAACTAATGAGCGATATGTAAAGTTATACAGGTCACATTAGATGACTCCGACTAACATGTTAGTAAAGATTTTAAGGATATGATCATAATTATATTGCTGTTGAGATATTTTGTTGTGGTATACTTCTAGAATTACTGTCAGTATGCATTTGATTTCATACTATACGTAGTATGTATATTTTAAAAACTATAAATGTTTTACGGCAAAAGGTTATTTTCAGACCCACTCACCCTTATTTTTCGCCCATCCAGGTTCTAGTAGCAGAGATTTCGTACCGACGAGGATTATTGGCAAATCTTGGTGTAGACGATTACCATCGATGGTATAATTCTCACCCTATTTTACTGTACTGTACTTATGCTCTGCCGTCACGTGTGAAATGGGTTCATTCCCTCTCACCACGCACTCTTGTATTTAGGCACTTTTAGGTTTAAATTTATTCACATTTTCCACATCACTACACTTTATGGCTTCGTCACCTTCCAAGTGTCGGCCAGCACAGCTCCATTCAGAGTCCTAGTGGACATCCTGGGTCGGGGTGTGTCAACATACCCTAAATCAAATCAACCCTATAATTAAATTCCTAAATAAAGTAATAATTTCCAACAAATAAGCAACGAGATTGAAGTTCAATGATATTTTTTCACTTGTAAATAAAAGATTTTAAATACATGATTGGCGAAGACATTTAATATTTGTATTGAATTCGACACCTAATTAATAACATTTAATACTTATGTTGAGTTCACTACCTGATTATGGCTAACTCAATGACCTGTTTTGTGACTCTTAATTCTCCATTCCCTTTCGCATTTGTACATGGAAATTAATTCATGAGAAACATTTTTCTATGCCTTTTCTTAAGGTGTGGGAACTAGATTTACCTATTACCATCTTTGACACACTTTGACCAAAGGCAAGGCGTGATGGTCGTCACCCGAAAGTGATTTAACCAAAGTGCAAGTGAAGTGAAAAGGTGAATAAACTTAAACTAAATTACTAAAAAGAGTGCACGAAAGTGGTTAAACCCGAAAAATACAATGTCAGAGCATAAATATCAAATGGTGATGTCAAACTAGTAAATGTACTTAATACACAACTGGAAAACAGTTCCTACATTAAGGTGAAGATGTGTCAAAATCGTCGAGTGATCTTCGTGAACCACAGAAAATGTGTATAGGTCCAGAAATATCATACTGCGTATAAGTATGGAAATCAAATGCATGCTAATGATAGGTTCAGAAATATGCCACAACAGAGTAACTCAACAGTAATATAGATATGATCAAGTGTTGTAATTTATGATATCATGTCAATCAGAGTCACCTAATGTGACATGTACGACTGCACATATCGCTCATCAGTCTATGCTAACACATGAGTCGAAGTCACCTAATGTGACCTGTACGACAGGACTAGGTGTAATAATAATCGCTCTAGTGCTACGATCACATGAAGACTAGCACTATGAGCGGGTCACCTACAAGTCGGAATCACCTACAAGTCAAAATCACCTAATGCGACCTGTATGACAAGACTAGCACCTACTTGGATCCAAGGCGAGCGTGCAGTATGAGAGGTGAACATACACGTGAATAATTGGCCCTGGCCCTAGGTGAGAGCACTAACACTAGGGTGTAGCAATGATGAGCACTACATGAACATATGCATGCCAATATGATTCAACAAATTCAATCCGCAACATAATCTTACTTGGACTTTCCTGTGCATCCCGTGATACTTTAGCATTTCAACCATTCACAACAATAATAAGTAGGTAAAAAGCACCCTTCTCATGATCAGTTGTCTCCACGAAAGATGTCACATAGGTAGTACGTAAGTCAGATAGGTTATCTTCTAGGCAATCTGGGAAAGCCGAATAATGCATATGAATATGCCATGATGCAATATGAAACTCAACCATAATATAGCATTTTAAAACATATAAGTCATGGCATAAAATGCATAAAACCATTTAAAAACATTTCTGGAAACTATAAAGTATATACGTAATTGTTGACTACAAAAATCACCTAGTCTACATGGCGCTCATGCCGAGCAATTAATGAGCTAACTATGTCCTTCAAATGTGTGCGGGGCGTGCCAACTCGTCAGTCGAGCTCGACCGGGGAGTAAAATGCGTTGATGTTGCGTTGATGCGCGCTGTTGACTTCTACGTCTTGCAATTGCTGCCGAGGAAGGAACACATCTCGGCCTTTGGGTTCTAAAGCCTGAAGACAAGGCTACTATTTTTACGAAGTTCAATATCAAATTCGGCTTTCAATGTGCCGAATGTAGTAACCTGGTAACACCTCACTTCGCCGAGAAGGCTAATGAGATGACCTCTGCCAAAAAAGATTCAAAAATCCTTCTTGACCGAGACTTGGATAGATAATCAGTCGGCCTCGACGCAGTGCTGTTTATCCAAACTGAAGGTGTGTCGAGGTCGGCTGATTCTACGGTGGTAGTGCTGTTTATCCAAACTGAAGATACCACTGGTTGCCTTCACATTGCTGTTTATCCAATCTGAAGATGTGTCAGCGAAAAGGCAAAATAAAAATCTCAAGGGTGTTGAAAGGTTTCGTGGAGAGCGAGAATTTGCGCAGGGCAGTTTGTGTGTTGAGTTGGAGGTCCCCTTCCTGTCGCAGAGCACCTTGTATTTATAGCATTTTTTCCCTTGCTTGGCACGGCCTGGATTACTCCATAAAGTCCAACTAGAAATTAAACACCCATACGTTTGACGTGACTTGATCTTCAAAGGATTAGATTTGATCGTGGCTTTTACCACATTCTTTCATCCACACGTAATCGAAGCAAAACACCCCTTCTGACACTTCAATATCACACGGCACTTGAACTATGTGCACAAAACTATCCCGAGAAACATGCACTGGGATATAATCCCCCACATTGCGCATAATTCTTTTGGGAATTGCATGTTTAGAATTATCATTAGAGACCATGACGTCTTATCCATGCAAATCCCTTGCAAATCACGCAAATCCTCATCTGCCATTTATCACAAATTGTTGCTGCCTTTATCCATTATCATAAATTTTTATTTTTTTATCAAGCTCATGCATGGATTTCACCTTTATCCCTGATCACCATTTCACCTTTATCCAACTCATGCATGGATTTCATAAATATGATCTCATCTTATCTTCACCGTATTTGTATAAATGCATGGAAGATAGTCTCTTAACCCGCCACGTTAGTTCTCAAACCAATCATCATGTAAGTGTAACAATTCGAACTGAAATTGATCTCCTTTGCTTCCAAAAATATATTTCATAAGATAACTACTATGAAAATCCAATAACAATATCTAGAAAAATATGAAATCCAACGGCACAGAACCCGCTCATTCAACTGCCTCGATGACTTGGGCCGATATTTTAAAATTGGGCCTAAACAGTAATATACGAAAACAAAATGCCCACCCACTGGTATGTTGATGGATTGTAGCCCCTAGCCTTGCTTGTCCACATATGTCCTCGAGGTAAGTCTCCCCTATATGTGAAACAACTAATAACAATTAGTTAATAAGGATATAAGCTAAAAGCTAGAAATAACTTCCCATAGTTTGATCAAACGGAGGGTTTGAACATACGAAAATGTTCTACTCAAAGTTACACGTATCAACCACTCACGACCGGAGACTAGACGCGCCCTCACACGTCGCCTAACCCACGGCTACATGTACGGCCACGCGTAGGCACGCGCCTGACAGATACCTAACCACAGTTACGAATATTCTGTCCAACTGAAGGAATATTTCGTTAACTTTAACTAACGGAGGTTAATGGCGTTACCTAACACCGTTAGAATATTTCGTCAACTTTGACGGAATATTCCCTTGTCTTCTCCAATGAGCTCGCCAGTCGCCACCTGGTTTCGTCGGAAATTGGAAAAAGTTTCAAAACTTCATATCTTCTTCATTTCTCAACCATTTTTATGAAATTTATCTAGAAATGGAGCTTATGAAGAGTAGAACAAGATTGTACCTTCCAAAAGTTCAAAAGTGGATGGGAAATTGCCTAAAAAAGCCACGAAAGTCTAGGCCAAAACTTTGACTTCTCGAAACCTTGTGTTTCAACGTCAACGTTTCTCCAAAACTAGTCTAGGGACCTTAGAGAGTTGTATAGGAGCTTCAACAACCCTCAAATCCTTGTAACTCAGCTGAGATCACGTCGAACTCGAACTCACTGAGTTGGCGAGTCAAAACTCAACCATTTTCAAAACTAGTGGTATGGTTGTGTTCATGGTGAGGAGAGCAGTACAATGATGTGGTTTGTGGGTTCAATCTGTGAAAATTTGTTGATGATCTTCATTGTTACAGAAAGAGAGAGATATAGATGGGTTAGAAAAAGGAGGAAGAAGAGAGAGACAATGATGATGGTGATGTCTGATTGGACAGTGAGAAAGCTAATTGGGTGCCAGAAAGTAGGGAAAATTTGATTGGTTGGTGTGAAAAACAATAGGGCACGTGTTCAGTTTTTAAAAAGGGAAATATGATTAAATTCGTACAAATGAAACTATCCAAAACAATGTTTTCAACACTGAAGAATTTACACACACGCATGTACCATTTTTACATGCTAAAAAGCACTTTGATGGAACATAACTTCTTTGTTACAAATCCGATTCGAGTCTAGTTCGCGTTCACGCGTCCGTAACAATGCGTACTATTTAACTACTATAGTGAGAAAAATAATTTAAAGCTGAATAATCATATCCATGTCATTTTACCAACAGGGGCATAATTGTCAATTTACACATTCGGAGATGAATTACATAAAAAATTAGGGATGGGTCATCACAATGTTTGGTAAAAATGGAAAAGTAAATATGAAATCAAAGGGCAAATTAGTATTTTTATTTTTTAATAGAGATACAATTGAAAAAGAAAAGTTGAGTATGAAGAATTATTAATTTTTAAGGCAATGTTGTCCTTAAATTTTGTAATAAATGTTAAAAATGTGCAATAAATGAAGGGACCCTCCATCTTTCATGGTTTGGTTTTTCTGTCTTCTTTCCCAACATTTATTACATTTTTTTCTCACAAACTCAAAGTTCGGATTTACCAAACTTGGGAATGGACATGATTTTCCGTTCCCAAGCCTCATTTCCCACGTACCAAACACATAGTAGAAACATCGCATCCCCTTCATTTAGAATAGGAATTTACACACTGTTTTAGTTCTCATACACATGCACTTATATATAAGGGTTACTCTCAGTTTACTACCCTAATGATTTCTTTTTTTCAACATTTCATATATCAAGTTTTTTTCGTCCCAGTTTGATACCTAAAGTCATAATTTAGAGACATTTTCATACAACTGTTAAGCTGTCTGTTAAAATAGTCGTTAACCTATACCAAACCCCTATTTTATAATTCTGAGACTTAATTTTTGACTATTTTAACCCTATATTTAATTATGTTCTTGGTTTTATTTGGCTTATTCAACTGAAAAATTATCTTATAAGCACCGTACATAATTTATACTCCAATCATACTTTCCAATTATCTTATGACTATGACTAACTAAAATTTTAAATATTATTAAACTAAAATAGTTAATGTTAGAGCATCTTCAATGGAGATGTCAAATATGAATTGTCAAAATTTTATTTAAAGCTACGTGGCAATTTGAAGTTGAAATCAAAATTTCTCCAACCGAGGGCCAAACATAATTTATTATTTAAATTTAAAAACAACAACTTAAATTCAAATCCAACGGCTAAGTGACGTCAGCTAGCCGTTGGTAGCTGACGACAACTAGCAGTTGGATTTGAATTTTTATTTTTGCTATAAATAAGGTGGATATTGGGCTATAATTCACACAACTTTGAATTCAATCTATTTCAATTCAAGTTTGCAATGAATTCCAACTTTGGATCCTTTTCGGATTCCAACTGAGGGTCTTCATCCAATTCATTGGAAGAAAAATAGGCGCAAATGAGAGGAGAAGATGAGGAGTTTGATGAAGAAATTTAAGTAAGGAACAACAAACAAAACAGAGCGGCAGCCAAGGCTGCGCCCATGGTGTATTAGCCAACTAAGGAACAACCTCAATGGGGTGGCTCTGTTGATGGTCGCTCTTTGTATTAGCCAACTAAGGAACAACCTCAATGGAGTGGCTCTGTTGTTGGTCGCTCTTACAAACCATGAAATAGAGCGATGACGCATGCCAATCTGATGAACAACTACTTTAACCCCAACTCGGTGTACACATAAGAGGATTTCAAACGTGGCTTCCAGATGAGGCTTCATGTCTTTGAGCGTTTACTTCGTGATGTCTAGCAGGTCAATCCATACTTTCGATAGAAGCGGGACATAGTAGGCCGCCCTGGTTTCTCACCTCATCAAAAGGTTACTGTTGCACTCCGAATGATGGCCTATGGCTCCCCAGTTGATTCGATAGATGAAACCCATGGTATGTTTGAGTCTACATGCCTTAATACTCTTGAACAATTATGTGACACAATTGTTCAGGTTTACAAAGACGAGTACCTCCGCGAGTCAAATCAAGAAGATTTGAATTGGCTCATTCGCAAAACTGAAGCCCATGGGTTTTCGAGCATGATAGGGTCATTAGATTGCATGCATTGGGATTGGAAGAACTGTCCCATCGGATGGCAATGAGGCTTTAGCGAAAGGTCGAGAAAGCCAACTGTTGTGTTAGAGGCAACTAGAGTCCCTGAATCCTAAAATGACATTACAGTTCTTGAACGTTCACCCCTCTTCAATCGAACTGAAAGAAGGTCAAGCACCTCAACTTGACTACTGCATCAACAACCGTCAATACAATATGGGGTATTACGTCGCAGAAAAGTTGTTTACCTTACACCAAGAAGCATACCGGAAAGATGTTGAGAAAGATTTCGATATTTTACAAGCATCGTGGAAGATCATCAGCAAACCGGCAAAGGGTGGAGTCAAGAAAATTTGCACTCCATCATGATGTCTTGCATCATATGAAACAAATTTTGTGAAATAGAAGTTATAGGAAAAAAATGAAATTTAAAAAAATATGAAACAAATTTTATAAAATAGAAATTATAGGAAAAAAATAGAATTTAAAAAAAAATGAACCAAATTTTGTAAAATAGAAGTTATAGGAAGTTATAGAAAAAAATAGAAGTTATAGGAAGTTATAGAAAAAAATAGAAGTTATAGGAAGTTATAGAAAAAAATAGAAGTTATAGGAAGTTATAGAAAAAAAAAATAGAAGTTATAAAAAAAAATTTGTAAATAAAAAAAATTAAACTGTAAAAAAAAATTCAAAATTAATGGCTAGCTAGCTGTTGGATTCAAATTTTTGTTTAAACATTCCTGTCAAATATTTATATTTCTGTCAATTATATCCAACAAGAAATCCGACACAATTTTACAAAATTCTGGCCAGCCTGGGGCTTGGTTGGAATGGACCAGCCCTTTGGCCATTTTAGATTATGTGGGGCCCACGAGCCCTATGGCCTAGCCCTCGGTTGGAGACGGTTTTCAGACTATATTCGGCCCTCTGACCATCTAGACCTTTCGGTTGGAGATGACCTAACCTATTGGTGAAGGCTTTTTAGCCAAAATGGTTCATGGGATTTGCAACACTCCTCACTTTGGTCTCTGAGATTTAAAATCAATACAATTGGTCATTGAGATTGTCCACCATAAATCATTTTGGTCATTCCGTGAATAGTTATGTTAAATAAAGATTAAAATGACAAAACTACCCTCAATTTAATAAACAATAGGCCAAAATGATTTGACAAAAATTGAGGGTATTTTTGTCATTTTATCTTTATTTAATGGAGAATTTTCACAAAATGACCAAAATGATTGATGGTGGACAAACTTAGGGACTAATTCAATCAGTTTCAAATCTGAGGGACCAAAATGAGGAGTTATGCAAATCTCAGGACCATTTTGGATAAAAATAAAAAATCCCTCACATTAACTAATAAATTGACTCCATGTTTGGTTTCTATGATAAAAAAAAAAAAAAAAAGACGACTAGAAAGTAAAAAGTCAAATAACTCAGCTGCCATATTAATTATGGCATCTCATTTAAAGAAAAAAAAATTGATGCTTTTATCCTAATTAGCAAATTTGACGTTTTTTTTAGAGATGCTTTTAGAAATTCAATTCCCACTGCTCATATATATGAGCTTCATTATATTGGAGTTTCATATCCTAAAGCAGGATAGGATGTGTAATGGCAATAGATTTTTCTTGTTTCTCATAAAATTTAAGTTAAAAACTCGTTTAGAAATGCTTAGACCGATCCACACGGTCGAATCGATTTAATATTTTTTTTTCTTTTGAAATAGCTTTTTAACCATCACACAAGTGCTTATTTCTAAGAAAAAAAAAAGTAGAAACAGAAACTAAAATAATTATAAATAAAAAAAAGAAAAAGAAAAAGGAATCTCCACCTGAAAAGAAATAGACAGACGGACAAAAATACCTGAAACAAGACAGTTGCATTATCGTCAATCAAACCCGAACCGGCGGGCAGCAGCTCCATCCATCCGCATCCGCCGTCTTCCCCCGCGACAAAACCACGAGGGCAGTTTCGTCATTCCACATAAACACCCCGACAGCTTGCGCGCGAATGTTCGCACCAGCACGAGAGATTTCGTACGAAAAATTAAGCCAAAATTTACTGAATAATAATCCCCAAAATTTACTTTTAGTTAAATCGAGTAATTAATAATTAATCCCTCCATCATCTTCGGCTCCCTGTCTCTCCACCCCGACCCCCCACCACACAGCACCCACCACTATAGTAAATAAATAAATAAAAAACCCTAACCACCAGAGGAGAGACTCCTCTCGCTCTCACTGCCGGTCACTCTCACTCACTGAAAAGTCGACCAGCTTCTTCACAGCTCTCTCTCTCTCTCTCTCTCTCTCTCTCTCTCTCTCTCTAGAGCTCTGCATTCTGATCAAATCTCAGCCCTCCGTTGTTAGCCTTGATGTAAATCTCAGCTCCCTCACTCTCCTCTCTGGATCTCTGCAAGTAACCAAACACTGCCTTTCCATTTTATTTTTATTTTTATTTTTATAATTGTAGGGGAATTTTTATTTATTTATTTTGTTTAGTATATAGTAGCCGATTATTCCTTGCTTGGATCGCTAACAAAGTGGATGCTTTTATTTTAATTATATAAATATTTTTGGATTTATGAGATTCATTCTTTTGCTTTTTTAAGGTGCTTAGTAATGGAAGCGACTTTTTTTCAAGGGAATGCTTTTTGGTGCTCGTTTGTGATCTTGAAGCTAGTTTGCCTTATTTCTTCCACTCTGCTACTCACTCACTCGCTCCCTAATCAAAATCTCATTTTTTTTAGACTCTAATTACTTGAGCAATCTGATCCTACTTACCACAACTCGTTGCATTTTTAGTTTTTTGCTACTTGGGTATGCCATTTTAGAGTTTTTGTAATGTTAGTTTTCGGTTTCTATTTCTGGGTATTTTTCAGAATTCGATTTCTGTTAGTTCGGTGTTGTTTGCAACTCCACAAGCACAGGAAATGCTCGACCGAAAAGGAGATTTAAGCTAATCTTTTTAGTCAATTTATTTTCTTTATGTGTCCGAGAAGCCAATGAATTTGTTACTTTGTTTTCTTTGAGCTCGTAATTGTGAAAAATAAGCGCAGGTGGCAGTAAATTAGTATTTGTTGTGGTCATTTTCCTAGTAATTATTGTGTTTTTAAATTTAGCTTACTTACGATCGACTTTGTTTCATTGACTCGGTGTGTTTCTCATGACTCAGATCTTGTGGAGTACTGAAGTTGGATACTTGAATGGTAAAAATGGTGACCGTGGAGTTTGGGTGCACGGTTGCCGTACTGTTTTCCCTTTTAATTATTGGCAAAGCTGATGTTTACATCGTGACGATTGAAGGAGAGCCTATTATAAGTTACCAAGGTGGTGTTGATGGATTTGAAGCCACTGCTGTGGAATCTGATGAAAAGATTGATACAACTAGGTATATTCAAATTTCCCGCATGATTTTTTTTTTCCAATGAATCTTTATATATATCTTATTGTTCACACACACAATTATGCATTTATTTATGTATGTATCTTGGATAAGAATATTATCCTATTACCAAGTGTTGACCATTCCCAAAAACATTGAAATTGGATTTCTTTGTGATTATTGTTTCATATGGTCTAAGTGGGGTCGTAGACTTCGGAGGTATCTTTGTTGGACCAAAGAATTTGCTGAATAATTTGTCTGTTGTTGGTTCATATGAATTCTAGATCTTCGGTTGACTCGGCATAGGCATTTGTAATGTTAAATCTTGTGTAAGCAAGTTCATGGATATGCCTAGGTGTGTAAAACGTAAACTAATTTCAAGCTGGATATGAACTTTGGGAGAATAGAGGTGGTGATAGTGACTTCAACTCCAATCCATCCAAGCAAGCTTGGTTAACGGGTTTGCTTGCATGCAGTTGTCTAGCTCACTTTTCTGTTGTTTTCTTGCTTTATTTATATTAGAATCATAACTCCACAAACAAAGATATATCTTTCTTAATCTGTCCATGAATGGTTGTTTGCTTGCACTCAGGACTTGACATTGTCGAGCTCACTTTTTCACTAATTGCTTGCCATTATTTTAAAATGAAAACCTCTTATAAAAATTTATTTTGAAACGAAAATCCCTCAGCACGAACAGAGCTAGGTTGTTCTTAGATTATTACTTGCTGTAGAAGCAGAAAAAGAGAGAGGAGCATTTGCTTAAGGCCACATGGTGGTTGTATGAAGTCTGAGAATCTGTCAAAGTCATGCATGTTGTAAGTGTATGAACCTAATGACATGGATGGACAGCTACTGAAAAGAATTAGGGCCATCACTAGAACAATGTTTTGGACCATCTATGGAATGCCACATGTCCTCTATATATTATATTAGTATTTGACATTTGATTGATCCAACATATAGAACTATCAATTCTATTTTTTTTTTCTTTCAGGAAATGATCAAACAGGTTAGAATAGGGTTACACCCAATAATCTGTCATCTGCTTTGTTTGTGTTTATTATGGCAATAATTTCTTTGTTATTGCTTTGTCTTGCCATCAATTGGTTTTTTGTGAACCACTTTTTTTACATCTTACAACATGTTGCCTGTTTGAAGTAGTTGTTGGGATATGGTAATTAGTTTCATCAATTTCTTTTCTAACACATTGAGACATATGCATATGTACATGTTCATACAGTACCTTTATGTGACAGCTTACATGCAACTAGTTACTTTCTCTGAAGGAGTTCGCCTTTCATTATGATCTTGTTGTCTATAAAGTGCACATCTTTCATCCTAAACTATCATATACGTGATGAGATATTTCCCTTTACGACTGGGGTGGTTATCTCTCTGATTCTGAATCATGAAATGGACTGACAAATCTCTTTTGGCCATTGGCTTCTTTCAGTGAATCAGTCACGTCCTATGCCCGACACTTAGAGAGTAAACATGATATGCTTCTTGGCATGTTGTTTGAGGAAGGGAGCTACCAAAAACTCTACAGCTATCAACATCTTATTAATGGATTTGCAGTCCACATTTCTCATGAACAGGTAACAACTTGGACAGACACTTCCTCTTATGTCGTTCATATGAATGACAGATATTGATGTCTTCTCTTGCATTCTCATTTTCTTACGCTGTTCCTCTTATTAGTAGGCAGAAACATTGATGCGTGCTCCTGGTGTGAAATCGGTGGAGAGAGATTGGAAGGTGAAGAGACTTACAACCCACACCCCACAGTTTTTAGGTCTCCCAACCGGAGTATGGCCAACAGGAGGTGGCTTTGATAGGGCCGGGGAAGATATTGTGATAGGGTTTGTGGACTCAGGGATCTATCCGCACCATCCAAGCTTTGCGAGCCCCAATACCGATCCATATGGGCCTGTTCCAAAGTATAGAGGTAAATGTGAAGTTGATCCAGACACAAAGAGGAACTTCTGTAATGGGAAGATTATTGGAGCTCACCATTTCGCCAAAGCTGCAATAGCAGCTGGGGTATTTAATCCTTCTATTGATTTTGACTCTCCTATGGATGGTGATGGACATGGAAGGTTAGGCCCCACACCTCTGTTACGCGTTATTCATGGGAACCTATGCTATTGTGTATTCTGGATATTCATACATTTAAAGAAACATATTCATTTCAGAGAAGTAAAGAGATAGTGCATTTCGTAGTAAGCTTAGACACAATTGGGGAATCCAACAGTAAACTTATTAAGGCATCAGTGAATACTCTACCATGGATGGCATCAATTGAGGAATTCAATTAGTAAGCTTAGAAACACTTCCATAAATGACAAAAAGTTTTATACTTTCTTCTGTGAACAAAGAGATAAGGACATTTATTAATTGACATACATTTCAATGAATATGAGCATAGGGATAGCATTATGCTAACGTATTTATAAAAATATCACAGTTAAAACTTTGATAGATTTACAGAAGATGTAACTTTTGGGGTTTCACTGTTCAGAAAAGGAAAATATCTGAAGCTTTTTTTCCTCCGTTTGTATCGTTGTCTACCAGTCACACTGCAGCTATTGCAGCTGGTAATAATGGAATTCCAGTGAGAATGCGTGGTCATGAATTTGGGAAAGCTAGTGGGATGGCTCCCCGTGCCAGGTGAGGAAGAATAAGTTCCTCTGGTTATTTCTTGAATTAAAGCAGTAAATATTTTCTTTCTTTTAATCCAGATACGTAAATTTCTGTCTTCAGAATTGCCGTATATAAAGCCCTTTACAGGCTTTTTGGAGGGTTTGTTGCAGATGTAGTTGCCGCAATTGATCAGGTGTGCAATAATTCCATAACATAGAACAAAAGACATTGGGTGAATGCTTAGTGCACATCTTTTTGTGTACATTTGGACTTATGTGGGTGTCTTTGTTACATGTTGGTATGTGCACGTGTAGATATATGTTCCCGCTCGCTCTGCAAAACTCATCAATATGTATTCTTTAGAGATAAAAGAAAAGACAAAAAAGTTTTTTTTTGCTTGTCCTCTCAGCACATCTCCATCATCTGACAGAAAAAAAGGGTAAAAGGTTTAAATTGGTGACTGCTCACATATTTCATTTAAGATGAAACAGATAGATGTTGCCTTGCCAACTACTTTTACTCTCTTTTGGGTTATTACCTTTGGTTGCTATGTCTGGAATGTTGGTTCTTATTTGAAGATATTTTTTGAACAGGCTGTATATGATGGAGTGGATATATTGAGCCTTTCTGTGGGGCCAAACAGTCCTCCAGCTACCACCAGGACCACTTATTTGAATCCTTTTGATGCCACACTTCTTTCAGCTGTGAAAGCAGGTGTATTTGTTGCACAAGCAGCTGGAAATGGAGGACCTTTTCCAAAAACTTTAGTTTCTTATAGTCCTTGGATAGCTTCTGTTGCTGCCGCCATTGATGATCGCAGATACAAAAACTATTTAACACTTGGAAATGGAAAACTATTAGCTGGACTTGGGTTGTCACGTAAGTATCTGTTTTGGGAGCAAACCTATTCAGTTATGTTCTTTTAGCAAATTGTTAGTAGCACATTCATCAATAACCTAAATGCTTGCTGCTAATCTCTTGGAAATAAATTTCTTTGTTAATCAGTTGTGTAACCTAGACCTTAGTTTAAACTAACAGTCCTGATTTAGGCTAAATGCCAAATAGGTAGCCATTAAGAAAAATGCATTGTAATCAATCAATAGACTCCCCCTCAAGTTGTAGAATGAATTTTGACAATTCTCAGCTTGCTGCAAGTAGAAACAGTGTGTTTATGACGTTTTCTGAAAAAGGTGGACAACTTAGGCTCATTTGTAACATAGAGTAAAAGGGGAAATCCTTTTGTCCCACTGGGACCAAAGTAAATAAACCAAGAACAGAAAAAGAGATCTTGATGAAGACGTAGTGGAACCTGTGGCATAGCAACAACAGAGAAGTAGTTGACTTTTTCTCTTTGTTGTGGTCCAAGTATGGTAAGAATAGCAATGGGTTTAGATCTCAGGACAATACTGCTCTAACACCACATTGAAAAGTAAATTTCAAATAGGGAAGAAAAATCATTGTGTTTAAGATTCAAACGAAAGCAGTACAATGATTAATTTGGGATGCCAGGATATATACTCTGGTAATCAGCTCTAACGGTTAGACCTACATTTAAGCCAACAACCCTAATTTTAAGCTTAATGCATAGTAACCAGCAAAAATGATAAAGGCCTAATATAAGGCAGCCTCATTAGCATGAATAAGACATGGTTGATTTCAGGATGGTTTTTGTAATGCCGCCACATGGATCCTGGAGCATTCCATGATTGTGTTATCTTGCAACCACTTCAATTTACAGCAGTTCTTGCGTGTGTGTTATAATTCATGCTATTTGCATTCTAAGGCAATCACTGGTTCACATTCTACATTTTCGCATTTCCAAAGCCTGAATTACTCCCTCCTCTGTTCCCCTTTTTGCAGCATCAACACGTCCAAATCAAACGTACACACTGGTTGCTGCAAATGATGTGCTTCTTGATTCTTCTGTAGTTAAGTATAGCCCCTCAGACTGCCAGAAACCAGAAGTTTTAAACAAGAACTTGGTTCAGGGGAATATTCTTCTTTGTGGCTATTCATTCAATTTCGTTGCTGGTACTGCATCAATCAAGAAAGTGTCCGAAACAGCCAAAAGTCTTGGTGCAATTGGTTTTGTTCTTGTGGTGGAAAATGTTTCCCCAGGGACAAAATTTGATCCTGTTCCTGTAGGCGTTCCTGGGATTCTAATCACTGATGTTGAAAAGTCAATGGTAATATTTCAACTTTTCTCCTTAATGAAACGGTGTTTGTTATTTATTTAAATTGCTTTTAAAGAATTATAAAGTTAGATTTGTTGTAATCAAGAAATAGAGTATGGAACATTCTCCAAGTGTTTTTTTGTGAAATTAGATTTACTACAATAGCATATGAGCTTATAAATAATCATGAAAATTCATTTGTCTTTGACCTCCTTGACAAGAAAAATGAAATAAAACTTCATTTTTGTCACTTCTTTGTAGCATATGAGCTTGATCCCGTGTGATAACTTACGGTGCTTACCATCTTTTACAATTTAATTGAGCTACTATTTAGGTCTTTGGCCCCTTTTCCTTCTTATGCATGTTCTAACTTTTCCCCTTTCCTGCAATTATGTGCATGATTGGTTCTTGGTGCTCTGGCTTCAACGTTGTTCAGGATCTTATAGATTATTACAACATCTCTACAGTAAGGGATTGGACTGGTCGTGTGAAGAGCTTCAAAGCTATAGGTAGCATTGGGAATGGTTTGACGCCTATACTCCACAAGTCTGCACCACAGGTGGCAATATTCTCTGCTAGGGGACCCAACATCAAAGATTTCAGCTCCCAAGAAGCAGATCTTCTCAAGCCAGATATTCTAGCTCCCGGTTCTCTAATTTGGGCTGCTTGGTCTCCAAATGGAACAGATGAACCTGATTATGTTGGTAAGGATCTAATTGAAGCATTTTATGTGTTTTCTCCCCATATTTTGATGTTTCAAACTTTCCCGAGATTTTTTAGTAGTTGGCAGTCTACCAAACTTTAGTTTCAAAGCGGTTTACGAGGTTTCAAATTCTGAAATAGGTTATGAAAAAATTTCCGACACATCCTCATTTTGCTTAGAAAATAAGGGGAAGATATTCAGATTTCTCACTCACAGCTTTCAAATTAAACCGAAGTCAATAACAATTGTACCTCTAGAGATGCACTTGACATATTAAGGGATTATTTCTTTGACCAGGGGAGGGATTTGCCATGATTTCGGGAACAAGTATGGCTGCACCACATATAGCTGGAATAGCTGCTCTTATAAAGCAGAAGCACCCTCATTGGAGCCCCGCTGCCATCAAATCAGCTTTGATGACAACATCAACAACTATGGACAGGGCTGGCAGACCTCTTCAAGCACAACAATATTCTGAAACACAAACCATTAAGTTTGTCAGTGCCACCCCTTTTGATTATGGGAGTGGTCATGTCGATCCAAGAGCTGCTCTGGATCCTGGACTAATCTTTGATGCGGGTACGTATTCTTCTACATCCTTGAAATGATTTTACGCTATCGGACTTATCTTTGGCCCAATATGTGATGAAATCTCAATCCAATAACTTTTGGTTTTTAAATTTTAGGCTATCAGGATTACTTGGGTTTCTTGTGTACAACACCTGGTATTAATTCTAATGAGATAAAGAAGTACACAAACTCCCCTTGCAATTACACTATGGGCCGCCCGTCGAATTTCAACTCTCCTTCAATCACAGTAGCTCATCTTGTGAAAAGTCAAACAGTTACACGCAGAGTCACAAATGTTGCACAAGAAGAAACCTATGTAATCACAACCAGAATGGCCCCAGCTGTTGCCATCGAAGCTAGCCCGAGGGCAATGACTCTGAGACCTGGTGCATCACGAAAGTTCTCGGTGACTCTGACAGTTCGGTCTGTGACGGGATCCTACAGTTTTGGCGAGGTGATCATGAAAGGTAGCCGGGGGCACAAGGTGAGGATCCCAGTGGTAGCTATGGGATACCAACGGTAGTTTGGGTTGGTAAATTAAAAATTTTAACCGTTATGGTTGTAATATTCTTTGTAACCTGTGGGAATAAGGTGTGAGGCTAGATGTATGTTTCTGAAATATATATGTATGTGGAATAGTTGTAAAGAGAACTGGTATGAGGGTGGACTCTTTGTTTCTTCCACTTAAGTTTTGCTCATTTGATTTGGTACAAGTTTTGTTCCTTGCATTTCATTTTAGGAAGGTTATTCGCAGGTAGGGGCGGGTCCAAAATTTCTAAACACAAAACAGGGCGGGGCGGTTTTGGGTATAGGAAACTAGCGGGGTGAGGCGGATCTTAAAATAGGAGGGAACAGGCCACTGGCCCGGCCCGTTTTTAGCATGGAATAATAGTGTTACAAAATTTTTCCTCATCTTAGTCTTCTCAATCTCTCCTCCTGACTCCTCTCATTTCACTCAGACCTCTTTCCTCCCAACTCGCTCTCATTGTCCCAGCTCTGTACACTACCACCATCATCAACAAACCTCGATCTCTCTCCTCCTAATTCGCTCCTGTCTTCCTCGCTCTGTTTGCTGCCATCATCATCAGGCCTCGATTTCTATTCCTGACTCCTCTCATTTCACTTAGACCTCTTTCCTTCTTTTGACTCAGACCCATTTTGCAGCACACGACTTTGCTCATAATCCTCTTCAATTTTTAGGTATTACGTTTTAGGGATTTATGATTGAAAATTAAATTAGGGTTTTCTAGATTTAGGGATTTTGTTGGGTTCTTGAACCTTTACCTCTGTTATGTTTTTATACATTCATCAACACGCACAATGGGTAATTCCCTTAACTCTCTTTGTCTCTGACCAACATTGGGTTCCATTTTCTACTCCATTATCTTTTTGTTCAACAATTTTCCAGTTTAAACTGTTCGTCTATATCCCATGATGGATCCATGGTTGCTGGTGGATTTTCAGACTCGTCGCTGAAGGTTTCATCTTATCTTATTACTTTCTTCTTGTGCATCTTGTTCTTCAAGTGTGAGCTAATGTTGAAGCATTTTTCGACAGGTGTGGGATATGGCAAAGATTGGGCAACAAGGCCTTGATTGTAAGTTTCAAAGTTCAGTTTTTGTATGACGATTTTTTTACTTGGTTCTTGAAATATGCAAATATGCAATTATATTGAACTATGCTTGTGCAGCAGCTTTGCAGGTTGAGAATGGTAACACCACTTCAAGCGAACAAGTTGTCTCACTTCCATGTAGTGAAACATCTTCTGTGTTGCGGCAGTGCTGCCGTGCATTATATATATATATATATATATAGAATCCCTTCCCAAGAGGGATCCCATTTTTCAAAAAAAATGGGGATCCCCTCTTGACCGTTAGATTTGGCTTTAATGAAATTTTGTGGTTGAGATTCTGTGGCCTGTGATTTAATCTCAACCACATAATTTCATTAAAGTCAAATTTAACGGTGAAGAGGGTATTCCCATTTTTTTTTTTTCTTGAGAAGGGGCCTGTATATATATATACCTGAATCGGCGTTTGGTTAAGTCTGATTTCAAAACTCAAAATTCCTCTACCTTTCCCGTGCTACCCCGTTATTGTCGAGTAAGGTCTTGTTCCTCCAAAATTGAGCCCGGTCCGTGCCCAGCCCTACATACAATTAAATAGGTTCATCTGATGGATCAATTTGGATACCTCAATCCTATTGAAATTTGTATAAGGGGAATGCTAGCTGCACGTTTTCTAATATGCGGACAACATTTTGCGTGCAGACTAAATATGGGTTGTTGGATTTAATCTCAACAGTTGTAAACAAATTAATCAACGAGAGCTTATAGTGAAATCAGTTCATATATGACCCGTCATTAAAACCTAATGGATGACTCGACAAAAGTTTTCCTTTTTTTTTTCAGCTAAAATTGTCCCTCTCCC
Organism: Crataegus laevigata; assembly: GCA_963580275.1. Taxonomy (NCBI): domain Eukaryota; kingdom Viridiplantae; phylum Streptophyta; class Magnoliopsida; order Rosales; family Rosaceae; genus Crataegus; species Crataegus laevigata. The sequence goes on from OY756948.1 coordinate 24,861,987, forward strand.
CAACAAACAGTTACATTTCATAAACTACTTGTCTTCTTCACCCAAAACTCTCCTGCCGAACGATTTCAAAAAAGTTTTAGTTGACTTCCTCCCTGTTCGAAACTCAGTTGAAGTTGTCTAGTGTTTGTCGTCTTTGGCATGATGTTCGAAACTCACTCAACTTCCATATCACGCATTCAAAACTGAGATGAACTTCGTTTGAACTTTGTCCAGTCAATTCGATAGAAAGGATGTGGTGCTTGCTTTCTTCCAGTGGCATTCTGAGTCCTTGCTTCCACAATATTTGACATTATACTTCATTCCCTAAAGTCAATTTGAAATTTGGTGAGTTTGGAATTTGGAACACTAGAAATAAATTTTGTCATTTCTGTTAAATTTGATTAAATAATTTCGTGTTTAAGGTTAATTATGTATGTTCATTGAAGAAATTAGTTGAAATTGATGAATAGTTGTAGAATTTTTGAGAAATTTGGGTGCGATGTGGGGTTATGAAGTGTTGTTGACAAGTTGTGTATAAGGGATATGTCGTCCACTTTGTTTTGTTGAAGTTATATTGTTGAGTTGGGGTTGATTTGAATACCAAAACACTTTGCCTCAAGATTGATGAATGTGAAGATCGAAGCTACTCGGAGAAATGAATGGTTGCCTCTAGCAAAATGTATCCATGCGATAAGCGTAATCATTACGATCTTTTTATGGCATGACATTAAAGACGTCACACCTGAATTCGAAGTGCCCTCTTTGCACTGTAACAGGTTAGACCACCACATAAAGTTTGAAAGACTAAACAATATGTATTCCGACTTACTTTGAAAGGCACGGTCTTTGGATAACTATCCATCCTCAAGGGGAATAGATTGTCTTTCCAATACATAGTAAGGGGCAATTGTGGGACCCTGATTTTCCAGGGCAGAAGTAAAGCTGATTCGAACACAATTACCTCAAAAGTCTAGTCATGGACTCGACAGCTCTGAGCGGAGCTGGACTAGACGGAGTAGCGATGCTACCATCCTTTATAAATCTTCGAGGTCCTACAATCTAGGAATTGGTGTGCGCCACAAGTAATCATAACTTCTACGAGAATGCAATATCTATTTCTAGATATCCTCAAGGATTCTCCCAACTTAGAACGAGGATTGTATCTCAAAAAGGCCTCTCTCCCAACAGTATAAATATATTATCTAGGATTCCTTTTTGGTAACGCAATCTCAACACTCGAATTCTCTTGACCACTGCTTGAGTCTAAAACTGCTTACTAACTTGGCCATCGAAAAACCTTTGATTGACACATCCCTTGAGTCTTAGGCTTGTTCATGGTTGTTCTTTGTTTTACAGGTTACTCGAGTTTGTGCCTCCACCATCCTCGGAGGTACGCAGATTTGGTTCCAACAGATACCACAAATTTTTAACTACATTGGTGTACCCAATGACTAAAATATCAATAATATCGGCGAAATATCGCCGATATTATTGTTTTCCAAAGAGACCGATATTTTCTCACGTATCCCCTAATTATCGTCAAAATATCGCGATATTATCGATAATATCACGATATATTCGATATTATTGAAACAATCGTGGTGACTCCGTCGTTGGAAAGGCAGTCAAGGCTGCGTCGTTTGGATCGCCTCCCGGACTTGCTTTGTCGCTCATCCTCCAGATCTTTGACATCTCCGGAGCTTACCGGATTCCTTCACCAAATTAAATCAAACCTCTCCAGAATTGATGGAAATATTCAGAGGTGAAGAATAGAAATAGAAATAAATCTGAAACGAAAGCACATGCATGTGTTAGATCTCGCTCTATTTCAGTCCAACACATAAATCTGAAACGAAAGAACAAAAAAAAAATTAACACACATGGAGGAGGGATTTACCTTCATGCATCTCAGTTTTCATGATTATAAAGACACGGAGGTGTGTATGTTGCTGGGCTTCAGGTTGCAGACAATAATGAAGAGCTATGAGAGAGAGTGGAGCTGCTGTGAGAGAGAATGTTGTAAGAATGGGCGCTGGGCTTGAGGTTGGAGAAATGAGAGCATTTCTCATATTCTAGAGAGAGAGAGAGAGAGAGAGAGAAAGAGAGAGAGAGAGAGAGAGAGAGAGAGAGAGAGGTTGGTTTGAACTTTGAAGGAGTAATAATCATGGGGACTTGTTATACACGGGTTGGTTTGAAAATGAGAGTGGTTGGTCTGAAAAGCATCTCCTTTTTCTTTCTACACGGGTTGGTTTGAAAATGAGAGTGGCTCAGGGCTCAAGGCAATTAAAAGGGGATCCAATGTTTCAACACTTGCTAGAACAAAAACATTAATGTTCTTGTTCTTTTGTTGAACAAAATTAAAAATTTTGGTCCTCTTAAATCTTTTGTTGAACAAAATTAAAAAAAATTTGGGTTGTGTTTAGTTTGCGGATCCATTTTCTGTAAAATAAAAATGGTGATAATTAATTTCGGATCCATATGGGTGGCATATTGTTAACAATTACATGCAAAACTATTTTGGGGATTTATCATTTGATGACTACTCTTCACAATACACTTACTCTACACATAGAGATGATGAAGATAGTAAAAAATTTGAACCTCATAGGAACTCTATGTGGTACTAAGTCACTCATGTATCTTACCATGCAATGTATAAAGTGTAAAATATTGTACTAATTCATTATATATAAATGATTATGGTGTGTTTGAACTTCTTTCATTAATTACTACATATTTTCTACACTCACAATGTTTGCCAGCTCACTATATAATCAACTTAAATCAGTTAAATCCATCATGCAATGCATTTCCTTCCAATTTTTTGTGATAAACTAATAGATAATTGACTAAATAAACATCTTGCAAAGTTTCAATAAAAATTTCCAAGTTTTTCTTACAATTTCCGTGGTTTCCATATTATTTTTATTGATATCGATAATATCCCGATATTTCCATCGATATTTTCGTGTTTTTGGACTACCGATATTTCCGTTGATCGGTGAGGTACCACTCTGATTAGGTGCCAATCGGAGGAGAAAAGCGGGGATGTGTTAGGCGCCCACCTGGGCGCTCCTAGGTGGCCTAGGCGGTGTCTAGGCGGTCTTGTCACTATGTTGCCTTCTTTTGAGCTTGCAGTCGCCAGTTTCTCATTGCCTTCCACCTTCAATAGCACCTAGACCTCATAAATCTCCTACAAAATTCGACAAGGATGGAGTGAAAGAGAGAGAGAGAGAGAAGATTTGCTGCGGAGAGGGACGAGGGGAGAAAGATAGCATTGCAGAGAGTGAGACCAAATATGAAGAGAGATCTGCAAATGAGATAGAAAGGTGGGGGTGGTGCGGCTAGAAAGGTTTTTTTATCAATTAAAATTTAAAAGTTTATGGACTTTGTTTCAAGATTTGTACCAGGCCCAATTTTAATTTTTATAAGACCCAATAACAATTATGGTCTTAAAAAAAACTCTAAAGTTTTATACAATACTTCTATTTTATAACAAATATTTATTTTGTATGTTTTGTATTTTATTTTTTTCAACAAGTATGATTTTTGTATGTGTAAAAATGGACTTATTTATATATTATATTATAAATTTATTTTAAAAAGTACAAATCAGCCTAGGCTGCCTAGGCGCCCACCTAGATCCCGCCTAACCGCCTAGGCGCTAGGCGCCAGCCCACCGCCCGACTAGCGACTAGCGTTTTTTAGAACCTTGGGCGTTCCATATGATGTAACAAGTAATTATACATATCATGACAATTAATTAATTTATCTCATTAGATGTTCATCATATGTATCATTTTTTGCATCATATGGTACACCAATGTGATTTCTAAAAGTTGATCTCATATATTACTCTATAATTCAACCAAAAAAAAAAAAAACCCCTAGACGCTAGATAGGAAAAAGAAAAATAAACTTACCGTCGTCGACCCCAACCTTTGACCTTGGGGTCGACGACAATCCTTTTCAGTCTCTCCTCTTTTTACATTTCTAATTGTGTCACTCTCACACTTTGTCGAGGAGAGCTTTCACTTGTGGTCACTCTCTCCTTTCGCGAAGGAAGGAGAGCCTTTTGCAGTAGTTATGATTTACTTCTCAAAACCAAAACTTAAAGCAATAATTGTTGTACAAATTTGAGGTGGTTTTGGAGTTTGTGTACTTGGTATGAACTATGAGGAGGAAGCTCATCATAATAGAATTTTTTGTCAGTGATTGCAAGATGACCAAAGAGTGGTGTAATATTTCTCTTGTGGTCACTACAAGAAAACATGGATTGGGTGACTTGATGCGATGTAAAACCACACACAAATTAAAACCCTCTTTTGACAGTTGTAGTATAGGTGTAAGTAGGGTATCGTTCTAGGCGGGGGATTATGAGGGATTGCTAATCTACTCTAAATTGATTTAAAAATATTAAACAAGACTCAAGGACACAAAAATAGGCTAAAAACTCTAATAACTAGAAACACACTTAGAATGACTCAAAATAATGAAAACAATCAAATTAACTGAATCTAGACACTAGGGACAGAATTTGGACGGAAATCAAATTAAAAGATTAAAAACAATGAAAACTAACTAAATAATATATTATAATAATGGGGGGTTTGGTTTTGACGAAACGTAAATTAAACTTAAATAAATTACAGAATTGACAAAAACATAAAATAAAGGTGAATGGATAGGCGACGGACTGGCTAGAGGGTTCCTCTCCACACATGACACAAATGCAACCTAAATTGATTTTCAGTTGTTCTTTCAATAAATTGTGAATCTCAACACCCCAAATTAATTAGGTACGCTTAAATTAACCTTCAGATTTTCCTTATGTTATTGAATTGGATGAACAACATACAACAACTCAAATTATTCCCCACAAGTTCCCTACATGAATTGCATAATAGAGATACAAGCAAAGATCATTAAGTTCTATGAAAACCATAAGCATTGACGAGGCACTTGTTACTATGAATTGCATGAAACTCATGCCAAGAATTTACTTAACGCGATTGTGACTAGCAACCTTCACTACTCATGAATATAAGTTCATAACGATTAGGTGACATTCACTTATATTCTAGCATCAAATTCATACATGTAAATTAAGTATGCATTCTTAATCGACATACACAAATAAGTTATTAATCAAGCAGTTAAGCAAATTAAATCACAACTCAGAAATCACAACTGAAGGTATCCATTCAAATTACAAATATATCCATGGTTTCGAATTAACCTCTAGCCAAGGCGAATTTATTTCCTCATAGTCGCAATTAAACAAAGATAATCAAATTTAAACATTTAAAACAAAGATAGATTACACCTAGAAACGCTCCAACAATCCAAGCTTTGAATGGCAAGCACGGCTCCAAGGCTCTCCTTCCTTTCCTTCTTCTTTGCTTTTATGCGGCACAAGTGTGATTTGATGATTTTTGTGGTGAATTGTGGTGGTGGATGGATATAGGTGAGTTATGGTGAAGGGTGGATGTGTGTATGAATGATGAAGGCCAAGAGAATGATTAAGAATGTTGTGGCATAGGGTGGTATTTATAGTGAATGTGGAAAGGGTTGTAGGTGAAGGTAGTAGGTGAAGGTGGTGGATGTTGTAGGTGAAGTAGGTGGATGTTGTAGGTGAAGGTGGATGTTGTAGGTGAAGTGGGTGGATGTTGTAGGTGAAGTGGGTGGATGTTGTAGGTGAAGTGGAAAGGAAAGGAAAGTTCCTTGTTTCTTGCTCTTTTCTTATCTTCTAGAACTTGGGCTTCACTTATCCATCTTCATAGTAGAGTTCAACCCAATTAATCTCCAAATTCGTCCATCCATCTATCTTGGATCATAAGCAATCCATCTTGGGCCCAAAAACACTCCAAACTACTCCAAATTGGCTCATAATGCACCCTTAGCCCATAAAACCTACAAACACACGAATTTAACTTAAAACACTATAATAAATACTAAATAATTACCAAAATGCAAGAAAACAAGCAAGCTAAGTCGCATAAATATGCTCTTATCATGACTGAGTTTTCTATGATGCGTAAAAATTCATCACATTTAGGTAACATAAGTGACGCTCTTTTTTTTTTTTAAATCGTTACATTAAAATTCTTGCTGAACACCAAAATATTTTGCATCACTTGTACTTTTAGTTTTGTCACAAATAAGTGGGTGGAAAAATTTACCGCCAAGTGAAATGTAATGTGTGACGAAATTTAACATTCATCACATAACAAGGGAGAATGCCACCTAGTCATTCCTCACTTATAATATTAAATTTCAAAAAAAAAACCACCACCTAGGCCACTCTCCCACTCTTTGATTCTCCTTCTCTAACTCTGTCATCTCTTTGACATAACAATACCAAATTGGGGAAGACAAGTTCAATTTTTATTGCAGTTCTTCTAGTCAACAACAAGGTACTTTGTTTCTTTATATTTCTTTAATTGTTTTTGGATTTTGTTCTCCAATTAGTTCTTTGGTTGCCAAGCTTAAGCACCCAGTTATAAATTTCCTTTATATTTCAAAAATTAATGAGCTGTAATATATTATATTCCCTGCAAATTCTACCTCTTTTGTGAAGGTCACACATTTTTTGCCATGTGTATGTAAAGTTTGCAAACTAGCAACAATGAAATGTTCTTTCCTACTCTCCTTTCTCAATGTCTATTCTCTGCATTTGTAATTCCCTATTTGTTTTGGTGACATGTGAAGCTATTTAATGTGTAATAAGTTGCTAGGTTTATGTTTGAGTAGCATCTCTTTTAAGTGTTTGGATTCTATTAAGTTCTGGGTAATATTGTTTTGCAGTTTTTAGTACACAATTTGAACAACATGACCTTCTGCTATAACAAAGATGAAGAATTATTGAAGTTACCTTAATTCCAGATTTGTGTTGGTCCATTACATATTAATAACAAACATTTGACGTGCTCCTGACTAGAAACCTTGCATAGGCTTGTGACTATTATATATTTCAGCAACTTATTAATCTTGTATACAAGTCAAAAGCTCCCGTTTGATGGATGATGACTCCTTTGTCTGTTGTTTTTCTTAAACTTATCTTATTGAGGGCTTTCCATATAGGATTTAACGGTAGTTTATATTGGATTTTTTTAATGTCAAATATTGTTTTTAGTTTTCAAATTTTCTTCCTGTCTATTTATTTTCTTCCTCTCAAATTTTGTTTCCAAATTTACATTAAGTTAGAGTAATGAAACTGGTATACATCTTGGTGTTATGGGGACCTTACATTAAGTTAGAGTAATGAAACTCATATACACGTTGGTTAATACTTTTGCATTTAGCAGTTTTGGGTTGCTTGAAAAACAAACTTTGCATCTGAGACCCACTATAACCCCATTATGTTCATTTACTACCACAACCAAAGCCAAATAGTTAAAGAATTATAAGAACTTCTATTTCATAATTTAAAATTTAAACAACTTATGCTTAATGTGGTTTTATTTGGTTACTTACTCTGATGCACAATCCACAATCCAAGTATAATCCACAAAAAAACATTTAGTTTGCTCTGATGCACAAATTTTTATACTTTCATGATTCTCAGGATTGAAGGTGTGATGTGATATAAAATAGCACACAAACTTAAACCCTCTTTTTGATAGTTGTAGTACTCATTAGTAGGAATCGTTCTAGGCCGGGGATTAGGAGGGATGCTAATCTACACAAATTAAACTCTAAACTACTAAACTAGACTTAAAAATAGAAAACTAGATTCTAATGACTCAAAACAAGCTAAACTGACTCAAAATACACAAACTAAGTTAAATTGATTCAAAACAAGAACTGATGGGTGATTTGGACAAAAAATTGAAGTAAGTTGACTCAAAAAGACTAACAAGGAACAAGTTTGAATGAATTCTAACTAAACTAACACAACACAATGGTTTGGGTGGGGGGGGGGTTGTTTTGGATGAAATTTAGACTTAAACAAATGAACTTGTAAAATTGAATTAAAGGGTACGAATTTAGGGTGACTTAAAGGGTGAAAGGCTAGCTAGAGGATTCTTCTCCACACATGACACATATGCAACACAAATTGATTTTCAGTTATTCTTTCTATAGACCATGAATGACAATGCCCCAAATTAACTGTACAAATTAACCATCAGATTTTCCTAAATTCATTGAGTTGGACTCAGCGACGCAACCAAATTATTCTTATCAAGTTCCCTACATGAACTGCATAATAGAGATACATATCAAAGATCATTAAGTTCTATGAAAATCATAAGCATTGACATAATATTCGTAACTATGAAAAGCATGATACTCTTGCAAAGAATTTACTTAACGCGATCATGACTAGCAACCTCCACTACTTGTGAATATAAGTTCATAACTATTAGGTGAAACTCCCTTAAATTCTAGCATCAAATCCATGCATGCAAACTAAGTGTGCACCCTTAATCAACATACAAGAATAAGTTCTCAATCAAACAGTTAAGTAAATTGCATTCACGATTTATGAAACAATAACTGGAGGAAATCAATTCATATCACATATATGTTCATGGCTTTGAATTCACATCTAGCTAAAACGAATTTAGTTCCTCGTGTTCGCAATTAAACAAAGACAATTGAATTTAAACATTGAAAACAAAGGATAGACTACACCTAGAACGCTCCAGCAATCCAAAGGTCTTGAATGGCTAGCACGGCTCCAAGCTTCCTCTTCTTCTTCCTTGCAAAGTTGCGGCACAATGGTATTTTTTTTATTTTTAGGCTCTTGTGTCTGTGGTTATTTGAATGGTGCGACATTGAGTGTTATTTGTAGGGCTATGGCATGGCACTCAGAGTGTTTTGGGGAATGATTTTAGGTTTCCAAATCCACAAGGAAAAGGCTAACAAAAAATTAGAAATCAAGGAGAATCAGGAAAGGGATACTTGGCAAATTCCTTGAAGAAAGGGTAAGGTGGTGCGGCACCTTTAGGGAAAGGTATAGGGCTTCTAGAACCAAGTTTTAAGTGTCCTAATCTAAAAATAATTCCCCCTTGAAGCTGGAATTAAGGTAGGATAGGATTAGGAAAATATAAGATTAGATAAGATTTGGTCAAGATTTAGTCAAGATTTGACCAAGATTTGGTCAAGATTTCCTTCTCTTTAGCTGCTTCCCTATCTTCCAAATCTTGAATTAATTTCTCCAGATATCTTTAGCATATTCCTAGCCTCTTTTGAACTTCAAAAACGTCCATCCATCATGCTCCATGCATGTGCTATCCATTCCAAGCCCAAAACTGCTCTAAAATGCTCCAAAATGCACTTTCTTGCCAACTTTTCCATTTGGACCTACAAACACATGAAAATAGCTTAAAACACTCTACTAAATAGAAACTAACTAAGTAAATGCAAAGAAACAAGCTAACTAAGTTGCATAAATATGCTCCTATCAAGGTGCTTAAGGTCGAGATTAATTAAGTACAAGACCAAAGCTTCAAGTAAGTATGTTGTCTTAATGATTGCAATTTATAATGACATAGTATTAATGCTACCTCTAGCCAAATTATCATTGCATCTAAATAGTAATGATGAGCATGAAGTATTGTGCATGTATTGATAGCATGCTGGTTTTTCTGTTAGGTTATTGCAGTTTATTATCTAGCATGCTGATTTTTGTTTGATTTTGCTACCTTCTAGTATGCTTGTTTTAGCATCTAGTTGCTCTTGAGTTGGGATATGTGTATTTTTTTAGTTGAGCTTCTTGATGTTTTTTGTTGTTATATTATATGTCTATCTTAACAATTTTACATATATATTTTATTAGGGGAATACGTGGGAGTCTAATTTTTTTAAATCAAATTTGCAAATCAAATGATGTGGTTATAGATGATTGAATTATTAACTAAGTGTCAATTAACATGCTTGTTTTTTATTGGTGATACATCATTTGGTTTAAAAAATTTGGTCTCCCTAGAATTATCGATTTTATTATGGCAACATATTGAAATAAGTTAGAGTGTGCAACTCAATACTAGGAGTCTAGGATTGAATTGATTTGACTTCATAGATCAACAATGGATTTGTAGTCGGGATCACCTTAGTTCCGAATATAGAGAAGGGGTCAAGTCATTTATTGACATTGCTTATCACCATGTGAACTAGAATAATCAAATACCATGTCCTTGTAGAGTTTGTCATAATACCCTTTTCACTTAGTTGAAGATGTTCATCTCCATTTGTTGAATTTGGTATGGATGTGAATTATGATGGATGGATATATCATGGGGAACATATCCATAAAAAACATAGGTCACTGACTTTTGTATTTTGTAACGCTAATATTGTCACATGTTAGATTTATAAGTGACGACAGAAGTGTCACATAAAAGTAAAATATGTGGCGACTCTACCATTTTGTCACTTAAACTATCGTTGATGCTGTATAGGTGACGATAATTGTGACGCTGAAATTTCATCACATCTAGTCAAACGTAGGGCTGGAAAAAATTCTCGAAAATTCCGATCCCAACAGAACCCGAACTAAAATTAACCTAAAATGTTTGGTTTTTGAACATTTTCGATTCGATTATTATCCCGAATCGCCTAGTTCAGTTTGGTATTCGATCTAGCAATTTGTGAATTTCGATTTTACCCGAACCGAACTGACTTTAGATAATTACCTCAAAAATGAGGCCGTAAGGATTCGAACCCCTGATCTTCCTTTAGAGAATCAAGGAACTTCACCACTGAGCCAACTCTTGATCGATGATATTAAAATACAGAAAAACATATTTATACGCTTAATAACTATTAGTTGCCCAAACTTCACATTTTCATTAACCCTTTCCATTTATGCAATGTCATCTCTCTCCTCTCAATTTCAATTTTCAAAAGGTTCATCTTCTCTCTCAAACTTTCTTTTTCTCTCAGTGGTTTCGCCACCATTACTCGACTCACTACCTCTCTCTCCTCTCTTTTCACTCGACTCACCACCTCTTTCTCATCTCCTTTCACTCGCTTCTCTCTCTCTCTCTCTCTCTCTCTCTCTCTCTCTCAACTCTTCTTTTAGCCATATGGTATTACTCTGTGCAGGTTCTATCATGCCTTCCAAATTGTTCTACCAATTTAAAAAGTCAGTCATATTCTATTCCCTTAAAAAGTTGGAATTTGTGGTGCAATTGCTGCAAACTAGGGATTCGGAGAAAGTTTTGGAATCTTGTTTTTGAATTAGAGATTTACAAATTGGGGATTTGTCTTTGTTTTGATTTGATTTGGGATCCCGAAACGTACCGAAATACCAAATTTTTTTCAAGATTCTCGAAAATCGGGAAACTTAAATTTTTGGTTCGATTTCGGTATTCATAATCTTGTCCCGAAAGAGTTTGGTTTGGGATTTGGTTTGTGCTTTTAGGTTAGAAATCCCGTCCCGAGCCAAACCTAGTCAAATGTGACGAATTTTCATATTTATGTGAGATGAATGTTGGTCGCCACAAGAGTATTGTTTTCTTTTAGTGGGTGCTTTGCAATGGTTTTGAAGGATACATAATTGTGTTTTCTCTTCAAGTGATGGTGTGTGTTTACTTTGTGTGTTTGAAGGTGTTGGTTCCAGCTTGTAATGTTTAAGTATTGTGAGCTTATCTAACTTGTTGGTTAGGTGTGGATTTTCTGTAGCTAAGGAATCATACTTGAGAGGAGTTTGTTTTGAGTTGTGTTATTGTTTTTGTGGTTTTGTGATGCCTCATCGAATGACTTCTTTGTCGAAGAAGCGTCATCTATTGTAAGTTCATCAAAAAGTGATGCAGGGTTTTGTCCTTGTGAGCATTAACTTTTTGTTTGGTTAGGTGTGGTTATGTGACTAGGTTTTATATGGTTTTTTTGGTCACGTTTGTAATCATAAAATTAATTTCTTATTGATGATGTTCATGGTTTTATTTTATTAATAAAATGTTTTTTATCTTAAAAAAAAATGCAAATCCATACTTAAAGTTGTTCAATAATGTTTGTTTTGTTCTTTTATTATTATATCTTGTATTGATTTTTGGAGAAGAGAAGTGAAAAATGGTAAAGACTAAGAGTTTGGAAGCGAATGACGCACTGATTGAAACCTTTATTGAGAGAAAGATTAACTATCAATCATGAGATTTCCGATTTTGTTTTTTGTGGCTACTACCATTGTCAAGATTAGGGTTTATGTCCCCTTAAAAGATTGAACTTTTTGTTTTCTTTTTGTAAATCTACCTCATTGTCACTTTCCATGATAGCAATGCTGGAGTGAGATTGATTTTGTTAATTTACAGAACAAAAAAAAACACAAGAAGGAAAAAAAAAAGCTAAAAAATAAACTCAAAAATTGTGTTTTTTGTTGTAGTATGAGTTTAGTGAATGAAGAAAGAGGGAGATCAACTAGAGAGAAGAAAAAGGAGAGAAGTGCTTGAGTAATTTATGAGTCATATTCCTTATGCTTTGTGCCTTATACCTTTATTTATACTAATAAAGGAGAGACAAACTTACTGAGTAATACAAGTTGTTCAAAGAAAATCTTCTAAATCTCATAGGATTTGTATACATAATTTAAATTACAATCATATTCCTAATTAAATTAGAACTGCAACACTCCCTCATGAGTGTGTAAGTACTCATGTAGATGACACATCAAGTTTTCAACGATAATGTAGAGGTAGTTGATGAAGTTATTGCCATAATGAATGAATGTGAGTCTAAAAAACAAACTGAAGAATGCATATAGTAGTAAAACTTACAAAATTTGGCTATGTTAAAAACCAAGGTAGGATAAAACCCATAGTCTAAGGAGAAGGGTGAGAAGATACATTATGTCAAAATTAAACATCTTCAAAACACAAGTACAATGCACACAAGGGTATGACCAGCCCAAGATAGGTGCCTTGTAAAACCTCGTTAGGTAGCAAAAACTCAGTGGAAAAAAAAGGTCCTAATATAAAGGGAAAAAAGTACATTAGGTCTAGTGAGTGTACTTCTGGATACTCGCCATGAGTTTCACAAGGCTTTCAAATGAGAACTACAAGCATTGGAAATGAGATCATTTATGCACACTAATTTCTTGAACAAATTTCTAGAAGATTGACTTAGGTAGTGACTTTGTGACGAGGTCGGCAAGGTTGTACTGAGATCGGATATGCTTGACTTCAATCTTCTGATGCTTTGTTAATGTGATGATGAATATGCTCAACTAGAGCTCTTGACCATATCTCTCACGTATGGCTTATGTAGGTGCGGTGAGCTTGTACTGATTTCAAGATTTCGCAACTAAAGTTTATTTCGTGGACCTCCAAGATACTATAGTATTCCTAACAGTAAGGATATGACTATCTGGGAACATGCTACGTGCGGGTTTGATAATAACCTTAGATATTGAACTTCAGGTTCCACAACCTCTTCAGACCAATAGTGAAGGAAGTGTCATGTCTAATACAATGAGCTAAGTATAAAAATAGTGTAAAGTTGAATTTAGATATAAAGCTTTGGTTTCCACAACCCCTTCAAGGGTCTCATTTGCATCTAGCGAGATTCATTCTCTCACTATTGTGCTTTTGAGTGAGCAACATGGTAGTAATCAGATCCGAGAATTTAGTGAAGTTTTGTTCTCTACATTGTTACTTCAAGAGTATGTTAGAGCGAGACGGATGAGAAAAATCTTCTTTAGTCGAGATTCACTCGGATTCTATAAACTTCAAAATTGTACCTATTCATGGATGTAAAGGTTTCAATCATGTTTTTCTTCAAACAAGACCATCTTGCATGATTGAACGGTTTATAGAGTGAGCCAAAGAGCCCTGGAATCCTCTATAGTGAGGTACTTCCATTTTTAATTTTTTTAGGCATAAATCTTCGAATGAAGATAATGGAGGAGATTCAACTCAATTCACGCCATTATTGGCTTTGATGGTTTTTTAGCTTATGAATAGTCAAGTGGAGTATCACGTTTGCTACCGGCATAAAGTAGTTTCGGTCATAAACTTCCATGTCAGTGAAATCGAACTTGAGACGATTTCGATAGTCCACTAAATGGAGAGAACAAGATTGTAGTTGGTGCTATGGGAAATAAAAACCTACATAAAAGCATCTCCAAATGAGATGTCAAAATCCTAAGTGGAATGCCATTGTGCATATTTTGCATCGAAAGTCTCTCCAATTGAAGTGTTATTTGTTGACTAGATTTCAAGGCTTTGTGATTTGGAGTCAAATTTTGACATCAATATCAAATTTATTTTTAATTCATTTTGATGATGAGTTCTTGATTCCACTAACATTTCAACCAATTCGGTTCGAGAAGCACAAAATTTGACATAAGATTTCAGATTGCCACATTAGCCATCAGTTGTATTTTGACTCTTATAATTTGATATTTCCTTTGGAGATGGTCTAAGCATCAAAGTTAGAACATTGGGTTCTAACTCATGGTTTGGTTTGTTGAAAAACTTCGGGGTTTTCATGGGTGTATTGTTTTATTAAAGATTCAGGTTTCAAAAACACTAAATTTGAAATTACAAATTCGATATAAATGAACTTCTTGTTCAAAACAAAGTACCTGCAAGAACAAAAGATACAATGTACAACTAGTATAGTGAATTTGGGTTGCTTTGGAGACTCAACGCGAGTAGCTTTGGGACTACGAAAAGATGTCAACAGTCCCAAGAAAAATGATAAAATATTGAATCGTAATTTATAAAAAATGGATTGCGCCCCAAAAATATGTTTTTTATTTGAATTATGGACTGAGGGTCACTAAATTAATTCAATAGGTCGGGCCTAAACAGGGGTCGACAATGTAAGCAAGAAAATATAGTGGTCCAAGCCCATATTTGGGCTAGGTGGCTGCGGCCAAGTAGAAGAGAAGCCTAGATTATGGGTATCGGCATCCCACCAAAAGCTAGGCGCTGGCTGAAGCAAAAAGGTAAGCCCAGTTTTTGGGTTTGGGTCATGATGTGCAGCAGGCCCAGCGAATTAGGCTGCAGAACAGGATGCCAAACGAAATCGTTCTGAAATGGGTGCAGGCCGGGGCTTGCCTGCGCGATTAGGGTTTTGTTTATAGTTTTCTTAAAACACCACAATTTCCTTCAATTTTCATGTTTTTCTTTGTATTCACATAATTTACCATAGCAATATCGAATATCATAATATTGCATAGGAAAATCAACATAATAAAACATGAACAACATGTATAATTGAACAATATAGGCAACATATATAGCAAAAATAAGTTGGGATTCATACATCATGGTGAATGTTTTTCATGCTATCAAGGCTTATAAAATATAGATTTCGTATTTTAGAAGAATCTGAATTGGATGGAAATGATAAAAGCCTTTGAATGGTGGTTGTAAAAGACCATTTTCTAAAATTCTTCGATTTCTTAACGCAACAACATGAGCGTCTTGATAACGTGTTACATTATGAATCTAGTGAAGGAAGAAAGATAGAGATCGGCTAGAGAGAAGAGAAGAGGCTTAGGAATTAGTGAGTCATTTTCCTCATGCGTTGTGCCTTTATTTAGACCAATAAGGTAGAGATAAACTTGCTCTCCAGATAATACAAGTTGTACAAGGAAAAATCTTCAACCCATAAGATCTTCTACACAATCTAGAATGATTTACACAATTATATTCTCAATTAAGTTAGAACTGCAATATTTTTAGATTTATTGCATGACTCCTACCGAAAAAATTGAAAATTTCTAAAAATAGGTAAAAACACTTGAACCCTGAAAATTTTGGATGATATTTCCAAAAGAGCAAGGATCTTTGTCGGATCCTCTTTGTGAGGATCCTGAGGATTCTCAGATCACATATGTTCATTGTACATCATGCGGTTAGAAATTATTGTAAATTTTTCAATGAACGAATGTGATTAGAAGATTTCTAGGATCCTCTCTCCTTCCAAAATATTCTAATTGGCATGAGTTTACGAAATTCTGAAATGTCTAAAATTGACTGCTGATCAAATTGGGACGTTTAAGAAAAGGTGGGGGCCAAAGTAGGACAGAACAAAAGTTAAGGGGGCAAATTTGAATTTAATGTAGTAGTCAGCTCTTGAATACAGCAGCGGCTTTTGATGGAGAGCAGCAGGGCTTTGGGTTTCGGCAAGTCGCTTATTAGAAAAGCTCGATTGGGCACGACCCACTCAGGTACTTTCGGATTTGTCTCATCTTCTGTACCGTAATTATACATATTTTCTTATGTTTTTAATCCCCAAATATGTTTAGCTTTCCATGGATTCCAAGTTTGTTGCTGTTATCATTTCGTCAAGAAACAGAACGCAGCTGCGTTTTTCTCCTTCCGAGAGATTTTTCCTAGTGCCGGGTATCCAACCACTACTCCACGTGTGGAGGAAATGATACATTTTTCCGCGTCTCTCTACTTGTATTGTGACACGTGGAGTACCTGTTTGAAAATTTCCTCCTTCTTTTGGAGCACTGGATGTGTTTGATGAAATGCCCGAGAGAGATGTGCGTTGTGCGTTCACTTGGCGTATGTAACTTCAAAAGATGGGAGAAATGTTGATTTTTCCCATTACTGAATTTTGTAACGTCAAAAGACTTTCAGTTGGCTGCCTTTGGGTTTTTTGGCGTTGGTTTTCAGTGGGAATAGCTGGTTTCAATTTGATGTGGGAAAAACAGAGTTGACCATTATGAGATATCCATCCTATGCTTGATGATTCATGAATCTTTTGAGTTTTTATGCTTGATGATTCATGAATCTTTTGAGTTTTTTCGTTCTCTCGTATTATAGTGGCAATTAGTGGCATAACTACTATCAAATTAACGTGCAGGATATTTTTTGTGTTGCTTATTAAATGGGGGAGCCATCACTTTTTGATAAAATGATCAGCCATCTACGTGCAACATCCAAGTATGAGCATTATATTTTTACTTAACTTGTCATTTTCGATCTTAAGATGATATGTCTCTGTTATTCTAAGGCCTTTAACTACTGTTTTTTGTATCTTGAACGAACTACTTCCATTGGTCTTGAATCTTGATGAAGTATTTAAAAGTTTAGTTTGGGATGTTTTCACTTCTTAATTCTGGGCTTTGCCTACACCGCCTCTTATCATGTTATCTAATCAATTTGACTGTATTATGTTTGTTTCACTTCAGTCTCCTTATGTTTATGGTCTGTAATATAAGGTATTATACTGGCTATCCTAAGGATCTTGGGCCATCAAGGGTCATCCATTTTACATCAGAACGCGAGTTTGTCCAGCTCCTTCATGAAGGCCATCCCGTGGTTGTTGCGTTCACCCTCAGGTCATCTAGAGCTGGTCTCCATCAATTTTTTCTTTTTGATGTTAAACCTATACTCTTCAATTGAAGGTTTAAATACTCGATTTGGATAATGCAGGTGTAATCTCACAAAACATCTTGATGGAGTATTGGAGGAA
The DNA here is from genome assembly GCA_963580275.1 of Crataegus laevigata. Lineage (NCBI taxonomy): Eukaryota > Viridiplantae > Streptophyta > Magnoliopsida > Rosales > Rosaceae > Crataegus > Crataegus laevigata. Next base: position 24,879,345 of record OY756948.1, read on the forward strand.
GCTGCCGCTGAGTTTTATCCACATGTAAAATTTATGCGCGTAAGCAACTAAAATACTACCATTAATTATTAATGATATCGATTGTTTGCCTTCAATTATGAATGCTCAAACATGTTGTGCACGAGCATGAGCCTTGAAAACATATTTATAAGCAGTGTGTGTGAATTAAAGCCCATGCCTTTACCTCAGGCCCTTGTAGCCCAATGGTTTTATTGGCATTGTTTCGAAGAGGGAAGTTTTACATTTAAAGAAGAGAGCTGCTCACACCATAAAGAAGAAAACAGATCCGTCTTCGATGAAAGCATGATTCCATGATTCTTGAGCCAATTTTCACATAATTTTATGTTAATCTTCCCTTGGAAACAGTAGTCTCTTATATGTTTTGTTCTTGCATTGGCATTTTCAGGTCGAATGCCCAAAATATCCTGGTTTCTGTATAACACGGCAGAGGAAGGAATATCCATTTATAGAAATATTTCATAGTCCACAACAAGTAAGACAACATATCTTTCTCTACAATTTTCTTGTTTTGAACCTTGAACTTGAAGCGAGTCCGTTTCATATTTTATAGCATTCAAAAAGTCTTGGTGGCATGCAGAATGATCAGGATTCCATCATGCACTTAATTTTCATTGTAGTGTGTTAAAGGCCATCAAACAAATTTGGGGGTAAAAATGGAAACTAAATCCTGTATCGACATCATAAAGTTTCCATTTTAGCCCGAATTTGTACCCTTCTGGAAAATAAGGTAAAGTGGTGATTGTCCATCCATGACATGCTTTGTTGATATGCTGAAGGTTTTCTTTTGTATTTTTGACTGAGACACCTCTTGGGCACTATGCAACTGCTCGTCTTTCGCTTATTGAAAATTTTTCTGATTCAGGCACAAAACCAAGGAAGGGTTGCTGATGCAAATATTACAAAGTACTCTGTGAAAGTTCTTCCCGTAAGTTTCCACTCTTGCTTGCAGATTATGTTGTTTCTTTCTCAAGTGAATTTTCCTGTGTCATATTCCAACCTGATTACATCGCTCCATATTCTAGGGAAACCGTTTTTACTCTTATGTATGCATACAGAGACTCGTCATCTTTTTTCCCCTCCATTGTTATTCTAACGCGTTGTCTGTTTTGTCATATCTGCACATTTCCAGTTCAATTACGACACTAGTGCCTACGGATTTAGAGAGTTTTTCAAGCGTCACGGGATACAGTCGTCAAGTCCACAGTGAAAATCTGGTGACAAATGAGTGCGAGTTTGCGAGTTAATTAGTTTTTGTTTATTCGTTGATCAAATTATACAAACCTTGGTCTATAAGTAATGATTTGAGATCTTTGAACTAAAGCCGAAGTTTACTGATTTGTCTAATTATCTATTCTAAAATTGAGGAGGAATTGACTGTTTATTCAGCTACAGTCAAAACTTTGTCACTCGATTTCACTCTATTTACAACAATGATAGCCAAATGGGGCTTGTAACAACCCGTCTCGAATATATATTGAGTTTATTAAATTTGGGCCAATTATGTGTTTTCCAAACTTTTGGGGGCCAATGAGGAAGTTAAGAAAATAATTTTGTGATTGGTGGTTTAGGTCCACCGACACCTTTTCTCTCTCTCAGTCCCTCAGACCTTCTCTCTCTCTCTACCTCACGATCTCTTTCTCTCCCGTAGCATTCACACGGCACACCCACACCCATTTTCAAAACTTCATAGATCAACAAAACAAATTACATATTCTTGATCGTGACGTCCATACGAACTCAGTGGTACCATTTTCAGATAAGAACTACGACGATTTCACGTCCAAAACTCAAGGTTTATATTTGGCACTATTCATCAACTTTTTATACGTTGCGTTTTAGGAGAATCAGAGATCACAGGAGTGTTACTTGGGTCCTCTAGATGCTCGGAGACGTTCGTTTGACAAGCTTTGACGTCGGGATCACGTAGAACAGAGTTGGCCGGTTTTGGAAGTTGTCCCCGAGGAAATTTAAGACATTTTTCAAGGTTTTTGAAGGTATAGCCTTGTAGTACTCTTAATTTAGAGATGTAGGAAGAAAAATGGGACAAAATGGTTGAAAAATGAGTGAGATATCACACACGGAAGTTTTCCGGTCACCGGAAAAACCAGTCCGGCGAGGACCACCGGAGAAGGCGCGTGGGGCACACGCGCGGTGCGCGTGGGGGCGCGTAGCCCGTGCCTTGTCCTGGCGCGTGAGGGCGCGTGGGACCTCCTAAAAATTTTCTAAAAATATGGCGACGTTCGTGACGTCGAGTAGATCGATTTCATATATTTAAACCCTATATTTGGACAATCTATGAAGATTTTATTTACGTTTCCGTTTATGTGTTATTAAACTAAGTTAATTAGAAATTTCACGTATAGGGAAACGTATTCCGAGGACGTATGTGATTGAGCCAAGCTAGGAGGCTTCGTCTCGACTACGTATCTGTGAGTGGGCAGTATTATTTTCCGTATAACCTATATATACATAATGATTTTCCCAGAATCACATTTTAAATGCAAAGTACGTTTTTAAGCTATGCATATGACTTGATTTTGATGCATGAGTATTTAATTATACATTTCATGCATATGTTGGTGCCGAGGACGCCAGGTAAGTACCAGGTAGGTACATGCATAGTAGAGAACGAACAGTGATGAGATATGATGTGACATGATCAGATATCATGATTTGTTAGCTCATAGACCTGCACAGTTATAGTAGTGCTTCCGCCCAGAGAGGGGCACAGTCTTTCACGTGATGTTCACCTCCTGCACCGCATGCTCGCCTTGGATCCAAGTTAGGTGCACAGTCTTGTCGTATAGACCACTTAGTAGTGGGTATGACATGTAGGTGACCCGCGTTTATTCGCACAGTCTTCACGTGATTGTAGCACTAGAGCATACTTACTTGATTATACATGATATGATGAGTAGACCACCAGATGTGGGATGGATACATGTGCAGAGCATATATGATTATGAGATAGAGATGTTATGAGCTATACTTACAGCCGAGGGCTGAGATAACATGCAGTAGAGATATGATTATTGAAATGCATAGTATGGCATTGTTTATGAGATTTTGATGGCATTGAATTGCATTGCACGGCATACATTGTGATACTTTGAAAACGTTTTATGCTGAGAAAGATTGAGATATATATGTACGTATTATTTTCTGGGAATTATACAGGTTTTACGGAGAGGAGCTAGAATTTTGAGAAAAGAATGATTTTGAAAATGATTTGTTTTTTTGCTGACCCACTCCCTTTGTTTTTCGCCCCTCCAGGTTCTAGATAGCTTGAATTCCGAGTTGGGCACATCGAGGATCCTTCGGCCGTTCTGACAGATTTGACATATGTAGGGCACCGATGGTGTAAATAACTCTTTTATTCATGCTTGACTGCAGTCGACCTAGTACGCTCTGAATATGTATAAGTATTGTAATACTTCTAGCACACATTCATTTCTGGGTTGCTAGACTTCGGTTTTAATTCTTTCGTACTTCGTCATCGATCTTCGCTTCCGCACAGCGCACATGGCTACGTCATACTCACGTGACGGCCAGCATGCCCTACTTTCGGGTACGGGTGTGTCAACTTGGTATCAGATCTCTAGGTTGCAGTCTTGCATATTTTGTGGATTTTCTAATGACTTGATGTCTTTTGTCAGAACTATGCCGCCTCGTTGAGGGCCATATCATTTAGATGAACTTAGTTTCCCTATATAGCTTAGTTGGGGGGAAACTATAGTTAGTGTTAATCAGTCTGTAATTCGCCTTCCCAGCAGACTTTTTGGAGTCAGAGTATAATCTAAAGTTGCTTACCTTTAGGGGTAATGAAGGCCATGAAGGGTTTTGAGCGTTGGCTCAATTAGATTGAGAATACTTTATGCTGATGTAGAGCCATGGGAGTTTTTCCGACGATAAGTGGATAGAGACCACTGTTTGGCCTTTGGACGCAGAATCGGCATCCTAATGAGAATAGGAAACTTACGAGTAGAAGCCCGAGGAGATTACAGACTGATAGAAAGTTTAAACGGACATTCTTTAAGAGATTCATATCCCAGCATACCTAGATCGTAAGACGCAAGAGTTAGCAGATTCGAAATAGGAGAAGTTATCTTTTAACGAGTACTAAAGGAAGTTTACTAAATTGTCTCGTTATGACTTAGAAATTGCTATTATTTCAGTTGAGATACTTAGACGCTTTAAGCTGGATATTAGGAAGAAATGGCGTTCGATGGCGACCATTTACCCTTATAATGCTTATTGAGAAATTCTACGAGACTTTGTTGTGGATTGTGAACTCTGAGGACGTGTTTGGTAATCGTGAGAAAGAAGAAGGAAAAGATAGTAATCAGAATAAGGATAAGAATAAAAGTATTGGGTAATCGTCTCAGAGACTTCGCTAGACTCAGGATTTTAAGAGATACGAAATCAGTTCTAGTTCTTCCAGCGAAGGTTTTAGCTCCACAGGTCATAGAGGACTTGTTAGATTTCTCGAAGGTTTCAGATTCCAGAGGCAGGGGAATTCCGATAGTGGAAATTCACCTTTGTGTCGTATGTACAACGATTGACGTTTTGGAGTACGTCGAAGAGGTAATGGTAGGTGTTATACCTATGGTCAGGACATGGGCGTAATTCTCAAGGACGAGGAGTTTGCGTCAACAGAGCTACATGAAGACCGCAAGCCAGGAATGTGTTAACCACGTATCACTACATGATGCTCAGGATTATTCGGACTTGATTATGAGTACGCTAAATATTTTGGTCACTTGCTAGAGTTTCGATGGATTGTGATGCAGAAATTTTATGTTAAGGACGATGTTGCCAAATGAAGTAGTGAATGAGCACGATCGAGGCGTGTATATGTATTTCTCAATTGGGGGCAAGATGGTAATATTGCACCCTGAAGAGTTGTTGCTTACTTACCTAGACGACTGTGCTGGAGTTTATAATGTATTTAGATTGGGAACACAATCTTTGTTGAATTCTAAGTTTTATCCACTTTTGCTTTTTTCCCCTTATCGGAAAATGGGTGCTTTCGGGGTGAGCTGCAATGCTAATTTTAAGTAATGGGTTTGTGTTACTGTGCAGATCTGCCAACTTCGCATTTAGTTTCTTGGAATTGTTTTTTTTTTTTTTTTCAATTATATATTTTAGTGCTTTTATGTTTGTCGTTCAGTGCTGGAAAATTGGAAAGCTCTGGAAACAATATATAGACCTGGCATTCGTGTCGTGTTTCTCGTGTTCGTGTCATACCCGATAGCTTAACGGGTCGTGTCGTGTAACACCCGTTAAAATAAACAGGTAATATGACCCAACCCGAAATCGACCCGTTAATATTATCAGGTAATATGACTCGACCCGTTACCCGTTAAGAAAAATATTTTTTAAATCAATAAATAATGAAAATGAAAAACATAATTTGACCCTAAAAAATGTAAAACATAATACTAAATTAGTATATACATACCATATTGTCACATAAATACTAATTCAAAACATTAATAAATAAATAAATAAAACATTTTTCTTTCAAGTTTACATACCCCAAAATAAGAGTCTAATGAAAAAACATTAGTACATACTACAAAATACAAATGTTCAAAGATATGCAAAATGAAGAGAGTTATACTTAATGAAAGTATAAATAAACTCGTAAGTGTTAGTTAATCTATCGTTTTGATGGGATACGAATTCTCCGAAACTAATTTCAACGATCACAACCGTCAAACTTGTTTTTATATGTTTCAAGATCACATCAGCAAAAAATCACAAAAAACAAACATTCAGAGATCAAGTAACGGGACAAAGCTTTTCGACGGTTATAAACAAAAAATCACGATTTAACGGTTATTTTAACTCCGATTTTGATGATTTTTTACAGATACACTCCTTGACCCTATATGAATACAATGAATGAATTCGATCTTCAATTTAAAATATTTACACAAGTGGATACTACAAAATCTTATGTTATACTTAATGAAAGTATAAATAAACTCTTAAGTGTTAGTCAATCTATCGTTTTGATGAGATACGAATTATTCGAAACTAATTTCAACGATCACAACCGTCAAACTTGTTCGTATATGTTTCGAGATCACATCAGCAAAAAATCACAAAAAACAAACATTCAGATATCTAAGTAACGGGACAAAGCATTTCGACGGTTGTAAACAACAAATCACGATTTAACGGTTATTTTTACTCCGATTTTGATGATTTTTTACAAATACACTCCTTGACCCTGTATGAATACAATGAATGAATTCGATCTTCAATTTAAAATATTTACACAAGTGGATACCACAAAATTTTATGTTATACTTAATGAAAGTATAAATAAACTCTTAAGTGTTAGTCAATCTATCGTTTTGATGGAATACGAATTATCCGAAACTAATTTCAACGATCACAATCGTCAAACTTGTTCGTATATGTTTCGAGATCACATCAGCAAAAAATCACAAAAAACAAACATTCAGATATCTAAGTAACGGGACAAAGCTTTTTGACGGTTGTAAACAAAAAATCACGATTTAACGGTTATTTTAACTCCGATTTTGATGATTTTTTACAGATACACTCCTTGACCCTATATGAATACAATGAATCAATTCGATCTTCAATTTAAAATATTTACACAAGTAGATACCACAAAATCTTATGTTATACTTAATGAAAGTATAAATAAACTCTTAAGTGTTAGTCAATTTATCGTTTTGATGGGATACGAATTCTCTGAAACTAATTTCAACGATCACAACCGTCAAACTTGTTCGTATATGTTTCGAGATCACAGCAGCAAAAAATCACAAAAAACAAACATTCAAAGATCAAGTAACGGGACAAAGCTTTTCGACGGTTATAAACAAAAAATCATGATTTAATGGTTATTTTAACTCCGATTTTGATGATTTTTTTACAGATACACTCCTTGACCCTATATGAATACAATGAATAGTTCGATCTTCAATTTAAAATATTTACACTAGTGGATGTGGATATCACAAAATTTTATGTTATATACTTAATAAAAGTATTATTTTCGGGTGTAGATGTAATACTTAAACGACAAATGTTTTAATGTTTTGAAGTAATATTTATGTGGCAATGTGTGGTTTGTACAATTTTTTTTTTAAAATCTTATGAATTTTTCACTTCTACAATATTATTAATTTTTCACTAAAAAAAACATTATTCATGAGATTTGGAGGGTTTTAAAAATCTAAACGACCATGTAACGATTGTCTAAGGGTAGAGGATGCAATCATGAGCATTTATATAGGGGTGTGCTATCCACACACCCCATTTTACTTCTTACACACCCCATTTTACTTCTTACACACCCCTTGTTAATTTCTATTTGTTGATTTTCTTCAATTCATCCGATCCGACGGTCGAAAATTAGAAGGGTGTGTGAAAAGTAAAATGGGGTGTGTGAATATCACACCCCTTTATATATGCTTTCACATTTTTCAGACTTATACATTAATGATTATGAATTTTATTTATTTTGAACTACCTTAAAAATACTTGAGGGTTTGTATAGTTTTAAAAATTCATGTACGCACCTTTAAAGCGTAGAGGATGCGATTAAGAGTGCTTGCATATTTTTTTCACATTTTTTGCACTTGTAAATTAATTATTTTAAATATTTAAATGTATTTGGTATTTTTTAAATTACTTGATGTTTTTATTTTTAATGTGTTTTATAATTTTTTAATCTCACTCTTTGCTCATAATATTTTATAAAATAAATAAATAAAACTTAAATTTTTAAAATTTATTTAGAATAATAATACAATAATAATTAATGAACAAAAAAAATTGTATATATATATCCACTATATTTATTGTATTTTATAGTAAGTTTTTTTTAGTAATTAAAAAAAATTAAAATCATCAAAATAACTTTTTCCTTTTCGTGTCAAAACAGGTTACCCGCGTGTCACTCTCGTGTAAACCTATTAAGGACCCGTTATTAACGGGTTCTTAACGGGTTACCCGATAATGACCCGATTAGTTATCGTGTCGACCCGAAACTCGTTATTTTCGTGTCGTGTCAGAAACTGCCAGGTCTCAATATAGTTCTTGAGCTAATGTGAAGATTTTGGGTTGAATACTTTGATTCCGTTTTTCTATTTGCACTTAGAAAAATAGAGGATTGTGGTTAATTATTGTGCTGTGAAACTTCTATTTTTTCTTTTCTATAAATATTATTCATGGTTTGAAAACCCGCAACAAAGCGTGGGCATTCCTGCTAGTAACTTCTAGTTCGCTATTGCTCTACCTCTGAGAGAGCACCTCCAGCCAAACGAGATTCGGTCAAATTACACTTCGAATCTGTCCATGCAATGGCTTATTGGCTTTGGTGTATTTTCTTGCACTTGGGTATTTTCAACAGACAAATAATAAAAAACGTGAGATGCATTAGAATCATCTTCTTGTTTTTCCTAAACCTTATAGTATTTATTGTTATATTATTTAACAAGTATGTTACAATAAATCTCAAACCTTACAGTTCCAACTTAGGTGAAACACAAACTTATTCTCATCTCATTGCCATTAAACCTCGCGTCACAACTTTTTTGTTTCAGTAAACGACTCAAAATTGTCAGAAGGGAAAGTAAAAGGGTGTGTTCTTGAAGGTGCTTGATTGATGCATCCCATGGGTGTGCCTCTAGATTTCTTGCTACTTCCTTCAACTGTGGACCTGGAAAAATGTCAATGCTTTACCAAAAAGTTTGTAGATTGTCTTACCTTAACCTAACTTCCTAAAATCTTCAAGGTGCCTAAAGTGATTTTTGGCTTCTAGCCACAGATGCATGTTAGTTGAAGGGTTTGGACTCCTTTCCTCTTCCCAAAGTTTGTTATAATCTAATCTTTACGAGCCTAACATACCAATGTTCAAGCTCGGCTTGTTTCTTATCAACCCAAACATAAACTTGGCTTGTTTTCCTGCACGAGCCTAGCTTTGTCAAGCCGAATCCAATGCAAGCTGGAGCTGTTTTGAGATAATGCTCGTTGGTTTAGTCATGAGGTGAGGGAGATACGACACATAGAGGAGTTACATGAATCCGTTTCACGCAAGTTTTTCTTCATGTATGCAGCATGATATGATGAAAAAGTGATAGTGAGAGTTATCTACGACATTAAACATGCGTCGACATAAATGCATACATATAAAAAAAAACTTCTTGAAAGCAGCCGATTGCCAAACTCTTGTTCTTCAATTCTGCACGTTCTTCTACTAGTAAGCCCATCACTCTATAATAATAACTTTGCTGAGAAGACCAAAATTTTTGGATAATTTGCCTATACACCCTTTGTCGACATGTCATCATCACGGCCAACTCAAATCCTGCAGTACCACCCGGACGGTTTGGATATGTATAACTGAGAGTTTCCTTCTATTGAGTGAGAAACATTTGATAGAATTTGCTCTGAATCTATTTTAATGATCCGAACTATTTATTTTTTGATTCTCGACTCAAGATTATCCAACAAAAACTGAATTATTTATTTTTGTAATTCTCAATTCAAGATCATCTTAACAAAAAATAAGATAAAATCTGAGACCGTTAATGCGTCTAATTAGAGTTAAGTAAATGGACGAGTATGATACTTCAAGAAAAAAAATACTAAAATGACAGCCATTTGATTGAGTGGTCAAACGACTTCAGATTTCAATGGTTTTGTTCAGGAAAGATCTCTGAGAGAAGACCTATATATTTGGATTATTAAAGAGCATCCCTTTGGGATCCCAAAGAGTGGCCAGACATAGGGTTGTTAAAGCATTATGGTCCATCTAAGTGTGGGGTTATATTTCATAAGACCTCGAAAATGATTTTTTTCTTTAATACTGCCTAGCATTGAATGATATGAGAAATGAATGACTCAAATTGAAAATGGAACATTATTTGTGTGGATGCAAATTTCCGTCGTCTTTGATCTTACGAAAATGCACCTGTAAAACAATTAACACATTTGATCAGAGACCTAAGCCTCACGCGCCCACGAGGGTTTTTTTTTTTTGAGGGGGGGGGTTAGGTCAATGGATCTCCGATGCCTAAGTTAGTTTCTCTGAGAGAGTAAAGTGTTTAGGCTTTTTAGGGTTGCAAAAAAACTCTCTGAAAATGGTAGAATATGGGGTATTTATAGGATTAGGGCTGGCCATATAGGGTTTTTATGGAGAAAATATTCTCTAAATATTCCCAAGATATTTAAAAGGAGATAATATCTTGAGATAATAGGGTAATAATCCTTAATTGTTTTAAATTAGGATTACTTACTTGATTGAAGTCAATTTTTAATTAGAAATGTATTAAAGATAGGATTTGGGTAATTAATTCTTATCTTTAATTCCTTGCCATGGACAGGTGAGCTGTGGGCAGTTGTATTCAGCTGCTAGGTCCTTCAGGGAGGTGAGCTACACGTGGGAAAATCTGAGAAGCCTACCCATTTATTGAGGACAATTTTGTCCTTCTTGAATAAAAGTCCACGTGCCGCCTCTAGAATTTTTGGGATTATATTTGGCTCCACAAATGCCCCCACACCTACTATGCTGCTCGCATGGAAAGGGCAGTAGGTGTAGAAATCCCAAGCTACTTGGGCTTGTAGAGTTGTTTCCCAATTTGAACTTGATCTTCTTTCTTGATTTAGAGATAGACTTCTTCTAGGAAAAGGAAAACAATTGCTCCCAATACCTATTTAACTCTGCCTTAAGTAAGGGATTAAATAAATCTGGGGAACAATCATTATTCCAACAAGAAAGAGAAGCCATAGGATATTTTTCTTCCCTCTCCCCTAGCATTCTTCTTTTCTTTCCTTTGTGAAGAGTTGTTTCTCGTTATTCTTCTTCTTCTCCGTGCCAGACCAAGGTAAGAAAAATTTGAATTTTTCTTCTTGAATTTTTGGGAATTTTGGGGCTTGAAAGATTGGCTCGGTGGGTGCCAAGGAGGCATGAATGGCATGGCAGGTAGGCCATGGTGTAATAGGTTGTGTGGCTGGAAGCTTGGCTCGGATTGGCCGAGCTACTGGTGATACTGGGGCGCTGAAAGGTTAGAAAAGATAAGGTGAGGCTAGCTCTGGCTGAACCTCTTGTTGGTGCCTACGATCTGGGCTTGCTTTAGGCGTGCGCTGGGCACGAGAGAATGAGGGGAATGAGACACGGGCCTCCCCTATGTTAGATTGGAGCAGTGCGGGCCTCGTGAAGGGCACGAGAGAGAGAGAATCGAGCCTGGCCTGCGGCTGGGTTTCTGTGGCTTGGGTTTGGACCGAGGGAGGAAGTGAGGGTCGTGGGGCCTGGCGCATGGCGCTGGGCTTGCGGTCTCTTCAATAATTTTTTTCTGAGCTTCCTTCTAAATATTTTCCCTTGTGCTTTTTGTAGAGACTAAGAGATGTCTTCCTCCGACTGCAAAAGTGATAAATATCCTCCACCTTTGTATTGTCAAGGTGGTTTTTCTGGCAAGGTAGGTTACTTCAGGGTGCGTTTGGTACGCGGGACGGGACGGGACGAGGCATTCCGTCCTGCGTTTGGTACGCCTAAAACGAGTGGGATGAGGCGTTCCACGGGACAAGTTTTGGATGATTTTTGGTTCCACCTCCCCCCCATGGAACGGGGTTGTTCCACGTCTGTGGGACAAAATTTTTTAACATTTTAGGACAACAATGCCCCTTGTCTTTTTCAAAATTTACAACATCCGTCCCGTCCTGTTCCGTCCCGTCCCGTCCCGTTCCGTCCCGTCCCGTCTGCGTACCAAACGCACCCTCAAGGCTGCGCATGTCAAGATCAATTCTGACTAGCTGTTTCAGGATTTTCTTGAGGCGTACAAGCATGCAATTCCGTCTGGGGTCCGTGTTAAGCGAGTGAAAGATGATAGTGGCCATGAACCATGTGGAGAAGGTACCTTTGCTAGGAAGAGAGCTACCACATTCCACCAGTACTACTTTGTGTTGGGATTTACTTTTCCCATACCACATCTTTTCCAGAAGGTGATCTGCTCCATGAAATGTGCACCTGCTCAGTGCTCCCTAAATGCGATTCGTGTAATGGTGGGATTTTTGAACTTGAGCAGGTTCTTTGACCTTGGCTTGACCATAAATGAGTTTTAGTACTTCTTTGAGATCGGCCATAAGGAAGGTATGGGACAGCTGAGGTCTCGCCATAGACTGTTTGATGCTTCTAGCAAAGGTGATCATGATTGGGCAAGAGACACCTTGAAGATGAGTGGAGAGTGGGAGTCTGACTCTTCTCCTGAGCTGCGTGTCCCGACTACTTTTATTAGTGGTAAGTGAACTGCTTTATTCTTGTTCTGCTGAAATGTTTTGTTGAGCTGCTCCATGACTCCAATTTGTTGATCGTCTTTCTTACTTTACGTAAATTTGAAGTTTAGCTCAACTCCAAGAACTTCAGCAGATATGAAGAAAGTGCACGAGTGGTGCTGGCTGCTCAACCCTATTCGTCGGGAGAAAGGTGGTCTGCCTCTGAAGAAAGAGATAAAGCGGATAAAGGATGAGGCGTTGGCTTTCCCGATCGCTGATGTAGAGCCTGCTGCCAACGAGGGTGGAAAGAAAAGATCTTCCTTACTTGCTCGTGAGCCTCCTGCCAAGAAAAAGTCAATGACTTCTTCTGCTACTCGTGGGAGCTTATCTGTTGCCGAGAAGCTTGTTATTGATCTCACTTCCCCTAAGGAAGCAAAGAACGCCATCGAGCATGAGCCTGTGAAACCTGTTGCTCTGAAGGTGACCGTATCCATTGTTGAGAGACTTACCCAGCGGAAGGGTTCGGTGGTGCCTTCGGTATCTGGGTTTGTGTTGAAGCGTTTGTCGGGAACTAAGCCTGGATCTACTTCTGAGAGGCTCGTCGCTATGAAACGTGGGAAGGTGGATTCTGCTACTAGAGTGGCACCTAGGCCCACTCCTCATCCTGTTATAACTTACTCGTCTGCTGAGAAAGAGAAATTTGCTCACACGGGCAGTTGTGTGAAATCCACCGAGTCTAAGGCCGGAGAGTTCCTTGAGGTTTGTGCGCTACTGAAGGCTGACCTGCTTGAGGACGTCAATGCATGCGCCTAGTTCGTTGACAGTGTCGGGAAAGTTGATATCCGCTCAGACTCGTTTGAGAAACGTCCTACCTACTCGAGGAGGTCCTCTCTGATTGCCACAACGCATAAGACTTTGATCTTGGTAGCTGAGTTTATACGTGTTAATCAGGATACTGTCCAGTGTGCTAAGGAGGCTGAAGTGTCGTTTGTGGCTCAGCTTCACTTGGCTACTGAAAAGATTGAGAAGCTCGAATCTGAACTTCTCGTTTTAAAGAGGTCTGATGTCTCTAACCCTACTTCTTTGCAGTTGGAGATTGCTCTTGCAGAGACCGCCCATTTGAATGCTAGGCTTAGTGCGACTCAGGCGATGTTGGAAGCTGCAGAGAAGGAAATTAGTCATGTTTCTCCGGTGGTCGAGGACCTTGAGTGTGTCAATTCGGAGCTACGATCTGCTTGTTTTGCCAAGGACGAGGAGCTCATTTTCATGCATGTTGAAGTGTCTCGTCTCAAGGAGATTGCCAGTAAGCTTGAGTCCAAGGAAGTGGATCTGTAAGGTGCGCTGCCTGCTAGCGAGAACTTGAAAAAAGGAACTGAATGAGCTGCAGGGTGCTCACACTAGGCTTGTTGAGGAGAATCTGCAGCTGAAGAATGAGAAAGCTGGTCACAAAGTGGCGCTTGCTTCTTGTCAAGTTGATTTCTATAAGCTTGGCTATGTAGACCATCTTCAAGGCAGGCCGTTGGATTATGAGTTTTCCGAGAAGGACTTCGAGACTTTTTCTATTTCTCCAGTTGATCTGCTTGATTTCTCATTTGAGGCTGCTTTTGGTGGAGCAGCTGAAGGTCAGGCAATCCAGGCAGGGGCGGCTGAGGATGAGCTGATGGAAGCTTTAGCTGCTGGGAATGGCCCGGCTACTGAAGGCGTGGCAATCGAGGAACCGGTGGTTGCGTAAGCTACTAAGAAGTAGTCTTTTTTGCTTAAACTTAGGAGTTTTTTCCTTTTCCTTTTTGTTCCGCTTTGCTTGAACTTTGTCGACGTTCGAGCTAGTTTATCAATTTGCTAGAAATTTAATAAACTGCTTTCCTTGTTTCTGCTTCATCTTTCTATTTCGCCATGCCTTTTGTGAAACTTTACTGTAGGATGGGCGGCTGGGTGAGCTGTTTCAACAAAACAGTTAATCCAACGTCATCACTTAGGTTTTAGTTTCGGCTTTGGGGCTTCGGAAGCCTTGCCTACTTGAGGCGATTTGCAAAACTTTGCCGTAGGTTGGGCAGTTAACTGGGCTACTCCAATGGAGTAGTTGACTCACGTAGTCATTTTAGGCTTTAGTTTTGGCTTTAAGGCTTCGGGAGCCTTGCGTTATTGAGGCGATTTGCAAAACTTTGCCGTAAGACGGGAAGTTGAGTGGGCTACTCCGATGGAGCAGTTGACCCATGTAGTTACTTTAGGCTTCAGTTTTAGCTTTAAGGCTTCGGGAGCCTTGCATGCTTGAGGCGATTTGCAAAATTTTTCCGTAGGACGGGCAGTTGAGTGGGCTACTCCAATGGAGCAGTTGACTCACGTAGTCACTTTAGGATTCAATTTTGGCTTTAGGACTTCAGGAGCCTTGCCTGCTTGAGGCAATTTTCAAAACTTTGCCGTAGGACAGGCAGTTGAGTGGGCTACTCCGATGGAGCAGTTGACTCACGTAGTCACTTTAGTCTTCAATTTTGGCTTTAGGGCTTCGGGAGCCTTGCCTGCTTGAGTCGATTTGCAAAACTTTACCGTAGGACGGGCAGTTGAGTGGGCTACTTTGATGGAGTAGTTAACTCGCGTAGTCACTTTAGGCTTTAGTTTTGGCTTTAAGGCTTCGTGAGCCTTACCTGCAAGAGGAAAAAACGCGAGATTTTTAACTTATAGAGTTGTTAGCCGAGCTCATGCTTCGCGTAGGAAGCAGAGGGGGTCTGCTTAGCTACTATAGTCGTGACACTCGACTTTGTGGCTTCTTAAGCCTTGGCCCTCCCAAGGCATGTTGCGAGATTTTTGACTTATAGAGTTGTCAGCTGGACTTGTGCTTTTCTTTGGAAGCAGAGGAAGTTTGCGTAGCCGCTATAGTCATGACACTCGACTTTGTCCTAGCAAAACTTAAACCATAGATTGTCGGCCAGAAGCGCTGCTTATAAGTAAGCAGGCGAGTCCGTGTAGTCATGGCAGGTGTAAGTTTCGGTTTATGGGTTGCCTTGGGCTTATAGCCGTAGGGTCGTCGGCTAAGTGTCTTACTTATAGAAGCAGACGACCCACACGACCACTTCGGGCATCATCCCTGGCTCCCAGAGGTATTCTTTGGCGTGAGGTATAGGTGAAGTCGCTCCTCTGAGGCCATATCCTTCCGAGTCCGAGCTTTGATCCTGCATGTCCTTTAACTAGTATTGCAACACTTTGAAATTAAGCCACTCATGAAGATTTGCATGTCGAGGACATACCATCTTGTTCACATGACATCTTTCATGGGCAAGGGTCCTGCACTTAATTGTCTCTTCCAGTTAGAGACCCGGGATCCCGCAGAATTGAATCCTTCAATTGGCTAAGTCTATTCCAATGAAATGACTGTCGTGGCTAATACTGGGAGTCAGCCGGCGCAGGTGGTCGCTGACATAAGGGGAAACTGAGCAGTCGTATTACCCATCCACGTCTGGATATTCCGGATACACTATGTCTGAACGGGCAGATAACACATTCTGCTTATCATAGGGGTGGTTATGCCATGTCTGCAGGGCAGAGAGCATCTTACGTTATGTCTGTAGGGCAGAGGGGCGGCAGGTATCCTGCATCATGTCTGTCGGGCAAAGGGTGTTTTTCACCATGTCTGCAAGGATGCAAGTGTCTTGCACCATGTCCGTCCGTTAGAGGGTGTTTTTCACCATGTCTGCAGGGCGGCGGGTGTCTTGCACCATGTCCGTCTGGCAAAGGGTGTTTTATGCTTATTGCAGAAGGTAATCAGTTTGTTTATGCATTTGGCCTAGGCTTGCAAATTATTCCTTCAATTTTCATTGAAAATAGAGGCTTTTATTAACCTTGCTCGTAGGCGGTAATAGCGTAACAACTAATAATCCTCGGCATCCGAGGTCTTTGTTCGTCAAGCTGCTTGAGTCTTCGACCCTTCTCGTCTTGAACATCGTCTAAGGAATGGTGAGAGGTCATATGTAGTACTTTCTCAGGTTGCAGGCATTCCACTGCTTGTCGATTTCTTTGCCATTCATGGTGGTGAGGGTGTAGCTTCCCTTTCCGCCTACTCAGCTGATTTTGTACGGACCTTCCCAGATGGGTCCCGTCTTTTGGAGCCTTCCCATTAGGTGGTAATGAAGGCTTTTCTGAGGACTAGGTCTCTTGGCTGGAATTGCTAGATTTTTGTTCTTTTGTTGTAGCTGGAGATGAGATGCTGTTGATAGGCCGCAATGCGGGTGATAACCTTCTCGCGTTTTTCCTCTGCCAGGTCTAAGTTAGTGGCTATCTCCTTTTTGTTCTGCTCAAAGTTTGGCAGTACAATGCTAATGCTTGGCACTACGACGTTAGAATGAATGATTGCCTCATAACCATGCGCCAAGGAAAATGGAGTCTTGCCGGCTGCTCACCTTTTGGTGGTACGATATGCCCATAGGACACCGGGGAGCTCATCTGGCCATTTGCCCTTCTTGTCTGATAGGGTCTTCTTCAAGCAGTCGAAGATAGTCTTGTTGGACGTTTCGGCCTGCCCGTTGCCCTGTGGGTATCGGGGCGTGGACATGTGCTGCTTGATGCCATATTTTTTGAAGAATCTTGCCAAGTGTTTGCCCACGAACTGTGGGTCATTGTTGGTGACGACGGAGTGTGGGATGCCGAAGCGGCAGATGATGTTCTTCCATATTAAGCGCTATATGTTCATCTGGGTAGTTGTGGTTATGGGTTCGGCTTCGACCCATTTGGTGATGTAGTCGGTCGCTACGATTATCATACCTCTACTCTCAATAGCAGGCGCTATTGGTCCTACCAAGTCGATCGTCCAGGACAGCTGCTCCATCAATGGATTAGATATTATTTTTTGAAGAGGAAATGAAAGGGAAGGACAATGAGCATATCAGAATCAGAGATTTTCAGTGGGAATAATACCATAACCAAAATCTTAAAAAAAAAAAAAGCAAAATGCCAATCGTTATTTGAAACCCACAAAAATCCATAAGTTTACAGAGACTAAGAAAAATCAAAGAAAGAAGAAGACCCACTGCTAGAACGAGCATTTCAGAGTTCTATAGCAAGTGGGATTCCACATAGCAAGTACATTGAGGCCTATCAGAGGCCTAAACCAGAACAAATAGTATGAAGAAGATGGAGAGAGAGGCCCACTAGAAGAGAGAGAAACTCAAAACCCAGCAAAGCAAAACAAAACCCAAAATGTAAAATCGCAAAGCGATTAGGGTTTTCTGCTTGCAAGCTATGACTTTTGGGGTCCTTGGAAACAAGAGTATAGCTATATATATATATATATATCCTACACTGCCTAAATGGTGGCAACATATCAATCATCAATCCACAATGCAATTCAAATTTTAAGAAAACCCTAAATGGTGGCAATAAGATTCAATCATCAATCTACAAATTCTAACTTAAAACCCCTAAAGTCCCTACACCAGATATTCACAATTTCACAGTAATAATAAAACCTAATTCAAAATTACCAAAATTTTAGAGAGATGATGGTTGGTAGTGGTACTGGACCACTAGTGTTAGCAGTGTTCCTCGACGGTGGTGTGGTCGTGACGACGGAGGTGGTGCCGTTGTGTTGGTCGCAACGGCGCTGTGAGAGTCTAAGAGTTGGAGCTCGATGGTGGTGATGGGGTGATGGTGGTCAGGTCGCGACAGCGGAGGTGGTGCTATTGTGTTGGTCCCGACAGCAGTAAGCAGTGAGCACTGTGAGTGTGAGTGAGAGTCTGAGAGTTGGAGTCGATGGAAGGGATAAGGAGAGTCTGAGATTGAGGGTGATTCTGGAATGGCTAGGGTTGAAACTAACGATTGGGATTGGATTGAGAGATGATATCTTAAATCTCGTTCGTCCATTGTAATACAAACGGGTCGGTCCGGGTACCCGCGGTTCCTATACTTTTCGAACCGGCCCGAACCTAAAACTTCAAAGGCCCACCCCGCCCCGCCCTGTTCTGTTTTTACAAAATTAGGACTCTGCCCGTACCCGCCCCGAACCTTGATTACCCGTCCCGACCCGCGATTCCTGTACTCGTTTGCCCACCCCTAGCTTGAACTGACACGCCCCGACCCCGATGTCCTGTAGACATCGGGGTGGTCACGTGCTGGCCGACACCCGAGGGGTGACGAAAGCCATTTAGAAGGTATAAAAACGAGAATCAAGAATTTAAATTGCACATTTAATACGTGTTTCAGGAACGTGTTCAGAACATACATCTAATTCGAATTACTACAAGAAAGAATATAAAATTGAATACACAAAAAGAGTAGTTCCTACACCGAGAGGACTCGAAGATGCCAGTGCGGAAGTGCCTTGACGCCGGGATTGTATGCCTCGATTCTATACCCTGAAGGGGGCGCAAAACAAAGGTGAGTGGACCAATTTGATATACATATAAGAAAACAGTTATCAACATACTATCCCCCAAGTTTTATGAAAACACAATTATATCATGATAAACATAGGTTTTCTGAACCTAGAATGCCGTGCAATATTTCATGTCCTAACTCATCATGCAATATCTCGATTCATAACTCGCATACTATAATCATATTCATAGGGGAATAATCGCTAGTGAATGTCCAATATAAACGCTTCAGGCCCCATGCCGGCTCCCCGTCCCTGAGCATACAGTCAGAGGAAACCACACTGCAGGCCCAATGCCAGCTTCCCGTCCCTGTACTCAAAAGTCAGAGGTAACACACTCCAGGCCCTATGCCAGCACCATAACCGTCGCCCGGGATGGACCGGAACCCTATCCCTACATCCCGTAGCGGAAGTGGACCTAAACCGTCGTCCGGGATGGACCGGAACCGTATCCCTACATCTCGTAGCGGTAATATCATAACTATCGCATATACATTTATACACTATCAGAACTATCGCACATACATCATTCTCATGCTATCATGCTTTTCATACATGCAATTCTACAAATAAAACATGTATTTTTAGAAGGGGTCCACTCACAGTACTTAGCCGTCCAACGCTGCACTGCTAGCGAATCTAGAACAATCCCAAAAGTTGCCCCTAAGTACATAAAAGGTACAACTTAGTCAAACTCTATTCAAATGAATTTATTTGGGAAAACGGACTTCAAAAACGGGTCCAGGACGTCGAAATTAGCCTAGGAGGGGTCCCGGACGGAACCCGAAAAAGTCAACCTTAAAAGTCAACGTTGACCGTTGACCGGGTCAACGGGGCAGCCGGGTCGGGTCAACGGGTCAGTCAACCGGGTCGGGTCAGGGTCAACGGGTTGGGTCAGGGTCAACGGGTTGGGTCCATGGGTCAAGGTCAACCCGGGTCTGGGTTGGATCCGGACCATGGGTTAGGGTTTGGGTCCACATGGGTTTGGGCTTGGAGGGTCTGACCCAAAAGGGTCTTGGGTTTGGGGTAGGGTTAGCCCAAAGGGCTTCTGGGCTCAGGGAATACGGGCCTGGGGCCCTGATTTAAAGAACCCAAAAGGGTTTTGGGTTAAATGGGTCTGGGCTTAAAGCCCTTAGTAAAACTGGCCCAAGGGCCCGGCTTAAAGAAACCCCAAGGGTTTCTGGGTTATAAATTAAACGGGCCAAGGGCCCTGACTTCTAATTCGGCCCAAGGCTTATAAGCCTTGGGTTTGGGTTTGGGTTAAACGGGCCAAAGGCCCTAACATTTCCTAAGGCCCGAGGCCTTAATTAATTTTAAGGAAACTAAAAATAAAAAGGGAACGGGCTAGGGTACTGGGCTCGGCCCTAACGGGCTTCAAGCCCGTGCATTTCAAAATGGCCCGAAGGCCCTAAACCCTAACTAATTAACAAAATAAAATAACTAAATAATTAAAGGGATTGGGCTGGGCTGGCTACGGGCCTAAGGCCCGATGGGTTTTGGGTTTCGGTTTATGGCCCAAAGGGCCTGGGTTTGGCACCGGAGCACACAGAGACGAACGCCGGAGCTTTGACAGCTCTGGCCGACCACCAACGGAGACCCTAAGCTCCGATCTACCCATAAAATCGAAGAGCGAAGAGAGAGGAGTAGAGTGGTACCTTCAGATCGACGGAAAGCCGCCGGAGCTGCTCGGAAAATGCCTCGGGGCTCGCGGATTCGCCGGAGAAAATGGGTGTAGGCACCCCGTGATGATTTCGTCCCAAAACCCTTGAATTAACGAGGTAAATCTCGTTATAAACTCAACCATTCACAAATCGAGTCGAAGGGAGTAAGGATTTAGGGCTTACCTCGCCGGGGAAGAGGGAGAATCGCCGGAGAGTTTTTCTGGGGTTCTTCTGTCTTCGCCGCGACGGGAAGAGATGAGAGACGAGAGAGAGAACGAGGGTTCGTGTGTGTGTGATCGTGGTGGTGAGGTCGCGCGAGAGGGACGAGAGGGTTACGGGAGAGTGAGGGTGCAGAGGGAGATCAAGAGGGTCGAGAGACTGAGAGAGAAGAGAGACAGAGAAGAGAGGGACATAGGAGTGAGGGAGAGGGCTCGGGGGAACCAAAACCGGGTGGGCCCAGTGGGCTCACCATTTAAGAACCAAAACAATTATAAAATTAAAAAGGGGGTTTAGGGACTAAATTGAAAGTTCATAAAACTTTTAGGGATTAAAATTGTATAGTTGAAATCGGTTTGGGGTTTAATTTCTAGAATTTAAATATAATTAAGGGGCGGGCGTGTCATGAACAACTTATTAAATTCAATGAATGTTGAATGCAAATATGGATGCCAACATGCATACTTTGTCCAAGTGAAAGTGAAAGATAGAGAAATCACGAAGAAGACTTTCCCTCCGAATTCCCACAAAAAATGGTAGGATTTGAAAAATATGTTAGTTGACGTCCATTATATTTCTATTTAACATTCATTGAATCTAGTGGATTGTCGAAGCCAAGACATGAAACAAGCTCATAGAATCTATATTGTGTAAGCTGCTAGATTAGTTGGGAATTTAATCTCGGATGAGTTTGCGGTTCATTCTTCCTCACAGTGGGGACAAGGGGGACATGTTGATGTTAATGGAAAACAAGAAGAGATGGATAGAGGTGTCAATTTGGAACGTTAGCGGTAGACAACAGATATTTATGAAAAATTATATCAAGATGTGATTGCGATATATACAGGGATTTTTGTTTTTCGTAAAAATCTCAAATATGTGATGAGTGAGGATAAAGCCAACCACGCTGCGGTTTCATATGCCAAGCAATCCACAAAATTTTGCGGTATTTTAATCTCTTTTTACACATCTTTATCGATTTTTGGCCGTTAAATTATATAAACCTAAGAAAATTAATGGACATAAATGAACCAAAGTGTGTAAAAGACTAAAAATGGTTTGTGAAATGATGAAATGATTTATGTTTCAAAACACCTTAGCTTAAAAAAAAAATTTGAACTAAAACTTAAAATTAAAAATTAAAAAAAATTAAAAATAAAAAATAAAAAATTAAAAAAACTAAGTTGTCAAAAGGGCCCTGAAGTGACAGGAACGGTAGGGAGGGCCATCCTATATGATGACATTTTGCCAACCTCCATTAAAATTCTAAATATCAGTTGTACTGTGTGAGAGAGAGATGAGCAATTAAATCTTTCACCAATACATCATATAGTTGGGAGGAAGGGTTAAAGAATGAAGGTAGTATTAAATAGCCCTACTAACACAATTTTATGCAAAACAGATAGGTACAAACTTATAAGATTATCAACTTTTCTTCTTCCTTTGTTTTTTTTTTTTTTTTTTTTTTTTTTTTTTTTTTTTTTTCTGGGGAAAGTTATGGTTTGTAAACTGAGTCTAGTTTCAAATTTATTTATCTCTTATTTTCGTACATTAAAAGTTTATATATATATATATGGATCCGAACCCAAAGTCTTGGTAAGAAAATGGTTAATGGATTGATGTTGGAAATATGTCGTACTTAATAGCTAATCATCCTTAGTGATATTTCATGTAATTGTTACAATTAATGAATGGAAAATTTAATTTGTTCATATTTATAGACTAACTTTATACACATAGTAGGGATAGACAAATACTCACGAGTATGAGTAACCGCGGTTAGCAGTCCATTTAAAATTCACAATTACAGTTATGGGTAACCTTTAAGATAAATAAACTATTTACTTGTAAAATTTAAATGAGTAATTGAGGGTATTATCTGCAGTTATAAACGGATACGCATTTAACCGTTTATTTTAATATATGTATAAAAAAAATAAAAAAAATAAAAAAATAAAAACTAGAACCCTAAATTAATAAATTTTAAGGTCAGAAAGGTCTTACTAATTCTGAGTTTGAGTTTATTTATCATGCATTGCATGCTAAAGTTAAACATATGTTGGTTAGAAGGGAATTAAATTATTAACGGGTTTGAGTATGGGGCCCAGTGCAGTGGCACTAAAGCCTAAACAACTCCCACCTCACCCCAAGTTTGAGTCCCCCACCCCCAAGTTTAACTAATGACAAAAAATAAAAATAAAAAAAATAAAAAGAAATTAACGTGTTTCACACACACACACAGATATATATATATATATATATATATATAACTACGTTCGTCTTGCTAATTGTGGTTATAAATCAATGTTTCATGATCATGTGTATGGATGTTCTTGTTAGTTCATTTCCAAATTCTTATTGTGGTTATAAATTAATGTTTGATGTTCAGAAGCTGGGTAAGAAAAATCTCATCGATTCGTTGTCAAATATGATGGTGTTTAATCGTCAGAAAAAGAAAATTAAGACAAATTTTAATTTATTTATTTTCAAGTTGTTAAAAAACATGTAGGTGTGTATAAAAGGGGTAACCGAGTTAAAATGGATAAACGGGTTAAAAACGGGAGGCGGTTACAATTAAATGAGTATGCAGTTATGAGTATAACTAACCGTTTATAAACGATTTTGGGTATGTATATAACCGTTTATACAATTACTCATAGGGTAAACATTTATGAGAGTAAAAGCTTAAATGGTTATGCGTAAATAACTGCAGTTACCCACCTGTTCATAACCATTGCCCATCCCTACACCATGAGCAATTCAAGAATCATGGTAATAGATAGTTTGATTCTAAGTAGGCCTGGGCACGGTTCGGTACGGTTCGGTACCGGAGTGGTACCAAAACCGAACCTGTAGTAAAATTTCGGTACGGTTCGGTTCGGTCTAAGTGTAGGTTCGGTTCGGTTCGGTTTTCGGTTCGGTAAGGAATAAGACCTATTTTTCAATTTTTGTAAAAAAAAAACCCCAAATTAGTTCTTTGTCCAAAACTGATTTGGTACGATTCGGTACCGAACATAGAACCGAAACCGAACCGACTAAGTACGAAACCGAACCGATTTTGTACCGATACCGAATGAACCGAAAAAAAGAACCGAACCGACCGGGTTCGGTCCGGTTCTCGGTATTTTTTGCCCAAGCCTAATTCTAAGAGACCTTACCCTTAAGACCGTATAGTAAATGTTACTAGTTTATAGGATTATCAACTAGGCAACTGAGACAATGAAGTATTCTCCACTTATATAATAACATAAGATGTAAGACTCCATGTTCTGTCCTTTGAAAAATCTCTTCTAAACAAGAAGGGATGTGGCTTAATTTGGAACGTTAATTACAATAATATAACACTTATTTTAGGTCGCATAATACGCTAAGCTTCCATTTGACACGCAATGGTCAACAGCAGTTAACCATAATTATAGATTCATATTAATTCTTATTTCCATTTTGCTAAGCATACTAATTGTTATTCTAATTCATTTGAATGACCAAGTGCCCGTGGACCAAAATGTCACGAATGACCTGTTTGAGATTACTTTTGTTGAAAATACTTCAAGAAATCTTTCATGAAGCGTTTTTATGACCTAAAAGCACATTGCACAATGAAATTTGATATTCTATCATTTTTTTTTATGAGATGAGATATTGTATCAATTTACAATTTTGTTTCTCTTATTTTATTATTTTTTTAAACAAACGATAATATTTACACTAAAGAGATGGGAGAGTGTGCTAAGTCTCACAATTGGCCTACTAGAATAATGTGGTTTAAATTTGCTCTTGGCAAGATACACTTTTGTTTTTTTGAATATCTCAATCTTCTCGCAATGAGTATCCTCTTTGGATCCACTTTGAGAGGATCTTGGGAATTCTCACATCGTGTCCGTTTATCGTATATCATGCGGTTAGTTTTAGTTTTCGTTAGGTACTGTTTGTATTTATTTTTAAATAAAAATATTTAAAATGATTTATGACCGCACGGTGTATGATGAACGGATACAATGTGATGATCCTGGGGATCCTCATTCTAATTCTCTACTAAATTGATGGCGAGTCTGTCAAAGGCTTTGTCTAGGTAAAGTTTTGATCTTGTGCTTGTTTGAAGCATTTGGAAAGAAGGGAATGCCTTCTACTGGAATATGGTACTTCAACGCCTCCTCTGGAAATTCAATGCAAGAATGGCAATGGCATGGCCGCAGGAGTTTAATAAGTGGCATGGTAAGACAAAACTCACACAACGCTCTACTGTGCAGACATGGAAGAACCCGGAGAGTGGAAGGCTCAAATGCAATTTTGACGGGACTTGGGAGGAGCACGGAGGTGTAGGGGGTGTGGGTGTAGTTATCCGTGATGATACGGGAACCGTTGTGGCTGCGATGGCAGCGCAGAGGGCTGTAATTTCATCTCATTTGCATGGGGAGATGGAAGCAGCGAAGATAGGGAAACGACTGCAAACTTGGTGGAATTTGAAGGAGATGCACAGCTTGTTTTAGCTGCTTTAAATCTGGGGTAGCGAATGATACCTCTGCACTGGACACGTCGTGAATGATGCTCGGGCCTTTCTCGGTTCATTCCCTTATATCAAACTCACCTACACTCGACGGGAAGCGAATACGGTGGCTCAAAGATTAGCAAGATCGGGGTTGTCT
Organism: Crataegus laevigata; assembly: GCA_963580275.1. Classification (NCBI taxonomy): domain Eukaryota; kingdom Viridiplantae; phylum Streptophyta; class Magnoliopsida; order Rosales; family Rosaceae; genus Crataegus; species Crataegus laevigata. Next base: position 24,904,508 of record OY756948.1, read on the forward strand.
CTGGAGCAACAAGTGGTTTGATTTGAAGAACCACATAATTACTGATCTTTTATTTGAGGAGAAATTAGGTTCCCATTTTTTTTTTCTTTCTACTCCATTGATTAAAACTGTATTTTTTTTCAACTCGTAATCAAGGTCCTTAGGTTTTAATGAATGTCATTATTTCAATAATAAATATTTACGTGTCAAGATAATTAAATTGTATTACTAAATATATTCATTTAGTGTGAGTAATGTTACATTTTGTATATTTATATTTATGACTCAACTTTGTATCATATTTTTCTACTTTTAGTTTGTACCCATTTTTAAATTACAACATTTTTTTTTAATTTGTACTAATTTTCTTTACAGTTTTAATATGTACCCCCATATTAATTGTTTTGTTCTCATATTTTTTGTTGTAGGCCTATTTGACTGAACTGTTTAAAGGGCAGGGAGGGAAAGGGGCCAGCGGCAACAGAAAGATAAGAGAGATATGTAATTCTGAGGTGTATGTTGTATCACCCTCTTATGCCTTTATTTATAGTAGTAGGATAGGTAGAATCCTTACCCTAATAGGATTACATCTCTAATAGGAATTAAACTACTAAAGGGAATATACAAGATACTCCTAGATACACTAGGATTTACACAATCACATTCCTTAAAATCTAAAACCTCCAGAGTTGTAGTAGCATCTTCGGGATGTTCCACATGCACAAAGTTAGTCTCATGATGAGAATGATTCTTGGCAATAGCTTCGGGGTTGATCGGACCATATTTTTATATATTTTTATATCAAATTCTCTCGTCTTTTCTTAGTTAGTTCGTTATATTTCGAGCTATTTGCGTTATTTTTATGTTTTATAAGTTTTTCAAGAAAAGAAAATAAAAATAGAATAAATGAAGTGTTAAGTAATTAATTCGTTTAAACTATCTTACTTGTTGAATAAAACTTATCTTGTGAAAAATAATATTATATAAATATATATATATATATATATATTTATATATTTATATATTTATATGTTTATTTATATTATATATTAATATATGTGTGTGTGATTACAGTTGGGATGCACAAAGGAATCATGCACCGAAGGAATCATTGGGCAAGAAAAAAAAGAAATAGACAGGAGTCGGTGGGGGGAGCATCACAGAAAGGAAAATAATAAAATGGGGAGTTTTAAAAGAAAAGAAAGGAAGGCACTTGAACTTGCAGAAAAAGAAAAAAATAAAATAATTAAAGCTAAGTTGATTTTTCAACTTAAGAGGAGCTGAAGCACGCAGCACAAAAGGCGGAGGGGCGTGAGTTTGGCATTGGAGAGGGAGCTCCTCGGGGAGCCAATTGGGGGGAATAAGGAGGAAGCAGCCAAGCTCCTCGGGAGAGGAGATCAGAAAAAAATAGAAGAAAAAGGGAGCGCCCTATTTGTTTGGGGAGGTCCTCGGGCAGCGTGAGGGACAGGAGGTTCACAAACAGAAGGCAGCGCCTGAAGGGTGAGCCTTCATCACAGAAGCGGCCTTTGAGCAGTGGGGAGCACCGAAGCCCATTGGGCAGTCAAGATTTGAGGCAGGCCGAGAGGAATAAAAGGAACCAGAGGCACTGGGGCTCACGTCTTGTAGGTGGGCTTTGCGGGGAAGGCCTTGGCCTCACGGGGAGAAAATAAGTACAGGCCTCGGAGCCAATCCATGAAGCACAGAAACCCTCTTTGGCAGCGCATCAACCCACTTGGCAGCCAGCAGAAATCGCATAGTGCACAGACCCTTGATCCTTATTTTGGTTTAATCCCTCCAACTTATGTTTTTAATTTATGTTTTTAAATAATGTGTAATTAAATTTATATTGGCTAGAGGTTAATTCGAAACCATGATTATAATTGTAATTTAATTTGATTTACTCCAGTTATGAATGTATAAATGTTTGGATGTGGTTTACTTTTCTGTGTTGATTAATAACTTGTTTATGTATGTGGGTTAAGGATCGATACTTAATTTGCATGCTTAGACTTGATGCTAGGATATAAGGGAATTTCACCTAATCGTTATGAACTTATATTCACAAGTGGTAAAAATCGCTAGTCACGATTGTGTTTAGTAAACCCTAGGTTGGATTAACATGCGTATTCCATAGTTATGAATGCCTAGTCGATGTTTATGATTTCCATTGAACTTAATGATTCTTGCTTGTATCTCTATTATGCAATTCATGTAGGGAACTTGTGGGAAATGTTTTGGGTTGTCGTATGCAATCATCCAATCTAATGACTCTAGGGAAATCTGAAAGTTAATTTAAGCGGACCTAATTAACTTGGAGCATTGTCATTCATGCGTTTGTTAAATTCATAACTGGGAATCAATTTAGGTTGCTTATGTGTCATGTGTGGAGAAAAACCCTCTAGCCAATCCGTCGTCTATCCGTTTACTTTAATTTTATGTTTTTGTCAATTTTATAATTTATTTAAGTTTAATTTACGTTTCATCCAAACCAAACCCCCCCCCCATTATTAAAATATTATTATTTAGTTAGTTTTTATTATTTTTAATCTTTTAATTTAATTTCCGTCCAATTAATTTCCTAGTTTTTAATTTAAATTGTTTTCATTATTTTGAGTCATTTTTAGTGTGTTTCGAGTTTTTAGCTTAGTTTGTATTTTCTAGAGTCTTGAGTTGTTTTGAGTCTTTTGATTTGTTTTAGTTTATTTGTTAGTTTTATTTTGAGTTATTTTAGTTAAGTGTTTTTATTTTAGTTTTGTGTTTTAAACTTTGTTTTTACGTTTTTAATTTATTTTAGAGGTTTTAGCAAGCCCTCCTAATCCCCGGCCTAGAACGATACCCTACTTACACCTATACTACAACTGTCAAAAAGAGGGTTTAATTTGTGCGTTAGTTAATTTTAGCGCATCAGGGGTTAGCTCGGCATACGCGTGGCCAATGATCATTTCATCCACAGTGATAGCACATGTCCATTTCCGTGGAATTCGATTGAACGACAACTTTTTCCTTGTTCTTGAAGTTTGGGGACTTAGGGACAAGCGGTTGGCGCTTCTAGGTCAAATTTTCTCCCTTAGATAGGCCTCTGTTCAGTGGAGCTAGGGATGGGTTCGGTTCAAATCGGTTCGGTTTTATGCCAAAACCGAAATCGAACCGAAATTTCGGTTCGGTTCATTTTATTTTCGGTTTTTTCTGGTTCGGTTTTGGTTTTTTTTTTTCACATCACGGTTGGCTTTAAAAAAAAAACGAAGTATACATAGGGTTAATCCTTGTTTGGTTCATGAGAAATTGAGTTTAAAAAATAATAATATTTTAAATTCTCTGTTTCTCAGTATAATTTATTTAATTATTTGTTTTGGATATTTTTTTTTTTCACATCAAGCAAGCAAACAAAGTATACACAAGGTTAATCCTTTTGAGCAGAATAGATTACTCAAACATTACATGATTATTAATAAGGGGCAAACAAAGCAGTAAAACCCAAATTACGAACAACCATCAAATCCAATGGTATGTTTAGTTTTCTAAGAGAATGCAGTGAAAGTTTCAGTCTTTTACAAAGTCAAGCAACAAAAAACGAAATTTAAAATGTTTAACTCTCTCTCCCCCCTCTCTCCCCCTCAATTTTTACTCGGTAGAGATATGAAAGTAAATGGACTGGAGTGCAGAGAGAAAGAGAAGTTGTACAAGTAGATTTGATTACTTTGTGATTATTACTCCAAATCACTCATAATTTCAATTCAAACAATAAAAACACAAACAAAGAAGAACATGATTGATCAAGAGACAAATGGAAAGCAACTGGTTTAGTGACGAACAAACAAACCATCAAAAATTAGAAGTAAAATTGGAGTGTGAGAAAAATGAGAAAAGGGTAGTAAGTATTTGGCAATACATTGGGCTTACAAATTGGGTTTAAAAAATAATACCCAAAACAAATAATTAAACAAATAAAATTGGGTGTAAAAATATTACAAATTGGGTTTAAAAAATAATACCCAAAACAAATAATAAAATAAAAAAAATATATATTAATTTAATTAATTCGATTCGGTTCTGTTTGGTTCGATTTCTAGACCTCTAAAACTAAACCGAACCAAAAGAATTCGGTTCGGTTTGGTTTTTTCAATTCGGTTTCATTTTTTTGTTCGGTTCGGTTTTTTTGGTTTCGGTTTGGTTTAGTTTTCGGTTTTTTTAACCCACCCCTAAGTGGACCTTGGGCCCGTGATGGGCCTTGTAGCCTATTACCACGGCTACGACGGGGTTTCCGTCGGTTGTGGTTGCTAGAATTGGTCGCATGCGCTTCAGGTGGAGTGCACGAGCCAGTAGGTTGAGCTTGATGATTTTTCATCAAAAGTTGGTTATGCTTTCCAGCGAGAAGCAGAACAGAAATCAAATCCAAAAATTTGGTGAACTTTTGTGCCCTATATTGTTGTTGCAGGACAATATTGGTGGCATTGAAGGTATAAGTCTTCTCTATGAGGCTTGTTCAGTTAAGTCTTCTTTACAGAACTTAAGCAATGATCGGATTCTATAAACTTTAAAGTTGTACTCATTCACAGACTTAAGGTCTTTGAAGTGTAAATGCTGCTAGTCGTGTCTTACTTCCGGCAAGTAAATGTTTTTCTGGTGATCAAAGCGATCCGCCAGAGCGAGCTAAAGGGTACGTGAATCCTCCTTTGCGAGGTACTCAGTCTGTAGTGCATCATGGATGTGTCTTCGAATGAAGATCATAGCAGTAGCTTTTTGAGCTTCATCGACGAGTTCATTGTCGATTAATTCCTCGATAGTAGCTTTAAGACTCTTTGCAGTAAGATGGAGCTTCACGTCTTGAATCCACTTCAGGTAGTTTCTTACAAAGACTTCCAAAGCGGTGCAATCGAGCATGTTCAAGTTCGACATGTCCCTAAGCAGAGGGTACAACATAACGTTGTTAGTCATATGGAAAGCCATAGACATACATTATAAAACATTCGGGTTCTATTGACATGTATTGGTTTAATTTAAGCATGAAAGCTACAGGTTTCATGTCTTAGGTTTTGAATGAAAACTTCGGGATTCAAAGGCAATAAATTTGAAATTATAGGTCCGATTTAGTTATGAATGTTTAGTTCATATAGGAGTATCTGTAAGAACACAAAATACAATGTACAATAAAATGTAGTAGCTTTGTGGATTGCTTCAGGAACCCAAGTGTGAGTGCATCGGGACTTAATGGTTCAAAGAAACGAAATAATTTGTTGAATTGTTAATGCCAAAACGTGGACTTCAAGCCAATAATTTTTTATTAATTTTCAGATTAATGGACTACTGGTCACTTTAATTAATTCAATAGATTGGATCATACATGGTCGATCGTAGAAGCAAAAAATAATAATAACGTTCGGGTTAAAATTATTTAAAGGGTTGTGCTATCCACATACTCCATTTTACTTCTCCCACATCCTTTGATAATTTCAATCCGTTGATCTTCTTTAATTCATCCGATTCGACGACCGAAAATTAAAAGGTGTGTGAGAAGTAAAATGGGGCATGTAAATATTACTGTTGGAAATGTGCCCTAAAACCAATCATATGATGATACTTTACGGACATTTCACATGTTAAACTAATCTAGTTTAATATCAAGGGCAAAGATTATTGTTTGAGCGGTCTCATATAAATATGCTTAAACGATAAAGTCCAATGAATATGTGATTGAGAGAATGCAATCTAAAAGAAGTTAGATTCATGAGACCATTCTTTCGTAGACACATCCTAAACGTTCCTGATCATAGGATTGCCAATTGGGCATTGACAGTCCGTTAAGATCAGTACGTGCTATGTCTTCTCTCAGGGAGAGTGACTAGTCTCGAGTCATTGGTGTGAGTGACACCAAGACAAGTACGTAGGTGCTCAATAGAGAATGAGTTCACTGAACACGATCAACGACGAGTTCTCATATTCATGTCACGTGAGAACTCATGGTTAGGATAATGCAAATTAGTCCTTTGACCTGAGGCATCATAGTTGTCTTGTGGTTAGGTCCTTGATCTTTGATCGTGTCAAATGGCATTCCTTTGAGTGTCCACGGCATGGTTGGGGTCAAGCTATCTAGTCATGGAGACAAGTGAATGCGCAACAAGGGATCTCTAACCTTCAAACCGTTGAGGGAGAATACTCTATGATATGATTTAGAATCTCTGGCCAGAGTATGAATGAGATGTTGGAATGTGTTCCAGATCACATTCAATGGAATCATATAAGCACGAGATTCACATTGGATAGTAGACATGAATAAACTATCAAGCCAAACAATGTGGTCAAGAGTATTGTATTAGAGAAGGACCGTATTGCATTTGTAATCCTAAACTGAATAGGTTCTCTACCTCTTCTGATTAGCTTGGGTAACCATGATATGCTGCTAGGTGTCACTCATGGTTTGTGGAAGCCCTAAACGTGTGTAAACACTAAAGGGAGAATTGAAAGTTAGTTTCAAATTCACAATCGATTTAAAAGAGTTTGAATCGCCCACTGCCTCGCTAAAAGGAACCTAATGGATCGTACACCGTGTAAGGTAAAGATTGAAGATTCAACGTAATGAGTAAGAATAATTAAATGGTTTAATTATTTATGGCAATGATTAATTAATATGTTAATTAATCAAACGAATAAGTTCGTTAAAGACCTTGGGATAGTTTTGGACCTTAAGGCCCAATGGGCTTCGAACGTCGAGTCCATTAATTTAAGTTGTATGACAACTTAGTGAATAATGATTCACAAAGACCAAATTGCCCAAATTAATCCCTAAGGCCGGCCACAATGTAAGGGTAGCAAACTTGGACTTATTTACAAGTTTGCCACTCAAATGAATTAAGCTATAAATATGACTTTATAGACAAAATTCATTTAGGGTTCTTTTTGGGGGAAATTGGTGAAACACAATCTCTATTTTTCTCTCTAAAAGGCCGGCCCCCTTGGAGGGATTAGCTAGCAATCCTACTCCTACAAGGTCACTCATATCTTCTCCAATCTAACCTTGGTGTAGAATCTTAGAGGTTCCCAATTTTGGGAACTTGGAGAAACCTCTTCATCCATCCAAATCCATAGATTTAAGATGCAAGGAATGAAGGCCCTCTCTTTGGGTGATTAGCCTTTGCTTAAGCAAAGAGGAATCTACAAAGGTATAAATCTCAACTCACTTTGTTTTGAGTTGTTTAAAGGTTCACCAATCTACTAGGCTTTGAACATTCATGGGTAATGTTTTGTTTTTAAGTATATGCAAGCATGATTCCGCCTTTAATTTTTTAATTGCATGCTAATGATATTGCTTAAATGAACATGTTTCTCTAAAATAATCCTTCAATTACACCCCATAAAATGCCAAAAATTAGCAGTGGATTCGAAAATCATAGCCTAATATGGTGGGCTTGGGTACTGTGAGTAAGGCAAAGCCCTAAAAGGCTTAGTGGGCTTGGGTAGTTGCAAAAGCAGCCCAAAGCATGGTTGTAGGCCATGGGCCGAGAGGTGGGAAGCCCAGTAACAAGGCTACAAAACAGTGTAGATACTAAGCCTAGCACGGGGCTGGCCTGTGATGTGGGTGTGCGCGAAGTCAGCAAGGCTGGCTTCGGTTTTGGGACGCAAGGTTAAGCCTAGCCATCTGGGCTGGTTTCAAATTCGTGGGTTGTGGCAAGGGCAAAAACCTAACAAATGGCAACAGGCCGTGCTGGCATGAGCCGGGTCTTCAGGCCTTGTTAGGGATAAGCCCAACATGGCTTCAGGTATGCAGGTATGGGCTCGGATTGGATTGAGGGCTACATGCTCGTGTGGTAGTTAACCCAGGCCAAAGCCTAGTTGGGTTTGAGAGAGGCAGCGAGCCTAGAAAGGATACGCACATGGTTCAGAGTGTTAAACGACATCGTTCCCTATGTGGCTGGGCTTCAGGCCAACGCGATGGTCTGGCAATGGTGCCACGGTGGTGCTGCAATTCCCTTTTTTTTTCTTTTTCGAATTCTAAGGTTAAAACCCCTTATTTCTTCTAAATTAATTTTGATGCTTTGACTCACAATTTCACATAGTATAATTACGTAATGCATGAACAAGTATATATATTGACATAATATATGAACATATATACAATATATATATATATATATATATATATATATATATAATTGAAGGGAAAATATAAATATAGGGGGTTCATGCATCATGGGGAATGTTTTCATGCTTCAAGGTTTTTTTCAAATATCTTAATTTATTTTAGAAGAACCTAATTGGCAGAAAACAATTGAAAGCCTTTGATTTTGTAGAAGAGAACCTCCTCCTACGATCCTTCAGTTCCTTAGCTTCTGGCAAGAGGTTGCTGATAACGTGTTGTAGGCCTATTTGACTGAACTGTATAAAGGACAAAGAGGGAGAGGGGCTGGCGGCAACAGAGAGAGAGAGGAGAGATATGCAATTCTGAGGTGTGTGTTGTATCACCCCCCTTATGCCTTGATTTATATTACTAGAATAGGTAGAATCCTTACCCTAATAGGATTACATCTCTAATAGGAATTAAACTACTAAAGAGAATATACAAGACACTCCTAGATACACTAGGATTTACACAATCACATTCCTAATCCAATAGGACTGCAACATTTTTAAATTTTTTATTGTACTCATAGTTTTCCCCCTTTTATTTATACCCATAATTTATTATAATGTACCCGTGTTTCTTTTAAAATGTATCACTTGTTATATGTAAAATGTACTCATTTTTTAAATTTAAAATCTATTTATATATTTTATCTAAAATGTATCCATTGTTGTTTATATAAAATGTTAGTGTTTTCTATATAAAAGGTACCTATTTTGTTTTATATAAAACTTACCCATTTTTTGCATAAAATGTACTCACATTTTTTAAATTTATAATTGCGTGCACCATTGTACTCATATAATTATATGGGTACATTCTTTTTAAACATTTTTATGAGTTACATATTAAAACATTTCACTTTTGGAACAATTTTGAAATTGTACCCCATAGCTAATTATATATGGTGAATGTACGGGTTTCTGTGACGATCCGTCCCTATATTTCTTGAAAAACTCTCCCCAATTGTGTAATTTGACGATTTTGTCTTTTTGGGAAAAATGTATTTCCGCTTTCTGGCACCAAATCAGTCTTCTTCTGGCTTTCTGGCACCCAATCAAACTCTCCATCTCTCTGTTGGCCAATTAAACATCACCATCATTATCATTCTCTCTCTTAAGCCCGTGTCTCTCTCTTCTTTGCAACGAAGGAGAGCTTTACCATCCATTCACAGATCGAACAAACCAACCACACCATTGAATTACTCTCGTCCTCACAAGCACAAACATACCACTGGATCACAAGTTGACCGAGTTTTGGACGTCGAACTCGAAAGATCTGAACTCAGTGAGTTGGGTTCAACGGGTTTTCGATCGAGTTTCAAAGTTTAGAAGGTTGGGGAAGCTTCCTTACAACTCCTTAAGGCCCCCTAAACTAGTTGTGGTGAGACGTTGACGTGAAATAACCCAAGTTTGAGAAGTCAACTTTTTGGTCGAGAGTTTCAGGGCATTTTCAAGGCATTTTCCATCCACTTTTGGACTTTTGGAAGGTACAATCTTGTTCTAGTCTTCATAAGCTTCATTTCCATATAAATTTCATGAAAAATGGTTGAGAAATGAGCAGGTTATGAAGGTTTGAAATTTCACCCAGAAACTAGTGAAAATTTCTAGATTTCGGTGAGTTCAAATAGCGGCGGACGGCGGCAACTGGTGACGCCATTAATTCTATTAGTGAAAGTTAACGAAATATTCTATCAGTTGGATGGAATATTGCTAATGTCTGTTAAAGGTTTGGTCGTGCCTTGGCCGACGTGTGGCTGTGCGTTCGAGCTCTGATTTGAATTTTAAAATTTTGTGTAGGTCCGTGACGTCAAGTAGATCATTTTCATATATTTAAACCCTATGTTTGAGCAAACTATGTGGATTTTATTTAAGTTTCCATATATCTGTTATTAACTCGGGACGCGCACGTAAGTCCAAGTATGTGATGGATTGAATGGTTAAATCATTATGGCATGTTTACATTCAGTCTGCTCATCATTGCAACACCTCATGTGAGTGCTCAGCCAAGGTCAGGCTAGCCTTCACGTGCATGTTCACCTCCCAGCACCACACGCTCGCTGGATCCAAGTAGGTGTTAGCCTATCGTACAGACTGCAGTAGGTAATTCTGACTCTTAGTGACTACACTTAGCGCAATCTTCACGTGATCGTAACACTAGAGCGATTATTATTACACCTAGCATGTCGTACAGGTCTCATTAGGTGACTCCGAGTCGTGTGTTAGCATATGACTGATGAGCGATAGGTACAGTCGTACAGGTCACAGTAGGTGACTCCGACTAACATATTAACATGGATTATAGCACATGATCATATCCATATTGCCGTTAAGCTTTTCTGCTGTGATATAATTCTAGACTTACTTTTGGCATGCATCAAATTTTCATACTTATATATAGTATGATATTTTTGGAAACTATACATATTTTATAGCGACGGGTTAGTATGTTTGAAAAGATAAATGGTTTTATAAATCTTTATTTTTGTGCCTACTCACCCTTCTGTTTTTTGCCCCTCCAGGTCCTAGATAGCTGAATTCCTGTGGCACTCGAGGATCTCTCATCAGTTTTGATATATTTCCATTCTAAAGTAGGAAATGTTTCCCAGTTATGCATTAAGTACAATTGCTACATCGATTGCACTATTTATTATCTATTCTCTTACTTTGTAAGTTATGCGTTTTATCACTTCCGCACACTCTGTTTAGTAGTTTAACTTAAGTCCTATTTCAGTTTTAATTTATTCAAATTCTTACATCACTTGCACGTTAGTTACGTCACCTTTCAGTGATAGCCAGTACTCCTTCTCTTTGTGGGGGTGGGGGTGGATTGGGGGGGTGTGTCATTTCTATTGACATGTGACAACTATTTTATCATTCATAACAATATTTTCTTTTGGTCAAATTCATAACAATATTGGATACATTCTTTTGGCACTTTTTTAACATTGTTTCCAATTGATTCACACACACACACACACACACACACACACACACACACACACACACACACACACACACACACATATACATTTTCAAAAAGAATTATATTGTTATATTGATTTTTTATCCAATCAAAATTTTGAAAAGATTTCCACATTTTTTGTTGGCCAAAAATTGAAAACTACAAAGGTTTTAATAAATGAGTATTAGTGGTCAAAGACTGCATCCAAGTCTCCATTTATTTGAGGATACTACTTCTATGTAATTTTGGTGCAGGACGCTCTTTCATCCCTTCAATCGGGTTGAAATCATCGGAAAAATCGTTATCGATGCCCATTTTATTGCACCCTATTCTCTATTTTGTATGTATTAGCTCAAACATATCAATTAATTTTTCTCAACAAAAAAAAAAATTTAGAATCTGACTTTCACACACTTTTATTAAATCATGAGCATTAATTGAATTTAATTTTTTCAATCCGATAATCATAAATAGAGAAGTGTATGAAAAGCTAAAAATACGTGTGCAAATCATTGTCGTATAGCTGGCAGAGTATTGTTAAGGCTCGATAAATGTTGGTCAAGGGTTCAAGATGGGTGGTGGGTAATGGTCAGATGATTCGTGTTTGGTCTGATAGGTGGTTGCCGAGACCTAGTACTTTTAAGGTCCTTTCTTTGCCTCCTCCAGAGTATGGTGATATGAAAGTTAAGGAGTGGATTGATACTTCTATAAGGGTGTGGCGTACCGATTTGTTATCGAAATTATTTAGCCCGGATGAAGTTTCTCTCATTCTTTCTCTCGTGCTGAGTTTTCGAGCTCCGGATGACAAGTTGATTTGGCACTACGACGAAAGGGGTTGCTTCTCTGTTAAGAGTGGATATTGGGTGGCTCGGCAATGGCTCCAGTCGATGGATTGTAGTGCTTCCTCTTTGTCTAACGTTGGTGGATATGGAAAGCTCTGGAAACAGCTTTGGAAGGTTAATATCCTTCCTAAAGTGAAGAACTTCATTTGGAGGGTGTGCCATAACATTCTTCCTACTAAAGTGAATCTTTGAAAAAAAAGGTGTTAGGGTGGAGATGGAGTGTGGGATTTGTCAGGGTGAGGAGGAGGCTACGGAACATGTGCTTTATTCGTGCCCTTTTGCTAGAGCGGTTTGGTTCAGTTCTCCTTTGGGTGTGAGAGGTTCTGGATGGTCTCCTTCTTCTTTGAATGAGTGGTTGCTTGAGGTGCTTGAATAGAGGGTGGGGGACTTTGAGGTGGCATGCATGGTGCTGTGGGGTATTTGGCAGGAAAGGAATGCTCGGGTTTGGAAGGGTGCTAGCGTTGCTCCCATGGTTGTGTGGCAACGTGTGGTCTCTTGGTTCGGGGTGTTTTAGGAGGCCAATCAGAAACCTAATAGGTCGGCGAGTCTCTCTCCTTCATGGTGGACTCTTCTTTCTCAAGGGGGGTCAAGATTAACACGGATGGGGCTTTAAGGGAGTGGGATCGGCTTGGTGAAGTGGGAGTGGGGATTTGGGATTGGAGGGGAGGTTTTTTTACGACTGGAGTGCACCGGTTCCCAGTCATTGTCTTAGTCCCTTTATTGGAGATGTTTGCAATTAGGTTTGGATTGCAGTTGGCGCAGCAACAGGGTTTCCCTCAGGTGGTCGTGGAAAGTGACTGTTTGAAGGTTATCATGACTCTAAATCTCCCTCAGTCTGACACTTCGGAGCTTGGTTTGATCACAGCAAACGTCTTGCAGCTGGCTTCCAACTTCCATAGGGTAAGTTTTATCCATGCTAACCGGTCTTGTAATGGTGTTGCACACCGTCTTTCCAAGTTTGCTTTGTCCAATGGCAATAATTTAGTTTGGTTTGAGGAGCCTCTTAACCTTATTCAGGAGCTTCTTTTCCAAGATTTATGTACTATTTCTAAGGTTATTTAATCAAATTATCGCTTCTTCTTTAAAAAAAAATACGTGTGCAAATTACTTTCTTGAAATTTATACCCCATTGGTACCACCACCAATACCAACCCCCTCGCGTTGTTCGAAGGAAGGGGCCTATAATAAGGCCTTTTCCCCGTGATAAAAACAAAACCAGCCAAACAACCGCTCTTCGATTCTTGGTTTCTGCCACTTCCCTCTTTGTATTACATTTCACAAAAACAAAAGCACACTTCTCTCTCTCTCTCTCTCTCTCTCTCTCTCTCTCTCTCTCTCTCTCTCTCTCTCTCTCCACCATCTCTGCCTCAGCTCTCCGTCTCTTCAAATGGTATGTGAACATCTCTCTCTCTCTCTCTGCTTCTCTCTCTTACAACGGTTTTTGTGTGTGTTTGAATGATTGCTTAATTAATTGGTTTAGTATTAATTTCATATACCTGTGTACACAACTCAGAAAAATCAGAGATGAAATCAAACCCAGCAATGGTTTTGTATCATTTGCTTGTATTGGTTTCAAAACTTGAATCAAACCCAGCAAACACTTTATCAAAATATGAGCTGTTTTCCGGCTCATGAGACATTGAAACGGCTGTTTTCAGAATGTTACCGTCGGGTTTTTTGATTGGACTCAGACTCAGACCCTCTTATGTATTAAATATATATATTGGTTTTTCGTGCTAAGGAAATGAAAATAGCTTTGTCAATTGTGATGGTGGCATTTTTTTCGTTCCGTATTATTATTTTTTTATGTTGTACAATGCCACTTGTTTAACGTTAAGATTGCTTTTGTATCTTGTAACATGCCCACTGTTTCTAGTAGACCTTGTCCTACGTTTTTGTTTAGAGAGATTATATTCACACACTCCAAATTACTTCTCTCACACTTTTTTAATTTTTTAATATTTTAATATTTTTTACACACTACTAACACTTGATAAAAAAAAATTAAAAAATTAAAAAGGTGTGGGATAAGTAATTTGGGGTGTGTAAATATAATCTCCCTTTTGTTTAATCCCTTAATTTCTGAATTTAAATCTTGTCTTTTATGCTACTTTATAATACAGTTAGTGATATTTTTCTTTATTTGTAAATGAGAAGTTTTAGATTCGATGGTGAATTTGAATCATATTATTATAGTTGATTCATTGTGCGGCTTAGCATACTCTCTCACATCCTTAGTGTAGATAATATCGTTTATTCAAATAAAAAAACTTATCTGTCCTAGTTATTTTGTTATCGTTTGAAATACATTTCATTTCACTTCTCGTTTTCAATTTGGTGTCCTTTGTTTTTTTGCTTTCGGTTTTATTTGCTTTTTTAAGTAAAACCAGCTTTCTCTAAAAGTTCCGTTAAATCTGTTATAGAAATTTTTTTTTTCTCTTCTTCAAAGCCGATGAAGAAACTTTAAGGCAGTAGTTGTATGCGTAGGGAAACCTCCTCCATTTCCCCACCTTTTTTGAGTATCTAAATTGCCTTCATGAGCAAGCAACAAATAACCCTCACATATTGGTTGTTACTTTATCTTTTATCACAATTTTTGTTTTGCAACACACGAAACATTACTCTTTCATCCTCTTTTAGGATTTAACTTGACATTAACTCCTCAATTCAGCTACCAAAACAACATATTTGTACTGGTGGCATGCGTCATTTTCGTGATTGAATTGTGAGTTTAACTCTTCATGTTTGTGGACAATTCTTTTTGGATTTTTTAGGTGATTCGTGGGAGGATTAATAATTGGTCATTAGAGACATGTACGCGTATCAGTAATTGCTACGTTTCAATAACATTTTATCATTAAAAAATTTGAAAACAATATCTAAATATTCATTCTTTTCGTGTCCCATGTTCCATTGTTTGTGTCAATTTATGGGCCACATATAGCACTCTACTCTGTCGTTTTTCAAATGGCAACTTATGCGGCCAAATAATGTTTTCCTTAAGATGTTGATATTGAAAAATCTAATAATTAATTAATAATGGGAATGATTTGGTGTGGTGTAGGTGGAGGAAGAGAATACCGAAGTTATTCTGTTGACAAAGCCATTGTCACTGGAAGAGGATTCCGATGTTGATTACAGAGCTCCTAATCTACTTCAACGCGTCCTAAGCCTGTTTAAAAACGTACGGCCCGGATCTGATCTCACACGCTTCCAGGCAAGTCTTTTGTTCTTAGTATGCTTTTTAGTTAAAATGTTTTTTTTTAAAAGAAAATTTTAACAAAATTTTTTCGGTAGTATTTACTTTAATAAAAATAAAATCACATTTTTATATTAAAAAGTCAATTTTGATACTATTCACTTTACTCTTTATTTTGCCCTTATCGTTAAAACTCAAAGTTTTCAAGACATTTTTCATTAGTTTTCCGTTTTTAAAATTGGTATAATTTCTCACTTTGGTCTCTGATATTTAAAATCAATAGAAGTGGTCCTATGGTTGTCCACCGTCAACAATTTTGGTCATTCTATAAAAAATCTCTGTTAAATTGAGATTGTCCACCATGGGTACTTTCTTCAACCCCTCCCCTTGAAGTGGTGTTTTCTTCAATTTAACGGAGATTGTTTAATACTAAGACCAAAATGATTAACAGTGGACAATCTCAACCACCACTTTTTTCAATTTTAGTAAGTGGGAAAATGTAGCATTTATTCAATTGTTTTACACTCGAAAGAAATAATTTTGATGCTATTTGACAACTATTTTGTTTTTGGGTTTTTAATTATTAAAAAAAGTAAAAACTAAAAGCACAAAAAAAAGCCTGAACGTAAAATCTAAACGTCAAATTTTGAAAACTCTAGGGTCGTTTAATAACTACTTTCCTTTTTAGTTTTCATTTTTTTAAAAATTAAAATCGTGTTCGGTAACTACTTTCAATTTCAAAAAATTGAAAAGTAGAAAATAAAAATTGAAGGGTAAATTTTGAAAAATCAAGAAAGTAGTTTTCAATATTTGGTTTTGATCTAAAGTAATTACTAAATAAGATTTCAATTTTTTAAAAAGTGAAACAAAAAGTAAAAACTGAAAAACCAAAATAACTATCAAATGGCACTTAAGAAATTCATTATTTTTGAAAAGTGAGAATTGGAAATATTTCCAAAATAAATTCAGCTTTCAGTTTAAATAAATGAGAAAAAACTAAAAAATAGAAACAAAATGATTTTCAAACACCCCTTAACTTTTCACTTCAACGTGGGAAATAAATTTGAAATTTCAACTTATTTTAATAAACTTGGACAAAAGAAAGACTTTTATTGATCACCTCCAAGTATTAAGTTTATTTTTTCTTTTTGTTTATTGTTTATATTTCATATATTCTATTATTATAATTTTCGCTAAGTGCGAATTTTATTGCGAGATCAGACCAACATTTATACTAAACGCTTGAAACAACTTAGACTCGAAACTGAACTTGAATTTTGGAAGCTCGTTCGAGCTGCTTGTATAATTAAGAAGCAAGCCTAAAGCTCGAAAAAAACTAACAACCCAAGCTCGAGTATAGTGATGCTAGGTTTGGATCGGTTGTTTCCATCCCCAGTTAGGGATCACGAAAAAGAGAGGTAGTGGTTGTGGTAGCAAAATTCCGCCGTCTTCAGTCTTGACAAAATTGTATCTTCAAAACAAATTATACATTTAATCAAGGACCAAAACCTCACGTGCTCACGAGGTGGGGGTGGTTTGGCCAATGAATCTCTGATGCCTAAGTTAACTTCTCTAAAAAGAGTGAGTGTTTAGGGCTTGTATGCATAGCAAAAACATACCAAAGTCTGGTGGAGATGAAGTATTTATAAGGAAGTAGCTGACCTAGGTGTAGAGTTTCATCGTACATGTGGTGACTTCCCATTGGCCAAGGTTATATCATTTGTAGGATGAATGCAGAAATAATATTACCAAGATATTAATTAGGAGATAATATCTTGAGATGATGATAGAAGCATCATTGATTGATTGTGATAGGGATTCCTTACTTGATTGAGTTGATATTCAATTGGGAATGTATTAAAGGTAGGATTTGGTGATTAATTATATATTTAATGCCAGTTAATTACTTTTTCATGGCATGAGAAGAGGAGCTTTGTGCAATCGTAGTTAGCTGCTTCGACCCCTAGAGATGCTGAGCTGTAAAAATATTTGTGTGCCTTGCCCACTTAGTGAGGCAATCTCATCTTCTTCAGAAAAAAAAAAATTCATGTGTCGTCTTTAGGATTTTTAGGATTATTTTTTGCTCCACAGGGGCAGTTTGGTAAAACGATAGGTTGAAAAGATATAAATATCTATTTTTTTAGTTCTTAATTATATTTAATTAATTTAATTCTATATGGGCAATCTTCTTCTTTTTTTTTCTTTTTTTTGTCAAACGATAGATTTTGTTAGATTAGGTGTTAAAATTAGTCACTGACGAGGTTTGAACCCATGCCGTCATGTAAAGACTCAACTATTTTCCACTAATGTTAGGGAGATCAACTTTGTAGACCATATTTATAAAACAAAGGGTGGTTGCTGATGCAGCTATGCACATCCTTAATTAAAGGCTTTTTAGCCAAAATGCTCCCTGAGATTTGTATAATTCATCACTTTGGTCCCTGAGATTTGAAATTGATAGAATTGGTCCCTAAGTTTGTCCACAATTAATCATTTTGGCCATTCCATAAAAAATCTTCATAAAATAAGGATAAAATGACAAAAAGACCCTCAAGTTTTGTCAATACATTTTGGCCTATTGTTTATTATATTGAGGGTAATTTAATCACTTTGATCCTTATTTAACATAATTTTTCACCGAATGACCAAAACGATTGATAATGAACACTCTCAAGGACGAATGATTGATGATGGACACTCTCAGGGACCATTGCTATTGATTTCAAATCTCAAAGACCAAAGTAAGAAGTTAGGCAAATCTCATGGACCATTTTGGCTAAAAAGCCTTAATTAAATTGAAGTTTGACAAAGTCTTATTTATTATTAATCAGTTTTTAGGAATAAATTATTATTTTGAATGCATAATTGATTATGTAAAATCCAAAAACATTTGGAAAATCTCTAAAAGAAATGTCAAAATGTGCAAATTAACATTAACAGTTAAAAAAAGGGAACAACAATATTTCCAAATGAAAAGCCAAATTTGATGCGTCATGACACAGATTAACAACCCCACCCTTGTTGCCAAAATTGACAACAACTTCAAATATTTTTTAATTAATTATTAAATGTAATTTATTGTTGTTTTTTCTTTTTAAACATTTATTATAATAGTTTAATATAATAAAATATTAATTTAATTTGATATATCAGGTGAAGATCAAAACTTTAAAAGATGTCAAAGTGCCACATAAGCTATCAAATTTAAATTTTATGTTTAAAATTTGACATTTCCTTTGGAAAGTAGATTTTTCAAAGTGCTAGAAATATGGACTCATACACTAAGTGTCATAATATAAATGGTTGAAAATTAATTTTTAGGTAAATTACAATTTGCGCTCTCAAGTTTGGATACAATTACAACCTCATATAACATTATTAAACATTTTAGTCTCCTAAAATTAATAATATTTCACTTCACTAATCCGTTAAATTAATCGTGAGTGATTACATGACAAAAGAAAAACTTTAAAATGTCAATTTAAAAACTAAACTAAATTAAAACAAAGTGAGCCCTACCCACTTTCTCTCTAGAGTATATGGGCTGGTTTGGATGTGTTTTTAAAATGATTGAAAACGCTTTTAAAGAAAATAATTTTAGGTTCCAAAAGCACTTAAAGTGTTTTATGCAAGAAGCACTAGTTATGTGCTTTTAGAATTTACTGGAATCTTTTCTAATGATTGGTTCTAAAAACATTTTCACAAAACGTATTTTCAATCATTTCAAAAGTGCATCTAAATGACCTCTACAGCTTTTCATTTCTGGCTTACTGGACGAAGCCCATTTCCATATCCATCTTTCGGTAAGGAGTTTTCAGGAAATACATTCAATCCCACCGGTCTTTGCAACGCGAGCATGTGTGGTGACTTTGACTCGAATGTCGCAGCTTAGGATGTAGCTGATGGAGCAGTTTAGGATATTTTAAAAAACATTGTATAAGATTGCAAATGACTTTGAATGTAATTCGAATGAATTCATGAAATAATAAGAAATGTATAAGATTAAAATGTTTTAAAAGATGTTGTATGAGTTTGTAAGTGACTCCAAACATGAGAGGTAAAATGTAATTGAGTATTCAACCACTTGTGTCATACCTGACCGTGTTTCCGGCACACTAAAAAATATTGCCTTTGAAGAGACTCTTGGTTAGTTCCTATGTCTCTTCCGCTGGTTGTTCATGGCCCTCCCTCTCCCAAGATTCCCCGGAGACAAGTTCCCGACGCCATTAACATTATGTCCACCTTGTTGTTCTTACATTCCGTTCGATTTTTAATTTAATTTCTCACCACACTAACTTCTTGTTGTTAATGCATCAGAACGATCATGACCGCATTTATCTTTTGGTTCGGCTTAGTATCGCTGGGCTTCTTCCTCCACTTCTCGTAACCATGCCTCTTACCTTGTCCTGGAAATCACGAACCTCACGCTTCTTGCTTTTCATGAGCCGCTCCAAGGCAGTTGATGTGCGCATCCAGGCTGCCCTGGGCCTGCCGGAGTGGGCACGGACAGGTGGTTGGTGGACTGGGGACGCTGACGAAAGGGTAGGTCTGGTCAAAATTCTTCTCACTGGCGAATTGAGGTGGAGGGTGGAGTGGAGGGATGAAAGTGGACGGAGGACGGAGGTCCTGACTCTCCGAACTGTCTACAAAGTTGGCCTCCTTACCCCAGCATTACCCTTTCTATATATACTACTACTTTTCCCCTGAAGTTCACGGCTAACTGGATGAAAGGTTGAGAAATGTTCCTGAACTGCTTGCACTTCCAAGACTGGTGTTTCATCCTAAATTCCCAGTAGCAGCATAGTTTCCTCCAACAAGTAAATTTGCCAAGATCCAAGGAAAATAGCAGTAGAATGAGATCCGAGTAATTAAACCTAAAAGAAACACAACTCTGAATAATTCTATAGCAATTTGATTACTCTCCTTTCACATGTTGTATGGAACAATAATACGTGCAAAGTCTTTACATAAACACTCTATGTCTGCAACTCTCTCGAGTCTTGATTGTTTGTTGACTCTCCACGGTGTTGTCTCTACGGCCTCGGGAGTTGTATCTGCAGATTGAGATTCTTGACTCTCGAGTCTATTTTCTACTAGAGCCACTATTGCTCCATCGATGATCCGTCGTGTTGTTGACTATATATGATCTCAGTGATATGTTAGTAAATATTTAGTATACCTTTGCGCATCTGCTGTGCTTGCATACGAAAATTAACATACATATTACATCTGTAATTGATATTTTTTTTACTTCATGCGCTTCGGTTGAAAAACTAAATATCACACAGCAGTGTCTTCTTGATTGTATGGTCAATGTAACTGATATTTTTTACTTCTCCTGCACTTTCAGCTGTCACCGCTGTTTAACATACCAAAGTCACACCTCCAATGTTTCGGTGAATCAGTGTACTGCGTTGGTAATGATTTGTTAGGAAGGTGCAACAAAGCAGAAACCCCTCATGACAGGTTCACGGCTGTTGTATCGTGGAGCATTTCTACTTTGCGTCCAGTGATCTTCGGAATTGCTCCGTACAACCCCATTCTTGGAGAAACCCATCATGTTACAAGAGGGAATCTCAATGTTCTACTTGAGCAGGTAACTCTATTTGTTATTTCTGCTAAACCTTGCTCAAATTGATGCTGCCATGATGGCCAAGCTTGGTCTTAATGTCACTAACTACCTGGCGAGTGGCGAGTTTGTGTATCTTTTTGTATAGATGGACTAAGATGATTTCTTTCTTGGTTGCATTCTTGCAGGTTTCACATCATCCACCAGTTACCGCTCTTCACGCAACTGATGAAAAAGAAAACCTTGAAATGATATGGTGTCAACATCCTACTCCCAAATTCAACGGTATGCTCTTCTTCGTAACATCATAACAATGATCAATACAAGAGAAGCAATCCTAATCATAGGGTTTCCGATTATTATAGACCTCGCCATGTTTAATAAACTAAGTGTCAAGTTCTTAGAAAAATGGAAAAGAAAATATACTTGTTACAGACTGATTAGGACATATTTTCCTTTTCCTTTCTGAAAGTGCTATTCAAGCTCCTTTGCGAATCATTCTTTGGTACATTTTAATTTCAGTCTCTAACTGTAAGATTATACCAAATATCAGTCCGAAGGGATTCTTTTATCTTGTCCTTGACAAGCTATTTTTCATTTGTGATCTAGTTAACTCTTTATACGTTACTCGTACGATACAAGGATGTGCATATGTTATCAGTTCACTCTTAACAGTTTACTTTATACTTGTCGGAAGCTCAAAAACCATGTATTAATGTTCATCTTGTCAAGAACTTTGAACTCACCGACAATAACAAAGACTTCAGTCTCATCTTAACTTTACTGGTGTTTATGCTAATTGACATTTAAGTAGTGTCTTTAAATATTCTGTTGTGCTTAAATGTCATATTAATTTTTATCAAGAACCATGTTGCAGGTACTTCAGTGGAAACTGAGGTACATGGAAAACGGCAGTTGAAGCTCCTGAATCACGGAGAGACTTATGAAATGAACTCGCCGAAACTCTTAATCAAGTTCCTCCCTTTGCCTTGGGTTGATTGGGTTGGTGAAAATAGAATCCGGTGTCATGAGACGGGCCTTGAAGCTGAGTTATATTATGGAAGTAATTCATGGATTAGGGGAAATCCTAGAATAATTAAGGGAAAGATCTTTGACTCAACAACATTTGAACTTCTTTATGAGATACATGGTCGGTGGGATAGGTAATTTAAGGCTTCACTCTTCTTTCAAAGTGCCGCTATGTAATTTGAATACAGATCGAAAACAGTGGTTTTATTGCATGTTTTTAAAGAAATTAAAAAAATAACCCAACACTGATTACTTTGAAGTTACACCTTGATGCTACAGATACATTTTAAGCAACAATCTTTAACCGTAACAAGTGTTCTCTCATACTGTCTATCAGCTTGTCTACTAACTATACTTATGATTAGCCTTGAAAAATTATGCTGACATTTGTTAAGACATCCATATCTATCTAGCTGTGACTCTGGATCTTTGATTTCAATACAGAGCTGTCAAAATGAAGGACGTTAGTAGCGGGAAAGAAACTGTTATATACAATGCAAATGAAGTCATTTCAGGACTGAAAACTCCGATTGTTACGGATTTGAAGGTAACTAGTTCCTGCCTCTCTATCTTCGTTTCCGTTAACTTTCATTGCATTCAATCAATGTGCCCTACAAAACCTGCAGAATGATTTCTGTTCATCCATGTAATGTCTTTGCCATTTTAAGTAGAGAGATTTCTTTTGTTTCTTTTTTTTGTTCCCCTTCATACTCAATAAGAATAGGATACAAAAATTATAGTGTAGTTATCCCTTTTCTAAATCCAGTAGTCTCTCTGCCCAAATGTTAGCATATATGATGTTTGTACCATACTTGACCAATCCCAAAACTACTGAGCACCGGTCAATATTATACCGACAAGGACCCACAAGAGTTTCCCTCCAACTAGGAGGCCAATCACAACGCAACACGTGTCACCGACAAAGGCCAATAAAAAAGCGACACGTGTCAACATCAGAGGCCAACCACAACACGACACGTGTCAATGTCAGAATAAAGCTAGAAAATCTCTTCTATAAAAGGAGATCATTCTCCCACAATAATTCCTAATGTCATTTGTACTAAATCACTTATTAGAACTCACAAAAAGAGAGCTTAAACCTATGTATTTGTATAAACCCTTCACAATTAATAAGAACTCCTCTACTCCGTGGACGTAGCCAATCTGGGTGAACCACGTACATCTTGTGTGTTGTTTCTCTGTCTCTATCTATTTACATACTTATCCCCATTGGTGACCGAAGCAATCTAGCTAAGGTCACAAACTTGACACTTTACGTTGTTCCAAAGTCTTCACCGATTTTGTGCATCAACATTTGGTGCCGTCTGTGGGAACGACACTTATTCCTACTCTCTCCAACTTTGTCAAGTTGGTTTTCATAGTTCGTACACTCTCCTTTGACCAGGCATCCTTTTCCAACATGAGGAGCGAAGGAAGCAACAACATACAAAATGACACTCCCCTTGTGCATATTGTGAGGTAGCAAAGGAAAGAACGAAAGAAGTTTGCTCTTCAAGCTAAAGTCAATGAGCTGGAGGCTTAGAACAACAAGATAGCAATGAAGAAAGAGATCTTCTAGGAGCAGTATGAGAAGCTCTTTCAGATGCTCCACGAGGCTAGGCATACTCGATCACAAGAGCACATTGCTCATGTGGACGTCAACCATCACTAAAATGCCTCCCAACATGGAGAGTCACCGGTCCTCGACATGGATATTTATGATGAGGAGCGAGCTACCCATCGATATGTTGATCAACTTGTGACTTCTCTCAACCTAGCTGCTTCGACGCGAAGCAAGAGAACTGAAGGGAGACACCTCCTTATAGAGGGAGTAGAAGGATCGAAAGTCGTTTATCACGATTGTCTAGACTTTCTGAGCCAACGTCAAGAGAGCCCCATCCACATAAGCTCAAAGATCAATGACCCAAGGGTTTTTGAAAGATCCGGTCCTCTACCATGGCCCAGACCAGTTACCAATCCAGGGAAGGAGCAGCGAATCCTAGAGGAACACAAGGGTATAAGGAATTCAGAGGTCTTTCGACAGACACGCCTTAAAAGCCAATACGGTGAGTCAAAGGAAAAATCACATGCCATTGATCAAACTTCACCACTTCCAAGATGTGATGGAAACTTACAATAGAAAGCTCCAGTAGTACATGACTCCACTAAGGACCCTCTTGTTCTACAGCTCCTAGAGGAAATAAACAAGTTGAAGGCCGAACGTCAGGCTGAGATACCTAACTGGAATTAACCCAGGCCTGGTCCTCTTAAGAGGGGGATCCTTGACACACCTCTCTAAGTAATGACACAGTAGACGCTTGGCTTGCAACTGTAAATTGGAATGGAGGATTCGATTAAACACCTTAACCTATTTGAGTCTGCCATGGCATACCGAATGCATACTGATGAAGAACAATGTATTCTCTTTCTCTCCACCCTCTCTGGCAGAGCTTTAAATTGGTATTGTCGCGTTCCACCTAAGACAGTAGATTATTAGAGGAGTTGAGGAAACTGTTTGTCTTTCAACACATTTTCCATTCTGGTCGCTTACACTCCACAGATGACTTGTACACTATTTGCCAAAAGCCAGACGAGTCACTGCGTGAGTATGCTGGTCACTTCAGCTATGAGTACTCTCGTTACGCTGAAGTAGTTGATAAGACTGCCCTCAAAGCCTTCACGGTAGGCATACGTGACTGTTTCTTCGAGTACATGATCAATGCCAACACTTGGAAAACTTACTCTGAGGTAATCGCCTAAGCCTATAACCATGCATCTGCCAAACCAATGACATATCAAGGGAAGCCCCTTACGACTATCCTTTATCAACTAGCAGACATATCAATCTCAGGGCAAGATGAAGGGTTTCCATCCTCAATAGTCTCATTTTAATAAAAAGAATAAGGGTCACTGTCGCGAGAACCAAGGGTATTGCTATGACAATGCCCACCCCTAGGCACTCAATGCAGTGAACCAAACGCAAGTTAAAACAAGCCCTACCTTAAGGTATGAGACATACACACCCTTGAATACCACATGCGTAGCCATTTACCTTAGTATAGCTCACTTGATACCAAAGCCAAGGCTAAGGCAACCATATTACAAATCCACAAAGAACACTGGCATGTTTTGTTGCTACCATGCATATGCCATGACAGCGAGATGTGTATCACCCTCCATGACCATATCGAGGCTTTGGCATGCGAAGTGAAAATTGATCAATTCCTTTTTCACCCTCCAAGAATAACCGTAACCAGCGCCAAGTTAAACTGATATATTCTATCAGTGGTGGCACACTATTCTCTGAATCTTCCAACAAGGATATGAAAAATAATGAACGAGCCTTGATGCCTAGCCACCAAATGTTTCATGTGGAAGATATCAGGGGGCGACGGATCCTTGTAGAGACGGGTGCTTCTATCAATATCATGTTCGTTGAAGCTTTCAAAGTACTTAATGTAGCTGAATACTTGCTTGATCCCTCAATTGCTCCCTTGATAAGCTTTTATAGTGATATCATACAACTTTTAGAAAGCATACACTTATCACTCACCATTGGTACAGGCCTTTACACAGCTACTATTACCATTAACTTCCTCGTGGTTGACTGCTTGATGGCGTACAATGTCATTTTGGGTGCACATGCATCAATGATCTTAAGGCTTTAGTATCCACACATATGTTGTTGATAAAATTTCCAACACCTTCTGGCAATGGTTACATCAGAGGAGATCAACTTAGTGCACGATCATGCTATAACACTTCCATCAAGCAACAACATTTGCATGTGCCCAAGGAAACTCTCTCCATACATGGCCAAGTCATAAAGACCAGCCTGGATGAAACCAACTTAGCTTTTTGTAATAGCAATGGTTAACCAGACGATCCGCGAGATGACTCTTTCACCCAGCAAGTACAACCTGCTGAAGATTTGGAAAAGATTGGCACCACCTTGTCACCACCTATTCGATTGACATTGATTTCCTTTTTGCAAGAGAACACCGAGGTCTTCACTTGGTCATATAAGGTATTTCTCCCGATATCATTTGTCATCACTTAAGTATTGATCCCAAGGCCAAACCAGTGAGACAGAAACGAAGATCTTATGATGTTGATTGATACGACGCAATGAAGGCAGAAGTTGAAATACTCAAAGACATAGGTTTCGTTCGTGAAGTCAATTATCCAACGTGGGTAGCAAATGTTGTCTTTGTCAAGTAAAATCCGACCAAGGAAAGCTTTTTGCTTTAAAAGATCTTACGGAGAATGTGTGTCGACTACACTAACCTAAACAAAGGATGCCCGAAAGATAGCTTTCCCTTTCCTCTCTTTGATAGACTTATCGACTCAACGGCAGGGTGTGAACTCTTAAGCTTCATGAATGCTTACTTAGGGTACAACCAAATCCTCACGAACCCTTTGAACCAAGAACACACAACATTCACTACTGAAATGGGACTATATTACTATTAAATCATGCCCTTCGGCCTAAAGAATGCATGGGCGACTTATCAAAGACTAGTCAATTCAATATGCGTCGAATAGATTGTTGATGATATGCTAGTCAAGAGCAAATATGCTGACGAACACATCACCAACCTATCTGAAACTTTCACCATACTGAAGAGGTATCGAATGAGGTTGAACCCCAACAAATGCGCCTTCGGCGTGGGCTCTGGCAAATTCTTGGGCTTCTTGATTAGCCAATGAGGCATTGAAGTTAACCCTGAGAAGATTAAAGTAATCCTTGATATGAAAGAACCAGTAACTTCAAAAGACATCTAGAGCCTTACTGGTAAGGTGGCAGCCTTAACCAAGTTCATCTCTAAAGCCACAGACAGATGTGCTCATTTCTTCAAAGCACTTAAGGGAAATAAGAAGTGCATTACATGGACTGATGAATGTGCCAAGGTATCAAGAACCTCAAGAAGTACATGAATAAAGCTCCCCTACTCTCCAAACCTGAAGTTTGTGACATTCTCATTATCTATCTACTTGTTTCAACTTCAGCAGTCAGTTTCGTTCTTATTCGAATTGATAGTAGTGTTGAAAACCCATTTACTATGCTAGCAATGCCTCAAAGATGTAGAGACACGATACTTCAACATTAAGAAATTAACTCTAGCATTGGTCATGTTTGCTCAAAAACTTCGCCCTTACTTCCAAGCACACTCCATCATCGCGTTTACTAATTATCCCCTTTGACAAATACTCCAGAGTCCTGACACTTTGGGACGAATGATTAAGTAGACGATAACATTGGGTGAGTTTGACATTTCTTACCAACCAAAGGCAGCTGAGAATGGCCAAGCAGTTGTAGATTTCATCGCCGAATTTACCTATCTTGTTGACATTTCTCCTGCACCTAAGGCACTAGCTTTATTACCCTCAGAAGCTTGGAAAGTAGAACCAACCTTTCTAGTATGGATTCTATATGTTGATGGCTCATCCAACTAATAGAGCTGTGGAGCAGAACTAGTCCTTTTATGCCCGACAAAGTAGCAATGGAGTATGTTCTTCACTTCAAATTCAAGGCGTCAAACAATAAGGCAAGCTTATGTTTGACCAAACACCTTGGAGTTAAACAAATTGATATCTTCAGTGACTCCCAATTAGTGGTTAACTAGGTCACAAATAACTTTGATGCTAAGGATATCTCCATGGCAACATATCTTGCGCAAACACAACTTTTGATCAAGCACTTCCACTATCAGATCACCCAAGTTTCTCGAGCAGCAAACAATCATGTAGACGCCCTGGCTAACCTCACCTCAGCAATGGAAGACAAGATTGGAAGAAGAGTTCACGTCGAATTATTGGCAGCACCAAGTACCATGGTCGTGGAAGTGTGTAACTTACAACAGGGGGATAATTGGATCACCCCGATTTATAAAATCCTTGCTTATGGCACCCTCCCAATGATAAAGTCCAAGCTAAGCAAATTCGATACAAGTCTATTCGCTACCTGATCATTAATGACCAACTCTACAAGTGAGGTTTTAACCTACCATACTTAAGGTGTCTTACGCCAGCTGAGGAGGAAATTGTCCTTTGAGAGATATATTAGGGAGTCTGCAGAGATCATGCCAAATCTCGGTCCCTAACACAAAATGTTTTTCACCAAGGATGTTACTGGCCAACACTCAACCAAGATGACATTAAAATATCCTGCTCATGTGACAAGTGTCAATGCTATGCCACTATTCCCCATTCCCATCCCGAGCCTCTCACTCCTATGATCAGCCCTTGGCCCTTGGCCCAGTGGGGACTTGATTTGATCGACTCAATACTTGTGGGGAAGGGCAAAGTCCTTTATGCAATCGTTGCAGTTGACTACTTCACAAAGTGGGCTGAAGTAGAACCCTTAGCGACCATTACTGAGGCAAAGATAGAAGACTTCATATGGAAAAACATCATTTGCAGATTCGGCATTCTTAATGCAATAATCACTGACAATGAGTGACAATTTGACAACAAGAAGTTCAGGACTTTCAACTCTAAGTTCAACATAAATTTATGTTTCGCCTCCGTAGCTCATCCTCAGGCTAATGGACTAGTTTAGGCCATCAACAAAATAATCAAGCACACTTTGAAGACCAACTTGGACAAGGCTAAAGGCTATTGGCCAGAACTTGTGCCCCAGGTTCTTTGGTCATACCACACTTCATATCGAACTTCAACAGGAGAAACTCCATTCTCACCCGCCTTTGGTACAGAGGCAGTTGTCTTGGTTGAGCCTAAGCAAGCAACATACCGAGTCCAGAACTACATGCAAAGTGAAAATGACAAACAACTTACCCTCAACTTGGATCTAGTTGAGGAACACAGAGATTAGGCTTACTTGAGGAACGTCGCTTACAAGCAGCTCATCTCCAGCTACTATGACTCTCAGGTCAAACCTCGCTTTTTCAAATTAAGGAACTGGGTATTTAAGAAAAGGCTACTCTACGACAGAGTGCCGAGCAAAGGCACACTCAGCCCAAACTGGGATGGACAATTTGAAGTTGATGGCATCAGTCACCCTGGCTCCTACAAGCTTAGAAGCTCTGATGGCAAGACCCTTAACCATCCATAGAATGCTGATCACTTCAAGTACTATTACAAGTAGACTCACATTATACAAGTGTTGAGCTATAGCCGTTCAGCATTCTATGTAATGAAGGCCATTCGATCGAATTCAATAAAAAGGTGATTCAGACAACCTGGTCTTAACTTTTTTACATTTCTAGCAACGAAACACTTAGTCTCACCCTGACCTAATAAAATCCTACCTCAAAACCTCAACTTAAATTACTTCTATCAGTTAACATAAACATCATACATTTCTTTCATGCATAGCAAGGCATTCATAAGCATCACTTATGTCAATCAACATAAACATCATACATCCCCTTCATGCATAGCAAAACATTCATAAGCATCACGCATGCCAATCAACATAAACATCATACATTTCAACACATTCATCCATAAGCCAACCGAGCTTTGAAAGGGGTCAACATACTCTATGTCATTTGACACTTGCTACAATGTGCCTCGACACCTTGCTTTTATTCTCACTAACCTGGTGATAAAGGACACTGCACACTCAGGTGTTGAAGCTTTAATATGAATGCTTCCAACATGAAGTAACATCTAAGTATCTATCAACAAGACTGTGTAGATAAACAAACATCTTCGAAAGTTCACCAAAGTCATGGGTTGCATCCAAGCAAAGGATTCGTTCGAGCATAGCCAAGCGTTCATTAAATAAAAGTGCAATCACTTGGCACTTAACATCAAAATAAACAGAGCAATATCGTAGACATCCATTAAAAAAAGCCTTTAGGCTGATATCTTAAAACATGCCATACAAACAACAAACTAGTGCATGCAAAAAATAAAGGCACTACAAGTCATCCTGATCAGAAGTGGAACCCCTGACAATATCACTCTACTTTTCACCACCATTACCATTACCACAATCCTCGGCATCTCCAGGATCATCCTCACTTTGCTGAGTCTGCTCATTAATGCTGGTCTCATCCTCAGACTCATCCAAAGATTTGATACTTAAGTTGGATAGCCTTAATTAAAGCTTTGCTTTTCTTTCTAGCCTCATCCACAAGCTGCTTGTTCTCATAGTCTGTTGCCATACTCAGTCATGGCTTACATGACAAGATGATCGTTATTACCATAAGAAAAAAGAGAAGAGAAAGTAAAGAAATGACAAAGTAACACTTACATAAGCAGATAACCTCATCATCCGATCACAATCTGATTTGTTCTCAACTAGTGGCTTGCCGAGATCATCAACAGTGGATCGGCGCCCTGCCAGGCAATTATTAACATACATAAAGCTATTTGGCTACATAGCAACCTTCAAGTCCTTCAAAGGGATGCTGCCAACCTCTTCCTTGTACTTCTTCTTGCGGCTGGGGTTAGGATGACCTCTTCCTTGTACTTCTTCAGTCCCCTCTCCTCCCTTGCAACTATAGCAGTAGCACATTTGATGGCCTCAACTTCAGTCTTCTTCGAGGTAGCAATCTTGAGGACTTATCTTGAAACTTAGGTCTGTAGACTGGTTTCATTCGGTGCTGGCCTCAACTAGTATGTGTGCTTTCCCTTTCTTGGTGCTAGTCTCCCTTTCTTGCTAACCTTCTCCACTGAACAAGGAAAATTAAACTAAGGTATACAACTTTATTAAAAAAAAAAAGGCCAAATGAAGAATACAACTTACACACTCGTGTCTGGCACTCGGAAACTAGAGGCTGGAAACCGTACTTGCGAAACAAAGGTCGTAGCTTGGCCAAGTGTCTATTCTCTTTTGGCATCTTCAAAACCTTCTCAAGATCAGCCAACTTTCGTCCAGACAGTTTGATGGTGCCTCGCATCATTGCTTGAAGAAAAATGTTAGACGCAAGAAAAAATCACAACAAATAGAAAACAATGCGAACAATAGATACATTACAACCTACAATCTGGAAGTGAACAAGAACACGTCACTCAGGTATGACACCCCTTGCATGCTCCTAATCATTATAAAGAAGGCACCAACGGTTTTTCCAAGTGCAGTATGCCTTTTTCTTACTAAAGACAATACGTTTTCTCTCACTCCGACATGCACACTCAGCATAAGCAATGCATGATTTCACCGGGCGCATCTTATAGCAGTAGTGCCATTGATGAAAGGAAAGCTCACCTAATCCACACTCAATCCAAATAATATAAACCCGATCAAAGTATCCCAAAAACCAAGGTAGAGTTACTGAAGCGCATAGCCAATTAAAGATAGCATCTGTTGCAACCACGGGTGCAAAGGTAGCTTCACCCCTAAGGTCACTAGTATCTAGGTGTAGAACATAACATGACCCATGGGCAGCTCAGAGAGCAATTCTTTATAATGCAACAAGCGCATTCCTACATTACGGGGTATACTACATGACTGCCTTAGGGCCCCAAGTTGTTCTTCGCCGTTTTAACAAGTTTTTCTTTAAATGGTCCACTGTGAACTCAGACCAAAATATGGATATGGCGTCAAGAACAACCTCCTCACCAATTGACATGATGTAGAAAAACCAATATTGGCTAAGCATTGACAATTTTGAAGATCATCCAACATTTCTTTGGTACAATACTCTACCAAAGGCCCTGAAGACATTGTAGGCTCAAACCTAGAGCTCAAACTAAGGGACCCCTCATCATTAAGACCTCTAAGCTCTGACATCTGCAACAAACAGAAACAAACTTTATCACTACGTGAAGGATTGAAACCTAAGAAGTTCCTAGGGCATGAGACAAAGTTCAACCAGTTCATCATGTTCTTAGCCAAATGCATAAATACTCCAACAATTCAACAAGAATGAAAGCATTTGATTTGGTGGAGAAGACTACCAACCTGAAGAAAGTATCAAGCACTGCCGAAATCCTTCTCAACTAGAGAGCATTCTATCTTCCAAAAATCACTACAGAGGAGCAAATTAAGGCAATGTAAAAAGTGGAAACTTACCCTTCTTATGGAGTTTAACATGGCCAAAGAAATTCAAATTCAAACCATGAGAAAGGCCCACATGTGAAGCCTTGAGTTTCCCAACAAATAAAAAATCAAAAAAAAAAAAAAAAGTGGGGGGGGGGGGGGGGGGGGTGGGGGAACACAAAAGCTTTATCAATGGAGGGCAACTACAATTCTCAAAAGCTTCACACACTCTTGATCAAGATAGTGCGAAGCAAAACCAATTTATGGTGCCCAACAAAGCTTCATCAATGGAGGGCAACTACAATTCTCAAAAGCTTAACACATTCTTGATCAAGATAGTTTGAAGCCAAACCAATTTATGGTGCCAACAAAGCTTCACCTACAAAGTTTCAACTCAAAAGCTTCACCATAAAAGCTTCACCTACAAAGTTTCAACATAAAAGCTTCACCTACAACATAAAAGCTTCACCTACAAAGCTTCAACCCAAAAGCTTCACCTACAAAGTTTCAACATAAAAGCTTCGCCTACAAAGCTTCAACGACAAAGCTTCACATACAAAGCTTCAACATAAAAGCTTCACTACAAAGCTTCAACCCAAAAGTTTCACCTACAAAGCTTCAACCTAAAAGCTTTACCATAAAAGCTTCAACCTAAAAGCTTCACCTACAAAGCTTCAACCACAAAGCTTCATCTACAAATCTTCAACCACAAAGCTTCACCTACAAAGTTTCTCCTATAAATAGCTTCAACTATCCAAGCTATGTACCCACACAAAAACTTACAACCAAAAACCTACAATCAATACCCTTATCTATTAAACTAGTTTCCAAACACAAAACCTTGCTACAAGAATATTTTTTATTTTTTTGTCAACACCCAACATTCTAGCAATCTATCCAACCACAACCCTACAAAAAATAAAATAAATGGATAAGTGTTGGATCTTTGAAGATGCAACCCACGACACCCACCAGCCTCTTAGGATTTCAAAATCCCTAAAGTCTCACCCATCTGATACTCAAATATCCCTTTGCTCCTTCCACTGCAAAAGCAAAGAAGGAAAAATAATTAAAAAAGCAATGGAGGAGTTGGCTAAGGCACAATAAAGGTTGGTATTTGGTTGATTTTGGGCTCCACAAAAGGGGCAGGCCTCAAAAATTAGGGTGGGGTGGGGGAGGGGGGGAGTTTGAGCTATTCCTAGGCTGGGCCTCGTGCCAAAACAAAGAAGAAAAAAAGCAGCCCAAAAGGGCGCTGGTCTTGAGCTTCACACCAAAGGAGAACTGGGCCTAGGTCTGGTTTCAAACACAAGGGCTGAGTCCGGCTGGTCTTAAGCTAGGCCTCGAACCATTAAAAAAAAGGG
Source organism: Crataegus laevigata (assembly GCA_963580275.1). Lineage (NCBI taxonomy): Eukaryota > Viridiplantae > Streptophyta > Magnoliopsida > Rosales > Rosaceae > Crataegus > Crataegus laevigata. The sequence continues at coordinate 24,937,522 of OY756948.1, forward strand.
CCCGTTCCTCCTATTCTTTAGGCCTCAAAACTTATAGAGAAAGTCTTGGGCTACAATGTGAATGAAAAATGAACAACATTAAAAAGTTTCATTATTTTAACAACTTAAAGACTAGTAAGGCACCTCATTCGTCAACATCCTTGGTTGAAGACTTGGGGGACTCTCACCATATGTTACCACACCTCGGTACTTGGAAGTTTCATGACTACTCAATGACTTGGATCATTCAAGTCCCCAACCAATAAGCTTTCCTCACTCGGGAAATTAGGGGAGCACTATGCCAACCTAAAGGCTTCACCCACAAAGTTCCAACATACAAGCTTTAACCAAAACAAAAAAAAAAAAAAAAAGGAAGGAGTCTTCACAAAGGTTGCTCATAAGAGAATATTTATTGACACAATACACAAAGGAGGGAGTCTTCAAAAGCTTAGTGAAGTATGCTTTAGTGTATTTAACACAATACACTTAATGAAATAAAAGAATATTTATTGACATCTCCAATCAATTATAGATATGTACATACACATGAATCAAAACAAACAAACAGGAGGGAGTCTTCACAAAGGTTTCTCATAAGAAGCCTCAGTACTTAGTAGAACCCCAAAAAGAGGAAGCACTGGAGCTTGATCATTTGGAGCTTCAGTACTTGGTAAATCTCCAAATGATGAAGGCAACATGTGCCTTTGGAATAAACCCACAAACCTTTGATGATCATTTAAAATCCGACACTCAGACTCCTGCAGTTGGTCAAGCTTTCTTTTCACGCTAGTGGAATAATTATTTGCAAGCATGTGCAACTGCCTATTTTCGTGCTTGAGGCCTCGGGTTTCTTGTCGAAGACTTGCCACTTCAGCCGTCAAAGATTCAACTTGGCAGGTTTGAGCAAGTAGGCACTGGCCCATATTAGATACAGAACCCGCGCACTGAACACTGAAAGCTAGAGAGTCTTGAACAGCCAACTCATTCGACTGTTTGGAAAGTATTTTGGTATCTTTGGGAGTGAGAAGATTCTTGACTACCACCATACCAGTTATGTCATTCTTCATCATAGAATTCCCACCGGTAATAGGACTATTAAAGGATAAGAAGGATGAACGCCACATGTTGTCTTGAGGAGACATATCTACCTTTTCCACAACATTCAAGTCAAAACGATGGTCAAATGGGCAATCCATTTTCAGAAATGATGAAGGAAACAGAAGGTCCAATAAATCTGGGAAATACAAGAAAATGAGGAAAACTCCTACAAGCCGTAACTTTCTGAGCGTGCTTCTTGAACACAATTGGTGTCCCTATAAGAGAAAGGGCAAAATGACTGCTTGTTCAAAAATCGAAGAGGCACCGCTCTCTAAATTTCGAGAGCCATATTTCCCTAGATAAAATTTGTCGGTAATCTTCACACGCAACACCAGCTTTTCGGATACCATAGGTAACTTTGCCAAAGATCTATGACAAAGTTAAGACATGTGAATTTCGAAGTTCCATCTACCTTACTATTACCCACAACAGTAAAGGAACAACACCACTATTTGCTAACTGAGAAATCCCTATATCTGTCGACTTTCATCCTCTATGGCAAAGCATACTTGCGATAATGCCTAATTACTACTTTTTTCCAAGAATGCATCTTCAACAGGGCTGCTTGTTCAAAAATTGAAGTAGCACTGCTCTTCAAACTTCAAAGAGCCAGATTTTCGTGGACAAAATTTGTCAGCACTTTCCACAAGCAACATTAGCTTTTCAGATATCACAGACCACTTTATCAAAGTGAAAACACGTGAATCTTGTAGCTTCCACTATGTCACTTCTACTGAGAAGAGTAAAAGAACAACATCACTATTTGCTGTTAAGGAAATCACTATATGTGTCGACCCTCGTCCTCCATGGCAAAAAAAAACTTGCGAGAATGCCTAATTTTTTCTTCCATTCTGAGAATGCATCTTCAACAAAGCATCTCAAAATACTCTATTTTCTTTATCCCCTAAAATACCTCCTAAACCAAGCCACCCAAAATGCTCGACTTATCTCATCAGCAAAAAAGCAAGAGTATCTCATATCATCAGGAACAAAAGCAAGAATATCTCATATCATGCTTTTTTCCTATCTTTTCCTTTGCCCTTGCTCTTACCTACAAGACAAGGATAAAGAAAGCAATCAGTCGACACATGGAATCAAACTTCCGATCTGGAACCGACTACCTGGAATCCCTTCCCTAATTGCTTACCTAGTATTTCTCTCGAGTAGTTATCTTCAACAGTGGATATACTTTCAGAGCAGATGCTGCTTCTACCTGGGGAACAAATAAGGCAAGTGGAAATGATACATCAAGCTCGTGGAGAATCAACAAGCATAACAACTGCATGTGCTGATTCATCTCCAACTAAGCCGAAGATCACTTGCCACGTGAAACCGCTCGTGGTCCCATTTCCTTCAAGATTAAGCCCCAACGGCCGCTGAAGAAATCACAAGCCCAATTCAAGATCAAGTGACCACCACCCTTGAATCAAATATAGTTAAAGAATAAATATGTGGAAAATAAATTTAGATCTTCGGAGGAAACTAGAAAGCCCTCTAGTCTAGTTCAAGAATAAGCTTGTGGAAAGTCAACAAGTACAACAAAACACGTGCCGACTCATCCGTTACTTCTTTAAAAGTAAAAGTATCTCACATCATCTTTTCCCCTATCATTTTCTTTGTCCTTATTGTTGCCTGCCAGATAAGGAGAAGGAGAATAATAAGATGGAACCCAAAATCAAACTTTCGATCTGGAACTGATTGCTTGTAACTCTTTTCCCTGATTGCTTACCTTGTTTGTCACCTCTTTCGGTAGATCTCCTCATTTAGAGACTTGGGGGATTCCTACTATATGGTTTGTATTGCACTTGACCAAGCCCAAAACTACAAAGTAAGCTTCAAGTGAAAATGATACATTACCTTGTGCGTCAACATCATCTAAAGATACCACTCCTGGATGGAGGACAAGTACTTCCAGAGAAGATGCCACATATGCCTGGGGGAAAATTAGAAAGCATACCACTCATACCTATGAGAATGTAGAGAATTGTCAATATCCGAAAGTTACGGAAACTTAAGAGAATGTAGAGAATTGTCAACATCCGAAAGTTATGGAAACTTACATAAAATTATAAGGAGTTGTGCTACCATCATATTCCGAATTGGGTTTGCCTCAACTAATTTAATGGTATCCAAGCAGGTTTTTCAATCCATGTTAAAGTCCCAATGGCCCCACATGCTTTTCATTCTTCGTTATGTGTTCTATATTTGTTTGACTTGACTGTAATTATACTTATATGTGACGAGACGCATGAAAATATTGAGAAATCCCCCGCATTAGAAAATTGAGTAACCTTGTATAAAAAGTTATCCATTATTCAGCAATGAGCCGCCGGTCATATCGGTACACTTCCAATATATATATTTTATTTTCTTTGGGTTGGTATGTTTTTCTTGTATAAAGAAAAGAAAAATATGCATGGATGATGTAGCCATTTATACATTTCACGTGGACCGATCAATAATGATTTATTAAAATATTGGATTATTTTATCAAATTTTGGAATAATCAGGGGGTGTGGCCAAGTGAATCAGCTGTGGTCTGGGGACTGCTGAGCCGAGCAATTGTTGGGAAGGACTGGGGCAAAGCAAGAGAAGCGAAGAAAGCAGTGGAAGAAAAACAGAGGGAGCTGTTGCGAGAGAGAGAATCGAGAGGTCAAACTTGGATTCCCAAACATTTTACAGTCACTCATAGCAAAGAAGGTTGTGGGTGGGACTGCTCACCCATCCAGCAGCTGGTCCCGCCGGCTCCTATTTCTGTACCGTTGTAACTATTTGGCATCATAATACAACTTGAAACTTGGCAACTTCTGATCAACTTATGTGAATTGGTAGATTATGATGATGATGATGTTGTTGTCGTTGTTCTTGTTGTAACTGTTAGTAGCTTGGCTAGCTTACCTGTAATGGTTACAAATTTTAAGTTTCTTGGTTAGAATTTGAGAGTTTCCAACTACATACAGATGAAGAGCTTATCTGCAATTGTTACAAATGACGTGGGTGCGAAATTCCAAACAAATTATAATACGTTTGTTCAATCTAGGTTTTTTCGTTTGGAAGAGCTTTTTAAGTGATCAAAAGCGTTTTTGGTGAAATATTTTTGGATTTCAAAACCACTTGAAGAACATTAGAAATAATCACAACTTATGTGCTTTCTGCAATAAGCACTTCAAGTGTTTTTTAACATTCAATTGCATTTTTAAAAAAAAAATCGGTTCTAAAAGTGCTTTATTTATTTCAAAAATACTTTCCATCACATTTATGTAAGTATTATTATTTGTGCAAATTGATAACTGGCATTCCAGAAGAAATTTGAGATGATATTACTGACATTCTAGAAGAAATTCTAACATTCGTGGTGTTAGTTGAAATTGTGGAATTAAACATCATCTTTTTCTATTTACTTCTTCTATAGCAAAGAATTAAATGATTGTAAAAGAACAGCAAAAATTTAAATGAATTTTCAAATTTTGGTGGCATTTGAAGGAAAATGTTGTCTTTTTTGCGTATAGATGTCACACTCGGTGGCATTAGATGGATGGCAAGGAAAAGGGCTTGAAAAAGCTACTTTTTAAAGGACACATCTATAATTGCAAAGATCACAGACTTCTTGTTCTGCTGTGAAAATGAACAGGTGTGAAACAAAGTTGTTGACTATTTGATAAAATGGTTTTTTTGACATCAGTTAAAAAAATGTATTTTTTTGTTTTACCAAATGCATTTGATGTTCCAGATTTTTTTAATAAGCTGTTTTTTTTTTTTTTTTTTTTTAACATTACAATCCCAAATAAACTCTCAGTCTCTGGACATATCAAACGCGTACCCACAACCACAAATAATGTTTAATCTTGAAATTATTGCTTAGAATTGGTCGGTCAATAACTTGTAAACATTAAGGTACCGTTGAAAGTAAAAATGAATTATTTTTATTTTAAGGAGATTATAACAAATAACGGGAAGAAAACCTTTTTTCCTTTTAATCATACTATTGTAGAGGGATTGAAATGAATAAGCCTTCGTAATGAGTAATTTATTTTCTACTTTTAAGTTGGATAAAATTTTCGCTTCTTTCCTCAGTATACCTCGAAAATGAGTAATCTAATCGAGTTCAATCCTAGTCACCATGTCAAAGTTTTACTGTGAATTAGAAGAACTTGCAAATTTTCCTCTACTCTAGTTGCAAATTCAAAGGGCGATAAGGTTCAGATGAGATATTTGTATCAGAAGAATTATGAATATTCCAGATAGTGTTTTCAACATATCATTTTTTACTCTTGAACAAGAAGAAAACCAAAACGAGAAAGAACAACGTCCAGAACTTCCTAGTTTCAATTGCCATGATGAACTGGTATTTCGGTTTTCGATTTATAAAAAATTAAAAAAAATTATAAAAAAAAAACTGAAAAATTAAAAACGTAATAATTATCAAACGAGTTTTTCTATTCCACGTCCCACAAGAAAGTTCTCATGACATCAATCACCATCCCCTTTTTTATATTCATATTACTGTACCTGATAAAATTGCAAAACCAAAATCTACTTGACAACAACCTCAACATGCATCTCCTGCAAATCAGACTCGGTCCTTTTGTTCAACGATCTCTCCGTTATCGTATCCAACAGCGGTTTCCACGACCGGCCCCGCGAAGATATCTGAGAGCCATAATCCATCACCATACTCAAATTCTCCTGCTCCACAAACCTTAGCGGACTCCTCCCCGGACTCCTCCCTGGACTCCTCCCCGGCGACGACGTAGAGCTCCACACAGGGCTTGGGCAAAACTGGCCGCCAATGCTTGAAGAATAAGCCATAGGAGACTGAGGGGCTGACGTAGACTCCTTCCTGCTGCTCTTTGCTGCTGCAGATGTGAGCTTTCTGGCTATGGAGGCCAAGTCCAGAGGAGAAACATCACTCTGCAATGCAGAGTAGGGGAGGAGGAAGTAGACCTGCCCGGGTTGGAGGACGGTGTCATGCTTTAGTGGCTTCGACCCAATTGAGAGGAGCTGAGCTGGAGTGCACACAAAGTGCTTTGTGGGCTTCCCTGTCACTTGCCCTACCGAGATTGGGTGCTCAAAATCCTCCACATACCCATTCAGATGCACCACCCTCACATTCTGGAGTTCAACTTTATGTCTGCAAGAAAAGCAACTACCCATCTTTGTTTTTTTTCAGTGTGTTCTGGATACAAAAGAAGAATGGAGAGTCACACCTTATTACCTTAAGGGATATCTATATATATTAATATATGTGTGTATGTTTATATATATGTAGATACGACTAATAAGAATTTAAAGAACGGGAAAACTTTGTGTTGTTTTTGGCTTCCAAGAAATGCGAAAGAGACTTTTTTAAAATGGAGGCCCTTTATGATTTCTTTTATATCTCATATTTTTTTATACAATATTTTATAATATTGTCACCTAAATTAGCGTTAAATTATAAGTTACTCTCAATTTTAAAAAGTTCCCTTTTGTATTTCTCTTGGCTTTACAGCATTTGGCCGCCTTCCCAACCATATATGTGAGATATTATATAAAAAATTCTAGTGGGGCTTGTAGAAATATTATATATCAATTGGATGTTGAAACTATATTTTAAGTCATCCAAATCATTCTAGTCAATCACCTTCAAAAAGGGGTAAACCACCCCTACCATTTATGGGGGGATGCATGCATCCGAATGAGATTGAAAGGGTTTCGAGGGAGTTAGAAAAATTTATGTAATACTTTTGATTCATTTAGTATATGGACATGACAGAGACCAGAGGCGTTGAGAAAATCTCATTCCTCATCAATCATCTTTATGTTATCTTTCTTTTTCTTTTTTTTTATTCATGTGTTTGATTATTTTGAATTAAATTTTTTCTATAAAATTTAATTTTTTGTAATTTACTAAAACTTAACGGGGTTAAATTGAAGTTCAATGTAAGTCTCCAGCAAATCATGATTCTGCTGAACTCTCTTAGAGACTCATTGAATTTGTAAATATGATATGACTCGAATGATGAAGCATTTATATAGATATAGAAGTAACTCTTTAAAATAGTTGTGTCTTTTTTTGAAGAGTCAATAATTGTATCTCTTGAATTAAAAGGCAAAAGTTGCATAGTTGAACAATCTCAACCATATTCTTAAATAGTCATAACTTATGAAATATAAAATACATTAACATGAATAGTTTAATTTATTTTGAATTAAATTTTGCAATAATTTTAACGGTTGTAAGTCATGATTATATATTAATTTAAATTTGGGCACGAGTCAATGACTAGCCGTTGAAGCAGTCGACCAAATGGAAAGCATGTGACATAGAAATAATTTGCATTTCATCACGATTCATTTTGTGAGGATTATATGGATTCTCACATTCTATCCGTTCATCGTACATCGTGTGGTATAAATTATTTTAAATTTTTTATTTAAAATTAAATACAAACAGTAATTAACGAGAGGTAGCCGCATGAAGTACGATGAATTGATAGAATGTGAGAATTTCTACGATACTCACAAAAAAAATCTCTAAAATCCTCACAAAAAAAAAAAAAAAAAAAAAAAAAAAAAAAAGAAAAGAAAAACGGGGGAAAGGATCCTCATCTACATAGAAGGATCCATAAACTTTTGGTCTGGTCTTTGGAAGGAAAAGGTTGAAACGGCAGATTAGATTATTTTCATCCGAAGACTCACTTGACTTCTTGTTGGCATGTATTTCGTGGGCGTGGGGCGTCGGGCATTGGCAGCCTAATGACTTCTGGAAAATAGAACATGTTAATGGAGATGATGACCATGTCTTGCTTCTGCTTGCTCTTTTGCCGTGCTTACAAATTCAGAACTCAAAAAGATTGAACAGAAGAAAATTATGAGGACCCTTTTTTCTTCTATATTTTATTTGCATCATGTAACGTGTTGCACTTGCACACTAGAAATATTTCATTATGTCCGGAACATGGGTACCCACCACGTTTAATTATATAAGTGAAAATAAATTTTATTTTTTAGGTTTTTAATTTTTCAACCAAAATATCTCACCACTTGAATGGTGACACGTAGTGTTTCGTGTATTGGGCATACTGAAAAATCTCTCGTCACACACTCTCGTTTGATCTATGTCACATAGAGATCACTTTCGTCTCTAAGGAGTTGCTGGATAATATTTTCATTTTAAGTTTTCTTTTTATTTTTTTTTAAACTGAACAACTTATTTGTTATTTGTTTACAGTCTCATTATTTTAGTTTAAAAATGAAAACTAAAAAGCAAAAGTTGAAGATGCCATTTAATAAGAAACTGTTTGATAACCATTTTATTATTAGTTTTCACTTTTTCAAAACTGAAATCTTGTTTGGCAACTACTTTCAGTTTTAAGTTTTTCAAAAACTGAAAATCAAAAAGTGAATGTCACATCCCGGCCCGGGGTGGACCACTTCTCGGGCCCGCTCCACCACCGTAGCACGATATTGTCCGCTTTGGGCCCCGACCACGCCCTCACGGTTTTGTTTTGGGAACTCACAAGCAACTTCCCAGGAGGTCACCCATCCTGGGATTGCTCTAGCCCCCTTCTCGCTTAACTTCAGAGTTCCTACGAAACCCGAAGCCAGTGAGCTCCCAAAAGGCCTCTTGCTAGGTAGGATGTGAATATACATTTAAGGATCACTCCCCTGGGCGATGTGGGATGTCACAATCCACCCCCCTCAAGGGCCCGACGCCCTCGTCGGCACACCACGGCCAAGGTTTGGCTCTTATACCAATTGTCATATCCCGGCCCGGGTTGGACCACTTCTCGGGCCCGCTCCACCACCGTAGCACAATATTGTCCGCTTTGGGCCCCGACCACGCCCTCACGGTTTTGTTTTGGGAACTCACGAGCAACTTCCCAGGAGGTCACCCATCCTGGGATTGCTCTAGCCCCCTTCTCGCTTAACTTCGGAGTTCCTACGGAACCCGAAGCCAGTGAGCTCCCAAAAGGTCTCGTGCTAGGTAGGGATGGGAATATACATTTAAGGATTACTCCCCTGGGCGATGTGGGATGTCACAGTGAATACTCAAGGCCAAATTTTGAAAAATCATGGAAATAGATTTCAGTTTTTGGTTTGTAATTTTCATATTTTTTGAAAACTTAAAACTACCAAACAAGATTTCAATTTTCAATATCCAAAAATGTGAAACTGAAAACAAAATGATTGTGATCTCCCGTCCCAAATTTTAGTGTTTTATTTCATTTTAGAAGTGTTTCGGAGATTCAATTGAAATTATTTCGTTAAAGTCTCCATTTTGAGAAAAAAAAAAGTGTATTTAGGGGTATTTTTGGTCATTTTAAATTTTTCTCAACCTTTTTGGTCAATTCTTGAGTTGGTTAGGTAGAGCTCGATCCCACGAGTGCATAGGCGCAAATGGATCACAATTCTGGAGGACATTTTGGTAATTTGGCCAGAGTGCTTTAAATATACAGGAACTTCTGGAAGCTTTAAAAAATGGAAGCTTGACATCAAACCCATTTTGGGGGCGATCAAGTCCACGACCTGGTTGGTTGCCTCGGTCATTTCTCATCTATCCGACCTCTTTTTCGGGTGATCTTGGTGTACATGGAAAACTCTCAACAAGCCAAACTTCAATGCTATTTTTTATTTCCAATTTTTTAGAGTGAGGTACAAAACTTCATCTACTCTGCATGATCATCAAGGTGTTGTGTTTGGTTCATGTATTAATAGTTGTTTTAGAGTTGGGTCTTCATAACCCTAGAACTCTAGTTTTCTCTGGTGCTTTTGGACAATTTTCGGCCAGAATTTGTTGTCGGCGTTGTTGTTAAAAGTGTTTCCCTTGTTGAGCTCTAGCTACCCCTAAGTTTGAGCCCATTTGGTTAAGGTTGAAAATTTGGGTTTCTCAAACCCTTTACCAATGGCTATCACCAGGCATGGCGGTGCGTAGCGTGGGACCTGTCCACATGTGTTATCCAAGTATCAGACACCTTCTAGTGATCTTGTGAACTTGTGTCTATCTCGGTTTCCAGAGATTCAATTGTTTGGTGTGGTGATCAAATTGGACCACCATTCGTTTGTGTGATTGACAAAGATCCGACCGTTAAATTATCATGAACTTTTAGTATTTTGTTGTGTAAGCATAATGAGGCCTTTAGGAAGTTATGAATTAGAAATTTGATGTGCGGATCTTTCGAATTGAATTACTAGGGTTATGGACCTTATCATTGACCTTTGATCGATGGTTGATTTGTAGTCAACATGCCTGTAATTATCCGAATGTGTCTTTTATTTTATAGAATGTTTTGAGACTTAATGGGGCTTAGTTGGCTCATCACGATGATGTGTCGTTCCCTATTGACGGACGTCTTAATTCACGTGCAACTAGTATTGGTCTCGTTTTGTGTGTCAACATTACTAAGTTTCCTAAGTGGGGTTTTGTGCATTGTATTAGGTTTCTTGGAGCAATGTCAGTGAATATGGATGTGTGAAGGACCTAGGTGAGTGACTTTAATAATATGTGATATGGTTATTACCCATGAAACTTCCTTGTTATATACTATGTGGATATAACATTGAATTACAAATAATTTTATGGAAATGTGTGCTACTATGCTATGTTAACTTGATAGCGGTATCGAAAATATATATATTAAATATATACCATGTTTCAAATGTGAAATGTAAGAGCTAGTAGAGGACCGCTAACCCATTACATGAGGTGATGTGGCATCGAATCGAAATCTGCACCATGTAGTAATGGTACATGGATGGTCTTGCCTGGTTAATCTACATAAGGGGATTATACTATTTATGGGTTCCACTTAATTAATCCACATTGGGCGATCCTTGTTACCTAGGTATGACCATACGTAGTTTAGGGGTGATCACACCTAATTAATTCGCATTGGGTGGTCATTGTCGATCAGTGTTTTCAGGTTAATCCACAATGGGAGACCACATCCTATTTGGTTACTTATTATAGGCTTCGGTCAAACGGTGTCTCTTTATAACTTTGGAGCTCGTGTTTGTTACATATATGAAAGATGAGATTAAAGACCTATGTGGTTTAATCTAGAAAGTAATGATTAAATCAAATGGTTTAAATGATAGTTTTGCCTAAAAGAGAATGAATTCGGATGTGACTCATTCCTACTCGATATAAAAAAGGATGCTGTGATGAAAGAGATGCCAATCTCATTCCTACACATGGTTGCATTATTGATGGTGCGTCATTCCTACACAACTTTGGGTTGTGTGATGATTTTGACACGCCCTGATCTCGATGTCCATTGGACATCAGAATGGTCACATGCTGGTCGACACTCGAGGGTGATGAAAGCCATTTATTGAAAACACGAGAACTAAAAATATGAATAAGATAAGAGAAATTTAAATATAACTAATATGCAAAAAGGAACGTGTTCAGAGCATACAACTAACTAGAACACCAAAAGAAAGAATATAAAATTGACTAACGTGTTCAGAGCATACAGCTAACTACAACTAATTCAAAGATGTCGATGCGGGAGTGCCTTGACGTCAAGAATGTACGCCTCGATTCTAAGTCCTGAGGGGTCGCAAAAAAAACATAAGTGGACCAAGTTGATATATATATATAATAATAAAACAGTTATTTAACGTACTAACCCTCAAAGTTTTATGAAAACTGAATATCATAGTAATGTAATAGGTTTTCTGAAAACCCTAGCATGCCATAAAATATCTCATAAAACATATCTTTTATATAGCGTAATCACTAGTGAATTTCCAGTGTCACTCCAGGCCCTATGCCATCTTCCATTCCCTGCGCCGTAGCTAGAGGAAATCTCTTCAGGCCTTATGCCATTCCGTGTCTCTCAGCTCATAGCTAGAGATTATTTCTCCTGGCCCTATGCCAACACAGTAACCTCACCCGCATGCAGAATAGGGACCATTAGGTAAGTACAAAACCATTGAACATATATCTTAAAAATCATCTTCATAGTATAAAGTCATCCGTCATCTATACAATAAAGAAGTGTTGAAAAACATGTTCTAAATATTATATCGTCATCCATCAGATATCTTATAAAGAACATGGGTTATATGAAAATATGATAATTCAAACTAGCCTCAGTAAGCATGTTATCTCATAAAACGTTTTGTAAAACATAATCATTAAATCATGCTTTTCATGTATGCATTTCTACTATTAAAACATGCATTTTAGAAGGGGTCCACTCCTAGATACTCCATCGTAGAAAAGCCGCGCAACTAGCAAAGACAAAAAGCCTCACTATATGCACCTAAGCATATAAAGGGTACAATTAGTCAAACTCTACCCAAACAATTTCATTTGGCAAAACAGACGCCAAAAACAGATCCAGGACATCGAAATTAGCCTAGGAGGAGTTCCGAACGAAACCTGAAAAATGGTCAAAAAGTCAACATTGATCGTTGACCAGTCAAAGTCAAAGTCAAACTCAATGCTATTCGTTGACCGGATCGGGTCAAACTGGGTCAAAGGGTTTGGGTTGGATAGGGTTGGGCTTGGGTTTTAGGGTTTTGGGTTTGGTTTAAGTGAGTTAGGCTTAGGGGTTTTAGGTGGGCTGGGTTTAGGGGATTTGGGCTTAAAGATTTGGGCTTAGGGCCTACCCTAAAGACCAAGGGCCCGTGGAAAAAAAGAAATGGCCCAAAGGCCTTGAGCCTTTAAGGGCTTTGGTTTTAAATGCAACGGGCCTAAGGTCCGAGCTCTCTACGTGGCCCAAAGGGCTTGGTCTCGAACTTGCCGGTGAAAGAGGTCGGAGCTTTCTGTGCTCCGGTCGACGGTGACGCTAGAACTAGGTTTCCAAACTAGTATGAAAAGGAAAGTAGGAAGGAGAGGGAGAGGTTTCTTACCTTCGATCACCGTGAAAAGGACAGAAATGGCTGAATTTTAGGTCGAGCTTTCGAGACTAGCCGGAACCGTTCCTTTAGGTTTTCTAGGTCTGACCAAGACAAGGAAGAGAGGATGAGGGTTCACGAGGGTGGTGGTGAGAAAGTGTCTTCGCCAGGGTGCCACAAAAGGCGTGCATGGGTGTGGGTTCAAACGAGGGAGGAGGTCCAAGAGAGTTAGAGAGAGAGCTGAAAGTGAGAGAGAAGAAAGTGAGTTGAGAGGGTCTCAGGGAAAGAGAGAGAGATAAGGTATGAGGAGTTGGGATGCTGCCATGTGGCACCGTGTGAGTGGATAGGAAATCTCCAATTGAGATTCGGATTGGGTGAGATTTGGAAGACCAAAATGCATATTTTATAAACTTTCAGAGACAAAATGAAATTTCAAATAAATAATGGGGGTGGGGTTTCACATACTAATTGTTATTTCGAAAGACGTGTGGTGAGATTCGGAGTTAAGAACCATTCCTATACGTATTAATGAGGCGTACGGTGGTGAAATTATGAAACATGTTGCAGTTGGAGCCTTGTGATTATTCGAAATTGACGAAAGGCGAGTGGTGAGTTAGAATCTGAAGATAATGATAGAATGATATTAATGGTGCTCACAGTTAGGGATTGATCCATTATTGAGAGAAAAGTCCTATGTGGACTAGCATTACTTTTTCATTTAATCATTAATCTCACTAGTTTTCACATATGTTGTATTATTGTCACTCACACAAGCTTTGCAACTTATCCGAGTTTTGCTTTGCCCAATGCACCATTCCCACGGCATATTGTTGTTTTGTAGCGTAACGGGTAGTGGTTAAAGGAAAAGATTCCAAGTGATTTAGCTAATGTGAGCAACGCACTCGAGAGTAGGTATTGTCACCTTTTATGGTAAATTATTTTTGTTGAAGCTCTAATGTATATTGTATGTATGAGTCTCAGTGATTCTATGTATTTTATATTGTACTACTACTATCCTATCTTTCACTCGTTGATTTTGGGCGTATCTTGGGATCAGGGTGTGACAATCGTTATCAAACAGCTGCTTCGTTTTTGGTTTTCACTTTTTGAAAATTGAAGACTCGTTTGGTAACTGTTTTCAGTTTTTATTTAAAAAAATGAAAAACAAAAACTAAACACTTCAAATCAAATAGTAAAAACTACTTTATTAAATTTTCATAATTTAGGAGCCGTTTGATAATCATTTTGTTTTTTAGTTAATTTTTTTTATTTACTTTTAACTAAAAACTTGTTTTATAGCTACTTTCTTACACGCCCCAACCTGATTAACCATCTAGCTAAGGGTGGAAATGTACTAGTCAACACTAAATTGACAATATAACTTCATCGTAAGGGTGACGAAACACAATCAACCTAATGATGAAGCTGTAATCAAGGAAATGATGTTGTGAATAAATTTGAACTGAAAGTCTCTTTTATTAATTATTTTAAATTTATCCTACAAGTTCTAGAATTAAATTCCATTGTTATCACATCATTCGGAGCATAACAGTATGCATACAACAGTAAATCTCAAAAGTACGTGTTGTGCCATGCATAATCAAAAGTAAGGTCATACAATTGTTTATAACTTGATAAGACTATCAAAAATACCAAAATAACAACAATCTGTAAGAGCCTGATGGATGAATGAAACAATGATATTGGAATTGGACCCTAATCATAGATAGAATATCCAGATTTATATTCTACTGCTTAAATATAGTTTGTACTGACAATTGGTTTACGTAGTATATGAACTATGATCGTGTTCTTTGTTTGAGGAAGACTTTGAAGAAAAGATTAGGGTTTGTGGGGTGTAGATGGAAATATTGTATTAAGTTTTAAGTAATATGTCCTTTTTTGTTTTCTTTGCATAATTAAAAACTAAAAAAATATTAAACGTAATAATGGTGTGAACTTAAATGAGTGGTGGCCTTCTACATTTAACTCAATTAAAAAATAAACAAGTCTTTATCAAGAAGTAGATAATTACGAATTCTAAATTGAAACTTACATTGTCCTTGATTTTGCTATGAAAAGAGGCCTCGTGTTGTTGACTTGCATCAGTAACCAAGATAAGATTCAAACATCAAATGAAACTTCGGATTCATTGAACCTTTGATTGTACATTTAATCATCTATTATCTCGGTACATGCTTTACACAAGAGCATAATAGAATTATGAATATTTCGTAAGACGATAATAAAACAATGGATAATGACTATGACTCACTGTTTTAAAAATTTCTGTCTAGTCCATCGATGCTTGAAAATTAAGAAAGTACGTTTATACCCACTTGGGCGTCTGCCTAGCACACTTAGGCGCCCGCCTAGCCCGCCTAAACTAGTCTAAGTCGCAACTTTCACTTGGATAGAAAATCAATCATTTTCGTTTTGCAGTTTATATTGTCAATAAAATGTAAAGACTTGTTGAATACTTAGATGAACACTCATTGTAGGCTTATTCCTCATGTTTTCAATATGTTTTAATACTATATAATCTATATAATCTATATAATAAATTTACTTAAATTCACTTAAATCGCCTAAGTTCCCCCTAGCCGCTAGACTCCAACTTGTTACCCAACTAGCACCTAGTGTCTTTTAAAACTTTGCTATGACTCAAAATTGAATTCAATATTTTTGTTCTTGCTCTTCAATTTGGGTTTTAGTAAAAGTAAACATAATTAATTGTGTGAAGGTTGTGATGGATAATGATTTCAGTTGTCGTATGATTTGGAGCATTATTAATTCTAGCTTTACTGCTTTAGAGGTTAAGTAAATAAGAAATTCTCTCGACCTTTTATGCACGGGGCAACAGGTGGTGAGACTAACTCATGACTCCAAAACAACTCTTTGACTCTTCCACACCAAATATGAGATCCATTTTTATTAACGGCTGATAGCTACCGATGCAAGTGCATATGTTCTCAAGAATCAAAAAGTTGCATAGAAATCGGCCCTATAACGTGACGTTAGAAAAGCAAAGGTATGGGAGGTATGGGACTAAGTGCTAATAACATGCACATGTTAAGCATGCATGAATTAATGTTGGAGGTAGATTTGGCAATTTCTTAGACGACTGTTAATACGATACGAAATAAAGGGTTTCGAGTCAATACGATAACTAATCGGATTCTTATCGAGTCACTTGTTTACACGCGAGTAACTCATTTCAACCTGTCAAGAAAAAAGTTAATTTTTACCCTTGTATTTAACGGAAAAATAACCATAGTACGTAGTAGTAAGGTAATCGGAAGATAACCTCTGTAGTAAAAATATTACGATATAAACCCTCGTGGTGTAGTCCGTTAGCAAATCTAATTCAAAAATACCCAAAGCACATTAAAAATACAAAGCAATTTAAAAATACCAAAACATATTAAAAATTCATAATAATTCATTTACAAGTGTGAAAAATGTTAAAAAAAATATGCAAACGCTCGTGATTGCAAAATTAAAAAACACAATGCAAATGTTAAAAAATATGCAACTGTTGTGGACTATTTTATCTGACAAAAAGGAGAGAGGCCGGCGGTAGAGAAGAGAGAGAATTGTAGGGGAATTGTGTTGTGTATCCCTCCTACTTTGCACCTCTATTTATAATAATAATAAGGTAAAGGTATTCCTTGCTCTCCAAAGAATAAGAGATACAATAGGATAAGAATAAACCCTAATCAAATCTAATCTAGGATTTACACAATCACACTTAAACTAGAATTGTTTACAACACTCCCCCTTGAGTGTGTAAATACTCAAGGTAGATTTAGCTCATGCAGAAGTTGATGAAGTCGACTTGTCAGTGCTAATTCCAAGGAACAACACTTATTCTCAATAAGGTAGGAATTTGCATAAGTAAGTCTCACTAAAAACCCTAAGGCTATGGCAAAAACCCAAGTAGGGATAAAATCCATAGTCTAAGGAAATATGCGTGAGAAATGCAAAGTCAAAGAAACGTCTACAAGACGTCATCAGGGATATGACCAGCCCAAGGTGGGTGCCTCGTTAAAACCTAGTTAGGTAGCAAAAACCCAGTGGGAAAAATGCTCCTAATCATACGGAAAAATAGTACATTAAGATCAAGCAAGTATTTACAGGATACTCCCCTGAGTTTGACATAATTCCAAAGAGAAATAGCAAAGTTACAACTCAGAAAGTTTACGCATACCAATTCCATGAACAAGCTTCTGAAACGTCGCATTCGGCAATGATTTGGTGAAGAGGTCGGCCAGATTGTCTTGTGAACGGATTTGCGTGACTTCAATATTCTGATGCTCTTGTTGTTGATGTGAAAAGAAAAACTTCGGCGCAGTGTCCTTGGTGTTGTCTCCTTTGATATAACATTTCTTGAGCTGTTCGATGCAAGCTGTGTTGTCTTCAAAGATCGTGGTCAGGACATCAACGGCGGGATGAAGATCACAAGAGCTTCGAATATGGCCCACTACTGCACTCAACCAAAAGCATTCCAGAGTTGCTTCATGTAAAGCGAGAATTTCAGCATGGTTAGACGAAGTGGCAACTAAGGTCTGTTTCGTTGACCTCCAAGATATTGCGATGCCTCCAACGATAAAGACATAACCCATTTGAGAACGCGCCTTGTGCAGATCAGATAAGTATCCAGCGTCGGCATAACCAACAAGGCGAGAATCAACTCGATGAGCATAAGGTGTAGCATCGTTCGAGGATTTGTAGGGATAGAACAAGCCCAGATCTGTAGTACCCTTAAGGTAGCGGAAGATGTCTTTCATGCCAGTCCAGTGACTGCATGTAGGTGCATTACTGTATCTTGCCAAAAGATTAACAGCGAAGGAGATGTCAGGTCTAGTGCATTGAGCTAAGTACAATAAAGCGCCTATCGTACTTAGATAAGGAACTTCGGGCTCCAAAATCTCTTCATCATCCTCCTTCGGACGGAAGGGATCTTGTTTTGCATCTAGCGTACGAATGACCATATGAGTACTCGAAGGCTTCGCTTTATCCTCATTAAAGCGGTGCAACACCTTCTGGGTGTAGTTCGATTGATGTACTAGGATTCCATCCGAACAATGCTCTATCTCAAGACCGAGACAGTATCGAGTCTTACCTAGATCTTTCATCTCAAATTCCGACTTCAGGTGCAAAGCAGTTCTCACGAACTCTTTAGGAGTTCCAATAAGATTCATGTCATCGACATATACTGCAACAATCACAAATCCGGAATGTGACTTCTTAATGAACACACAGGGCATAATTCGTTGTTCACATATCCCTGACTAGTTAAATACTCACTCAGACGGTTATACCACATTTTTCCGGATTGCTTCAAACTGTAGAGTGAACGCCTCAGCCGAATTGAGAGCGTGTTCCAGGGTTTAGAAATATTTGAACCAGTCAATGTAAGTCCTTCGGGAACTTTCATATAAATTTCCGTATCAAGATCCCCATAGAGATACGCGGTTACTACGTCCATCAGCTGCATATTCAGTTTTTCGGAAACTACCAAACTGATAAGGTAGCAAAAAGTAATCACATCCATAACGGGTGAATAAGTTTCGTCATAGTCAATCCCGGGGCGTTGTGAGAAGCCTTGTGCAACAAGACGAACTTTGTAACGCATAATTTCGTTCGTCTCATTACGCTTCCAAATGAAAACCCACTTGTAGCCAACGGGCTTCACATGTGGAGGAGTAGGGACTACAGGTCCAAACACCTTACGTTTCGCAAGTGAATCGAGTTCGACTTGGATTGCATGTTTCCAGTTTGACCAATCAGCTCTACGTCGACATTCATCAACGGAACGCGGTTCAATGTCATCGCTCAACATGATCTCAGTAGCTACTGGAAATGCTAAAACATCGTCGACAATCATCTCATTTCTACGCCACACATCATCTAAGCTAGCATAATAGACCGAAATCTCACGATTCTTGGAAGGAGGATTTGTCTCTTCAAGGACGCTTCCGTAATCTAGAATTTCCTCATGAGTTGGGTATAATGAGTAAGCGATAGTCGGATTCACGGTAGGCTCTTCAGGACCTTGTGCCGTGGTTTTCCTCTTCCGGGGGTGTGAATCCTTTGAACCAAGGGGTCTGCCACACTTTTGTGTAGGGGCAGATGATTGGCTAGCCGCTAATGTACATGGATCACCAAAATTAGCATCCCGGGCTTCCAGGAGGGCAGTCCGTCGTACATTTGGTACATCTATCTTTGCAGGCGTATTCGCAGCTGGAATGTGTGATCTTGTCACGCGCGCTAGATCGGTGAAAGCATCTGGCATGCTCTGAGCTATACTCTGAAGATCTAATATGCGCTGCACTTCAGTTTCAGACTGAGTAGTGTGGGGATCTAAGTGAGACAAAGTGGGAGTCGTCTATGACAATTCGCGTCGTTCTTCAGGAACGTTGGCATTCTTATCTCCCCCTAACAACGGGAAGACTGTCTCATAGAAGTGACAATTCACAAAATGAGCGGTAAACAGATTGCCTGTCAAAGGTTTTAAGTAACGAATAATCGAAGGAGAATCATATCCGACATAGATTCCCATCCTTCACTAAGGCCCCATTTTTGTACGTAAGGGCAGTGAGATTGGCACATATATCGCACAACCAAAAACATGCAGATGCGATATGTCGGGTTCGTATCCGGTAACCAACTGAAGGGAACTAAATGGTTGTGTCGCAACAGGCCTCAGGCGGACCAACTTTGCTGCGTGCAATATTGCATGGCCTCAAGCAGCGATCGGCAGCTTGGTACGTATAACCAACGATCGAGCAATCATTTGTAAGCGCTTAATGAAAGCCTCTGCCAAGCCGTTCTGGGTGTGAACATGGGGTAATGGATGTTCAACTTCAACCCCAACTGACATGCAATAGTCATCAAAAGTTTTAGATGTGAATTCTCCAGCATTATCCAATCAAATAAATTTGATTGGATAATCAGGGTGGTGAGCCCTAAGCTTGATAACCTGAGCCAACAGTTTGGAGAATGTAGCGTTCCTTGTGGACAACAAGCACACGTGTGACCAACATGTGGAAGCATTAACCAAAACCATAAAATATCTAAATGGTTCGCAGGGAGCTTGAATTCGTCCTCAAATGTCCCCATGAATCCGTTCGTATGGTTGTAGTATACAAACCACTCGGGATACGCTCCATCTTCTCTAGAATACGATTTTGGCCATATTCGTAGGAAGTTATGCACAGAAATTCAACTCCGTTTTCTATGTGGGTTTCAGTGTGGTAATTATTATCTCTAATGTCCTTGAAACTTAGTAACGTTCTTCCATAACGTGGAGAATAGAGTACCTCAGCAATGGACAAGATTGTACCATTGGACAACATTATACGTGCCTTACCGTATCCTTCTATCAGGTTGGATGGGCCTGAGACGGTTGTCAGAGGTGCATTCTTAGGTATGAAGTTAGTGAAATAGATACGTTCACGCAAAACAGTGTGCGTGGTTGCACTATCTGCCAAACAACTAACTTTCCCACTAGTCATACCTAGAATGAAAAAATTAATTTGAATCGGTCACATGCATAAAATTTTATAAAACAATTATCAATTCAAAATAAATCAGCAACTAATAATCCAAAACATAAAGGAAAATTGTTCAAAAATAACCAAAAACAAGGGGGTTCGGCCACTAGGTGGAATTCAGCCCCATTTGTCTTATTTCAACTAAAAAATAAGTATATGTCTAAGATTCTAATCTTGCATAGGGGTGGTATCCTCCTGAAAGTCAGAAACCTACATCTTTGTAGTCTCCGGTTCGTCCACTTGCATAAAGTTTGATTCAAACTTCTTACGACGAGAATGATATTCATCTACAACCTTCTTGGGAGCGCGACAAACACGGGACCAATGGTCCTTTGAATGACAGCGATAGCACATATCGTCATCCATGGTTTTAGGTGCTTTGCCCTTATTCTTGAAGTTCTGGGCCTTGGGAGCGCTGTTTGGGCGCTGCTGGGCTTTGTTTCTTCCCTTGGGTGGGCCTTGGCTTTGTTGACCTTGGTTGGATGGCTTCTGGCCACCCCTACCACGCCTCTTTTGGCATCCTAGGTGTTGATTAGTGCAATAATGTGCTTCAGGGACAGCAGTAGCCCCAGTAGGTCTAGCTTGATAATTCTTCATCAACAGCTGGTTCTGCTTTTCAACGAGAAGTAGAACAGAGATCAAATTCGAGAACTTGGTGAACTTCTGAGCTCTATATTGTTGCTGCAAGACAATATTAGAAGCAGAGAAAGTCGAATAGGTCTTCTCCAGGAGATCCTCTTCGGTCAAAGTTTCATTGCAAAACTTGAGAAGTGATCGGATTCGACAAACTTCAGAATTATATTCATTCACAGACTTAAAGTCTTAGAAGCGCAAATGCTGCCAGTCATGTCTTGCTTCAGGCAATAATATGTCATTTTGGTGATCAAAACGATCAGCCAAAGCGACCCATAATGCACGCAGATCCTCCTCAGCAAGATACTCAGTTTGCAGAGCATCATGGATGTGTCTTCGAATGAAGATCATAACAGTGGCTTTTTTAGCTTCTCCAACAGGCTCATCTGTTGCTTCTTTAATGGCAGGACGCAAGTTCTTTGCAGTGAGGTAGAGTTTCACATCTTGAACCCACTTGAGGTAGTTCCTTTCAGAAACTTCTAAGGCAGTGAAGTCGAGTTTGTTCAAATTCGACATGTTCCTATCACAAAATAGATGAACAAGATGTGGTTAGTGTAATGGAGAAAAAATCAATCCATTCACATAGGACTAGAACATACAGGTTCTAATAGACATGTATTGGTTTAATTTTGCATGAAAAACTTCAGGTTTTCATGGGTGATATGTTTAAGTGAAAAATTCAGGTTTTCAAACAAGGCATGTTTATAAGAAACTTCAGGTTTCAAATTAATTATGAACTTCAGGTTCATATATTCCTGCAAGGAAACACAAATATATATGCAAACAAATATGCAACAAGTATATGCAAAAAAAAACTTTAGGTTTATAATTATAATTGAATTTTAATTTATTTGGACTTTGGGCCAAATTAGAATGTGGGTAAAAAATATAAAACCCATTGGGCCTAAAAAATATCGTAAAAGTAAAATAATATTAACATACGGGTTAAAATTATTTATAATGTGGAAAATAATAACATTAGGTCGAAAAATGGTCCCAAAAAATTTGGGCTTAGTGCCGTGGGGAAGGGAAGGCACGGGGTGCCGTAAGTAGAGACGACAGGGCCCAAAAGACTGGGGGGGTCTGCAGGCCACGGGGAGGGAGGAAATCCCAGTCGCAAGCTAGGTTTCGGTTTTGGGCCGTGGGGAGTTCACGGACAGGTCCAGCGCATGCTGGCCTGTGAGTTGTCACATGGGGGCCTAACAAAGGCTGGCTGATGTATGCGAAAGGGGAAGGAACCTAGCCGTCTGGGCTGGTGGATGAAAATTGCGGGCCTTGGTTGCAAGGAACCCAAGCCAAAGCTTGGTGTTGTCAGCAGGCCACAGGACAATGCCCAGCCAATCTGGGCTGACAGTTTTTGGGCTAGGAGCTACAGGCCTAGCAGGGAGTTCCAGGCCGAAGCCTGGTGTCCTGGTTGCACAAGGATGGTGCGATGCCGCACTAAATCCATTCGCCTTTTTTTCAAATCCCATAGTGTTTAGGAAAAACACTAGGCCTCCCGATGTGTTTTTTTTTTTTTATTTATTTAATTTTATGCATATGTAAAAACTCAATTCAATTTGATGCATATATATTTCAATTCAATATATATTTTAATGAATCACACATGTAATTTGATGCATATGCAAAATAAAATTTTCAATGCATGTACATATGTAAGATTCAATTCATAAGCAATATCAAATTCACATAATTTAAACAATTATGGTTATGAGGCATACACAATTTATGTAGAATCTAAAATACGTTAAACATAAAGTTGGGTCATGCATCATGGTGAATGTTCATGCTATCAGGGCTGCAAAATATCGAGTTAAAAGTCGTTTTGAAAGAACCTGATTGCGTGATGATATGGATGAACTGGTTTGATGCAGAAAATTTCTCCAACGTTAGATTCCTAAGCGCAGCAATATGAGTGTGTTGATAACGTGTTGTGGACTATTTTATCTGACAAAAAGGAGAGAGGTCGACGGTAGAGAAAACAGAAAGAGAGAATTGTAAGGGGAATTGTGTTGTGTATCCCTCCTACTTTGCACCCCTATTTATAAAGGAAAACTAACGAAAAGAGCTTGAAAACTTTCCTTTTAACGAAAAGCCACTTTTAAAGGTATAGTGAACAGTGACAGTTAAAGGTAAAAAAAACGGTTTTTAGTTAAAAGTAAACAGTACCAGGGGTGTTTTATTAAACCTCCCTATTTATAATAATAATAAGGTAAAGGTATTCCTTGCTCTCCAAGGAATAAGAGATACAATAGGATAAGAATAAACCTTAATCAAATCTGATCTAGGATTTACACAATCACACTTAAACTAGAATTGTTTACAACAACAACCACTAGTTTTTTTGTTTGAGTGCAAAATTCATAAAAATTAATCTACAAAAGTGAAAAATTTAAATATATATATACACAATCGCTCATAATGACAAGTTTTACTGTGACGACCCGTCCTTAATTTTACGTTTTTATTTATTTTAAATGCATGAATCTACAAAAATGCCGTAGAGGCAAGGACTTTGACTTCAATTGACCATCGCCTAGAGGAACGTATGAATTATTCTTTTAGTGTACCCTCGTAGTGCTCATCGCTATGAACGTGTGAGTGCATATTAGACTCGAATCGGATATGTAACCAAAAAGTTACGTTCCGTTAAAGTACGTCAATTACTGATATTTTGTACACGCGCGTACAAATTTACAGTGTTGGAAACACTATCAAAGAGGTAGATTTTGTACACTTTAAACTGTACAAAATCCATCCAATCCCTAAAAGGTGGACCCGATTCCCTCACACTCAACCAATCAAACTTTTGCTTTTCCTTGAAACTCTCCCCACCACCGAATCAATTTGTTTCCCTCATTTTTTCCTCATCCTTTCCCGTCTCTCTCTCTATTTTCACCATCTCTGTCTAAACTCTCATCTCAACCTCTCTTCTCAGTAAACCAGAGGACTCTCCCTCTCTAAGTTATATGCACTGCACAAAAGATGCAGCAACATGAGCTCCATCACCTCTGACCAAGAAACCATAAAGAGGAGCCTTCCTCCATTTTTTGGAAACTCCAAAACCATGGTCGTTTGACCACTTTCTAGCCATTTTTCCGGCCAACCTCGTGTTCTATCGAGACTTCCAAGGGTATGAACCTCTTCTTTATATTCTTAACTTCAAAGTAGCTTTGGAATCACTAAGTTTGGCTAACTATCGAACTAGAAATTGACCCTGAAAGTTTGGAAGAAATTCTGCAGAATTTCTAACAAGAACCCGTGATCATTTGGCCACTTTCAGACCAAATTTCTGATCAATGCCGACAACATTTGGACTTTTAGTAGGTATGGATCTGTTCCCTACATTTCTAGCTTCAAATAAGTTCTTGTATCATCGATTTTGGTGGTGATTCGAGCTAGTCATTAGCTTTGAAAATTGGGATGAAACTTTCCAGATTTCTGAAAATTAGGAACCGTGGTCGTTTTGCCACTTTCAAGTCATTTTTCTGACCACCACAAACCTTATCTTGGCCCTATTTTGATGTGGTTTGGTTCTCTACATTCCTACCTTCAAAATGGCTCTCAAATCATAGAATTTGGTTAAGATTTGAGCCCGTTAAGAGCTTTGAAAGTTGGACTAAAAACTTGTAAAAAAATGGCATATTTCGTGAAGGCGCGTGGGCGTGCGTGAGTGGCGCGTGCCGCGCGCCGCGCGTGGCTACTAGCATAGCCACCTTGTCGCGGCGCGTGGTGGCGCGTGGGTGGACTTATTCTAAAAAATTTGTGTAGGCCCGTGACATCAAGTAGATCAATTTCATATATTCAAACCCTATGTTTGGGCAATCTACGAAGATTTTATTTAAATTTCCGTTTGCGTTATTAAACTAAGTTAATTAGAAATTTCACGTATAAGGAAGCGTATTCCGACGACGTATGTGGTTAAGCCAGGCTATGAGGCTTCATTTGGACTGTGTATCTGTGAGTGGGCAATTTATTTTTATACCTATACGTATTTATAGTTTCCAGAATGACTTAAATGCTTCACTTTACACATATATTGCCAAGTAATTGATAATTTAGTTATAATTGTGATAAATGCTGAAACACGGTTGAAATATACTTGTCATGACATTCATACATACTTGTATTCATGCTTATCTTGCTGCACCCCGATGTTAGTACTCGCCCTAGGGCCAGGGCCAGTCCTTCATGTGTATGCTTACATCTGCACCGTTCGCTCGCCTTGGATCCAAGTTAGGTGCCAGTCCTGTCGGGTAGATTGCATTAGGCAAGCCAACTTGTATGTGACCGTGCTTCTACACCAGCCTTCACGTGATCGTAGTACTAGAGCGTATTGATTACACCCAGCCTGTCGGGTAAAATTGCATTAGGCAATTCCGACTTGTGTGATAGCCTAGATTGATGAGCAATTGATTATCACATGATTATATTAGTGTAGCATTTGATATATCATGACTTGGCATATTTTTAATTATATTGCTATAGTATTATTGTTTACATACTTACGTTGTATGTTTTAAGGAAACTATACTTGTTTTACGACGAGGGGTTAGTATATTAAAAAATAAAGGTTTCGTATAAGCATTGTTTTGCTGACCTACTTAACTTTGTTTTTTGCCCCTCCAGGTTTAATAGATGTGCGTACGTGTATACGAGGATTTATGGCAAATCTAAGGAAATGGTTACCTTCAGTGGTATAACTCTCATCCTGTTTACTATACTGTCTTATGCTCTGACATCTCGTGTGATTAGGGTTCAATCTCACTCACCTGCACACTCTCTTGGCTAGGCACTTTTAGGTTTAAATTTATTCACATTTTGCACATCACTATACTTTATGGCTTTGTCACCATCTAGGTGTCGGCCAGCACAGCTCGATTTGGAGTCCAAGTGGACATCCGGGGTCGGGGTTTGTCAGTTTGGTATCACAGCTCGAATTGGGCAGTATTGTGTTCATCACACATGTGATGTAAGAATTCTTGGTTCTTGAACCGAAGTGTTGAATCTTGCCACCTCATCCAACACCAAAAACGTATTAACTTTTTTGAAAGTTATGAATACTTTAGACGATTTATCGTCATTTTAGAAAATCATTTTGTCAATGGCCCATAGGCTTTAGACGTCGAACCTCCTTACCAAGGAAGTTTTGTTTTTCCGGAAATGAGTTGCTAGCTCCGCAGCCGGGCTAAGGTATCAAGAGCTGAGTATCGCTAGGGATTACAAATCGTTTTTACCAACCTTTCAAATTAGGAAACCGGAAATGGTTTTGTCTCTTTGGTAGCATCTACTAGTTTACCCTATCCTAAAAGCCTCTGAAAAGATTTATTCGCCAAGATTCTAGAAATGTCCAAAGCGACAACCTGGTGCTAAAGTGGTAGCAATTGACAGAAAATCATTTGGGGGATAATTACTTTTGGGCCCCTACATCACTAATATCTTCAAACGTATTGGTGTTCATGCTGGATATTCAGAAGGAAGATCGACTCTCGATAAAGTCTTTTTCGAAGTAGATATTTAGCAAGATCTTTTCCAGCTTTGGAATTTTTCAACCAATGCTAATTCCTAGATTTTCCCTTCGTTGCTATAGTTATTAATTGGGTGAGTACAGGCTTGCGAGTGTAAGTTGTCATATCTTGGGAGTAATAGAAACCCAAAAAGCAGTAATCAAATCCTCCTAGGATCAATGAACTACTTCGCTTGACTAGTCATTTCCCGATTACTTTCATAAGCAGGTAGGAAAATCGAAATTTGAGAAATTTTCCTGTTGCAGGAGCAGAATGAGTTTGAGAAGATTACAAAAACCTTGTAGCATATGATATGGAGAAAGAAGCAGCATCGTACAATCTGAGGATGTGTAACTTTGGCGGCTTTTCTCAAAGTTCTTTCGAAGCCATCACTAGTTAATGAGGTGAGGTGCACCTCAATCCATTCTCTATACTGCACCAATTTTTCCTTGCATCTTTTCAAACCCTTAAGTGAAGACGACACGTAACTTTTTCGGAGGACCTTTATCGCCTATTCAACTTATTACCTTAATTACCTTATTTAGGGAACTACAAACCTATCCCTAAAAGTGAGAGGCCAGACTTTAGGGTCGTACCTAGATTTCAGCAATGTAATCAACTCGTAACTAAAACCGTTAGTCCTACTTCGAGTTATTGTACTCTCCAATTAACTTTTGGAACCCAAGAGTCCTTTCATAGCCTGATGAAATTTAAAGTGGGATTTCCAGTGACTCTCTCTTGAATTTCAACAAAATCGAACGTTAGGAACACTGACATTCAACTTTATACCACTTCCCCAATGTAACCATTGCTAAGTTGGTACCTTCTTAGGAAGGGTGATCTCAGTAAACGACATTCTTTCTTTTCTCAAAAGGGTTTAAGGGAAAAGGTTAAAATTCTCGCAAAGTGTTGCGTAACTAAGATATCTTCAATCTTATCGATTTATCGACAAACTATTGGCTATCTTTTCGGCTACAGTGTCCTTCCTCACTTATAACTGAGGAAAGTTAGTTTAGTTTGGGTTGTTGAGAATGAATAAAGCTTCTGAAAATTGAAGTGTTGTCATATCTTACCATATTTTACACCTTTGATTGACTCTTATCATTCCGAAATCCAGGGTGACGTGTTCTTCGGATGTTTCGACTGTGCAGAGGCAGCATGGTGGAATATTGCTTTTATTCTCCAACGGTTAAAACCGTTCAAAACAAACCATCTTTTTCATGACCTAGAGTCCATAGTTATTATCTTTATTTGAAAGATGGATGACACTTCTCTGTGGAGAAACGTGTACAAAATCTTCACTAACCCCAAAATTTCTCGAGTACACTTTCGTTGGGAATGAGCTAAATTTTTGATAGTGATGAATGGAAGAACTAAATCGATGTCTACAATTGGACTATCGTGTATTACCCTGATCGTGCAAGCATATTACAATTTCAACAACAAGAGACGTATCTACCCTTGAATGCCTCTAGCTTGTCTTATCACATTCTAGTCGGGATTTGCTAGTATTGATTTGACGATACTCACAAATAATAAAAAAATCTTTTGAGTAATAGTAATCACTTCCTATGTCTAAGTAGAGATGGGAAAATATTGCCATACACTCCTAATACGAGTTTCTTGTATATGTGGAGATTTGGGTGATGTACGGTGATTATTGATTGACTTAGCAAGTCAATTCGTTTTTCGTTGGTCCAAAAAGACAACTTTTCACCTCTTGGTGTTGGAAGGCATTCCAGTCAACCTTGGTACGTGTCTGCATTACTCTACTTAGTATTTGCCTTGAAGCAGATGCACTGTCTATAAGAACCATTGATAGTGGAAGTACAATCGTGGCCATTAATTACTCAATCACCCAGCAAACGCTTAGTTGGATGAATCTTTACCGCGGTGATTGAATATCTCGAAAACTATTGTCGTAGTTTGATGTTATGCATTCAATCCAGTTATCTCATACTCTAGATTTGATGGACTTGCTTTTCTTCTCAAATTATCGAGTATTCTTTTAGGTCCTCAACGTAGCTACTTTTCACTAAATTCGAGAGAAGGTTTCATTATGAATTTGCTTGCTAAGAGTTGCGGACGTCATGGTTTGATTACATGGCAGGTACGTCACTGTGATATCTCATCGGGATCTGTGTTTTACTTTCGAGTTTTTGGGAAGCCTTCTTGAAGGCCTTGCAGAGTAAGTTTTGTCACCGACTACATTTCACCCTCAGATTAACGGTTAGTTTGAAAGATCTACCTGGATTTTTCATGGCGTATTGTGTTTATCTGCTCTTTAGTGGTAGCATGATCGTATTAGACACTTATTTCTGTTAGAACTACTTGTAACTACGGTTATAATTTTTGGATCTTGGTTGTGACACACTTGAGACGTAGTTGGGAGATTCTTTGCTTAGCATTTGTTCGATAGAGAAGTTTTATGAACAAGTGTTCAATTGTGAGAGTTCATAATATAAAATCGCTTTATTGTTGTTGTTGCCCAAGGGGTTAATGTGTGAGCACCGTAGGGAATTGATTAGATGTTGTTTGTGTATTTCCCAATGGGGAGCATGATGGTAATATTGCACCCTTGGGAATTTGTTACTTATTTATGATGACAACAGTGAGTTGTTGATATCGCGAGCTGCAGACCGTAATATCAATGACTTATTCGTCAAAATTGTTAAGCAAGTAAATAGGTAGATCCGTTTATGATAGTACTTACTTATGTGTTTGTTATATTTACCTATTTATTACTTGGGCTCAACCCAAGGATATTACATACTTTTAAGTAGGCAATGCCCGGAAGCATAGTAGAAAAATCCTATGTTCAGTTGTAAAATCAGTACAACTATTCTAACTTTGTGTTGTTATATATATGTATTTTCGATGGGACGTTAGTACATATAAATACTTTTGACGTTTTGTTTTTGCGAACACTATTATACTATAGTATTGTACTGAAGAAGGAAAGTATGAGTTGGAGGCATGAAAAGGAATTGATGCACTCTAAATCGCGACGGAGTGGCATTTTCCCTTTTGTATGACCACTCTGACTTCATTTCTTTGTCACGTACATATATTCTATTCTTTCTATCTTTGATTTTTGTGTAGCAAATGATTTGACATTTCAAGGACCAAATTTTTGTAAGGGGGAGGATTGTGACGACCCGTCTTTAATTTTACGTTTTTATTTATTTTAAAAGTGTGAATCTACAAAAATGTCCTAGAGGCAAGGACTTTGACTACCGTTGACCATCGCCTAGAGGAACATATGACTTATTCTTTTAGCATACCCTCGTAGTGCTCATCGCTACGAACGTGTGAGCGCGTATTAGACTCGAATCGGATCTGTAATGAGAAAGTCACGTTCCGTTAAAGTACGTTGACTATGAATATTTTGTACACGCGCCTACAAATTTATAGTGTTGGAAACACTATCAAAGAGGCAGATTTTGTAAATTTTAAACTGTACAAAATCCATCCAATCCTTAAAACGTGGATCTAGTTCCCTCACACTCAACCAATCAAACTTTTTCTTTTCCTTGAAACTCTCCCCACCACCGAATCAATTTGTTTCCCTCATTTGTCCCTCATCCTTTCCCGTCTCTCTCTCCATTTTCTCCATCTTTCTCTAAACTCTCATCTCAACTTCTCTTATCGGTAAACCAGAAGACTACCCCTCTCTAAGTTATATGCACTGCACAAAAGGTTCAGCAACATGAGCTCCATCACCTCTGACCAAGAAAGCATGAAGGAGAGCCTTCATCCATTTTCTGGAAACTTCAAAACCATGGTCGTTTAACCACTTTCTAGCCATTTTTTCAGCCAACCTTGTGTTCTGTTGAGACTTCCAAGGGTATGAACCTCTTCTCTATATTCCTAATTTCAAAGTAGCTTTGGAATCACTAAGTTTGGTTAATTATCGAACTAGAAATTGACCCTGAAGGTTTGGTAGAAATTATGCAGATTTTCCAACAAGAACCCATGACCATTTGGCCACTTTCAGACCAAATTTGCGATCAACACCAACAACATTTGGACTTTTAGTAGGTATGGATCTATTCTCTACATTTCTAGCTTCAAATAGGTTCTTGTATCATCAATTTTGGTAGTGATTTGAGCTAGTTATTAGCTCTAAAAATTGGGACGAAACTTTCCAGATTTCTGAGAACTAGGAACCGTGGTCGTTTGGCCACTTTCAAGTCATTTTTTCGACCACCACATACCTTATCTCGGCCCTATTTTGATGTGGTTTTGTTCTCTACATTCCTACCTTCAAAATGGCTTTCGAATCATAGAATTTGTTAGAGAATCGAGCCTGTTAGGAGCTTTGAAAGTTGGACTTAAAACCTGTAAAAAATGGCAGATTTCGTGAAGAATGCACGTGGGCACGCGTGAGTGGCGTGTGCCGCGCATGGCTACCAGTGTAGCCACCTTGTGGAGGTGTGTAGTGGCGCGTGGGTGGATGAAAAATTATTTTGAAAATATGTGTAGGTCTGTGACGTCGAGTAGATCGATTTCATATATTGAAACCCTATGCTTGGGCAATCTATGAAGATTTTATTTAAATTTCCGTTTGCGTTATTAAACTAAGTTCATTAGAAATTTCACGTATAGGGGAACGTATTCCGAGGACGTACGTGGTTAAGCCAGGCTCGGAGGCTTCGTTTGGACTGCATATCTGTGAGTTGCCAGTTTATTTTTATACCTATACGTATTTATAGTTTCTAGAATTACTTAAATGCTTCACTTTACACATATATTGCCAAGTAATTGATAATTCCATTATAATTGTGATAAATGCTAAAATGCGATTGAGATATGCTTGTCATGACATTCATACATACTTGTATACATGCTCATCTTGCTACACCCCGATGTTAGTACTCGCCCTAGGGCCAGGGCCAGTCCTTCACGTGTATGTTCACATTCGCACCGTTCACTTCGCTTGGATCCAAGTTAGGTGCCAGTCCTGTCGGGTAGATTGCATTAGGCAAGCCGACATGTATGTGACCGTACTTCTGCACCAGCCTTCACGTGATCGTAGTACTAGAGCGTATTGATTACACCCAACCTGTCAGGTAGAATTGTATTAGGCAATTCTAACTTGCGCGCTAGCCTAGATTGATAAGCAATTGATTATCACATGATTATATTACTGTAGTATTTGATATATCATGACTTGGCATATTTCTGATTATATTGCTATCGTATTATTGTTTACATACTTATGTTGTATATTTTAAGGAAACTATACTTGTTTTACGGCGAGGGGTTAGTATATTCAAAAATAAAGGTTTCGTATAAGCATTGTTTTGCTGACCCACTCAACTTTGTTTTTCACCCTCCAGGTTTAATAGCTATGCTTACGTGTATACGAGGAT
Source organism: Crataegus laevigata (assembly GCA_963580275.1). Lineage (NCBI taxonomy): Eukaryota > Viridiplantae > Streptophyta > Magnoliopsida > Rosales > Rosaceae > Crataegus > Crataegus laevigata. The sequence goes on from OY756948.1 coordinate 24,969,505, forward strand.
TTATGGCAAATCTAAGGAGATGGTCACCTTCAGTGGTATAACTCTCATCATGTTTACTATACTATCTTATGCTCTAACAACACGTGTGATTAGGGTTCAATCTCGCTCACCTGCACACTCTCTTGGCTATGCACTTTTAAGTTTAAATTTATTTACATTTTCCACATCACTATACTTTATGGCTTCGTCACCATCTAGGTGTTGGCCAGCACAACTTGATTTGGAGTCCAAGTGGACATTTCTAGTAGGGGTGTGTCATTTACAAGTTTCTTGAAGTGCTCAATTCTAAAGTCCAACACCAATACCCATAAAGCCTAGCTTTATATTTAATTGCCAATTACGCTGCATTATTCTCATCGGATTTTATTTTTTAAATTTTATTTTTTGGAAACATGAACTTTTAGCGGGTATAGTAAAATGAACGGTTCAGATGGATGGTTAACTGAAATATAAGTCGTGTTATATAGTTTCTAGAGACTTTAGAAACTTCGAGCAATATTTTCACTAATTGTAAAAATCTAAACATGATAGCAGCGATTCGAACCGTTCATCTTCCTGCATTTTTCATATTCTTGTACATTTGATATTTTGTAGTAATGTACTAATTTTTTTTTTCATTAGGCTCTTATTTAGGGGTATAAAATACTTGAAAGACAAAAGTACAAGCAAGGTCATATTATTTGTTTAATATTAACGGGTCGATTTTGAATCAAGTTATATTATCTGTTTATTTTAATGAGTATTACACAACACGATTTATTATGATATTGAATATGTCACAAAAATAACATAAATACAAAAAATACGACACGAATGTTAGACCTAGTTGGAGGTACCAACAGCAGCATTACAAGAAGGACTATGATATTAGCATAAAAGTCCACCTTGATAGAAGCATATTTATGCAACTTTGTTATCCTATTTCTTTGCATTTACTTAGTTAATTTCCATTTGTTATAGTAATTTAGTTATTTTCATTTTATTGTTGGTTTAGTTAGTAAAGTTGACAACAAAAGGTCAAATGGAGCAATTTGGAGCAGTTTTGGACTTGGATTGGATATCATGCATGGATAGCATATGGGCTAGATGTTCTTAGTGTTTATAAGGTGTTAAACACGTGTTAAAATTTGGAGAAATTAAAGTTGAGGCTTGAAAGACAAGGAATTACGCAAGAAAGAGGAATCCTAGTTGGAGTGAAACATTATCGTATACTATCTTATCATATCTTATCTCATCACCAGCTGCAAGGAAGAATCCTAATCACATTCCAACACGCTCCAAATGTTCTTAAAGTCCTAAAATAATTCAAAAGACCTAATCCCTTTCTTGCTTGGATTCAGACATGCCCTATATATATATATGAAGTGTCATGCAATGTTTTAGATAGGTGCCGCGCCTGTCATTCATCCATTGAAGTTATTGGAATTTTCAGAGTTCTTTTTATCTTTGTTTTAAGTTTCAATGTTTATTTTAGATTGCTTTTCAGTTATGATGAACATGTGTAACTAAGTTTCTTTTTCGCTAGAGGTGAATTCGAAGCCGTGATCATATGTTTTATATAAATTGATTACATCCAGTTCTTATTCATAAAATATGAATGCGATTTACTTATCCAGTTTATAGAGAACCTATTCTTGTATGTTTATTAAGGGTGCACACTTAGTTTGCATGTAGGGATTTGATGCTAAAATGTAAGGGAATTTCACCTAATCGTTATGAACTTATATTTGTAAGTAGTAAAAGTCACTAGTCATGATTGAGTTAAGTAAATTCTTGGCAGGCGTATCATGTTTTTCATAGTTACAAATGCTTTGTCAATGCTTATGATTTTCACATAACTTAATGATCTTCGAGATGTATCTCTGTCATGCTTTTCATAGTTAGGGAATAAGAATAATTTGGTTGTGCCCTGAGTCCAATTCAATGAATTTAGGAAAATTTAAGAGTTAATTACGGTTGTTCACAGTTTAATTTGTGTGTTAGTTTTTACCACATCACACCTCGACTTATAAGTCCCCCATCATAAATTGGCGACTCTACTAAGGACCAGCTCGCATCTTGATTCAATGACTCCAAGATCCAGTAGAGACGCTACCAGGAATGGCAATGCCTTACTGCTAGGCAAGGCTACTTCCTAACTCAACGAGTCTCAACATGAAGGCTAGCACCAGAAAAGCTAGGAGAGCCTGGACGAATATGTCGTACCAGACATCATCACAGCCTTCCATGCTTTGGGTGAACCCCAAAAAGAAATTGATGCATCTATGAATGAGTTGAAAAAACTCAACCCCAAAGCCAAACAAGAAAGCAGTGACAAAGCCTGTATGCCCAGGGAAAATACTTCTTAGGAAGAGTCAACTACTGTTGCTGGCAAGGGCCTTGAGAAAGCACCATCCTTTGTCACTTAAGAAGATGTTATAGCTATATTGGAAAAGAAGTTGCATGAGAGCTCGGCAGGTTGAAAGTATGTTCTTGAGTACCAAGTCAGCATTCTCCACATGCCTTATCCTAAGAGATACAAGACTCATAACCTTGTTCTCTTTGACAAGAGGAAGGGTAGCCCTAAGTAACATATAATGCATTTCATTGACATTTTAGGTCTTCATGCCAACGACTGCAACCTTCGTCTCGAGGAGTTCTCAAAAAGCCTAACTGACTGCGCCTATATTTGGTACACTACCCTTGCACTAGGTTCTATCTGGACTTAGGAAGAGTTAGCGGGCAAGTTCTATAAAAATTACTTCCAGCATAAGGAAAGAGTCACGACAACTCAACTCAACAATACGCGCAAAAAGCTAGGGAAAGATCCTGTGACTTTTGTCCAACGTTTCTAAGACCTCGCCCTTGACTGCTACAACGAGGAGGATGAAGAAGCACTCGTGGAGATTTGTAACAAAAACATTATCGCTAATTACAAGGCATACTTGAAGAACATTGGTAGTGCCCAGTTCTCAAGACTCTTGGAAGTAATAAAAGAGACCAGCACGTCAGTTAAGCATTCCACGAAAAGATCCTAGAAAACTGACAAGAATGAAACTCATCATGCCCTAGCTGTGGATGATAGATATGACTACAACCTATGTAAAAAGAAGGAAATTAAAAATGATAGGGAAATCTATCATCCACAGCGACGAGGAATTCTAAGCCACCCTGGGTGCCATGTTCGCAGACGGAGCTATCAAACTACCCAGGCCCTACAAAGTCCTTTATAGGGAAGATATGAAGGATCCTAGGTACTAGCAATATCATCAGTGTGTGGGACACTAAGAAAGATTCTTCATGCAAAAATCCACTAAGGGACGCTAGTGCTGCCATGCCAAACACAAACCACAGACATTGACCCTCTGCCGAAACACTGACAAAATGAGGTAGCAGCTGCCATCACATTCTCTAGAGATGACGATGCCTACCACTTGTGGATCAACAATTCGAAGCCACCGAAAGCCATTTGGGAACCTTCCGGAAGCATGTAAAAGATTTTCTGGTGTAAATACTCAAAGCCACAAAGATGTGCCACGCCATGGTCCCAAGCTAAATCATAGTGAAAAGAGAGTGAAGTCATCATGGATATTTCCCTAAGTTGTAATGACGATGTTTTCCCCATTGAGATGTTGGAAGAATATAACTCAATAACCCTAAAAGGACAACAAATCAACTAGGCAATGACAGATATGACTATGCACAACCTTTCCGACATAGAAACTGATGTAGTAGAGCGCTACCTTTCCCAAGGGCAAAGACCTATTGCAACACAGGCCCTCCAGGAGATACAAAATTCAAATCTCCCTTTAATCAGCTTGGATGTAACCTAGAGGCAATGACCGCTGCTGTTGAAACACTCATGCATGTTTTCAAGGACTATGGCCCTCAATGCTACGCTGCCTAACCACAGAGAGCTTTCCTGGAGAACAACAACGCCATTATTTTCCTTAATGAAGACATGGAAGTGGTTTTCCCTGATCGTCGAAGACCACTGTACCTGGAAGGCCAAATCAACAACGCCTTAACCAGGTGAGCCTTGGTTGATACCACAGTTTACCGTTTATGATGGGTTGACGGGCTAGACAACACTATATGGGAAATCCCCGAGTATAGAGGCACTACACGCCAAGTAAATGAAGCACCTAAGGAAACTAAAGACATGCACACTCTATAGTTGTTCCATACTTAGGGGCTTGACTTGGCCAAAACAATTAACTTGACTTTTGAAGGGAATATATAGATCCTAATTGCCACTAAGTACTTCACAAAGTGGGTGGACGCAATCCCTTTCATGAAAGCAATAGGAGTTGTAGTACCCAACTTCATCAAGGAAAATAAACAATATCAGGTATCGCTGTTTTATGTCGTACTACCCAGGAAAACAGTCTAGCCAAAGCCATAAATAAAGTACTACTAAGGATCCTAAGAAATACTTTGCACAATTACTCTGGGGGCTAGAGCATATATCACCGAGATGTCATGTGGGTCTATTGGATGTCTCTAAAGAATACCACAGCTTGTGTAGAATGAAGGTGGAGGGATCTCGAGTCATTCAAGGAAATAATAGTGGAATCATGTAAGGAATTAGCCCCATACCACCAACAAGTTACCAGAGCCTACAACGGCATAGTCAAGCAACTTAACTTCAAGGAAGAAGATCTCGTCCTCAGGACAACCGAGCACATTAGGAGGTGGATCTTCAGACATTCGAAGCTCGCCTCACATTGGGAAGAACCTTTTGTGGTCAGGGAAGCTTATCAAAGCGATTACTACTACTTGACTTCGGTCAAGGAATGTATGCTAACAGAACCTGTCAATCCAAAGTGGCTAAAGTTGTATTACTACTAAAATGTTCATCCCTATTTTAGATGTCACATCCCAGACCCAGTTCGCAAAGTAAGATATTGTCCTCTTAGGGTCACGCCCTCGCAGATTTGTTCTTTGGCTTTCACCCAAAACGCGTCTTACTAAGGGAGGTAGGCATGTACATATAAGGCACATTACCTCTTCTCCCTCGGGAGATGTGGGATCTTAAAATCCACCCTCCTTAGGGGCCTGATGTCCTCATTGCCACACTTCCGGCCGGGGAGTGACTTTAATACCAAATTGTCACATCCCATACCTAGTTTAGAAAGTAAGATATTGTCCTGCTTTGGGCCACACCTTAATAGATTTGTTCTTAGGCTTCCACCCAAAACGCGTCTTACTAAGGGAGGTGGGCATGTTCATATAAGGTACATCACCTCATCTCCCCCAAGCGATGTGTGATATTACATTAGAAGAACAAGCTCCTTCTATGCAATGATCATTTTGCTTTCTCTATAAGGCCCTGTAAAGCCACACAACAATTGATGTACTTCAAATTTTAATGAAATGAAAGAGCATTTTGTCAAAATCTTTGGTACATTTGTTTCTTTACATTGGCAAGAGTAACTAGAAGGATTTCTTCTAAACAAGCTATAGTAGTAATCATGCCAAAGCTATAATAAAAGCCCACGCCAAGCAAGCCGTCCTAAAAGGCAAAACATGCTAAGGCTATATATAATAAGAGCCCATGCCAAAGTCTGTTAATGGAAAGAAAGCTGCTCAATGGTTCAATGCTCATGCAATATGGCAAGCCAACATGCCATACAAAACCATTGAGTCAAGCAACTAAACTTTTCCAAAAGCTATACTCATTCAATATGCCAAGCCAACACACCATGCAAAATCATTGAGTCAAGCAACTAAAGCTTTTCCAAAAGTTATACTTGTGCAATATGCCAAAGCTTATCAATGCAAATCGATGCTAAGCCTATCAATGCAAAATCAATTCTAAGCAAGCTGCTCAATGGTTCAATGTTCATGCAACATGCCAAGCCAACACGCCATGCAAAACCATTGAGTCAAGCAACTAAAGCTTTTTCAAAGCTATACTCATGCAACATGCCAAAGCCTATCAATGCTAAGCCTAAGCCTATTGATGTCTATCGATACAAATCAATGCTAAGCCCAAGCCTATCGATGGAAATCAATGCTAAGCCTATCGATGCAAATCAATGCTAAGCCTTCCAATGCAAATCAATCCTGAGCAAGTTAAGCCTTTCTAGCGCGCTCTATTTGTCTGGGGAAACTGGTCTATAGGTTATCACATTCCCCAAGAAAACTCACCGGCAGAACACAAAGTGCCAAAATCAGTCATTAGAAACAAGCAAAAGCTCAAGCCTGTATCTCAAGGCCTGACATAGTTTCACTCAACAAATCCCCACACATGGAAAATAAGTACCAATGGTATTCCAGGTGAAAATATCTCAAATGTCATGCCAAGTTCAACATTGTAGTTCAAAGTCGAAGCAAGCAGAGAAACAAAACTAAGACGAAATAAAGATGGCCCTATGTCTATTGTCTGAAGGAGAAACTAGCCCTTCGAAAAGAAAGATACATAAAAAATTCATGCTCCGCCAAGAAAATGGAAGCGAGGGTAAAGCAAAGCAAACAGCCAAGTGACATGCATTGCTTGGGAAAAACAAAAGATTGACCACAATGGACTAGCTTTCTAAATGAACAATGGAAGCATTAGCCCGCATTTGATATGCCGCAAGCTGAAGGCAATTAGCCATCTCTTTTGAACTCCCATGACACATTTACTTTAAATTGGACTTCTCATGCTCCAACTTTTTATGCTTAAGCTTGAAGGCATGCTTTATCTCCTTAACCTTGGTGAATTTCCCTAAGATGCCTTTATCTTTCTCGAGGTGGAAAACATTGTGTCACAGTGCTTCTCTAATCTCTCGACCAATGAGTTTATAAGCATGGCCAGGGCCACGAGATCACTAATCATATCACGCTAGCATAGCATCTTATGTTTTGTAAGCTCCGAACAAGGAACGCACTCTATATCTAGCAGCAGGACCCTTAGTTCATCAAGCATCATACCACCCAGATAAGGTGCCAGATGCATCAGGTTTCCATCAGTGTCATCCACCTTCTTAAAGAACATGCCTAGGACATCGAGCAACCTTGAGCAAACCATCACACCCTTGAAGTTAATGCGAGAGATGAAGGTTCTGCCCTGAGGAAGCAATTCTTCAATCAAATTTAGCACCCTCACACCATTTTTGAACTTATTCTTAAGGGCACCAAAAGGCTCGTGCCATGGCGCCCACTCCTCAATAGGCTTGCTTCGGCTTTAAAATCTAATGTTGAAGAAAGAGTCTTTGGAGAAAACACAACATTTAAAGCCTGGTCATCACTTGGAAAAAAAACTTCATCATCTGTTGCCATTTCGTCAGGGAAAGCCATAGGTTTGGAAGGAACACCATTAAGGGCTTGAGGACTCGATGAAGCCAATGTAGTGCGCACATTAACACAGCTGACCTAACATTCTCAGCATGCACGGATGAAGAAATCACCACATCCGAGCCATCAACATTCACCTGTGAGGAAATAACAAAACGTGCATCGTGGAGGGATAAATTAGTAAGCAAAAACATGTAATATCACAAGCCACTATGCCTATTTAAGGTAAAGCCTCAAAACATGCCTACACATGTACACATGCACACATGTAACACGAAGAAAGACATGTCAATGGTCAAATAGCGATTAGTCACCTCATAACACATAGATGAATCCATGCAGGCAAGAAAGAATAGGCATGTAGTTGCAAAAATTCACATGAAGATATCCATGAGGAAAAGACAATACCTTTGTGGTCGTTGCAACTGCAACACTAGTCATTGTGGGAGAACACGCTACATTCGCTTGGACATTATCATTAAGGTAAACATCAACCTCATCGAAATTATCATCACCAATCACCTTGATGTTGCTCATGTCACTTGAGCCTGCATCATCATCTATGCCAACCACACATTCCCCAAGGGAAGCATGATGATACCTTCTGCTTCCTAGCTCAGAATTGACACTTGAATTGCTACTCTCTATAGCTTCCAGATCCTCACTAGATTCATTGTCATCAGCAGCACTGCCGGTACTCTAATCCTCTTCACTTGAACTGGAAGTATCAAGATACCGCGCATGCTTATGGGCACTAGATGATGCAAAGGCTCGAGAACTTCTAGTTCTATAAGTTGAACTGGCATGGGCAGCTTCTTTAACAAATACTACAATGAAGAGGCACGATTAGCATGTAATTGTGAAGGCTTTGGGGAACGATTAGCATGTAATTGTGAAGGCTTTGGGGAACAAGCAAGGAAAAGAAAAACTCTTACTTTTTAGTTCCCTGGGAATATCAAAAATGACAAATTTCCTACTATTAAGAGGACCATCTTTCACCAACTTAGACCTGAAGTGCTTCACCTTGCCACCTAAGTCACAAAATACAAGATTCCTAAAACATGGGCCAAGTAAATAAAGAAAAGCAAAAGGTATTCTGATAAGAAGCATACATGATGCTACCTTTTCATTTTGTCTGCTAAACTTTCCCTCGCTATTACAAGATGCCCTGCGCTTCTTGATGCTGAAAAGAATCACCAAGAACGCTATTGTCCTTAGCCGTAGAACGAAATCACCGTTTCAAGCCAAATGCAACATTATCCAATACTAGCCTCGGATGGTTAAAGATACGAGAATGCAATCTTGACTACTTGTCTCCATAGAACTTGGTGGTAGCCTTAAAGCACTTCTTTCAGTATGTCATATAAGCCTTGGAGATGCAACCCAATCGGGTGTTGTTGGCAATATAGTGGGAAAACCGAAGGTTCTCGGGCGGCAAATAGACAGAGCATCAAAATAACCGACTGACAGAAGCACTGTCCTCGACTAAGAAAGACCATGGTACCCCTTGGTCAAAACAGAATTGTTGTTGGAAATGTGCCCTGAAAGCCAATCATTTGATGATACTTTACGAACATTTCACATATTAAGCTGATCTAGTTTAATATACATAAAGGGCAGAGATTATTGTTTAAAGCTGTCTCATATAAATGTTATATGATTAAACGATAAGTCCAAGGAATATGTAATTAGGAGAATGTAATCTAAAGAAGTTAGGTTCATGAAACCATTCTCTTTCGTATACATATCCCATACGTTCCTAATCATAAGATTGCCAATTGGCCATTGACAGTCCGTTAAGATCAGTATGTGCTATGTCTTCTCTTAGGGAGAGTGATTGGTCTTGGGTCATTGGTGTGACTGACACCAAGACAAGAATGTAGGTGCTCAATAGAGAATGAGTCCAATGAACACGATCAACAAGGAGTTCTCATGCTCATGTCATATGAGAGCTCATGGTTGGGATAATGCAAAGTAGTCATTTGACCTGAGGCATCATAGTTGTCTTGTGGTTAGGTCCTTGATCTTTGACTATGTCAAAGTCACTCCATCAGAGGGTGTCCACGGCATAGTTGGGGTTAAGTCACTTAGCCATGGAGGCAAGTGAATGCGTAACAAGGGATCTCTAACCTCCGAATCGTTTGAGGGAGAATACTCTATGATATGATTGAGAATCTTTGTCCAGAGTATAAATGAGATTTATAAAGTCATTCCAAATCACATTCAATGTAATCATATAAGTAAATGAATCACATTGGATAGTAGACATGAATAAACTATCAAACCAAACAATGTGGTCAAGAGTATTGTATTAGAGAAAGATCGTATTGCATTGTAATCCTAAACTGAATAGGTTATCCACCTCTTCTGATTAGCTTGGGTAGCCATGACATACTGCTAGGTGTCACTCATGGTTTTTGGAAGCCCTAAACATGTATAATCATTAAAGGGAGAATTGAAAGTAAGTTTCAATTCACAATCGATTTGAAAGAGTTCTAATCGCCCACTGCCTCGCTAAAAGGAACCTAATGGATCATACACCGTGTAAGGTAGAGATTGAAGAAACAATGGAGATGAGTAAGGATAATTAAATGGTTTAATTATTTATGGCTAGGATTAATTAATATGTTAATTAACCAAACGAATAAGTTCGTTATAGACCTCGGGTTAGTTTTGGGCCTCAAGGCCCAATGGGCTTCGAACGTTAAGCCCATTGACTTAAGTTGTATGACAACTTAATGACTAAAATACATAAGGGCCCAAACAACCCTATAAACCCTTAAGGCCGGCCATATAGAGAATGGAGTGGGTTTTGGACTTATTACAAGTTTGCCACTCCAATGAAGGTAGGTATAAATGTGACTTTATAGCCTTTTCTTCATTAGGGTTGCTTTTGGAGAAAAGATGAGAACAAAAGCTCTCTTTTCTCTCTAAAGAGGCCGGACACCCTAGAGGAAGATTAGCTAGCAATCTCACTTCCTCTAGGTCACTCATCTCCTCCTCAAAGCTTTCCTTGGTGTGGAAAAATTAGAGGTCCTCTATTTTGGGAACTTGGAGAAACCTTTCAACCATTCTCCTCCAAGAAATCCTTGGAGCTAAGAAGCAAGGAATGAAGGCCCTCTCCTTGGGTGATTAGCCTTTGCTTATGCAAAGAGGAATCAACAAAGGTATAAGATTTCTCAACTTGGTTCACCTATCTAGTAGGCTTTGAATTTCATGGGTTAAGTTTTGTTTTTGAGTGCATATAACATGATTCCGCCTTTAATTGTTAATTGCGTGTTGTTGATGTTGCTCAAATGAACTTGTTTTTCACAAATTTTCCTTCAAGTGGTATCAAGAGCCTAGGTCTAGTGGTTGGTGAATCCTTTTGGGGTTTGTATTTAAATGTTGTAATTGTTGCAAGCTTTATTCTTGCTTCTTTGAATGTAAATTTTGTTAGAAAATTTGCCATCTCAAATGTTGTAGATGTAGTTCATATGAGCATGAATTTTGGAGCTAAAATTTGGTGCCATGTTTTTTGGGAAATTCGGCCAAATCCAAAGGGTGGATTTTTGGGTTCATGTTTGTCTTGTTAAAGGTGTTTTAAAGTGACAGTAGGAACCCCTAAGTACCCTAGTATGGTAATATGTTATTTCCCTTAAGTTTGAGAGTTTTTTGGGGTGTTTTGGGTGAAAAATGTTCATGGAGCTCTTATGGGTTTTCATGGGTGTTCTTCATTGTTCTTGATATATTCTTGGCAAGAACAAAAAGGTTGGGAATTTGATTCAAAGGTTTTGGTTGTTACCAAAAAGTCTTGTTTTGGTAATGGATGATATGTTTTTTAATCATCACTAGGTGTGGATGCACATACCTATTTTCTTACATCACTTTTACTTTCCCTTGTTTCAAGGAACCATGTTTTATGGAAATCACTTTTTTCAAACCAACCCATCAACTTTCAAACCAACCCATCACCTTTCACTTTTGTTAAAAAATTCAAAAGTTTTATGACACCATCTCTCTCCAAAACTGGTTTTGGGGTTTTTATGCAATTACATAAAGTTTTGATACTTTTGTGTTTTTGCACTTTGACCCGAAAGTTCACGTTTTTATGTAAAGGCCCAAAATCACTAAAGGACAAATTGTTTTGCTCCTTTGATGAAGTTTTTGCATTTGTTGAAATTTTTGGGTTCTATTTGTAATTACATGAAGTAGTGGACTTTTGTGTTTTTACAAAGTGACCCCAAAAGTTTATGTTTTGCAATTTAGCCCAATAGTTGAGGTTATTGCTTTTTGGCCCAAATTAGTTGAGAACAAAATAGTTTTGTCTCTTTAAATGAGAATTGGATTTTCATTTCATTTAGCTCTATTTAAATCAATTCTATGGATACATAAACCAAATGAAAATGTTGCATTCAAGTTTAATTAGTTAAAGCGTTAATTAATTAAAGAAAGGGTGATTATGAACCTAAGCCTACGATAATTGAGCTATGTGAATTGATGAGTAAGACGTCTAAAGAATTTACCTCCTTAGATGAGTAAGACGTCTAAGGAATTTACCTCCTTAGATTTTATCCAAGGAAAAAGGACACTTTAGAAGAGTTTCCTTGAAAGATATCAAGGAAAGTAGCATCATAAGATAATGGACTTCTCCATTGGGAGAAAAACGAACAAGAATAAGATTTAGTTCGTTGGATGTTATCAAATAACCCATATATAGGATATATATACTTCTAAGACAATATGATTGTCAATTAGAAGATCTTCCAAAATTTTAATGACTCCATAGGATGCAGTTGGAAAGAAAGACAAATCTTAATTGTGTTAAGATTTGAGTTTTGTGCTAATAAGCAATACTTGTTTGAGAATAATCTTGTGGGATATCATTAAATTAACACTTGGATAGCATATCTATGGACCAACTAACAAAGGTTGTTTGTTGGGTAGTTCATTATAATCCTACAATACGATTTGCCTTAGAAAGAGAAAATGAACGAGAGATAGAACTCAAAGAATGGGTTCTTTGAGAGACAAGATGATAATCAACAAATATAACAACCTAGTTCCTACACCACTAGGTCCAAGGTAGTCGAGAAGGATCTATAAACCGTCTCAGTTGAATGGTTTGAACTTTATGAATATGTCATAGAGTTACATCTCTTAATTCAAAAGAAATAAGAATAGATATCCTTATGACTACATTGAGTGTATGTACGACATATACTCAAGAAAATGGTTTAAAACTATTTGATTCAAAATAATGAAACCTTCAAAGCTAATTGGTAGCTTAAGGTGACTACAATCAACGAGATTGGTTCACTTGGAAGAAACCATCTTTGATATAGTCTTGGTTTCAGTTAATTTGAAGATTACTTGCTACAACTAAACAATGATTCAATGTTTGGACATTATATGGGTTTCCGAAACCATTATCAAGATAGTCTTGATAATATATATGTCTAAAACTAATCACAAGACATGTAAGTTGTAGAGATCCATCTATCATGAATCTTAGCAAGCTAGTGGGAGCTGCAAGCATCTTATGAGAAAAAGGATCAAATCGTTTGATTTCTCATAAAGATGTAAATGAATCTTTTGTTTACTAGGTTTACAAAAGATTAGTGGGAGTTAATCATATTCCTAAATTTGAACATATATATGATATATATTAATTTAAATTTTGGAAATGAAAGGAATTCTTCTTCGTTAAAGTTATGACTTTGAACACTCTATAATGATAGAATGTATATGGGAGACATAGTCTATATACGTGGGATGGAAATTTATAATGATAGATTTCAGGATATAATTGGATTATGTCAATCCCTAATGATAGACAAAAGATGCTAGGAAGTTTCTCATATGATGATAAACTTCAATCAGAAGGACAATCCTAGTGAGACTAGGAAGTTGCTCTTCACAAAGGGAACGTACCCCTTTTGACTCCCAAAGAAATAATGCGTAAAAGGAATCCTTTATGCATATGCGGAAAGGTAATTTACATATTTCATATTGTATGAAAAACGTTGATATGAGTTGTACTAAGATCAGTACAAGATGATATCAATGCAAGCCCATGATAAAAACCATGGCAACTGTCAAGTGAATCCTTAAGTATTTAAGAAATACTAAAGGATGGATTCCTCAAGAATGAGGAAGAATTAGAGAAACGTAATAGAAGCGTAAATGTATTAGATTATGAATCTAATCCATCATTAAATGTCTCTTCATTATGAATGAAGTGATAACAGGATATCTCTTTATTATGACTAAAGACATATTTGGGTTGAAACGTTATAAGTAATGACTTTAATGTGTTCCATCATGTATGCAAAATATATTGCCATATAGAAGCTTACAACATTGTTGTTTGGATGGGAAAGTTTATTTATGAACTTTCCATTCGGTTCCAACCAGAAAGTGTCTTTAGTGTGTCAACACTATGACACTAATGGGGCAATAGCTCAAGCCAGGGAATCAAGGTCTCATCAAGATTCGAACTCAAATGAGAGACTGAACCACATGATTGAGAATCATGTATAATGGTGACGTTGTTATTCTCAAGGTTGCTTCTATGGATAACATATAGATATCCATTGTCTAGGCCTACTACTCAACCATTTTCGAAATGAATTCAGAAGAGGTATCATCAGTGATCACCAAGCTTATTGGCTCTAGTGCACGTGGGAAATTGTTGGAAATGTGCCCTAAAAGCCAATCATATGATGATACTTTACGGACATTTCACATATTAAGCTAATCTAGTTTAATATACATAAAGGGTATAGATTATTGTTTAAAGCTGTCTCATATAAATGTTATATGATTAACAATAAGTCCAAGGAATATGTAATTAAGAGAATGTAATCTAAAGAAGTTAGGTTCATGAGACCATTCTCTTTCGTATACATATCCTAAACATTCCTGATCATAGGATTGCCAATTGGGCATTGACAGCCCGTTAAGATCAGTATGTGCTATGTCTTCTCTTAGAGAGAGTGATTGGTCTTGGGTCATTGGTTTGACTGACACCAAGACAAGCATATAGGTGCTCAATAGAGAATGAGTCCACTGAACACAATCAACGAGAAGTTCTCATACTCATGTCACATGAGAACTCATGGTTGGGATAATGCGAAGTAGTCATTGACCTGAGGCATCATAGTTGTCTTGTGGTTAAGTCCTTGATCTTTGACTATGTCAAAGTCACTCTATCAAAAGGTGTCCACGGCATAGTTGGGGTTAAGCCATTTAGCCATGGAGGCAAGTGAATGCGTAACAAGGGATCTCTAACCTCCAAATCATCTAAGAGAGAATACTCTATGATATGATTGAGAATCTCTGGCCAGAGTATGAATGAGATTTATAAAGTCGTTCCAAATCACATTCAATGTAATCATATAAGTAAATGAATCACATTGGATAGTAGACATGAATAAACTATTAAACCAAACAATGTGGTCAAGAGTATTGTATTAGAGAAAGACCGTATTGCATTGTAATCCTAAACTAAATAGGTTCTCCACCTCTTCTGATTAGCTTGGGTAGCCATGACATACTGCTAGGTGTCACTCATGGTTTGTGGAAGCCCTAAACATGTATAATCATTAAAGGGAGAATTTAAAGTAAGTTTCAATTCACAATCGATTTGAAAGAGTTCTAATTGCGCATTGCCTTGCTAAAACGAACCTAATGGATCGTACACCGTGTAAGGTAGAGATTGAAGAAACAATGGAGATGAGTAAGGATAATTAAATGGTTTAATTATTTATGGCTAGGATTAATTAATATGTTAATTAATTAAACGAATAAGTTCGTTATAGAGCTCGGGTTAGTTTTGGTCCTCAAGGCCCAATGGGCTTCGAACGTCAAGCCCATTGACTTAAGTTGTATGACAACTTAATGACTAAAATAGATAAGGGCCCAAACAGCTCTATAAACCCTTAAGGCCGGCCATATAGGGAATGGAGTGGGTTTTGGACCTATTACAAGTTTGCCACTCCAATGAAGGTAAGTATAAATGTGACTTTATAGCCTTTTCTTCATTAGGGTTTCTTTTGGAGAAAAGATGAGAACAAAAGCTCTCTTTTCTCTCTAAAGAGGCCGGCCACCCTCGAGGAAGATTAGCTAGCAATCTCACTTTCTCTAGGTCACTCATCTCCTCCTCAAAGCTTTCCTTGGTGTGGAAAAATTAGAGGTTCTCTATTTTGGGAACTTGGAGAAACCTTTCAACCATCCTCCTCCAAGAAATCCATGGAGCTAAGAAGCAAGGAATGAAGGCCCTCTCCTTGGGTGATTAGCCTTTGCTTATGCAAAGAGGAATCAACAAAGGTATAAGATTTCTCATCTCACTTTGTTCTTGAGTTGAGTCTTGGTTCACCTACCTAGTAGGCTTTGAATTTCATGGGTTAAGTTTTGTTTTTGAGTACATATAACATGATTCCGCCTTTAATTGTTAATTGCATGTTGTTGATGTTGCTCAAATGAACTTGTTTTTCACAAATTTTCCTTCAATTGTCACCTCACAAAAAAATGAGCCTAAATTGCATTTATTTCCTCACCGTTCTCTCCAAGGAATGGAATCAATGGAGCCAACAAAGCTAACGATTTCTCAATAGAGGAAGGAAAATCCAAGTTCTCAGATAAGGGAATTAGGGTCATTCTATTGTCTCCCTTACAAACGACATCAGTATAAAACATTACCAGCTCAAAACCTTCAGGGAGCGCTATGTAAAGGTGAAAATGAAGCTGCTCACGTCATTAAGAAGCTCTAGGAAGTCTTGCCTTTTCCTAGGAACCTTCCCGAACCAACGGCATGCCAATGGAAGTTTCTCAAGCATATAAGATGGCAAATCAATAACAAAACTGCTCCTAATGGCCCTACAGAGGTTAGGACTAATTCTCAAGCTTCTAATCTTTTCCTAAAGGAAGATTTCTGGGAAGCTAACACACAAGAAACTCTTGATTGGGGCACCGCGGGCTACCTGCTCCTCGAGAGCATGAATCTTGTCAAACTCGTGGTATGAGAGACCAAAGATTAGTAGAGCCAATGGAACCATGTGGCCTCGCGAAGGCCAAAAGAATCACTTGGTGGTGGAATGTGTCTTTACTGTGGCAAACTATAAAGCAACCAAGCCGCAAGCACAACATGGCCTCAAACTTACAATTTAGCTCCTAACTATTTTGCCCAAAAGTGCTTTATCTTTCATTGAACAAGAGAGCTTTGCTTGACGATGTGGGAGCACCTTTCTTCAAGATATTATACACTATAGCATCGTGGGAATAATATTGTAGTGGAAAGTGGTTTACATTCCCTATGATAGGAAGATGCAGGATATGGGCTACGTCCTTCAACGTGGGGCTGAACTCTCCCCAAGCACAAATAAAGGCATAAGTTTCTGTGTTCCGCCTTTTGACCACATGCTGGAAGAAATATGGATTACTTGCTTCTCAGTCAAGAACACAGTGTCCAAGACTTTTGTCCTCTTCAGGATGGCGCACTGGTTAGCAAATCCTAATTCGGTATCAACCCAGTTAGCCTAGCTGGTGGCTTTACCACTGGAAAAGTCAAAATGGATTGAAACAGCAAGGAACCATCCGCTCTCTATGCAGCACCTTGAAACACACTTGGGATTTATGAGAGGAACCACGTCCAGGAAAAGTTATTCTCCCTTGGAAGCCTTGTTTTAGAAGCCGAGATGAGGCAATGGTCTACCTCGATGGAGTTGATCAGCAGTTGAAAATGACTCATCTACCATGCCTAAGTATTTTGGAGAAATTAGAGTCATAAAATTCCTATAGGAAACGGGCAACGAACAATAAGGGTTGCAATACATCATATCATGCAAGGCAAGATATACAAGCATACAAAGTGAAACACAACAAGGAATCTATCCCGGGAAAGCAAGCAAGTGTGCCTTGGGAAAGCAAAAGGGTATGTGCATAAAATTCAAAGCCTTTCATGTAAGAGTCTAAGACTTTGACATGAGACTATTTTCTCTACATGCTATCACACAAAAGACATGCCTCTTTTCCTACACATGCCATGCTATCAAAGCCCTCTAAAAGATCTAGCCTAGGAAAGTATGCTATACATATATCTAAGCAAAAAACAGGTTATATGCAGTGAGGCTAATCATGCCAAACGGATCAATGCAATTGATTAATCGATCCTGCTCAAGCACGCACCAACATGCAAAAAAGTTAGGCTCAATGACAACTGCACAATGAACATGAAGAGCATGTGTTTGATTTCCTAAGGGAAATATCATGCCCCACTCCCCGGTCTATGAAGATCAAAACCCTAAATTTTCTAAGGGTAAGCAAAAGACCACAGCATGCTTAGATTCACTAGCAAGATCATCAACAAACACAAGGAAACAAGAACTTTTTTGAAGATAAAGGCAATGATTTCTTCCTTACTTGAAAGAATGTCTCGATGCAAAACGTTGAAGAACCCAAAAGCATAGAAAGATGCAAGTATAAGGTACAACGGATGATAAAGGAATGGCAGGAGAAAGAGTTGCAGAAGAAAGAATAACTAAGAAAAAGAAGAAGAAAAGAATACAAATACCTATGTTAGAAAAGAGAGGTGTTCAAAGAGATTACCAAGAAAAGATGACAGGTCCCAAAAAGCAACGAAGCACATTGTCACCAGGTCACCAGCATCCACGCGGAAAAGAAAGAAAGAAAGGAGAAGAAATCCAATCATGAAGGCCATGTTCAAAAGAACCTCTTAGGCCTAGGTTTGATTATTTAGCCCGATCAAGGTCTTTCATAGCCCAAATAATCAGAGGGGCTAATGTTGAGGCCCAAAAATGTCACACGCACGCCCGACCAAGCCTCAAAGCCCTATTGTCATGCAAGCCTCTATTCAAGCCCAAATGCATGCAAAGGTGCAAGATCGAGGAGGAAATATATTTACGGACATGCCATGCTACGGTAATTAGACCGAATGACAACATGCCTATTTATCACGCTAGTCACTATTCATGATAAATGCAAGTCACATTCACTTGGCTTGTCAAGTGAATTGTGGTGTGGATGGTTACAAAAGTTCGTTGGGCCTACACAGAGTCAAGATTATGGAAGACTTTGGGTTGCTTGGGGGCCCAAAGGTCCAAGCCCATGTCCTTTGTATTCCAAGTGGGTAAGTTTAAGACAGGACTGACCTAGTTTGCCCTTTTCCCTAGTAAGCCAACATTCTTAGTTAGGACCAAACTAGATTCATGCATTAAATGTATGCTAAACTCAGCAAGTCAAGCATTTAATGCTAACTTTCCCTTCCCAGCTTGCACAAACAACCAACACGCAAAAGTCGTGAGATGCACTACTAGAATTAGTGTCGGCGAAAGGCCGCCCTAGGAAAAGTACGTCTCAGGAAGGAGCAAACTGCGTGTCTCAACAATGCAGCTATCTTACACCAAAAGGGGAATAATATGAGGCCTAGGGAGAAAGAAGGGGAAGACCAAAACCACAAAACGAGATTCCTTTAAAACTTAGAGAAGAACCCTTCACTTAAATAAAGAGGAGAAATAACACATAACGGAGGAAGGGGTTAGGACACGCAGAAGGAAATATAGAGAGAGATAGCAGAGAACGCAAGGGAGAGAACAACCCAGAAAAAAAGCCCAGAGAGTTTTATTTACTCTAGAAGCACACTTTAAGCAGCAAAGCATCACCAATCATGCTATCTTAGTAATCCTCACAGCCTTCCACTAAAATCCCAGTCATCGTAAGGCTTGCTGCTACCCTAGGAAACCCAAATTATCTACTAGAAAACACCATACATATATGCCAATCTCTTTCAACATGCTAAATTGATGAACTTCTAGCTTCCACACCACGCTTCTCTTGATCAAGTCATTATTTTCCTAAATCATGCCATCTTCGAGTCATCATCCAATCGGGATATTTCCTAAGATAAGCTAACTCTTTCGAGATATTCCGGAACTTGGTACAAAATCGAACCAAGGGAGACAATAGGAGGCTCTCAGAGCCCAAGTCCACCTCGACCTTAAAGTCCCCTAATAGTGTCATTCAAATCTTCTTTATATATAAAGCCGGAAGGCCCTTCTGGGGTTATGGGCTTCACCAAAAAAAATTTGGACAAAAATGTTCCCTAAACAAAATGTTCAAAAGCAGCCATGCATCAAATAATGAAGGGGTATTTTTGTCATGTAAATAGTGTTTTTTTACATTTAATTTTTTCTATATAATGTCTTTTTTTATATTTAGAACGCTAGCAATAATGTGATTCAATTAGTTGTTTATTAAATATTATTTTCTCTATTTTTAAACACGTTCAAAACATCTTAAGAGGAGCATAGTGCTGGTTATAAAAAAGGTATTTCACACACGCATAATAATGTGATTCGATTAGTTGTCAAATGAATTTTTTTAACAAACAATATTATCTACACTAAGGGGAAGGGAGGGCTTAGCCTCACAATGAGCTAGCAATAATGTGATTCAATCAATTGTTTATTAATTTTTTTTAAACACGTTCAAAATATCTTAAGAGATGCGTAGTACCAGTTATAAAAAATATCCTTTGCATGTGCATAATAATGTGATTCAATTAGTTGTTAAATGATTATTTTTTTTAACAAACGATATTATCTACACTAAAGGAGATAGAGTGGGCTATGTCTCACAATGGGCTATCAATAATGTGATTAAATTAGTTGTTTATTAAATACTATTTTCTCTATTTTTAAACACATTCAAAACATCTTAAGAGACGTGTATCTTCTGTGATTAAAAAAAAGTCTTTCGCACACACACAATAATGTGATTCAATCATTTTATTAAATATTATTTTCACTATTTTTAAACACTTAAGAGTTGTGTAGTGTCAGTTATAAAAACTGCCTTTTTTGCACGCGTATAATAATGTGATTCAATTAGTTGTCAAATGATCATTTTTTTTAACAAACAATGCTGTCTACACTAAAGGGACGAGGTGGGCTTAGCTTCATAATGGACTAGCAATAATGTCATTCAGTTAGTTGTTTATTAAATATTATTTTCTCTATTTTTAATGTAAACTCAATAGAATGTAGATGGAGATTGAAAGACCGATTTTATTATGAAGATTCAGCTGTTTTGATTGGTTTATGAGGAGTTTCTTTTAGCATGGTCCAATATTATTCATTTAGTCCAAATATTTGTGACACATCCCGACCCAGAATGTCCGCTAGGACTTCGAATCGAGCTGTACTGGCCGACACTGGAAGGTGACGAAGCTATAAAGTATAGTGATGTGGAAAATGTGAATAAATTTAAACCAAAAAGTGCCTAAAAAGAAGAGTGTGCTATGAATGGGAATGAACCTATTTCACACGTGATGACAGAGCATAAGTACAGCACAGTACAGTAAGATAGGGTGAGAATTATACCATCGAAGGTAATCGTCTACACCAGGATTTGCCAAGAATCTTCGTCGATATGAAAGTTGAGTTGCTAAAACCTGTAGGGGCGCAAAATAAGGGTGAGTGGGCCTAAAATAAAGTTTTAATAAAAACCTTTTGAAAATGTTATAACCCCTTGTTGTAAAAGATGTATAATTTCTAGAAATTCATACTACGTATAAGTATAAAAGCAGTTGTAAGATAAACAATAATGCTAGAAATACGCTGATAGGTATTTTCACCACCTGAAAAAGTATGGATAAAAACACTTAAAAATACTTGCAAGAGTACAAGGTTTTCGTAGTATAGCAGCTCAAGCAAGGTCGTTCTCCACAAGGATTGAATGAATAATTTTATGTTAAGCAAATCTTAATTAATTATTTGAAAACAAAGTTTGGAAAAATGTGATTTAATGACCTAGAATATTAAAAACAAATTTAATTAAAAATAACTAAATAACTTGGGAAAGTAAATCAAACAAAAGAAAATAGTTTTGAAAGTCTATTTGAGCACTAGGGTTTCGCCGTCACCTTAACAATCCTACGTAGTTCTTCCAATTACTTATGGATTACACATGCATATTTGAAGGTTAGGTTTTCCTAAAGTATGCCCTACTTGGAACCTCCAACATAGAACGTATATCTAACATGCAACCCGTCCGTGGTGTCCAGATCGAATGTGAACATGCAAGACTCATTAAGCTTTATGAAAACACTTTGAAAAACCATATAACCCTTAAAATGTGTCGTCCATCCTAAGAGGTTACACATATTAACCACAAGAAGCCAGCGCCAATTCCAGGGACAGCCCTCTGCCAAAATTCCATCAAATTACTTTTCTAAATATCCTAATGGTGGCCAATCACTAAGACAAATAGATAGTTTCAAGCACGGTGATTAATAATTCAAAACTTGCATGCATAACATCATAAGTAAATTGAAAAGAAACTACATATTCTTGCTAAGGCTCGTGGCCTCACCCTAGCAAACGAAACTAGTTAAGAATAATCATAAAACAAAATATAAGTAAGAACATGGATAGAAAACACCTTAAATCGTCAAAAGCTCTCTAAAGCCAAAGTAGTGCGTTCTCTCCTCCTAAAATAATTCTCCTTAATGGCTAAAAAGCCTTATTTATACTACTCCTAATAAAAACCCTAGTAGGAAAAGGCTTTCTAAAAACTAGGAAACTGTTGTAGTATTAATTAGGATAGGAATATGATTGTGTAAATCCTATGAGATATAGGAATGTATCTTATAGTCCTATTAGGAGTTAATTACCTATTCTATGTTGTAATCCTTATGGGAAAGGTTTTGCCTTTCTACCACTATAAATAGAGGCACAATGGGGTGAATTATAACACACCTCACAATCAAATCAATCTCTCTTCTCTCTAAAGCTTGCCGCACCACCCCTCTCTCTCTCTTCCTAGATCGCTCACTCAATTAGGCCTACAACACGTTATCAGCACGCTCTTGCCAGAAGCTAAGGAATTGACGCATCGTTGGAGGAGGCTTTCATCCACCAAATATTCAAAGGCTTATTCGTTTTCTGCTAATCAGGTACGCTTAAAATAAAAAAAGATATTTGAAACATCCACGAAGCATGAAAACATTCCCCATGATGCATGAACCCCTCTATGTTTATATTTTCCTTTCGATATATATATTGTATATGTTCATATATTTGTCAATATATATATATTTGTTTCATGCATTGCAAAATTAAATTGCTATGTGGAATTTGTGAGTCAAATTATAAAATTAAATTAGAAGCAAATTAGGGTTTCCCTAACCCTAAAGGTTTTGAAAAAAAAAAGAAAAAAGGGGGCATGATTCGGTGCGGCACAGCACCACCCCAGTGCAGCCAGGAC
This sequence comes from Crataegus laevigata, assembly GCA_963580275.1. NCBI lineage: Eukaryota > Viridiplantae > Streptophyta > Magnoliopsida > Rosales > Rosaceae > Crataegus > Crataegus laevigata. Next base: position 24,992,029 of record OY756948.1, read on the forward strand.
CCAGACTTCGGCCTGGACTTTCTACTCGGGCCTGCAGCCCAAGGCCTTACCGGCCTGCACTCCAATTGCCAGCCTTGCGGCTGGGCTTTGTCCCTCACGGCCCGCATGCAAACCAGCCCACGTGGCTGGGAGTTTTTACCTAGCATGTATGACGCCAGCTTTGAAGCTGGGCTCCCACCGTGACAACCCAAGGCCAGCTTTTGCTGGACCTTGTCCCGTGCACCCCCCCCAAATTGTTGGGCACTGCCAACATTTTTCAAGGCACCCCGTGCCTTCGTTTTTTTGCACGGCACCCATACCAAATTTTTGGTATATTTTTCAAATCCCCATGCTATTTTTTTAGTAATATAAAATAATTTAACCCGGATGTTAATATTATTTTGCTTCTACAATCGACCCCGTATTGCCCGATTTATTGAATTAATTAAAATTGACCTGCAGTTCATTAATCTGATTATAAATCCAAAATTATTGACCTGAAGCTCATTTTTTGGACATTAACGATTCAATAATTTATTTTTATACTTTGAACCGTCACATACTTTCGTAGTAACGAAGCTCTCACACTTGAGTTCCCGAAGAACCTCAAATTCACTATATGTATATTTGTATATTGTATTCTGTGTTTCTTGCAGGAACCTCTCATTATGAACTCATTGTTCATAAAACTAAATTGAACCTGTAGTTTCAAATTTAGTGCCTTTGAAACCTGAAGTTTTCATTCAAAACATACCACATGAAACCTGAAGCTTTCATGCATTATTTAAACCACTACATGTCTAAAGAACCTGGATGTTCTACGATATATGTCTATGGCTTACCATATGACTACTCACGTTTTTCTCCCTCTGTTTTAGGGACATGTCGAACTTGAACAAGCTCGATTTCTCCGCTCTAGAAGTCTCTGGCAGAAACTATCTAAAGTGGGTTCAAGACGTGAAGCTCCATCTAACTGCAAAGGGTATTAGAGCCACCATCGAGGCACCCGTCACTGACAATCCTGTTGACGAAGCTCAGAAGGCTACTGCAATGATCTTCATTCGAAGACACATCCATGATGCACTGCAGACCGAGTACCTCGCTGAGGAGGACCCACGCACCCTCTGGCTTGCTCTGGCAGACCGTTTCGATCACCAGAAAGACATCTACTTGCCTGAAGCAATACACGATTGGCAGCATCTTCGCTTCCAGGACTTTAAGTCCGTGAATGAATACAACTCTGAAGTTTGTAGAATCCGTTCTTTGTTGAAATTCTGCAAAGTGGAACTCACCGAATCAGATCTCCTGGAGAAGACCTATTCGACCTTCCATGCCACCAATATTGTCCTGCAGCAACAATATAGGGCACAGAAATTCACCAAGTTTTCGGATCTAATCTCTGTTTTACTTCTCGCTGAAAAGCAGAACCAGCTTTTGATGAGAAATCATCAAGCTCGACCGACTGGCTCGAATGCTGTGCCTGAAGCACATGCCATAATTTCTCGTAGCCATAAACGACGTACGAATCGTCGTGGTCGTGGTAATAGGCAACAAGCTCCACCACGAGCCCAAGGTCAACAGAGAGTCGCACCTAAGGGAAGGATTGTGACCCAGCAGCGTCCACCACTCGCCCCTACGGTCCCAAACTTCAAGAACAAGGGCAAAGCTCCCACTCAGTCTGCTTCTACTGAACTGGACATGTGCTATCGTTGTGGATCAAAGGATCATTGGTCACGCGTATGCCGAGCTTCCCCTGAGGCTATTGCCAAGTATCATTCACATCGTGAGTTTAACTTTGCAGCTGTGGATCGTCCGGAAGATGCAACCACATCCATGGAGATATCGGATTTTCAGGAGGCGTCAGCCCCTATGGACGAATAAATTTAGACATGTTTTTAGGGTGTTTACCCCTAGTGGCCGAACCCACTAGGAGTGGCCGGCCCTATCCCTATTTATCTAGGTTTATGGTTTAAATTTTTGAACAATCTTTCTAAGTATTTGGAATAATTTGTTTGGTTTTGATTTGTTTTGAATTATGGATTATTCTTTGAATGGATATTATTTTCTCGAATTGGTTAATTGAATGAATGGACTTATACTTATGCATGTGACCAATTCAATCAATTTATTTCTAGGTATGTCTAGTGGGGAAGTTAGTTGTCTGGCAGATAGTGCAACCACGCACACCATCTTGCGTGAAAAACACTATTTTACTAACTTAATACCCCAGAAATCTCCTTTGACAACCCTCGCAGGTTCATCCAACCTGGTTGAAGGATATGGAAAGGCACGTATCATGTTGTCTAATGGTACTATCTTTACCATTAAGGAGGCACTCTATTCTCCACGTTCCGGAAGAACGTTGCTGAGTTTTAGAGATATTCGAGATAATAAATATCATATTGAAACCACTGAAGATCATGGTTCTGAATTTCTTTGTATCACTTCATACGAATATGGCCAGAAGCGTATTCACGAGAAGTTGGAACGTCTACCGAATGGGTTATACATCACAACCATTCGGGGCATAGAAGCCCACAGTGTGGCCGGCCCTATGTTTGAGTTCCAGGACACTTTGTTGCTTTGGCATGACCGTTTGGGACATCCTGGACGTGACATGATGCGCCGTATCCTCAAATCATCACACGGGCACAAGTTACATCCTCATGTAGGACTCCCACCATGCAAAGCGTGTTCTTTGGGGAAGTTGAATACTCAGCCCTCATATACACAGATTATTCACAACCCCCCTAAATTTCTTCAGAGGATTCAAGGGGACATTTGTGGACCAATCCAACCAACTTGCGGACCATTTAAATATTTTATGGTGTTCGTTGATGCATCGACACGATGGTCACATGTTTGCTTGTTGTCCACACGCAACGCCGGGTTTGCTAAACTCCTAGCTCAAATTATTAAGCTAAGGGCTCACCACCCTGATTATCCGATTAAGTCGATTCGACTGGATAACGCTGGAGAGTTTACGTCACAGACCTTTGACGATTATTGCATGTCCGTAGGGATTAATGTGGAACATCCTGTACCCCATGTTCACACCCAAAACGGCCTGGCAGAAGCTTTCATAAAGCGCCTTCAAATGATAGCTCGGACTTTGGTTATGAGAACCAAACTGCCGGTATCTGCCTGGGGCTATGCAATATTGCACGCAGCCATGTTGGTCCGTCTGAGGCCAACCGCTACCCAACCACATTCACCGTTACAGTTGGTCACTGGATACGAGCCTGACGTCTCGCATTTATGGGTGTTTGGGTGCGCCATTTATGTGCCAATAGCACCGCCGCTACGTACCAAAATGGGTCCTCAGAGAAAAATGGGAATCTATGTCGGTTATGATTCGCCATCAATTGTTCGATACATAGAACCCTTGACAGGAGATCTTTTCACCGCACGTTTTGCGGATTGTCACTTTGATGAGACAGTCTTCCCGGCGTTAGGGGGAGATAAGCATGCTAACGTTCCCATAGAACGCTGCGAATTGTCGTGGTATGCTCCCACTATGTCTCATCTAGATCCCCGCACTGCTCAGTCTGAAACTGAAGTGCGTCGAATTATAGATCTTCAAAGCATTGCTCAAAGCATGCCAGATGCTTTTAATGATCTAGCTAAAGTGACAAGATCACATATACTCGCTGCAAACACACCTGCAAGGATAGACGTACCCCGTGTACGTCAACAACCCGCCTGGGAAGGACGGACCGTCCCCGAAGGAGGGGAGGCCGCAACTTCCACGCGGCATGGTACATTGGCGGCTAGCCAATCATCTGCTCCGACCCTGAAGCGTGGCAGACCACCTGGTTCAAAGGATTCACAACCCTGGAAGAGGAAAATGGCACCAACTAGTGACCCTAGTTTGAATCCGACCATCGCTCACTCATCCGTTCCAACGCATGAGGTTATTCTAGATTACGGTGATGCTTCAGATGAAACATGCCGGCCTCCCGAGAATCGCGAGATTTCGGTCCATTACACAGTATTGGATGAGGTTTGGAATAGGAATGAGATGATCGTCGACGACGCATTCTCGTATTCAGTAGCTACTGACATCATGCTTAGCGATGACATTGAACCACGTTCCGTCGATGAATGCCGACGTAGAACCGATTGGTGAAACTGGAAACAAGCAATCCAGGTCGAACTCGATTCGCTCGCGAAACGTAAGGTGTTTGGACCAGTCGCTCCTACACCACCACGTGTGAAGCCCGTTGGCTACAAGTGGGTTTTCGTGAGGAAGCGTAATGAGAAGAATGAAATAGTGCGATACAAAGCACGCCTCATAGCGCAAGGCTTCTCTCAACGCCCTGGAATTGATTACGAGGAGACGTATTCTCCCGTAATGGACGTTATAACGTTCCGCTACCTAATCAGTTTGGTAGTTTCCGAAAAACTGAATATGCAGCTTATGGACGTGGTAACCGCGTATCTCTATGGGGATCTAGATACGAAAATATATATGAAAGTTCCAGAAGGACTTCCATTGACTGGCTCAAATAGTTCTAGACCACGGAACACTCTCTCAATTAGGTTGAGGAGGTCACTCTACGGATTGAAACAATCCGGGCGGATGTGGTATAACCGTCTGAGTGAATATTTGACAAGTCAGGGTTATGTGAACAATGAACTATGCCCATGCGTGTTCATAAAGAAGTCACATTTCGGATTTGCAATCATTGCAGTTTATGTCGACGACATGAACCTCATTGGGACTCCTGCAGAGCTTGAGGGAATTGCTGCACACTTGAAATCGGAATTTGAGATGAAGGATCTTGGAAAAACTCGATACTGTCTCGGCCTAGAGATCGAGCATTGTTCGGATGGAATCTTAGTACATCAATCGAACTACACCCAAAAGGTGTTACGTCGTTTTAATGAGGATAAAGCGAAGCCTTCGAGTACACCAATGGTCGTTCGGACTCTAGATGCTAAACGAGATCCCTTCCGTCCAAAAGAGGATGAGGAAGAGATTTTAGAACCCGAAGTTCCTTACCTGAGTGCAATTGGGGCTTTATTGTACTTGGCTCAGTGCACTAGACCCGACATCTCCTTCGCTGTTAATCTTTTGGCAAGATACAGCAATGCACCCACACGCAGACACTGGAATGGTGTTAAAGACGTTTTCCGCTACCTCAAGGGTACAACGGATTTGGGCTTGTTCTATACCCAAGAATCACCGAGTGTTGCCGCCCCTATTGGTCCTCGGGATGGTTCTCGCCTTGTTGGTTATGCAGATGCTGGATATCTGTCTGACCCACATAGAGCACGTTCTCAAACGGGTTATGTCTTTACCGTTGGAGACACCGCTATATCTTGGAGGTCTACCAAGCAAACACTAGTGGCTACTTCGTCGAACCATGCTGAGATTCTCGCCCTACATGAAGCAACGCGTGAATGCTTTTGGCTGAGAGAAGTTATGGAACATATCCGAAGTACTAGTGGTCTCACATCAGTCGTTGACTTTCCTACGACGATCTTTGAAGACAATGCCGCATGTATCGAGCAGTTAAAGAAGGGATACATCAAGGGAGACAACACCAAGCACATAGCGCCAAAGTTCTTTTACTCACACCAGCAGCAGCAGCATCAGAAAATTGAAGTCAAGCAAATCCGTTCCCAAGACAACTTGGCCGATCTCTTCACCAAGTCATTGCCCAAGTCTACTTTCCAGAAACTCGTCCAAGGAATCGGTATGCGTAAATTATCTTAGTTAAATCGCTTGTAGTTCTCTTATTTAGAAGTTATGTCTAACTCAGGGGGAGTATCTAGAAGTATACTCACATGATCTTAATGTACTCTTTTTCCCTACGATTAGGAGCATTTTTCCCACTGGGTTTTTGCTTCCTAACTAGGTTTTAACGAGGCACCCATCCTGGGATGATCATACTCCGTTGAGTTCACTACCTTCGTCCAGTTTGACGAATGTTTAGACATTATGCATACTTTCTTACTTTTCTCCTTAGTCTATGGGTTTTGCCTATCATGGGTTTTACCATAGCGAGGTTTTTGTGAGTTTTTACAAATGCATACTTCAACGTAAATATGAGACTCGCGAATACCCGTTGTGCCGACGACTTCATCAACTATTCAACCTTATCTGCTGAAGATCTGATGCAATGGTGCTTTGAGTATTTACACGCTCAAGGGGAAGTGTTGTAGTATTAATTAGGATAGGAATATGATTGTGTAAATCCTATGAGATATAGGAATGTATCTTATAGTCCTATTAGGAGTTAATTACCTATTCTATGTTGTAATCCTTATGGGAAAGGTTTTGCCTTTCTACCACTATAAATAGAGGCACAATGGGGTGAATTATAACACACCTCACAATCAAATCAATCTCTCTTCTCTCTAAAGCTTGCCGCACCACCCCTCTCTCTCTCTTCCTAGATCGCTCACTCAATTAGGCCTACAACAGAAACAAAATAATAAAAGGATAACTAAAAATTACATTCCTATCATGATTAGGAAATCTGTCCATCAAAGGAGAACCCACGTTTCTGGACCTTCAGGCCTCCAAAACAAGCCCAAAACAAGTCAAATTAAAGATCAGGACCTCCTCTTCAAGTTCCAAGAACAACCCAAGTCCGAAATCCATCATCTTCGAGCCCAAAAGTCCCTCACAAGCTCTGTAGCCCAATCTTCCTGCACTGCGCGCTGACCATAAATTAATTCGCCACGATCAGATGCTTCGGGATAAAATTATGAAATTTTGACACCACCTCCTGGACTGACGTACGAACCAGCTCCAATTGGAATTGCTCAAAAATTCCACCGTTTGATTACTTTATGCTCCAAACAAGTCCGCACGTCCTATATTAAAAATATAATCCAAAGTATCAAAATCTCACCAAAATAACCAATAAATTAATACTAAGAATAGGAATAATATATAATATAATATGGACTCATCATACGCCAAATTACAATATCTCAACAATAGCATAATGAAAATAGGTGCTCATCAATCTACGCTAGCACACGAGTTCATGCAGATAGTTTTCGATACGAACAAGACTAGGTGTAATGTATATGTACGCTCTAGTGCTGCAATCACGTGAAGACTATCGATAATTGTGGTAACCTACGAGTTAGAGTTGCCTAATGCAATCTATATGACAGGACTGGCACCAACTTGGATCCAAGGTAAGTGTGTAGTGCAGAGGTGAACATACACGTGAATGACTAGCCCTGGCCCCAGGCGAGCACTAACACCGGGTGCAGCAATGATGAGCAGACTAGATCTATAGATATAATTATGGCATCAAAGATTATAAGCATACTTGTGGAGGCATCGAAATACGCTAAAACAATTAAATTTGGAAAAACGGAGTGTGAATTTAGAATCAAGGCGTTGAAATACGCTAAGGAGGGTCCTCGACATATTTTACAAAAAGTTATATGTTAACCCTAAAAGTCAACCGAGATGCCTCGGTGGTCAAATATGTTAAAACTTCATAATTTCACTAAATGGATGTCAAAAACGGACTTGGAACGTCAAAATTAGCCTATGAGGGTTCCAAAAAATGTTTGAAAAAGCCAACATAATTCTAAAGAATATTCCAAGAATATTCTAATGAGAATACTCCCAATCTAATTCAGAAATGGGTCAAACTAACCCAAAGTGGGCCGGTTGGGCTAAATATTTGGGCCAAGGATTTTGGACCGGGTTTGGGCTTAAGACCCTTTTTTTAATGTATTATTTTCTTGTTCTTGTTCTTCTCCGACCGGTTGGTACTGCAACTGCCGGGTTCCACCCAATTTTGACCACTCCAAAAATCCCCGAAACCTAGCCTTTCAATATATCAAAATGAAGATCACAGAACAACGGTTTAAATTATAACATTGGTTTCCTTGGCCGTGGCTAGAAAAAGAGGTTGAAGCTGTCAGACATCCACTGGAAAACTAAATGCTTTCCTCCCGTGTTGTTTTCGGCCGCAAATCGTCGCCAACATGTACCAATAACTCAGAAAATAATCCAAAACTACGATAAAAACATGATCTAAACGTACTTAACTTGATCCTTACCTAGGTAGATATGGTCGAGAGTTCACTGGTGCTCTATAGAGAAAGGGGTGAATATCGGCCTCTGTTATTGTGCAGAGAGGGAAACCTCAGTATAGGAGCTCAAAGTTTTTGTCTATGGTACAGGTTATGACACTCACTAGAGGGAGTGGTGAGCAGTGGTGGTAGTTGGTGGTGATGGAGCTCGTCGTAGGAATCGTGTTTCGCCGGTCTCTGTAGCATGGAGGAAAGAGGAATGAATGAGGTGTGAAATATCTCTGCACTTGCAGAGAGAGTATGGGCAAGAGAGTTGAGGGGAGATGGGGAGAGTTAGAGAGAGAGTGATGAGAGATAAGAAAGGTGAGGGATGAGGGAATAAGAGAACATGTAGCATCAAATGAGTGGAGACTTGAAAAAAAAAAAAAAAGTGTGTCCCGAGAGATAAGAGACACATGAGTAAGGCAATGGCTGGGTGTGGGCCCCCAAGCGGCTCACAAAACAATACAAAATATCTTTCAAAATGGAACTTTTAATATGCCATTTACGATTGTAGTTTCATAAAATTTTAACCATAGCTCCGATTTCGATTCTACTTGCACCCGCGCGTTTGTACTACCAAGTACTTTGAGAATATGGTATACATGTCACGAAATGAAGGTCAACAAAATTCAACAGTCTCGTCACTAGGGATATTTTCATCAATTCACATATTTAAAATTACTAAAATTAAAAAATTCGGAATGGGCTGTAACAATTTGACTTTCTTTTTGTCATTAAAAAATATTGAAGCAATTCACGTATATAAATACATTTAAAATGTGTAAGTAGCCCGTAGCATGCCATGATTAAAAAAATGCCTTTTGCACGCGCTCATGTGCGTGCATGAAGGCTAGTACCGTATTAATCCATAGTTAAGCCGATACACAATGTTATCAAACTAAACCTCATTTCTTCTTCTTGGCAATTGTCAACAATGCTATTTACCATATTAGAAATCAAAATTCTTGAGATTTCAAAACCAACAATCGATAATTTGCTTCACATGTAAATGAAAACCCATCCACAACAAAGCAGCCCATCACAATCTTGGTACCAAAATCGACCTCAGTGGCCAACACCATTTGAATGTCACCCTCATTCTGAAAGAGATGACGCGATGATGTGCGCGATCGTTGCCATAGTTAAGTCGACCCATTGGTCGGCAGTAATTCAATTTCGAGATTTAGGCGGTGGGTGGGGCTAGTCGATGTAAAGAGATTTGACGGCGAGGTCATCAAGCAGGATGAGGCCATGAACAGACTAAAGCGGACAAAGGAAATGCCTTAGTAGTTCGTTGCATTTTGGAGGGCCTTGCTAAGACCCTGTAACGAGGTCTTTAGTCAGATGCGAATCCCATTTAATTCCACTAAAATTAGTCCCTGTGATTGCCAAATGCGGGACTAAACTAATTTTTAGTGCAGTTCAATCAAGTGAAGGCACCCTTAATGCACTCACTGGTATTGGGTTAGAGGTACAAAGCTAGCACGTGTACTATTTGATTGCGGCAAAGGACAGACTAAAATGTCTTTAGCTTTTTCAAATTCACTGAGAATTATTCTATTCTTCAAAGTGTGCGAAACCTAGGCTTCTAAAAAAAAATGCAAAATGAAAGCGATGTAGTCATGCACATCAAAACACAAAAAGCAAATGTCATTTGGTTAAATAACCAAATCTTAATTGTTCACTTGTGAAAAATGATACGCAGGAGATAATTACCATGCAAAATGGTTTCATAAAGAGTGTGTGAACAAATGTGTTTGAATGCAATTAGGGTGTCGAGATGGGCTCGAGGAATAATACTTGCATCTCATCCTTGGTATGAATTTTCTCTATACACATCACCTAATAAAAAACTATTCATCTCCTAAATCGTCATTTGAAATTGAAGATCCCCTTTATAGAAAAAACAATCAACTAAATAGAAACTATTTAGACATTGAAGGAAAGATGAGAGAAAATCAGTTACAGTGATTTGGACATGTGAAATGAAGGCCTACATACATCTCATTTAGAAGATGCGATTACGCGACAGAGGTTAAAGGCCGAAGGGGTAGAGGAAGACCTAGAAAGACTTTGGAAGTGACTCTAAAAAAAGGCTTGGAGTACTTAGATCTAACAGAAGACGTGACACAAAACCGAGTGTAATAGTGTTCTAGAATTCATACCGTTGACCCCACTTAATAGGAAAAGACTTTATTGTTGTATTGATATATATAAACTAAATGAACAGTTTACTGCGACGATCTTAATTGCTACCAATACCGTTTATTCATTTGACACATATGGATGAATAAACTACCACCAATTTCTTCTCTTACTCACTATTACACCATGCATTTCATCTGATGAATTAATTATATACTAACCCCTTGCAGATTTGGTCCATCTTTCAAACTTAAGACCCCCACTCAAACACTTGGAGGGGTAGCAGCAGCAAACAACGTTCCCCAAAATTCAAAAATCCCCCCAAACAATGATAATCTTCTCTCCTATCTTCCACACCAGACTAATTCAATCTTATTCTTCTTCTTTTTGCTAAACCAGCCTTTCGGAACCTCTACCCCTTCAAACTCTACTCAGAAGCGGCTTCACCCCCACGCTCAAATCCATCGTCCAATTCCTTCTATTTCTCTCTCGAACCCGCCGGTTCAACAACGTCCTCCACTTCTTCTCCCAAATGGGGTCCAACCAAATCAAAAGCAATTCCCAGGCCTACTCAATCGTGACCTAGGCTCTCCTAAATCTGCAGAAATACAAAGACGTAAAGCATTTTATGAGGACCCAGGTGAGCGAAGCTTCGAAGTTGAGGCGGAATCAGATGTAGGACTCTCTGATTCAAGGCCTGTGTATCAACCGGAAAGACCCCGAGAAGGCTTTGTTGGTGTTGTGGGATTGCTTGGGGACCCACGATATTTTTCCTTCTTCTTTCACGTTTTTCCCGTTAATTCATTCATTTAGCAATGAGGGAGATATGAGCAAGGCAATTGAGGTGCTGGAGTTGATGACTGATGAGAAAGTTAAGTACCCTTTTGATAATTTTGTTTCTAGTTCAGTAATTTCTTGGTTTTGTAAGATTGGGAAGCCGGAAATTGTAGTCAAATTTCTCGAGAATGTCGTCGATTCGAGAGCTTTGGAGCCTAATAATGTGACTTATACAACACTAGTTACTGCTCTTTGTAAATTGGGTAGAGTTAATGAGGTTTGGGATTTGGTTTGTAGGATTGAGAAGCAAGGTTTGGCATTGGATGTTGTTTTCTTTAGTAGTTGGATTTGTGGTTACATATTGGACGGGTTCTGATGGAGGTATTTCAGAAGAATAAACAAATGGTGGATAAAGGCATAAGATCAGATACAATTAGCCATACTATTATGATATATGGGTTGTAAATATGGAAATTTCCTTAAACAAGGACACGTGTACAAAATATATTTTCGTATTTAATGAATTTAGGATTATAATCTCTTTTAACTTGATCATCTAATTTGATCTCCGTAACATGTAGATTTATGGATGATGTTGATCCAAGGGCTATCGAGGCTTGATCTTAGATGAACAAGGGGCATTTCTTCAAGAGCCGTTGCGGCTTGATCTTGAAGGTTGATGAAAGTTTCTTCAAGGGCCGTCGGGGCTTGATCTTAAAGGTTGATGGAAGTTTCTTCAAGGACTTTTGGGCTTGATCTTGATGAATAGTTGATGAGCGGATGAGCGATCTTCAAGGGTCCTTGGCATTGATCTTGAAGAATGGATAAACGATGAATGCTTCAAAGGGCTTTTGGGCTTGATCTTGAAGAACAGATGAACGATGAACGATCTTCAAGGGCTTTTAGGTTTGATCTTGAAGAGCGGATGAATGATGAACGATCTTCAAGGGGCTCTTGGGCTTGATCTTGAAGAACGGATGAACGATGAACGAATGAACGATCTTCAAGGGCCTTGGGGCTTAATCTTGATGAACGGATGAACAGATCTTTGAGGGCCGTTGGGCTTGATCTTGACGAACAGTTATAGATCTTCAAGGGTCGTTGGGGCTTAATCTTGAAGGTTGATGGAAGTTTCTTCAAAGATTTCACGAAGAACAAAGGGAGCTTCCTCGATCCTTTAGGATTCTTGGGAGTTTGGGGGGTTGGATGCCTGAAAGCTTTAGAGTTTCAAAGCTTCAAGGATTTGGGAAATTCTTTTCCAATTTGGGAGTAGAGAAATGCATTTATGAATTGGTCCTTAGAAATGAATGGAATTTTATTGAATTTCCCAAGGCCTAATCTATAATATAATATTCAGATGAAATAAATCGTTTCTGCCAAGTGTTGACACATGTCCTGTTTGATGACTTTTCAGAGTCTTTTCAATTTTTTGTTGAGTCACATGCTATGTGTAAAATATACGTGACACGTGAGCGTTGAAAATTTAATTTTTTGGTCAACATTTATTTAACCAAAATTTCGATGTCTACAAATGCCCCCACTTCATGGCATGTCGTGTACATGTGTTTGTCACATGTAGAAGATGTGTTTTGAAGTTCCTTAATGTAGATGTCGATCCAAAGGTCATCGAGGCTTGATCTTGAATTGGGCTAAAAGTTTCTTCAGCTTTGCTGGGGACGAATCGGCACGTGTATTTGTTGTGCTTGTTGACTTTCCACAGGCTTAATCTTGAACTGGATTTGATTCTAGGGTGTTGGACACTTGATCTTGAATCGGAGTTGTAATTTCTTCAAGGGTTGTTAGTGGCTTGATCTTGAAGGATTTGATTCAAGGGTGGTAGACACTTGATCTTGAATCAGACTTGTGACTTCTTCAGTGGTCGTTAAGGCTTGATCTTGAAGGTTGATTTAAGGGTGGTAGACACTTGATCTTGAATCGGACTTGTGATTTCTTTAAGGGCCGTTGGTGGCTTAATCTTGAAGGATTTTATTCAAGGGTTTTGGGCACTTGATCGTAAATCGGACTTGTGCTTTCTTCAATGACCGTTGAGGCTTGATCTTGAAGGTTGATTCAAGGGTGGTAGACACTTGATCTTGAATCGGGCAGTTGGGGTTTTTTCAAGGGCCGTCGAGGCTTGTTCTTGAAGGTTGTAGGACCACGAGCGGTTTCACATGGCAAGTGCTCTTCAGCTTAGTTGGGGATGAATCACCATGTGCAGTTGTACGCTGAGGCTTTGCTCTTCGGTGACGGTGCTAACGAAAGGCTGTTGAAACTTCTCAAGCTCTTTGATTAAAGCGATGATGCCGAGCTTGGATTTGACTTAGACTCCTCCGTCTGGATTATGCGGTTCTACAAGGAAAGGCACCATGCTATAGTGATCTGTTACAGCTCACCATGTTGCATTCTTCTCTGCTTGTTTCTTTTTCAAGCAGGTAGGCACGAGGTGGAGGTGATGGTCTGTTTCTTTGTTAAATCTTTCCAAGTGCCAATCGATTACTCTCCTTCCCAGTGCCGACTAATTGTTTTAGACCCTGATGATATGAGATACTTTTGGTTTTGAAGAAGTAGCTGATGAACCGGCACATGTTTTGCTGTGCTTGTCTCTACATGCCTTAATGTATCATTTTCCCTTGCCTTATCTAATCCCCTTGCATAAGTGGTATTTTCCTTGGTTTTCCCTCATGCATGTGTAACATCTTCTCTTGTTGTATTTGTCTACTGATGCATGAGTGGAATGCAAACCTTACATTTGTATGGTCTTTCAATACATCAATTTTTAAGGACTCATCATGCTTGGTAGCTCAAACCATCATATCAGCAGTTGAAAATGGAGAGCAATGCTAGGTAAACAATCAGGGAAAGGGTTCATGGCAGTCAGTTCCAGATTGGAAAGTTGATTCCAAATGCTGGTTGATTGCTCTCTTTCTCCTTGTCTTGCAGGTGAGAACAGAAATAAAGAAAAGGAAATGGAGAAAGCATGATATGAGATACTCTTGCTTTTGAAAAAGTGGTGGCAATTTGACAGCGTTGCACGGTGAAGCTTGGCTCTTCGGCGACAGTGCCAGCAAAAGGTTGTTGAAGCTTTTCGAGCTCTTTGATTAAAGCAACGATGCTGAGCTCAAACTCCTTCATCTGGATTATGCGGTTCTGCATTGAAGGGTGTTGTGATGTAGTGACCTGTTTCAGTTCATCGTTGACCCTTCTGCTTCAATCTTTTTCATAGCAGAAATGGTTTGCAACCTTTGCATTTGAATGGGGAGCCACCATCGTATCAACTGTGCTAAGGTATTTGCTGAATGAATTCGTTACCTTGATAACAGTTGAGGATGAGTACTCGAGAGCCAGCTACGGAAGCAATCAGGCAAAAGTTCCAGATCGAAAGTTTGATCTCAGGTTCCGATTGATTGCTCTATTTCTCCTTATTCTGCAATTGAGAACAATGACAAAGATAAGGACAGGGAGAAAGCATGATATGGGATACTCTTGCTTTCGACCCTGATGATATGAGGTACTGTTGCTCTGTTGTGGCTTGTTTGCAGAGGTATTATTAGGGGGAAAAAGCTAAGTATATCGATAGGTTTTATTGGGAGTGTCCTTTTAGATGTAAGGAAAGGTTAATCATTTTTTTCAGGTCTGCCTAGCCATGGAGGATGGAGGTCGATCTATATAAGAATTTCCTCAACAACAAGTGGTAATACTGTTCTTTTACCCTTCCTAGTCATAACAATGCATTGGGAGCTGCAAAGTTCACGTGTTTTAACTTTGTCGGATATCTTTGACAAAGCGGTCTGTGGTATCTGGAAAGCTGATGTTTTGTGTGAAGAGCGTCGACACATTTTGTCCACGAGAGCCTAGCTCTTGAAATTTGGAGCGTAGCATCTCTTCAATTTTTGAACAAGTGCCTCTTCGATTCTTGGACGATTAGCTCTTCGATTATTGAGCAGGCAGCTCTTCGATTTCTGAACAGGCGGCCTTGCTGCCTCTTCATTTTATAGAGGCATAAATTGTGTTCTAAAGCACATCGAGAGTTGTTGCCTGTAGAAGCCCCCCTCTTGCACTTCTGAGATCTTGATTTATCTGACCTCTTCTTTTCCTTCAACATCTTTGGAAATGGCTTACCCATCTGACCGTCGTCTTGATTTGAATGCTGGGGAAAAGGCTAATATGTCTTCTTCGGACAACATATGGCACCTATCCTTCTTATCCCCCAACGGTCCTCTTACAATTGAGGATTCTGTGATGAAGAATGACATGACCACTTAAGTGGTAGCGAAGAATCTTCTCACCCCCAAGGATAGCAGGATTCTTTCCAACTAGTCCAACGAGTTAGCTGTTCAAGACTCTTTGGCTTTCAGCATCCACTGTGCAGGCTCTGTATCGAATATGGGCCAACGCCTTATTGCTCGAACTCGTCAAGTTGAGTCACTAATGGCTGAGGTGGCGAGTCTTAAGTAGTAGATTAGAGAGCTTAAGCACGAAAATAGGGAGTTGCACATGCTTGCCAATAGTTACTCGACGAGCATGAAAAGAAAGCTTGACCAGCTGCAGGAATCCGAAAGTTGGATTCAAAGTGATCATCAGATGTTTATGGCTTTGTTTCAGATGCATCTTTTGCCTTCGTCATCTGGAACTTAACCAAGTGTTAAGGCTCCTGATAATCAACCTCTGGTGCTTCGTCTTTATGGACCTCCATCGAGTACTGAAGCTTCTCGTGAGCAATGAAGGCTCCCTCCTGTTTGTTTGCACACATTTTTTTTTGTGGCATGTAGAAAACAAATTTATGTAATTTTTCAGAGAAATAAATAAAATGGCTTTATTTCACTCGGTGCTTTATTTTTCTTACACATGGATACACCATCACTCTAAAATATATATATCTTCTTTCTTTTTTTAATGATTGCCTGCACATGGAGCTGATTCATCATTCCACATCTTTTTATTTTTTTAAATTATTTTTTTCTTCTTTTGCTTCGATGCTATAAGCCCATATGCACCCATCACTCTTTTTTCCTTCTTCTTTTTTTAATTAATTAATTAATTAATTATATATATATATATATATACATATATTTTTTTTTCTTTTTTTTTCACGGTGCTTAAGGCAAGACTCCACCATATTCTTCTTTACGCTATGGTGTCTCACACCCTACCTTTATTTTTTTTTATTTATTTATTTTTTTAAAATATTTGTTTTTCTTCACAAAATGATGGCCATCATCCTTTTCATTTTTTAATTTATTTTTGACATTTGCTTTCTGCACGCCACCATCACTCATACTACACCATTGCCATTTTTTTTCTTTGCTTTTCTTGCACATGGTGCTAGATGCACCATAAAGCCTTTTTACTAATTCCTTCCCATTTTTTCACGCGGTGCCAGCACCACTTTGCTCCACCATCCCCCTTTTTCTTATTGTATTTTTTTCTGTATAAATTTGGGTGATTGGTTAGGGAATTTGCAGGGAAGAACGAAGACGGACGGTGAGCTAGAGTTTGAGGCAGAGCGAAGCGTCGAGCATCACAACCAGTTAGTCGTTTGACTTTGAAGTTCTTCGTCGACTTTGATCATGGTGGTCAAAGTGACGAGTTTGACGTAGTGCAAAGCGTTGAGCTTCGCGATAAACTAGTCATTTGACGGCGGTCACTGAAGTTCTTTGTCGACTTTAATCATGGTGGAGAACCTGGTGCATGAGCAGGCGTGCCGAGCCTAGTTCCATGGGTGAATACGGGTAGATTGCCAACATGGAGAGGATCAAGAAGACACAGGCGCTGAGGGACAGCAGCATGAAGAGCTGGTTTCTTCAAGTTGCGGGTTTGGGCGCTGCTTCCTTAACCCCATCGTCCTGCATCATTAGAACGGCTACCATGAACTTCATTGTTCTGCAAGCTTCAATTAGCCCGACTGTCCTTACTACTTGCCTCAACTTCAGCCTTAGCTGCTTAACCTTCCTTACCTACTCATCTGACATGAAAACCAGCCTCGTCTTCTTTAACAACTCAACAAGCTAGAACAGCATTTGGATTCTCTAAATGGCTTGACCAAACAGGGCAGAAGAAGAAGCTTGTGGAGGAGGACCCGAGCTTGAAGTGGACCGAGATGCAGTGGAGCTAGAGTTGTGGATGATACAAAAGAGGAGGCGACGCTGCTCAATCTTAGAAAGAGACAAGCTGCCCATGCAGCAGCATGAAGATCTTATTGGATCAGAGGGACAAAATTGAGAGTATGGATGAAGACGGCACGGGATTTGGAGGATTTGTCGCTGGATGTTGTCTTTCTCCATTTCATGCTTCTCATCATGAAGTCCATCCTTCTCAGCCTTCAACTCATTTATCGTCTCCTGCTGATTTGCACTTGACTTCTTTAGTTGCTGGGTTTTCCCACGTAATGGTGATGAAGATGATGATTAGTCCAGTTTGAATGAGAAGCTGGTGTTTAGGGAAGGGTCCTGACAATTAAGTTGAATTTATTGGTGGTGAAGAAGGTTCAATCTGCAGCTGATTTTCTTGCGGTGGTGCCACACCTCATCTTCCGAGGACCACGACCGCTGCTTGTAGAGTGAAAAATGAGGCGTTGAAGAGCTTGGTGCTGAGTCCGAGCAAGGAACGACTACCTTGTCAGTAGGGGTCAGGATCTTACTCCATTCCACATGTTGTGCTCCTTCTCCACTGATGTGCGAGGGTGAGGTTGATGAATTCGTTCTTCTCATTCTCGCTAATTTGGCTCAGAGAAGTGACTTCAGATTTGAGCATGTCGACATGATCGGTAGCCACTGCAGCCATTAGTGATGCAGATTGAGAGCTTCAAAGTTCTAGAGAGGGAGAGATGAATGTGATATGAGCTGTGTAAACGTTGAGGAATAAGAGTCCTGGCTTTGAGTTCGAGAGCCGTGAAGACATCGCCAAGCTCATTGACGGAGATATTTCCAGATTAGAGAGGGTAGCTTCTCGAACCAGAATGTGGGTTAGATGCTGTTGTTGACGGCGCTGCTACATGAGGAGCGAGAGCAACTGGTGCTGGGTTGGGGGATCCTTTCTTGGCTGGATTTGGGCCTACTTGGAGTCGAGTGAGGATGAGGCACGGGAGCTGATGGCGTGACCTATGCTGGGCCGAGAATTATATATATATAGACACACACACACATACATTTATTTATTTTATTTTATTTTATTTTATTTTATTTTTTGTAAATACATAATAGCATATGTATTTTTTTTTTTGCAAAGTAAATTTGTAATAAAGTTGACCCCTTTAATCAAATCCTTATTTATTTATTTATTTTTATGTGACTGAACTCGAAATTGAATGTTCAAGCTGCCTATGTACCCCTCCAATGAAGGGATCAAGTCGTAATGTAGTTCAAAGAGTGATGATTTTTTTATTTTTTTAATTTTTCCGTACACAGTTTATGCTCTTATGGGCCAAGAGTGAGGCTTCTTCTCAAGCATAGTACCGCTTTAAGAAATTGCCGTTTATGGGGCCAATCCTCAAGTCATCTTCTTCCACGATCTTGTAAGCACCGTTTATGTAGACTTCTTGTACTATGTAAGGTCCATCCCACTTTGAGGTGAATTTGCTTCTTATCTTATGCGTCGTGATGATAAGCCTATGTAATGCAAGGACAATATCTCCCACTTGAAATGACCTTGTGTGAACTTTCTTATTGAAGGCCTTAGACAGTCGTGCTTAATAACACTCCAAATGCTGCTGAGCTTTGAGCC
The DNA here is from genome assembly GCA_963580275.1 of Crataegus laevigata. Classification (NCBI taxonomy): domain Eukaryota; kingdom Viridiplantae; phylum Streptophyta; class Magnoliopsida; order Rosales; family Rosaceae; genus Crataegus; species Crataegus laevigata. The sequence goes on from OY756948.1 coordinate 25,010,707, forward strand.
TTTTGTCATCCAACGCTTCTAACTCTTGAAGACGTAACTTTGCATTCTCTTCGTCAGCAGACCTTCTTGTATAGCCATTCTTAGTGAGGGAATTTGGCTTTCCAGCGACAAAACAGCCTCTACGCCATACACAAGCGAATATGGTGTAGCTTGAGTAAGCGTCCGGTGTGTCGTCCTATATGCCCAAAGCACTTCGCTTATTCTCTCGTGCCAATCTCTCTTGCTCTTACCAACAACTTTTTTCAAAAGGTTGCATAGAGTTTTGTTGAATGCTTCTGCGAGACCATTGGCTGGGGCATGATACATGGAATACTTATATTGCTTGAACTTGTATTTCTCACATAGCTCGTCCATAAGTCAGTTAGAGAACTGTTTTCCATTGTCAGTGATGATGTAGTGAGGCACACCATATCGGTGGATGATATACTCTTTGATGAAACGAACGACAGTTTCCTTCTTGACTTCCCTTAGGGGTATGGCTTCAGCCCACTTAGGGAAGTAATCTGTTGCAGCTAGGATGTAAGCTTATCCCGCAGATAACTTTGGTGTGATCGGTCATATGACATCCAATCCTCATGCATTGAATGGCTATGAAACAACTATATGGTGTAATGGTTCAGGCGGCTGATGTATGAAGTTGGCATAGAATTGGCAGGCTTAGCACCTTTTGGCGTGTTCCATGCAATCCCTCACAATGCTTAGCCAGTAATAACCCATCCTTTTAAGCTGAAATATAGCTTTGGCCTAGACTGATGTGCCCCATATACACCAAAGTGTGCTTCTTTCATGGCTTGATTGTCTTCTTCTTCACCTAGGCATCTCAGAAGTACTTCTTCAAAAAAGCATCGGTAATTCCTTTATAGTAAAGGAAGGGAGGTGATCATCGACGTATTTCAAAGTGGTGTCTAGGATCATTTGGAAGCCTTCCTTGCTCCAAGTAGTCGATCAACAACTGTCTTCACTCTTCATTGTCGACCGAAAGTACTGAGATGACGTTCGAATCATTTAGCAGTATTTCAGTGACAAGTGGGATCACCCATATTTGGCAAACTGGCACGTCTACAACTTTGCCTTCTCTTAGTGTCATACCAGAGGCTAGGTTGGCGAGAGCATTTACCATTTGGTTTTCTTTTCTTGGCACATGTTCTAGTGTCACAGTCTTGAACTTTTGTAGCAGTTGAGTTGCCAGTTGGAAGTATGGGACAAAATCATCTTTCCTCACCTCATACTTAGTTAAGAGTTGATTGATTATGAGCTTGGAGTCGCCATATACCTCAAGGGCTATGATTTCCATGTTGATTGCCATTTGGAGCCCGATGATCAGTGCTTGCTACTCAGCGAAGTTGTTGGAGCATAGTTCGCTTAGTTGGAAGAAATAAGGCAGTATTTGCCTTTGTGGTAACATGAATACTACTCCTGCCCCCACTCTATCTGCTCGCACGGATCCATTGAAAAACGTCGTCAATGTTGGGAAGATATCGATGTAGAACACTTCCTCGTCAGGCAAGTTGTCTGAGATTTTCCAATCGACTGGGATTGAATGATCGGCAAGGAAGTCTGCAAACGCTTGTCCCTTGAGGCTTTAGTTGGAACGTAGATGATCTCGTATTGATTGAGAAACATTTAGCTAGTCGCCCTGTCAAAACTGGTTTAGACACGACGTATTTGACTAGGTCAACTTTAGCAACCAAGTGGATGGTGTAAGCATGCATGTAATGTTTGAGCTTCTGAATGGCAAACACCAAGGCAAGGCACATCTTTTCTATCAGGGAGTAGTTTAACTCAGCGCCGGTGAGAGTTCGACTGAGGTAGTAAAGCGCTCCTTCTTTTTGGGATTCATTTTATTGTGCCAAGAGTGCTCCTATTGAACTTTCTTGAGCTTAGATATACAATATGAGCGGCTTCTTGGGCACAGGTGCCCTCAGGACAGGTGGACTTGACAAATACCTTTTTATGCTTTCAAAGGAATTGTGGCATGTTTCATCCCATACAAACGGAACATCTTTCTTCATGAGTCGGCTGAATGGTTAACAACGTCCTGCCAGATTGGAGATAAACTGTCTAATGAAAGCAAGTCATCCTTGCATACTTTTTAACTCGTGTAGACTGCTTGGCTCAAGTATGCTTTGAATGGCCTTGATCTTTGATTGGTTCACTTCGATGCCACGGTGCTTGATAATGAAGCCGAGGAACTTTCCAGAGGTGATGCCAAGTGCACACTTCAACAGGTTCATCTTGAGGTTGTATTTTTGTAGCCTTTTGAACACTATTCGTAAATCCTTCAAGTGGTCTGATCTCTTTTATGCATTGCACGTTGATATGTAGCTCTAGCAATTTTTAGACCAAATGGCATCACCTTGTAGTAGTAGATACCTTTTGGAGTGTGAAAGGCTATTAGTTCCTCATCTTCGGGAGCCATACAAATTTAATTATATCCCGATGAGCCATCCATGAATGACAGTGCCTCGTGGCCAGTGGTTGCGTCCACCATGATTTCAATGATTGGCAAGGGAAAATCGCCTTCGGCCATACATCGTTGAGGTCCCGGAAGTCCACGCAAACATGTATTTGTCCAAATTTCTTAAGGACGATAAGAATGTTAGGGATCCACTTGGGGTATTGCACCTCTTGAATGAAGCATGCTTCGATTAGCTTGTCAATCTCAGCCCCAATTTGTGGGGTGAGTTCCGATCGATAACGCCTTTGAGTTTGCTTTATCGGTCACGTTCTGGGCTTAACTGCAAGACGATGCACAACGATGATAAGTTCAAGGCCGAGCATTTCCTTGTATGTCCAGGCAAAGACGTCTTGTACTATAATAGCAGTTGGTAATACTCTTCTATCTCATCTGCACTTAGTAGTGCACTTACGAAGATAGGTTTGGCTCTTCTTTTGTTCCTAAGTTGAGCTCTTTAAGCTCATCAACCATGGCTTTCTCTCCATCTTCGAGCTGTGGTGGTGCAACAATGACATCTTCCTTGGGGATTTCACTTTCTTTGTCTTCTTGGATTGTGATGTGGAAGACGTCTTGGACCTCTCTTTCAGTGCCGTCCTTTTGGGCTTGTTGGCGTGAAGATTGTCTGATGTAGATAATGGTGTGCCTCCTTAATTTTAATGGTCCATTTGTGTTAATCTCCAAGATTGCTTGGCACTTTATCCTTGAAGGAATAGAGCTTTTAACGTCATCTTTTTCTACCAAACTATTGAGCTTATGTTTCTTTAGCGTTGTCTTTCTCTTCCTTGAAGGCTTCTTGGTTTCTTCAAGTCTCTCCAAAACTAACCGTTGCAAAAGAGACCTAGCCGCGTTGCTTTGTTTCATACGTTTTGACAACCTTTCAAAAACAAAGCTTTGGGATGTTGGCGTGTTAAGCCTCTTGAAGACGGAGGTTCAGTCTTGACCACCAATGCAATTAAGTGCCGACATTCTGGGTCATGAATGATTCATCATACTGATGACTGACATCTGAAGGGCAAATTTAAGCTCTTCTTGATTTTGTACATTGCTCACGTTGATGTGTTGAACGCTAGCGTTTTTTGCTTTACTTGAAATCTTCACAAGTGCATTTGGTGTAAAGCCGATTCCCAGTTTGTTGGTGTCAACTCCGTAACCATGCTCTTTCAACCTCTTTTGAGTCTCGGTGAGGTTATGTTCTTTGTTGTTGACAGTGTTTGAAACCTTCTTTCCAGGTTTCAAAGAGAGAGTGAAGTCGTACCCAACCTTCGACATGAGTTTGTAGGCGTTTGGATCAAAACCTTCTTCAGTCCTCTTGGTTGGAAGAAAGCTTGGTTTCATTCCCTTTGGCAGAGCTTTTATGAAGCCTTATGATGGTCTTGCAATCTTAGCGTCACCTAGTTGTGTTAGAGGTAAAACTACATTCGTCTTGAGCAACTTTACATCATCCTTGTGCTATTGCTTGTCACCTTTGCTTGTTCCAGTTTCGAACGAAGATTAACTATTCGTTCTTCTCGACATCGGGATGTATCAGAAGACATGTGTGTTCAATCCTCTTGAGGGCATCTTACCCTATTTGGCTGTTGCAAGTTTAGCAGGCTCATCATCGTTTTTGCTTAAAGATGGCATGGCTTCTCCTTCTTGCTTCTTAGAAACAGGTTTCCATTGTTGGAAGTATGCCCACAAAGCCACTCATTTGATGCAATAGCTTTTTGGAATACTTATTGTATTAAACTATTATATGTTTAATGAAGGGCAGAGCTTATTGTTAATCACTATTTATTGTAGTATGTGTTTAAGCGATAAGGGAATCCAAGGAATGTATTTAATCTAAGAGAGAAGTGATCTAAGAAAGTTAGATTGACGAGAACTTTCTCTTATGTTCATTCCTAAAGCGTTCCTAGCCATAGGATTGCCAATTGGGTTTTGATAATCCGCTAAGGCTAGTATGTGTTGTGTTAACTCAAGCGTGAGTATGACTAGTCTCAAGTCATTTAGTGTTGGACACTGAGAGAAACACATAGGTGCTCAAAAGGTAATTGAGTACACTGAACAACGATCAATAGAGAGTTCGAACATACATGTCATGTAAGAACTCGTAAGTTACAATATGCAAAGTAGTCATTTTGACCCGAGGCGTCATAGATGTCTAATGGTTGGGTCCTTGATCTTTGATCATGTCAAAGGCATTCTATTGAGAGTGTCCATGGGATTATTGGGGTCAAGCTATCTAGTCATGTAGGCATATGAATGCAGAACAAGGGATCTCTAACCTTGCATGGTGGAAGGAAAATACTCTGAGATATGATTCGAGAGTCTTTGGCCAAAGCATACGAATATGACTTTGGAAGAATGTTCCAAATCATAATTCAATTTAATCATATAGAGAAGTATCACATTGGATAGTAGACATGAAACAAACTATCACTTAAACAATGTGATCAAGAGTATTATATTAGAGAATGACCGTATTGCATTGTAGTTGTAACTGGATAGGTTCTCCAACCACTTCTACTTAGCTTGGGTAGCCATGACATGTTGCTAGGTGTCACTCATGGTTTGTGGAAGCCCTGAAGATTAGCAAACACTGATCTTAATCAAAGGGAGAATTGAAATGTAGTTTCAATTCATAATCGATCGTTAAGAATAACAATCGCCCACTGCCTCGCTAATTGGAACCTAATGGATCGTACACCGAGTAAGGATGAAAGTGAAGAAATATAAATGAAATGGATAAGCAATTAAATGTGTTAATTGAAAAATGGTCAAGATTAAATAATTAGTTAATTAATTATACGAAAGGTTCGTATTGGGCTTTTAAGTTAGTTTTGGGCTTCGGGGTCCAAAAGGGTTTGGCCCACTAGGCCCATTATGTTTAAATTGTATGACAACTAAAACAAAAGTGGGCAAAGAGCCCAATCACTTAAGATGGCCGGCCATAGTGAGGGAAGTGGTGAGTTTTGCTTAATTGCAAATTTGCCACTCACCTAAGAAAGAGATATAAAAGCATCTTTATAGATTTTACCTCTTTAGGGTTTTCTTAAAGCAAAGAAGAGAAACACTTTCTCTCTTTTTCTCTAAAAGAGGCCGGCCACTTAGAGCAAGTCCACCCCTAAGACTGGGTGCCAGCACCCAGCGCATTTATTCACTCAAGTGAACAGTAATAAACTGGAGTGAACAGTAATAGGCCTCTGCATCTCCACCCAGCGCATTTATTTGGTATGTTTATTTTTTTAAAGTTTATTTCGGATAAGATTTTTAACCAATTTCGGATAAAATTTCAAATAAACTTAAAAAAACACACTAAAATAAAATTAAATACTCATCAAATAAACTTTAAAAAAAAACACACTAAAATAAAATTACATAAACTCATCAAATAAACTATAGGAAAAAATAATAATTTTTTTAAAAAATTTCTATATTTTTTAATAAATTTTAATTAAGTTAATTAATCTGGACCGTTGATCTGTGATCAGATGGTCTATTTTAAAACTCAAATTTAATTTTTTTTTTACCGTTGGAAATCCAACGGTCTAGAAAAACTAGCCGTTGGAAATCCAACGGCTATCGTAAGGCCACGTCGCTGAGCCCAAGTGGGCTAACACATTTTCTGTACAGCCTGGAACCCACACGCGCCTTGCGCGCTTGTGTTGCACGCGCCTGGGAAACAGGCCAGCTTCTGGGTCAGTCAAAAACGTGCTGGGCTATTACCTGGCATGGGCTGGGTGCCAGGCAACTCCACGGGCTGGAGTAAATGGACAGAGGGCTGGGCTGTTTTTTAGGCTGGGTGCTGGGGAGGTAGTCCTCCAGTGGACTTGCTCTTAGGGAAGAAATAGCTAGCAATCTTTTCTTCTCTAAGTCATCCATTTCATCTTCACACCTCATCCTTGGTGTAGAGACTTAGAGACACAAAACCTTTGGTGTTCTTGGAGATCCTTTCCTCACATCCTCAAGGAGCTAAGGAGTATCAAAAAGAAGCATATCACAAGAAAGATCCAAGGAGCTAAAAGGTGACTTGAAGGCCCTCCACTTGGGTGAATCCCTTGTGTAAACAAGGATGAGCTTCAAGGGTAATGAATCTCAAATTCCTTCCTTCTCTTTAATGTTGTTAAAGAGTCTTGTGGTTTACCATTCACTAGGCCTTGAAAGTCATGGGTTTTAGAATTGTTTTTGAATGCATGCCTACTTTAAAGTGTTATTAGTTTGCATATATGTTCAAATATTCTCACATATTCTTAGCTAGGACAAATTTTTTCCTTCAGCCATTCCTACTTTTTAGGTGTCACCTTGCCCGTGGATTTGATCTCTTTTGGAAGAGCTTCGGGCACCATATCTTCCTCCGTATAGAACTTGGCGTCTGCGAAGTACGATTCGACTTTGGTGAATGGCTTGGTATCACCTTGGATCACCTTCACTCATTCCCGATATAATTTTAAGCATTGGTGGAGGGTGGATGGCACTACTCCATTCTCATGGATCCAAGGCCTTCCTAAGAGCAAGCTGTAAGAAGTTCTTGCATCAATCACGTGAAATATTATGCTCGACTTGAGTTTTCCAATGGTCATCTCTACTCGGATCATGCTCATCACTCTTTGTCCTCCTTGGTTAAAACTCTAGATCAGTAAACGGCTTAGGGATAGTTCATCCACCTTAATGCCGATTGTGGTCATTGTTGACTTTGGCATGATGTTTATTGCCGATCCACCATCCACAAACGTGGAGTTGACTTTGTGTCCCTTTACTTACCCAAGACAAAGAGATGACGGTTGTGAGGCTTTGATCCCAGTCGTAAGTCTTCATCGGTGAAGTTGATTACATCACAAACGGCAAAGCATGTGGCATATTCATGTGGCCGAAGCTTCAAGCCTTCACCCTTGCTTTCTTGTACCTCGTGGTCATCGGGACTTACCAAGACTGCTATTAGTACTTTGCGCATCTCATTGGGCCATCGTAATGCTTCCTTGATGTTAACATGTGTCGGCAGACCTTTTTTGGGCGTGAGGGTCTCTTCTTTCTCAACGGCGATAACTTTGTCTTTTAATGGTTCTTCTTTCTCTACTTCAACCAAGTGACAGGCAGCGATAGTACACCCTTGGAAGAAGTCATTCAGAAAGTACTTGTGCAAGGAGATGGGAATACGTGGCTCTTGCTTGATAGGTTGCTCAGCATATGTTGGCTTAGTAGTTCTTGGGCATCTTTTAGGCTTCCTATTGTTGTGGTGGCGATGGTTTCTCCCTTCCTCCACCTTTGGCCATGTGGCTTGTGATCTTGGTTCCCTCGTCTTTTTGTAGGTTACCAAGGTCCATCCTTCTTCATTGTCAGTAGGTGCACTTTGGTCGCTTGCCCCCAGCGGAGGTTGTACTAAAGGTGCCATGCAGCTTGAGCATGGGCATGAATGGTTATATGTCATTTGGAGAGGCACGGGATCGAAGGATCCAAACTTGATTGTAGTAGTGTGTGTTACTGCCGTGTCTTATAGGTTTAGTTCAATTTGCCCTTGTTCCGCCAACTTCATGATGAGCTCCTTGAGGATGAAGCATTTGCCAATGGGATGACTTATAATATGATGGTACTTGCAATACTTGGGATCATCAATGCGATTCATCTCTTTAGGACGCTTGCATTCAAGCAGCTCGATTATCTTATTTTCCAACAAGTTGTCTAGCATTGCGGCCATGTTAGAGTCTGGAAAAGGGTATGTCTTCTGCTCTAATTCTCTCAAGGTGTTTTTGTACCTATCCTAGGTACGAGAAGGTTTACCTCTTTTTATCTCCTTTTCTTTGTTCTTAGAGGAGATTTTGATGGGGTTAATGTCGATAGTAAAAGCTTCTTTGGCGGGTTTCTTCCCATGATTGTCCATCTTTGACGCAAACACCTTGTCCTTCTTGAAGTCGGTGATCAACTTTTTTTTTCCATGTTGGGCGATACTCAACTCCATATCGTGGGCGCGGGTGACTAACTTTTTGAAGGTCCGCGGTTTGATGCCTTAGAGGATGTAATGTAATTCCTATTGCATGCCTTGGACGCACATCTCGATAGAGGAGATCTCTGATAGTCTATCTTTGCAATCGAGGCTTAGAGTGCATCATCGATTGATTTAGTCAACGACTAGCTCGTCATTCTATTGATTTGTACTTGTTAGCTCTAACATGCTTACAGTGCGACGGGTGCTATAAAATCGATCTAAGAAATCCCGCTCCAATTGCTCCCAGCTATTTATGGACTCAGGATCTAAGTCCGTGTACCAGTCGAATGCATTCCCCTTTAGAGAGAGGACAAATAGCTTCGCAAGGTAGTCTCCTTCCGTCTCTGCGTTGTTGCAAGTTTCAACAAAAATGGGCAATGTGCTGCTTTGGGTTTCCCTTTCCGTCGAACTGCATGAACTTTGGTGGTTGATAACCCCTTGGCATCTTCAAGACATCAATTTTCTTGGAGTAATGCTTCGAGTACAACATGGATGTATGTGAGCTCCCTTCGTACTGAGCCTTGATGTTGCTGGTAATCATCTTTTGCAACTGCTGGATAGAGAGAGATCTCATGAGCTCCACTGCTTGGTTTGTCTTCTCCTCAACTTTTTCTATTGTAGGCTCCATATCCTCGCCGTCTTTCTTCTCTATAGGATCAACCTTTGGGCCGACTTTCACGTCATCCCGTGCCTCTAATTAGTTGACAAGTACGGCAATTTGAAAATCTTTCTCTTTCGCATTCCTTTGAGCATTGCAACCATTTCCTTCATTTGAGCCAGCTGCTCATCGATTGAACTTACACCAATGGTCATGACTTGCATAGCTGAGCTGCTGTTCGAGTCGGTATCGGAAAACAAAGATTCGGAGTACCTTCTCAGGCTGTTCTCCCTTGGTGCACTTAGGAGGCCAAGGTCATCAAGGGCTTGTACCTTGGGTGCTCATATTCCTTTGGCAGAGCTGATGTAGGGGTGGACGATATGGCAGAAAGAGCTCTTGCCTTGCTTCGAGTTATGATGCCCAAAGTGTTACCACTTCCGGTGAGGACGTTCTTGTTCTTTGGGATTCTTGGGAGTTTGGGGGGGTTGGATGCTTGAAAGCTTTAGAGTTTCAAAGCTTCAAGGATTTGGGAAATTCTCTTCCAATTTGAGAGTAGAGAAATGTATTTGTGAATTGGTTCTTTGAAATGAATGGAATGGCTTCTTTTATAGAATTTCCCAAGGCCTAATCTTGAATATAATATATAGATGAAATAAATCGTTTTTGCCAGGTGTTGACATGTGTCCTGTTTGATGACTTTTCAGAGTCTTTTCGATTTTTTGTTGAGTCACATGCTACATGTAAAATATATATGAAACGTGAGCGTTGAAATTTTAATTTTTTAGTCAACATTTATTTAACTGAAATTTCGATGTCTACATGAGTTTTCCAAGCTAGAAGATGTAGAAAAGGCGCTTGGTTTTGTGATAAAGATGAGGAAAGGTGGATTAGAACCCAATTTGATTACGTATATTGCCTCATGTCGGGGTTTTGCAAGAAAGGAAAAATGGAGGAGGCACTTGCTATTTTCAAGATGGTTGACGATTTGGGAATTGAAGTTAATGAGTTTATGTATGCAACTTTAATTCACGGGTCCCGCATTATAGGGGATCTCGATGGTGTTTTTGATTTGCTACATGAAATGGAGAAAAGGGGGATTAATCCAAGCATTGTCACATACAATACTGTAATGAATGGATTATGCAAATCTGGGAGGACATCCGAGGCTGATGAGATCTCAAAGGGTATACTTGGAGATACAATAACATACAGTACATTGCTACATGGATATATTAAGGAGGAAAATATCACTGGGATTCTAGAAATGAAGGGGAGATTGGAGGAAGCTGGAGTCTACATAGATGTTGTTATGTGTAACATACCTATTGAAGAACTGTTCATGGTGGGGGCATTTGAGGATGCTTGTGAACTATACAAAGGAATGCTAGAGAAGGGTTTGGTATCAATGATCCTATCAGTTTCTTGTGCAAGAGAGGTTTTCCTGAGTTTGCATTTGAAGTGTGAAGTGTATTTGGTGATGAGGAGGAAATGGTCAGTTACTGATGTGATGTAAAACAGCACACAAACTTAAACCATCTTTTTGATAGTTGTAGTATATGAAAGTAGGGATCGTTCTAAGCCGGTGATTAGGAGGGATTGCTAATCTACTCTAAACTGACTTAAAAACATAAAACAAGACTCAAAAACACAAAATTAGGCTCTAATAACGCAAAACAAACTAGAATGACGCAAAACAACACAAAACAAGCAGATTGACTCACAACAGCAAGTAATGAATGATTTAGACGAAAAATGATTCTAACTTGACTCAAAACAATGAAAAGATACCAAATCAGACAGATTGTAACTAAAAGACACTAAATGTAAAGGGGGGGATTGGTTTTGGACGAATTTAAAACTTAAACTAAACAAACTTTGTAAAAACAGTTTAAAGGGCAGATTTGGGTGATTCAATGGGTGAATGGATAACTAGAGGGTTTTTCTCCACACATGACACATATGCAACATAGAATTGATTTCCAATTATGATCTCAACAAACCATGAACGACAATGCCCCAAGTTAACCGTGAACTGCACAAATTAACCATAAGATTTCCTTAAGTTCATTGAATTGGACGGACAACGCATCGACAACCAAATTATTCTTCAATAGTTCCCTACATGAATTGCATAATAAAGATACATATAAAAAATCATTAAGTTCTATGGTTTGGTGCGGCAGAATATTTAGAGAGGGTGAGGATGTGTGTAAAGGTGGTAGAGAATGGATAGGTAGATAGGTGGATGGAATGAATGGGGAAAGATTAGAGAGTAGTGAATGGTGCGGCATATATGTATTTATAGGCTAGGGTACACGGCTGTGAATTTGGGAAAGGTTTAAGACTCCAAATCCTCCAAGAAAAGGGTAACAAATTAGAATCCCAGAAGGAAAAGGGTAAGTGATATGCGGCAAGCCTAGAAAGAAAGGGCATGTGACTTCCTTGCACAGCAAAGAAGGATTCCTTGTAGATTTAGTGCGGCAAAGGTGTAGAGGAAAAGGAAATTGGTTTGCTTGTGCGACAAGGAAGGGAGAGTGCAAGGAAAGATACTTAGATGTCAGAAATTAAGAGGAAAAGGAAAGGTAGGTGCAGCACGATTTGTGTAGGAAATGGAAAGTGTTTTTAAGGCAGAAAATAAGAAAAGATGAGGTCCCTTGTGCGGTAAGGAAGAAGGAAGTGCAAGGATGGTGCGTCAACATCTAGGGAAGGTTCTAGGACTTCTAGAACTATGTAATTAGGTGTCCTAACATGTTTTAGAAACCCCTTTGTAGCTAGAACTTAGGTGACTTAGGATTAGGAAAGTTTAAGACCAAATTAGGAAACTTTGGTTTACAATTCTTCTTGCTCATTGACTTCATTTGTCTTCAAATCATTTCCTTCATCACTTTACTCATTCCTAGCCTCCTTTGGTCTTCAATTTCGTCCATCCACCTTACTCCAAGCACGTGTCATCCATTTCAAGCTCAAAATTACTCCAAATTGCACTTTTTTGCCTACTTTGTCATTTGGACCTACAAACACACGAAAATAGCTTAAAACACTCTAATAACATAAACTAAGTAAATGTAAGGAAACAAGCTAAGTAAGTCGCATAAATATGCTCCTATCAGTTACCACGAGCAAAACTTACTGTACAATTTTAAAAGGTCTAATTGGTGATGGGAAAGATTCACTAACTCAGTCCTTTTTGAACATCTTTCTGAAGGAATATGGCCTAGAAGAACCCAAGGTAAGCAGGATTCTGGCTTACTACATATGTCTGAAGGGCGTCGATGATGCTCTCCGATTTCTAGACAAAATGAAGGACAAGCCTGCAACCGTCACTTTGCCTGTTACCCTTTTTAACACACTTATAAAGAATGGTAGAGTTTTGGATGCATATAAACTTGTCATGGTGGCTGGAGATGGTCTACCTATTTTGGATGCATTTGATTATTCGCTCGTAGTTGATAGTCTCTGTAAAGTAGGAGATATCAATGAGCATTAGATCTGTGAAGTTTTGCTAAAAATAAACGGGTGACCCTTGATATCATTTATAATTCAGTTTTTAATCACACAAAAATCTTCGAAACTAGCTTGAAATTTATAAGAATAAGAGGCACATCGTTGGATTTTTGCTAAACCAAACATTGATGTTGTGTATCCTTTCCTCTGTGTTTGGCAGGGGAGGGAGAGGATCTTGTTTGTCTTTGGCAAAGATTGATTTGGGATTAATCATAATTTGGCACCAGGAATAGATGCACACAAGTTGATGAGAACTGCACCAAAATGTAACAGCAAGCCATGATATCCTACGATTGGCTGGGCCGCTGAAGATAATCTGAAATCAGAGGCTCGGAAAGTAATGAGAAATGAAGAAGATAATCTGAAATCGGGGAGGATACCACAAAAGCTTTTCCCCTCGGGTTTTCAGAATATCAAAGAAAGTTTTCTGAGCAGCATCTTTTAGTGTCCACAGTGTATCAGATAATGCTGTCTCTCCCAATAAATTCCGATACCTGCAAGTAGACAGACAGTCATATATTAGGCAAAAAAGAAAAGAACGCCAAACATGCGGGACAACTTATTCCATTGATGAATAGGAAAAGGGATCACTTACAGCGTGGCTGTAAAACTCCAGGGTATTACTTAGTTTGTACAAAATTATAAGACTGGACCGGGACTGCAAAACTTGTTCAAGTCTTACTTTAAATGGCCGGCAAACTCCCTCAAAAATTCTATCCATAACAAACTTCAAATCAGATCCTGTCTTTCAAGAATCACTCTAAGGGTTCTTGGAGAACTGGTTTCTAGTTGGACTAGTATCTCCCGCAGCATCTGGATCCAATAACACAGACAAGTTCCCGTTCAGATGCTAAAGCCTGCAACAGGAACAAGAAGAAGAATGATGAATTATATTCACAAATGGAAGTGCAACACAACCAATAGGTCTTTGTTTTCACATCTGATGTAACCAACCTAGCATGTCCCCAACATATCGTAAGGGATCATGAGCATGAACTTCAATGGGTCGAGACATTCCACCAGGTACTCCATGTGGAAGAGAACTGATAAACCGTCAAAACAATGCATTGTGCCTCATGGTCTCCACCTAGAAGATTTGTTAGCCAAGTGAATAATCAAGGGAATGGATAACAAGGGAGAAATGGTTAGCACAGAGAGTCACCTCTTCTGCACAATACTTGAAAAGCACGGGCCTCTCCTTGAGGCAGCGAACTGCTGTTTTCAAAAGATCATCAACTTGAGGATTATTGGAGTAAAAAAGTCTTCTACATTCCGGCTGAACCCAACTAAAAGACAGGAGTAATCAACTTGGGGATTATTAGAGTACTAGTCTCAAAAATTTGAAACAACAATTATACATATAGGTAAAATTCTCAGTTCTCTTGCCATAAATCTTGGCCACGTTTGCAAACAAGAATTCGCCCAATGAATGGTCTAGATCGACAATCTTCCAACAGAACCTGTTAGGCTACTTGAGAAGAGAAATTGACCTCATACATAAGGATATTAAGGAAGATGTTAAGAGAATAAAAACCTGCAGAGGCGCTCGTAGGTGCCCTCTTGTTAGACGGCCATCATATCCATGAGCTCGAGACCAGCGCGCTGCAAGCGGATGGCAATTGAGTTAGTTATCACCTTTTATGTTTCCATGATCCAGAAAATAAAACATTCAGATGTGAGAGAGTAGTGAGTACCTGATGCTGTGTTCTCAAGAGCAATTTACAATTGGCATGAATTTCTTGAACATGTGAAAGCGCCTTGAAAAAGTTGTCATTCAGTTCTTCCTCCCTCAATGCACTTATCTAACAAACCCAAATCAACAAATCAATCCACTGATTCGAATCTCAACACAAACCAACACCAAAGCCCAAATCAAAAACTAAATCGATTGATTCGAACCTCAACCAGAAAACCCAAATCAATCAATTAATTGAAATCTCAGAACTTATAAACGCAAATGGTTTGATGGGTACCTCTTGATTAGAGAGCTGGTAATATCGGAGGAAGCAAGAGACGATCTGCTGCCTCTGGGTGGTGACATCGAGCTCCTGCTTGAGCCTTTCGGTGGTGACGGTGCAGCTGCTGAGAGCGACAGCGATCTTGTCGCAGCTAGTGACCATTCACGTTGGGATTGAGACCAGAAGTATTTATCATTAATAATCAAAATTTAACTTCTAATTTCATAAATGTCACTTTTTATAAAAACAATTCATATATATATCAGAAAACTCACATGATAGGTCTAAATACCCTCAAAATTCAAAACCATTTTACATAGAAGTGCTTCACGATAATTCTTAGGACCTTTGAGAAAAACCCACCCAATGGTGCTCTCAAAGCAAGTTGATCAAATGTCAAGTACTCTCCTATTGCTGCAATCTTAGTGTTGTAACCTTAATTGCGGAACTTCATAAACCCTAACGTTGTTGGTGATAGTCCCCACAACCACAACAATCTTGTTGTCCTTTCCATTCATATACTTAATCAACCTCGAGAGAGAAAGTGGTGTCTTGTTGACTTTGCTCACGAACAAACGTTTAATAATGACTGCATTCAACTTGCATCTAGTCCTCCGGACAAGAAAACGGTACAGCTTGACGAGAAGCTTGAAATAGATATCATTGGATTTGGGCGCAGTGCGGTTCGTCTTCTAGCTTTTACCTCCTGCATAAGATCAATCTCCATTGTTGTTGTTGGTGTTGAAGCTCAGTTGCTCGGAACGTCGCTTCGAACGCGTTGTGTCTTTATTTGGCCAATTCATTGATCAAATATGAGATCTCGTACTGCAATATGGTTTAGCCAACGATGAAGACAGTAGGAGAAAAAGAGTGATTCCCCCCACAGTCTTGTACCATGAGAAAGGCTTTTAATGGTACCTTCATTATTGGAAGCAATTTTTGCTGCTGGTGGTTACGACAAGGAAGTTGGGAGCGATGATGTGGGTGATGGCTGTGTAGATCTTATTGCTTATGGTTCTTTGTTTTTGGTATTTGGTTTTAATTTTGAGGGTATTTAAGTAGATTTTTTGTTATTTTTGAAAGATTTTATAAAAAGTGACATATATAAAATTGCGTGTTAAAGTTTGGCTATTATCAATAAAAACTCAACCAGAATTAGATAACGTGCCAACATATTAATACATACCCAAATTAAAATTAAAATTACACAATGTTTGATACATATGCGAGTCACTCGACGAAGGGTATTTTGTAGGATTGGGAGGATTTGACAATGTTTATAGAATGGCCATAAATCCTGTGGAACTTTTGCTGTTGAAAATATTGATAGAAGTTGAAAAGTTGTAAATTTCAAATTAAAAGTTAGTAAAAGAAAAGCATAATCTATAGATACTTGATTTAAAAATTTAAAATTTGAAGCGTCTATATCAGAATATCTATATTCTTAAACTTAGCCTCACACTTATTAATAAAAATGCGTATCAGTTGCAATCGCGTTATCCTATTTACAGTGGAATAGACTACACATTACACACACTTGTTCAATTCAAAATATATGAGCTTAATATAAGATAATATCATAGGCACATATTATTGCATTTTCTTTAGCTCCAAAAGCCTAGACCATCTCTTATCAACAGAAGCAGTGCTTTTTCCACCAATATCTGCAAATCACAAATTGTATGGGGAATTAATTACTTTCCTTGCTCAAAATAATTGCTAATTTTTCTTGTCACGCAACACTTACACTGCACAGTGGGATATGATTTCTCACACATCTCTGAACAAGTATCCTGCAAAGTACAATTTCACCCCGTCGTTAATCAATCATTAAGGGTCTTCCTTTCGTGCTTTATGTCCGTATTATGATCAAAACTATTTCATTACTGGTTTATACTTTAATGGAGGTTGCAAGCCGTATCGTGTCCTGTATGAGTGAATCAAGTTCTGCTTCATTTCCAGGCTTCACGTAGATCACCTGTTGCAGCATGCAGCTGTGTTAACACACTAGCATGGGGGGCTGAGAGAGAAAGAGAGAGCAAGAGATACAGAGAGTTTAGGGACTTAATGATGGATCGTCGCCACCGATTTCAGGAAGTTGAACCGTGTGTTCGTCTCTGCTTGATGACAGAACCCACACGTTGAATTGTGTGTCAATCTGTTTAGACACAACATAACCAGATGAGTGCTGCAAAATTTGTGTCTCGTTTATTTCCATAAAGTACGATGTTAATATGTTTACCAATGCATAATTTGGTGAATAAATTTAGGATCTCTAGCATTATTATTGTTGGGTTGCCTGGAATTTATATATGATTAAAGTAATGAATAAGATTTCATGCTTCTGCTAAGAAAATAAATACCTTTCTGCAGTAGGTGGAAGAGCAGTTGCTACATTTTCTGTTGAACGATGTTAATATCCTTCCATCAACGGAGAAGCCAAAGCTAGCATGCTGCAGGTAGTTATAAGCAGAAGGGAATTAACACTGGTGCTTAATCGAAAAAACTGTCTCGTTAGGGACGATTATCTAATTTGCTATTTGAAAAAAATGGGAGCGACCTTGTGGACGCAGAGATTAACCGAAATTTGAGCGTCATGTGTATTTTCATCTTCAATCAAATCTTCCAAACGCAGGTCTTGGAGGGAGAGAATGTAATCACAGCTCCAATTCCCATGCCATTTCCCATCTGCTGTTGATAATCTGATCACACTTCGTGGGCTACTACTCCTGCTGCTCTTTTTGTTACCCTGAACCACAAGTCGCAGCTCAATTATATTTATAATGCTATGGAGTAGCTATGCCTAGAACAGTGCACAGTTTGATAGACTTACATAATCAGACTGTGAATCAAACAACACATCCATATAACAACCGACTTGATCAATGGTACACAGACTTACAGTTCGACACCATAAGCATCTTAATATATACAACATAAATGAAGAAGGCAAAAAAGCACGAGAGAAATCTGTGTTGTTTGAGGTTAGTACCAGAGAGAGAGAGTTCCTTTTAGAAGAAGCTCTGATTGTGAAAGAACAGAACACCGAATCGGAGAATTTGGGGTTTGCCGGAGTTACAGAGAGAAGCTTAATGTGCCTTGCTGATACCAGATGACCAACTTCTGCCATCTCTCTTGGACTATAGCTCTCGTTCGGAAGGAGGAGAAATGTCGGACATGAGTTCTTGTTCGGAACCTTATCTCAAAAACAAGAGTTCTCATTCATATAAAGAGGTGGCACTTGGAAGTTTGGGAGACACTCAAAACATGGGCTTAAAATTACAATGCTGCCCTCTTACTAAACGTTGTTTTGTTTACGTAGGAAATTGTATCAATCGTCGTGGATTTCAACTTTAAGTAACTTTTGGTTTTTAACTGATCAAAATGTATAGTTATAATTCTTTTTGTCAAGTTTGTTAGAATTTTTGTCAAAATAAGTCACGCGTCATGCATGTAAAACTGAATCAAAAAGCAAATATGAAAAATCAAATAAAAAAATTGTAGCAATAATTCTTTAATTTGAACACAAGTGAAGAAATGTTCTTGCAATTTTAATCAAAGTGTAACAATATTCTTATATCATAATTTATTTTAATAAAATACTGACGGAATTGACAAAAAAGTATAGCTGCACTTTTTTGAGTTAGAACACCGAATGCCCGTCTTCATTTGCCTCGAGAACACCGGGGCTTCGAAACCCTAGAAGAGGTGGAAAAGAACCCTAAGGTAGACACACTCTGTGTGTGCCTTAAACCCTAATATTTTCGTACTCCTAAAAGTTGGAAGATCTCGTTTGTCGCCCACATCGGAAGGGCAGGGCAGGGCGGATTGCTACAAAATTTTATGTATGTTTTGCTTAATGATGCAATTCTTGTTTATTTTATTTTCTGGTGCTTGAATCCTATAATGGTTTGAGGGCTCTCATTCAATTAATACTAATGTTTTTGAGATTAGAAGTTATTATTCCGAATTGAAGTTTCCTTCAGAAATCGAGAATTACTTTAAATTCTGATTTAGGTTTTTAAAAATTGAAGAATGCTGCAACGATGGGTTTTTCGGAGTCGTGTTGATCAGTTTGGCTGACTTAATTTCTGTCAGACTGTTTGTGTTCCCATCCCTTTCGGGTTCATGTTCGAAAGTTTTTCTAGTCGCCATTAATTTGGGTTTTCTGTATGTAGTAGTAAAACAGCTCGGTACTTACAAGTGATCTTATGTGTATTTATAAATGCTTCCACAATTCGTACGAGTTTCCCTGAAATTTGTAATGTGTAGGTTGTAGTTAGCACAAGGCTGTTTTGATGCCAGTTAATTAGCCGATTCATAATTGAGTGTTCTGTTTTTGCTCAACAGAAAATGATAGGGTCCCTTTTGCCCTTACCAGCTCCTCCTTCTGATACAGAAAACCAAGTGACTGAACTCAATCAGGATGAGAAGCAATGGGACGATGAGTTGAGCAAGGACAACTCTACATCAGTTGCGACGCATACCAGGGCTATTGGTATCATACATCCTCCTCCAGACATTTGAAACATTGTTGACAAAACTGCCCAATTCGTGGCAAAGAATGGACCGGAATTTGAGAAAAGGATTATGGCTAATAATACCGGAAATGCAAAGTTCAGTTTCTTGAGTTCGACAGATCCCTACCATGCATACTATCAGCATCGGTTGTTTGAATTCCGTGCCCAGAATCAGTCTTCTGGACAGCAACCGTTTACACAGCCTGCGGATTCTGCTTCACCTGAGTCTGCCCCACCAGCTCCAGCTGTAGATGGTGAAGTAGGAGCCCCAAAGCCTGATCCCTCTGCTCCGTTTAGACCGGTCCACAAAGTGCTTGAACCACCACAAGCTGAGGAGTCTACTGTTCGTCTTCCTGAAGGTATTCGGGGAAGAGTTGGATATTATTAAGCTCACAGCCCAGTTTGCGGCTCGAAATGGGAAAACATTTTTGCAAGAATTGACAAGCAAGGAAATGAACAACCACCAGTTCCATTTTCTGAAATCTATGCATAGTATGTTCACGTTTTTCACTTCTCTGGCTGATGCGTATTCTAAGGTGTTGATGCCTCCGGAGAATTTGCCAGATAAGCTTAAGAAAAGTGTTGCAGACATGACAACTTTGCATCGAAAGGTGTGTCCATCGACTAGAGTGGGAGCGTTCAAATGAGCAAGCAAGACAGAAGGCTGAAGATGAGATTGAGCAGGAAGAGATACAAATGGCTATGATTGATTGGCATGATTTTGTTGTGGTTGAAACAATAGACTTTGCAGATGATGAGGATTAGGATTTACCTCCTCCGAGATGTTATAAAGAGAAGCAAGGTCGCAGATATAGAAGAAGACATTTAGCCTGGTAAGGAGGTGGAAATGGAAATGGATGAAGAAGAGATGCAGCAAGTAAATGGTTACTGGGAACCATCTTTACATGAAACCCTAGAGACCGGGTAAACCTAGGACACATACTTTTCCTTAATTTAAGGTGATTTACACCAAACACAAGACCAAGAAGTAATCAACAAGTTAAGGACCTTGAATCAAGGAAAAGGAGAAAACTCACGTTGACATTGTGCAGCCATGATTACTTGGAGACCTGTGATATGACATGACATGCTAGGGTTTAGTGACTGTTTCCAACACTCCCCCTCAAGTTGGATTGTGGAGTGTAGTCGAGCCAAGCTTGCTTTGGAGCCATTGAAACCGGTGAAAAGGCAGTGCCTTGGTGAATAAGTCGGGCAATTGTTCATGACTTTGAGTGAAGTGAATTTTAATGACTTGTGTTTGAACTTGAGCTCTGATGAAATGGCAATCCACTTCGATGTGCTTGGTTCTTTCGTGAAAGACATGACTGGCTGCAAACTTCTGAATAATGCACTTTCTCCTCTCTTGCAAAACCAAAAGTACTCAAACTAACAATATGTCTTAGTTCAATATTGAGCGTACATTTTGTGAGAGCAGTGGCCATTATTTATAATAGATCAATCCTAATTTATTTTCCTATTAGAATGACCATAGGATACCAACTATGAATTCAAATCATATCTAAATTACAATCCTACAAGAATTAGGATAGTTTTAAGTTTTCTAGCAAGATTTTTCTATGTCAATTGAAACACTATAACCGACTATAATATTCAGTTTCATAATCATATTCTAATAGATCTCACCTCTATTAGAAGAGTGGTATACAAAATAAGGTAAGAGTAGCATTTTCGTATAGTAAAAGAGGATGATTACAATCAAAACAAAATTTAGAAGGGGTGTGCTATCCACACACCCTAAATTACTTCTCACACACCATTTGTTAATTTATGTCCGTTGATCTTCTTTAATTTATCCGATTCGATGGCCGAAAATTAGAAGGGTATGTGAGAAGTAAAATGGAGTGTGGATATCACATTCCAATTTAGAATGGGTCTTGAGAAGAGGAAAGTGGTAGATATGCCTTCTTTTTCATCTCTCTACTTTATGGGTTTAAACTCTCTCCCTTCCTCCTCATTGTAGGTCTATGAAGCATGAATACAGGAGTAGAGTAGAAATTCGGGAGCCGGAGAGATTCTACCCTTGATGTACAATATAGGAACTAGTCTTTTTGCGTAAACTTTCTTAATACATGTTGGATCTTATCTATCGCAAGGGATTACTCCTAACTAAGAAACGGACTGCATTCAATTAAAAAGAAAAAAGAATAAAGGGAAAGGATTGTATATCTGGAGAATGTGTCACCGATCGTCACACGGTATAAATTTCTAAGGTAGTAATTTCATAAAATATCTATAGTCTCAATTTAAAAAAAAGAAAAAGAAAAAGAAACAAGTAAATAACCAGGTGCCCCTTGGAAACATAAAAACAAGAAAACATGTGAAGATAGTTTTATATAAACTGCCTTCTATGGTTAAGGTCATGCAAAAGAACCCTTCTGTCGATTGACAAAACAAAGCTTGCAGGGTCCAAATCATAGTCTTCTCCACCTGAAAAATGAGACGCTTCTGCAGGTATTCCGCTAATTTCTCGGCCTAGAGTTCCATTGTAGCACATTATCCACGGTCGATCTGTCATTACGACTGCATGGAGGAATTCCTGCACATAGAGAATTAGCGAAGATCAGAGAAAGAGACCTGTATTTTGGGAGTAATAAAACAACAAATATAAATGATTTACTTATCTGCTGAATGGTCTAGATTGATGATACTCTTTTGCCCCCCTCCCCCAGCGCTTAAGCGAATCGGAAGAAAGTGGAGATTAAGCTTTGAAGTGAGGAAAGGAAAGAGAACTATTCACGTGAAAGACCTTTGGTGAAGACATCGACCATTTGGTAGGGAGATGGGATATACTGAGTAGAAAGAACTCCTTGGGCAAGCAATTCCCTGACACAATGGTAGTCAATTTCATTGTGATGAGTTTGATTATGGAAGAATGGATTTGCAGTTTTGGGGAAAGTGGAGACTGATGAAATTGAGGTTCCACCATAAAACCAATTGACAATATGGGGAGTAGCCCAATACCATATAAGCACATAGCAAACCTTGTCCCTCACCAATGTGGGACAACTCTCAACACGCCCCCGCATGTGTGGCGGATTTTCAAGCCTACACGTGGACATCAACTGGGTGACGTGGAGCGCGTGTGGCCGTTGGGCTTTACACGTGGACAACCTTGCTCTGATACCATGATGAAATTGGAGTTCCACCATAAAACCAATTGGCCATATGGGAAGTAGCCCAAGATCATATAAACACATAGCAAACCTTGTCCATCACCAATGTGGGACAACTCTCAACACGCTCCCGCACGTGTGACGGATTTTCAAGCCTACACGTGGACAACAATTGGGTGACGTGGAGCGCGTGTGGCAGTTGGGCTTCACACGTGGACACCTTGCTCTGATACCATGATGAAATTGAGGTTCCACCATAAAACCAATTGGCAATATAGGGTATAAGAACATAGCAAACCTTGTTCCTCACCAATGTGGGACAACTCTCAACAGAGACATTGGCAACAAAGATGCAAGGTGAGCTACGGATAGGAATGACAGGTTTTCGAAATAGATAATAAAACCATCGTAGTTCAGCGGTTGCAGTGGCAAAAGTACGATATTTAGCTTCAGAACTAGAACGAGATACAATGGTTGTAAGTAAGGAGATTCGGACCCATAGAAATACATGCACCCCCCTTTTAGACGTATGGTCGTCAATGGAGCCTGCCCGGAAAATACTCGATTGGAGTAGTCCTGAGAGGAGCGGAAGATTATGCCATGCTCGATGGTGTCCTTGATATAACTATAGATATGCACTTGACCGCTTAAAGATGAGTGGACTCCAGATTATGCATGAATTGACATACTTGATTAACTGCATAGGCGATGTCGAGACCAGACAAAACTAAACATTGGAGCCCCCACCCAACATACTGCGGTAAGTAGGGGTGGGTTCGGTACGGTTACCGTACCAAAACCCTCGTACCAATTACCGTACCAAACTTTCGGTATGGCAAAATTTATTACCATTACCATACCAAACTTTCGGTATACCAAAGTTCAGTATTGCCAAATGTTCGGTTGGCATGGTATGGCAATGATAATTGCCACTTTATTTTGGGACAAAATATGTTTTTACTTTGTTCAACATTATATAAACCAAATGCATAGACGGAAGAAAATTCTCATAACAAGTGCCCAAATGAATTTTCACCTTCAAATGGATATAGATTTATAGCGGCATGAAATGTTGAGGAAGAAGAATTAGTAGCAAAGAATGGAGAACAATCAAAATCAAGTTCATACATAGTACTAGTTGACTATTCAATGGAAAGTTGGAAACATAATGTAGTACCTGTACCACAAGACTCACCTCTTTAACTTAAACCTCACCTTAGTTACTGATATCTCATACACAAAAATACATCAAGATTCATAGTGAAAAATAACATACACAATAATTCATATAATGCATCAAGATTTATAATGAAAATTAAACTTACAATCCAAATATAAGTTACAAACCAAAACAAATAGAAGTTAACAATCCAAATAAAAATTAAAGTTTCAAACCAAATGAAAATTGAAACTAAACTTCAAAAAGTAAAATTCATGGATCAATTCTTCAAGTTTAAGATGTCGAAGTTTTTGGAGGAGGCATTGAACTTGTAGAAGATTGAGTTTGTGTCAAGCCTACAATTACAAACAAAGAATACATATTAGTAGGAAGAAGAATTAAAGTTTAATAACAAATTTACTAAAAAAATTAAAGCATATCTTACTTGTTTCCACTTCTTCCATTTCCTTATAAAATTGAAGCATATCTTCCGTTGGTTCCTTGTAGAAGTTTACTTCATCCGCCCTAAGCCAATCACTAGTACACACTAATGCCTCTACCATTTTAGGAGTCAAGGATGCCCTAAAAGGGTCCACAACCCTCCTCCGTAGGCTAAATGCATTTTCACTAGCAACGGTAAAAGTGGGGGTGCAAAGATATCCTTAGCTATTTGTGAAAGAATTGGGAACTCTTTTGTGTTTGATTTCCACCAATTCAAGAGATCAAAGCCACCAACAACAAGGCTAATATAAGGAGCGGCGAAGTACTTATCAACTTCATTAGATATCTCCAAAAGGCGTTGCTCCCTCATTTCTTGTATAAGCTCCTTCATCATTTCAATTTTGTTCTCATCACCCCCACAAGCTTGAATTATGTACTCCTCATTTAGTTCCACATCTCCCAATGGAGCCCCAATGGTAGTAGAAGAACCTCCCCTATACTCATTATACAAATCAAGCAAGCATTTTTTAATCTCCATAAGCATCCAAGCTATATTTCTATCATCCCATCCAAGTGTTTTGAGGCTAATGGTAAAAATTTGAAGTTTATAAATATGTGTTATATTATAATTATATATTATATAATTTATATAAATTATATATTATATTATATTTTTCGGTACGGTACGGTAATACTGTGGTAATGGTATCCATTACCAATACCATACCACAAAATGTCGGTACGGTACAATACCGTACCATTATCGTTGGCACAAAAAATTTGGCACAAAATCGGTATGGCGCGGTTGGCATGGCAATTTGGCAAAAAATTCCACCCCTAGCGGTAAGTGTTCGGATTAGAAACGAGATCGCCTTCATGCGCTGACAAGCACGTGGATGAAGGATATGAAGTGGAACTTGTTTTGCACATTTCCATTTTAAATTCTTCAGAAAGTCAAAAGGATAATGAGTCTGAGAGAGCAAAAGATGGCTAGTTTTTCGTGTGACCTCCATTCCAAGGAAAAACTAAGATCCCCACGACTAGCAAAAGTAGCACATAGCAGACCGATGAACTAGTGACTGGCACCAGAATTAGACCTTGTGACAATTAATTCATCAACAAACCGTTGAATTGTAATCTTGTCTTGGGCCGAATCCATCCCATGTTGAAAATCAACACCAGCGCAATGGATGTTTCATGCAAATTGCAAATGCTAGATAATTCTAGCAAGAGCATGTTGGTAGAATGCATGCATATTAAAAAATATCCGGCAAGGCCTAAGCCGGTTAAGCCATCTAGAAATATCTAAACTAATATCTAATGTAGTGCCTAAGTCGGTTAAGCCATCTAGAAATATCTAAACTAATATCTCATGTAGTCTTTTCTAGAAAGACCAAAAGATAGCAATTTGTGTGGTTGTTAAGCAATGCTCAAGTCTGTGCAATAAGGAAATTCGGCAAAACTACACCTATAAATAGGTGTGTGTGTGTGTGTTGCTAGGTAACAAAAAAAAAAAGATAGCAAAAAGTGAGAAAAAGAGTGAAGAAGTGTAAAAATGTTTGAGTGTTTCCTCTTGTATTAGTTTGTGTAAGAGTAAAAAGTTTTTGTTTATTAACTTGAGTGTTCTTTCTTTCTCTTGCCTATCAATTCCGCTGCATTACATTCTTGTTTGTAAGATAAACATCTCCAAAATAGTGAAGTCTTTTTAAGCCCCAACAAATTGGTATCAGAGCTATGGCTAGCAACGCTATGGCAGCCTTCCAAGTTCCAGTACTCAACAACAACTTTGATAATTGGAGTATCAAAATGAAGGTCCTTTTGGGAGCACATCTTGTTTAAGAAAGTCGTGGAGAAAGGCTACACTAAGCCAGAAGATGAAGCTACTTTGTCCCTACCCTAGAAGGAGAGTATGAAAGATTCAAGAAGGATCAACAAGAAGGCTCTCTACCTCATCTACCAAGTATTAGATGACAATGGCTTTAAGAAGGTCTCGAACACAACCTTTGCCAAGCAAGCATGGGAGAAGCTTCAAACCTCTTACAAAGGAGCCAAACAAGTGAAAAAGGTTCACCTTCAAGTATTAAGAGGTGAATTCAAATCTCTACAAATGAAAGGGTCTGAATCAATATTTGATTATTTCTCAAGAGTCTTAGTCATTTCTAATCAACTACAAAGAAACGGTGAAAATTTATAAGATGTTAGAATTATGGAGAAGATACTACGCTCGTTGGACCCTAAATTCGAGCACATTGTCGTGACGATTGAAGAAACCAAAAACTTGGAAGAAATTACTTAGAGTAATTAATGGGTTCACTGCAAGCATATGAAGAGAAACATAAGAAGAGGCAAGGGAATGATGAGCAGCTCCTCAAGACACATGTCCACCAAAGGAGAAAAAAGAAAGCTTCGACAACGAAAAAAGCCAGTGCGGAAGAAATCATGGTCTAGGTCGCAAACGTGGACTTGGACGTGGATATGGTTGGTACCTCAACAACCATAGCAACTATAAAAGAGGAAAAAGCTCAACAAAAGGTCATGGAAGAGGACGCTCAAACTTGAGGTATGAAAAATATCGAGTTCAATGCTACAATTGTCAAAAGTTTAGGCATTATGCTTGGGAATGTAGAGCTCCAAG
The DNA here is from genome assembly GCA_963580275.1 of Crataegus laevigata. Lineage (NCBI taxonomy): Eukaryota > Viridiplantae > Streptophyta > Magnoliopsida > Rosales > Rosaceae > Crataegus > Crataegus laevigata. Next base: position 25,037,076 of record OY756948.1, read on the forward strand.
CAACAGACCTGATGAGAAGGTCAATTATGTGAAAGAAGAGAATGAAGAGAATGAAGTTGTGCTACTAGCATGCAAGAATAATGATGGAGACCAAGACTATACATGATACTTTGACACCGGGGTCAACAACCGCATGTGTGGAAGAATAAGCATGTTCGTAGAGCTTAATGAATCGATGAGTGGCAACGTTTCTTTTGGAGACGAATCCAAAATACCCGTAAAAGGAAAATGTAACATCCTTATTCCCCTGAAAAATGGCAGTGACCGATTAATTTCAAATGACTACTACGTGCCCAATATGAAAAGCAACATTTTCAGTTTACTCAACTCTTAGAAAAAGGTTATGATATTCACATGAAAAATTATAGCCTTTTTCTTAGAGATGACAAAGGAAGATTATTTACCGAAGTGAAAATGTCAAAGAATAGGATGTTTCCTATGAATATTCAAAATGATGTTGCAAAGTGCCTCAAAACATGTTACAAAGACACATACCGTCTTTGGCATCTTTGTTTTGGGCATCATAACTTTGGAGGATTAGAGTTATTATCCAAGAAGGAGATGGTGAGAGGCTTACCGTGCATCAGTCACCCTAATCAAGTTTGCGAAGGATGTTTACTTGGGAAACACTTCAGGAAAAGCTTTCCAAAGGAGTTCACCACAAGTGCCCAGAAGCCACTTGAGCTCATTCATTTTGATGTGTGCGGTCCAATAAAACCAAGCTTTTTCGGTAAAAATAATTATTTCCTTCTTTTCATTAATGATTTTTCAAGGAAAACCTGGGTGTATTTCTTGAAGCAGAAATCAGAAGTCTTTGGAGCATTCAAGAGGTTCAAAGCCGCTGTAGAAAAGGAGAGGTTGCAAGATCAAAGCCATGAGATCTGATCGAGGAGGAGAATTCACTTCTAAGGAATTTCAAGAGTTTTGTGAAGAAAATGGAAATTTTCGACCTTTGGCAGTTCCAAGATCCCCTCAACAAAATGGTGTGGTGGAAAGAAAAAATTGGACTATCCTCGATATGGCTTGAAGCATGCTCAAAAGCAAGAAATTTTCTGGAACTGCCAATGATGGAGATATTCTGATTGTGTGCTTATATGTGGATGATCTAATCTTCACTAGAAGTAATCCGAGCATGTTTAAAGAGTTCAAGAGAGTGATGACCAAAGAATTCGAGATGACTGATATTAGGTTGATGGCATAATACCTAGGCATTGAAGTCAAGCAGAACAAAGAAGGTATTTTCATCTCCCAAGAAAGCTACACAAATGAGATACTGAAAAAGTTCAAAATGGATGACCGCAAGCCCATAAGCACGCCAATGGAGTGTGGAGTCAAACTAACCAAGCATGACAAAGGAAAAAAGGTATATCCAACATTTTTCAAAAGTTTAGTTAGAAGTTTGTGCTACTTGACTTGCACAAGACTAGATATTCTCTATGTCGTCGGATTAGTCAGTCGCTACATGTAGAATCCTAAAACTACACATTTGAAGATGGCCAAAAGAAATCTTCAACACCTTAAAGGTACTATTAACTTGGGCTTGTTCTATTCAAGTTCTAGTAACTACAAACTTGTTGGATATAGCGATAGTAATTGGGCATGAGATTCCGACGATAGAAAAAGAATTACTGGATTTGTTTTCTTCATTGGAGACATTACATTCACATGAATGTCGAAAAAAGAAACCGATTGTCACACTATCTACCTGTGAAGCTGAATATGTAGCGGCTACAACATGCGTCTATCATGCAATTTGGTTAAGAAACTTGTTGAAAGAATTAAGCATGCCACAAGAAGAACCAACATAGATTTATGTCGACAACAAGTCTGCAATAGCTTTAGCAAAGAATCCGGTGTTCCATGACAGGAGCAAGCACATAGATACCCGTTATCACTACATAAGAGAGTGCATTGCAAGAAAGGATGTGCAAGTGGAATACGTGAAGTCTTAAGAACAAGCCACGGACATATTCACCAAGCCACTCAAACAAGAAGACTTTGTCAGATTGATGAATTCAATCGGCGTCACAAGACAAGATTAAGGGGGGATGTTGAATTGTAATCTTGTTTTGGGCCGGATCCAGCCCATGTTGAAAATCAATACATGCACAATGGATGTTTCATGCAAATGCTAGATAATTCTAGCAAGAGCATGTTGGTAGAATGTATGCATATTAAAATATATATGGCAAGGCCTAAGTTGGTTAAGCCATCTAGAAATATCTAAACTAATATCTAATGCAGTCTTTTCTAGAAAGACCAAAAGCTAGCAATTTGTGTGGTTGTTAAGCAATGCTCAAGTCGGTGCAATAAGGAAAGTCAGCAAAACTACACCTATAAATAAGTGTGTGTGTGTGTGTGTGTGTGTGTGTGTGTGTGTGTGTGTGTGTGTGTGTGTGTGTGTGTGTGTGTGTGTGTGTGTGTGTGTGTGTGTTGCTAAGTAACAAAAAAGAAAGAGAGCAAAAAGTGAGAAAAAGAGTGAAGAAGTGTAAGAGTATTTGAGTGTTTCCTCTTGCCTATCAATTTAGCTGCGATGCATTTTTGCTTGTGAGATAAACATCTCTAAAATAGTGAAGTTTTTTAAGCCCCAACACATACTAAAACCTATATGAATATGCAGGTAAGGTGCGTTTTATGCTTTACCATTTCCATGTAGAATTCCTTGTCCTGTTTCCGTCTCAGATGGACATCCTTATACAATCCTTTTTTTTTTGCAGCATGGACTTAATTGCACACCATGTTAAAGGAACAAGCAGGATTTTTTTATTCATATTTTTGTCTATTTTCTCTAGAATAATTAGAGAAGAGGTCAAACAGGAAGCCTGAAATTGGATTTGGTGTTAAAAGATTCATGTAGTATAGGAATTTGGAATGATGCCCTAAGAAGAGGCGCCGGTAACTAGTCAGTTATACTAACTTGGTGCTGGCAGAACAATTGAGTTGATCTAGCAGTTGATATGGAAACTACACGAAAAATGTAGAGAACTCCATTTCGTAGGGTTCTCGGATGTACTAGGCTACTTTCTCTACATATAGGCACATGAACTCTTATATCATATGCTGTTTTTGTTTCTTGTCTTCTGGTTGCTTGTTTTTGGTTGCTGTTTTATTATTTTGAGATATAATTCTAGTGACCAGATAATGAAGTAAAATCTTAACCGTTTAGATTGCTCAGCGTCAAGGTCGTGCATAAGGTCCCTTCTGTCAATTGACAAAAAAGTCTGCAGGGTCCAAACCCAAGTCTTCTTCACCCAAAATATAAAACTTGACCGTAGAGTTCCATTATAGCAGATTATCCGTAGTTTATCCGTCATTAGAGCTCCGCTCTGCAACCCATACATCTGTATCAAATTTGAAACTGTTGCATGGTTGTCTTGCGATGATAGCCTAATGTATGGATTTCCATGATAATCTCTAGGCATTTAAAAATTAAGAAACAACACCTAAACCTGCCTAGACTCATGCATAGCTCACCTAGGCACCTGCCTAAGTTGCAACTATCACTTGGACAGAAGATACGTAGCTTTCATTTTGCATTTTATTAATAAACTGTAAGAGACTTGTTAGATATTTGGATGAACACTCATTATATGCTTATTCCCCATGTTTTCAATATTTTCTACTACTTTAAAATTTATATGTCATTCTATTTTGCAATTTTTGTAACCCAATAAAACTATGTATTTTTGAAGTATAAGTAGACATTTTTTATATGGTAGACAATAAATTTAGTGAAAATTAAAAATATGCCTCCCACCTAGACTCTTAAGCACTAGGTCTTTGCCCACCGCCTGACTATACGCCTAGTGTATTTTAGAACCTAAAAATATCTTATATTAGTTTTGTGGCTTGTGTTGTTCTCTTTCAAATTAGAATATATAATATTAGATTTTGGGCTTGTGTAGTTAGAACACATAAGGAAACCTTTATGTACAAGCTGCAATAATATAGCATTAGAGAGACTAATCTTCTATCTTCAACTACATCTCATATTTATAAATCAATAAATTAAAAAAAAATCAACTAAAATGGCGCGCAGGTCGAGTAATTAATAAGCTAACTATGTCCTTTAGTTGTGTGCGAGGCGTGCCAACTCGTCGGCCGAGCTCGGCCGGGGAGTAAGATATGCTGATGTGTTGCGTTAATGCGATCGGCTGACTTCTATGCCCTGCGATTGCGGCTGAGGAAGGAACATGTCTCGGCCCTTGGATTCTCAAGCCTAAAGACAAGGCTGCTAATTATGCCAAGTTCACAAATCATCCTCGTCGGCTTCGGTCACAGTGATGGTATTTGTCAAAGTGAACTCACGTTGAATCGACACCAAGGTATAGGGATACAAATACTCAAAGCAGATGTACGTCTTGATCGTGTATGTGATTCGACTGTCAGAATGCCGAACTCTAAATCCCACCTGTGAGTATCCAATCATGAAATAACTCGGCGTTAAATGTGCCAAGCCTAATAACCAGTAACACTTTATTTCCCTGAGATGGCTAATGAGATGACCTCTACCAACAAAGATATGAAAACCCTTGTTGACTGAGGCTTGGATAGTAAATCAGTCGGCCTCGACGCAGTGTTGTTTATCCAAAATAAAGTTGTTATGAGGTCAGCTGATTCTACGGCAATAGTGCTGTTTATCCAAACTGAAGATATCACCGGTTGCCTTCACAATGCTGTTTATCCAAATTGAAGGTGTGTCGGCGAAAAGAAAAATAAAAATCTGAAGGTTGTTGAGAGGTTTCACGTAGAGCGAGAGTTTGCGCAAGGCAGGTTTGTGTGTTAAATTGGAGGTCCCTTGAATGGTGCCCTCACCGCTCTATTTATAACAGCAAATCCCCTTTTGATTGAATTAAAACTCCACCTAGATTAGGACTCCTTACTTTGATCCAACCTTGTCTTAGCCACTCCTACCTCCGTCAGGATTTTGAACCTAGCATTTTATCCAACCACGTTCATCTTCATGTCTTCGTATCCTAGTCTCGCCGAAACTCCTTGCTGCACTAGGATTCTACTTCCTCAATCATCCGTCTCACAATAGGATTTCACCTTCCTCATTTTTATCCGGACGACTATTATTCCTACTAGGACTTGGCCGACCTTAACTAGTCGGCCCACAAACCCAATATCTCACGGCATCTTCCAAACTAAGCCTCTGGGTCGAGAAATACTCCATACTCGTCCCAAACCCATATTTTGGGCCCAAATATTGCCCCCTCGCTTCTGAGGTCGTCGACTTCTAATCCCCTAGTCGAGCCTTGGCCTTAAAGAAGAAAAACCACTTAATCACCGCGAAACTCTTAATCACGCGCATTTATGAAGCATGATCACTTGTCTCCATACTTCTTAACTCTCCGCCACGTGGCAACACTATAGCTCACTCAGCAGCCCTAATGATGTTTCTCAAAACGCACGACTGCTAAAATGTCTTCTCATCATTATTCTCCTCCACACGCAATCGTGCACTTTCAAATCACGAGACCCTTGGTCTTTTCACCTAGATTCCCTCGAATATTCATAATGATTAGCACCTTTCCCAATCGATTTTATCCCAAATTTTGACAATCAAACGTCTGGTCTTCCCACCAAAACGCCTATAAATACCCAGATCTCTTTCATTCGTACTCTTACGTTTCCAAAACTTCTGAATTTCTCCCTACTTTTGCTCTCCAAACACCCAGAACTCCTTCAAGCTTCCTACCAGAAATTCTTCTAGTCTTCACCCAGAAATCCTTCAAGCTATTTCCCAGAAAACCTCCAGACCTTCTCCAATGGCCTCCTTCATCCCCAAGATTTCTAAAGAGTACGAAAAATGCAAGAAAATCAATGACTAGTGCTCGATCAAGATTCAGTGCTTTGAAAACAAGAATGCCACCCACCAGATCCTTAGGCCACTTTTCAAGGATGTAGTGGCACCATCAATCACCACCATTTTCAAGGACCACTACCTAACACCCTTGTTGCAAGGGTTTGGGTCGAAGTGGGATTTCGCAAAGCTGTAAGGATCCTGGCCTTCGACTGCTGCAACTTGGACAACCTGGGTTGCACAAATGGAGAAGCTCTTCGGCTAGCAATGGAAGGTCCTTGGCATCTACGACGTAATTAGGCTCTCATCCATGGAAATCGTCATGGACAAAGAGCTTCTCACGGCGGCCTTGAACTTTTGGTGTTCGGCCACCAACACCATGATCTTTCCTCTCGCCCCCCTCGGTCCCACAATCCTTGACATCATTGCAATTCTAAGGACTTCCCATTCTAGCATCCCAGTCGACGCCGCCATCTCTGGATGCCCCTCGAATGTTGATTTGAAGGCGCTTTTTGATGAACGGGCTGTCAAAACACTGAGCAAAAAAGGTAAAAAACCTTTAAAGGAAGAAGTTCAGAAACTACACAAGAACTTCTTCAACTACAATACCCTCTACTTCCACTTTGTCGGTCGAGGGCAGGTGAACTTGCTGAAAGGAGAATACGAGGCCTTTTTCTTCTATTGGTATAACAAATTCATTTGTTGTACCAAGTTTAATAAATGCCTGGTCAAGAATATGTCAGTGGCCGAGCCCTGGCCAGTGGTTACACTCTGGCGCTCAGCCTAGCCATGTCTGGTCAAGATTAACCCGAGACTGCCAACTTCCTGCCTACTGAGGCACTCAGCCCAGCCATATTTGCTAATCCTTTGGGTCTTCCAACTTTGGCTGCAGGTCTTCTTCAGCCTTGACATTTTCTCTGACGACAAGTTCTTGACCTGCTGTAGTCGAAAGTACTCTTCATCGATCAGGCTACCCACATCAGTATGGAGTGAAGATGACAATGCTTATCTCCGTCGAGCCTAGGGATCGTTTATGCTCACCCATGACCTTCCCCTCAGCTGTGATGCTCGCCGAGCAAGCTGGGAGGTCTACCACCCTTACTTCACTACCCGACATCTCGACTACCCCAGGGTTGCCCAGTGCCTCTTATCACCTCTCGCTCTCTGCTAAGCCTAGGACGCCTATCTGGATCTTCGGAAAGAGAGTACAGGGACACTGAGAAGGAATTTCAAGAGCGGTGCAAGAAGTTTCACCTTTGACCCACTGTCCCCGAATCTCTTGGCATCGACACATTTGGCGACTAGTGGGAGGAGTACACCCAGGACTTCTTTAGCACGCCAGTCAAGGATGTCATCAACAAGATTTTTGGCTACAGACCCAAAAAAGCTCCTACCTTTCAATCCATAGAGACAACCCAAGGTATACGATTTTCTCGAACCTTTACTCTTCAAACACTATGCTTAATCCCTACTGACCTGATTTTGTTTCTCCAGGCGGTCGTGTGCCAAAGCCAGCGGATGTGACTGCCGCGGCTACGGCCAAGAAGAAATCGGTCTTTCATTCCACAAAAGTTGCAGCCATCATGGCAGCCCTCCAGAGCAAACTGCCTCTGTTGGAAATTTGCCCTAAAACCAATTATGTGATGATACTTTACGGACATTTCACATGTTAAACTAATGTAGTTTAATATAAAGGGCAAAGATTATTGTTTAAAACCATCTCATATAATTGTTATATGCTTAAACGATAAGTCCAACGAATATGTAATTAGTAGAATGTAGTCTAAAGAAGTTAGATACGTGAGACCATTCTCTTTTGTATACATATCCTAAATGTTCGTGATCATAGGATTGCCAATTGAGCATTGACAGTCCATTAAAATCAGTACGTGCTATGTCTTCTCTTAGAAAAAATGACTGGTCTCGAGTCATTGGTGTGACTGACACCAAGACAAGCATGTAGGTGCTCAATAGAGAATGAGTTTACTGAACACGATCAACGAGGAGTTCTCATACTCATGTCACATGAGAACTCATGGTTGGGATAATGCAAAGTAGTCATTTGACTTGAGGCATCATAGTTGTCTTGTGGTTAGGTCCTTGATCTTTGAGGTGTCACTCATGGTTTGTGGAAGCCCTAAAGATGTATAATCACTAAAGGGAGAATGGAAAGTATGTTTCAATTCACAATTGATTCGAAAGAGTTCTAATCGCCAACTGCCTTGCTAAAAGGAACCTAATGGATTGTACACTGAGTAAGGTAGAGATTGAAGAAATAATGGAGATGAGTAAGGATAATTAAATGGTTTAATTATTTATGGTAGGGATTAATTAATATGTTAATTAATTAATAGTTAATGGGCTTGACATTCAAATCCCATTGGGCCTTGCGGCCCAAAACTAACCCGAGGTCTTTAACTCAAGTTGTATGACAACTTAAAAACACAAAGGGCTTGAAAGCCCAATGAACCCTTAATGGCCGGCCATATAGAGAGGGGTAGTGAACTTGTCTTAATTGCAAGTTTGCCACTCCATTATGAAGTGGTATAAAGGCAACTTTATAGCCATTTCATCTTCAGAGTTTTCTTTTGGAGAAAAGATGAGAACACAAGCTCTTTTTTCTCTCTAAGAGGCCGGCCACCCTAGAGGAAATTAGCTAGCAATCTTACTTCCTCTAGGTCACTCATCTCTTCATCGAAGCTCTCCTTGGTGTAGAAAAAAATTAGAGGTTCTCTATTTTGGAAACTTGGAGAATCTTTTCAACCATCCTCATCTAAGAAATTCATGGAGCTAAGAAGCAAGGAATGAAGGCCCTTTCCTTAATTTCTTGTGTTTCAACTTGTTCTGATAAATTCTTCTTTTGTGTGCAGCCTTTCTAGGAGATCGAGCTTGACGCCCTGCTTTCCACCATTTCCAGCGCGGCTGGTCCTTCTGCTGCCTCGACCAAGCCCGCTTCTGCCGCGGCCAAGTCTACTGCCTTCGCCAAGCTACATGACCTCATATCCTTTCGGCCTTTCAAATCTTAGAGTGCAACGGCCTTAATTCTGTTGGCGAATGCCTAAAAACCCTTGCTTCTAAGGGTCAATTGAACAATAAATCCATTGTTCAATTGTCTTCTATCTTAGAGAAAACTCGAGAATACTTTACCATTTTTGAGAGGGCTCTTCGAGCAGAAGACGACCTAAAAACTGGAATGGTCACTCATAAAGCAATTCGACCAGAACTCGAGGCAATAAAAGAGCAGAAAATGCAGCTGGCCATTCTCGATGATTAGATTGCAAAACTCCAACGTCGAAGATTGGTTGTTGCTTCTACTCTTGAAGTAAATTTTGAATCAAACAAGGCCAAGTTGACGGAGTTTGCAGCCGGCGCGAAGCGAATTGAGCAAATGAAGTTTGAAAAGAGGATGCGACAGGCCGAAGTCACGCTGGGTGAAGTGAGGTGGCTGGAACTAAAGGCCACTATTGAAGCCTACCTTCCTCCGACCCCCTAGGATTGTAGTCTTATAGGCCAATTTAATTCTTCATTTGTAACCTTTACAATTTAATGAAATACACCTTTATTCTCGTGTTTCCCAAGTTGTCAGATAGTATTTCTTTAAAATAATTTCATTGATTGGCAACTTGTGAATTAAACCAGTCTGATTCTTGAGATGGTATGCCTCCTTTCCGAGAACCTTGTGAATAACAAATAGTCCTTCCTAATTCGGTGACCATTTGCCAAACCTAGGGTCATTGATTCCTACCGGCAGCATGGTTTGCCAAACCAATTCTCCCTCGCCCAACGTTTTTTGTCTAGCTCGCTAGTTATAGGCTCGTTCGACAATTTTCTTTTGTGCTACTAACAAATTATAAGCACCAAGCCGAGCTTTTTTTAGGTCTTCTAACTCTTGCCTCATAGCCTGACTATACTCTGCACTAAACAAACTACTTTGCTCAATCATTCTTAACGAATTTATACTTAGCTTGACGGGCAACATTGCATCGTGTCCATAGGTCAATGCGCATGGAGTCGTCCTAGTGGCTGATCAGATTGAGGTTTGATAGGCCTATAACGCTTCATTTAACTTTAAATGACACATACCAAGCCTTTCTCTTACCATTTTTTCAAGGATACTGATCAAAACCTAATTGCTTGCTTCAGCCTGCCTATTTGCTTGTGGGTAATACGGTGTAGACTACTCGAGTTGAATTTTAAGATTCGCCGTATATTCCTTAAACCTGTTGGATGTGAAAACTATACCATTATCCTTTATAATTGTCTTTGGCACACCGAATCTGGTCACGATGTTTTCTTCCACGAAATCTTAAACTTCTTTAGATGTCAACTCGGCATACGATTTTGCTTCGACCCATTTGGTGAAGTAATCTGTGGCAATGAGTATCCATACATGCTTTGCCGACCTGGAAGACGGTGTAATTTTGTCGATTATGTCCATGGCCCATCCTCTAAACGGCTATGGTTTGGTGACAGAATGCAGTGATTGAGCCGGGACCCTTTGTATAGGACCATGAATCTGGCATTGTACACATCTATACCCAAACTTAATACAATCCCTTAGAATGCTCAGCCAGAAATAACCGTGTAGGTGAAGCAACCATCGCATCTTTCGACCGGAATGATGAGCTCCGCACATTTCTTCATGAACCTCGTCAATTACTTGGGCGGCCTCCTCGGAGCTGAGACATAACAACAACAAGCCATCCTCACCCTTTCTGTACAACATGTAATACGTGGCGTGAACCCGTCTTACGGTCGTGTTTGCCATTAGTGTTATCGAGATATCGCATGATTGACCTTCTCCAATCGTATGGCAATGCCTCGATTGCTCAAACCTCGACATGATCTTCTCGTTCTAACAACGAAGGTAAAGATATGACTCGCGTTCGGATCACATGATCCTGTTCGAGAACTTGTTGATTAACTAGGGTTGAGTATGATTGTTGTATTACAGGTATCGCTCGACCTATCTTGCTCCTTAAGAGTTGTGCATCGGATGCTATTTATGCCAATTCGTCTGTGTCGATATTGCAGATTCGAGGGATATGTTGGAACGTAATGTCGTTGAAAGACTCAGCCAAATAGCTGGTGACTATATGATAGCGAGCCAGAGTGCAACTCATGCAACGAAAAGTGCCATTGAGTTGGTAAATCACGAGGTATAAGTTGTCGAGGACGAGGGTGCGAGTTTTCTGTAGGTCGTGAAGAACACTGAGGCCGATGATGAGGGCCTCGTACTTGGCCTAGCTATTTAAACAGTCAAAGTCTAGTTTGAGAGAAAAGTACCACCGACGGTGCTCTAGAGACGGAATGATTATTCCAACACCAACCGAAATGAAAGTACTCGAGCCATCAATATACATTGTCCAATAATTGTCTCGGGTTTATACTATGCTAATTTTGATGTCATTGCCCTCAAAGCCATATGGAGACAGATGCTAGGCCAAGAAATCGACCAGCGGTTGACCCTTGATAGCCTTCTGAGGGACGTACTACAAACTGAATTCAGACAGCACCATTATCCACTTCTTAATTCTGCCTTTGATAATCAGCCCAGTGAGCATAAAACTGATGACATCGGTTTAGGCAATGACTTGAGTGACGGATGGGAGCATATAATGCCTGAGCTTAGACATGGCGAAAAACAAAGCTAAGTGGAGTTTCTCGACGGCTGAGTAGTTGATCTCATGAGCATTGAGGTTGCGGCTAAGGTAAAAGATAGCCTGCTCGCGCCCAGCATCATTGTCTTGAGCTAGAAGACAGCCGATAGATCTTTCGGCTATATAGATATACAACTTAAGGGGTTTGCCTCGTCGAGGTGGGACAAGGACATGTGGGGTCGAAAGAGCAACCTTGATCTATGTAAAGGCCTCTTAATGTTCAGCCGTCCACTCAAAAGTGTCATAATCCTTCAGTTTCAACAGTGTGGAAAACGCTCGTAACTTTCCTGTCGAATTGGCAATGAATTAGCAGAGGAAACTAATCTTGCTGAGCAGTGATTGTAGCTGTTTCTTGGTCGTAGGGGGCAGAGCATTAATGATTGCTCGAGCCTTATTTTCATCGACCTCGATTCCATGCTAATTTACAAGAAAGCCTAGAAAATTACTGGCTGATACACCGAAAACACACTTAGCTGGATTCATCTTGAGGCTGTGTTGGTAGCATGCGTAGGAAAGCTTTTCGAAGATCATCCAAGTACGTTTGGAACCGTTTCCATTTGATCACCACATCATCAATGTAAACTTCGACGGTGGTGCCAATTAAATCATGGAATATTGTGTTCATCGCTCGTTGATATGTGGCGCCAGCATTCTCGAGGCCGAATGGCATAACGACCCATTCGTATGTGCCGAGTGCACCCGGGCATCGAAAAGCAGTTTTGTGAACATCAACCTTGGCAATGAAAATCTGGTTGTAACCAGCATGTCCATCCATAAAGGATTTCGTGGCTTGCTGATAGGAGCATATTTATGTGACTTAGTTAGCTTGTTTCCTTGCATTTTCATTGTTAGTTCCTAGTTATTTTAGTATTTTGAGCTATTTTCGTGTGTTTGTAGGTCCAAAGTGCTGAGGTGGCAAAAAAGTGCATTTTGGAGCAGTTTTGGGCTTTGGATGGATAACACATGCATGTAGTAAGTGGATGGCCAAAATTAAAGACCAAAGGAGGCTAGGAATGAGCAAAGAAATGAAGGAAATGAATTCAAGCCAAATGAAGTCAATGAGCTCAGAAAAGAAAGAAGGAATGCAAACAAAGTTTCCTTATTTGCCTTAAACCTTTCCTAATCTTGATTCACTTAAGTTCCAGCTACAAAGGGGTGTCCAAAACATATTAGGATCCTTAATTTCATTTTTCTAGAAGCCCTAAATCTGTTCTAACCCTTTGCCGCATTCACCTTACCCTTTCTTCTTCATTGCCGCACAAAAGGGATCATCCCCTTTCCTATTTTGTGCCTCAAACCACATTCCCTTTTCTCCTACATCCCTGCCGCACTTCCATTTCCTTTTCCTCTTGATTTTTGACATTCAATCCCTTTCCCTTAAGGTACCGCACCTTTCTTGCGTATTTTGAATTAATTTCTGACTTTTACTCACCCTATTAAATTGTGGGACAAATTAGCTAAGTTTTAAACCTTTCCTATAACCTTGTTGTATCCTAGCCCTATAAATATATTGTGCCGCACCCTTAAGAATCTCTCTCACAATCTATTCCATTCATCTATATACTAAGACCATCCTCTACCACCCTTACACACCTTCTCTCAACCTATTCACTCTTTGCCGCACCAAACTTCACTTCATTCACTCTATATGCAATTCTCAACCATCTTTCCATATAATTCACACCCAAAACCTTCACCCAACCCTTGTGCCATAGCAAAGAAAGAGAAGGAAGGACCTTGGACGTGCTTGCCGTTCGTGTTTTGATTGCTGGAGCGTTTTAGGTGTTTTCTTTCTTTTATTTTCAATGTATAAGTTTTATTATCTTTGTTTTGCAAACATGAGGAGCTAAATTCCTTTTAGCTAGGGGGAGATTCAAAGCCATGAACATAATTGCAATATGAATTGATTACCTTCAGTTGTGATTTCATAAATTATGAATGCAATTTGCTTAACTACTTGATTGATAACTTATTCTTGTATGTTGATTAAGGATGCATACTTAGTTTGCATGCATGAATTTGATGCTAGAATATAAGGAAGTTTCACCTAATTACTATGAACTTATATTCATAAGTAGTGGAGGTTGTTAGTCATAATCATGTTAAGTGAATTCCTGGCAGGAGTATCATGTTGTTCATAGTTACAAATGCCTTGTCAATGCTTATAATTTTCACAAAGCTTAATGATCTTTGATTGTATCTCTATTATACTGTTCATGTAGAGAACTTTTGAAGAATGTTTTGGGTTGCCGATGCGTATTCCATCTAATTCAATAACTTAAAAAAATGTGATGGTTAAAAAAGTGTTGTCATGGTTAACTTGGGGCATTGAGGTTCATGGCTTGTTGGAAGAACAACTGAAAATTAATTTGTATGCAAGTAAGTCATGTGTGGAGAAGAACCCTCTAGCTAGTCCTTCTATCCATTTATTTACTCTAATTTTATGTCTTTGTTTAATTCTGCAAGTTACTTAATTTTAGTTTTAATTTTCGTGCAAAACAAACCCCCCGTCGTTAAGTTGTGTTAGTTGAGTTAAAATTTGTCCAAATTTTTGTTTGGTTAGTCATTTGAGTTTATTTTCACCCAAATCATTATCTAGTGTCTAGTTTGAGTCTATTTGCTTGTTTTGTACTGTTTCGAGTCATTCTAGTTTGTTTTGAGTTATTAGAGTCTAGTTTTCTATTTTTGAGTTTTGTTTAGTGTTTTTAAGTCAATTTAGAGTAGATTAGCAATCCCTCCTAATCCCCAGCCTAGAACGATCCATACTTACATCTTTACTACAATTGACAATAAGAGGGTTTAATTTAAGTGTTGTTTTACATCGCATCACTTGCTGCTGCATCGATTAATAAATCCGAAATCAGCATTGGATATTCATCTTTGGGAGTTGCCAGATTTAGATTTCGAAAATAGATACAAATTCGTAAAGCACTATTTTCTTCAAAACTAGGATGACATTCACCAACCACTTAACGTACCGACCTGTCCGAATGAACCCAACATTTAAAAGTCGAATGATCTTGTCTTTGATGCCGAGTTGCACTTCGGTTGAAAATTGTCGAGGTGGTTGACGGAATGGTTTACACCCAGGTTTAATGCGTAACTCATGCTCAACGAGCTTTCGATCTAAACCAGGTATCTCATGGTAACTCCAATCAAAACAATCTTTAAATTCCTTAAGTAAATTATACAGCTTGTTTTTCATATGTTGGGGTAACAAAGCACTAATAAATAAAGGTCGTGGGTCTTCGGCCGTCCCAACATTTATTTCTTTTAAGGGGTCATTGACCTGAGGCCGATTATCCTCGAGTTTGGCCAGTGCGGCCTGAACTTTATCCAGCGATAAAACTGGGCCATCGTCTCTCTCGGCCAGGAATTTAATTAGGTTTACACCCGAGTTTGGTTGCTTGGATACAACATACCAATGGGCCAGCAGTCGTTCCATGGTTGATGAAATCGTAACCCGGCACCTTTCTTGTCTGGCATCATTCATCGGTGTCGGTAAGTAGGTTAGCCAACCCGAGTCTCGCCAAATCCTGATGTACAATTTCAACAGCAACTTCGATGGCCTTCTGTATTGAAATTCAGGTCAACCGTCCTTCCTCATTGAAGCCTTGTAAGGTAATGTAGCTGACGTGATCATCATAATAGTGGGCCTGAATCATATTAGCCTCGAACGGTTGGTTGTCGGCTGAATGAACCACGACTGATTTACTGTCCCAGAAGACAAGGACTTGGTATAATGATGAAGGAACATAACCTTTCTGATTAATCTAATCGCAACCGAGCAGCGCGTTGTACTCAGTCTTTGAATCCACTATGAAGAAAGGGATCATGTGATTGCGACCGCCGACGCTCACCTCTAGAAGAAGTACACCTTTTGTCTGGGATTTGTCTCCCACGAAGCTACTTATGGTTATCCTTGATGGGATGAGTTCGTCTTTTGATTGTCGTAGATCTCGCATGATGGACACAAACATAACGTTAACTTTTGCTCCAAAGTCGACAACTACCTTGGAGCTTGGATATCCTTCAATATGAGTCATGACATACAAGAACTTGAGATGCTACAGATTGGCAACTGGAGAGCGAGGAAATAACTCAGTAAGAGCTGCTTTAAGCTTGTCTTGTTTGCTTTCTAGCCCATTTTCTTCACCAACAACGAAGTCAACTTGTGTTGCCTCGTCGGTAACCACATCACCGTCCAAGGAAGTTGGTTAGGAAGTAGTCGTCTAAAATTCGACGGGTAGAACATGAACCATGCTGATCTTCATGTTGTCAAGGACAGAAGGGCTCATCAAGTCATGGTCATCTTCTCCTGGGTTACCAACCAAAACGTCTTGCTCTTAAGCATCCTCGGCCTGAACATCTTTCGTTTCAACGACGGGTTGTGGATCATCCTCCCATGCCGCGTCATTCTGGGTGTCTCCCTCGAGCTCGCTCGACGTTAAAACTTGTGCTGCTTTACAGACTTGCTCCTAATAAGCAATTTGAGCATTTCTTGTGTCGAGGTACGCATCTAGTTGTGCCACGCGTTCCTTCTCATCTATAGTAAGGTCGAAGAGAGCTACTGCCGAGAAGACTTCGAAATGGTATCTTAAATATTGAAGGTCTTCTAGGGAAAATGGGAGCTCATCGGTGTCTATGTTTAGGGTATATGGATTGACTTTAAAGCCGAGTACCTGAGCTTCGCGTATGTGCTGGAATCTGGCCTTCATTGCCGGATAAGTGGTATTCTGGATAATTCGCTAAGCATCAGGGCAAGTTAATGCCAGGTCGAGGGCTTCTTGACAATCTTTTGCCAGACTGTATAAATAATTGGTAGAATGTGTCTTACGAAATTCTCGCATGTATTCTAAGGCCTCGCCAAGAAAATTGGGGGTGGAGGTTCTATCGTATTTTGATTAGCGACTCTAGTGTCGGTAATGGGAGGGGCTTGTTTTCTGCCTCTTTTTTTAACTGCTCAAAGCGAGCTTTCATTTCTCCGGGTTGAAGAAAGAATTTGATTCCCTTATCAGATTCCTCAATGGTGGTTTCAAAATCACGATTAGTCACATTTTTCCCGCGAAATAATTCGGTCGTGATTGTCGGAGGTTGCCAGTCATCTCTATTTCCCTCTGTCTCTTTCAGCTGCTATTTAGGAGTCGAAGTAGCCTGTGCTGCTTGCCGCCGAGCCATGCAATCTATCCGATGTTGATGGCAATTTTGAGACTTAGATAGTGCAATATACATGCTGGTTGGAGAGTTGTAATTGTACCATCGTTGGTCGCGTTGTTTCGGTGGCTTGAATGTCTTTTGATTCGCCAATGAGCAGGAACTGTTGGAGTTTCGTGAATAATAGTCCTCATTGTAAAATAGAGCGTCAAAGTCAAGTCGCCGCCTGGCCGAGGATGATCCATCAACTCGTGGTTGGGGGCCGAGCCTATCGAAAACCTTTTGGAGGTGGCCTGCGCCGAATACCTTTGGTGGTGTTGCCGCGACTATGGGTGGTTGTCGTTGTGTTACCACGATTGTAGATGGCTTCTGTGGTGTCGAAACTTGAGGTGGCTTCTGTGCACAAAACCATCGACCCATCAGACTATTCTTCGCTGGAACCTGACATAGCTTCAACTTTAGCTGGTCCTATAAATTATGTAGGTGGCGCATTAGAGAACAAGTCGATCTTGAGTCGTGGTCGAGAATTCTGTTTTATGACATGCTGCATTGGAACGAACTCGGCCTTCCCTTTTCCCTTATTTTTAGGCAGGTGACCATCTACGACCGCCACCCATAGTCATGAAATACCACACAGTTGTTGGTCGTATGCTCATTCGAGTTGTGATATTTGCAATATGTTATGTCCTGGTCGAAACTTGATAATCTTTGCTAATAGCAACTGGTCGAAAATTGCGTCGGCCTTGGTAATGTCAAAAGTATAGACTTTTGATGCTTTGATTGTTGCTTCTTCAGAGGCCGCGTGAGTTTTGACAACTTTGGGAATAGCCAAAGCCTTACAAATGTACGGCTTATCAATTACAATCTCAGCCGCGTCAATACTGGCATACTAGGAGTCGTCTCCTTTGGCCGATGAATAACTGAACGAAGGGTTTTTATAGATCGTTCCTCGGGCTGGGGACTTCGATATCTTCTCTTCTCAGAGTAAATAGTGGTATTGCTCAACATATTGAGCCAGTTTATACATGTCTCGTAAGTTTTCCCCCAAGAGCTTCTTCTTATACATGTTGAGCCAGCTCATTCAAGGCAATTCTTACAAACTCAACTTCAGGGAGGGGTACACGGCACAATTCTTAGCCGACTTAAACCTCATCAAGTACTCCATTGGTGACTCATCAGATGCCTGAGCCATCCTAGCTAATGAAGATATTAACATCTCTATCCCTGGCCGATAGAATTGCTCGTGGAATTTCTCGACCAGTTCTTCCCAACTTTGGATGGAATGGGGAGGGAAGATTAATGTACCATGCAAATGCCGAGCTCGTTAGCGAGAACTTGAATAGTCATAACTTATTAAAGTCAATATTAATATCTCCACATTGCACAGTGAAACGAGCCATATGTTATAAAGAAGATAGAGACGATTTTCCAACAAACAGGCTGAAATTTGGGATTTTGAAGCCTTTCAGATACTTAAAGTGAAACATACGCTGGGTATGGATGAATGAATTTTGAGAATTTCAACCCCTTTTTCAAGGTCGAATCCATCATCTTTTGAACTTCAACTAAACCCACAACCGGTGTTTCAGGCTCGAATTCATTTGTTTTGTTGCTTGATCCACTCTTTTTCTCTAGATCGATCGATTGAGACCGAGCAGATCTTATTTCGGTCATTAATGCTAGTATTGTGTTACTTTTTGGAATGGATTGCCTTGACCGATCAGCAAATCCCATGTTATTGGTATTACTAACTAAAACCTCAAGCAACCTGGTGTGTATGGCGCTATAACCACATACTTTCTCTAATATCCCTTTCATTTCTCGGCCGATTGTTTGCTTAAACTGCCGCGATTGTTCCTCAAGTCATCTTCTAAAGAATGATCTGGTTGGTGGGTTGGAGGCTTCACCACCATCTTCGTCACATTCTTCTAATGCCCTTTCGGCATGACATCTTTTTGCAACCTTAGTAAGGATATCTTTCGGCAGAATAACTTTCCTTTCTCGATGTGGGTCAGGTGTCACGGCAACAATGGTCTGTGTCTGTGATAAGCCTTATGGACCCGTGCTCTGGGTTGTAGGTGTCGTAGTCGATTTTCCCATGGCTGTCTTTTTCTCCACTGACCGTGTTTTGACGGGCATGAACTTTGTGGTTCGGTCGTCGGAATGCCGAACTCTAAATTCCACCTGTAGGTATCCAATCATGAAATAACTCGACGTTTAATATGTCGAGCCTAATAACCAGTAACACTTCACTTCGTCGAGAAGGCGAATGAGATGACCTCTACTAACAAAGATCTGAAAACCCTTGTCAACCGAGACTTGGATAGGTAATCAGTCGGCCTTGACTCAGTGCTGTTTATCCAAATTGAAGGTGTTCCGAGGTCGGCTGATTCTACGGCAATAGTGCTGCTTATCCAAACTGAAGATATCACAAGTTGCCTTCACAATATTGTTTATCCAAACTGAAGGTGTGTTGCGAAAAGGAAAGGAAAATAAAAATTTCAAGGTTGTTGAGGGGTTTCGCGTAGAGCGAGGCGAAAAGGAAAATAAAAATCTCAAGGTTGTTGAGAGGTTTCACGTAGAGTGAAAGATTGCGCAGGCCAAACTTGTGTGTTGAATTGGAGGTCCCTTAAATGGTGCCCTCACCCCTCTATTTATAGCAGCAGATCCTCCTTTGATTGAATTAAAACTCCGCCTGGATTAGGTCTCCTTACTCAGATCCAGCCTTATCTCGGCCACTCATACCTTCATCAGTATTTTGAGCCTAGCCCTCTATCCAACCACATCCATCTTCATGTCTCCGTATCCTAGTCTCGCCGAGACTCCTTACTGCACTAGGATTCTATTTCCCCAATCATCCGTCTCACTATAGGATTTCGCTCTCCTCATCTTTAGCCGAACGACTCCCATCCTACTAGGACTTGGCCGACCTTAACTAGCCAGCCCACAAACCAAATATCTCACTGCATCTTCCAAACTAAGCCTCTGGGCCAAAAAATGCTCTCGACTCGGCCCAAACCAATATTTTAGGCCCAAACAATGTAAGAAACACATCATGACCTATGAATGTAACTGTTAATTACTTTGTTTTTCCGGATTATTAGATCATGCACAATGAACCCTAATTAATCATCAAGAAGTTGACAATCAATACTATGGAAGTAAACCTGGCTTGCAGCAAGATCATAGGCAACATTGTAATGCTGCAAGCCATAATTCCAACAACGTTCAAGTCACTGCCCTCAGGAGATACTTGCACTGCCATGCAAAGCTCACCCTCACCATAATCTTCAAAAGCGCTCTCTACGTCTAACCCTACTTCAGTCCCACCTGCAAAGTTCAACACAAAATCTGGAAACCCTGTTAAATCTTGCCTTACATTCCCCTTGTAGCACAAACCTGAAGGAACACCGAGCTCTTCCACTTTTTTCAATCTTCCATCGAGCAACTTTTGCACTTTATCTCTAAGCACATCGTATGCACCTGTGGCTAAGAAGGTTACTGTTGTTCCAGAATCAATGACTGTTCCACCCGAGCCTGATTCTGTTCTTTTGAAGATTTCCGGATCAATTTTAAGCCACCTTTCTGCGAGGCTGATGCTCTGTAGGGTTAGATAGTAAAGTTCATTGTAGACTTCAATTGGAGTTGAAGTGCCTTTTGTCTTTGCACCATCGCTTAAGACTAATTGGTTATGAGGGTAGTTGGGATCCCTTATGCTGCCGATGCAATAAGAGAATTTTGACCCCATGTGGTTTGCCAAAGATATGTTTGAAGGGCCTAGGCCAATTAGTCCACTAGGCTGCCCATGGTAACCATCATTGTCATGGGCACAATCAAAAACAACATTCGGGAAGGTGCTAATGCCTTCGTCGGATGTCTCAAAGGTGAAATTTTCGGTCCCAATAAGTCCAGCTACTTTGGTGCGATCAAGGTATGTATGAGAGAATTTGCAATTGTTTGAGTGGTCACATTTGTCACTAGGGGAAATTGTGCAATATGGGGATGAGCATGGTAATGGGTAGAATGTTGAGGACTTGGAACGGTAAAAAATCGGACTTGTTTGTTCAAGCACTTGGTGCAAGGAAGGCATTGAACCCACAAGAGGTTGCTCCCTGTGTCTATGGTTAAGAGCTGTGGAACTGGTGGCTCACCCATTGAGAAACTGGCCATAAATTGTGCTCTACTGTCCTCGGCAACAAGACCAGCACGGGTGTCATCGTCACTGGAAAAACCGGCCTTTGCTCCCAAGCATGCTAAGCGTGCCCTGGAGCTTTTCAATGTGCTTATAGCACGGTCTTTGATGGTTGCATTAGGATTGTAGTACGGAGAGAGAGCCGAATCACGGTGAATGAGTTTTGTGGCAAAACGGCTTGGTGTTTTGACGGCGGAAGTTGTGGTGGTGGAGGCCGTGAGATTGGTGGTTAAGCATGATAAATTGATCGGATCATATTTATATATATTTTTATATCAAATTCACTCGTCTTTTCTTAGTTAGTTCATTATATTTTGAGCTATTTACGTTATTTTTATGTTTTATAAGATTTATCTAGCAAAGAAAATAAAAATTGAATAAGTGAAATTTTAAGTGTCAAATTCGTCAAAACTACCTTACTCACTTATTTTCTTTGTTTATTATTTCGATTCGGTTCTAGTGATTGTAATTTGGTTGGTTTGTTTTATGTGTTAATTAAAATAAATAGTGAAATAATAAAGGAAAGCTGCCTCATGCAGCTGGCAAGCACTTGGGAATTCAAAGAAACAGAATAATTGATAGGTGGCCATTAAAGGGCCACGGGAGAACAAAAGAGGAGCAGAAAACAAATAATTAAAGGCAACATGCCTAAGAAGGAATTTGAGAGAAGGTTTTGGGGGGAGTCCACCGCAAGAGAATAAAGGAATAAAATAAAATAAAAAAAACAAAGGCAGAAGCACTGAGGCTCGGTGGAGAGCACTGGGCAGAAAATAAAATAAACAAAAAGGAAAGAGGGAAGGCATGTGCTGCCAGAATTGGCGTGAAGAAATAAGAAGAAGAGTGCCCATTTGAGCAGGGGAAGAACTGAAATCCAGAGTCCATTGGTTACGGAAGGAAGGCAGCGTGAGCTGCCAACCATCCGGGAGAAAAGAAAATAAAAATAAAAAAAAAGAAAAAGAAAATTATGAAATAAGGCAGCTGTGCGAGCTGCCAGGAGAGGGAGGAAACAGAAGGCAACTTTGGCAGAGTGAAGGGCCGAGAGGAAGGCTGCCTGCTCGAGGGCAGCACCGAGCACAGCACTGACCAGCTGCGGCAGCTGCGAGCGGGAGCTGAGGGATCAGACAAGCTGCCATTTGGCAGCAACTTCTGGCAGCCAATAATAAGCAGTCAAAGGCAGAGTTGAAATCAGCCTCGGTGAGCTTTGGTGCACGCAGTCAGGAGCTGATTTGGCAGCAGGTGTGGTGCGCCAGTGGGAGAGCTGCAACTGGCAGCTTAAGAACACACGGAGCACAGTGGCACCGAATAGGAGAAATCCTTGTACTCTCAATTCGGTTTAATCCCTCCAACTCAGTTTTATTTTTTATTTAATTTATAATAATGTGTAATTAATTATATTGGTTAGAGGTTAATTCGAAACCATGATTATATTTGTAATTTGAATTGGTAATTTCAGTGGTGATTTCTGAGTTGTGATTTAAATTGCGTAACTGCTTGATTAATAACTTATTTGTGTTTGTCGATTAAGAATGCATACTTAATTTACATGCATGAATTTGATGCTAGAATATAAGTGAATTTCACCTAATCGTTATGAACTTATATTCATGAGTAGTGAAGGTTGCTAGTCACAATCGCGTTAAGTAAATTCTTGGCAGGAGTATCATGCTTTTCATAGTTACGAATGCCTCGTCAGTATTTATAGTTTTCACAAAGTTTAATGATCTTTGATTGTATCTTTATTGTGCTTTTCACGTAGGGGACTTTTAGAGAATGTGTTAAATTGTTGTATGCTGTTCATCCAATTTAATAACATAAGGAAAACTTGAAGATTAAAAAAGTGCTGTTCACGGTTAATCTGGAGTATTGAAATTTACAATTTATTGAAAGAACAACTGAAAATCAATTTAGGTTGCTTATGTGTCATGTGTGGAGAAAAACCCTCTAGCCAATCCATCGTCTATCCGTTTATTTTAATTTTATGTTTTTGTCAATTTTATAATTTAGTTAAGTTTAATTTACGTTTCATCCAACCCAAACCTCCCCCATTATTATATTATATTATTTAGTTAGTTTTTATTATTTTTAATCTTTTAATTTAAATTTCGTCTAATTAATTTCCTGGTGTCTAGATTGAGTTAATTTGATTGTTTTTATTATTTTGAGTCATTTTAAGTGTGTTTCGAGTTTTTAACCTAGTTTTGTATTTTTGAGTCTTTTGATTTGTTTTAGTTTATTTGTTAGTTTTATTTTGAGTTATTTTAGTTAAGTGTTTTTATTTTAGTTTAGTGTTTTAAACTTTGTTTTTACGTTTTTAAATTATTTTAGAGGTTTTAGCAAGCCCTCCTAATCCCCGGCCTAGAACGATACCCTACTTACATCTATACTACATCTGTCAAAAAAGAGGGTTTAATTTGTGTGCGTATAATTAGCGCATCATAAATATAAGAAAATAACAAAGTTGATGAGAGAGAGCGAAGCAGATTTTGTAAATAAGCCTGCCACATTTACTTCCCTCAACACAGAATGGCAGACTAGGCAGAAGAGCTGTGCTTATTTATATATCATCTATCCTTGATATACAATATAAGGAACTAATCTTTTAGCGTGAACTTTCTTCATACATATTAGATCTTATATATCGTAAGGGATTACTTCTAATTAAGAAGAGGACTACATTAAATTAAAAAGGAAAAAAAGGGGAAGGATTGTATATCTTGAGCATGTGTCACCGATCGTCACGTAACATAAATTTCCAAGGTAGTAGTTTTTGTTTAATAAAATATCTATAATCTCAATGAAAAGAAAAAAAACGGAAACAAGTAAATAAGCACGTGCCCCTTGGAAACATTAAAACAAGGAAACATGTAAAGATGGTTTCGTATAGACTGCCTTCCACAGTTGAGGTCATGCAAAAGAACCCTACTGTCGATTGACAAAACAAAGCTTGCAGGGTCTACGAAATAGATAATAAAACCATCTTAATTCAATGGCTGCGGTGCCAAGAGCACGATATTGAGCTTCAGAACTAGAACGGGATACAGTGGTTTGCCTCTTAGCTGTCAAGTAAAGAGATTAGCTAGGACCCATAAAAATACATACACCCCTATTAGACACATCGTCATCAATGGAACCTTCCCAATCAGTGCCGAAAAATACTTAATTGAAGTAGTCCTGAGAGGAGTGGAAGGGTATGCCATGCTCGATGGTGCCCTTGATATAACTATAAATACGCTTGACTACTTGAAGATGAGTAAACTCCAGATTATGCATGAATTGACATACTTGATTAACTGCATAGGCGATGTCGGGACAAGACAAAGTTAAACATTGGAGCCCACCCATCATACTACGATAAGTCTCAAGATTAGAAATGAGATCACCTTCATGCGCTGACAAGAGCGTAGTGGAAGGATATGAAGTGGGACTTGTTTAGCTCAGGTCCATTTTAAATTCTTCAATGAGTCGAAAGGATAATGAGTCCGATAGAGAGAAAGATGGCTAGCTGTTCGTGTGACCTCCATTCCAAGGTAAAAATTAAAATCCTCTAGCTTACAACTAGAAAAAGTAGCACATAACAGATGAACTAGTAACTGGCATCAGAATTAGACCTTATGACAATTAATTCATCAACATACTAAAACCTATAATGAATATGCAGATGGGTGATGAATAATAAAGAAGAATCAAATTTGAGAGTAGTGTTGCGTAGTTGTATTGCGTTGATAGCGTAATGTATGGATTTCTGTGATAAACACTACCCTTTCTAGGTGATCTCCAACATTAAAATGTGCCTCAATTGTTTTGTAGAGATGGAAACATTTTTCAGTGTGACTGGTACACAAAGTGGTACATCATGTGTAACTATACAAATGGTGGGATATGTGTGTTAAAATATTAATAATTTGAAAAATAAAAATTTTCATCACTTATATAAAAACACGTGGTGTACCACTCGTGTTCCGGTCACAATGAAAAATTTCTCGTATAGATGACCACTTATGTTGCCAGCGATCAGGGTCGAGTTTCCGGTGCAAGTACTATGCCGGGCTTTGCATTAAGGTATTCGATTTTCGACTTAATCACTCTAGCATGTAATGTACATTCATTAGAAGAGTTTCTTAGGAGTAAGAATCTCTTGTGCAAATTGTTCTCTCATAGCTCCTAGTATAAATTTAATTGGAGTGTAACTGTACAACGTATTAGAGGGTGTTAATCAGTATTTGTTATGCTGTGCGTGAGTTTGACCATCAGCGGAATTGGTTTTGTTTTGGCAACAAAGAGAGCCTGGAAGAGCATGAGCAAATTACAACTATTGAGATACAAACTTATTACGTTTGTATCACCTCTCTGATAATGAAAATGATTTATATTATATGACACGTATGCCACGTGGTGCTGTACTCGTACCATTTAAATTGTTCTCTTAATGGAGATAGGGTTCATCAATACAAGTAGGTTCCACCTCTATTAGAAGGTGGTATGCAAAATATGGTAAGAGTTACATTTTTGTATAGTAAAAGAGGATGATTACAATCAATAGGAAGAAATTTAAAATCGATCTTAAGAAGATGCAGTTGGTAGATGGGCCTTCTTTTTCATCTCACTACTTTATGGGTCCAAACTCTCTCTTCTTTTCTCTTAGTGTAGATCTATGAAGCATGAATACGGGAGTTGAATAGAGATTCGAAAGCCGGGAGATTTGGGAGCGTGAAAATTCTCAATGAATCCCGATTTGGGAGCGGCATGTGACACGCCCCGGCCCCGAGGTCCCGTAGACCTCGGGAGGGTCACGTGCTGGCCGACACCCAAGGGGTGACGTAAGCCATTTAGAATGCATAAGAACGAGAAATAAGAATTAAATTGAACATTAATAAGCATTTAAGGAACGTGTTCAGAGCATACAACTAATTTGAAATACTAAAAGAAAGAATATAAAATTGAATAAACAAAAGGAGGGGGTCCTACACAGAGAGGACTCGAAGATGCCGATGCGGAAGAACCTTGATGCCGGGATTGCATGCCTCGATTCTATACCTTGAAGGGGGCGCAAAATAAAGGCGAGTGGACCAATTTGATATACATATAAGAAAACAGTTATCAACATACTATCCCCCAAGTTTTATGAAAATACAATTATGTCTTCATAAACATAGGTTTTCTGAACCTAGAATGCCGTGCAATATCTCATGTCCTAACTCATCATGCAATATCTCAATTCATAACTCACATATCATAATAATTACTAATGTCAAATGTCCACATATATCCCTCCAGGCCCTATGCCATCTCCCCGTCCCTGAGCATATAGTCAGAGGAAATATCACTTTAGGCCCTATGCCAGCTCCCCGTCCATGTGCTCAATAGCCAGAGGAAAACACACTCCAGGCCATATGCCAATACTATAACCGTCGCCCGGGATGGACCGGAGCCTTATCCCTACATCCCATAGCGGAAACGTGGACATACTTAAACCGTTGTCCGGGATGGACCGGAACCTTATCCCTACATCCCGTAGCGGTAATATCATAACTATCGCATATACATTTATGAACAAGTAACGTCATACATCATTCTTATAAACTCATGCTTCTCATGCGTGCAATTCTACTAATAAAACATGTATTTTTAGAAGGGGTTCACTCACAGTACTTAGCCGTCCAACACTGCGCTGCTAGTGAATCTAGAAAAGTCCCAATATATGCACCTAGCACATAAAGGGTTCAATATAGTCAAACTCTATTCAAATGAATTTATTTGGGAAAACGGACTTAAAAAACGGGTCCAGGACATCGAAATTAGCCTAGGAGGGTCCTCGGACAGAACCCGAAAAAGTCAACCAAAAAGTCAACGTTGACCGTTGACTAGTCAAATTCAAAGTCAACGTTGACCGTTGACCGGGTCAACAGGTCAACCGGGTCACGGGTCAACGGGTCAGGGTCAACGGGTTACTGGGTTGGGTTAGGGTTTAGCCCAAAGGTTTTTTAGGGTTAATGGGTTTGGGTTTTATTTAAAATGGGTTTGGGCTTAAATGGGTTAGCCCATAAGGGCTATAAGGTTTATAGGGCTACGGGCCTGGGGCCCTGGTCTAAAGAAACCCAAAAGGGTTTTGGGCTTAAATGGGTTAGCCCATAAGGGCTATAAGGTTTATAGGGCTACGGGCCTGGGGCCCTGGTCTAAAGAAACCCAAAAGGGTTTCTGGGTTATGTTACACGGGCCTAAAGGCCCTGAAATCCTTGGCCCAAGGCTTTAAGCCAAGGGTTTTGGGTTACAAACAGAACGGGTCGGGGGCCCCAATTTACAAAGGCCCAAGGCCTTTTAACTAATAAATAAAAATATAAAATAAAATATAAAACTGGGCTGGGGGTTTGAAACGGGCCTAAGGCCCGTGGTTTCTGAAATGGCCCGAAGGCCTGGGTTGAACGGAGAAGAAGGCCGGAATCGGCCGAAATACTACGCCACCTTCAAACGTCCATAACTTTACCAATACTCGACGAAATCAAGTGAAACAAAAACGAAAGTTGTAGTTCTCGAAGAGATGAAGAGAATGATACCTCACACGACGTCTAACTCACCATGATTTGGCCGGAAATCGCCTCGAAAGCTGTCGGACTCGCCGGAAACTGGGTTAGATTCAAACGAGTATAACTTCTTCAATACTCAACGAAATTGGGTGAAACAAAAAGAAAAGTTATAGTAATTGACAAGAAGAAGAGATTGATACCTTGCACGCCGGCCGAATCTCTGTGTTTTGGCCGGAATTTGGCTCGAAAGCCACCGGAGTCGTCGGAGCCTGGGTTTTGGGTGTTCTTTCTTCGTTTTTTAGAACACAAGGGTGAAGGTGATGATGTTTGATGACGAGGAAGGAGAGAGCAATTGGGTGTGTGGTGTGGGTGTGTGTAGCTCACGGTGAAGGAGAGGGAGAGAGGAGTGAGTTTGAGAGCAAGTCCAATGTGGGCAATAGCCCGATGGACAGTGGACAAATCAGCCCTGTAGCCCGAGTGAGGAGCTCCAGTGGGGTGGAGGGATGGAGCCCGAGCAAGCAGCCCGTGGATTTTGGCCCGCCCTAGCGCCTGAGTGGATTGAAGCTGGGCTGACGTCAGCGCGACGTCAGCCAGCCTTGTTAATATTTTTTCAGCCCAGCGCGTGGGGGCGCGTGAGTCAACATTTTTGCAGAAATCGGGCCCGCATGCCAGAAAAAAAATGTTACCGTTGGGGGCCACGTGGCTTCCCCACGGCCCTTCGATTTCAACGGTTCTTTATTATGAACCGTTGGATTTCCAACGGTAAAAAAAAAAAAAACTTCTTTTAATATCATCCATTAGATCTAAGATCAACGGTCCAAGTTATTAGACTTTAAAATAATAAAAACTAAAAAATAGTTTAAAATTTGTAAAAGTTACCGTTTGAATTCAAAAAATTTTAAAAAATGTAATAAAATATTTTAAAATCCGAAAAAAATTTTGAAAAATAAAAAAAAAAAAGATTTTACTTTTCTATAAATACCTTCTCATTATCTTCTACCTTACACCACAATTTCATATCTTCTCTCAAAGTTTCAATCCAATTTCATATTTTGTCAAGTTTGAATTCAATTTCATAGTTTTATATATTTACTTTTCTATTAATCCAATTTCATATATTGTCAAGTTTGATTTCATTTCCTAGTTTTATATATTTATTTTTCTATAAATCTAATTTCATATATTGTCAAGTTTGATTTCAATTTCATACTTTTTTATATTTATTTTGCTATAAATGTAATTTCATATTTTGTCAAGTTTGAATTCAATTTCATAGTTTTATATATTTACTTTTCTATTAATCCAATTTCATATTTTGTCAAGTTTGAATCCAATTTCATATATTATCAAGTTTGAATTTAATTTAATAGTTTTATATATTTACTTTTCTATTAATCTAATTTCATATTTTGTCAAGTTTGAATTCAATTTCATAGTTTTATATATTTATTTTTCTATAAATCCAATTTCATATATTGTCAAGTTTGATTTCAATTTCTTACTTTTTTATATTTATTTTGCTATAAATCTAAATTCACATTTTCTCAAAGTTTTATATTTTTTTCCAAGAAGATGACTAATGATGCAGGTACGAATTGGACACTTATTGAAGATGTTACGTTATGTACTAGTTGGGTTCAAGTTACTCATGATCCAATTTCGGGTAATGAGATGCAGTTGAGAGAAATGTGGAGTCTTATTCATGCCAATTATGTTGAGAAAATTGGTGGGAAAAGAACCAAAGAATCTTTGTCCAGTCGTTGGAGACTACTCAGCAAATCGTTTAGTACATGGCGAGACGCCTTGGCACAAGCTGCTAGTAATCTTCGAAGTGGGGAAAGTTTAACGGATCGGGTAACAAAATAATTTTTATTTGTTACCTATTTTCATTATAATTATTTGTTTGTATGATTTATTTGTTACCCACTTTCAGTATAATTATTTGTTTGTATTATTTATTTGTTACCTATTTTCATTATAATTATTTGTTTGCATTACTTATTTGTTACCTATTTTCGTTATAATTATTTATTCTTTTGCATTGTATAGGAACTTCAAGCACAAGCTTGGTATGGTGCCAAAATCCAAAGCAAAAACAAAACATTCACCCGGTTTGAATGTTGGAATGTTGTCAAAGATTGTCCTAAATTCAGAGTTGTGCCTATCGGTCCAGAAGTTTTCATGAACAGCACCCCTCTACACTCTACACCCGATCATGCCTCGCATGATCTTGATGAAGATGATGCAGAAGAAGTGCCTGAAACGCCCCCCGTTGAACAAGCGTCGGGGTCGACCCGTTTTCCAATTAGGCCTCAAGGTAAGAAGGCTTCAAAGAGAAAAGGTAAT
Organism: Crataegus laevigata; assembly: GCA_963580275.1. NCBI lineage: Eukaryota > Viridiplantae > Streptophyta > Magnoliopsida > Rosales > Rosaceae > Crataegus > Crataegus laevigata. The sequence goes on from OY756948.1 coordinate 25,066,755, forward strand.
ACTTCAAAGAATGATTATGCAAAGTTTATGGAAGACCTTGCCCGCCAAGGTGAATTGGCTTTGGCCCGAGAAATGGCTAAATATGAGGCCGATAAGGCTAGAGAGGATGCAAAAGCTGCAGCTTTTGAGAAAAAATTTGAAGCTGATGAGAGAGAAAGAGAACTACTTCGGCAAGAAAGGGAACGTAGAAGAGAAGAAAGAATGGCTGAACAAGATCGTAACATTATGAAAGAGCCTTTAGAAGGGAAGTCTCCAAACTCTAAATATTTTTGGAAGTCGGAGAAAGAAGACGTGGTGCGAAGGAGGAGTGCAAGAGAAGCGAGAGCAAGAGGAGATGGTCCTAGTACGACAAGAGAATTTCATCCTAGCACGACAAGAGAAGATCATCCTAGCACCACAAATTGGTTAAGTGATGATTATTGAATTTAGGTTGTAATTTCTTATTCATTGAATTTAGTACTTTATGTTGTTTCTAATTTATCGAATTTAGTACTTTATGTTGTTTCTAATTTATCGAATTTAGTACTTTATGTTATTTCCAATTTATTGAATTTAGTACTTTATGTTATTTCCAATTTATTGAATTTAGTATTTTTTGTTATTTCCAATTTATTGAATTTAGTACTTTATTCAAAACACATTTAAACACACCAAATAAAATAACATCAACATACCAAATAAAATAACATCAACATACCAAATAAAATTACATCACATACCGAATAAAAAACACACTAAATGAACTAAATAAACACACAACATGAAATAAAATAAACACCCTAAATGAACTAAATAAACACACAACATGAAATAAAATAAACACCCTAAATAAAAACAAACATTAATGAACTTAAGTATTTTCAGCACCACTCAATTTCCACTGGTGTTCTATCAAGTCAATTTGGCGAGCATTGTGCATATATGGCTTTTGCATTGCAGTATATTGTTGAATGACTATATCATTGTAACGTCCATCCCTTTGTATTGGGTCGTGTTGCACGGGTTCTTCGGTGGCGTCATGAGCACAATATATTCGTGTTCTAGAATTGTTCATCGTGTCTGGCTCATATTCATCAACAACATCATAATCGTACTCATCTTCCACAATCATATTGTGAAGAATGATGCACGTCATCATGATAGATCGAAGCGACTCCACATCAAACATTCTAGCAGCACCCCTAACAATAGCCCAGCGAGCTTGGAGTATACCAAAACAACGCTCCACATCCTTCCTGCATCCTTCTTGACAGCTTGCAAAGTATTTTTCCTTTGCACTTTGTGGACGTGGCACTGTTTTGACAAAGCATTCCCACCTTGGGTAAATGCCGTCTGCTAGGTAGTATGGGCCGTCGTACTTACGTTCGTTGACCCAGTATGTGACTTTTGGTGCCTTTCCTTGCAGGACTTCATCGAACACTGGGGATTGGGCAAGGACATTAAGATCATTTTGAGCTCCCGGAACCCCGAAAAAGGCGTGCCAAATCCAAGTATCAAAAGATGCCACCGCCTCCAAAATGATACTTTTTGATCCTTTTCTGTCCCCATAAGCGTCTTGCCATGCACTTGGACAGTTTTTCCAAGTCCAGTGCATACAATCAATGCTTCCAATCATCCCTGGAAAACCTCGCATCTCGCCATTCTTCAAAAGCCTTTCCAAGTCCATATGAGTAGGCCTCCGGAGGTACTCATTGGTGTAGATAGATTCGATTGCCGAGCAAAACCTCATCAGGGACTCAAGAATGGTTGATTTTCCCATCCTCGTTATCTCGTCCACTTGGTCTGCAGCTGCTCCATATGCAAGCATCCGCAAAGCAGCAGTAATTTTTTGCTCAGGCAGGAGGCCCATAACACCAAATGCATCCGGCTTTTGCACAAAGTAAGAATCATGGTTGCAAACATCGCCCATGATTCTGTTGAACAAATGTCGTTCCATTCTAAAACGACGTCGGAAGTACGTATCAGGGAATGTACTGTTACGGACAAAATAATCATTCAAGAGCTCCTGACCTCGTCGTTGCCTGTTTCTATCAATGTGTACAGCACGGTTGGGCCTGCAGATATGAGCCACAGCTTGTACGACTCGACGGGAATGTGAGCTCGTGCCATTCTTGAGTCGTCATCTCTCCGTCTACGCTCATCATCCTTTTCCATCTCATTTTGGGCCCAATCCCCGGCATTGAACATTCCTTCTGATTGGTTAAACAATTCTTCCTCTTCTTGTTCGATTTCCCACATCATCTTTGAAGAAGAAGAAGACATTGGTGAAGAAGGAAGCAGAAACTATGAATAATGATAGAGAGCTTGAGAAAATTGGTGTGAGATTTCTGAGGATGGAGGGTTTCATTATATGGAGGATTTGGGCAAGGATTAGGTTGTAGATAATGACACGTGGCATGCCGTCATTTGTTAAAAATCTGGTGGAAATCTATCCTCAAAGATTGTAATCGGATTGTGACACGTGGCACGACGTGATTGGTTACAAATCTTATCGGAAATCCCTCACCAATAATTGTCCTTTCAGATAATGACACGTGGCATGCCGTCATTTGTTAAAAATCTGGTGGAAATCTATCCTCAAAGATTGTAATCGGATTGTGACACGTGGCACGACGTGATTGGTTACAAATCTTATCGGAAATCCCTCACCAATAATTGTCCTTTCAGATAATGACACGTGGCATGCCGTCATTCGTTAAAAATCTGGTGGAAATCTATCCTCAAAGATTGTAATCGGATTGTGACACGTGGCACGACGTGATTGGTTACAAATCTTATCGGAAATCCAAAATTACAAATAAAATTATTTTGAATTTTTTTTATAAATAAAAAAATTCAAATATTTTATTCCTATTGGCTTTTCGGATAATGACACGTTGCGCAATGAGAACGATTAAAAATATTATCTAAAATTACAAATAAAATTATTATGTATTCTTTTATAAATAAAAAAAATACTAATATTTTATTGCCAATTGCCAGGGCTATTCAAGTGTAGGGGTGGAGATGCAAAAAGGCTATTGCCAGGGGGATACACTGTTCATTAAGGCAATTACTGTTCATTAGGTGGATTGAATAGTGTATTGCCTGGGGGGAGGGCTCCTACACTGGAGTTGCTCTGAGAGAGTCTGAGGAAAGAGAGAGAACAGAGAGGGAGATGAGATGCGGGAAAGGAAGACAGAAATAGGGGTGGGCCCTTGGGCTCACCAAATAAGAAATAAAACAATTTTAAAACATAAAAGGAAGGGGGTGATAAGGTTTAGGGACCAAAATGAAAGTTTGCAAAAACTTAAGGGATTAAAAATGTATAATTGAAAAAGGTTCGGGGGTCAATTTCTAAAATTTATATATAATTGAGGGGCGGGTGTGACAGCATGAATTCACTAATTAAATAAGTAATAAAAATATGTTACACATAAGTAGTGAAAAGCCCATCCAACGGCTTACCGCTTCGATAATTCTTAAGCATTTAAAAATTAAGAAAATAAGCCTAAGCATGCCTAGACTTGTGCATGGCCCGTCTAGGCACCCACCTATGTCGCAATTCTCATTATATGCATGTTCTCCATGTTTTTAATATTTTATGCTATTTTATAATTTATATGTCATTTTATTTTGTAATTTATGTACCCCAATAAGATTATGTATTTTTTTTAAACATAAGTAGATAATGTTTATATGTTACACAATAAATTTATTAAAAATTTAAAAAACCACCTAGCTAGGTTTCTGCCCACCACCCAACTATACGCCTAGTGCCCTTAACAACCTTGACATATCTTATATTAGTTCTGGGGCTTATGTTAAGTGATTTTGTTCGCTCTTTCAAATTATACATATATAATATTAGATTTTGGGCTTGTGTAGTTAGATCACATAAAGAAACCCTCATGTAAAAGCTGCAATAATATACCATTACAGAGACTCATCTATCTTCAACCACATCTCTCATATTTATAAATCAATAAATAAACAAAAATCAACTAAAACGAAAATTTAAGAAAAAAAATCTTTTAATATAAAAAACACATCATGACATATCAATGTAACTGTTAATTACTTTGTTTTACCTGATTATTATTACATCAAGAGCAATAAACCCCCAATTAATCATCAAGAAGTTGACAATCAATTCTCTGGAAATAAACCTGGCTTGCAGCAAGATCATAGGCAACATTGTAATGCTGCTGCGCCATAATCCCAACAACGTTCAAGTCACTGCCCTCAGGAGACACTTGCACTGCCATGCAAAACTCACCCTCACCATAATCTTGAAAAGTGCTCTCTACGTCTAACCCTACTTCAGTCCCACCTGCAAAGTTCAACACAACATCTGGAAACCCTGTTAAATCTTGCCTTACATTCCCCTTGTAGCACAAACCTGAAGGAACACCGGGCTCTTCCACTTTTTCCAATCTTCCATCAAGCAACTTTTGCACTTCATCTCTAAGCACATCGTATGCACCTGCGGCTAAGAAGGTTACTGTTGTTCCGGAATCGATGACTGTTCCACCCGAGCCTGATTCTGTTCTCTTGAAGATTTCCGGATCGATCTCAAGCCGCCTTTCCGCGAGGCTGATGCTTTCTAGGGTTAGATAGTAAAGTTCATTGTAGACTTCTAGTGGAGTTGAAGTGCCTTCTATCTTTGCACCTTCGCCTAAGACTAACTGGTTATGAGGGTAATTAGGATCCCTTATGCTACCGATACAATAAGAGAATTTTGACCCCATGTGGTTTGCCAAAGATATGTTTGAAAGGCCTAGACCAATTATTCCACTAGGCTGCCCGTTGTAACCATCATTGTCATGGGCACAACCAAAAACAACATTCGGGACGGTGCTAATGCCTTCGTCGGACGTCTCAAAGGTGAAAATTTCGGTCCCAATAAGTCCAGCTACTTTGGTGCCATCAAGGTATGTGTGAGAGAATTTGCAATTGTTTGAGGGGTCACATTTGTCACTAGGGGAAATTGTGCAATATGGGGATGAGCATGGTAATGGGTAGAATGTTGAGGACTTGGAAGGGTCGAAAATCGGACTTGTTTGTTCAAAGCACTTGGTGCAAGGAAGGCATTGAACCCACAAGAGGTTGCTCCCTGTGTCTATGGTTAAGAGCTGTGGAACTGGTGGCTCACCCATTGAGAAACTGGCCATAAATTGTGCTCCACTGTCCTCGGCAACAAGACCAGCACGGGTGTCATCGTCACTGGAAAAACCGGCCTTTGCTCCCAAGCATGCTAAGCGTGCCCTGGAGCTTTTCAATGTGCTTATAGCACGGTCTTTGATGGTTGCATTAGGATTGTAGTACGGAGAGAGAGCCGAATCACGGTGAATGAGTTTTGTGGCAAGACGGCTTGGTGTTTTGACGGCGGAAGTTGTGGTGGTGGAGGCCGTGAGATTGGTGGTTAAGCAGGATAAATATACGAAAGTAACAAGATTAATAAGAGAGAGGGAAGCAGATTTTGCAAATAAGCCTGCCATATATATTTGCTTCCTTCAACACAAAATGGCAGACTAGGCAGAAGAGCTGGGCTTATTTATATACCATTCTATCCTTGATATACAATATAAGGAACTAATCTTTTAGCGTAAACTTTCTGTATGCATGTTAGATCTTATATATCGTAAGGGATTTACTCCTAATTAACAGAAGGACTACATTAAATTAAAAAGGGGAAAAAAAAAGTGAAAGGATTGTATATCTTGGGAATAAGTCACCGACCGATCATCACATAACATAAATTTCTAAGTAGTAGTTTCAAAAAATATCTATAATCTCAATGCAAAAAAAGGAAACAAGTAAATAAGCATGTACCCTTGGAAACATAAAAACAAGGAAACATGTAAAGATAGTTTCTTATAAACTGCCATCTATAGTTACGGTCATGCAAAAGAACCTTTCTGTCGATCGGCAAAACAAAGCTTGCAGGGTCCAAATCCAAGTCCTCTCCACCTGAAAAATAAGACGTTGCTGCAGGTATTCCGCAAATTTCTTGGCCTAGAGTTCCATTGTAGCACATTATCCACGGTCTATCCGTCATTAACTGCATAGAGGAATTCGTGCACGGAGAGAATTTGTGAAGAAAAAAAAGAGACGTATTTTGGGAGAATAACTCAATGGTTTGTATATTTGCATAGCTTTGTATACACGCGCGTGCGCGCGCGCGCACACACATATATATATAAGAAGAGATTCCCATTTTTGAAACAAATGGAGATTAGTTGTGGGACCCATTCCGCATCAAATTTCAATGATTTGAACCATTTATTTTGTGAGTCTCGATTCATACATCATCCTTAAAAAAATTCTCTTCAATTCGAAACAATTTGACTATTTAATTATCATGATAAAATTTCATTGTTTATTAGAGAACAAAGTATTCGTCAATTTCTTTGAACTAAAATACATGCCTCAAATATCTCTGATTTGGCTAATATTTTACAAAGATGATCTGTGAGATGCAACTTAAAAAAATAGACGGTTTGGACCGTTAAACTTTGATGTAGTGTGGGCTCCACAACTAATCCCTATTTTTATTATTGAAAAAAAAAATCTATTCCCTTAAAGGCTTCCTATATAAGTTGACTTTGTCCAACTAATTATGGGAAGTAATAAAACAACAAATATAAGGGAAATTTTATTTAAACCCATCTAACCTATTTCTACATCCAACTTACTCTTTGCACCCATTTGATTTTTAACTAAACTATTAATATCTCTTTAAACCCAAATTTAATACTTAATATACCCCCATGAACCTAATTCAATATTTGAATTTATTTTTACAACCATTTACTTTTTAGAAGCTAAATTTGATGTGTTTAGACCTAAGCACTTTGACAACATCCTCAATAGAAGGCTTATCTGCTGGATCCTTGCGCATACATCGAACACACACTTCCATCATTGTCTTCACTGACTGATCCAATCACGTCTACTTAACCCGTGAATCAACTACACTTCTTCGAGCTGCATCATCAACTGTAAGGGCCACTTGTAGCTGCATCATCAACAAATATATATAAATTAACTTCTTATTTTCCATATTAGTATATAACCCTGGCAAAGTGAAAAAGAACAACTTTTTTTTAGAAATAATTATAAGGTTTGAATGTAACTATGCAAGAAATTTTCTTTGTAATCTTTCATCTTGGTTTTAGTAAATTTTCCACTCTTGATCCTTGAACAAAGGCCAATAAAATGATTGTTTGTGTTTTCTCTTGTGAAATTAGCCAACAGTTCTTCCATGAAAGGTCGAAAATCGTAAGGTCGGCGAGAGTCTTGCAGGTGACATGGGAGATATTGACATATCTTGTTTCCTCAAAATTTAAAATGAAGCTTTCGAAGAAAATATAAGAAAAGCAAGTTTCTTTTACCTGATCTTCTAAATCCTAGATTTGAGCCTCAAACTTAACCGGTCCCCTCTTGATCAGTTCCAACAATATTACTCCAAAGCCATGAACATTAGTCATATCGTCGTGTTTCTTCCTGTCAACCAACATAGCATAATAGTTACGAGCAGTACTATGAAGATAGTGAGCAGTGATAAGGTGTCGACAAGAACAAAGGCGTGCTAAGATTATCATCAAAAGTAATTAAAATTACAAAGTTCCTATGGATGGTGCATTTAAGTGTTTTAGTAAAAATGTAAATTAAAGTGATTGAAAATTTTCACTGCAGACCTTGCACCATTATTGGAAGTTATGGATCCACTCAAAGAGACTCCATGACTCAAACATTTATTCCACTGCTTTTTGACTCAAACATTTTCTTGCACTTTGACAACACTTTTTGTTAATATGCCATCTACACAATAAATATTGCGCACTAGAAAATACATACTTGATAGAATTCAGGAGTGCTAAATCTGGATTGGTGGCAATAACCCCAGGAAGACAATAGCCATGAAGCAATGTCTTTAATCTAGTCAAGGCTAAGTGTAATTGTCTTCTTTCTTAGCCTCCATATACACAAAAGCAACTGAGAATGTCATATTAGTGGATGTCACGCCCACAATTTGTAAGAGTGAAAAACGATACTTGTTAGTCTTATATGTGCAATCCATGATAAGTACATGTGGGAATTCTCGTAATATCTCAATACTAATAGGGTGAGCCCAGAAAAGGTAAGTCATAGTATCACCACAACTTATGTGCCACTCAACATACTTGTGTTCTAATAACTTATGAAGCAATTGTTGCATCTGTGTCCTCCTGGTAAATTCTTTCATCCTACTTCGGTGGCTAACATTATATATTGTCCTTATAGTTGATACATTTAGTGCATCTCTGTCTTTGATAGAGACCAAGATATCTTTGGGCCTTACCAAACTCTTAGACATGTCCACCAACAATTCATTCTCCTCTTTAGAAAGTCGTGCGCCCTGCAAAAGAATGCCCTTCAAGATACTTTGAAGCAGGATGATTATGCACACCACATGCTACCTTCAATGTCCGATCGTCCTCATCGCCAATATTCACACCTTTCAACAAGAATGGACATCCACATTTTTTCGTACCAGAACTCCTAGATTATTTTTTTTTTTTTTTGTGTGTGACTAATCTCATCTGACCTTTGACCATATGCTACAATACACTTGTATGATGGATATGTACCGTTTCTTTCACAAGGAAGTGTTAGTCAAGGGCGACTCACCATCTTACCTTCACCTCCTAAATCAAACCTTTTAATAACAATTGCCTTACTATTCAACTTTCCCTATTCACAAACTCATCTAATCAACGCATCTTTTCCTTTGAATATCTGCACGTAACACATATTTTATTTAGAAGTAAAATTCTAAAATTAACTAACACGTCAACAACACTATAAATATATGATTACCTCATAAGTAGTAAATTGGTCAGTATAATCCACTACCCATTCTTGTCCAACCTCGTTGCCTCGATCAGAGGCATCATTGAATTCTTGTTGCTAAAAAATAAATGACAAAAATATGATAACAGTAGAAAAACGATGTAGAAATCTTTTGGGTTCTAAATTCACAAAAAGTGGATATTAGCAGTCAAGCACAACTGGGCTTACAAATTTGAAAATAACTTATATTCTTATGGGGTCCTAGTATCAAGGAAACAACTAAGCAAGATAATGCAAAGGAATCATGGTTTTCGCTTCAGAACCGCAAGAAAGGAGCATAGAGTATGACTTCTCTTAGTTGTTTGCCTCCCTTCAACCAGTTACTGGGTCCCTTCACACGTGACATTTTTCATTGTTGGATGCTTTCATTGTTGTTTTAGCCGGAAGGTAGGATGCTTTTGTTGAAAAAAATTACAGTAAAGTAACTTCTACACTCTAAAAAATTGAAATCAAACGAATAAAAATTCATAAATTGAGTCATACTTTGGTTGGAAGATTCAAAACTTCGGAATCACCATTCATCAATAAAAAAAACTTATTTTTCTCTATGAGAGCTATTAGGGTTTTAGCCAGAATGAACGTAGGATAAATAAAAAGTAATCATAGGGCTTATTATAGTGTTTGGGTTTATTGATAAATTTGAGTTTTATTATTAATTTTATTTTGTACTTAATTGTAATTATGCAATAGGGTAAAATAGACAATTAAAATTTAAAATTTAAGTTAGGTGTAAAAAGAGGTTAAATGGGTTTAAATAAAATTTCCACAAATAAAATTTATGTATTTGTTGAACGGTCTAGATTCATAGCACCCTTTTTGCCCCTGCCCCCGCTCCCCCTCTCAAGCAAAACAAAAGAAAGTGGAGATTAAGCTTGGAAGTGAGAACCGTTCACGTGAAAGGCCTTTGGTGAAGACATCGATAATTTGGTGGAGAGACAATTAACATTTAAAATTTAAGTTGGGTGTAAAAAAAGGTTAAATGGGTTTAATAAAATTTCCACAAATAAAATTTATGTATTTGTTGAACGGTCTAGATTCATGGCACTCTTTTTGCCCCCCACCCAAGCAAAACAAAAGAAAGTGGAGATTAAGCTTGGAAGTGAGAACCGTTCACGTGAAAGGCCTTTGGTGAAGACATCGATGATTTGGTGGAGAGATGAGATATACTGTGTGGCAAGAACTCCTTGGGCAAGCAATTCCCTGATAAAATGATAGTCAATTTCAATGTGATGAGTTTGAGCATAGAAGATTGGATTTGCAATTTTGGGGAGTCTGCAGACATTGTCGACAAAGATGCAAGGTGAGGTACAGATAGGAATGATAGGTTTACGAAATAGGTAATAGAACCATCGTAGTTCAATGGTTGTGGTGGCAAGAGCATGATATTCAGCTTCAGAATTAGAACGGGATACAGTGATTTGCTTATTAGTTGTCAAGGTAAAAAGATGAAGACCCATAAAAATACATGCACCCCTATTAGACAAATGGTTGTCAATGGAACATGCTGAATCAGCGTCGAAAAATACTCAATTGGAATAGTTCTGAGGGGAGTGGAAGAGTATGCCATGCTCGATGGTGCCCTTCATATAACTATAGATACACTGACTGCTTAAAGATGAGTGGATTCCAGATTATGCATGAATTGACATACTTGATTAACTGCATAGGCGATGTCGGGACAAGACAAAGTTAAACATTGGAGCCCACCAACCATATTGTGATAAGTCTCCAAATTAGAAACAAGTTCACCTTCAAGCGCCGACAAGCTCGTTGATTGTACCCCTTAGTGACGAGACGATCTTTGTGTATCTGAATGGAGCTGCCGTCTTCTTTCCGTTTGTATCGAAAGACCCATTTGCACCCCCACAATGTTCACATTTGGTTTGGCAGGAATAAGGGACTACATACAGTTCTGGAGAAGGGAATCATATTCTTACTTCATCGATGGCTGCCAATTAGAATATTTGGAACCCTAAGTGTAGTGGGACGGCTTAAAAGAGAGAGAACCGTGGAGATCTGCTGTTAAACCATGTGATGGAGGGTGTAGGTCTGTGCCATATGTGAGAGTATTGTCGTTTTTGAACTTCTGATGCGGCGGAGAGAAACATGGAGATGTGATAAGAAGGTGGAGCGAGGCAGAGTAATTAGGCGAAAGGATGCTAGACTCCTGAATAAACACGCATTTCTCAGATTTGGGAATGAGCTGGTGTTTGTTTTAAGGAACCAATAGAAAAAGCAAGAGCCTCCAAATGCTTTAAGAAAACGATAATTAGAAATTTTGTTAAACAATTTATCATAAAGAGAGACGTGCCCAAGGTTATGAACAGGCAACTGATTAATAAGAAATGTGGCAGTGGTGAAAGCTTCCACCAAAAAGCTTGGTGGTAGATGAGATTGAGCGAGGATGCACAGCCGCATTTCAACAACATGATGATGTTCGCGTTCAACAATGCTGTTTTGTTATGGCGTATTAGGACAAGAGATTTGTTGGACTATCCCATGAACATAGAGAAAACTTCGGAACACAATACTAGAGAATTCAGCACCACCATCAGTTTGTATCACTTTAATGTTGTGAGTCAGTTGATTCTTAATCATTCGTTTGAAATTGATATATGTAGGCAGAACATCAAATTTGCATGTAATAGTAAATAGCTACACAATTGAAAAGAATCATCCACAACAAATAAGTAATATTTGTAACCCAAATTAGACAAAATCGAAGCAAAGCCTTAGACATCAAGATGTAGAAGATCCAAATGCTAGGAAGCCGTAGAAGTCTGGGAAGAAAAGATAACCAACACGCCTTGCCTAATGGACAAATGTGACTACTCTTAATGGAGGAGACTGCACCTGTAAGAGGAATGTTGTATTTATTTATTGACACTTGAAAAAATTGTATAGCCCAAGCGGGCATGCCACACATCACGAGATGTCCGTTGGCCATAAAATACAATCTTGGAAGTGACAGGAGAAGCAATCCAAATATAGTAGAGATTGGCTTGATTATGCCAAATCAAAAGTATGTTATGCCAAATCAACAGTATCTGTCGGTTGTTCAACAGCTTCACATGAAAACACTCATTGTCCATCTAAAAAAAACAATGATTATCATGATAAAAGTGACAAAAATCGACAATTAATTTTTCTTGATGGCTGGAATATATAAAACATCAATAAGAGAGAGAGAGAGAGAGAGAGAGAGAGAGAGAGAGAGAGAGAGATCCATGTGAACCAGAGATGATGAAATTGCCAATATGAGATATGGTAAGTGAGCACCATTGCCAATTGAATCGATACCTGGGTATATGTCTGAATCTGAGTGAGGTGACAGATCATTGAACTGTGGTGGGTTGCTTTTGAGTCAACAACCTGAGTGTGGGTGATGAGGCAGCAGGATAAGTAGCGAAATATGTGAAATTGCCACGTTGAGGACATGTGTGGGCTTTGTGGCCAAATTTTTTGAATAATTGACAAGGACCGCCAAATTCAAAATATGGTTCCATAGACGGTACTGGCAGTGTGGGAAGGAGAGGAAAGTGATGATCACGTAAAGGGCCAAATGAAATCGATGAGAATTCCAATGGCCATGCCGATTGGAATTGTTAGAGCGCCAACCACCACAACATCACAATTATGACCCCTGCTTGATTCATAAGAACCAGGACCATGATGAGAAGGGGCAGAGTGTTCGGAGGAGTTGCGTTTGGCAGTACTGGCCACACTAGTCGTCCTCAAGAAAGAAAACGTCATTCTGATGAGATTTTCTTCCTGAACAAGCAAGTCATAACATTCGTCAAAGGTGAGAGAGGGACGAAGATGAATAGAGGTCGTGAATGTCGTTGTATTCTTGGCCAAGTCCTTCGAGAGTCTTTAGTGAGTTCATTGAGCATTCGTTAATGGTATTAGAGTTGCATGTACTTATAAGATATTGAGCTACTCTCTATATTGCTAATTGGTTTTAGGCTAGAACCCAACCCCTTTCATGTGGATGTCCTTCTAAATGTGAGTAGAATGTAGACCTCAGTATTAGGAAGACAACATGCATTAAACTAGAACAGTTGAGATATGATAAAACTTGTAATATGAACTCGATGTTTAATTTTGGCGAGTTATAAAGCAAAACCAGCCTTCCACGTAAAAATGTTTCCTACAACCTCTTTAGCAAATTTCATTTTCTTGATGAATGCCAGTTCTATAAACTTTGTTCCTTGTGGAATTTTGTTAAATATCTTAAATATTGATGTTAGAAGCAAAGTTTAGAATGGAAAGTGACAGAACAACATAAATAAGTGGCATGGGGTGGTTTAATTCGAACTCATGAATTTTTCCATCGTTGGGATTGTAATTTTTAATAAAAAAATATAGCTCCATGAGCAAAAGCTCCTGCCATATATGATAATCCTGCGACGTAGTTTGGATTAAAAAAAAAACCTAGAAGCGAGTAATGGGAAGGCTGGATTTTGTTTTAAAATGTTACTAGGGACAATTTTATTGAATAAAAAACGTTACACCTAGTTAAGCTAATCAGGGCGTCTCGGTGACATAAACCTTACTAGTGTTAATAAAGAAAATTTGAAAAGGAAAAGGTGGCTGTCAACAAAATTGCACATACTACAAATCCACAAAAATAATCACGAGCTTCCTGAGTTCACCCTGCAATCCAATCGTTGAGTCGAACGCTTCTAAAACGGTTAAAAGGAGTTGGTAAACGGCTTCCTTTGTGCCAAAAATAAAACAAATTTTACTAATAATGAGGTTGATTTTGTAGAAAATCAATAAAAAATTATAATATTAATAAATAGGTCAATCATGTATGGGAATATTTAAATGTCGGGTTAATCTCAGTTTACTACTCTCAAGTTTCATAATTTTCAACATTTAGTACATGAAGTTTTTTTCGTCCCAGAGTCATACCTAAAATGTTAATTTTGAAACAGTCTCATACATCTGTTAAGTTTTCCGTTAGATTTTCTGTTATGACGTGGTACCCATGTGGACAATTACTGAATCCACATGTCAATATGGGACCACTTCAATATTAAAAAAAATACAAAAAAAAAGAACCCACCTTCTCCCCTGAACCCTCTCATTCCCTTCTCTCTTCTACAACCCGCAACCCGAATATTCCCTGGCATCCCTCGAGCTATGCTTGCTTGATTTGTGCCTTGAACTCCTCATCATCACTGTGAAGCACTCAAACCCCTAATCTTGAATCCTCAAACAGTATCAAAATTTCAAAAAATGAAAAATAAAAAAAATAAACACCCTAACGAAAAATTGAAGTCCCAAATCGAAACTAGCGAAAATCCCAGATTCAAATTGCCAAAAATTCAAGCAAAACCCAATTACCCAACTGCCACCTGCAAATCAAATTAAAAAAATTCAACAAAATTCAATTACCTAACAACTTCTGCAAATCATAAACTCAAAATTGGGCATGTAGGAGGACAGAACTCGTGAGCTTGTTCACTTTGTGAACCTTCTCTTTGCAAGCCCAGTACATGGTGGGAGGACATAAATCATAAACTCAAAACTAGACACTCGCAACGATTTGATGAGGGGAAGACTAATTGGATGCTCATGGTGGTGATTTGATGAGGTGGATCTGGCTAATCTAGAAGAGGTTGCCGGAGGGTGAGGGAGGAGATGAAGGTTGGGTGGGAAGCGGAAGAGAGTATGGAGGAGAGGATTGGGGACGGATAGGCGGATCAAACTTCCTCTGGGAAAACGAGTAACAAAAGGGCTTTTTTGTTATAAAAGATTTTTTTTAACTTTTAATTTCCACGTGGACCCCTTAATGACAGGTGGCATCTAGTCATTATCCACGTGGGTGCCATGTCATCAGTTAACGGGAGACTTAACAGCTAGAATAACGGATGTATGAGATTGTCCCAAAATTAACACTTTAGGTATTGACTCTGGGACGAAAAAAACTTCATGTACCAAATGTTGAAAACTACGAAACTTGGGCAAGGTCCTGCCTCTTATTCACGAAATAAATAAAATAACATTAAAAGTAGTGGTATTTCAATTTCACCATGAAGGTCCCACTTATACTACACATCTTAAGTCATTTCACAAAGTCAGACTAGAGTCAAGCTCAATAGGGTCTTCTTTCCCCGTTGATTACTTGTGGCACGCGCCAATCCCTAGATTGTAATAACTTCAAGACTTATGAAGGATCTATTGAGTCCATATCCAAATCAGATCATGTCTTACGGAGAAAACATGGCCATCTAGCAGAGACGCTTGGACTTTGCCTTTTGTAATGATGAAACTTGATATGGTCATATTTTCATATATTTTTATCATATATTTCCTTCGGATTTTATATATTCAATAGGTTAAATGCACTAAATTTAATCATTTTATGTTATAGGCATTCAAGTGGAAAACAAGTTTTACAGGTGTTTATAGTAATTCCAGTGGAGCAAGAGGCTAATTAACTGCACCAAGACAAATGCTAACTACAATGATTTTGGAGATCAAATAGACATGAGGATGATATTCAATGGACTTTAGAAGAAAACATAATATTTTTTTATTTCCGTTTAATTTTTTTTATTTAATAAGAACTTAAAATGCATTAGTTATGTTGTAGCCTATTTTATCTAATAAGGGTAAGGGGGCCAGCGGCAATGAGAAGAGAGATTGAGAGAGAAGTGTTTGTAGAATTGTAGGGAATGTGTTTGTTATCCCTCCTACATAGTGTCCTTATTTATAGTAGTAAAGGAGAGAAGAAATTCCTTCATCCCCAAGGAATACAAGTTCTAATAGGAAAGGATCACTAGAATCAAATCTAATCTATGATTTACACAATCACACTTAAACTAGGAAAGTTTACCACACTCCCCCTTGAGTGTGTAAATACTCAAGGTAGATTCAGCATCATGCAGAAGCTGAGGAAGTCGACTTGTTGGCACTAATTCTAAGGAACAACGCTTATTCTCAATAAGGTAGGAACTTACATAAGTAAGTGAGTCTCACTAAAAAACCCTAATGCTATGGCAAAAACCCGAGGAAGGACAAAATTCATAGTCTAAAGAAAAATGCGTGAGAAATGCAAAGTCAAAAGAAACGTCTACGAGATGTCATCAAGGATATGACCAGTTAAGGTGGGTGCCTCGTTAAAACCTAATTAGGTAGCAAAAACCCAGTGGGAAAAATACTCCTAATCGTAGGAAAAAATAGTACATTAAGATCAAGCAAGTATTCTTCAGGATACTCCCTCTGAGTTTGACACAATTCCAAAGAGAAATAGCAATGTTACACCTCAGAAAGTTTATGCATATCAATTCCTTGAACAAGTTTCTGAAACATCGCCTTCGGTAGTGATTTGGTGAAAACGTTAGCCAGATTGCCTTGTGAATGGATTTGCGTGACTTCAATCTTTTGTTGCTCTTGTTGTTGACGAAAAAGAAGAACTTTGGCGCAATGCATTTGGTGTTCTCTCCTTTGATATAACCCTTCTTAAACTGCTAGATGCATGTTGCGTTGTCTTCAAAGATCGTATCGGGACATCAACGGCGGGGTAAAGATCGCAACTGCTCTGAACCAAAAGCATTTCCAAGTTACTTCATGGAAGGTGAGAATTTCAGCATGGTTAGACAAAGTGGTAACTAAGGTCTGTTTAGTTGAACTCCAAGAGATTGCAGTGCCTCCAACGGTAAAGACAAAACCCATTTTAGAACAATCTTTGTGGGATTAGACAAGTATCCTGCGTCGGCATAACTAATAAGGTGAGAATCGACTTGAGAACTAGAGGGTGTGGCATCACTTGGGGATCCGTAGGGATAGAACAAGTCCAAAATCGTAGCATCCTTAAGGTAACGGAAGATGTCTTTTATGCCAGTCTAGTGTCAGCGTGTAGATGCATTAACGTATCTTGCTAACAGATTAACAGCGAAGGAGATGTCGAGTCTAGTGCATTGAGCTAAGTACAATAAAGCGCCTATCGCACTTAGATTAGGAACTTCGGGCTCTAAAATCTCTTCATCATCCTTCTTCATATGGAAGGCATCTTGTTTTGCATTTAGCGATCAAACGACCATAGGAGTACTCGAAGGCTTTGCTTAATCCTCATTAAAGTGGTGCAACACCTTCTAGATGTAGTTCGATTGATGTACTAGATTCCATCCGAACAGTGCTCTATCTCAAGACCGAGATAGTATCGAGTCTTACCTAGATCTTTCATCTCAAATTCTGACTTTAGGTGTGCGGCAGTTCTTGCGAGCTCTTCAGGAGTTTCGATAAGGTTCATATCATCGAAATATGCTTCAACAATCGTAAATCTAGAATGTGACTTCTTAATGAACAACAAGGGCATAGTTTGTTGTTCACATATCCGTAACTAGTCAAATACTCACTCAGACGATTTTACTACATTCTTCCGGATTGTTTCAAACTGTAAAGTGAATGCCTCAGCTGATATAAAAGCGTGTTCTAGGGTTTGCAAATATTTGAACCGGTTAATGTAAGTCATTTGGGAACTTTCATATAAATTTCTGTATCAAGATCCCTATAGAGATACGTAGTTACCATGTCTATCAGCTACATACTCAGTTTTTCAAAAACTACCAAACTGATAAGGTAGTGAAAAGTAATCACATCCATAACATATGAATAAGTTTCGTCATAGTTAATCCTAGGGCATTGTGAGAAGCCTTGTGCAACAAGACGAGCTTTGTAACACACAATTTTCTTCTTCTCATTACACTTCCAAATGGAAACCCACTTATAGCCAATGGGCTTCACATGTGGAGGAAAATGAGCTACAGGTCCAAACAGCTTACATTTCACAAGCCAATCGAGTTCGACTTGGATTGCTTGTTTCCAGTTTGACCAATCAATTCTACATCGACATTCATCAATGGAACGCACTTCAATGGCATCGCTCAACATGATCTTAGTAGCTACTGCAAATGCTAATGCATCGTCGATGATCATCTCATTTCTATGCCACACATAGTCTAAACTAGCATAATAGGTCGAAATCTCATGATTCTTGGCGGATTCATCTTTTCAAGGACGTTTCCATAATCTAGAATTTCCTCATGAGTTGGATAGAATGACTAAGTGATAGTCGGATTCACGGTAGGCTCTTCAGAACCTTGTGTCGTAGATTTCCTCTTCTGGATGTGTGAATCCTTTAAACTAATAGGTCTAACATGCTTTTGTGTAAAGGCAGATGATTGGCTAGTCACTAATGTATGTGGATCACAAAGATTGGCATCATGGGCCTCTAGGAGGGAAGTTTGTCGTACATTTGGTACATCCATCTTTGCAGGTGTATTCACAGCTGGAATATGTGATCTTGTCATTCACGCTAGATTAGTGAAAACATCTAGCATGTTCTGAGCTATGCTCTGGAGATCTAATATACATTGCACTTCAGTTTCAGATTGAGCGGTGTGGGGATCTAAATGAGACAAAATGGGGGTTATCCATGATAATTCGCGTCGTTCTTTAGGAACGTTGACGTTCTTATCTTCCCCTAATGACGGGAAGACTATCTCATAGAAGTGACAATCTGTGAATCGAGCAGTAAACAGATTACCTGTCAAAGGTTCTAAGTAATGAATAATCAAAGGAGAATCATATCTAACAGCGATCAGGAGCTTGGTACATATGACCAACGATCGAGCAATCATTTGTAAGCACTTAATGAAAGCCTCTGCCAGGCTATTCTAGATGTAAACATAGGGTACATGATGTTTTACTTTAACCCTAACCGACAGGCAATAGTCATCAAAAAATTTAGATGTGAATTCTCCAGCATTATCCAATCGAATAGATTTGATCAAATAATCAGGGTGGTGAGCCCTGAGCTTGATAACCTGAGCCAATAGTTTAGAGAATGCAGCATTCCTTGTGGACAACAAGCACACGTGTGACCAACAGGTGGAAGTGTCAACCAAAACCATAAAGTATCTAAATGGTCCGCAAAGAGGGTGAATCGGTCTACAAATGTCCCTTTGAATCCGTTGTAGAAAAATGAGAGCATTCGAATGAATCTTGTCATAAGAAGGCTTAGTAATAAGCTTTCTCATAGAACGTGTTGGACATGTGATTCCTTGGATCGAACCTAAACTTTGGGTTAATGGATGCTCGTGTGATGATTTGAGGATACGACACATCGCTATTTATCCATAATGTCCCAAACGATCATGCCCAAAGTATAATTTCATCCGCGGTCACAGTATTAGGGCCGGCTACATAATGGCATTCTATGGAGTGTATGGTTGTAGTATACAGACCACTCAGGATACACTTCATCTTCTATAGAATACATTTCTGGCTATATTCATAGGAGGTTATGCATAGAAATTCAACTCCATTTTCTACATGGGTTTTAGTGTGGTAATTGTTATCTCTAATGTCCTTGAAACTCAACAACGTTATTCCGGAACGTGGAGAATAGAGTGCGTCATTAATGGTCAAGATTGTACCATTGGACAATATTATATATGCCTTACCGTATCCTTCTATCAGGTTAGATGGGCTTGAAAAGGTTGTCAGAGGTGCATTCTTAGGTATGAAGTTAGTGAAATATATGCGTTCACCTAAAACGGTGTGTGTGGTTGCACTATCTACCAAACAACTAACTTGCCCACTAGTCATACCCAGAATGAAAAATTAATTTGAATCGATCATATGCATAAAAGTTCTAAAAACAAATATCAATTCAAAATAATTTCATTTATTCAGGACGGTAATTAATTAAAACTTATTATCAAAAAAAAAATAAAAATCACCAACAAATAATCCAAATATAAAGGAAAATTGTTCAAAAAATAAACCAAAAAACAAGGGGGTTTAGCCACTAGGTGGAATTCGCCCCCAATGTGTAATTTTAACTAAAAAATGGTTTATGTCTAAGATTATAATCTTCCATAAGAAAGTCAGAAACCTCCATCCTTGTAGTCTCCAGTTCGTATATTTGCCCGATATTTTACGACGACAATGATATTTAGTTGCAACCTTCTGAGGAGCTCGGCAAACATGGGACCAATGGTCCTTTGAACCATAGTGATAGCATATATCTGCATTCATGATTTTAGGTACTTTACACTTATTCTTGAAGTTCGGGGCCTTAGGAGCGAGGTTTGAGCGCTTCTGGACATTGTTTCCTCCCTTAGATGAGCCTTGACTTTGATGACCTTCACGGGGTGGCTTTTGGCTACCCCTACCATGTCTTTTTTGGGTGTTTTAGGCATTAGTTTATGATATAATATGCTTCAGGCACAGCAATCGAGCTTGATGATTCTTCATCAACAACTGGTTCTGCTTTTCAGCGGAAGTAAGAGATCAAATCTGAGAACTTAATGAACTTTTAAGCTTTATATTGTTGTTGCAGGACAATATTAGTAGCAGAGAAGATTGAATAGGTCTTCTCTAGGAGATCCTATTTTGTTAAAGTTTCATTACAAAACTTAGGAAGTGATTGGATTCAACAAACTTCAAAATTATATTCATTCACAAACTTAAAGTCTTGGAAGCGCAAATGCTGCAAGTCATGTTTTGCTTCAGGCAAGATTATGTCCTTTTGGTGATCAAAACGATCAGCCAAAGTGACCGAAAGTGCACGTGGATCCTCCTCAGCGAGGTACTCGGTTTGCAAAGCATCATGAATATGTCTTCGGATGAAGATCATAGCAATGGTTTTCTCAACTTCGCCAACTGGATTGTCCATCTCTTCTTCAATGGTGGGACGCAAGTTCTTTGCAGTGAGGTGGAGCTTCACATCTTGAACCCACTTCCAATTAGGAGCCTTTGTTTCCCTTTTCTAACTTCCAATTAGGTGCTCAGGCCAATTGCGAATATGTAAGTGGAACTGGTTCCTCAACTTCCAATGTGGCTTCATCTTCATCTAGTCAACGACCACCCAAGAAATCACTGGCTACTACCATTGTTGAAAGCACTAAGAAGCAACCATGCAGCAGATACAATTTATGCAGCCCTTCTTCATACTCATATATACATTATGCAGCAGATGCAATTTATGTAGCAGCATGGACTCTAATTTTTGCAACAACACATCACATGAGCAAAACATCACATGCAAACATTATGCAGCAGCCCTTCTTTTTTTTTTTTATAAAGAGAATGGGTGTAAAAATAATTTTACATTTTGAATTGGGTTTGAGATGGTAGTTTAGGTAATAAATTTGGGTTTAAAGAGATATTAATTCTTTAATAAAAAACAACATGGGTAAAGAGAGTAAGTTGGGTGTAGAAATGTGGCGACCCGTCCCTAATTTCCTATGTAAATTCTCCCCGCATGTGTATATTGGCAATTATGCCCTTATCATTAAGTGACGTGGACGCGTTATATTAATTTTATTTCGTTCGCGCTTTAGTATTCTAAATTTACTCACACAAACAGTTTTGACAGTGCTTAACACACTGTATTGAGACTTAAATCATACACCAAAATTATACAATATCAGAAATTACCCTTTTTTAATTATGAAAGGGACCCGTATCCCTCACCAACCCATTCCACTCAACCTTTTTTTTTTTTTTTCTGAAACCCTACCCTCCATCCATAACAACTCATCATTTCTTTCTTCCCACTCCTGTAGCATTCTTCCTCTCTCTTCTCTCTTCACTCTCTCTCTCTACCATTTTCATACGGACAAACACTGTAGACCACTCAAACCTTGAAGATCGAAGGATCCAAGGTTACCATTGGATTGCTTAGGACCTCACGAGTCCATAGATATCAGTTTCAAGTAAGAACTCGTTCGTTTTCACGTAGAAGCTCGAACCCGGAATCCGGTGAGCACCGACGGATTTCGAGCCAATTTCCGGCCAAACCACGGCGAGTTGGCTGGTATGCAAGGTATCAATCTCTTCGTATCGCTGAGTACTACAACTTTCCTTTTTATTTCACCCCATTTCGTTGAGTATTGAAGAAGTTATACCCATTTGAATCTTACCCAGTTTCCGGCGCGTCCGGCGGCTTTCGAGGCAGTTTCCGGCCAAACCACGGCGAGTTAGACGTTGTTTGAGCTACCATTCTCTTCGTATCTTCGAGAACTACAACTTTCGTTTTTGTTTCACTTGATTTCGTTGAGTATTGACAAAGTTATGGCCATTTAAATCTTGAGCAGTTTTCCAACGTAAAGGACAGTGGTTGTTAGGTCAATTTCAATGAATTGTTCCGGTCAACCTCGACCACACATGGACTCCTATTAGGTAAAAACTTATTCTATATATTCCTAGCTTCAAAATGACTCTTGAATCATCCAATTTGGTTAAGTAACGAGTTAGATATCGACTCTGGAAGTTGGGAAGAAAATATAAGTTTTCTGGAAAAATGTAACCGTGGTCGTTTGGCTACTTTCAGGCCCAATTTATGAACAACACAGACCACATATGAACTTTTTGTGAATATAGATCTATTTCCTACATTCCTAAATTTAATTTGGCTTTTGAATTACTAAATTTGGTTAAGAAACGAGCTCGTTTGAAGCTCTGGAAGTTGGACGAAAAATCTGTAAAAAATGGCTGGAACCCGCGAAGAAGACGAGTACACTGTACTCGTAGGCGTGTGGCCACCAGCGCAGCCACCTTGTGGCGGCGCGTGGGAACGCGTGAGCCGTGAAAAAATTATTATAAAAATATGTGTGTTTTCGTGACGTCGAGTAGATCGATTTCATATATTTAAACCCTATATTTGAATAATATATGAAGATTTTATTTACGTTTCCGTTTATGTGTATTAAACTAAGTTAATTAGAAATTTCACGTATAGGGAAACGTATTCTGAGGACGTACGTGGTTAAGCCAAGTTAGGAGGCTTCGTTTGGATTGCGTATTTGT
The DNA here is from genome assembly GCA_963580275.1 of Crataegus laevigata. Classification (NCBI taxonomy): domain Eukaryota; kingdom Viridiplantae; phylum Streptophyta; class Magnoliopsida; order Rosales; family Rosaceae; genus Crataegus; species Crataegus laevigata. The sequence continues at coordinate 25,089,462 of OY756948.1, forward strand.
GAGTGGGCAGTTTGTTTTTGTACTTATACGTATTTATAGTTTCCAAAATGCATGAATGATTCACTTTACGTATATATTACCAAATAAACGTTAAGTACGATATAATTGTGATAAATGCTGCTATATGGTTAAGATATACTTGTCATGATATTCATACATGTTCATATGCATACTCATCTGCTGCACCGGTGTTAGTACTCGCCCCAGGGCCAAGGCCAGTCCTTCACGTGTATGTTCACATCGCACCGTTCGCTCGTTTGGATCCAGGTTAGGTGCCAGTCCTGTCGGGTAGATTGCATTAGGCAATCCGACTTGTATGTGATGTGCTTCTGCACCAGTCTTCACGTGATTGTAGTACTTGAGCGCATTGATTACACCCAGTCCTGTTCGTGTCAGATTCCGTCTGTTCGAACTTGTGTGCAAGCATTAGATAGATGAGTATTGCATTATATTATTGCCACATGATTATACTTCTGCAGCATTGACTCTATCATGATTCGACTCGCATATTGTCATTAATACTTAGCTACAGTATTGTGCATATATATATATATATACGTACTTACTCATAATGTACTTTTTATTAAAGGAAACTATAATTGTTTTACGGCGAGGGGTTAGTATATTCTAAACCAAAAGTTTTCATATAAGTTTGTTTTGCTGACCCACTCAACTTTATTTTTCACCCCTCCAGGTTTAGTAGATGTGTTTATGTATATACGAGGATTCTGGCAAATCTCAAGAGATGGTTACCTTCAGTGGTATAACCTTCATCCCATTTACTATACTGTCTTATACTCTGACATCACGTGTGAATAGGGTTCAATCCCGCTCACCTGCACACTCTCTTGATTAGGCATTTTTAGGTTTAAATTCATCTTCGTTTTCCACATCACTACACTTTATGGCTTCGTCACCGTCTAGGTGTCGGCCAGCATAACTCGATCTGGAGTCCAGGTGGATATTCCCGGGCGGGGTGTGTCAGCTTGGTATCAGAGCCTAAGTTTGGGCAGTATTATGTTAATCACACACGTGATGTAAGCATTCTTGGTTCTTGAACGTAAGTGTTAAATTTTGCCACCTCGTCGAGCACAAAAAACCTGTTAACTTTTTCGGAAGTTATGAATACCTTAGACGATTTATCGTCATCTTAGAAAATTGTTTTGACAATCACCTCTAGACTTTAACCGACGAATCTCCCCATCAAGGAAGCTTTGTTTTGGAAGAAACGAGTTTTGAAAAGGTTACAAAGACCTTGTAACGCATGACGTAAAGGAAAAAAAAAAACTAAAACTTAGCAAGGATACCTTAGGGTATTTAACACAGTATGCTAAACGAAATAAAGCTTGTTTATTGAAACTCCGATAAACTACATACGTGGACATACATGAAAATCAAACAAACACATAGGAGGGAGTCTTCACAAGGCTACTCGTGAGGAGCCTCAGTACTCGGCGGAGTACCAGAAGGAGGAGGCACTGGAGGTTGATCATTTGGAGCTTCGGTACGTGGTAAAGCTCTAGAAGACGAAGGCAGTAGATGCCTTTGGAACAAATCCACCAACATATGATGGTCACTCAAAATTCGACTCTCGGATTCCTGCAGTTGGTCAAGCTTTCTCTTCATACATGTAGAGTAGCTATGGGCAAGCATGTGCAACTGTCTATTATCCTGCTTGAGCCCCTTGATTTCTTGTTTGAGGCTTGCCACTTCCACCATCAATGACTCAACTTGACGGGTGCGAACAAGCAAGCGTTGACCCATATTAGACACAGAAGCCGCGCACTGAACACTGAAAGCCAAAGAGTCCTGAACGGCCAACTCATCAGACCGTTTAGAGAGTATCCTACTATCTTTAGGAGTAAGGAGATTCCTGGCCACCACAGTAGCGGTTAGATCATTCTTCATCACAGAGTCCCTAATGGTAAGAGGACCAGTAGAGGATAAGAAAGATGGACGCCATGTGTTGTCTGGGGAAAGAATGAATGTCTCTTCCCCAGTATTCAAATCGATACGGCGATCAGATGGACAAGCCATTTGCAGAGATGACGAAGGAAAAATGAGGTACAATAAATCTCAGAAGTAAGAAAATGAGAGGAAAATTTCTACAAGTAGTAGCTCTCTGAATGTACCTCTTAAAGTCAATTGGGATCCCTATAAAAAGGAAGGGCAACGGGACCACGTGTTCAAAAATCGAAGAAGCACTATACTCCGATTCTGAGAACCGAGTTCACTTGGAAAAAAAAAAAATAATAATAATAATAAAACTTTGGTAATTCCTACACGTAAAATTAGCTCATTGGATACCACAGATAATTTGGGCAAAGATCTCTGACAAAGCTAAGGCACGCGGATATCGAGGTGCCAGCTACACTACTTTTACACACGAGAGCAAAGGAAAAGACATTACAACTTACTAAGTGAGAAATCTCTGTTTATGTCGACTTTCGTCCTCCATGGAAAAACAAGTTGGGAAAAAGCCTACCTTTTCATTTCCCCGAGAATGCACATTCAACAGACCTGTTTGTTCAAAAATCGAAGAGACGCTGCTTTCACCGATTTCGAAGAGCCAGATTTCCTCCTGGATAGAATTTCTCAACACGCTTCACATTCAACACCAGCTTTCTGGATATCACGGATCACTTTGCCAAAGATATCTGACAAAGGTAGAACACGTGAACCTTGCAGCCCACCGTATTGCTATGCCCAAGAATGGTAAAAGAATAGTAATACTACTTGTTGTTTGAGAAAATCTCTATATATGTTAACTTCCATCTTCCACAGCCAGGCAGACCTGTAAGAAATGCTTAACCCTTACTCACATTCGAGAGGGCACTCCCAACAAAACCTCTTGAATACTCAGCCTTCTTCCCTTCCGATGATACCTTCGTAAATAAGCCATACCAGAGCAAGAGTACCTCATATCATTAGGGTCGAAAGCAAGAGTATCCCATATCATGCTTTCTCCCTGTCCTTGTCTTTGTCTTTGTTTTCACCTGGAAGATAAAGAGAAAGAGGGCAATTAGTCAGAAACCGAGATCAAACTTCCGATCTGGAACTGATTGTCCCGTAACCTTTGCTTGTTTATTTCTCTAGCATTGCTCTCGAGTACTCATCCTCAACTGTCTTCAAGGTCCTGAATTCCACCGGCAAATACACCAACGGTTGATCAGATATTGGCTCTTTACATTTAGGTTGCCAAGAGCGGATGAGGCGCTGAGAAGTAGTGTTCTGAAGAACCATTCAAATGCAAAGGGTACACACCACTTCAGCTATACAAAAGGTTGAAGCAGAAGGGTCAACGATGAGCTGGAACAAGTCATTACAGCATAAAGCTTCAACAATCTTTCGTTGGCACCGCCTTCAGAAAGCAACAGTATCCCATATCATCAGGATTGAATGTACTCTAGATTTGATGGGATTGTTTTAACCCTCAAATTCTCGAGTTAGCTCGCTCCATCGGAGGAAACCAAAAAACCCTCCAACTAGTTCAAGAATAGGCATGTGGAAAGCTACTTTTTCAAAAGCAAAAGTATCCCATATCACCCCTCCTCCTTTTCCTTTTCTTTGTCCTTGTTGTTGAATGAGAGACAAAGAGGGGGAGAATAATTAGCAGGAACCCGAAGTAAAACTTCCGATCTAGACCTGATTGCTTGATACTCTGATTGCTTACCTTGTCTGTCACCTCATTCGGCAGATCTTCTCAGTCAGAGACTTAGGGAACTCATACACTATGGTTGGTATCGCACTTGACCAAGCTTGAAACTACAATAAGCTTTGAGTGAAGATGATACATTACCTTGTGCGTCAACATATGTTCAAGATACCACTCCTACCTAAGGAACGAAGGCAACGTAAGATGATACCATACTTCGACACTTAAAAGTGTTGTGATTACTCAGTGGCTTAGACCTTGCAAGTCCCTAATGTCATTTGTAATAAATCCTTCACTAGAACTCACAAAACGAGAACTTGAATTTATGTACTTGTGTAACCCTTCACCATTAATGAGAATTTTTATACTCTGTGGACGTAGCCAATTTGGGTGAACCATATACATATAGTGTTTGAGTTCTTACCCTTACCTCCCTACATACTTATCTACTTCCGTATATACCTTTAACTCTATGTTATTATAAAGTGTGTATATATATATATATTCTTTCTCGTCGTCTTATGTTGCGAATGTATTTTGATTTATGTGCTCTTTAGTGATAGCATGACCGTATTAGACACTTATTTTTGTTAGAACAGCTTGTAAGTGCGGTTACAAATTTTGATATTGGTTGTGTCACATTTGAAACGTAGTTTGGAGATTCTTTGCTTAGCACTTGTTTGTCAGAAGAATTTTGTGAATAATCGTTCAATTGTGAGAGTTCAGAATATAGAATTATTTCATTACTGTTGTTACCCAAGGGGGGTAGTGCGTGAGCACTGTAGAGACTTAATCAGATGTTGGTTGTGTATTTCCCAATGGGGGCACGATGGTAATATTGCACCCTTAGGAATTTGTAACTTATTTATCATGGCGACAATGAGTTGTCAATATCGCGGGCTGCAGACCGTAATATCAAGGACTTATTCATTGAATTTGTTAAGCAAGTAAATAGGTATATTATTTTACAAGTAGTATTTACTTATGTATTTGTTGTTTTACCTATTTATTACTTGGGCTCAACCCAAGGATATTACGTACTTTTAAGTATGCAACGCTCGGAAACGTAGTAGAAAAATTCTATGTTCAGTTTTAAAATCAATACAACTACTCTAACTTTATGTTGTTATATGTATGTATTTTCGACGGGGCAGTAGTACATATAAATATTTTCGGCATTTTGTCTTTGCAAAAAACTATTATACTATAGTATTGTACTGAAGAAGAAGGAAAGTATGAGTTGGAGGCATGAAAAGGAATTAATGCACTCTGAATCGCGACGGAGCAGCATTTTTCCCTTTTTGTACAATCACTATGACTTAATTTCTTCGTTAGTACGTATGTTTGTACATCCCTGCCTTAAGTCTTGTATAACAAATGATTTTAAATTTCGGGGACGAAATTTTTATAAGAGGGGTAGATTGTGGCGACCCGTCCCTAATTTCCTATGTAAATTCTCCCTGCATGTGTATATTGGCAATTATGCCCTTATCGTTAAGTGACGTGGACGCGTTATATTAATTTTATTTCATTCGCGCTTTAGTATTCTAAATTTACTCACACGAACAGTTTTGACAGTGCTTAACACACTGTATTGAGACTTAAATCATACACCAAAATTATACAATATCAGAAATTACCCTCTTTTAATTATGAAAGGGACCCGTATCCCTCACCAACCCATTCCACTCAACCTTTTTTTTTCTGAAACTCTACCCTCCATCCATAACAACTCATCATTTCTTTCTTCCCACTCCCGTAGCATTCTTCCTCTCTCTTCTCTCTTCACTCTCTCTCTCTACCATTTTCATACGGACAAACACCGTAGACCACTCAAACCTTGAAGATCGAAGGATCCAAGGTTACCATTGGATTGCTTAGGACCTCACGAGTCCATAGATATCAGTTTCAAGTAAGAACTCGTTCGTTTTCACGTAGAAGCTCGAACCCGGAATCCGGTGAGCACCGACGGATTTAGAGCCAATTTCCGGCCAAACCACGGCGAGTTGGCTGGCGTGCAAGGTATCAATCTCTTCGTATCGCTGAGTACTACAGCTTTCCTTTTTATTTCACCCCATTTCGTTGAGTATTGAAGAAGTTATACCCATTTGAATCTTACCCAGTTTCCGGCGAGTCCGGCGGCTTTCGAGGCCGTTTCCGGCCAAACCACGGCGAGTTAGACGTCGTGCGAGGTACCATTCTCTTCGTATCTTCGAGAGCTGCAACTTTCGTTTTTGTTTCACTTGATTTCGTTGAGTATTAACAAAGTTATGGCCATTTAAATCTTGAGCAGTTTTCCAACGTAAGGGACAGTGGTTGTTAGGTCAATTTCAATGAATTGTTCCGGTCAACCTCGACCACAGATGGACTCCTATTAGGTACAAACGTATTCTATATATTCCTAGCTTCAAAATAACTCTTGAATCATCCAATTTGGTTAAGTAACGAGTTAGATATCGACTCTGGAAGTTGGGAAGAAAATATAAGTTTTCTGGAAAAATGTAACCGTGGTCGTTTGGCTACTTTCAGGCCCAATTTATGAACAACACAGACCACATATGAACTTTTTGTGAATATAGATCTATTTCCTACATTCCTAAATTTAATTTGGCTTTTGAATTACTAAATTTGGTTAAGAAACGAGCTCGTTTGAAGCTCTGGAAGTTGGACGAAAAATCTGTAAAAAATGGCTGGAACCCGTGAAGAAGACGAGTACACTGTACTCGCAGGCGTGTGGCCACCAGGGCAGCCACCTTGTAAAGTACAACTCAGTATCAAAGGCGAGATAATTCGTTTATTAAATGCTGATTTTATTCAAACAGCTCGGTACGTGGAGTGGTTGGCGAATATTGTGCTAGTCATAAAGAAAAATGAAATCCTTCAAAACGTTGAACATTGATTTTGGCACAATATTCGACTAGCACAACATTTTCCAACCACTCCACGTACTGAGCCGTCTGAATAAAATCGAAATTTAATAAACGAATTATCTCGTCTTTGATTTTGGCTAGCACAAAGAAACAAACTTTAACTATTGCTCAGCAAAATTAATTTTCTTCGTTGATTTATTTCAAAATCGGCCGGCAAAATGAAGACGTTTTCTCAACAATATCCGGGCCTAAAATCTAGGATTTAAGCTGAGGAAATGAGAAGTCCAGAGGAAAATTGCCAGATCTCGGCCCAATGATTAATATTTAGCCCAGGAGGTCGGGTCTCAGCCAGAAAAAGGAACGTTAGCGGTAAGACCAAGTCTTAGTAGAATTACGACTGCTAAAGGATCATATTTAGATGATGGTTGGATCAAGTTTTGGATGAATTATGATTACTAAGGATCAGGATGGGTTTTGACAAGACTAGAATTAGTCTAAGGATCAAAACCTTGCGGTTGATCTGATAAGAAGTGAAATGGACGCAAAGGTTCAAAATCCTAGTTCAAGTCTAAACACTAAGACTTGATTTAGATAAAGTTTAGGCAGGAGAGGTTTTGAATGTAAAAAAAATTTAGGTGCATGCTGAAGAGTCACAGTGCTAGTAGCATTCTATCACTCGGCAGACTTGGCCATGATGAAATTAACCCTCATAAATATAAATAGTTTTGCAATGTAGAAAGGACCCTCAACTCCACACACAATCAACGCTTATGCGAAACCCTCTGATCACGCCCCTGAGAAAATACTAACTACTCTACTATCATGTCCACACAAATTTAGTTTGCTTAAACATCACTAGCTGATAATCAGCGAAGGTGATAATTTGGTTAAACAACACTGGAGTAACATAACTAGATTGGTCCAGAAGTCTTGGCAGTTTGGTTAAACAACAGACTCCTCTTTTGACTGATATCTATCCCAAGTCCCAGCCGGCGAAGAGTCTTTGATTCTTTCACCGAAAAAGGTCCCTTCATCAACTTTCCTAGTGAAATGGAGTGTTCTATGATCGATTATTCACGAGTATCATTTAGAGTTTTCATATTGACAACCGAACAATTTTTACCACAAAGATGCTCATTTCTTTTGTTTATCTTTATCCTTACAATTTGGTACTGATTCGGCGCACTTATATTTTCATAAATATAGTTGAAGCTACCGAACATGGTACATGAGATCTTGAACTTAGTAGTGAATGCATAACCTCGTCTTCAGGTTATAGAACCCTAGCTGAAGTCGCTTGGTGTAGAAGTCAGCTGAGCATTTCATCACCACATCCATCTTACTCGCCAGACAAGCTTGGTAGCGTGTTGGCACGCCCGAATTAGTAGTGAACCACATAAGGACTAACTTAATTTATTAATTACTCGACTTGCGCACCATATAGGCTTCGTAATTTTTAAGGTCAACATGTGTACTTGCTAGATCAATTGCAATGGCAAACTAGTTTTTGCACATCAGCCGACATATAATGGGTAGTTAACGTGATAAGAAAATGTAACCTAACATTACACAAAAGGGAAAAATATTTTCCAAATTACCCTCTTTTCTCTCTTTATACTTCCCCTCTTATTTCCAGCTAGGGAACTGAAAGTTAACGTTAAATCAAGAGACAAATACACGTAGGAAAGTGGAGATGGCAAAAAGAGCGTAAAAATGATTCCCTTGGACAAAAAAGTAAAAGTTGGAAAGGGAGGATAGCAAAGATGGAGGAGGGTTGGAAAAAATAAAATAAAAATTGGTGAAAATATAAACTAATGTAAATTAAAGAAAAGTTAAAAATCTCAATCAGTTTGAGCACCGAAGCTATTAAAAACAAGCATTTATGTGGATTTACATGTGGATTCCATTCTTCTTCCCTCCTACTGATTCTCCAATATTTGTGTCTCATCAACAAGAGAAAGGTGAACCAATTATTCCAACCAAAGAAAGTTGTTTTGATAAAGAATTCATTAATTTCAGATATTCTCTGTACATGTCCCTCTATAAGTTAGGATCCTTCCCCTTCTTATATATATATAGATATAGTTCCCACAACTTCTTCAGCTTAAACTTTACTGAGCCTATGAGTTAGAATCCTTCCCCTTACCTACAAGGTGATTTTCTTTAAGCCTCCTTTTCTACTCTTCATTTTGCATCATATTGATTTTGGTTTTCTTCTTCCACCCTCTTCATTCACCACGTATTCCTTCCACAACTCTCTCTCTCTCTTTCTCTCGCATACACACAAACACATGAACTTCTGACCCAATTATTTCCAGAACTTTACTCTTCACAAATCAGGCACAGTGATTGTTTACAAAACGTAAAAATGCTAACAGAAAATTAATGATTTGTCGTGATGTCCTCTGTATTTGCAGAAGTTGGGAGATAATTAAGCAGGATGGCTTCTGCCCAGGTCAAAGAAAATGTAGCAGCCAAAAAGTTTCAAAAGAGCTACTTTGATGTCTTGGGGTTGTGCTGCTCATCAGAAATTCCACTCATAGAGAATATCCTCAAGCCTCTTGAAGGTGTGAAAGAGGTTTCAGTGATTGTGCCTTCCAGAACTGTAATTGTTGTCCATGATATCCTCCTCATTTCCCAGCTTCAAATTGGTAAGTACCCAATAATCTTTATATTCTCTCAAATTATTACACCAGTTACTATTAATATTTTCCATTAATTCTGTAATATCTGTGTTGAAAATTGGTTTTTTTTTTTTTGGGGTATTCCTTGCACAACAAAAAGCAAATAGTTTTGAGAAAAGAAAAAACAGATAGCAGTCGGTGGACATTACTTTTTCTGTTGTCTCGAAGGGAATTATTAATCAGCGTATCGTGTACAATCATGAACCAACAAGAGTTCGTAAGATGTTTTGCTTTCCTTTTCATCACCCACTAGATATCCCACTAATTTATAGAATATAAAAGTATTTCAAATAATTTCGTATCTTTTAGATGCTTTCTGCAATTTTTTATGATGGGATTGTACCAAAACATCTTTACGAACTCTTGTTCTTCGTAACTCCTTTCACTGTTTGTTATTTTGAACTTCTTTGAACCTTACTTTGGTTTCACAGTTTATTATTTATAATATACCTAAACCTAGCTTTCTGTTGGGCGGCTAATTCTTTGTCCGTTTTACCTTATTTTTCTTGTGATCATATATAATACTATATAATATTTCACCCCTTTGGTGTGAGTCCTGAGACTCTTTGACTATGAGGAAGAAAGGCATTAGTTTTCTGAAAAAGAGTGCGTGTTAGACCTACTCTTAATCTTAATACCAAACCAAATATTACTGGTAAGAATAAGATTCTTTTGCTGGAAGTTTAAATAAATTAATACGACAACGACAAAATTGATAGTGCTCATAAGCAAATATATTTTTCTTGATGAAAATGCCCTTGTGATCTTGATAAACTAAAAAGAGTACATAATATGTTTCTTTAATATACCAAAAGAAGAGAGAAGTTCCTTGAGCAAGAAGAAATTAATTAATACTATGATCTATTACTATTAGTTGATTTACCTGAATGTGCGTCTAAATTCGCAGCCTTACATTTGTTATCCTATGGACAGTTAAGGCATTAAACCAAGCAAGGTTAGAAGCAAATGTGAGAGTGTATGGGGCAGGGGACAGTTACAAGAAAACGTGGCCAAGTCCATATGCAATTGGTAGTGGCGTGTTACTTGTTCTATCATTTCTCAAGTATGTGTATCGGCCATTAGGGTGGTTGGCCCTTGGAGCGGTGGCCCTTGGCATTTTTCCCATTGCTATGAAAGGTTTTGCGTCAATTCGAAATTTCAGGTTTCATGACATCAACATTCTTGTTATCATTGCCGGTGAGTTAATACTTGGTCTTAATACTCAACTTTTTGTCATTTTATTCTACACAATTTATTAATTTTCTGCCACTCTAATATTGGTTTTACAATGTCGCATGGTGTTACAATAATTATATGATGACATATACTTACAATCATAAAACACATCCTCTTTTGTCAATCATCTATCATGGGAACAATACATGAGGAGTGAAAAAAAAAAAAACGCATGCAGTAATTCGTTAATAATAATACAAAAAATTAAAAAAAGTTATTGGTCAAATTAATAATATTTGTGCTCTACAAAATTTTGGTAAGCTATTTTATAATAATTGGTTAAAAGAAAATGACTAAAAGGTTGGGTATAATTTGGACAAGAAAATTATGGTATTAATAAATCTCGGCCGTCTGTTTTTTATTACAACTTTGATTAGTTTTGAGTAATGCTATATTTATCTTATTTACCGTATCATATTTGTACTAGCTTTCTAATAGAGGTAGGACCTACCAATACATATGAGAATCATTTCTATTAGATGTAGTACAAATGTGGTATAAAAATATAGTAAGAATAACATTTTATTTTAGTTCCTTTTGAAATTCAAAGATTCTTGTTCGTTAAATTGTACATATGCACTTGATTATTTTGGGTACCGACCTCTTTGGATGTTTTAAAATGACTTTGCCGACCTTCACACCAAAGAGATTTTTTAGTATGTCGAGGATACTATCTTGTACGCTAAAAGTATTAATATAATTAGTTAAAAATAAAAAATAAAAATTTAACTAATTATATTATAACACTTGATATATCAAGTTGTATTTTCATACTAAAATGTTTATCGTTACACCGAACTAACCAAAACAATTGATCCTTTTGTTTTTTTCTTTTTTTTGTTGAGAAAAATTGCAACACGTCACGTTTTCTTAGAAAGTTTGAATGGATACATGTCGGATCAGAGTTCCAATCCAAACGTCACCGGTACGCAACTAAAGATATTTTTTTTTATGCACAGAAAAGATCCAAATGATTTTGTCTTTGGCTTCTTGCAAGTTAGAATGGATATGCGTGTTTAAACTAAAAGTTTGGATGGATATTTGGATTTTGTTAAAAGTCGCTTCCCGATCTGTTTCCTTCAGATGATACAGTTTTTGGAAAACTTAAAGTCCCTGTTTTGCAGGGTTCCTAAATCTAACTGTTCGAGGCTTTCTTAAGTAACGCTCCGGGGTTTTGGAGCATTTTTGAAGTAATCCTCTCATAGCATGTTCGGCATTTTTGTACTTCCACATTTCTTCTTGGATTTAAAATCTTTTCTTTTTAGAGTAGGTTTTCTAATTTTTTTAGTCCACCTTAAAGTCTAATTTCATTGCCCTAGCTCATCGTTGGCTTTCCATTTTTTGTGAATAAGGGTGCTATAGCTAAGGTACCTAACTATTTCGTGAACCGTATGTTTTGACTTGCTTGGCTAAGCGACCTAACTATTTTAGTCCCCTACACCTACTTCTATAGTTTATAGTCTCAACCGATTCCACTAGGGCATCATCTTTCTCGTCACGTCTTATGGTTGTTATGTAACTTTAACAAATAAATGGTTCTTCAACTGAAATGCGATATACATGGAAATGAAGAAGCACTTGAATAAAAGAATAAAACACTACCAAATTAAAAATTTTAAATATACTGAATCATGATTTCAGTCGGACTTTTGGAGAAAAATGCAGTAAAAAAGGAGACCGTATTTTCAGATTTTAAAGTAAAATAATACAAAAATATTTCTAATTCGAAGGAAAAACGTTAGCTTATTGCAGTATCAGTAAATCCTTTTCTTTTTTTTTGGTGCTGTAGTTTATATATAGTTTACTGGTTACTGGTATCGATAAACTGATAGGTAGTGTAACTTTTGACAGTGGTTGGAACAATTGCTTTGAAGGACTATACCGAAGCTGCCTCTATTGTCTTTCTGTTCATCATTGCAGAGTGGCTTCAGTCTTGTGCAGGATACAGGGTTAGCATAAAACCCTCATCCTTGTTTTTATGAAACATTTCAGAACGAATTAAACAAAATACAAGTAACAATAAGTGGCAGAAAAAACGTAGCAATGGATTTGAAAGTTTGAGTATGCGGAACAGATTTCGGAACAAGAAGTTTTGCTGAAGACAGTTTTGTACATAATTAAGTGATAAACCAAGTACTAATACATTAAAGTGTTATTTTAGGGATTGATGAATGAGTTGCTAATGTGTATCATAGGCAGTCAAAAATCTAGAATGACATGCTTTTATGTACTCAGGCAAAAGTAGTGATGTCGTCGTTGATGAGCATGGCGCCCCAAAAAGCAGTCTTAGCTGAGAGTGGAGAAGTTGTAGATGTTGATGAGGTTAAGTTGAACACAATTCTTGCTGTTAAGGCTGGCGAAGTTATACCGATTGATGGAATAGTTGTTGAAGGAAAAGGCGAAGTGGATGAGAAAACACTAACTGGGGAATCCTATCCAGTAGCCAAAGAAAAGGACTCCACTGTTTGGGCGGGCACTATCAATCTTAATGGTAAAATAAACCTCCCTCCCATCATTCTTATATCTTGAATAAAAGATTTATGTGTTCATTTCTGACAAATTTTGGTTTGTATTTGTAAAGGTTATATTAGTGTTAAAACTACAGCGTTAGCTGAAGATTGTGCAGTCGCCAAAATGGCCAAACTTGTCGAAGAGGCTCAAAACAGCAAAACCAGAACTCAAAGATTCATTGACAAATGCGCAATGTTCTATACCCCAGGTTAGTCTACTTTTGCCATACATTTCATATGTTTCCCTATTCTTTTACTACCAAGGAGAATGCAAACGGTTAGATTTATACATTTTGTGCTGCTGTTTTGCAGTGGTCCTAGTCATATCTGTATCTATCGCGGTGATTCCGGCAGCATTACATGTTCACAATTGGAGCAAGTGGTTTCACTTAGCTTTGGTTGTTTTAGTGAGTGCATGTCCTTGCGGCCTCATCCTCTCTACACCCGTTGTGACTTTTTGCACACTCACAAAGGCAGCAACATCCGGACTGCTATTCAAAGGAGGTGACTACGTTGAGATCCTTGCTAAAGTCAAGATCATGGCTTTTGACAAAACTGGGACAATAACAAGGGGTGAATTTGTGGTGATGGATTTTCAATCTCTTCGTGATGACATTAGCTTGAACACATTGCTTTACTGGTATAGACTGGAACTCCTCTTTTCATCAACATGTTGAATAACACACACCAAAATTATGATGGAAAGAAAAATTTTAATTCATGAAATTCAGAAAGCGACTTCTAGTTTAAAGACTAATTTAAGACTGTTTTAAATGCTGCATTTTAAAAATCGGAAAAGGAATGGTTGGATTGTATTCTTCACTGGAAGAATTTCCTTTGTCCACTAAATTTACAGTTTATTTATCCTCTTGAAGGGTTGCAAGCATTGAGAGGAAGTCCAGTCATCCAATGGCAGATGCGCTGGTTGACTATGGAAGATCACTTTCGATTGAGCCAAAGCCTGAAAATGTGGAGGAGTTTCAAAATTTTCCCGGGGAAGGTATCCATGGGAAAATTGATGGACAAGATATCTACATTGGAAACAGAAAAATAGCTTTACGAGCTGCTTGTGAAATAGGTAAATGCCACTCCTTTACCTTCTAAGCTATTTCCAAACGATAGCTAGTGATTCCAAAGTTATGATCCATTTTCCTTTTGTTTATGGACTCTTGGATCTCTCATCATTGGTTCTGTCTCCAGTTCCAACAACTGAAGGTTCTAATGGCGGGAAAACGATTGGATACATATACTCTGGAGGAACCCCTGCCGGAGTCTTTACAATATCTGATGCTTGTCGATCTGGGGCCGCAGAGGCTATCAGAGAGCTGAAGAAGTTGGGTATTAAAACAGCTATACTCACTGGAGATAGTAATGCTGCCGCATTGCATACAAATGAGCAGGTGCTTTATTTCTAATATATTAGCCTATGCCTGAATCCGGGCGCTCACTTTATTGATTCAATACATGATTTGCCTTGGCATACATTGCTGTAGAACTGCATGTATATTTCCTTTGTAGATTAAGGGGAAAAGGGAACTAATATGAGTAGCAATTTATCTGACTTGCAGCTTAAGCAAGCTGTCGAGGTAGTACATGCAGAACTTCTACCTGAAGATAAGGCAAGAATCGTTAAAGAATTTAAAACGGAAGGAAATACAGCAATGGTTGGAGACGGTATCAATGATGCCCCTGCATTAGCCACAGCGGATATTGGTATCTCAATGGGCATTTCAGGATCAGCCCTTGCTCAAGAAACTGGGAATATAATTTTACTGTCAAATGACATTAGGAAACTACCGAAAGCAGTCCAACTGGCGAGAAGAGCTAATAGAAAAGTGGTTGAGAATGTTGTTTTGTCAATCACTACTAAGGTTGGTATCCTTGCACTGGGATTTGCAGGGCATCCGCTCGTTTGGGCTGCGGTTCTTGCTGATGTTGGGACATGCATGCTTGTTATATTCAACAGCATGCTACTCTTACAAGGAACCCAAAAGCATGGAGGGAATACTTCTGCACCACATGCCCATAAACATGGAAGCCATGGACATAGCCTCTCTCACAAAAATCAACATTGTTGCTCGGATAGCAAACCCGTGAAAGCCTGTAAACCTCAAAAGTGTTCATCACAGTGCCAGCCTACTCCCTTGAATTCAAGCTTGCCCTGTATTCTTAAGTGCAGTGATGACTTACGCAAGGCACAGCACTGTGATGAAGCAAGTTGCATGAAAGTCAATAAAGATCTCGAGTCACAGAATAAACACAATCTTGGTTGTTTGAGTCATCATAATTTGAGCTCATGTGCAGAAGGTGATAAAATTCACGAGGCAAAACACTGCAACGGTTCTGCTTCTTCTTTGGTGGAAATTCAAAAGTCGACAAGTAAAGGTCATTGCCACTCAACGCACTGCGGCAAAGAGCACAGCACCAAGGAAAGTGATAGAGTCCATGAGGAAAAACACTGCAATCACTCTATCTTTTCTTTGGATGAAAGAAAAAGATTGACAGATAGTGACATTACCCACTCAAGACACTGTGGAAAGGAGCATAGTAGAAAGGAAGGTGATGCAATACACGAGCCAAAACACTGCAACCATTCTGCTTTTTCAATGGAGGAATGCCAAAAATTGCCAAGTACTGGTCATTGCCACTCAACTCACTGTGGCAAAGATCATATTCACAATGAAGTGTTAGGAGAGACGTTTGCCACAAGCTGTGATCATCAGCATCACTGTAGTCTAGATGAAAACTCACCTCCTCATACGACTGTTGATATTGTACCGGGTTGTGACCAAGCAGAATCAGCCCCAACGAATTCTTGCATTGGCTCAGGGACAGTGGAAAAGGAAGCATGTTGCTCGGAATCAGTAGCAATTCAAGCTTGTGTGTTAGAGAAAAGAGAAGTCGGTGGGTGCTGCAAAAGCTACATGAAGGAATGCTGTGGTAGTCATGGGCATATTGGTTCTAGCTTTAAGGGTTGTTTATCAGAAATCACAATTGAATAGATGTAACTGACTGAAAAAAGTTATATATATATATATATATATATATATCCACACCTAATCGAACTTCAATGATCTGAACTGTCTATTTTTCTGCAGCTCGTGAATTATCCTTACAAAATATTAGCCAAATAAAAAATATTTGAGATTTTTTTTTTTTTTTTTTGAAGCTTTTAGACATCTAATTTAGGAATGAAAAAAAGGATTAGAACATATGGCAAGAGCAGACATATCAACCCAATGCAAACAAGGAGGTAAGGGAAGAAATTGATGTACGTCCCTGAGCAATGATCGAATCCAGAAAATGTCAGCTACACTGCTTAGGCCTGGGCACGGTTCGATACAGTTCGGTATCGGAGTGTTACCGAAACCGAACCCATAGTAAAATTTCGGTACGGTTCGGTTCGGTATGAATAGTTGTACCAACTTAATAGCAAACCTTATAGGTTCGGTTCGATTCGGTAAGGAACAAGACTTATTTTTTCAGTTTTTGTAAAAAAAAAAAAGCCCAAATTATTTTTTTGCCGAAAATTGATTTGGTACGATTCGGTACCAAATATAGAACCGAAACCAAACCGAACCGATTTTGTACCGATACCGAATGAACTGAAAAAAATAACCGAACCGACCGGGTTCGGTACGGGTTCGGTTCGGTTCTCGATATTTTTTTCCCAGGCCTAACACTGCTGGCTAATGCTTTTTACTCTGCTTTTGTTGAACTTGAAACAATTAACTGCCATGATATTGGATTGGAACCCAAACACACAACATAACCAGTGAGGGATCTTCTAGTGTTAATATTAGCAACCTAGTCAGAATCTGAGAAAGCAGTTATAGACATATCCTCACTCTTAGTATACCTCAAACCAAAATCAATTGTACCTTGTAGATACTTTAGAATTCTTTTAACCAAATAAAAATGCAATTATGTAGGATTAGTCATGAATGGACAAACCATGTTAACTAAGTGAGCTATATCAGGCCCTTGTAAAAGTCAAAGTATTGCAGAGCACTAGCCAAACTTCTGTAATGACATGGATCAGTCATAGGTGTTTATTCAGTAGCAAGTAATTGTGTATGAGGTTTGGATGGTGTAGATGTAGGCTTACAATGCTCCATACCAGCCTTTGTCAACAATTCCCTAGCATATTTGGACTGATTAATGAATAGAAAACTATCTTGTTGATATTGAATGTGTAGTTCTAAGAAATATGTAAGTTTCCCCAGGTCTTTGAGATCAAGGACTTCAGCAAGACTTGTAACAACCGGTTGAATATTTGAAAGACTTGAACCAGTCAATATAATGTCATCAACATACAGCAAGATAATAAGAACATCTCCATCATCCTCTTTAACAAACAAACTTGTATCAGGCAATGAAGTTTTAAATCCTAAAACAGGCAAATAACTTGTGATTTTTTAATTCCAAGCTTTGGGAGCTTGTTTCAAACCATAAAAAGACTTTATTAATCTGCATACATGATTGGGATCCTTTGGATCCCCAAGTTGCTTCATATAAACCTATTCTTCAAGATCACCTTGTAGAAAAGCATATTTCATCTCCAGTTGTCTCAATGTTCAACCAAACTGAGCTGCTAAAGCAAGAATAAGTCTAATAGTAGCATGTCTAACTACTAGACTAAAGGTCTCAGAGTAATCCAATCCTTGCTCTTGGCTATATACTTGCCTTCTAACCAAGCCTTATATCTAGAAATGGTTCCATCGGGGTTCTTTTTGATCTTGTAAACCCACTTACTACCAATAATTCCTCTATTAGTAGGAGGAGGTACAATACACCAAGTTCCCTGTGCATTTAAATCATCAAATTCTTCTTGCATTACATTTTCCCACTATTTTGTAAGACTAGCAGTTCTGAAATTTTTATGTTCCTCAATATCAGTCACATCAGCCAAGGAAGAAAAACCACCAGAAAACTCATCAAGAATATTTAAAGTGGATATTTCAGGTAAAGAGACAAGATATGGAACATAATTCTTCCTAGAAATAGCACCAGTTTGAAGCCTGGTTTGTATCCCAGTGTTTCTAGATAATGATATAGGAGCATTTGTGGAGTCTGTGTCATGTGATGAAGGAGAGATAGGAAGAATTACCTGTAACTGTGCATGATTGAAGATAGGAAGCAAAGGAGTTGCATCTGTTGAAGTGGAAAGAGTATGGCCTGATGTAACTAGTACTTCACATTCGTGAACTTGAGAATTCTCATTACTTTCAGCAGAAGGTACTGACATTCCGTAGTGATTAAAAGATAAGGAGACAGAATCATTCACAGGATCTTGAGAAATAACACCGATTGAAGGTTGAGTAACTTGTATTGGACCTAATATTTGAGAAATACCAGATTGATATTGTACCATTTGCTCTCTAATTGTGTGTTGTGAAATTTTTTTCAAAAGGAAATACTGTCTCATCATGAATAACATGCCTAGAAATGATACATTTCTTTGTCTTCAAGTCATAACAAAGAACACCTTTATAACCCATGGAATACCCTAAGATGTACATAATAGTGATGTTTCTGTAGCTTATTGGCATTGTAAGATCTTAGCCAAGGAAACACTAATGTGCCAAAGGTTTTTAGGGGTTTTAAAGTGAATAATCTAGAGTTTCCGTCTTATACATCAATCTTTGTAATGTTACTTATCGACCACTTCTCAGTAGTGCATTTCTGATAATCAATGTGATTTTGCACCACAAAAATCTATTGTGGATAATATTTTAGTTGCCCATGAGATTTTTAGCAATTTCAATAAAAAGAAAGGTCCTACGAGTCTTATGGCGGTCAAGCTAGAGTTGGAGAAAGCCTATAATTTCTTGAATTGGGACTATATTAAGTTATGCCTTTTTAAAGTAAGAAAAACTAATGAAAAGACTTTCAAATTTTTTTTGAATTTTTTTAACAAACGGTATTATTTACCCTATTATTTACACTAAGGAGGTGAAAAAGTGAGCTAAACCTCATAATGGACTAGTCATCTAGTAACTTTATCTAATAATAAGGACAAGATAAAGAAAAGAAATTTTTTTTTTTTACAAAAACATTAGCATTTGGTCCTTAGTTACTAATGTTCATTGACTGAAATCTTATTAGTTTTCAGATTTTGATCCAAGTCTCTAGCATTAATGTAATAATGAATTTACATGTTAGTTACATAATTTTTTAAAATAAAAATTAATACTTGATTTAGGATTTTGATACTCACACCTTTATTAAATGCCTAACTAATTTTTAATCCAAAACATTTCCAAAATAAATAAAAAATTAGAATAAGTTTGTACCCATTATCTTTTTAAAAAATGTTTTCAATTTTGTAATCTTATATGTACCCAGTCATGTAATTTTTTCAAAATTTTAATCTTAAAATGTACCAATTCTTAAATATACCAATTTGTTATATGTAAAATGTACCATTTTTTGCTAGCAAAAAAAAAAATCTATACAGTTTTTTTTTCTTATCCATTTTAAAACTTATATGGGTACATTCTTTTTCTTTGATTTGAGAATGTATTCATGTTAAGTTTTATCGAAGAAATTTACTAATGTTATTAAGCCTAATATACATTTTTTTTTGTGGTTTTGAAGAATGTACCCATGTTTCGGTACAATAACTCTTTTGTTAATTTTGATGAATGTACGCATGTTTACACACACACACACACACACACACACACACACACACAATAGTATAATTTATATTTTAATATTTTTAATCCCACAAATTATGAGTTTTTATTTAAAATCTCATTAACATAAACAACTATTGTCACATCCCGGCCCGGGCTAGACCACGTCCCAGGCTCGACTCCGCCATAGCACGATATTGTCCGCTTTTGGTCCCTACCACACCCTCACGGTTTTGTTTCCGCTTTTGGTCCCTACCACACCCTCACAGTTTTGTTTCTGGGAACTCACACGAGAACTTCCCAGTGGGTCACCCATCATAGGAGTGCTCTCGCACGCTACTTGCTTAACTTCGGAGTTCCGATGAACTCCGAAGCCAGTGAGCTCCCAAAAGGCCTCGTGCTAAGTAGAGATGAGAATATACATATAAAGATCACTCCCCTGGGCAATGTGGGATGTTACAACTATAAAATTTAATTTTTAATTTAAAAAATGTAGTAACATAAATATAAATAAATTGTCATATTAATTTCAGGGACTTGGATCAAAAATTAAAAACCAATAAGGTTTCAGTCAAAAAATATTGATAGAAAGGGACTGCATCCAAAGTCTCCCAAAATTTAACCAAAAGAGCCTACAGCATACCTCTGTAGCTTCTAACTCTGCAGGTAAGCTGCAACCTTAGTGGTATCTCTTATCTTTACCAACTCTACGGAAATACATAAAGCCAAGTGAATATATAAATAAATCAATTGTAACTTACGAAAGAGAAGGAATATTGTTTGCGCTTTGCGGCGTTGTTTCAGAGAGCAGAAAAATTAAAAATGGAAAGAAAGAGAAGGAAAGGGGGATGGACTAGATCTGTAAATGGGTCGAATTTATTGGGTTTGAGTCGGGTTCAATCCGACTTGTTAAGTTAACGAACATGACCTGTTTCACCCGTTAACAATTGTTATTATTATTTTTTTGCATAGATTTTTTTTTGTTAAGACTTTACTGAAATTACTAAAAATCCTTAACTAACAGGTGCTAAAGGGTGTTAATGGGTCTAATGGGGTTGACCCAAAGTGACCCGTTATTTAACAGGCTGTTAACAAGTTCACGCGTTAGTGACCCGACCCATTAAGTATCCACCTAAATACTAATATTAACAGATTGGGTCAAGTCCAAAATGTCAGGTCTAGGAGGGACCCACTCTATAACGTGAGGAGCCATTGGACGCTTTAATCCATTTAGGCTTGTTTTTAATTTGTTGTTACTGTCTTCTAATCCTTTTAGCACAGTTTTCAATTTGGAGGCCCCAAACCATGTGACCAGGTTCCCAAACTCGATTATATTTCCAAATAGTAAACAACCGTGACCAAGCTTAAGATTAGGGGGTGTGCCAGCCAAATGCTCTTTGATGGTTAAGTTTGTGAACAATTTTAGACTCAAGCAATGGGAAAGATATTCAAGTGTTTAGATTACTTTACTAAAGATGAACCTTAGACGGGTGTATTTATGCCATGGGGAGAGACCTTTTAGGATAAAATCTTCGTTCTAAGCCAGTAGAATCCTAGAGGATATCTAGAAATAGATATTGGACTCTCTTAAGAGTTGTGATTACTTGCGCCACATGCCAATTCCTAGATTGTAGGAACTCCAAGAACTATAAGGATCTGATTGAGTCCATATCTGGATCAAATTGCGTATCTTGCGGAATAAGCATGGTTATCCACCAGAGTCGCTAGGACTCCGCCTATTGCCCTCAAACAGAGTGATGATGGCACTGTTACTCCACACTGGAGCCAGTGTGTCCATGACCAGACTTCTGAGGTAAAAGTATTCGGATCAGCCTTACTAAGGCGCCAGAAAATTATTTTTTTAAAATTTTCCCTAACTATGCATTTGAGAGGCAACTTGTTCCCCTTAAGGGTGGATTGTTATCCAAAGACATGTCTTTCAAAGTAAACTAGAATATGTATTGTTTAGTCGACATGTCTTTGTGTGTTGATCTGACTTTTGGTGTTAAAATGAAGGCGCTTCAGAATCCAAACATGCGTCCTTAAGTACTGTGCCATTAAGTTTGTAATGATGAGACTTTGCATTTGTCGCGTGTACACGAAAAACAAGAAATCTCTTCCGATATTCTATACCGATGTCTTCAGCCTTCTGATTTACTGATCCCAATGTAAGTTAGTCAGTATTCAATAATCGAATGATGCTGTCAAATGAAGCTTTTATAATCTTGGATCTTTCCCTTCTGTTTATTAGAACCCTTAAATCATTTATTGTAAAAAAAAGGCTACAACTTTTTTCTTATACTAATTCAAAAACCCCCCTTATTTTTTTTGAAGCCTTACCCGTGGTGTCTTCAAGAAAAAAAAAAACCAAATCCCCCAAAATTTTGCCCTATAACCTTCCCACTAATGAGGGTTTGTAACCAGGAAGAAGGCCAAACCTTCATTGAAAATCGTCGAGATCTCTTGGGCCAATGTAAAGTCAAGTGGGAGTTAGGTCAAGATATTCACGCTGCACTCTCAACATCGTCTGATCCTCAGCATCCCTGTACTAGGATTTATCCTTGGTTTTGCGACTTGGGTATTCGTTTCCCTTTTTTTGGTTTTTTGAAAAGCATTTTACTGTGCTATGACATGGCCAATTGCAATCTTTCCCCAGCGGCCTTCAGACTTATCACTCGCTTCAAATTACTAAATCAATGGTATAGAGCCAAGCTAGGCATTCAAGAAGTTAGAATGCTGCACAACCTTAGGATGAGTTTTGACGATTACTACTATTTCTTGGCCAGACTTAGCCTCATTTGGTAGTCATACATTCAGGATGCCCTTTATCAAGACAATGACTGATTTAGGGATATCTTGGTTGTCAATGGGAATTGGGAGGGAGAGATAGATGGGGTTAGGGTTACAATTCTCCATTCCTACAATTCAGAATTTAGCAACGAGTTGGAAACATCGACTTATGTCGTCCAGAATTAATCCATCAGGTAATGCAAATTCCTGCCACATTGCAACTGAAAGTGGTTGCTCTCCCCTGAATGCTTCACCAATCGAGGAAAATGATCATGCCATCAATCATTGCTTGAAATTCCCTATACCGAATCTAAAATAGGTTTAAGCCAAGGATGTCCACAGATGGATTCGATCTTTCAATTCGAAAGCTGCTCCGTCTTCTGGCTTGAAAAAATGGGAGCAACCTAGAAGCTCATCCTCATAACCATTGGTTGTTCCTTCACTACCTTAGTTGCTGATTAGGGATACGATGCCTGAATGCCTTGAAGACGAGGAAGGGATCACTCTTCAAATGAAAAGACGCATAGCTTCTTTGGCCTCCACGATTTTTAGCACATCTACCCTATTACCTTTGGTGAATGAACCACAAGTTTCATATTCCTTACTTTTAGAGCCAGAACCGCTGTAGTCACTTAAGGCTAAGCCCAAACTTCCATATTTTACATTTCCACTAGCTCTTCCACCACAGTTAAGCGGAGACGCCACTTCTACTCATGTGTCATCCTCTGCCCCCTTCCTTCCATAAAAAAAATTACCCATAGATGTGCCTCCACAAAATGATAATCTTCCACCTTTAGCCCCAACGAGCTCTAAAAGAACGGTGCAACCTCTTCTAGTGATTAAGCCTTTAGTCGATCATGTTGCCATTCCTTCTTATGCCAGCATCATTCGAAATATGGACTACACTCGAGCCTTCCTTGGAGCCATAACTGTCTTTGCGAACTACAAAGAAGTCTGCATGTCTCTTGAGGACATCCTGATGCGATGCTATGGAAACCACTACGAGATGATTTTTCATTCCCTTGTTTACTTTGTAAGTATGTTTCAATATAGCTATCATTTTTTTATAGCTTCTGTTTATTAGGCTAATGTATAGATGAAGGTGGCCATATTCATTCAAGTGAGGCAAATCTGAAAGCTTGAATAGAGTTAGAACAACGACTGTCAAAAGATTTAAGAAGATGCAGGCCAATGAGCAAGCTTTGAGGACACCCACGAGGCAGAAATTAGAAATACACCGATGCTGCTACATTCGAGAAGATAAAGGTCAGGACTACTAGAAAGACCTTGTGAAGGAAAATGAGAAATTGATGTTAAAGTGGCGATCTAGGGTTGAAATGGATAGGACCTTGGCAGATTTGAGGGATGAATAAGAGAATGTATTGATTTTGAAGCGAAGTGATTGGGCAACAGAGAGTTGGAAGTTAAACAACTTTGCCAAGAGGTTAACCATAAAGAAAAAACTCGCATCACGGACCTTCAACTGCTCACAGACGTGCATGTCTCTGAAATTTCAATTCTCCGGGATGACTTCTAGAAGATTCTTATGGAGGAATACGAGGAAGGTTATAACCTCGAGTATTTTACTAGATATGCTCGGCAAGATCACCTTAAGGGTTGAGACATCTTCGAGATCATGGATGAGATCAAACACACAGACTTTCCTGTTCCAGAGCATCCGTTGAACAAAATTACAAACTTTGGAGGCAGAACAAGAGTAAGAGTTTGATTCGATGGTGAGCTAGCACCTGATACACTTCAATAGTCTTCAACCACTGCTAAAGGAAAAAAAGTCACAAAAGGGATCCAGCCTTGACGTTTCCTAGTCAAGATAGGGGCTTATCCCTTCCATGATTCAAGTTTTTCTTTTCATCGTACTACACTTTTTTTTTTGTTTCTTCTTCATGTATTGAAAGGTCCCAATCTGATAAATCTCTCTGAAGTAGATGAACTTTATAGGAGAATTAAGTGACGGAGCGGAAAAAGAGTAAGCTTGTGGGCTACTGATAGAGCTAAAAAACCCCTGTCAATGTTGATTCGGAAAAACATTACCTCCTAACCGTAGCATTCATAAAGCATTCTCATCGCAATATCCAAAGTACCACATTACTATGTTACCAAGAATTAAACATTAAACCCATAAACTTTTGCTATGCACTTATTGAAACACATTTATAGGATTTGGAGTTTTGAATTGTACTAGAAAGTAACTTGTAGATAAGGGCTAATTCTTCTATGCCTTTCCCTAATTCTTGGGCCAAGGGCTTCAATATTGGCAATGTAGTGCATTTCCTAGCCCAAGTTGTGTGTCTGTTTCCAGTTAATCTTAAATGACATTTCTTTGGAGACTTTGTCATTGGCATGTAGGTCAAAAACACTTTTTGAATCTTTTTGCCAGACCATATGCATTAGACCTGAGCCAGACTACCTTGACTGGCTTCAAAGCATTTTCGCATATTGGAGCTTTGATGGAATTAAATGATGTTTAGAGATTGCCTAGTTTGGATGCCCCATTTGGACAGCTAACAGATGATATTGCAAAATGTACTTGTCTTTTTACATTGGTCCGACATAGAAGTAGTCGCACTCGAGGTCAAAGTTCAAAGTCACTTTCGAATGATTTTCAAATCGCCCTTTTGACTATTCCCTTGAATGGTGTAGAGTTTGGTTTGAATGTTATAATCTACAACTTTGTTAGTTGTATAACCTTTCTAGAGGTCGGAGGGTGCATTAAACTTCTCGGTCAGGGCGGCAAGTGCCCGTGCCTATAACCTGCTTATCGTTACTTCACTTATTAGGGTTCGAGTCTCATAAACTGCTAATTGTTCAACATAGAATGGGCTAAAAGAGACTCGTCTGACAGTGCTACTTTGAATTTTATACTTGCATTCGAATGGTTCCTTGCCTAGAACACTTGGAGAGGTCTGCATTCGAATGGCTCTTCCTCCCAATATTGGTTATTCATTTTCCTTAGCATTCCATCTTTTATTGTTTGCCCTCATGGCTGTATAATAGGGCAATATATTGTCACCCGAGGGAATCTTACTTATGCCATGCATCCATTTTCAACCGAGGATGGCGTTGTAAGAAGGTGGGTAATCCATGACATGGAAGGTCATCAAATATTCAAATGGTTTTGCTTGTACCAAAGCTATACTGTCTCAATAGTATTAAGTAAAGTCTTATCATAGGTTTGGGTAGTGGGCCTTCTAAAGTTGACCCTCGAAGATGCCCATCATTTCAGTCATGCCTCTGAAGAGGATGTTGCCTTATGATCCATTATCTATCAAAACTCAGCCTACCATGGCATCAAAGATTTGCAACTTAATGACGAGAGGGCCATCGAGGGGAAAGTAGGTTTCGGTCTCGTGATGGAGATCATGGGAATCTTTGGTTGGTGTTTTCACGTATTGCCTTCAGTCCTTTATGTGCTTTTTGGAAGCGTTCCTGCTTTTCTCTATGTGGTTGACTCTAGGAAATGACCTCTTTCTAGAATAGCAGGCCGAGGTAAACCTTAGGTTCTCAATAAATTTCCATGGCATACTTTTGCAAGGAATTCTTGAGTCAACATGCTTGGACCTTGACTGATCATCTTTGAGATTGCTTGGTTGACTATATTTTCAAAGCAGGTGACGACGTCTTCGATTATTTGGAGAGTCTTGCATGTTCCCTGAATTACATATTTTTATGGAGATCTTTTACCGTTGCACATATCTTTAACATGCCATCCCAAACTTGATCCATGAAATGTGCATCTTCATTATTTGGGTTAATGGCTTGACTGTAAGATGGCTGTCTAAGTAAAGTTTCCGTAGAGTAAAGTGATCAAATCGAGAGGAATAAGAGTTCATTCTCAATGAAAGCACCAATTGTTGGAACCAAAGTTTTGCGTCACCATGTGAGGAAAAAATGCTTTGAACTCGACTACCTGCATAATACTAGATGACTGTGATCAAGCCAAAGATCGAGACAGGGTGTGTGTACCAGCTAAAGGTTCTCCGATAGTCAAGTTATTGAACAATTTTAGACTCAAGCAATGGGCAAGAGAATTCAAGTGTTTAGATTGAATACCAGAGATAAAACTTAAATGGGTGTATTTATACCATGGGGAGAGAGACCTTTTAGGATAGAATCCTCATTCTAAGCTGGCAAAATCCTAGAGGATATCTAAAAGTAGATATTGCACCTTCTTAGGAGTTGTGGTTACCTGTTGCGCCTGATAGGATTAAAAGCACACTACAAAGTAGCACACAAATGTCCTATTGATTTTTCTTATCAACACTTAGATTTCTTAATTGTAGCATATGAAAATAAGGGTCTTTCCCACATAAGATTGTTTTCTCTAACTACTTAAAATGTCACAAAAACTGGGCTATTGTCTCTACTGACTAGTCACAAAAAAATAATTATTAGACCAAATTACACTCATCTAAATTCAACAAAATTTTATATGCAGGCACTAGACATATAGAGGTATACTTACACAAATTTTGGGATTTTTGGAGTTGATTTGCTATTTTAATTAAATCGAACAAAAAAAAGGACAAAAGCGAGTTTTAAATAATAAAAATAAATTGTAATTCACAAGTTAAGAAAATGAGTTAGGGGAATTGCTATCCACTACCAAATAATCATGCAAACATGTTATGTTTCAATCAAATTTCTTTTATTTCCGGATGAAGATACTCAAGTTGGACACCGAAGTCAAGCTGTGCTAGTCGACACCTGGAAGGTGACGAAGCCATAAAGTGTACTGATGTGGAAAATGTGAATAAATTTAAACCTAAAAGTGTCTAAATACCGGAGTGTGCTGGTGAGCGGGAGTGAACCTATCTCACACGTGACTTCAAAGCATAAGTAAAGTACAGTAGAGCAGGTAAGAATTATACCCTCAGCAGCAGCCACCAATCCTAAGATTTGCCAAGAATCCTCGTCCATACGAACCTCAACAGCTAAAACCTGGATGGGCGCAAAACAGAAAATGTGAGTGAGCAAAAGCAAAGCTTTTCAAAACCATATATCAAAAGTACTTACCCCTCTCTGTAAAACCTGTATACTTTTCCAAAAAATATTGTACGTACTCATATATCAAAACATGCTGGAAAAACGATAAATATCGAATACGCCATGTCAAAATATCAAATCAACCAGTACAAGCATCAAGCAGGCTAGATAAATCAAATCATAATATGCAAACGATAACAATACGTCAGCTGGAGTCACCTAACGTGATCTGTACGGTTGAATCTATAGCTCATCAACCAATATCCTGTACACGAGTCGGAACCACCTATAGTGGTCTATACGACAGGCTGGGTGTATAAATACGCTCAGTGCTACGATCACGTGAAGGTTGTGCGACATATCACAAGTCACCTATGAGTCGGAACCACCTATAGTGCTCTGTACGACAGGCTGGCACCTGTCATGGATCCAAGGTGAATGATCACATGAAGGCTAGGCCCTACTATGGCGGAGCACAAACACCGGGGTGCAGGAATATGAGCTATATCTCAATCTCATCATCATCACAACTATTACTAACAAATGTACTCACCTGACTTACATGAGTGTCCACGGCGCCAAAGCATAACCAACATAAATCACAAGAACAATATCAACGGTATTTGACATGGCATTTCAATTCTAAAACAATTTAAAAACGTAATTTCTGGGAAAAATACCAATTATATATATATATATATATATGTATATACTGAAAACAAAAGCCCACTCACCTAGAGCCCACGCTACCACCCCCTAGCACGACTATCGACATGTCCCAAATGATCATCGCCTAGCACAAATATCAAATCACATCTCAAAATCCTTACTGAGAGAATATGTAATTTACATATAACGCATTCCTACGTAATTTGATCCTGAAGATCCGTATCACGAATCTTCGATCTGTCACTTCCAAAGATCCACATTATGAATCTAAAACAATACCCCAAAGTTTCGTTACGATCCAACGGTTGGATCTTCGCCAATCGCCAAAACCAGGTGGCAGTTAACCTTTTATTTACGAACTTAAAATTCCAATTCGGGAAGATCTGTATGATGGATTCCCGATCCGTAAATTCCCAGATTCCTCAAATATTATGAGTAACGACCTATTAAATTTTGGTGACGATCCAATGGTCGGATCATCGGTTCATACATTGACCTATTAACGTATCGTAGTGAATTTAGGTCCTAACGATTAATCTGCGTCAATCCATTCTCAAATTTGAACTCAAGGCATTTAATAACGCTTAAAAATAACATTGGCAGCCCTCTAGCCACGCGCTGCTGTGGGTGGCGATCGGCCACCCTGACTCGCCGGAAAATTGAACTTTCTCCAAAAATTCTCAAAATTTTAAGAATTGAAGATCTCAATGAGTAGAACAACTTTCATACCTGTGGCCAAGGCCAATTTGGTCTAGAAAGGCTCCAATTTCATTGAACCCGTCGGAAACCCTTGAATGAGTGTGCTCCAATTCAACCCCAAATCATTTTCGATGCTCCAAACAATGCTTGGGACTTGTTTCTAGGTCCAAGAGGAGTTTTTTAATGGTGTGGATTGAGGGTAAACACTTCAGAAATCCAACTAAAGGTCTTCGGACCCGCGGGTTGATTTTCGTGGAAACCAAGATGAAACTTCAATGATTGAGGTTATAATTAGATGCTAGGACACTGTGATGATGTTTAGGAAGGATGGGAGGTCTCAATTCACAGGAAAAATGGTGGTAAGGCGACGGAAAAATGGGAGGTCTCAATTCACAGGAAAAAAGGATAGGAGGTCTCGATCCTACGTGAGGGATCCATGATCCCGTGCCCCTTTTCTCTCTCCCTTCCCCTGCTTTCTCATTTTTTTTGATTAGGCACCCATTTCTCTCTCCTCTCCTTATTCCTCTACTTCCCTCTTTGTTCCTTCCTTTCTTTCCATCCACACCGCCCATCTATTTCCCTTTTAATTTGGGCCGCCCACGCAGCACTCCAGATTTTTTGGAATTTTCCAAATAATTGAGAAAGTATCAATTTTGCCATCGACTTCAATCCTTAATAACTTCTTCGTTATAGCTCGGAATCACGTTCCGTCTGTGCCCGCGTGTCCATAGCGACGAGTACTACAAGGATATGTCAAGAAAGCAAACCTTACATGTCACTACAGGGCGGTCAACGCCAATCGACGTATGTGCCATGAAGGGCATTTTCTTAAACTCACTTATTAAAATTATAAAAATCATAATTTTTAGGGACGGGCTGTTACATGTAGTATGATAAGAGAATGATGTTTTCAACTTAGTCCCTAGCATGCAATGTAGAATGGCATGTTCATAGATTTAACAAGTAGAAATCATTAAGAATGAAACGAGTTTGAGTCATCACAAGGCATCATAAGTACTGGCATTGTCTTACTTATCCTAGAAATCGGTTCACATGTTAATCGCAATTAACAAGCAATACTCTAGAACATATGTAGGTCCTCATTCGATAAGGGTATGCACAAATATATTCTTAGAATTAGAATCCTAGATATGCTTACTAAGTATGCATCCATAGAAAACATATAAAGAATTCATCACTGACATAAGTACTGAACCAATTTTCATCATTTCATAAAAGAAATTGAAACAAAACGTCATAACATATTTGCAATAATATTAGGGCCTTCAAAACAGCCCCTAACTTCTAAAAATTAGTCACACATAATCTTTAAATAAAACTAAAAGAAAGACATGAGTTTGAGAAGATAAAGCTGAAAGAAGAGAATGCCAAGATTTCTCCCTTCCTCCTCTATTGCTTCCCGTCAGCTCCCCTTTTGTTTTCCCATTTATTTTTGTTCTATTTTTTTTATCCTTCCCATGCCACTTTGCCGCTGGGCATTCTTAACCTCTCCCATAACTCACCAAACTTAATAGCCACTTTATTGTCATAACAGAGAAAATGGAAATACAATAGTAACTCCTTGCTAACCTCTTAGTATTTCACATGCCATAGCCTTTATGTTAATTAATCCCCCACTTAATCCTCATCTTTATTTCCAATTTAACTTTTCTAAAAGTTCTCTTTCTCTTGATTTATGTGACTGGTTGACCATGGAAAATGGGAGAGAATTATGTAGCTTTTTCTTCCTTGGCGTGACAAGATTGGTTAAAAATCTTATCCAAAATTAAAACCACTTTTTTTTTATTATTTTATAAAAAAAAATTAATAATATTTTAAATGGGCTAGGTGCTAGTGTATTTTGTGAAGGTGAACATTGTTTGTGCCAGCGCATTTTTTAGACTTTGTGCCAAAGCTTTTTTTAGGAGTAGAGATGCTTTTGACCAATTATTGTTCATTGGTTCTATCACTGTTCATTGAGTGGATCAAATGGGATGGGTGCTAGAACATTTTTTTTAGGGCTGGATGACACATCCTAACCCAAAATGTCTATCTAGACTCCGAATCGAGTTGTGCTGGTCGACACCCGAAGGGTGACGAAGTCATAAGGTGTAGTGAAAAATGTGAATAAATTTAAACCTAAAAGTGCCGAAATATTAGAGTGCGCTGTGAGTGGGAATGAACCCATTTCACACGTGATGTCAGAGCATAAGTACAATATAGTAAGATAGGGTGAGAATTATACTATCAAAGGTAATCGTCTACACCATGCTTGCCAAGAATCCTCGTTGACATGTAAGCCTATCAATAAAACCTGGAAGGGCGAAAAACAAGGGTGAGTGGGCCTAGAAACAAATCTTTGGAAAAAAAAAACTTTTCGAAAGTAGAATAACCCCTCGCTGTAAAACAAGTATAGTTTCCAAAATATACATACTAAGTATAGTAAAAAAATACTTACCGTAGCCTGCAAAATATCAAGAATTCAAACAGCATAATATCTCGTAAATAAGGCATGACATCCATAATCACAAAATCTTGCATGAACAACATATCATATTGGGTGCTAATCGACACATGCTGACACACGAGTTCATGCATAGGTATTGACATGAATAGGACTGGGTGTAATAATGATATACGCTCTAGTACTATAATCAAATGAATACTGGCACTATGCGTAGCAAATACGAGTCGGAGTTGCCTATGGCAACTTGTACGACAGGACTGGCACCTACAATGGATCCAAAGTGAGCGTACAATGCGATGTGCACATACAAGTGAAAGCCTGGCCCTGGCCCTGGCCGGGCGAGCACAATCACCAGTGCAGCAAATGATGAGCAAATAACATAAATGTAGTCATGCCATAATGATTTGATAATTCTAGTCATCATAATATTATTCATAGCCGTAATTCTAGCTAAGACATCTTATAAGATTCATAATGATTTCCTACTTCTCTTCGTTACGTCATTTTCGATAAATATTAATTTAACTACGACATTCATATAAATTCATTATTAGATGTATATATGGAAACTAAACATGTATATATGTATATATCAAAGAAAAGACCTCACAGATCATGTCATCGAGTCAAACCTGTTTGAACTAGAATAGTCGAAGTTATCGATAATAATTGCACCTAAGCATAATATTAGGACCCACTAGTAAAACTCCACTAAAAGAATTAAATTTGGGAAAACAGAGTGCGAATTTAGAATCGGGACGTCGAAATACACTATAGGAGGATCGACAACCCTATACAAGTCAATCTGGAACATCCACTCATTGATTTCTGATCCGTAACTTCCCAAAGTCCACACTATGCTTCTAAAACAACATACTAAAACTTCTTTATGATCCAATGGTCGGATCTCCGTCAATTGCTAAAATTAGGTTACTATCAACGTTTGTTTTACAAACTTAGAAATTCAATTTGGGAAGATCCGTACTTCGGATTCCCAATCCGTCAGTTCCTATGATCCTTAAATATTACATACTATAATGTATTAAGATTTAGTGACAATCCAATGGTCAGATTATCAGATCATAAAATCGTCAAGTGGAGTAGTAATCCATATTGGGTTCAAACTATCGAATCATAACAAACGGTTATCGAATTGAAATAAGAACATCAAATTTAACTTAAAAAGGCAGTATTGGCCTATTAGCCACGTGCCACCGCACGTGGCGGTCGGCCACCCCTACTCGTAGGAAAATTGAACAACTCCAAAAATTCCTTAATTTTATAGGAATGAAGATCTCAATGAGATGAACAACTTTCATACTTGGGCCGAAGTCCAATTCGACAGTGAAAAGGCCTGAAATGCCTCGATCTGCCGGAAACCCTTGAAATTGGTGTTCTTGTTTCAATGCCTAAACAAACTCTGATGCCTCGTCCAATGCTTAGGCCTTGTTCCTAGGGTGGGAAGTCTATTAGAGGTGGTGGTTTACGGAGTTTGCTTCAAGAATGGCAAATTATACTGCTGTGAAGCTCACGGCTCCTGTTAGTTCTTCTCGAAACTGGGGTGAAACCCTATCGAGTTTAGGTGGAAAATGGATTGGGAAATGTCACGATGATGATGGCAAGTGATGGAGGCCTTGAATCGCCTGAAAATTTGACGGACTTTAGTTGGAAAAATGCCTAGAAAATTCGGGTAAAAAACGGGTTGATGGGATCTGGTTGGGGCTAGGTCTCTCTTTTCCCTCATGTTCTCTCTTTTCGGATTGGTTCCCTCACTTCCCTCTCTCCTCCTCATTGGCCACCCTTTTCCCCTCATTTCTTTCCTGAATTGGCAAATCGTTCCCTATAATATCTCATTTCTTCCTTCTCTCATCCGTCCCTCTCTCTCCTTTCTCTTCCCCACTCTTCATCACAACTAGCCACGTATCTCAATTAGATTGCTCCAGAAAATCTGGAGCCTTCTAGGATAAGGTTACATTTACTAAAATGCCCCCGACTTTAAACGTTAATAACTCATTCGGTATAGCTCCCAATTACGTTTTGTTTGCACCCACATGTTTGTAGCAATGAGTATTCTGAGGATACACCAATAAAATAGATCTTACATTACATAACATGGCAGTCAACAAAAATCAACGCTTTGCCTTAAGGGCATTTTCATAATTTTACTCTTTTAAAATCAATAAAATCATAAAGTTAGGGACGGTTTGTCTCACTGGAGTTGCTCTAAGCTTGTGATTCTACAAATTGTCATGTGTTGGTGACTTCACCAAGTAATTCTAATAAGTTACATGCAGGCAAGTTAAATGAAAATGATTTAAGCCATATGTATCTTCTATTGTCAAGTAGTCTATACTTCAACCAAAGGCTATTGGCATAAAGACTTAAATTAGAAGAAATCACATGATTAAGTTAAAACCAAGTGGTGGTGGTTGACGGAGTTTGCTTCAGAAATGGAAGATTTTGCCACCATGAAGCTCGCAACTCCCGCTCTGTTCTTTTCGAAACTGGGGTGAAACCCCATCGGGTTTGGGTGAAAAATGGATTAGGAAGTGACGTGATGATGATGGCAGGTGATGGAGGTCATGAATTGCTCAAAAACTTGACAGAATTTAGTCGAAAAAATGTCTAGAAAATCCAGGTCAAAAACGGGTTGAGGGGATTCGGTTAGGGCTGGGTCTCGCCATTCCCTCATGTTCTCTCTTTTCTGATTAGCTCCCTTGCTACCCTGTCTCATCCTCATTGGTCGCCCTTTTTCCTCTCCTTTCATTCTTGATTGGGCAACCCGTTCCCCATCATCTCTCATTTCTTTCTCCACTCATCCATCTCTTTTTCCTTTCTCTTCCTTACTCTTCATCACAACTGTCCCCGTGGCTCTATCAGATTACTCCAGAAAATCTGGAGCCTTCCAGAGTGAAGGTTAAATATACTAAAATGCCTCTGACTTTAAACGTTAATAACTCCTTTGTTATAGCTCCAAATTATGTTCTATTTGCGCCCACACATTCGTAGTGATGAATACTACGAGGATACACCAAGAAAATGGATCTTATGTGACACGACAAGGCGGTCAATAGAAATCAACGTCTTTGCCTCAAGGGTATTTTTCGTAATTTCACTCATTTAAAATCAATAAAATCGTAAAGTTAGGGATGGGTTGACTCAACCTTAAAAAAAATTCATCCTTGAAATTTGAAATCACTTGCTATACATAATATACTCCAAAAGATAGGAAGAAAGTATATATAAGAAAGAAGTCAAGCTAGAGTGGTTGCATAAAAGAGATTGCCATTCTGTCGAGATCGGATTGCAATGATTCCTCTTTCATGCCTCCACACTCAAACTTTCCTTCTCCTTCAATACAGTACCAGAATATAATAATTTTATAAAAATATAAGGTTAAAAATAGATATATATATATATATATATATAAGCATAACGTCAAAATACATATGTAGTGAAGTAAAGTTAAAATAGTTGTACTGAAATAAAAAATTGAACATAGAAAGATACCACCTATGCATTCGTAGCATAATGTACTTTGAGAATAAGCGTGCAATATCATTGAGTTAAGCCCAAATGATAAATAAATAACTAGGCGTATAAATAAATAAAAATACTAACGTAGACGGACCTAAATGTCCACTTGCTTAATGAGTTCAACAAATAAGTCATCGATATTTACAGTCTGCAACCGCAATACCTATCACTCACTGTTGTCATGATAAGCAAGCAACAAATTCCCGAGGGTACAATATTACCATCTTGCCCATCATTGGGAAATGCGTATAATTCATTTGATTAGCGCCTCAACCGCTCTCACGGACTACCCTCTCAGGCAACAATGTAACTAACACAATTGTAATCTCGATTATTCAAATATCTGTTTGTAGAACACCACTGTCAATCAGGTGTTATTCGTAAAACCTCCAAACTACGTCTCAACAGTGTCATACTCAAAACCAAAATTGTAACTGTAGTTACATGCAACTAAAAATAAAGAGAATTGTATGTTGCAACCATGCTAATTGTAGGACAAACAAAATGTAACACGTCCACTAAGGTTTGAGTAGCTTGTTTCAGACTAATCGTTAGTCTAGGGGTGAAAATGTGATACTGAACAAAACTTAGTACTCATAACCTTCAAAAAGGCTTCCCAACACTTGAAAATAAAACGCGTGTAACAGGGAGATACAATAGTGACATGCACACCAAGTAGTCAAACAATGTAGTTCACAATGCCTTAGTGAATAGCTTTATATTGAATTCCTCTCGAATTTAGCGAAAAACTGTGTCGAGAAGGCTAAAAGAATAATCAAGAATCTGATGGTCAAAACAAGTCTATCATATCTAAAGTACAAGATAGCTGGATTGATGCGTAATAGCTCACTACAAACGTAGTTTTTGAAATATTTAATCACCAACGGTAATGATTCGTTCAACAGAGTATTTGTTGGGTGATTGAAGAATTAACAATCGCAAATAGATTTCAATGTCCGAGCAACTCTTTTAGACAGTTTCTCAGTTTCAAGAATAATACAAAGTGTAGTAGGGTAGACACGTACCCAAGGTCATCTAAAATGCTTTCTAGCACAAGAAGGTGAATATGAAATCACAATCAGAATAGATACTGATTGAAACATTAGAAAAGCTGATAAATTCTAGAACGAGCAATTATACCAAATGGTAAAAAATATAGTCCTCTAGACCAACGGAAAGAGAGATGACTTGTCAAATCGATTGATAATTACTAGAAACATCATTATAATATACACATGTACAAGATACCTTGTACCAGGAGCTTATGGTGATATTTCCCATCTCCATTTGGATATAGAAAGTGATTACAACCATTCAAAGGATTTCTTGATGATTTGTAAGTAATGTCAAACCAAAGCTCGTGAATTCTAACTAAAATGGAATAGGACGGGCTGTAACTATTTCAAGGGTAAAATAATGTCTTTTTGCACAATTGAGGTGACACAATAGTGCAATTGTAGATGTTGATTTGGTTCTTCCACTGCCGCTGTCAGATATTTAACCTATTTCAAATGAGGATGTATTTGAAAAGTCTAGGATTGATAAAGGTCATGGACACGTTTCTCCACTGAGAAGTATCATTCGGTTTTCAAATAAAGATGATAATTGTCGACTGTAAGTCACGAGTAAGGTAGTTTGGAAATTGGAAGACTTGATTGATGATTCTAGTTGGAAGACTTAAATTATCAATGGTTTTGTTGTTGAATAAGGTCTAAGGTTATGATAGATTGATAGTTCATAGTAGTACCACTTCTCAAATGGCATATCTTTCCTTTTCTGTCAAATGTAGATGTGTAAAATTGATTTCATAGTTGTAGGTTTTCATGTGGATGACTCTGAAATGACTTTGAATGAGAACTTTCATATTTTCAATTTTTATTTTTATTTTTTGGAGGAGGACAAAAAAAACGGAAACCGAACCGAAAAAAAAACCAAACCGAGAAAAAATTAAAAAAATTTGAACCGAACCAAACCAAACTGAAATTTCAGTTCGGTTTCGATTTTGGAAAAAAACCAAACCGCTGAGAACCGAACCCAGCCCTAGTTAAATTGGTTCCAATACTTCTTAAAATATAACCTGAAAGGTTTTCTATATCTAAAAATGATTTTTATTTTAATGCACCATGACATGTTGCTTATACTAAAACCACGAATTTTACTAATATTTACAAGAATTCATCTTTGTTATCTACAATGTAACCTCCACCATCAAAGTTTGAAAAATGTTACCGTAGATTCATTATCACCAGTAAACTTAGCCTCCATCTTCATCGTCTAAAAATATGCCATCTTTATTGTCTATAACTACCTACTTTTTGTTTGTTGTTTTGTTTTTTATATTTTTTAAGTTTGAATGTTGTATAACCAGCTCCATTTTCATACTTTTGAAAGCTCTCATAATTTGTGTGGAGAATGCAATAATTTAGGTCTGAGAGTTTCGGTACAGTCAATTACGTACGTTATATAGTTTAGATCCGATAGTTTCAGTATGGTTAATTTGGTATGGTTTTTATTTTTAGCTTTAGTTCATTAGGTCTTATAGATTATGATGCGGGAGGCAAGCCTAGGAGAAAACAATTTGAAAACATTAATATGCTTTGGAATAACAAAGGTTTTGTATTTTAATTATTTGGAAATTTGTTAAGTTATTTTGGAAGTTGTAAGGGTGTTATAGAAACCTGAGGTTAATTAATTTGTAAACCCTTATAAATATTGTACTAGAGAGCTTTGAAGAGGAGACTTGAATGAATGAAAATATATTTTGCTTTGTGAAATTGAAGTGAGTTGTTTCTCCTTCTAAAATCAAGCGTTTGGCTTGGTCGTGTGAGCGAATCCACGATTAGCGACGTGAGCGAGCTCCGTTGCCCCTGGTTGAGTGATTCCCAGGTATCTATCCCCGTCTACTCAAGACCTTTGGTTTTCTCCTGCATCAAGTGGCATCAGAGCGGGTTTTCGGATTTTTATCTGAAATCCTGGTGGTAGTGCTGCGCACATCATCTGTGTTCGTCCCCAAAACCAACTCAGTTCCAGTGACTTTTACTAGAGAGTCATACATCACTGGAAAGCTGTGGAAGTCTAGTTTCTAACGCAACAAACCGTGCATCAAACCGAGTTTTGTGTGTGCAGATATCAGCAAAACACCGCAGAGCGTCAGTGCTGTCGCGAGAACAAAATAAGTTCTCTTGCGGGTCAATTTTCGATTTGGTTAAGCATTTCTTGACCTTCATGCCGTATATCATTTGAAAGCCCTTCCAGTCTAGTTTCTAAAATTCTCAAGCGATTCCTCAATCCGTTATTTCTACAAAACAATATCTTCAATTTACTAAAGCATGTTGTTGCCTCCAGTAAATGAGGTTGGATGGGTTCTAGAAATGGCTGTCTTTGATTTTTCAGGTGACGATTTTCTAAATCTCAATCTTCCTCCGAATTTTGATCGTTGTCCAGATGGTTCATGTGAGATTTGTTGTGCATGTATTGAGGTTGAAAAACATTCCAACATGGAGTTTGGTACGAAAGGGAAACATATAGAAAGCAGTGATGTAGTCGATAACTTTGCCGAATGGGATTTCACCCAGGTTTATGATCAATACAAAGGCGATGAAGATGTGGTTAAAGAGTTCCATGGACAACTATATAATGGAGTACAAGCTCTTAATATCCCTAGCATTCATGATCCTTTTTGGGACAGTTTCATTGCTCAAGATATGAGAGGAGAGCTCTTTGATAGAAGAACTTTTCAACACGATTTGAATTCTCTCGACTCATTTGAAGAAGTGATTTGGAAGCATTTTTCCAAAGTGATTGTTTTTAAGGGAAATAAATTGGTGCGTGCATGGTTTGGAAGAATGTGGAAAATCAAAAGTTCTCTTTATTGTTTTGTTTCTCGGAATTCTTCAAGGTCTTCAAATGTATTGGTGTTAAATTGGATGAAGTGGAAACTGTTAGTTGGGCATCCGAAAGATCGAGGAAAAGACCGAATGAAACTCGAGGACGAGTTTTTCGAAGAAGAGGAGAATGATGCGGGAGGCAAGCCTAGGAGAAAACAATTTGAAAACATTAATATGCTTTGGAATAACAAAGGTTTTGTATTTTAATTATTTGGGAATTTGTTAAGTTATTTTGGAAGTTGTAAGGGTGTTATAGAAACCTGAGGTTAATTAATTTGTAAACCCTTATAGATATTGTACTAGAGAGCTTTGCAGAGGAGACTTGAATGAATGAAAATATATTTTGCTTTGTGAAATTGAAGTGAGTTGTTTCTCCTTCTAAAATCAAGCGTTTGGCTTGGTCGTGTGAGCGAATCCACGATTAGCGACGTGAGCGAGCTCCGTTGCCCCTGGTTGAGTGATTCCCAGGTATCTATCCCCGTCTACTCAAGACCTTTGGTTTTCTCCTGCATCAGATTATGTCCGATAAATTAGGTACTTTATATAGTTTAGGTCCGATAAATTCGGTATGGTCAATTTGGTACAATTTGTATTTTTTATGTTTTAGTTCACTGGGTCTGATAGATTCGATATGGTCAATTGGGTATGGTTTGTACTTTTCATGTTTTAGTTCATTAGATCCGATAGATTTGGCCCGGTCAATTTGGCACGGTTTGTATTTTTTATGTTTTAGTTCATTAGGTCTAATCAATTTGGTACAGGTTGTGTTTTTTTTGTATGTTTTAGTTCATTAGGTCCGGTAATTTTTGGATTATTGATTCGTTAGGCCTCATACATTAGTTATGATTACAAAATGCTTTTCATTTTTCTTTTTTTTATTGTGTGTTTGAATCCATAAAAAGGGTAATATAGGCAAACTAAAAAAACACTAAATTCATAGAAAAGTAATTAAATCTAACATGGAATAATAAGCTGACGTGGAGATGAGTCAAAGGATTATTTTTAGTTTTTCATCTTACATACAGTATTATTAAAAACATGATCTTCTTTAGGGATTGAAATGAAGTTTTCTAAAGATGAGTCTTTACTATATTTCTCTACTAATATGTTTTTGATAAGCAATTATCTACATAATGAAAATTGTCATTGGAAATACTTGGGATTCATTTTGAAAGATCCAATTAATCTAAAAGATTTAATTCTCAAGATTCAACAACGGCTTGCTGGTTGGAAAAGTAGCTCTCTCTTCAGGGTGGGTAAGTTAACCTTGTTAAAATCAACTATTTCAAGCATACCTAACCACATTTTTTGTCTTGCCTTTCGTGTTTTTCGAGTACTGCTAAAGCTATTGATCATGCCAGTAGATCTTTCTTGTAGGGTGCTACTGGTGCTCCCCTTGTTGCTTGGAAAGAGGTTTGTAAACCTGTTGATAAGGGTGGTTTGGGACATAGACCTATTTGAATAAAACGGCTCTTACCAAGCTTGGATGGAGGGTACTCATCACTGATAATTCCAATTGGTGGGTTCATCTTGTTAGACTTAGTACTGATTTGGTTTAACTCAACTTAAAAAAAAAAAGTATTAAAAAAGTCAGGGCATTTTAAGTGTTTGGTAAACACTTGAAATCAACTTTTTTTTCCTTCAAAGTTTTGGATGAAAAAAGTCAAAAATCCAAAGATAGAAAAAGTAGCTTTTTTCAGAGAAACACAATTCAACAGTAACAAATAAATGAATTTTTCAATTTTCCATTCCCGCCTTCCTTTCTCACACTATTAGTCTTGCCACTCTCTCAGAACCCCGTCTCATACCATATCTGAAAGAAGGCGTCCTTCCTCCTAATGATCTCTCTCGTTATTCAGGTCGCGTTCTCCCAGCTCGGCAACCTTTCTCTGGTAAGCTTCACTTGTCTGAAATTTTATTATTTATTTGTTTGGGTATTTTAATTTGGGGATGGGAGAGTCTGAGTGAAAGAGGAGAGGGAAGACTGAAGGGATGAGGTTTGCAACAAGGCATGTTTATGGGTTTGATTCAGTGGGTAAATTCCAACAGTAAAGGGATAAGGTCTGGAGGAATGGATCGGCTAAAGAAATTGTGGAAGGAGGGTCGACAAAATAAATTAGGGTATGAGGTCTGAGTGTTTGCAGTGGCTGATGTTCACCTTGACTGATTGAGAAGTAGGAAAATTATTACTTTTGCAAACTCATTGATGAGGCAATTTCATATAGGCAATAGTATTCCCAAAGTGATTGCGATTGTTGTACAATTACTTGGTTGTGAGCCACTAGAGAATTATGATTGTTTGCTACTTGTTTGTTTTGTAGTGCAGAGAAGCAAAGAGATGTTCACTACCATAGAACATTCCGAAGTTTAGCTTACTTGGATAAAATTTATGTTTAACAAAAAATATTGGGCTGAAACTATGAATTACAACTGTGTTGAATGTTGCTTTTATTTTGTGTTTATTGAATGTTGGATTATATGTTGAATGTTGGATTATGTGTTGAATGTTGGATTATGATTTGTTGTTGAACAGTAGATTATAACTTATTCTTGAATGTGGGATTATGACTTCTTATTGATTGTTGGATTATGACTTGTGGAATGTTGAATTATGTATTAAGTTGCAGGTGTATATTCAATATGAACACCTTTGATGATGATGAGGAGGATTTGAAAGATAGTCTAATTATATGCACTGTAGCGAGTTGTTGTTGAAACATATTATTTATTTAAAATATGTCCATAAAACTCCGTGTATGAATTCTTCCCAAACAGGTAATATTTGATTGATGGAAGTTCTACAAGGGAATTACGTGCGATGCTATAGAATGTTTAGGATGAACAAAAATGTCTTTTATTAATTATCCAATGACTTGCAAACTAATTATTGAGTGAGAGGTTCAAGGAGAATGAATGCAATTGAAATATTAGGAATGTTCTTGCATATGTTGGGACATGGTGTGAAAAATAGATCACCGCAAGAGAGATTTCAACATTCTGGTGAGGTTGTTAGTAGATATTTTGGTGCTATATTGGATATTGTACGTAAGATGGCAATAGATATTATCACACCGATGGATTCGGAGTTTCATGGTATTCCTCAAGAAATAAGGAGAGATACAAGATACATGCCTCATTTTAAGGTAAAGTTTGACTCTTCTTTTAACTTCTTTGTAAACTATAAGTGTAGGTTGACGGTTTTCTCCTATGCTATTATTTTTAGAATTGTATTTGTGCCATAGATGGAGTACATGTTGATGCTTCAATACCACCTCTGGATCAAGTTCCATACATTGGTAGGAAATGAAGGCTAACTCAAAATGTTATGGCTACATGTAGTTTTGACATGCAATGCAATTCACATTTCCTTGTGTAGGATAGGAAAGCACTACACATGAAACAAGGGTATTTTTATTCGTGGTATGAAACCCAAATTTAAATTTTTTTAAGCCTCCAAATGGTAATCTTCATACTTGTTGTTTTGCTAGAATCCTCATACTTATTATAACATTTTACATGCACGCTTTGTATAATTATTATTGGTAGATGCAGGGTACCCACAAATGAGAGGTAATTTGGGACCTTATAAAGGTTAAAGATATCATATCCTGGCCTTGGTAGGGGTGCCGAATCAAGGGGTCATAAAGAGGTATTCAACCACATGAATTATTCTCTTAGGAGCATCATTGAATGAACATTTGGGGTATGGAAGAAAAAAGGGGCAATTTTAAGGGAATTACTCGTTCAATAAGCAAGTAAAGATTGTCATTGCTACAATGGCTCTTCATAACTACATACAAAGGTATTATGAACATGGTCATCATTTTGATGGCTCCAATGACTTTTGTGAACAAAGCGATAGTAATGATGATAATGATGAATACCAAAACTATCAAGTTAAAGGATCACATGAGATAGAAGCATTAAGAAATAGAATAGATGCAAGTTTGACGAATGCATCTAGTTACACTGCTTTCAAGTACATCAACAATATTGTACTAATGAATCCTAACTATTCAACCTAAAATATTTCATATTTTCAAGTAATGTTTCGTACTACATAATACTTGAGTTTAAGTTTATAAATATTAAAAGAAAGTATAATATATTTATTAATTGGCATTTATTTATTAAGAAAATTAATAGCACATCCAGTATTATACTCTTTTTGGTCATTTAACAGTCATAAGTATTTTACATAAGAGTGCTACTAAATCCACCCCAGTGTCCTATTTTCCCACCAACATGATAATCACACCCACCATAGAAAATTAAAAAAAGTAAATTGTTATTTCTCCACCCACCATTATTCTTAAAATAACCATAACAGAGCGCCTCATTCAGAAACCTTAGCCCCGCCGCCTGCCTTTAGCTAAGGCTGGGGGCTGGTGGGCAGCCTCTCCTCCCTTTCCTCTTCCCCTACCCTCCCTCTCTCCTTCTCGCCCCCTCTTTCCCCTTTCTTCCTTCCCTACCATCCCTGATCTCCCAAACCTTGCTACCTCGTGCCCTCCACCTTCCTCCCATTTTGCCTGGTGTTGCCCAGCATCTCTCATCCCCACCATTTTGTCGGCGACCAACTTTTCCGGCTCTAATGCAGGCCTCCGCTCCATTTCTCGCGATTTTCCTGTACAGGCTTCCCCTGTTTCAGGACTAGATCTGCGGGTGTGGGCTGGTGGTTTTGGTTTGCTTTGGTGTGTCAGATCCTCCCAATTGGTTTTCTTCGATGTTCTCTTCTAATCTGTTACTTGGTGGCTCCGCCCTCCTCTAGCGGCCTTGGCTCGCTGGCTGCGGCGGACCTGCTCTTGTTGCAGGTGGTGTTCAGTCCTCATGGAGGAGATTTTTTTCGGT
Source organism: Crataegus laevigata (assembly GCA_963580275.1). Classification (NCBI taxonomy): domain Eukaryota; kingdom Viridiplantae; phylum Streptophyta; class Magnoliopsida; order Rosales; family Rosaceae; genus Crataegus; species Crataegus laevigata. The sequence goes on from OY756948.1 coordinate 25,132,959, forward strand.
TTTTTGTTTTGTTTTGTGTCCCGGCTATGTCGGTTTGTTTCGAATCTGTAACTTGTTCTGCAGTGCTTTTGTCTTGGGTGGAGTCTTTTGGTTGCTCATGGCGGCATGGTTGTTCACGGGTGATGTGCAGGTCTGCTGCTCCCGGTGTGTTAGACTCCCTGAGGGCTTTGCCCTTGGAAATATCGTTCAGTCCAATTGGGTTCATCTGGGAGGTGTGACTGGTGGCGTGGCGACTTGGATGGAATAGTGCCCTCTGCCATCCTTGTCGGTCGTCGCTTCCTTTCTTTCTGTTTCGACCCACACTGGGCGGCGGTTCTACAGACGGTCTTTGGTGCCTCAGGTTTCACCCCAGCTGTCGTCGGCGTCCCACATCTCTGTCTTCTACACATGACCCTGCGCCTGTATCTCCTGCCAATTCTGCACCTTTTTCTGCACTGTGGACTTTGTCTGCACCCTTGCGATGGTTGCTACTGTTTTCACTTTTTGTGTTGTGATGGTGGCCTCATTTTTAACGTGGACCTGTTTGTGGCGTCGTTGTTATTTGCGTGGGCTTTGGTGAGGACTTTTCCTTCTCGGGCCTACTCGTTCTAGTGGTGTGTTCTTTGTTGGATTGCCGTACAGGGGTTTTAAAACTTATGAATAATTTGTGCTTATTACCTTCAGATCACAATTGTGCTCGCTGAAGTTCATGTACCCATCTGGCATCCTTGTAATTGTTTGGTTATGTTAATGAAATTATATCGTCTCTTCTCAAAAAAAAAAAAAAAACCATAATATATATTTTTTTAAATACATTTTACTTCGAGGCATCCGCTAGATTGTCGACAATGTTATGGAAGTTTTCCTTGTTTGTCTGATCAAGAGCGTCAATGTATTTATTGATTGGTCGTTAACGGTAAATAATGTGATTAGAGATTGTTGCTGGGACATTCCTAAACTTTCGTCTCTGGTTCTGGTTCATGTCATTGATATTATTTCAGTTATTCATATTCCTTTAAAAGAAAGATGGATTATTATGTTTGGGGTCCGAGACTCCAAATCCTTCTACTAAGTTTATTGTTAAATGAGTGGCTGATTGATCTCCAAGAATGAAATTCCTCATTCTTGTACTAATAAGATGTTTAAGAAAATTTGGAAATTATGTATTCCGCCTAGAGTAAATATTTTTTCTTGCCTTTTATTGATCACACAAGGCAAGACCCAGGGGCAGGGCCTGGATTGCGCTGCACTTACGTACCCGGGTGGAGAAATTTGACTTTTAATTTTTTAATTTCATAAATATCAGATTTTATAAAAACTTTCAAATATGGCAAAATACATGTATAAATTTACCCAAATACCTTCAAATGCTAAAAATGAAATTCACAAGTTCTAATGCAGAACCTGCTCTCCTTGTGTCACTGAATGCAAATGCATTGTTCTACCTACTATCCAGAGGACGTTCGGAAAAAACCAGAATCTTTTGGAAAGCAATATGAATATGTTTAGAGCATCACTAATGAGGGGCTCTATATGGGACTGGAATCTCTCACAATGAGAGGGGCTATATACCTTTTGGGCTCTATGGGACTATATATTTATTTATATAGTAATTTGAATAGGTACTAAATTTATTTTTGCCTTAATTTTTCTTAAGTCAATTTTTAGGCGTGTTATCTTAAATTGTTTTAATGAACTTTTCAACCTAAAAAATTCAAATTATGACAAAGTTAGATTTCATCACTTATGCATGGTTGGATTAGGTTTTTTTTATCTCAATCTCATCAGTTGGTTTGTTTCCATGAAATCAGAAAAGATAAGATTTCATTTTATGACAACCATTGGATTGGATTATCTTATCTCCATATAATCTGTTAGTTTATTTATCTAATTGACACATTCTCCGAAATCAAACAAGAAAAGATTTTATTTCATAACCATCGTTGGATTGGATTATCCTATCTCAATTTTATCCATTGGTTTTTCAATTTGATTGGCACATTCTCCAAAATCAGACAATATAAGATTTCATCTTCCACTAACTATTAGATCAAATTTCTCTTCTCAAACTAACTTGTTGGATCATTATCTCTAATATCATTCACTATTTATAAATGATATCACACTAATTTTATGATACATAAGCTTCCAATCCCTTTCTTCTCAAAAACCCCTCAACCACCAAACTGTAATGGCTCAACCATGGAGTGATAACTCCTCAGCTGATGAGGATAATGCTACTTTTGCAATGGCAGGGGCCATGTATCAGCACTTTTAGAGACATTTAGAGGCTGCGGAAGTGAGAACCTTAATTATATATGATAAAAACTCTCCTTTTGGTTTCAGAGTGAGCAACATAATTATATATGAATCAAAATGCAAGTGTTGAATTGCTATAGTGGTTATGAACTTCATTTTTAACTCACTAAGTACCAAGTTTAAACCGTGTTCCTTCCTCTAGTGTAAATTAAGGGCTCGTTGAAAATATTTTTAAATAATTGAAAGCATTTTTGGTGAAATTTTTTTTTGAAACCGATATGCTTAGTCATGGTTATTCCATGTGACGTGTGTCGATCCCCTAAATTTGAGTAATTTGGTGAATGCTCACAAGTTATGGAGGTCAGGAAAAAATGGGCGTCACACACCCTTTTTTTATTAAGATTTTCGTTCCATGTAGTGAATGTGAAGTGGGACCAAAGATAATCTGCTGGCCCTCATTTTGTTCTCCAAACCAAATGGGGAAATGTCAACTTTGGTGGACGCGGTTTTAGGGATATTCTCTTTTTGTAAAATGAGAAATTTCAAATTTTATCAATGAAACCTACCCACTTATAGGTGTGATCCTGCGTTTATTACATTTTACATTACATTTCGGTATCATTTTTCTAATAGAGGTAGGATCCACAATCACATGTGGATCACATATTAATTAAAAATATAGTACAAATATAATTTGAAAAATGTGATAAGAGTAACTTTTTTTTATTTGAAAATAGGAAAACAATCCTAAACTTTTTACTCACTAGTAGAAAAAACTATTTGCATGATAGATCTTTATGCTACGAAGCAAAATTCATCACACTAGTGTGTTTTGCGCAACGAAAATGACCCACCGTTGCACAAAATTGTCGAATAATGCGCGACGAAAAGTTTTGTCCGCGGTTCTAAAAGACTCTAGGTGCTAGTCGGGTGGCAGACTGAGGCCTAGCACCTAGCCAGCTAGGCGGATTTAATAAAATCTATTATATTTCGTGTAAATAAGTGTCTGTATATACTTAAAATATATATGACGGATTTAATTAAATCTATTATATTTTGTGTAAATAAGTGTTTGTATATACTTAAAATATATATGATTTCACCATAAACAACAAAATGGAATGACATAAATATTATGAGTTATTGGAACATAATGAAAACATGGGGAACAAGTATATAATGTGTGTTCATTTAAGTATTCAACAAGTATCTTACAATTTATTGAAAAAAATAAAATGCAAAATGAAAGTTATCTATTTTCTGTCTAAGTGAGTCGCAACCTAGGTGGGTGTCTAGATGGGTCTGGGTGGGCTAGGCTGGCTAAGATGGTAAATTTGATCCAACGTAAATTTATTCTGCTCGTTCATCAAAATGTAAATTTATTAGTTAAATAATAATTATTTTTGTTAAATATATTATATTAGTGAAATTTATAATTTAGAGTAAATGACAAAAAACTACCTCAACTATTGGTGTCACAACACTTTCATACTTGATCTTTTAAAAGTGACAATGTCATACCTCATCTTACGAATTTGTGACAATGTCATACCTTCCATTACTTGGCCGTGAATTTTTTCAGTTAAATGCTGACGTGGCTTGATTCGGGACCCACTTTTTATTAAAAAATTAGTAAATTATTATTAAAAACTAAATTTTTTATAATATTTTTAAAAATATTAAAATAATAAAGAAAGTATTAAAAAAAAAAAACTATGTCAGTCGACCCCTCTCTCTCTCTCTCTCTCTCTCTCTCTTCCCATCTTCCTGCAGAAAAAAGAAGAAAAAGGAATAAGAAGGAGGAGGAGGAAGAAGAAGAAGAAGAAGAAGAAGAAGAAGAAGAAAGGAAAAAAAAAAAGAACCCAAATCTGGGTTGCTGCGCGGACAGAGAAGAAGAAGGAGGAGGAAGAAGATGAAGAAGGAGAAGGAGAAGGAGAAAGGAAAAAAAAAACCCAAATCTGGGTTGCTCCGCGCAGACAGAGAAGAAGAGGAAGAAGGAGGAAGACGGAGGAGGAGGAGAAAGAAGAGGAAGAAGGAGAAAGGGAAAAAAAAAACCCAAATCTAGGTTGCTCCGCCCAGACAGAGAAGAAGAAGAAGAAGAAGAAGAAGAAGAAAGGAAAAAAAATAATAATAGAGAGAACTGGGTTCTGAGCGCGCGGGGGGGGGGGGGGGGAAGCAGGGGACGAACGCCCATTTTTTTTTTTCTTTTTAATATTTAAAAAAATATTAAATGATTTTTTTTTTGTTTTTAATAATTTTTTAATAGAAAATGGGCCCCAAATCAAGCCGCGTCAGCGTTTAACTGAAAATTTGACGCCAAACTAACGGAAGGTATGACATTGTCACAAATTTGTAAGATGAGGTATGACACTGTCACTTTTAAAAGATCAGGTATGAAAGTGTCTTGACACCAATAGTTGAGGTAGTTTTTTGTAATTTACCCTATAATTTATTAATTTTTGCATAACAACCTGATTAGGACATTGACAAAAATGACCCAAATCTGATGAAGTGCATCGACAACATATTCAAATCCTCTTTCCAAGAGTGGAAGTTTGGTGTTGAACGTGAGGTAAAACTACACTGAATACCTGAACCACCAGCGGCAGAATAGAATTGTTGTTTTGTTTTTCTTTTATCAATTATTGTTCCTAATTAAATTCACCAAAAAAAATTATTTTGTTTAAAACTCATTTTATAAACAATATTTAAAAAAAAAAAATTAAAAATGGTTTGCGTGATGAAACATTTCATTGTCCTTATTTACACAAGCGACAACAAAGATAAATCTTACGATAAGAAAAGCTTCGTCCCTTAAAACTTTATGCGACGAAGCTTGCCTTCATCACTCTTCTCTTGCGCAATGAAAGCCTTCATCATTTTAAACTTCATGCGACAACTGGTAGTTCCTCATGCAAGAAAGTTTGTGCGACGAATATGCTTCGTCCTTTTGTACTTAAAGTGACAAATTCTCTTTTCATAGCGCAATTTATTTTGCACGATGATTATTTTTCTCTTCGTCGCACAATACTTTTCTTTACAAGCCTTGCGCGACAAACTGTGGACGATTAAGTCGTGTATAATTTTAGACGGCGAAAATCTTCTTTGCGCGACAATTTATATGTCGTCACGAAAACTATTTTATGTAGTAGAGACTATAAAAATCGAATACACAAAATAGCACATAAGAACTAACAAAAAATAAAAGGAAATTGTTAACTTTTTCAACAGGAAAAGGTCCCAAAAGTTAATTGAATATGGACCATATACTTTTCATTGAAAATTAGGATTTGGTTGTGGCCTTAGGGAGGCATAATCATATTCACACCGCAAAGTTGTTTTCTTTTGATAACTGTAAAGCTGATCAAGTCGGCAATGCGAGTGTCGCGCACTATTAAATGAATCTATATCATCTTGTTTCTGCCTATATATATGAATGGAAGTAAACGTATTCGAATGCATATTTCGGGCATTGTATTTGTATATAAAAGTCTCAGAGTGTTTGCATCAAGCAGAAGAGATCGGAATGCAGCCAAGGATGACTTGCCGGCTTTTACAATATCTTGCTCTAATCAGCAGAGTCTTGCCGGCAAGTTGTTCTTGGCTACATTTAGCTCTCTTCCTCTAATGTCAGCCTCTGAGATTTGGGAAGTTAGAGGAAAGTCTTTGAACTTAGAATGACCAAAACACACTCTCTCTTCCTCTCTCTCTCCATTCGTAACGTTTTTAGTTGCTTCATGTGTACTTCGTTTCTTGTATCCTTGCTCCGAGCCCTCCTAAAAAGATTTTTAATCTTAGAGACGTAGATGTGAGATGCAAAATTACTTTTATAATTTTAGAGAGTAAAGTTAGTTTTAGCCCAACCAATGCATAAATAAATGAGATGTAAATTTTAATTTTCATGCGTTAACTTGGTTTTTGTGTGTGTGAGTGTGGTTTTTTTATTTTTAAATGTGATAATTTATTTATTTTACCAATAATTTTTTTTTATTTTTTTTTGAAACTTGGAGAGCAGTTGAGAAGGATTTCAGAATACCTGGGATGTCCTTGGGTGATATGCTTTCATTCGCAGCTAGAAAGCCTGCAGACCGCCCGAGCGATGTTGTCTGGTTACTGTTGCCATGTCTGCTTCATTGATCAGAATTGCTAGATTGGCAATGAAATTCAACATCTCCTCTGAGGTTGAAGAAGCAACGAAGTTTGATATGTGAGGTGAGTTGTAGGGGCCCTGTGAGGAACCCTTGTGATCTCTAAAAAACTTGGGCTTTAATTCTGGATGCAGGATCCAACACCTGTCTATTGAATGACCACCAGCATTACAGTGGCTACATTTCAAGTCCAGTCGCTTTCTTTTGTAACTTCTCTCCTCAACTAATTTATAATTGAAAGCATAGGCCCTTACTTCAGGCAAGTTGGTTATTTAATAACACTGGACTAAGATGTTGATTTGGGTTAACATCAACATCGAAAAAAGGACAGAATGGAGCAGCTTTCTCCCTCCAGATAAAACTCTCTTCACCCATTGTTGAGGGTTAAAGAAGAGATCAACGAACACACGAGGATATACAAAGACGTGCCTATTAGGGTCACTACTCTGATAGCATGTTGTAATTTGAAGGTTTTATATAATACACTTATCATAAAATGTACAAGAGACCTGATAACAATATTAAGCCAATGAAGAAGAAACAACCTTCTAACCTTCCTTAAATCACGCTTAAAACCTGCTAACAGCTAATTACAAATACTTTGAATTAGGGACACAAGACAGCTAAGAGAGGTTACAATCCTTGATTGATGTAAACAACCACCCTACAAGTGACGTTGAAACTTTGCCCTAGAAACTAGTGTTCCAGTATTGTACAGTGGATAAAGAACCTAACCGTTGACTTCCATCTTCCAATAGTTTCTCTGTGATTAACCTCTCATTTGAATCTTTTAAACTTTATAAGATTTGAAATAGAGATTGAGAATTTCAAAAGAGAATGCAAGGGAAGAATCGATGGTGGCACTTGAAACTTAGTGCTCATACTTTAGGGACGAAGCCAAGTGAAAGAAATTATACATGCTTAAATACTTTCAATTGTTTGTTTAGGGTATGTTTGGGTAAAGTATCAAACTTCAAGGGAATTAGGCAAAGTGATGAAGAAATTGATCATAAGAAGTTAGACGAGATTAGAAATGGACTACATGGTTTGGCATTTCGTCGAGTAGATGGCAAGTCATACCATTATAAGCTTAGCGTACATTTCCCTCTTTTTAAGTCAACATTATTATAATTAATAAAACAAAGAGTCAAATCATATATGCATAAGGTCGGGAGTTCTAATATATAAGGCTATTAGGAGGAGTGAAAGTTAATGGGCTTTTTATTATTTTGAGAAAAAAGAATTGAGTTACTTTAAACTTTTCTAAAAAAATGGTGTAGTTTTGTTAAAAACATGTGTTTTTTTCCTTCTGTTTCTTCATATTCTTTCTAAGTTACTATGACCAACTCTGATATTCGCCTCTTAGTGGTCTTGAATGAAAATTGAGTGGTAGAGTTGCACTGAAGAGATGTTGATGTCATTTATTTTTTGTCGAACTTGTCTATTTCACAGAGAAGGATTGAAGAAGAGATACATTGGGGTAGTTTTGTCAAATTAGTTAAAGTAAGCATTGTTTTTGCAAATCAAAAAATTTGAGAGGGGGCACGTGCCTCCTAGCCCTTCATCAGCTTCGCCACTGCTTACAAGTAGTCAATTACTAATTCCTTTCAGATGTTTTTTGTAATGCTTTCATGTAGTGTATTTTTAATCCTTATATATAGCACATGTTAGAAGCAGTTTGCAAACACTATGCAAACACTTTGCCCAGTTGGTTTTGACAATTCTGAAGAGTGAAACATCGAAGATGATTGATATTGGGAAAGCTTTGCATTTCGATGCCTTCATTGCTTACATAGGTTGTGACGACATGTTGATAGTACGAGATGCTTAATTATATTCTCTCTCTGACCAACTTTACAGGATTACAGTAATCAAAATAAAATATATCCCATTCTAGTTGTTTTATACATAACCTTTCTCCACCTCTGCATAGGAGATCAAACTAAGGCTTAGCACAAGATCTTCATTGACCAAATAAAAGCACAATATTTTTTGGCACACCTCACATCCACTGCATAAAGGATAATAGAAATTTTAATGCGATGTAATTTCTCTCCGCGTGGTGTGAGAGTTCTTCCTCCTGAGTGAGGTTCCGCCGGGGTGCGTGGTCTCGATCTTCGAGTCGTGTGGGATGCGTCCGTTCTTTGATTGCGAATTGAAGGGGATGGTCTCCTGAAGGTGCGGGTTTTGCTCGTAGCTGTCTAATCGATTGGGGAGAGGGGGAGGCAGCTTCTTGCAGGTGGTCAGGTACCCTTATTCTGTCTTCTTCTCTCTGATTACACTTATTTCGCAGTTCTGACTGGTGGGTCTGCATTAATTGGGTCTTTTGGGGTGGGTGGAGGTGCTCCCTCTGATTTCGCCCAATTTTGAGGGTTTCTCCGTACTGTTTGTTCTGTCGTGGCTATGAGCGTCTGCACTTGGGGTCAGGGATGTTTTCTCTGGCTCCGTGAGGAGGTATGGTCTTTAAGATGGAACTGGCTTGTTCAGCATATGGGTGTTATGAACGCTCAGAGTTGGTGGGTAATGGCTTTTAATTCTCTCAACTACCGCAGAGTGGCATGGTGGGGGAGTTATTTCGGACCCTTCTCTACATACAAAACTGAGGTCTGGACACTCTTAAGTCTGTGGGTTCTTGGAATTTATTACGTCCTGTTTAGAAAGAGCGGTGGGTGGCCTAATCATTTGGGGTGGGGATCTATCTCTGGAAAACTACAAGACTGTGAACCCAACAAATACTCTGTGTACTGCTGGGCCTACGAGATGACAACGAGCGGGGTCTCTGAACTGGTGGTGCAACTTGAGGAAGGGCTGGACCTATCAGCAATGGAGGGCGGTGTCAAACTGGTAGGAAAGGTTCTAACCCAAAAAACTCTTAATAAATGGGGAGTTCGGAACATACTTCGATCGGCCTGGAAAGAATATGGGGTGATGGATGTCAAGTGGGTCAAGGAAAACACCTTTCTTATTCAGGTTCTGGATGAAAATAAGGCCACTCAAATTCTTGATCAGGTTCCATGGGGAGTAATGAAAAAGAATTTGTCTGTCAAGAAATGGCTCCCAAACTTGGCGCTGGAGGAGGTCGTCATGGAGACGGTTCCGTTCTGGATTCAAATCCGGGGCGTGCCGCTTGGGATGAGTTCACTGGAGAATATCAAACAATTAACGTACGCCGTGGGAGAGGTCCTAGAATTGGAAGACACTGCTTTAGCTCGTGGATTTCTGCGCACTAGAATCCTGGTCAATACGGAGAACCCGCTATGTGTTGGCTGCTGGTTGCGTAGGGGAACCAATCGGGACACGTGGGTTGAGTTCCGATACGAAAGACTACAAGACTTTTGCTACCGGTGCGGCCGGATTGATCATCTCAATACGGAATGTTCACTCGAACTGCCGCCTAGCGGGGTTGCTGGGTATGGTGAATGGATTAAAGCGATGCCGGTCAGAGTGGAGCCTACCCCTATGAGACAGATCACGTTGGGTATTGGAGAAAGAAGAGTTGCTGGAACTGTACGGGAGGGAGGTCTGAAGTCTGCACACCATCTCATTGGTCTTCCGAAGGAAGTTACGCAGAGCAGGGGGGGACAGGATCAAACTTCCTGTGAGGACAACCAGGCCCAGAGGATAAAGCGATGGACAAGAAGATAACGGAGCCAAGACCCTGACACCGGGAAACTTGAGGTGGTGCTGAACGTTGATAATCTGGGAGAACAGGACGGTCAGATGAAACGACAGATGGGGGTACCCACAGAAACTACGGGAGGAGAAGGATTACCCCCTGGGGCGGTTGAGAGGATAGGTGAAAGAACGGAGTCTATCTCTGCAGATAGAAAGGAGCTAAAAAGGGGAGGACAGGTCCATATCTGGGATATCCTTCCTAATCCTTGGAAGAAAGCCAAAGGGGTCGAAACAACGAATGAGAACACCCAGGAGTATGAGGCGGGTGGGTCGGAGCGGATGACTCTGGATCGTTGCAATGGTCTGGACTGGTTTGGCTCCGTGAGTGGGGAGAATACGAGTCCAACTGGTGATAATCCAAACGAAAGGCTTCTCAGTGAAAAGGAACAAGGAAAGCAAGCTGGGCGGGAGAGGTCCCTGGAGTCGAGCACACAAGCTCGGGGTGGTGGCGGCTGGCCCTCAACAGCCGCAAGGAAACCATGAACTACATCTTTTGGAACTGCCGTGGGCTTGGGTCGGACACGGCAGTTCGGGCTCTTCATGGGCTCATCAGAAGGCATCGACCCTCTATGATTTTTCTCTCTGAAACCAAGATGAAAAATCATAGAATAAATGGAGTAAGAAGACGCATGAAATTCTCATATGGCTTTAACGTGGACCCTATTGGTACGGCTGGCGGTTTAAGCTTGTGGTGGGATGAGCTTCTGGAAGTGCAAATAATTTTCTCCTCTACTCATGTGATTGATGCTCTGGTCCGAGAAGTGGGCAATCACCAATGGATTCGTGTTACCAGAGTTTACGGTACTGCCTATCGGGGGGAGAAAGCTAAATTTTGGGCCTGGATGCAGTCCCATTTTTCTCCTACGGAGGTCCCGTGGCTCTGTGGAGGTGATTTTAATGATTACCTTTGGGCTTTTGAGAAATCGGGAGGGGTGGCAACGAAACATAATAGACAGACCTACTTGGCTGACTTTGTAAACTCCATGGAGCTGCTGGATATCGAATTCCATGGGCCGACTTACACGTGGAGGGGTTTTCGGAATGGGGAATGAGTGCAAGAAAGACTTGATAGAGGCCTGATCAATGGGTGCTGGCAAGAGGCCTGGCCTTCCACCTATGCGGAGCATGGGCCCGTTCTGGGCTCAGATCATTGTCCGGTCATCATCAAGTCCGCTAGGGGAAGAGCGGTGGGTCACAAGCTTTTTCGGTTCGAGGCCTTTTGGGCGAAGGAAGAGGAGTGCAAATTAATTGTGAATGAGTGCTGGGCTCGGAACTGGACTGGTACCACGCAGATAAAATGGGGCAAAAAGATCCTCGATTGCCAATCGCGGCTCTCTAGATGGAGCCAAAATAAATTTAAAAACAGGGGCCAACAAATTGAGGTCCTTTCTTCTCAGCTAGTGGAGCTCCAGAAGGATTGGGAATTAAACTTCCAAACGATACATGAGACGAGCCAAACCCTGGATGATCTCCAAGCTCAAGAGGCGAGTTTCTGGCATCAAAGATCGCGGATCCAATGGCTGAGAGAAGGGGACTCGAATACCAAATTCTTCCACCAGACTACTTTACAACGAAGAAGGAGGAATACGATTCTCAAGCTGAAAGATGAGCATGGGGAGTGGATTGAGCACCACAGCAGGATTAGACGAATGGTGGATGACTACTTCTCTCAGCTATTTACTACGGATGGACCTCGGCAGTGGGGAGAGTTGCTAAGCTGTGTGCCGATTGGTATTACCGAGGCTATGAACGAAGACCTGATCGCCCCGGTGACTGAAGAGGAAATTAAAGGTGCGGTCACGCAAATGGGGAGACTCAAAGCCCCTGGACCTGATGGATTTCAAGGCATTTTTTATCAGACCTTCTAGGAGGACCTTAGAGCTGATATTTCCCTCTTGGTCCAATCGTTGATAAACGGCTCTTTCAACCTCGGCTCCTTCAACTCTACTCATGTCGTCCTGATCCCCAAGGTTCCTAATCCTGAGCTGATTACGCAGTTTCGTCCGATCAGCCTTTGCAATTATTCCTACAAAGTCTTGTCGAAGGTGTTGGCTAATCGGTTGAAGCAGGTGCTGCCGCATATCATCTCTAAATCTCAGAATGCGTTTGTGGAGGGTAGGCAAATTCACGATAATATTGGCATTGCCCATGAGATGTTTCACTTCTTGAAAGGCCGCAAAACGAAATGTCACTATGAAATGGGGATTAAGCTCGATATGCAGAAGGCCTATGATCGTGTCGAATGGGATTTCCTGGATGCTGTTATGGAGAGAATGGGCTTCTGTGCCAGGTGGCGTCAAATGGTCATGGGATGTGTGACATCTGTTCAACTTGCCATTCTTGTTAATGGTGTGCCGGGGCAAAGCTTTACTCCTTCTCGTGGGCTCAGGCAAGGAGATCCTCTGTCCCCATATCTTTTTCTGTTGGTGGGTGAGGTGCTCTCTTGTCTTATTCAGAAGGCGGTTAATGAGAAAGTTCTGGAGGGTGTGAAGTTGGGAGCTGCGGGGCCAATCATCTCTCATATTTTCTTTGCAGACGATACTCTGCTTTTTCTTAAGGCAGATGGTAAAAACTGTCGAAACCTGGCTGCCTTGCTTTCCTGCTATTGTGAGGCGTCCGGACAAAAAGTGAATCTCCAGAAATCCAATGTTTATTTCAGTAATAATACTCCCACGAGGATGTCTTCTGAGTTGGCAGCCACGCTTAGAATTCCGGAGGTGCATGACCCCAGGGACTATCTGGGGGTTCCTGCAATCTGGGGCCGTTCTAAGAAGCGGGGACTGGCCTATATTTTGGAGAGAATTCGGGGCAAGCTTCAAGGGTGGAAACAAAAATGTCTCTCCATGGCGGGTCGCGAAGTCTTAATTAAGGCGGTTGTTCAGGCTATCCCTGCCTATCCTATGTACCTATTCCTCTTCCCTGCCACCTTTTGTCAGGAGCTAGATTCTCTTATTGCGGAATTTTGGTGGGGGAGCACTAGTGCCAACCGCAAAATCCACTGGGTTTCGAAGGAGGTGCTTGGTCTGCCGAAAGTGAGGGGTGGTCTTGGCTTTCGGAACTTCCGCGATTTTAACGAGGCGTTGCTAGCTAAGCAATGTTGGAGACTGATCGCTGATCCGTCGTCTCTTTGGGCGAGTGTGATCAAGGCCCGCTACTTCCCAACTACATCCTTTTGGGATGCTAAGAAAGGTGGTCGCGCTTCGTGGGCGTGGACTAGCCTCTTGGTGGGCAGAGAGGTTATTAGGAACGGATCTCATTGGCAAATTATGTGTGGTCATGGTGTTCGGGTTTGGGTTGACCGCTGGATCCCTTCCCTCCCTCTTGGGCATCCGGTGGCGATGGGTGAGGTGGCTGTCACTCCTAATCTGCGAGTGAACTCCTTAATTAATCAGGACGCTTTGGTGTGGGACCTTGATTTCCTCTTACCTGTCATCTCTTCGGTGGACTCTAATGCTATCTCTGGTGTGCCCATCGGTAATCCCAGATGTCCCGACCGGCTTGTCTGGGAGGGGAGCAAAAATGGAAGGTACTCGGCCAAGTCGGGCTACATTTGGTTGCAGGAGAGGTCTATTGCCTCCAGAGATACTAAGCTGCCTCGAATCCGTGGTATACCTAAGAAGTTGTGGAAAATTATCTGGAATCTACCGGTGCCCAAGAAAATTAGGAATTTCTTTTGGCTGACTTTGCATATTGGGCTGCCGACTCGGAGCACTTTATTCAATAGACGGGTCGCCCCCACTCCGATGTGCCCAATTTGTCTTAATCAGGAGGAAACGATTGAACACCTCTTCCTCCATTGTCCTTTGGTGTCTGTGGTGTGGTTCGGGGGTGTTCTTTCGTATCGGGTTGACCGTGGCAGTCGGGTCTCGTGGGTGGAGTGGCTCATGGAGGTGTTGGTTCGGTCCCCCGGTACTTTTGAGGAGCGCAAATGGAAGTCTTCGCTCATTGCCTTTACTTGTTGGGGTATCTGGCGATCCCGCTGTGAGTTTGTATTCCAACATGTGCCTATAGCTCCGAACAGGCTCCTGCTGGCTCTGTCCTCTGCTGCCGGGTCTTTTTGGGGAGCCATAGGGTGGTCGGGTTCGCAGGTGGGGAGGCCACCTGCCATGGATCTCCGGGTTCATCGCTAGTTGCCCCCTCCTCCCTTGTTCGTCAAGATCAATGTTGATGCAAGCTGGTTGCGTGCTTCGAGATCGGGCTTTGCGGGGGTGGTCATTCGCAATGCTAATGGGGATTTTGCTGCTGCTGCGAGGTATAGCCTTTCTGCTCCCTCTGTTGCCGCGGCAGAGGCCCTGGCTCTGCTGCGTGGCTGTGATTTGGGTGTTTCCTTGGGATTCTCTTCTGTTATTGTTGAGTCCGATTCCCGTGAATCTATCGATTGTCTTTCCGGCAAGTTAGATTCAGGCAGTTGGGAAGCTTATCCTGTTCTCTCTCGAGTTAGGGCTGTCAGTGAAGCTTTCCAGTTCTGTCGCTGGGCTTGGGTTCCAAGATCAGCTAATGGAGTTGCGGACTGCCTTGCGTCGCGCGGTTTTCCGGAGAAGGATTCTCAGGTCTGGGTTGACAGACCCCCATCCTCCTTGGTTCATGTTTTGAACAAGGATGGCCTTCCTTGCCCTCATTAATTCTGCTTGGGGGTGGTTGGGGTGGAGCTCTTGTGCGGAGCGTCCCCTCTCTGTAGCCCCTCCATCCCTGTTTGTGCTGTTGCTTTTGTTTGGTTGTTGCCTCCTTGTGGGCTCTGTGGCTCGGTTGTTCTTTCAAAAAAAAAATAAGTTTGCCAAGAAGAAAGTTAAATATAATTTGAAAGTTAATAAATTCAACCTCATCTTCTCTCACGTGGACCACACATTTTAGTGAGTCACACATGTAGGAATCCTTTATTGACATGTTGAAAATAACACCAATCTATTTGAATGTTCAACAAATCATAATTTATTGGAGCTAATGCCTCTTCTCAAATGCCCAACAAGAATTAGCACCAATCTTTTCAAAAGCCCGACTAGAAGAAACGTTTTTTTTCGAAAGTCCGAGTGTTAAATAATAATCCTCAAAATTAACGCTTATCGAAATGTCAACTAAACTATTGCTAATTTTTTTGAAAACCCAACTTGAACTAACTTTGTTTCGAAAGCCCGATAACTAAATCTCTTGATATGTTAGAACTAACACTTCTTTTCCAAAGTCTAATTGAAACTAAGGCTAGTATTTTCGCAGACCCATCTAGAACTATTGCCTGTTTTCAAAAGTCTCAACCAAGGTCTAAAATATCGATGATATCGGAAATATCGGTACTCCAAAAACACGGAAATTTCGATGGAAATATCGGGATATTATCGATATCGATAAAAATTGAATAAAAACTACGAAAATTATAAGATTTTTATTGAAACTTTGCAGGATGTTTATTTAGTCAATTATGTATTAGTTTATCACAAAAAATTGGAAGGAAATGCATTGCATGATGGATTTAACTGATTTAAGTTGATTATATAGCGAGTTGGCAAACATTGTGAGTGTAGAAAATAAGTAGTAATTAATGAAAAAAGTTTAAACACACCACAATCATTTATATATAATGAATTAGTACAATATTTTACACTTTATACATTGCATGGTAAGATATATGATTGACTTAGTACCAAGGATTTAAATATCGGTAATATCGGAAATATCGGTAGTCCGAAAACACGGAAATATCGATAAAAATTACATGGAAACCACGGAAATTGTAAGAAAAAGTTGGAAATTTTTATTGAAACTTTGCAGGATGTTTATTTAGTCAATTATGTATTAGTTTATCACAAAAAATTGGAAGGAAATGCATTGCATGATGGATTTAACTGATTTAAGTTGATTATATAGCAAGCTGGCAAACATTGTGAGTGTAGAAAATATGTAAATATTTTAGCATATTTTTACAAGAACATAAGTGATATGGTGGTCAAAGTGTTGAAGGAGTAAAATTGGAGGGGTTCGAATCCCCTTGGTGTTTTAAAAAAGGAACGGGCCAAATGCCCCAAATTAAAATGGGCCAAGGCATTTTAAACAATTTAAATAAAAACAGAAAAAGAAAAAGAAATGGGTTGGAGCTGCCCAGGTTTTGGGTTTGGCAGGAACGGCCCAAAGGGCCTAAGGTTGATGGGTCACCGGACCCAAGGAAGAAAAAGGCCGGAGTTCGGCCGAAATTCTACCATAACTTTGAACGTCCATAACTTCTTTGTTACTCAACCAAATTAAGTGATCCAAACATGAAAGGGGCGGTGCTCGTCGGAAAACTGGGTTTGGGGCCTAAGGTTTGGGCAATTTTCAAAGCTTTGTAACTTCTTCGTTTCTTAACCAAACTGAGTGATTCAAAAGCTAAAATGTAGTTAGGAATGTGGAGAAGAGGTTCATACCAAGTGAGGACCGAGTGGTGGCCGGTGTTGACCGGAAAATGACCTGAAAGATGGCCAAACGACCACGGTTTATGAGTTCGGCCGGAATTCTACCCTAACTTTGAACGTCCATAACTTCTTCGTTACTCAACCAAATTAAGTGATCCAAACATGAAAGTTGTAGTACTCGACGAGATGAAGAGATTGATACCCTGCACGCCGGCCAATTCGCCGTGGTTTGGCCGAAAAATGCCTCGAAAGGGGCGGTGCTGCCCAAAGGGCCGAAATTCTACCCTAACTTTGAACGTCCATAACTTCTTCGTTACTCAACCAAATTAAGTGATCCAAGCATGAAAATTGTAGTACTCGAGGAGATGAAGAGATTGATACCATGCACGCCGGCCAAATCACCGTGGTTTGGCCGGAAAATGCCTCGAAAGGAGGGTTCCCGTCGGAAAACTGGGCAATAGAAGAGCATGCTAGAGTTGCCAGTCCCACATCGCCTGTGGGTTGGCTGAGAGCCTACTCGCTGGGCTATAAAAGGTGCATTCCAAATCGTATTTGTTAAACCTTTCAGCCTTTTGGTTAATGTGAGGTTTAAGTATAAGTTTTTGTTGGTTTAATATCTAATATGTGGACTAATGGTTCACGTGATATTAAATTAATATTTTAGTATTTTTAAGTATATTTAGGGTTTAATATCGCGATATTATCAATAATATCGCGATATTTTTCCTAAATAATATATTAAAATGCTGATATAGTGATTTTTTCCGAAATATCGTGATATTATCGATAATATCGCGATATTTTAACGAAAATCATTTGGATAGTAAAAAAAATATCGTTTGGGTAAAAAAACGATATTATCGGCGATATTTCGCCGATAATATCGATATTTAAATCCATGCTTAGTACCACATAGAGTTCCTATAAGGTTCAAAATTTTCACTATCTTCATCTCTATGTGTAGAGTAAATGTATTGTGAAGAGTAGTCATCAAATGATAAATCTCCAAAATAGTTTTGCATGTAATTGTTAACATGCCACCCATATGGATCCGAGATTAGTTGACGTTGTCCATAAGCAAAATCATTTGAAGATTGAGTCTCGGATTCTTTCCACCCATATAGATCTGAGATTGGTTGACGTTGTCCATATATATATAAATATAACTACAACTAATTAGTTAGGTGAGTGAACGTGGTGAGTAGTTCAAAAGTAGATACTTGAAAAGAAATTGTCAAAGATTTATTGTCATGTGCAAATTTGTTTCTTGCAAAAAGAATTCAAAACAAAACCATATATATAAATATTTTAGCATATTTTCACAAAAACATAAGTGATATAGTGGTCAAGGTGTTGAAGGAGTAAAATGGGAGGGGTTCGAATTCCCTTGGTATTTTTTTAAATATAGAAATTAAAAAAACACGGAAATTTCGATGGAAATATCGATGACATCGAAAATATCGGTAGTCCAAAAACACGGAAATTTGAATGGAAATATCGAAATATTATGAATATTTTAGACATTGGTCCCAACTACCAAATCTCCTTTTTTACTTCAATTCTTTTTCTTTTTCATCCAAACTTTTTTTTCTTCTTTTTTTTTCTCTCGCACAGTGATACTCAAAGATTACCACTACTGTTGTAAACAATTCTAGTTTAAGTGTGATTGTGTAAATCCTAGATTTGATTTGATTAGGGTTTATCTTTATCCTATTGTATCTCTTATTCCATGGAGAGCAAGGAATACTCTTATCTTATTATTATAAATAGAGGTGCAAAGTAAGAGGGATACACAACACAATTCCCCTACAATTCTCTCTTTCTCCTCCCTCTGCCGCCAGCTCTCTCCCTCTCTTTGTCAAATAAAAATAGTCCACAACAACTACAACTTTGTTTAAAAAACAAAAGAAAAATTACCACTGAAACTTTTTTCGTCCTTTTTGTTTTCTTTTCTTCCTTCATAGCAGCGGAAAAACAACTACAACAATTTTTTCCTTTTTTCAGATCAGTTCCCTTTCCACCACGAGACACCCGACAGCAACAAGACATACTTCTTTTGGGCCAATTGAATATTAATCCTTTGATAAGATTGGAATTCAATTAAAACTTAACTTAAGATTAAATATTAATAAATGCACTTGACTTCCTTGACTTCCTCTATTAATAAATGCACTTGAATGGAAAACCATAACAAAAAAATATTAATGAAACGTTAAGAAAAAAATTGCAAAATATGTAGTCTATCATTATGCAAGTTACAAAGTAATGAGTATGTACCAAGTAATTATAAAATGATTGTACCTAAAAATATGTACCGAAGTATGTGTACCGAAATATATGTATCGAAGTATGTGCACTAAAGATGTGAAACTAAGTATGTGTACCAAAGTATATAAATGTACTGAAATATAGTACCGAAACATATGTACCGAAGCATGTGTACTGAAGTATATGTACCAAAATATTTGCACCAAAAATGTGCACCAAATTATATAAATGTACTAAAATATAGTACCGAAATATGTGCACCAAAATATATGTACTGAAGCATGTGTACCAAAATATATGTACCAAAACATGTGTGTCGAAATATATGTACGAAGTATATGTACCAAAATGTATGTACCTGTATAGTTCTCAAAAGTATAATGTAGCTATACAAAAAAGGCTTCTTGTTGAGATCACTATTGTTGTGAAATGGAAAACCAAATGGAAAAAAGGCTTCATATATTTAGGTATAACAATCACCAAAATGGAAAGTTTCATTCAGATTAATAGAATTTTTTGAGGCAATTCAAACTAAAAGATGCAAAATCAAAATTCAGCAGCATCTCAAACGAGTAATAAATTAAATGCACATATTTGGATTTCAAATGAGTAATAAATTTTGCAACATTTCTCATAAAATCAATTATTGTTCACATAGGGATAGAATTGGAAGAAAGAAAAACATTAAATCAAATTAAAATGGGTAAATATGACGTGGAATATGTATGATGACATGTAAACCAAATCAAATGACTAAATTCAATTCTTAATCTTGTACCAGGTATTAATCAAAAGTTGATCTTATTTAAGGATTAGACTCTAATTTCCTAACTTTTTTTTAAGGCAGCGGCAACACTGTATCGACTTCTTCTAATAATTGGACCATTTTCACCCTCTGGTTCAGGGTAGGTGGATGGACAAAGAAAATTAGTTTCGTGCACCCACAAGGAAGCACTCACTGTAAAGTTCAACTAAGAATTGAACTTTTCTCTGATACCAAGTTGAAAGTAAAGAGTTTTGGATACATTTACAATTCATTACAATCGAATACTTTATTCTTCTCCATATGGACATATTATAAGAATACAGTGTAGCAATACTAGAAAATAAATCCAATCAAACCTTTGTCCACAAGGCAAGAAAACTCAAACCAAATGTAGGGTTCACTCTCAACACACCCTTTTCACGGTGGCGAGTTTTCAAGCCTAACACGTGATATTGAGAATGAATCCTACATTGATGGGAGGAGGGACCTTGTTTGTGTATAAGTAATTGGGCTACTCCCTATATTGCCAATTGGTTTTATAGTGGAGCCTCATCTTTCTTTATGGTATCATAGTAAGTTGTCTCATGTGTGTACTCCACGTCACTCCATTTATATTGTCCAAGTGTTGGGGTTGAAAATGATCCACGTATGAGGGAACGTGTTAAGAATGAATCCCACATTGATGGGATGAGGGACCTTGCTTGTGCTTATAAGTAATTAGGCTGCTCCCTATGATAGGAGCATATTTATGCAACTTAGTTAGCTTATTTTCTTGCATTTATTTGTTAGTTCCCAGTTATTTAAGTATTTTAAGCTATTTTCTTGTGATTGTAGGTCCAAAGGGCAAGAAAGTGCATTTTGGTGCATTTTGGAGCAGTTTTGGGCATTGAATGGATGGCACATGCTTTGGAGCAAGGTGGATGGAAGAAATTGAAGACCAAAGGAGGCTAGGAACAAGCAAAGAGATGAAGGAAAGAAATTCAAGACAAAAGAAGACAAGTAACCCAGCAAGAAAGAAGGAATGCTAACCAAGTTTCCTTATTTGTCCTAAACCTTTCCTAATCCTAATTCACTTAAGTTCCAGTTGCAAAAGGGTGTCCTAAACATATTAGGATACTTAATTACATTGTTCTAGAAGTCCTAAAACTTTCCTACACCTTTGTCGCACCACCCTAGTTCTTTCCTCTTCCTTGCCACATAAGGAAGTATATCCCTTTCCTATTCTCTGCCGCACATCACTTACCCTTTTCTTAGGGAATCTGCCGCATATCCTCTTCCTTTCCCTTGTGGATTCTGACATTTACTTACTTTTTTTTTGGGAGGATTTGGAAAGTTAATTCCTTCCCTAAAAACTACCTTTGTGTCGTGTCCCCTAGCCCAATAAATACACAAACCTTTGTGCTGTAAATCCTTACACATTTCATCCATTCCATCTGCACCATTCCCTACTATTCATACTTTCAGCCATTCTTCCATACAGTTCATCACTCAAACCTTCACCCATACCTTGCGTTGTAGCAGAGAAGAAGAAGGAGGACCCTTGGACGCGCTTGCCATTCAAGTTTGGATTGCTGGAACATTCTTAGGTGTAATCCCTCGTTTTTTTTCAATGTTTAAGTTTAATTATCTTTTTTTTGCGAACATGAGGAGCTAAACTCATTTTAGTTAGAGGAAAATTCAAAGCCATGAACATACTTGCAATATAAATTGATTACTTTCAGTTGTGATTTCATAAGTTGTGAATGCAATTTACTTAACTGTTTGATTCAGAACTTAATCTTGTATGTTGATTAAGGAGGCCTACTTAGTTTGCATGGATGAATTTGATGGTAGAATTAAAGGAGTTTCACCTAATCGTTATGAACTTATATTCATAAGTAGTGGATGTTGCTAGTCACAATCGTGTTAAGTGAATTCCTGGCAGGAGTATCATGTTGTTCATAGTTACAAATGCCTTGTCAATGCTTATGATTTTCAGAAAGCTTAATGATCTTTAATTGTATCTCTATTATGCTATTCATGTAGGGAACTATTGAAGAATAATTTGATTGCTGATGCTTTTTCCATCCAATTCAATGACTTAAGTAAAATATGAGGGTTAATTAGTGCTGTTCACGGTTAATCTGGGGTGTTGAGGTTCATGGTTTATTGAAAAAGCAAATGGAAATCGATTTATATGCAAGTGTGTCATGCTTGGAGAAGAACCCTCTAGCTAGCCTTTCATCCATTGATTCACCTTAATTTCGTACTCTTGTTTAAATTCTGCAATTTTCATCCATTGATTCACCTTAATTTCATACTCTTGTTTAAATTCTACAAGTTATTTACTCTTAGTTTTAAATTTCGTCCAAACCAAACCCCCCCACAATTAAGTTGTGTTAGTTGAGTTAGAATTTGTCCAAACTTGTGTTTAGTTAGTCTTTTGAGTCTATTTACTTCAATTTTCGTCCAAATCACCCCTTAGTGTCTAGTTTGAGTCTATTTGATTATTTTGTGTTGTTTTTAGTTTGTTTTGAGTTCTTTGAGTCTAGTTAAGTGTTTTCAGCCTAGTTTTGTGTTTTTGAGTCAGTTTAACTTGTTTTGATTTATTAGAGTATTAGTTTTCTATTTTTAAGTCTTTTTAGTGTTTTTAAGTTAAATTTGAGTAGATTAGCAATCCCTCCTAGTCCCCGGCCTAAAACGATCCCTACTTACATCTTTACTACAATTGTCAATAAGAGGGTTTAATTTGGGTGCTAGTTTATATCACATCACCCTATATTGCCAATTAGTTTTATGGTGGAACACAAACTTTCTTCACGTGGACAACCCAAACTAGGTGATGTGAAGCACGTGTGACCATTGGGTTTCACACATAGAAAAATATGCTTTGATACCATGAAGGAAGTTGAGGATCTACTATAAAACCAATTAACAATATGGGGAATAACCCAACTACTTATAAGCACATGCAAAGTTCTTCATCTTCTGATGCAGAATTCATGATAGGATTTTGACCACCTGCAAAAATAGGATTAGAAACTCCTAAAAATACTTGCAAGAGAATAAGAATATTGTAACATAAACAGCTCAAGTAAGGTGATTCTCCACGAGCTTTGATATGAATAATTCGTTATTAAAATCAATTCTTGGTTAACTATTCAACACAAGATTCAGAAAGATTTGAAATTGTGAATTAAAGTAAAAAGGTAGAAAATAAAATAATTAAAATTGACTTTAATAAAAATCAGCGGCAAGAAGAAAAGAAAATAATTTTGCAAAAATCAAATGTAAAATGTACTAAGGTTTAACCGTCACCATTAACAATCCTATGTAATTCTACCAATTACTTATGAGTTAACACATGCAAACTTTGAAGGTTATGTTTTCCTAAAGATTATTCTACTTGTGGAATTCAAGCTAGAACATATATTAAATATGCAATCCATCTGTGACATTTAAATCAAATCTAAACATGCAAGATTCATTACATTATATGAAAACCTAACAATGCAACCCTTAAGAGTGTGGCATTCACCTTCAGTGAACTTACAATTATCAATCACAAGAAGCCTTAATCCATTTTAGGGTAACATTTCAACAGAAATTGCATCCAATTACTTATCTAAACATTAAAATGGTAACTAAGCAATAAGGCATACAGACAGTTTAAACACAGTGAGTAATAATTCAAAGCATGCATGCATAACATCACAAGTAAATTGAAAAGAATCTACATATTCATACCAAAGCTCGTTGCTTCACCCTAGCAACAGAGAATAGTTATGCAGAATAATAATTGAAAAGTAAAATATTATTAAGAAGAAAAAAATAGAAAACACCCGTATAGCAAGATTACAAAATTTGGCCAGTGAAAGACTCTAACTAAGGTTCGGCTACATATATAATGCAGAAAACAAAGTCCTACCTAAATTAGACTTTGGACAGCAGATAAAATCTCCCTTTTGATCAACCATTTAGCTTAGATTTGGCCCCAAAATGTCTCATTTTGAAGCTTGACGCGTCCTCTTCAAGTCTCAGAAGGAACCTTCCTCTAAAAATGCCGTCTTGAGTAACTAGATGCCAAAAACGTCCCAAAATGTTAATCTCAGAAAACTGCGCAGTCAGCCTTCTTTTATTCACCACAGTCAAATGACATGGAATTAAATCTGGAATTTTGACATGATTATTTTTAAAGACTCGCAAATCGACTCCAATTACAATTACTCCAAATTTCCTCTATTTCACATGTCATACAACTAAAATAGAATAAAGTATCAACATTCTACCAAAATAACCAATAATTATAACTAAAGATAGAGTGGAGATATAGAATAATATTGACTCATCAATTCACTTTCAACACTCTTCCTAATGACTTAGCATTACATATTTCCGTTCGAAGTTTGACGGTTTGTATTTAGCACATTTCTAAAAATCTCCGCCTAGCACCGCCTAGGCGCTAGGCGGTTGGCCACTGCCCCGATTAATGCCTAGGCATTTGAAAATTAAGAAAGAGCAACTAGACCTGCTGAGGCACCCGCCTAGGTTGCTACTCACTTAGACAGAAAATAGATAACTTTCATTTTTTACAACAAATTATTAGGGATTTGTTGTATACTTAAATGAATACACATTATATGCTTGTTCCCCATGTTTTTATAATGTTCCAATACTTCATATATATATATATATATATCATTCTACTTTGTAGTTTATGATGAGATTATATATATTTTAAGTATAAACAGATAATTATATACACAAAATATAATAAATTTACTTAAATCTACCTAGTTCACTTAGGCTCTCGCCTAAGCCCCGCTTTGCTGCCTTGGAGCAAGATCCCAGCATACCTTCCAACTAGCGCCTAGTGTAAGATCCCACATCGCCTAAGGGTGAGGATCCTGTAAGTGTTATATGTACGTTTCCACCTCCAATTAGCAAGAGGCCTTTGGGAGCTCACTAGCTTCGGGTTCCGTAGGAACTCCGAAGTTAAGTGAGTTCGGGCGTGAGCAGTCCCATGATGGGTGACCCACTGGGAAGTTCTCGTATGAGTTCCCATAAACAAAACCGTGAGGGTGTGGTGGGGGCCCAAAACGGACAATATTTGTGCTATGGCGGAGTCGAGCCCGAGAAGTGGTCGAGCTTGGGCCGGGATGTGACAATTTGGTATCAGAACCACTCCATGGCCAGAAGTGTGCCTACAAGGATGTTAGACCCCTTAAGGGGGGTGGATTGTAAGATCCCACATCGCCTAGGGGTGAGGATCCTGTAAGCTTTATATGTACATTTCCACCTCCAATTAGCACGAGGCCTTTTGGGAGCTCACTGGCTTCGGATTCCGTAGGAACTCCGAAGTTAAGTGAGTTCAGGCGAGAGCAATCCCATGATGGGTGACCCATTGGGAAGTTCTCGTGTGAGTTCCCAGAAACAAAACCATGAGGGTGTGGTGGGGGCCCAAAGCGGACAATATCGTGCTATGGTGGAGTTGAGTCCGGGCCGAAATGTGACACCTAGTGTTTTTTAGAACCATGGTATTTAGTTAGATAGTTTATTTCTCATCAAATAAACCTAAAGAAACCACATTTTATGTACCACAGTTAAGTAAACCACCTTATGTGATTGGTGTGCCCACTAAATTGAAAAATTAATAGATCCTTTCAAGAAGTCCATACTTGATTTTGCAATTCCTCGAACCGAACCATATCTAAGCATGCCTTTAAAGAAATCAATCCAAAATTTAGGAATATAATATCGTCAGTTTGGAAATCACTAGTAACATAGGATTTTTATGGCTTAACTCCAAATCTGACTAACTGTAGGCACTTGATTATTTCATGCGTGAAGTAGAACTAATATAGTTTGCAGTCTGATTTTGTAAACTGACTTACCATAATGTTAAGGTAAATGGATTTTTTTTTACAAAATAATGAACCACTTCTTTTAAAATTATTTTATTTAGACAGACAATTATAGAAAAATAATGCCTAACTTCAATTATGTATTAGTGTAGCTTTGGAGAGCACTGTTAACTCAAAATTAAGTTTAACAGCAAATTACAAGTTCACAGACGTCATAATTCCTTGCCTCCAGCTGTTAACAGATTGCAGGGATATGGAGAAAGGTCCACTCAAGTTAGCTTTTGTCGTTGTGCTCTTGATTGCTGCATATGATAAAGGGGGTGTGCTATTTATACATTTCTTTTTACTTTTCACACATCTTTTGTTAATTTTTGTTCGTTAATCTTCTTCAATTCATTCAATCTGACGGCCGAAAACCAAAAATGTGTAGAATAAGTAAAAAAGAGTGTGAAAATCACACCCCATAATAAAATACTTGTCACTAATACCTTTTTTTTCTTCAATATAAAGGAGAGTTGAAACCTTGAACTAGCCAACTGTAACAATTTTCACTCACTCCCACCACTTGGGCTAACTGAAAGACCCACTTCTCTCAAACAAATTCACCAAATTCGAAATTCTATATTGCATATGCCTTAATTAAGAGAATTTTCTATGATCCTAAAGTGTTAGTGGCATGGCAATTAAGAAAAAGGATGCTAGGGTTCTCTGAAGATTGGCGGAGACGCCGACATTGCATAGGGCCGAGTGAATTCGGCTCTGGCCCCTGGTTCTTGCTCTAATTTGCATTTTAGTTTATAGAGAGGCTAATTAATGGGTCGAAAGTTAATTGGAGAATAGATAATTGCTATTATTTAGTTCAGTTTTGCAATTTAGCTAATCGCTCTAGCGTAAATGATTTGTTCAATGATAACTGTGGGTGGGCTGAAGGTATTCGTACAATTTACAATCCAAATTGCAGCTTCGTGTCTAATTAGGTTGTTGTTAGGATTTTTCCTCTAGCAATATATCAGTGGTGGGTGTTGGGGAGTGGAGCAAAGAGGCAAATAATCAGGGTTGTAACCAATTACTGGAGGTCGAAGAGCTCCCATGTGTTTCTTACTTCCAAGTTAAAACTGGATTTTTGGGCATGCAATGATTTGGGTGCCGAGGAAGGTAACTGGAGAAAATTAAAATATGGGGTACATTTTTTTGGTTATTGTGGGATGTCTGCAATTGAATTGAGGCAATTGCATTTGTTTGCAATCGGGTTGGCTGTGATTCAATTAAATGGTGCCTCACAAAGCCGTGGTTGCGGGTTTCTAGAGCTTAATTGCTCAATCCCTTGCAAATATATGGGGTTTCTAGCATATTTGATGTTCAATAAATTTGGGGAACATGAGATAGAAGCCTATGTGAGAGCTCATGTGCTATGCGGGCTATCTGGGGAATGAGTAAAGATGTCGGGCGCAGAAGGAGTGAAGATATTTGGGAGCGATGACGAAGTTGGTTTTCATGGAATCCTTGTTGGATTTGACATTAAGTCAACATGCCTAAACTAAAACAAGAATCAAACAAGGATTAGGATATCTTGAACGCAAGATATTTGGATTTGTGTTTCCTAGTTGGTTTGGTATTTGGTTTTAGTATAGGATTTGGTTTCCTATATTCTAGAGACTTTGTGTAAACCTATGACTTCTATAAATATAAATAGATGGATGTGGGATAGAGTTTTGTGTGTGAGATTTTCGAGAGGCATAAGTTTGTATACTTGAGAACACTTTGTGTTTGTGAGTTCTCTTGTATTTGTTGGTAATCAATAAAGCTTCTGTTGTTAGAGAGGTACTCCTCTATTGGAGGAACTCTGAAATCACTGTGTTTTGTTTATTGCTTGATTGTTTTTTGTTTAGTTTACAACAATCCTCACCTCAATCTGTCAAGTGTAGGTTACGAGAGCGGGGCTGGTACAAGACTTGAGAAGGATCTAGAAGGTTGCTGACTATATGCAAGAGGTGAGTACTAGGTGTTATAGTTTCTAGTTTGATAAAAAAAGTATAGTTCTTTGTTTGCTTACCCTTTAATTAGGCATAATAAGCTTAATACTATTTGGTTTTATTGGGATAATATGCTGATAAATAATCAACTATGGATTGATTTTACAGGTAAGGTGTTAACGGTTTATTGTTGTGAGAATTATGTGAGCTGGAACTTGGCTTGTTTAAATATGATTGCTGGTAATTGTATGCTTAATTGCTAGGATGTAGGGATTCAGGTAGAAAGTGGGATTGTGAGGGAGGGATATAGGCTTGTGGGGATGTTGAGGCTACATTAGTCTGACTAAAGAAATAGATTAATGAAGTGCATGACGTGGAATTACAATGGTCTTGGAAGACCTGATTTTAAGAGTAATTTTAATTTTGTGTGTGCTAGCTTCAAGGTGGAACTTTTTTGTTTAATGGAAACTAAAATAGATGTGGTGAAGGACCATGGAAACTTTTATAGAAGGTTTTTTATTATTTATAAGATGGTTAGTTGTAGGCAAGGTATTAAATATCGATGATATCGGAAATATCGGTAGTCCAAAAACATGGAAATTTCGATGGAAATATCGGGATATTATCGATATCGATAAAAATTGAATAAAAACCACGGAAATTGTAAGAAAAACTTGGAAATTTTTATTGAAACTTTGTATGATGTTTATTTAGTCAATCATCTATTAGTTTATCACAAAAAATTGGAAGGAAATGCATTGCATGAAGGATTTAACTGATTTAAGTTGATTATATAGCGAGCTGGCAAACATTGTGAGTGTAGAAAATATGTAAATATTTTAGCATATTTTCACAAAAACATAAGTGATATGGTGGTCTAGGTGTTGAAGGAGTAAAATGGGAGGAGTTTGAATCCCCTTGGTGTTTTTTTAAATATAGAAATTTAAAAAACACGGAAATTTCGATGGAAATATCGATGACATCGGAAATATCGATAGTCCAAAAACACGGAAATTTCGATGGAAATTTCGGGATATTATGGATATTTTATACCATGGTTGTAGGCTTGTAGCCTTGATGGTAGGGTTGGTGTGTTAGAAATGTGTCCTAAAACCAATCATATAATTATACTTTACGGACATTTCACATGTTAAACTAATATAGTTTAATATAAAGGGCAAAAATTATTGTTTAAAGTCTTCTCATATAAATGTTATATGCTAAACGATAAGTCCAAGGAATATGTAATTGGGAGAATGTGATCTAAAAAAGTTAGATTCATGAGACCATTCTCTTTCGTATACATATCCTAAACATTCCTAACATAGGATTGCCAATTGGGCATTGACAGTCTCTTACGGGCATTGACAGTAGTTACAAATCACATTTAAGGTAATCATGTAAGTAAAAGAATCACATTGAATAGTAGACATGAATAAACTATCAAACCAAACAATGTGGTAAAGAGTATTGTATTAGAGAAAGACCGTATTACATTGTAATCCCAAACTAAATAGGTTCTCCACCTCTTCTGATTAGCTTAGGTAGCCATGATATACTGCTAGGTGTCACTCATGGTTTGTGGAAGCCCTAAAAGTGTATAATCACTAAATGGCTTCATTATTTATGGTTATGATTAATTAATATGTTAATTAATCAAATGAATAAGTTCGTTTTAGACCTCGGGTTAGTTTTGGCCCTCAAGGCCCAATGGGCTTCAAATGTCAAGTCCAATAACTCAAGTTGTTTGACAACTTGAAAACACAAACGGCTTGAACGCCCAATAAACCCATCAAGGCCTGCCATAAGAGTGAGGATAGTGAACTTGGCTTAATTGCAAGTTTGTCACTCAAATGTGAGGTGGTATAAATGCATCTTTATAGCCATTTCATCATTAGGGTTTTCTTTGAGGAAATTGGAGAGAACACTAGCTCTCGTTTTCTCTCTAAGAGGCCGGCCACCCTAAAGGAAAATAGCTAGCAATCTTACTTCCTCTAGGTCACTCATCTCTTCCTCAATGCTCTCCTTGGTGTGGAGATTTAGAGGTTTCTTTTCTTGGGAACTTGGAGAATCCATTCTATCATCCTCATCCAAGAAATTCATGGAGCTAAAAAGTAAGAAATGAAGGCCCTATCTCTTGGGTGATTAGCCTTTGCTTATGTAGTCTATCAATGAATGCAAAGCTTATATTAGTAGTACTATATACTCTCACTTTAAAAACCGTTTTACAAGCATAGTGGGAGTATCATGTACTACTAAATCAATCACATGGACCAATAGTTGTAATAGGACCAAATTGTTTTAATAAGATTAAAATGCATGCTTATATGTGATGAGACCTAAAAACCCTCAACCAAACCATTATTAAGTTGACAAGCGTGAGAGTGCTTTGAACACTCTTTCGTGGCCTCCCACCGTGATAGGCTCCGATTATTTGTGACTCATACATCGACTTCACCCTATCATGGGGAAGTACAAAGTATATGCTTACACTTAGGATGAGTTCTATATGGATACATGATGTTGTGAAGGTAGGCAACAAGAATGATCAACATCATATCATTGCGAGGTTTTTCTTGAACCCCTACCCAAACTTGCATGGTGAGAATGACTTAACTAAGTGCAATGGAGCCAACTTCATATCATTGTGAGGCATCATTCTCTAGAGGCCAAATAACATGGGTACTTACATGAGATGTAAATGAGTAAGCGTACTCTTTCATTATTATTGATGCTAGCCAACATCATATCATTGTGAGGTGGGCTTGGTAATAGTGAGCCTCCCATACCCTACTAAGAGTTTCCTCCAAAACTCTCAAATTCCAATGAGGGATATGGAATTTGTCAAAAATAGTGGGTGGTGCTATTTGATTTAAAGACCCAGATCAAATAGCTTAAAATCAATCAATTTATATTTGTTATATATTTATTTACCGATATATTTGCGAACGCTATCCAAAACTTGACAAAGAAAAGCCGAAGGCTTTAGTTTCCAGACTTGGTACCACAATCCCATAGATTGTCTTGAATGGATTGTATATGTACCTAATTAGTCTCATCCTCACAATCTTCCTATTGATAATGTATCATTGGAAGAACATTTTAGATAGTCTATCATAAACAGGACAACACAAACAGGTTAACGCAAATACTAGTGCTTGTTTCTTTGTTACATGAACAAGGAACTTGATACTATAAGCACAAGGGCATGGACACTTTATGTGCCATTATTCTTCACTTATAAATTGTTGTATGAAGAAATGAGAGTTGCCTTGAACAACTCTTGAAAGTTTGTAATCATGTTTAGAACATAATGGTTGATTGACAAAATAGTCCATTAACATGGACTTATGATGATTTTGAATCATGGAGTGTTGAAGTGTTAAACCACTCCAGGAGACGAAAACTAGGCAAGGACTTCACTTTTGAGTCCCTATCCAAATGGTTTACTAAGTTTATTGTAAACTATATAGTGATTAATAACAACATATTCTCCAAATCATTTGATGTGTATAACACAATTGAAATACGTTTCAAGAGAGATAGTGGTAGTTTAAGGGACCATGACTATTGTAGTCAATGGAGAAGTCAAATGACAAAGGCGAAATAACTCCAAGGGAACAAACTTTCTTTATGAAATGATGGACATTGGAAGGGGCATTTGCAAGAAATGTCTTGCAAAACACACCATTCGAAGGTGTTGTAAATTGTTCTTGAATAGTTCAAAACAATTGGTTCCTCTTCTCGAATGCTTGATTCTGTATTAGTAGCTATGTTTTAGAATCGTTGTAAAAGTATGGCCAGTAAGAAGTAGAAGATTAATGAGAGAAGAGAAGGTACTTCACATTCGGAACATGAATAAAATATAGATCTTTGCGAAAGCATATAATACTTACTTCCTCATATGAACTACCAAAGAAATTGGAAAAACAAAGATTATCTTTACATTCCAATTTGAATAAGGAACTTAATTATGTCACTATAAGAGATGGATGAATGTTTTGTTTGACAAAATATTATTCTTTATTAATGAATGATTGGATTATTGTAATCTAATTGATTGTCTCTATAGTAGAGATGATATGTTAGTGTTAATTATTTTGAATATAATGATGCTTAAAACCCAAAAGGTTGCAAGGTAGTGACTAACACTACTACAATATTAGCTTTAGGTGTCGGACGATCCTGGCGATTAATAATCCATTCTGACGGATAAAAGATATCCGACACAAAATTTATTTACTGTCGGATTAAAGTTACTTTCTGTCGGATATATCTGACAGAAATTCCTGGCGGATTTAACCCTCAGTATTTTTGAATTCTTTTTTTTTTAAATATTTTTAACATATTTTGGCGGTTTTTAAGTTAATGGTGGCGGTTATAACCAACAGAAATTGACTATTTTATTATTTTAGTTTCTGGCGGTTATTATTTTATTATTCTGACGGTTATAACCGACAGAAATTGACTATTATATTATTTTAAAATGTTATATTGATTAAAAATAAATAAATCAATTAACAAATGGTTTAAATATATTTTTTTTCACTCACAGTTCCATTACCTAATCTCTGAATGTTTTTTTTTTTGCGACTTTTTACACATGCTATCTCGGAGTATATACAAACATATTTGACGGTTGGATCGTTGAAACTAGTTTCGTAGAATGCATATTCCATCAAATTGATAGATTTAACAAACACTCCACTAGTGTAAATATTTTAAATTGAAGATCGACTTTGTTCGATGCATTCTTATAGGGTCAAGGAGTGTAGCTGTAAAAAAATAATCAAAATCGAAGCTAAAATAATCATTAAATTGTGATTTTTCGTTTATAACCGTCGAAAACTTTTGTTTTGTTACTTAATCTCTGAATGTTTGTTTTTTGTGATTTTTTAGGTATGCAATCTTGGAGTATATACAAACATATTTGACGGTTAGATCGTTGAAACTAGTTTCGTAGAATGCATATTCCATCAAATTGATAGATTTAACAAACACTTAGAGTTAATGTTATACTTCCATTAAGTATAAAAAATTATCCACTAGTGTAAATATTTTAAATTGAAGATCAAATTTGTTCAATGCATTCTTATAGGGTCGAGGAGTGTAGCTGTAAAAAAATCATCAAAATCAGAGCTAAAATAACCGTTAAATTATGATTTTTCGTTTATAACCGTCGAAAACTTTTGTTTTGTTACCTAATCTCTGAATATTTGTTTTTTGTGATCTTTTAGGTATGCAATCTCGAAGTATATACAAACATATTTGACGGTTGGATTGTTGAAACTAGTTTCATAGAATGCATATCCTATCAAATTGATAGATTTAACAAACACTTAAGAGTTAATGTTATACTTCCATTAAGTATAAAATAAGATTTATCCACTAGTGTAAATATTTTAAATTGAAGATCGAATTCATTCATTGCATTCTTATAGGATCGAGGAGTGTAGCTGCAAAAAATCATCAAAATCGGAGCTAAAATAACCATTCAATTGTGATTTTTCGTTTATAACCATCGAAAACTTTTGTTCCGTTACCCAATCTCTGAATGTTTGTTTTTTATGATTTTTTAAATATGTGATCTTGGAGTGTGTACAAACAAGTTCGACGATTGGATCGTTGAAAAACGTTTCATAGAATGCGTATCACATCAAAACGGTAGATTAAACCAACACTTAATATTATACTTCTATCAAGTATAAAATAAGATTTTGTGGTATTCATTAGTGTAAATATTTTAAATTGAAGATCGAATTCATTCAATGCATTCTTCTAGGGTCGAGGAGTGTAGCTGTAAAAAAATCATCAAAATCGGAGCTAAAGTAACCGTTAAATTGTGAATTTTTGTTTATAATCGTCGAAAACTTTTGTTCCGTTACGTAATCTCTAAATGTTTGTTTTTTATGATTTTTTACATATGCGATCTTGTTGACGGTTAGATCATTGAAACTACTTTAGTAGAATGCATATCTCTGTTAAATTTGCCTAAATTTTGAAGTGGGAAAAGTAATTTGTGCTCAATTTTTATTTATGTTTTTCAATTATTGATTAGACAATATTTAGTTTGTGTGATGACATTTTCATTGTACAATTCTCTTTTTATTTCTTTATCGCATATTTTACATGGATTAGTATCTATTAAACCAAAAATGTAAAAATTATCAATTAAACCAAACAAATTTTTTATTTAATTTTTAAAACATATTCTATTTAAATAAATATTACTTATTTATTTATTAAACCAAGGAATTATTATTTTATTTTTTAAAATTGTAACAAATTTTTTAGGGGGAATTTAAAATTTTGGAGGAAAATTTAAAAATTTCAGAGAGAATTTTGGTGGGATATTTACCGCCATTTTGTTTATGTTGGTTATAACCGACATTAATGAAAAGTTTCTGTCGGTTTTTATTTTTAAAAAATGTTTCTGTCGGTTTTAACCGACAGTAATGAAATTTTTCAAAATAAAACCACTCCGTCTCTTCCTTGCGCTGGTGCTTCTCCCTTCCTCATTTTCTCCTTTCCTCATTTCCTTTTCTTTCTATTCTCTCCTCATTTACTTCCAGTTCGAATATGGTGAAGAAGAAGGTAACTCTCTCTCTCTGTGTGTGTGTGTGTCTCTCTCTCTCTCTATCTGTGTCTCTCTCTCCCCCCCTATGTCTCTCTCTCTTTGACTTGAAGAATTTTGTGTTGTTTATTTCAGTGGGTTGGATGTTGTTGGTGGTGGTGCTACGAGCGGATGTCATCGCTCAGAACCGTTAGCACAACATTATGGTGTTGATGTTGCAACCCAGATGTAGAGGTGGAACATAAGAGCAGAAGGAGAAGCAGAGGAGGTACGGACCGAGATAACCCAGAAAGGGTTTGCATGGTTTTGCTGGGTTTAGAGTTAGATCAGTGATGCAAGCATGGAGTGGTTTGATGGTAAGCTTGCATGTCTGTGCTATTGTTGTTGTTGGGTTGCTGAAATTAGAGCTGTGAGTGTGAGGATGGTGACGATGGAGTTTATGCAGATATATTTTTTTATTATTAATATATGTTCTGTCGGTTTTATCCGACAAGATTTCTTTTATTTATTCTTATTAATAACCCTCTGTCGGTTTTATCTGACAGAATTTCTGTCGGTTTTAGAGTATTTTCTGTCGGAAAATTCATTTCCTGACGCAGGCAATGCCGTCGCTTATTATATCCGTCACTGCATCCATTTTCTGTCGGATTTTGCTTAAAATCTGACAGTAATATACGTTTTTTGTCGATTTTTGAACCGCCAGTTATAGATAATTTTGTAGTAGTGTAATCCCACTGAGTTGTGACACCTCTAAAACATAAATTACGAGTTGGTCATACATGGATGCTTTGGATCACTAGATCTGGATCCCATGCTTTCTTGTTAAAATTGTATAGAGGCGAAATGTTCGAATCTTTATTCTTTTGAAAAGAAGAAAGAATCACAAAGTTGTTGAGGTTAATTCACTTAGATATTAGTGGCACTTGTCCACAACATAATACTACTCATGTTGTATGACATTAACGGAAAATTCCTCTCGATTGGACTATCGTTTATTTTAAATAAACACAAGTCTGAATGCTTTGCAAAAAGTTTCAAAGAATTCAAGAATGTAAGTTAATGAGTAAGACGTCTAAAGTATTTACCTCTTTAGATTTGATCCAAGGAAAAATAACACTTTAGAAGAGTTTCCTTGAAAGATATCAAGGAAAGTAGCATCAAATATCCATATATAGGATATATACTTCTAAGACAATATGATTGTCAATTAGAAGATCTTCCAAAATTTTCATGACTCCATAGGATGTAGTTGGCAAGAAAGACAAGTCATAATCGTGTTAAGATTTGGGGTTGTGTGCTAATAAGTAATATTTGTTTGAGAATAATCTTGTGGGATATCCTTAAATTAACCTTTGGATATCATTTCTATAAACCAACTAACAAATGTTATTTGTTGGGTAGTTCATTGTAATCCTACAATAGGATTTGCCTAGTATAGAGCAACTGAATGAGAGATAGAACTCAAAGAATGGGTTCTTTGAGAGACAAGATAATAATCAACAAATATAACAACCTAGTTCCTACTCTACTAGCTCCAAGGTAGTCGAGAAGGATCTAAAAACCATCTTAGTTGAATGGTTTGAACTTTATGACTATGTCATAGAGTCACACCTCTTAATTCGAAAGAAATAAGAATGAAAAATCATTATGACAACATTGAGTGTATATACAACATATACTCAAGAAAATGGTATAATACCATTTGACCCGAAATAGTGAAACCTCCAAACCTAATTGGTAGCTTAAGGTGACTAAAATCAACGAGATTGGTTGACTTGGAAGAAACCATCTTTGATGTAGTCTTGGTTTCAATTAATTTGAAGATTGCTAGCTACAACTAAACGATGATTCAATGTTTGGAAATAATATGGCTTTCCAAAACCATTACCAAGATAGTCTTTATAATATATATCTAACACTAGGAATCACAAGACATGTAAGTTGTAGAGATCCATCCATCATGAATATTAGCAAGCTAGTGGGAGCTATAAGCATCTAATGAGAGAAAAATCAAATTGTTTGATTTCTCATAAAGATGTAAATGAATCTTTTGTTTACTAGGTTTACAAAAGATTAGTGGGAGTTAATCATATTCCTAAATTTGAACATATATAGCATATATTAATTTTGGAAATGAAAGGAATTTTTCTTCGTTAAAGTTATGACTTTAAACGTTCTATAATGATAGAATGTATATGGGAGACATAGTCTATATACATGGGATGGAAATCTACAATGATAGATTTCAAGATATAAATGAATTATCTCAATCCCTATTGATAGACGAAAGATGTAGGAAGTTTCTCGAATGATAAACTTCAAATGAAAGGACAATTCTAGTCAAACTGGGAAGTTGCTCTTCTAAAAGGGAATGTACCCTTTGACTCCCAAAGAAGTATAATGCATAAAGAGAATCTTTTATGCATATGTAGAAAGGTGATTTACGTATTTTATATTGTATGAAAAATGATGATATAAGTTGTACCAAGATCGGTACAAGACAATATCAGTGCAAGCCCAGGAGCAGAACCATGTCAACTATCAAGTAAGTCCTTAAGTATTTAAGAAATACTAAAGGATATATTCCTCAAGAATGAGGAAGAATTAGAGTAACGCAATGAAAGCGTAAGCGAATTAGATTATGAATCTAATATCGTATCCATCATTGGATATCTCTTTATTGTGAATAAAGAGATAATTGTATATCTCTTTATTATGACTAAAGAGATATTTTGGTGGAAACGTTATAAGTAATGACTTTAGTGTGTTCCATCATGCATGCAAAATATATCGCCATATAGAAGCTTACAACATTGTCTTTTGGATGCGAAAGTTCATTTATGAACTCTCCATTTTGGTCAAGATCCGAACTCAAATGAGAGATTAAACCACATGATTGAGAATTATGTATAATGGTGATGTCGTTATTCTCAAGGTTGCTTTTATGGATAACATATAGATATCCATTGTCTAGGCTTACTACTTGGCCGTTTTTGAAATGAATTCAGAAGAGGTATCATCATTGATGACTAAGCTGATTGACTCTAGTGCAAGTGGGAGATTGTTGGACATCTGCCCTAAAACCAATCATATGATGATACTTTACGGACATTTCACATGTTAAACTAATATAGTTTAATATAAAAGGCAAAGATTATTGTTTAAAGCCATCTCATATAAATGTTATATGCTTAAACGATAAGTCCAAGGAATATGTAACTGGGAGAATGTGATCTAAAGAAGTTAGATTCATGAGACCATTCTCTTTCATATACATATCCTAAAAATTCCTGATCATAGGGTTGCCAATTGGACATTGATAGTCTGTTAAGATCAGCACGTACTATGCCTTCTCTTAGGGAGAGTGACTGGTCTTGAGTCATTGGTGTGATTGACACCAAGACAAGCATGTAGGTGCTTAATAGAGAATGAGTTTACTGAACACAATCAACAAGGAGTTCTCATACTCATGTCACATGAGAACTCATGGTTGGGATAATGCAAAGTAGTCCTTTGACCCGAGGCATCATAGTTGTCTTGTGGTTAGGTCCTTAATCTTTGACTATGTCAAAGTCACTCCATCAAAGGGTGTCCACGGCATAGTTGGGGTTAAGCCACTTAACCATGGACGCAAGTGAATGCACAACAAAGGATCCCTAACCTTCAAACCGTTTGAGGGAGAATACTCTATGATATGATTAAGAATCTTTGGTCAGAGTATGAATGAGATTGAGGAAGTCATTACAAATCACATTCAAGGTAATCATATTAGTAAAAGAATCACATTGGATAGTAGACATGAGTAAACTATCAAACCAAATAATGTGGTCAAGAGTTTTGTATTAGAGAAAGACCGTATTGCATTGTAATCCTAAACTAAATAGGTTATCCACCTCTTCTAATTAGCTTAGGTAGCCTTGATATATTGCTAGGTGTCACTCATGATTTGTGGAAGCCTTAAAGGTGTATAATCACTAAAGGGAGAATTGAAAGTATGTTTCAATTCACAATCGATTTGAAAGAGTTCTAATCGCCCACTGCCTCGCTAAAATGAACCTAATGGATCGTACACCGTCTAAGATAGAGATTGAGAAAACAATAGAGATGAGTAAGGATAATTAAATGGTTTAATTATTTATGGCTAGGATTAATTAATATGTTAATTAATCAAACGAATATGTTTGGTTTAGACCTAGGGTTAGTTTTGGGCCTCAAGGCCCAATGGGCTTTGAATGTCAAGTCCAATAACTCAAGTTGTATGACAACTTGAAAACACAAAGGGCTTGAAAGCTAATATTTCAAGCCCAATAAACCCATCAAGGCCAGCCATAAGAGTGAGGGTAGTGAACTTGGCTTAATTGTAAGTTTGCCACTCAAATGTGAGATGGTATAAATGCATCTTTATAGCCATTTCATCATTAGGGTTTTCTTTGAGGAAGTTGGACAGAACACATGCTTTCCTTTTCTCTCTAAGAGGCCGGCCACCCTAAAGGAAAATAGCTAGCAATCTTACCTCCTATAGGTCACTCATCTCTTCCTCAATGCTCTCCTTGGTATGGAGACTTAGGTTCCCTTTCTTGGGAACTTGGAGAATCCATTCTACCATCCTCATCCAAGAAATCCATGGAGCTAAGAAGTAAGGAATGAAGGCCCTATCTCTTAGACGATTAGCCTTTGCTTATGCAAAGCAAAATCAACAAAGGTATAATATTTCTCAACTCGCTTTATTCTTGAGTTGAGTCTTGGTTCACCACAATTACTAGGCCTTGAATTTCATGGGTAAATTTTTATTTTTGAGTGCATACAAGCATGATCCGGCCTTTAATTGTTAAATGCGTGTTGTAGATGTTGCTCAAATGAACTTGTTTTTCACAAATTTTCCTTCATGATGGTCTACGTTTAGTTTGGAACTTGTCCAAGGTTGTAGTTAATGTTATCACCTTGACTGCTCGTTATTTGTATTGTTTAGTGAACGATCCTTATTCTAATCAAGATCAGTTTTTTACGTTTGTGTATGCTTTTCCTAAAAAGTAGTTACAACTGGAATTATGGGAGGATATCCTTAAACTAGATCTAAAGGATAAACCATGCTGCCTAATGGGTGATTTTAATAATATAGTGGACATAACTGAGAAGAAAGATGGTTGCCAATCTACAACGTCGTATATGACCAGGTTCATTAGTTTTTTAAACAGAGGAAGTCTTTTATCTCTAAATGCTTCTGGTGTCCCTTTTACTTGGTGCAACAACCAAGCTAATAACAACATAATATATGAGAGACTTGATAGGGCTATAGCTAATTCGTATTGGTTAAATGAGAACCCAGATTATAATTATAACCTGCATAACTACCCAATTTATGGGTTAGAACATGGACCTATTCTCTTAACTTACAACTTAAAAAATTGGTATAAGAATAATTATCCCTTTAGATCTGAAGTTATGTGTCTTCTTCATCCTGATTTTAAGGATTTTGTTAAGAATGCTTGGAGATGCAATGGAGTGTTTGGTCCTATTGACACTTTTAGGGCATGTGCTGGGACTTTCAAGTACTTAGTTAAAGGTTGGAATAAAACAACTTTTGGTAATTTAAAAGAGCGTAAGAAAAAAATTCTTGGGGACCTTGCTAAGGTGCAAGAAGCCATCATGAAGAATCAAAATGTTGATTCAAAGATAGATTTAGAAATAAAGCTTAGTGAGGAACTTAATTCAATTCTTCGACAAGAAGAAATCATGTGGGCGCAAAAAGCTAAAGTAAATTGGTTACAATTAGGTGATAAGAACACAAGGTATTTCCAAACAATGGCAACTGTTAAAAAAAAGAGAAATGAAATTAAAAAGATTAAGGATAGTTGTGGGTTTTGGTGGAATGAGGGTATGAGTCTAGAAAAGGTTTTTGTGCAGTACTTGAAACTGGGTTTTTTTTTTTTTTTTTTTTTTTTTTTTTTTTGTGATAGCTCCCCCAGCTCTCGTGGACATCTCTTCTATTGTAGATATTATTAATCCTTGTATTGACAATCGTCATAATGAACTTTTAAGCAAGCCTGTTAAGGATATTGAAATATGAGATGCAGTTAAAAACATTGGTGCGCTGAAAGCACCAGATACAGATGGAATGGGTACAAGCTTTTACCATGAATCTTGGGATACAATTAAAGATTCAGTGAGTGCAATGGTTAAGGATTTCTTTGAAAATAGTACAAGCTTGAGGCTTATTGATCATACCAACATTGCCCTCATACCAAAAGTGGAAAATCCTGAGGTACTAAGTAATTATAGACCAATTAGTCTTTGCAATGTGAGCTATAAAATAATCATTAAAATCATCATTAAAAGGTTACAGCCCCTTCTCAACCACTACATATTTGGAAATCAAGGTGCCTTTGCTCCAGGACATTTTATTCATGATAATATTTTGATTGCCCATGAAATGTTTTCCAATTTCAAAGGTAAGAAAGCTAGAATTGGAGCAATGGGAATCAAGCTGGATTTAGAAAAAGCATATGATTATCATAATTGGGAGTATATCAAGTATGTGCTTCTTAGATTTGGTTTTGCAGAAAGATGGGGTGAACTTAATTATGGAATGCAGTACTTTAACTTCCTTCTCAATTTTGATAAATGGTTCTACTCATGGTTACTCTTACCCTAAGAAGGGAATTAGGCAACGGGATCCTTTATCGCTTTATATTTTCATTCTTTGCATGGAACCGTTGATTAGACAATGTTGGTATTCTATCATCTCGTGTGGGATTTAGAATATCAAATCTAGTGTTTGTAGACAATTGTTTGTTATTTACTAGGGCAACTACAAAAGGTGCTAGAAATGTTCTACAAGTTCTTAATATGTTTGCCAAAGCTTCGGGTCAACAGGTAAATTTTCACAAATGCTCTCTTTATTTTTCAGAAAATACTAATGCTCAAACAAGAAATGCTATTGTGAATGTTTTACATATTCAACATAAAACAACCATCAATAAATATCTGGGCATTCATAATATAGTGTTTTGGAAAGATCCACTACATGAATGTGAATTAATCAAAAGAGTAAAGCAAAAGCTTGTGGGGTGAAAGGCTAATACTCTCTCTAAGGCTAGAAGACTAACCCTCATTAAGTTTAACTTAACTGCTATGTCGAACCATATCATGTCTTACTTTTAATGTCCTATTAGAGTAAGTAAGAACTTAAATAATGATTGTATGTATTTCTTTTAGGGGAGAGATAGGAAGTTAAGACCTATGGCTTGAAAAAAAGTGTGTACTTCTAAAGATTAGGGATGGGGGCTAGGTGTGAGAAGAGTGGATCATTTCAATAATGCGTGTTTGGCTAAATTAGGATGGAAATTTTTAAAGGAGGCAAACAATTGGTGGGTGCAGATTTTTAAAAGAAAGTACTTAAAGAATGTTGATTTTTTGAGTTGCAAAGTTAAGAAAAATCACTCTTTGGCCTGGAAAGGAATTTTGAATAGTAGACATGTTATTAATAGGGGAATCAGATGGGTTGTGGGTAATGGTGAGAATATCCTTTTTTGGACCCATCATTGGGTTTTTCCTTATCCACTGTTTCAACTAATTCCTGAAAATCAATGGCAAAGCATAAATTGGGAGGCTAAAGTGAGTGATTTTATTGATAATAAGAGTTGGGAAATAGTTCATCTATCCCAAGTGTTGGATGTGGATGTGGTGAGAAAATTTTGTATGGTGCCTATTTCCCTTCAAAATAAAAGTGATAATTTCGTGTGGGAACACTCCTTTAGTGGTGAGTTCTCAATAAAGTCAGCAACTTGGATTCAGAGTAATAATAACCAAGAAGTTAATAGGCATAAGCTCCTTAAGAAGTTACATAAGTTAATGATACATCCTAAGGTAAAACATTTCGCTAAGCTTCTTGTTCACGAAAGACTTCATACTACGATGAGATTGAGTAAATTCATTCAGAATATCGACAAATTGTGTCCTATGTGAGGCAATGAGGACGACACTCAAAATCACATTTTTCTTAATTGCGAGCATGCTAAAGAAATGTTGAACCTTTCCCCGCTAAGTCCCTAGATGAATAATTTGACCCAATTTAATAATGTGTTAGATTGGATGGAATTAATTGACAATGCTGAGTGCAGTGATTTGAGTGATCTTAGTAAATCTCTTCTAAATTGTTGGCAAATGTGGAATTATAGAAATAATAAAGTTTGTAGAAGTATGAATCCTAGTCCGGCTAGGAGTATCTCCATTGCCGCAAGTGTATGCTTATCCTTTTTAAGGTTAGTTGTAATAAGATCTCTAGGGGTGATGCTTGCCACCAACTCCCCATTTCCTGGTGTCCTCCTTCTCATGGTTATGTGAAATTAAACTTTGATAGGTTTGTTAAAACAAATCGTTCAGCAGCTGCTTTTGTTCTTAGAAATGAAGAGGGACAACATGTTGGTGTTGGGGCATTGAACCTCGATGGCGCCACCATTTCGGTTGTAGAAGGGAAGTGGAGGGGATGGGAGTGTAAGGGAAGTGGGAAGGCAGAGAATCTGCCTTCTTTCTTATAAGCTACCACATGATCTGTACGAACTACAAACGCACTTTTGTACATAATCGAATTCTTCTCTCTCTAGAGCTCGACTTGCCGTCGTAAATCCCAATCGTTGACGGTGAAGTGGCGCTTCAACCAAACCGGCGAAGGGCCACGATCTTTTTTAACTACCTATTCCTTCTATGTTAGGGTGCAAGCATTTCTGATGGAATTTCCAAGGGAAAAAAGAGAAAGGCAAATTCAGTTAGCATTTCGTTGCAATTCTGTTAAAAATTCTATTAAGTGCTGATGTGGCACATAAATGAGCCCCACAAGATTTACGGAGTTTTATTACAAATAGTCCCTAAAATTGATCCACACCATCAATATGGTCTCTGAAATTGAAAAT
Organism: Crataegus laevigata; assembly: GCA_963580275.1. Taxonomy (NCBI): domain Eukaryota; kingdom Viridiplantae; phylum Streptophyta; class Magnoliopsida; order Rosales; family Rosaceae; genus Crataegus; species Crataegus laevigata. Next base: position 25,175,733 of record OY756948.1, read on the forward strand.
CAATCAATATAGTCTTTGAAAATAGGTGTTGAAAATCAATATGATCCTTTCACCACAATTCTGTAAAAAAATTTATTATGTGTTGATGTGGGTTTAATAATTAATTAAAAAAGTTGTCTAAATACTGTTTTGCACACTGGAATTTTTTTTTTCTTTTAATAGGGCCTCAAAAGCACAAGGCTTAACCAAGGCGTAAAAGGGGGTGTGAAAATAGTTTTCAACCAACAATGGACACACCTCGGTTATAACCTCATTATCTCAAGGGAGACCTCGTCGTTCTTTGCATCACAGACCACTAGGGAAGCGCCAAACAAGCTTTCCAAGATTAAGGTTGTGAGGATATTGATCGCCTAAATGTTAAGGGTGATGTCCCAGAAGTTGTTGCCAATGGGCTAAGCTGTCACCAAAGGTGATCTCGATCAAGGTTCAATTCGGTGATGTCCCAGAAGTTGTTGCCAATGGGCCAAGCTGTCACCACAGGTGTATTGAGCTTTTTTTTTTTTTTTTTTTATTTATTTTTTTTTATAAAAAGATAGAGAGCGAGAGAGGTATAGAAATGTGGACAGAAATCGGAGGTGAATGCAGGATTAGGTTTTTGGGTTGACAATGTTTTTATTAACTACTAAATTAAGCCTACTTGTAATTATTTTTAATTTAATTAGACTTATGTGACCCATTTATATGTAACATCAGCACATAACAGAGTTTTTGACAGAATTATGACGGAATGACTACATTGATTTGAGACAATTACTTGTAGGACTACATTGATCAATTTTCAATTTCATGGATTATTTTGATGTCGCGGGTCATTTTCAAGGACCATTTTGATGTTGCGGGTCAATTTAAGAGACCATTTTGATATCGTGGGCCAATTTCAATGATCATTTGTGAGAAGAAAAAAAAATACTTATGAGGCCTATTTATGTGCCTATCAGCACTTAATAGAATTATGACAGAATGACCACATTGATTTGCGACACTATTTTCTTGATTAATTTTTAATTACATGGACCATCTTGATGGTGAGGGTTAATTTCAAGGACCATTTGTGATAATAAAACTTTATTTTAAATGTGTATGTTATTATATTTGATAGAGTTACGAAATGTTAGGATAATTTAAAAACTTTGGGTATTGAAATCATTGGTGCATGAAGGATTCGGCGATGGAATAAATGAAATGAAGCTGTGGGTTTTCATAGTTTCTTTGGAGAGCCATCGGTTGAATAATTACTGGAGATGGCGGGTCTTTTATTGGCACCTTTTTGTAATAAATAATGGGCAATTGATTGTTTATATAATGGTCATTAAAATTGAAAATCAATCAATATAGTTGTAAATCAATGTGATTCTTTAATCATAATTCTATTAAAAATTCTGTTAAGTGCTGACGGGGCACATAAATGAGCCCCACAAGATTTACGGGTTTTTATCATAAATGGTTCCTGAAATTGACTCACACCATCAAGCTGGTCCTTGAAATTGAGCCACATCATCAAAATGGTTCCTAAAAGTGAAAATCGATGAATGTAGTCCTTGAAAATGGGTGTCGCAAATAAATATGATCATTTTGCCACAACTTTGTAATTTTTTTTTGTTATATGTTGATGTGTGTTTAATAATTAATTAAAAAGTTGTCTAAATACTTGTTTGCATAATGGAAATTTTTTTTCTTCTTATAATAGGGCATACTCCGAAGAGAGATTCCTTCCATAAATTCTCAAAGGCACAAGGCTTAACCAAGGCCTAAGAGGGGTTTTGAAATATTTTTCAACAAACAATAGACACACCTCTATTATGACCTCATTATCACAATGCAGACCTCGTTGTTCTTTGAGTCACCAGACCACCAAGGAAGTGACAAACAAGCTCTCCAAGATTAAGGTTGTGAGGATGTTGATTGCCTAAATGTTAACGGTGATATTCCAAAAGTCGTTGCCAATCAGCAAAGCCGTCACCAAAGTTGATCTCGATCCAAGTTCAATTTGGTGAAGGGTGTCAAAGTGTGTAACAATAGATGTATTGAGATTTTTCTGTTGTTGGAGAAACTTGATGTAAGTCCAATTTTTTAAGCCAATAGTTGGAATAGTCCAGTTTATTAAAATAAGTCTTATTCCTTGAATTTAATTAGTTTATTATCAATAATTATCTCTTCAATGATAAGATTTATTATAAAAATCAAATTTATTCCTAATTATCTCCTTGATTATTTATTTGTACTTATTATTTTTGTTATTTCTTGTTCTTCCTCTTGCTTTAAACCTCATTTATAAATTTTATTTTTAATTTTAATAATCAACATATATTACATGTTAATTGTATTTATCTACCTATATGACAAATGTTAATTATATTAACACCCCACAAATTGTTGAATAAATCCCACGTACTTAATACACCCCACATTTATTTTTTCACTTAAAAATTATCTTAATACACCCTACATACTTTTCCATAATACCCCTACACCCTACATTCTCAATATACATCTTATATTTTATACATACACCCCACATTTTTCAAATCTTATAACATTCATTTTTAATTTTCAAGGATTGAATCTAACCATTTGAATATTTAGTTTGCTGAAAGATTTCAAATCAAAACTAAATCGGTCTCAGATTTATTCCACAAGTCTTTAGACTTAATCTTGAACAAAATAAATAAAGACCCTCTCTCTGCTAATGATCCAGGTGTAGAACAATAAAAAATATGAAGTCTTACCTCATGTGAAGCTTCCGAAACATTGCTTTCATGTTCCATTCGTCAAAAATAATGTTTGTAGTTTCATTGGTTAGGGTTTTGTTCAACAATGGAGGATGGGAGGGTTTTGATAGTTGAGAATATAAATAATACGTTAAAAGTGATTTGGGAGGTATTTATACATTTTTATTTTTTTAAAACCTAATAAGGTCAAAATTGTCAGTGCATACTGGAGTAAATAAGTCGTTTAATATTAAATTTTACTGTGGGGTGCATTCAACATTTTGTGGGGTGTTAATATAGAAAGCCTATGACAAATTCTTTTTTTTATAATCAACATATCACAGATTAATGTGTCTTGCTTGTAGGTATATTATGTTTTTTTCTATCTTTTAGTTAGGTTTCATATCTCAATGTAGGTATAGTACACATTCATATATTTGTTACTTGAGTTAGGTTAGAATGTTTTGCAGATAAATTTATGTTAGTATATTAATTTTTTTTTGTTACAAGATATTAATTAGATTTTTTTGGAGTTGAAAAATGCTTAGTATTAGAAGATTTTAATTGACTTTTAATATTTTAAAAAATATTAATGCTTATAAAAGAAATAAAACATATAATTGGATAATTGGATAATTGGATTAACTCCTAAAAAAATTCTCTGTTTTTGGACCTGGATTTAAAAGCCCTTTTTTTTAGAGAATAGATAGCAAAGTAGGTAGAGGAATGTGGACTGGCATTAAGGTGATTGCAGCACCGGATTTTTGAGTTGACAACTTTTTATTAAATATTAAATTATTAAACCTATTTGTAATTTTTTTAAGGCCTAAATGTTAAAATGGTCCTTCTGTTTTAGTCATTGGGTCAATTTAGTCCATGTATTTTCAATTAGGCCAATTTGGTCCTTCTATTTATCTTCATTAGCCAATTAAGGATATTTCCACCTCATTTCTATAAAAAAACAAATTATAAATTATTATAAACTTATTTATAAAATTATTTATTTGATTTAAAATATTTAAAAATGAAATAAAACTAAAAATTAAAAGAAAAAGTATTCTCCCCCCCAACTCCGTGACCTTCTTCCTAACACTACCTCTCTCTTTTCGGTGTCACAACCTTAATCATTTTTTTTCAGATTCGAAGTTTTATCTCTTATAGTGTTATTTCTCATTGATTTGCATTTTTCTATAAAGAGAACAGGTAATTATATTTCATATATTTTTTCTTATGAATTTTTTAAAAGAGATTGAATGAAATGTCCTTAATTGGCTAACAAAGACAACACGAGGACTAACTTAACCAAATAAAAAACAAGGGGACTAAATTGGCCATATGGCTATAACCCATTGACCATTTTCACATTTAAACCTTTTTTTTATATAATTTAATTAGACTTGTGTGACCCATTTACGTGTCACACCAGAACATAACAAAATTTTTGACAGAATTGTGATGGAATGATTACATTGATTTGGGTCACTTACTTATGAGACTACATTGATCGATTTTCAATTTTAGGGACCATTTTGATGTCGGGGGGTCAATTTCAAAGACTATTTTGATGTCGCATGTCAATTTCAAAGACCATTTGTGAGAAAAAAATGACTTATGGGATCCTTTATGTGCCACATCAGCATTTATTAGAATTTTAACATATTTGTGATGGAAGAACTATATTGATTGCGACACCTATTTTCAGGGACTACATTCATTGATTTTCAATTTGAGAGACCATCTAGATGGTGAGGGTCAATTTTGGGGACCATTTGTGATATTTAAAAAAAAATACCCTTAATGTAATGGTCATTATAATGTTCAAAATTAGACGACTCTTGATGAAGAGTTGTGATTGATTTCAAAATAAATTCCCTTCATTTTGCATATCCTTAAACATTTGATATTTTTAGTAGTGTATTAATGTTTTTCCGTTTAGCTCTTATTTTGTGGTAGGTAATACTTGAAAGACAAATGTGATAGCCCGTCCCGGAATATTTTATCGATCGCGTGGAAATGATGTTTTTGCCCTTAAGTGTTAGTGATCGTGTGTGTGTGATTGGGCTACGTTTTGGGCCAATTGGGTTTCTTCCTATAATTTTGGACCCAATTGGAAACTAGGCCTTGTTTTGGTTTGGTTGGTTTGTGATTGGTTAAGAACTCAAACACACACACTCACATGCACACGTGCACACCCATATCCCATTTTTGTTGTCCTTTTCTCTCTCCTTCTCGAGCTTTCTCCCATTTTCCATACCCAACGTACGGACACACATGCATCTCACGATCTTGGCATGGATCAAGACTTCAAGGGCAGTTCTGACAGAGCACCATTCATGTAGGACTTCTTTGAGTATCGTTTACTTAATGCTTATTTGTTCTAGACTGCATCTAGGTTACTAGAGCTCTGGTGTTGTGTTTTATTCTTTTGTTTTCATCACTTTTACTCACTTATCTTCATGTTGTAAATTACTCAGTTTGTTTTTCGTGTCCTCACATTTTCACGTCAGTACTTCTGCACAGCGCACTTGGCTACGTCACCCTCACGTGACGGCCAGCACGCCTTGATTTTGGGTTGGAGTGTGTCAACAAATGTGTTTTTATATTTTAAAGTAATATCTATGTGACAATATGGTATGTAGATATTAATTTAGTATTACGTTTTTCATTTGATTAGTTATTGATTTAAAATATTTTTTATTTAACGGGTAATGGGCCAATTTACATTACCTGTTAATATTAATGGGTCGTGTTCAGGTCAGGTCATATTACTCATTCATTAGAGGTGGCCCTAGCTCACTGCTAGCAGGCCGACCATCCTAGGCCCCAAAATATTAGGGAACCAAAAGTATTTTGGTACTTCATATGAGTTTATGTTATATTCATATAAATAGTAATTTGTTTGATTAATTATCAAAGTGTTTATTTAGCAACAATGGTATTGATGTATTTATGTGACAACTCGTCCCGATTTATTATATATTTTTCTCCGTGAGTATGTAAAATGACGAATATGCCCTTGTTGGCTTAGCGACGTGGATGTACAAATGCAGTTTTCAATTGGTATTTTTGCTGTGGTAATTAAATTGTACTCGATATCAAGAGTGCATTGACGCGAGTGAGGGCCGAATCGGAGTCGTAATGAAAAGTTACGAACGAATAGGTACGTAAACGGATAATTGTGGACCGAATTGCATGGGTACCTATTTCAGTTAACCTAAGCAGATTTTTGGGCTTGAATTTATTTGAGCCACTTAAACTCTACCTGGCTCTCTCTCCCCCTCTTAATGCAGCCCAATCAGAAACATTATTTTATGATTCTGCCTAACCAGATAGAACCACACACACACATACACATGCCCTCACCCTTTCTCTCTTATTTTCGACCCTTATCTTTTCTTCTTCATCCGTACACCTGTTTCACACCCACGCCCAAAAATCATCAAAACCCACACAGATCGAGCCCGAAATTTTTATCATCGTGTTCTTCGTGGCCTCACTATCCTAGTGATACCTTTAGGTCGCCAAAGGGACATCAAGAACTCGGGAAACAAAGAGCTCGGGTGAGGTGTTTTTTGCTCTGACGTGATCACGATTGATTCACAAGGTTCTAAGGCTCGAGGGAGCTCTTATTCAACCTTTTAGGGACCGTATACTAGGTTTGGGATGAAGTTGACGTTGGAATACAGAGGTTCATAGAGTAACATAATTGGCCGGCTTTTGTAAGGATTTCCTGACCATTTTTTAAGGATTTTGGACTCCTAATAGATACGAACGTGTTCTACTCTTCAAGACCTTCAAATCCATATAAATTTCATGGATTTTGGTTGAGAAATGACAAAGTTATAAAGCTTTGAAATTTTTCCAATTTTCGGCGAGTGCAGACGGTGACGGAGTTCGGCAAGGTCCATCGGAGAAGGAGGGGAATATTCCATTAAAGTTAATGAAATATTCTAATGTCGTTAAGGTACCGTCAGTTATATTTAACAAAATATTTTGTCAAACTGATGGAATATTCCTAACAACATTAGTCACACGCACCACACGTGCCTGCGCGTGTGACCGTGCCTTGGTTGGTGCGTGGGGGCACGTGTGACCTTCAAATTTTTTTCTAAAAATATGGGCTGTTCGTGTTGTCGAGTAGATCATATTGGTATATTCAAACACCCCATTTGAGCAATGTATGAGAAGTTATTCTGAGATTTTGTTTATGGGCTATCAAATTAATATAAAATTAGTGGTTTCGCATATAGGTGAGACGTACCCTGAGGACGACTGTGGATTAGCGAGGCTAAGGGGTTACGATCCTGCTACTTATCAATGAGTGGGCTTTTATATATATATATATATATATATTCCCAAAAATCGTTTTAAATGAACTTATGATTTGAATGTCATCTCAGGAATGCATTATAATTTTTAGTATTGCATTATTATATTATAGTTATGGATTTTATTGAATGATATTGTGGAGGCTCATGTAAGCTTCACGTGCGTTAGTATGTGAGTGATTGGTTGCATTGCATTGTTATGCATAGATGCATTAGAGCTTATCATGCTGCAACTCGGTGTTAGTGCTCCCACCCGAAGCCAGGGCACAACTTTAGATGACTCTGGCTGGCATACTATTTTATATTGACTTTTCACCTGGCTTACATATTTTAGTGTTGGACATTATGACATGGCATACTTTTGTTTTCACTATTTCTGAGCATTGTTTATTATAAGTACGTATTACAATTTCTGGAAACTTTACGGGTTTTACAGTGAGGGGTTATTATGTTCAGAAGGAGAAATATGTTTTCAAAAGATTTGTTTTTGCCCACTCACATTTTCTGTTTTGCTCCTCTCCAGGTCCTAGCTAGCTGAACCTCTATGTGATTCACGAGGAATTCGGCGGTTCTGACAGTGTTTTAAATAAATGTAGGGATCTTCTCCCTATCCTGTATAATTAGTACATAGTTACTGGACTACACTTTATGGTACCTATGCGCTTAGTACTTGTAATTTGGTCTTGATCACTTTCACACACATATAGGTTTTAGTTTGGTTTTTAATTATTCACATTTTTGTTATTATTATCGTTTTTGCTGTGCACTTGGTTACGTCACGCCCACGTGATGGCCATCATATCTTGACTTTGTTCGGGGTGTGTTAGATGGTATCAGAGCCTAGGTTTGGCAGTCTTGTATTAATTATTTGTGTCTTAATCATTTTGATCTCTTATGTCAGAACCATGTCGCCTAGTAGAGAGCCACGTACTTCCTCTGAGTCTGAACTTCCAGATTTTGGTCAATTGGGTAAAGCTATTACTTATACAATTCAGTCCTGACTTCATCCTTCTAAGAGGACTACTTTGGAAACAATATCTCACCTTCAGATTAATAACTTATTTAGTAATGAAGGGGCTGAGAAAGATGAACAGTGGCTTGATCATCTTGAGAGAGTTATGCAGCGTCAGAAGACTCTTAAAGATGACAGATGGGTCAAGACAGCCACTTGGTTTTTACGTTATGAGGCTGCATCTTATTGGATTCAGGAATCAGGACCATTATCAGTTCGAGATGCCATGAATTGAGAGGTGTTTAAAAAGAAGTTTTAGACTAGATTTATACCACCGGAGTATCTAGATCACAAAAGGGATGAATTCTCAAATTTGAAGCAAGGGAAAACATCAGCCACTAATTATCATCAAAAGTTCACAGATTTGTTCTAATATTGTCCAGAGATTGCTGCATATCCTGTTGAGATGCTCCGACGTTTTAAAAGGGGTACTCATAAGAAGTTAAATTCTATGGTGACTTCGAGTCCCTGCTCCACATGTCAAGAATTTTTGAGGTATTACTCCAGGTTGAGGACTCCAAAAATGCTCCAGATGTTAGTGATGAGGAAGAAGAAAAAGGTAATAACTAGAAGAATAATAATAACAATAAAGATAAAAGGTCGTCATCTCACAATCCTCGCAAGACTTAGAGTTTTAAGTAGAGTGGTACTAGTTCTAGTTCATCGAGTGGTGGTTTGAGTTCTACAAAGCCACAGAGGGGTGGCCAATCCTTAAGAGGTTTCCTTTTTTAGAGGCAGAGAAATTCAAACAGTTCTGGTGCTCTAGTTTGTAATAGTTGCAATAATCGCCATTTTGGGGAGTGTAGACAAGGTAACAGGGGATGTTTCACTTATGGTCAGATGGGATATCGAGCTAACCAGTGCCCACAGAATCAGTAGAAAACCCAACCTTCTACTTTGCCACCAGCAGTTCCCCTATAACAGGTTGAGCGGCCTCATGGTTATACCTTTGCGGGTTATAGTGGTGCATACCACTATTAGGGGGATGTAGCTTCGTGTTCTGGTGGAGCATACCAATATCCAACTGTTCCATACTATCAGGGTGGTTATCCACCGTATCAGGGAGGTTATACACCATATGCACTGTACTGGGGCGGTGGGCCACAGTGGTATTCTAAACGATAGTCTTAGAACCTTGAAGTTGCCTCTAACAATGTCGATTCGACGAGACAGCCTAATCCACCTAATTAAGGACGAGGTATTCAGGGATGTGGTAATCAAGGCAGCAGAGGTCGTGGAACTTGGCCGCAGGCGTAGACGTGTTCATCACATCACTCTGCAAGATGCTCAGAGTAATCTTGATCTAATTATGGGTACGTTGAACATTCTGGGCCATTTTGCTAGGGTATTAATAGATTCAGGTGCCAAGCATTCTATTATTTCTTATATGTTTGCTCAAAAGACCTAACATCACCTTACACATCTTGGTTGCGAGTTAGAGTTTTCGATGCCTAGATGTAAGACTTGTTATGTTAGCTGAGCATATCAAGGATGTCCTATTCATGTAGATGATGTCATTATGCCAGCTAATCTTGTTTCGCTGGATATTGTTGATTTTGATGTTATTTTGGGCATGGATTGGTTGTACTACAATCGTGCTCAGTTGGATTGCTATCAGAAGATTGTTTTCCGTCGGCTGGGCTTGCTTGTAGTCACTTTTGTAAACGAGTGTAGTAGGCTGAGACATGGTGTTATTTCGGCCGTGAAAGAGAAGCGATTTTTAAGGAAAGGTTGTCAGGGTTACTTAGCTCATGTGGTGTTGAACGAGGATACTACTACTCATGTGGAGGATGTACGAGTAGTCAGACATTTCTGTGATGTTTTTCCTAATAATTTACTTGGACTACCACCTGATTGAGAAATGGAATTCACTCTTGATTTAATTCTAGGTACAGATCCTATTTCTTTAACCCTTTATCGAATGGCTCTTGCTAAGTTGAGGGAATTGAAAACCCAGTTGCAAGAACTGGTTGATAAGGGTTTTATCCAGCCCAGTTCTTCTCCTTGGGGAGGTTCCATTTTATTTGTGTGGAAGAAAGACAGAACTTTGAGGCTGTGTATTGATTATCAACAGTTGAATTGGGTAATGATTAAAAACCATTATCCGTTACCTCATATACATGATCTTTTTTACCACCTCCGGAGTGCCTGTGTTTTCTCCAAGATTGATCTGAGGTGTAGTTATTATCAGCTGACGATTAGGAGTAAGGATGTTTGGAAGATGACATTTCAGACTCGATATGGTCATTACGAGTTTCTCATGATGTCATTCAAGTTAACGAATACACCAACAACTTTTATGGATTTAATGAATCGGGTATTTCGACCTTACCTCGACAAGTTTGTCATTGTTTTCATCGGTGAAACTTTGGTATATTCTAAATCTAAGGCGGAGCATACTAGACATCTCACTCTAGTTTTGAACAAATTAAGAAAACATCAGCTGTATGCTAAATTTAGCAAGTGTCAATTCTGGTTGGATCAAGTGTTGTTCTTGGGACACGTGATATTATCCCAAGGGATTTTGGTGGACTATTAGAAGGTTGTTACAGTGGAAAATTGTGAGCAACCAAGGACAGTCACAGAAGAACGAAGTTTTGTTGGCCTAGCAGGTTATTATTGGTGTTTTAGGAAAGATTTCTCAGCTATCGCCTTGCCAATGACAAGGTTGACTAGAAAAGGGAGTTAATTTCTAGATGAGTGATGAGTGCGAGCAGAGTTTTTGGCAGCTAAAATATTGTCTCACTCATGCCCCGGTCCTAGCACTTCCAGATGATAGTGGGAACTTTGAGATTTACAGTGATGCTTCTTTGAATGGTTTGGGCTGTCTATTAATGTAGCATGGCAGAGTGATTATGTATGCCTTACAATAGCGGAAGCCCCATGAGATGAATTATCCCACGCACGATCTTGAGTTAGCAGCCATTGTTTTTGCTTTGAAGATTTAGAGGTATTATTTGTACGGACAAAAGTGTTAGATTTTCACTGACCATAAAAGCCTCAAGTACATTTTCACTTAGAAGGATCTTAACCTTCGACAACAGAGGTAGATATAATTGCTCAGTGATTATGACTGCATGATTGAGAATCACCCTGGTAGTGCGAACACTATGACGGATGCACTTAGCAAAAAATCATGTGGTTGACTTAATGCTTTACATGTTTATTGTATTCCTCTTCTCACAGAACTAAGGCCTACATGAGTGAAATTAGAAGTGGGGGATTGGGAAGAAGCTTTGTTTGTCAGTTTTCAGGTCAGACCGATTTTGATAGATCGAGTTCCCGAAGCACATGCGGATGATCCAAAATCTCAAGAGTTGATATAGACAGTGTCCAGGGCAAAAAATAAAGACCTTAGGGTTTGGAGACCTGATGGTATGCTTATACAGGGTGATTGGATATATGTGCCGGATATAGCAGAGTTAAAGAAAGAGATACTTGATGAGGCGCATATTTTGGCTTATGCGATGCATCCTGGGAGTACCAAGATGTATCACACCATCTAACCATTTTATTATTAGCCTGGTATGAAAAGGGAAATTGCTGAGTGTGTGAGCCGTTGTGCAGTTTGTCAGCTAGTCAAGACAGAAAGAAAGAAACCTTTTAGGTTATTACAGCCACTCTTAATACCTCAGTGGAAATGGGAGGATATTACCATGGATTTCATGTACAAGCTTACTAAGTCAGCACATTTCCTGCCTGTTAGGGAGAATTATCCTTTAATTCAGTTAGCTGAACTTTTCATCTTGAAGATTATCAAGTACCATGGTGTTCCGATTAGTATCATTTCTGATCGGGATCCCAGGTTCACTACTGAGTTTTGGGTAGCTTTCCAGGAAGCCCTCGGTTTGAGATTGCTTTATAGTACAGCTTATCACCCTCAGACCGAAGGGTAATCTGAGAGGACTATTCATACACTGGAAGATATGCTAAGATCCTCAGTATTGCAATTTGGAGATGCTTAGCATAAGCGTTTAGCTTTGATTGAGTTTAGTTATAATAACAGCTATCATTCCAGCATTGGCATGCCGCCTTTCGAGGCGCTTTATGGAAAACCATGTCGTACGCCATTGTGTTGGTTTGAAGTCGGCGAAAGAGTGTTAGTGGGCCTTGAAATTATGGAGAGACTACACAAAACATTTAGGTGATTAAAGCTAACTTAAAGGTGGCCCCAAATCAACAAAAGAGTATCATCGTTAAACATTCCACTAACAGGGTATATGAAGATGGAGATTGGGTATTTTGAAGCTATCTCTGTGGAAAGGCGTGGTACGATTTGGAAAGAAAGGTAAGTTGAGTCCTCGTTATATTGGACCATACCAGATCAGGAATTTTGGGGCCAAAATTTTCTTTAGGGGGTAAACTGTGACGACTCGTCCCGATTTATTATATATTTTTCTACTTGAGTATGTAAAATGACGAATATGCCCTCATTGGCTTAGCGACGTGGATGTACAGATACAGTTTTTAATTATTATTTATGCTGTCATAATTAAATTGTACTCAACTTCATGAGTGCGTCGACGCGAGTTAGGGCCGAATCGGAGTCGTAGCAAAAACGTTACGAAGGAATTGGTACGTAAATGGGTAATTGTGGACCAAATTGCATGGGTACCTATTTTATTTAACCCAAGCACATTTTTGGGCTTCAATTTATTTGGGCCACTTAAACTCTACAACTCTACCTAACTCTCTATTTCTCACATACAACAGCCCAATTAGAAACAATATTTTCTGATTCTACCAAATCAAATCGAACCACGCACACACACATGCCCTCACCCTCTCTTCTCTCTTCTCGACCCTTCTCCATTCTTCTTCGTCCGTACACCTGTGACACACCCGAGCCCCAAACTCATCAAAACTCATATGGATCAAGCCTGAAATTGTTATCATTGTGTTCCTAGTGGCCTCATGATCCTAGTGATACCTTTACGTCGTCGAACAGACGTCGAGAACTTGGGAAACAAGGAGCTCCTTTTTTTCTTTGACATGATTCGGTTAATTCACAAGGTTCTCAGGCTCGGAAGAGGTTTTATGCATCTTTTAAGGACCCTAGACTAGGTTTGGGACAAAGTTGACGTCTGAATAAAGAGATTCACAGAGTAGTAGAATTGGCCTATTTTTACAAGGATTTTCTCGACTATTTTTTGTAGGATTTTGGACTCCTAATAGGTATGAATGTGTTCTACTCTTCAAGAGCTTCAAATCCATATAAATTTCTTGGATTTTGGTTGAGAAATGACAAAGTTATTAAGGTTTGAAAATTTTCCAGTTTCTAGCCAGTACAGATGGAGGCGAACGGCAGAGTCCGGCGAGGTCCACCGGAGAAGAAGGGGAATATTCTATTAAAGTTAACAGAATATTCTAACGGTGTTAAGGTACCGTCAGTTGTATTTAACGGAATATTCAATCAAACTGACGAAATATAATCCTAACGGCGTCAGTCACACGCTTTGCACGTGCCTGCGTGTGGTCAGCACGTGTGGCCTTGCCTTGGCCGGTGCATGGCAGCGCGTTTGATGTCCAAAAGTTTTTCTAAAAATATAAAGGTGTTTGTGTTCTCAAGTAGATCATGTTGGTATATTCAAACACTCTATTTGAGCACTGTATGAGAAGTTATTCCTAGATTTTGTTTAGGTGCTATCGAATTAATGTAAAATTAGTTGTTTCGCATATAGGTGGGACGTACCCTGAGGACGAGCATGGATAAGCAAGGCTAGGGAGCTAATATCCTGCTACTTATCAGTGAGTGGGCTTTTGTTTTTTATAAATACACACGTGCTTATTGATTCCCATAAATCATTTTAAATGAACTTATCCTTGAATGCCATGTCGTGAATTCATTATATTTTTAGTATTGCATTATTATAGTTATGCATTATATTGAATGAAGCCGCGGAGACTCAGGTAAGCTTCATGTGAGTTAGTATGTGAGTGATTGGTTACATTGCATTATTATGCATAGATGCATTAGAGCTTATTGTGTTGCACCTCAGGGTTAGTGCTCCCGCCCGAGGCCAAGGCACAAGTTTCACATGATTGTTCACCTGCCGCACCGCACCCTCACCTTGGATCCCAGTTAGGTGCTAGCCTGTCGTACATACCACAATAGGTGGTATCGACTCGCGAGTGACCCGCGATTTATCCCACAGCTTTCACATGATCGTAGCACTTGAGTGTACTTCTTTACCCCCAGCTTGTCAAACAAGTCACATTAGGTGACTCTGACTCCTATGCAGGCATAGGTTGATAAGCTATAGGCCCAGTCATACAGGTCACATTAGGTGACTCCGGTTGGCATAATATTTTATATTGACTTTTCACCTGGCTTACATATTTTAGTGCTGGACATTATGGCATGGCATACTTTTGTTTTCACTATTTCTGAGCATTGTTTATTATACTTATACAGGTTTTATAGTGAAGGGTTATTATGTTCAGAAAGAGAAATATGTTTTCAAAAGCTTTGTTTTTGCCCATTCAAATATTCTGTTTTGTGCCCCTCCAGGTTCTAGCTAGGTGAACCTCTTTGTGACTCACGAGGACTCTCCGGTGGTTCTGACAATCTTCTAAATAAATGTAGGGATCTTTTCCCTGTCTTGTATAATTAGTACATAGTTTGCTAGATTGCACTTTATGATACCTATGCTTTGAGTACTTGTAATTTGGTTGTGATCACTTCCACACACTTATATATATTATCACTAGTTTAAATAGGTTTTAGTTTGGTTTTTAATTATTCACATTTTTGTTATTATTATCTCTTCTGTTGTGCACTTGCCTACATCACGCCCACTTGACGGCCAACACACCTCGACTTCGGTCGGGGTGTGTCAATTTATTATGTATGAGATTACGAGTTTGTTCCTTAATAATGTCTGTTATTTCTTTACTTTTTAAATTATTTAACTGGCGCATGAGTATTTCTTTAATTTTAGATTACTTGACAGAAGCATGGGCAATTTTTTTTATTTTATTAGTGAACGCCAACTTTTTTTATGAAATAAATTAATATCCAAACTCAAAACCTTGTCATCTTGATTTTTGGAAACGTGTTGCCGCCAAAAAGTGTTAGTTTTTTGTATTCGAATTTAGTTTTTTGTATTCAAATTAGGCATTGATTTTATAGATTGAAAACTGAAAACCACAGAGAATTGATTGAGCTGATCAATGAAGAGAGATGGTGGAGTACGTTGCTCCTCTTGAATTCGATTACTAAGCAAATAGGAATGAGTAAAATGATCATTACAAAACCAACTCCATGCCATAAGACTCAACTCACGCACCCAACACGTGTACAACTTTTGGCACACAGCTGATATAACAACTGTCATTCATATAGCCTATGAGCTGGTTCTAATTTTAGCTATTCATTACAAAGAATAACATAAGAACAAATAAATCCATAAATTCAACAAACAAAGTGTAATCTACACAAATGCTTTATCTTTTTTTGTACAATTATACGGTTTTGAGTGTTCGAAAGTATTCATCTCTCAATCTTTTAGCTCTCCAATTTATTTTATTTTGTCTTTTAATTTTGGGATCATTGATGTATTCAATTGTGCTCCCTAGATCACAAAGGTTTTCTTTCTTAGTCCACATATAGTATTTTCTAATCCTGATATTTTATCATTGTTAATAAAATTAATTAGTTTGTAAAAAGAATATCTATTAATCAATCTACAAAGGGCATCATTTGAAATTTTTCCTTGGGCATTTGAAAACCCAAGACGTACCATGCCATTCATTTTAATGGGTGCTACATGACACTATTTGTTAAAATATCAGGTATGTCATGAAAATAATATGAATACAAAAAACACGACACGAATGCCAAGTTTTGGTGAAGGATCTTACCAACCCCCATCCGTTCATTTTAGTTTTATTAAATAGAGAAAAATATCACAAGAAAAAACACTACTACAAAAAATAATTTCCAGAGATCAATTGATAGGCTTTTTTTGTTTTGTTTTTGTTTTTGTTAAATGCTATAAAAGTTAAAACTACTTTTTTTAATAGCATTCAAGATAAAAATGATATTCCGCTATTTAAAAGGCTGTTATTTTTATAGCATTTGAAATTTCGCTTTGGGCATTTGAAAACTCATGATCCGCCCTGCCATTCATTTTAATGAGTGTTACACGACACTATCCGTTAAAATATTAGGTATGTCACAAAACCAATATGAATACAGAAAACATGACATGAATACTAGATTTAGGTGAAGGATCTTACCAACCCCTGTGAAATTGGTACCAAGCAGAATATCTTGCAAATAAAAATTTACCTTTGCATAGTAGACTAGTCAAATGAGCTAATCAACTAGCTCCAAGTTTGTTAGTAGTAGAAAGTATAGTTGTAAGAACAAAACCTAATTGACTAGTATGTCCAACTAGTTAATAGTTGTTAATACTTGTAAGAACAAAACCTAATTGACTAGTATGTCCAACTAGTTAAGAGTCTGCCCAGATCAGTTTCACAACAACAATTCCCAAACTCGAACACATTTGTATATCAGCCCATTATGCTAATAGAAATAACAAAGCAATTATGAATTAAAGTATGTTGGATTGACTAGCCAAACTTACCAGTCAATTAAGTACATATTCATCAGTTAACTAAATGCAAATGTACGAATCAAACTTAGTTTACTACAAGTTATCCTAGTCAACAACAATTCAGTTCACTACTCATAATATGCAATGTAAATTAGTCACAAACACATATCAAATAACAACTCATAGGATGCATGCAACATATGCTAGTAAATAAGATATATAAACAAGTTTAAGAAACAAAGAACGCAAAAAATTTTGGCCGGAAAAACTCACCTTTGGATTTAAAAATCATGGACTCTCCACTGAGTCCAATCTACTAATATAATTAAGTTTCTTAAAAAGTACCATGCAAAACTCAATTCCTAGATCTAATCTATGGAGAAAATTTACCTTTGTGCAAACCTTACTTTGTATGAGATGATCTATTCAGTTTTCGTGAGGTGGCAGCTCCTCCTGAACTCTTCACCTTGTGGCACCGAAATGGAGTTATCTTCAGTCTTCACAAGATGGCAGCCCTCCTGAACTCTTTAACTTGTGGCAACAAGGCCAACACCAATAAATGCACATAATTAATAATGATGATAGTGTGCAATCTGGATTAAATGACTAGTTAGTTTCTTCAATAAAAAATTGAATGAAGAAACTGACGTGAGTCCAAAAATAGGGTCAATTTAAAGATTTGAAACTTGAAGAACTTGACCACCAAATTAAAACAAAACCATGAAGACAATGCAACCCTATTATGCAATGATTGAGTGTTTAATGCATGAATATTGTTTTGTGGCTAGGGTTTCTAATGAAGCACACAAGAGGCAGCTCAAAACTATAAATACACTCTTGAGAAAATTTAAACTTCCTAGCAAAAAAAGAAAAAAGGAAAAAAAGAGCTTATAATAAGATTTAAGCAAACATTTCATGGCTAGTATGAATATTCAATGAAAAACATTACTAAGAAAAATGCTTCATGTTCCTAAGGGATCTGAGATGGAGACGAAAAATAAAGCTCTCTAAAATTGTTCTATCTCAGCCAAAAAACCAAATGAGAGCAGCTAGGGATTTATGCAAAAGGGGATGTTTATTTTCAGGAACAAGGACAAAGGACACTTGTCAACACAAAAGACAATCTGTGCAGATCAAAGGTTGAAAATTCAATCTTGGATAGAAATTATTAATCAGCCGATGTGGGTTGTCTTAAATAGTGTGTCCAGCTAGTTGGACAGAAGCGAGTAATTTTGACTAGACAATATCACTAGACAAAGGCAGTATAAATTTAAGCGTGAAATGCATATGCATGAACAAACCTTCAAATTGAAGGCCTAAACCTTTGAGTGAATATTTCCAATAATAGCAACCCCTTTTTGTAGAGTATGTCTTAAAACTAAATTGAGCATGTGTGGTACGTATTACATTATTGAAAAAAAAAGCCATACACAAAAGTCTAGACTTGACCCCTTCCGTCCATTTCAAATTTATTAAATAGAGAAAAACATCACACAAAAACCAGTACTACAAAAAAAATTCTAGAGCATCAATTGATAGCATCTTCTTTTCTTTTCTTTTCTTTTTGTTAAATGCTATAAAAGTTAAAACTACTTTTTTATTGCGTTTAAGAAAAAAAATGCTATTGCACTATTTAAAAGGTTGTTATTTTATAGCATTTTCTACCTTTTATGGCGTTTAACAATAAAAAATTGATATTGTATTATTTAATATAACAATAAAAGAAAGGAAAATAAGTATAAAACACACGGAAAAAAATAAAACAAAAGTATGACTCTCTCATTCTCTCCTTTATGGGAAAAAAAAATATAAAATAAGACTCATTAAATATGTGCCACAACTCAAAGTCATATTTTTTTTTTTTTTTTTGTATTAGTGGACTTTAAAAGGAGGGGACGGGAGTGGACATAAATAGAAGGGGAGAGAATTGAAGGATTCCTTTTGTAATAGTGGCATAGATTGGTCATTGAATCTCACATGATAAAAAAGAGAGCAAAGGTGATCCAAGGATGACTTGTCAAAGCATACCAAGTGGAATTGAAAGGCATTCACATACTAGAGATTGTGGCAAGTCATCCTTGGCTCATATCTACTCTCTCTATCTTCATGCAAGACTCAAATACCAGAACTAATAGGTATACCGTTCCAGTTCATTTACATATGCTGCCTTGCCATCATATTTATAGGCAGATAGAGAGATTTGCATGTAAACAACTAATACGATATCCACTTTAATTGGGAACAAAGAATGAAGGGCGTTGACTTATACAGAATTGAGTACTGCTTCTTCACGTGAGTGGGAACCATGCATGCATGCAATTGTGAGGTGACACGTCAAAGGGAATTTGTTCTTAAAATATGAATGTTGATCATCAGACCTGATTTCTCGATACTGCAGGGTTAAGGCATCTGTCTCTCTCCGCAGAGGACCAGTTCGATTTTCTCTTCTTTTATAATGAGATATTTTTATATGAGAAATAATTTCACGTATCCAGTTTTTTCCGACGACATACTCGTTAATATACTTTGTTTAATTTTCTTTTATTTTATTCAATTTAGTGATAAAAAATAGAGAATATGTTTAGAGGAGAAAATGGGTTCATTTCCCTTTCTACAAAGACTACTAGACGTAGTGCTACTGCTCCGAATCATATTCTGTTTATATCTGTATAAAAGTGTCCGCTAAATATTGAATCTTTGTTTCATTTTATGTTCTTGTTAGCTTTTTTCTAAGCTAAGGTCATAATCGTAATATTGACCAGTAGTCTTCGATCGGCTTCGACACACATGCACATGATGATCTTATCTTATGCCATGAATGGAATTTACCTCTTGCCTATAGTAAAAGTTCACTCTAATACACCAAGTAATCTCGCTAGCTAGTAAATTCTTCTTTTTCCAGGTCAGTTCTAAAAAATTCAGATTCATCAGCATGTAAATGTATTATTAACAATAAATCTATTATATTTTACTCAAACAAATCAAATAGTTGGAAATGGTGTGAGTATTAAATTTTTTGTTATTTAGACTAAATTATTAAACTAGCACACACACTGCAAGCCCCAGCTTGGCAGTTGGCATAAATGTCTCGACAGCCCTTATAGGTTACGGGATAAGACCTCGCAGTAACTAGTACCTTAACTAAGAAGTTATCTTTCTGTGTTGAGGATATAAGTAAACGAACGTGATTAGGGACAAAACATGAACACACAACACAACATTATACATTTAACACAAGATGTATAAGGTGACGACCCATCCCAATTTCTTATATAATTTTCTCCCCGAGTGTATAAGGTGACGATACTGCCCTCGTTGGCTTAGAGACGTGGATGTATATATGCAGTTTTAAATTATTTTTCTCCCTATCGTAACTAAATCATATTTGACATCACAAGTGTGTTGACGCGAGTTAGGACCAAATCGGAGTCGTAACGAAAAAGTTACGAACGATTAAGAACGTAAATGGGTAGAAATATATTTTTAGGGTTGATTATACGATTCCTGCCCACCAACCATTTTAGTTCCTATATGTTTTAGCCCAATCAGATAATTGCGTTTATTGTTGTTGGGCCAATTAAAAACCCATAACTCTCTCTCTTTATCTCTGTTGCCCAATCAGACAAACCCCCCCCCCCCCCCCCACACACACACACGTACACCCTTCTTCCTCTCCTTCCTTCTCGACCCTTCTCCCTCAGTACACCCGAGACACCCTAATTCACAATCATCATCAAACTTACATGGATCAAGCCTGAAATTGTTACCATTGTATTCATGTTGACTCCACGGATCTAGCCATACCTTTAGGTTGAAGAACGGATGACAAGAACTCGAGAAACCATAAGCTCCAGTGAGGTGCTTTTCCTTCTAACGCGATCCAGGCGAGGTTAGGGAGTTTTGGGACTTGGAAAGGTATCCACTCAAATTCCCTAACACTTTGGAGTAGTTTGGATGTCGGAATAGGCAAGTTCGTGAGGTTGCAGAGTTGGTCGGAAGTATCGAGGGAATTTCTGACCGTTTTTCATTGAATTTTGAACTTCTAATAGGTAAGAACGTGTTCTATTATTCAAGAGCTTTAAATATATATATAAGTCATGGATTTTGGTTAAGAAATGACAAAGTTATAAAGATTTGAAAATTTTCCAAAATCCGGCGAGTTCAGACGACGACGTCAGCGGCTGCGGACAGCAGAGTCCGGCGAGGTCCATCGGAGAAAAATGAGAATATTCCATCAAAGCTAATGAAATATTCCTAATGGCGTCAGGTACCGTTAGTTATATTTAACGGAATATTCCTAATGGTTTCAGTTACACGCACCGCACGTGCGCGTGGCAGGGGCGTGTGGCCGTGTTTTGGCCTGCGCATGGCAGCACGTCTGATGTCCAAATTTTTTTATAAAAATATGTGTGTGTTCGTATCATCGAGTAGATCAAGTTGGTATATTCAAACATCCTAATTGAACAGGATATGAGAAAATATTTATGGGTTTTGCATATGTGCTAGTTAATTAATGTAAAAATAGTTATTTCATATAAAGGTGAGACGTACGCCAAGGACAAGCGTGTACAGGCGAGGTTAGGGGGCTATGAGCCTGCTACTTATTAGTGAGTGGACCTTTTGTTTATATATATATATATATATATGCTTTTTAGTTTCCAAAAAATGTGTTTACAGTGAATTATGCCTTGAATGCGATGTTGAATATGTGTTATTTGATACAGATTGCTTAAGGGGAGGGATCCCATTTTTCTAAAAAAATAGAGACACGCTCCCCACCGTTAGATTTAACTTTAATGGCATTGTGTGGCCTATGTTTTAATCTCAACCACACAATTTCATTAAAGCCAATCTAACGGTGGGGAGCATGTCCCCATTTTTTTGAAAAAGTGGGGATCCCTCCCCTTAAGCAATCTGTATATTTATATATGTTGCCTTAGTATGAATTATATTTATATTGAATGATGCTTCAGGTGAGTTTTATGTGATGGAATTGGTTGTATTACATTGGTTTGAATATATGCATTTAGAGCTTATCATTACTGCACCTTGGTGTTAGTGCTCCCACCCAAGGCCAGGGCACAGTTGTTCACATGATGTTCACCCCCTACACCGTATGCTCACCTTGAATCAAAGTTTGGTGCCAGTTTTGTCGTACAGACCACAATTGGTGGTTCTGACTCATATGTGACTCGCAATTTATCGCACAGCTTTCACGTGATTATAGCACTTGAGCGTACATATTTACACCTAGTTCTATCGTAGATTGATGAGCATGCATAGATTGATGACCTATAGGTCAATTCGTACAGGTCATGTTAGGTGACTCTGGCTGGCATGTTATTTTACATTGATTTCACACCTGGTTTATATATTTTAGTGCTGAAACATTATGACATGGCATATCTCAGTTTTCACTACTTTGAGTATTGGTTTTTATACCTATGTAGTATTATTTTCTAGAAACTATATAGGTTTTACAGTGAGGGGTTACTATGTTCTTAAAATATAAATGGTTTTGAAACACTTTGTTTTTGCTCACTCACCCCTCTATTTTGCGCCCCTCGAGGTCCTAGCTAGCTGAATTTCTTTGTGGCTCACAAAGACTTCCAGTAGTTTTGACGGTCTTCTAAATAAGTTGACTGCACTTTATGATACCTATGCTCTGAGAAGTAGTATCTTGAAATTATCACTTATACACACCTTGTATTACCTATAGTTTAAATAAGCTGTAGTTTTGGTTTTTAATTATTCACATTTTCTTATTATTATTATCACTTCTGTTATGCCCTTGGCTATGTCACCTTCACGTGACAACTAGCATGCCTCGACTCTGGTAGGGGTGTGTCAGTTGGCATCAGAGCTTAGGTTTGGCAATCCTGAATTCTTTGCTAGTGCCCTAATCATTTTGATCTCTTATGTTAGAACCATGTCGCCTCATAGAGAGCCACGTACTTCCTCCAAGTCTGATTTTCCTAATTTTGGTCAATTAGGGGAAGCTATTGCTGATGCTATTCAGTCCTCACTTCGTCTTCCTCAAAAGACTACTTTGGAAACAGTATCTCACTTTCAGATTAATAATTTATTAGGTAATGAAGGACCAGAGAAATCTAAGTTGTTGCTTGATCATATTGAGAAAACTTTCAGAGTTATACAGTGTCAGGGTACTCTTACAGACGATAGGTAGACGATAGGCTGCATCCTGGTGGATTCAGGAATCACGACCATTATCAATTCAAGATGCCATGAATTAGGAGGTGTTTAAACAGAAGTTTCAGACTAGATTTATACCATCAGAGTATCTGGATCACAAGAGAGATGAATTCTCAAATTTGTAGCAAGGGAAAATGTCAGCCACTGATTATCATCGAAAGTTCACAGATTTGTCTCGATATTGTCCAAAGATTGCTGAAAATCCTGTTAAGATGCTCTAACTTTTTAAGAAGGGGACTCGTATGAAGTTTTGTTTTATGGCGACTTCGACTCCCTGTTCCACATACCAAGAGAGTTTTTCGAGGTGTTACTCGTAGTTGAGGACTCAGAAAATGCTCTAGATGATAGTGATGAGGAAGAAGAAAAAGGAAATAGTCAGAATAATAATAATAATAATAATAATAATAATAATAATAATAATAATAATAATAATAATAATAAAGATAAAGGGCAGTCATCTTATGCTCCTCGTGACACAGAGTTTTAAGCATATTGGTAACAGTTCTGGTTCATCCAGTGGTGGTTCGAGTTCTACTGCGCAGCAGAAGGGTGGCCAAACTTCAGATGGTTCCCGTTTCCGGAGGTAGAGAAATCCTAACAATTCTAGTGCTCCACTTTGTCAAAGGTGCAATAATCTTCATTTTGGGGAGTGTAGACGAGGTAGCAGTGGATGTTTTACTTGAGGCCAGATCAGGCATCGAGTTAACCAGTGCCCGTAGAACCAGAAAAAACCCCCACCTTCTACCTTACCACCAACAATTCCCCTTCAGCAAATTTCGGGGCCTAGTGGCTATACCTGACGGGTTATGGTGGTGATTACCATTATCAAGAGAAAGTAGCTCCGTATTTTGGGGGAGCATACCAATATCCTGCTGATCCATATTATCAAGGTGGTTATCCACCGTATCAGGGAGACTATACGCCTTACACACCATATCTGGGTGGTGGACTATAGTGGTATTCTGGAGGACAGTCTTAGAACCTTGAAGTTACTTTTAGTAGTGCTGGTTTGACAAGATAGCCTAATCTACTCAACCAGAGATGGTAATCAAGGTAATAGAGATCGCAGATGTCGACAACAAGCACATGGCCGTGTTTATTATATCACTCTGCAAGATGCTCAAAGCAACCATGATCTAATTATGGGTACATTGAATATTCTTGGTTATTTTGCTAGAGTATTAATTGATTTAGGTGCCACATATTCTGTTATTTCTCATATATTTACTCAAAAGATGCAACCCTATCCCACACATCTCGGTTTTGAGTTAGAGTTTTCGATGCCTAGAGGTGGTACTTGTTATGTTAGCTGTGCGTATCAAGGATGTCCTATTCTTGCGAAGGATGTCATTATGCCAGCTAATCTTGTTCCACTAGATATTGTTGATTTTGATGTCATTCTGGGCATGGATTGATTGCACTACAATCGTGCTCAGTTGGATTGCTATCAGAAGGTTGTTACCTTCCATTGGCCAAGCTTGCATGTGGTTACTTCTGTGGGCCAGTATAGTGTATTGAGACATGGCGTTATTTCAGCCGTCAAAGAGAAACGGCTATTGAAGAAAGGTTGTCGGGGCTACTTAGCTCGTGCGGTGCTAAACCGGGATACTTCTACTCATGTGAAGGATGTTCAGGTAGTCAGACACTTTCTTGATATTTTTCCTGATGATTTACCTAGATTACCACCAAATCATGAAGTAGAGTTCACTATTGATTTAATTCCAGGTACAGATCCCATTCCTTTAACTCTTTATCGAATGGTTCATGCCAAGTTGAGAGAATTAAAAACCTAGCTGCAAGAAGTTGTTGATAAGGGTTTCATTGAGCTAAGTACTTCACCTTTAAGGGCTCTAGTTTTATTTGTGCAGAAGAAAGACGAGACTCTGAGGCTATGTATTGATTATCGACAGTTAAATCGGGCGAAGATTAAAAACCGTTATTCGTTATCTTGTATTGATGATTTTTTTACCAGATTCGAGGTGCCTATGTCTTTTAAAAGATCAATCTAAGATCTGGATATTATCAACTAAAGATCAGGAGTGAGGATGTCTCGAAGACAGCATTTTGGACTCAATATGGTTATTGCGAGTTTCTTGTGATGCCATTTGGGGTAACGGATACTCTAACAACTTTTATAGACACGATGAATTGGGTATTTAGACCGTACCTCGACAGGTTTGTCATTATTTTCATCGATGATATTTTGGTGCATTCTAAATCTAAAGAGGAGCATACTAGGCATCTCACTCTGGTTTAGAAGAAATTAAGGGAGCATCAGCTATATGCTAAATTTTGTAAATGTCAATTTTGGCTAGGTCAGTTGTCATTTTTTGGGACACGTGATATTAGCCCAGGGTATTCTAGTAGACCCTCAGAGGGTCGCTGCAATGGTGAATTAGAAACAGCACAGACTATCACAAAAGTACGAAGTTTTCTTAGTTTTGCAGGCTATTATCGATGTTTTGTGAAAGATTTCTCAGCTATAGCCTTGCCATTGACGAGGTTGACCAGGAAGGGTTTTAATTTTGAGTAGGATGATGATTGCAAGTGAAGTTTTTAGCTGTTGAAGTATTGTCTCACTCATGCACCTGTTTTGGCACTTCCAGATGATAGTGGGAACTTCAAGATTTATAGTTATGCTTCTTTGAATGGTTTGGGCTATGTATTAATGCAGCATGGCAGAGTGATTGCGTATGCCTCATGATAGTTAAAGCCCCACGAGATGAATTATCTCACACACAATCTCAAGTTAACAGCCATCATTTTTGCTTTGAAAATTTATAGGCATTATCTGTATGGGGAAAAGTGCAAGATTTTTACCGATCGTAAAAGCTAAAGGATATTTTCACTCAGAAGGATTTTAATGTCCAGCAACGGAGGTGGATAGAATTGTTCAGTGATTACGACTGCACAATTAAGTATCACCCCGGTCGTGCAAATACAGTGGTAGATGCACTTAGCAGAAAAACCCATGCGGCCTACTTAATGCTTTACACGCATGTCATGTTCCCCTTCTCATAGAATTGAGGTCTACATGAGTAAAATTAGAGGTGGAGGATTGCGAAGAAGATTTACTTGCCAGTTTCCAAGTTAGACCGATCTTGTTGGATCGTGTACTCGAAGCTCAGGTAGGGGAAAAAAGAAGGACCTCAGGGTTCAGAGACGTGATGGCATGCTTATGGAACGAGATCGTATGTATGTGCCAGACATAGCAGAATTAAAGAAAGAGATACTTGATGAGGCACATATTTTAGCTTATGCAATGCATCCTGGGAGTACCAAGATGTATCACACCATCCGACTATTTTATTATTAGCCTAGTATGAAAAGAGAGATTACTGAATATGTGAGCTGTTGTGCAGTATGTCAGCAAGTCAAGGCAGAGAGAAAGAAACCTTTTTGGGTTACTACAGCCACTTCCTGTACCTCAATGAAAGTGGGAGAATATTACCATAAATTTTGTGTACAAGTTACCCCGTACGCAAAATGGTTATTATGGTATTTGGGTGATAGTTGATTGGCTTACTAAGTTAGTGCACTTCCTGCCGGTTCGAGAGAACTATTCTTTAAGTCAATTAGCTGAACTTTTCATCTCAGAGATTGTAAAGCACTATAAAGTGTCGGTTTGTATCATTTATGATTAGGATCCCATGTTCACTTCTAAGTTTTGTGTAGCTTTCCAATAAGCCTTAGGTTTGAGATTGCTTTACAGTACGGCTTATCACCCTCAGACGAATGGGCAATCTATGAGCACTATTCAAACACTAGAAGATATGCTAAGATCCTCAGTTTTACAGTTTGGAGATGCTTGGCATAAGCGTTTAGCTTTGATTGAGTTTTCTTATAATAACAGCTATCATTCTAGCATTAGCATGTAATTTTTTTAGGCACTCTATGGGAAACCATGCCATACTACATTATGTTGGTTTGAAGTCGGCAAGAGAGTGTTAGTAGGCCTTGAGATTGTGGATGAGACTACACAGAATATTCAGGTAATTAAAGCTAACCTAAAGACGACCCAGGATTGACAGAAGAGTATCGCCGATGGACATTCTATTAATAGGGTATATAAGGTTGGAGATTGGGTATTTTGAAGCAATCACCATAGAAAGGCGTGGTACGGTTCAGAAAGAAAGGTAAGTTAAGTCCTCATTATATTGGACCGTATCAGATCACCGAACGAGGTGGTGAGGTTGCCTATCGGCTTGAGCTACCTCTAAAGCTACCAAAGGTGCATGATGTATTCCATGTATTTATGCTTCATAGATATGTATCCGATCTGTCGAACATAATTCCTCCTCAGCCACTGGATATTAACCCGGATTTAACCTACGATGAGGAGTCAGTGAAGATTTTAGATTGGAAAGATAAAGTTCTTAAGAACAAGATTGTGCGCATGGTGAAAGTTTTGTGGAGGAACCATTTAGTCGAGGAAGCTACCTAGGAAACTGAGAACGTATACAAAACCTGTATCCACGTCTGTTTTATGATTATTGATATGTTGTGTTGAAATTTTGGGGATGAAATTTTCTCAAGGGTGTAGACTATGATGACCCGTCCTAATTTATTATATAATTTTCTCCCCGAGTGTGTCAAGTGATGATACTGCCCTCGTTCGCTTAGTGACGTGGATGCATATATGCAGTTTAAAATTATTTTTCTTGCCATCATAATTAAATCATGCTCGACATCACAAGTGTGTTGAATTGAGTTAGGGCCAAATCGGAGTCGTAACAAAAAAGTTACGAACGATTAAGAACGTAAATGAGTAGAAATATATTTTTAAGGTTGATTATACCTATTCCTGCCCACCAACCATTGTAGTTCCTATATGTTTTAGCCAAATCAGATAATTGGGTTTATTGTTGTTGGACGAATTAAAAACCCATAACTCTCTATTTATCTATGTTGCCCAATCAGACAGACCTACACACACACGTACACCCTTCTTCTTCTCCTTCCATCTCGACCCTTTTCCATTCATACACTCGAGACACCTTAACTCACAATCATCATCAAACTTACATGGAGCAAGACTGAAATTGTTACCATTGTATTCGCTTTGACTTCACGAATCTAGCCATACCTTTAGGTTGAAGAATAGACGACTGGAACTCGAGAAACTAAAAGCTCCGGTGATGTGTTTTTTCCTCCGACGTAATCTTGGTAAGGTTAAGGAGCTTTAAGACTTTGAAAGGTATCCACTCAACTTCTCTAACACTTTGGAGAAGTTTGGACGTCGGAATAGGCAAGTTTGTGAGGTTGCAGAGTTAGCTAGAAGTATCAAGGGAATTTTTGACCCTTTTTCATTAGATTTTGGGCTTCTAATAGGTACGAATGTGCTCTATTATTCAAGAGCTTTAAATCTATATAAAATTCATGGATTTTGGTTAAGAAATGACAAAGTTATAAAAATTTGAAATTTTTTCAAAATCAAACGAGTTCAGACTGCGGCGGCAAACGGCGAAGTCCGGCGAGGTCCACTAGAAAAGAAGGAGAATATTTCGTCAAAGTTGACGGAATATTCCTAACAGTGTCAAGTACCATCATTTATATTTAATGAAATATTCCATCATACTGAAAAAATATTCCCAACGACGTCAGTCACACGCACTACATATGCTTGTGAGTGACGGGTGCGTGTGGCTGTCCCTTGGCTAGCGCGCGGCGACTGTGGATGCAAATTTCTGCCTTCTTCTTGGAAAAAATTGCACCTACAAAATAATTAACACCTTAGGTCAGGGCTAAGAGCCTCACGTGCCCACGATGAATGAGGGGGGCTTTGGCTGAAGAGCCTCGGATGCCAAAGTTAGAATTTAGAGAGAAAAGTGTTTGGAGAGGTTTTTGGAGTTTTCTCAAGAGTGTGGAACTTAGGTTTTTAGAGAAAATGGGGTAGTGTATATAGGGCATGGCCAATTCCCTTTGGAGATAAGGTGGCCGGCCTTTTGGGGTGTTTTTGAGTGTATTTTGTAGTTAATTGGTAGTTTAATTAGCCATTAATAGATTAATTAGGTAATAAATCTATTAATTAGCTAATTAACATAATTTAAAAGAAATATTTTTGGAGGTTATGGAATAATTACCTTGTGGAGAATATATGACGAGGATGAATGAAATAATTTTGAATTTGTTACCTATTTTGGGCACTTTTGACTTGATTGAAGGATGATTGTCAAATGCTCACGCGTAGGAAATCTGGTGTGCCTCGAGGTTAATTTTATCCTTTTTACCCAAAAATTCCTGTGTCGCCTTATGATTATTTTTGGCTCCACAAATGCCCCCACACCTATTGGGCTACTCATAGGAAATGGTAGCAAGTGTAGAGATTTTGTTGCTCTAGGAAACTTAGGACAACTTCCTATTTTGATGTAGATTCCCTATTTAATATGAAATTAGATCCTTCTAGGAAAGGAAAATAAATTTCTCTCAAAGCCTATTTAAGTCCACCTCAAGTGGGTTGTTATATCAACTTTGGAGACCGATTTATTCTACCCTACAAGAGAGAGAAAGCTTTGACGATATTTGTTCCCCCTCCCCTAGCAATCTTCTACACTTGTCCGTGCAAAGGACCATCTTTCGTTGCTTTCTTTGTCTTCTCTGCGCTGCACCGATGTAAGAAAAACCTAATCTTTTTCTCTTCTTCTCGGGTGGTGTTGCCACGGGGCAATCTTTAGGGTGGTGCGGTACGTTGGCTGGTAGGGGCTAGAGTCTGCTTGGTATGGGCCAATAAGGTAATGTGACAGGGGCCATTACTTGAGCAGCTCGGCTTGATTAAAGCCAAGGATTGGTTCGGCATGGGCCGATAAAGTGGCGTGGTATGGGCAATTATTTGGGCTACCACGTCTGGGCTGCCATTTGCTGCCTAGTTGATCTTTAAGCATTTGATCTTTTGAGCTATGTGGCCTACTTGCACTGGAGAGCTTACCAGACAAGTGTTGGGGAATTAGGTACCCTCTTGTACTAGAGAGCAATTAGTTTACCATCTCGCACTGGAGAGCAATTAGTTTATCCTCTCGCACTGGAGAGCAAACCCATATCGGTGTCAGGGAATTAGTTTACCCTATCATACTGGAGAACAATTAGTTTATCCTCTCGCACTAAAGAACAGACCTAAATGGGTGTCGGGGAATTGGTTTACCCTCTCACACTGGAGAGCAATTAGCTTATCCTCGAGCATTGGACAGCAGACCTAAATGGGTGTTGGGGAATTGGTTTACCCTCTCGCACTGGAGAGCTTACCCATATGGGTGTCGGGGAATTGGTTTACCCTTTTGCACTGGAGAGTAATTAGTTTATCTTCTAGCACTGGATAGCATACCCAGAAATAGTTTTGAGCAATTATTGTAGACAGCAGTTGAGCCAGGCTTATGAATAACTTATTGAATCTTCATTAAGAATAAAGAAATAAATGAACTATGGTGGAAAGTAGAAACTACATAACAAACTGGATAATCCTCGGCTTGCAAAGCCTTGTTCGTCGAGCTACTTGAGACTTCGAACTTATTTGGAAAAAAAAAAGCCCTAACAGGGTTCAGGGGGTGAAGGAAACTTCCCCTGCTTGTGTAGGTCATTTTGTTAACCTGTCAAGATCTTCGTTGCACCGGCCCTCATTTATCAGCTTCTCAAGGTATTGCTTCCACTTCAGGCAGCCGTTGGTAGTGTGGCCCTATCCTTGATAGAATGCGCAGTACTTTGTATTATCCAGCCTGGTAAGATCGTCTTTCATGGGTGGGGGCAGTTCGAACCAAGGTTTGTTTTTGCACTTACGGAGAATTTGGCCGATTGGAACTGTGAACTTGGTGAATGTTTCGGCTACTGAGTCTTCTCTGGTCGAGGAACATTCCATGTACTTCTTTTCTGACTCGTTTTTGTTAGACTGCTTGGCTTTGTCCCATAGTGCATGCTTTTCTGCCAAAACATAAGAAGCTGTTAGGGTTAGACGAATACTCTGCTTTGTACTGTGGAAGCCCATTTCTGAGTGCTACCGTGACTATGTCCTCGTTGCATCCAACAATCTTGGCCTTCTTCGCTTAGAACCTTTTGACATAGTACGGATTGTCTCCTAATGGTCTTTTATGATGCTGAAAAGATGGTCAGATGTCCTCTTGATTGAGCGGTTAGACGAATACTCCTTAGTGAAAACAAAGGAAAGTTCGTTAAAACTCTGGATTGACTGCGGCTGTAGAGTGTGGAACCAGTCTCGCGCCTTGCCTTGTAGAGTTGTGGAAATTTTTTTACACATAAGTCCATCGTTTTTCCTGTACCAAATCATGGTACTGCAGTAGTGTTTCAGATGTCGATTCGGATCTTCGTGTACCTTGTATGGAGTGAAGTGAGGCATAGTGAATTCTCAAGGTGGATCTATTTGCCCAATCTCATTCGTGAATGGTGACATGCTTACGTTGGTCATGTCCCGTCAAAACGCATTGTCAGTAACCTCGTCACGTTGGAAATTGCGCAATTGTTCAGTTAGGAGCCTCTTAACTTCATCTTGAATTTGCCCTTGCTGGGGTAGTGGAAGTTTTGGCTGCCCCCGATCGTGATATGTAGGTTTGGGCCATTTTTCTCTATGCTCGACTTGTCTATGATGTGACTACGGTGTATGTGACATGCTCCTGGCAAGCGAACATGTTACTCCTAGGCTGGCAATTGAACTTGAGTTGGATTGAATGACTGCTTCTCTCCGTTTACAGTGCTGCCTACTCTGATGTGAGGTGGAGAATGTTCCTTGCAAGCCTAGTTCTGAATAAACACTTAGCCTGGAAGTTTGTCCATGCTAATAACCAGAGTGAGGCCTCAACCATGAACGTATGCTCGTTTATGGGCTTCATCGGGAATGCACGCTTCTTCGCGCGCTAAGACGATAGTATACGTTATCCCAATGACCTAGGCAGGAGTGTCAATTGCTAAAATGCTAAGATCGTGATTGGTTGAGAGGCTGCTTTCCAAGACGCTACTAGAGAGGTTCATCTGCCCTTGTCCTACTTCGGGACTCCTCGTTTGGGGCATGTTGCATCTCAGTGCACTGCAAGAGTTGATTCACCAAGGCCATCTGTTGTGCGAGGGCACTCGTCAACTTTATAATTTGTACAGAAAAGTGTTGTTGGCCATTTGGATTGGAAAAGCATGGAAGGAATGCACCTATTTAAGTAGTGGAAGGGTGGTAAACTCTGGGCATGAGATTTGAGTTGGAAAATGTCAAATCCGCAGAGAAATGTGGTGAAAATGCCCCCAGTTCAATCGTAAGTCTTGAAACTTAAAGCCAGGATGGTTGACCTAATCATAAGCTGATTTGGGCAACTTGGAAAGCCACATTAACAAGCTGGACTACGATGGAATGCTGGGTTGTGAGAGCAAGCAGGGCCTCAAGAGCAGGCTGCTTTGCACATGGTGCATGTGGGTGCGAGGCTTGGGCTCGGCTTGGCAACGCATTGGGATTAAAGTCACATGGATTGGGCCATGGCTTTGGTGCCATGGACCTCGCCACGGGTGGTTGCCGTGGTGGCCACCATAGGGGTTGTCATGGTGGAGCCTCGTAGAGGTGGTGCCACTCCACCTATGATCACATTTACCCTTATGGATCGTCACGGTCCTATTTCTTGAATATTGGAATTTTCACTTGTGGAATTTTCTAAATTTCTAACCATTGTATTTCTGTGACGACCTGTCCCGATATTTTATTTATTAATTGTGAAATGACAGAATTACCCCTTTAGGGATTATGTACGTGTGCATGCATGTGGGTTGTGTGAGGACCTATGATGGTGGCCCTCAATAATTGGGGTATTGAGATATTTGTGACATGAGAATTTAGGACCACACACAACACCCTCACCCTCACTCTCCCGTCACTCTCTCTCACACTGTCCAATTATTGACATTCACAAACACTCTCCTTCTCTCTCATCTCGCGATCACTCTCTCTCCCTCGCCTTACGTACAGACACAACTCAAACCCTTGCAAACTCGACAGATCGAGCAAACAATCACCACCATTCGACTCCAAGTGACTTCACGATCACGGTGGTACTATTTTCAGGTGAGTTTTATTAAGTTTTCACGGTGGAATCACCATCTCCGATTTTGAGCACTATTCATCAACTTTATAATGGTTGATTTTTAGGACAATCTAATATCACAGCGAGCTTTGTGAGGTCCGAAGGAGGCTCGGAGTAGTTCGTTGAAAGTGTTTGGACATCGGGATCACGTACGTCGGAGTTGGCCGGTTTTGGAGTTTGTCCCCGAGGAAATTTAAGACTTTTTTCAAGGTTTTTGAAGGTATATTTATGTTCTACACTTAATTTGGAGCACATAAGAAGAAAAATGGGTCAAAAAGGATGAAAAATGAGCAAGATATGGAAGTTTGAAATTTTCCCAGAAATTCCTGCGAAACCAGTTGCCGGCGGCCGGCGAGTCGCCGGAGAAGGTGACGGAGGTGGAATATTCCGTCAAAACTAACGGAATATTCTAACGGCGTTAACTGACGCCGTTAAAGTTAACGGAATATTCCAGGAATATGCCTGACGGCGCTAACTGACGCCGTTAGTGTGGCCGGCGCGTGGGGCCGTGCCTTCGCCGACGCGTGGGGCCGAGAAAAATTATTTTAAAAATATGGGGATATTCGTGACGACGAGTAGGTCATGTTGGTATATCCAAATACCAAAATTGAGCTACGTATGAGAAGCTATTTCAGTAGTTACGTATATGTACTTAAATGACGTATTTTTAGTAATTTCTCATATAGGTGAGACGTATTCAGAGGATGACCGTAGCCAGGCTCGATGTGGGAGCTACGATCCAACGACTTACCAGTGAGTGGGCAGTATTATTTTCCGTATAACCTATATATATATAATGATTTTCCCAGAATCACATTTAAATGAAAAGTACGTTTTTAACGATATGCATATAACTTGATTTTGATGCATGAGTATTCATTTATACATTTCATGCATATGTTGGTGCTGAGGACGCCAGGTGAGTACTAGGTAGGTACATGCATAGTTGAGAACGAACAGTTGATACAGTTGAGATATGATGAGATATGATATGATATGTTAGCTCATAAATCTGCACATATTGTTAGTGCTCACGCCCAGAGATAGGGGCACAGTCTTTCACGTGTCGTTCACCTCCCGCACCGCATGCTCGCCTTGGTGTCTTTCACGTGTCTTTCATAGTCTTGTTGTATAGACCACTTTTGAGTGGGTACGACATGTAGGTGACCCGCGTTCATTCGGACAGTCTTGACGTGATTGTAGCACTAGAGTATTTATTATTAATACAGTGATGATGATGATGATGATGATGATGATATGATGATGATATGATGATGATATTGATGTATGTGCAGCGTATATATGATGATGAGATAGAGATGTTATGAGCTATATTTACAGCTGAGGGCTGAGATGATATCTAGTAGCGATATGATTATTGAAATGCATAGCATGGCATTATTTATGAGATTCAGATGGCATTGAAATGCATTGCACGACATATATTGAGATACATTGAAACTGTTTTATGCTGAGAAAGTTTGAGTTATATATGTACGTATTATTTTCTGGGAAACTATACAGGTTTTACGGAGAGGGGCTAGACTTTTGAGAAAAGAACGATTTTGAAAAGATTGTTTTTGCTGACCCACTCCCTTTTGTTTTTCGCCCTTCTAGGTTCTAGATAGCTTGAATTTCTGAGTTTGGCAAATCGAGGATCTTTCGGCATTTCTGACAGATTTGATATGTGTAGGGCACCGTTGGTGTAATTGAACTCATTTATTTCATGCTTGACTGCACTGACCTAGTACGCTCTGATATGTATAAGTATTGAATTATCTCTAGCACACTATCATATCTAGGTTGCTAGAATTCGATTTTAATTAATTCGTACTACGTTATTGATCCTTGCTTCCGCACAGCACACTTGGCTACGTCACACTCACATGACCGCCAGTATGCCCTACTTTCGGGTACGGGTGTGTCAGTTTGGTATCAGAACCCTAGGTTGCAGTTTTGCATATTTTGTGAAATTTCTAATGACTTAATGTCTTGTGTTAGAACGATGCCGCCTCATCATGTTGGGGAACCTAGTTTCCCTAGTGTAGCAGAGATAGAGGAAGCTATTGCTAACACCCTACAGTCAGTGATCCACCCGCCTTCGCGGACCCCTCTTGAGTCGGTACACAATCTAAAGATAAGCCCATTGGTCAGGAATAAGGGGCCCGAAGGTTCAGATAAGTGGTTTATGCACATAGAGAAGACTTTTAACATCTTGACGAATCAGGGGAGTCTGCTGCCAAATAAGTGGGTCGAGACGACTATATGGTTTTTGGCCAAGGAACCGGCTACATGGTGGACAGAATTGGCTAAGAGGATGCTAGATGACGAGGCAAATGATTGGGAGGTATTCAAGGAACTATTTTACAGAAGGTTCATTCCTCCAGCTTACAGGAGGCAAATGATTGGGGGGTATTCAAATGATTACTACCACACATTCGCTGATCTATCGCGCTATCACCCGGACGTCGCTGCTAACCAGGTGGAATGGTTACGCCGATTTAAACTGGGTACTAAGAAGAAGTGGGGTACGATTGCTACAGCGATTCCCTGTTCCACTTACCATGAGTTTTACGAGGTACTACTGTAGATTGAGGACTCGGAGAACTTGCCGAGTGACAGTGACGACGATAGAGATACCAACCAGGGTAAGAACAATAAGAGCAAATGCCCATACTTGCAGGGACCCCGTCAAACTCAGAACTTCAAACGAAGTGGGGCAAGTTCGAGTTCATCGAGTGGAGGTTTTAGCGCCACTGGGCAGAGAGGCGGTGGTAGATTCCAGAGGCAGGGGAACTCTGGCAGAAATAGCGCTCCGTTGTGCCGTAGGTGCAACAACCAGCACTATGGCGAGTGTCGTCGTGGTACGAGTGGATGATACACGTGTGGTCAAGATGGGCACCAGGCTAAGAACTGCCCTCAGAACCAGCAAAGGCCTCAGCAGCCTGCTATGCCACCAGCGCCAGTGCAGCAGTATTCAGGGCCTAGCGGCTATGCACAGACAGGACGTAGAGGAGCTTTCCACTACTCGGGGGATCCTATTCCGTACTCATCGGAGCAGTACCGGCCTCAGTACCCTATGGATCCCTACCATCAGAGTGGATATGGACAGTATTCCGGATGATATATGCCCCATCCACAGCCAGATTCAGGTGGATATCAGCCTCAGCAACAGTTCGCAGCTAGTAGTTCGCAGTGGTATTCGGGGGGACAGCCCCAACAGAGGGATGCTGCAGTTAGTGGTGTTGGATCGTCGAGATAGGTCAGGCAGTCTAGCCAGGGACGAAACCCTCAAGGGCAGGGATGCACTTAAATTGAGGACGAGAATGACGTCAGGAGACGCAGGGTCGTATCCATAACCTATCGCTACAGGACGCTCAGAACAATCCGGATCTGATTATGTGTACGTTGAATATTCTTGGTCATTAT
Source organism: Crataegus laevigata (assembly GCA_963580275.1). Classification (NCBI taxonomy): domain Eukaryota; kingdom Viridiplantae; phylum Streptophyta; class Magnoliopsida; order Rosales; family Rosaceae; genus Crataegus; species Crataegus laevigata. The sequence goes on from OY756948.1 coordinate 25,212,045, forward strand.
GCTAGAGTATTGATTGATTGTGGTGGCACACACTCTGTGATTTCTCATACATTTGCTCAACTGACTTAACCTCAATCTTCACCCCTTTGGTATGAGTTGGAGTTTGCTATGCCTAGAGGGGAGAAATGTTATGTGGATTACGTATATCCAGAATGTCTCGTGATAGTGAAGAACGTGGTTATACCTGCTAACCTCACTCCGCTAGATATAGTTGATTTTGACGTCATTCTGGGCACTGATTGGTTGCACTACAATCGTGCCAAGATTGATTGTTACGGGAAATCAGTGACCTTTCATCGTCCTGGATTATCGGAGATAACCTTTGTTGGTGAGCGTAGCGGAGTTAGACATGGCGTTATTTCGGCTGTGAGAGCCAATAAGTTGTTGACGAAAGGTTGCCAGGGATACTTAGCTCATGTAGTACTTCATGATGATGCTCCTGCTAGCTTGGAGGATGTTCGAGTGGTTAGACACTTCGCCGATGTATTCCCTGATGATTTACCGGGATTGCCACCAGATCGCAACGTGGAGTTTACCATTGACTTGTTGCCAGGTACTAATCCTATCTCGTTGACTTCATATCGAATGGCACCTGCCGAGTTGCGAGAGTTGAAGATTCAGTTGCAGGAATTACTTGAGAAGGGGTTCATTCAGCCCAGTACTTCGCCCTGGGGAGCCCCAGTCCTATTTGTTCGGAAGAAAGATGGTACTTTGAGATTATGTATAGATTACAGGCAGTTGAATCAGGCGACGATTAAAAACCGTTATCCGTTGCCGCGTATCGATGATCTTTTCGATCAACTTTGAGGTGCCTGTGTGTTCTCGAAAATTGACTTGAGGTCAGGCTACTATCAGTTGAAAATCAGGAGTGATGATGTTCCTAAAACTGCCTTTAGGACTCGTTATGGACACTATGAGTTTCTGGTTATGCCATTTGGTTTGACTAATGCACCAGCTGCTTTCATGGGATTGATGAACAAGGTGTTCCAGTAGTATCTGGATAGGTTCGTTATTGTCTTCATCGACGATATCTTGGTGTATTCTAAGTCAAGGGCTGACCATGCTCGACATCTTTCGTTGGTGTTGAAGAAATTGAGAGAGCATCGATTGTATGCCAAGTTCAATAAGTGCCAGTTTTGGTTTGACGAAGTAGTATTTTTGGGTCCTGTTGTTTTAGCTCAGGGTATTCAGGTTGACCCTAAGAAGATTGTGGCTGTAGAGAATTGGGAACAGCCACGAACCGTCACCGAGGTTTGGAGCTTCCTTGGTTTGGCAGGTTACTATCGGCGGTTCGTTAAAGAATTTTCGATCATGGCACTACCATTGACGAAGTTGACCAGGAAGGACATTAAGTTCGAGTGGGATGATGATTGTGAGTAGAGTTTCCAGCAGTTGAAGTATTGTCTCACTCACACTCCTATTTTGACACTTCCTGACAATGATGGTAATTTCGAGATTTATAGTGATGTATCATTGAATGGCTTGGGTTGCGTTTTGATGCAGCATGGTAGGGTGATTGCTTATGCTTTACGCCAGTTAAAACCTCATGAAAAGAATTACCCTACACATGACTTGGAATTGGCTGCCATTATCTTTGCTTTAAAGATTTGGAGACATTACCTCTATGGTGAGAAATGCAGGATCTTCTCAGACCAGAAGAGTCTCCAGTACATTTTTACCCAGAAGGATTTGAATCTTCGCCAGCGTTGATGGATTGAGTTACTGAACGACTACGATTACACGATTGAGTATCATCCTGGTCCTGCAAACGTGGTAGCTGACGCTCTTAGCAGGAAGTCCCAGGGTAGAATTAATGTTTTTCATGCGAACCGAGTTCCTCTTCTTGCCGAGTTGAGATTGACTGGAGTGCAGTTGGAAGCCTTGCTTGCTAGTTTCCAAGTTAGGCCAATCCTAATCGACAGGATACTTGAGATCCAGATGAACGACGATGAGATTCAGGAACTTATTCAGCTAAGGAATGATGGTAAGAAGAAAGACCTACGAATCAGAGAATCAGATGGTATGCTTATGCAGGCAAACAGGATGTATATGCCGAATAATGCTGAGTTAAAGAAGGATATCCTAGATGAAGCGCATATTTCAGCTTATGCGATACATCCGGGAGGCACGAAAATGTATCATACCATTCGACCGTTCTACTATTGGTCAGGTATGAAGAGAGAAATCGCTGAATATGTAAGTAGATGCATCATATGTTAGCAAGTCAAAGCCGAGAAGAAGAAGCCATTTGAGTTGATGCAACCACTTCCCATTCCGAAGTTGAAATAGGAGGATATTACTATGGATTTCGTGTACAAGCTCCCTCGTACTTAGAACGGATATGATGGAATTTGGGTGATTGTCGATCGACTCGCCAAGTCAGCGCATTTCATTCCTGTCAGGGAAAAGTTTTCGTTGAATCGGTTGGCTGAGCTATTCATATCGAAGATCGTGAAGTATCATTGTGTTCCAGTGAGTATTATCTCTGATCGCGATCCTCGATTCACCTCTAAGTTCTGGACTGCTTTTCAAGAGGCTTTGGGTACGAGACTATTGTACAGCACGGCTTATCATCCTCAAACGGACGGTCAGTCAGAGAGAACTATTCAGACATTGGAGGATATGCTGAGATCCTCAGTTCTGCAGTTTGGTGACTCGTGGCATCAGCGTTTGGATTTGATGGAGTTCACATATAATAATAGCTTTCATTCTAGTAACGAGATGGCACCGTTCGAGGCACTTTATAGGAAACCTTGTCGTACACCCTTGTGTTGGTCAGAGGTTGGCGAAAGAGTTCTAGTGGGCCCTGAGATAGTAGAGGAGACTACTCAGAACGTTTAGGTTATTAAGGCTAACCTGAAAACTGCCCAAGATCGCCAAAAGAGTTTAGCAGACAGACATGCTACTGACCGAGTGTATAATGTTGACGATTGGGTATTTCTTAAGTTATCACCTTGGAAGGGTGTGGTTCGATTCGGGAAGAAAGCTAAATTGAGTCCTAGGTACATTGGACCTTATCGGATCACCAACCGAGTCGGTGAAGTAGCTTACAGGCTTGAGTTGCCGTCGGAGTTGTCTAGAGTTCATAATGTGTTTCATGTTTCGATGCTTTGGCATTACATTTCAGACCCGTCGCACGTGATTCCTCTGCAACCTTTGGAGATTAACCAAGATTTGATTTATGATGAAGAGCCGGTGACGATACTTGATTGGAAAAATAAGGTGTTGCGAAACAAGACAGTGCGGTTGGTGAAAGTTTTGTGGAGCAATCATTCAGCGAAAGAAGCTACTTGGGAGACCGAGGACAGGATGAGAGAGATGTACCTGAGGTTATTTTATGGATATTAGTATGTATATGTTGTATGAAATTTCGGGATGAAATTTTTATAAGGTAGGTAGATTGTGACGACCCGTCCCGATATTTTATTTATTAATTGTGAAATGACGGAATTACCCCTTCGGGGATTATGTACGTGTGCATGCATGTGGGTTGTGTGAGGACCTATGATGGTGGCCCTTAATAATTGGGGTATTGAGATATTTGTGACATGAGAATTTAGGACCACACACAAGACCCTCACCCTCACTCTCCCGTCACTCTCTCTCTCACTGTCCAATTATTAACATTCACAGACACTCTCCTTCTCTCTCATCTCACGATCACTCTCTCTCCATCGCCTTACGTACGGACACACCTCAAATCCTTGCAAACTCAACAGATCGAGCAAACAATCACCACCATTCAACTCCTAGTGACTTCACGATCATGGTGGTACTATTTTCAGGTCAGTTTTATTAAGTTTTCACGTCGGAATCACCATCTCTGATTTTGAGCACTATTCATCAACTTTATAATGGTCGATTTTTAGGACAATCTAAGATCACAGCGAGCTTTGTGAGGTCCGAAGGAGGCTCGGAGTAGTTCGTTGCAAGTGTTTGGACGTCGGGATCACGTACGTCAGAGTTGGCCAGTTTTGGAGTTTGTGCCCGAGGAAATTTGAGACCTTTTTCAAGGTTTTTGAAGGTATATTTATGTTCTACACTTAATTTGGAGCACATAGGAAGAAAAATGGGTCAAAAAGGATGAAAAATGAGCAAGATATGGAAGTTTGAAATTTTCCCAGAAATTCCGGCGAAACTAGTCGTCGGCGAGTCGCCGGAGAAGGTGACGGAGGTGGAATATTTCGTAAAAACTGACGAAATATTCTAACGGCGTTAACTAACGCCGTTATTGACGCCGTTAAAGTTAACGGAATATTCCAGGAATATGCCTGACGGCGTTAACTGACGCCGTCAGTGTGGCCGGCGTGGGGGCACGTGAGGCCGAGAAAAATTATTTTAAAAATATAGGGATGTTCGTGACGACGAGTAGGTCACGTTGGTATATCCAAATACCAAAATTGAGCTACGTATGAGAAGTTATTTCCGTAGTTACGTATATGTACTTAAATGACATATTTTTAGTAATTTCTCATATAGGTGAGACGTATTCAGAGGATGACCGTAGCCAGGCTCGACGTGGGGGCTACGATCCAACGACTTACCAGTGAGTGGGCAGTACCATTTTCCGTATAACCTATATATATATATATATATAATGATTTTCCCAGAATCACATTTTAAATGAAAAGTACGTTTTTAACAATATGCATATAACTTGATTTTGATGCATGAGTATTCATTTATACATTTCATGCATATGTTGGTGCCGAGGACGCCAGGTGAGTACTAGGTAGGTACATGCACAGTTGAGATATGATATGATATGTTAGCTCATAAACCTGCACATATTGTTACTGCTCACGCCCAGAGATAGGGGCACAGTCTTTCACGTGTCGTTCACCGCCCACACCGCATGCTCGCCTTGGATCCAAGTTAGGTGCACAGTCTTGTCGTATAGACCACTTTTGAGTGGGTACGACATGTACGTGACCCGCGTTCATTTGCACAGTCTTCCCGTGATTGTAGCACTAGAGTATTTATTATTGATACAGTGATGATGATGATGATATGATGATGATATTGATGTATATGCAGTGTATATATGATGATGAGATAGAGATGTTATGAGCTATATTTACAGCCGAGGGCTGAGATGATATTTAGTAGCGATATGATTATTGAAATGCATAACATGGCATTATTTATGAGATTCAGATGGCATTGAAATGCATTGCGCGTAATATATTGATATACATTGAAAACGTTTTATGCTGAGAAAGTTTGTGTTATATATGTACGTATTATTTTCTGGAAAACTATACAGGTTTTACGGAGAGGGGCTAGACTTTTGAGAAAAAAACGATTTTGAAAAGATTTGTTTTTACTGACCCACTCCCTTTTGTTTTTCGCCGTTCCAGGTTCTAGATAGCTTGAATTCCTGAGTTTGGCAAATCGAGGATCTTTCGGCATTTCTGACAGATTTGATATATGTAGGGCATCGTTGGTGTAATTGAACTCATTTATTTCATGCTTGACTGCACTGACCTAGTACGCTCTGGATATGTATAAGTATTGAATGATCTGTAGTACACTATCATATCTAGGTTGCTAGAATTCGATTTTAATTAATTCGTACTGCGTTATCGATCCTTGCTTCCGCACAGCGCATTTAGCTACGTCACACTCACATGACGGCCAGCATGCCCTACTTTCGGGTACGGGTGTGTCAGTTTGGTATCAGAGCCCTAGGTTGCAGTTTTGCATATTTTGTGAAATTTCTAATGACTTAATGTCTTCTGTCAAAACTATGTCGCCTCGTCATGTTGGGGAACCTAGTTTCCCTAGTGTAGCAGAGATAGGGGAAGCTATTGCTAACGCCCTGCAGTCAGTGATTCGCCCGCCTTTGCGAACCCCTCTTGAGTCGGTACACAATCTAAAGATAAGCCCATTGGTCAGGAATAAGGGGCCCGAAGGTTCATAGCAGTGATTTATGCACACATAGAAGACTTTTAACATCTTGACGAATCAGGGGAGTCTGCTGCCAAATAAGTGGGTTGAGACGACTATATGGTTTTTGGCCAAGGAACCGGCTACATGGTGGACAGAATTGGCTAAGCGGATGCCAGATGAGGAGCCAAATGATTGGGGGGGTATTGAAGGAACTGTTTTACAGAAGGTTCATTCCTCCAGCTTACATTGTTGGGAAGAAACAAGAGTTTACTGGACTTCAGCAGAAGAAGATGTCTGCTAATGATTACTACCGCACCTTCATTGATCTATCCCGCTATCACCCGGACATCGCTGCTAACCAGGTGGAAATGTTACGCCGATTTAAACTGGGTACTAAGAAGAAGTGGCGTACGATTGGTACAACGATTCCCTGTTCCACTTACCACGAGTTTTACGAGGTACTACTGCAGATTGAGGACTCGGAGAACTTGCCGAGTGACAGTGACAACGATAGAGATACCAACCAGGGTAAGAACAGTAAGAGCAAATGCCCGTCCTCGCAGGGACCCCGTCAGACTCAGAACTTCAAACGAAGTGGGGCCAGTTTGAGTTCATCGAGTGGAGGTTTTAGCGCCACTGGGCAGAGAGGCGGTGGTAGATTCTTCGGCGGTGGTAGATTCCAGAGGCAGGGGAACTCTGGCAGAAACAGCGCTCCATTGTGTCGTAGGTGCAACAACCGGCACTATGGCGAGTGTCGTTGTGGTACGAGCGAATGTTACACGTGTGGTCAAGATGGGCACCAGGCCAAGAACTGCCCTCAAAACCAGCAGAGGCCTCAGCAGCCTGTTATGCCACCAGCGCTAGTGCAGCAGCATTCAGGGCCTAGCGGCTATGCACAGACAAGACGTAGATGAGCTTTCCACTACTCGGGGGATCCTATTCCATGCTCATCGGACCAGTACCAGCCTCAGTACCCCATGTATCCCTACCATCAGAGTGGATATGGACAGTATTCCGGAGGATATATGCCACCTCCACAGCCATATTCAGGTGTATGCTGCAGTTAGTGGTGTTGGATCGTCGAGACAGGTCGGGCAGTCTAGCCAGGGACGAAACCCTCAAGGGTGAGGGATGCACGTAAATTGAGGACGAGGAGGACGTCAGCAGACACAGGGTCGTATCCATAACCTATCGCTATAGGATGCTCATAACAACCTGGATCTGATTATGGGTACGTTGAATATTCTTGGTCATTATGCTAGAGTATTGATTGATTGTGGTGCCACACACTCTGTGATTTCTCATACATGAGGGCTACGATCCAACGACTTACCAGTGAGTGGGCAGTATTATTTTCCGTATGACCTATATATATAATGATTTTCCCAGAATCACATTTTAAATGAAAAGCACGTTTTTAACGATATGCGTATAACTTGATTTTGATGCATGAGTATTCATTTATACATTTCATGCATATGTTGGTGCCGAGGACGCCAGATGAGTACTAGGTACGTACATGCATAGTTGAGAACGAACAGTTGATACAGTTGAGATATGATATGATATGTTAGCTCATAAACCTGCACATATTGTTAGTGCTCACGCCCAGAGATAAGGGCACAGTCTTTCACATGTCGTTCACCTCCCGCACCGCATGCTCGCCTTGGATCCAAGTTAGGTGCACAGTCTTGTCGTATAGACCACTTTTGAGTGGGTACGACATGTAGGTGACCCGCGTTCATTCGCACAGTCTTCACGTGATTGTAGCACTAGAGCATTTATTATGGATACAGTGATGATGATGATGATGATGATGATATGATGATGATATTGATGTATGTGCAGCGTATATATGATGATGTTATGAGGTATATTTACAGCCGAGGGCTGAGATGATATCTAGTAGCGATATGATTATTGAAATGCATAGCATGACATTATTTATGAGATTCAGATGGCATTGAAATGCATTGCACGGCATATATTCAGATGCATTGAAAACATTTTATGCTGAGAAAGTTTGAGTTATATATGTACGTATTATTTTCTGGGAAACTATACAGGTTTTAAGGAGAGGGGCTAGACTTTTGAGAAAAGAATGATTTTGAAAAGATTTGTTTTTACTGACCCACTCCCTTTTGTTTTTCGCCCCTCCAGGTTCTAGATAGCTTGAATTCCTGAGTTTGGCAAATCGAGGATCTTCCGGCATTTCTGACATATTTGATATATGTAGGGCACCGTTGGTGTAATTGAACTCATTTATTTCATGCTTGACTGCACTAACCTAGTACGCTCTAGATATGTATAAGTATTGAATTATCTCTAGCACACTATCATATCTAGGTTGCTAGAATTCGATTTTAATTAATTCGTACTACGTTATCGATCCTTGCTTCCACCAGCGCACTTGACTACGTCACACTCACGTGACGGCCAGCATGCCCTACTTTCGGATACGGGTGTGTCAATTTCTCTTTTACGTTTTATCAAAAAATATACAAGTGGACTAGAAATTAGAAAATAGTGAAAAAAAAACCTTTTACGCGAAAGTCTTCTACGAGTGTGTATCTCTTTTCTTAATGAAAGCACCAATTTGTGGATGCAAATTTCCGCCTTCTTCTTCTTGGACAAAATTGCACCTACAAAACAATTAACACCTTAGGTCAAGGCCAAGAGCCACACACACCCATGATGAATGGGGGGCTTTGGCCGAAGAACCTCAGATGCCAAAGTTAGAATTTAGAGAGAAAAGCATTTAGAGAGTTTTTGGGAGTTTTGCAAGAGTGTGGAACTTAGATTTTTAGAGAAAATGGGGTAGTATATAGGGCATGGCTGGTCCCCTTTGGAGAGAAGGTGGTTAGCCATTTGGGGTGTTTTTTAGTGTATTTTGTAGTTAATTGGCAGTTTAATTAGCCATTAATAGATTAACTAGGTAATAAATCTATTAGTTAGCTAATTAACATAACTTAAAAGGAATATTTTGGAAGTTATGAAATAATTACCTTGTGGAGAATACATGATGAGGATGAATGAAATAATTTTGAATTTGTTACCTATTTTGGGCACTTTTGACTTGATTGAAGGATGATTGTCTACTACTCGCGCGTAGGAAATCCGGTGTGCCTCAAGGGTAATTTTGTCCTTTTCACCCAAAAATCCACGTGTCACCTTGTGATTATTTTTGACTTCACAGCGGCGCGTCTAACGTCCAATTTTTTTATATTAAAATACATGTGTGTTCGTATCGTTGAGAAGATCACATTGATATATTCAAACACCCCAATTGAAAAGGATATACGAAGACATTTCTGGGTTTTGTATATTTGCTAGTTAATTAACGTAAAAAACGTTATTTCGCATATAGGTGAGACGTACCCCGAGGACGAGTGTGGACAGGCAAGGCTAGGGGCCTATGATCCTGCTACTTATCAATGAGTGGGCATTTGTTTTCTATTTATGTATATATATATATATATATATATATATATTTATATTTATATTATATATTTATGTTTTTCAATTTCCAGAAAACACATTTAAAGTAATTATGCATTGAATGCCATGTCGAATACGTGTTATATTTATATATGTTGTCATAGCATGAATTATATTTATATTGAATGACACTGCGGAGTCTCAGGTAAGCTTCAGGTGAGTTTTATGTGATGGAATTGGTTGTATTGCATTGGTTTGCATATACGCATTTAGAGCTCATCACTACTGCACCCCAGTGTTAGTGCTCCCACCTGAAGCCAAAGCACAGTCCTTCATGTGATGTTCACCTCCCGCACCACATGCTCACCTTGGATCCAAGTCTGGTGCCAGCCATGTCGTACAAACCATAATAAGTGGCTCCGACTCGTAGGTGACTTGAGATTTATTGCACAGCCTTCACGTGATTGTAGCACTTGAGCGTACATATTTACACCCAGCCCTATTATATAAATCACATTAGGTGACTCCGACTCATGTGTAGGCATAGATTGATGAGCTATAGGTCCAATTGTACAGGTCACGTTAGGTGACTTCGGCTAGCAAGTTATTTTACATTGATTTAACACCTGTCTTACGTATTTTAGTGCTAAAACATTATGACATGGCTTATCTTAGTTTTCACTACTTTGAGTATTGGTTTTTATACCTACGCAGTATTATTTTCAGGGAACTATACAAGTTTTACAGTGAGGGGTTACTATGTTCTTAAAATATAAATGGTTTTCAAACGATTTGTTTTTGCCCACTCACGTTTTTGTTTTGTGCCCCTCCAGGTCCTAGCTAGCTGAACTTCTCTGTGGCACACGAGGACTTCAAGGCAGTTTTGACGATCTTCTAGAATAAATGTAGGGATCTTCTCCCTATTTTGTATAATTAGTACTTGATAGGTTGACTGCACTTAATGATACATATGCTCTGAGATGTTGTATCTTGAAATTATCACGTAAACACACCTCGTATTACCTCTAGTTTACATAAGTTTTAGTTTTGGTTATTAATTATTCATATTTTCTTATTATTATTATCACTTTTGTTGCGCACTTGGCTACGCCACCCTCACATGATGGCTAGCATGCCTCGACTTCGGTCGAGGTGTGTCATTAGATGAGATGTTACATTAACTACCGACGGAGTTCGAACCCACGCTGTCACTCGCATTATCATTAACCCCTTTACTACAGTTTATATAACTTGTTTATGAATAACATTGAATTGAGTCACACTCTTGTCACAATTAATCCCTTTATTACCCCTTTATTACGTTTATAAGTTTTATAATTTAAAACGATTTAAGTTTTACCTAATTTGTATTTAAATTAGGTAACTAATAGAAATTCTCAAAATTAAACTTGGGGATCATATTGGTATTCCATTACCTTCCAAGCTCTTTTCACTTCTAGAATTTTAGCTAAAGGACATCCTTACGTTTGGTGTCTATTATAAAGAGTGGGCACTGACATTGGTGGCAAACCTCAATTGCTACCATGCAACCACCAAATAGGAGTACATGTCCTATGTAGAAGTCTCTATTCTAACAATAGCTACCCTTAATACATTGGTGCCATTTGAAAACAGTGTCACCCTAAATCATTGGTGGCATCTAAAAACAGTGCCACCCTAAATCATTGGTGTCAAAGTTGCAAATTGTGTTTTTTTTTTTAAAAAAAAAGGATGCCTCATATGGTACGAGCACCCAGATTGCAATTTCATATTTCTTTTTTTGTTTTGGTGAGAAAACAAACTGTAATATCATTGATATAAGAATACAACTACAAATTTGCATAACTTATCTTTTATACAAGATGAGTGGTAACAAATAGACTAAAAATTTAGAATCAATGAAGGGCTAAGTGACAAAACCTTCCCTTACTGAAATCACAATTCTGTTACAAGATTAAGCTACTTCAGACTTATATTTGCTCTTTACACAAAGATAACAACTTGATGCGAGAATTAACTCGACACAAATTAAACCCTCTTTTTGACAGATGTAGTATAAATGTAAGTAGGGTATCGTTCTAGGCCGGGGATTAGGAGGGATTGCTAATCTACTCGAAATTAATTTAAAAATATTAAACAAGACTCAAAAACACAAAATTAGGCTAAAAACTCTAATAATTCAAAACACACTAAAAATGACTCGAAATAATGAAAACAATCAAATTTAAAAACTAGGAAATTAATATGGACGGAAATTAAAATAAAATATTAAAAACAATCAAAACTAATTAAATAATATAATATAATAATGGGGGGGGGGTTTGGTTTGGATGAAAAGTAAATTAAAAATAAATTACAGAATTGACAAAAACATAAAATAAAAGTGAATGGATGGGCGACGGACTGGCTAGAGGGTTTTTCTCCACACAAGACACATATGCAATCTAAATTGACCTTCAGTTGTTCTTTCAATAAATTGTAAATTTCAACACCCCAAATTAATTAGGTACGCTTAAATTAACCTTCAGATTTTCCTTATGTTAATGGATTGGATGATTGCATACGACAACCCAAAACATTCCCCACAAGTTCCCTACATGAATTGCATAATAGAGATACAAGCGAGAATCATTAAGTTCTAAGAAAATCATAAGTGTTGACAAGGCATTCGTAACTATGAACAGCATGATACGTTTGCCAGGAACTTACTTAACGCGATTGTGACTAGCAACCTTCACTACTCATGAATATAAGTTCATAACGATTAGGTGAAATTCACTTATATTCTAGCATCAAATTCATGCATGTAAATTAAGTATGCATCCTTAATTAACAAACACAAATACGTTATTAATCAAGCAGTTAAGCAAATTAAATCACAACTCAGAAATCACAACTGAAATTACCAATTCAAATTACAAATATAATCATGGTTTCGAATTAACCTCTAGCCAACACAAATTAATTACACATCATTTATAAATTAAAAACAGAAATAAAATGAGTTGGAGGATTAAACCAAAACGGGAAGGTGCAAGGATTTGCACCGTGAGCTTGAGCTTCTGTTAATTGGCTGCCAATCTAGTTGCTCCATAGATGTGCTGCCAAATGGCAGCCAGCCTTCAATCCGTACCTGCGCCTTCTTCCTGACGCCTCCCTCAGCTTCTGTCGTCCTCTTTGACTTTTCCCCTCGTTTGTTGAAGCTGCCAACGCACATTTAATTCCTGCCCCGTGTCTTCCCTGTGCAGCAATGGCTGCTATGCCTTTGCTTTTCTGCTCTCAGTCCTCTCGTAACCCGTCCTCTTTCTGTTTCCACCCTTCGTGGAGCTCTCTCGCTTTGGATTGGCTGCTCGCTGCCAAGCAGCTCTCGCGCCAGTCTTTCCTCTATTTCCCGTAAGCTGCTCTCAGCAGCCCTTCCTCGCTGGTGCTGCCTTGTGAGCAGTTCTCTCAAAACACCCCGAGGAGATCCCCCGTCGCTGCCCTCGCAGCTCTGGGTGCTAATGGACTCTTCTCCCTGACTGGTGTCAGCTCCCTTAAATGCCGCAAGGCAGCCTTGCCTTCCTCTTCTCGCTGGCAACCTCAAGCTTCCTGTGCGTTACCGAGGCTTGCGCCTCTGTCCAGCTGCGCACCTCCTCGCCTGTGCAGATCGGTTCTCCCCCTCAGGCCTCCCTTTTATTTTCTTTTCTTTCTTTATATTTAAGCTGCCTTCGCAGCTTTCATTTCCATCCCAGTGCTTTCCGTTCTCATTGCCTGCAATTATATCCCTTTTAATCATGCTGCTCCATTTCTTTTAAGCTGGCCGCATGCCTTTCTTCATTATTTTCTGCTTTTGACTAAGCTTTTCCACCGAATGCACTCACTTAGTGCATGCCATCTCTTCCACCTGTTATACACACACAAATTATACATTATATTATATTAATATATATATATATATATATATATATTATTTTTCATATAATAAGTTCTATTCAATAGTTAAAACGAATTTATTACATAACACTTTACTTATTCTATTTTTATTTTCTTAACTTGATAAATTTATAAAACATAAAAATAACGTAAATAGCTCAAAATATAACGAACTAACTAAGAAAAGACGAGTGAATTTGATATAAAAATATGTATAAATATGGTCCGATCAAATACCCCCACACTTAGCTTTTGCTAGTCCTCGAGCAAAACAAAGAAAACCAGAAAAAGTAATAACATGAAAAACATTAGCTTCCACCTATTTGACCCTCAAAGAATTTCATTCGAGAACACAAATCAGCAAGAACCATAGCTAGCACAAAACAAGCTAATTCAAGCTAATTTTCCTTATTCAAATATTAGCAGTAATCTTTAAATCATCCTTGAAGTGTAGTGTGTGAGATAGCCATGCTAATGCAATTTCAAGTTTTTATTTTTAAAATCATCATATGCAAACTAGCAACCATCTCACGGGATATGCACTCAATCACACATGTGTTTAGTTTTAATGTGTTTCGCTCAAAGAAACAAATGTGAAAGATCTACCATAAGCTTGCATAAAAATCACTTCTCCACAATCATAATTGCAAAACTTAAATCAAGAGGACTTTTATTGGATGTAACGAGGCTTAGGGATAGGGCTATTGAAACGAAAGAATAGGAAAACACAAATTCCAAGCTACATTGCAAGCAATTCTTTTGATGAGATTTATAAGAACTCAAGTTCTCCAACGATTCTTCTAGCACTTCCAACCACACCCTTAAACTGAAACTTTAAACTTTTTTTTTTTTTTTTATTTCTTCGTATACAATCTTTCTTTTCTTCTCTTCTATTCTCTTTTTTTTTTTTTAAATAAATAATAATAAATACAAACATGCAATACCCCCACACTTATTCTTTTGCCAAACCTTCCAAGTACTTCACAAACATTTCTCATAAGACAATCTCAAATTGCTCGCTTGGAAAGGGTAAGGAAACATGTTTCAGTTATAAGGGTAGACATATCTGGTGATAAGAAATAAAAGGCTCACAAATACGGCTCAAATAGGCAATCTAATGATAAATTTTTTTTTCTTTGGGAAATAAGGTTATTTGGGCCATGGTGGTGAACCTAATGCCTCTATCATTTTCAAGTTCATGCAATCAATGACAAATATTTCGAAAGATCGTTACGCAAGTTCTAGAGATACATCTCACATAAGTTCATCACACATGAAAGAATAGTAGTGTATGAAAAATGCACACACTTTCAATAGGCTCAAAAACTCACATGGGATGTATATGGTCACTAAATTCACATATGAAGATTTAAGTCATGCTTTAGTTTCACATCAACAAGGCTATGTGCATTTGGTTTTTCAAGAATAATCAAACATGTACAATACTAACAAGAGAATAAGGAATTTCATATAACACATGTTAACTAAGTTCTTGATAATCATGGTTCAAATTTCATCCAGTTATATCATTGGGTCGGGAAACTAATAAAAAATTAATTCAAAACAATAAGGAAAACAAGACAATATTTTTGGATTTTTTTTTAAATTTTTCAAAAAAATTAAATAAAACACAAAATAATTAAGAAAACAACAAGCAACAACACGAAAACAAATGAAACCAATTCAAAGTCGAAGGTACAAAAATTTTCAATTTGGTCATTTTTATCTTGATACCCCCACACTTAAACTAGACATTGTCCCCAATGTCAGAAAACATTAATAAGCAAATAAAAATAAAATGAATAAATAATACGAAACAAAATAAAGAAAAGGGACTGAAAACTTCTCTAATTTGCAGAAAACCAAGCGATGACCCCCAAGCGTAAATTTTGCAATCAACTTCAAGGGAGAAAATAACCAAACGTTCCTGCAAAGAAAAGAAATAAATCAGTTAAGCACGCAAGCAAAATATAGAAAAATGCAAACGAAAAATAAAAATAGAAAATAAAAGATAATGAAAAGAACTAATAGGTGGTCATTGGTCGCTTGTTGATTTTCCACAGCTTTCATCTTGAACTGGATGGGCCTTCTTCTTGCAAGTGCTCCTCAGCTTAGTTGAGGATGAATCAGCACGTTGTCTCCACATGCTTCAAGTAGTCCGGTCTCCACGCAGGTGTGGCATCTTCTTGAACTCTTGGATCATCTCAGACTCTGCCTTCATCTGGATGCACCTCAGACTCCTCCTGCTTCGTCTGTGAGGTACTTTTGTTTTTGAAGAAGTACCTCAACACAGATTTATTTTTGAAGTGGGTTGGGAGGGGTCTGAGATGAGTACTCGAGAGCAAGACTAGGTAAGCAATCAGGATCTCACTTTCTCCATGTTCTTCAGATGAAAGTGAGGAGAAAGCGTAATATGAGATACTTTTGCTTTTAACCTTTTTAATATGAAATACTTTTGCTCTGGAAGGTTTGTTTTCTGGGGTGATCCAAGGGATGAAGAACACTGAATAACTCGAAAGCTTTCTTTGGGAAGACATTATCGGAGATGAAGAGAGGTTGAAAGGTTTAGAGGTAGAGAGGGTGTGCCTTTGATGTGGAAGGCGAAGGTCGAACTTTATAGAAATTTTCCTTCACAACCGGAACTGTTCCCTCACTATTTGTCGGCAGCCGGTGGATGGATGAACAGTGCCCGTTACGCGCTTTCTGACAAAGCTTCCGTAATTTCTGCGAAGCTGACTGCGCATGCGACGAGTGGCGACAAATTGGAATGATGATCCTTTGAAAACCGGGGTTCAAAACCGGGTGCGGCTCGTGGTTTTCGCAACGTTCCACGCTGCACGTGATGAGTCACGACAAAATTGGAAAAACTGAACCACGTGATTGCTGAGTCAAGCCCAGCTTTTGAGAACGGAAACGGCTCTTTTGAGAAAGGAGCGTCCAGCTTTTCCGAATTGCGTGAGGACGCGTCTTCAACCTCAGAGGAGCGCCTCTCTTTGATTTGCTTCTTTTTATAGAGGCGCTAATTCTGCTCCACCTCACACTTGAACTCCTTCAAACACTTCCTTCTGAAAATACTCTCTTCTGTAAACACTCATAATCCTTCCAACTCTTTTTGCACTTCTGCACTCTTAATCTTTCCGCACTCTTTTCTTCCTCAACCCCCTCTAAAAATGTCTTGCCCTTCCGACCGTCGCCTAAACTTGAATGTCGGGGAAGACGATGACTCGTCTTCTCCGAACAACATTTGGAATCCATCCTTCATATCCCCCAATGGTCCTCTTACAGTCGGGGACACAATGATGAGGAATGAAATCACCGCTACGGTGATTGCCAGAAATCTGCTCACCCCAAGGGACAATAGGATGCTATCTAGGCGGTCGGACGAGCTGGCCGTTCAGGAATCCCTTGCCCTCAGCGTCCAGAGTGCAGGCTCAGTTTCGAACATGGGCCAGCGCCTGCTTGCCCGAACTCGTCAGGTGGAGTCGCTGATGGCAGAGGTGGCCAGTCTTCGGCAAGAAGTCAGAGGACTCAGGCACGAGAACAAGGAGTTGCACATGCTTGCAACTAGTTACTCGACCAGCATGAAGAGGAAGCTGGACCAGCTGCAGGAGTCGGACGGTCGGATCTAGAGCGATCATGAAAGGTTCATGGCGCTACTCCCGAGGTTTATGTTGCCTTCGTCATCTGGAGCAGCACCAAGTGTTCCGGCTCCGGAGATTCCAACTCTGGCTCTTCGACTTCCCGGGGCTCCTTCGACTTCTGAGGCGCCACCTAACCAATAGCCAATGATTGCTATTAGTTTTTCGTATTATTGTAATTTTTTTTTTTTTTTTCAAGTTTATTTTAAGCAAAATAAAATAAATGTAAATCAAAATATGTAAATTAATGTAAATTTTAATTTTAATTTTTTTTTTTAAAAAGTTTATTTTAAGCAATATAAAATATGTAAATCAAAATATGTAAATTAATGTAAAAAGACTTTATTTATCCGCACTAAAATTAAACAAGGCCCTTAATTTATTTAAACACAAACTAAACAAAAATCAACCAAATAACACAACTAACTAAACAAAACAAAAATTTCAAAATAAAGGTAATAAAGAGTAGGGTTAAGAAATGCAAATCTGGTTGCTTGGGTTGCCTCCCAAGAAGCGCTTGCTTTAACGTCTTTAGCCGGACGAATCTTTCCATTAACCTCCCTTCGGCTCCAAAGCATTGAATTTATCTTTCAATGGGAGGTGATAGTTGAAATGATTCGGCAATGGTCTGAATTCTAAGTTGGGTGCCTGAATCATCAAAATTAGAGACATGTTAGTATAAAATAAAATTAAAATTAAAATTGGAGAAAATGACTTATTGTATTTCTCCGACACAAACTCAATTATAAAAACTACGCCTTTGGATATTTCCGGGATTTTGAACTGGGCCAGGTTGACTATGGTTGTGGCCTGTCCCGTATCATCAAACTCAACTTCATGGGCCTTTGTTGTTTCATGCCCAGCCTCTTGGATGTATTCTTGATATGCTACGCATTCTCCAGCCACTTTGATATCTTGAATCTCTTTTCTTGGTGTGCAAGGTTCGGGAACTTGTTTTGGTGCACCAAGAATCGAGATATCACTTTGCAACTCTGGAAGAGCTTCCACAATGTCCTTTTCACTTTCTTCGATAATTGGAATTAAAAATCTGCAAGGAAAAGGGACATTTAGTGGAATAATGTTAGAATGAATTTCATTTGGAACATCATTACCGAAGTTGGACGACATAGGGACTTCAGAGGTTTGAGACAAGAATTCGTCTAAACTGCCCAAGTCGTCCTCCTCATCCTCTTCTTCCAAAGTGATGGCTTCAGCAACTTCAACTTCCTCCATTGAATTTGCAAATGTGGAGTTGGAGAATTCACGTTGCTCTTGAATCTGTGCCTTGATTTCCACAATCTGCCCCATTTGATTATTCAATTCTCCCATCTCCTTGGTTTGATTTTCTACTTCCTGGTTCAAAGAGATGAGTAATTGAATAATATTATCATTATCCACAGATGTACCTGAATTGTATTGAGCTGATTGTTGTGCTGGCCACTGATAGAACTCTTCCGATGGCGGCAATGGTTCCTCTTGTTGTGAACCCTGCGTCAAAGAGATTAGTCCTTCAAGAATTTCATTATAATTTACGGCCATACTTGAATTCGATTGGAATTGTTGTGGGGGATGCTGTGGTGGCTGCATAGGTCTGGAATAGAACTCGTCTTGCTGCCAATATCCACCTTGTTGAAAATGTTGAGGTTCATCCCACATTTGATTTGAATAGTCCCTCCAATTCGAATTGCAAGCGTTGGAATACATGTTGCCCCTTGATTGATCATAGCCTTGATATCCCCAAACATCTTCATTCGTAGAAAATTGAGGATATTGCTGAGTCTGATATCCTTGCCCATAGGGCACATCAAGTGTAGGGACACTTGGCATTGAGGTCCTTTCGGCATTCTGCGACAATTGAGAAGTAAGATTTGCCAATTGAGCTTGAATATTAGCAAAATCCATGTCTTACTCCAATTGTACCTAAAATCAAAGAAAGAAAAATAAATCAAATACCAAAAGTAAAATACACAAACACAAATATAAACATAAGCACAAATAAAAAAAAATAAATAAACACAAACAAAAATAAAGGGATTAGCAAAGTTACTAATCCCCGGCAACGGCGCCAAAATTTGATGCGAGAATTAACTCGACACAAATTAAACCCTCTTTTTGACAGATGTAGTATAAATGTAAGTAGGGTATCGTTCTAGGCCGGGGATTAGGAGGGATTGCTAATCTACTCGAAATTAATTTAAAAATATTAAACAAGACTCAAAAACACAAAATTAGGCTAAAAACTCTAATAATTCAAAACACACTAAAAATGACTCGAAATAATGAAAACAATCAAATTTAAAAACTAGGAAATTAATATGGACGGAAATTAAAATAAAATATTAAAAACAATCAAAACTAATTAAATAATATAATATAATAATGGGGGGGGTTTGGTTTGGATGAAAAGTAAATTAAAAATAAATTACAGAATTGACAAAAACATAAAATAAAAGTGAATGGATGGGCGACGGACTGGCTAGAGGGTTTTTCTCCACACAAGACACATATGCAATCTAAATTGACCTTCAGTTGTTCTTTCAATAAATTGTAAATTTCAACACCCCAAATTAATTAGGTACGCTTAAATTAACCTTCAGATTTTCCTTATGTTAATGGATTGGATGATTGCATACGACAACCCAAAACATTCCCCACAAGTTCCCTACATGAATTGCATAATAGAGATACAAGCGAGAATCATTAAGTTCTAAGAAAATCATAAGTGTTGACAAGGCATTCGTAACTATGAACAGCATGATACGTTTGCCAGGAACTTACTTAACGCGATTGTGACTAGCAACCTTCACTACTCATGAATATAAGTTCATAACGATTAGGTGAAATTCACTTATATTCTAGCATCAAATTCATGCATGTAAATTAAGTATGCATCCTTAATTAACAAACACAAATACGTTATTAATCAAGCAGTTAAGCAAATTAAATCACAACTCAGAAATCACAACTGAAATTACCAATTCAAATTACAAATATAATCATGGTTTCGAATTAACCTCTAGCCAACACAAATTAATTACACATCATTTATAAATTAAAAACAGAAATAAAATGAGTTGGAGGATTAAACCAAAACGGGAAGGTGCAAGGATTTGCACCGTGAGCTTGAGCTTCTGTTAATTGGCTGCCAATCTAGTTGCTCCATAGATGTGCTGCCAAATGGCAGCCAGCCTTCAATCCGTACCTGCGCCTTCTTCCTGACGCCTCCCTCAGCTTCTGTCGTCCTCTTTGACTTTTCCCCTCGTTTGTTGAAGCTGCCAACGCACATTTAATTCCTGCCCCGTGTCTTCCCTGTGCAGCAATGGCTGCTATGCCTTTGCTTTTCTGCTCTCAGTCCTCTCGTAACCCGTCCTCTTTCTGTTTCCACCCTTCGTGGAGCTCTCTCGCTTTGGATTGGCTGCTCGCTGCCAAGCAGCTCTCGCGCCAGTCTTTCCTCTATTTCCCGTAAGCTGCTCTCAGCAGCCCTTCCTCGCTGGTGCTGCCTTGTGAGCAGTTCTCTCAAAACACCCCGAGGAGATCCCCCGTCGCTGCCCTCGCAGCTCTGGGTGCTAATGGACTCTTCTCCCTGACTGGTGTCAGCTCCCTTAAATGCCGCAAGGCAGCCTTGCCTTCCTCTTCTCGCTGGCAACCTCAAGCTTCCTGTGCGTTACCGAGGCTTGCGCCTCTGTCCAGCTGCGCACCTCCTCGCCTGTGCAGATCGGTTCTCCCCCTCAGGCCTCCCTTTTATTTTCTTTTCTTTCTTTATATTTAAGCTGCCTTCGCAGCTTTCATTTCCATCCCAGTGCTTTCCGTTCTCATTGCCTGCAATTATATCCCTTTTAATCATGCTGCTCCATTTCTTTTAAGCTGGCCGCATGCCTTTCTTCATTATTTTCTGCTTTTGACTAAGCTTTTCCACCGAATGCACTCACTTAGTGCATGCCATCTCTTCCACCTGTTATACACACACAAATTATACATTATATTATATTAATATAAATATAAATATATATATATATATATATATATATTATTTTTCATATAATAAGTTCTATTCAATAGTTAAAACGAATTTATTACATAACACTTTACTTATTCTATTTTTATTTTCTTAACTTGATAAATTTATAAAACATAAAAATAACGTAAATAGCTCAAAATATAACGAACTAACTAAGAAAAGACGAGTGAATTTGATATAAAAATATGTATAAATATGGTCCGATCACAACTTCCTATAAATGCATAGCAAACTTTAATTGATCATAAGTGCTCATTTTGCAAATCCTTGCAACATCGTTGCTCCAAGCGATTAGTGATATGTGGGGAGAAAATGGAAAAACATGAGATGGAACATAGAAAGAATTTGTTTTATAAGTATGCACTTAAAACAAAAGTATAGAATTGAACATGAACCAGATTTTTCCTATTACAACTAATTTCAAAATAGAAATTGTCTTCATATTGTCTTTTATAAGTAAGCTAAATCAATTACTAGGTGATTACGTCCCCTTAGAAAAAAGAAAGAGATAGACATGCATCGACTCTTACATTCTAGATCATATTATATTTGTGAAAAGGAAAAGAGACATCACAGATTGTAGTGCCAAGAAAATCACCATTTTCGTCATCTAACATTCCAGCAGTCAATTCCGATATTGCATATTGGGTTTGGTCAAAAGTTGATATTCTTTATCCTTAAATCAACACAATAAAACAAGTGCTACATTGAATTGGGCATCTAAATCCACTTGTTTTTTCAACAAAGTCCAATAAGTTCTTTCATGCGTTTAGCAAGCGCTGTCTCCCTAAATATGCTCAAACTTTTTAAGCACATCTTCCAAACTCTGCAATTGAACTCAATCATATTAGTCATATACAACCTTGCAACAGAAAAGTAAAATAAAATTGAAGAGATTTCTTTTAACTAAAGGTAACATGAGAGGAAAAGAACAACATATAGATTTACTAAATGGAAGCGATAAAGCAATACAGAAAACCAACATCACGCCACACTCAAATAATACTATCATAGGAGCTTAAGTACATAGTTCCAAGACTCTAAATCTAGACACACCCATGGAGACAATTGACGCAACAATCATGTAAATACCTTTTTTTTTATCAAATCAATAATATACCTTTCCATTTTCTCCTAAGGCTTCAAAATTTCAGCTTTAATAGGAAATACCTACAATTTTGATCATTTAACATCTAGTTATCTTAAAGAGATACATGTTAACAATCATATTGGACATTTAAAAAAGTAATCTTCTCATCTTATCTATAATGAAGCTTGAAACCCTCTCCCGAATGATCTCATATGTGCTTGGTTCCTCAAGACTCCCAATGTGCTTGAATAATGCTATCAAAGAAGACATACATTCAAGAAGATGAGGTACATTATGAAACAGAGAGATTTCGATGACCCTAGATGTATCAAGTGTTGAACTTAAGGCTAATAAGAAAAATACATAAATCTACATGAAATGTGTATGCGTTTGTACATATATATTGTAACTCCCCGCACCCCAAAATATTTATTTTCGGGAAATAATTTGAGGATAGGCCCAATTTAAAACTCTTGTTTAATTTATTCCTAGTAATCACAATTCTTTTCTTCAATTTCTTAATTCCTTACAAAACTATATTCATAATTTTAATTATCAAACATACAATTAAATTATCAATTTAATTGCCAAATTTCTTCTATTAAAACAACTTCTCAACAAAAAATTAATTCTCGATTATTTAAGGTTGCATCAACATGGATTTTGAAATGGATAAAAGAATGAATGGTGAACTACAAAAGGCTTGATCCCCCTCAAGGGTACGTAGGTAGTCTAACAGTGTTAGATGCAGACTTAAATAATCGAGAATTAATCTTTTGTTGAGAAGTTGTTTTAATAGAAGAAATTTGGCAATTAAATTGATAATTGTTGTGGTCTATTTTATCTAACAATATTTAGGATGGCCGGCGGCAAGGAGAAGGAAGAGAGATGTGTTTGTAGAATTGTAGGAGAATATGTGTGTGTTGTTATCCCTCCTACATTGTGCCTTTATTTATAGTAATAAGAGGAGACAAGATATTCCTTCTTCCCCAAGGAATACAAGTTCATATAGGAAAGGATAACTAGAATCAAATTTAATTTAGGATTTACACAATCACACTTAAACTAGGAATGTTCACAACAGTCTCCCTTGAGTGTGTAAATACTCAAGGTAGATTCAGCATCATGCAGAGGTTGAGGAAGTTGACTTGTCAACACTAATTCCAAGGAGCAATGCTTATTCTCAATAAAGTAGAAACTTACATAAGTAAGTAAGTTTCACCAAAAAACCCTAAGGCTATGGCAAAAACCCAAGTAGGGACAAAATAAATAGTCTAAGAAATGCAATATCAAAAGAAATGTCTATGGGACGTCATCAGGGATATGACCAACCCAAGGTAGGTGCCTCGTTAAAACCTAATTAGGTAGCAAAAACCCAGTGGAAAACATGCTCCTAATCATTGGGAAAAAGAGTACATTAAGGTCAAGCAAGTATCTTCAGAATACTCACCCTGAGTTTGACACAATTCCGAAGAGAAATAGCAATGTCACAACTCAAAAAGTTTACGCATACCAATTCCATGAACAAGCTTCTGAAACGTCGTCTTTGACTGTGATTTGATGAAGAGGTCAACCAGATTGTCTTGTGAACAGATTTGCGTGACTTCAATGTTCTGATGCTCTTGTTGTTAATGTGAAAAGAAAAACTTTGGTCCATTGTGCTGGTGTTGTCTCCTTTGATGTAACCCTTCTTGAGTTGTTCAATACTTACTGCGCTGTCTTAAAAAATCGTCATCAGGACATCAACGGCAGGATAAAGGTCACAAGAGCTTTGAATATGGCCCACTACTGCTCTCAACCAAAAGCATTCCCGAGTTGCTTCACGTAAGGCAAGAATTTTAGCATGGTTAGGCGAAGTGGCAACTAAGGTCCGTTTAGTTGACCTCCAAAAGGGTGCAGCATCACTCGAGGATCCGTAGGGATAGAACAAGCCCAAATTCATGGTACCTTTAAGGTAATGAAAGATTTCTTTAATGCCAATCCAGTTTCTGCGTGTTGGTGCATTAGTGTATCTTACTAAAAGATTGACAACGAAGAAGATATCTGGTCTAATGCATTGAGCTAAGTACAATAAAGTGCGTATCACACTCAGATAAGGAACTTCATGTGCCAAAATCTCTTTTTCATCCTCCTTCAACCAGAAGAGATCTCATTTTACATCTAGCGATTGAACGACCACAAGAATACTCGAAGGCACAAGGGCATATTTCATTGTTCATATATCCCTAACTAGTCAAATACTCACTCAGACTATTATATAATATTCTTCTGAATTTTTTCAAACCGTAGTGTGCACGCCTCAGCCGAATTAAGAGGTGTTCTGGGGTTTGTAAATATTTGAACCAATCAATGTATGTCTTTCAGGAACTTTCATGTAAATTTCCATATCAAGATCCCCATAAAGATACGCGGTTACTGCTTCTATTAGCTGCATACTCTGTTTTTCAAAAACTACCAAACTAATAAGGTAGCGAAAAGTAAGCACATCCAGAATAGGTGAATAAGTTTCATCATAGTCAATCCTGGGGCATTGTGAGAAGCCTTGTATAACACGATGAGCTTTTGTAAAGCACAATCTCGTTCTTCTCATTACCTTTCTGAATGAAAATCCACTTATAGCCAATGGGCTTCACATGTGGAGAAGTAGGAGCTCCATGTCCAAACACCTTACATTTCGTAAGCGAATCGAGTTTGACTTAGATTACTTGTTTCCAGTTTGACCAATCAGTTCTATGTCGACATTCATCAATGGAATGTGGTTCAATGTCATCGCTCAACATGATCTCAGTAGCTACTACAAATGTTAATGCATCGTCGACAATCATCTCATTTCTATGCCATACATCATCTAAACTAGCATAATAGACCAAAATCTCACGATTCTCGGGAGGAGGATTTGTCTCTTCAAGGATGCTTCCATAATCTAGAATTTCCACAAGAGTTGGGTAGAATGAGTAAGCAATAGTATGATTCACGATAGACTCTTCAGGCCTTTGTGCCATGGATTTCCTTTTCCAAGGATGTGAATCCTTTGAACCAAGGGGTCTGTCGTGCTTTTGTGTAGGGGCAGATGATTGGCTAGCCACTAATGTACGTGGATCACCAAGATTGGCATCTCAGGCTTCTAGGAGGGCAGTTCGTGGGACATTTGGTACATCCATCTTTGCAGGCGTATTCGCACTGGAATGTTTGATCTTATCACGCACACTAGATCGATGAAAGCTTCTGGCATGCTCTGAGTTATACTTAAGAGATCTAATATGCACTACACTTCAGTTTAGACTGAGCAGTGCAGGGATCTAAATGAGGCAAAGTGGGAGTCGTCCATGATAATTCACATCATTCATCAGGAACGTTAACGTTCTTATCTTCCCCTAACGATAGGAAGACTGTCTCATAGAAGTGACAGTCCGCAAAACGAGTGGTAAACAGATCTCCTGTCAAAAGTTCTAAGTAACGAATAATCAAAGGAGAATCATATCTGACATAGATTCATATCCTTCTTTGAGGCCCTATTTTTGTACGTAAAGGCGGCAAGATCAGCACATATACCGCATAATAAAAAATGTGCAAATGCAATATGTTGGGTTCTTATCTGGTAACCAACTGAATGGCACTGAATGATTATGTCGCAACAGGCCTTAGGTGAACCAACTTTGCTGTGTGCAATATTGCATGGCCCCAAGCAGCGATTAGGAGCTTCGTATATATGACTAACAATCGAGCAATCATTTGTAAGCGTTTAATGAAAGCCTTCGCCAAGCCATTTTGGGTGTGCACATAAGGTGTGCTAGATGTTCAACTTCAACCTCAGCCGACATGCAATAGTCATCAAATGTTTTAGATGTAAATTCTGCAGCATTATCTAATCGAATAGATTTGATCGGATAATCAGGGTGGTGAGCCCTGAGCTTGATAACCTAAACCAACAGTTTGGAGAATACAGTGTTCCTTGTGGACAACAAGCACACGTATGACCAACGTGTGGAAACGTCAACCAAAACCATAAAATATCTAAATGGTCTGCATGGAGGGTGAATTGGTCTACAAATGTCCCCTTGAATTCATTGTAGAAAAATAGGAGGATACGAACGAATCTTGTCATAAGAAGGCTGAGTAATAAGTTTTCCCATAGAACATGTTTGACATGCAATTCCTTGGATCAAACCTAACTTCGGGTTAGTGGATGCCCCCATGATGATTTGAGGATTCGGCACATCGTTATTCATCCACGATGTCCCAAACAGGCATTCCAAAGTGTAACTTCGTGCGCGATCCCAGTAATAGGGCCGGCCACATAGTGGCATTCTGTGAGCAGTATGGTCGTAGTAAACAGACCACTCGGGATATGCTCCATCTTCTCTAGAATATGCTTCTGGCCATATTCGTAGGAAGTTATGCACAGAAATTCAACTTCATTTTCTATGTGGGTTTCAATGTGGTCATTGTTATCTCTAATGTCCTTGAAATTTAGTAACGTTCTTCCGGAATGTGGAGAGTATAGTGCCTTATCAATGGTTAAGATTGTACCATTAGACAACATTATGCGTGCCTTATCGTACCCTTCTATCAGGTTGGATGGGCTTGAGAGGGTTGTCAGAGGTGCATTCTTAGGTATGAAGTTAGTAAAATAGATACACGCAAAATGGTGTGCGTGATTACACTATCTGCTAGACAACTAACTTTCCCACTAGTCATACCTAGAATGAAAAATTAATTTGAATCTGTCATATGCTTAAAAGTTCTTAAAACAAATATCAATTCAAAGTAATTTCATTCATTCAAGGATGGTAATTAATTAAAACTTAATATCTAAAAACAAATCACCAACTAATAATCCAAACATAAAAGGAAAATTGTTCAAAAATCAACCAAAAACAAAGGAGGGGTCAGCCACTTAGTGAAATTTGGCCCCAATTTTCTTATTTCAACGAAAAAATAAGTCTATGTCTAAGATTCTAATCCTCT